>CM046659.1:106873566-109791066 GCA_025594165.1 Tamias sibiricus | reverse complement strand
GGGATTGTGGCTCAGCGGTGGAGCGCTCGCCTAGCGCATGGGCGACCCGGGTTCGATCCTCAGCACCACGTACAAATAAAACTCATTGAATAAAATGCATTGTGTACAACTGAAGCAAATATATAAAAATATTTTTAAAAAACATGTATTTCTTTGGGGAGCAGGAAATATAATTTTAAAGAGTAAATAGGAGGGCTGGGGTTTGTGGCTCAGCAGTAGAGCACTCGCCTAGCACATGGAAGGCCCTGGGTTCGATCCTCAGCACCACATAAAAATAAAATAAAATAAAGGTATTATGTCCAACTACAACTAAAAACAATAAATTTTTTAAAAAAGTAAGTAGGAAAAAATTTATCAGAAAATATCAAAGAAATTTGACATGAAGAAATCTGATAGAAAAAACAAATAACCAATAAATTTTGAAATTTCAGTCCACTCAAGATAAAAATAATAAAATAGCATGAGAAAGAACTTAAGTATATTTAGGACTGTGAAAGGTAAACTAAAAAATAAAAATGAAATTATGAAATTCAAATAAGTATACAATATTCAACATTTATTGTCAGGCTCTGTTCTAGTGCTAAAACTACAGCAGTATTTGAGACAAAAAAATAAAAAAGCTCATGAGGTTTTTATTTTAGTGATGCAGACAACAAACTAAAGAAAGGATAAGTACTATGAAGAAATAAAGGTAATGGAATAGGGTGTGTTGGGACAGATGTCAGGAAGTACAAAGTAATTCATAGTTTTTAATAACTTAAAAAACATTTAGGTAAAGAGTTGGAGAATTAAGGAAGACCATCATAGTGGTAACTGGAGACGAGAACTCTAGGTAACAGCAGGTACTATGGTCCTGTGGCAGGATTGTGCTTGCCTAATTACAGATTTTTCAGTTCACATGGTTGGAATGAAGTGAATGAGAGGAGGATTGACAGGAGAAGGAATCAGAAATTTCACAGGAAGCCAGATAATGTGAGGCTTTGTCCACCAATTGTTGAATGGACAAATCTTTGTACACACATATAATGAAAAAAAAAGGATAAACTGATACACATTCTGAAGGCAAAAGAATGGGCATAGAGTTCAATTCAGTGGTTTCCAGGAGTGGAAACTAAGAGTGGAAGGAGGGGACTCTCTGGTGAAATGGGAATGTTTCCTATCTTGGTTGTGGTTGAGGTTATATGACTGTCAAAACTCAGAATTATGTATCTCAAAAGGGTGATTTTTTAAAGTGTTGGTTATTGAACATAGGTTCTCATGCATGCTAGGCAAGTACTCCACAACTGAGCTATTCCCTCAGCCCAAAAGGGTGGATTTTTACTGCGTGTAAATTATACATTAGTAACCTAGCTTTAAAAAAAAAAATTGATTAGAGGCCAGTGAACGGAGCTTACTTTCCTATATTCCCCGTAAGTAAGAGGACTTATTTATTTTGAATAAGGAGTGATTTTTTTTAAAAAAATTGAAATGCAGCTACAGCAGTATTTGAGATGTGAATGTAGAGTCTTAAATGGACCTATGAAAAATCAGGACATATTTTTAAATATATATTTAACTCAAGAAATTGAAAGATACACTAGGAATCCTAAAGAAAGCAGAATAGAGACAAATATAAAAGCAGAAATTAGTGAAATAAAAAGCAAAAGAAAAATTGAAGATCAGCAAAACTAAAGAGAATTTTACTACTCTTTCAAAAGACTCATAAATAAACATGCAATAAGGGTGATGGGGGAAAGAGATTATACAAATTTAAAATATTAGAAATAAAAATGTGAACATAATTTTAGAGTAGAAAATGCTATGAACAGTTTTATGTCAATGGAGACTAAGACTAGGAGGAAGATTTGAGGAATAGGATATTGGTGTAACCCCAGACACTAACGTGATTAGGTGGTGATCAGTGTTAACATCACCAGGCATGGGACAAATCAACATTTATGCACCTGATATGAGTAATGCACTTAGGAAGGCACATTCTCATCTCTGTGGTATCCCTGCAAAGAATGCCTGATCTGCCTCTCATGGTGGGGAAACATCAGATAGATACACCTCAGGGGTTGTCCTACAAAAGGTAAGGCCTATAGTCTCCAGATTGGAGAAAGCTGAAGAGACATGATAACTAAACACACTGAATGTTCCCAGATGGGTTCTGAAGTAGAAATGAAAGAGTCATTTTGGGTAAAGTATAAATGGGGTCTGTGGATTAGAGAGTAATGTACTAACATTTATTTCCTTACTTTGAGGATTGTATTGTCAACCTATATAAGAGTTTGGGGGGAATTACGTGCTGGAATATTTAGAATAAATGGGGCATCATTCCTGCATCTTGTTCTAATGTTCAGAACAAGACTTGTGGGTATGAGTATGAGAGTGTGAGTGAGGGTGTGTGTGTGTGTGTGTTGTGTTGTGTGTGTGCGTGTGTGTGTGTGTGTGTGTGTGTGAGAGAGAGAGAGAGAGAATGCAGAGAAATTTAAGATTTGGGGGATCTGGGTGGAGGCATATAAGTGTTATGTACTGCTTTTGCAACTTCAAAGTTTGAAATTATTTAAGATTAAATTATCCGTATATATGTGTATTGCCTACACCACATGCAGCAAGGGAATGGGTTTCCCTTTGGTGGGATGGGCTGGCTCAGAAATAAAAGCTAAGGAAAAAGTACGGTGAAATAACCACAGAACACAGGAAGTATTTTCAAAGAGGGGTTAGGACAGGCAAAGTTGACCACACAGGTCCAGCTTCTAACAAAAAAAGGGAGCCCGGTTTGCTTTATTTATATCAGAAAACATCAAAGGCTTTCTATAGAAAGTTGTTCACCAAAACAGGATAGAGGTGGGGGCAGGTAGGCTGCTCAGTTCCTAAGGGGTTATGCCCATCTCCAGTGCTGCAGGGGACCTTTCTGGAAGAGCAGAGGGGGAGTTCACATACACCAGGTAGTCTATCCCAGTGGGACTGCCATGGGAAGTTCCTAGTGTCAGATCTGCCCCCTTACTGTTTGCGATGCTGTAAAAGATCCTCACGCATTTCACGGATGGCTTCTCACATAAGTGCACCATATAGACCATGTCCCAAAATAATCAAGGAGGTTTCCTGGCAAAAGTCAATGCTGTGATCCTGAGAAGCACACCTCATGGGCTATTTAAGCCCAGGCAGGTCTTTTCTTGGCTCCCAGATGGAATCCCAAGCCTCACTGGAACTTCACATTTGCTAACTCTTATTTGTCTTTTTTCAGATTCTATGCTTTAGTTTCTGCTGCTTTTTCTTGGCCAAATTTATCAATCCATCTGTCTCGTTTAATGTGTGGTTTGGGCTCTTTCAACAGCTATGTCCAGTGGCCACTAGACCATTCTTAACTGCATAGTGGAAAGAAGACCTGGTAAATATTTGCCTGTTCTGATTTGCACATGACCAATGAGTTATTCCCCAGGAATTATTGGGAATCTTCTTTCATATTCATTTTATGATCTCTACCAGGTGGATGAAGGACATCTATTCTCTCAGGTTAGAATCAAGACAATATCTCTTTTGTGAACTTTTTTTTTTTTTTTTTTTAATTTTCTGTACAAACCTATCTTGGGTCTACTGAAAAGGATAAAAGCCTTTTAGGATCTGAACCAGTGAGTTTTTTGTTCTTTGCTTTTAACCCATGGCCAATTTGCAAAGAACTAAAAGATTCTTGTTTTTGATCATCTGCGAGTAAGGAAAATCTTTATCTCTGTGTGAGGTATGTTTCATCCTCTGGAGGGTATCAGCAAATTAAATTAGAAGAATCTTAAAAGAGCACTATTCTGACTAGTTTGGAGCAATTTTATCCCTTCCTGTCCCATGGGACATTTGGCAATGTCTAGAGATATTTTTTACTTCACAACTTAGGGGTGTTTCTGACATAAAATAGGTAGAGGTTCTGGGATGCTGCTAAAAATCTTATGATACTTAGGACACCCATGCACAACAAAGAATTATGTGGTCTAAAATGTCAGTTTATGGAAACTAAAAAGCACTTATTAATTTACTGTTCTCAATATTACCTAAAAATAAGGGGCTGGGAGTGTGATTCAGTGGTAGAGTACATTCCTAGTATGTGTGAGACCCTGGGTTCACTCTCTAATACAAGGGGAAAAAAGCCCTCAATATTTCCTAAAAATAAGGAAACTGGGCACCTACTACTTTAAACATGGTAGCTTTTTAAAGAAAAAACAAAAAAATGAAACAAACAACAACAACAAAAAAAAACACCTTCTCACAGAAACTGCTAGTTCAAAGAATTTTTTAGAAGAATGTTTTCTTTCAAAAAATAAAAAATCAAGTTCATGCAATCTAATCTGATTGTTATTTGGGTATAAAAATAACTATATCTAGAAGAGGAAAAATGATGACTTAGAGGAAAGGTGCACTCTCCAGTTGCTCTTCAACTCCAGATTCAAGCAGCTGAAATTTTGCTTCTCAGTGACATGGGTGACTGAGGGGATTCACCAAAATTCAACATTGGATGGTAAACTAGTTATAGAAACAAATTAAGAAGATTTGAACATAAAATAAGAGCTAACATGTCCCAAAGTCTCAGGAGGTTGAGGCAGGAGGATTGTAAGTTCAAAGCTGGCTTTGAACACACACAGCCAGCTGCTTGATAAGAAACACAGGTCAGGTTTAACAAACCCCACTCCTTGATCCAAGGGGTACATAACCCAAAAAAGAAATGCAAAGAAGGGGGCAACAGTATAAGCAACAAACATCCATTCTTGCCAACAGTTTTGAATAACTCAGTGGAAACAAATCCTTCATTTTCCTTTTTTTAACTTTTTCGTGTGTGTCTGTGTGTGTGTGTTTTCTCACAGTGCTAGTAGGTTCAATTTTGGAGAGGCAGAATTTTATGTGGGTTTGTATTTTGTTTGTTCTTTCTTTTGTTTCTTTTATTACTCCTCCTTCATTTTCTTCCTCCTCTGATAGCCAAATTCTCCTGTTCCCTCTTCCTGTCTCTCTTTTATTACTTTCAGTTTTTTAATTTCTTCTTTACATTTTATAAGAGGATCTGGGAAATGATTGGGACACTACAAATTCACAGGGTAGAGATCCTGCTGCTGACCTACCTGTACCTGCAACTCAGCCAAGTGACAGTGAATCTCACTCCATGCATGAAGTAGTCCTGCTTGAGCTCCAACAAACTTCAACACACAGAATAGAAGAGACAAAACCCCTAAACCATTGACCAGACCCAAATAGGAATAGTAAGAAGAGAACCTCGGGCTGGATTTGTGGCTCAGCGGTAGAGCGCTCACCTAGCATGTGCACGGCCTGGGTTTGATCCTCAGCACCACGTAAACATAAATGCATTGCATTGTGTACAACTAAAGTAAATAAATAAATATTTAAAAAAAAAAAAAAAAAGAGGAGAACCTCAGGTCACACTCCTGGACATTTTAGTCACAACAAAAACAGAAATTCCAAGAACAACAACAAAAAAGGTAACTACACACCAAAGACACATGTATAAAAGAGGAAAAGAAATCCATATCAATAGATGTGCAAGCCCAAGTCCTCTAAAAACATGAGGAAACAGGCAAATAAGCACCCCCCCCAAATATATAATTCCTCAACAAAGGAATCCATAGATATGGAAGTGGATGAAATCCTGGAAGAAGACTATAAAAAACTGATTATTAAAATATTCAGTAAACTAAAAGAAGATCTATGGAGTGAATTAAGAGGAAAACTACAGGAGATAAAAGACCATTTCAATGAAGAAATGGATCATTAAAAGAAACCAATCAGAACTCTTGGAAATGAAAGATACAATGAATCAAATAAAAAAATTCAATTGAAAGTGTCACCAGCTGATTAGATTACATAGAAAATAGAACTTCAGATATCAAAGATAGAACTTCAAGTCTTGAAGACAGGGTAAATGAACTTCAATACTCAGTATGTGTTATGGTTTGGATATGAGATGTCCCCCAAAAGTTCATGTGTGAGACAATGCAAGAAGGCTTAGAAGGGAAATGACTGGGTTATGAGAGCCTTGACTTAATCAGTGCATTAATCCCCTGATAGGTATTAACTTGGTGGTAACTCTAGGCAGGTAGGTGTGGCTGAAGGAGGTGGGTCATTGGGGGCATGCCTTTGGGACATATATTCTGTGTTTGGTGAATGGAGTCTCTCTCCCTTTGCTTCCTGGTAATGTCCTGAGCTGCTTTCCTCCATCACATTCTTCCACCATAATATTTCCCTTCACCTTAAGCCCTGAGGAATGGAACCAGCCTTCTATGAACTGAGACATCTGAAACAGTGAGCCTCAAAAATAAACTTTTCCTCCTCTAGTTATTCTTGTCAGGTCTTTTGGTCACAGCAATGAAAAAGCTGACTAAAACAGTATGGGATAAAGGAAAAAATATAAAGACGATGATCCAAAATATACAAGAATTCTGGGATAACATCAAGAGACCATAGTTGAGAGTCATTGGGAAAAGGAGACCATGTAGATACAGGCTAATGGCATCAAGGCCCTTTTCAGTGAAATAATAGAAAAATTTTCTAACCTTAGCAATGAAACATCCATGTACAAGAGGCATATAGAAACACAAATAGACAAGATTTAAAAAGAACCTGTCATGAAAAGAACCTGTCATGAACCTGTCATGAATCTTGTTGATTCATGTCTGACTTCTCAAATTAGACCCTAAAATCAAAGAATGAGATATTCCAAGCTCTGGGGGGCAAAATAAAAACAATTGCCAGCCAACATAGCTATAATCAAGGGGGAAATAAAAAACTTTCCATAATGAGGATAAACTAAAAGAGTTCATGACAACTAAGCCAGCACTACAAAAAATACTTAAAGATTTGCTATGCAGGGCTGGGGTTGTGGCTCAGTAGCAGAGCCCTCGCCTAGCATGTGCGCGGCCCAGGTTCAATCCTCAGCACCACCTAAACATAAATGCATTGCACTGTGTACAACTAAAGCAAATAAATAAATATTAAAAAAAAAAAGATTTGCTATGCAGAAAAATCTGAAAATTTTCTCCAAAACTCCAAATCTCCCTAATGATGAAGATCTCTAGAAGAGCAATTAACTAAATGAAAATTAAATATAGCAAACTGACCATAATGGCAAGAAATAACAAGCATCTATCCATAATAATACTGAATGTAAATGGTTTAAATCCCCCAATTAAAAGACATGGATTGGCAGAATGGATTTAAAAAGATTGAAGATTCCACTACATGCTGTTTGCAAAAGACTTATCTCATAGGCAAAGACATCCACAGGGTTAAAGTAAAAGATTGTAAAAATTATTCCAAATAAATAGTGTCCAAAACCAAGTAGGGATCACTGCTCTAATATTTGACAAGAGATTTCGAGAAAAACTTAATCAGAAGAGACAAAAAAAATGCCACTGCATAGTGGTAAAAGGAACACTCCAAAAAGAATATATATAATGATAGTAAATATTTATACTCCAAATGTTGGTGCACCTATACATTTAAAAAATACTTCTTGAGCCGGGCGCGGTGGCTCACGCCTGTAATCCCAGCACTTTGGGAGGCTGAGGCAGGAGGATCGCGAGTTCAAAGCCAGCCTCAGCAATATCGAGGCACTTAGCAACTCAGTGAGACCCTGTCTCTAATAAAATACAAAAAAGGGCTGGGGATGTGTCCCAGTGGTCTAGTGCCCCTGAGTTCAATCCCCAGTACCAAAAAAAAAAAAAAAAAAAAAAAAAACTTGACATTAAATCCCAATAGACCCCAATACAATAATACTGGGTGATTTCAACAGACCCCTTTCACCAATAGACAGGACGTCCAGCATAAAATCAACAAAAATACTTCTAACCAAATAATACTATAAATCAAATGAACCTAACAGAAATCTACAGACTATTTCACCCAAAGCATCTGAATTCACTCTCTTCTCAGCAATTCATGGAACTTTTTCCAAAATAATCCATATTCTAGTTCACAATGTAAATTTTAGAAAAAAAATTTAAAACCCTGTTATAATCCCATGCATTTTGTCAAATCATAATGAAATGAAATTAGAAATCAATAGCAAGAAAAATTATAGAAACCACAAAAACAGATTTTGAATAATACTCTTTTAAATGAGGTGCGAATCATAGAAAGAAATGGGAGAAGAAATCAAGAAATTTTTAGAAACAAATGAGAACAGAAATACAATATATCAAAATCTCTGGGACAGTATGAAGGCAATTCTAAGAGGAAAGTTTATAGTATTCAGTGCCTATATTAAAAAACAGAAAGATTCCAAATAAATCATCTAGCAATACATCTCAAGGCCCTAGAAATGGAACAACAAACTAATTTCAATATTAGTAGATGACAACATAATTAAGATCAGAGCTGAAGTTAATGAAATTAAAAATTAAAAAAATACAAAAGATCACCGCGTGAGGCGGCACATTCCTGTAATTCCAGCGACTTGAGAGGCTGAGGCAGGAGCATCGTGAGTTCAAACCAGCCTCATCAAAAGCAAGGCACTAAGCAACTCACTGAGACCCTGTCTCTAAATAAAATACAAAATAGGGCTGGGGATGTGGCTCAGTGGTTGAGTGCCCCTGATTCAATCCCCAGTACCAAATAATAATAATAATAACAACAACAACAAAGGATCAAGGCAACAAAGAGTTGGTCCTTTGAAAATATAAACATGATTAATAAACTCTTGGCCAAACTCACCAAAAAGAAAGACTCAAATTAACAAAACTAGAGATGAAAAAGTAGATATTACCACAACCACTTCTGAAACCCAGAGAATCATTAGAAACTACTTTGAAAATTTACTCTGATAAATTGGAAAACATTGACAAATTTCTAGAGTCATGACTAAATTGAACTTGGAAGATAGAGAAAACATGAACAGCCGATGTCAAGCCATGAGATTGAAGCTGCAATTAAAAGTTTTCCAAAAAAGAAAATCCCAGAACTAAATGGATTCTCAGCTAAGTTCACAAGACATTAATGAAGAACTAATGCTAGTCCTCCCCAAAATATTGTATGAAATAGAAAGGGAGGGATACCTCTCCAAATGCATTCTATGAGGCCAATATAACTCTGATGCCAAAATCAGACAAAGACATCAAGGAAAGAAAACTCCCTGATGAACAGAGATGTAAAACTCCTTAATCAAATATTATTAAACTGCAAAACTACCTCCAGAAGGAGTACAACAAAATCAAGGGGGTTTTACTACAGGGATGTGAGGTTGATTTAATATATGCAAATCAATAAATGTAATCCACCACATAGATAGAATTAGGAACAAGAATCATACGATCATTTCAATAGATACAGAAAAGGCCTTTGACAAAATTCAATACCCATTCATGTTAACAACACTGGAGAAACTAGGGATAGAACTTACCTCAACATTATAAAAGCTGTATATGACAAACCACAAACCAACTCAACAGAAAAAAAACTGAACGCATTTTCTCTAAAATCAGGACGGAGACAAAGATGCTCACTCTCACCACTCCCATTCAATATAGTTCTTGAAACTCTAGCCAGAACAATCATGAAAGAGAGAAAATTAAAAGGATTAAAACAAGAAGTCAATTTATTTCTTCTTACTTATGCCATGATCCTAAATCTGGAAGACCTAAAAAACTCCACCAGAGGGGCTGGGCCTATGGCTCAGAGGTAGAGTGCTCTTTTCGCATGTGTGAGGCCCTGGGTTCGATTCTCAGCACCACATAAATAAAATAAAGGTATTGTGTCCACCTACGACTAATAAAATATTAAAAAAAAAAAAAAAAAAAAAACTCCACCAGAAAAATTCTAGAGCTGATAAATTTACCAAAGTAGCAGGATACAAAATCAACATAAGTCAACAGTTTTTCTATACTTCAAGAGTAAATCTGCTGAGAAAGAAATCAAGTAAACTATCCCTCTTATAATAATCTCAAAAAAATTACATGGGAATAAATCTAATTAAGGAGATAAAACACCTTTACAATGAAACCTATGGAACACTGAAGATAGAAATTAGAGAAAATCTTAAAAGATAGAATGACCTCCCATGTTTTGGGGTAGGCAGAATTAATATTGCCAAAATGGCCACCTTAACCAAAGCAATATACAGATTCAATGCCATCAAAATACCAATGAGGGTTGGGGATATAGCTCAGTTGGTAGAGCGCTTGCCTTGCATGCACAAGGCCCTGTGTTCAATCCCCAGCACCACACCAAAAAAAAAAAAAGGAAGAAAGAAAGAAAAAGAAAAACCAATGACATTCTTTACATAATTAGGAAAAATAGTTCTAAAATTCATTTGGAAGAATAAAAGACCCAGACTAGCCAATGCAATACTGGAAGCATGATAACACCTGGTCTCAAATTATATTACAGGCTGGGGAGATAGCTCAGTTGGTAGAGTGATTGTCTCAAATTATACTACATAGTATAGTAACAAAAACAAAATAGACACAAAGACCAATGGAATAGAATAGAAAACGTAGAGACGAACTCATATCCTTTACAGTCATGTGATACTTGACAAAGATGCCAAACATACAAGATAGCCTTTTTAACAAATGGTATTAGGGAAACTGTAGAAGAATGAAACTATATCTGTCACCCTGCACACGAGTCAAATAAAAGCGAATCAAAGGGCTGGGATATAGCTCAGTTGGTAGAATACATTCCTCACATACACACGGCCCTGGGTTCAATCCCCAGCACCACAAAAAAAAAAAAAAAAAAAAAAGTGAATCAAAGATATAGGAATTAGACCAGAAACTTTGCAACTGCTAGAAGAAAACCTAGAGTCAACATATTGGCACAGACACTAAATTTTTTAACCAGACCCCTAAAGCTCAAGAATCAATAAACAGTAGAGCTGGGATTGTGGCTCAGAGGTAGAGCATTTACCTAACTAAGGAGATAAAAGACCTCTACAATGAAACCTATGGAACACTGAAGATAGAAATTAAAGACCTTAGAAGATAGAAACACCCCCCATGTTTTTTAATAGACAGAATGTGAGCACATGTGAGGCACTTCTTTGATTCTCAGCACCACACATAAATAAATAAAATAAATGTCCATTGACAACTAAAAAAATATTTACAAAAAAGAATAAGTGGGATTACATCAAATTAAAAAGTTTCTGGGGCTGGGGTTGTGGCTCAGAGATAGAGCGCTCGCCTACCATGCGTGAAACACTGGGTTCAATCCTCAGCACCACATACAAATAAAATAAAGATATTGTGTCCAACTATAACTAAAAAATAAATATTTAAAAAGGCTTCTGCACAGCAAAGGTAATGAATGAAAAAGTGAAGACAGAGAGAAATCCAGCTACTCCTCTAACAGGTAATTAATATCCAGAATATATAAAGAACTAAAACCACACACACACACACACACACACACACACACACACAAAACCTGAACCAGTGAATGGGCAAAAGAAATCAACAGACATTCCTCAAAACAAGAAATATGAATAGTCAACAAATGAATGAAAAAAAAAAGTTCAACATCCCCGCCAATCAGACAGATTGAGATTTCATCTCACTCCAGTTAGAATGGCAATCATCAAGAATAAACAAAAATGCTGGCAAAGATGTGGGGGAAAGAGCACCGTCATACATTACTAGTGGGACTGCAAATTAGTATAACCGCTCTGGAAAGCAGTATGGAGATTCCCCAGAGGACTAGGAATAGAACCACTATTTGACCCAGCCATACCACTCCTTGGTATTTATCCAAAAAATTTAAATCAGCATACTATAGCAATACAGGCACATCAATGTTTATAGCATTGCAATTTGGAGCCTGTCAACAGATGAATAGGTATAGAAAATGTGGTATATATACACAATGGATTTTTATTTAGCCTTAAAGAAGAATAAAATTATGGCATTGCTGGGAAATGGGTGGAAATGGAGAACATCATGCTAAGTGAAATGAAGAAAATCAAGGATCAAGTGTTTTCTCTCATGCAGAAGCTAAAACAAAGTAAGGAAAAGGGCGGGCATATCCCACAAAAATAGAGGGGAGATGAGTAGAGTGGAGGAAGGGAATTGAGGGAAAGAGAGGAGGGATGGGAAAAGTGAGGAACTGCTAAATGAATTTGATGAAGTTATGTGATGTACATATATGTTGTCGCCTGAAGCGATGGCCGCTTGGAGCAACGAAGCCGCGGGAAGAAGTTCAGAGGCGAACTGGGAACAAACAGGCTTTTTATTCTGATAACTTCTCTCTCTGACTCTAACAATGACTTTAACACGCACCATACACCACCAAAAAACCCATACACCAAATGGCGCCAACCCGATCAGCAATCTCGTCCCAAGTCTCTAGAGATCCCGGGCCAAGTCCCATGAGACTATGGAAGGCGGCAATGCCCAAACATCTCCATGGCCCATAGTCAACTGCAATCTTAGCCATCTCCCCAAACAGGGCTCGTGCACATATATGAATATACCACAGTGAATTCCACATTTATATACATCCTTAAAGCACCAATTTTAAAAAATCATAAATAAATAGGAGAAAGGCCAGTTTAGCAGAGGAAGGGGCATAGGGTGTAAAAGAGGGAAGAGGAGAGGGAAGGAGAAAGCCCAGGGAACTGAAATGGAGCAAATTATATTCCATGCATGTATGGCATGTATGGCTATAATGCACTAATAAAAATGTTTTCTAAAATATATATCTGGTAGGGCAAGGTAGTGTACACCTGTAATCCCAGCTACTCAGGAGGCTGAGATAGGAGGATCACATGTTTGAAGCCAGTGTCAGCAACATAGGGAAACCATGTTTCCAAATATAAATAGAAAGGGCTGGGAATGTAGCTCAATGGTATGTGTAGGTTCAATGCCCAGTAAAACATGTGCACACACGCACACGCGCGCGTGCGAACGCACACACACACACACACACACACACACACACAATATCGTATCCTAGTTATATTAGTTTGGAGAAAAATGCAAATGTACATTTTACTCTTAAAAATTTAGATTTTTTTCTCATGAAGGGAATTTTTAATCTGAATCTTCTGCTTTTTATGTAGATTTAATATGATAAACTGATACTATTCTTACATAACATTTTAGATAAGGAACAATGAAGAATTCTACTTCAACAAATTGATTTATAATTCTGACCATCTTTTTTTTTTTTTTTTTTTTTTTTTGTCGGTGGTACCGGGGATTGAACTCAGGGGCACTCGACCACTGGCTCACATCCTCAGCCCTTTTTTGTATTTTATTTAGAGACAGGGTCTCACTGAGTTGCCAAGTGCCTCGACATTGCTGAGGCTGGCTTTGAACTCGCGATCCTCCTGCCTCAGCCTCCCAAAGTGCTGGGATTACAGGCGTGCGCCACCGCGCGCCGGCTGACCATCTTTTTAATATCAAGAATATATTATGCTCTGTAGTATGTCAATTTAGATATTAACTTTAATAACTTGTCCTATATTGATTTAATAAATAAGTAATCTTTGGCTACTTTGATAATTTCTGAGTAACATAAAATACCAAAACTAATATTAGTCATGATGCATAATTGATTTACATACACATTTGAGTTTTATTTTATTTTTTGTTGTGGTGGGGATAGAACCCAGGACCTTGTGCATAGTAGGCAAGTGCAAGTGCTCTACCCCTGAGCTCCATCTTCAGTCCTTAGGTTTTATCTTTATAGGTGATAGAGTGGTTCTATATTAGGATCTTGTTAATTAATACAGTCATTTTTGCCACTGTAACGTGTGGAAGGATATGTGTGTGGCTGTGAATTTTGTGTTATGTGTACTCATAAGTTTTGCTGGGCTACAAAATGCTTATTGTATAAAACAGTTCTCAGTTGTCTCTTCTCAATAGTTTCTGGGAAGTGGAAATCTTTTCTTTGATTAATGTTTCAAATAATAGATGTAATATCTATTATGGTTTGGATGTGGTTTTTACCTCAAAGTTTCATGTACCAGAAGCTTGATCATCGGTGTAGCAGTATTGAGAGGTGGTAGACTTTTAAGAAGTGGAGCCAAGTAAAAATTAATTAGGTCATTGGGAGTGGTGCTCTCAGAAGAGAATAAGGCTTGTCTCTCCAAGGAGTTAATTACCAAGAGAATGGGAATATACAAGAGTGAACCTGACCCTGGAATCTGCTCTTAGAATCAGCTACAGACATACTTCTCTTAACACTAAATTTCCCTCAGGTATTTTGTTACAACACTAAAAAACAGACTAAAACACTATTCTAGATGCAAAATGGCAAAAAAGGTATAAAGAGAGTAATATTATTCTAAAGCATTTGATGCAGAATGTTAGAGAATAGTACAGGTTGAAGCCTGAATAGATTAGCAACATCATAACAATCAAGTACATTGAACATTTGTTGCCTTGGGTTATGGTTTAGATATTAGGTGTCCCCAAAAAACTCATGTGTGAGATAATATAAGAAAATTCAGAGGTGAAATGACTTGGTTATGAGAGCCTTAACACAATCAGTGAATTAATCCCCTAATGGGGAATAACTGAGTAGTAACTGAAGGCAATGCAGGATACTAATGGAGGAGGTGGGTTTTGGGGGCATGCCTTTGGGGTATGTATTTTATATCTGGTGAGTGGAATCTGTCTGTTTTCTGATCATCATGAGAGCTCCTTTCCTGTGCCACAGTCTTGTGCCATGATGTTCAGCCTCACCTCAAGCCCCAAGGAACAGAGCTGGCTGTCTATGGACTGAGATTTCTGAAACCATGAGACCCGTAAGAAACTTTTCTGGGGCTGGGGCTATGGTTCAGTGGTAGAGCACTCGTCTGGCATGTGTGAGGCCCTGGGTTCGATCCTCGGCACCACATAAATAAAAATAAAGGTATTGTGTCCACCTACAACTTAAAAAAATAAGAAGAAGAAAAAATGTTAAGCCGGGCGTGGTGGCGCACGCCTGTAATCCCAGCACTTTGGGAGGCTGAGGCAGGAGGATCACGAGTTCAAAGCCAGCCTCAGCAATGGCGAGGCACTTAGTAACTCAGTGAGACCCTGTCTCTAATAAAATACAAATAAGGGCTGGGGATGTGGCCCAGTGGTCAAGTGCCCCTGAGTTCAATCCCCGGTACCCAAAAAAAAAAAAAAAAAAAAAAAAAAGAAGAAAAAAAATGTTGCCTTGAAAAAAAAGAAAGTTTTCCTCCTCTAAAATTGTTCTTGTGCTGTCTTTTAGTCATTGCAGCAAAAAAGCTGACTAAAAGACCTTAGTTTATAATATCTACAGATAAAAAGTTTGAAAAGGATCAATTAGATTTGTTAAAAATTTTGACCAATTTTGTTCAGTTTGTATGAGTTTATTAATATAATTTTGTAAAATGTAAGATAAAATAAATTTTTAAAGTTTTTAATTGCTAAATATTTTAATATAAAACTAGGATTTATGGGGCTGGGATTGTGGCTCAGCGGTAGAGCGCTCACCTAGCACGTGGGCGGCCCGGGTTCGATCCTCAGCACCACGTAAAAATAAACACATTGTGTACAACTAAAGCAAATAAATAAATATTTAAACAAAAAATAACTAGGATTTATCTTTTCCCTTATGTTAAACTGATAAATTATTTTTAGATCCTACACTCTGTTACTAACAACAGACAATAAAAAGTTATTTGTTACCTTCTATATAATCTGCTCAGATAACTGAACTTTTTTTTTTTTTTTTTTTTTTTTTTTTTTTTTTTTTTTTGGTACCAGGGATTGAACTCAGAGGCACTCAACCACTGGGCCACATCCCCAGCCCTTTTTTTTGGTTTTTATTAGAGACAGGGTCTCACTGAGTTGCTAAGTGCCTCACCATGGCTGAGGCTGGCTTTGAACTCGCGATCCTCCTGCCTCAGCCTCCCAAAGTGCTGGGATTACAGGCATGCGCCACCACGCCCGGCTTCAGATAACTGAACTTTTATAGCTCACCAGAAAGTTTCTCTTTGCTTTACACCAATTATGTCATATGCTTATTGCAAAACAAACAAAACACTCAAAGTACTTGTGCCTGAAAAGTTAAAGTTCCTTATAGTTGTGTTACTTTTTTTTTTTTAGTTGTAGGTGAACACAATACCTTTATTTTATTTATGTGGTGCTGAGGATCAAACCCAGGGCCTCACATATGTGAGACAAGTACTCTACCGCTGAACCGTAGCCCCAGCCCCTAGTTGTGTTACTTTTTTGACTTGTTCATTTTCATTATATATGACAGTAGAATCTATTTGGACATATTTATACAAGCATGGAATATCATATTCTAATTAGGATCCAAGTGTTCTGGATGTAAATGATGTTGAGATTCACAGTGGTGTATTCATATGTGTACATAAGAAAGTTATGTCATATTCATCCACTGACTTTCCTATTCCTATCCCTCCTCCCTTCCCTTCACTCCCCTTGTCTAATCCAGTGAACTTCTATTCCCCTCACCTCCCACCACCCTTGTTGTGGGTTGGCATCCACATATCAGAAGGAACATTTGGCATTTGTATTTTTGGGATTGGTTTATTTTACTTAGTATGATAGTCTTCAGACTCATTCATTTACTGGTGAATGTCATAAAGTCATTCTTTTTGGCTAAAGTAATATTCTATTGTGTATGTATACCACAATTTCTTTACTGATTCATCTGTTGATGGGCACCTACATTGGTTCCATAGCTTAGCTATTGTAATTGTGCTGCTATAAACATTGATTGTCTGCACCACAGTAATATGCTGATTTTAAGTCCTTTGGGTATGGGATAACTGAGTCAAACAGTGGTTCCATTCAAAGTTTTCTGAGGAATCTCCATACTATTTTCCAGAGTGGTTGCACCAATTTGCATTCCCACCAGCAATGTATGAGTGTGACTTTTTTCCTGCATCCTCACCAACATTTATTGTTACTTGTATTCCTGATAATTGCCATTCTGACAGGAGTGAGATGGAATCTCAGTGTAGTGTTTTTTATTATTATTAATTGTTAATGGACCTTTATTTATTTATTTATTTATGGTGCTGAAACTCAAACCCAGTGACTTACACATGCTAAACAAGCACTCTACCACTGAGCCACAACTCCCAGCCCCTTAGTGTAGTTTTGATTTGCATTTCTATAATTGCTAGAGATGTTGAACATTTTTCCATATATTTGTTGATTGTTTGAATTTCTTCTTTTGAGAAGTGTCTATTTAGTTCCTTTGCCTATTTGTTGATTATTTAGGTGGTTTTTTTTGTTTGTTTGTTTTGTTTTTTGCCGTTGAGCTTTTTAGTTTTTTGTATATCCTGGAAATTAATGCCTTATCTGAGGTGCAGGTGGTAAAGATTTTCTCCCATTCTGTAGGTTCTCTTTTTTTAAAAAAAAAAAATTTATTTATTTACTTTAGTTGTACACAATGCAATGCATTTATGTTTATGTGGTGCTGAAGATCAAACCCAGGCCGCGCACGTGAGAGGCGAGCGCTCTGCCGCTGAGCCACAACTCCAGCCCCCTGTAGGTTCTCTTTTCACATTCTTTTTTTTAAATATTTATTTGCTTTAGTTGTACACAATGCCTTTATTTTTATGTGGTGCTGAGGATTGAACCCGGGCCGCGCACATGCTAGGCGAGTGCTCTACTGCTGAGCCACAACCCCAGCCGCTCTTTTCACATTCTTGATTGTTTCCTTTTCTGTGAAGAAGGTTTTTAGTTCCATAATGTCCCATTTATTGATTCTTGATTTTATTTCTTGCACTTTAGGAGTCTTATTGTGTGAAGTGACTTTGTATTTTATTAGAGACAGGGTCTCACTGAGTTGCTAAGTGCCTCACCATTGCTGAGGCTGGCTTTGAACTCGTGATCCTCCTGCCTCAGCCTCCCAAAGTGCTGGGATTACAGGCGTGTGCCACTGCACCCTTAGCTCTTTTTTTAATTATTTATTTACTTTAGTTGTAATTTTTATGTTTAGTTCTAAAAGCTTCTTTTTAAAAAAAAATTATTTATTTGCTTTAGTTGTACACAATGCGGTTTTTTTAAAAATTTTTACAAGGTGCTGGGGATCGAACCCGGGCCATGCCCGTGCTAGACGAGTGCTCCACCGCTGAGCCACAACCCCATTCCTCTAAATCTTTTTTTTTTTTTTTTTTTTTTTTTTTTTTTTTGGTACCGGGGATTGAACTCAGGGGCACTTGACCACTGGGTCACATCCCCAGCCCTTTTTTGTATTTTATTTAGAGACAGGGTCTCACTGAGTTGCTAAGTGCCTCGCCATTGCTGAGGCTGGCTTTGAACTCGCGATCCTCCTGCCTCAGCCTCCCAAAGTGCTGGGATTACAGGCGTGTGCCACCGCACCCGGCTCCCCTCTAAATCTTCTTTATTTAGGTTTTTTTTTTTTTTTTTGGGGGGGTGTATATCTATCCAGTGATGAGAGAGGTGTGTTAAAGTCCCCCAGTGTTGTTGTGTTGTGGTTAATTTAATTCTTGATATTGAGAAGGGTTTGTTTGATATATAGAGATGCTCCATTGTTTGGGACATAAATATTTACAATTTTTATTTCTATTTTCTAAAAATATTTTTAGTTGTTGATGTACCTTTATTTTTTACTTATTAATGTATATGCAGTGCTAAGAAAAAATCCCTGTGCCTCACACATGCTAGGCAAGCGCTCTACATCTGAGCTACAACACAGCCCCTACAATTTTTATTTCTTGATGTTGTATAATTCTCTTAAGCAGAATGAAATGAACTTCTTTGTCTCTTCTGATTAACTTTGAATTGAAGTCCACTTTATCTGATATGAGAATAGACACCCATGCTTGTTTATGAGTTCCATGCGCATGATATGTTTCTTATCATCCTTTCACCTTCAGTCTGTGGATGTCTTTGCCTATGAGGTAAGTCTCTTGGAGACAGCATATTATTGGGTCTTGTTTTTTTTTTTTAATCCAATCTGCCAATCTGTGTATTTTGATTGATGAGTTTAGGCCATTTACATTCAATGTTATTTTTGAGAAATTATTTTTATTCCCTGTCATTTTGACTTATTTGTCTTTAATTTGAATTAGTTTATCCTTTGATTGTTCTTCTAGTGGTACTTCCCTTTGCTGGTTTTCGCTTTTATTTTTCATTTCTTCTTCATGAAATATTTTATTGAATATGATTAGTTATGCAGGCTTTCTAGTTATGAATTTTTTTTTAATATTTATTTATTTCCTTTAGTTGTACACAATGCATGTATTTTTACGTGGTGCTGAGGATTGAACCCGGGTCGCGCACGTGCTAGGCAAGCGCTCTACCGCTGAGCCACATCCCAGCCCCTAGTTATGAATTCTTTTAAATTTTGTTTATCATGGAAGATTTTTATTTCATCATCAATTCTGAAGCTTAATTTTGCTGGGTTACCCTTGGCAGGCATCCATTTTCTTTCAAAGTTTGGTATATATTATTCCAAGACTTCCTAGCTCTAAGGGTCTGAGTTGAGAAATTAACACAGAGCCAGATTGTTTTCCCTCTAAATGTGACCTGTCATTTTTCTCTCAAAGCCTTTAAAATTCTGCCTTTGTTCTCTATGTTAATCATTCCATAATAATGTACTTGGTGTGGTTTTGTCATAATTTTGTATATTTGGGGTCCTCTAAGCCTCCTGTATTTGATTTTCCATTTTATTCTTTAAGCTTGAGATTTTCTTATATTATTTCATTGAAAATATTATTCACCTCTTTAATTTGTATTTGAGAGCTTTCATCTGTCCTGATGGATCTTAAAGTTGGCCTTTTCATGTTACTCCATATTATTTGAAAATTCTGTTCATGGTCTCTTAACATCTTTTCACTATGGTCAACTTTATTTTCAATATTATATATTTTTGTCTTCATTGCCTGAAACTCTATTTTCCAAATGATCTCTTCAGTTGGTGATACTTTCCATTGAATTTCAAATTTGGTTTATTGATTCCTTCAGTTTGAGAATTTCCATTTGATTCTTTTGCAGAATCTTTATCTCTTTATTAAAATGATCTTTCACTTCCTGTATTTTCTCTCTGATTTCTCTGATTACATCATCTTTTACCTCAAAGATCAGTTTAACTATGAACTTTCTAAATTTTTTCTTTGACATTTCCTCCACTGTGGTGTCAATGGATTCTGTTATTGATGTATTTTGCTTTGTTTGGGATGGTTTGTTCCCTTGATTTTTTATATTGATTGTGTGTTTGCCCATTTATCAGTATGAATCTGAGGCAGCAGAGTTTCTACCATGTGAATTTATAGTGTCCCTAAATGTTTCTATTATGTCACAGTTTAGGGGGAGACAAATAATAATAACAACAACCAATGCAAACAATATACAGCATTAAACTAAATACTTAGTTCCTACTCTGACATCTACAATGTTAATTGGCATAATAAACAGAAATGGTATGATAAGCAATTGCCAACAGTAAAAACAGTAAGTTTGCAAAAGGTTTTGCTCTTTCAAAAGGTGAACAGGAGCTGGGTAAGGTGGCACATGCCTATAATCCCAGCTCTTGGGAGGCTGAGGCAGGAGGATCACAAGTTCAAAGCCAGCCTCAGCAATGGCAAGGCACTTAGGAACTCAGTGAGACCCTGTCTTTAATAAAATACAAAAAAAGGGCTGGGGATGTGACCCAGAGATCGAGTGCCCCTGAGTTCAATCCCGGTACCAAAAAAAAAAAAAAAAAAAAAAAAAAAAGAAAAAAAAAGAAAAAAAAAAGGTGAACAGGGAGAATGTAGAAGAGATATAGGATGTGATGATTATGAAGAAGGAGGAGAGAAAGTAGGAGTAAAAATTTAAAGGAAGAATGAAAGAGCGAACAATAGAATTTGGCTCTTAGCAAAAGAAAAGAGATAGAGACTGGGGTTGTGGCTCAGTGATAGAGTGCCCATGTAACACATGTGAGGCGCTGGATTCGATCCTCAGCACCACATATAAATAAATAAAATAAAGGTAATGTGTCCACCTACAACTAAAAAAAAATTTTTTTTTTTTTTTTTTTTTTTTGGTACGGGGGATTGAACTCAGGGGCACTTGACCACTGGGCCACATCCCCAGCCCTTTTTTGTATTTTATTAGAAGCAGGGTCTCACTGAGTTACTAAGTGCCTCGCCATTGCTGAGGCTGGCTTTGAACTCGCGATCCCACTCCTCCCCTCAGCTCACCCCAAAGTGCTGGGATTACAGGCGGGATGCGCCACCGCGCCTGGCTAAAAATTTTTTAAGAAAGAAAGAAAAGAGATAAAAAGAATCAAGAGAAATAGACAAGTGAAAAATAACACAAAATCAAACCAAAAAATGCTAATCAAAAACCCTCACCCTGGGTCAGGGGAGCATGGGAGGAATAGAAGAACTTTAGATAGGGCAAAGGGGAGGGAGGAGAAGGGAGGGGTAAGGGGGTAGGAAAGACGGTGGAATGAGATGAATATCATTACCCTAAGTACATGTATGAAGACACGAAAGGTTGTGACTGTACTTTGTGAACAACCAAAGACATGAAAAATTGTGCTCTATATGTGTACTAAGAATTGAAATGCATTCTGTCATGTATGACAAATTAGAATTAAAACAAAACAAAACAAAACAAAACAAAAAAAAAAACTTGCCCTCAAAAGACAGAGTCATGAAAAATAACTACTTTCAAAAAAGGCTATAAATGAGAAAAGTCACACAGATATGTTAATGTATAAACGTTCATGAACCATTTGGCACACAAACGAACCAAAAAAAGAAAGACAAAGAAGAGTGAAAAAGAGAAAAGATTATTGATGAAGATTTAAAGAATTGTTTCTATTGCAGTGGTCAAAAACTCTCAATAAGAATATATATTCAGGGGCTGGGGTTGTGGCTCTCAGCGGCAGAGCACTTACCTCACACGTGCGCGGCCTGGGTTCGATCCTCAGCACCACATAAACATAAATGCATTGCATTGTGTACAGCTAAAGTAAATAAATAAATATTTAAAAAAAAAAAAAAATAATATATATTCATTGTCTGTTCCCAAATGTCTTTCTTTCCTTTTTTTCTTGACATATGTACTGTGCACAAGTATAGTAGCTGCAGGCTGTCAAATTCTTCCCTTTTTTTGTATTGCTTGTCAGGTTAGTTGTAGTTCAAGTTTTTTGGCTTTTCTTCTCTGCAATACAAGGTGGGGGAGGTTTAAGAATGTTGTTGCTCCACTCTCAGGGTGGGGTCACCATAGAATTCTGTTAGTGGAGCTCTCATACACAGAGGTCCTGAAGGCAGGGTTTAGGTCTATGTAGGCCCCAGTTGCTTCATTAAATGGCAATTTATCTTAAGATTTTAAATCAGTGCACCTCCAGGGCCTGGTATATGCCAATCCACACTGGGAGGCTATACCCCAGGAGTCTCCTCTGGGTTCCAATCCTGCAGCAGAGGAGCCAATCTTCACCCTCTCTGCCGCCTATGATTCCTGTCCTTCCTGGCCTCCTGGGCTCAGTCTTCAAATGAATAGTCACTCCCATCATACAGCTGAATTTTTGGCCTGCCCCAGCTGGTCCTACAAGCTGTCAGATTCCAAGTAGGGAGGGACCCAGGATCTCTCAGGTCTCAACGACCTGTATTCCCCTCCATGCCTGAATTTTTCTTGGTCTCTTAGGCACACTCTGAGTTGTGTGGTGGGTGTCTGATAGCCAGGTCTGGATTTTGTACCCAGCTTGGATTACCCAGGTACGGGCTTGTGGACTTGCTCCCACAGCCAAGGGCAAAGCACAGCAGGAATATGGTTCCTGCCTTGACTCTCTGCAAATGACAGGGAGACACATGGCAGCTTTCCCACACAAGGATATAGAGTAGCATACCCTTTGGATCTGTCTGGCAGTGCCTTGATCTCTGATTTCTCCATACCAAGACATGCCATGGTACAACCTGAAATGTGGGTTCCTTTAGTCTCTCTTCCCACTTTGCCCATGGTGGATCCACTCCAGAAACTGGTGGCAGTGGTGGTAGGTTTCCTTCTTTTATTTTATTGTATCCAACCTTCTTAGTCCCCAAGCTGTTCTGGGAGTCCAGTATTAAGTCCCAGTAAAATCCCTCTTTCACCTACCTCACTGAGAAGCTGTTTATCCATTTCTTGGTCTCATACCACAAAGCAGGTTGCAAAGCAGCCTCCTCCTGGTATATGCCAATCCACACTGTACATTTGCCCAGTCTCTGTTATGTTACCTTTTTTTTTTTTTTTTTTTTTTGTCTTCTCTTGTGGCCTTGAATTATAGGTGAGCAAATTAAAGTCATTCATTATTCTTAGACTTCTATGAATCTTCCTTAATCATATGACAGAATCTCCTATAACTTTTTTTTTGATTAAGCTTTCTAAAGATCAATCCTTCAACTATATGTTTAAAAAAAATTTCAACATATCTTTTAAACCTGCACTATGTTTGGGTTTTCTTTTTTTTTTTTTTTTAATAGTTATTTGTTTTAGTTGTACACATGTGTTTATTTTTACGTGGTGCTAAGGATCGAACCCGGGCCGCACACGTGCTAGGCGAGCACTCTACTGCTGAGCCACAACCCCAGCCCCTATGTTTGGGTTTTCTTAAGAGGTTCCTGGGAAATCATAGAGGATTTATTCTTTTATCTCCATTATGATTTGGATATGAGGTATCCCCCAAAAGTGCCTGTGTGTTAATGCAGGAATGTTTGGAGGTGAGATGATTAGATTTTGAGCACTGTAACTTATTCTGTGGATTAAATCCATTTGGTGGATTAATAATTTGAACAGTCTAACTGAATGGTAACTGTAGGCAGATGGTGTAGCTGAAGAAAGTAGGTCACTGGGTGTGTGACTTTAGGGCTTTATTTTGTCCTGGTACCTCAATCCTTTTCTGTTTGCAGTTGCCATGAGGTGAGCTGCTTTCTTCTACCATGCCCTTCTGCCATGATGTTCCTTTAGTCCCTCTTCTCACTTTGCCCATGATGGATCCACTCCAGCAACTGGTGGCAGTGGCAATGGTGGAGAAATGGAGTCAGTCTACCATGGACTGAAGTTCTGGAACCATAAACCCAAAATAAACTTTTTCTCCTCTAAATTGTCCTTGTCAGATATTTTAGCCACAGTGATGAAAAGCTGACTAACACTTTAAAAAATACCAAAATGGTAAAAATAATTGCCTTGTTTTTATACATTTCATATTTCTTTTTTTTTTAAATATTTATTTATTTACTTTAGTTGTACACAATGCAATGCATTTATGTTTTACGTGGTGCTAAGGATCGAACCCAGGCCGCGCACGTGCAAGGCGAGCACACTGCCGCTGAGCCACAACCCCAGCCCTTTTCATATTTCTTATTAGTGCAACATTATTATAAGAACTTCATGGGAAAAATTGCCACATCTAAGGAAAAGGGAATAGTATCTGCAGATTATGCAGTAACAGAATTTAACAATGTTCTTAATGACTATAGTATATATCTACAGTGTCCTTTACCTTGGAGGACAGTATTCATCAAAGCCTTATTAAATAGTTACATATTATAGCTCAATAAAAATTTTTTTTTCTCCTTCATTTTCATCATTCAGTCTTTGGTCTTTTTTTTTTCACTGTGTTTCCCAAGCTGGTCTTGAATTCTTGGGCTCAAGCAATGCTCCCTCCTTAGTCTCCCAAGGAGCTGTGACTGCAGGCACATGCCACCATGCCTGGCTCTGTCCTTCAGTCTTAATCATCAACAGGTTATGTTTGCTTTTCTCTCATGCTTGCACAAAGCCTCTGCAATAAACTCCAGGTTAGACACTGAATCTTCAACTACAGAGGAGATGCTAAAGGCATTACAGAAGACTCTTCCAGGTACTCAGAACTATTGATACTTCATGAAAGTAAGATAGTGGCAGTGAGAAATTTGATGGGGCTAAGAGATATTTCTTAGTGATTGATTGGGTTTGTGGCACCTCTCATAGCTGTAGTTGTCAAGTGAAAAGCATTCAGTACATGAATATTAAAAGTCCATCTAAAAAAATTAAAATTAAAAAGGTCTCACCAGGCGCGGTGGCGCACGCCTGTAATCCCAGCACTTGGGAGGCTGAGGCAAGAGGATCGTGAGTTCAAAGCCAGCCTCAGCAATGGCGAGGCACTTAGCAACTCAGTGAGACCCTGTCTCTAATAAAATACAAAAAAGGGCTGGGGATGTGGCCTAGTGGTCGAGTGTCCCTGAGTTCAATCCCTGGTACCAAAAAAAAAAAAAAAAAAAAAAAGTCTCACTTTTATTCTCTTCCAGATAGAAAACCACTTCATGTTTGCCATACTGCTGATCAGGAAAAATGCTTGTAGTGAAGTCCAAGAAAAAATGTAATGGATCTGCTCAAATATCTGGGTAAAATAGCAACAGTAGAGCCAGGTGCAGTGGCGTACACATGTAATCCCAGCATTTGGGAGGCTGAGGCAGGAGGATTGTGAGTTCAAAGCCAGCCTCAGCAAATAATAACAACAGTAAAGAGGGTTTGCATAAAATCATATTTAATCCTCTCAGCACCCTACAGATATATTATCACTTCCATCAAGGGGTAAGAAACTTGTTCAGGGGCCTGGGGTTGTAGCTCAGCAGCAGAGCACTCGCCTGTCACGTGTGCGGCCCATGTTCGATCCTCAGCACCACATAAAAATAAAGGCATTGTGTTGCATGTTTGAAGACATGAAAGATATGAATATACTTTGTATACTAAGAGTGATATGTAAAAAGGTGCTCTTTATGTGTATTACGAATTGTAAAGCATACTACTGTTATATATACAACAACACTGAATAAAAAATTTTAAAAAATAAAGGCATTGTGTACAACTAAAAACAAACAAACAAACAACAAAATAAATAAATAAACTTGTTCAGGGTCAAACAGCTGATAAAAGTAGAGTTGGCATTCTAACCCAATTTTCTGGACTCCAAAAGCTAGATTGGAGGACCAAATTTTGATACAAAGAAGTTTTACAAAAAAGGAAAAAAGAAAGGAATTTAACCTGAAAAGATGTTAACATTCCCAACATTCCTGACCTTAGATCCTGAGCCTCCCGTTTTAGAGAACTCCATTCCTACCCACTTCTAGTTGTGCTTTCTCCAAGGAATCTGTTTTTCTGGAACTTCAGTTCCTTCTTACAGACCAAGGTTTGGCCACCTCAAATCTGACTTCCCTGTCGGACAACCCAGGACACTTCCAGGAGCCCTATGAGTCTTTACTCTGGCTAGTCCCCGTCAGGGTGACCTGTGAGTTTGTTGTGCATCCCTATGCTCAAAGACAGGCTGTTACTTTGGCTATTTTCCTGCCTGAAACTGTTAGGGTCCAGTTTCGCTAATTTTTTCTCCATGAACCACAAAGAGCCAGTCAGTAATGCAATACACAAACGGAGTTTATTGAGCCAGCTAGCTAGGGTCAAGCTTTCCTGCAGACACGCAGGAAGCGCAAGACCCCGAACAAAGGAAAGCCTCAGATTATATAGCATTACCTACGTCATTGCCCGCGCGCATGAAAGTGAACAAAGGGAAGCCTCGGATTACCTACGTCCTTGTTGGAGCAAATAGCCCGCGTGCGCGAAATTCAAATATCCCCGCCTGGGGGTGGGGGTTACTATCCTAACATTCCCCCCTTTTCTTATTTGTCCTTTTCAAATCTTTGAAAGGGTGGAGGAAGGGCTCTGGAGGAATTAATATTTCAATCTTATAGACCAACAAGTCTCCAACTTTCTTGGACTCACTCAAAATTGTCTTTCCTGGTCCTACCTGATTCGATTCACCTGACTATACTGACTGCCCAACAGACTCTGGCTTTATTTCCCTTCTAATTTCAGGAACTCCTTACTACTGTAATGGAATGGGACAATGACCGAATCTGACTTCTTCGAGCTGAAAGTGGGCAAAGTGATGGGGCAAGAAGTTTGGAGTTCCTTTTTTTAGATGTCAGGTCAGATTGAAGCCTGGGGAAGGTCGTAAAGTCATCAGGGACGGGAGCTTCTATTAGAGAAACAAAAAACATGAGTACTGAATAAATGTTGCAGCATCTGGAACATTTCAATGTATACTATTGTTAGAAAACTGCTGAAACATAATTAACTTAGCTGGGAACACCGTGTTAGTGAAATAAAAGGGTTTATTGGGGTGCCACATGGGCAAGGGTAGGGAAAGGAAGGGAAGGGAAGGGGGGGGGGTAGGGAAGGGATGGAGGGGAATAGGGACAGGCAGGAACAAGGAAAAAAGGGGCAGAGTTCAGTCCGGGGCTGGCTTAAATAGAGTAGGGGCCATAAAACCCCCTTGGAGTAAGTCCTTGTCCTATAGGCCAGCAGAGGTCATGGGGGGAGGTAGTGGTAGTGGACAAGGGACTTGCTGGTCAGGTTTTGGTCACGCTGAGCATCCTGGGAGCTGTAGTTTTTCACAAGGCACCTGGGGAGGTGTGGCCTTCTGCCTGGGAGGTGCAGCCTCTGCCTAGAATCCAACATTCCCCCCTTTTTGATTTCTTAGGAAGTGGGGCGTCGTGTTTCGATCTGGCTGCTTCGGAGCTGAAATGGGGCGACGTGGGGTAGTTTTGGGGGGGGGAGATGTGGGCAGGCAGGTCCAGCTGGAGGGTGAAAAAATTTCCAGGAGGTAGGCGTGGAAAAGATGAATCTGTCCAGGTATGGGATGGGTGAAGTTTTTTTGAAGCCATATGTCGGTGAGGGTGTCAAACCAGGCTTCCGCAGAAAGTCACTGAGGGAGTCAGCCAGAGAGCATGTAGAAATTGTGGGTCTTGCGAGTTTGCAGGTAACACTATTATGGAAGCAACAAAGGGAAAGAAGGTGAGATGGATTATTTTCCATAGGCCTGTGTTCCACCAGGTGGGACTTACGGTGAAGAGGCCAATGGAGAGTGAGAAGCACATCATAATGAGCGTCTGGTGGCAGCGTAAGGGCAGGACTCAGCAGGGGTCTCTGGTTGGAAGGTCATTTGTTGGTTTTTTCTTAACAGTTGATAGTTCCTGGGAAAAACTGGTTAAAGGTTCAAAACAAGAAAAACAGAAAAGATTATTTTGAGTCAGTATCAGGAACACAAGAGAAATGAATTTTTAGGGGACCGGTGGGAATGGAGAGCAAGTATACTGAAGTAGTTGTTCTTTTGTGGATCTTCAGTTGGTTGATCAGCTGGTTTCAGTCTGGAAATACGAATCTAAGAAGTCAAATTTTCTGAGGTTTCACGAAGCTTAGCAGTTGTGGATGTGCACAGCACAACGTGGAAAGGTCCTGTCCATTTTGGGACAAAGGAGATTGTTCCTGTATCCTGGGGAGGGGAGAAATATACCCAAGAACCGGGTGTTAATGGGAATGAAGCAGTGAGTCTACCTGGGTCAGGCAGAATGAAATCTTGGCACTTTCATAGCTGATGTCTGCTGAAGGATAAGAGAGGAGAAGAGAGATCTTTGGGTAAGGGTCCCTGAGTTGGGGAAACTCCGGGTGGAAGGGCTGGTCGCCCAAACATAACCTCAAAAGGGGATAGTAAGGAGGGCTTTTGGGGAGGACTCTGAGCCTAAAGAGGGCGAGGGGAAGTAAGAGTTCTATTACTCTCTACCTTCCCTGAAGACATGGGGTGATACGGGATGTAAAAATGCCGAGGAATGTTAAGGGAAGTAGATATATTCTGGGTAACTAGTGCAACGAGCACAACTGAATCGGGTTTGATCAGAGGAGGGAGAAAGGTTGGATATAAAAGAATCTTTGCCCATACTTTCGACCGTTAGTAGAAATTGAAAACAAATTTTCTAGAGGGGTGTCAGCGGGATGGATTAAGAAGTTCCAACGACTAATACGATACTTTGAAAAGCGTCCTTTTCAAAGTAAGTATTAGAGGGAGATCCAGGTCTGTGACTCGGTCGTCACCGGAGCCAGGCAGACGTGGGATATCAAGAACCGCTCAAGATATCAGAGGACATGAGCCACCTTGTGCAAGGGTTTTCCGTGTTCTGTCCCGGACAGGAAAGAGAAAGACTCAAGTCCGGAGTAGGCCAAAGGGCCGGAAAGGAACCTCTGTATCCGTCTCCAGCTGAGAGGCAAATGTTGCCGGAATGACACCAAAGTTAATGATATTGCGGTCGAAAAGATGAGCGGAGGCCGAGTCAGGTGATTTCAGAAGGTTTATGCCCTTGGAATGGGATGGAAAAGTGAATGGAGATAGGAGAGGATTGATTGTATGGCAGGGAATGTGGGGGCCTGGGTAGATTGGACTGAAGCCAGAAGAGAAGGAGAAGACAGTGTTGCTTCAGCCTTCATGTTTCCCTGAACTATGGGAGAGTCTCCACTTTGTTGTGAAGGACAATGGGAGATCCCTATTAGTTTGGGCAGAAGAGAGGGCTTGCAGGAGTTTAAGCCTGAAGCGTCTCTATAGAATCATGTTCTGGGGGCTCTGAGGAGACTGGGAGAAGGAAAACTGGGTGTAAAGAGAAGCAGGACTGGAACGAGGTTAAGGAGCTGAGCGCGACAGGGCAGGAGAGTTTGAAGGCTCTTATACATTAGTCTTTAAATGGTGAGGAGAGGCAATAGTGACATGAGCACCAAATTTAGCTTTTTAGATTTCTGTAGAAGTAGGTAAGCAGCGGCCAAAGCCCGAAGACAGGGGGCTCATCAACGAATGGTGGGGTCAAGCTGTTTAGAAAGGTAGACAAGGAAACACGATACCCATGAGAGGGAAGAAAGTTTAAAAGAGTGTAAGAGTACTCACGAGCTGTGGAAAGGAGGGGCTGCAGAGAAGAAGGGGAATGGGTGGATCTGAGAAAACGTTTCTGCAGAAGATCTGAGATAGCTCCCTGTAGGGAGGGGCAATTCCTGAGATGGGTTACCTTGGCAACATGTTGGGGCAGGTTGTTAAGGGTGGACGAAGGGCTCTGAGGGAATCAGCATTTCAATCCCTCAGGGGACAGTTTCCCAACTTTCCAAAATTGGCTTTTGACCTGACTCGATTTACCTATGTATGCTGACTGCCTATGAGATTTTGGCTTCACTTCCCTTCTAACCTTAGGAACCTCCTTACTACTGTAAGGGAATGGGTCGATGACCGAGTCTGGCTTCTTCAGGCTGAACGGGGGCGAAGTGATGGGGGAAGTAGTTTGGAGTTCCTTTTGTAGAAGTTAGGTCAGATTGAAGCCTGGGGAAGGTTGTAACGTCAACAGGAACGGAAGCTTCTATTGGAGGAACAAAAAACATGAGTACCGAAGAAATGTTGCAGCATCTGAAACGTCAATGTATACCATGAAGATGATAATTCAAAGCTTTAGCATGTACAGAGTTATCGGGAATGTAAACACAACACTTTACTTAGGGCTGAAGTTACCTTTGCTTCTAAAATGTTCAGAAATGGTTGTGCATCTGTTTTAACTGTTACTGGATGTCTAGGATGAAATTTGTCAAAATGACTTCTGTTTTGACTATTGGTAAGAGTCAGCTGTTTCTAATGGGAATCTTGGGGAAACTTGAGAGCAGCTTTTGTGCTCGGTGCCTTCTGTAAGGATGGGTCCAGGTCTTGCTTGACCTTGTGGCTTCCTTCAGAAGCATTAGGGATGTTCCTCCCTTTTTATGGACCCTCCTTTTAGCAAGTGCACTGATTGGCTTTTTCCTCTATGGGTCTCATTTATCCCTCTTATCGAGAGATCATGTGGCCCAGAGATGCAAAGCTCTGTAGAGATGTTTCCTCTTGTCTCACAGGCAGACTCTGGGACAAGAACCAAATACTGGTCTTCTTGGCCCTTTTTGATTAATTTAAAAGTTTTGATCTTAGACGTCCAGTAAGTTAATCTTAAATTGAGAACATTGGGCTTTAACTTATAAACTTACAGTAGCCGGGGTCTGTGGTACCTATCTGTCTTGACGGTTTTTGAAGGTCAGGTGTTTAAGTTTTGAAGTTGATTTCTGTTAAAGAAAGGCTGAGAGCATTTAGCTGACAAAATATTACAATTAGAACGGATTAAAGAAATTTTGAGAGTATTTAACCTTTTTGGAAAAATGGCAAAATGTTTTTACAATATATAATTACATTAATGTTTCCATAAATCAAGTTTAGCTCTTAAAGAAAGGACATGATATTTTGAAATAATTGTTGTTTAACCATAGCTATACAATTTTTAATTCCTCTTATGATTACTTGTTTAAAAGGAAGGAAATTAAAGTACATTTAACAGTTAGCATTTTAACCTTGTAAATTAATTAGACATTTCTTGGAAAAAACTTGCGAATTAAGTTTGAAGTTTGAAGGTACCCTTATTTATTGCGCACTTTGGAAGGGGAAGCGAGGAGCTAAAGAGGCAAAGATGATTTTAGCAGGGGATGAAAAGAGCGGATTGATTGAATTTCCCATTCTGAATGGGAACTGAGGGACTGTGTCTTACGTGAATGAGAAAGAGAGAGAGAGCAGAGGACAGAGAGAGTAAATGGTGAAGGATAAGGCCAGCTGTGCTCGGGCAGGAACGGAGTGGCGGGGTCTGGTTTATTGGAGGATTTAGGGAGAACCGAGCAGGCGGCTCTGGGAGGCTGGGTGGGTGGGTGGAGTTTCGCGGTTGTCACCATTTCTGCTGCTATAAGGCAGGGCACGGTCCTGGAAGGCAGTAGGAGGGAATCACGTGGGTTGGGATAGAAGATGGCGGATCAAGGAAGGGCGGGACATGGAGTGGAAGTGGAGACAGATTTGGGCGAAGGACATGGCGGATCCGAGGAAGTGGGAGGGAGCTGAGTCGGGGCTGCACGTGGAGCCTGCGCAGACTCGCTGCGGCGGCTCAGGCAGCCTCGCTTGGGCAGAGCGCGGGTTTAGCTCTTGAGCAAGGACCGTGTGAGGCGGACAGATTCTACTGTGGCAGCCGCGCGGCGGTGGCGGCGGCGGCGGCGGCGGCGGCGGCGGCGGCAGAGGCGCCGGGCAGCCTCACTTGGGGGCGGGCCGGGGCGCCGGCCCAGGGCTCGGCGGTGCGGGCGGCCAGGGCGGGCGGCTGGGGCCATTGGTCGGGGCGCCTGCGGCGGCCAGGGGAGCCGCGGGCACGGCCCACGGCCAGAGAAGTGCGCGCGAACTCGCGGGGGGTCAGAGTGGACTGGAGGGCAAGTGGAGAGGCGCAAAGACGCGCTGGGGGGGGGCGTGTAAATGGAGAAGCGCGCGCGCGGCTGGTTAAAAGCCCTAGAACCGGAGGGAGGCTTACCGACCAATGAAAAGCTGTTACCAGGAAACTTTGTTACTTGCTGCTCTGGGGCGGAGGGGCGGATAATCGGTGAAAAGGTGTTCCCGGAAAATTCTGTTCTTTGATTAGAGATGCGCTTCTCCTTTCCCGGTCAGGAACCAAATGTTAGAAAACTGCTGAAACATAGTTAACTTAGCTGGGAACACCGTGTTAGTGAAATAAAAGGGTTTATTGGGGTGCCACATGGGCAAGGGTAGGGAAAGGAAGGGAAGGGGGGGTAGGGAAGGGATGGAGGGGAATAGGGACAGGCAGGAACAAGGAAAAAAGGGGCAGAGTTCAGTCCGGGGCTGGCTTAAATAGAGTAGGGGCCATAAAACCCCTTGGAGTAAGTCCTTGTCCTATAGGCCAGCAGAGGTCATGGGGGGAGGTAGTGGTAGTGGACAAGGGACTTGCTGGTCAGGTTTTGGTCACGCTGAGCATCCTGGGAGCTGTAGTTTTTCACAAGGCACCTGGGGAGGTGTGGCCTTCTGCCTGGGAGGTGCAGCCTCTGCCTAGAATCCAACAACTATGAAGATGATAATTTCTCACCAGGAGGTGTGAGGGCTGAGAAGTTGTCCCCATAATAAGGCCAGAGTGGATATGGCCTTTATGTGGGAACATAACTTTAACATCCACAGAGTTATCAGGAATGTAAACACAGCATTTAACTTTTAATCTTACAGATCAGATGTCTATCTTGATAATATGGTAGTCAAGCTACTTAATGTCATCTGATCCTATAAAATCTTTTTACTGGTATGACCTCTTTGTCTACTAGTAGAGAACCCTTTATTTCTGTTACTTAGGGCTTGATAATCATACTACTGAATATTAAGCCTACCTGTGTAGGTTAGGAAGTTCTGTAGGCCTTAAGCTGACTAAAAACTTTTGACTTGACAGCCATTTAATAGTTAAACTGTTTCTTTTTATATTTATCAGGCACTCCTGCCTAAGAGTCTCTTTTGTAGCCTCCAGTATTACTAATTTTGGGGGCTAATATAAGTGTATATCTTAAGTTACATTTAACTATCATTTCTGAAGTGCCCAGGAATGGCTGCATTTTCGGTTTTAACTGTTTTTTTGTTTTTTGTTTTTGCTAGGTGTTTAAAATGAAGCAAGTCAAACTGACTTTTGCCTTTATCTATTGCTAAGAGTCAGCTGAATTCCCATGGAAGTAATTCTTGGGGAAACTTGAGAGCAGCTTTTCCATTCTGCTAGTGCCTTCCATGAGGATGGATCCAGGTCTTGCTTGACCATGTGGCTTCCCTTGGAAGCAGCAGGGATGTCTCCCTTTCAGGAGCCTCCTCTTCATAGCAAGGTCACTGTTTGGCTTTCTCTTTTCCATAGGTCTCACAATCTCTCTGATCGGGAAGTTATGTGGTCCAGAGTTGCAAAGCTCTTTAGAGAAGCTCCCTGTCTCCTGGATTCAGACTTGACTCTGAGGGCAAGAGCCAAATATTGGTTTTCTTGACCCTTTTAATTTAACTTAAAGTCTTGATCTTAAACTTCTAGCAAATTGGTCTCACCAATCTTAAATTGAGAGCACTGGGCTTTAACTTTAATGCTTATAACCTCACAGTCATTTAGCTGGGGTCTGTGCTCCCTATCTTTCCTGTAGGTGATGGCTTAAACTAACTCAGGTTGTTTTCTTGAATCAATACCTCTGCAAGACCTTAACAGGCAACTTTTAGACAGTTTACAAGAAAATACAAAATAAAATTAATAAGAGTAAAAACAAATTTAGTTTGTGAACACATCTTGAATTTTGACTGAGTTATATACTATTACCCCTGTTTCTTAACAACAAGAATCACCCCTTTGACCATAACAGTAAACAAATTAAAGTTTGGCCTACTTTGGAGCCATTCTGGCATGTAGTAAGGTGGAAGGAAGAGCTTTACTTTAGGTAAGGTGGGGCTCTTTATAAACCTTAGGTCAAGTGTTTTAGTTCTGAAGCTGATCTTTGCTTTTTAAATACAATTTCACAGAGCTTCTATACATTGTTACTCAAGTTCACATGAACATTAGCTAACACATTATATACATTAAAAAAAAAAAAACTAAAGAAAGGCTGAGAATATTTAACCTTTTGTGGAAAAGTAGTAAAATGTTCTTGTGTTTTACAATATTAACTTTTATATATATTAGGCTCTCATGAACTTAAAAAAAATATATTTAAATTGTATCCCAGTGTAATAAGTAACAGAAAGCTTTATATCTTATTGACAACAGGTCTAATTGTAGAACACATTTTAAATGATACAGATAAATCTCTAATGTATTATTTTATAAGCCTAAAATTACCATACAACTCTATTTTGGAGAACACCAACTTGAGACAATGATTTTTGAAGCTTTTACTTTGAGGCTTGTATACCTGAAAGATATGAACACATCTAGTACACAAAGAAGAATAATAGCACCACAATTACATTAATGTTTTTATATTAATCAAGTTTAGCTCTTAAAGAAATAACATTATAATATCTTAAAACAATAGTTGTTTGCTTAACCACAGCTGTATAATTTTTAATTTCTTTCAGATTACTTGCTCAAAAGAAACCAAAACTTCATAAACATAATATTATGGGTAAATTAATATTTTGAGAAATCCTTGTCCTCTTACCACATAGATTAAACCTTGGTTTATATCAGTATATTAACATTTAACCTTAGGAAAGAAAAAACCTTAAATAGCTTTTCCTGATTGTTTTATATACTTATTTAACCAATTTACACAGGCCTTTTACATCATTTATGTAAACCCTCTTATTTACTTCATCACATAAAGACTTTCTTATCTGAAACATTTCCTTTTCCTTCTATTGAGTATGGTTTCCATACTTATAAGCTTCTAATTTATTTCTCTCATGTGTTAACCCCTTTTTCTGTTCATCCTTTGAAACAATCCCCACAATAATTTGAATTTAGACAAATCATTTCATCCCAATAAAAATATTTTGTTATTTACAGTACTCTTAATTGGAACAATAGAAACCTTTGAGCCTCTGCATACACAGCAATCTTTTATAAACCTTTGTATATAAAATTACACATATCTGGTAACCATTTCATGAGAACACAATGTTTAAGTATATAGAATTATATCTGTTGAAACTTCAACCTTTTTCAATGATGACAAAGCAATTTTAAAATCTTTTTTTTTTTGTTAATTTACCAACTTATGAAAACAACCAATAATGTTACCCAATGGAATTCAAGGAGTTACTTGATGGCATATTTAACAGTTAGCATTTTAACCTTGTAATTTAATCAGATGTTTAACAAAGTTGCTCACAAATGAGAAATCCCGTGTCATATCTACTTTACCAAAATATCAGACTGAACAGTACTAGTTATTTCTTCCATGCTGAAGAGAAGTTCTAGGACCAAGGGATATTAGATAACATTTTACTAGTTTTTTTTTGTTTTTTGTTTTTTGTTTTTTTTTTTTTTTGGTACTGGGGATTGAACTCAGCAGCACTAGACCACTGGGCCACATCCCCAGCCCTTTTTTGTATTTTATTAGAGACAGGGTCTCACTGAGTTGCTAAGTGCCTCGCCATTGCTGAGGCTGGCTTTGAACTCGCGATCCTCCTGACTCAGCCTCCCAAAGTGCTGGGATTACAATTTACTAGTTTTTTTTTTTTTTTTTTTTTGACCACCTAGAGAGACTTGTGAGTTAAGTTTCATTTTAAAGGCACCTTTATTTTCATTTATCCAATTTAAATTAAACACTTTTAAATAAAGTGAATTAAAAGTATTTGGATCCATTTATAAAATTTTTATGAGCGCTCATTTTCTATTTGCCAATCTTTATAACACAAGTGTGCACACATACACAATAGCAAAGGCCTTGTAGCTTTTTAGGCAATCTCCATTGCAATGGTACAGATGTTTAAAAACTCCATAGCTGAATAGGACTGATCAATAAAACATTAACGTATGTGTATAGGATCAAAATCATGAGTTCAAAAAAATATATATATATATTGAATTAAAAAAAAAAAAAACAAGAGTCTTGAGAAAAATGACTAGCTGGTAATGTAAGCCCAGGTAAAAAGACACTTTTTTTTTTTTCCTTTTCTGGGGTTTAAGCTTGCTTGCTTCCTCATTTGCATTTCAATGCCAGTCCTGGCTGAGGTCTGGAAAGGTGGGGAAACTGCTTTGCTAGCAAAGGAGAAACACAGGGGCTTCCTGTCCCAAAGGCTGTGACTCTCTTGGCCAGGAAGAACAAAGGGTTTTGACAGATTTTTAAGAGTTACATTCCAATAGGGGTTCCCAGGGTGCCCAGGTGGCTGCTAGGATTCACTTGTTAATTTGGGAGATATTCATTTCTTAGATCCCCAGCAGTTATTTCCCTCCTGCAGTGGGTGTGCTCAAGGCAGCCAACTAGGAAGAAAGAGATAACATTGTCTCTCTAATCCTGCTTAGTAAAAGGGGGTAAGGTTTGTCAAAGTTCTTTAAAACATAGCTCAAAGGAGTATCAGGCTTACTTGTCTTGTCACACATTTTGTCGTTCAATTTTCTTATATTTATAGCAGAGAAGACACACAATGAAAAAGCAGACCAGAAAGAATGAAAGAAAGGCTGTAAAAGTCACACACACACACAAACCCAGCAACCACACAAATTCTCAAGGCAGCCTCACGTTCACTCGGACCGGTCCTCCGATCACTCTCTCTCTCATATACACTCTCTTCCAGATCTGGATCCTTACTTGGCACCAATCCAAACGGCGTCCCCCTGGACTGCCCGCGATCAACGAGCTCTAGGACATCCTCCACGATGCTGACCCGTCTTCTGCCCTAGGCAGAGGTTCCCCAGAACAGATGAGAGCCTTGCTCTCCCAGATGAGAACATAGTTTCCCCCAGAACAGATGAGGGTGGCCAAACTTCTCGCTGCGGTCTTCCAGAGTCAAAAACTTTGATACCATTGGCTGTTTGCCAGTTCAAGGGAAAGCGATCCTGGGCGAGCCCCCAGATGTTAGGGTCCAGTTTTGCTAATTTTTTCCCCACGAACCACAAAGAGCCAGTCAATAATGTAATACACAAATGGAGTTTATTGAGCCAGTTAGCTGGGGTCAAGCTTTCTCGCAGCCACACAGGAAGCGCAAGACCCCGAACAAAGGAAAGCCTCAGATGATATAGCATTACCTACATCATTGCCCGCGCGCACGAAAGTGAACAAAGGGAAGCCTTGGATTACCTACATCCTTGTTGGAGCAAATAGATTGCACGCACGAAATTTCAAAACCCTGGGGGCGGGGGTTACTATCCTAACAAAACTCCAAGAATTCCAAATTTGAATTTGTCCTTTCAGATTATTATGAAGGTATACTTAGTCAAGGTAAGAAAACAGAACTTTTTTTTTTTTTTTTTTTTTTTTTTTTCGTGGTACCAGGGATTGAACTCAGGGGCACTCGACCACTGGGTCACATCCCCAGCCCTTTTTTGTATTTTATTTAGAGACAGGGTCTCACTGAGTTGCTAAGTGCCTCGCCATTGCTGAGGCTGGCTTTGAACTCGAGATCCTCCTGCCTCAGCCTCCCAAGTGCTGGGATTAGAGGCGTGCGCCACCGCGCCCGGCAGAACATATTTTATTAATTACTTTATTAGCTTACTTGATAACTACTGTGTTGTATTTGACTCATACCTATAGGGTAATAGTTTTATATTTCACAAATAATATTAAACATTATATTTTGATACTAATGTGGTTTTATCTTACTGATATTATTTAATATATTTTGAAGCACAAAATAGTTGAATGTTATGATAATTAATACCTGTATTTATCTTAAGACAAAATATTAAAGTTTAAAACTAAACTTGGTTATAAAAGTGTGGACAGGGCTGGGGTTGTGGCTCAGCAGCAGAGTGCTAGCCTCGCACGTGCGCAGCCCGGGTTGGATCCTCAGCACCACGTAAACATAAATGCATTGCATTGTGTACAACTAAAGTAAATAAATAAAATATTAAAAAAAAAAAAAAGTGTGGACAGGATGGGTGTGGTGGCGCATGCCTATAATCCTAGCACTTGGGAGGCTGAAGCAGGAGGATCGAAGTTCAAAGCCAGCCTTAGCAATGGCGAGGCACTTAGCAACTCAGTGAGACCCTGTCTCTAGTAAAATACAATAAAAGGGCTGGGGATGTGGCCCAGTGGTCAAGTACCCCTGAGTTCAATCCCTGGTACCAAAAAAAAAAAAAAAAAAAAAAAAAAAAGTGTGGACAGAACAAAAAACTCCAAGTCTCATACATGGTTGGCAAGCATTCTGCCTCTGAGCTACACCTCCAGTTCCTTACATTCCTTTATATTTTCTTCTTATTCATTCTCTTTATCAAGCAAAAAAATCCTTCTGTAATAAGCAAAGGGACTTAAACTGGACTTAAACTCTCTCCACCCGATGGTCCATTAACCCACCTTTGATGGCCCATTAAACCATCTCCACCTGAGGGCCTGAGGGCGTATTAACCCTGTGTTTTATAAACCCTGCCCTTGCTGTGAGCAGGCGCCATTTTTCTACTATCCTGTTTTCTGGTGGACGTAGTTTGTGGCCCCGGCCGGAATAAAGGCTTCATTGGCTATTACATGAGTGGCTTATGAGACTTTTTTCCCTGCAAATTGGGTACAACAAAAAGTCATGGGCTGGGGTTGTGGCTCAGCGGCAGAGCGCTCGCCTCGCACATGCATGGCCCGGGTTCGATCCTCAGCACCACGTAAACATAAATGCATTGCATTGTGTACAACTAAAGTAAATAAATAAATATTTTTTTTAAAAAGTCATGAAGTTCTGTGCCCTGTAAATATTAATAAAAAACAAAACCCCCCCCCCCCCCCCCCCCCCCAAAAGATTACAGCACACCACCTACCACCCTCACCACACTATGAAAAGAGTACAGAACCACCTCACACTCTACACAAACTGTTTAGATATTCTTGTTGAATTGTAAATTATATTGCCATTTCCTAAAGCCCAAATTTACAATAGTGAAATAGCTGATGCATTTAAAAACCCGGAGTCTAGAATTTGTTCTATAAAACTAGTCACCACTAGCTGGGTGTGGTGGCGCATGCCTGTAATCCCAGCTCTAGGGAGGCTGAAGCAGGAGGATTGCGAGTTCAAAGCCAGTCTCCGCAATGGCGAGGCACTTAGCAACTCAGTGAGACCCTGTCTCTAATAAAATACAAAAAGGGCTGAGGATGTGGCCCAGTGGTTTAGTGCCCCTGGGTTCAATCCCCGGTATTAAACAAACAAACAAAAAACCAAAACACTAGTCACAACTAAAAAGAACTAAGAATTCTTTGGAATGGCTGGCTTTTTTTCTTTTTATTGCCAGAAAATAAAATCTCTTGGTTCTGGGAGATACTGTATACAGATGATCCACTGGCACCCACAGGTCAGAGGAAGCCCTGGAACAAACACATGGCAGTGTATTCCCTGAGGCACTAGGAGGACATCTCCTGTGGGTGCTGCTGCCTGTTGCCACAACATGGAGAGACCAGGCCACTGCTCCCTCCTGCTTCATAAGGTTGCCATTGACCAAGTGATGCTTGTCTGACCAGGATATGTGGTTCTTGTTATTTGGGGTCAGGAATTGAACCCAGGGCCTTTCACATGCTAAGCAAATACTCTATCACTGAACTATATCCCCAGCCCTTTTTTAAAAAAATTTAATTTTGAGACAGAGTCTTGCTAAGTTTCCCAGGTTGGCCTTGAACTTGCAATCCTTCTGCCTCAGACTTCAGAGTAGCTGGAATTACAGTTGTGTGCCACCATACCCAGCAATACAAGGGATTTTTAACAATGCTTTAAAAAGTTCTAGAGTGATATTCAAACAGAAAGTAACCTTTTTCAATGACCAAATTTGAAAGTTTGATTCAAAAATTGGAGACAGGGGGATCCAAGATGACGGGCTAGAGGGAGGCAGCATTCTGTGTCTCTCCATGACCTGGGACTCAAGTAGTGAGAATACTGCTTCTCTGAGAGCGATATTCCTGCTCCAACACAAGAATCATGGCCACCTTGTGTGCAGGGCTCCAGGCCTCAGCATCAGAGTAGGTCTCCCAAATACTCACCCACACAGAACTACCAGGTGCCCAGTGGGACCATCGGCATCAGCACCCGTGCAGAATTTTCAGCCACCCACCCAAGCAGGAATTCTGCATGCTGTTCCTGCACAAGACACCCGGCAGCTTCCCACATGCAGGAACTCCAGCTGCAACTACCGTGTGGACCTCCAACTACCAACGTGAGGCTCCCCGGTCGCCTCCATCTTGGGACTCTGTAGCAACGGAGATAGTCCCCTATGGGAACTTCACACAGGCTCTGAAGACAGCCAATAGCCACATACTGCACGCAACAGAGCTAGTCTCTGAACTCATCATCTATGTCATCACCTGGCTCCCCCCACCTGACCTGAGCAACCTCCTCCACCTTGGATCACCTTCATCACCATCTTTAGTGCGAGCAACTCCCAGTTTGAAACACCAGCTGGCCAGGGACCTAATTTCCAACTCCCAGTTCTCCCCAACAACCATTAACCCTCTTTGCACCACTGGATACATCTTCCAAACAAAAGCTGAACAAAGAAACTATAGAACTCAATAATACAATCAATAACTTAGACTTAACTGACATATATAGAATATGTCATCCTTCAATGAGTGAATACACTTTCTTCTCAGCAGCACATGGATCCTTTTCTAAAGTAGACCATATATTATACCACAAAGCAACTGTTTATGTTCCCGAAGTAGTTGTACATGACAGTAGAATGCATTACAATTCATAATACACATATAGAGCACATTTTTACATATCTCTGGTTGTATACAAAGTATATCCACACTATTCGTGCCTTCATACATGTACTTAGGGTAATGATATCCATCTCATTCTACCATCTTTTTCTTTTTACCCCTTTACCCACTCCCTTCTCATCCTTCCCCATTGACCTTTCTAGTGTTCCTCTAATCCTCCTATGCTCCCTGTCCCAACCCCACTGTGAATCAGCATCCTTATATCAGAGAAAACATTCGGCATTTGGATTTTGGGGATTGGCTAACTTCACTTAGCATTATATTCTCTAATTTCATCCATATACCTGTGAATACCATTATTTTATTCTCTTTTATTGATGAGTAATATTCCATTGTATATATACACCGCATTTTCTTTATCCATTCATCTACTAAAGGGCATCTAGGCTGGTTCCACAGTCTAGCTATTGTGAATTGTACTGCTATAAACATCGATGTGGCTGTGTCCCTGTAGTATGCTGTTTTTAAGTCCTTTGGGAATAGACCCAGGAGTGGGTCTATTCTAAACATTCTAAACATTCTAAACATTCCCAGTTTTCCAAGGAATCTCCATACTGCTTTCCATATTGTCTGCACAATTTTGCAGTCCCACCAGCAATGAATAAGTGTGCCTTTTCCCCTACATCCTCTCCAACACTTATTGTTGTTTGTGTTCTTAATAGCTGCCATTCTCACTGGAGTGAAATGAAATCTTAGAGTAGTTTTGATTTGCATTTCTCTAATTGCCAGAGATGTTGAACATTTTTTAATATATTTGTTGACTGATTGTATATCTTCTTCTGAGAAGCGATTGTTCAGTTCCTTGGCCCATTTTATTGATTGGGTTATTTGGGTTTTGGTGTTAAGATTTTTAAGTTTTAGCCGGGCATGGTGGCGCACACCTGTAATCTCAGCACTTAGGAGGCTGAGGCAGGAGGATCACAGGTTCAAAGCCAGCCTCAGCAATGGCAAGGCACTTAACAACTCAGTGAGACCCTGTCTCTAAATAAAATACAAAAAAGGACTGGGGATGTGGCCCAGTGGTTGAGTGCCCCTGAGTTCAATCCCCAGTACCAAAAAATAAAAAATAAAAATGGGGGGGCTGGGGTTGTGGCTCAGCAGTAGAGCGCTCGCCTAGCACGTGTGCGGCCTGTGTTTGATCCTCAGCACCACATAAACATAAATGCATTGAATTGTGTACAACTAAAGCAAATAAATAAATATTTTTTAAAAAAGATTAAGTTCTTTATATATTCTAGAGATCAGTGCTCTATCTGACGTGCATGTAGTAAAGATTTGTTCCCAATTAATAGGTTCTCTATTCATCTTACTGATTGTTTCTTTTGCTGAGAAGAAGCTTTTTAGTTTGAATCCATCCAATTCATTAATTCTAGATTTTAATTCTTGTGCTATAAGAGTCTTATTAAGGAAGTAGGAGCTTAATCTCATATGATGGAGGTTTGGGCCTATTTTTCCTCTAATAGACGCATGGTCTCTGGTTTAATTCCTAGGTCTTTGATACACTTTGAGTTGAGTTTTGTGCATGGTGAGAGATAGAGGTTTAATTTCATTTTGTTGCATATGGATTTTCAGTTATCCTAGCACCATTTGTTAAAGAGGCTATCTTTTCTCCAATGTATGTTTTTGGCACCTTTATCTAATATAAGATAGCTGTAGTTGTGCATGTTAGTTTCTGTGTTCTCTATTCTGTACCATTGGTCTACATGTCTATTTTGGTGCCAATACCATGCTGTTTTTGTTACTATTGCTCTGTAGTATAGCTTAAGGTTTGGTCACAAAGCAACTCTTAACAACAATACAAAAAGGTAGAGATACTATCCTGTATTCTATCAGGTCATAATGGAATTAAATTAGAAAGCAATGATAAAATAAAAAATAAAAACTACTCCAACACCTGGAGACTAAATAATATGCTACTGAATGAACAATGGGTTGCAAAAGGATGAGATTAAAAAATTCTTAGAGGTAAATGAGAACATTGATATAACATATCGAAATCTCTGGGACACTATGAAGGCAGTACTAAGAGGAAAGTTCATTCCTTAAAAGAAGAAAAGTCAACAAATAAATGACTTAACATTACATCTCAAAGCCCTAGAAAAAGAAGAACGAATCAACACCAAAAGCAGTAGAAGACAGGAAATAATTAAAATCAGAGCTGAAATCAATGAAATTGAAACAAAAGAAACAATTGAAAAAAATTGACAAAACAAAAAGTTGGTTCCTCGAAAAAATAAATAAAATTATCAAACCCTTAGCCATGCTAACAAAGAGAAGGTGAGAGAAAACTCAAATTACTAACGTACATGATGAAAAAGGAAATATCACAAGAGACACTACAGAAATACAGACAATAGTTAGAAATTATTTTGAAAACTGGTACTCCAATAAAATAGATAATATTGAAGGCACCTACAAATTTCTAGAGTCATATGACTTGCCCAAGTTGAATCAGGATGATATACACAATTTAAACAGATCTATTTCAAGCAATGCAATAGAAGACGCCATTAAAAGCCTACCAACCAAGAAAAGCCCAGGACAAGATGGATACACACCTGAGTTCTACAAGACCTATAAAGAAGAACTACCTATACTCTTCAAATTATTTCATGAAATAGAAAAGAAGGAGCACTTCCAAACTCATTCTATGAGGCCAATATCACCCTGATTCCAAAACCAGGCAAAAACACACACAAAGAAAGAAAATGTCAGACTAATATCTCTAATGAACATAGATGCAAAAATTTTCAATAAAATTCTGGCAAATCGAATACAAAACATATCAAAAGAGATAGTGCACCATGACCAATTGTGGTTCATCCCAGGGATGCAAGTTTGGTTCAACATACACAAATTAAGCCGGGCGCCATGGCGCACGCCTGTAATCCCAGCACTTTGAGAGGCTGAGGCAGGAGGATCGTAAGTTCAAAGCCAGCCTCAGCAATGGCGAGGCACTTAGCAACTCAGTGAGACCCTGTCTCTAATAAAATACAAAAAAGGGCTGGGGATGTGGCCCAGTGGTCAAGTGCCCCTGAGTTCAATCCCCGGTACCACAAAAAAAAAAAAAAAAAAAAAAAAAAAAAAACTTAAAAAAAAATACACAAATTAATGTAATTCATTACATTAATAGACTTCAAGATAAGAACCATATGATCACCTCAACATATGCAAAAAAAGCATTTGACAAAATACAGCACCCATGCATGTGCAAAATACTAGAAAAACTAGGGATAATAGGAACATATCTCAACATCATAAAAGCTATCTATGCTAAGCCTCAGGCCAACATCATTCTAAATGGAGAAAATTTTGAAAGCATTCCCTCTAAAAACTGGAACAAGACAGGGATGTCCTTTTTCACCACTTGTATTTAAAATAGTTCTTGAAACACTGGCCACAGCAATTAGACAGATGAAAGAAATTAAAGGGATACAGATAGAACCGGGCACCGTGGCACATGCCTGTAATCCCAGCACTTAGGAGGCTGAGGCAGGAGGATCACGAGTTCAAAGCCAGCCTCAACAATGGCGAGGCACTTAGCAACTCAGTGAGACCCTGTCTCTAAGTAAAAATACAAAAAAAGGGCTGGGGATGTGGCCCAGTGGTCGAGTGCCCCTGAGTTCAATCCTCAGTACAAAAAAAAAAAAAAAAAAAAAAAAGTTTGGGCTTTGGGAAATGGCAATATAATTTACAATTCAACAAGAATATCTAAACAGAGTTTATGTAGAGTGTGAAGTGGGTCTGTGCTCTTTTCCTTTTGTTTTTTATTAATATTTACAGGGTATAGAACTTCATGATTTTTCAATTAGACTTGTTTTAGCACATTATAAAAAAAGATGGTGGAATGTGATGGACATCTTTAACCTAAGTACATGAACCTATGAAGACATGAATGGTGTGACTATATTTTGTATACAACCAGAGATATGAAAAAAAAGAAACTTAATGACTATTCATAATTTTCTGAGATTGTTATCATGTTCAGATGTAGGTCGGATTTTTTTCTATATCTATTAAATTAATCATATTTCTATTCTTCTGTATTCTGTGAATATGGCGAATTACAGCAAATTTTTAAATTTCCAATTAGCCTTTTATCCCATTTCATGAACAGTGGTTCATGAAATAGCAACATCACCTAGGAACGTGTTAGAAATTGCTCAAGTATATAGTTAGGAATAGAATAGCTAGTTATAGAATAAGCAACCATGCCAATTTGCCTGTTTTCATTCAGGATTGTATTTTCTTTTTTGTATATTTTGCTTATATGTTCTCATTGTTGATTATTGAGTAAGAGAATAGAGAAGCCTCAGACATTCAGAAGCAGATCTGACACCACAGCTTGGCCAAGCTATTCTTCTGTTGGACATAAACAATCACACAGAATATCAACCTGAGACAAGAGTACTCTGAGACCATAGCAAAATGATGATAATTTTGTCTAAGTGAACAACAGCTACTTCTTTTCCAAATCATCATGTAAGGGAGGAAAACAATATCTTTTCCTTCTACCCTTCTAAGTTCTGGGCTGGGGTTCCTGTAACAAAAGACAGATTAACAAAGGAAAAAGCACACAAATTTATTTAATATATATATTTTTTTATTTTGAATCCCTCGTAGGGAAATTAAGAATGGAACAAATGCAACCTGACCATTTAATGCTAGGTCTGATGGAGTGGAAAGTTGCAGGGAAATGTGGTAGGACAAAGTATATTTGTTAGTTAAGTGTTATAAACCGGGAAGAACTTAGAAATTTCTGTTTTTTCAGGTTCCTTTCCTTTTTCAGAAAAAGCAGGCCTCTTTCCTTTGGGTAAAGAAGGCACTTCTCACATGAGGGTCCTATGACCTGCTTCAGGAGAGAAAGGGTCAGGGAATGTCAGTCCTTCTAAAATTCCTTCAACTTAAAATATCCATTAAGTCAAGAAGTTATATTTTGGGATCTCCTGTCCTGAAACTCATTGGTAGAATTACCCTCACCTTTGAAAGGATGCAATTTAGAGGGAATACCTTCTTATCTTAAAAACTGTCTCTAAATTCTAACAGCTTCTTACTGAGATATCCCATGGCCTTTGTTCTCTCTTGCTCAATGAGTTGGACTCAGGTCGTTCAACTATAGGTATACGTATGGCCCTTAGCTGAAAGGCAGTGAATAGTGTATATATACTATTTCAGATATCTTTACATTATCATGCCTTTTCACAAACATCAATTATTAAATTTAGTCCAAGTTTTCAATATTTTTACTTTATGGTTAGTGCTTTTTTCTTTTATTCATTTTTTTCTTTTTCTTTGGTACTGGGGAGATGGAGATGGGATGATGCCTCTGCCTCCCTAGTAGCTGGATTACAGGCGTGTACCAGGATGAACCCAGGGGTGGGGATTGAACCCAGGGGTGTTTTACCACTTAACTACATCCCCAGTCCTTTTTGTAATTGGCACATTAAAATTATGCATAACAGTATAATTCATTGTGCCATATTTATATGTGCAGATAACAAAAATTTCATCAATTTCCCAGTACCTTCCCTTTCCCTTCCCACTTTCCTTCCCTATCCATTTTCTCTGTTATTATTGATATTTTAATTAGTGTATTAAATATTATACACACATACATGTGAGATTCATTATGGTTTATTCATACATAGATACAGCATAATTTGGTAGAAACTTTTTATCTTGAAGAATGATCTTGCTAAGTTGATGAAAGTCTCACTACATTGCTGAGTCTGGCCTGGAATTTGCAATCCTCCTCCTTAGCCTCCAGAGTAGGTGAAATTACCAGTGTGTGCCACTGTACCTGGTGATGTCACCAGAGAAGAGAGGTCTCTGAAAAAGGGTCTGAGGAGTTCCTGGAGAGGGGGGCAATTTGACTTAGGACCAACAAGGTTCTTGGCATAGGTGATCAAAAAGAGTTTCAGCACAAACCAGTCAGAGACATAGAGGTTTATTTAGGAGAACAGAAGCACATTCAAGAGAGAATGTGGGCCATCTCAAGAGAGAAAACTTTTGGGGGTAAAGCAAGGAATACACATTTAAGAGAGAATGCAGGTTATCTCCAGAGGGAGAGAAAGATGGTCTTGTATTTTAATATAATAAGATAACCTAAACTTTAAAATTTTATATGAAAAAAAAAACACATAAACTCTGTCTTTTGAAGACACATGACAGTTTGAGACAATATGGGAAAAGTAGGAGTAGTATAAAAGGGGAGAAATGCCAAAAGCAATATGGGGGGGAAAAAAGAACACATACATAGAAGTCATACATTTCTCAGCTTGTAGAGACCAGGGGGTAAAATCCTAGATCACTCCCACTATTCAAAGTTACCAGAAGCTTAAGATAATGATTGCTGACAAAATTAGTTAAGGTAGTCAGGGGTGCCCTGTTTGGGAGAAAAGATATTTTCCCTTAAGTCTACTGTTCCTAAAATTTTCTCAAGGAATTTCTCAGGTGCTTTGAAATTTGTGTAAATTGTCTCCAAAAGTAAAAAATTTAAAATCCAAATTCCTGGTGATGAGTAACTTGCAGTACTTAATTATCATATGAATTTACCGTGTTATCATCATACTCTAGTAATTTATAAACTGGAATTACAGAAATAGCACAGGGAAAGAATATTGGAATGGGAGTTAAGAGATCAGTATTTTAATAGCTGTTCTATCATAAATCTATGTGACAATGGGTTTAAGTGCATGGATTTTAGGTTTCTTAAACACGCAGGATGAAGCTGGGCCTGTTGGCGCACGCCTGTAATCCCAGCACTTGGGAGGCTGAGGCAGGAGGATCACGAGTTCAAAGCCAGCCTCAGCAATGGCGAGGCACTTAGCAACTCAGTGAGATCCTATCTCTAATAAAAATACAAAAAGGCCTGGGGATGTGGTCCAGTGATCGAGTGCCTCTGAGTTCAATCCCTGGTACCAAAAACAAAACAAAACAAAAAACCCCACGCAGGATGAAACCACGTGACCTGCAAGTTTCTTTGCGCCCTAAAGTTCAGAGTCTACTTAAGTAATTGTAAAATGTATCAGTGTAAATCCAACTTATCCTACTATTGAGTTGCATCAAAGTACTTGTCAGATGAGCCATAAGGCCCTTTCTCCCCAGTTTTCAAATCTTACCAAACCCTACCTAGGTGCTTTTGGTGGCCTTAGAGTTGTAGGATTTGGAGGACTAAGAAAGGGCACCAAGTTCCTGGTATGACCCCTTTCCCCAACAGGAACACGAAATGGTGCTAACTCTAAATAGCCTCAGTCAGAACAAAGGTTCAAGGTTCCAGTAACTTGCAGGTTCAAGGTTCCAGTAACTTGCAGGTGTCACACCTGCTCCTCGAGGGTTCCGCTTTCCTGAGCCATAAGCCCACATCTTTTCTTTGCATTCTAAGGCATGAAGACTTTTCTTAAGTAGATGTGGGTCTACTTTTTGGAAATTCTAGCAGCAAGAGTGGACGAAGGTAACCCCCAGGAAGCCGACTAACACTGCAGTCCGGTGCGGGCCCTGATAGTCACCAGATGACAGAGTGCGCCCGGGGCACGCTGGGAGCCGGGGCGCCCAGCCCGACCTGACCCGGAAGGGGTGACGCGTGGTAACCCCAGCTTCCCTAGCAACCGAGCAGTCGCCGGCTGCAACCCGCCAACTCTTCCGCTCCTGTCACTCCGGGATGCCGCTGCAGGTTAGCAATTACAGCTGGCAGCAGACCAAGACTGCAGTCTTCCTCTCCTTGCCCCTTCGAGGCGTCTGTGTCAGAGACGCGGACGTGTTCTGCACGGAAAACTATCTGAAGGTAGGGACGCTTAGTCGTGCCGCCCGACCTGGGGGTGTGGCACGAATCTTCTGGCGACTGCGCGATGGGCGCACGCAAAGCGAGCCTCCCTGCAGAGGACCGTTCTCAATTTTTCATTTTTTAAAAAAACAAACAGGTGACAAGCAGGTGACATCTCATTTGTAAATAAATGACATCAGCTCAGAAATACTTTTATCCAGGGCTTCTTCAGGTCTTGCTAAATTTTGCTACCTAGAATGAATTTAGTGTGCCTTTAAGAAAATTAGTTTGGCTTTATTTTTTTAATTTATTATTTATTGAATTTGATTCCAGTATAATTTTTAAAATCCTTTCTCAAAAGGAGTTATAAGAGAAATGCCAATCTGATTCAAATTACAGATTTATAAAAACATCTAAAAACACATGTATCAGTAAAAGCTATGCCGTTTCAAAAGATTGTTATTGCTTCCCTGTCCTCAAGAGACTGCCGTTGCTCTGTAGATCATTATGTAACCCATTTCCATTTCCCATTGAAAATAAAATGAGGTGCGGGGGTAAGCAGTGTTCACATGTTAGGCACTTCCTTGACTTCATTGATCTTCATGAATAGAGAAGGATCTAAATGCCAGAGTAAGACAACACGATCACAACAAGTATTTGCAAAGGCACGGAAGTGTGTTTTGAACATTGGAGGAGTCAATGATTTGCTCTGCCTTGGGTCAATGAATACATGTGCAGGCCATGATGAGGGCCGGTCTTGGTGAAGAGTGCATGAGATAGGCATGATTCCTTGCATTGTTGACGTTTTCGAGATAAATGCTAGAACTGTCTTAAAAACAATCTTCCCTTTTAAAATCCGAGTGTTGGGCTGGTATTGTGGCTCAGCGGTAGAGCGCTCCCCTAGCATGTGGGCGAACCAGGTTCGATCCTCAGCACCACGTACAAATAAAACACATTGAATAAAACGCATTGTGTACAACTAAAAGTAAATAAATAAAATCATTTTTTAAAAAAATCCGAGTGTTGATGCCACAGTCACTTGTAGGATAGGCAAACATGTAAATATCCTGCTGCACATGGGTTACAGGACATCCGTATCCCAGAAACACCTCATCAGGAATCACATACCAGTCACGAAGTGTCAGTGCTCTTAAGTCAACTTTAAACCAAATGAAACTGCATTGGATACCTACGACTTATGGTGCACTGTGTCCAAAGTCACAGCAACAAGGAGAACTAAAGCTAGCTTCCAGGGAGCCTCCATGACTCCAGACCAGAGGCAACAGCCTTAGGACACAAAAACAAAAACAAAAAAACTAGTTTGGCTTTTTAACACATATTTCTTTTAATGCCAGTATCGTTAATTTGTGTGACCAACCAAATTTCTGTTTTCTGTCTTCTAAACAGGTGAACTTTCCTCCATTTTTATTTGAGGCATTTCTCTTTGCTCCCATAGACGATGCAAGCAGCAAAGCAAAGATTGGGAATGACACTGTTGTTTTCACTTTGTATAAAAAAGAAGCGGTCATGTGGGAGACGCTTTCTGTGTCAGGTGGTAAGTTCTTTATTAAAAGATATTCATCTGCTTGAGCTTTTTCTGATTTATATCTTTAAAAATTCTTTGAAACAGCTATATTGTGTAGGGGAAGAAAAACTTTTCTACATTTTATAGCTTGGTACATGAAAAACCTGGCAGATTAACAGGAGAAAGTGCATACAGATTTATTAACTTTTAATATTATGTGTTTAGGAGCATCACAGAAAAAAAGTGAATAACTCAAAAAAGTGGTGAAATTTCAGTTTATTTAGTTTTTTTTTTTTTTTTTTTTCCTGTACTGGAGGTTGAATCCAGGGATGCTTTACCACTGGCACTACATGTACAGTGCTTTTTATTTATTTATTTTTAAATTTTGAGGCAGGGTCTCTAAGTTGCTGAGGCTGGTGGACTTATATAAACCTTTTCTTCTTTCTTCTTCTTCTTCTTCTTCTTCTTCATCTCCTCCTCCTCCTCCTCCTCCTCTCTCCTCCTCCTCCTTCTCCTCCTTCTCCTCCTCCTTCTTCTTCTTCTTCTTCCCCTTCCCCTTCCCCTTCTCCTCCTCCTTTTCCTCCTCCTTCCCCTCCTCCTCCTCCTCCTCCTCCTCCTCCTCCTTCTTCTCCTTCTTCTCCTTCTCCTTCTTCTCCTTATCCTTCTCCTTCTTCTCCTTCTCCTTCCTCCTCTCCTCCTCCTCCTCCTCCTCCTCCTCCTCCTCCTCCTCCTCCTCCTCCTCCTCCTCCTCCTTCTTCTTCTTCTTCATCACCAGGGATTGAACTCAGGGGCACTCCACCACTGGGCCACATCCCCAGCCCCCTTTTTTTAAATTTTATTTTATTAGAGACAGGGTCTCACTGAGTTGCTAAGTGCCTTGCCATTTGCTGAGGCTGGCTTTGAACTCGGGATCCTCCTGTCTCAGCCTCCCAAGTGTATAAACCTTCTTTATAGGGGAAAGTGAAGGAAAAAGAGTAGGCTACTTAGGACAGAATGTATTTAGGAAAGACAAATAGGGTTTTTTAGAAGAATAGATGGGAAATATAATAGTTTGTATCAAACTTTATTAGAGTGCATTGTGGACTTCTAGTCTGCTCTCCTGTGCTAAGAGTTGATACTAGTTAGACAGGGCAGTACATGCCTGTAGTCTCAGCTACTTAGGAGACTGAGGCAGGAGGATCACTTGAGCCCAGGTGTTGAATGTCAGCCTTGGCAACACAGCCAGATGCCATCTTCAAAAAAAGGAGTGAATACTCTCTGGTTAATGAAACTCCAAGGGAGGGGATTTATGACAATTGGGGGTTTGGGGTGAGAATTTGTTATTAGGCACTAGGCAGATAAGAGATCAGAGAAAGCACCTATTTGATGTTTTGCTAGTTCTTTCAGCTCAAAATAATCAGTATAGCAAAGTATCATATTTTGGTGTGGTATGTATGTCCTGAACTCCTTCAATTGCTTGTCTAGATTTTTTTAAAAAGGCACATAGATGCACCTGCATTAAAATGAGATAGTACTGCCAGGTGTGGTGGAGCAAGCCTGTAATCCCAGCACCAGGATTGCAAGTTTGAGGCTAGCTTCAACAACTTAGTGAGATCCTGTCTCAAAAATAAAAAGAGCTGGGAATATAGCTCAGTGGTTAATTGCCCCTGGGTTCAATACCCAGTACTCCGCTCCCCTTCAAAAAAAAAAAAAAAAAAGAGAGAAAGTGCTTCAGCTACCATTTAAATAAGCATAATGATGGAATTATTCAAAGTTAGAACACATTAAGCAGAAGAGATGTGGGCTTTTATCTTAGGGGTATGCCTTCTTGATGTGGCCTTTAAGGAGAGTTTACTTTGTGTTAGACATTAAAATATTTATTAATCCTTGAAACAATTTGTCACTTAGGTGTTATTATATTTTTTTAAACATAGAAGGATTGAGTAATTGGCAAAAATCACACAGATAGTCACTAGCAGGCTGGAACTACAGCTTTAGCAATTTTGCTCTAGAGCAGAGGTTCTCAACCCTGGCTACATATTTGGATCACTTCTTGAATTTTTAAAATAATATACATGGGGCTGGGGTTGTGGCTCAGTGGTAGAGCGCTCGCCTAGCACATGCGCAGCCTGGGTTCGAGCCTCAGCACCACGTAAAAATAAAGGCATTGTGTACAAATAAAGCAAATAAATAAATATTTTTAAAAAATACACATGTCTGAAACTCATCCTAGATCAATAAAATTAGTTTCTGGGAGTAGGACCCAGGAATTGGCAATTTTTAAAAAGAGCTTTCCAGGAATTATAACATGTAGCCAAAGTTGAGGTCCCTGTGTAAACCTAGTTTTCTGTACTCTTAATTAGTATTCTTTTCTACAGCCCAGCTCAGCTTTGTGGGTTAGTAATTGTCCTCTACTGCTTTTCCTCTATTTTTCTCCTTCCTCTTCTAGTTGCCATGTCTTCTACTACATGATATCTATCCCCTAGAATTTCTCATAGGCTTCTGTCATTACACTGTGAGTATGTGCTATTAAGAATGGAAGGGGGGCTGTGGCTGTGGCTCAGTGGTAGCGCACTTGCCTGGCATGTGTGAGGCACTGGGATCGATTCTCAGCACCACATGTAAATAAATAAAATAAAGGTCTATCAACAACTAAAAACTTACAAAAAAAGAATGGAAGGGACTGCAACCATTCTTTATATTAAGACTCTGTTGGAGGCTGAGGCTATCGCTCAGTGGCAGAGCACTTGCCTAGTATGTGTGAGGCACTGGGTTCAATTATCACTACATAAAAATAAACAAATAAAGGCATATACAACTATAAAAAAAAAGATTAAGGGCTGGGGTTGTGGCTCAGCGGCAGAGCGCTCACCTCGCACGTGTGCGCAGCCTGGGTTCGATCCTCACCACCACGTAAACATAGATGCATTATTTCATTGTGTACAACTAAAGTAAATAAATAAATATTTTTTAAAAAAAATGAAAAACAAGGTCTGGGAATGTGGTTCAGTACTGGGTGGACTGTCGCCTAGAATGCACAAGGCCCCAGGTTCAACCTCCAGCACCACAAAAAAAAAAAAAAAAAAAAAAAAAAAAAAACGAAAAAGAAAAGAAAAAACATAGCCAGGGTGTTCTGACTTCTGAGCTAAGACTAAATGTAAACACTTCCATTTATGTTGACTCTTCCTAATAATTTTAATTTTGACGTTAAGTGGGACTAGAACCATCATCTGTTGTAATGGCTTATTTAAATAAACAGATGAGGCAAGTGCATTCCCAGGTGATTCTGATGGGCTAGTTTTTTAGTTTTTAGTTCAGACAATACCATAGTGAAGTTATTTTATTTCTTTAATGAGTCCCAAATGATCCTAAGGAATTTTTAAAAACCAGATTCCTGTTTTCCCACCCCTGCCTTCCTTTGTGACTCAGTGACTTATGATAGACATATCATAAAACATATCCAGAATTGTTTGTAAAGCATAATAAGATGCATACATTGTGGCTCTATGGCCTATCACCTTCAGAAGTCGACCTGTGCAAATGTGGCTACCCTGCCAAGCACAAGAGAAAGTATAACTGGAGTGCCAACACTAAAAGACAAAATACCACCAGGTCTGGTTGAATAAGGCACCGAAAAATTATATATCACAGATTCAGGCATGGATTCTGTGAAGGAACAACTCTTAAACCCAAGAGGGCGGCTGTTGCAACATCCATTCATTTTGAGAGTTTCAGGCCAATAATGAGATTACCACCCAATAAATAATGAGATTAGCCACTCAATAAATGTTCTGGTTTTAAAAAATGAAAAACAAGGGGCTGGGGTTGTGGCTCAGTGGCAGAGTGCTCGCCTCGCACGTGTGCAGCCTGAGTTTGATCCTCAGCACCACGTAAACATAAATGCATTGATTGTGTACAACTAAAGCAAATAAATAAATATTTTTTAAAAAAATGAAAAACAAGGTCTGGGAATGTGGTTCAGTACTGGGTGGACTGTAGCCTAGAATGCACAAGGCCCCAGGTTCAACCTCCAGCACCACACACACACAAAAAAAAAAAAAAAAAAAGAAAAGAAAAAAAAAACATAGCCAGGGTGTTCTGACTTCTGAGCTAAGACTAAATGTAAACACTTCCATTTATGTTGACTCTTCCTAATAATTTTTCAGTACTGGGTGGACTGTCGCCTAGAATGCACAAGGCCCCAGGTTCAACCTCCAGCACCACAAAAAAAAAAAAAAAAAACGAAAAAGAAAAGAAAAAACATAGCCAGGGTGTTCTGACTTCTGAGCTAAGACTAAATGTAAACACTTCCATTTATGTTGACTCTTCCTAATAATTTTAATTTTGACGTTAAGTGGGACTAGAACCATCATCTGTTGTAATGGCTTATTTAAATAAACAGATGAGGCAAGTGCATTCCCAGGTGATTCTGATGGGCTAGTTTTGAGAACTACTGACTTAGATGTTTAGATATGTGTCTTTCTGGTGGCCAACAGATTCCCCTAGGAAGTATTTTTTTTAAGTATTTATCTATTTGTTTTCGTTGTACACAATGCCTTTATTTTTATGTGGTGCTGAGGATCGAACCCGGGCCGCGCACATGCTAGGTGAGTGCTCTACCGCTGAGCCACAACCCCAGCCCTAAATTTTTATTTATTTATTTATTTTTATTTATTTATTTATTTATCTTCGTACTGGGGATTGAACTCAGGGGCACTCGACCACTGGGTCATATCCCCAGCCCTATTTTTGTATTTTATTAGAGACAGGGTCTCACTGAGTTACTAAGTGCCTTGCCATTGCTGAGGCTGGCTTTGAACTCGCGATCCTCCTGCCTCAGCCTCCCAAGTGCTGGGATTACAGGCGTGCGCCACCGCACCTGGCTTATTTATTTATTTTTGATCAATTGAAAATGTGAAGGGTGCCAGGTGTGATGGTGCACACCTGTAATCCCAGTGGTTCAGACGGCAGGAGGTCGCAAATTCAAGGCCAGCCCCAGCAACTTAGTGAGGCTCTAAGCAACTCAGACCCTGTCTCCAAATAAACTACAAAAAAGGGCCAGGGAAGTGGCTCAGTGGTTAAGTGCCCCTGGTTCAAACCCCCACCCCACTCCCACCCTGCAAAAAAAAAGTGAAGGCTGAGGCAGGAGGATTGCAACTTAGCAAGGCTTAAGCAACTTAGTGAGACCCTGTCCTCATCACCAAAAAGTAGGGGGGACTGGGGATGTTGCTCAGTGGTTAAGCACCTGTGGGTTCAATCTCTGATAGAAAAAAAAAAAAAAAAAAAAAAAAAAAGAAAAATTAGTCATAGCTTATTGGTTGGAGAAACAGGTAGTATTCTAGATTTGACTCATGGATAAATAGTTTGCAAGTCTCTGATCGAGACTAATCAAAAGTCTTAAAAAGCCGGGCGCCGTGGCGCACGCCTGTAATCCCAGCACTTTGGGAGGCTGAGGCAGGAGGATCGTGAGTTCAAAGCCAGCCTCAGCAATGGCGTGGCACTTAGCAACTCAGTGAGACCCTGTCTCTAAATAAAATACAAAAAAGGGCTGGGGATGTGACCCAGTGGTCGAGTGCCCCTGAGTTCAATCCCCAGTACCACAAAAAAAAAAAAAAAAAAAAAAAAAAAAAAGTCTTAAAACTAACTTACATAGCAATTAATAGACATTGATTCTACCTCAGGAACTAGGTTTAAAATTCCTCTAGAAATGAAACTCAGTTTCACTTGCAATTCAGTGACATTATTTAGTTAACAATCTTTTATTCCCATAAAGTTCTATGGACCTCCAGCCTGTGCTTTAAGCTTGTCTGCCCATTAATCAAAGCATATTTGCTGCTGCTTTTTTTTTTTTTTTTTTTGATCTGGAAGTGCTAAAGATTGAAGCCAAGGCCTTGCACACACTAGGCAAACACTCTACCACTGAGCTACATCTCAGTCCTTTTTCTTTTTCTTTTTTTTTTGGTACCAGGGATTGAACTCAGAGGCACTTGACCACTGGGCCACATCCCCAGCCCTTTTTTGTATTTTATTTAGACACAGGGTCTTACTGAGTCACTAACTGCCTTGCCATTGCTGAGGCTGGCTTTGAACTCGCGATCCTCCTGCCTCAGCCTCCCAAGTGCTGGGATTACAGGCGTGCACCACCGCGCCCAGCCCTTTTTATTTTTTATTTTGAGATTTGCTGTGTTGCCCATACTGGCTTCAACCGTGAGATTTTCCTGCCTCGGCCTCCCTAATAGCTAGGATCACACATGTGTGCAACTGCACCCCCACCCCCTGCCCCACTTAATTTTTTCTTAAAGTTCCTCCTTGATACACTATTCATTTCTTTTAAGTATGGAAAATTGTATTCTTTTGTTTTTTTTTTTTCTGCTCCTGAAATGATCCAACTGTATGTTTTCCTCTTTCTAAATAGAAGACGGTTGGGGAGAGGCTTCAGACTTACCTCCCGCCCCCACCCCCACCAATTTTCTCCCCTATTAGATTCTCTCTTTCAGATTCTGATTTCTCCTTTCCCAAGATAATTTACCCACTAAAGGATCACTGTCTGCACTGTTTGTAAAACACTGAGCTACAATGAATATAAAAAAATTGCAAATGGTAAAGCTGTATATAGAGCATGTCAGTGCTATTTCAGAATTTTCTTAGGGCTGGCTCTCTATTCTTTATATGTATAAATGAATACTGTGTTTTTGAAGGTGCTTGATTATTTCAGGTTATCTTTACTCATCTTCTTTTCTAGGAGAAAACATAGGGATGAATCATTGTGATCAGGTTTATAAGCAAATAGCCCTAGTTTCTCAACAAAAAGGAAGACAAATGTATTCTTCTGTCCCCCATTCCTCCATTTTTTTCTCCTCCCTCTCTCCCTTCTTCTCTCTCATTCCTTCCCCCTCTTACATCCCTCTTTGATCCCTTCCTGTTCCTCTCTCATTATTATTATTATAAATTGTTTACCTTTTAATGTTAACTCCTGGTCAGTTGGATACTAAAACATGTTTTCATTTCTTGTGAAGTTGGGTCAGAATAAATCTCATCCTGAATCAGTATATTAAGTATTTTTCTCCTAAGTCAAAGAATTTATCAATTTATCATAATCCTGGTCTATCAATATTCCTTTTATTTTAGTTGACAAAGAGATGATGCAGAGAATAAGAGAAAAATCTATTTTACAAGCACAGGAGAAAGCAAAGGAGGCTACAGAAGCAAAAGCTACAGCAAAGCGAGAAGATCAAAAATATACACTAAATGTCATGATGCAGGTGAGTTGCATGTTGACAGGAAAGTCCTCTGAAGAGATAATAATAAGGATGTAAAGACAATTAGTTTCAATAATAATAGTTCTCAATATTTGATTATAGGACTTACTATGTTATATGAGCCATCTGCTGATTGCATGTGTTCTTGAAAATCTGTATGAAAGTCAAAGGTATAGTACTTGGGTGATAAGCTAGGTGCTGTGGTGCATGCCTGTAGTCCAAGGTACTCTGGAGGCTGAAGTAGGAGGATTGCAGGTTGAGGACAGGCTGGGCAACTTAGTCACACTCTGTCTCAAAATAAAAAATAAAAAGGTCTGTGGACATAGATTAATGGTAGAGCACTTGCCTAGTGCTAGGTTCTCGGTTCAATCTCCAGTACTAATAAACAAAATTAGAACTTTTCTGAGAGTGACTCCTAAGAAACTCTAATATTTCCCTGGCTTTAGTTAGCTATAAGAAAATTCTCTGTTCTCAGCACTGGGGGGAAAAACAAAACAAAAAAAAAAAAAAAACCTCTGACCTCCCTTGTCTGATAGTAGGTCATTAAGACCCTCCTTGATTTTTCATTTCACTCTAGTCAGAATGGCAGTTATCAAGAATGTAAGTAACAATAAATGGTGATGAAGATGTGAAGAAAAAGGTACACTCATACATTATTGGTGGGACTGCAAATTAGTGTAACCATTCTGGACAGCAGTATGGAGATTCCTCAAAAAACTAGGAATGGAACCACCATTTGACCCAGTTACCCACTCCTCAGTATATATCCAAAAGATTTAAAATCAGGATACTACAGTAAACATAGCCACATTAATATGTATAGCAGCACAATTCACAATAGCCAAGTTGTGGAGCCTACCTATGTGCCTTTCAACATATGAATGGATAAAGAAAATGGGGTACATATACACAGTAGAATATTACTTAGCCATAAAGACTTTGTGTATTTGCCGGTAAATGGATGGAATTGGAGACTATCATGCTAAGTGAAAAAAGCCAGTCTCTAAAAGTCAAAGGTTGAGTGTTTTCTCTGATATGTAGAAGCTAATCCAAAATGGAATAGGGGGATAAAAAAAGGAAAGAAGAAAGATCAGTGGAGTAGACAAAGAAATATGAAGGGAGGGGATAGGAAAGACAGTGGGATGAATCTGACCTAACCTCTGTGTGTGTGTGTGTGTGTGTGTGTGTGTGTGTGTATACATACATATATATATGGACATATGAATATACCACAGTGATTCTCACCGTCATGTACATCCACAAGACACTAATTTTAAAAAACTACAAGTAAAAAAAAAAACAAAACCTATAAGTAAATAGGAGAAAGACCAGTAGAGTAGAAGGAAGGGGATAAGGGGAGGGAAAGGTGAAGTACTGGGGACTGAATTAGAACAAATTATATTCCATGCTTTTATAATTATATCAAAATGAATCCTATTGTTACGTATAACTAAAAAGAACCAATAAAAAAAGACCCTCTTCATGCCCGAGGTGTCTTGCCCCATACCTTGAAGGAAGGAATGGTACACATAGAGCCTTGCTGGGTTTCCTTACCTAGTCTATTAGCAACCCTGCCTATGCAATGAAGTCTCCTTAAAACCCCAAGAGGGCAAGGTTCAGAGGTGTCCATATGTCTGGGCATGTGGAGGTTCCTGGTAGGTGGCACACTTGAAGAGGGCATGAAACTTCTTTACTACCTCCCATCATCTGTATCCTTAAGATCCTTTTTGATAAACTGGTAAATATGTTTCCCCAAGTTCTGTGAGCAGCTTGAGAAAATTACCTGGACCCTGCTTTATAACCAGGCAGTCAGAAGCACAGGTAAAGACAACCTGGGGCTTGTGATGACAGCTAAAGTGGTGGAGTAGGGGTGGGGTGTCAATCTGTGGCATCTGATGCTATCTCTAAGTAGATAGTATCAGAACTGAATAGGATTAGAGAACACCCAGCTGCAAAACTGATTGTTCATTTGCTGATGGGGAGAAATTCTTACACATCTGGTGTTAGAAGTCTGTGTTGACTGTGGTGTGAGATCAGGGGAAAAATAGACATTTTGTTTTTCTTAGATACAACCTCTCTCTCCATATTGCAGGGTAACAATTTGCTCTGTAACCTCACTTTTCTTATGAGTACAAGAAGACTTGATTTTTAGTTTTTCATACTTTTTCTTATTGTAAGAATAGGAGTAACAATTTTAAAGCTCTTTTCTTATTTTTAAAATTTATTTAAAGTCTCCACAAAAACCCAGTGGGGTTTGGAGAGCTCCCAAATGGCTGGACATGTATGTGGTGCTTCCTGGAGGGTGACACACTTGAAGAGGGCAAAGCCACAAGTTTTTGCTGCCTCACCCAGAAATGAGTCATATCTTCTGCCAACAAAGCTGCTGGGTTCTTTTTTTGCTAGCTTTATGTTGGTAAAACTGACAGGCTCATCATCCTAGCTGGAAGTAAGTAGTTAGGAGCATCTTCAGGCAGAAGGACACAGCTTCCCATTGTTCTTACCTGTAACATTAGCAGTTTTTTTTTTTTTTTTTTTAATAAACACTTTTTAAATTTGCAGTTTTCCTTTGGTTAGTTTTCAGTGCCCTAAAATGGTTGTTTTTGATAATTCTATCCAGTTTTTTAAAAAATATTTCTTTATTTGTTTTAATTGTACACAATGCCTTTTTTTAAAATATTTATTTATTTACTTTAGTTGTACACAATGCAATGCATTTATGTTTACGTGGTGCTGAGGATCGAACCCGGGCCGCGCATGTGCGAGGCGAGCGCTCTGCCGCTGAGCCGCAATCCCAGCCCCAATGCCTTTATTTTTATGTGGTGCTGAGGATCGAACCCTGGCTGCGCTTGTGCTAGGTGAGCACTCTACTGCTGAGCCACAACCCCAGCCCCTCTATCCAGTTTTATCCTTAATATTTATGGAGGGGAGTTGCCAACCTCTTCATATCTCCATAAAACCTGAACTTTTTATTTTGCAGATTAATTTTACATTTATTTACCAAGTTTCCTATTATTCCTCTTGGTATTTTGATTGAATTTACATTGACTATAAATTAATTTGGAAAGCATCAACCTATTTACAGTATTGAGATTTACTCTTAGGAACATTTTAAGGAACATTCCTTTATCTTCATTTATTTGGATTTACTTTATGTCACTTAGGAAAATTATGTAGCATACATATAAGACTTGCTCATATTTTGTTAAACTTATTCTTAGCATTTTAAGAATTTTTTTTCCTGGGTACCAGGTATTGAACCAGAGCTTCACGCATGTTAGGCAAGTACTCTTCCACCAAGCTATATCCCAGCCCTTCATTCTTAGCATTTTAAGTTTTTTTGGGTATTGAGGCTATAGTTCAGTGGTAGAACACTTTCCTAGAATGCATGAAGCCCTGAGTTCTGATCCCTAGCACTGCAAAAAAAAGAGAAAAAGTCTCTAAACATTGTCAAATGTCCCAAAGTGGGGAGGGGCAAATTACTCCAAATCGATCAGTATAGTATTCCTTATTTTAGAGTCTTTCCCTATCCATTTCTTTGGTATATTTGTTCTTGAGTTGGATCCTTTTATAGTAAAGGATAAATATATGTAAAGAGTTTCCCTTGAGTCTTGTTGAGTTCTTGTAACAAATGATTGGAGAGGTTTTGTTTTTAATTATTATTTTTAGTTGTTGGTGGGCCTTTGTTTAATTTATTTATTTATATGTGGTGCTGAGAATTGAACCCAGTGCCTCACACATGCTAATCAAGTGCTCTACCACTGAGCCACAACCCCAGCCCTGATTGGAGAGGTTTGTGGGGAACCTCTACTTTATATCTGGTAGATTAGAAGTATAAGAGGCCTGGACTTATTATTGGCATCTAATTGTGTGTGGCGGGGGCAGTTTTGTGAGACTGACCCCTCACCCTGTGGGTTCTGGTGCTAAGTCCAGGTAGATAGTGTCAGAATGAATTGAAGCTGGGTGCGGTGGCACACGCCTATAATCCCAGTACTTGGGAGGCCAAGGCAAGAGGATCTAGAGTTCAAAGCCAGCCTCAGCAATGGCGAGGCACTTAGCAACTCAATGAGACCCTGTCTCTAATAAAATACAAAAGAGGGCTGAGGATGTTGCCCAGTGGTCAAGTGTCCCTGGGTTCAATCCCCGGTACCAAAAAAAAAAAAACAGAATTGAATTGAATTGTAGGACACCCAGTTGGTGTTAGAGAATTGTTCAGTAAAGTAAAAATCCACATATTGTGGTGATCAGAAGTGAAGTATGAAGTATTGTGAGAGCCAGGCAGAGTGTCACACACCTGAAATCCCCAGTTATTCTAGAGGCTGAGGCAGGATTGAAAGTTCTAGGCCAACCTGGGTAATTTAGGGAGACCCTGTCCCAAAGTAAAATAAAAAGTGCTGGGATGTAGCTCAGTGGTGGAATGCTGGCCTAGTATGTGTGAAGCCCTGGATTCAATCACCCACCCCCCCAAAAAAAGTATTGTAAAAGCATAGCACAGGAGAAAACTGTTTTTTTTTTTCTTATATATTCGCTTTTTCTTTGATACGTAGTTTCTCATAAGCTTTATGTTATTTCCTTCTGCTTTTCTCTTTGTCATACTCCTTTTCTGAGAAGACTTTCTTTGTCCTTCTTCTTCCTCATTACTCTCTGAGAGTATTGTGTGTCTCTAATATAACTATAAATTAAAATATAGATATAATTCCCTTAACTATATCTTGGCTTTAATACCAGAACTTTACTATTACTTTTGATTTTAAGAAGAGTCTCACTTTTGGAAATTATTACTTAGTCATATATATAATATATACATATACATATGTATATATATATATGTGTGTGTATATACATATATATAAATATATATTAATATTTATTTATTTGCTTTAGTTGTACACAGTGCCTTTATTTTTACGTGGTGCTGAGGATCGAACCGGGGCCACACACTTGCTAGGCGAGCACTCTACTGCTGAGCCACAACCCCAACCCCTACTTAGTCATATATATTTTTAAAAACCTTATTTAAAATTCACTGTACTGTCCTCTACCATGCCCTTCTGACATGATGTTCTGCCTCACTCAGACCCAGAGCAATGGAGTCAACTGACCATGAACTGAGACATCTGAAACTATGAGCCCCTTGTTCTTGTCAGGTATTTTGGTCACAGTGAGAAAAAGCTGATTAACAGAGAAAAGATAATAAGATAATAATAAATAATAAAGATAATAAAATGCCGGGCATGGTGGTGCACGCCTGTAATCCCAGCACTTTGGGAGGCTGAGGCAGGAGGATCGCGAGTTCAAAGCCAGCCTCAGCAATATCGAGGCACTTAGCAACTCAGTGAGACCCTGTCTCTAATAAAATACAAAAAAAGGGCTGGGGATGTGACCCAGTGGTCGAGTGCCCCTGAGTTCAATCCCCGGTACCACAAAAAAAAAAAAAAAAAAAAAAAAAGATAATAAAATGCTTTGGACATTCTAGTAGATAGAGTTTATCCAATCTGGAAACACAGGGAGGCCAGTTGGCGGTGTCCCTCTAGGCTCTGTACCTCCCTGACTTGTTCTCCTATCCATATAGTACTGAGAGTTAACTTGTTTTTCTAAGCCATAACATCCCAGATATGCCTTCTGTCTAGCATAGAAAGGAGGAAACATGTCTTTCTTTGATTAAAAAGATTTTCAGAAGCCTGAATTTCTAAAAAAATTGGTGGTCCACAGACCAGATAACCTGAATTCTAATTAGTAAGTGTAAGGTCCTACAATATCCTCATCTTCCTAAGAAAACTCATATATCATCAAGGACTTTCTGTCCACTACCAGCATTTTCTATAGAAACAACAGATCCCATAGCAAATACAACAAGGACACAGATGTGTGCATCTTTAACAGATGTGGTGCTCTTTTGGAGCCAAATCTTACCTTCTGATGTTGACATTGCTCCTTTGGAAGGCAGTCAGGAGCTGGGAGCCCATCTCCACAGATCTCTCTCTGGTCTTTTAATTCCAGATATGTTCACTGGTAGCTGAAGAGAATATTTGAAGTGAAAGGGAAAAGGTCAGGAAGGGATTTTTGATTGACTACTAATGAGGAATCCCCCTTACCCAATTTGGTTGTCTGTAAGACTTCTCCTTTTCCTTTCTTTAGGACCAGCAAAATCTCCAATCCTGATCTTTACAATTTCTTTTTATTTAAAAATTTTTAAAAATATTTACTTATTTTGTTTTAGTTGTACACCGTTTATTTTTTTACGTGGTGCTGAGGATCTAACCCAGGCCACGCACATGCTAGGCAAGCGCTCTACCCGCTGAGCCACAACCCCAGCCCCTGACCTTTCCAATTTCTACTTTGTTTTCTGGAAATTGATGTTCCAGAATGGATAAAGAATACTTTGGGGGCTGGGGTTGTAGCTCAGCGGCAGAGCGCTCGCCTTGCACGTATGCGGCCCGGGTTCGATCCTCAGCACCACGTAAACATAAATGATTGTGTACAACTAAAGTAAATAAATAAATATTTAAAAAAAAAAAAAAAAAAAAAAAATACTTTGGGAGAAACAGGGTAGGGGGGTAGAGTAATCTAGAATTCTCTAGACTTCTGCATGCCCTAAGTTCTTAGCTTTGGATAGTATTATGAGTTCTTTTTCTTTCTCCCATTCCCTCCATCCATTCCTCCCTCCTTTCCCCTCCCTTCCCTCCCCTTTTCCTCTTTCCTCCTCCTCTTCCTTCTCCTCTCTACCCACCCCCTTCCCTTTCCTTTACCTTTTTCTTTCTAACTAATTTAGTGATAGCTTAAGAAGGGACAGTTATGGGACTGGATGTGTAAGTCAGTGGTAGAGTGTGTGTTTAGTATGCACAAGAGCCCAGCTGGATCCTAAATAGCAAACAAAATAAACCCCCTACCCAAAATAAAACACCAAAAACCAAAACCAAAACAATAACAACAAAACAAAGAAGGAATAGTTAGCTAGACTGCATTCCATTTTAATAGGATATATTTTGACTGTTTTCAACCCTAAGATTCCTTAGCTATTTCCTTCATGCCTTGGCACTTGGAGAAAATTAGGTTTTTGTTTTATTTTTTGCTGGTAAATGCTTACCGCCCCACATCGGCCCTGCTTCCAGTGTTACTTGACTCCCAGGGGTGGCTATATGCTCTTGAGTCTCTCAGTTTCTCTCACCTCCCAGTTTAGAAAGTAGCTGAAGTACCTAGTTCTAAGTGCCATTGAACGAGGTACTTAGAGTAGCAGCTTCTTGGGTAGGTAAAGGTAAAGTGATGGTGCTGCTTGGGTTGCTAGTCATGTGCCATTCTAGATAAAGAAACACGCACATGGGGAGTGTTGAATTGTTGATGAGACTGTTGTAATCCTAAGAGTCTGGGTTTTATTATTGGACCATTTCTGTTACTTATTCTCCACATAAACTTTTTTACAAAATCTGTTTTTAGTTGTAGACAGACACAATACCTTTATTTTATTCATTTATTTTTATGTGGTACCAAGGATCAAACCCAGTGCCTCACACAAGCTAAGCAAGTGTTCTACAAACCCAGCCATCCACATAAACTTTTATATGTCACTTAAACACTCTTCACTTTCCTCATTTGCAAAATGGGGAAAATAAAAGTAGCTAGTTCATATGATTGTTGCAAAGATTAAACAATATAATGTTGAGTGCTTGGCACAGTGTTAGGTTTTGTTATTGTCATCATTCGTGTTTAATTTCTACCCAAAATACAGTTGGAGCTATAGGTGTGGTAGAGGATGAGGGATCTTACATACATAAAAGATTTTGAACCATAAGAAACCACCAGCAAGAGCAAGGATAGTGATACATGGTATTATTTGTGTTGAAATGTCTACTGTGTTTTGGGAGAGCATCTTGAACGTAAAGTCAAGAGCCAGGGAAGTGGTGTGTAGCTAGAAATTTTCTGAGTAGGTTGTTAAGCATAGCCATTTTTAAATATTAAATTATACTAAAATTAAACATTTAAAGGTTTATAATTTCCTGTTTAACTTACTATATTTTACTATTACCTAAGTTTCTGAGACCTTTTTAAAAATCTACTGTATCTGGCTGGGCATGGTGGTGAACACCTGTAATCCCAGCACTTGGGAGGCTGAGGCAAGAGGATTGCGAGTTCAAAGCCAGCCTCAGCAATAGCAAGGCACTTAGCAACTCAGTGAGACCCTGTCTCTAATAAAATGCAAAAAAAGGGCAGGGGATGTGGCCCAGTGGTTGAGTGCCCCTGAGCTCAATCCCCAGTACAAACAAACAAACAAACAACAACAACAACAACAAAAAACTACTGTATCTGGAGAGTGGAAACACTATATAATGGTGAGCTACTGAGCATCTCTTCCCAACACTGTTTCCAGTGACAGTAGCTTGAAATGAGCCAGGGTGGGGTATTTGCCCCATGGAAATCAGCAGATGCTGCAAATCAGTGCTTTCCCCACTTCTGGAGAGCAGGGTGTAGAATCTCTGTGGCTACAGTACCAAGCCAGAGAGACTCCTTAGAATAGCCAGTAGAGTGAAGATGAGTGCTGAATCTTAGGACTTAGAATGGAGAGGAGAGGACAGACTTGACAGACACCATAGTGTTAGGATCTATGGGCACAGTGACTAACTGAATGTGGGGGAAATAAAGATAAAGATTGAAGCCTGAAACAAAGGTCTCTGACTTGAGCAGCTCTCCTTGCTGCCTTTGATGAAGCAAAAGGCAATATTGTGAGCTGCCCTGTGGAAAGGGCCTCATGGCTAGGAACTGAAGGTTACTTCTGGCTGACAACCAGCAAAGTGTGGAGGCCTTTGGTCCAACAGCCTGCAGGGTGCTGGATCTGGCCAACAACCATGTGAGCTTGGAAGCAGATCCTTCTTCACTGAGCCTTCATATTAGACTCCAGCTCTGGCAGACACCTTGATTGCAGCCTCTTAAGAGACCTTGAAGTAGAGGACCCAAATAAGCTGATCCCAAATTCCAGACCCACAAAAAACATGAGATAATAAAGATGTGTTGTTTTAAGCTGAAATTAAATAAAAAAAATAAGGGGCTGGGGTTGTGGCTCAGCGGCAGAGCGCTTGCCTTGCACGTGTGCGGCCCGGGTTCGATCCTCAGCACCACGTAAACATAAATGCATTGCATTGTGTACAACTAAAGTAAATAAATAAATATTTAAAAAATAAATAAATAAATAAAATTCACTCTGCCAATATTGATTATGAGGGGTGAGCATATCTGACTCTTCATATACTTTTCTTTTTTCCTTGTCTTAGGGCAGAGAGAATAAAAGACAAACATTATTAAATTGGGTGAAATCATCATCTTGTCCTTTTAGATTGTGATTTCTTCTCTAATACTGACTGTTCATTGTCCCCTTTGCCAGGTGTATAAATGCTGGTTCATTGCTATGAATAGATTCTTCCTCACCTATCTTGTTGGAAGTTCACTGGCAACTCTCTGAACTTGGAATATGTAGTAATTATTATTTTCTGTGCTTAGTTCAAGCCTTACATGGATATGGTTGTATTTTGTCTGTTTTTCATTACTGTAAGAAAACACCTAAAGCTGAATAACTTTATAAAGAAAAGGGGTTTATTTAGCTCACAGTTTTAGAGACTGAAAGTCTAAGATCAGGAAGCCCCATCTGCTCAACCTCTGGTGGATAACATCGTGACAAGCGCATTTGTGAGAGCAAGAGATCACATCCCAAGATAGGAAGCCAGAGAGTGATTCAGGAGTTAGGCTCAGGCTTTTATAACAACATGCTCTCTTTAGAACCAACTCAAGGGGCTCCTAAGAATTATCTTAATCCCTTCTGAGGACAGTGCCCTTAGTGACCTAAGGATCTCCCTCTAGGCCATAGTTCTTAAAGGTCCCACCCTACCACCTCCCACATCACTACTCTAAGGATCAAGCCTCTAACATGTGAATGTTGGGGGGCAAACCAGATCCAAACCATAGCAACAGAATTAGGATTCCTTCAACATCCAATGAAATTTATTTTAAAGTTATTGTCTCACAGTTCAGTAGGAAAATAATTAGTCTTCTAGAAGATAGTATTAAGTCATGTAGATATTATAGAGCACCTTTCAGTGCAAATTTCTTACTTGTAATATTTGTATTCTAAAACAATACAATCTCTAGGAGCTTTCACCCACCATGTCCATATCCTAGAACCACTCTAGATGTACTATTTAAATGTAAATTACTTTAAATACACATTGCTGGTTATATTAGCAATGTATATTTATACCTATAATCCCAGCAACTCAGGAGGCTGAGGCAGGAGGATCACATTTTGAGACCAGCCTCAACAAACTTTGTGAAACCCCCATCTTAAAACAAAAAAGGGCTAGAGGTGCAGTCCAGTGGTAAAGGGACCCTGGGTTCAATCCACAGTACTGCAAACATATATTATATATATATATACATAAATATATAACATATATATATGTATATATATATATATATATATACACATGAAAGTAAAATTGAAAATTCAGTTCCTCAGTCACAATAGCCACAAAGTGTTTAATTAGCCATGTGTAGCTAATGATTACTGTATTGGGTAACAGGACATTTTGATCAATGAACAATGATCAATGTACTTCTCTAAAGGATAGAGGTGAGAAATTTTCTTTACCATACAAAAGTCAGATAGTCATATACACCAACCATTTACTCTATTTAACATTTTTTCTTGTCCAGGTGAAGATAAGAAAAATTTAGAAGTGAAAAATGATGCCACACTCCTATACAAGATATTGCTTTCAAATTCATCCACTGTTTAGCTTTTCATGTGAAAGTGTTAAACAACTACAGCATAAACATAATTAGCAGCAGGATTAAGAGTTCAGACATTTCCATCCACCAAAACCAAACTTTCTAGTTTATGCTTTTTATTTTGTTCCCTACTGTGCCCTCTTTTCTCAGGTGAGGGTCTAAGATAAGGTAAGACTTGGATACGTAGAAAGGCAAATGTTTGTGTATATGTTTTTTTTTAAATATTTTTATTTATTTGCTTTTAGTTGTACACAATGCGTTTTATTCAATGCGTTTTATTTGTACGTGGTGCTGAGGATCGAATCCGGGTCGCCCACGTGCTAGACGAGGGCTTTACCACTGAGCCACAATCCCAGCTCCTTGTGTATATGTTTTGGTAGGTTTGTGTAGGTTTTGGGGAAAATGACTTAACTTTTAGAATAATCTTTTTTTTTTTTTTTTTTTTTTTGGTACTGGGGAGTGAACTCAGGGTACTCGACCACTGGGTCACATCCCCAGCCGTTTTTTGTATTTTTATTAGAGACAGGGTCTCACTGAGTTGCTAAGTGCCTCGCCATTGCTGAGGCTGGCTTTGAACTCGCGATCCTCCTGCCTCAGCCTCCCAAAGTGCTGGGAATAATCATTTTTTATATGAGTAAACTGAGGTTAGAGGAAGTGATTGCCCTAGATCAGAACAATAGTTAGTGGTAGATCCAGGACTAAAACATGTGTCCATGACCCACAAATCAAAGGGCATGCCACTAAATTATTTGTCTTTTCCATTTTTATTCTTTATTCCCTATTATTGCTAAGATGCAATAGCAAAAATTTAGAGGTAAGAATAATTAACTACTATAATCACTTTATTTAAAGAAATGTTGCTTTTTATGTGTCTTAAAGGATTTGGCAATTGTACTTTTTACAGATTGAAGAAGAAGAGAGGAAGAAAATAGAAGATATGAAAGAAAAAGAACGAAAAAAAAGCAACTAAAGAATTAGAAGCCTGGAAAGAGTGTCAAAGAAAAGCTGAAGAACAAAAAAGAATTCAGAAAGAAGAGAAATTACATCAACAAGAAAAGCAAATTGAAGAAGAAAGAAAAAAATTAAAACATAAAAATCTCACTAAAAATTCAACATCTAGAAATCTTGCCACAAAAGGTACATGATTAATATTTTCTGGAAAAGTGAGTACTTTTGGAAAAATATATATGACACCATTTTATTATGATGATTATTATTTTGGTAAATCTGTTTACAGTATTAGGTCATTGTTTTGTATATTGAGAATAAGCACTATAACATGAAGATTAAAATGAAATATTAATATATAAGAAATATATTTCTTCTTATAAGGAGTAGTGAGATTTTCTAATGAAATGACTAAGGATTCAGTGTCTTCTTTGCTTATGTACCTTAAAAAAATGATGCAGGTGCTGTTGAAAATGTGCTTAATTTAGGTCTCAAAAGACGTAGAGTGGCCAAGCAGCATAAGGAGTATTATTTATTCCTTTAGATATGAGGAACTAGGAATTTCATTAAAAGACCCTTTACTAACATGACTGAGGAAAATGAGTACTATATGTAAACTTAGTCTTCAGCAAATAAGGGCTGCTTCTGGCCTTTGATCCTGATATATTCAAAGATAGGTAAAATACTATAATTCATTATTGAAAGCTAAGTTAGGCTTTATCTGATTTTAGAATATTGAACTTCATTGTAGATTTACAGGAGTTTCCCTTTATCCTTGAGGGATTATGTTCCAGGATCCTCAGTGGAATCCTGAAATTGAGGATTGTAATGAACCCTATACATATTATGCTTTTTCCTATACATACATACCTATGACAAACTTTAAAGTTTTAAATTGTTCACTGTTCTGAGTAGTGTGATAATGTCTTGTGCCATCCTGCACTGTCCTTCCCAGAATGTGAATCATCCTTTTGTCTTCTATATTCATGCAGTATGTACCTATTAGTCACTTAGTAATCGTTTTGGTCCCAGAATACTGTGAAAAAGTTTATGTTAACAAATTAGGCAATGAAATGAAATGTACGAATTTATTGAAGAATAAAGTGTACCATAATTGGCATAGAGAAAAGAGCAAATCTGGAAAGACACAGTAACTGAACTTGCTTTTATAAACCTTTCCATAGGGGCAGTGTAGTTTAGTGGTATAACATTTGCCTAGCCTGTTTGAAGACCTGAGTGTGATTCCCCCCAGCATGGGGGAAAAAATTTCTGCAAAGAAAACTCCAGACCCCAATGATATCAATAATGTATTCTACCAGACATTTAATGAAGAAATAATACCAATTTTATATAAAAATCTTTCATAAAATAGAGGATAGAGGAATGCTTCTCAGCTCCCCACCCGCAGCCCTTTTGAGGTCAATCTAATTCTTTTTTTTTTAAGTTTTCAAAAAATATTTATTTATTTGCTTTAGTTGTACACAATGTGTTTTTATTTTTATGTGGTGCTTAGGATCGAACCTGGGCCGCGCACATGCTAGGCAAGTGCTCTACCGCTGAGCCACAACCCCAGCCCAGGTCAATCTAATTCTAAAATCAAATCCTGACAAAGACATTTCAGAAAAAGAAAACTGCAAGCCTATGTGCCTTATGAATATAAATGCAAACATCTGTAACAATACAGTAGCAAATTGAATCCTGTAATAAAAAATAGAATTTATTTAGGACTGCAAAGTTGGCTTACCATTTCAAAATCATTCAGTGTAATTCATCACATTAACAGAATAAAGGGAAAAGTGTGATCATTTAAATATAACAGAAAGACATTTAACAAAATCCAACACTCATTTATAAAGAATTTGTCAACAAATTTTATATTTTCCAAGTAAACATCATATTTACTGTTGATTGCTTTGCCCCATAGATCCAAGAACAAAGCAAAGATGTCCATTTTCACTACTTCTATTTAACATTATACTGGAGGTCTTTCCCATTGTATTAAGACCAGAAGAAGGAATAAAAAGCATTAAGATTAGCTGGAGCCAGGCGTGGTGGCGCATGACTGCAATCCCAGTACTTGGGAGGCTGAGGCAGGAGGATCACAAGTTCAAAGCCAGCCTCAGCAATGGCGAGGCACTTAGCAACTCAGTGAGACCCTGTCTCTAATAAAATACAAAAAAGGGCTGGGGATGAGGCCCAGTGGTCAAGTGCCCCTGAGTTCAATCCCCAGTACCACACACACACAAAAAAAGAATACTGAGAAAGCAAAAGGTTTGGAAAATTTTTCAGAAAGTGGAACAGAATGACAAAGAGATTTAAAAATGGAGAAAAAAAAAATAAAACAATTGGAAGATTTATCCAAGATGTTCAATATCAAATAATAGAAATAGGAAAAAGGAAAGAAAAATAGGAAAGGAAGTCATTTAAAGTATTTTCTTAACTTCTGAGAATTCAATGAGTTTTGAGATTGAAAGGGCCAAGCTAGTCTTTGTGTGTGTGTGTGTGTGTGTGTGTGTGTGATGGTATCACAGAATGCCCCAGACTGGGTTATTTATTTATTTATTGAACCCAGGGACGCTCTACCACTGAGCAACATCCCCAGCCCTTTTTATGTTTTATTTTGAGACAGGGTCTTGCTAAGTTGCTGAGGCCAGCCTCATGTTTATGATAGTCTCATACTCCTAAATCACTACAGTTATAGGCATGTGCCATTCTACCTGGCCCTATCCTATTTGTTGCAAATCTCTTTTTTTTCACCAGTTTTGATATTTGCCTTTAAGCCTGTGTATCATATTTTTGGTCCTTTAATGGTGGTTTGCTTTTTATTGTTGTTGCTGTTGTTTTAAAGCTACCTTTTTTTTTCTTTACTGAAATAGGATATATTCCAACATATATATTAATTTATTTTCTTATATGAACTTAACAGTCATTACAGCTCATCACCTTTATAAAAATGTTTAGCTTTTCATTAGTATTCTTTGCTATTTCTCATTACCTCTCTCTGATGGATGAAAAACTTAGACCCTCACAAGGAAATGTGTAGGAGATATTGTCATAGAGTGTAAGAAAGTTGAGGTAGTATTGACAATGATGGCTTTGCATAGGTGCCTCCTCTAGAGTTGATGTAGAGTTGCCTAAGTGCCCTTCCTTAGAGATGATGTAAATTGGACACTATGGTTCAACAAAGAGAATCCTAGAAAAGTAGTGAAGTCATTGATTAAAGAATAGATTAGCTGCCATGTTATTTTTTTAAAATAATTTTTCAGTTGTTGATGGACCTTCATTTTATTCATTTATTTATACATGGTGCTGAGAATTGAACCCAGGGCCTCATACATGCTAGGTAAGTGCTCTACCATTGAACCATGACGCCAGCCCCTGCCATGCTATTTTATATTTCTTTTTGCAGAAAATATCTTTGGTTTATTTGTTTAGGATTTCAGGATTAACTTAGATGTGTAGTCATCTAAAAAGTCAATTTGTTAACTAGAAAGTGAGAATTAAATGATTTACTTCTACCATTGCTTTTGAAGGAAGAAATTCAGAAAATATATTTTTTGCGAAGTTAAAGGAAGACTGTATTCCTGCTCCTCGCTCTGTTGGAAATATTAAAATCAATTTCACCCCTCGAGTATTCCCAACTGCACTCCGTGAATCAAAAATAGCAGAAGAAGAGGAGGTAGATACACTTACTTTAGTTACAGTGATACCAGTTAAAATGCTTTAATTTCATTTCATCTATCAAAACTTGTATTGATTCTGTATTTTTAAGTTTTTTTTTTTTTTTTTTTTTTGTACTGGGGATTGAACTCAGCGGCACTAGACCACTGGGCCACATCCCCAGCCCTTTTTTGTATTTTATTAGAGACAGGGTCTCACTGAGTTGCTAAGTGCCTCGCCATTGCTGAGGCTGGCTTTGAACTCGCGATCCTCCTGAGTCAGCCTCCCAAAGTGCTGGGATTACAGGCGTGCGCCACCGCGCCCGGCTTAAGTATTTATTATACTAAAGACTTCATGAATATATTCATGAATGTTTCCTTATGAGAAAGTATATTTTGAAGGTTTACTATTGACTCCCAAATACTGATGAGATAACATTGATTTAATATGTAGCATTATTGCTTATTCTGAGAAACTGTTGCACTTACCTTTATTTTATCAGATACATCATTTTCTTCTTCTTCTTCTTCTTTTTTTTTGGTGTGTGTGTGTGATGCTGGGGATGGAACCCATAGCAATAGCTTTATACATGCTAGCAAGCACTCTACCGCTGAGCTATATCCCCAGCCCTCGGTAATATATTAATAAACTTTGGAACAGTATGTGTTTTAGAAAAAAAGATTTGAAAATTATCATTAAACTTTTTGAGTCCTGAACTTTAAGTATTGTATCTTTAGTTACATAAACACTAAGAAGTGTATTTTTTTTACTGTAAAGCAAGAACTGATGCCTCTCTCAGCTGAAAAGTTGTTGTACAAACTAGGCACAGTGGCACATGCCTAAAATCTCAGCAGCTGGGGAAGTTGCAAGGATTGCAAGATCAAAGTCAGCCTCAGCAACTTAGAAAAAATAAAAAACAAAAAGGACTGGGGATATAGCTCAGAGGTAAAACACTTCTGGGTTCAATCCCTAGTACCAAAAAAAAAAAAAAAAAAAAAAAAAGCTGTGGAAACAACTGAAGATCCTTAAGACATAATGAGAATTTATAAATGTTTTGCTATTATTAAGCAACATATTTCTATATTTCATTTCTAAAAAAAATTTTAAAGTGTATAAATACCAAGTTGGGCATGGTGACACACACCTGTAATGCTAGCTACTTGGGAGGCCAGCCTGGGCAACTTAGTGAAATCCTGTCGAAGCAATGGGGGTGTAGCTCACTTGCCTAGTATGTGCAAGGTCCTCAGTTCAATCCCAGGTACTTGGGGTGGGGGTTGTATAAAGACTGACAGTTTAAAATCACCATCAAATAATGCATTTTTCTGTTCAGGCGGCTATAATCAAAATATCACAAGTTGAGCGGCTTAACAACAAACATTCCTTTCTTATGGTTTTAAGATCAAGGTGGAAGCATGGCCAGGTTTTTGTTGTGGGTTCTCATCCCAGCTTGTACATGACTACCCACTTACTATATCTTTACATGATGGTGGGGAAGAAGAGCTTTTTGATCACTTTTTCTTTTTTCTTTTTTTTTGTACTGCTGAAGATTGAACCCAAGGGTGCTCTGCCACTGAGCTACATCCTCAGCCCGTTTTTTAAATTTTGAGACAGGATCTTGCTAAATTCCTAAGGCTGGCCTTGAATTTACAATCCTCCTACTTCAGCCCCCAAGCACCTGGGATTACAGGCATGTGCCATCACTCTGGCTTTTCTCTTCCTATAAGGAGACTAAGCTCATCATGCAGTTCTACCTTCATGATCTTATCTAAACTTAATTACCTCTAAAAGGTCCTCTATCCAAATACTGTCACTTTGATGGTTGGGGCTACAACATATGAATTTGGGGTGAGACACAAGCATTCAATCTCTAAATAATATTTCTTTTTTTTTTTTTTTTTTGGTACCGGGGATTGAACTCAGGGACACTTGACCACTGGGCCACATCCCCAGACCTTTTTTTTGTATTTTATTTAGAGACAGGGTCTCATTGAGTTGCTAAGTGCCTCACCATTGCTGAGGCTGGCTTTGAACTCATGATCCTCCTGCCTCAGCCTCCCAAGTGCTGGGATTACAGGCGTGAGCCACCCCGCCCGGCTCTAAATAATATTTCTATCCATTGAAGGAAGATGAAAAAATCTAAAGTTAACTGTTAATAAAAAAAATAAGAGTGGCTGGGGTTGTGGCCCAGTGGTAGAGTGCTTGCCTAGCACGTGTGCAGCCCAGGTTTGATCCTCAGCACCACGTAAAAATAAAGGCATTTATTTGTACAACTAAAACAAATAAATAAATTTTTTTAAAAATAAGATATTTGTATACGATATGGTTTGGTTATAGTTTGTCCTCTGTGTTCAGTAGCTTTCTGTCACTGTGAAAAAAAAAATACCAAAGGAAACCAACTTGTAAGGAGGAAAGATTTATTTTAGATCAGTTTCGGAGGTTTCAGTCCTTTGTTGATTGGCCCCATTGCTTTTGGTCCTATGGTAAGGCAGAACATGGTGGAGGAGACCTATTTACCTCATGTTGACCAGGAAGTAAAGGGATGGGATCCCAGTATCCCCTTAAAGGTCATACCCTCAATAACCTAACTTCTTTCCATTAGGCTCCACCTCCTAAAGGTTCTACTTCCTCCCAATAGTACTGCAGTCTGATGACCAAACCTTTTCTTTTTGCTTAATTTTTTTTTTTTAATTTTAGGGGGTGGGTACCAGAGATTGAACCCACGAACGCTTAACCATTGAGTCATATCCCCAACTCTTTTTAAAAAAAAAATATACATTTTTTTTTTTAGTTGTAGATGGACACAGTATCTTTATTTTATTTATTTATTTTTATGTGGTGCTAAGGATCGAACCTAGTGCCTCACTCTTGCTAAGCAAGTGCTCTACCACTGAGCCACAACCCAGCCTTCCCCAGCCCTTTTTATTTTTTATTTTGAGACAGGTTCTCACTAAGTTGCTTAGGGCCTCATTAAGTTGCTAAGGCTGCCTCAGCCTCCCGAGTCACTGGGATTACAGGCATATGCCACCATGCCTGGCTGTGACCAAGCCTTTTAAAACATGGCCTTTGGGGGACATTTAAGATCCAAACTATAACATCCCCCAAAGGTTCATATGCTAAAACTTGGTCCCAAAATAAAGGTATTGAGTGGTGGTAGATCTTTAAGAGGTGAGGCCTAGCAGAAGGTGATTGGGTCATGGGTACACCATCCTTAGAAATGATTAGTGCTAGTCTTGGGCTGGGGTTGTGGCTCAGCGGTAGAGCGCTCGCCTGGCACGTGCGCGGCCCGGGTTCAATCCTCAGCACCACGTACAAATAAAGGCATTGTGTACAACTAAAGCAAATAAATAAATATTAAAAAAAAAAAAAAAGAAATGATTAGTGCTAGTCTTGAAGAGTGGATTATTATAAATCAGGGAGCCTGGTCCTTTCCTATCTTCTGCTTCCTTTCTCATTATGTGATCCTCTCTCTCTCTCTCTCTCTCTCTCTCTCTCTCTCTCTCACTCTCCTTCTCACCACACCCTTCACCACATGCCATTCGCCATGTTGCAATGTAACCAGAAGCCTCTCACCAGAGCCTGACCAGGTGGGGGTCATTCAGTATTATACTTCAAAGCCTCCAAAACTGTGATCAAAACGAACCTCTTTTCTTTATAAGTACGCAAACTCAGGTGTTTTGTTATAGCAACACAAAATAGACTAAGACAGTGTCCTTCCCAAGACTTCCTTTTCATTTCAGTGGCTGCACAAACAAGCTGAGGCACGAAAAGCAATGAATACTGATATTCCTGAATTTTGCGATTTAAAAGAAGATGAAAAGAACCCAGAATGGTTGAAGGAGAAAGGAAAGTAAGTTGTTTAAAATCTGGCCATGTGGTGTAAAATGTATGTAAGCATTGGTAATAATCACATTTTCTGGATTTTTTTTTTTTTTCTTTTCTTTTTCTTTTTCTTTTTTTTTTTTTTTTTTTTTTTGGTACCAAGCATTGAACTCAGGGGCATTGGACCACTGGGCCTCATCCCCAGCCCTTTTTTGTATTTTATTAGAGACAGGGTCTCACAGAGTTGCTAAGTGCCTTGCCACTGCTGAGGCTGGCTTTGAACTTGTGATCCTCCTGCCTCAACCTCCCAAGTGCTGGGATTACAGGCATGAGCCACCACACCCGCTCATTTTCTGGATATTTTGACCTCTGTGTTTATAGTGTTTGTTAGTGGGGAGAGATAACACAAATAAGCAAATAAGGTAGGCAGGGCCTCCATACTTAAGAAGTCAGATAATATGACAAATATGGGTCTTATTTATTTATTTATTTATTTTTATTTATTTTATTTTTTTTTTTTTTTTTTTGTGGTACCGGGGATTGAACTCAGGGGCACTCGACCACTGGGTCACATCCCCAGCCCTTTTTTGTATTTTATTTAGAGACAGGGTCTCACTGAGTTGCTAAGTGCCTCGCCATTGCTGAGGCTGGCTTTGAACTCGCGATCCTCCTGCCTCAGCCTCCCAAAGTGCTGGGATTACAGGCGTGCGCCACCGCGCCCGGCTTATTTATTTTTGATACTGGGGATTGATGAACTCAGGGGCACTTGACCACTGAGCCATATTTTGTATTTTATTTAGAGACAAAGCAATGAATACTGCTTCGCATCTCACTGAGTTGCTTAATGCCTTGCTTTTGCTGAAGCTGGCTTTGAATTCACGATCCTTCTGTCTCAACCTCCCTAGCCGCTGGGATTATAGGCATGTGCCACCACTTCCTGCTATGAATCTTATTTTAAAATATAAATGTCATATAAATGAAAATATTGGGCTGGGGTTGTGGCTCAGCCGTAGAGCACTTGCCTAGCATGTGAGCGACCTGGGTTCAATCCTCAGCACCACGTAAAAATAAACGTATTGTGTACAACTAAAGCAAGTAAATAAAAATATTTTTTAAAAAATGAAAATATTGCATCTTTTGGGACGCTTATTAAAATCCCTTTTAAAGCTGAGTGTAGTGGCACATGCCTGTAATCTAAGGGGCTCAGGAGGCTGAGGCAGGAGCATCGCAAGTTCAAAGCCAGCCTCAGCAACTTATCAAGGCCCTCAGTAACTCAGTGAGGCCCTGTCTTTAAGTAAAATACAAAAAAGGGCTGGGGATGTGGCTCAGTGGTTGAATGTCCCTGGATTCAATCCCCAGTACCAAAAAATAAATTGATTAATTAATTAAATAAAATCCCTTCTAAAATCACTTTTACATTAAGCATAAGTCCTTCCTAATACCTCCCTTAAAAATAGTTTTAAAAATAACTAGAGGGAGCCAGGCGCGGTGGCGCACGCCTGTAATCCCAGCACTTTGGGAGGCTGAGGCAGGAGGATCGCGAGTTCAAAGCCAACCTCAGCAATGGCGAGGTATTTAGTAACTCAGTGAGACGCTGCTTCTAATAAAATACAAAAAAGGGCTGGGGATGTGGCCCAGTGGTCAAGTGCCCCTGAGTTCAATCCCTGGCACAAAAAAAAAAAAAAAAAATAACTAGAGGGGCTGGGGTTGTGGCTCAGCGGCAGAGCGCTCGCCTCGCCTCGCACGTGCGCGGCCCGGGTTCGATCCTCAGCACCACGTAAACATAAATGCATTGCATTGTGTATAACTAAAAGTAAATAAATAAATATTTAAAAAAAAATAACTAGAGTGTGGGCTGGGGTTGTGGCTCAGTGGTAAAGTGCTCGCCTAACACTGGGTTCAATCCTCAGTACCACCTAAAAATAAAATAAAGTCCACCTAAAGAAAACTAAAAAATAAACATTAAGAAAAAATAAGTAGAGTATTTTTATTATTCATATCCATTTTGTAAAAAGTACCTAATTGCCAGGTGCAGTGGTACATGCCCTTAATCCCAGCTACTCAGGAGGATGAAGCAGAAGGATAGCAAATTTGAGATCAACCTCTGCAACTTAGTGATATTTGTCTCAAAATTCAAAGGGCTGGGAATGTAGCTTGGTGGTAGAGTGCTCCTGGGTACTGTCTCCATAGCAGAAAAAACAAATTTTAAGAAGATTATAAAAAATTAAGTCCCAAATTATTTTGTAAATTGTCATTTTATATCTGTCATTTTATTTACTTAAGTGCCATTCTGTGCATGAATATTTTAATACAGTTATTAAAAATAGTGAATTCTAGTGTATTCTGGGTAGCAATTTTAGTTCATACTTTGAAGCAGTTGTAGTTTTTTTTTTTTTTTTTTTTGGTACCAGGAATTGAACCCAGGGGCGCTTAACCACTGAGCCACATTCCTAGCCCTTTTTGCCTTTTTGTTTTCTATTTAGAGACAGGGTTCACTAAGTTGCTTAAGGTCTCAGTTGCTGAGGCTGGCTTTGAACTTATGATCCTCCTGCCTTGGCCTCCTGAGTTGCTGGGATTACAGGCGTGTGACACTATATCTGACTCTTTTTTTGTTTTGTAAGGTCCATTAGACAGCATTAGTTCCACCTGCATAACTTAGGAAACTACCTCAAGATCCTTAACTTAATCACACCTGCAAGGTCCTTCATATCATATTAGATAGCATATTCATGAATTCTATGGATTAGGATGTAGACATCTTTTGAGGGGACACAACATCTTTCTTTTTCTTTTCTCATATTTTCTCTTGGTCTTTTCTTCTGTTACAACACCAGGGGTTGGTTTGTGGTATTTAGGTGGATTTGGCAATTTTTCTGAAGGTTAGAAGCTTGAGGTATGATAGGTTGGTTCTTCTTATTTTGAACAATAAAACTAATGTGATCTTTCCTCTTCTATCTCTTCTTCCTTTTTCCCTTCCTCTCCATTTATTCAACCATTAATTCAACATCTGTTGGTTACCAGTGACTTGCCGGACTATAGCAAAGAAGTTCACTACAGACAGCAGGGTAGAGAGACACATAAATACTTTAATACTGAGTGGGAAGTACAGTAAGTTAGATGAGGAAAAGGAATATGAAATTATGGAAAAGGGGCACCTAACCTTAAAGGCAGGAAGGTAAGCTGAGAAAAAAAAAGCTTTATAGAGAAAATAGCACTTGAGTTCCTTTTAATGATAACTACGTTTTAGGAGGAATATAGAGAAAGGCATTTGTTTTAGGCAGAGGTGACAGAATGAGCAAGAACACGGAAACAAGAAATAGTATGATGAAACTATGGGAAATTTGTTTTTTTTCTTTCTTTCTTTCTTTTTTTTTTTTTTTTTTTTTTTTTTTTTTTGGTACCGGAGATTGAACTCAGGGGCACTCGACCACTGGGTCATATCCCCAGCCCTTTTTGTATTTTTATTTAGAGACAGGGTCTCACTGAGTTGCTAAGTGCCTTGCCATTGCTAAGGCTGGCTTTGAACTCAGGATCCTCCTGCCTCAGCCTCCCAAAGTGCTGGGATTACAGGCGTACGCCACCATGCCTGGCTAAATTTGTTCTTTTCTGAAACATAAAATTTGATGCTATGGGGATTGACAAATGAGCCTAGAAAAATAGGCAGAGGCTTGTAAGATTCTTCTTTTTCTTCTTCTTCTTTTTTTAATGTTTTATCTGAAGGCCTTTTTTAATTTTTTTAATTCTAATTTGTTATATATGATAGCAGAATGTATTACAATTTGTATTACACATATAGAGCACAATTTTTCATCTTGTAGGATTCTTACATGTTAGCCAATAAGGTGAAGAAAGACTTTTTTTGTTGCAAAAACCCAAAGGCTTTGAATTATACCTCTATTATAGAGAAGGGGTGATTTGAGAAATATTTATGGAGTAAAATGGGCAGAAATTATTATTTTTTTCAGAGTTGGGGATTGAACCCAGGGCCTTGAGCATGCTAGGTAAGCTCTCTACCATTGAGTTATACAGCAGCTCAGAAATTCTTGACTGATTGTTGGGAGTGAAAAAGAAAAAGTACTGTGGGTGACTTCCACATTTTTAGCTTGAGTGATTTTGTGATGCCACCAACTGAATTTTAGAATACCTAGAAGAAGAACTAGTTAGAAGGGAATGCAAGTAAGTTTAATTTTGAATAGGTTGAATTTGAGATTGTCTCTGAGACAGTGACAGTGTGCAACAAGTTTGAAACTCAGGGGAAGAGGCCAGCACTATGTATATATTATATTTTGGGGGTTATCAGCATTTTAAATAGTAGTTAAATTTATAAGAGTAGGTAAGATGGGCTGGGAATATAGCCCAGTGGTAGAGTGTATATTTAGCATGTACAAGGGCCTGGGTTCAATTCTCAGCACTGAAATAAACAAAAACCAAAAACAATTTAAAAAAAAAGTTAGACAGTGGTATATACTTGTGATACCAGCTGCTTGGAGATTGAAACAGAAGTTCACAAGTTTGAGAGCAGCCTCAGCAACTTGGTGGGACCCATCTCAAAATAAAAAATAAAAAGGGCTGGAGATGTAGCTCAGTGGTAGAGTGTGTCCCTAGGTTCAATCTCTAGTACTACCAAAAAAAAAAAAAGGTCCAGATCTCCCAAAACAGTATATAGACTTATAGCAATGGGCTGAGGATAAAACCTAGTGAGCTACCAATATTTAAAGTACTGACAAAACAAAGGAGCACACAGAAATGCTAAGAGAAATAAATGGAGTAGAAACTCTTAAGGAAAGGTTTTTGTTTGTTCTTCTTTAAGATTAGTAAAGGTTTGAATAAATTCAGAGATAGGAGAAATAAAAGGTCATTGAAATGTCTCTGAAAGTGGAGAAATCTGGGTCAAGGCTAAAGTTGGAAGGGATTGTCTGATTTTGTTCAGTTTTGTTTCTTTTTTTCAAAGTTGCATTAACTTTATAGTACAAAAAAATCTTTTTTTTTTTTTTTTTTTTTTTTTTTTTGTGGTGCTGGGGATTAAACCCAGAGCCTTGTGCATGTGAGACAAGCACTCTACCAATTGAGCTATATCCCGAGCCCCAAAAAAATCTTTAAAAAAAAATTTGTACAAGTCCCTCTCTCTCTTCCCCACCCACCCCTCTCTTTGTCTCCTTCTCTGTAGTACCAAGGATTGAACCAGTGTCTCAGCACACAATTGGCAAGCACTCTGCCACTGAGTTACATGCCCAGTTACACTATAGTATATATTAAATGTATTACATGGAAGTCTCCTTTGAGTTTTCACCTGGTTTGTGGGGTTCCTGCCTACCCTGCCCCTAGCTGTAACCACTCTTGAAAACAGTTTTTTAATTGTATTTTCTTATCTTTAAGCTGCCATTGTCATAATCACAGTTAATGTGGTAATGGCTTGTGATAGTTTCAAAAAGTTTTGACATATTGAGAGTTCCTTAAATTCTCACATCAGGACCAGGGCTTGGTGGCACATGCCTTTATTTTTAGCTACTTGGGAGACTGAAGCAGAAGGATCACTTGAACACAGAAGTTTGGTACCTGCCTAAGCAACTTAATGAGATCCTATCTCAAAAACAAAACAAAACAAACCCATGCATGCCTATAATCCCAGCTACTCAGAAGGCTAAGTCAGGAGGATCACAAGTTGGGGGTCAGTTGGGACAATTTAGCAAGCTCCTGTCTCCAAATAAAAAATAAAAAGCAGGCTGGGGTTGTGGCTCAGTGGCAGAGCGCTCGCTTTGCACGTGCGTGGCCCGGGTTCGATCCTCACCACCACGTAAACATAAATGCGTTGCTTTGTGTACAACTAAAGCAAATAAATAAATATTTAAAAATAAATAAATAAATAAATAAAAAGCCTCTGTTCACGCCTATTCCTGTTCTCCCTTCCCTACTCCCCTTCCCTTCCCTTCCTTTACCTACCCTTCCCCACGTGGCACCCCAATAAACCCTTTTATTTCACTAAAAAAATAAATAAATAAAAAAAAAAAATAAAAGGGCTAGGGATGTATCTTAGTGATAGAAGCATCCCTGGGTTCAATACCCCAGTACCGGAGAGGAAAATCCTCACAATTATAGTTGGGTAGGACCCACTATTTTTGTACTTATTTAACATGCATATGGACAGACTAGCAGCTTTGGGGCTGAGGATGTATCTCAGTGGTAGAGCACTTGCCTGACATGTGCAAGGTCCTGGGTTCAAGCCCCAATACCAGAAAAAAGAAAAGAAAAATAAAGAGAAACTAGCAGCATTGAACAAATTATTTCACTTAATTCCTATAATAACCTGACCAGTTGGATATTATTATACTAATTTTATAAGTGTGGAAAAAAGAATAGGGGGTTTGAGAGACTTGGCTAAAATGATAGTTAATATGTAGAATTTTTTTTTTTTTTTTTTTTTTGTAGCAGGGATTGAACTCAGGGGCACTCAACCACTGGACCACATCCCCTGCCCTTTTTTGTATTTTATTAGAGACAGGGTCTCACTGAGTTGCTAAGTGCCTCGCCATTGCTGAGGCTGGCTCTGAACTCGTGATCCTCCTGCCTCAGCCTCCCAAGTGCTGGGATATCAGGCGTGCGCCACCGCGCCCATAGAATTTGGAAATTGATTCTAGGCAATATGATTTCAAAGCTTATATTCTGACCACTGCTATACATCTTTCACACATGAAAAACATACACTTCCATGTAAAATTAATAAATAAATATTTTTTTGTAAAAGAAAATACACTTCCAGTCCTTTTGTTTCATTTACTTAGCCCTAATAAAGGCAACCCAGATGTTTGGGGTATGAATTAGTCCTCTTTGCTGCCTGTGAGTGCAGTTCTAAGTGTACATAGCTGAGTACTGTGTTCTGTTGGATTGCTTACTTTGCTCTAGAAAATGTTGGCAAATTAACTTGAGATAGACAGAGACACTTCATTTTCTGAGATTGGAAGAAAGAAGGTAAAGACAAGTGTGGATAGGTTTGTTACTAGAGATATTGATTAGTGGATACTGTTGAGAGCCCTGCTAGATTAGAGACATGAATTCAGAGAGATACCAGTTAGTACAGGTGTGTGATTTGTCTCCAGTGGTGTTTAGTCTTTCAGACTTAAGCATAGAAAAGGTAGGTTGAATTACTGAACCAGGATTGGAGATTATCTATTCATTTATTTAGTGATACTGGGAATTGAACCTAGGGCCTCACACATGCTAGACAAGTGCTGTACCACTGAGTTATAGCTACAGCCCTTTTTTATTTTTTATTTTGAAACAGTGTCTCACTAAATCATCTAGGCTGGCCTCAAAATTGCAGTCCTCCTGCCTCAGCTTCCCAAGCACCTGGGACTACAGGTGTGCACCATCACACGTAACCAGTGTTGGAATTTTGACTAACAAGTACAATAAAAGACAAGAGGCCAATGATTATTCATGGGAAAATACCTCGGATGTGAAGCCATGGTGTTTAGGCTTGGTTAGGAAGGTTGAGATGCTCTGAGAGGTTCAGTGGACCAAGAGGAAATAGAACTAGCATAATTGAGCCTGGAAAATGCCAATCCCTGTAGGCCTCCTGATTGGGAATTGAGGGGCCTCAGTAAACAGTGTGGTAGAAATAGCACTGCCCTTAGAGAAGAGCCAGATAAATTTTAAGAAAGCATTTTGTGGATAAGTTGAGGGTGTTAGAAAGGATTGGGGTTGATACAGATGTAGCAGAAACAGGGGTGAGAAAGTACAGAGGCTAAGGGTTGGAAAAGGCCACAAATAGGAACTTTGGCATGAAGACAAGGGAGAGGTTTGCTTTTTGATGAGTGTCCAAAGATAACAGGGTTGATGGACATTAAAATATGTTGGCACAAGATGTTATGGTTCTGGGGGCTGGAGTTGTGGCTCAGTGATAGAGCAGTTGCCTAGCATGTGTGAGGTACTGGGTTCAATTCTCAGCACTGCATATAAATAAATAAATGTCCATTGACAACTTTAATATATATATATATATGTATATGTATGTGTGTGTGTATGTATATATATAGTTCAAAAAAAGATGTTATGGTTCTGGAACTGGCAAAATGTCCTAGGCACAGTAGGCATGGTGGTACATGCCTGTAATCCCAGCTATTACACTGAGGCAGAAGGATTGCAAATTCAAGACCAGTCTCAGCAATTATCAAGGCCCTAAACAACAAGCCCCAGGCTGAAAATATAAAACAAACAAAAAAAAGGGCTGGGGTCACTGCATTCCTGTAATCCCAGGGAGTAGGGAGGCTAAGGCAGGAGGATCACAATTTAGTGAGACCCTCAGCAACTTAATGAGACACAGACCATTTCAAAAATAAAAAGGGCTGGGGTTATAGCTCAGTGGTAGAGTGCTTCACTAGCAAATGTGAGGCTCCTAGGTTCAATTCCCAGTACCTGTCCCTGACACATGAAAGCATTCTTAGAAAAAAACAGAATGTTTCCTTTTTTCTTTACCTAGCCTTCTACTACTTCTACTACTACTACTTCTACTTCTACTACTGTGTCTTAACCACCAGAGCTACCTTTAAAAAAAAATTATCAGGTGATTTTATTTGCTCATGAAAGTATTTACCTTTCCAAATAACATTGTGGATAGCTCTTTTTTTTTTTTTTCTTATGGTACTGAGGATTGAAACCAGGGCCTTATGCATGCTTGCAAAGTGCTCTACCACTGAGCTACATGCCCCCAGCCCTTTTTAAATTTTATTATTATTGTTATTATTATTATTTGCACTGGAGAGAGGGGTACTTTACTACTCTGTACATCCTCAGCCCTTTTTATTTTTTTGAGACAGGCTTTCATTGAGTTGCTGAGGGTCTTGCTAAATTGTTGAGGCTACCCTGGAACTTGCAATCCTCCCCACTCAGCCTCCCAAGTTGCTGGGGTTACAGGCTTGGACCACTATGCCCAGCTAAATTAAAAAAAAAATTTTTTTTTTTTTTGTACCAGGGATTAAACCCAGAGGGGCTTAACCACTGAGCTATATCCTGACCCTTTTTTTTGTATTTATTTAGAGACAGGGTTTCACTGAATTTCTTAGGGCCTCGATAAGTTGCTAAGTCTGGCTTTGAACTCGTGATCCTCCTGCCTCAGCCTCCCCAGTTGCTGGGATTACAGGTATGCATCACCTCGCCCAGCTACATTTTTTAAATTTTGAGACAAGGTCTTGCTGAGTTGCCTCACCTTGCCTTGAACTTGGAATTCTCCTGCTTCAGCCTCCTGAGTAGATGTGTTTACAGGTATATGTCATCACACCTGGCCCATATAACTTTTTTTTTTTTTTTTTTGTGGTACCGGGGATTGAACTCAGGGGCACTCGTCCACTGGGTCACATCCCCAGCTCTTTTTTGTATTTTATTTAGAGACAGGGTCTCACTGAGTTGCTAAGTGCCTCACCACTGCTGAGGCTGGCTTTGAACTCACGATCCTCCTGCCTCAGCCTCCCAAAGTGCTGGGATTACAGGCGTGAGCCACCGCGCCCGGCCATATAACTTTTTATTGAGAACATTTCACATAAAATAGTCTGTGTGTTCTAATATAAGTATGTACGTGGTATGATGTTATTTAATAGGTATTTGTGGCTCAGAATCAGTAAATAAGTTTAATAACTAGTGAAGAATTTAATAACTACTTTTCCAGATATTTGTGTCATATGAGAAAGGTGGACCATTGTTTCATCCCTTTGACACTACTTTGTGCTTGATATTTAGCATGAGTTTCTTTATACCCTAGACTTAAAATCCTTTCTTTCCTCCCATTAGGGTCACTGAAATCCCATCTGCATACCTCACACTCTCAAATTCTAACATAAGATAAGAGGATATTAGGATATATAACTCTATAGTCTAGCATCTAGCATGTTATTATTGTTGTTATGTAAATTTACCTTCTACCCGAATTCTAGTGTCTAAACTTTCTTTTTATTTTCTCTAAGCGTCAGGTTTTGTAGCCTACCTAAAAACCCAGTCATTTTAAAATTGAAGCTGTGCTTTGTTTTTGCTTTTCCTCTTGCCACCCAGGGTAATTATGCTTCCAAATCCCAGTTTAGTATGTAGGAAATTGCTACTTGCTACTAGTGCCAACTTACGCTGGTCAGACTTTTTGCTTTTGCTGTTTCTGAATTTTCTGCAGCTGGATTTCATCTGCTTGTTGGATGTCCTTTTATTTTACATTGGACTTTTTTTTTTCTTGCATTATTGGGAATTAAATCCAGGTCCTTGAACATGCTAGGCAAGTGCTGAACCAGTGAGCGACATCCTCAATCCCTTTAATTTAAAAATTTTTTAAATTAAATTTTAATTTTGAAACAGATTGCTAAATTGCTGAAGCTTGCCTCAAACTTGTGATCCTTTTGCTTCAGCCTCCTGGTTTTTCATGCAGATTCTTAACCACCTGTTACCATTTTTTTCCAAAACAGTATACAGTTTCTACTTTCCAAATTGAATTTCTTCCAATACTTTGGTTTGGGTCTATGCTGCTATAAGAACTATGAGGGATTAGCCTACCACACTCTTGAACACCAGAGATTGAGCTGGATGTGGCATATTCCTGTAATCCCAGTGACTTGGGAGGCTGAGGCAGGAGTATTGAGAGTTCCAGGCTAAGCTTAGGCAAAATTAGTGAGACCCTGTCTCAAAATAAATAATAAAAAGGCCAGGTGTGATGGCACATGCCTATAATCGCAGCAGCTAGGGAGGCTGAGGCAGGAGAATCATGAGTTCAAAGCCAGCCTCAGCAATTTAGTGAGGTCCTGAGCAACTTGGTGAGACCCTTTCTCAAAATAAAATATAAAAAGGGTTGTGGATGTTGCACAGTGGTTAAGCACCCTTGGATTCAATTCCCAGTACCAAAAAATAAATAAATAAAAAGGGATGGGGGATGTAGTTCAGTGGGGGAGTGCCCTTGGATTTAAACCTCAACACTGCAAAAAAATAAACAAAAAACGAAACACACACACACATACCAACAACAACACAGGAAACTCATGAGGGTCAGAGACAATGGATATTATTATGCAAGAGAACTTCACGTTGGCTCCCTTTGCCCATCAAGTCAATGCAGAGTTGAGTCCAGGTAGATGCTGTATACAAAGAGGTTTTGCACCAAAGCTGAGGAAGGCCAATCTTTTTTTTTTTTTTTTTTTTTTTTTTGGTACTGGGGATTGAACTCAGGTGCACTCGACCACTGGGCCACATCCCCAGCCCTTTTTGTATTTTTTATTAGAGACAGGGTCTCACTGAGTTGCTAAGTGCCTCGCCACTGCTGAGGCTGGCTTTGAACTTGTGATCTTCCTGCCTCAGCCTCCAAAGTGCTGGGATTACAGGCGTGCGCCACCACGCCGGCTAGGAAGGCCAATCTTAAGGAAAACAATTTTTTTTCCATAAGAGGATTACAAGCAAACATGACAACCTTTGTTCTGCAATGAGACATTATAGAAGTCAGAGGAAGGGCAAATTTATTCTTTTTGTGCTAGGACATCCATCTCTTGCTCTTGGCCATCAGCACAGTTGTTCTCAGGCCTTCACACCAGGGTTTATACCATTGGCTCCCCTAGTTCTCAGGCTTTGGGCTTGGATTAGAACTACACCACTAGTTTTCTTTGGTGTCCAGTTTGCAGGTGCGAGATCATGGGACTTCTCAGCCTCCATAACTGTATGAGCCAATCCCTCATAATAAATTTTTTTCTATATATCTATAAGTCATGCATTGGTTAACGATCAGGATATGTTCTGAGAAATATTTCATTAGATGATTTTGTCATTATGTGAACATCACGGAGTATACTGACACAAACTCAGATGGGTATGACATCACTAGGTGATAATAATCTTAAGGAACCACCATTATATATGTAGTCCATTATTGACTGAAACATTGTTATATGGCACATAACTCTATATGTCCTCTTAATTCCTTTTCCTCTGGAAAACGCTACAAGTACAGTTCCTACTATGTCCTAACTTGTCATTTATTTAGTGTGCATCATGCCTTTCCTTGTTCTATTCTGAGTGCTAAATTATATTGGTTAATGTACTTTCATAAGACACTCTGATATTGGCTTTTTTTCTTTTTTGTACTGGAATTTGGACCCAAGACCTTGCACATTTTAGGCAAGTGCTCTGACCTATATCCCCTACCATTTAAAAAAAAAAAAAGTTTTTATTTTTTAGGGTCTCCCTAAATTATTAGGCTGGCCTTGAACTTTCAATTTTCCTGCTCCAGCCTCCTCAGTAGCTAGGATTGTAGGAGTGAACTACCAGGCCTGACTATAATACTAGCTTTTTATTAAAAGGAAATATATTGGCTTCTATAAGCAAAATGATAAATGCATTTTTTATTTTGGGTAAAGCTTGATCTAACTACTTACCTGTATCACAAAAGACTGAGTTTCTTTCTGCCTTTATATTATTTTTATATTTCCATTATATCAGCTTTATTCTAAATGTAGCTTTTCCTAATGTGTTAAAAATGAACAGCAGGGCAGAGCTGGAGTTATGGCTCTATGGTAGATTACTCGCCTAGCACATGCTAAGGCCCTGGGTTCAATTCCCAGCACCATGTAAAAATACATAAAGGTATTGTGTCCAACTACAACTAAAAAATAAATATATAAAAAAAATGAACAGCAGGGGGCTGGAGTTGTGGCTCAGTAGTAGAGCACTTGCCTAGCATGTGTGAGGCACTGGGATCGATTCTCAGCACCACATATAAATAAGTGAATAAAATAAAGTTCCATCTACATCTAAAACAATATTTAAAAAAAAATGAACAGCAGGGCTGAGGCTCAATGGTAAAGTTCTTGTCTAGCATGCATGAGGTCCTGGGTTTGATTCCCAGTACTACAAAAAAGAAAAAATGAACAGCAACAATTTAGGTCTCCTCATGCACATCCAGCATGGGGAGTTTTCTCAACTTTGCTCCAACTTTTTTTTTTTTTTTTTTTTTTTTTGGTACTGGGGATTGAACTCAGTGGTACTCGACCACTGGGTCACATCCCCAGCCCTTTTTTGTATTTTATTAGAGACAGGGTCTCACTGAGTTGCTAAGTGCCTTGCCATTGCTGAGGCTGGCTTTGAACTCAAGATCCTCCTGCCTCAGCCTCCCAAGTGCTGGGATTACAGGCATGCGCCACTGCGCCTGGCTTTTCTCCAACTTTGAAACCAAAATCACAGCTTCATTCAGAATATATCAACTTAAGTCACAAACCCATCCTTTAATTAATCATTATAGCAAGAAAAATAAAAATATGCTTACTGGCTTAACCTACTAATGACTACTTTGGGGGAGGGGAGGTAAAACCCTCCTTTTCAGACTGGATGCTGTGTGTGAGGAAAAGTAGTCAGTGTAATCAACGATGTCCATCCTGCAGGGAATAAACAAGGAGGTAAGCCATCCCTGCTGCCAAATATCACTTGATATTATTTCTCAGTTTCTGTTTTAATGTTATTTTGTCTTTCTTTTTCATTTTTGTTTCATTAGCAAATTGTTCGCAACAGAGGACTATTTGGCAGCTATTAATGCATATAATTTAGCCATAAGACTGAATAACAAGATTCCTCTATTATATTTGAATCGGGCTGCTTGCCACCTAAAACTAAAAAACTTACACAAGGCCATTGAAGATTCTTCTAAGGTACATATCTATCTATCTATCTATCTATTTATCTATTTATTTATTTATATATGGTGGTTTAAAATTATTATCCTGTGTGGCTGGGTATATGGATCAGTGCCTTGTGTGTGAGACCCTGGGTTCTATCCCCAGCACACGTTCACAAAATTGTTATTCTCCTATTTATTGGTTTAAATAATGGTCTGCAGATATGTGGTAGACGACCTGCATCTGTGAGGCCCTATGTTCAACACAACTACCATACCAAAAAAAAAAGGAAATTAATTCTCTTTTTCTATTATTAAATTTAAACAATTGAATCTCAAAGATTTTAAGAATTGTCTTGCTTTATTACTTTTTTTAATTGATTTTTAAAAATATGGACTATGAACTGGTATTTTTTTTAAACTTTGAGTTGGATTAGAAATCACCTTTTTATTTATTTATTTTTTAAACATTTATTTATTTACTTTGGTTGTACACAATGCGTTTATTTTTACGTGGTGCTGAGGATCGAACCCAGGCCACGCACATGCTAGGCGAGCTTTCTACTGCCACAATCCCAGCCCCTAGAAATCACTTTTAATTTACTGTATTATCATGGCATAACAATTGAAATTCACAAGGAAATTGGTAAAAGGTTGTCAGTTGTGCTATTTTTATTATTAAAGTTTTACAGGGCACGGAAATTTGGTAAAAGGATCGCGAGTTCAAAGCCAGCCTCAGCAATGGCGAGGCACTTAGCAACTCAGTGAGACCCTATTACAAAAAAGGGCTGGGAATGTGGCCCATGGTTGACTGCCCCTGAGTTCAATTACCACAAAAAAAAAAAAAAAAAAAAAAAGTTTTACAGGTACAAGGAACAACACTTAGTATTCCTTTGTTATTTCTGCCACTTGCACAATAAAAGAATATTTCCATAATCATTTTCTCATTTTTATAATCAATTAGTGTATCATGTAACTATCTTAAACTCTACAGCATTTTCTTTTTTTCCATATCAAGGTAACTTATTTTATGGGATGTCACAAGCAATGTCTTATATGTGGCTCCTTGAGATTGAGGATATGGAAGAAAAAAGCACATCCTCATACTATGATCTTATAATATTTTTTCAATCCAGTTTTCCTTTGACTAACACAATTTTGTGCACAAATATTTATTGAATGAAAGAATAAACTGAGTCACCCAATCTGAATACAAAAGATCTCAAATGCTACTTAGTCATTCCTGCTAGTAAAGGTGCACACATCAAAGAAACCAAATCATTCCATGAGGGAGTATGATTCCCATACAGAAACAATTGAAGAATTCCTTAAATTGCTCAACATAGGGGGCTGGGGTTGTGGCTCAGCAGTAGAGAGCTTGCCTTGCACGTGCACGGCCCGGGTTCAATCCTCAGTACCACGTAAACATAAATGCATTGCGTTGTGTACAACTAAAGTAAATAAATAAATATTTTTTTAAAAATTGCTCAACATAAATATATTTATATTATAAATTACCGTATCTGCTAAGCCAAAAATTTAAGTGGATGAGGGCTTAAGGCATGTTTTTTTGTTTGTTTGTTTGTTTTAAAATATTTATTTATTTGTTTTAGCTGTACACAATGGGTTTATTTGTATGTGGTGCTGAGGATTGAACCCAGGCCGCACGTGCCACGCGAGCGCTCTACTGCTGAGCCACAACCCCAGCCCCTTAAGGCATGTTTTGAAGTTAGAATTTTTACTGTGTTTTTGTTCATGTTTAAATTAGGAAGTTATGTCTGTCTTGTTAATTACATATGTGTTTTGTAAGGCTCTGGAATTATTGACACCACATGTTGCAGACAATGCTAATGCAAGAATGAAGGCACATGTACGACGTGGAACAGCATTCTGTCAACTGGAATTGTATGTAGAAGGTAAAAAATTGATAGAAAATGAGTTTTGTTTTCTTTCTTTCTTTTTTTTTTTTTTTTTTTTGCCATACTGGGGATTGAACCCAGAGCCTCACACATGCTAGGCAACTGCTGTACCACTATGCTATGCCCTAATCCTTTTCTTTAAATTTTATTTTGAGAGGAGGGCTCACTAAATTGCCCGAGCTGACTTAGAACTTGTGATCTTGTGATCTTCCTGTCTCTGCATCCTGAGTAGCTGACAGGTGTGTGACATGGTGTCCAGCTCCTAGAAATGTTTCAACTTCCACATATACTTTGACAAAAAAGTCATTTGGATTATTTAAAAGATCATGATTTTTTTTCATACTGGGGTTTGAACCCAGGGCTTCACACATGCTAGGCAACTGGTCCACCACTGAACTATATCTCCAGCCCTTTAAAATTTTTAATTTTAAAAGTTTTGAAACAGGGTCTCAATAAATTGTCCAGGTTGGCCTAGAACTGGCAATCCTCCTAACTCAGACTGCCCAAGTAGCTATTATTATAGGCGTGCCCAGCTAGGATCATGACTTTTTAGGACTCCATTATTTTCTTTTTTTTTTTTTTTTTTTTGTGTACCAGGGATTGAACTCAGGGGCACTCGACCACTGGGTCACATCCCCAGCCCTTTTTTGTATTTTATTTAGAGACAGGGTCTCACTGAGTTGCTAAGTGCCTCTCGCCATTGCTGAGGCTGGCTTTGAACTCGAGATCCTCCTGCCTCAGCCTCCCAAGTGCTGGGATTACAGGCGTGCGCCACCATGCCCGGCTGCTAATTTTTTAAAAATATTTATTTATTTACTTTAGTTGTACACAATGCAATGCATTTATGTTTACATGGTGCTGAGGATCGAACCTGGGCGGCGCACGTGCTAGGCGAGCGCTCTGCTGCTGAGCCACAACCCCAGCCCCAGCCTGGCTAATTTTTTCATTTTTAATATATTTAGAAGGGTTGGGGAGGTAGCTCAGTCACAGAGCATTATCTAGCATGCATGAGGCCCTTGTTCAATCCCCAAAGTTTACCTTCAACATTCCTGTTCTCATACCTCCTTATCCAGTTGCCCATTCAGCTTCCCTTTAACTCAAGGACTAAAGACTGCCTCTTAATGATGCATTTCCAAGGAATGAGCTCTAGCCTATAAATTTTATTTCTGATTTTGTTATTAAATTTTATTTTATCATTTTTCTAACCTAAGTATACAAATTAGATTTACATGCTACATCTCTTTTTAATGTCTTATCCAAATTAGGTTTATATATGCTATACCTTTTTTAAATATCATACCCAACTTCATGTGGATAATAATAATCAGGACAGGAATATAACATTGTAAAGTATTCTTTAGAAAGTATAACAACATGAAGCAGGATGTGGTGGCACATGCCTGTATTCAAAGCACTCAGGAGGAGGCAGGAGGCAGGAGGATTGCAAGTTTGAGGCCAGCCTCAGCAACTTAGTGAGATCTTTCTCAAAATAAAAAAGTAAAAAAGGGCTGGAGATGTTGTTCAATGCTAAAGTGTCCCTGGATTGAATTCCCAATACCAGAGAGAGAGAGAGAGAGAGAGAGAGAGAGAGAGAGAGAGAGAAAAGTATCAACATGAAACTGGGAACAGTGGTGGATGCTGGCAGTCCAGATATTGGGGTGTCTGAGTCATTGTGAATTCTAGGCTAGCCTGTGTAACTGAGGGCCTTTGAGTTTAATCCCCAGTATTCAAAATAAATAAGTAAGTTAAAAAATAAATAAAAGAAAACATTATATAGAGAGGGAGAAAGAAAGAAATTATAACAACCTAGATATTTTCAAGCTACAAGAAACCCTCTTTTTTAAGATGAAAAAGCAGAGGATGGCAGAAATTAAGTAATTTGCCTGAAGTGGCATAGCAAATCAGTGACACTGGGAACTAGAACTCAGTTTTCCTTATTCCCCCCAAAATATTCCTCCCATTTGCTTTTTCCATAAAGATTGAGATGCAGTTACTTCTTATTATTGAATAATCCACAATGTTTTTCTTTTAAACAAATTTTCCCTAAAGAACTTCTGTAGATAACTACAGAAAAAAAGCATACTTTGATGTACTCTATGAGTATAAAGTATCGACTGAGTTTCAGACTGGGGCTGTAGCTTAGCGTTAGAGCATCTTCCTAGCATATGAAAAGGCCTGGGTTCAATCGTCAACATCCCCTGCTTGGCCAAAAAGAAAAATCTAGAAATATATCTAAGTAAGATATATTTATTATTTTTTTCATTGAAATGATAAAAGTAGATTTTGTATATATAAATTTTATTTAGTTCAAATGTTAATGAGTTTAAGCTGTTAGCTTATTTGTGCTTGAATTTAAAATAACTGCTTCTCATTGAACCCTAAATGAAATCATAATTATTCCCCAAATCACTGAAAAATTTGTAGTCTCATAGAAGATTTGTAGTCTCATAGAAGATGGAAAAGTGATTTGAAACCTAGTGATTGTCCTGAACCATACTTAGTATGGTTTCTGTTCTTTCTCTAATTTTAATTTTTTTTCCAGCACTGGGGATTGAACCCAGGGATGCTTTACCACTGGGCTACATTCCCCAGTCCTTCTATATTTTATTTTGAGATAGGGGCTCACTAAGGTACCCAGGTTGGCCTAGAATTTTTTTTTTTTTTTTTTTTTTTTGTACCAGTGATTGAAACCAGGGGCACTTAACCACTGAGCCACATCACTAGTCCTTTTAATTTTTTATTTTGAGACAAGGTCTCACTGAGTTGCTTAGAGCCTCACTAAATTGCTGAGGCTGGCTTTGAACTTGTGATTTTCCTGCATGGTCCTCCCAAGTTGCTGGGATCACAGGTGTGTGTGCCACTGCACACAGCTGGCCTAGAATTTGTTATCCTCCTACTTCAACCTCCGGAGTCACAGGGATTACAGATTACTTTTATTATTTTTATTTTATTTGGGTGGGGGAAACGGGGATTTAACCCAGGGACAATTTACCACTGGACTACATCCCCAGCCTTTTTTTTTTTTTTTTTTGGCGGGGGGAGGGTACCAGGAATTGAACTCATGAGCACTTGGCCACTGAGCCACATCTCCATCCCTATTTATTATTTTATTTAGAGACAGGGTCTCACTAAGTTGCCTAGCACCTTGCTTTTGCTGAGGCTGGCTTTGAATTCGCAATCCTCCTGTCTCGGCCTCCCCAGCCACTGGGATTACATGTGTGCGCCACCATGCCCAGCTTCATTCCCAGCCTTTTTATTTTTAATTTCGAGACAGGCTGTCACTAAGTTGTTTAGAACCTTGATAAATTGCTAAGGCTGGTCTTGAACTTGCTATCTTCCTGTCTCAGTCTCCTGAGCTGCTGGGATATAACTCAGAGGTTCAGAGGTTGAGCCACCTGCCTAGTATGGGGGGTAAAAGGAGAGGGAGGGAGGGGGGAATGTCTTCTAGCTAAGACAAGTATGTATAAGTTATTTATTTTATTAATCATAATTACTATATAATGTAGGCCTACAGGATTATGAAGCTGCACTTAAGATCGATCCAGCTAACAAAACTGTACAAAATGATGCTGAGAAGATTCGGAATGTAATTCAAGGAACAGAATTAAAATCTTAATGACAGCGAGAAGCAACTAGGTACTAGTATTAGGTATTATTTTGTTTTTCACAAATAACTGGAGACGTTAGGACTATTTGTACATATTATGGCTGTGCATACTCTTTGTGAAGGGGGAAAATATTATAAATCTACAGGAAAAGAAATGTTTGTTTTGAATCATTTCTGAATAAGTAAAATAAGAATAATCATTTTAATAGGTTGTTCCTCATATTAGCAGACAATTTATACATTTTTAAAAACTGAATTACATTTGCTCTTGTAACAAAATTGTATGGTTACTAGAACACTTGCTGATTTTCAGTGTTTAACAAGATAGAATTTGTTTTTAAAAGATTGTGTTTATTTAATATTTTTGTTTTATTAAATATACTATTTCATTGAATGACTGAATTTGGTGTAATAAATATTGATAGTTTTTTTTTTTTTTTTTTTTTTTTTTTTGTGGTACCGGGGATTGAACTCAGGGGCACTCGACCACTGGGTCACATCCCCAGCCCTTTTTTTTGTATTTTATTTAGAGACAGGGTCTCACTGAGTTGCTAAGTGCCTCGCCATTGCTGAGGCTGGCTTTGAACTGGCGATCCTCCTGCCTCAGCCTCCCAAGTGCTGGGATTACAGGCGTGCGCCACCGCGCCCGGCTTGATAGGTTTTTAGTTAATTTCCAAATGCACAGAAATTTATTTTTCTTTAATACTTTACTATCTGCTGTTTGAGGTTAGACTAATTCAGCCTGGTAAAACAACTACTTGAGAAACCTTATCTTCAACTTTAGTTATAGGCTGTTGTTAAAAAACAAAATCATGGGCTGGGGTTGTGGCTCAGTGGTAGAGCACTCACTTAGTATGTGTGAGGCACTGGGTTCGATCCTCAGCACCACATAAAAATAAATAAATAAATAAATAAAATAAAGTTTTTTTTTTTTTTTTTTTTTTTTGGGTACTGGGGATTGAACTCAGGGGCACTCGACCACTGGGCCACATCCCCAGCCCTGTTTTTGTATTTTATTAGAGACAGGGTTTCACTGAGTTGCTAAGTGCCTCGCCATTGCTGAGGCTGGCTTTGAACTCGCGATCCTCCTGCCTCAGCCTCCCTAGTGCTGGGATTACAGGCGTGCGCCACCGCGCCCGGCTAAAATAAAGGTATTTGTTGTGTCCTCTCAAACACTTATGGTCACTCCAGGTGAACTGGGCTGCATGAAATAACCACACAGAGACAGAAAATTACTTTAATTTTGGGGGTCTTGTGATGGCTCCTTTCTTACCTTAGGGGTCCAGGAAACAGAGGGAAAGAGAAGAAAAGCACGCCTAGAGCCCAGTTTTATTGGGGAGAGTCATGCACATCAGTCAAAGGGTCAGATTTTAGGGGGTTGAGGTTAGCTTCAGGATGTCTTGCTGTCAGCAGCTTGACTGACATCTAGTAAGGCCACTCCCATCTCATGTGCTGAGTGGGGATCCAGAGCAGAGCAGACAAAGGGAGTTTCCATGGAACTTTCTATCCCAAACAGGGCAAAGGGTAAATCACAAAGGACTGGGGGGGGGGGTGACCCAACCCCTCTGGGTAATGCCTACTCCTAGGGACATGCCTCTGTTATCCAAGCTTAAGGGAAAAGCAGGGGGCAGGAGTCAATGGTGTTTTCATATCAGACTCAAGTGCTCTTTCAGATCCCCATATCAGGAATCAGAGGCATGTGCACCTAGCATGGCTTTGCACAGGTATTGTATCCAACTACAACAAAACAAAACAAAACAAAACAAAACAAAAACAAAATTACAACAGATTTAGTTTACAGATTTGATTGGCTTTGTTTTGCACTTCAGTGTTGTTCCAACTGGACAACACTTCATTCCTTAAAAAAGAATAAGTGTTCCAGTGAGCTGAGCAGAAGAGGTTGGTTTTATAAACATAGAAGAACAAAAGAAAGCAGAAACAGAGAACAGAGTTATCTTCCTTGTAATGTGGGGACAGGAAGACAGAACAATAGGAAAGTAACAGATTGGTTATCATCTAGTTATTTCAGGTTACTAGTTTTATTACTGAAAGTTTGGTCCTTGTCCTGGATGCTAATCCAATAACAAGGACATGGTTTTGAAAAAAAGGAAAAAGAAGGTTATTGCTTTGCTAGTAAAAGAGAAACACAGAGGACTCCTGTCTAGGAGGCTGTGATTTAGCCCACCAGGGGGAACAGAGGGTTTTTGAAGAGGTGATTCAAGGGCTACATTCCTGTTCTCTGTCATGAGTTGTAATTCATTTGTTAATTTGGGAGATAGTAATTTCTGAGATCTTTTGGTACCACTCCCAAAGTCTGGATTACTTACTTCCTATGGTGGGTGTGTACTCTAGGACAGATTAACAGTCTAGGATGGGGAAGAAAGGTAATCCTGTCCCGTCCCCCCCCCAACCCCAGATTAGGGAAGGGGAGGGATTAAGGAGGAGCAGAGGGAGAGGAATAGAAAGAAATACCTCCATTTAAAAAATAAACTACAAGCCGGGCGCGGTGGCTCGCGCCTGTAATCCCAGCACTTTGGGAGGCTGAGGCAGGAGGATCACGAGTTCAAGCCAGCCTCAGCAGTGGCGAGGCACTTAACAACTCAGTGAGACCCTGTCTCTAAATAAAATACAAAAAAGGGCTGGGGATGTGACCCAGTGGACAAGTGCCCCTGAGTTCAATCCCTGGTACAAGTGGCAGAGCAGCAAGGGTTATATTCAAAGCATAAAGTGAACCACTGTTAGACTATCTCTAATGAGAAGCAACCCTTTAGTCTGGGGTCTTAATATTTATAGAAGACAGACACAGTTGTGCACACATGTGATCCAAATGATTTGGGAGGCTGAGGCACAAGGATCCCAAATTTGAAGTCAGCCTGGGCAATTTAGTGAGACCCTGTCTCAAAATATTTTTTTTTTTTTTTTTTTTTCAAAAAAGGGCTGGTGTTGTAACTCAAAGACAGAAAGCTCCCAAGTGCAGTCTCCATTTCTACCCTTCTCCACACACATAAATTATAGAGACTGTAACAAGGGACTGAACTAGAGGTGGAGTCAGGGCAGGGTCACACAGTTTGACACCAGTTTTCTTTGCCCTTGGCACATTGTCCTCACACAGGCTACTTTCTGTGGGCAAGGATGTGGCTGGGTCTCTCTGTAGCTGCCTATTTTGCTTTCCAAACGTTCCTGGGTGTTTCCTGCATACCAGTGGCCAAGTATTCTTGGAGGCTTCTCTTTTTGAGTTCGGTATTAAAAAAATAAAAATAATAACAATAATAACCATAAATTCCTGTCTCAGGGTGAGGTTTTTATAGTATTTGATCATCTGATGCTGTCATTTGAATGGATCATAAAACAGCTGTATTTTTTTTTTTTTTAAACACAGTATCTTTTAAAATGTACCTTTTGGGGTGGGGTGTGGAAAGGCTAAATGACAAAATTTCTTTCACAGTTCTGAAGGCCAGAAATCAGAAATGAAAATATTAGGGGCTGGGGTCGTGGGTCAGCAGCAGAGCACTCGCCTAGCATGTGCGCGGCCCAGGTTCGGCCCAGGTTCGATCCTCAGCACCACGTAAAAATAAGCGCATTGTGTACAACTAAAGCAAATAAATAAATATTAAAAAAAAAAGAAATGAAAGTATTGTTACGTCATATTCTGTTGGAAGGATCTGGGGAAGAATCGTTTGCTGGGAAAAGTTTTGATTTAGCTTTTTCATCTCAAGATGCTTCTGATCTCCTTGGTCTCAACTTGAGCAGTTCTATGTCTGAAATACCTTTTGCATACATTACATTGCATAAATTATCACATATCATTACTTTGCTAATTTCATTCACCCCAAATTGTGTTAAGTGAAACAATAAAAGCCACTATTTTTCACTTGTCTTCATTTATATTATCTAACCATATGTATTTGTTAAATAATGGAATAACAAATTTATTCACTCACCAGCCTAGCAGTAGGAACTAACATTTTCCTAAATTCTAAGCAATTAATTGAAATCACAGAAGAGTGAAAAATTATTGTTCAGTATCTCTCTTTTTAGGGAGAAGGGGGTACTATTCCTCCCACCCTCCACATCTCCATGAGGGTTATTGAACACTGGGCCTAGTGAATGCTGAGTAAACACTCTACAGTTCAATTATATCCTTAATTGGTTGAAATCTTTTTTTTCTTGTGGTCATGGTGATTGAACCCAGGGCTTTGTGCATATTAGGCAAGCACTCTACCTCTAAGGTACATCCTGTCTTTTTTTCCTTATTCTTTTGAGACAGGGTCTTTCTGAGTTGCCCAGTCTTGCCTCCAACTTGCAATCTTCCCACGTAGCTGGGACTATAGGCGCACACCACCACATAGTCTTTTTTTTTCTTTCTTCTTTTAACAGTTTAATTTAAAAATTTATTTTTTAGTTGTAGGTGGACACAATACCTTTATTTATCTTTATGTGGTGCTAAGGATTGAACCCAGTGCCTCACACATGTTAGGCGAGAGCTTTTACTCTGAGCCTCAACCCCAGCCCAGAGTCTTTTTTTCTTTTTGGGTACTGGGAATTGAACTCGGGCATTCAACCACTGAGCCACATCCCTAGTTCTATTTTGTATTTATTTAGAGACCACGTCTCACTGAGTTGCTTGGTGCCTCGCCATTGCTGAGGCTGGCTTTGAACTCTCAATTCTCCTTTCTCAGCCTCCCTAGCTGCTGGGATTAAAGGCGTGTGCCACCACGCCCAGCCAGAGTCTTTCTTAAATCAGTTTTTTTTTTTTCCTTAGAACTTCTGTGTTCTTTTGTCCTGATAAATAGTAGACAAATGAGATCATGAAAATGATTTTTAAAGATTTGGAGTTTATGTGTGTAATACCAACTCACCAAGAGGGAGGCAGGATCCCAAGTGGAAGACAAGCCTGGGCAAGTTAGGGAGACCCTGTCTCAAAAAAAAGGGCTGGGGCTGTAGCTAAGCAAGTTCCTTTGCTCAATTCCCATTAGGAACTCTTTCTACCTTTACTTTTCTGTACTTTCTACCTTTAATTTTACTATTTTGAATACAGTTTTCATTTAAAAATTCACTGTCATTCAGTTATCACTTGAAAATTCTTATTTCTTAAAGGTTTTTGATTCAAATCTGTGTTCTAAATTGGGTGTTCTCACCTTATTTTTAAAACATACTTGGGCTGGGGCTATAGCTCAGTGGCAGAGTGCTTGCCTAGCACTTGTGAGGCACTGGGTTCGATCCTTAGTACCACATAAAAATAAATAAAGTCATTCTATCCATCTACAACTGAAGCCAGATTTAAAGATAGGTAGTGAGTGTAGTTAGGCAAATCAGGTCTAATATCGAGTCTAATAATGAAAATGGAGGGTTGGGATGTGGCTCAGCGGTGGGGTGCTCGCCTAGCACGTGCGTGACCCGGGTTCGATCCTCAGCACCACGTAAAAATACATGCATTGTGTACAATTAAAGCAAATAAATAAATTAAAAAAAGAAAAAGAAAGAAAGAAAATGGAGTTCATAAGGGAAATGGAGTCGGTCTGAGTCCTGGGAAAACCAGAACAACGCTAGGGGAGATTAGAATGTCAATGTCTGCAAGGTCAGGTCCCAACCTAAAGAATGTTAATGAAGCAGCTCCCAGCAAAGAGATGCTAATCAACTTGCCCTAAGCCCTTCCAGCCAGACTACTCTTCCCCCAACTCCCATGGGCCCACCTGTGTCACACCTTAAGCAAAAAGAACAAAAGAAGACCTTCAATATAAAAGGGAGAAGGGGGGGGGGGCTGGGGTTGTGACTCAGTGGTAGAGAGCTCACCTAGCACATGTGCGGCCCGTGCGGCCCTGTTCGATCCTCAGCACCACATGCAAATAAAGGCATTTGTGTACAACTAAAGCAAATAAATAAATATTAAGAAAAATAAAAAAATAAAAGGGAGAAGACCTCCCCTTCCCACCGGGTCCTCTTCTCCCTCCAGGGGAAGTCTTTTTCTGCTGTCCTTCAATAAAGCCTTTCCTTTTCCACTCTACCCCTTGCCTCAGTGTGCTTCCTCGGAGTTATACTTCAACATTTGGGGAAGCAAGGACTCATCTTGGTAAATGGCCGTTACACAACTACAAAAAATAAAAATTAAAAAAACTTATACTTTCCTAGGTATATTTTCTCTTAAATTGTCAAAGTGTTGCGGAAAGCTCAGTCCTTGTCCCCAATAGCAAGGACAAGATTTTGAGAAAAACGAAAAAGACAGTTTATTGATTTGCTAGCAAATGAGAAACACAGGCTGTGATTCTAACCATCAGCAGGAACAGGGGTGATTCAGAGAAAATGAGATTAGCGAGGAGGGATCAGTAAGGAGAAGATCAGGGAAAAGATCAGAGGGGAGAAAATCAGGGAAAAGTTTTGGGAAGCAAAGATTAGGGAAAAGATCAGGAAGGAGAAGGTCAGGGAGAAGAAGGTTGGGAAAAAGAAAAAAACATGTAAGTTTCAAATCCACAAGGGATATAGTCAAAGCATCAAGTGAACCCTTGTTGCAAAAGGAATATATTTTCACAGAGTATGTTGAAAATTAGGAAAATCAAGGGTTCTGTTTCTATCCAGTGCAGTATTTAGACTGTTATTTTGATAAAGTCCAGTTGCTCTAATATGGTTTGAAAATACTTGCTCCCTTGGAGCATAATTGCAGGGAGAAAACTGTGGCATAGGTACAAATTCACCATAATGACTTGAATTCGTTTTGTACATAATCATCTGAGGTTTTGATAGTGAAGTAGCTGTATGGAGTGTCTTTGGGTCCAACATACAGGAAAACACAGGATTGCCAGGGTTCACACAAGGAAGCAGTTGTTCAGGTTTCATTCCTGTGTCTGACTTTGAAGCTGAAGTACTTTTCTTATCCTAAAAAATAAATATATAAAATCATTCTCAATTATTAAAAAATAGAATTAAACTTATTTCTGTCATAACCCTTTTTTTGGGGGATGCTCTTCCCTTGAGGGTATTGAAGACTACCTGTTAAATGAGCTTTATCTGTTCAGAGAAACTTGTCAAAGTATTCATAAACATGTTATACTAGCACTATGAAAATTTATTAAAGATTTTTAAATCAAGCTGGGTGTGGTTGTGCACGCCTATAATTCCAGCTATTATGGAGGCCAGACTGAGCAATTTAGTAGACCCTATCTCAAAAAAAAAAAAAACAAACAAACATAAAGGGCCAGGGTGTAGCTCAGTGGTAAAGTGCCCTTGGGTTCAATCCCCAGTACTGAGGGGAAAAAATTAATAGGAAAAGTTTGTAATAAGTCATAGTTGAAAAGGGAGTATACCTCAATTTTTCTTGGGATAGCCATCACAAAGAATTACACAGCTAACAGAATAAGCACAACTGGGAAACTGGGATAAGTGTCATGAAGAAAAATACAAGATATGAAGATATATTGGGGGGCTTTAACCTAGTGTGGAGTTTGGGAGGGCTGTTCTGGTGAAGTTTCATTAAAATCTAAAGGTAGAAAGCAAGGTAGGAAAAGAGGTAGAAGCAAAGAGAAATCATGGCCAAAGTCAAGTAAATTAGGGTGAAAATGTTTTGAGATAATATAAGAGGCTGGGGCCAGATCTTGCAGGATCTTGGTAACTATGGTAAAAATCAGAGCTAGGTGTGGTGGTGCATACCTATAATCCTAGTGATATGGGAGGCTGAAGCAGGAGGATCTCAAGTTCAAGGTTAGCCTTACCAACTTAGACCGTGTCTTAAAAAAAAGAAAGAAGTATTGGGGATGTAACTCAGTGATAGAGTGGTCTGGGTTCAGTCCTCAGTTTGTTTTTTTGAGCAGGACACAATAGAGCATGGCTGTAATTCAGTGACTCATGAGGCTGAGGCAGGGGAATCAGAAGTTCAAGGCCAACCTCAGCAATTTAGTGAGAGAGCAATTTAGTGAGAATCTATCTCAAAAGAAAAAGGATTGAGGATACATAACTCAGAGGTAGAGCATGACTGAGCTCAATCTCCAGTATCAGGGGAAAAAAAAAAAAGAATCTTCATCACAGAAGCAATGGAAAACTCTTGAAGGGTTTTAAGGAAAGTATGGTGTAATTTTTAATAAAATTGCTTTGGTTTCTCTCAGAGCCTTGTGTAAATGTGGAGAGGAGCTGTAGTAGTCTATGTAACTGAGGATGATTTATAGTAGTGTGGTGGCACAGACATGAACATGAGTAAACACATTTGAAATTTAGTCATTTGGGGGAGGGAGGCAGCAAGGTGTTTAAAAAAATGGATGCAAAATTGCATGTACCTTTCTAACACATGTATATAAAAATGTTTTGTCTTTAATAATGTCTCTTTCTCTCTTGCTTTTTTTTCCTTTTGGCACTGGGTATTGATCCCAGGGCTTTATGCATGAAGCAAGCAAGCGCTATACCACTGAGCTACATCCATGGCCCTTTTTTATTTTCAGTTAGGGTCTTGCTAAGTTGCCCTGGCTGGCCTCCTGCCTCAGCCTCCCCAGCAGCTGAGATTCCACACCTGGTTGTTGCACCTGGTCCTAATTTACTGTTATGGGCACCTAGGCAGATTGCCCAGGATAATCTGTGGGCTTTTTTTTTTTTTTTTTTTTTTTAAAGTAAGTACTATTGCCTTTAGTCATGATAACTTTTTTTTTTTTTTTTCCCATCAAATCTCCCTTTTTTTTTTTTGTGGTACCGGGGATTGAACTCAGGGGCACTTGACCACTGGGTCACATCCCCAGACCTTTTTGTATTTTATTTAGAGACAGGGTCTCACTGAGTTGCTAAGTGCTTCCCCATTGCTGAGGCTGGCTTTGAACTCGCGATCCTCCTGCCTCAGCCTCCCAAAGTGCTGGGATTACAGGCGTGCGCCACCGGCCCGGCTAAATCTCCCTTTTTAAACATTGGCTCTAAAATTCTGATCAGCTTTGGCTCAAAATGTAATACAGAAAACCAAATCTAGTCCAAACAGAAGACAAATTAGCTGATAAACTTTGTTGGCTTAACATATACCACAAAATGTGGAAGTTAGTGTCTCTGGAAATCTTAGGTCTCCATGATAATTCACAAATGTTTATAGATTAAGAAACAAAATTATCTGTTGTTTTTACTTTACCACACATGCCTTCAATGTGGCTCTTCTTGTTTGGCTTTTTCCCTTTTCAAATTGATTTTATTCCTTTTCTTTTTTCTTTTTTTGTAGTAGTGGGGAATTGAACCTAAAGTCTTTTGCATGCTAGGCAAGCCCTCTGTCATGACCTACATTCCCATCCCTTTTTTTGGGGTTGTTGTTGTAGATGGACAGAATAGTTGTTTTTTTTTTTTTTTGTGTGTGTGGTACTGGGAATTGAACTCAGGGGCACTCTACCACTGGGTCACATCCCCAGCCCTTTTTTGTATTTTATTTGGAGACAGGGTCTTACTGAGTTGCTAAGTGCCTCACCATTGCTGAGGCTGGCTTTGAACTCGGGATTCTCCTGCCTCAGCCTCCCAAAGTGCTGGGATTACAGGTGTGCGCCACCGCGCCACCGCGCCGGGCTCAGAAAGTTTTAGTTTATTTATTTTTATGTGAGGCTGGGGATGAAACCCAGTGACTCACACATGCTAGGTAAGCACTCTGCCACTGAGCTACAGCCTCAGTCCTCCCAGCCTTTTTTAGTTTATTTTGAGACCAGATCTTACTAAGGCCTCCAACTTGCCAACTTCTTGCCTCAACCTCCAGAGTAGCTGGGACACCCTCCTAAAACTGATAGTCTTAAAATGTGGAGTTCAAACTATATACAATTAAAAGCAAAACAGCCTAAGGCAAAGAGTAATAAAAGAATTACTTTAAATTTTCTGACAGATAACAAGTCAGGTCAGCAATTTTTATTTACTGAAGGATGCAGGGGTTATTAATTAAAATTGTAAATGATTCTTTTAATCTTCAAATTAGCCTGTGAAAATGCCTTGGAAAGTGTAAAACTTTACAAATAGGTGGTATTAGCTATTTTAGGGATTTAATTTTCAAGCCAGTCCACTTAGACTTTTCAAAGTCCATGGGCCATAAAAACCATAACTTTAAATAAAAAATGATTAATGCAAACTGAGATAAAAGAAATAGAAAGGAGACAAAAGAAAAGGAAATTATAACTTTAAAGGCCTTATGCTAAAGTTCCTCTTATCTTCACTGCCCAATGAAGTTCTCTCTCCCAGGCTCATCACTCCCAAATTTCTGGGAAATCTACAAATCTTCACTCACACTCTTTAAGTTACTGGACATTCACCCACTTATAAAGATTTCCTAGTCTGAGGCAGGAGGATCGCGAGCTCAAAGCCAGCCTCACCAATGGCAAGGTACTAAGCAACTCAGTGAGACACTGTCTCTAATAAAATACAAAAAAGGGCTGGGGATGTGGCTCAGTGGTTGAGTGCCCCTGAGTTTAATCCCCAGTACCAAAAAAAAAAAAAAAAAAAAAAGATTTCCTATAAAGATTAGTTATCCCACTAATACATGTATTTTCAAGATAGATTGAGCAGAGGAAGACATGAAATTTATAGTGTACTTTTTCAGTGTTATCTGTTGATCAGATAATGGAGAAGATATCAGCCTAAGGACCCTGAGAATTGCCAGACTGATGTCACCCCCTCCTCAAATTTCCTTTACTTTATGGTAGTGGGGATTGAAACTAGGGGTGATTTGCCATTGAGCAACACCGCCCCCCAACCTTTGTCAACCCATTCAACAATAAAAATGTCCATTACTGAAGCTGTAAATTATGAAACTAAGATTTTTTTTCTATTTTGGTGTTACGTCATGGATAATAAATATAGTTAATCCAAAAGCAAAAAATAAAACAATACAGGTCGCATTGTGAGCACCTTGTCTCTATTCAGGTCCACCATTTTCTTTGTTAATGTTTCTCTTTCCTTTTATTTGCCAGTTAGGGGACAGTGAATTAAACCCTAACTTTCCACTGTCCATTAACAATGATTTTTTTTTTTTAAATATTTATTTATTTGCTTTAGTTGTACACAATGGGTTTATTTGTACGTGGTGCTGAGGATCGAACCCGGGCCGCGCACGTGCTAGGCGAGCGCTCTACCGCTGAGCCACAATCCCAGCCCCATTAACAATGATTTTTAAGCGCATTTTCCCCTCATATCCTTTTTTGGACAAGGCACAATGTATATAAACATGACATTAAAATTAAGGTAGTAAGCCAGGCGTGGTGGCGCACGCACGCCTGTAATCCCAGCACTTGGGAGGCTGAGGCAGGAGGATTGCGAGTTCAAAGCCAGCCTTAGCAATGGCGAAGCACTTAGCAACTCAGTAAGACCCTGTCTCTAATAAAAGACAAAAAAGGGCTGGGGATGTGGCCCAGTGGTCCAATGCCCCTGAGTTCAATCCCTGGTACAAAAAAAAAAAAAAAAAAAAAAAAAAAAAAAAAAAAAATAAGGTACGTTAGTCTTGTTCAAAACTATCACCAGTTTGCCCTGGGGTACCAGTGTGTACCATTCCCCAATAGTCTTTATACCTTCAGATCAACAATGACTTAATTAAGCGCTCATTTTACATTTGTAAAGGTAAAAACATATAGCCAGCCCTCTGCCCAAACCCACCCTGTCGCAGTCCGTCATTCTCGCTATATTCCTCAATTTTTCGGCAAACGGAATCTTTTCCAGCGGCGGATGGCAAGAAGTCCTGCAAATGTCTAGGGACGCGGCCTTTTCACTGCACCCAATTAGAGCAGCAAAAAGTTTGAATCCTTGGCTGGATCCACACGTATAAAACGATCTGCCTAATCCCTGGAGCTGTACCGCCTGGCGAAACCGCGAATCCTTTCTAGAGGTTGCAGCTTGTCTCCATAGCAACCGGCCGCGGGCGCCGGGGCCCGGATGTTGTCAGGATCCGCGGTGATTGGGACCAGCTTCCTGCCGCCTCCTCAAGGCGGGCTGCGCTCCTCTTCGGGAGTCGTAGTCTTTTCCTCTGCCGCCGCCAGGCCTGAGGCGCGGGGTGGACTACGAGTCCCGGCATGCGCTGGGACACCTCGCCAGCCGCCACCTCCCGGCTGCGGACGCCTCCTAGCAGGTTGTTGTTTTTATGAGAGGCGTCACTGGCGCCCGGAGCCGTGACCGCCGCCAACGTGATAGCCGGCTCCTTCGGCTGTGGAGGTGGCGCTGCTGTGTCAGGTACGGTCTTGGGCGAGTTGACCCCGTACGGAGGGTCGTGGCGGACTGTCGGCAGCCGTGACCCACACTCTCGGCTCCGCCGCCTCGCTGGGGCTGAGTCGAGGTCTCCCTCCCGCGCGGGGCTGCTCAGGCGGGGACTTGACCCTGGCGAGCGGCCGCACGGGCGAGCTCCTACAGCCGCGAGACCAGAGCCCCCGCGGACCCGGCTGACCCCTGAGGCGTCAGGTCCGGTGGTCTGCAGCCTCTGACCCCAGCGTGCAGTCCGGAGGTGTTTGCGGGGGGTGTGGGAGCTGATGCCCCAGTGGACCCTCCCTTTGCCAGATGGGGCTTGGGGCGATTCTCGGTCCGGACTGATGGAATCCATATGGTAAGGTGTGTGCGTCACCCTGCCCGCCTTTTGGGTCTTTATATTTTGGTGACGTTTGAGCCCCGTGATGCCAGGAATAGAAAGAGTAAATGTAAAACAGTGCAGCTGAGATTTCTCCTCCAACGCCAGCCTCCTCCTTCCTACTCTTTTCCCTCTCTACCGGCCTCCTTTGGCTAGTCTTACTAATGGATTTGTCCTCAGTAGCAGCTGTCCCACGCGATGTCTTGTGTGTGTTACATATTTGCTTCTATCTAATGAACCCCAACTCTTTGCCACTGGGAACGACAATTTTAACAAACTCAGCCAATTAAAGTATTTGGTTGGGTGGTGAAATTTGTACTATCCCCCTCTAGCTTTATTTAAAAGCCAGAATGGGGCTTTCTTGTAGCTAGAGTAGATAACTACTTTAGTACTGCGAATTTGGGGAGTAATTTGCCTCCTGCTATAAGGTCACAGCCACTAAATAGTGCTTGAGATGACACTGTTAAAAGCTCATATCTTTGGCTTAAGGTTTGACTAGGCCCCACATTTCTCAGGGTATATTTGTCACACGTAGCTAATGTGAATGGTTTAGTATTCTATTACTAATTTACTATCACTATTTTTGCTTTTCTGGTATGCACGAGGCCTTGGATTTCATACCTAGCCCAGGGGAAAAAATTCTAAACCATATATAAAGGCTTTGGGAAACACTCATTTGAAAATAAAAACAGGGGCTGGGGTAGTGGCTCAGCGGTAGGGTTCGATCCTCAGCATCACGTAAAAAACGCATTGTGTACAACTAAAAGCAAATAAATAAATATTAAAAAAATAAAATAAAAACAGGTTAGAAAATAGTGTAATTAGAGCCGATTTTCAATACTAAGGCATAGAATAAGAAGGTGCTTATATTTCTATTGAAAACAAGGCCAAAAGATAGTCAGTTATAAAAGAGACTATTTGGAATGTGAAACTACAAATGATTTTTTTCCTTACTTTGCTGTATTTTCCAAATTTTCTGTAGAAAGAAAAGGGATGCAGCAGTTTCCTTTCATTTATATGGATTAATCAAACATTACTTTAAATAAAAAGTAAATACAACAACAAAAACAGTCCCGGTTGCTGAATCCACGAACTATGAATTTATAACTAAATTATTTTGGAGAGAAGGGAGAAGAAATGAATTAGTTGCACTGGAAGGAATAAAAAATGTAGACGACAATAATTCTTAGCATTTGTACTTAGCATTTTTTTTTATTTTTTTCCACCTTGTAAGGTAAAATCAAAGAGAGCCTTTATTGAGGTAAGTCTGGGCAATTCTTATAAATCCATCAGGTGACAAAAGATTGGACCTACTGGAAAGATCTGAAAGTAGCAGAATTTATTATTTTTAAGCATTTACTAATGGAAACAGTAGTTTTTCAGTTATTATAATCAGGTATTTTAATCTTGTTAACATGGAATCATCACTTTGAGTACTATATATGTCTGGTATTTTGCATTTTTATTTTATTTTCTGTTACTGTTATGTTGGATATGACTAGGTAAGTAGCATGATTATTATTTAGTTCACATTTTGTTTTCTGTCACAAAAACCACATTGTTCTTCCATAGGAATACTGTATGCATATTTGCTATTATCAGTCACTTTTTAAAAATTTATTTACCTCAATCCCAAGTTAATTCTTTTTTTATTCTTTTTTTTTTTTTTAGTTGGACACAGCATCTTTCTATTTATTTATTTATTTTGGTACCAGGGATTGAACTCAGGGGCACTTGACCACTGGGCCACATTCCCAGCCGGTTTTTTTTTTTTTTTTTTTTTTTTTGTATTTTATTTAGAGACAGGGTCTCACTGAGTTGTTAAGTGCCTCACCATTGCTGGGGCTGGCTTTGAATTCGCGATTGTCCTGCCTCAGCCTCCCAAGTGCTCTGATTACAGGCATGTGCCACCACACCGGGCTATTTATTTTTTTAATGTGGTGCTGAGAACCAAACCCAGCGCATCCTACTTGCTTGGTGAGCACTGTACTGCTGAGCCATAATCCCAGCCCTCCAAATTAATTCTTAATGCTTTAATGCCATACTGCCATTAATTTTTTTTTCTTTCTTTCTTTTTTTTTTTTTTTTTTTTTTGGTACCAGGGATTGAATGCAGGGGCGCTTAACCACCAAGCCACATCCCCAGCTCTTTTTTATATATTTTTAGTGGCAGGTTCTCACTGAGTTACTTAGGGCCTTGATAAATTTCTGATGCTGGGTTTGAATTCATGATCCTCCTGCCTGAACCTCCTGAGTCGCTGGGATTACAGACATGCACTACTGTACCCACCTAATGTCATTAATTTTTTTTTTTTTTTTTTTTTGTACCGGGGATTGAACTCAGGGGCACTCGACCACTGGGTCACATCCCCAGACCTTTTTTGTATTTTATTTAGAGACAGGTTCTCACTGAGTTACTAAGTGCTTTGCCATTGCTGAGGCTGGCTTTGAACTCACGATCCTCCAGCCTCTGCCTCCCAAGTGCTGGGATTACAGGTGTGTGCCACCGCGCCCAGCTCTGTCATTAATTCTTAATATCTATTTTGTTATTTTTCAGGCAGTAGTATTCATATTTTATTTTTTTAGGTTGTCTTGTTCAGAGTTATCCTTCTCTTAATTTGTTTCTTTTCTATATTTTCTACATTTTAATTTTGTATATTTTGTGTACTGTGTTGGCTTAATATGTTGTTAAGATTTAGATTCTCTTAACAAAGCATAAGAAGTATTCATAATGTATTAACATGTCTGATCTTTGAATAGATATAATTGTATTCCTATCTAAATTAAAGATTTTAAAAAATGAGGCCTGGGCTGGGGTTGTGGCTCAGCGGTTAGAGCACTCACCTAGCAAGTGCATGGCCCTGGTTTGATCCTCAGCACCACGATCCTCAGCACCATGTAAAAATAAACTCATTGTGTACAACTAAAAGCAAATAAATAAATATTTTTTAAAAATTAGGTCTGAGTATGTGTGAACTGCCAAAATCATTTTTTAAAAAATTAGTAGTTTCTGAAAATGTTAAGAACATAGACAAAGCAACATAGCCTGTTAAGCCCTTGGTGTTTTAAAACAAAATGCATACTCATCTAACAATGCAGAACCACTAGAGGATGAATTGTTTTTGTGTTTGTGTGGTTAAGGTGAGGAAGTTGCCATAATCTAAGTGATAAACGACTATTTTGAAAGACATGTTCTGCAAATTTGACCAGATTCAAACAGTTAAAAATATAAGTTGGTTTTGAAGGTCTTTTTCAGTGTCTAACACCAGAAAAAATTGAGTAAATCTTCTCTCAGTTTGAATTCTAAGATGAAATTTAGCCCCATAATGTACAAAGGATTGCATCTAACTAATAAAACTTAGGGATTTTTTTCAAAAAGGGAATTTATATGGTAAGCTATTAAAGTGGCTTTAAGATTTTCTGAAGAAGTATTAGAAAATAAGAAGTGTGAATTAAAGATTTTCCTCTTTAATCACATGAAGCCAAAAATCTAATTTTTCTTAAATACTTGTCTATAAATCACTATCCTTTCAAAATTTTCTGGTTCATATTGCCAGCCTAATGAAGAGTAAAAAGGGCATTGAGAATCAGATGTTTAATGATGTTTAATGATGTTGGCAAGTAATTTAATTTAGGAGCATTTATTTCCATTTATAAATTGCAATAATACAATAATAGCAACCAGTTGCCTTACTTCTTTTTGTGAAGATCAAATCAGATATGATTTGTAAGTGACTGAGTGATTCACTTACATAAAGTATTATTGGCCTGCATAAGTGACATTTACATAAAGTGTATTATACATTTGAAGTGTGATGACTTGATGTAAATAGTGCTTCTTGATGAAGTTTCATTAAAGTCAAATGGAGCTTCATTTGATTTCTTGGTAGAGCTTGGTGGCATTTTCTAGGTTGGAGGAAACCTGGCTGCTCTTCTGACTGTGACTTTGCACTCTGCTACATTAAAGGCCTTGAAACAGTAGTGTGTTTCTATGGTTGGGTTTTTAATTTTTGTTTTAATCTCACATCTAAAAGAGATTATTGGAGGCTAATTTAACAGTAGGAAGTGGCTACTCTTTTTAAAATGTTCTAAAATGAGACTTTAAATTGATTTTATGAGAAATGAGACCACATTAAGTAGGAAATCCCAGGTCCTCTGAGAGGTAACATTGCTTGCATAAGCAGTTAAGTTTAGCCACCTCCTTCTGGAGAAATCAGCCCTGGCTATTACAGCATCTGACTATGGAGATTAACTTCAAGTTTTGTTGACAGAGCATTCAAATAAAAAAGTCTTTTAGAAACTTAGGAATATATTTTAAGAAGTTTATCAGAGTGCATAGAGGTAAAATAAAAGACAAATACATATTGTATCATGGGTTGGTAATTTTTTTTTAAGAAATTCATCTTTTTTCTTTTTTTTTTTTTTTTGGTACCAGGGATTGAACTCAGGGGCACTGACCACTGAGCCACATCCCCTGCCCTTGTTTTTTTTTTTTTTTTTTTTTAATATTTATTTTTTTGTTTTAGTTGTACACAATGCAGTGCGTTTATATTTATGTGGTGCTGAGGATCGAACCTCGGCCGCGCACTGCTGAGCCACAACCCAGCCTCTTCCCTTTTTTTCTATTTTATTTAGAGACAGGGTCTCACTAAGTTGCTAAGTGCCTCGCCATTGCTGAGGCTGGCTTTGAACTCACGATTCTACTGCCTCAGCCTCCCAAAGTTCATCTTTTTTCTAATAATTACTTTTTCTAGTTGTAGATGGACACAATACATTTAATTAATTAATTAATTAATTAATTTTTATGTTGTGGTGAGGATGGAATCTAGTGCCTTACACATGCAAGGCAAGGCTCCACCACTGAGCTACAACTCCAGCTTACTGCTTATAAATTTTTTAAAAAAAAATATTTATTTATTTGCTTTAGTTGTACACAATGCACTTATGTTTACGTGGTGCTGAGGATCGAACCCGGGCTGCGCACATGCTAGGTGAGCGCTCTACCGCTGAGCCACAACCCCAGCCCTGCTTATAAATTTTATTGACAACAAATAACATTTTAATTAGTATTACCTACTAGAAAGTAATAATGGATGCATAATTATCCTTTAATCAGGTTCTGTAAACTTTAATAAATAGAAAATAAAATATATAAAATGTTTATTTTCAGATTTTTTTTTTTTTTTTTTTCTGTTCTGGGGACGAATCCAGGGCCTGATGCATTCTAGGCAAGTGCTCCATCACTGAGGCATCGCCAGCCCCTATTTTCAGATTTTCTTCCTAAATAAAGACAACCATAAGAAAATTAGAGCAAATTATCCTTTTTTCTGGAAGAGAATGTTTAAAATAAAAAAAATAGAAATATTATGAAAAAAATCTATATACTTTTTTTTTGTGGTACTGGGAGTTGAAGCCAGAAACTCACATAAACTAGGTAAGCACTCTACCCCTGAGCCCAAATACATATTTTTATTCAGTAAAAACATGAAAATTTGAGAATAGCAAAAACTAGCCAGGACCTGTTTTTTTTTTTTTTTTAATTTTATTTTTATAATTTTTAATATGTACAACTCATAGTGCATATAGGACCTGTTTTTTTTATTTTTTATTTTTTTCTCTATGAAAAGGAAAAAGACCACCAGTGGCTTATAGTACCCAAATGAGGACAGACCGTAGATTTGTGTGTTTTATATATCTATTAGCCCTTTCAGGCTTTTACGAAATTAAGACATAACTACACTAGAAAATCAGGATTTTTCTCAAAATGAGAATATTCTTTGAAAAGAATATTTCCTTACTAGCAGTTATTTTTTCCTCAGTGTTTTGGATTCATTATTATTTACTTATTTTATTTCAAACTTTTAATCAAAGGTGTGGCTTCTTTTAAGGCAAAAAGGAAAACTTTCATCTTCAGATGTGGCAGTAATTACTTTTGTTTCCTAATCATGTTACATCAAAGAAGGAAATGTGTGAAGTAATTGTGTATTGATTCACTGCTCTTGCAGAATTTATTTTCTAGATCAAAAGGTTACTTTGCTGTATGTAACGGTATTACTATCTCTTTCTGGGCATGGATAAAATGAAATTATTCCTCCTTTTCTAGATTTTTTTAAGATACCTATGTAGTAATAGATTTCAGGGTGTTTTTTTTTTTTTTCTTTCTTTTTTTTTTTTTTTTTTTTTTTTTTTTTGTGGTACCGGGTTTGAACTCAGGGACACTCGACCACTGGTACCACAAAAAAAAAAAAAAAAAAAAAAAAAAAAGAGGTTGGTAGCTGGGTGTGGTGGCACATGCCTGTAATCCCAGCAGTTGGGAGGCTGAGGCAGGAGGATAGCCAGTTCAAAGCCAGCCTCAGCAATGGCAAGGCACTTAGCAACTCAGTGAGACCCTGTCTCTAACAAAATACAAAACAGGGCTGGGGATGTGGCCCAGTGGTCGAGTGCCCCTGAGTTCAATCCCCGGTACCAAAAAAGAAAAAAAAGAAAGAAAAGAATTCAAAGTTCTGGAGGTTCCAGGCTCCTTCACCCCCCAATCTGGTGGTAATGGGTGTATTGCTATTAGAGTCCCAACATGACAGAACACCATATGACAAGAGACAAGGAAGCATGTGTATGTGTCATGTTCTGCTTGCTTTTTTATTTTTTTGGTACCGGGGATTGAACTCAGGGGCACTCGATCACTGGGCCACATCCCCAGCCCTTTTATGTTTTTCTTTTTTTATTTAGAGACAGGGTCTCACTGAGTTGCTAAGTGCCTCGCCATTGCTGAGGCTGGCTTTGAACTCGTGATCCTCCTCCCTCAGCCTCCCAAATGCTGGGATTACAGGAGTGCGCCACTGCACCCTGCTGTGCACTTTCTTTTTTATAAAGCCACCAGTATTCAATCATGGTTCCACCTTATGGCCTTATATAATCCTATTCATGTTGCAAAGCTCCCCCCCCTCACCCAATTCTAAAACATGTCAATAGAAAAAGTAAGGATAAAACTTGTTGGCCCAAGCCGGGCGCGGTGGCGCACGCCTGTAATCCCAGCACTTTGGGAGGCTGAGTCAGGAGGATCGCGAGTTCAAAGCCAGCCTCAGCAATGGCGAGGCACTTAGCAACTCAGTGTGACCCTGTCTCTAATAAAATACAAAAAAGGGCTGGGGATGTGGCCCGGTGGTCGAGTGCTGCTGAGTTCAATCCCCGGTACCAAAAAAAAAAAAAAAAAAAACTTGTTGGCCCAACTGCTTATATAAAATCTTTGGAAGGATACATCTCAGGTGCATTTAAATCAAATTTGTTGCAAAATGTAAACTGTTCTCACTATTAAGAAAGACTTTTTCTTTGGCCATGCTTTTTTAGAGACCTATTTTCATTTTTTAATAAGCGGTGCTGAGGATTGAATCCAGGGCTTTACATATTCTAGGCAAATACTCTACCATTGAACTACATCCTCAGCCCTTTTTGTTTTATTTTGAGTCATGGTCTTATTGAGTTACCTAAAATGTCCTCGAACTTGGGATTCTCTTGCCTCAGCCTCTCAGTAGCTGGGATTATAGGCATATGTACCACTATGCTCAATTTATCTGCATGTTTTACTTTTTCTTTATACTGATGTTGTATTATTGCTTAGTCTTCAAAATCTTTGAGCTATAAAGGGTAATAATTAAAATGATTTGCTGGGTGAGGTAGTACACACCTGTATTCCCAGCTACTTGGGAAGCTGAAACAGGAGGATTACTTGAGCCCAGGAGTTCAAGGCCAGCCTGGGTAATATAGCAGACCTTGTTTCAAAAAGAAAGTTTTAGCCAGGTGCAGTATGGTACGCTTGTAATCTCATCGATTTAAGAGTCTGAGACAGGAGGATTGCAAATTTGTGGCTAGCCTCAGCAACTTAGTAAGACCCTGTCTCAAAATAAAAAAAAAAAAAAAAAAAAAAAAAAAAGGAATAGCCGGCGCAGTGGTGCTCGCCTGTAATCCCAGCACTTGGGAGGCTGAGGCAGGAGGATCGCGAGTTCAAAGCCAGCCTCAGCAATGGCGAGGCACTTAGCAACTCAGTGAGACCCTGTCTCTAATAAAATACAAAAAAGGGCAGGGCATGTGGCCCGGTGGTCAAGTGCCCCTGAGTTCAATCCCTGGTACCAAAATAAATAAATAAATAGATAGATAGATAGATAGATAGATAGATAGATAGATAGGGGGCTGGGGGTGTAGTTTAGTGATTAATTGCCCCTGGGATCAGTCTCTTGTACCTCCCCCCCCCAAAAAAAAAAAAAAAAAAAGGTGTAGAACAGTGTCCAATTGCTGGGATTATAGGCATGTACCACCACACCCTGCAAGGCTTTTTTTCTTGGTGACTGTTAATGTGGATGGGTAGTATATAACGAAGCAAAGTTTAGGTTGGGGTTAAACTTTTGATATTTTTGTGGAGATTCTCTGTGCAACACAATTTGAAGAGAGTAAATCATCATTGAATAGAACTGAACTAGATTTTACTATCTTCAATATTACATTGATATTGTATTTAGTATTTCATCTAGAAGGGTAGACTCCTGATAGACACAAAAGAGTTTCACCATCTTTGATTGCTGAAAGCAAGGTGAAGTGATAACAGAGGCCAGCTCGAGCTATCATCTTGTTCCTTAGTTACTTCTGTCAGGCTTTGGTAAGAGGTTATGATGAAGCTGAGGAGTCCAATAATGGGTCAGGACACTGGGGTACTGTGTCCTTAACCATCATCAAATTTTCCTTCTTTGGGGCTGGGATTGTGGCTCAGCGGTAGAGCGCTTTCCTAGCACGTGCGCTGCCCGGGTTCAATTCTCAGCACCACGTATGGATAAACGCATTGTGTACAACTAAAGCAAATAAATAAATATTTTTAAAAAATTTTTCCTTCTTTGCTGCTGGAGACTTTATGAGGAAGCCAAAGAGTGGCAGACTAGCTGTGGGTGAGATTGTTAGATAATAGCGGGATTACTTACGTTTTTCTGTTTTGCCATCATTGTGATGGTGGTCGATTTCAATGATCTTGAGTACTTCTTAAAAATAAATAAGAACTGTTCATAATTATGTGAAATTTAAGAGATGCAAGTTTAGGGATGGAGTTATTAGAACTACAATTTATTACTATTTCTGATCCTTAAGTTCATTACTATTTCTGATCCATTAAGTGAATAAATGCTTACATGTTCCCTACTGTAGATAAAATGCTAAGAGATTATAGATGATATATGTATTTTACAATTTAAAAAAATTTTTAATTTGTTATATATGACAGCAGAATGCCTTACAATTCATATTACACGTATAGTTGTACACAAAATAGAGTCACATCATTCGTGTCTTCATACATCTACTTAGGGTAATGATGACCATCGCATTCCACCAATAGATATATATATTGCATGGTGTTTTCTGACTAGTACAGTTAAAACACTTAGGCTATAATAAAGATATTAAAAAATAAGATTGTAGCTCTTTATCAAAACTTTGAATGTAATATTAATTAGTGAGGTAACCTAAGGAAAAAAGTTGTATAAGATACCATTAGGCTAATTCCTGTTCATTCCTACCAGATGACATAGATGACATGGATTCAGGTTTAAAAAACTTGAACTTCCTCAATTATTTCTCCTTTTACCTATGAATATATCTGTACCTAGAACCATCATTGTGTCCTCCTTCCAGCGTTGAAATCTTTCTGTTCACCTCCCCCACCCCTGCATTACTGGAGATGGAATCCTAACTAATATCCCCAGACTTTTTTTTTAAAATATTTATTTATTTTAGTTGTACACAATGCCTTTGTTTTTACGCAGTGCTGAGGATCTAACCCTGGCAGCGCACGTGCTAGGTGAGCGCTCTACCGCTGAGCCACAACCCCAGCCCCTATCCCCAGACTTTTTAAAAAACTGTTTTAGGGCTTTGCTAAGTTGCTGATGTAGGCCTTGAGCTTGTGATCCTCCTGCCTCAACCTCCTGAGTCACTGGGATTACAGTGTTTTATCTAATCATGATTTATCTAGAATGCTGAAAGTTATGCTTTATCCATTCTTCCTATATGTCTTTCATAGAATGAAAGGGCTTTTCTGAATCCACTGGAAGACTCTGGGGTTGCTCCCCACTGACATGATTTAATTCTGAAATTCTTAGAGCTGAGGGGTGGTAGACCACCTGCTTAGCATGTGGGAGGCCCTGGGTTCAGTCCCCAGTACCACTAAAACACAAGCAACAGTAACAAAATGGGATCGAGGTGGTGCTCATCTGTAATAACTAACACCCAGAGGCCTTTCCTAGCCACGCTTATTTTAGATTCCAATTCATGCATCTTCCCCTAGCTTCTTTATTTTTCTCTGTAACACTTATCACCAACTGGCTTACTCTTGTCTTCTACAAAGTATGCTCCCTTCTGGGAGGTCTTCCTTATTTTTTTTTCTTTGAGTCCTTATTCTTAGCACTTGGAATAGTTCATGGCACAGTGTAAGTACTCAGTGTTTGTTGAATGAATGACTATAATGTTAAATGTTTCAGATCAGGATAGGCTTATTTAAAATATTTCTCTAGGTTACTATTGGACAAAGTTGATTATAAAGGACATTTTAATGTTTTCATTAGTTAAGATCTTGTGTTCTTCTTTCTTTCTCAGGTGAAGTTTCTTTTAAAGCAGGCATTTTCCTATCCTTTGGGGAGATGAAAGATCCAGAACCTTTGAAAAGCATTTATAGAAAAAGATTTGTGAAAGTTCTCCAGACTGTCTATCTTGGATGACATTGACAGTATAGCAGCACTTTTGGGCCCTTTACTTACAGCTTATTGTTTGCTTTACTTTGGAATTATAAAAGCATGGTATAATAATGCCCCCATTCTTCTCCATCACCTCTAATTCTAGAAGATAGGGAAATGGAAAACTTACCTTTCCATAGTAAAATGTAGCTACTCAGGAATGATGAGGTACACCATCAGGTAATAACCAGTTGTACTTAATGAGGTATAATTAATATCACTGCTGTCTTTTTTTTTTTTTTTTGTGGTACCGGGGATTGAACTCAGGGGCACTCGACCACTGGGTCACATCCCAAGACCTTTTTTGTATTTTATTTAGAGACAGGGTCTCACTGAGTTGCTAAGTGCCTCGCCATTGCTGAGGCTGGCTTTGAACTCACGATCCTCCTGCCTCAGCCTCCCAAAGTGCTGGGATTACAGGCGTGCGCCACTGCGCCTGGCTTGCCACCTAAATTTTTTATTTTTTTTTTTTTTTTTGAGGTGTTTGATATTGAACACAGGGCATCATCATGCATGCTCAGGAAGGACTCTTCCACTGAACTGCATCCCCAACCCTTTTTAAAAAAAATTTTGTTTTGATGCGGGATTCAGCCAGATTGTTTTGATGCCAAAGCTGGCCTTAAACTTACAAATCTTCTGGGGCTGGGATTGTGGCTCACTGGTAGAGCGCTCGCCTAGCACGCGTGCGGCCCAGGTTCGATCCTCAGCACCACGTACAAAAAAACAAAACAAAAAAAACCCATTGTGTACAACTAAAGCAAATAAGTAAATATATTTTTTAAAATATTTATTTATTTGCTTTGAGTTGTACACAATGTGTTTTTACAAGGTGCTGAGGTTCGAACCCGGGCCGTGCACGTGCTAGGTGAGTGCTCTACCACTGAGCCACAACCCCAGCCCCAAATAAGTAAATATTAAAAAAAAAAAAAAAACAAAAAACAAAAACTTGCAGTCTTCTTACCTAAGCCTCCCAAGTAGCTGGGATGATAGACCTTTGTCACCGTGCCTAGCTTAGCTAATGCTATTTTCTGAGATACCAAAAACAGGAAGAGCAATAGGAAAATGATTTCTGTTTTGTAGATGTGTTTGAAAGGCCTGAGCAGTCTACAAGCAGTTGGAGACATAGAACCCTAAGGAATAAAAGGAAACCAGAGTTTAGTCAGAGTTTCAAGTTTATTGTCTAGAATATCCTTAGCTTTGTAACTGTATGATTCCTTTGTAAATTTCCCATAAACTCTGGTTATTTCTAAGTTATTACTAGTAAACCTAGTAAAATGAGAAGAATTTATGCATTTACCTATGGTCAGAGTAAGTGGAGAGGAACCTCATGGGTTTCTTCAGAATTTTAAGATCCTTAAGAAACAATTTGGATTTGTGTCAGTGACTGCATCATCATCCAGAAATGTTTACTTAACAGGAAGGCAAATAAACAATTATAGCACAGTATTCTAATTTAAGTACTAGATTAGGGAGAATGCTAGAGTCTTTGGGAATAGGGTTAGGGAGTGGCACAAAAGAAGCATTAACTGAGATTAGTTTAGGAGTTTGGGTTGCAGTAAGGGGATAGACAACTGATCACAATTTGTAAAGCCCTAGAGTAAAGAGAAAGCATAACGTTTTATTTTTCAATTTTTGGTGTGGGGGATTAATTCCAGGGCCATTTGCATGCTAAACACATATAGTACCACCAGGCTACATTCCCAGCCTGAGCCTTTTAAAGGAATTTAAAAGGTTGGAGGACAAGAATAAATTGAAAGAGGATGAAGCTGGGCTCGGTGGCACACGCCTGTAATCTCAGCACTTTGGGAGGCTGAGGCAGGAGGATTGTGAGTTCAAAGCCAGCCTCAGCAATGGTGAGGCACTTAGCAACTGAGTGAGACCCTGTCTCTAAATAAAAATACAAAAAAGGTCTGGGGATGTGACCCAGTGGTCGAGTTCCCCTGAGTTCAATCCCAGGTACCACACACACACACACACACACACACACACAAAGGTGATGAATTGGTAAGAGATTAAAGATGGGTCATGTCCTGAAGACAATATGAAAATTATAACATCTTAAAGGAATAACATAATGAGACTGTTATTTTAGGAAGATATCTGGCAAGGTTCAAACACCAAGGGAATATTTCATAAGTGTGTCTAGAGTTGGGCTCACAAAGTTACCATTTTTTGGTATGATTATAGTACACACAACTCTCTAGCCCCTTGGTACAAAGGGGTGCTATATCATTGAATTACATCTCCAGAGCTTTTTATTCTTTTATATAGGGTCTTTCTTTGTTGCCCAGGCTGTTCTTGAATTTGGGATTCTCCTGTCTCAGCCTCCCAAGTAGTAGTGAGTATAGGCATTTGCCATTTTACGCGGGCTGTAACTTTTTTTTGAGAACAACTGAATTAAGGGGGTTCTTTTTTTTTTTTTTTTTTTTAAATATTTTTATTTATTTGCTTTAGTTGTACACAATGCGTTTTATTTGTACTTGGTGCTGAGGATCGAACCCGGGTCGCTGAGCCACAATCCCAGCCCTTAAGGGGGTTCTTTAGTAGACCTGTCAACTTTGTTTACCCATACTATCACAATGGTGTATGGCCTTGTGAGATTTTTTTTTTTTTCTCTTGGGTTAGTTTGGGCATATATGTGTCCTCTCCCACCCCTCAGGGAAGTAAACAAAGACTTAAATTGGTATTGGATTAAAGTAGGGTCATTGATTTTGAGAAATTAAAGTATGATAAATATTCACAGTTAGGCAGTGTTTAGTACTTTGTTCTTTTTTTAAATATTTGTTTATTTGCTTTAGTTGTACACAATGTTTTTTTTTTTTTTTTAATTTGTACGTGGGATGCTGAGGGATTGAACCAGGGCCGCGCACATGCTAGGCAAGCACTCTACCGCTGAGCCACAACCCCAGCCCTATTACTTTGTTTTGAAATGTCTTTATTTCATCTCCAGAGTTAGTAGAGGATGCTTTTTTTTTTTTTTTTTTTTTTTTTTTTGGGTACCAGGGATTGAACTCAGGGGCACTCGACCACTGGGCCACATCCCCAGCCCTTTTTTGTATTTTATTAGAGACAGGGTCTCCCTGAGTTACTAAGTGCCTCGCCATTGCTGAGGCTGGCTTTGAACTCGCAATCCTCCTGCCTCAGCCTCCCAAAGTGCTGGGATTACAGGCGTGCGCCACCGCGCCCGGCTAGAGGATGCTTTTTATTGGGGAAAAAAAAAGCTAGGATTTACCTGTTTAAAAGAACTGTTTAAATTGAAATTACCTAGGGAATAGGAGATTTATGCATATTTAAATGTCTCTGATGAGTAATCTGGAAGTTTTGGAGGGGCATTAAGAAAAGAAAGTTCAAATAAGTCTAAGGAGGTGGAATGGAGCAACAGTGAGTGTGAGCTGTTAACAGAATTTCTAGAAGGTGGTGGGGTAGGCTAAGGAAAGAAAGAAGTTTTCATGTGGTAAAAGAACGCTTTTTAGGCTTCAGTCAATTTTCCTTTTCACAGAACCCCACTTACTTGTTTTATGTGGAATGTGTTTTCCAGTTGTCCAGTCACTAAAACCAGAAACCTGGAAATTACCCTGTATTTTCCCTTTCTATGGTTGGTTATTCAGTTCTTTAAAAAAAGTCTTTTGGGACTGGGGTTGTGGCTCAGCGGTAGAGTGCTCGCCTAGCATGTGCATGGCCCTGGTTTGACTCTCAGCACCATGTAAATAAAAAAGGCATTGTGTACAACTAAAATAAATAAATAAATAAATATTAAAAAAAAAAATTCTTTCATGTCTTTTCAAATCTCTCTGAAATGTTCCCCTCCATTTGCCCTGTCTTCATTAATACTTACTAAGTTTAGTAGTTCATCTTTTTCATGGACTATTACATTGTTTGCATCCCTACAGGTTTAGGGCCCTTTAGTTGCTTCTTTTCCCATCTTATAATATATTCTCAGAATTCAAATTTTATCTGTTTTTTCACTCCACTCATGTTAGATTAATTGCCTTTTTTAGAACTTTCTTTTTTAATATTTATTTATTTGTTTAAGTTGTACACAATGCCTTTATTTTTACATGGTGCTGAGGATCGAACTGGGCTGCACACATGCTAGGCAAGCGCTGTGCCGCTGAGCCACAACCCCAGCCCTACAACTTTCTTTTTTTAAAAAAAATACTTTAGATGTTAATGAGCCTTTATTTTATTCATTTTATTGTATGTGGTGCTGAGAATTGAACCCATTGCCTCACACATGCTAGGCAAGTGCTCTATCACTGAGCCACAACCCCAGCCCCATTTTTAGAACTTTCTTAGACTAAATTTTTCAGCTTTTGTTCTTGATGTATAATGCTTTTTCCATTTTTTTTTTTTTTTTAGATGTTGATGGACCTTTATTTTGTTCATTTATTTATACGTGGTGCTGAGAATCGAACCTAGTGCTTCACATGTGCTAGGCAAGCACTTTACCACTGAACACAACCCCAGCTCCAATGCTTTTTTCCCTTTCTTGCTTGGGAAGAAAGAAACCTGGAAATTACCATTAGATTAGATTTTTTTTTTTTTTTTTTTTAAAACAAGAAGTTGGATATCCTGCCAGGCGCGGTGGCACACGCCTGTAATCCCAGCACTGTGGGAGGCTGAGGCAGGAGGATCGCGAGTTCAAACCAGCCTCAGCAATGGTGAGGCACTTAGCAACTTAGTGAGACCCTGTCTCTAAATAAAATAGAAAAAAAGGGCAGGGGCTGGGGTTGTGGGTCAGCGGTAGAGCGCTCTCCTAGCATGTGGCCTAGCACGTGCGCGGCTGAGGTTCGATCCCGATCCTCAGCAGCATATAAATATAAATGCATTGCATTGTTTACAACTAAAACAAAAAATAATATTAAAAAAAAAAAAAAAAGGCAGGGGATGTGGCTCAGTGGTCGAGTGCCCCTGAGTTCAATCTCTGGTACCACAAAAAAAAAAAAAAAAAAAAAAAAAAAAAAGTTGGATATCCTTATTTTTGTGTAACATCTCAATTTTTTAAATTTGGCAGCTGTTAATTCAGTTTGAAAAATACGCTGTCTAGTTTGCAGGTGCATTTATATAACCTTTCATTCTCTTTTCCCACTGCAAATTTAATTGCTCAATCTTTGTGTACTCATATATGTGCTTTTCAAATTATGATAAAACACAATACAAATAGTGATATGTATAAAACACAATATAAGTGATATGTATAAAACAATACAAATAGTTATATGTATTAAAAATTTAAAAAAATTTTTTAAAAATTTTTTTCTCATGAAAACATTCAATGAGAAATTGGAATTTACGTAATTTAATAAAGAATACTGGGATAAAACATAACACTGGTTAATATTCCTTGAGGTATTCATACTGTAGCCTTTTGGATAATATCTGTATGATAGAAAGAGTATTTTACTCTTAAGAGTTTTCTGTAAGTTTACCTTTAATTTTACAGGGAGACAGACGACTTGACCTAACCAATTGAAATTAGAAAATCAAACAAATGACTTCATGTGAACTTATTAGAAATCTCTAGCATAGCATAAAAAGTCACATGATCATTTTTATGTTCAAATTTTGAATAATTTATCTGAAAACATGCTGATTTTTTATGTTTAGTGACTAGCCTCTTTATATCTCCTTTAAAAAAATCAATTTATAAGCAGAATCAATATATGATTCAGAGCTTTATTTTTTGCCTGTTCTTATTTGAGTACTAGTTCAATATTGTCTAGAGTTCGGTTAGCATAGCAGCTATCAGTTTGGATCTAATGTCTTCAGTGTATGTGCAGTACCAGAAGCACATGACTTAGATGTGTAGAACAAGTTGAGTTTAAAGGAGTCTCGGAAAGTGGAGAGGAAACTAGGTAGAGTGACCAATGTATGCTGTGGACTTGATTCTAGGTCATTGCCAGTGACCACAAGTTTTTTTTTCTTTTTTTTAGATATTTATTTACTTTAGTTGTACACAATGCAATGAATTTGTGTTTACGTGGTGCTGAGGATCGAACCCGGGCCGCGCACGTGCGGGGCGAGTGCTCTGCCGCTGAGCCACAGCCCGACCACAAGTTTTGAACCAACCTCTGTTCGTTTTTTTCCCCTTTTATTTTTCCCTACTTTAATTCAATCCAACTGAAGTATCTCTGATATATTTTAATAAAAACTTATGTTTCTTCTCTGCTTGAAAAATTTAAATTGCTTGTGTAACCAACATATAGACTTCATTTTGCTTGGCAGGGGAGCTCTTCCATTTCTCCCTACTTTTTTTTTTTTTTTATTTGGGTACCAGGGATTGAACTCAGGGGCACTCAACCACTGGGCCACATTCCCAGCCCTTTTTTGTCTTTTATTAGAGACAGGGTCTCACTGAGTTGCTAAGTGCCTCGCCATTGCTGAGGCTGGCTTTGAACTCAGGATCCTCCTGCCTCAGCCTCCCAAGTGCTGGGATTACAGGCATGTGCCACCACGCCAGTCATTCTCCCTACTTCTTGATTTTTTTCAGTCATGCTTTTCATACCTCTCACTATTCGTTGAAAATATGGTCCTTTACTGTTTATTTGTTCCCCATTTACCATTCTGCAAACCCTCGACTGTCTGACATGGTAAAATAGGGTTCTCCTTCCTCTTCAATTCTGCCTGGTCAAATCCTACATTTTCTTTCAGACTCACCTTTCTTCTTCATTCCAATAATATGATTGTTCAGACCATCCTAGTTCAGGAGAATCTCCTTGTCTTTAGAAGCCTATTTGTATTTGTTTATAAAGGTATACAGTCATGTCATATCCTGTGTGATGAATCTATGGGTGGGTTGTCTCAGTTTCATCTAGAAGGCAGTAAGCCACATTTCATACTTTATGACACATATAGAGCTTCTTATCGAATTAAAATATGTGTCCCACAAGTCAATATGTTCTTGTATTTGTAGACCTGAAAAATGTCTGAAAATTCCAGTGACAGTGATTCATCTTGTGGTTGGACTGTCATCAATCATGAGGTATGCTCTTTAATACTTTTTATGAGGCAGTTTGTAATCTTACAGTGTTAGCAGTGATATAAACTGTTCTTTGAAGGCCAGCATTTTTCTACATTTAAGCCAAAGGTTCCATTATCTGTAGCTTGCTTTGCTGAAAACTCTTCATGGTTCAGTATCGTCTGCATTATTGTTCATAACTTTCCTTAGCTTGAAGTTGTTGGGCACATTTTTCCTGAGTTTTATTACTAGTCAGGCTCTGTGCTTTATCTAATTCTCATATGATTTTTAAAAACTCACTGTAGTATAGATTGTTTTCATTCTTATTTTGTAGTTAAGAAAACTGAAGCTTAGGAAGGTAATTTGGCAAAATTACATAACTAGAAAATATGTAACTGGAAAAATTCAAGCCTGGTTTGAGCAGAATGGCTCCAAGGAAGATGGATCAGAAAGGAAGATGGAGAACATGTAATTGTGTTATAAGAACTTGACAGGAAAAGAACTATGGTTAGAACTTTTATCACAAAATATGTTTTATGTAGAGGAGTAATATACATACAATGAATGCACATAACTAGTCTGTAATAAACATTGGTTTATGTTCTACTCTGGTTTCATTATTTAAAAAAAAAAACATAAGATACTGATGAACAGAAACAAAGTAAAAATCAGCCATACTTGTTCAAAGTTTTAATGGATTTATCTATGGTTTTCCCATTTGTTTTCAGGATCTCTTCTCACTTGTTTTTCTTCATTAATAGAAAAAATTTAACAGTTTCTTACATAATTATTTTAATATTTAGACAATTGGTTAGTCATCTTCTAGAAAGCAAGATTAACAAAATAGGGACTGGAGTTGTGGCTCGGTGGTAGAGTGCTTGCCTAGCATGCATGAGGCTCTGGGTTCCATCCTCAGCACTGCATATAAGTAAATAAATAAAATAAAAAGATCCATTGACAACTAAAGTATTTTTTTAAAAAATATTTTAAAAAGATTAACAAAATATTGCTTTTTCTGTTTTATAGTTTCAAAATTTAATAGCAACTGCACCAATTGAGATTGAGGTTGTTTGTATTTTTATAAGTGTGCCAGGTGTGATGGCACACACCTGTAATCCCAGCAATTTGGGAGGCTAAGGTAGAAAAATTGGAAGTTTGAGGCCAGCCTGAGCAACTTAGCTACTACATCCTATCTTAAGATTAAAAAATAATGGGGGGACTGGGGTTGTGGCTCAGTGGTAGAGCGCTTGCCTTGCACATGTGTGGCCCGGGTTCGATCCTCAGCACCACGTAAACATAAATGCATTGCATTGTGTACAACTAAAGTAAATAAATAAATATTAAAAAAAATAATGGGGGAAAAAAAAAGGACTGGGAATGTACACAGTGGTAGAGCATCTCAGGGTTCTGTTCCCAGTACCACACACACACACACAAAGTGATTTTTCTATTTTTAACCTGTTTCTACAAAGCTTGGGTCAACTAATAGCAGTTTTTTTTCATTCAAGGATAATTAACAGTACAGGAGCAAGGCAGCGTTGGGAATCCTACCTGTGAGTCTACCGGATAGAGCAAAACAGTAAATTTTTCTGGCACTGGCCAAGTGTGTTAGACATCATGCCACAGAGTAAATCATGTTGTTTGTACTTTCATCTTTCTTCTTCTGTATGTAGTTATCAAATTCAGCCCTCTTGTTACTGTCTCTTATATGTGCTTCCTTTTCTGTTACTACCGTTCTGATTTGGTCCAGAACTGGTCTCTCCAGCAACCCCTACTCAGCTCTACCTTGCTTTTTCTTCTACCATGCTCCTGCCACCACAGGCAACCTTGAAGTCTTACATTTAGAAATCTCTTTAGTCTTCAAAAGCTACTCCTGTCACAGATTCTTTTATTTTTTTGCTGTTTTGAGTCGTATATTTGAATTTTGTAAGTTGATAGAAAAAATAGGGAGAGGCAGAATCAGCTTCATGATTAACTTTGCTTATTAAGACACAAGGAGGGACCTGGGTTGTGGCTCAGTGGTAGAGGGCTTGCCTAGCATGTGTGAGGCACTGGGCTTGCCACCCCCCCACATAAAAATAAGAACAAATAAAATAAAGGTATTGTGTCTATCTACAACTAAAAAAAAGACACAAGGAGGGCTGGGATTGTGGCTCAGCGGTAGAGTGCTCGCCTAGCACGTGTGCGCGGCCCGGGTTCGATCCTCAGCACCACGTAAAAATAAACGCATTGTGTACAACTAAAGCAAATAAATAAATATTAAAAAAAAAAAAGACACAAGGAAAAAATTCACAAGATCCACTATTAACGAAAAGACTCTCTGGCAACAAAGTATGAAGGATAACCTCAGAATAAAAAAAATCATCTAAAATTTTATAAGGAAAGGCTTCTGGTAACTTAATAGGTTCATTTAATTTAAGCCTTTCAGTCATCTGATCTTTGACAAAGATGCCAAGAGCATACATTGGAGAAAAGACAGCCTTCTTAACAAATGGTGCTGGGAAAATTTGTTATCCATATGTAGAAGAGTGAAATTAGGTCTTTATCTCTCACTGTGTACAAAAGTCTACTCAAAATGCATCAAAGACCCAGGAATTAGACCACAAACTATGGAACTCATAAAAGAAAATGTAGGGGCAACACTCCAGTATACAGGTGCAGGCAGTAACTTCTTCAATAGGACCCCTGAAAGCCCAGGAAATAATACCAAGAGTTAATAACTGGGATGGCATAAAATTAAAATGCTTCTGCAAAGCAAAGGAAGTAAAGAAAGAGCTTCCAGACTGGGAGAAAATCTTGCCTAGCTACTCTACTGATAAAGGATTAATATCTAGAATATATAAAGAACTCAAACACCAAAAGATCCCACAAAACACACCACCAACAATTACACAACTAATAAATGGGCAAATGAACTCAATAGACACTTCTCAAAAGAAATACAAATGGTCATCAGTATATGAAAAAATGTTCAACATCATTAGCAGTTAGAGAAATGCAAATCAAAACTACCCTGAGATTTTATCACACTCCAGTTAGAATGGCAGCCATCAAGAATACAAACAATAATAAATGCTGAAGATGATGTGGAGAAAAGGAACACTTTCACACTGTTGGGATTGTAAATTACAGTAACCACTTTGGAAATCAGTGTGGAGGTTCCTCAAAAAAGACTAGGCATGGAACCATTCCTCAGTATTTATCTTAAAGAATTAAGTCATACTGTAGAAATACATAATTGCATGGTTCACAGTAGCTGTGGACCCAGCATAGGTGTCTTGTCAGTGAATGAATGAATAGAATGTGGTATATATACATAATGGAGTTTTATTGAGCCAAGATGAATGAAACTATGTCATTTGCAGGAACATGGATGGAGCTTGAGAATGTTATGTTAAGCAATTTAAGGAAAACTCAGAAATGTCAAGGGTTTTCTCTCATATGTGGGAGCCAAGGAAGAAAAAGGAAAAGGTAGAGGGGAGGATCTCATGAAAGTTGAAGGGAGATCAGTAGAGTAGAGGAAATGGACCAGGGAAAGGGGAAATGTATTGGAGAATGATATTGGCTAAATAATATTATTGTATTGTATACATGTATGAATATAAAAAAAAAAAATCATGCCTTTAACATAGCAGTTTACTTTGCCACAAGAAGTAGTTGTTTGCCCGTGGCTGTTTCTCTGAACAGATTGTAATTTGAATTTTAGATTTTATTTATTTATTTTTTTTGGTACCAGGGATTGAATCCAGGGGTGCTTAACTACTGGGCCACATCCCCAGCCCTTTTTATTTTGACACACAGTCTTGCTATGTTGCTTAGTTGCTGAGGATGGTCTTGAACTTGCAATCCTCCTGCTTCTGCCTCCCGAGTTACTGGGATAAAGCTCATTGGATTAGATCTCGTTCCCTTTTGGAGTATGGCAACATGTGGGACTTTTAATAATGGAAAACATCTATATGTAATCAAATCCAGCTTTGAGAAATTAATAGGACAATAACTGAATGATTATCACTTTTTCCCTAGGGGTCTGATGTAGAGATGATGAATTCTGTCACAGCCAGTGACAGCTCTGAGCTTAACCCAGAATGTTCATCTTTAGAGCAAGAAGAGGATGTACAAGTACTGCAGATAGAGCAGGGAGGTAAGTTGATAAATTCTGATTAAGAACCAAAATGTGAATGCCATTATGAATCTTGCCTTCTTTCTAGGCAGTCAACCTTTTTAGATAATCTTAGTGATCTGGTTACTGACTAATTTTAGTGTGGATTAGGTAGAAATTCAGTGTGGATTTAAGAAGGCATGCAGAACCCAGTGTCACCAACCTGCCATAGGGTTTATTATTTGCAGCTGTGATATGTTTGGGCCTCCAGATAGTCTTTCATACTATAGATGTAACCAGTGACTGAACATTATATATTATGTGGTTTAACATGAATTTGTTTGGTACTTTATATTTACTTGCCATTATTAATGTTATGGCTAGCAATGTACAAAACTTTTCATCAGAAGAGATTCTCCAGTTATCTTCATGCTGTGGAGTTCTTGAGTTAGAATTTAGTAAAATGATATCTGACCATGTACTGTACCACATCTGTGTTAATATACTTCCTGTGGGGTTTGTGCATGTTATTTATATAGAGACATATAACTCCCAAATAATTGCTGTAACTCCCAAGCAATTGCTATGTAGTCTTATCTTCATATTTACACTACTGAGTTGCTAAGTGCCTCACTTATACTTTAAGATTATGTGCTGATTACTATTCTCATTTGAAGATATTCTCATTGTTTGTGTGGGTCAGATCCCTTAGAGAGTCTAAAAGGTGTGAATAGTCTCTCCTAAGAAATGCATTTACCTACATATAAAAAATTTTTGTACTTGGTACTCTGTGGACCCAAGTCCATCTTTGATGTATTTTATCTCCAAATTAAGATAACATTCTTTTATTAAACACAAAAGTACTGTTTTTTTTTTTTCCTTATGAGTTTAAAATACATAAAAATAAAGTTCATGATCGGGAAAATGATTTTTTTTTTTTTTTTTGGTACCAGGGATTGAACTCAGGGGCACTTGACCACTGGGCCACATCCCCAGCCCTTTTTTGTCTTTTATTAGAGACAGGGTCTCACTGAGTTGCTAAGTGCCTCACCTTTGCTGAAGCCAGCTTTGAATTCAAGATCCTCCTGCCTCAGCCTCCCAAGTGCTGGGATTACAGGTGTGCACCACCATGCCCGGCCTTGTTTTTATGGTTTAAAGCTTTCTTTTTTTTTTTTTTTTTTTTAAGAGACAGGGTCTTACTGAGTTCTTAGCACCTTGCTATTGCTGAGCCTGGCTTTGAACTTTCAGTCCTCCTGCCTTAGCCTCCTGAGCCGCTGGGATTATAGGCATGTACCACTTTGCCCAGCCCTTATATATATATTTATACACACACACATATATATCATTATTATTATTATTTTTTTGGGTACTGGGGATTGAACTCAGGGGCACTCGACCACTGGGCCACATCCCCAGCCCTTATTTTGTCTTTTATTAGAGACAGGGTGTCACTGAGTTGCTAAGTGCCTTGCCATTGCTGAGGCTGGCTTTGAACCCGCGATTCTCCTGCCTCAGCCTCCCATGTACTGGGATTACAGGCGTGCACCACTGCACCCGGCTTTAATATTTTATTTAGAGATAGAGTTTCTCTGAGTTGCTGAGGGTCTCATTAAATTGCTGAGGCTGGCTTTGAACTTGCAATTCTCCTAACTCAGCCTCCCGAGCAGCCACTAGGGTTATAGGCACCACAGTACCCTGCAAGCTTTTTATAATTTAAAGCAGTTTTGATTCTTACATAGCAATTGGAATGGTGGTATTTTTACGAATTTTGAATGCACTTTTAAGAAATTAGGAAATGTGCTATCAGGTATCTGAGGATGTATTTTCCATATTAATGGGTTCTTAGAAACACTTTTCATTAAGTGATTTGTTATTACAAGGTAGAGATTTTATTTAGTTAAATTAGCTTTAAGTTCTTAGTAGGTCCTAAGTGAGTTCTCTTAAGTAAATAAAATTGTTTCCTCACAATTTCAAATAATTAAAATGTGGTAACAACAGTAATTTTCACAATTGTATGTGATTTTTCATTAATCCACTTTAACATTGAGAATAGATTTCATCTATAATAATTGTAATTATATTACAAAAAGCCAACTGTTTTAACTGAATATTTTTATTGATCTTTTCATTATAACAGAAAGCAGCCAAAATGGCACATTGTTAATGGAAGAAACTGCTTATCCAACTTTGGAAGAAACCAAGTCATCAGTTGAGGTAAACTTGAATTCTGTGAATGTGTGATAAATAGTATCCTTAGAGAATGTGAATTAAAGCCTCCATTTTTGTGTTTTCTTCCTATTTGAATCATAAGCAATGTTAATTGAAAATTTTGAGATTCCATAGATTGATCAGTTTTTTTTTTTAGCAGAATGTAATTTTTTAAAAAATTTTTATTTATAGTAGTATGTATTACAGTTCATACTATACATATAGAGCATCTTTTTACATAAAACAGTTTGTATTCAAAGTATATTCACAGCATTCAAGTCTTCAATCGTGCATTTAGAATAATGATATCCATCTTATTCAACCACTTTTTCCCCCTTCCCCCTTGCACCCTCCCTTCCCCTCCCTTTCCTTTGACCATTATAGTGTTCCTCTAGTCCTCCTATGTACTCCGACCCATCAATACTGTGAACCGGCTTCCTTATAGATTGATCAGTTTTAAGGTTAAAAAGTTAGCTTCTGTTAAAGACCTGTTCTTGGGCTGGGATTGTGGCTCAGCGGTAGAGCGCTCGCCTAGCACGTGCGCAGCCCGGGTTCGATCCTTAGCACCACGTAAAGAATAAATACATTGTGTACAACTAAAAAGAACAAATAAATAAATATTAAAAAAAAAAAAAAAAAGAGCCGGGCACGGTGGCGCATGCCTGTAATCCCAGCACTTTGGGAGGCGGAGGCAGGAGGATTGCGAGTTCAAAGCCAGCCTCAGCAATGGCGAGGCACTTAGCAATTCAGTGAGACCCTGTCTCTAAATAAAATACAAAAAAGGTCTGGGGATGTGGCCCAGTGGTTGAGTGCCCTTGAGTTCAATCCCCGGTACCACAAAAAAAAAAAAAAAAAAAAAAAAAAAGACCTGTTCTTTTAATCTGTATTATAATTTTCTTTTGAAGGAGGTCTCTTCCTCCTCCTCTTCCTTTTCCTTTTCCTCTTTCTTCTCCTTCTTTCCTTCTTCCTCCTTCCTTTTGCAGTACTAGGGATTGAACCTGGGACACTCTGCCACTGAGCTACATCTCCAACCCTTTTAATTTTTTTTTTTTTTTTTTTTTTTTTTTGGTGCCAGGGATTGAACTCAGGGGCACCTGACCACTGGGCCACATCCCCAGCCCTTTTTTTTTTTGTGGTTCCAGGGATTGAACTCAGGGGCACTGGACCACTGGGCCACATCCCCAGCCCTTTTTTGTATTTTATTAGAGACAGGGTCTCACTGAGTTGCTAAGTGCCTCACCATTGCTGAAGCTGGCTTTTGAACTTGCGATCCTCCTGCCTCAGCCTCCCAAAGTGCTGGGATTACAGGCGTGCGCCACCGCGCCCTGCGCTCCCAGCCCTTTTTATTCAGAGACGGGGTCTCACTGAGTTGCTAAGTGCCTCGCCATTGCTGAGGCTGGCTTTGAACTTGCAATCTTCCTGCCTCAGCCTCCCAACGTGCTGGGATTACAGGCGTGCGCTACCGCGCCTGGCTCCCTTTTAAAATTTTGATGCAGGAGGCTGGGGTTGTGGCTTAGTGGTGGAGCGCTCGCCTAGTGCGTGGGCAGCCCGGGTTCAATCCTCAGCACCACGTAAACGCATTGTGTACAACTAAAGCAAGTAAATTAATATTTAAAAAAAATTTTTTTTTGATGCAGGGTCTTGCCAAGTTGCTCATACTGGACTCTTAACTTATGATCTTCGTGCCTTAGTCTCCTGAGTAGCTGGAATTACAGGAGTGTGCCACCATGCCTAGCCAGGTCCCAACTCCCCATGTAGTAGTCCTCCTTATGTGTGGTTTTGCTTTCTCCCATTTCAGTTATCTGCAGTCAGCTGTGGTCCAAAAGTATTTGTCTTACTTATTCAAAAGAGACACTACATTCATACAGTTTTTATTATAGTACATTATTTAAATTATTCTATTTCTTACGTTATTGTTAATCTCTTACTGTGCCTAATTTATAAAGTGAAAGGTATGTATACGGTATAGGAAAAATATAGTATATATAGGGTTTGGTGTATTGTTCATGGTTTCTTGTATCCACTGGGGGTTCTTAGAATGTATACCCTGAATGGAGAATATAGTACAATCACATTGGTGATTGTTACAGCATATGAATTTGGGGGGGGGGGGGACACATTTAGAACATAGATATATGGCGTAGCTGTTGAAGTTTATTACATACATAACCAGAAAAGTTTAGTCAGTCTTTAACAGGTTCCTTGATTACAAAATCATGCTTAAATTCATAGAACTGGTGAGAGAAATCAGCTCTCTCTTTTCTATGGTCATTGGGTGGCAAAGGAAGTTTTCTCATTGTCTGCATTCCAGTCAGAGAAAGCAGTGCTCCATCTAAGTCTGAGAGTTGCCGGTGGGTTTGACGATGTTTTCAAGTTAAATTATGAGCCTCTGTTGTATAATCCTTTACTGTTGGGAAGAAATAATATCTTCAGGAGCTGGGGGAATAGCTTTGTGGTATAGCACTTGTCTAACATGTCCTAAACCCTGGATTTGATCCCTAGCACTGGAAAAAAAAAGGAAACCATATATTTTACTTTAACCTCAAATTACTATATTACATTATACATCTTGAATTGTATAGAAATATAAGGCTCTTAAATTTATTTTAGAATTTATTATCTCTAAAATTATATTTTAGGCAGAAGAAGAGAAGTCACCCGAAGACAATGTCTATTTTGGAACTGCCAGTGATGATTCTGATATTGTTACCCTTGAGCCTCCTAAGTTAGAAGAAATTGGAAATCAAGAAGTTACAATTGTTAAAGAAGCACAGAGTTCAGAAGATTTTAACATGGGCTCTTCCTCTAGCAGCCAGTATACATTCTGTCAGCCAGAAATTGGTAAGACATATATAAATGATAATATGCTGATATAAGACTTAAGGACTTCTGTAATTACATTTTATGTAATATCTTGTTTTCTAACCCTAAATATCAACTTTTGATTATATTTAGGTAAAACTCAAAAAATTTTTTTGTAAATCTATGGTTATATCTAGGGTTTTCCTAGACTGTATGGGTTGGAGCACAGCAGTGTTGTGTTGTAATAAGACTTTTTTAAAATCATGTTTTACCTTTTATTTTTTTTAATCATTAAATAGAAGACAGAATTTCTTGAGCGGGGTCAGTGGTACACATCTGTCATTCTAGCTACTCTGGAGGCTGAGGCAGGAGAATTGCAAGATAGAACTACCTAGTTGGGGGAGGATTCTTGGAGATTTTTCTGGTGCTGTTTGCAATGCTGGGGATTGCACATCCAAGGAAATTACTGTGTTACTGAGTTACACCCCAGCCATAGTTACTTTCTTAAAGGATGTATTACAGTCTCAAACACTCCAAAATATATCTGGCTTATTTTTTTTAGATCTTTACAAGTAGGAAATTGAAGCACTCACCTAAAAGGAGGAGACTGTTAACATTTTTGCTTATAATAGTACAAATTTGTATTAATAGAAATAGCGAAAGAAAAAAAAATTGGGATGGGGATTTAACCCAGGATTTGACCCTGAGCTACATTCCTAGCCCTTTTAAATTTTTATTTATTTTGAGACAGGGTCTCATTAAGTTGCTGAGCCTAGCTGCAAACTTGCAGTCTTCCTGCCTTAGCCTTCCCAGTCACTGAGATTATAGGTGTGCAAAACTGCTCTGGGGTTGGTGAAAGAAAATTCTAATTTCAGTCTTGCAGATCCCTTTGATTATAAGTTACTTAACAAATGTTTATGAAGTACCTGCCAAGTATTAAACAGTGTTCAAGGAGCTGCTAATAAAGCAGTCTTCCAAAAAGCTCCTTGACTTGGGTCTTTCATTTAGACTGTGTTATGAAAATGTACCTATTATAAGTCACTTTCTTAATGCAGCTAATGCTCATTGTTCACAATCATTTGGAGATTAAATTCTGAATTGCTAAGCTCATTCCTTTCCACAATTCTTATGGTTAGTTTTTAACATCTTTTAAGATGATCTAAAATATTTAGTTATACTCTTCCTGGAAAATATCATAAGATGCACCTATAATTAACCTAAATGCATTTATATAATTAACATAAAGGGTGAATTATGGGAGAGGCAACTTGGAATACTATGATTCCAGAAATTTCCTGATTTGATAGAAAAATAGGAATAGGTAGTATCTGACATAATTTCTCTTTAATATTTACATTTGGCATCTACAATCAGACAAAGGAATTTCTGTCATTTGAGTTTAACCTAATAAGATTCAGTTTGAGCTGGGCGTGGTGGTACGTGCTTGCAATCCCAGCACTTGTGAGGCTGAGGCAGGAGGATCGTGAGTTCAAAGTCATCCTCAGCAGTGGCAAGGCACTTAGCAACTCAGTGAGACCCTGTCTCTAATAAAGTACAAAAAAGGGCTGGGGATGTGGCCCAATGGTTGAGTGCCCCTGAGTTCAATCCCTGGTACCAAAAAAAAAAAAAAAAAAAAGATTCAGTTTGAGATCTTTAGCTATCTCATTTGATAAGCTAATTTTAATTAGTGTATCCATAGAACCTGGAAATATTTAACTATTTAACTACTCATCTGATGTTGTTAAGGGCTAGAGGAAAACTTTGTTAGAATAGCTTACCTAGTCTAGTTATCCCTTCATATCCACAAAGGGCTGGATCCACAACCCTGGCAGACACCAAAATCTGGATGCTGAAGTTTCTTATATAAAATAGCATAGTATTTGCAAATTACCTAGACACACACATCTTCTCATTTCTACATTACTTATAATCCTGTAAAAGCTATATAAATGAGCCGGGCGCAGTGGCGCACGCCTGTAATCCCCCAGCACTTTGGGAGGCTGAGGCAGGAGGATCCTGAGTTCAAAGCCAGCCTCAGCAATGGCGAGGCACTTAGCAACTCAGTGAGACCCTGCTTCTAATAAAATACAAAAAGGGGCTGGGGATGTGGCCCAGTGGTCAAGTGCCCCTGACTTCAATCCCCGGTACCAAAAAAAAAAAAAAAAAGCTATATAAATAGTTGTTATTTAGAGAATGATGAGAAAAAGAAGTCTGTACATGTTTGGTACAGATGTGATTTTTATGTGTGAATGTTTTCAATCTATTGTTAGTTGAATGGAGGGATATAGGACCTAGGGAATATAATGAATGATCAAATTTTGGTTCACTGTACATTCCCCAGCCCTATTTTACAAGGGCTTAATATAATTAACTTTAAAACGACAGTAAAGATGATCAAATTTTGGTGTTTTTTTTTGCATTCCAGGATTTGTTCTGTATTCAAATAGTCTCCCCCTGCCCTTTGGTTTAATTTAAGAATATGCAAGACTAACGTGGTCAAATTGAAGCAGGAATATGGCAGAAGGATCCAGGGTGACATATAAGACACAAAAGAGACTATAGACTGTTTTTTCAGGACCTTAGATAACTATAAGCTTGTTAATTCTAATATTTTTCTTTTTTCTGAACTCAGACTTCTTGGGAATTTTGCAGATTTAGTTAACAGGAATATTTTATTGAGTGTATTTTTACCCAATGTTATCCCTCTAAAATTGTTTCAATAAAAAAAAAAGTTTAAAAAAATAAAATGAAATTTTGGACTTTGCCAAAAATGCTATACAGGTATGCATTGCTTAATGATGTGATACCTTCTGAGAAATGTGTCTTTAGGTAATCTTATCATTATGTGAACTTCATAGAGTGCACTTACACAAGCTAAAACTCCTATGATGTCACTAGGCAATATAATCTAATAGAATTTATCTCTAAATGTGGTCCATATTGACCAAGATGTCATTATGGACTCATTACAGGCAGTATATGATTAGTTGTCAGGAGTTTCATTTCCTTTCCCTTATTCTCTCTCTCTCTCTCTCTCTCTTTTTTTTTCCTGATTTGTTAATTTCATGCTACCTTTTGATTGCTTATTTTGCTTTTTTCTTTCCCTTTCTTCTTTATCCTTATTTTGACTTCATGTTTTTCTTCTAAAAGCATTTAGAAGAAACATCTGATTTTAATAGTAATGTACTTTTTGTTTATTTAAGAACAACGCCAACTTCTTTCATATTACACTCTTTCCTGGCCCCAAAGGCAAAGTTGGTAATTGTAGAGATATTTGTATTGTATATATGTTTTTGAAAAGGCATGATATTAGATTTTAAGTTAGCACAGATAACAATGTTATGATTAGTATTTTCAATTATTTATTTCCTTTATTCTTTATAATAAAGCTTTATACATCTTTTTTTCCTATTTTTTCACAAAAGAAAGGTGGTGGGAGAAGCTGTGGAAGATTCCTGAATGCATAATGGGATGGGATGATCAGCTGAAACACCATGTTCCTAGCCAACTCACTTTCCAAGGTGGTGTGACTAAATCTGATCAGCTTCTATAGAGCTGAGTGTGCCCAGTCACATTTACTACTTACTATGTGCTTCAAAGATACCTGTTGTAATCTGTGATACCCTAAACAGGTGTTCAAAATTGATTTTATAAAAAAGCTGACTAAGCTTATTGCATGCCTTTTGCATTGCTTGCATCTTGGATGATGGGCCAAATTATGCTTCAAAAGCTTAAAAATCAAAATGTTTCAGCTGTTATGTATATGGGTGGAAAAGATGGAAGCATTAGATAAAGACCTGAATGTGGGTTAAGTTGGTTTGTTAGAATATATAATGAAGACAGTATGAGTTAATGTAGCATTCAAAATTTATTCAAGGGGCTGGGATTGTGGCTCAGCGGTAGAGCGCTCGCCTAGCACGTGCGCGGCCCGGGTTCGATCCTCAGCACCACGTAAACATAAATGCATTGCATTGTGTACAACTAAAACCAAATAAATAAACATTAAAAAAAATTATTCAAGGAATTTTGACAGTTTGTTTTTACATTATTATAATTCTGAGTCAAAAAGTCTGACTTAAATACTCCAACCATGATCATGAATGCCTTTGTACTATGTAATGCTTTGTATAAGTCTCCTTTTTTTCCTCTTTGTCCAAGAAACGTAAGCTCACACCTGAGGCAATGGCATCTTGGAAAAACTAGTGATCAAGAATAAACAGAAGCCGGGCGCGGTGGCGCACGCCTGTAATCCCAGCACTTTGGGAGGCTGAGGCAGGAGGATCGCGAGTTCAAAGCCAGCCTCAGCAATGGCGAGGCACTTAGCAACTCAGTGAGACCCTGTCTCTAATAAAATACAAAAAAGGGCTGGGGATGTGGCCCAGTGGTCGAGTGCCCCTGAGTTCAATCCCCGGTACCACAAAAAAAAAAAAAAAAAAAAATAAACAGATAAACATGATGGGCATAAGGGTCATGTCCAAAAGATTTCCCAGTGGCATTTGTATCACTAAATATTAGGAGTATTTGTTCATTCCATAGTGATTTTTGTCTTTGTGTTTGTTTGTTGTTGTGAAAGTGAACTGAATTCCCCACGATCCATTTTTAAAAAAGCATTGCCTAACCAAATCAGCTTTCCTGTGGCATGGATAATCCCGTCTTCTAAAGAGCTGTTTTATTTATTTATTTATTTATTTTTTAGCACGACTGTTCATTGTTTTGAAGCTTTTTGTGCTAAGTTAAAGTTCAATTTTATCCTTACTTTTAGTGCTTTCCTTTACTTCCAACTAGCCTGAAGAAGTCATTACTGAGTGATGTATCTATTTTCTGTGTCAACATATAGTTTGTTGAAATATGGAAGAGTGTAAAGAAATTAAACATTTGGAAAAAAAATTGAAGCTGCTGTTTCCAGGAAATGTTTCCTTGGGCTTAAAATTTTTTTGTACAGTTTTTCTTTTTCTGATGTGTTGTTCTATGCTATCATTTCATAAAGAAGTCTTTAATATCCAAGATAGCTGTTGTATCACTTCCTCATGCTGACATATTTACTAGAGGGTAAAATTAATAACCTTCTAGTAAGAGTGGCAGTTGAAGGGAAGGGCTCATCTGACTTCTGGAAACTTGTGTTCAAGTATAGTGCTTTGTACCTTGATTGTAGGATAGTAGGATGGAATTAAAAGTAGGTGCTAGGTAGACCCAGGAAAGTTTTGGTAGTTGTTATATGTTGTGAATCACAGGGACTACTTGTATATGTTCCTGTGTTCCCTAAACTGTTGAATTTAAATTATTTAAATCTATTCAAAAGTGAATGAAGAGGACTGGGGTTGTGGCTCAGTGGTAGAAAGCTCTCCTAGCACACCTGAGGCACTGGGTGGTTTGATCCTCAGCACCACATAAAAATTTAAAAATAAAGGTATTGTGTCTACCTACAACTAAAAAAATATGTATATATATATTTTAAAAATGAATGAAGAAAAGCTGGGCAGGTGGCACAAGCCTGTAATTCCAGCACTTGGGAGGCTGAGACAGGAGGATCACATGTTCAAAGCCAGCCTCAACAATGGTGAGGCACTTAGCAACTCAGTGAGTCCCTGCCTGTAATAAAATACAAAAATGGGCTGGGGATGTGGGGATGTGGCCCAGTGGTTGAGTGCCCTTGAGTTCAATCCCTGGTACCAAAAAAAAAAAAAAAAAAAAAAAAAAAAATGAATGAAGACAAATGATTTTTTTTCCTTTCAGAAGTAGTACTTATTTATGCCTCCCATAGCAATAAAATTTAATAGGCTATGAGAATGATTATTCTAAAAGTGTAAACTGCAAGGGGAGTGTTGTTTTTTTTTTTTTTTTTTAAACAGTCTCTCAAAGCACAGAGTAATATGTTTTAACAAATTTCTGTGTATCACATTTGAGGACTTTTATGCTTTCACTCTATTTTGATAAATTGAAAAATTTTTTGTGTGTTGTTTGTTTTTTACTATTTCATGTAAAAAGGCATGTAGGGATAGCATTGATTGTTCTAAGTCATATTTATTGGGAAAGCTTTTCTAAAAGTTTTAATACCTAAATATCAACATTTTTCTTTTTAAAATAGTATTTTCATCTCAGCCTAGTGATGATGAATCAAGTAGTGATGAAACCAGTAATCAACCCAGTCCTGCCTTTAGACGACGCCGAGCTAGGAAGAAGACTGTTTCCACTTCAGAATCTGAGGAACGATTGCTTGCTGAACAGGAAAATGAACCTTCTAAGGAGTTGAGTAAACGCCAGTTTAGTAGTGGTCTCAATAAGTGTGTTATACTTGCATTGGTGATTGCAGTCAGCATGGGATTTGGACATTTCTATGGTAAGTGTTTGAAAATGTGTTACACATTAACTGATGCCATTGTAAATAGGGGCACTTATTAAGAGTGAGGAATCCTAGATCTGTTTTTATTATCATTATTAAGCAGATGACCTTGTAAACTGTTTATATTTCAGTTTTCTCATTTGGAAAGTGGAGATAATGCTGTTTATCTCATTAAACTATTTTCACTTAAATGAGGCAGTAATTATTAAGAAATGTAAGAAGCAGATTTGGTAGTATGTGCCTGTTAGTCCCACTTGCTCAAGAGGCTGACACAGTAGGTTTATTTGAGGCCAGATTGGACAACAAAGCCAGACCTCATCTCAAGTTTAGGAAAAAAAAAAAGCAATTATTAACATGTATGACCGGGCTGGGGTTGTGGCTCAGTGGCAGAGTGCTTGCCTCGCACGTGTGCGGCCCGGGTTCGATCCTCAGCACCACGTGAACATAAATGCATTGCATTGTGTACAACTAAAGTAAATAAATAAATATTAAAAAACAAACAAACATGTATGACCTTTTTTTTTTTTTTTTAAAGTAAAAAGATTAGAAGATTAAAAATTTGAAATGCTGGGGCTGGGAATGTAGCTCAGTGGTAGAGTGCTTGCCCAGCAGACATGAGGCCCTGGGTTCTATCCCCAGCACCACCACCACAAAAAAAAAAAAAAAAAAAGAATAAACAGATAAACATGATGGGCATAAGGGTCATGTCCAAAAGATTTCCCAGTGGCATTTGTATCACTAAATATTAGGAGTATTTGTTCATTCCATAGTGATTTTTGTCTTTGTGTTTGTTGTTGTGAAAGTGAACTGAATTCCCCACGATCCATTTTTAAAAAAGCATTGCCTAACCAAATCAGCTTTCCTGTGGCATGGATAATCCCGTCTTCTAAAGAGCTGTTTTATTTATTTATTTATTTTTTAGCACGACTGTTCATTGTTTTGAAGCTTTTTGTGCTAAGTTAAAGTTCAATTTTATCCTTACTTTTAGTGCTTTCCTTTACTTCCAACTAGCCTGAAGAAGTCATTACTGAGTGATGTATCTATTTTCTGTGTCAACATATAGTTTGTTGAAATATGGAAGAGTGTAAAGAAATTAAACATTTGGAAAAAAAATTGAAGCTGCTGTTTCCAGGAAATGTTTCCTTGGGCTTAAAATTTTTTTGTACAGTTTTTCTTTTTCTGATGTGTTGTTCTATGCTATCATTTCATAAAGAAGTCTTTAATATCCAAGATAGCTGTTGTATCACTTCCTCATGCTGACATATTTACTAGAGGGTAAAATTAATAACCTTCTAGTAAGAGTGGCAGTTGAAGGGAAGGGCTCATCTGACTTCTGGAAACTTGTGTTCAAGTATAGTGCTTTGTACCTTGATTGTAGGATAGTAGGATGGAATTAAAAGTAGGTGCTAGGTAGACCCAGGAAAGTTTTGGTAGTTGTTATATGTTGTGAATCACAGGGACTACTTGTATATGTTCCTGTGTTCCCTAAACTGTTAATTTAAATTATTTAAATCTATTCAAAAGTGAATGAAGAGGACTGGGGTTGTGGCTCAGTGGTAGAAAGCTCTCCTAGCACACCTGAGGCACTGGGTGGTTTGATCCTCAGCACCACATAAAAATTTAAAAATAAAGGTATTGTGTCTACCTACAACTAAAAAATATGTATATATATATTTTAAAAATGAATGAAGAAAAGCTGGGCAGGTGGCACAAGCCTGTAATTCCAGCACTTGGGAGGCTGAGACAGGAGGATCACATGTTCAAAGCCAGCCTCAACAATGGTGAGGCACTTAGCAACTCAGTGAGTCCCTGCCTGTAATAAAATACAAAAATGGGCTGGGGATGTGGGGATGTGGCCCAGTGGTTGAGTGCCCTTGAGTTCAATCCCTGGTACCAAAAAAAAAAAAAAAAAAAAAAAAAAAAAGAATGAATGAAGACAAATGATTTTTTTCCTTTCAGAAGTAGTACTTATTTATGCCTCCCATAGCAATAAAATTTAATAGGCTATGAGAATGATTATTCTAAAAGTGTAAACTGCAAGGGGAGTGTTTTTTTTTTTTTTTTTTTAAACAGTCTCTCAAAGCACAGAGTAATATGTTTTAACAAATTTCTGTGTATCACATTTGAGGACTTTTATGCTTTCACTCTATTTTGATAAATTGAAAAATTTTTTGTGTGTTGTTTGTTTTTTACTATTTCATGTAAAAAGGCATGTAGGGATAGCATTGATTGTTCTAAGTCATATTTATTGGGAAAGCTTTTCTAAAAGTTTTAATACCTAAATATCAACATTTTTCTTTTTAAAATAGTATTTTCATCTCAGCCTAGTGATGATGAATCAAGTAGTGATGAAACCAGTAATCAACCCAGTCCTGCCTTTAGACGACGCCGAGCTAGGAAGAAGACTGTTTCCACTTCAGAATCTGAGGAACGATTGCTTGCTGAACAGGAAAATGAACCTTCTAAGGAGTTGAGTAAACGCCAGTTCAGTAGTGGTCTCAATAAGTGTGTTATACTTGCATTGGTGATTGCAGTCAGCATGGGATTTGGACATTTCTATGGTAAGTGTTTGAAAATGTGTTACACATTAACTGATGCCATTGTAAATAGGGGCACTTATTAAGAGTGAGGAATCCTAGATCTGTTTTTATTATCATTATTAAGCAGATGACCTTGTAAACTGTTTATATTTCAGTTTTCTCATTTGGAAAGTGGAGATAATGCTGTTTATCTCATTAAACTATTTTCACTTAAATGAGGCAGTAATTATTAAGAAATGTAAGAAGCAGATTTGGTAGTATGTGCCTGTTAGTCCCACTTGCTCAAGAGGCTGACACAGTAGGTTTATTTGAGGCCAGATTGGACAACAAAGCCAGACCTCATCTCAAGTTTAGGAAAAAAAAAAAGCAATTATTAACATGTATGACCGGGCTGGGGTTGTGGCTCAGTGGCAGAGTGCTTGCCTCGCACGTGTGCGGCCCGGGTTCGATCCTCAGCACCACGTGAACATAAATGCATTGCATTGTGTACAACTAAAGTAAATAAATAAATATTAAAAAACAAACAAACATGTATGACCTTTTTTTTTTTTTTTTTTAAAGTAAAAAGATTAGAAGATTAAAAATTTGAAATGCTGGGGCTGGGAATGTAGCTCAGTGGTAGAGTGCTTGCCCAGCAGACATGAGGCCCTGGGTTCTATCCCCAGCACCACCACCACAAAAAAAAAAAAAAAAAAAAAAGATTGAAATGCTCACCATGAAGCAAGTCATTTTAATTTGCTATTACAGATTATTTAAATCCTAATTGGGGTAGTTATATTTGAAGTCTCCCAATTAATTAGTGCTTATCATTTCTATTTTGAGGTTTAATGCAATTGTCATTTTGTGACATTCATTTTTTCATGATTCACATTAGTTGAAAAATTTTCATCCTGTAGTTTAGTCTTATATTTTGGTTTTTGTTACAACCAAGTTGCTTACGGCCTTGCCAAGTTTTCTGAGGCAGGCTTTGAACTTGAAATCCTCCTGCCTCAGCCTTATGAGTTGCTGGGATTAAAGGCATGTGCCACCATGCTTGGCTGTTGATTATGTTATTAATTCAAAGCCTTTACATGTTTCTTGGGTTAGATGAAGAAGAAGGGGTTGCATGTGGTGTTGTCCCCCCCACCCCCTACATTTAGGAGTCTCAGTGTTAGTTTTCTTATTTAAGGTATGTATATTACTTTAGTACGGAGACAGGAGTATTTAAGAACTGAGTATTCCTACCATTTGCTTTATTGGATTTTGGGGGGAGTATACTTTAAAGAAATGTCTTAGATTAGTTTCACAAATTTTAGTTTGCATTATATTAACTACTTTTAAATTTTTATTTATTTTTTGCTTACATAATCTGTACTTTAACTTTGTTTTGCTAGTTCCTTCCAGTAATATATTCTTAATGCAAAGATTGAAGAATTGCAAGTACAGTTTATTGATTTCTGGAAAAGATATTTATAATCTTAGAATAAACTTAATGCCAACATAATGTAATGAAGACAATCAATACTTGTATAAAGTCAGTCAGTAAAATTTGTTGTTTCTTGTATTTGATTCTGTGTTAATAAAAATAGGTACTTAGATTCCTGATGGATGCCTGCTTGAATTTAATACTGAGGTACTATAACTTGTATCCTCTTTTGAAGTTTGTTGTAATGAGATTTGATTTGAAGTATATACTTTATTGGCTAACTAGAGCAAATGTATCAATATGTTTTTGAGTTATGATTTTTTCTCCCTACAGGTAAACATGAAGGTAACAAAGGAGAAGGTCTTAATCTTTTTTTCTTACTAAAAGCAAAAATTGGATAGTGACTTCTAATGTTAATTCAGACAATTGCATGACCTTTAAATATATTGTAGAAAGTTCAGTTTAGAAAGGAGTCCTTTCAAAAGTGAGAAATTATTTCTTTGTTATTTAGAATTTTGTTACTGGTAAAATTTACTTTAATAGTTGCAATTGATAAGCCAGGCGTGGTGGTGCATGCCTGTAATCCCAGCACTTAGGAGGCTGAGGCAGGAGGATTGTGAGTTCAAATAGCCTCAGCAATGGCGAGGCACTTAGCAACTCAGTAAGACCCTGTCTCTAATAAAATACAAAAAAGTGCTGGGGGTGTGGCCCAGTGGTTGAGTGCTCCCAGGTTCAATCCCTGGTACCAAAAAAAAAAAAAAAAAAAAAAAAAAAAAAAAAAAAATGCAATTGATAAGACATTTTTCTGTATTTTTTCACATTAGTCTTCCCAAAATATGAAAAACCTAGATCTAGGTCTATATAGTAATGAAAATTGACTTAATAAAAAGGGTGCGGTGGTGCAAGCCTGTAATCCCAGCACTTGGGAGGCTGAGGCAGGAGGATCTTGAATTCAAAGCTGGCTTCAGCAATGGTGAGGCACTTAGCAACTCAATGAGACTGTCTCTAGTAAAATAGAAAAAATGGCTGGGGATGGCCCAGTGGTCAAGTGCCCCTGAGTTCAATCCCCAGTACTAAAAAGATAATAATAATAAAATAAGATCTAACCTGAATGACCTTTTGAAGTCACTACTTAAAGGACAATAAGTTTTATTTTCTAAGTTCTGGCACTGATCTAAGCACTCTTTGGGAGTTGATTTCAGAGCCACTTTGAATTTACCATCCACTGTGAAGTCATTTGCATTCCATAATTAGTCATTTACTTTATACATTTAACAGAAGTTAAGTACTAAGTGAGTCTCATTAAACACACTCATCAGCCTTGGCTTCCTATAAAGTTAGAGTGTCTCATCTATACTGGAAGAAAGAGAAAGCTCAGGATAGTAAAACACCGTACTTTAGATATTTGGCAATGACCTAAATCTAAAAGTACTTCTAACATTAATAAAAGATAATTATATCTTTACGATGCAGATATCTTCCTTACTCTTATCTTTACTTGCAGAGTATACACTAAATTATCAGTGGAGTTCATTTGATTTGGTTTTCTCATGGAGTTGCTTTAATTATTGATAGGCTGTTCAGTTCTTTAGCAGACAGCTAGGTGCTAAGTTAATACAGAAATGAATTACTGCTCAAAGGATATACCTACTGAGTCAGTCATCCTAGAGGTGGCAGGATTTAAGTTGGGTTAGTCTTAGCAAGGTGATGATGAGTGGAAGGGAAGGTGAGACATTCTAGCAATGGAGAATCTGATTACTTTCAGAAGTAAACTTTTTGGTTTCACAACAATGAGAGGATTGCCTGGACTATGAAATGGTAGTTTAGAAATAATGGAAGAAGAGGTGGAGTGATATTAGGTTGTATAACATCTTGGAATCTGGGTAGGAGAGTTTGATTTATTGAGTGACTTGACAGTGATAATGTTAGAAGCAAAAGTACAGGAAGATAAATGGTATGAGACAAAGTAGAACTTCTAGGAGTTTTGTAATCTGAATATTTGATGATAAGGGCCTTAAAAATTAGTGACAGTGGGGATAGAGGGATTAACAAAATAAGGGACACTGAAAGCATAATAGGAAAGCCGGCGCGGTGGCACACACCCTGTAATCCCAGCACTTGCAGGCAGGAGGATCGCGAGTTCGAAGCCAACCTCAGCAATGGTGAGGCACTTAGCAACTCAATGAGACCCTGTCTAAATAAAAAATACAAAAAAGGGCTGGGAATGTGGCCCAGTGATCGAGTGCCCCTGAGTTCAATCCCTGGTACAAAAAAAATAATAATAATAATAGGGCTGGGGTTGTGACTCAGTGGCAGAGCGCTCGCCTCGCATGTGTGCGGCCCGGGTTCAATCCTCAGCACCATGTAAACATAAATGCCAACTAAAGTAAATAAATATTAAAAAAAATAATAATGGGCTGAGGTTGTGGCATAAAGCGCTGCCTAGTACGTGTTCGATTCTCACACCACTAAAAATAAACGCATTGTGACAACTAAAAATAAATAAATATTAAAAAAAAAATAATAATAATAGGAGATAGGACTTTGAACCTGGATATTAAGTTTATTAAATTCTAAGAAGTGTGCTAGCTGCTTCATTTTTGGAATTGGGACCTAATGAGAAAGGGTTTGCTAGATGATGAGCATAGTTTGGATTATTTTTACTCAGATTTATTTTAGAATAGTTGAAGTAGGTGTCAAAGTTTTATATATATATATATATATATATATATATATATTTTTTTTTTTTTTTTTTTTTTTTTTTTCCCCCCTCCCATAAAGAGGCCCTCAGAATTGTGCCTAACAGGCAGCTGGATATATTGGCTAGAAGCTCAGGTCAGAGATTGCAAACAGTAATGACAGCAAAACTGACAGTGGGTTAATGTGTTGAGAAAAGTAGTGTTTGTAGACATGACTATGCCAAAGATAGTATCTTGGAGGGGTAATACTTTATGGGTAGGCAGCTGAAGATGCAAGAAGAAAAGCCCCAGTGATTAGTGAGTGAGATTAAAGGACCACATTAAGACAGTCATTAAGCATATGCTATGTTAGTAATATCTCACATATCAAATCTCACCATGGTTTTTGCTTATCTTCCAATGGACAAAGGAATTCATCTGGTTAGTTCTTTAAAATAGAAAGAAGTTTTCTGGTTACTCTGGGTATTATATAATAAGTGTATTTCAACATTTTAAAAAACCGGAATTTCTTTTGAGTCATTTTGAAACAATGACTTCTATAAACAAAATTAAAAATAAATGAATCCTAATGCAGAATTTCATATTCATATTTCATACAGTGTTTGTACTATCCAACAGTTGTCTGTAAGTTGCTAAAAGTTTTCAATATTTTCAAGATGAAGACATTTAAAAATAATTTTTGTAGCAGTAAAGGGGGAAAAAGCAGAGTAAGCTATCATTATATCCTTTTATTTTAAAATTGTATGACATCTTTTCATAATGGTATGCCCACTCAGTAATATTAAGGCTGCTGGATGCATTTTGCCCCGTTTTTGATTGAGTGTTTTGTTTTATTCATGCATGAAGTTTATAGGAGCTTGTGAACAGCATGTCTTGGCAAAATAACATTTTGATTTTAGGGTGAAAATAAAGGAGTCTTTTATCACTGCTGGGATAGGGACAGTGGTACTCCAGTACAGATTTAACCATTGCAGAGTTCTTAAAAGATTTGGCTTTGAGGATGGTAGGTACCAGCCAGTTGTTTTCCATGATGTATTTTTTGGGCTTGTGTTGTATCCTTTAGGCAAAATATTAGAGACACACAAATAGACATTTTATTGTTTCATGTTTACTTTTAACCTGTGGAAAAAACACCACTAATTTTTTATTTCTCTGTGTAAAGGGGTTTTAAACACTTTACATACTTAAAAGATACCCACAAAATGACAAATCTGAGTGCCTTCAACATAGTAAGATAAGAACATTTAATAAATTGTTTCTTGTTAGAGTAAAGTAGGCTGGTGTGCTTCTTTTAATCAAAATGCTAGTGAACTGCTTAAATATCCCTGGGTCTATACTAAATGAATTCACTATTTGGACTGGTTTATATTATAACTAACCTCCATCATCATTTGATGAATAATATCATATTTATTCGTTGTTTATTTAAAATATCAGGATTTTTAAAGAAACAAAATGCTGATACTTTGAAAAATGATTTTATGTAGATTTAGAGACAAATTATATGTAGATGAAATGTTTTCTATATTGGTAATCATAATGTTTCATGCCTCTAATAAAAATTTTTCATTTTAGGCACAGTTCAGATTCAGAAACACCAAGAGTTTGTCAGAAAGATACACGAAGATGAACTGAATAATATGAAGGATTATCTTTCTCAATGCCAACAGAAACAAGAGCCTTTTATAGATTCTCAGGTATGTAGATTCTATAAACCTTATCGGGCAGTTTCTCTGTCAAAGGGTGCTGATTTCAGAGTTACGTTAATCTATATACTAATCTTCAGAGTTAATCTGTATAGATTATAGAGTTAATTGTAATCTGGTTTATAGTGACTTGAAATTGGGGAAATTACTTAGTCTGTCCTTCAGTGCTTATAGAATTCTGCTGTTTTCTGGAAATGTTTTTGTAAGATTAAAATGTTTCAGCTAGGACTAAGAATATCTGAAGTGTTTCTTAACCCAGGACCTTGTGAATGCCAGGCAAGCACTGTACCACAGAGCCACATCCCCAGCTTTTTAATTTTTTTTTCAAAATTTTGAGACAGTGTTTCACTAAATTGCTGACACTGGCCTCCAATTTATGATCCTCCTAACTCAGCCTTCTGAGTAGCTGGGATTATAGGAGTGTGCAATCATATATTACAAACACAATTTTTGGAAGCCTCAAGTCAGCTCTAGATGACATGTTACATTTTATAAAAGATAATTTCCTTAATTTAAGAAATGGAAAAACCTTTAGTCTTATCTATATTCTCTAGGATTTTTTTTTTTTAGGAGAGCATCCTGTATTCAAAAAATAGACTACTCTGTTTCTTCTAACATATAAATGGGGCTAGAAGCCAGTAAAACCTGATATTCTTATGAGAAACATCAATCAGAGGCACTCCTCATTTTTCCTCTCTTTGCAGTGCTGGGGATTAAACACAGGGCCTTGTACATGTTAGGCAAGCACTCTACCTCTGAGCTGTATCTCAGGCTGCTTAAATATATATATTCTTTCCCCAAAGGTGAAAGGGCTAGACATTTATTATTTGTTTTATTAGTGCATTATAGTTATACATAATATCAGGGTTCATTTTGATATAATTATGTAAGCATGAACTATAATTTGCTCCAGTTCAGTCCCCAGTATGTCCCCTTTCCCTCCCTCCCTCATTCCTTTCCTCTACTCTTCTGGTCTTAAATTTAGTTGAAAAACCCTTTTAGGGATAAACTGAGCTCTAGATAACTTTTCCTTGTCTTTATAAATTCTTCCACCATACTGTTGTTCTTAATTTGATATAATTTTTGCACTGCATTTTCTTTTATATGAAATTTTAGTGATTTCTAGTTTTATACTGTTGAAATAGTACACAGGACACAGGGCCTGTACAAATAAAGACACTAAAGTTAATAGGTTGTATCTTAAAGATTTAATTGCAGCTTTTAAAGCACTTGACATTTTTCTTCTCTTTCAAAAAAATTTAGTCATTGAAAGAAAACCTTGCAAGGTGTTGGACTCTTACTGAATCAGAGAAGATATCCTTTGATACTCAGAAAAAGAATCTTGCTACAGAAAATCAGTATTTAAGAATGTCTCTGGAGAAGGAAGAGAAAGCCATATCTGCATTACAGGAAGAGTTAATGAAGCTAAGAGAACAGATTAGAATATTGGAAGACAAAGGAAGAAATACCGAATTAGTTGCAGAAAATCAGAAACTTAAGCAGCAGTTAGAAGAGGAGAAACAGAAAGTGCACAGCTTCCTTAGTCAAAGGGAGACTCTGTTGGCAGAAACTAAGATGCTAAAGAGAGAACTGGAAAGAGAACGACTGATAGCAACGACTTTAAGGGTGGAACTTCAACAGTTAAGCACTAGTCAGTCACAAGACAACTTAGATTCTCCCAGTGTATTGACTGAAAAAAAGGAAATAGCAGTCTTACAGGAAAGACTCACTGAGCTAGAGCAGAAACTAAACTTTGAACAGCAGCGCTCTGATTTATGGGAAAGACTATATGTTGAGGCAAAAGATCAGAATGGAAAACAAGAAATTGATGGAAAAAAGAAAGGTAGCAGAGGAAACCATAGGGCTAAGAATAAGTCAAAGGAAACATTTTTGGGAACCGTTAAGGAAACATTCGATGCCATGAAGAATTCTACCAAGGAGTTTGTGAGGCATCATAAAGAAAAAATTAAACAGGCTAAAGAAGCTGTGAAGGAAAATCTAAAAAAGTTCTCAGATTCAGTTAAGTCCACTTTCCGACATTTTAAAGATACCACCAAGAATATCTTTGATGAAAAGGGCAACAAAAGATTTAGTGCTCCAAGAGAAGAAACAGCTGAAAAACCAAGAACATTTTTTAGTGACTACTTACATCCACAGTATAAGGCACCTATGCAAAACCAGAATCATAGAGGCCCTACTGTGCAAAGGGACGGAAGGAAAGAGAAGCCAACTCATTTTGAAGAATTTAGAAAAAATACAAATTCACAGAAGTTCAGTGCTGAGCATGACAACTGTAGGGGAAGTTATTTCAGAAAAGCTTGTTCTGGTATGTTTGAATGTGCTCAAAAAGAATCCATTAGCCCTTTTAAAGTAGAGATGAATCCTATAAGGATTGATGAATTTAGACAGTTAATTGAAAGGTACTTATTAAAAGAATTGGATGCTTTTCATCATTGGAAAGAACTAGATCAATTCATCAACAAGTTTTTCCTAAACGGTGTCTTTATCCATGATCAGATACTTTTCTCGGACTTTGTTAATAATGTTAAGAATTATCTTAAAGACATGAAGGAATATCAAGTAGATAATGATGGAGTGTTTGAGAAGTTGGATGGATATATATATAGACACTTCTTTGGTCACTCTTTTTCCCCTCCATATGGACCCAGGTCGGTTTATATAAAACCATGTCATTATAATAGTTTCTAACAGTTGTATATTGTGGTAGCATTTTTATCATTTGATGAGTTTCTTAGAAGGTTGCTATTTCTAAAAGACATGCTTCATTATTACTGAAAATTTAGAATAAATTGAAAAATATTGTTTTAAATTTGTAAGTATTAAAAACTAAAAATTTCATATATAACAATCACTGACTTGAACAGATGGTTTAATTTCTATCTTAAAAATTAGTTATGGATATAGAAATCCTATTTTGGCTAGTTATGTTTCTTTTTAGTATAGTTGATATGAAAAGATAATTACCTTAAGTGGAATTATTTTCCTTATTATTATTATTATTATTATTTTTATTTTTTTTTTTTTTGGTACCGGGGATTGAACTCAGGGACACTTGACCACTGGGCCACATCCCCAGGCCTTTTTTGTCTTTTATTAGAGACAGGGTCTCACTGAGTTGCTAAGTGCCTCGCCATTGCTGAGGCTGGCTTTGAACTCACGATCCTCCTGCCTCAGCCTCCCAAGTGCTGGGATTACAGGTGTGCACCACCGTGCCCGGCTATTTTCCTTTAATTTTTTTAATTCACCTTAGGGAGCTAGGAGTGAATAACACAAATTTTACTCTGAAATCAGAAGAGCTCACATATAATGATTTTAGTGCCCCACATGTTATTTGTCCATTCCATGTTCCAAGTTAATATTATATGTAATACTTATCACAGAATTATTTATAAGAGTAGTGGCATCAGAGAGGCAAACTCAGCAAGCCAGAAATTCTAATGTGTGTACTTCATAATAACTTTAAATCCATTTTTTATCTGCTTTTTATTCTGTAACATGAAATTCTAATACTCAAATGTCAGCTTCACTTTTTAACCTTTGAGATACATATATAGCTATATGTTTTTATGAATAAATGTAATGTGTCTATAAAATAATGAGACTGATTCTGGTGTCTTTAGTTATTAAACAAATATCTAGAGCTATAATGCGTAAAGTGTTGGGAGGCTGTCTTGTGGAAACAAATGAAAAATTCTTACTGTAAACAAGTTCACAAGCTAGGCAAATACAGAAAATTAAATGAAGGGGGCATGTATATGGTGGCTTCAGGTATGTGGAGATGTTTGGAAAGGCTTCATGAGTGAGGTGGCCTTTGAAAAAACTTGTTATACTATCTTTTGAAAGAGAAATGAGAATTAGCTACACAGATAGGGGAAGGTTTTTCACTTGCAAAGTCTTGGAAATGTGAAGCAGGGTAGTGCTGGGGGATGAAAAAAGATCATGTTGGCCTCCTTTTATGCTAAAGGATTTGTCTTGCAGGACATGCAGAACTTATGAAGAATTTTGAAGTAGGGTGGAATTATAGATTAATTAGATTACCTTTTAGATTACTGGCAGCAGCCTGAAGGACACACTGGAAAGGCGTGAAGCTAGAAGGTGTCAGTACATTAGTTGTTAGCTGATGAGTATTAGGACTAGGACAGAAGTAGTAGAGACAGTTATGCAATAGGTAAATAGTAAAATAGCTATTTCTTGTGCAAGAGAAGTAGAAAGTAACAATGACTTCTAGATTTCTAGGATGGGTTACCTTGTGGATAGTGATATCACTCATATATGGAATTCTAGAATGTGCTTTTTGGCAAGAGGAATTGGTGTAAAAAATGTGAAGATACCTATTGACATTCGACTAGAGAGAATTGGCAGTTATTTATATTTCTACCTCTCTAGCCCAAACTGTGTGTGTGTGTGTGTGTGTGTGTGTGTGTGTGTGTGTGTGTATGTGTATGTGTATGAAGAAAATCTCCACTGGAGATATTTATTAGACCTTCAGGGAACACCAACAATCTGTGCGGTTGTATAGAAGTCTGAGAAGGGCAAGACTTCAGAATAGTATCATGAAAACACAAGTAAAAGGAATATTTAAATTGTGTCAAATGCTTTAAAAGTTGAGGACTGAAAATATGTCTTGGTTTGGGAATTGGGTGGCCAGGATGGCATTATGGGCTTGCCATAATGTAGTGACAGAAACCTGCTCATGGAAACTGAGGGAAGAAATGCAGATGTTGTGCACTTTTGCTGTAAGAGAAAAAGTTAAGAGACTTTGTTTCAGATGTGTGTATATTTCTGTGAGGGATGAAGCCAATGGGGGAGGATTGATTTTTTTTTTTTTTTTTTTTTTAATGGAAAGGAGGAAAAATAATGGAAATACATCTCATTATTTTATTGTCACATTCTATTCTTGTTATCTCTTCAGTATTTTCCCTTTTGTCAGTACAGTTACATTTATTTCTGTTTTTTGCTTCCTAAAGAGTAAAAAAATGCATAATACTCACTGAACTCCCCCCCCAACTTATATAGGATTATGCTGTATTAATATCTTTTTGCAGAATGTTCAGATAGATTAATGGAGAAAAACATTAAAATTATTTTTTATTTAAATAAATTGAACTCTAACATAGATGAAAAATGTGTTTACTACTTTCAGTCGACCTGATAAAAAGCAACGTATGGTAAATATTGAAAACTCCAAGCATCGAAAACAAGAGCAGAAGCACCTTCAACCACAGCCTTATAAAAGGGAAGGTAAATGGCATAAATATGGTCGCACTAATGGAAGACACATGGCAAATCTTGAAATAGAACTGGGGCAATTACCTTTTTGATCCTAAATACTGATTCATGATTAAGTTAAATTAGAAAAATTAAGAGACACATGGATGCTTTCTACAATATCTTGTGTTTAAACTAAGATCAGATTATCAAGATGACAGTGTCTGTCTTTCATTTTTAAAAGTTTGGTTTGGTCGCTTTGTATTTATATTACACAGAAGCATCGATCAGCAGCTTACTAACCTGCATATTCCTGTAGTTTAGCTTTGTTGAATTTTTTCTTTTTTTTTTCTTTTTTTTTTGCACTGGAAAAAAGTTTCATTAAAGAAGCCAGGCACACAACAGATTTTGTGCATGAAATGAGACTTCCTTGCAGTGTATGAGCTTAAAGCAAGCTCAACTCATACCTGGCAAAGTGTAATTAACACTGATTGTGTTAGAGTTGCAGTAGAGCTGAAAGAAAGTACATTGTGATGGGATTTCATCTCTAACATTTTATAATCTTACACTTAACTTCTTGTCTTTTTGTGGGTTCAAGAGCCTGTTGACTTGTGAAGAACTTGCTGCCCTCTTAAGAGCTTGCTGACTTGTTCTCTTGTGAAATTTCTTGCACATCTGAATATTATGGAAGAAACAATAAAACTACACCATGAGGAAAACTAAAGGTCTTTATTTAAAATCTGGCATTGCATTAATATGTGATTTCTTACTCTGTGATATTTATACAATTCCTCAGTAGTGATATTTGGTAAAGCAGTCCACAGTGGCTTTTTGCAAATTCCAGGAATCAAACTTGGTGTTGACTAAAGTGTCTAGCAGCATCTGAATGTTTCCACCCAGAAATGTCAGTTTCTCTAGAGAAGCTTTAAACACAGTTTAGAATTTCATCTTCTGTTGAGTTTCCCATTTAAATTTTCGTTCATAAACGTGTATGTGACTTCCAGTTCGACCCTCTGGCAAGTGAGTGTGGAAGAAAACAGCAGTTCTCTCATAATTTCTTGAAATTAGGAAAGTACTTATTTCCTAGAAGTAAATAAATGTTTAAGTAAATAAAGGCTACATTTTGTTGTACTGTTTCAAAAGAATTTTAGAACTGGCCGTTCTAATTGCTCCTCTGCAACATTTTTCTTCATAAAACAACATTTCTTTCTAATAAAATTTTTACTGGTGCATTGTAATTATACATAATAGTGAGATGCATTGTGTTACATTCATAGGTGCACAGAGCACAGTTTGGTCTATTTCATTCCCCAGTACCTCTCCTTTCCCTCTTACCTTTCCCTGGCCCCCATCCTCTACCTTTTATTTTCACGAGATTCCCCCACCCTTGTATTTTTTTCCTTTTTATCTCTAGCAGCCACATAAAGGAGAGCAAACATAACAGTCCTTGACTTTCTGAGTCTGGCTTATTTCACTTAGTATGATTATCTCCAGTTCTGTCTACTTTACTGAAAATGACATAATTTTGTTCTTGATTGCTGAGTAAAACTCATGTGTATATATAACACATTTCCTTTATTCACTTGTAATAAAACAAGATTCCTTTAATAAAAGAATTAACTCACAACAACCAACATACCTTGACAGTTTTAGAACTGGGACTGATTTTGACTGGGAAAAGACAAATTATGGAATATTGGGGTTGAAAAGGAGCATAAAATAGGTTATGTTGTCTTTTTACCTGTATTTACTAAACCTGGGGTTAAATAAAAACACTGAGCTTTTTTTTTTTTTTTTTTTTCCATGTTTACTCACCTCCTCCAAAACATTGAAGATGATCAAGTGAGTAGGCAGTAATGCATCATCAGGAAGCTCTTTATGTAACCAGATTAAGGGATTTAGGTAGAATGTATCTGCTTCATCAAGATACTGACTTTTCCCAGTCAAATCTGGGGGACACTGTAGAAATCTCATTGGAATTGGACAGTGCACATGGCTATGAGAAAAATGTTACCATAATATTTACAAGAGGTTAAAAAACATGGTGAATGTTTTCTATTACTCTAAGATATATCATGTAACACTTAGCAATTCCAATTAATGTAAAGAAGGAAGTCCTTGATACATATTATCAAACATGGAGAACATGATTCTTCACTGCAATAACAGCATAAACAACAAGCCCAAACTTAAACATGAAACACCCATTTCAAGGAGCAAAGTAATTTTAGCAGCTTGGGGGACTAGCCATCCTCTAGCATTAGTATACTGTCCCATAAATCCAAATGTTCTTTGGGATCAGGTAAGTTATCTCATTATAGAGTAATTCTCTACAGGCTTATTTGGCAAGGTGGGAAACTTAATAATGAAAAGGAATCTTTGCTTTCTTCTCTTTCTGCTCTGAAAGAGGATGGACTACATCTTTTTTTTTTTTTTTTTTTTTTTTTTTTAGTTGTACACATCTTTATTTTTTTTATGTGGTGCTAAGGATTGAACCCTGGGCCGCGCATGTGCTAGGTGAGCGCTGTACCATTGAGCCACAACCCCAGCCCTGGACACCTGGACAACATGTTGTTTTTTTTTTTTTTTTGTTTTTTTCCTAATTTGCTTTAGTTGTACACAGTCTGTTTTTACGTGGTGCTGAGGATTGAACCCAGGCTGCCCATGTGCTAGGCACGTACTCTATCACTGAGCCACAACCCCAGCCCAGTGGACTACATTTTTTTTTAAAAAATATTTATTTGCTTTAGTTGTACACAATGCAATGCATTTATGTTTACGTGGTGCTGAGGATCAAACCCGGGCCGCACACGTGCGAGGTGAGCGCTCTGCCGCTGAGCCACAACCCCAGCCCCAGTGGACTACATTTTTAAATGACAAGTTTTGCCCTTTTCTCTTACATACTTACGTAAGATTATTAATAGGGAGCAACAAATGCTCACTGATTAACAATATAAGTAATGGTTTTATAGTGGTATAGAGTGTAAAAAGATGGATTTGTCTCTTCATTTCAGTTAGGATAATTTAAGCCAGTTACTTCGGTTATGCAAAATGCCATGGTTTTAATTGTCTGAGGTAAAAACCTAACTTGATAAAAAGGTTTAAAATGTTCAATTAGAGGGCTAGGATGTAGCTCTGATAGAGTGTTTGTCTAGCATGGGCAAGTCCTGAGTTCAATCCCAGGCACTTGGGGAAAAAAAAGACCCAATTAGAAATGAAGTAAAATTATATAGAGATTTATCTATGAGATGCATATCAATTGAATTTATATAAGACTTGCTACTTTATGACTCATGGTTTTGGAGATAAAAAAGCAGAAATTCCTGAGAATTTCTGCTAGCCTTGTAATCTGGAGTGGGCACTGGGCCTTCTGTTTTTGTTTTCTTCAGTATGTGCTTTGAAAAATATATAAATGAGAAACTGTGTGTGGTGGCTTACACCCACATTCCCTGCAACTCAGGAGGCTGAGGCAGTAGGATTACAGTTCCCGACCAGCCTGGGCAACTTAGTGAGACCCTTTCTCAAAATAAAAAGGGCTGGGGATGTAGCTCAGTGGTAAAACACCCCAGGTTCAATCACAGTACCACACACAAAAAAGTATAACTATACAAAAACCTAAGACCTCAACCCCTATTATATGGAGAATATCTTGTTATCACTATAATTCCCGTACCACCGACATGAACATGGAAAGACAGTGAATGTCCCCCACTATGCATATACATGTATATGTACATGCACATATATAATATAAAATTTATTTTGGGGGATTGTATAGAGAATAATCCTCAAGTTGAAGGAGTACTTGAGGTCTTCCATCTAGCCTGTGGCTTTTGCAAGGCAATTCTAAATTTCTAAATTGTGTGTTAATGATTGGCACATAAGTAGAGTATTCCAAAATGTTAAATTCTCTTAAAATGTATCCATGGTGATATTAATTTAATGTGCACATTGGCTATTAACTCCAGATTGTTTAAAGCCACGTTGAGATAAACAGGTATAGAATTTTCTTTAAGAAAGCTGGTTGCTTTGCCCTGTACTATTATTAGACTATTGGTAACTAAGATTGGAATACAATCATAGGACCAAAAGGATATCTTTTTTAATGCCTTGTATAGTTAAGGCAACGTTAGTATTTTATATTTCCTAGGAATACTTAATTCAAGCATTAGACTATCACTTAGTTGCATTTCCTGATTTTTATGAATGAGACAACCAATGCCCCAAAAGATTTTAGACTGGTTTAAGACCAGGGCAAAAGTACAAATGCAAATCTGAACTAGAATCTAGTGTTTTGAGATTAATTCAAAATTGTGTAAATAAAATTTAAGTATAAATTTTTAATAAATATTTAAGAATATGATTTTCATTGACAGATCAAATTGTTTTAAAAGTCCATCCGTAAATAAATGATTGGAAGTTTAAATTTTTTTATCATTAGATCAATGATTGATTGAAATCTGAGAATTTTAAAGTAGCTTTATTTTCTTAATAATAAATATAGAACAACTTTTATTACCTGTAATAAGGAGTAGAGTGGCAAGGCATCATTATAAATATTGAGGCTGAAGACTTATTGGGACTGTTGTAACAGACTTTTTGAATATGACTCATGACATCAAGAGTACCTCGTTGATGAACTAAACCAGTATAGAGTGCGAGGAACATATTTGATAAAAACAGGAAACTTAGAGCTGGTTTTTTCCATGTTTTCAGGTGGGCTAGTGAGTATCCTATATGAAGATAGGTACATTGAATTGTAACACTGGAAATCTTTTGTTTTCTTATGTTAACTCCAAATACGTTTGTAAGTTTTCATTGAAACAGCATAAACTGCAATGCTGTCTTAGACACAAATAAGCAGTAGCCAGGCGCGGTGGCGCACGCCTGTAATCCCAGCACTTTGGGAGGCTGAGGCAGGAGGATCGGGAGTTCAAAGCCAGCCTCAGCAATGGACAGCAATGGGAAAGCCTGTACATTACTAATTTCCATCACATTTACTGAGGAGTGGCAAGGATGCATCCTGGTTTGGGCAAGAATTATTAGAAAACCTAATGTTAAGAAATTTCTACTGGGGCTGGGGCTATGGTTCAGCGGTAGAGCACTGGTCTCACATGTGTGAGGGCCTAGTTTGATCCTCAGCACCACATAAATAAAGGTATTGTGTCCACCCACAACTAAAAATGTATATATATATATATATATATATATATATTTATATTTTTTAAACCCTCTACTATGTTCTCTACTACTTTCTACCAATTGGAAAATATGAGTTAACTTTTCTACTTTTCTAAAAAAAAAATTTACTTTTTAGTTGTTGTTGGACACAATACCTTTATTTAATTTATTTATTTTTACATGGTGCTGAGCATCAAACCCAGGGCCGCGCACATGCTAGGCGAGTGCTCTACCACTGAGTCACAACCCCAGCCTCTAACCTTTCTACTTTTTTTTTTTTTTTTTTTTTTTTTTTTTTTTTTTGGTACTAGGGATTGAACTCGGGGCCATTTGACCACTGGACCACATCCCCAGCCCTTTTTTGTATTTTATTAGAGACAGGGTCTCACTGAGTTGCTAAGTGCCTTGCCGCTGCTGAGGCTGGCTTTGAACTCGCGATCCTCCTGCCTCAGCCTCCCAAGAGATGTGGGCCACCGCGCCCAGCTTGTTCTACTTTTAAATACCTTGGGAAAGATGTTAGGTCAGTTTAGTTTCAGTGATTACATGAGAGAAAGTAGTTTAATTTTGGAATGGGACTTAAGAGGACAGGTATGGGTAATGGTGAAACTTTGAACTTTTAACCACAATGAGAGTACTGGTAAAGACAGAGGTATTAGGAAGAATTTTGGTTGCTACTTTGTTAAGGAAATAAGTTGTATTTTCATGTTGTATAATGAGAAGTAAATAGATGATGTCCAAAACAAAGATCTTTCAGTGGCACTGTAAGCATTTTATTTAGAAATAGGGAGGTAAATACCAAAATAATCTGCTAAAAGAAAGTTTAAGTGATTGCTTGTGGTAGTTCTAGGAAGGAATGCAGAGGAAGATCATTGCTTTTTTAAAACGAACTACTTATGGAATGACAATTGAAACAATGTTCATGTGCAATTTTAATAACAAGATCAGAATATAGAAAACAAAGTGGCCTAATCCAAGAGAATCAAGTCTACATTGGCCACTGTGGTAAAAAACTGATTGATACCCAACCCAGAACTGGCAGCAGGTACTAAAACATCAGCACAAATGAGAAGAGAGGCATAAGCTAAGAATTTCAGAAATGTTAAGCCAGTAGTGTCTTCTTTTTACAGATAAACTTGATACGCAACTTTAGACAGTTCACTAAAGATCACAACCAAATCACAGAAGGTATGTTTATAGAGTTAATTCCTATTTATAGGACTGAGGAAAATTCAGATTAAGCAAGATAAGTTACTGTAGACTGAAAAAAACTGCTATAACTAGCCGGGCACGGTGGTGCACGCCTGTAATCCCAGCACTTTGGGAGGCTGAGGCAAGAGGATCGCGAGTTCAAAGCCAGCCTCAGCAATGGCGAGGCACTTAGCAACTCAGTGAGACCCTGTCTCTAATAAAATAGTGACAGTATGTAAATTCTGAGCCAGTATGTATTTTATTAGAGACAGGGTCTCTAATAAAATAGTGACAGTATATAAATTCTGAGCCAGGGATCCCTCTCTAGTGACCATGGATAGTGAACAAGCCTCAGGTAGTCAATGGAAGGATGAAAGAACAGAAGAGCTAACAGCCTTAGCCAACAACTGGATCCTAAACATGTGAGAGCCCTGCCTACCTAGGTCAACAGAGCTGTCTACCCAATCTACAGCTAATCATGTCTATGTAAGTAAACACAGCAGAGATGAGAACAACTGCACACACAAATGAAATGTAGACTTGTAAGTAATACTAAATGGAACTTTAGGCCACTAAGTGTTTTGCTTCTTTTTTTTGGAAATGGTGTCTCACTACATTGTCCAAGCTGGCCTAGAATTTGCAATCCTCCTGCCTCAGCCTCCCAATTAGCTGGGATTAGGCACACACTACCATGCCTGGCCCAGCTACTAAGTTTTTTTTTTTTTTTTTTTTTAATATTTATTTATTTACTTTAGTTGTACACAATGCAATGCATTTATGTTTTACGTGGTGCTGAGGATTGAACCCGGGCTGCGCACATGCAAGGCGAGCGCTCTGCCGCTGAGCCACAACCCCAGCCCGCAGCTACTAAATTTTAAAGTTACACATCAGTGGCTGACAAAGTCGTCTTTTTTATACAAAGGTTAAAATAGGTCATGCAAACAGAATAAGGCTCAAATTTGTGATATAACAATTTCAGGTGGTTAGGAAAGTTTCAGACTGTGCCATTTAAAACATCAAGAACTGCAAAGAGAGCCATTTTTCTGACAGTGTTTCCTGAACGTCCAAAGATTTCTGTCTAGGTAAGCTCACTACTTAGTTGGTCATATTACTGGAATCTCCTGGCAGTAAAGGTAGAGGTACAAATTATCTAGGAATCAGAGATTCTTTGGGCCCATTCTAGAACTTTAGTTCTATGTGTCTGGAGAAAAGATAATACCCTGTGAGGATATGAGGTGTTTTTCTAAGTCTCCATCCTGAGTAGATACTTAATGAAAGGGTGATTGTGGGGATGCATACTACTTGGGATTGAACCCAGGGCCTCACACATTCTGCGCAAGTGCTTTACAATCTAACTACATTCCCAGCCCAAGAAAACGGTATTCTTATCCATTAAAATGGGGTATTTTCATGCTTCATCAAATTTTGTCTCAAATTTTGAGACTCAGAACAGGGCTTAATTACAGGGATCTCCCTACTTAAAAGATTCAAACTTCTGGACTGGGAATGAGGATTTGGACACTTTGATATTTCTTTAAATGCTCTGTAAAAAATAAGGCACAGAAGAGAACACAGAAAAACCCAGATTATGAAAGTGGAACTCAAACCAAGTTCCTAAATAAACCAAACCAAACCATAAACTGAAGGACAGATGGGGACACACACACATATACATTTATCTTTCAGTACTCTGACAATGCTTAATTATATAACTAATGCTTAAGTGACTGTAAAAGCAAAAACTTTAAAGTGATTTGTTAAAAGATTTCCTCTGATAAATGGACCCACAATTATTAACATTTGCCAAATGGCTGATAAATGCCTATATGAAGAAACACTGTAATAACAAAATTTGAGGTTTTGGTTTCAGTACTTCATATATGTCACATAGATGTAATACATTTATATAAATTGTAGAGAGTACATATGTCTGAAATCTGTAGGAGCTGATGTGTACTTGGTCAAAGAAGGCTGCCTAACTCAATGGGTCATTTGGACTTTTTTTTTTTTTTTAAAGTAAATTTAAGACTTAGATTTTTTTTTTTTTTTTTTTTTGTGGTACCAGGGATTGAACTCAGGGGCACTCGACCACTGGGCCACATCCCCAGCCCTTTTTTGTATTTTATTTAGAGACAGGGTCTCACTGAGTTGCTAAGTGCCTCGCCGTTGCTGAGGCTGGCTTTGAACTCGCGATCCTCCTGCCTCAGCCTCCCAAAGTGCTGGGATTACAGGCGTGGCCACCGCGCCCGGCTTAAGACTTAGATTTTTAACTCCTTAGTTTTTTCCAGCCTCTAGTCCAGTCCTAGTTGGTTACTCATTTCCTTCCCTCCTCAGTTATTATTTTTTTAAGGTTGTACTATTTGAAGGAAGCTAAAGAGTCATTTACTCTGAATTAAATTTGAAGTTAATAAAGTTTTGATTCTTAATTTTCCCGAATCAATCAATGCAAAAATTCTTGAGCTAAGTCAAATAAGATTTTTTAAAAAGTCACAGGTAAAAATGACAATGCAAATAACCTCATGGAAAAATAGAGAAAATGGGCTGGGGGTGTGGCTCAGTGGTAGAGCGCTGGCCTAGTACGTGTGTGGCCCGGGTTCAATCCTCAGCACCATGTAAACATAAATGCATTGCATTGTGTACAACTAAAGCAAATAAATAAATATTTTTAAAAAAAGAAAAAAGAAAAATAGAGAAAGGGCCAAAAATAAAATCACAGGAGTTAATTGTTTTAAAACTCCATGAGTAGCTGGGTGTGGTGATGCATGCCTGTAATCCCAGGAATTTGGGAGACTAAGGCAAGAGGATAGCAAGTTTGGGGCCAGTCCCAGCAACTCAGTGAAACCCTGTCTCAAAATAACAGTTGTTAAAAAAAAAAAAAAAAAAAAGGCTGAGGATGTAGCTCAGTAGTAAAGTACCCTTGGGGTTAATCCCCAGTACCAGGGGAGGAGGAAAAAAGCATTGGCATTAGCCAGTCTTAAAGGGGTAAATATTTTGTGTATAAAAGCAATAAAAACTAGTTTCGGAGCTGGGCGCGGTGGCGCACGCCTGTAATCCCAGCACTTTGGGAGGCTGAGACAGGAGGATTGCGAGTTCAAAGCCAGCCTCAGCAATGGCGAGGCACTTAACAACTCAGTGAGACCCTGTTTCTAAATAAAATACAAAAAAAGGTCTGGTGATGTGGCCCAGTGGTCGAGTGCCCTTGAATTCAATCCCCGGTACCAAAAAAAAAAAAAAAAAAAAAACTAGTTTCGGGGACTGGGGTTGTGGCTCAGTAGTAGAGCGCTCACCTAGAACGTGCGTGGCCTGAGTTTGATCCTCAGCATCACGTACAAATAAACGCATTGTGTACAACTAAAGCAAATAAATAAATATTAAAAAAAAAAAACTAGTTTCAATGGTTACAAATATATCCTTATGTTTTTATCTGACTTCATAGGATACAGGAAAAAAGATAATTACAATTAACTTGTAATTAATAAGCAATTCTCATTTAGCCTAGTTGAAAATAAATAGTAGTTTAATGAGCATTTATTGTCTTTTAGCTATTGCTATATAATTTTTTATTCTATTTTAATATAAACACTTACCACAGAACACCATACAAAATGGTAAAACTGGATAGATGAACCTGAATTCTTTGTGGCTCAACATGCTATAATAAAAAGATATTAAGAAAAAACATTATGTACCATTTTATTATGACACATGATTGACAAATTCATGTATTTAAAATGAAACATAATTAACATGATCTATATGTTTTCTATGTATTGGAGATTGGATTTCTTCAGGAATTAGTCTTGTTATTTTGTAGTTATAAGGTAATTATGATGTGTCAAAACTAATCATGACATTTAATGTCAAAGTGAAATTATAAAGTACAATTATATTCTAAAACAGACTTCTGTTACCAAATCAGTTAAGTAGTTACACAAATTTGGAATACAGATACATACATTTTCATTTTAGAATAGTATTTTTTCTGGACATTTAACGCTTAAAATTTTGGTGTTTTTTTTTTTGTAAGCAAATAAAATTTGTTCAACTAGAGCCGGGCACGGTGGCGCACGCCTGTAATCCCGGCACTTGGGAGGCTGAGGCAGGAGGATTGCAAGTTCAAAGCAAGCCTCAGCAATGGTGAGGCACTTAGCAACTCAGTGAGACCCTGTCTCTAATAAAATACAAAAAGGGCTGGGGATATGGCCCAGTGGTCGAGTGCCCCTGAGTTCAATCTCCGGTACCACAAAAAAAAAAAAAAAAAAAAAAAAAAAAAAATTTGTTCAACTAATTAAAAACTAAGTATGATCCTGGTTAAGCAGACTATGTATCTGAAATATTTATATGAACACCAGCATAATTACTACTACTTCTGCCTTCTAAAATAATCTCTAACAAATAATAAAAGTTAATATATTAGTTTATGTTTTGAAGAAATTAATTTCATGGTAACATTCAAGAACATTTACTACTTGAACAAATAAAATCTTACCTATATATTATCAGTGTCCACAGCACAGTCACCAAAAGTATCCGGTACCTCCTTGGGGCTAGAAAGCAGCCATGAATAAAGAAGGGTAAGTGAGTACCCAAGACAACTGGAAATCCTTGACTGAAGTACCAATGCCATGGATGAGAACCATAGAATGTTCCCAAGTTCTGGAGCACGTTAAATTTCAAAAAATTAAACTGAACCAGAGTCCACTGGCATAATGGAAGGAAAAAGAAATAAAAATGTGTTAGTGTCAAGTATTACTTTGGCATTAGGGAATTCCATAGAATCTTGATATTCAATCAGAATTTAAGTTTAAAAACCCAACAATAGTTAACAATAATTTTGATTAATGACTATGAAATCATTTTTTATTCTAATTTGTTATATACGACAGCAGAATGTATTACAATTCATATTACACATATAGAGCACAATTTTTCATATCTCTGGTTGTATACAAAGTATATTCACACCATTCCTGTCTTCATACATGTACTTAGGGTAATGATGTCCATCTCATTCCACCATCTTTTCTACCTTCGTGCCTCATCTCTTCCCCTCCCACCCCTTTCTTAAAAACAGCATACACTACAGCCACATCAATGTTTATAGCAGCACAATTCACAATAGCTAAATGATGGAACCAACCTAGATGCCCTTCAGTAGATGAATGGATAAAGAAAATGTGGTATATATATACAACAGAATATTACTCAGCAATAACAGAGAATAAAATTATGGCATTTGCAGGTAAGTGGATGGAGTTGGAGAATATAATGCTAAGTGAAGTTAGCCAATCCCAAAAAACAAATGCCGAATGTTTTCTCTGATATAAGGAGGCTGATTCGTAGTGGAGTTGGGAAGGGGAGAGCATGAGAGGATTAGATGAACTTTAGATGAAATCATTCTTAACTATAGTTTTTTTCTTCTCTAAGTACTGATGTGATCTTTGTTATTTTTTTAAAACACTAGGGTTTTTGAGATTTAAGATGAGCCTGAAAATTGTGAATAAGTGTTCACACAGTTTGGCAATGTTGTACATCCAATTAGAGAGGATTCTAAAACTAACTCTTAGTAGAGGGTATATGTGGTAACCATATTAACCTATATTTACTCTAGTACCTTACAATGTCACATATTATCTATTAAGGTAAAACTCAACACACATTATAATTTGAATTATAGCACAAAGCAGACAATAATGACAGCAATATTAACAACAGGTAAAATTAAGTGCTCACTTGTGCCATGAACTGTTATTATTTTATGTGTTATGTCATTTAATCATCCTCAATTGTGACAAATGCCACAATTATTCCCAGATAAAGTAATCATAGAAAGAAGGGTTGGAAATTTGTCCAAGATCACCTGGCTATTAATAAAGAATATTAGAAGCTTCAAAATATGGATAGGACTCCAGAGCCATAACCAACTTTTAAGTGTGGAATAGGGAGTTTAAAAAACAGCCAAAGGCCATTATGTACAGTTATGAGATTAAAATCTCAAACCAAATGACTGAAGATTTGAATATCTGGTTAGTGTGATTTCTGGATGATTAAGAGTCAACTAAACTCATTGAAATTTTTACTTTTATTATTAGGAACCTAACAAAAATGTATGTATACTTACCTGCCTTAAGAATGACTTCTGAACATCAGCTAAGAATACATTGTAGCTAGGAATACAACAACACAGCAAACTGAACCAAAAGCATACATTAAGTCTTTTTAATAAAATGTATCACCCATAGCATTTTTTAAAAAAAAACGATTTGCCTCTGAAATATTAATGGATTAAAAAAATCCAGCTTGAGGTTTTGGCCCAACAAATGGTCAAAATAAAAAGTATCTGTTAGCTTAATATATGTTTACTTACTTGCCCAAAAAAAATACGATCAATTATTAGAGACAAACTCAAAGTTACAAATCTGAAAAACAAAAAGAGAATGGTGATTCAATTTCTGAACCTGCTGAAGATCCAATATTGCTATATGTTTTTTGCAAGTGTCTTGCACTAAAAGCCACTTTTAAAATGTTTCACAATTTTACCAGCTAAATATGGATGTAAACATTTTGAAAGATCTTTTACTATGAGAATATGCATTTAAGCAGATTTTTCTTTTCAATGCTAGGGATCAATTCCTAGGCTTTATGTATGCTGGACAAGTGCTCTGCCTCTGAGCTATGTACCCACCCCTTAATTTTTTTTTTAATTTAAATTCTGAAAAGTTGCCCAGGTTGACCTGAAACTTGGCATCCTCCTGCCTTAATCTCCTGAGTAGGTGAGATTACAGGCCTGTACCACCATGTCCCCAGCTAAGCAAACCTCTGAAAATAAACAGTTTTTTTCTATTGCTATATAACAAGTTACCCCCAAACTTGGTAACTTAAAAATGTGAATATTTACTACTTCATGTGGGTAAAAAAAAAAATCCAAGTGTAATTTGGCTGAGTTCCTCTGGCTCAAGAGCTCTCATGAATTGCAGTCAAGCTCTTAGCTGAGAGCGCAGTTTCATATGACAGTGCATTTTGCATATGAAAAAATGGGGTTGGAAGAGAGAAGAGCTTCTGAACTCACATGGTTACTGATAGGGTTCATTCCCTTGACATGTGGACCTTAAGACCACTTCATGACATAATGACTGGCTTCCCACAGCGTGAGTCAGCCAAGTAAGACAGATACCCAAAGTGGAAGCCACAGTCATTCGTTGGAAGTGACACTCCATCCCTTCTGCTATAAGCTACTCATTACAATTGAGTTGACAAATGTAGCCCACACACAAGAAGAGGAGGTTATCCGATAACGTAAGTTAGTTTTACCATTTTTGAATTTTATAAGAATGACATACTGTATGTACTCTTATTTCTAGTCTCCTTCAATCATCATGCTTGTGAGACTGAACTGTGTGGTTTTTGTATGCTATAGTGCATTTATTTATAGTTATAGTGTATGTAACTGTGTATATCACACTATTTATTCTGTTAATGGACGCCATGCTTCCCATTTTCAGGCATGATAAATAGTGTTGTTATGAACATTCAAAACAAATTCTTTTGTGTCCATTAATCTGTATTTCCTTTGGGTATATACTTAGAACTGGAATTGCATAGTCTAAGCCATCAGGTTGAATAAATACTTAGTTTTCCAAAGTGGCTGTATTAATTTACATTCCCACAGGAATAAGTAAGTGTTCCATACTGTTTCCTACCATTGGGGTAGGGATATAGTCATGGTGGTTTTAATTTTCATTTTCTTCATCATGATGAGTGTGTTTAATTTAATGGTCATGTGGACACACACACACACACACACACACACGAAGCAGCCCCAATCAGGGAGATGGCTATTGCGGCTAGCTGGAAGCCATAAGTTCCACCTGATAATAATCATATGCACGTGACACACCTGTAAATGCACGTGACGCACCCGCAAAGCTAAAGGTATATAACCGGGTGAAAGCGGTAGAAGCGGCATTCATTCAGTCAGTCGTTCAGTTGGTTGGAAGAGTCAGACTAGGATATATAGAGAAGTAGTTGTTGCTGGTCGGAGTCAGGCCGAGGCTGCCGAAGAAGAAAGAAGAAGCTCTCTCTCTATCTCTCTCTCTCTAAGCTCTAAGATAGTAAAAGTAAAAGAAAGCGAAGAAGAAGCTCTCTCTCTCTTTCTCTCTCTAAGAAAGTAAAAGTAAAAGAAAGTAAAGAAGTAAAGAGTCAGTAGTCAGAAGTAGTAAAGAGTCAGTAGTCAGAAGAAGTAAAGAGTCAGAGAGGTTGCTGAAAGAGCCAGTGTTAGAGTTTTGAGAGATTGCTAAAGCCGAAGAATAAAAAACCTTCTTTCATCTTCATTCTGCCTCCGAGTTTTTCTCCCGCGGCGTTGTTGCTCCAAGTCAGGAAGCAACACACACACACACACACACACACATATATATTTTTTGGGGGTACTAGGGATTGAATTCAGGGGCACTTGACCACTGAGCCACATCCCCAAGCCCTATTTTGTATTTTTATTTTACAGAATAGTTGCTTAGTGCTATTTGCTGAGGCTGGCTTTGAAGTTGTGATCCTCCTGTTTCAGCCTCCTGAGCCACTGGGATTACAGGCATGTGCCACTGTGCCTGGCCTTGGATATTTTTGAAGTAGCTGTTCAGATCTTTGATAATTTTCTATTGAAGTATATTTTTCTTATAGATTTTTTGCAAATTTTGTATCTAATCTAGATATGAGGTTTTAGCTGATAATATATATTGTTAGTATCTTCAGATAGTTTGCTTTTTTTACTCTCCTAATGGTGAATCTGATGAACAAAGTTTCCTTGCACTATTTCTTAGTAGTCTTAATTACTGTAACTTTGTAATAAGTCTTAATATCTAACAGTGTAAATCCTCTTAACATTTTTTCCTTTCTAGCTATTCTTGACCTATTACATCCCACTTAAAGTTTAGAATCAGCTGGGCACAGTGGCACACACCTGTAATTCCAGAGGCTGGGGAGAATCACAAATTCAAAGCCAGCCTCAGCAATTTAGCAAGGCCCTAAGCAACTTAGTGAGACCCTCTCTCAAAATAAAAAGTAAAAAGGGCTGGGGATGTAGCTTAATGGTTAAGTGCCTCTGGGTTCAGTCCCCCAATACCAAAGAAAAAAATGTTTAGAATCAGCCTAACAGTTCATTCTCTCTCTCTCTCTCTCTCTCTCTCTCACACACACACACACACACACACACACACACACACACACACACACAGAGACCTAGTGGGATTTAATAAGAATTGCAATGAATATATAGATTGTTATGGTTTGGATCTAGAAATGTCCCTGGAAAAGCTCATGTTTGGAAAGCATGATCCCCAATGCAGAAGATTCAGAGGTGGGGCTTTTAGGCAATGATGAAAGCTGTACCTGAATGGATTACTAGGAGGTAACTGAAGGAAGGTGGAGCATGGCTGGAGGAAATATGTCACTGAGGGCATTACCTCACAACCCAGGTTGTGCCCAGCCCCGTCCACACTCACTCTCTCTTCTCTGTGCTTCCTGGCTGCCATGAGCTGTGCAGTTTTCTTCCTCCATGCTTTTCTGCCATGTTGTTCTTTTTGCCTCACCTCAGGCCCAAAGCAATGGAGTCAGCTGACTATGGACTCAACCTCTGAAACTGTGAGCATAAAATAAACTTTTCCTTCCTTAAGTTGTTCTTTTTTTTTGTACTGGGGATTGAACTCAGGGGCACTTGACCACTGGGCCACATCCCCAGCCCTTTTTTGTATTTTATTAGAGACAGGGTCTCACTAAGTTGCTAAATGCCTCACCATTGCTGATGGCTGGCTTTGAACTTGTGATCCTCCTGCCTCAGCCTCCCAAGTGCTGGGATTACAGGCGTGCACCACCACGCCCAGCCCTTAAGTTGTTCTTGTTAGGTATTCTGATCACTGATGAAAAACCAACTAACACAGAACACTTTGAGGAGAACAGAGGCTTTATAGTCTGCCTCCATCAACATGTTATATCCCTCATATTTAAGCCTTCATAAGTTTTTCCCAACAATGTACTGCAGTTTTCTGTGTAGAGATCTTGTATAACACTAATTTATTTGTAAGGATCTGATGTTTTCTGATGTCTTTGTGAATAATACTTTGTTTTCCCATACACCTTTCACCTATTCCTATAAACTTCTCATTGCAAATAAGGTTATTTCTATATACCCTTCACCTAGATTCCCCAAATGTTAATATTTTACCACATTTCTTTTATCTTTTTCTCTCTTTAAATAGACATTTTTTTTCTGAATTGTTTGGGAATAAGTTGCAGACATCATTTACCTTTCTTTAAATATGTCAGTGGATATTTTCTAAAAAGAATATTTTCCTAATAAACTACAAATCAAACTCATAAAATTAAAATTATATCTTAACTGTCTAATTTTCAGACCTTGTTCAAATTTTACCAGTTGTCCTAACAATGTCCTTTATAGAAAAAAAATCTCATTTATTATATTCAGTTTTCATGTTTCTTTATAATCCTTTAATATAGCATGATGGTTCCTTAATTTTTGTCTTTAATAACTATGGCATCTTTGAGGAATCAGGTCAATTGTTCCGGAGAATGTACCTTAATTTGGGATTGTCTGATGTTTTTTCATGATTGGATTCAGGTTATGCATTTTGTCAGTGATATCACAGAAGGGATAAGAGTGTTTCAGTGCTTTAGATCAAGGGTTCCATAATATTGATTTGTTCAATTACTTGGCAATGTTTACTTCCTTGGTTAAGGCATGTCTGCCAAGTTTCTCTGTTGTACAATTATCATTTTGTTCTTCATAATTAGTAAGTATCCTGGAGAAAGATACTTTGAAATTATGTAAATATTGTTTTTCTCAAATGTCAAACCAACTTTAGTGTCCAAGTACAATTAATATTTGTTTATTGATCTTTTATTCAATGAACATGCTTAACTAGTTATAATAGTTTATATTCTTTTAGATTTTCTACACATACAATCATGTCATATGGCTGTACTTCTTCCTTTCCAACCATTTAGTTGCTTTTCTTACTGCCCTAGCTAGGGTGCATATTATTGAACCGAAGTGGAGATAGCATTCTTATTATCTTCCCCAATCTCAGAGGAAAATCTTTCAATACTAAGTATGATTTTGCTGTAACATTTTAATATAAATCATCATATTAATGAGTCCCTTTTCATTGCTTGTTTTCTAAGGGTTGTGTTTTAATTTTTCTCCAAATCATGATGGGGATTTTAATTTTATCATCTCCTTTTCTGTGTTTACTGAGAAAATCCTGTAATTTTTCTTGTTTGTTCTGTTAATTTCTAAATATTAAACCAACTTCGTATTTCTAGAATAAAGCTAATTTTGGTTGTGCTATAGTCCCATTTTTTAAAAAATATTTATTTATTTGCTTTAGTTGTACACAATGCAATGCATTTATGTTTACGTGGTGCTAAGGATCGAACCTGGGCCGCGCACATGCTAGGCGAGCGCTCTACCGCTGAGCCACAACCCCAGCCCTAGTCCCATTTTTAATATGTCATTGGATTCAATTTGCTAAAATTTGTTTAGGATTTTTATATTCACAGTTATGAGAGATACTGGTTTATACCTGCCTATTCTTGTCATGTTCTTTTTATATTGTGGTATAAAGGACATGCTCTTTTCATTAAAGGATTTAGGAAGTGTTCTTTTTTTTTTTTTTTTTTTTTTTAATCTGTAGAAGAGTTTATGTAGATCGATTGAGGTTTCTTCTTTTTCTTTTCTTTTTTTTCCTTCTTGGTACTGGGGATAGAAACTAGAGCCTCACACATGCTAGGTAATCAATCACTCTACCACTGAGCTACATCCCCAGCCCTTTAATTTTATTTTTTGAGAAGAGTCTAGCTGAATTGCTCAAGCTGGCCTCCAACTTGCAATCCTTCTGCCTCAGCCTCCTGTGTAGCTGAGATTATAGGCTGTTTCTTTCTTAAATGAACGGAAGAACTGATTATAAAGTCATTTGAAAAACTGATGCTTCTTTGTTTAAAGGTCTTTATTGCAAATTAAATTTCTGTAGTACTGTTTCTTTTTTTTTTTTTTTGGTCAGTTTTGATAAATTGCATTTTTCTAGAAATTTGTCCATTTCATCTAAATTGTCAAATATATTAGAATAGGGGGCTGGGGTTGTGGCTCAGCGGCAGAGCGCTCGCCGCCTCGCACGTGCACGGCCCGGGTTCGATCCTCAGCACCACGTAAACATAAATGCATTGCATTGTGTACAACTAAAGTAAATAAAAATAAATATTTAAAAATATATATATATTAGAATAGGGCTGGGGCTGTAGCTCAGTGGTAGAGTGCTTAGCACCACATAAAAATAAACAAAAATAAAGGCATACTGTTTTTCTTGTACTTCATTCCAGTCTTGCCAATTATTGGGGAAAAAATGGTCACTGACAGGTAACCAAACTATTTTTGATTTTATATGACAAAATGATGTCCCCAAATTCTCAAGGTAATGAGGAAGGTAAGAAAAATAGGTCCATATACATTAGAATTTTCTCCTAAGGGTAATTCAATATTTTTCTCTATAGAGACACTATTACTGTTTGGATATGTAACTAGCTATTTTTAAATGGTGCTTGATATATAATAAAGGCTGTTACATAGTTCAAGTCTGGAGCTAACTCTATGCATCAAGGATTTGAATATAGGCTGATAAGTACTGTGGTTGACATTTGTTCTACACTGTATAATAGAATCTTCACATGCATTATCTTATTATTTTCCGTACTTTCATTCAAAATAAACAAGATAAAATTTAATCTATATGAATAGCTTCCTTCAGGCCTTTTCAGCCTAAACATGATAATCCTCTGTGCCTTGCCAACTAGTATTTATCTTGTATATCTGAAACATCACCTACTTTATAAAACTTCTGATGTTTCCCTTTCAAGCAGAAGTAGGCTCTTTATTTTCTGTTTTCCTATTCAGCATGTCTTTATTATACATTCAATAAAACACTTTCAATTGTTGGGTAGGAATTACTATTATTATCTGTTTCCCCACAGACTTTGCCTTTGGAAGCAGACACTGCCTTATTCACTTTTTTTTTCCCTCTTTCCACATTTTTTAAATTGGTGCATTATAGTTGTACATAATGGTGGGATTTGTTGTCACATATTCATACATGTACACAATATAACAATATAATCTGGCCAATGTCACTCCCCAGCACTTCCCCTTCCCTTCCCTTCTCCCACCTCCTGGTACATTTCCTCTATTGATCTCCCTTTGATTTTCATGAGGCACCCTCTTAACCTTTCTTTTCTTTTTTTCTCTCTAGCTTCCACATGAGAGAAAAACATATGACCCATGACCTCCTGAGTTTGGCTTATTTCACTTAACATAATGGTCTCTAGTTCCGTTTTCCTGTAAATGACATAAATTTCATTTTTCTTTATGGCTGAATAAAACTCCATTGTGTGTATATATATGTGTATATATATATATATATATATATATATATATATATATACTACATTTTCTTTATCCATTCATCTGTTGATAGAAACCTAGGCTGGTTCCATAATTTGGCTACTATGAACTGTCCTTCTATAAACATGGGTATGCATATATCACTGTAGTATGATGACTTTAATTCTTCAAGATAAATACTGAGGTGTAGTATAAGTGGGTCATAGGTAGTTCCATGCCTAGTCTTTTGAGAAACCTCCATACTGATTTCCGCATTAATTTATAATCAATAGTTTATGTGAAAGTGTTCCTTTTTCTCCACACTCTCCAGAATTTATTATTATTTGTATTCTTGATGATTGCCATTTTGACTGGTACACAGTGAAATCTCAGTGTAGTTTTGATTTGCATTTTCCTAATTGCTAATGATGTTGAATATTTTTTCACATATTTGTTGGCCATTTGTATTTCTTTTGAGAAGCATCCATTTAACCCCATTTATTGGGTTATTTGATTTTTTTGTTCAGTTTTTTTTAATTCTAGATTTTAATCCTCTGCCAGAAGAGTACCTAGAAAAGATTTTTTCCCATTCTGTAGGTTCTCTCTTTGCATTTCTAATTGTTTCCTTTGTTGTGCTGCTTTTTAATTTGATATCATCCCGTTTGTTAACTCTTGGCATTATTTCCTGAGCTTTGGGGGTTTTCTTACTTATTTCTTAATCAACAAATGCTTGACACAAATAGGTTAAATACTTCTGAGCAAATAAACTATATCAATCTTGCTGAGAGACTAAAAAGGCTTTTTTCATATACTTCAGTGTAAAAGTCTACTTGATCTGGGCCCCTATTATCTCTCTGACATTTTCATATTCTCCAAAAACTCACTCTCCTTTAGCTTCATTGGTCTCTTTGATGTTTCTTGAATAAATGCCAAATACACCTTGTACTTGCTGGTCCAGGTACTTGCCTGGAATGTTCTTTCCTTAGGTATCTGTAAGTTTCACTCTTTTCAGTCTTTTAGATTTTGGCTACAATATAATCTTATTATGGTGGTCTTTCACAATTACCATATAAAAATAACACCCACATACACACCAGCATTCTATCCTTTTTTTTTAAAAAAAATATTTATTTATTTGCTTTAGTTTTACACAATGCCTTTATTTTTACGTGGTGCTGAGGATCAAACCCGGGCCGCGCATGTGCTAGGAGAGTGCTCTACCGCTGAGCCACAACCCCAGCCCCAGCATTCTATCCTTTTTATCTCACATTTTTCACTATAGCATTTATTATCACTTGGATAAATATCTCTTATCTTTTTAGCTGTGTCTTTTCCCACTAGAATGGAAACTTCATAAAGGCAGGGATGTAATATTAAAATATCTAGAAATGACAAGAATAGCAACTTAGATAATTTAGTCCTTTCAAACTGTTTCAAAAAAATACTTGTGTGGAGTGAATTTAGTGTTTTACAAAGATTACTGTCCTAAGAATCAGTATGTACTCATCTGTTCTATAATTATTTTGGGTATTCTACTAGATACTTTGAATAAGTCTGATCCTAGGAGCTCATAATATAGTTAGAAGACCTGGATTCTAATCCCAGTTCCTTACATCAAACAGCACAAAATTTATGGATAATTTTTAATTTATTCATGTCTTCTGTTTTCTCTACTACAAACTAAAAATGCATGCATTGCCTAGATCCAAGAATCGTGAAGGTTATGAGGTTGTGTGTGAAAACCCATTGTAAGTTAAAAAACCTACACAAATGTAAAAAAAGCAAGTATTTCTAAAATATATATTTGAGAAATATTTAGGGAAAAAAGCGTAGGAGCTGGGCGCGGTTGCGCACGCCTGTAATCCCAGCACTTTGGGAGGCTGAGGCAGGAGGATCGCGAGTTCAAAGCCAGCCTCAGCAATGGCGAGGCACTTAGCAACTCAGTGAGACCCTGTCTCTAATAAAATACAAAAAAGGTCTGGGGATGTGGCCCAGTGGTCGAGTGCCCCTGAGTTCAATCCCTGGTACCACAAAAAAAAAAAAAAAAAAAAAAAAAAAGCGTAGGGAAATTCTGTTAGAAATAATTGAGAGGCTCTCATTTAAGCAAATTAAGAACTTATAAACAATGTTTTATATATAATGTATATATATTTTATATGAATATAAAACATGCCAGGTAAAGTGCTACATGCCTGTAATCCCAGTGACTCAGGAGGTTAAGGCAGGAGGATCACAAGTTTGAGGCCAGTCTCAGCAACTTAGTAAGATCCTGTCTCAAAAAAATAAAGAGGGCTGAGGGTGTAGCTCAGTAGTAGAATGTCCTTGGATTCAATATCCAGTACCACTGGGATGTGTGTGTGTGAAAGCACGTGTGCGTGCACAAACACACATAAATTTAATTTATATCAAAAACTTGAAAATATTCTATTTCCTTGGACTGAGAGTTCTCAATAACATAATAACTAAAAGATACAAAATTTTATTCATAATCATTTATAGGTTAGTAAAATTAATAGACAGATTATGTCTATTAGACATAGATATACTTACCCTACAGGTAAAAAGTGATGTAGAATAAGATCAGCTTTTCTCTGTTCTTGCCAGAAATGTTTGAAGAGCAAAGGCATCCATGGAATGATAGCTGTGGGACGAATTATGAAGGCAAGTGCCACCAGGGAAGAGTATTTAACACTACAACCAAGGAAAATGTGTTATCAAGACAATTGGGAAATTAGTTTTAAAGTTAATCTACTGTTTACACTGTGATATAGCTTTTTTTTTTTTTTTTTTAAATGATAGCATATTCCTTTTGGTATAAATTGCTAAATGAACTTTGGCAAGTTACTTGTATTTTCTGTGTCTTAGTTTTCCTTATCTGTAAAAAGAGTTTTTTTTTTTTTTTTTTTGTGGTACCGGGGATTGAACTCGGGGACACTCACTGGGTCACATCCCCAGACCTTTTTTGTATTTTATTTAGAGACAGGGTCTCACTGAGTTGCTAAGTGCCTCGCCATTGCTGAGGCTGGCTTTGAACTCGCGATCCTCCTGCCTCAGCCTCCCAAAGTGCTGGGATTACAGGCATGCGCCACCATGCCCGGCAAAAAAAGAGTATTTTAAATTGAAGCGCTATCCTTTGTGTTAATGCTTGTCTTATGTGTTGAAAACTATATATATATACATACATATATAGGTTTTTTTTTTTTTTTTTTTTTTTTTTTTTTTGTACCAGGGATTGAGCTCAGGGGTGCTTAAGCCACATCCCCAGCCCTTTTTATTTTTTATTTTGAGACAGGGTCTCACTAAGTTAGCTAGGGCTTAACTAAATTGCTGAGGCTCGCTTTGAATTTGTGATTCTCCTAAGCCAGCCTCCCAAGCTGCTGGGATTACAGGCATGCACCACCACACCCTATTATATTAAGTTTTAATGTCACAACTCTGCCAATTACTTTCAATGATTAAAAAAAATGATCAAGTTTATCCTAAGGGACTATAAGAAATTCACATAAAAGCTTTTTCTAAGAAAAAACATGCATGTTTAAAGAAGCATTATGATTAGTCAATGATGGCCTTCTGAGTACTTATGATTGTGTTCTGAAAGTAAGCTAATTTTATCCAACTAAAAGACACACATATGCAACCAATAAAAATGCCTACTATAGGGGCTGGAGTTGTGGCTCAGTGGTAGAGCACTTGCCTAGTACATGTGAGGCACTGGGTTTTATACTCAGACCACATATAAATAAATAAAATAATGATCCATTAACAAGTAAAAAACAAAAAAAGTTAAAAAAAAAAAGCCTACTATAAAAACCTATATAATCCTGGGTACAAATGTAGATTTTTATTAGTAGGACTTTTCTTAGTAAATGGCTAAAAGAGATGATTTAATAATTTAATCATGAGGACTATAGATAGAAAAGTGGAAAATACTTAGCTCTGCTAAAATGCAAAAGCGATCAAAACAAAACAACTTTGCAGCCGGGCGTGGTGGCGCACGCCTGTAATCCCAGCACTTTGGGAGGCTGAGGCAGGAGGATCGCGAGTTCAAAGCCAGCCTCAGCAATGGCGAGGCACTTAGCAACTCAGTGAGACCCTGTCTCTAAATAAAATATAAAAAAGGGCCGGGGATGTGGCCCAGTGGTCGAGTGCCCCTGAGTTCAATCCCTGGTACCACAAAAAAAAAAAAAAAAAAAAAAAAAAAACCAAAACTTTGCTAGCATTACATACCTGTCAACTATAAAATAAATAACTATAAAGAAATCCCTAAGGATTTCATCCCTGAGGATGAAAAAGCAAGGATAACAAATTCAAAGGCTTATAGAAATCAGGTAAATAACAAAAATGAGGGATGCAGGTTGGGTGGAGACTATGTAATTATTGTTAAGGAATCCTAGTCCAGAATGTTGCTATGTCTTCCAATTTAAAGAGAAATTAGAAATCTAGGTTTTGTCTTTTCTTTTTGTGGTGCTGGAGGTTGAACCAAGGTCTTATGCATCCTAGGTAACAATTCTACCATTGAACTTCACCCCCAGTCCCAGAAGTCTAGATTTTTATGTAACAGCTTCCAATTTAAAAAACTTTGCCAAGTAGTTTATTTATTTTTGTTTTGGGGATTGAACCCAGGGCCTTGTGCATGCAAGGCAAGCACTCTACCAACTGAGCTATATCCCCAGCCCTCCAAGTAGTTTATTAAAAAAGAAAAATACTGTATATGTGAAATAAAGCATACTTGTGGCTTGGTTTGATAGGCAGGTCACTTAAATGTAACTTCTGGATAGTTAAACTACATAGAGGATTCCCAAATGTATAATTCTTGTTTTGACCTTACTCTAGGTTTTCAGACTTGGAAAATATTTTACTCCTTTTGAACATTTCTACCATAGAGCACACGCTGCCACTGAAAATCAAAGTGTTGGCAAAAAACTCACAATACCCCAAACCTGTTCATTGTACACTGTGTGGGGAGAGTGTACTGGAGATAGAACCCAGTGCACGAGCTCTACCATTGAGCTACATCCTCAGCCCTTTTTTTTAAATAATTTTGAAATAAGGGGCTAGGGCTATGGCTCAGCAGTAGAGCACTCATCTCGCATATGTGAGGCCCTGGGTGCGATCCTCAGTACCACATAAATAAAATAAAGGTACTGTATCCACCTACAACTGAAAAAATATTTTTAAAAATTAATTTTGAGACAAGGTCTTGCTAAGTTGCCAAGGTTGGCCTAGAATTTGCAATTCTCCTGCCTCAGACTCCTTAACAGCTGGGATGAGCATGGGCATGTGCCACCATCCCTGGAATGACATATACACTATTTAATGGTAGTATCACTTAAGTTTTTTCACCTTAAATTTTAATTTATTTATATATTTATTTATTTACTGTAGTTGTACACAATGCAATGCATTTATGTTTACGTGGTGCTGAGGATCGAACCCGGGCCACACACGTGCGAGGCGAGCGCTCTGCCGCTGAGCCACAACCCCAGCCCTTCACCTTAAAATTTTGGAGTCACCTTAGATAGCAATTTCTCATCCTACACATCCACCTTTGTTTCCTTCCCATTCCCTCTTTTCCCATTTTTTATGTAGGAAGAATGGACACTACAGTTTTAACTAAACTCCAAATTCTGTCTTTCTCCCTTTTAGTGTATTCTAAATATAGCTACTATAAGAAAATTCTTTTGAAATCAGATTTTATAATGTCATTCTTCTCAAAAACCTGCAATGATTCTCTACTTCCTATAGAATAAAATCCAAATTCTGAAAGGCAGAGTCCCATTCTAGCCTCCCTTATCCTCTGCTTTCATGCATCCTACTATACTCTAGCTACTTTGCACAACCTGCTCTCAATTCACTGAAGCCTTTTTATAGCTCTGTGCTTTAGCTCATATTGTTCTTTTTGCTTGGTATTTGCTTCCCTGATTTATATGAAACCAGATTGGGCAGTGTTTTCTAACTGCCCTTCCAGATGTGTTCTCCACACTTTACTTGCTGTGTGTGGAGAGCTGACCTGCATGGCATAACATCAATGGTCTGCCTTGTCTTCTGGCTTCTGATTGTTTTTGAGCTAACTGAAAGATGGGAGGGGAAGGGGCTGGGGTTGTGGCTCAGAGGTGGAGCACTCACCTAGCACGTGTGCGGCCTGGGTTCGATCCTCAGCACCACGTAAACATAAATGAATTGCACTGTGTACAACTAAAGCAAATAAATAAATATTAAAAAAAAAAAGATGGGAGGGAATGATTCAGGATTATTTATTTATTTATTTTTCCTTGCTGCTGCTAAAGGCTGGCTGTGCCTGTCTCCTGTTGAAGCTTTCTCTTAATAGTTACAGCTCTGTGTGAATCCCAGTAACTGTTTCTTCTCGTAACTTCTTGGAGCCTGGAGATAAAAGAATTCCTGTCGTGACTAGCCCTGGGGTACTGTGGTACTTTTTTGTTGGCTTTTCTAAGTATTGTCTGCATCTTTCTAAATAGTCCTTTTATTAAACTCTTTATCCAGATTGAATGCATTATCAGTTTCCTGATATGCTATACCCACTGAAAATCTGTGGTTCTTGTAACTTTGACTTAATGGGAGAACATTAGGGGGTCTAGTGGATAGATATTACAATATATTGAAATATAATATTTTTCAAAAGCATGCCTTAGAGGTTTGTATATAACGATTAGCAGTAACATATCTCACCTGTTTATAGGCTTTGAACCTGCCAAAGGATAGTAGAAAAGAGCAATTATAGTAAGATCAGTTTCCATGGTGTTTGTAAGGGTCCTGGTACAGCAATACCATGTGAACCAAGAGCACAACTGGCAAAAAAACTAAGAAAAATTATGTAAGAAATATGTATGAAATAAGAATGGAAAAATTTAGTATTATCTTTTTCTATGAGGAATAGCATGTCTAAATATAAAAACCACATTAAAAGAGAAAGGATTTTAAAAGTAAATAGGCCTGCCCAAACATTGTTTTTAAGAACTTAAATCAAACAGGTGTACCATAATATCAGATCTGTACTTGTCAATGAATTTATAGTTTTAGATGCATTTTTATGGCATTGCATTTGATTGAATTCTCAATTCCCACTAATGAAAAATATAAAGCATAAATTCTTTTATGGTAGAATTTATAGAGATAGACCGAAAATTCATAAGTAGATTCTCCCAGTCAGTATTCCTCAAATTGTCTTATAGTACTGACACAGTATTTTGAGTGTTTGCTATTGACCTTGGTTTCGAATGTTGCCCAGTTCATTCCTTCCCTCCTTAGTTCTCCCCTCCCTCCCTCCCTTCCTCCCTCCCTCCCTCCCTCCTTCTCTCCTTTCCTTCCTTTCTACCAAGAATTTAACCTAGGGATGCTAAACCACTCCCAAGCCCTTTTTATTTTTTATTTTGAGACAGTGGACTAACTAATTGCTTAGGGCTTTTGCCCAATTTCCTTCCTTCCTTCCTGTGCTGGGGATTGAACCCAGCACCTTGCACATGCTAGGCAAACACTGTATCACTAAGCTGCATCCCTATCCCTGTCACCCAATTTCTTTTTTTTGGGTGGTGGGTGGATATCGGGTATTGAACTGAGGGGCACTTGCCCACTGAGCCACATCCCCACCCTATTTGTATTTTCTTTAGAGACAGGGTCTCACTGAATTGCTTAGCTCAGGCTGGCTTTGAACTCGAGATCCTCCTGTCTGTCTACCAGCCGCCGGGATTACAGGCGTGCGCCACCACATCAGGCCCTGTTGCCCAATTTCTTTTTTTTTTTTTTTTTTTTTTTTGTGGTACCGGGGATTGAACTCAGGGGCACTTGACCACTGGGTCACATCCCCAGACCTTTTTTGTATTTTTTTATTTAGAGACAGGGTCTCACTGAGTTGCTAAGTTCCTCGCCATTGCTGAGGCTGACTTTGAACTCGCGATCCTCCTGCCTCAGCCTCCCAAAGTGCTGGGATTACAGGCGTGCGCCACCGCACCCGGCCTTGCCCAATTTCTTGATGAAAAAATTCAGACAAAATAAGGGAGAAAAAAAATGTCAGGATACATTATTAAACTTTAATTTGAAAACTGGCTAGGGCTGGGGTTGTGGCTTAGTGGCAGAGCGTTCGTCTCGCACGTGTGCGGCCCGGGTTCGATCCTCAGCACCACATAAACATAAATGCATTGCATTGTGTACAACTAAAGTAAATAAATAAATATTAAAAAAACTGGCTAAATTAATAAACCAGGTTTTGGAGGAACATGCAAACAAGTATCGATAAGTCTACAAAACAGATATCTCAAAAGTAAATTGTTGAGGCAAGAGTGTCAAAAATGAAGTACAAGCTTCCCATCTCTTCAAATATACACTTAAAAGATATTCCAATTTTCATGAAGTTAAAGGTTCTTCCTAACTAGAAGAATCTAATAATAGTCTTGTTACTTTGGAGGAAGGGTTTCAAAGGCATCATGAACTTTGCCTATTGAGTCTTTAGTAATGTATATAAAATATAAGCACAAATTAAAAATGCTGACTTCATACCTGACTAAATTAGCAAGGACTTACTTGCTAACATAACCTGCTTTTTTTTTTTTTTAATGCAAAAGAACACAATGCTTGCAGAAATATGTCCTTTCTCCAATTTACTAATAAATTATATTCCAGAAATGTGCTAGTAAATAGGTTATTTATAATTTGGAATGTATTTTCCTATACAAACAATATTTAAAAGGTATTAAGATTTATAAGCTGTCTCATATCGATTTATTTAATTTTAGAAAGAGCCAAGTGAAGCAAAAATATCACTACAGAATCCAGTCACTCTTCAGGATGTGGTTTAAAAAGGAAAACTCATTCATGATTTGAATGTGAGATGTCAGGAATTTATCTCCCCAACTTGAGATAAGTCAAATGACAGAAGGTAGTCTTCTATACCATACTGTCTCCCTTCTAGGAGTCCCATCTATTTCGAACATTCCAGCTGGGGGTGAAATAGTGTTTTAGTGCAAAGGCATTTCTCAGGTTGAGCCTTAGGTAGCTGAGGAATAATGAACCAAGGTTGTATACAGCTATAGTTCTTTGTGAGACAGGCAGTGATTTAGAAATATTCCCACTGAGTTCTTTTTTTTTTTTTTTAAGTATATCTTTTTATTTTTTGGCAGTGCTGGGGATTGAACCCAGGCCCTCCTGCGTGCTAGGCAAATGCTCTACCACTAAACCACATCCCCAGCCCCTTCCTACTGAATTCTACATAAAGTGAGTCAGGAAATCTTGACAGTTTTGAGGAGTTAAGGGGTTCCAAAGGTCTCGAACAGTTTACCCTCTCTTAACATACAGTTTCTACTCAAGGAGAGAGATGTCATGTGTCACTTGCATTTTACTGTTCTTAATTATGGAAGTATCACTACAAAGTGCTATGAATTATCTTTTAAAGCTATTTGGGGAGTCATCTGTTTTTTCCACATGCTTTATGCCCACATTAATGAAATAACTGGTATACAGTTTCTAAAGTATTTAAGGACTTACCACCCATCTAGCCACTTCCTGATTTTCTAGTTGCTTCATTAATGAGTAAAGTCTCACATCTGCTAGAGCAGACAGAAGCGCTTGGGCAAGTCTGGGAGTCCAGATCTTCATTAAGTTAAAAAGAAGAAGAAGTTGTTAAACACATCTTTTGGCTTATACTGAATTATCATAAAATCAACAAGCTGATCCAACTATCATTTGAAAGCCATTTCTAGTACAAAAACAGACACAATGTATTATTCTGTTCTTTGTGAAAATATATGTTTTCTACCAAAATTACATTAATTTCTCATGGACTTACAAAAGGTAGTTTTACCATTCTCATTTTTCTGTTTTCATACATGTTTCATATATATATTTTACACGTTTCATATACATAAGAAATATGTGAGATATATATCTTAAAACACTACTAATTTTAATTTAAATAGCTAGCAAACCATTTTATTGTGTTGAGATTTATTTTAGAAGCATATTTATTTCCATTAGCATATAATAGGTTTTTTATTTTTCTTATAATCAAACATTTATGGTACTGTATACTAAGCATCATACTAATAGTGTACTTTACAAAGTTCATTCAGTCTTAATAATTTTTTGAGGTAGATGCTGTTTTATCCTGTTTTATAGATAAGAAAACTGAGGCACAGTGAGATGAAGTAATTTTCCCAAGGCTGCAGAGCTAGTTAGCAAGGAAGCCCAAGATTCAAACCCAGGCGTGCCTGACACCAAAGCCTGTGCTCTTACTGCTAAGTAATACTGTTTTCCCATCCTACACTATAGAAAATAATAATTGTAATATATAGAAAATATATTACAATTAAATTACATTTTAGCATTAGCATGTCTGAGACTTTGCTCAGTTCACAGCTTCTAAAGTCTACCTTATGTTAATTGGAGACTCTGCTATTGCTCTTAAATTCTTTTTTCCCAGCATTGTCACCTTATTATTTTCATTGTTCTGATCCACAGATTACTGGGGGGAAAAAAAAGCTGGATGTTGTGGCACATGTCCGTAATCTCAGTGGTTGGGAAGCTGAGGCAGGAGGATTGCAAGTTCGAAGTCAGCCTCAGCAATTTAGCAAGGTCCTAAGCAATGTAACAAGACCCTGTCTCAAAATAAAGAAGGGCTGTAGATGTGGTTCAGTGATTAAGCACCCCTGGGTTCAATTCCTAGTACCAACCCCCCAACAAAACAAAAACCCCAAAAGTATTCTATGATCATGGTATTCAGATGACGTTAAAGAATAATCTACGAATAAATTAAAATAAACTAAAGAACTGGACTGTGGCTCAGAGATAGTGTGCCTGCCTAGCATTCACGAGGCCCTGGGTTTCATCCCCAGCACCACAACACAAAACAAAACAACAACAACAACAAAAAAAAAAAAAAAAAAAAAAAAAAAAGAAGAAGAAAAAAAAAGAAATTAAAGAGTAAATATATTACAATTAAATTACATTTTAGCATTAGCATGTCTGAGACTTTGCTCAGTTCACAGCTTCTAAAGTCTACCTTATGTTAATTGGAGACTCTGCTATTGCTCTTAAATTCTCTTTTCCCAGCATTGTCACCTTATTATTTTCATTGTTCTGATCCTCATTTCTTAGTAATGGGGAATCAAATATCAGTTCAAAGGAGAAGGTATAACCCTGCTTTAAAACAATACCCCTAGGGCTGGGGTTATGGCTCAGTGGCAGAGCACTTGCTTAACACATGTGAGGCACTGGGTTCAATCCTCAGCACCACATAAAAATAAATAAAGGTATTGTGTCTATCTACAACTAAAAAATTTATTCAAACAATACCCCCTAGAGCTTCAGTGTCTTTCTAGGCTCCAAAAAGTACCCCAAAATTTGGAATACTGAGCCATTAGCCCTCTGTAACTGAAAAATAGAGAAGGCCTAAACTTCTAGTTTAACCTAATGACAGCTTAAAAGATCTAGAATGTGAAGCTAGAGAAAAATTTGTACTATTGGTCCTCCTTTGTAACCTCTCTTGGAAACTGACCCAGTAAAATTCAACATCTAGGAATTACAATCCTTCTTATTATTGATGCCAGTTACTACATTGCACAATGATTACGCATATCATTAAATTTCTGTCACATTAATTTTTTCTAAATTTGAATTTCAACACTAAATACTGAGTGGGTTTATATGTGTTTAGTCTTCATAAGCTCATATAACATGGTTTTCCACTTACAAGTTAAAAAAAAACACCAATCTCAAGTGATTCTTTTATGAAGGAAATATACTTCTTTTTTTTTTTTTGTGGTTACCGGGGATTGAACTCAGGGGCACTTGACCACTGGGCCACATCCCCAGCCCTTTTTTGTATTTTATTTAGAGACAGGGTCTCACTGAGTTGCTAAGTGCCTCACCATTGCTGAGGCTGGCTTTGAACTCGTGATCCTCCTGCCTCAGCCTCCCAAAGTGCTGGGATTACAGGCGTGCGCCACCGCGCCCGGCTAGGAAATATACTTCTAACATTCAAATTATGTGTATATAAAAGTTATTTTGAAAATCTGCACATATTAACAGAATTCCTCACAGCAGGACATACTCAGTCTTGTGTTCTTTTGAGGGTGATGGTGGTACTGGGGATTGAACTCAGGGGTGCTTTCCATTGAGCTGCATCCTCAGCCCCTTTTTATTTTGGAGAAAAGGTCTTGCTAAATTGCTTAGGGTCTCACTAAATTGCTGAGGCTGGCCTCAAATTTGTAATCCTCCTGCCTTAGCCTCCCACATGGCTGGGATTACAGGCTTGCACCACTGCACCTGGCCCCAGCATTTTTTTTTTTTTTTTTTAGCTGTAGATGGACACAATATCTTTATTTTTATTTATTTTTATGTGGCGCTGAGGATTGAACCCAGTGCCTCACACATGTAAGGCAAGTGCTCTACCACTGAGCTATAACCCCAGCCCATGGCCCCAGCCCTTTTTATTTTTTATTTTAAGAAAGAGTCTCCCTGAGTTGCTTAGAGTCTTGCTAAATTGCTGAGGTTGGCCTGGAACTTGTGACTCTTCTGCCCCAGCCTCCTGAATCACTGGATTATAGGCATGCACTACTGCTCCTACCCAGTTTTGTGTTTTGTATGTCTTTGGCATCATGGGCATTCCAAATGTGGTTGGACTTTAGCAACAGTAGTCTTTTTAAAACAAACTTCATGGTACCAATAATATAACTTAGTTAATACCAATTAACCCTTGAAAAATGATAGAATACATGTTTTTAATAACTGTTTTGATTACTTTTATTTAAACTTACCAGCAGCTGAACACTATCTTTCCCCAAAAGATGGAGAATCTTGTAAATGCTTGCAAAGATTAAGGGGTAAGTATAACCCCTCAATCTTTCTGTCCATTCCCAGGTCATATAACCATAATTAGTAATATTAAGGATTAAATGTCAAATAGTATTGAAACAATCTATTTACACTTTCATATATAAAACAATATTTTACTCTTTAACATTGAAATTTTAAAACCCAGTATTTTATATTGGCTATCAGAATTAAAACTTCAGTTGGCCAACTAAATGCTTTAACTGCTTCAAGACAGAAATGTGTTTTGTACTTTATCTGAATCTGCCAAATATGAGCATTGTCAGACTATACACACTAAAGGATGTATCAAGTATATTAACATCAAAGAAATATATAGAAGAAATATTGGTATACAACAATGACATACTTTGATAAGTTGAAATTATGAGAAAATGTGTAATCAAAAGAGGATTCAATTCCTAAGATAAATACATATTCATAGCCTGGAAAAGAAACTAGAAAGGATATTTGAAAACCATGTGATGTGCAACTTCAAGAGACTGCCAATACTCATCTGGAACAAAACTTGTCTGAACCAAAAAGCAGTTAAATATTCGTAAAGCTATGGTAAACGAGACCAGATAAATGTTTTCTCCAAGAAGATCTGAAAAACAAAACAATAAGCAATTGTGGCAAAAAAGACAGGCATTCCACTTGCAGAACTTAAAATCTGCCCTTCTGTTTGGCCCTTTGCTTAACCTTTGTTAAGGCACAGTGGTGAACTCTCAAAGTTGACCAAGGCTGAAAAGTACACTAGGGCCAGAGCCTCACAACTAGGTGATGGTCACTCCTTTTATTTAAACCAACTTGTCCTGCAACTTACTGTACAAAGAATATTGAGATAAATACTGGAAAAAAGGACTGGGTTAACTAAGACCTCAGGCTAATTAGGTTACACTACATGAAAGAATCTTGCAAACAAATTACTAATTAGAATACAACTCTGTCAACAGTGGAATATATTCATCATCATCATCATCATCATCAGTAGTAGTAATAGTAGTAGCAGCCAGAAGCGCTTTACCATGGAGCTACATCCCCAGCCCTTTTTATTTTTTATTTTGAGCCAGGGTCTCACTAAATTGCCGAGGTTGGCCTCGAATTTGCGATCCTCCAACAGCCTACGGAGTCCCTGGGATTACAGGCGTGCACCACCAACCCAGCTCCTCTGTATTTTAAAATCTCTTTTTGATAATGTATGCCACTTAATGTGATAATTCCTTTACATGTATGTCATTTAACCCTCAAAACAATGCTATGGGATAGGTATTATTAGCTCCACTTACATAGGAGGAAACTAAAGCTCAGGAATTACATTGCCTTGTCCAGAGTAAAAAGTTGTGGAAAGGCTAAACATTCAAACTCGGGTCAGCCGGCTGACATGCAAGTCTGCTCTTAACCACAAAAGGACAGACTGTATGCCAAATATCTTTTTTAAAAAATATGAATTTAGTTACCAACATTTAAAAATCAGATTTTATATTTAAGTCTGCATTTTCAGCATTCAAATCTGTTTAAGATGGGGCAGCACAGGGCGCAACTGGTAACTGGCAGGCAGTGAAAAGTAGGGCACTTCCTTTGAATCAGGATGTAGCTCTCCATACATTCCCCTCACTCACCTCCGGGGCGCCGGCTCTCGCCCTGGGCGCTTACATACAAGGTAGACTTTCTCTTTCGCAGCTTCATCTTCTCGTGGGAACGGTTCTGGAGGGCGCGGAAAGCAAGGCCGCCACCTTCCGGCTCCATTCCCCACCTGCTGGGAGGCCAGCTGAAGTTCCCCAGCCGCCACCTTCCAAGGACGGAAGGAAGCTGGAGAAACGCGCGCTGCTGCTGCTGCACTAAGTTTGGTCTTTGCGAGCAGCCGTCGCTCGCAGACGCGGAGGTATCCGGACAAGGGCAAATCTTCACGCCAACCCGCAAGGTGGTCCCCGCGGCCGAAAGGTACCGGTTGGGATCCGCGCCACTACGCTCTGCTGAGGGCTCCCCGGTTTTCCCTTCGGCATTGCCTACCCGCGGAGGCCGGGAAGAGCTGCCTGTCTTTGGTTCTGTCTCTGCTCCGGCTCCGGAAGCGCTGCCGGAAGGAGATCGGTCTCACCTCGCGGGGGCAGGCGAAGGCGCGGGGGTGAGCGTCGCCGAGCGGCCGCCTGACGGTCGGAGGTACCTGAGTGCTGGTATTGCTGGTAATGGTAATTATCAACGTTAGTGTTTGTGTAACATTGCACTGCTTCGGTGATCTTACAGAAATTCTCTGTTGAACGGGTAGTCAGGATAGCATATTGCACAGATGTAGAAACAGGCCTAAATGACGGGGGAGGAAGGGTGTTGATTTAACCCTTAGCCATTGAACCAAGATTGATGAAATTTGTCATTTACTGGCTTAACTGTAGGATATAGGAGAAAACAGGCTTTTCTTGCCCAAGATAATTTAAATTACATTTCAGAGATATTAAGGGCAGGCTAGTTAGTTTATAGTCTGATTTTTGTGACCTCAGGTGTTGGTTTAGGAGGCCATGTTAAAATCGAATAAACAAATCCTTCACTGTGCTTTCCTTTTTCACAAATATATACCAGTTTTTCTAGATAGTAAAGTGTTGGCAAGAAATATTACTTTCTGGAAAGCTTTAGTCTTTCAATTGTTTAAAGTATAATAGCATATTTCATTATATTTTTCTTAAAGTAGATGGCACATAACTTATATTTGATGTCTTCTTGTGCTTACTAAAACAACAAAAGGAACTCATTTTTGGGGAGGCAGGTTATTGAAACCAAAGGTGCTTTTTGCCACTGAGTCACATCTCCACCCCCTTTTTTATTTTGACAGGGTTTCACTAAGTTGCTTAAGTCCTTGCTAAATTGCCCATGTTGGCCTGGAACTTGAGGTCCTCCTGCCTCAGCCTCCAGAGTCGCTGGGATTACAGGTGTGGGCCACTATCTCAGGTGGAACTCATTAAATCTTTTAGCCCCTTAAACAATTGTTCTTATAATACATACTACTAAAAAACATGAATAATACAAAAAAGACTAATGAAAAGTAACAATTCTCCACCTACCTTTCTCTTGCTTCCAGATCACATTTCTCAGAGGCAACTACAACTTTTTCCAAATGGTTGTTTTTGTGTGTGTGTGTGGGGGGGGGGGTATGAGTTAAAAGTATAAAGAGTGTGTCATTCCCTGCCATCCTTTTCCCATTTTAAGCTATCCATTTAGAACTACTGAGAACATACTGTAATAAAAGAGGATTTAGCTTTGTCTTACATCATCTCCTTCCATAGTTAAATTGATGCGTCAATAGTACAAAAATAGCCGGGCGCGGTGGCGCACGCCTGTAATCCCAGCACTTTGGGAGGCTGAGGCAGGAGGATCGCGAGTTCAAAGCCAGCCTCAGCAATGGCCAGGCACTTAGTAACTCAGTGAGACCCTGCTTCTAATAAAACACAAAAAAGGGCTGGGGATGTGGCCCAGTGGTCAAGTGCCCATGAGTTCAATCCCCAGTACCAAAAAAAAAAAAAAATAGTACAAAAATGTTGTTCATTCTTGAGCAAAGTAGTGACATGAAATCTTTAAAAAGTGATTATACTAAGTCATTGCTTTGTTTCCTCTTTTCTTTGTACACAGATATGAAGAGATTTGCTGGATGTGGAATATAACTTTTCAGAACCACCTTTGTTTTATGCTGTGTTTGTTGCAACAATGTTTGGGAGATTGACTCTTCCACAACTGCTTTTTGCTGGAGTCCTTGGACTTGCTGGAGGAATATATATTTATCAACCAATATTTGAACAATATTCCAGAGAGCAGAAGGAATTAAAAGAAAGGGTGAAATTGGCACAAACATCAGAGGAGAAGAAAAGTTAATACTACTGGAGTTGAATTGTAACAATTGAATAAATTTCTGCTGAAATTATACATTAACTGTAAATAACCTAGGAGAAACTTAGGTATTTTTAAACACAAATAAATGATGTGTAATGGTATTTTTAAAACTAGCACTATTAATTTTAATGTTTTATTTGCAATTTTTAAAAAATATTTATTTGCTTTAGTTGTACACAATGCCTTTATTTATTTTTACGTGGTGCTGAGGATCGAACCCGGGCCGCGCACGTGGCCCTTTATTTGCAATTTTAAATCTTTATCAGGACAAATTAGTAACTTCAGGGCAATATATAAATTGATTCAGTTGATGCTTTAACAGTTTAGTATGAACTCTTTGAGATTTTTTTCTTCCATGAACTTAAAAATAGCTTTGATTAAAATGTCAAATATATGTCAGGCTTGGCTTTTTTGGCTATAGGCAGACTGGGATTCTGTTCTGTATGTCTTCTCATTCTGGGACCCAGGCTTAAGGAACAGCCCCTATCTGAGCTATGCCAATATAGGAGAGAAAGACTGAGAGGAAGCATACAATGGTAGGCTTTTGCTCAGTTGTGGCAAATGTCATATCTTTTCATAATTTTGTTGGTTTGGTGCCGGGGTCCAGCCCCAGCGGGATCCAGGGGGTCCTGAAGGATGAGTAGAATCGGTGCAAGGAATGGGATGAGGAGTTCTGTTTGAGCAGTCTCCAGAGAGAGAGCTAATCTTGTTTCCTCTGGGTCTTTATTTATATGCTTTCAGTATGGGTACAGAATCATTCCAATAAAATGCGTCATTAATTTACAGTTTCCAGATATGTGTAATTCTCCCAGAATGTAACAGTTCCTTGTTTAACAGGTGCCAGACTACGTAACCAGACTCATTAATTACATGAGTAATTAACCTATACATGAGTAATTAACCTATCATTAATCTTTAAAGTATACTACGCCTCAAAGCTTATGAGTCTAAAAATATTTCTATAATCATTGATAACTCTTGTAGTTCTTCTTTTAAGAAACACATGTCCTATGAAAACCTATTCTAATTTTTAACATGCAGTGTCCACTTTTCAAGTGAAGCAGGGGGAGTGAAGAAGGAACAATAGAAATCTGTAACTGGTTGTGATCATACCTGTTGAGTTGCTTTCTCAGAGTTTCTTTATTCTTTTGTTAAAGTGCCCCAGGCCTTAAATCTTTGTAATCTTTGACTAAAAGTTAAGCTTTGTAAGTCAACCCAGTATGTCAGCCCATTCCATCAATAGTAACTATGTGTTTTCCATCCTCATCATAAATCCCTGTGTAAGGTAAAGGAGGGTCTGTTGGAGGATACCATAATCTTCCTTTAACCAAGTAGGCTATGTATGGTGGACCCTGTACTATGGGTAAAATAATTCTTTTTCTGTAATTAGGCCTTTGCAAGGGTTGTGGCTTTAGAACAAAAGGCTCAGTAGGAATTATTAACTGAGGGGCAAACAACTCTTGTTGCCCAAGTTTCTTCCAGACACCTGTGGACATTTCTCAGTTATGTTTTTAGTCCCATTCTTGGAATATTCTTGCATGTCTGAACAACATGTTTTCTCCCTTGGAATTGGCAAATTTCCTGTCATACATATCATAAGTATCAATAATAAAAGACACATTGTTAAATAACTCCTATGGTTCTGGTTTCCAGATACAGGGACCTTGTGTTTGTATTAATGCTGTGACCTTGTCAGACAGTGGGTGCTGGAACACTTTTCACCAGTTTGGAGCATGTCACATGGTCAGTCCCAAAGCCAACAAGGCAAGGACATTGATTATTCCCACAGGATGCACTGTTAAGTCAATAAATAGAAATATGCAATCCTATTATATCTGAGGAATAATAATCCTAACACATTAGGTTAAATTGAACTGCTTTTGATCCTTCTTTTGAGACGTATCCATTGGCCAGTTTAGAAGTCACATACCAAGTGATAGAGGCTGAGGTTTTGGTTTTGTTTTTGTTTTGGTAAAGATGTGTCCAGGTCAAAACCACAGTGAGAACTACAGTATTCCTCAGTAGTAGAGTGCTGAGCATGCACAAAGCCCTGGGTTCTGTCCCCAGCACCAAAAAAAGAAAACCAAAAAATGGACAACTATAATGACATATCGCTTTATATTCACTAGGATGATTACAATCAAAAAGACAAAAAATGATGTGGAGCAATTGGAATCACCATGTATTGCAGTGGAAATATAAAATGGTATAGCCACTTTGCGAAAGTTTGGCAGTTCTTCAAGTGGTTAAACTTAATTACCATATGGCCCAGCAGTTCTCCTAGATATATACCAGATAGAATTGAAAACAAGTTTATACTAAAGATGTACATGCATGTTCATAGCAGCAATATTCATAATAGCCAGAAACTAGGAACAACCAAAATGGCCATTAAGTGATGAATGGATAAGTAAATGTGATATAGCTCTACAATGGAATATTATTCAGCCATAAAGGTGAATGAAGTACATATTACAGCATGGATAACATTTAGAGTACATTAAGAAAAAAGCCAGGCACAAGGGGCCTCTTATTGGTATGATTCCATTCATGATATGTTCATAACAAGTAAAGGTATAGAGAAATAAAGCAGATTAGTGGCTGCCAGAGACTGAGTGAAAGGGGTAGAGGGACTGTTAGTGGGTATAGTGTTTCTTTTTAGGCTGATGAAATATTCTGAAGCTAGATAGTGGTGACCAGTGTATGACTTTCAAAACCTGAATGGCACAGTTTTAAAGGGAATTTTATTGTGTGTGACAGATACTGCATTTTGCAATTTACTTGTTTCCTGCTTAACAGTAGCATAAAATTCATTTTTTTTTTTTTTTTTTGGGTACCGGGGATTGAACTCAGGGGCACTCGACCACTGGGCCACATCCCCAGCCCTTTTTTGTATTTTTTTTAGAGACAGGGTCTCACTGAGTTGCTAAGTGCCTCGCCATTGCTGAGGCTGGCTTTGAACTCGCGATCCTCCTGCCTCAGCCTCCCAAAGTGCTGGGATTACAGGCGTGCGCCACCGCGCCCATGGCACATCAGTTTTTTTTTATAAAGCTGTGCATCCAAAATAGCAGTTGCAATTGATAACAGTAGCATAAAATCTCATCAGTAAATTGTGGTATAATATACATAAATTTTGCCATTTTAAGGGTACAATAACTGGCATTATGTACATTCACGTTGTACAATTGTTACCATCATCCATCACCAGAACTTTTTCCATCTAATAGTTGCAAGACCCAGAAAGATATATTGAATTGGGTTATAAAGACTCACCACTATTTCCTTCAGGTCTTTGAATGTGGCATTGATGTCTACAATTATTTGCACGAATTTTTTCTGATTTACAAGGTAAAGCAGACTCAGGTTTACAGTTGGCCATTTCTACCACAAAGGTCAATGTGAGTTCTCTATGAACTACTGAGTTTATATCCTACTTAAGGACTGAGAACACAACCTGTAGAGTGGGTCCTATAAGATTAAGTTGGGGGCTGGGGTTGTGGCTCAGTGGTAGAGTGTTTGCCTAGTGTGTGTGAGGCACTGGGTTCGATTCTCAGCACCACATATAAAGGTTCATCTACAACACTCCTCTCTCTCTCTCTCTCTTTCTCTCTCTCCACACACACTCTCACCACACACATATATATATATATATATATATATATGTATATATATATATATGTATAGAATTGACATCCATGTCAGTTGTAATCTATGAAGGACAACACCATTAAACTTCAAAGATGTCAGTACCTTCCACCAGGGTGTCCATCAGTGAAAGGAGCCTCTTTACAGTTTTCCCAGGTAACACAAGCAGGCACTGGTTTCTCTAGTCTCACTATTCCTTCTAATCTCAAAATAGGAGGTCCAAGTGAGGGAGTAAGTTTAAGGAGGAAAAACCAAGACTGATATATTTTCAAGCTGACCACTAAAGGATCAGACTTGATCCTTTGGGAATATCTGAGGAGACTAGGAGGTTTTAACTACTATTTTGAAACAATTTCAGATTTAGAGGAAACACAAAAATAGTACCAAAAGTCTTTTACACACTTATTGCCTAAATTCTACAATAGTTAACATTTTATATTTAATCTCTTCCTCTGTGTGTGTGTGTGTATACATGTACGTTTTTCTAAATCCTTTCAAAGGTTGCATGTGTGATGCCTTTTTTAGCCCTAAATATTTATGTCAATTCCTGAATACAGTGATATTCTCTTTCATAATCATTTATTTAGGTCTTTAATTTATTTTGACATTTTCTTATAGTTTTTAGTGTATAAATCATGCATTTCCATGGTTAAATTTATTTCTAGTATTTTTTGATGGTATTTTAAGTGGAATTGTTTTTTTTTTATCAATTTTCTTTTTGGTTGTTCATTGATAATATGTAGAAATACAACTACTTTTTGTGTGTTGATCTTATATCTTGTATCTTTGCTTATTTCATTTATTGGTTCAAATAATGTATGATTTCTTTCTTTCTTCCTTCCTTCCTTCCTTCCTTCTTTCTTACTTTCTTTAAACCCAAGGCTTTGTGCATGCAAGGCAAGCACTCTACCATCTGAGCTATATCCCTAGCCCATGCATGATTTCTTTATATAAGATCAAGTCCTTGGTTCATTTTACTGGAAGGGGCTATTTAGATATCAAGATCTGTGTGCTAAGCATGCTCTTAGCTACTGTGATATAATTGCTTCTAGGAACTCTTACCATACATATACATATACATATATTTATATCTGTTTCTGTATTTCAATGTTTTAAATTGTAGTGTCAGAAAAGGCACTTACACTGGACCCAGGAGTTATACTGCACCCAGTTTTGTGACTGAGTTAGAAGTGGTTCAGAGATGATTTTGAACTGATGCACAAGAATGTTCAGTGATCTGTGTGTCTATAACACACTCCAGTTTTCCTCTTACCTTTTTTTTTTTTTTAATTAGATTCGTTTTCACACTTCTTCTACTCATACCTTAAATGTTAGCTATTCCTCTGGGTTATGTAATAAACCCATTACTGTCTCATTGATTCTTATGTCTTCCGGTACCTTTTGGGTAATAGCTCTAGCACACATCATCTGTGCTTATTTGTTTACACACTAAACAGCTTCACTTGGATGTTCTGTTGGTATTAGCATGCCAAATTGGAAAAGTCCTAAACTCATTCATTATGGCCTATTTCACCCTCCTTCCCTGCTGCAACTAGGCTTTCTTCCTGTTTCTCAGTGGTTCCTGATTGCCCAAGCCATAACCTGGCCATCTCTAGAAACTCCTCTTTCTCCCTTACCTTCTATAACCAAGTCCTTTTTTTTTTTTTTTTTTTTTTTGGTGATAAAAAATTCAATGCATTTATTTCCCCATTTTAAAAAATATTTATTTATTTACTTTAGTTGTACACAATGCAATGCATTTATGTTTACGTGGTGCTGAGGATCAAACCTGGGCCACACACGTGTGAGGCAAGTGCTCTGCCGCTGAGCCACAACCCCGCCCTATTTCCCCATTTTAAAAAAATGTTAAATATCAAGATTTGACGCCGGGCGTGGTGGCGCACGCCTGTAATCCCAGCACTTTGGGAGGCTGAGGCAGGAGGATCGCGAGTTCAAAGCCAGCCTCTGCAATGGCAAGGCACTTAGCAACTCAGTGAGTAGCAACTCAGTGAGACCCTGTCTCTAAATAAAAAATACAAAAAAGGGCTGGGGATGTGACCCAGTGGTTGAGTGCCCCTGAGTTCAATCCCCGGTAACACACACACACACACACACACACACACACACAGATACAAAATCAAGATTTGAGAACTTTTCTATTTAATTACACCAACTAAAAATGATAAGAACCTGTGTTTCTATTATCACATCATTATTATTTTTTAAATTTATTTGAAGTTGTTGTATGTATAAGAGTAGCATGCATTACAATTCATAATACACATATAGAGCACCTTTTTACATATTACTGTTTATATAAAGTGTATTCATATTATTCATGTCTTCAATCATGCATTTAGGGTAATGCTATCCATCTCATTCTACCATCTTCTTTTTTTTCCCCTTTATACTCGCTTGCCTCCTCCCTTTCCCTCCCTCTCCATTGACTTTTCTAGTGTTCCTCTAATCCTCCTATGCTCCCTGCCCCAACCCCACTGTGAATCAGCCTCCTTCTATCAGAGAAAACATTCGACATTTGGATTTTTGAGATCGGCTAACTTCACTTAGCATTATATTCTCCAACTTCATCCATTTACCTGCGAATGTCATTATTTTATTTCCTTTTTATTACTGAGTAATATTCCATTGTGTATACCACATTTTTTAATCCACTTATCTACTGAGGGGCATCTAGGTTTGTTCCACAATCTAGCTATTGTGAATTGTGCTGCTATAAACATTGATGTGGCTGTGTCCCTGTAGTATGCTGCTTTTAAGTTCTTTGGGAATAGACTCAGGAGTGGGATGGCTGGGTCATAAGGTGGTGCCATTCCCAGTTTTCCAAGGAATCTCCATACTGCTTTCCATAATGGCTGCACCATTTTGCAGTCTCACCAGCAATGTATGAGTTTACCTTTTTCCCCACACCCTCTCCAACATTTATTGTTGTTTGTGTTCTTAATAGCTGCCGTTCTGACTGGAGTGAAATGAAATCTTAGGGTAGTTTTGATTTGTATTTCTCTTATGGCCACAGATGTTGAACATTGTTGATTGATTGTATATCTTCTTCTGAGAAGTGTCTTTTCAGTTCCTTGGCCCATTTATTGATTGGGTTATTTGTTTTTTTTGGTGTTAAGATTTTTGAGTTCTTTATATATTCCAGAGATTAGTGCTCTATCTGATGTGCATGTGGTAAAAATTTGTTCCCAATTAGTAGGCTCTCTATTCACCTCACTGATTGTTTCTTTTGCTGAGAAGAAGCTTTTTAGTTTGAATCTATCCCATTTATTGATTCTTGATATTAATTCTTGTGCTACAGGAGTCTTATTAAGGAACATATAACCAAGTCCTTTTGATTGGCTCTCCTAAGTATCTCAGATTTATCCATTCGTCTCCATCCTGTGGCCACTGCCTTACCCATATCAGTATTATCTCTCATTTGGAGTTAATCACAACAATTGATCTCCCAAATCCATTCTTAGCTTTATAGCCATTAAGAACCTGCCAGGCGCGGTGGCGCACACCTGTAATCCCAGCACTTGGGAGGCTGAGGCAGGAGGATCGTGAGCAAAGCCAGCCTCAGCAATGGCGAGGCACTTAGCAACTCAGTGAGACCCTGTCTCTAATAAAATACAAAAAAGGGCTGGGGAGGTGGCCCAGTGGTCGAGTGCCCCTGAGTTCAATCCCTGGTACCAAAAAAAAAAAAAAAAAAAAAAAAAAAAGAACCTGAGTTCTAAGTTCTGGTCCTGGCTATGCCACTTATTAGCTATTTGATCTTGGTCAGATTGCTTGATCACTTTAAGACTCAGTTGCCTTTTCTGTAACATTGGGAAAAGAATCTTTCCAAAGACAAGAATAGGGCAGCTGCCAGGAGTAAATAAGGAGATGTATGCAAAGTTACTAGCATATTGGATGACTCCTAGTAAATGTTCAGTAATGTTAGCTATTATCATTGCCATCATTCTAGGATTTTTTTAATTTATTTTTTATTCTAAGTTATTAGAAATGACGGCAGAATGTATTACATTTCATATTATACTTGTAGAGCACATTTTTACATATCTCTGGTTGTATACATTCTAGGATATATATATATGTATATATATATCTGGTTGTATATATTCTAGGATTTTTAAAAATAATCTAGCCTATGCTTATTTTTCAGTTTCTTCTTTGATTGCTTCCTTCCACTCCTGAAGCTTTTCTGAACTTCTTATAGTTGCTCCGATATCTAATTCTCTTTTTTGCTTGTAGGGCTTTTCTTCTGTTCCCTTTTCCTGAAATTCTCTTCTCTCTCACCCTCCTACTTTATTCACCCATCTTAACATATATTGCTTTTTCTTAAATGTGTTGATTTGGTGTCACTTTTCTGTGTTCCAGTTCTCCCCCTGGACTCCCGCCCCTGGTTCTTATTTTGAGACAGAATAGTGCTGTGCTGTCCAGGTTGGTATTGAACTCCTGAGCCCCGGTGACCCTCCTTCCTCACTCAGCCTCCTGAGTTGCTGGGATTACAGGTATGCACTACCACACCTGGCTCAGTTACTGAATTATTGTTCACTATCCTACTATGATTTGGATTTAGTTTGGGTCATGGGGCACTGACCTAAGAAGGGACAGATGTATCCAGGGGAGTAGATCAGGTCTTGTGGGAAAAGTTAGTTCCTGTAAGAGCAGGTTGTTTAAAAAAAACACAAGACTTGCCCCTTGGTCTCTTGATTCCTCCCTCACACACATATCCCATGTACACAGGCCTTTTTCTTTTCTGCATAACATCTATCATGTTATGACACAGCCAGGGGAATGGGGGGGGTGCTCATCAGTGCCATGCTATTTGTATTTTTCAGCCACAAGACTCTTTAAAAAATGTTTATTTATTTACTTTTAGTTGTATACATTGCATTTAATTTTACGTGGTGCTGAGGATCGAACCTGGGGCCATGCACGTGCTAGGTGAGCACTCTACTGCTGAGCCACAACCCCAGCCCAGCCACAAGATTCTTGAGCCAAATAAACTTTTTTTTTTTTCTTTTTCCTTTTGTTACTGGGGATTGAACCCAGGGTGCTTAATCCTGGAGCTATATCTCCAGCCCCACCCCTTTTAAAAATCTTTTAAACAGGGTCTTGCTAAGCTGCTGTTATGGAGCCTGGCTTTGAACTTAATGATTCTCTGACTAAACTTCCCAAGTTGTAGGGATTACAGTCGAGTACCACCATGCCTGGCTTAACCTCTTTTCCTAAGGAAGCTCCAAGTCTCAGGTATTTTGTTATAGTAACACAAATATGGACTAAGTCTCCCAGATCTTAATTGATCAGTGGCTCTCATCCTCTATACATGAATATGAGGCTACTTTTTCTTTTTTAACCTCATCAACAGTCTGATGGTCTTTCTTACATGGGAAACAGCTCTTGAAATCATCATGATGAAATCTGTTACCTTTAATCCCAAGTTTATTGTATTATGTTTGCCTGCAAATATTATTTTGAATGTATGGAATTGCCACACTAGTCCAAATTGGTATAACTAATTTCATGTAGTTCATGTGATTTATGTGATTTTGCAAATAGTACATATTTGAGAAAATAACTGATAATGCAAACTGAGGTGATGCAGATTGGAAGGATGTTGGGGTTGGGCATGTAGGCCTGGGACAGCTGGAATTTGTGGTGGGGATAGATCAGTGAAACTGCTATAGATGGTAAGAGAAGCTGGACTTAGAAGTGGAATTATTAGAGCCCAAGACAGTAACCTCTTTTCCTAAGGAAACTCCAAGTCTCAGGTATTTTGTTATAGTAACACAAATATGGACTAAGTCTCCCAGATCTTAATTGATCAGTGGCACTGATCAATCTAAACAGGCCACTGTTTAGAACTCCAGAATATTGTTGGGTGAATTTGGCTGCCTCTGAGGGGGGAACCAGGTAGTCTGAACCACATCTCAGCCCCAGGTCCAGTCTCTCTGCAGGTCCACACAAAACCATGGGTGCTTAGAGGAGGGAGCCACTGGGGGGCAGCAAAGCCTCTCAAAATTCTCCCGACCCAGGCTGTTCCTTCAAGGCACTAAGGTTTTCTTTTCTTTTTCCCCCTTCTTTTTCTTTCATTTATCATTTTCCCCCTCCCTTTCTCTTGGCACTGTGGCCTTTACCACTGAGCTACATCCTCAACCCTTTTTATTTTTTATTTTTATGTTGACACAGGGGCTTGATAAGTTACTGAGGCTGACCTCAAACTTGTGATCCTCCTGTCTCAGCCTCCTGACTAGTGGGGATTATTGGTGTGGGCAATCTTGTGGGCTTCCTTATTTTCTTCGGTCTCTTAGAAAATCAGTGATTTCAAAAACCAAATTAGACCGTGAGCAGACTCCATTTGTCACTTTCTCCAAGAATTGTGTGTGTGTGTGTGTGTGTTCTGCTTGAATTTTACCTTATTTCTTCCCATCTCATTTCCAAAACCTTCCCTTTGTCGGGAAGGTCATGCCCAGGCGGACCCAAGCAAGGAGAGATGGCAGGAAGGACAGGGGCAGAGTTGGACTCTGGGCGCTAACGGGTGCCTGGACTCCTAAATCCAGTGAAGATGGGGGCGACTTGAGGCCGTCCAGCACCTCTGGCTACTACGAGGGAGACACAGATCTGAAGCCCTGAAAACACCTATAGCAAACCATTTTCTACGGAGATTTGTTGAAAGACATCAAACCATACTTCGCAGCTCACAACCTGGGGCAGTTTGTAAATGTCACCCTGGTGTCTCAAAATGAAAACAACTCCTGTCGTTTCTCGCTTTCCAGAATAGGGCAGCGGAGCCTTGGGACAATGAGGAGAGCGTGGCCTTTTTGTGGCTCACAGGAAGACCCGTGGGGCAGGTGCAGTCAACCTGGGAGCAGTGCACGAGCAGGCCCTGGGTCTTCACTCGTCCTCCCCCTCCTCGGTCGTGCGGGGGGGTGCTCCACTAGGTGACAGGAGGAAGCGGGAGGTGGAGGAAAGAGAGGAGGGCCCGCCCCCACCTCGCTCTCCTTTACGGGAAGTGATGTGGGGCCAGACGGAAAATACCCGCCAAGGACCCAAAAAAGGCCAGCAGCAGTGGACGCCGAGGGCAGGGACACAGCTGCGGTGGGGCCAGGACCGCCGGGCCGAGGCAGGTAAGGGCGGGAGGCTGCTGGAGCAGCGGAGGCGCGCTGGAGTCCCGAGCACCCAGCAGGTTCCAGTCCTTCCCGGAGGACTGAGCCAGGTGGCGGGTGAGCCGCGAGTCTGCCCCGGGGGCTGGGGTTGGAGGCTGCGGCTCCTTTTCTCCCCGCCCCCCTGCGCCTGAGTCCGCCAGAAAAGTGTCTTTGCTTCTCCCAGGTCCTCAACTCAGACCAGCAATGACATCCGCTGAGGCCGAGGATTAGCCCCCAGATCGGGCTGGGGTCTGAGGTCACCTCACGGTGGCAACCAGGTGCTAGAATCCCTTTAAGAAGGGGTGGAGACTTCACTGGAGAGAGAGGAGGAAAGTCTGGGACCTCGCACACTGCTCCCCAGTTCTTTAGCCCCCCTCCTGTTGTTTTCAGCTTAATTATCTGAGGTCTTTACATCCTTGTTGGTAAGAGTCTGGACTGCAAAGTAGCCGTGTGGGAGAGATTCTCCCTTTTTTCGTCGGTTAGACAGAAAATCCTACCTGGCAGCCAAGTTCTCTGTCATGACTGGTGTTAGGGCTGATGGATGACAGGTTTGGGTAACTATTGCAAAAGCCCGTCTCTGTCCCAATATGTAACCATTTGCAAAGTCAGTCCTGAAGTGAAGGAAATCTTGCGAGCCCTTGATTTAGTTTTTGCTTTTGGCCTCCTTCTGATCACCTGAGTTCATATGGCCTCCGAATCTTCTGCCCCAGGGTCCTTTTCTTTACCTCTAAGGACCAACAGCTGTTGGATGAATCCTCCCTGTATGGTTGGCTGATCAGTCAGATATTGGGTAGGTGGGGATATGGTTATGCCATATAAGCATTTTGTAATTATGTCTTAGAAACTTGCTTTCGAGGGAAAACACAGTCTGGAAAATAGGGCTTCTTCAGTTTGTTAGAAATAGAGAAAGACTAATATAATGCTGAAAGAACTTGTGTAAGGTTTTTTTTTTTTTTTTTTAACCTTGTTTTTAATTCTTCCATATCTTTCTTCTTTCTGATGGTCTGCCTTAATTTTTAGTTTTGATAAAAATATAATTAATCCATCTTCTTTTGTTGCTTGTACTTGTGTCAAATTTAAGAAACCATTGTCAAATCCAAGATACGAGAATTTACACTTATGTTTTCTTATACCTAAGAGTTTTATAGTTTTAGTTCTTACATTTCACTCTTTTATCCATTTTAATTTAATTTTTGTGTATGAGGTGAGTTAGAGGGATCCAACTTCATTCTTTTTCATGTGATACTCAGTTCTTCCAGCAGCATTTGTTGAAGAGACTGTTTTCCCCCTTTGAATGATCTTGGCACCTCTGTTGAAAATCAATTGACCATATGTGGGGGTTTATTTCCAGCCTCTGAATTCTACTCCATTAATCTACGCATCTATCCTTATGCTGGTATCATACTGTCTTAATTATTGTAACTATGTAGTAAGTTTTGAAATCAGGATGTGTTCTGAACTTTGTTCTTCTTCTTTTTTAAAAAAACATTTATTTATTTATTTTAGTTGTACACAATGCCTTTATTTTACATGGTGCTGAGGATCGAACCCAGGCCGTGCATGTGCTAGGCGAGCGCTCTACCGCTGAGCCACAACCCCAGCCCTTCCTCTTCTTTTAAATACATTTATTTTATTTATTTATTTTTATGTGTTTTTGAGCCACAAACTTAGCCACACTTTGTTCTTCTTTTTCAAGATTGTTGTGGTTGTTCTGAGTTCCTTGAATTTTCATGTGAAATTTAAGATCAATTTATCAAATTCTGTTGCCTTGGTTTTAGAATATATGTGAGAGTTTTGACATGGGCAACAATCTCTAGGAACCAAACTTTGATTTTCCTTCCTCAAATCTGCTTTTCCCTTGGTCTTCCCTATCTTAGTGAATGGCATCTTCACTCTTAGATAAAACACGCTGCAATTACCTTCGAGTCTCTTCTTTCTGTTATACCCATTATCAAATCCCTCAGCAATTATCTCCAATTCTACTTTGAGAATATATCTAAGATAATAACCATTTTAAACTCTTTTACCCAGTTCCTGTCACCTGTTACCTGGATGACTGCCAAAGCCCCCTAAAGAGCTCCCTGCTGCCATTCTTGCCCTCTGCAGCCTATCCTCAACATAGTAGCCAGTGTGCTCGAAACTCTCCGATAGTCTGTTATCTCAGAAGAACAGTTTTCAGAGTGGCCCATAAGACCCTTATGTGGTCTATGACTTTATCTTCTATTGCTCTTTTCTTTGCTTCCTCTGCTCCAGCCTTACCTTAAGGACTGTTATGCTTGCTGCTTCCTCTGCCTGGACAATGCTCTTCCTTCATATGTCTTCATGTCTTTCTCACTTCTTTCAGGTCCACAGTTATTTTTTTATTTTTAAAATTTTTGTGATACTGGGGATTGAACCCAGGGGCACTTAACCACTGAGCTACATCCCTTGCCCTTTTTAATATTTTATTTAGAGGCAGGGTCTCACTAAGGTGCTGAGGCTGGCTTTGAACTCTTGCTCCTCCTGCCTCAGCCTCCCCAGTTGTTGGGATCATAGGCATGTGTCACCACCCCAGCCCTAAAAAATTTTTAATAGACTTGATATCTCCTGAAAAACAAAACAAGGCTTGCATGTTATAAGTCTGAGCCCCTGAGAAGCAAAATGGTCTTGCCATTGTTGAAATATTTTGATTTGCTCCTGAGGAGGGTAATTTTTCCCTTCCATAGCTTTCACTTTTAAAATGCCTTATGCAGATTTGCTTGTACCATATTTGTTTCTCTGCCTTTTGGTCAGGAAATTGAGTTTATGATCCAGTTTCCCTTAAGTTGATTACCCTGGGAACAGACATGTGCTCTGAATTGAAGGCAGGGATAAAGTTCTTGTAGTTAACTTCATGTCCACAGCAGGAGGAGATGTGTGGAGTAATGAGCATCCCTGTTTGTCCCTCCCTGTCTGGTGGTATGGTACACAGAGGGAACACCACATTCTTTATCTCATATGATTGACAATGTTAAGTGATATTCATATTTTTTAACTGTCAAGTAAAATTAGATGCCTCACTTACTCAAGAGGATTGTGAAAGTTTTGTTTCTCCTTTTCTGTTCTTTTTTGTTTGTTTGTTGCCTCTGTGTATGCTACTCTTGAGAAGCTCTCCAATTAGTGCCTTAGCCATCAGCTCTTAGAACGACCCACGTGTATGGAGTCAGGCTTTTTGATTCTCTTTCCTTTTTTTTCCCCCTTGGTGCTGAGGATTAAACCCAGGGCCCTCATGCTTGCAGAACATGTGTTCTACCACTAAGCTATAACTCCCACTCCTTGACTTTTCATTCTTTTTTTTTTTTTTTTTTTTTTTTTGGTACCAGGGATTGAACTCAGGGGCACTCGACCACTGGGTCATATCCCCAGCCCTTTTTTGTATTTTATTTAGAGACAGGGTCTCACTGAGTTGCTAAGTGCCTCGCCATTGCTGAGGCTGGCTATGAACTTGCGATCCTCCTGCCTCAGCATCCCAAAGTGCTGGGATTACAGGCGTGCGCCACCGCGCCCGGCTTGACTTTTCATTCTTAAAAGTGAAATTCTACTTTGGGGATGGAGATGGGATATCAGATTTGCTAAATAAAAAAGTTTAGGGGCTGGGGTTGTGGCTCAGCGGTAGAGCATTCACCTAGCATGTGCGAGGCTCTGGATTCCATCCTCAGCACCACATATAAATAAATAAATTAAAGGTTTTGTGTTTAACTACAACTAAAAAATAAATATTTAAAAAATAAAAAGTTTAATTTTCATTTCAGATAAACAATGAATAATTTTTTTTACCATAAGTATATCCCATGCAATATTTAGGACACACTTTTATGAAAAGTTATTTGTTATTTATCCAAAAGGCAAATTAAATGGACATGTATTTTTTTCTGGCAGCCTTAGTCAGCGGTCATGTTTAGGCACAGGAAATGCATCCTATCTTGATAATGTCCAAAGAATGACTGAGTGATGGTTCATTCTGTGCACATACCCATCTTAATAAAGGGGAGGATTTGTAAACTCAAGTAGTATTAGAAGGTTAGAGAGCGTTTTGCTTTACTTTAGCTTTTATAATTAGGAAATTTGTATCTAGAGAGGTTAAGTCACTTTGTCAATGTCACATAGAGTTAGTGGCAGAGCCAGAATTGGAGCTCCAGGACCAGTCATAGGTCTGTTGCATGATGCCTTACCTTAAGAAGTCACAGGCAAGTTGCTTCTGTTTTAGTGTTGACCCCTAACCACTCTGTTGTCACCCACTCATAATCACCCCCTTGTCACAGTGTTCTTTCAGTTCCCAGATCCATGTGGTAGCCTAGATTGTTCTCATGAGACACCCTTGACTCTTCTCTGAGAGCTACATGATTACTGAAAGCTATCATTTGGTTGTAGTCCCTGTTGTGATACCAGAAAGCCTGTCATTCAATGTGTTTTTATTCCTTTTAAGGTCTTAGTAATATTTATTCCCTTTTTAAGGTGGACTAACCAAGAGTAATTCTACAACAGCTAAGTCGTGGAATTATTGTCTTATTGAATGCCAGCTTACTTTGAGTGGTCTGTCTTACAAAACTCCTCATCCCTTTAAATTTTGGCAGAATAAATGTAAAAGCTATATGACAAGGGCGAAGCTGGGTGGATAGGTATATATGGCTGATCTGTTAAAGATGTGTCCTATTAATTGATTGATTTTTCAGCTTGGAATCAAACCCAGGGCCTTGAACATGCTAGGCAAGCACTGTACCACTAAGCTATATCCTTAGTCCCCAGATGTGTACCTTTAAAATATTATTTTACTACTACTACTATTCTTATTAGTATTTAAAAATTATTTTACCTATTTAAGAGAGCATTATTGAAAATGAAAATGCTTTCTCTAATTGCCAGTAACAAAAAATATATTTCAGAGTCACTAATCTTGTTTTATTTTCCCATACTTTATTGGTTAATTCATATGAAGCCTTACCAGCTGCCAGGTCAAAGCATAATAAAATCGGTTGCCAAGAGACTGAAAAATCTGTCTGTTCTTATTTGCTGCAGTCATCCCACCACATGGGTGGCTGGTCAAGTCCTAGCTGGGTATGGCTAGATACTAATCTCCTGGGTATTTGTATCATTAAAAGCAAAGACAAGGTCTCAATCGGCTAAACAGGATTATAGGGTATTTTTATTCTTGCTATCCTAGCTGTAATATGGGATGAGACATACAGAAGATGGTTGTAATTGAAGTATTCATTTGAGGTACTTAAGAATTTAAAAATATAACCCATAATTGTTGTTGGGATTTTTTGTTTCTTGATATGTGTGATTGATTTTCATTATGAATCTCACTATTACAAGCAAATGACCCCAAGAAATGAGTGGAGAGATCTAGCAACCCTTGAAAAGATATGGTATTGTCCTTATAGTCAGATCTCTAGAATTAATGTGTCCAAGCAACCTGCTGGTTGTTCTGGGCTTTGTTTCTCTTACTAGGTGCAAGGCCAGCTCTCTCCTCTGTTCTCTACCCTAGGCACAAGGGCAATGAAGCAGGTTGTGATATTTCTTTAAGGACTGACTATCCCTGTATTCCAGAGCTCTTGCTTGAATGTGAAAGAACCAACACAGCCAGAAATCAGTAGGCTAGTTTTTAGTTTCCATATTGCCTGTAATTAACTGTGTGAAATCACACCAGTGGCTCACAGCTGGGTGTGAGTTTGTTCCTATTCCACTAGAGGACATTTTTGATAGTCACAACTGGGGAGTTACTACTTGCACTTAGCTGGTAAAGGCCAGAAATGCTGCTAAACATTCTACAATGCACAGGGTAACAAAGCATTATCCTGCCTGACCTGTGAATAGTACTGAGGCTGAGAAATCCTGCATTAAAATCACTGAGCCTCTGTGGCTTGCATTTTCCCAAGTTACACATTTTCTCTGTCATTTATAGTTTATACCTTAGCTCCACCATTGTGGTCTTTCTAACCTGTCCCTCACCCAATAGGGCTCAGGTATCTGTGTATTTTTTAAAAATCTCTGGAGGGGATGATGATGAGCAGTGGAGTTTGAGAACCACTGTTCTCAGGGATCATGTGAAATGATGTCCTTGGTGGTGCCAGATTTGCCACAGAAGAGTGGACCCTGTGGGGAAGCCTAGCACTAGGAAGTGAGAGGCTGACCTGCAATGCCTGTCTTTGTGTGATTCCACAAGTGCAGAAGCCTGCCAGAGAGACCACAGTGTGCAACTGAAGAATTACACAGGGGTGCTCTTGGCTGACTAGGGTCTGAATTCTCAGCTGACCCCCATAACCTATGCCAGAGGTGCCGTGAAAATAGTCAAGACTGGACAGGGCTGGGGATTTGGCTCAGTGGTAGAGCACTTGCTTAACATGTGCAAGACCCTGGATTCAGTCCCCAGCACTGAAAATAACAAAATTGGACAGTTTATTTACGAACACCCCATTTCCTGCTTACTTAAAGTGTCTCTCAGAGTTTGAAAGTCAGTGACAAAAAAACTCAGTGTGACTCATCAGCCTATTTTGCCACCCAGATAAGGAAGCCTCTTTTCTTATACTTGCTGGATTGAAGAGCTGGTGAGGGGCCTTTGAAACCCTAGGGCCCAGGCCCTCCTCTATCTCTCAGGTTCATAACTGTGCCCCAGGCCACATGGCTAATTGATGGCAGAGAAATTTCCTGGAGGCAGTTCTGCTGGTTTCCTGCTGCATTTTTTTATGCCCCTATGCTAATATTTCTTGATTATAACCAATTTAAGGTGGGTAATCCAAAACTGTGTTGTTTTATTGCTTAAAGGAAGTGGCTTTTAGATGAAACTTTACTAGTGATCAATGTGTCTTTGTCATGAGTGTGTTGTCATTAACATTGACCCAATACATGGTGTCTTTCCACAATGAATAACAATAAATTCACCAACTATATCACTTTCATCAGTGGCAGTTTACTGAATACTTGTGTGTCACTTGGTAGTCATATGCTGGGCTATCACAAGTTCATTTCCAATCTTAATTTCTAATATCTATAACTCTCAAATCACACACACTTCATACAATGGTATATAAATAGGTCACAGGAAAACTAAGAAAGGATTAAAGCCACCAGCCGCAGGGTTACAGGATGCTGTGCCAAGAGCACAGGCAGAGACAGAGATGAATGCAGAGTCAAAGAGTCACTGAAGGTGGTCAGATAAGGATTTTAACAAACCAGTTCCACAGAATTGTCAAAGCACATGTTCCAGGCAGCCAGACAGACAGCAGTTTCAGTTTCAGAGTATCAACTTGGAGTGGGCCACGTGTGGTCATCACAGGCAGGAGAAACCACACTTTGTCCCGATAGGAACAGGAAATTAGAGGTTTGTCGCTGTGGCAATTTTCCTGGGCAAGACCTGTGATGAGTGACCGGGCAATGGGGTCAGGGTGCCACTGTGTTCAATCTTGGGAGGCTCCTTCTGTGGGTCTTGAGTGAGGGGCTTTCATCTGGTGAGGTTGAAAAGCTCCTGTATCTGGTGTTCCTGATATGATTTGGGATGCCCAAGTGTCCAGATACTCCTTGATTTAGTTTGATAAATTGGCATGTATAAGTTATCTATCAATTTGTACCTTATGGTGGTCTTGGTCAGATGGTGATTGTTTACTCGCACAAACAAGGTATGGAGTCATTCTGCCTTGGTACCTGTACTCAAAATGGCAAACTACTGCTTTATAAAATGGAGTAACTCAGGTTTAGGCACAGCTTAAAATTTTCATCTAAGAGTAATTTGGAGCAATGCACAATATGTTCTCCACAGTCTTCCTTAGACCCTTCTGAAATATCACAGAAATGAACAAGTATGTTGTGATTTTTACCTTTCTTGAAGCAAGGAGTCCAGAAATATCTAAGTGCCTGCCATGATGGTTGCTTGGTAACATTCAGATTTAATTTCATGTCACACTATAAAGAAGTCTTCCTGATCACTCTGTTGAAAGTACTCTCTAGTCACTCTCTGTCCTGTCATTGTGTGTTGTCTTCATAGCACTTATTACTATTTAAATTATTTTATATTTATGTTCACCAGATTATTGTCTGTCTCTTCCTCATATAGTCTCTATATGAGGATGGAGGCTTTGCTTTGTAAACTACCATTTGCTGAGTACCTAGAATAATACCTGGAACGTGGTGGATGCTAAGTTAATAGTGAATGTGAATGAATGAATGAATGAATAAGAAAACAGTTGTTTAGAGAAGACCATTTTACAGATTCAGTCATATGTAATACATATTTTCTCCAACACATTGAATTTTGATTTATTTTTTAAAATTAAACCAAGAGTGTTAATTTATTGATATATGAGATATGAAACTGTGTAAGCAGACTAGATTTTTTTGTCTGAGGACTAGTATACTTGTTTCATGTTAAAAAACTTAATGGGAAGCAAATGTAGAAGGAGAAGGCCACCTATAGGTGCCAATTCAGGACACCAGGAACTTAGAAATCAAAACTACCCAAGGGCTTTCATGCTGAAAGAAGCCTGAAAGATCACCGCGTAATGTCCCATTGTGAGTTTTTATTTAAAACACATTTCCACAAAACACATTTTTTTCAGTTTCTCCTTTGGAAATTATAATGTGTTAGGTATGGGGTTTAGGGCTTAGAATCCAGGTTTTATTTAAAATGTTACTGTAGTGATTGTGGGTGCACATCCAGATCTGGGAGCCAGTAACCGAGCCCACCTCTATTCTTAGATGAATAAACTGAGGCTCAAAGAGATTATGCTCTGTACTCAGGATCTCATAGCCATTGAGAAGGGTGGAACTCAGATGCCCCCATCTACTCTCTGCATTATTCAAAAAGCATAGTAAGAAAGATTCTCTGGGGTAGAAGCAGCATAGCCTTGGTCTTAGAAATTTTTGTTTTATTACTTTTCTGTGTATTTACATGTAACTAACTAGTCTTGTGTCAAACAGGAAATATACAAAGCACAGCTTTTTTTTTTTTTTTTTGGGTACTGGGGATTGAACTCAGGGGCACTCCACCATAGAGCCACATCCCCAGTACTATTTTGTATTTTATTTAGAGACAGGGTCTCATTGAATTACTTAGTATCTCACTGTTGCTGAGGCTGGCTTTGAACTGGCAATCCTCCTGCTTTAGCCTCCCTAGCCCCTTACAGGCCTGCACCACCTGGGTCCCTGGCCATAGCTTTCTTTTTTGTTACAAAGTGTCAGATCAATTAGACACTGGATACTCAGGCTGTAGAGTAAACCCCTTTACAAAGTGTGAGTGTGGGCTCAGCAACATCACACCACCTGGGAACTTGTTAGAAATGCAGATTCTCAACCACACGCTGGACCTACTGAATCTGAAACTGGGGGCCCAGAGTGTTTTAAAGCCATGCAGGTAATTCTACTGCATGCCGAAGCTTGAGATTCAGCATCTACTGGTACCCAGTCATTGGTTCAACCTGCTGACCTTGGCCTTTGCAGGTGACAGATTATTAATACCAAGGCCTTAACTTAAGCTAGCCATCTGCTTTTCTTGGTAACATTTATTAAAAACATGAACTGTTTTTAAAGTCTTCATTACAATATGTGTAGGAGATGGGGAAGGGAATAATTCCTGTTGAGTCCCTGTCGTATGTGAGGCACTGTGCTTGAAGCTGTTACTTGTTATGTCATTTATTTTTTCACACCCATCCTGCTAGGTAGATATTACCCCTATTTTACAGATTAGGAGCCTGAGGTTGGTAGAGGTTAAGTATGGGGCCTCACCTATGGATTATTTGCCTAGCTATAATTGTGCATTTGGCTGTTGTTTCCCTAAAATAGTGGCTCTCAAACCTTATGTATAGGGGCTGGGATTGTGGCTCAGCGGTAGAGCGCTCGCCTAGCATGTTCGAAGCCCGGGTTCGATCCTCAGCACCATGTAAAAGTAAATGCATTGTGTACAACTAAAACAAGTAAATAAATATTAAAAAAACCTTATGTATAACCTGGAAACTTATCATAAATTCAAATTCCCTAGGTCTTCTTTGCAGAGATCCTCATTCAGAGGTCCTGGGTGGGACCCAGGACTTTGGATTTTCATCAAATGCCCCAGGTGATTTTGCCCTAGTGGGCATCAGATCATACTTGGATCCATTTAAACCTGCCCTAATTGCTTGACCAGATGACCCTCAAGGCTTCTCTGCCATTTTGTGGGTCTCCTGGGGATGGGTAGAAGACATGAGTGTGAGAGGAGGGAGCTTGGGGGCCTTTATAATGAAGTGAAGTCTTTATATGCTTTGCCGTTTCTGCTGCCTTTTACAGGGTTCTCAGGCCATGTTTTGGCTTTGGGTAACTGGTGGTTATTTCTGTCATCTACCCCAAATTTTATAACTTTTCTCATAGCAAGTTTGCCCTTGTGTTAGTGATGTGCACAAATGTGAGTGACTTCTTCTAGGCTGTAACTAACATCTATGGAGTACTGAATTGTTTCAGCTTTTGAGGTCAGAAATGGTGCTTTGTTTGTGTGGTGATGAGAACCCTTATGTTTTCAGGGATAGAACTGACATATTTAATGAATTATTTGGCGATCCATTAGAAGACTGAATGATTTGGTGCCATTATGAGGGGGAAAATTGAGGTATGAATTGTAAATAAATTTCAGGTATGATGCTTGGTGCTTGATGTCCTTCTTTGTGAGGTGGCATGCTAATTTCTGACCACAAGTTTAGAAGTAGCTACTTCAGTGAATACCCCAGGGCTCCCACCGTGTAAAAAACACATGTATGCAAAGACAGTGGAAACTTGCTAGGCCTTTGCCTAGTTGAGAAGTCAAACAATATTCAACTGTCAATTTTCTTTAATATGTCTTAGTCCCTGAAACAAATTGTGTGGGAAAATGATGGGGAAAAATTCACAAAGGCAAACATTTTAGCTTCCTGGGACCTACCAAATATAAAGCAAGTTACAGGTTTTATCTTGCTAAGAATGCTTTCTTTAACCACATAATATCAGAGTTGATAATAACAGAATGCAATTGAGTACAGTAGCTACAGCTACCAGGTGTCAGGAATTATATAAACATTCTATTAATCTTGAAGAGCTTTTCATAATAGATATTATCCTCCATTTTATGGTTGATGCAACAAGCTCAAAAGGATTGAGTAATTTGCCCAGTGCTGGGGTGGAGTTTCCAGATGCAGGGCTTTCAATCCTACAACTCTGATGATCTCTGGTATACTGGAATGGTTATCACCCTGAATGTCACCCAGCCTACTGACCCATGGTTGACAGTAAGGAAGTAAGCCCAATGGGTCTGAGCAGACAGATGGCTAATAACTCGCCATCCTGCTTCACAGAGAGACTTTCAGAACATTTCTTCATGCCCATTTTTCCTCCATTTCACACACTATTCTCATAAGCTTGGTGATTTGGTTTCCAAGTACCTTATTAATTAGAAACAGAACATTAGAGAGGGTAGGACTTGTTCTAGAAAGGCACACTGATTTCTGTGGTAAGAGAGCGCTGGCTGATTGACAGCACAGGTGAGACAGGGAGAATGAAATATAAATTTATCAAAAACATGAAATCAATATATCAGGAGCCACATATTATGGAGGCAAATGTACCTTGAAAATAGTTATTATTGATCCATCTACTTATGTGCCAAACATAGTTTTAGGCACTTATAGGCATTATTACATAGTTCAGTCTTTACAAAACAATCCTATTATTGTTCCACAGATGAGCTAACTGAGGCATAGAGGTCAAGTAATTTGCTCATAGTCATGTAGCCACAGTGGTAAAACAGATTCAAAGACAGTCTGTTTTGGCTCCCCCCCACCATGTTTTCTTGTAGGAATTTAACAGTTTTTTCCCCTTCACCTCCTCCTCCTTCTCCTCCTCCTCTTCCTCCTCTTCCTTCTTCCTCTTCTTCAGGGTGTGTGTGTGTGTGTGTGTGTGTGTGTGTTACTGGGGATTGAATTTAGGGGTGCTCTACCACTGAGCTACAAACCAGCCTTTTTTATTTTTTATTTTGAGATGGTCTTACTAAGTTGCTGAGGCTGGCTGGGAATTTGCAATCATCCTTCCTCAGACTCCCAAGTTGCTGGGATTCGTATCTGCCACCAGCCCCAACCAGTTTCAGGTCTTATGTTTAAGTATTTGAGTTGATTTTTGTGTATGGTGTAAGATAAAGGTCTAATTTCATTCTCTGCATTCTCTAGTTTCCCCAACACCATTAATTGAAGAGTCCATCTTTTCCCCATTATATGTTCTTGCTCCTCATATTGAAGATTATTTGACCATATAGATGTGTTTATTTCTGGGCTTTCAGTTCTGTTCCATTAGTCTATGTATTTTTTTTCTGGCATTATACTGTTTTGATTATTATAGCTTTGTATTATAATTTGAAATCAAGAAGTGTGATGCCTCCTGCTTTGATCTTTTTGCTCAAAATTGCTTTGGCTATTTGGGGTCTTTTGTGGTTCCATATGAATTTTAGGATTTTTAAAATTTCTGTGAAAAAATCCATTGGAATTTTGACAGAGATTGCATTGAATCTATAGATCACTTTTGGTAGTATGGATATTTGAACATTACTCTTCCAATCCATGAACATGGGATATCTTTCCATTTCTAAGTCTACTTTAATTTCTTTCATCAGTTTTAGTTTTCAATATATAGATCTTTCACTTTTATGGTTAAATTTATAACTAAGTATTTTGTTTTGTTTTGTTTTATTTTATTGTTACTGGGGATTGAACCCTGGGACACTTTACCATTGAACTATATACCTAAACCTTTTTATTTTATTTTTTTATTTTGAGACAGGTTCTCACTAAGTTGCTTGGGCTCATTAATTAGCAAAAACTGACCTTGAACTTGTGATTGTGATCCTCTTCCCTCAGCCTCCCAAGTTGCTGGGATTACAGGCATGTGCTACTGTGCCTGGCTAAGTATTTTATTTTTTGATGTTATTGTAAATGAAATTGCTTTCTTAATTTCCTTTTCAAATAGTTCATTGTTAGTGTATAAAAATACTAATGACTTTTGTATTATTACTTTGTATCTTTCAACTTTACTAAATTCATTTATTAGTTCGATAGGTTTTTTGTAAAATCTTTAGTGTTTTCTATTAATTATGTCATGTCACCAACAAGTAGAGATATTTTAATTTTTTAAAAAATCAGGATGCTTTTTATTTTATTCTCTTGCTTAATTGCTCTGACTAGGACCTTCAGGACTATAGTGAAAGGAAGTGGTGAGAGTGGACATTCTTGTCTGGTCTCTGATCTTAGAGGAAAAGCATACAGGTTTTCACCACTGGGTATGATGTTAGCAATGGGTTTGTCAGATATGGTGTTGAGGTACATTCCCTTTATACCTAACCTGTTAAGAGTGTTTATCTTGAAAGAGTGTTGCATTTTAAAAAATGCTATTTCTTTCTGTATTAAGATGATTGTATGGTTTTTATTCTTTGTTTTGTCAATGTTGTGTATCATATTTATTGTTATTTATATATGTAACCATCATTGTGTCCCAGGGATAAATCCCACATCATGATGAATAACTTTTTTTTTTTTTTTGGTACCTGGGATTGAACTCAGGGGCACTTGACCACTGGGCCACATCCCCAGCCCTTTTTTGTATTTTTTAAAAAAGTATTTATTTATTTACTTTAGTTGTACACAATGCAATGCATTTATGTTTATGTGGTGCTGAGGATCGAACCCGGGCCGCGTACATGCGAGGTGAGCGTGAAATATCTTTTTCTATTCCTATACTTTCAGTCTATGTTGTCCTTATATCTAAAGTGATTCTTTTGCAGGCAGCAAATAGTTGGATCTAGGTTTTAATTCATTCTATCAGTTTATGTCTTTTGATTGAAGTTTAATTCATTTGCACTTTATTATTGATAAAAGACTTACTTTATTATTTATTAAGGACTTAGTACTAGCATTTTGCTCATTGTTTTCTGAGTGTTTTGCAGTTCTTTTGTTCCTTTCCCTTTGTCTTGATGTGCTTATTAGCTTTTAAAGCAGAAGTCCACCATTTCCTCTGTTTTCAGCCCCTACATTACCCTCTCTCAACTTCCAGAGGTTTGGGGGACCTGAATCTGTGAGACTTTCTGGAGAGCCTTGGATTTCCCTACTGACAGAGTAGGATCTTCTTTCCCACGTCTATTAACCAGTTACCCCTTGTCCATAAGCTTTGTAATTTTCAACATTTTGTTGCTTCCACTCACCTGATCTTTGTCCTCATGAGTTTGTGTTAAAAACAATAAAATTCTCTCTCTTTTTTTGTATTACTGAGATTTGGGGAGGTAGCAGAACTAGATGTACCTGTTCAGTATGCCATCTTTATCCTGAAGTATGAAAGATATTTTAGAAAGCTTTTAATGCAGAATTATCCTAAAGTTCTTATTGCTTTAATGAGGAGACCTATTGCACTCTGAAAAATATGTTGTTTCCTTTCTAAGTATAGTTGTGGATCTAGGAACATCTGTATAACCTGGGCATTATCTGGGTGCTTGTTAGAAATAAAGAATCTAAGCCGGGTGCGGTGGCGCACGCCTGTAATCCCAGCACTTTGGGAGGCTGAGGCAGGGATGTTGTGAATTCAAAGCCAGACTCAGCAAAAGCAAGGCTTGCTAAGCAACTCAGTGAGACCCTGTCTCTAAATAAATACAAAGTAGAGTTGGGGATGTGGCTCAGTGGTTGAGTGCCCCAGTACCCTGCCCCTCCACCCCAAATACAAAATCTGGACTTCTTCACAGACATATTGAGTCAGAATTAGCAGTTCAAAACATCCCAAGGGGATTTTTATACACAATAAAGGCTGAGAAAATGCTACTATAAAACATTACTTAATTTTTACTGTAACTAGAATAAACTAATCTTAATGATTTGGGGATTTAAAAATCTTGGTACATTTCCTTGTTAAATTATCCTCCAAGCCGGGCGCGGTGGCGCACGCCTGTAATCCCAGCACTTTGGGAGGCTGAGGCAGGAGGATCGTGAGTTCAAAGCCAGCCTCATCAATGGTGAGGCACTTAGCAACTCAGTGAGACCCTGTCTCTAAATAAAATACAAAAAAAGGGCTGGGGATGTGGCCCAGTGGTCGAGTGCCCCTGAGTTCAATCCCTGGTACCAAAAAAAAAAAAAAAAAAAAAAAAAAAAAAATTATCCTCCAAATTCTAGAAGTTGCTGAGAGATAATAAAGAAAATATGTAAGTTTTCATGAAAATGTACCCTTTCTCCCCTTTATAAACCACACCTTTATATCTGAGTCAGCGTCAGATGTTAGCCAAAAATTCTATTTCATTTACCTTGAGAGATGTCATACTGGTTATGTTCCATTTTTTTCAGTTGCTCACAGCTCTTGAAGTTTTGGTGTGATTTTGTAGATTGGACTGATTGAGTCTTCAGTCACTTTTGAGCTGCCAGAATGAGAGAGTAACTTCTCATAGAGGCCAAGGATGGATCATTTAGTTATATGCTCAGTGTCTTGTCTAATGATTAGTAAATGCTCAAGAAGTGACTGTGGAGTGAATGAATCAAAGATAAATAAGATGCTTTCTACTTTTTTAGTATGAAATTTTCTTTGATTAACAACAACAAGAACAAAAGGTAAATAAGATGCAGTGTCTGCCTTGGAGATATTCACAAACCAACAAGGGAACCCCAGAAATGAATTGGATAATTATAATATAGGGATGACCAATTCCAGAACTAGTAAGCACCGAGAAGGGGCATCTAACTCAGTATTGCTGGCAGAAGAAGGAGTCAGGGCTAAGTCTCTTGATGATACGTTTGATGGGTTTAGAGCTGTGGCTCTCACACTTTTAGCGTGTATCAGAATCACCTGGAGGGCTTGTTAAACTACAGACTGCTGCATCCACGCTCAGAATTTCTAATTCAATTGGGTGGGCCCCAGAATGGGCATTTCTAACAAGTTCCTGGGTGGGGCTGATGATTAGTCTTGGGGCCAGATTTTGAGAACCACTGGCTTAGAGAATGACCAAAAATTCTGGTGGTTGTACTCTAGCAGCTCATAGGCAGGAGACAGGGAATATAGGAGGTTCTGGGAGCCATGAACAAGTTTTATGGAACACAGTGATGGAATCCCATTTATCTTTTGAAAAGAGCAGTTTGGGTGTGGAGTAGAGGATGAATCAGAGGCAGGACCAGGTTTGGGACCCAAACCAAAATAAGTGGTTTATCATAGTCATCCAGACCAAAAATAATAAAAAAATCGGAATGAGGGTGAAAGGAGAAAAGACGCTTTTAGGACTTGGAGGCCAATTGGAAGTGGAAGGGGAAAGAGGGAGGAGTCAATTGGGAGTGGGAGGGGAAAGAGGGAGGCCTCGGGATTTCTGGGTGTGTGCTGGGATTGTTTCTGAAGACACTGGAAGAGACGTGGGTCTTAAGAGGTGATGGGGAGAAAAGCAAGGGAGGTGAGTTGAGTGTATGTCATGCTGACTTTGAGAAGCTAGTGGGATAGCTGGATATCTGGGAGGAACCCCACAGACAGTTTTACTCATGGTTCTGAAGGCCGGGAGCAGCGTCTGGTAAGTAATCTGCTCTATGTCTCCTGCCACATCCATTTGATCTCTGGTATTATTAGTTTGGATTAGTCACTGTATTTGAAGAAACAGTGACAACAGACCCCTTAAGGGCCTTGACAACATGATACTTTTCGAGATGTTTTCTTAAGAAAACAAATGTAATTTCTTGGTTCAGAGGGACAAATGAGATTTGCAGCACTAGTCTTCTAACCCTGGAAGAGGTTAATAAAGCTGCCCTGTGTCTGAGAGCCCAGAGGAATTGGATTTTAGTAAGATTGAAAGGGGCAAAATCACTTGACTGGTCTGCAGGGCCATGTGAGGAACAGCTGAGACTAATTAGCTGGATTGTGGTTTTTTTACAGAGATGCCTGACTTTGAAAGTTGATGGAGTGAACTGCTGTTCAAAAGACTCCTTTGAAAAACTTTGATAAGCAGGCCATTTTGACTTCAACATTTCTCTTTGTCTTAACATTGGACAAAAAGTAACCTTATTGAAGAGGACACGTGATTAGAAGTTGTCAATTGTTGACCTTTTGGCAACTCCAGTCTCTAAAGTTTTAGAAAAACAATAAGCGGTTCTCTATCCTGTCAAGGTATGGTTTTGCATTTATCTTTTTTTTTTTTTTTTCTTGTAGTGGTTTTGAGCTCTGCCATGCCAATTTTCAGGTACTTAAACAGTGCGCAATTTATCATAAATGTCATTGTATATATTGTTATTATTCTTTAACTAGAGACTTCTTGATGAGTTTGAAAAGTGTGTTTTTAATGACTAGCAAGTGGGTACAAATACCAAGTGCATTCTTTCTTTTTCTTTTCCTTTGCTTTCATAAAGTAATACAAATTTGTATTCTCAGACAACATGATGAGTAAGAGAGTTCACTAAATAATTAAATTAATCTAAAAATCTTGCCCATCCTCTGAAAAATTTTCCCACAAAATTCAAGTATTTTAGAATTTTGTTTTTAATATTGTTAGTAGCTTTCATGGAGAAATGTAAATATGCGTTTTAGTATAAGATGTATTTTTTTGATTTAAACATGCCTTCAAGTTATGGTCAATTTTGTTAGGTTTGGTAAGAGCATGTAGTTATGAAAGGAAAATCCCATTTATTTTAGAGTTATAGTGTGAAGAATTGGAAGAGTAGAAGGTGGATGTGGTGCATATGATGTGCGGTTTCATTACACAATTCTCTTTTCTTGTGGGTATTGTATTTGTCTGCTGTGGCTGTGGTAGCAAAATATCATAAACTAGGTGGCTTTAACAACATAAATTCTGGGGCTGTGAGGAAGAATCCATTCCAGGCCTCTCTTCTTGGCTTGCAAACGACTGTCTTCTCTCTTTGTCTCCTCCTGTCATCTTCCTTCTGCCTGATGTGGTTCAAATTTCCTCTTCTTGTAAGGAAAACAGTCATATTGATTTAGGGCCCACCCTACTGACCTCTTTTCCACTTGATTACCTCTCTAAAGGTACCAGCTCCAAAAAAGGTTACATTGTGAGGTACTAGGAGTTAGGACTAATTTAAGGTGAGAATTTTGGGTGAACACAATTCAACCCACTTGAAAATTTTTTGGGCAAACACAACTCAATCCATAAAAGATGTGTTTGAAAATTTTCTTAACATGACATTCAAATTTTACCTTCAAATAGATGCAATAAATATCTACTAAGCCAAGTACCTGGAATGTGCTGGATGTTGAATGTGTAAAGATGAATAAGATGTGGTCTTGTCCACTGTCCCAAGTTTAATCAAACGTACAGATCCAGCTGAATGTGTGTGTATTTACTTCTTGCTTCTGTTGAGTTGTAGCCATTCTCCTAGTTGTGTGTCCCTGGAGGTACAATCAGGTCCGTGTGGCACATGGATGGCCTAATATCCCATGAGAAGCATGTGGAAAGGCTCCCTTGCCCTGAGTGTGTCCAAGCATTAATTAAGGAGTGGAAGGATTCTTAAGTTTATCTGGTCCAGACTCCTCCTTTTACAGATGAAGCATGTGAGGCTTATTAAGTACTAAAGTCACTTGGCTGGTTATTGCCAGAGCCTAGCCGTCCTTCAGGGTGTCCTGCCTCCACTTCAATGTGTTGACCAATATGTCCTTTTGTTTTCTTTGTCACAAGCCTGTGCTTTTTACCTTGGAGTGTACTCAGAGCTCCATCAGAATTCACTATCAGAAAGAGCCTCAACTGAAAGCTGACATTCTCTCTGTCAAGCTTTGTGGATCTTAGGTGCCACAAAGAAAAACACGAAAATTTTGGGGAGAAGTTTATTCACGAGAGTATCTCACACCTAGAATGTTCAGGTTGATTTAATGTATTCCCAGGGAGTTAACCCCCATTTTGGTTGCTTTCTCTGTCTCTTATCATGTTCTCTTGTCCCTTCTAGTCTGTTGTTCAGTGATCTTGCAGCCATTAGCAACATTATTTTTCTTTCTTTCTTGCTGCTGCCGCTACCCACAAGACAGGAACTGTGACAAAAAAAGGAACGTGCTGATGAAACCATGCTGGCCAGCAGGGTGGCACCATGGCAACCAGGGCCCCCTGTCAGTGGGTCCTGGCCAGCCCAGGGCTGTGTGTGTGTGTGTGTGTGTGTGTGTGTGTCTGTGTCTGTCCATCTGTCTCTCTCTCTCTCTCCTATTTCAGCTTCTGTTCTCTCCGGACCTCAGAACCTGAGTGCTCCACAGGAAATGGTGCCCCTTCCAGGCCCCGCTCGGCTTCTGCTTTCCCTTCTCAGGATTAAAGCTTCCTGAGATATCTGCTCATCTTTTGCTGTTATTCCTTTCTTCCTTCTTCTGAACTTGGTTGATTTAGAGCCAGAGCTCAGGGCACAGAGTACATGATAACTGATGAGTCATTTGAAGCCCATTAAAAACCACCAAAAGGGGCTGGGGTTGTGGCTCATTGGTAGAGCGCTCGCCTAGCACGTGTGTGGCCCGGGTTCGATCCTCAGCACCATGTACAAATAAACGCATTGTGCACAACTAAAGCAAATAAATAAATATTAAAAAAAACACCAAAACTAATCCAGGCAGGAACCATTATTTATTTACATGTTTATTCCCCCCCAACCTTGCAGTGCTGGGGATCTAACCCAGGGCCTCACCTCACACACTAGGTAAGCACTGTACCTCTGAGCTATAGCCTGTCCCTGCCCCCCTGCCCCCCCCACCCCTCCCCCCCGCTCTTTGCAGGGTGCTCTGCCTTCTGTACTCTTGATGTTGCTGCAGCATGGCTGAGTGTTGCTCTGGGGCAGCAGAGATCCCATGGCAGTGGCTGGGGACCAGGGAGGAATGGGTAACTGATGAGGTGGGGGTGCTGCTTGAAGGATGAGCCTGCATTGCTGCTGCTTTGGAGGCAGGAGTCTCTTTGTTCAAACATGGGCATAAATCATTCTTCCAAGAGCTGAGAGCATTGATTGTTTTGTTTATTTTTGCTTGTCTTCCCCATTTCATATTTTACCAGGCTTCTCTTCTTGTGATGAAAACTGAGCAGGGATCCTTTAGCTGGATTCATCTCCCAGCAAATTGTGAACGGATCCCCTGTTTTCACAAAGAGAAAGTGCACATTGTGTTAAGCTGGGAACTCTGTGTTGTGGTGAGCCACTCAGCCCAGGGACTCTATTTAAAAATCTCCTTCCTAGTGTCCTTGGATCTCTCTTGCTGCTCTTCATGTTTTGCCTCTTTCTTTGCTCTAAATGTGCATATCTTTTCTCCCATGGCCTCAGGACATAAAACTGTGTAAATGACCCATATCTTTATTTACTCTTTTGAGCTGTAGTTCAGTTCTCCAGATGCCAAACACAATTCCCATGTGGGATATGTCTACACAATATAATGCAGTATTTGAAAGTTGCCTGAGTTCAAATCTTGTTTCTGTTATTTACTGGCTGTGTGACCAGGGTCAAGTTTCTTAATCTTTAGTGCATCAGTTTTCTCATCAATAGGTTAGGGGCCTCATAGGATCATTGTAAAGACTGCAGTGTTAGTACTTTAAAAGGTTTAGAAAATGCTTAGTAAGTGTTAGCTCTAATAATAATGGTCTTCTCCAACCATCTTTTCTTCTCTGAGTTGATAACACTATTAACTCAGTTACTAAACTGGAAGTCTTAGTTATCTTTAACTTCTGTACTATTCAGTTAAGAAATTATATTGATTTCTCCTCCTAAAATATATCATGAATATATATATCCTTTCTCATCATCTCTACTGTCACTGACAATTTAAACCCTCACCACAGTCACCCAGACTTATACCCAATAGAAATTTGTTCCTCATGTTCTGGAGGCCGGAAGTCTGAGATCAGGGTGCCAGCATGGTCAGGTACGCATGAGGATTCTCTTTCAGTTGCAGACTCTCCACTTCTTATATCCTTACATGGCAGAAAGAGCAAACAAATTCTCTGATGTCTTCTTATAAGGAAATCCCATTCATGAGGGCTTCGTCCTTATGACCTAATGGTCTCCCCAAGGTCCACGTCCTGATACCATCAAAAAAGTCAGTCCATGACTTTTGGGGTAGAACAACATCACTCCATATAACACCATGTACTTCAGATGCTCTTTATATTCCCAGTCTGTGGCTGGCTGCCAGGCAGAGAGTTCATGTTCCTCCCCTACATAAAAGCCTATGGTGGCTTCCCATTGCCCAGAGTATAGCTTAGGCTTTTAGTGCCATCCAAGAGTCCTTTTAGGCCAAGGTCCCAAACACTGTTCCATCTCTTTAGCCCCTGTTCTTAACATACCCTCCTCCACCTCCACATGCTATTTTAGTCACATCCATCTGCTGTGGACCTCTTGATGCACTCTAAGTAACCATGGGATTCCTGTACATTTGTAAGTGTAAAAACAACCCCCCTTGCACCCGGCCCGTTTATCAGAGAGCCTCATGTGTACTCCCTTCTCAATGGCTTTTCAACCCAGTCTGTCTTTTTGTACTCAAATATCAGACATCTTTTACCAAATTCCATCAAAGATAAGTTACATTTTTAAGATTAACACCAATGATCATTTTGCTTATAATTTCTGTTATCTTTAAAGGATGATGCTTATTTAACTGACATGTGAGTTAAAGCCCTTCCCCACATTATCTTGTGGTCTTTGTAATTTTTGTGCATTTACCTCTGTCACTCACCCTTCTGTGTGTGTGGATACTCATGTTCTTCTTTTAGTCCTTGCCTCTGTGAAGTGTCTCTGATTCCCTGCCTAGGCAGAGTGGGCTCCTCCTCCTTCCTCTGGCTCTGCTCCCCAGCCCTCTCACCTCCCAGGGTTTTATGCACACTTTTGTTCATTGTTCGTTTCCATGTAGAGTTCACATACTGGGATGCTGCTCAAGATGGTCTTGGTGTTCACTGTAGTGAAGAGTGCATGCCTCATCTTCAGTGCTTGCTTGTTTACTGCATTGTTTAACTGATGTGCTTCTAAGCTGCTGTCTCAGTTTCAATCACTCATGCTCTCTCAATTCAGTGGCTTCCAGGTTCACTGGTGTAGTTTTTTTTATCATTGATGGAAATCACATATTAAACTTCATTTAAAATTACTATTAGCTTCTGGATTGGTATGTATAAGTTGCTCTGCATTCAATTTCTGTTATATTTGAAGTACATTTAAAATATGTGTATTTCTTAGAAAGGAATCTGACATGCATCACAGGCAGAACAACCCATTCCCATGTCATTCTATGCTTTTTATCTATAATTTCACATTTGTGAGTTGAGTCAAGATAATTTTTCTCTAAAACAACTTACAAGTTCTATTAAAAAACAGATTCCCATCTAGTATAGTTTTTAGAGTTCTGAAAGTGTTTAAAACTAAAAGTGATGAAAGGTGTGTAGAAATCACAAAACGAGGATTTACTGTTTTTTAATAGTGTTAAGAAATTTAATCACTACTGTCAGTAGTTGTGGAACTTTTTGGAGTTAGGTATAGATTACCATTTTGTGTTTTGTTGTGATGTTGAATTTGCATTCTTAGAACTAAACGCTGTATACTTTTCGTTATAGAGTGGCTTGCTGCTATTTCCTTTGCCTTAAGTACCCCTTTTCATTTCTAGATCATGCCTGCCTTACATATTCATCCAAACACACACACACACACACACACACACACACACACACATTTTTTAGTATTTGAGATCTAGTCCAGGGCATTGAGAATACTAGGCAAGCACTCTACCTCTGAGCTACATCCCCAGCCTATCTTTGTTCAAATGAAGATGCATTTCACGGAGTTAACTGGTTAACTGAAATATAGATTATGTATAGGTGTAATGAAAACAACTTGGCCAAGTTTTTTTTTTTTTTTTTTTTTAAAGTGGGTTCAAATAATTAGCCAGAGCTTAGAAATTTGTTTTCAGCTACTATTTTTTTGTACCACGGATTGAACCAAGGGTCACTTAAACACTGAGACACATCCCTAGCCCTTTTTATTTTTGAGATAGGGTCTCATCAAGTTGCTTAGGGCCTCACTGAGTGGCTGAGGCTGGCTTTGAACTTGCGATCCTCCTACCTCAGCTTCTAGAGCTGCTGGGATTACAGGTGTGTGCCACCACACCCGGCTGTTTTCAACTCTTAAATTTTAAAATTAAGATGTGATTTTGACACATGGTTTGTCTCCTTTAAAAAAATAGAGTTTATTTTTTAAAGCAGTTTTAAGTTCATGGTAAAGCGCAGCAAAAAAGTACACATTTCCCTTCATCCCTGATCCTTTCTCCCCACAGCCTCCCCAGCTATCAACATCCTAAACAAGTGGCACATTTGCTGATGAACTTATATTTATACATCATTGTTACCCAAAGAACATAGCTTATATTAGGACTCACTCTCAGTTTTATAACTCTATGGGCCTTGGTACATGTATAATATGTATTGATACATGTATAATATGTATCTATTAACAAATACAATATCATACATAATAGTTTTACTGCCCTAAAAATCCTCTCCTTTGACCCCTGTAAGAATAGCCAAGCTCTTATCTCCATAGCTCTAAAAAAATATTTATTTGTTTTAGTTGTACACAATGCCTTTATTTATACGTGGTGCTGAGGATTGAACCAGGGCTGTGCACGTACTAGGCGAGCGCTCTACGGCTGAGCCACAACCCCAGCCCTGAGCCACAGCCCCAGCCCTCCATAATTTTGTCTTTTCCAGAACATCATGTAGTTGGTGTTATATAGTAGCCTTTTCATATTGGCTCCCTTCTCTTAGTAATATACAATTAAGTTTATTCCCTGTCTTTTCAAGGCTTAGTAGCTCATTTCTTTTCGGTGCTGAATAATATTTCATTGTCTGTATATGTCATAGTTTATTTATCTATTCACCTACCAAAAGATGTCTTATTGCTTTCAAGTTTTGGCAACTGTGAACAAATCTGCTATAAAATTCCATATGTAGATTTTTTTATGGATGTGTTTTCAGCTCATTTGGGTAAATAGCAAGGTGTGTGATTTCTGGATCATATGGTAATAAATGTGTTTAGTTCTTTAACAAACGGCCAAACTGTTTTCCTAAGTGGTTGTGCCATTTTTCATTCCTATTCGTAATCAATGGGAGTTCCTGTTGTTCTACATCCTCATCAGCATCTGGTGTTAGAGATTTTGGTTATGCTAATAGGCATGTACTGGCATTTCTTTGTTACTTTAATTTGCAGTTTCATAATTATATATAAATATTGATCATATTTTCACATACTTATTTGCTACTTGTATATCTTGTGAGATTTTTTTTTTTTTTTTTTTTTTTTTTTTTGGTACTGGGGATTGAACTCAGGGGCACTGGACCACTGGGCCACATCCCCAGCCCTTTTTTGTATTTTATTAGAGACAGGGTCTCACTGAGTTGCTGAGTGCCTCGCCATTGCTGAGGCTGGCTGTTCAAAGCCATTATAAGGAGTCACAAGAAAGAAGAATAAATTTGCAGCATATATAATTGACAAAGGTTTGGTAGCCTGTATATATAAAGAGCTCTTATGTGAGTGTAAGAAAAATCAATAGAAAACCATTGGAAAAGAAAAATCAATAGAAAACCATTGGGCTTGGTGGCGCATGCCTGTAATCCCAGCAGCTCAGGAGGCTGAGGCAGGAGGATCATAACTTCAAAGCCAGCCTCAGCAAAAGCAAAGTGCTAAGCAACTCAGTGAGAACTTGTCTCTAAATAAAATACAAAATAGGGCTGGGGATGTGGCTCAGTGGTCAAGTGCCCGGAGTTCAATCCCTGGTACCCCCCCAAAACTCCCAAAATACCCCAAAAAACAAAACAAAACAAAACCAAAAAGACCAAAACCAAACCAGGGGAAGAACATGAATGTGCTTTTCTAAAAGAGGAAACAAACTGAGTGTTCAACAGATTAAAAAAAAAGATGCTCAACCTTATAACCAGTTAGAGAAATCCTCATTTAGATCACACTGTTTCCCTTTTGAGAAGTCTGACCACAAACGCCAAATGTTGGTGAAGACAAGAAATTGGGAGTGTAAAATAACTATATTGGACAACAATTTGGCATAATCTTGTATTAGAATTCACTCTTCGACATCAACCTGGAACAGAGCTACCCCATGGTGTATACTGAGGACCAAGGACACAGGGCATAGGGATGATTTTCAAGCATTTCTTTGTGGATATGGCTTTGCTAATCCCTCACACTCAACTTGCCCATCTGATATTGTCATCAGTTACTCCAAAAAAATCTGATGCTCATGCACAAACACTTTACGCTCATTCCAGTTCTTTCCAGTCCCCCACTTCAAATATTCTGTTCTGTCAATAACATCATTTGTGCCCACCCCCCCCCCTCCCCGTTTCATTCTTTGGAGTCTTCTTTGAAACTTACTTTTCCATCCAGCAAGGCACTTTGTTCTATTATTTTCATTTTTTTTTTTTTTTTTTTGTGATACTGGTATTGAACCCATCGGCATTCTACCACTGAACTATACTCTCAGCCCTTTTTGTTTACTTTGAGACAGGGTCTTTCTAAATTACCAAGGATGGCCTTGAACGTGTCATCCTCCTCCCTCAGCTTCCTACAACACTGGGATTATAGGCATGTACCACTGTACCTGGATTTTTATATTTTTAAATCCGTGTCTCTTGGATCCTTTCCTGCCCATTCCCACAGTGCTGCCCTCATCTATCTAAATGCTGACCTCATTTAAATTCTCATGGTTAAAATCTGAACTTTGAACCTAGAATCACAGAGCACAGTGTTGGTGTTGGGAAGAGTCTATTGGGCTTAAGCTTTATTTCATCTTTGAACAAACAAGGTCCAGAGAGTGTTGGTGAATGATGGATTATTCACAGATGGTGGTGGAGGAGTTAGAAGCCCACACCAATGGGTGAGTCATCTAGCTCTCTTAAACTGGCCGTATCACCTTATAAACCAAGCTTATAGCCAGTTTTATAGTTATTAGTGTATTTGTTTTATCTCTATATATGCATGTAAGTTTTAAGGGAAAGGGCTATATCTTATTCACTTTCATATCCTTTGAAGTGATTAGCAGGACTTCTCAATGCTTGTTAAACTGAAGTGAAGACATGCCTTCAGCTGGGTATGTAGCTTAGTGGTAGAGCACTTCCCTAGTATGCATGAGGCCCTGAGTTTCATCCCTAGCCCTGCAAACAAGACAACAATAAAAAAACATGCCTTGTACCAAACATGCGTTATTTCCTATTCCTTACCATTTGGCTGTATCCTGCCCAACTTTAAAGGTATTCTGCTCAGGTCCTGGTTCTTCTTGAAGCCATAGTCAAATTGCTTCCCCCCATCTAGCTTCCTGAGGTCTGCTTGCCTTGTCAGACAACCATCTTACAGGTATTCAGTAGTTTACAGTTCACAAATGTGTTCATATAATGTATCCTTTAATCCTTCCAATAGTTTGCTAGATAAATATTCCCATTTTGAGGAAACAGATGAGGAGAGGCTACACAATGAACCAGAGGTCTCACGGCTATTAGGTAAATAGCAGAGGTCAGGTCCACAGACTTCAAGTCCATTTCACTTTTGATATCCCGTGCTGGTAGTCCACATGGTGTAACAGATGTTTTGCTCCCTGATAACAATGTCTTATTTGTTCTTTGTTGCATAGAAGTTCATCTTGCTTCCTTACCCAGATTACTAACTTCATATAGGGGGGCTGGTGCTAGATCACAGGTTTTTATCATGCCACTCATAGTCAGGAACATAATAATGGAGACATAGTAGTTGTGTATTAAATCCTGTTGAGTTGCACACAAATATAATTTATTTGTGTGTATGTGTGTTGCTGGGGATTGAACTCAGGGTCTTATACACGCCAGGCAAATGCTGTACCACTGGGCTACACCTCCAGTTCCTACAAATATAGTTTAATTTAACAAAAAAGCACATCAGTGGAGCCCTAAGACACTTTTTGGTTATTCCTGAATGAAATCAGCAGGGAACAGAGGGAACCAGAGGAAGGAAGAGGCTATTAGAGAAAGCCAGATGGTAGACACAGTTAGCTTTTAAGCAACTGGCCAGTTATCAGTCTAGTGGTAAGGGGTTGTGGAGAGGCAACACACAAGAAGGCAGTTTTCAGGAAATATGCAATTTTACTGGAGAATTGAGACATGTTCATGAGATGGGAATAGGGTATTTAGAAGTGGCATATAAGTATACAAGTTAACCAACAAGGTAAAGCATTCATACATATTGAGAAAACATTGGTTGAAGGAATACCCAGAGGAGGATGTGGTTTGGGAGCAGGTTTTCAAGGTGAGAGTGGAGTGGGTAGAGATGCATTTGGATTAGTTCATGATCATCCTACTAATTATTTGGGCCATGAAGAAAGGACCATAAGTAGGTAGGATGTTTCCTTTGAAACAACCTCCCTTTCCATTTTCCACTATGGGAAGCTAATAGGACTTTATCCCTGAATACTGGTGATCAGAAGTGAAGGGAACACAAATAATTTCGTATGTCATCTGTTCATGGAGGTGTGTTGTGCTGACCAATTCTTCTGGTGCTGCCTAATTTTACATATTCTCATGCATTTCCCATATAAATCAGAGAGATGCTTTAGCAATTCCATTACTTTGACAAATAAACTATGTTTACAATTCCACATTTTCCCACAAGTAACAAAAATCCACTGACAGATATTTGTCCATATGCATATCTAATAGATATATATTTAAGAGAAAACATATATAGAATACATACTCTGTAAGATCAAGACCTTTTTGATTAGAAATAATGGAATTTTAATATCTCTTCCTTCCTGTGTCAGAATTTTTTTTTTTTTTTTTTGTACCGGGATTGAACTCAGGGACACTCGACCACTGGGCCACATCCCCAGCCCCCCCCCTTTTTTTTTTGGTACTGGGGATTGAACTCAGGGGCAGTCAACCACTGGGCAACATCCCCAGCCCTTTTTTTTTTTTTTGTATTTTATTAGAGACAGGGTCTCACTGAGTTGCTAAGTGCCTCGCCATTGCTGAGGCTGGCTTTGAACTCGCAATCCTCCTGCCTCAGCCTCCCAAGTGCCCCAGCCCTTTTTTGAATTTTATTAGAGACAGGGTCTCACTGAGTTGCTAAGTGCCTCGCCATTGCTGAGGCCGGCTTTGAACTCACAATCCTCCTGCCTCAGCCTCCCAAGTGCTAGGATTATAGGCATGCGCTACCATGCCCGGCTAGAAATTTTCAGTCTATCTATAAGAGCTGAAAACATGGGTATTTTAACTACTTAGAGACACCAGAATTCAATGGAAATTATTTCAAATTGAACATTGTAATTTTTATGCATAATAATTAATTTTCTCCATCATTTTCTATGCAATAGATTTTTAAGTGTAAGAACTATTACTTCTTGGACATTCATGTGTAAAATTTAGGGTGATATATCTAAGAAAATTGAGTAATATCATCGTTGTCTATTATTAGAAGTTTTGATTCATTTTCAGTATCTGATAGCTATACATCAATTTTCTTTTTATGTGGTACAAATACATATCAAAAAGCTCTAACTTAAAAGGAATACCATTTATAATGTTTTTTAAAATAGTGAATTATTTCCTGAGATTAAACATTTAACTCACAAACTTTTGCAATCAGATTTCTTGGAACATGGAGACTAACATTATACTATAAAATGTTACATTTGGCTGATGATAAAGACAGGGTCTGGCCTCAGGGGACCAAGTTCCAACCTGGATGCTTGGCTTTCTATCTGCCCAAGGTAGGAAGACAAAACAGTGAAGGAACCTGATGGAATAGTTTGGGAGCCACTGACATCAAATGGGGTGAGCAGGTCAGAACAAGTGGATGGAGTAAGTTGTTTGACTTAGAAGGCAAGAGAAACTTTGTCTTTTAATAAAGCAACAACTACTATGGATCTTTTCTAACTATTGTTACTGCTGGCTCTGATGAGCTGTTTGCTCCAAAGTCCATCTAGACAGGCATCCTCTTGAATTCTTGGAACACTCTCCCTCCCAAATTCATAAGCCATTTCTCAAGACCCTTTTAAGCCTGCTCTTTAGTTTCTTGTTGTTTGACTTTGATATGACTTTGACTACTTTTCTGGGCCTCTCTTATACTTAATCTGTATGGCCTGGAGTTCACTCTCTGCTGCTCTCACACGAGCTGAGGTGGGGAACACTAGAAGTTTCTCTGCCCAGTCTTCTTCATGCCCTTTTCTCTTTCCTCTTTCCCTGGAACTTTCTAATGGTTTTAAGTAATGAAGCTTTCATATAAAACATTCCTTATGAACTAGCAGTTAGCTGAGTCAAAGGGTTCTGTGGATAAAATTCAATACTAGAAATTTCTTCAGAATTCATAGGAAAAAATTAAGTTAGTGGAGATAATTTTAAGTTTTAGTCTGATAGGAATTTTTATTCTGATCAGTATTTTTGTACTTCTTTATGCAGTTCTGTGCTATAGTAAAAAGTGGCTTTTGATAAAGCATGAAATATTATATTCTCAGTTATTTTAGGTTTGTTTTGTTAACATTTCATTGTGTTCTTTGAAACATGTCTTGACTTTGGAGGGTTCCACTCAAGCATAGATTCTTGAGCCTGTTGACACTTGTAGTATTTTCTTTTTTTTTTTTTTTTTTTTTTTTTTTTTTTTTGTGGTACCAGGGATTGAACTCAGGGGCACTCACCCACTGGGCCATATCCCCAGCCCCTTTTTTGTATTTTATTTGGAGACAGGGTCTCACTGAGTTGCTAAGTGCCTCACCATTGCTGAGGCTGGCTTTGAACTCGCGATCCTCCTGCCTCAGCCTCCCAAAGTGCTAGGATTACAGGCGTGCGCCACCGCGCCCGGCTTGTAGTATTTTCTGATGGCTTCAAAGGGTCTGTTTAGCAGGACAGGATCACCAATGTAGTTGAGGACAAACATCTTCCCTATGGTTCCTTCCACTCTGTCTTTAAAGGGCACTGGTGTCCTATTCTAGGCTAGGTGCTGCTTCTTTATTGTCTTTTGGCTGGTTTGGCCTAGCTTTTCCAGGACTATTTAGCCCTAGGTTCAAAGCTTTTCCTTTCCAAGGAATGACCCAACAGTGGTGTCCCCAAGACTCTTTCCTAAAGTTTCATCCTTTCTCTCAAACTTTCTGTAGCCCCTCTTGGAGTGCTCACCAGGACCCTATTTGAGATTTTCCTCCCAGATGAGGGGAGACTTCCAGGGGAATCTGAGAGGTTGCATCTTTGGGAGATGCTGACTAAAAAAGCCTGGTTAGCTTTACAAATGAGCTGCCAATTTAAGGTGTTTAGGCACAGAGATAGTGTTTCATACAAAGCCAAAGTCCGGTGGGATGATTTAGAGCTGGGATGGAGGTGGAACTTTCAGCATTGGTTTTCTGGATGGGTGTAGTGGAGTCCTTGTTAGGTACTTGGGGGGTCCACATGCCTTGGAGGTGGAATCTTAACCTTCATTCCTTTCATTAGAATGGTTCTACTTTCATTGGTTTTATTTGATGAGGTGCTATGTAAGGTTTCCTTTGAAGAAACGGTTTTATTGCTAAAGAACATTTGCAATCTCTGGACTAGAGCAGTTCTCTGAGGCAATGAGAGGTTAGTTGCAATGACATTATGTAGATTTCCTCAGACCTTACACAGGAGTACTGAGCTGGCCACAAAGACATTTATCTGCTTGGACAAGAAGTAGCCCGAACTTAGAATAACTATTATATGTATAGAAGTCAGATAAGAAGGCTTCCAAACATAAAGCAACCTCCAAAGTGATCTACAGTAAAATGTTCTGATGAAATGTGTAATGTTTATTCCTTATTGCTCAACTGACTGTCATAACAGGATGAAAGCAAAGACATGCTGAATACGTGTTCCCAAGACTTCCCTGTCATTTATCGAATGTGGCTCACATGTGCTTTTAAAAATAATTTTCATAAGTGTAAACATGAATCTCTTCCCCAGTCTTCTCCCCATTCCAAACAAAACAAAACAAAACAAAAACAAACAAACAAAAAACCCCCCAAAAAAGAGGAAAAAAAGCTTGCATAAATTATAGCCTTCTCAATTAATTAATACACCAATATATACACTAAAAGCAGAAATAATAGCAAAGTAGCATAAGTAAACAATTTAAGTCTCTAAATTTGGTATATAATTCATTTAACTGTATACTTTTATTTTCCAGTTAAAAAAAAAATAATAATGGGGAGAAAGAGTAAAATTGAGTAAAAATTTTCAGAACTCTTATTAAAGTATCCCTGTGAATTCCAGATCCCCTCAGAAGAAAATTGAAACCCACAGATTTAGTGCTGCTTAATAGCAACTATTATTTATAAATAACCTTGTTATTTAATGGTGTTTTATATTCTTTTTTCTTTTTTGGTACTGGGGAATTGAAGCGAGGGGCACTTAACCACAGAGCCACATCCCCAGCAGCCCCCTCCCCCCTCCTTTTTTTTAAAATTTAGAGACAGGGTCTTTCTGAGTTGCTTAGGGTTTTGCTAAGTTGTTCAGGCTGGCTTTGAACTAGTGATACTCCTGCCTCAGCCTCCTGAGCTGCTGGGATTACAGGGTGTGCACCACAGAGCCTGGCTGTATTTATCCTCTTTAATGTGTTACCTTGGGTTTATTTTCTGAAAATAAATATGATTCAGTTTTTAAACATACCTTTCTTAGGAACTAGCAGAAGAAGTAGCAAAGATATAAAGATATAACAAATTAAAGCCGGGTGTGGTAGTGCACACCTGTAATCCCAGTGACTCTGGAGGCTGAGGCAGGAGGATCATGAGTTCACAGCCAGCCTCAGCAAGGGCGAGACACTAAGCAACTCAGTGAGACCCTGTCCCTAAATAAAATACAAAAAAGGGCTGGGGATATGACTCAGTGGTCAAATGCCCTTGAGTTCAATCCTTGGAACCCTTCTCCCCCCAAAAAGATATAACAAATTAGAAATCACAACTAACTAGCTTGAATACACACACACACACACACACACACACACACATATATTGCATCAAACAAACAGGGCACACAAATTACTTTCATGCAACCACTGAAAACATTTATAAATTAACTCATCTTAAATTCCCCCCAATTTGATATTATGCAGACCATATCAATAATTATAATGTAATAATTTGAAATCAACAACAATATTAATAATTTTAAAAAGCCAACTGTGATCTGCCAGGTTGGTCTGAAAATTGGATGGCTGCAAGTCCATGTTGTTTCTCAGTGCCTTTGCATAACTCAAGGCACACCTCATTCTATACACAGCTGCCGACAGAAATGCAAACAGTCACTTCTAAGGCCCTGCATATGGAATAGGTGGAGCAAAGAAAGACTTCTTGAGAAGCAATAAGAAGTATATCTGATTAGACTTTATTCTTAGGTAAGTTTTTTTCCCTTTCATTTTGATTCATCTATTAAGGAAGATGATGTCTGGGAGCAGTTAAACATGTTTTAAATGTGTCAATGGAGAAAGGACCATAAAGGCCTCTAGCTGGCTGTCTACTACAGCTTATTGATAGCTAATGGCAGAGGCTAAGAATCCTAGCATCTTTATCTCAGTTGTTTTAAAACATCAGGAAATGGCTTAATTTAAAAAGAAAACCTGAGTGTATAGTGAAGATATTCACAGGTAATAATGTCTTAAACTCATGATAAGTTTATATCAGTATGCTGCTCTTCCATTTACATATGGTGAAACCAAACCTGGCACAGTATTGAAAAGCACTTTGGTTTCTGAAATGGCTCCATTCCCGGATGTGGCCAGGAATCTCTCTTTTCCTTTTTGGAAAAGTAGAATTTCCAGAAGACACAGTAGCACATGAGTTTACTGAGAAGGGATGAACGTCTAGAGGTTAGCATAGCAGCTCACTGTGTTACAAGGAAAGCGCATATTTATGCACTGACTGGCATTGTTAATATAAGGTCAGTTTATGCACACCCAGACTGGAGATTGAGAAAAACATCTGTCAATGAGGGACAAGAGATCCAGAGAAGGAAAAAAAGAACAGATGGAGCCATGGCATGGGAGTAAAGGTTGGAAGTAGAGCTTTAGATTGCAGCAGGAGGGTGTGGTAGGGCAGATGTTTGTCTGTAGGAATAAGAACCATCTGAAAGAGATGTAAGTCCTGTGTGCTTTAGTAAGCCACCATGTACTGAGGACAGAGAACAGACCTGCTCTGATGTGGTTGGTGAGGGTGTGAGGTAGGCAAGGGAGGTGTGAAGACATACCTGGTGCATTTTGGATCCTTCGTAAGTATCTCTGTGTCAAACCAATATATCAACTTAATCTTTGGAGTGGGTGTGTGGGATAGGAGCCCTTAGCATTTATAGTCCTGCCTGTGAGCTTACAGCACATCTCATCACAGAAAAGTAAAGTATGGTTTGTGCCTTTTGTTTGATGATCATAGCCCACCGTAAGACACCAGTGAAGACACCAGTGAAGACATCACCCTGGTGTGTCGATGGTTGGTCTAGAAAGGCAGAGTATTATATATTCTAGACACGATTTCTGGACGGGGTGAATAAATATTGAATACTTATTCTCACTTTTAAAAAAGTCAGTAATAAATGAGACTCCCTCTAGTTACTGCTAACTCAGGGCTATCAGACTAATTGTTCTATTGTTTTGAGTAGTCATCCCCAGTAGACCTTGCATCTTCTAATTCATAATTTTTTCTTAGAATGAAAGAAATGTCATTGCTTCTTCACAAAATGAATGGTGGCTTCATGATTTGGTGTATTTCCCTAACAGACCAATGTCTGTCCTATGTTGCAGCATGTGAAAAACCTGAGGTAGGTGGGTTGCAAGAGGAGAGCCAGCTGTGTGTACAAAGCCTTCATAGCACGTTTCCTGTTGTGGGAGGACTAGTCTTGTTGGAAGCCCTGACTGTATTTCTAGGTCAAAAATAGAAAGGTGCTGTGTGTGTGAGAATCTTGGAAACCCTCTTTCCAACTGTAAGCCCTTTGAGTGCTTCCTGGGTAGAAAGCCTCTTAGTCCTGGCCGTGGTGGCAGTGCTGCCATTTCTAATCCTTCTGCCTTTGAGTCAGGCCCAGAGATTTGCTGCCACTCCAACTTAATAGCCTCACATTCTACCTCTTCAGAACCTGTTAATAGCAGAATTCCCTTTATTAACTTGAAGACATCCTACCTTCTGGGTGGTTTAAATTATTCTTCCTTTTCCATTTTTTGGAAAATATTTTGACTCCTTTCTTCAGGAGCTTTATAATATTTCAGTGTCATTCTTAAGGTATAGCAGGGAAAATATCAGGCTTAAAGGCCATAAGATCAGTGTTCTATCATTTGTAATCATACAAATAACCATGATTTATTCATCCCCAACCTGGCATTTTGCTGCTCCCTTTATACAATTAGTTGGTGGGGTCTTGCTATTTGAATTTAGAAAACCCTGACTCTGAAGTCTATGTTTCACTGTCCTCTGTGTGCCCACTAAAAGCAATCCCTCATTGGGAGAGCTCCTTATACATTTTGCATTTTTTATCACATTCTTGGAGACCACCCAGCTTAATGGTGTCCATAAAGGTACACGTGGCTGTGGGTTGGTCATTCCATTGCAGTGATGTATGTTTGTGTCCACGATGGAGCTGCTTTCACATTATTTGAGACATTACTCAACAGATCAAATAGCCCCTCCCATTCCCACTGTATTGTCTGTATTTTTAAATGACATATTGAGAGCTTTTTTTCCTATTACTCTATAAAGCAAGAGATACTTGTTGCAAGCTAGAGTACCACAGCACCCAGTGTTTTGGTAAATTTACTTTTCCTAACTCCCCATAAACATTTATCTTCTGATCCTAAAAGAAGCTTGGGCAACAAGTAATGATTTCTCAGTAAATGAGTCAATGGTTTCCATAAATTAAAAGGAAAGCCATTATCTTATTAGAGCCACTGGCATGGTCTTCCAGAACATCTCCTACTTTCAGGAATCGTTCTGGTGTCCTGTCTTTTTCCTGACACAGTGCAGCTCATATTACTTTCTTACTGGGGTTCATTGGTCACCCACTGAAAGGAGGGACATTTTAGAAATAGTAGGCTGACTCCTAGATTGGGACTGCTTGTTTTTTTTTCTTCATCCTGGTCTTTCTCTTTCATACTTGTTCAGAATTTGTGAATGCCTGGAGGAAACTTTTACAAATGAGGATATTTTTGAATGTCCTCACAGCATGAGGAAACTCCTATTTAATTCTCCACTGTTTGCAGATTATATTTTCTCTGAAAAGAATTGTGATGTTGAAATATCAACATCTGCCAAAATTTAGTCTTTTTACCTCATTTACATAGGGAAAAGACAGGGTCTCACTGAGTATTTTTGGCTTTGATGTAGCAGGTACTTTGATTTAATAAATATTTTTTAATCAAGTGATTTGCAAATTTAGATCCTGTCAGTTTTTAGCCATGAACAGCTCTTTTCAATGTCAAGGATGGATATCTGCTATTACTATAAAATACTGCATTTGTGAGAATGAGTTTATAAATCACATGTTATAGATGAATACATAATGCAGTTAAAATCTAGTTGCAATCTTATATTATAAATTTGGATAAAATCAAACTCATCTTTTAATCAGGAGACCAGAAACAGCCAGATTCCATTTTCCTTCTACTTCTCAAAGCTGTTACATTTCCACTTATTTCTCTCTGCCTGAGATTTTTGCACAAACAGGATGTCAATCTTTGTCTTATTCTCATATGTTTTACTCTGGACCTATCCAGGAGGGTAGAAACATATCTACTCACATCTAGAACAGAATTGTGCACAGAGGACACAGCTGTCTCCTCTTGTGGAAGTGGGGGTCCCCGCTGTGGGGATAGTGTGCGAATTGCTTTTGTAGCAAAAGTAGCTCTGTTTCACCTCGGGGTGTAGGCTTTGCAGTGGTCTTCAGAGAGTTGTAGCCAGGGCTCGTTTGGTAAACTAGTTGCCCCAACCCATCTCTTTGTACATTACATTATAAAATGCTTCCATCCTGCCTTATTCCATGTGACTTTTCTTGCCTTGTCTGCTGTCTTTATTGTATGTGTCCCCTCAGAATACCGGGATGGGTCAATAGTGACATCATGAAACAAACAAACAGAAAAGAGAAGTCAATGCTTTTTAATATTAAACATAAAAACACTGATAAAACTTATATTCCTGGGACAGTCACTGGTAGGTGAACACTTTTTCCCCAAAATGGATCCCTAGATAAGGAACATTAAATTGTATAAAAGAACATGTGGCAATATAGTTCTCAAACATGCTGATGTTCTGTTACCTGAGTAATACTTACATGTACACATTCCTGCTTCTACATAGAAGTCATTTTGGGGCTGGTCACAGTGGCACATGCAGTGACTGACACATGCCTATAATCCCAGTGACTCTGGAGACTGAGGCAGGGGGAACACAAGTTCAAGGCCAGTCTCAGCAACTTAGCAAGACCCTGAAGTGCAAAAAAAAGGACTAAAGACTTAGTTTAGTTGTAAAATGCCCTTGGTTTCAATATCCTCAGTCAAAAAAACAGAAACAAAACAACATGAAAACAAACAAAAAAGAAAGCATTTTGGGACTTTGGGCTGGGGAAAGTGAAGTCATTAAATTACAGAGGAATATTGTGGTATTTGATTAACCATCTTAAAATATTAAAAACATTTCAGGTACAAAAATTCTTTACAATATATCCCATGTTTCTTTATCTCTTCCTCCCTCTTCACCCCCTCTCTGTGGTACTGAGCTATATCCCCAGCACTTATTATTTTTTTATTTTGAGACTAAATTGCTGAGGGATTTGTGATTCACCTGCCTCAGCCTCTCAAGTTGCTGGGATTAGAGGTGTGTAACACTATGCCTGGCTTTATGTTTCTCTTTCTAAAAATTTCTTTTTGTTCTGTATTGAGCTTTGTGTATTTATTCCTTTCACATCTTCACACGTGTGCCAGATATGAGATGTGTGCATGTATCTGCAGGGAAAAAGCCAGTGAGTGTTGTGTTGCATTGTTTGTGAGAGAAGTTTAACATGTTCATGAGGCCTGGCTTCTTTGAAAACCCAAAGGCAGGTCTATCACTGAGAGAACTTAGATGGGGATGCCGCTTAAAGTGTAAGGTCTAAGGTGGAGAAGATGCGTTTTCATGTTGAGGGTAACTGCCTTGGCTCCCCACTGTACCCTGGCACCAAGTGCATAATGGGTATTCAATAAACACTTGTTGAATGAACAGATGAGTGAGAGGGCCAGAGGAAGCATCTTTATAGAGAACCTGAGGCAGTGCCAGGGAAAATAATCTTACTGTAAGAGGAGACTACTAAAGGGCTGAGCAAATCTACACAGAAATGAAAGCTTTTATGATTTTTCTGTTTTCTTTCCATTTTGGAACCATAGGAAAGAAAGACACAAACAAAGATTTATGGGAGATGATACTAGTATGCAGAGGAGTCACTTTAAAATAATTGCTAGTCCCATGTTTATAACTTCTCTCTTTGGGGGAACCTGGCAGAAGGAGGGCATTTTGATAGAAAGGGCTACAAGAGAGGATGTGCAGATCCCTCATGCCAAGATCTCTGAATCCAAACTTCATTCATAAAGCTGTTTGTCGTTATAGCTGCTGGTACTCCTGACAGCTTTTGATTCCTGATTCAGAGCAATTAAAACTACGGTTTCTAGCTCTGAAGGAAGGAATATAGACAAAGCAAAAATTTATTAGAAAAGGATTGGACACTAAAAAAAAAAATGGATTGGGAATTTTGGAGACTTGAAACCTAGTGCAGCACCTTTGCTAACTTAGCTGGTTTGTTTCAGACCATGCATTTTCCTTCTGTGGTCCTGTTTCCTTCTCTGTAAGGACATAGAGCATTCAACTGATGAAAACTCCCAGCTCTGAAAGTGCCCCAAACCACACAGATAAAACTCAGATATTGGAATACCAAAGTACCTTTATTGATGGATAGAGACCCCAAAAGTGATTGCACTTAAGTTGAATTTCTTTCTGTGATTTTTCTGAAGCTGTTAACAGTTTAGCTAATACTAAATTTCAATGACTGAAAACACAGGACAAGCAACGTGCTTAAATTTTTCGGTGGATTATCTCAGTCCTTAATTCAGTCTAGCAAGGTTATTAGTGTTGTCAACTCCATTTTACAGTTGAAAGAATGGAGCTTAGAGTAAAGAACTTGGACCATATCATACAGAGTAGAGGAGTCAGAATTTGAACCCAAACCTACATGTCATTGCACTGAGAACACATCACTCTATAGGTGGTGTAAATCTTGTACAAACATTAAATTATCTTTAAGGATGATGGTCAGGTAAAATAAAATTCCATATGTCTTGTACTGTTTGTGACACATGGTAGCTATTCAGTTAATATTATCTCTCCCCTTCCTTTTTCTACTAAATATAGGTAATTGAGGGAAAATTTATCTTTCAAAAAGTGGCGGGTCTGGGGCTGGGATTGTGGCTCAGCGGTAGAGCGCTCGCCTAGCACGTGCGCGGCCCGGGTTCGATCCTCGGCACCATGTACAAATAAACCCATTGTGTACAACTAAAGCAAATAAATAAATATTAAAAAAAAAAAAAAAAAAGTGGCGGGTCTACCTAGAGTACTTTAGAATGATTCTGCCTAATGATAGGAGAGCCTAAGGTTGAATTCTTTTTTTTTTTTTTTTTTTTGGGACCAGGGATTGAACTCAGGGGCACTCGTCCACTGGCCCACATCCCCAGCCCCTTTTTTGTATTTTATTAGAGACAGGTGTCACTGAGTTGCTAAGTGCCTTGCCATTGCTGATGGCTGGCTTTGAACTCGCGATCCTCCTACCTCAAAATCACTGGGATTACAAGCCTACGTCACTGGGCCTGGCTCTAAGGTTGTATTCTGCGATTGACTTTAGAAACTTTGTGTGTGTGTGTGTGTGTGTGTGTGTGTGTGTGTGAGAGAGAGAGAGAGAGAGAGAGAGAGAGAGAGAGAGAGAGAAATCTTTTTCCTTTCTCTTAATTGAAGTCATTTTCTTCTTATTCCCTGAAAAACTATTAAAATACATTTTATTTTTTAAATAAGAAGATCCCTGACTTTCTCTCACCGGGCAACTATCACCACACAGAACATGTTGAGGAAATGGGTGTTCCTTGCTTTCTATTGTTAGTCTGATGAGAATGAGGGTGGAGAGCACTTTGGAAAAATATTTGTGTAAGGAGGAGAGACAGAAGTGAGCTGGAGAAGAAAGTCTTTTGTGTGTACCAAACTGGGGGCACCTTGACTTCTTAGAAGACATTTCCTTGAGGTATTTAGACATTATTTCTTCAAGAACTATAGTATTTAAATATGTTACCTCAGGTTCAAGTGCTTTTAGCAGGTCATTATTTTCTACTTTTTTCACTTTTTAGTTTAGGAACGCAGTGTACTTTCTCATGATTCTAGGAAAGGAAGGAATATTACCTGCATGTTGACCCATAGAAGCTAGAGTGCTACATGTTGCTGTTGATAGAGCTAATATTTACATAGACTTACAGTGTGCCAGGCACTGTTCTAAACTTTATATAGTAGCCCAATCCTTACAACAGTTCTCTGAGATAGCTTTACTATTGTGCTTCATCAAAATGTGTTGATGGAACTTTCTTTTTCTTTTTATTTATTTATTTATTTTGGTACCAGGGATAGCACTCAGGGGCACTCGACCACTGGGTCACATCCCCAGCCCTTTTTTTGTATTTTATTAGAGACAAAGTCTCACTGAGTTGCTAAGTGTCTCACCATTGCTGAGGCTGGCTTTGAACTTATGATCCTCCTGTCTCAGCCTCCCAAGTGCTGGGATTACAGGCGTGCGCCACCGCGCCCGGCTGGAACTTTCTTGATCTTGCTAGAAGATGCAAATGGAAGGTTTTTCACACAACTGTATGTCTAGGGACACCTGATATATAAGAGTAATTGCAAACTGTCTTGCATTGTAAGACTGTGAACTATAAAATGTACCCTAGTTTGTTTATTTTATTTTTTTCTAATTTGTTATATATGACAGCAGAATGCAATTCAATCCATATTACACAAATAGAGCACAATTTTTCATGTCTCTGGTTGTACACAAAGTAGAGTCACACTGTTCGTGTTTTCATACATGTACTTAGGGTAATGATGTTCATCTCATTCCACTGTCTTTCCTACCCCCATCCCCCTCTCTCCTATTTGCCCTATCTAAAGTTCCTCTATTCGTCATATGCTGCCCCCCAATCCCCACTATGAATCAGCATCCTTATATTAGAGAAAACATTTGGCATTTGTTTTTTTTGGGATTGGCTTACTTCACTTAGCATTATATTCTCCAACTCCATCCATTTACCTGCAAATGCCATGATTTTATTCTCTTTTAATGCTGAGTAATATTCCATGTGTGTATATACCATATATATTTTTTTTATCCATTCATCTACTGAAGGGTATCTAGGTTGGTTCCACAATTTAACTATTGTGAATTGTGCTGCTATAAACATTGATGTGGCTGCATCATTGTAGTATGCTGCTTTTAAGTCCTTGGTATAAACCAAGAATGGGATAGCTGGGTCAAATGAGGGTTCCATTCCCAGTTTTACAAGGAATCTCCATACTGCTTTCCATATTGGCTGCACCAATTTGCAGTCCCACCAGAAAATTGCACCCCAGTTTTTTTTTTTTTTAAATATTTATTTATTTACTTTAGTTGTACACAATGCAATGCATTTATGTTTATGTGGTGCTGAGGATCGAACCTGGGCAGTGCACGTGAGAGGCGAGTGCTCTGCCGCTGAGCCACAACCCCAGCCCTGCACCCCAGTTTTAAAGAAGTTAAAATAAGAATTCATATGTATGTTTCAATTATAAAATAGGGATAAAGAAAATGTGGCATGTACATATAATGGATTACTAATCAGTCATAAAAAAGAGTGAAATCCTGTCATTTGCAACAACATGGATGGAACTGGAGGAGTTATGTTAAGCCAGGCACAGAATGACAAGTACCACATGATCTTACTCTTGTGGGATATAACATGGTTGATTTCCTACAAGCTGGGAGTAGAATGGCGGTTATCAGAGGCTGGGGAGAGGTTGATGAATGAGTATCAAGTTGCAGTAAGATAGGAATAGGAAGTTCTGGTGTGCTGTTGTATAGTAGAGTGAACATAGATAACAACAACGTGCTATATATTTCAAAAAGCCAGAAGAAAGGATGTTTAAAAATGTTTTCACTATAAAGAAATGATAAATATTTGAGGAGGTAGATATATTTACCTTGGTTTAAACATTATTCAGTGTATGTACATGAATCAAAACATCACAAGTTACCCCATAAATTTGTATACTCTTATGTAAAAAATGAATTTAATAAATAATAATTAGTAAATAGGATATCACTCCCATTTTACAGATGAGGAACTTGAGGCAAAAGAGGTTGAATAAATTTTCCAAAGTTATATGACGGCATTAGAATCTAGGGAGTTTGGTCCTAGAGTCCTTGCTTTTAGCTTTCATTTTTTTCCCTCTCTGCTGTACATTGGCTTTAAGCCCATGCCAAGATGTGGACAAACAGACCAAGAATTGTGCCAAATTGTAAGGCGCAGTGGCCCATGCCTGTAATCCCAGTGACTTGGGAAGCTAGACCAGAGGATCCAAGTTAAAACCGAGCCTCAGCCACTTAGGAAGACTCTAAGCAACTGAGTGAAAGAAACCCTGTCTCAAAAAGAGCTGTGGATGTAGTTCAGTGGTTAAGTGTCCCTGGATTCAATCCCCCTGGTACCTCCTGCTCCCCCGCCAAAGTTTTTAGAATCACTTTAATTTGGCCCTTTAAATTAATCTAAATTAATATAAACCCATCAAATTCTTTTGAACAAATATAAGCTTACTAAAATGGATGAGAGTATTTTGTATGGATTTGAATTTTTTAAATTAATTTTTTAATTTGTTTTATGAAATTGTTTTTAAGTTTATCAAACTCTTTTGAAATAGAGGTATCTATTTAAAATAAATTGTAAATGGTTAGAAGCAGCCACAAAAAGATCAGAATTCATTTGAAAATGATCCTTGTTGGCTTAGCAAACTACTCTGAACAAATCAACTAATCTTTTGTGCTAGGAAAGTGTGTTTTGCTGGGCTCAGTGGCGCACGCCTGTAATCCCAGCAGTTGGGAGGCTGAGGCAGGAGGATCATGAGTTCAAAGCCAGCCTCAGCAATGGCGAGGCACTTAGCAACTCAGTGAGACCCTGTCTCTAATAAAATACGAAAAAGGGCTGGGGATGTGGCCCAGTGGTCGAGTGCCCCTGAGTTCAATCCCTGGTTACCAAAAAAAAAAAAAAAAAGTAAAGTGTGTTTTTGTGTTTTGAGCTGACCAGAGCCTATTTTAGAAATTGTCCTGGGTCTTCAGAGCCAGCCTGAATGTCCAGAATAGGAAGGGAGTGAGCCAACACTTACTGAGAACTAGTGTATACTAAGCATTGTTCTGAGCAGTCCACAAACAGTATCTTCTTCAGTCTTCAGAACAATGGTGTGAGGTAGTGAGTGTTAGCTTCCTTTTTGTAGAATGGAAATCTAGATACCTAAGGCTCAGAGATGTCCAAGTAGTTGGTAGATGGGAGGTTTGGGATTCAGACTCAGTTCTGCTTGACTCCATGTGATTTTTATTTATAAGATATCATACCACTGGCCACTTTTAAGTCCAGCATGCCATAAGAAGAAAAGGAGCAACTGACATGAAGCTTTGGATAGGATGGACATTGCACTGTGAATCAGGAGATCAAAGTTCTAGGATGTGCATATCTGTCAACCTTTCTGGGTTCTGTGTTATCCTTTAGAAAACCAAACTGAGATCACATTATTTTGGTTTTCTTTTCCCTGCATTCTTCCTTTGTCCTGGTCTTTACGTACTGATCAAACACTTATTTTCTTTCTTTAGGAGTAGAAAAACCAAACCCAGAGAGTCAAAGGTCTGTATTTATTTTCAAATTGAAAAAAACAGGCATTTGCGGTCTGAAAAGTGCAAACTATGATTAGTATTGATGGTATCTAAATCTTCGATTTGTGGAACTTTGTTAGTTTTTCCTTTATGATGCCTTTGTTAGTATTTTATCATGAGTAGAAAACAAAACTCAAAAGATCATTAGCAGACGTATCTGTATGATTCTTCACCTATGGAAACTAAACTCTTTTAATTATTAATAGAGCAGAAATAGTTTCATCCAAGTCTTTGAATTCCACTCAAATGGGTTTAGAGAATTCTAGAATATTGATGCCATTGGTAACAACATTTTCTCATGTTTTAACTGATATGAACATATAGACATGGGGTTTGGGGTTGTGGCTCAGTGGTAGAACGCTTGCCTAGCACATCGAGGCACTAGGTTCAATCCTCAGCACCACATAAAAAAATAAGTAAATAAAGGCTAAAAATGAAGAATGCTTTAAAAAAAAACACATAGAAATGACCAACTTTTCCAAATTAAAAAAGGAAATAAGGTAGCCATAGTGTGTCTTCTTTCACATTCTTATTATAAGATTAGAGTTGCTTTCTGCTTCAATTTGAGGGGAACCCCACCTTTGCCTCCATTTTCAAATGACTAAGTGTTATCTGGACCTGCTTTTAATTCTTAGCTCTTATTTCTGAATAACTTGGAACCAAGTAAGGTGCTATGATAGGCCTTGTTGGTATGTTTATATTCAAGTAGTCATCTTTTTATTTATTTATTTTTAAATTAAATTTAATTTGTTATACATGCTTGTAGAGTGCAATTCCTTTCATACTACATATAAATAGCAGAGTTTTCCAAGTCACTGGTTTTATACAAAGTATTTTCACACCATTTGAGTTGGACATCAATACATTAAGTGAATGTATAAAAGCTCAAGTAGTCATCTTTTAGAGAGGATTTCTGTTGCATGTCATTAATATTGGTCACACCTGCATACAGAAGCTATTAACATGGGAAGTTCTCCTTTGTAAAGTGCCACCCTGTATAGTGTGCAAACAGTACTATGAATGTTTGTAGAGGCTCTGCCCTTATCCACTGGTCAGTCATGTCTGAGATGTGAGGTCCCAGATCTGCACTAAGGCTCTCTGAGGAAGTACCTTGCAGTGACTCTTGGGTATCAATATTAGGATTTTTGAGCATAAGGTAAGTTATTAAGTTGAGGATGGGTTGGGGATGCAATCTTGAAAATCAGAAAATGTCCTTGCTTGAGGTTTTACTAATTTTATATATCTATAGAAACAAACCTCTAGAAAGCACTGAGTAATTAGAGCAAATTTTCAGAATATGGGCCTTTGTGGAAAGGACACTGAGAGAAAAAGCAGCAGCATCTAATAGAGGGCCTCTGGCATGTGTGTGTGGACAGGTAAATACATGCATTTGAATGGGCAGGTAGAGTTGTCAGTGGTAATGGGATAGCTGGTTATTTTTTTGGTTTTCAGGAGAGTTTATTGGCATTAGAAATGAAAGGATAAAAATAAATAGACCTTCCCCACGGAGGCAATTCATTTCTAGTTGGACTGATATTTTGGATTGGCATCTGTTTAGAAGATAAAAAACAAATAATGCAAAATGATGATGGTAAAGGACCCAAAATAAGCATGGTTAGGTATTGCTGGTGCAAACAAAATTTTCTTCTTTAAGGTAGACTTTTGTTTTGGTCAGTACTGAAAAACTGAATTTTCAGCAGTTTTTGTTAGAATACCAAGGTATAGGTGTAGGTAAATGAGCCCTTAGCTACAGACATGTGGTATCTGAGTACTAACAGCCACAACATGGAACTCAGTTCCCACCTAAGCAGTAATATTGCAGAGAAGTCTGAGTTAGTAAATAGTACATATTTATAATGCACAAAGAAGTCAAATTTTACTTATGAATTAGTAATCTTTGAAGGAATTTTAGCAACATGTAAAAATGAATAGGATAAATGAAATTGCCTAGTTGTCAAAATAAAAAGAAAATCCAGTGATCTAGCACTAGGAAACTGAAAAAGGAGGGAGATTGGAACCACTTGCATCCTAAGAATTCCTTCCTTCCTTCCTTCCTTTTCTTTTTTTTTTTTTTTTTTTTTGTGGTGTAGGGGATTGAGCCCAGGGCCTTGTGTATCTGAGGCAAGCACTCTACCATCTGAGCTATATCCCCAGTCCCAATCTAAGAATTTCTATGATACCTTAAAACATTGTCCTTCCTCCTTTCTCTTATCAGTTTTTGTTCTATATGGTCTGCAGATAATAGTGACTATTATCTTATTACTGATTATCATTCTTACTGGTACTATAATGTGTTTTAAATGAAAACTGAACTGTTATTTACTATTTCAGTTGCATCCCATTTAGTGAACTATTAGGTCCTCAAGGAAAGTGAACACTATGTAACCCTCTCTTCACCGAATGCCTAGACACAGGTTTTATATAGATAGAAGCACTTGTTGAACTGAATATTAAATGGCCACTTTGTTAATGGATAACTCAATGTTTTCTAGTAGACTTTAATAAATGTTCATTTGTTTCTATTTTTCAGGTGAATCACTGAGTGCTTCATTATGTCTGATGGAGATTATGATTACCTCATCAAGTTTTTAGCTTTGGGAGACTCTGGAGTAGGGAAGACCAGTGTACTTTACCAGTACACAGATGGTAAATTCAACTCCAAATTTATCACCACAGTGGGTATCGATTTTAGGGAAAAGAGAGTGGTAAGTCCTATATTCTTCTGTATAAAAATATCATCTCTGACTAAACATTTTCCTGTTCAGTTTACTTCATAGGAATTAGGAGGACAAAGATCAGGATCTAAAATTAAAGGTTGTCTATGAAAGTGTGTTACATTTAATCCAGGTAACAGGATTGAAAAGGCTATGCTGAAAGATGCATATAAAACAAGCAGACAAAGTAAAAGTGAGCAGTTTTTTCAAATTTTCCATTGGTTCTCTTTTGGCCTGTGTCTTCCCTTAAAAACTCCACAAAGTTATTTGTCTACCTGTGTAAACCCTGCCAACCACTCTGCCCACATACCCCTGTTTTGCAAGTGTATCTTCCACCTTTGGTAGCTTATCATTTTAAATAGCATTTATATTAATTAAAGCCTCAGCAATTCCACATGGAATGCTAAGGGATGGAACTCATCACTGTGGCCAGGAGGGTGAGATCAGAGTAGGAGTGGGAAATGCTACTGGTGGACATGATGTTCTGCAGAATGATGAGGGGAGAGGTTTAATATATACATATATACAAACACATATATATATTTGTGTATACATATGTACATATACATATATGAAAAATTCATATATATATATATATATATACTTATTTTTTTTAGAGGATCATAACACTGAAAGTTATTTTAGGGGTGGAAGGGAAGGTAGAAGGTCACTGTGTCATAGTTGCAGAGGAGGGAAGATGGCTGTGGACTACATTTCTTGCTGAAAAAATCCAGTTACCATGACTCAGATCAAGTTGTCAGGAAATTAATGACAAAAGCCCTTCCATGGAACATGTTCTATCAGGGGAGCTACAGGGTCCCTGACTTCCAGGACAGAAGCATTCATTTCCTTTCACCCACTCTAGGTCATTTTCTTTACTACCAGAAAGTCATATAGAGACTTAGACCCCCTGGGTTAAAAATAGGATCATAATAAGATTTTTAGTGTTGACATAGAATTAATTTCACAGTTTTAACAGGTTTTGCATCTGCAGGTTCAGCCAAACCCAGGTTGTGTACTGTGTAGTTCAGCCTGCAGTGATCGTGTCTGTGCTCAACATGAACAGACTTTTTTCTTGCCATTATTGTCTCAATAATGCAGTATAGCAACTGTATTTCATAGCATTAATGTTGTATTGGGTATTATAAGTAACCTAGAGATGATTTAATGTATTTGGGAAGATGTGTGCAGGTTATGTGCAGATACTACACCATTTTATATGATAGACTGTGCATTTGTAGCTTTGGGTATCGTTGAGGGTCCTGGAAACCAATGCCTGCAGATGCTGAGGCATGACTGTATATGTATGTGAAAAATTTTTCTAATTAATTCTCATATTTTAACTTTGTTTAAAAATAGATTTGTTGATATATAAAGCATACTAAGCAAAATTCATGTATTTGAAGTGTAGATTTCAATATTTTTAAGCATATTCAGAGTTATGTAACCATCACAACTATTTAAATTTAGAAACCCCATACCTGTGAGTAGTCTTTCCCCATTCCTTCTGCCCACTGGCCACTATGTATCTGTTCTCTTTGGATTTTCATATTCTGGATGTACTAAATAACAGAGTCATGTAATATGTGGGCTTTTATATCTGGGTTCCTACCCTTAGCACAATGTTTTCAAGGTTTGTCCTTCTTGTGGTATGTGTCCGGACCTCATTCCATTTTATGTCTGCATAATATTCCATTGACCTATTGATGGACATTTCAGTTGTTTCTCTTTAGCTATTATGTGTAATGTTTCTATTAACATTAATATTCAATGTTTTGCAGGTACATATATGTTTTAAATTCTCTTGGAAATATGCCTACGAGTGGAATTTTTGGCCATAAGATAACTCTATGTTTAATTCCTAAGGAATGTCTATATTCTTTCAAAGGTTCTATACCATTTTTCATCATTACCAGTCAATATATGAGGGTTCCAGTTCCTTCACATTCTCACCAACACTGGTTATATATCTATTTGATTCTAACCACTCTTATCTGCATTATATGAATATGTAATATGTATGATTATCTATCTTGTGCATTATAAATATGTTTATAAATATCAATTATAAGCAGAAAAAGAATCAAAGCTAAAACATTTTTAAAAAATATTTATTTATTTGCTTTAGTTGTACACAATGCAATGCATTTATGTCTACGTGGTGCTGAGGATCGAATCTGGGCCGCACACGTGCTAGGTGAGCACTCTACCACTGAGCCACAACCCCAGCCCAAAGCTAAAACATTTCTAAGGATAAAATTAGTAGCTTAAAATACATATACTGGTAAAGAATATCTTATCAATAATTTAACCTTCTACCTTAAGAAACCAGAAATGAAGGAGTAAGCTAAACTCAAAGCAAGCAGAAGAAAATGAATAAAGATTAGAGTGGAGCTGGGTGAGGCAGTGGCTCAGTCCTATAATCACAGCAACTTGGGAGGCTGAGTCAGGAGGATCACAAGTTCAAAGCTGGCCTCAGCAATTTAATGAGGCCCTAGGTAACTTAGTGAGGAGATCTGTCTCAAAATAAAAAGGGCTGGGGGGCTGGGATTGTGGCTCAGCGGCAGAGCGCTCGCCTCGCACGTGTGCGGCCCGGGTTCGATCTTCAGCACCACGTAAACATAAATGCATTGCATTGTGTACAACTAAAGTAAATAAATAAATATTAAAAAAAGAAAGGGCTGGGGATGTGCCTCAGTGGTTAAGCAGTTCAGTCCCTGGTACCAAAAAGGAAAAAAGAAAAAGATTATAGTGGAAATAAATAGATGATCTTTTTCTTGAAAATATCAGCTAAATTCCTAAAATAAGAAATGAAAGGACAACTCTACCAAACTTATATAAATAAAAAGTTTGTGAAGAAATACTATAAACAACAGTGTGTCAACAGATTAGATAATATAGAAGAAATAGAGAAATTTCTACACACAAATGACTGAAACCAACTTTAGAATCTTAAGTAGACCTATAACCAATAAGGTGATTGAATTAGCAGTCAATCAATTTCCCACAAAGAAATGTCTGGGCCCAAACGTGTTCACTGATGAATTTTATCAAATGCTTAAAGAGGAACTAGTCCTTCCCAAACTCTTCTAAAATATAAAAAAGGTGGAAACCTTTCCAACTCATTTTATGAGGCCAATATTACCCTGATACCAAAATCAATAAAGACATTCTGAGGGTGGGGAAAAAACTACAGAACAAAGTCCCTTCTGCATATACACACCAAAATACTATCAAACACAGTCCAGCAATATTTAAAAAGGATTAAATATCATGACTAAATGGAATTTATCACAGGAACAGTAAGGTTGGTTTGTCACATAAAATTAATTGATATAATAGACTGTGTTAAGAGAATAAATAAATAAAACCACATGGTCATCTCAGCAGACATAGAATAAATATTTGACATAATCTAATACCATTTCATGATAAAAATATGCAACAAATTAGGAACTGAAGGAATGTTTTCAACCAGATAAAGTCCTCTATAAAAAAGCCATGGCTTTTAGTATATACTTGGTGAACATCTGAATGCAACGGAAGGATGTTCTCTCTCATCACTTCTGTTCAACATTTATTGGAGGTTCTTGCTAGGGCAGTCAGTCAAGAAAAGGAAAACATATTCAATTGGAAAGGAAGAAATAAAATAGCAGATAACATGATCTTGTATATAGAAATCCTGAGAACAAATATACACAAAAAGACTATTAGAATTACTAAACAAGTTCTCATGCAGTGTACAAGATTAATTGGCAGATACACTATATTTCTGTGTATTTCACGTGAACAATTTGAAAATGATTTATTTAAAAAACAATTTATAATAGCATCTAAAAATTCAAATATTTAAGAATAAATGTTAAACCAAAGTGCAAAATGAATACTTTGAAAGCTTCAAAATATTGTTGAAATAAATTTTAAAAGATCAAAATGAATGGGAAAAAATTCTATGTTCATGGATCAGAAGACTGCCTATTGTGCAAATGGTATTACTCTCCAAACTGATCCATAAATTTAGTTCAATCCCTATCAGAATCCCAGCTAGCTTCTTTATAGCAATTGCAAAGCTAATTCTAAAATTCATATTGAATTGCCAGAGATCCAAAACAATCTTGAGAAAGAATTGAATTGAAGGACTCATACTCCCCAATTTCAAAACTTACTATAAAGTTACAGTAATTAAAATGGTATGGTATTAGCATCAGATTAGAGATACAGATGAATACTATAGAATTGAGAGTATAGAAATAAACCTTTGCATTTATGACCAATTAATTTTCAGTTAGGCTATCCAGACCATTCCAGTGGGAATAGAATAATCTTTTAAACAAATAATGTTGCTATAACTGAATAGTCACATGCAAAAGAGTGAATGTGAACCCCTGCTTTCACCATACACACAGTTAACTCAAAGTAGATTAGGGAGCTAAATGTAAGAGCTAAATTCATTTTACTTATGTATTCATTATAAAACACACACACACACACACACACACACACACACACACACAGAGCTTTAAGCCCCAGTCTAACTTTGATTTATTTTTTATTTATTAAGTTTTTTATGCTGTGTTTTTGTTTTCATTCATCTCAAAGTATTTTATAGTATCCCTCATAGTTCTTCTTTGACTCCTTTGCTATTCAAGAGAGGGCAGTTTAACTTCTACATATTTGCAAATTTTACTGTATTATTGACATCTAATTCTATTCCATTGTGGTTGGAGAACATACTGGTATAATTTCAGTCATTGTAGTTAATTGAGGCTTGTTTTATAGTCTAACATATGAGATAATATAGATATAGTCCTTGAGAATGTTTCATGTGTATCTGAAAAGAAAGTTTATTTTTGTGTTGTTGGGTGGGTCGAGTGGTTTATAGATGTCAGTTATATCTAGTTGATTTACAGTGTTATTCAAGTATTCTATTTCCTCATAGACCTTCCTAATTATTCTAGGATTAAATATGCAGTATTGCCGGGCGCGGTGGCTCGCGCCTGTAATCCCAGCACTTTGGGAGGCTGAGGCAGGAGGATCGCGAGTTCAAAGCCAGCCTCAGCAGTGGCGAGGCACTTAACAACTCAGTGAGACCCTGTCTCTAAATAAAATACAAAAAAGGGCTGGGGATGTGACCCAGTGGACAAGTGCCCCTGAGTTCAATCCCTGGTACCACAAAAAAAAAAAAAAAAAAAAAAAAAAAAAAAAAAAAAAAAATGCAGTATTAAAGTATTTAAACATGATTGTTCAGTTGCCTATTTTTATCTTCTTATTCCTTTATCTTCTTGATGGGTTGACCCTTATATCATTATAAAACATCCTTCTTTGTCTCTAATAACAATTTTGGTCTTAACATCTTTTCTCTCTGATATTATTATTGTCACTTGAGCTCTCTTTTGCCTACTGTTTGCATGCCATATTTTTTACCCATCCTTTTACTTACAACCATATTGTTATTGAATGCAAAGTGTGTTTCTTGTAGCAGTATATAACTGGATAATTTAAAAATCTGTTCTGTCAATCTCTGCCACTTATTTGGAGCTTTTAATCTATTTGCATTTAATGCAACTACTGATAAAATAGAATTTATGTCTGCCATTTTGCTGCTTATTTTCTGTTTTAAGTCTTCTTTCTTGCCTCTTTATTTCTCTATTATTCCTTATTTTGTCTTCAGTAGATATTTCCTAGTGTACCATTTTAAATTTCCTTTTCATTTTTTATTCTATATTGTTATTTTCTCCTTAATTCCTCTGGGTATTACAATTGTCATCTTAAAAATTTAGTTTTTATTACTATTAAGGTATCTTCAATATTATACAGATCTTTGATCTTATTTAGTTTCGCTTTCTTTGCTGCTTTCTGCTGTTGTCATGCAAATTATATCTTTATACACTGTATGCCCATCAACATAGATTTAGAATTAATGTCAAATACAGTTGTATTTTAATCAGATGGAAGAAAAGAGTTACAAACAAAAATATATTTGCAGTGTCTTTCATATTTACTTATGTAATTACCTTTACTGGTATTCTTTATTTCTTTTTATGGATTTGAATGATAATCTGTTGTCCTCCTAGATCAGTCTCAGGAACTATCTTTAGTATTTCTTGTAGGGCAGGCCTGTTAATGATGCATTTTCTGTTTTGTTTGAAAAAATCTTAATTTTTCCTTCAGTTTTAGAGGATAACTGTGCAGGATGTAGAATTCTTGGTTAGATAGTCTTTTTTCTTTTAGCACTTTGAAAACCACAGTTTTCTGAGATGGTTTTCACTTTTCTTCATTCTGTTTTTCTGTTCTTAGACTGGATAAGACTGGATAAGATAATCGACCTATCTTCAAATATACTGATTTTTTTTTGTGGTACCAGGGATTGAACTCAGGGGCACTTGACCACTGGGCTACATCCCCAGCCCTTTTTTGTGTTTTTATTAGAGACAGGGTCTCACTGAGTTGCTAAGTGCCTCGCCATTGCTGAGGCTGGCTTTGAACTCGCGATTCTCCTGCCTCAGCCTCCTAAAGTGCTGGGATTACAGGCATGCGCCACCGCGCCCGGCTCTGATTATTTTTTTTTTCTGTTAGTTCAGATCTGCTGTTGAGCCCTTCTAGTGAACTTTGCATTTCGGTAATTGTTCTTTCCTTCCTTCTTTCATTCTCCCTCCCTCTCTCTTCCTCTTTCTTCCCATTCATCTTCCCTTCCTCCTCCTTCCTTTTTTCCTTTCTGTTTCTTTCTCCTCTTCCTTTTTTTCAGTGCTGGGGATCAAACCCAGGACCTTGTGCATGCTGGGCAAGTACTGTACCACTGAGCTACATCCCAGCCCCAGTAATTGCATTTTCAACTCCAGATTTTCTATTTATTTCTGTTTTTGTATCTATCTCTTTATTGCTATTCTCTTAGAAGTCATTGTTCTCATACCTTTTTTTTTCATTATTTAGGCATGGTTTCCTTTAGTTCTTTGAACTTATTTCAAATGGCTGATTTAAAGTCTTTGACAGCTGAGTTTCCTGAGGAACAGTTTTGATTGGTTGTTTTTCTCCTGTGTATGAGCTATACTTTCCTGTTTCTGTGTTTGTCTTATAAATTTTGTCAAAACCTGAACATTTAAAATACTATGATGTGGCAACTCTAGAAATCAGCCTCCCATCCCCTTTTGGGTTTCTTGTTTTTACTGTTCGTGTATCCTCTGACTTACCCTTTACTTCCTGCTTGAGAAGAGCCTCAAGGTCAGTCAGAGGTGAGAGATTAGGGCCTTTTTAGGTCTTTCCTGGGCCATCTGTTCAGCCATGCACACAACTGGCCTTGCAAGTTCCAAGCAATATTTGGGAGGTTAAAAAAAAAAATCTCGGGCTGGGGTTGTGGCTTAGCGGCGCTCGCACGTGCGCGGCCAGGGTTGATCCTCAGCACCACGTAAACATAAATGTATTGCATTGTGTTCAACTATAAATAAATAAATATTTAAAAAAAAAAAAAAAAATCCCCGCCGGGCGCGGTTGCGCAGCACTTCCCAGCACTTTGGAGGCTGAGGCAGGAGGATCGCGAGTTCAAAGCCAGCCTCAGCAATGGCGAGGCACTTAGCAACTCAGTGAGACCCTGTCTCTAAATAAAATACAAAAAAGGGCTGGGGATGTGGCCCAGTGGTCAAGTGCCCCTGAGTTCAATCCCCGGTACCAAAAAAAAAAAAAAAAAAAAAAAAAAAAAAAAAAAAATCTCCCTGTGGAAATATTCTTTTCTTTTTTCTTTTTAACATGTTTTTGATTAGACTTTTGTTTGCCCCAACTGATAATGCTACCCCTGGTAGCTATGTGTTAAATAATTGCTGCTGATTATTTTTAACAAAGACTATAGAGATAGGGCTGTAATCATAGAGTAATTTTCTGAGACAAGACCTATGGATGGAGCTTTTCTGAAAGCTTCCTGAAAATTCTCTGAATATGGGGCTTGTAGGGAGTTCTAAACTTGTTCCACCTCCATTATCTACGGGCTCACTGCTGGGCTGAGGGTTTCCACAGCTACTGTAGTTGTGCAGTTGTTGTTGTTGTTGTTTTCTAATATCTTTTTTTTTTTTTTTTAGTTGTAGATGGACATAATACCTTTATTTTACTTATCTTTATGTGGTGCTGAGGATCAAACCCAGGGCCTCATACATGTGAGATGAGCACTCTACCTCTGAGCCACAACCCTAGCCCACATTTGTTGGTTTTTAATGCTACTACAGGACTCAGATAGTGGGATAGGAATAGGGCAAGTTAGAGCTTATTGTTTTTACCGATATTCTGCTATTTTTCTTGAATAAATGCTCTTCCTAATGTTGCAAACTGTTGTTACTTTCCAGAGTTTTGTAAAAGTTGATTTTGGCATTTTTTGCTACCATTTTTACCACTTTTCTGGTGGAGATTTATGGAGGTCCTTTCCTTGATGTTCCAAAATGCTTTCTATAAAATTGTTTTAAGAACATTTTTAAAAGATGGGATGGGGTGGGGTGGGGGGAGGTTTGCTGGGGTGGTGGCTCAGTTATAGAGCACTTGCCTATGTGTGAAGCACTAGTTCTGATTCTCAGCACCCCATATAAATAAATAAAACAAAGGTCAATCGACAACTAAAAAATATTTTTAAAAAAAAGATGGGACAGAGAAAAGCCATAGAAAGGCAATATTTCTTGAAACTAGTGATCTGAAGGAATTTTGGGGAAAGGTAAGCTGATTTTTGCTTTTATATAATTTTTATATTATTTGCACATTTTATAACATATACATGTATTTTTTTATACCTTTATTTTATTTATTTATTTTTATTTGGTGCTGAGGATGGAACCCAGGGCCTCGCTAGGTGAGTGCTGTACTGCTGAGCCACAACCCCAGTTCCTATACATGTTTTTTTTTTTTTTTTTTTTTTTTTGTATGGGGATTGAACTCAGGGGCACTTGACCACTGGGCCACGTCCCCAGCCCTTTTTTTGTATTTTATTAGAGACAGGGTCTCACTGAGTTACTAAGTGCCTCGCCATTGCTGAGGTTGGCTTTGAACTCGTGATCCTCCTGCCTCAGCCTCCCAAAGTGCTGGGATTACAGGCATGTGCCATCACGCCCAGCTTGTATTTTTTAATCTGGTAATTGGAACTCTTTTTATCTTTTAATATACTTCTAAAGTATGTAATGCATATATTTTAGTACAAATTATTGTGTTATCCAAATGCAGTTATTTGATATAAAATGCCATCATGGTTATATTCTAGATGGGATTCTCTTGAGAAGTTTAGATGCTTTGGGCATTTGTACTGAATAGAAAGACAAGACAAGAAGAGTTCACTTGACTCAGAAGTTCTTTTGATTTTTCTCTTACTTTGCTGTTTTAGGTGTACAGAGCCAATGGGCCAGACGGAGCCATTGGTAGAGGCCAGAGAATCCACCTGCAATTATGGGACACAGCTGGGCAGGAGAGGTATGCAGTCTTCAGTTATGTGCTCCTGACTGGAGGAAGAAGACAGCTACACTCTTCACACAGTGACCTTAGCAGGAAAAGCCAGCTGATTAGCTGATTTGCACCTGGATAAGATATGCTACCAAATTATCTGTAAATTTATTAGTCTGAGATGATAATGGTGGCTTTATTGCATACAAGTACAAAGGAAAAATGAATCCTTTTCAAATTGGACCTTTTTACTTGAGGACTTTTCTTTCTTTCTTTTTTTAGACTTGTACACTTTTCTTCATGTACTGTTACTGTTTCTCAACTATAAGAAAGTTACAGAGTTACATGCATTGTTACCTAATGGTGGAAATCTAGTGGAAAATCTGGTTGGAATTAATTTGTATGGTCAGAGGTTACTTGACTAAAATAAACCACATGACATCTTGATGTAAGGTTGTTTTAGTTAGGTACAGCCTGTTTTATCGCACAGCCTCCTTGAATGATTTTATTTATTTATTTTTTAACATTCTACTATAAAAAACTTCAAGCATACAAAAATTATAGAGGTTAGTACAATGAACCCAGGTACCTATTATTCAGTTTAAGCACTTATCAAGTTGTGGCCAGTCTTATTTAGTGTATGCCCATTAGCACTTCTCACTCCTTCCTCCCATATTATTTGGAAGCAAAGTTGAGATATTGCATTATTTCATTTGCAACTCTTTTAGTATGTATCTCTAAATAATAAGGACTTATTGTAAACAATTGGTTAAAAATGTTTGAGAAAAACCTAACATTGCTGATTAGATGATGAATTTATACTAATGTTTTCTTCCCTGGAGCCTGCCTGTCAGTGACAGGCTTTGTGTATAATCAAAGTGAGAAGAAACTGACTGTTAGAAGGAGAGAGAATAGACAGTGGGACAAAGCCTTGGAACAAGGCAGAGTACCAAGAAAGAGCAGGGAATATTATTCCCACCTTAAAGCAAAGAAATGATTATCAGAGATAAGAGATCTATAGAGACTGAAAATAAAAGATTACGGAACACTTTGTAACGTCAAGCCAAGCTTTCACAGAAGAAAAACTTACATAGCAAGCATTTTTGCTTTTGGCTTAATTAGCTAGTAATTATACAATAAATTCTTGGCTGAGATTGAGAGATCATGAGCTAGTTCTCCTTAACTCCATCTAGCGGGCTAGGTTTTTAAATCACATGGACTTCTAACACATGAACTTATATAAGTGGTAAATACCGGTCTTTTGCACTTTTGGAATGTCCTCATGAGATTTGTTATTGAGGAGCTTTTGTAAGAGGCTGAAGGCATTGCTGGTAGCTTATATTTCAGGAGTGGCGCTGTGGTTTAGGTGACCAATTCATTTTTATGATCCTAGGTTTCGTAGTTTGACAACAGCGTTCTTCAGAGATGCCATGGGTTTTCTTCTACTTTTTGATCTGACGAATGAGCAAAGTTTCCTCAATGTCCGAAACTGGATAAGTAAGTGTTATTGTTTCCCTGACTCTGCTCCCTTCTCCAGAGAGTAGAATACCTGCTTATATCTACTTCTGTTGCAAATTATTTTGGAGGAGCTTTTAATGTAAATGCTGTTAAAAAGAATACAGTCTTTAGCTTAGGACCAAAGATGACTGAAATACTCTGCTTTTACTAACTCTGATTTGTTAGGTATTTCTGTGCTCCAGGTACAAGACAGCATTTTAAACGTCATCATTTAATAAGTCTATTGCACAAAGGAAATTCTTATCCCCATTTTACAGATGAGGAAGTAGTTAAATCTCTAAGCGTCTGTTTGTCTCTTGTGTGCTATCAATTCTTGGATCATCCCTGGGTATTAAGGATATATTACATAGATGTAGCTATCTGTTGAAGGCTTAATGGACCATATCCCCATCTCTATGTCCTTTTTCTTATTGGAAGCCCCTTTTCTGCTTTTAGGGTTAGAGCTTCTGCCAGGAGAACCTGGCATGGAAAGTTCTAGAACTGCATTGGCGAAAGTCATCCCTACCACAATATATGCCAGCCTTCGTTCTGGCTTTTTAAACAGATTCTAACTTCTGAAATGATTGGTTGATAGCAAAGACAAATCCCTCTGTATGACCAAATAACAGCTTTCAAATGTACATTTTTCTTTGATCATTTTAACATAATCCTAGAGAATCCGTTAGAGAAGCCTGTGATGTTACATTCTGAACATCCAAATCTTAAAACACTTACTTAAAAGTACTACTTAGGGCTGGGGTTATAGCTCAGTGGTAGAGCGCTTGCCTAGCACGTGTGAGACACTGGGTTTGATCTTCGCCACCACATAAAAATAAATAAAGGTATTGTGTCCATCTACAACTAAAAAAAATATTTTAAAAAAAGTGCTACTTAAATATTACTTGGCTTTCTTGGGTCATGAAAGGATAGTTGGTTCTTGTTTGACAGTAGAAAAATCTTATTTTAAAAAGTAATCTTTAACTTAGTTTACTTAGCATGTTGTACCCTTCAGAGCATTTTCACATACTTTGTATCTGATCCTCACCACCACCCAGCAAGGAGATTCTGGGAGATGTGTCCTTATCCCAGGATGAGGACCCTGAGTCTGAGATAGTAATACACTTATCCAAGGACAGGGAGCCTTCGGCTTTCTGTTCAATAGTCTTTTATGCCCTTTCTCAAGTAAGTTGATCACTAAGAGTTGAAGAGCTATTTAATACTTTAAATATGGCTTTCCCAAATGTTGTTAGGCTCGCTGGGCTTTGTTTTGCTAGATTCCTGGTTGACTCGCACACCTTGCTATTTCCCTCAAGCTGAATGATGGTGGCAGTTCCTAATCTCTCAGTCCTTATTTGTTATCCTCTCTTTCACATCATTAGAGCAAGTTCTGGGATTTTCTTAAACGTTTAGTAAGGGCCATTAGAGATTGCTTGTAGACTCTTAGCATTGAAAGATAATGAACCCACCTGTTTTTCATAGGTAGAGACTGAAATTGAGACATTAGATAAATCTTGCCCATCTTATTAGCTAGTTAAAGAACAGAATTATGTGAAAGTATGAGTATGTTTGTATTTTATATTTTCTTTGGAAAGTGAAAAAAAATTCTTATTGCTCAGTTAGGAAAAGAAAACTTACACATATTAGAGATTTCCTATCTTTTCAATGCGAGGCATTCTCCTCCACTCATCCCCATTTAAATAAAAAGGAATACTGTTGAATGCCAGAGGTGGTAATATGAAATCTTAATTAGAAATGAAAATTTGTTATATGTGTATGTTATTTTTCCTCTATTAGCAACTTCAATGTTACAGAGATCATCCATTTCTTCTGCTTTTTAAAAAAATTTTGGTCAAAATAATAGCTTAAAATGTACATATGCAGCCGGGCGCGGTGGCGCACGCCTGTAATCCTAGCACTTGGGAGGCTGAGGCAGGAGGATCGCGAGTTCAAAGCCAGCCTCAGCAATGGCGAGGCACTTAGCAACTCAGTGAGACCCTGTCTCTAATAAAATACAAAAAAGGACTGGGGATGTGGCCCAGTGGTCGAGTGCCCCTGAGTTCAATCCTCAGTACCAAAAAAAAAAAAAAAAAAAAAAAAAAATGTACATATGCATATAGGTAGGTAGGCAGGTCACTTGCCAGCACAGAGGTGCATTGCATTAGAGAAGTAGCGGGATCCTGGGCCCTGGTTGGCCAGGGAGAGAAGTATGGCTCTGTACTCTCCCTTTGCTCTTCCAGAGCTGTTTCTTAGGTCTTTCTCTGTCTGGTGATAATCTCTCCATGTCCTTTTGGCAAGGGAGATGAGTCTAAAGATAAGTGTGGATCAGTTTAGGAGTCTGAACAGTGAGCCAAGTCCTCTGGGCCCAGATTGAAATCTGAACGGAATCAGGTAGTGTACTCACTCCCCTGCTTTCCTGGAGTTCAGAGGAGTGAGCAGCATGTCCAGGTTTGTTCCTCACCCAGTTAGTTTTGTAATGAGACTTTAAAGGAGCCTAAATTTCTAAACTTCCTCTGTAGCCTCACATAATGCTATAAGAGCCCAACAACATATATTTTTCATATTTTGCCCTCTATTTTTATTTCTATTATCCCCTCTGACTGGAAAGCCCTCTCTACAACCACACCATTTAAAAAGCCAATTAGAGTTATGCCTGTTCTTTAAAATATGGCAAAAATTAGCCTCTACAAAATTTTCTGTGCTTAGCCGGGCGCAGTGGCGCACGCCTGTAATCCCAGCACTTTGGGAGGCTGAGGCAGGAGGATCGCGAGTTCAAAGCCAGCCTCAGCAATGGTGAGGCACTTAGCAACTCAGTGAGACCCTGTCTCTAAATAATATACAAAAAAAGGGCTGGGGATGTGGCCCAGTGGTCAACTGCCCCTGAGTTCAATCCCTGGTACCAAAAAAAAAAAAAGAAATTTTTTTTTTCTGTGCTCGATTTTATCAGAGTAAATTTTACTCCCTCCTCTTAATCCCTATTAAAATCTTCACTGTTTGTAGGGTCCTTATGACATACCATCTCAGGTTGTAGCTATTTAGGTATATGCCTTTGTCTTTAGTGAGATTTTTCTAAATAAGTTATTAATTTACTTTTCATTTAAGTAATTCACATGGTAGAATAAAAGTAATGGCAGACTGAGTTATCCATGATTACCCTAAATACATGTATGAAGACACAATTGTTGTAAAAATACTTTATATAAAACCAACAATTTGAAAAATTGTGCTCTTTATGTGTAATATGAAATAAAAAGTACTCTGCAAACATGTATAACAAATTAGAATAATAAAAAATTAAAAAAGAGAAAGAAACCATCACCTATGATTATACCTCCTATAATTTCTAAAATAAACACTATTAACTATTGTTTTCAGTAATATTTACATAGCTGTTATAAATGCTTTAATTTATTAATTCTGAGGTTCTCAAATGTGAGGTGTATTGGAATCACCTGGAGGGTTTGTTAAAAATCAGATTCCCTCTACCTTTACCCACTGTTCCTGACTCCGTAGATCAGGGGCAGGACCTGATAATTTGCATTCTCACAAGTTCTCAGGTGATACTAAGGCTGCTGGTCCATATACCTTACCTGGAGAATCAATTAACTCATTTAATCCTCACCCTAGGAAATAAGTATTGTCATTATCATCTTTTCTAGATAGGGAAACGAAGCCAATCAAATAGCTTCCTCAGGGTCACACGGCTAGTAAATGGAAGAGCCACGATTCAAGCCAAGGCATATTAGTCCATGTGCGTAGCCATTCGAGGTGTTAACAGAGCACAGAGGCTCCATGGCGGACATGACCATAGAGCTAGTCTTGAAAGAGAGTTGTGACTGGGTATTCGCAGGTGGGACAGTATGTGTAGCAGCCTGGAGGGAGGAAAAGGCGTGGCTTTCCTGGAAACAGGCAAAACACAGTTTAGTTTTGCCTGTGTAGGTTTTATTACCTCCACTGTCCCTTGAGGGCAAAGGACAGTATCTTGAAATTCCATGCAAAGTATCAGGTCTGTGTTCATTCTTAGGAAATGTCTGCTGACTTTCTCTTGATTATATGTATAATGGACGGGACCTCATAATGAGGAACTAAAATGTCAACACTTTTTGTTAACGGTAACAAAAAGTAAATTAGGCCATGAACTTTGAGATAGGCCTTATTGTGAAAGTCAGGGCTGCTTTAATTTAATTCTGTTATGTAAGAAATAAGACTTTATCTTCTTTCTTTGGGAGATTAGACTATTTAACATAGTGAAGATCTTTTGTTTGATTCATTGCTTTTTAATAATTATGCCTCCTTACAGGTTTTCAGGAGAAAAGAAAAAATGTTGTGAATAAGAATTGTAATCCCTTGGTTCTGGTGACAGAATCATTTACTCTTTATTATGTGTCTTCTGTCTTCACTGAATCCTGTATCTTGTTTGTTTTAAATAGGTCGATTCTGCCTTATAATAATAAAAAAACGTGAAAGACATTTTAGGTAGAAATAGGTTAGTCTATAGAAAGCTAGGTCTTTTAAAAATGCTATTGCTAATGGAAAGAAAATGTTAAAAGACAAGTGTTTTGTGTATGTGTGGGCACACATACTTTTGAGGGTTATCAGTCTCCTATAACTTATATAAATAATACTGAGATATGTGTTAAGGACAGGAATAAGTTTTATATTTCTGCCCCATCCTTTCAGTTTTACAGATTAGATTATTGATGCTTTAAAACATTATATTGGTTTCTTAAATATGTGTGTATATTTATGGTTTTCAAAACACTTTTGCATGTATTCCTTATTGATTATGTGCTTATGTTATTATTGGCCTGTAATAAACTTTCTTATATTATTAGGCCAGCTACAAATGCATGCATATTGTGAAAATCCAGACATAGTGTTATGTGGAAATAAGAGTGATTTGGAAGACCAGAGAGTAGTAAAAGAAGAGGAAGCCAGAGGACTTGCTGATCAATATGGGTGAGTATTTTTGTGGTGAAATCTAGAGAAACATTTTCATTATAAACCTTAGTATATGAATGGGTAATAAAGACAAAAGTGAAAAATTAAAGCAAAAAGCTTGGATGTAGGCCTTGGGAGATGTCAAGTACCTACTTTTTATATTAATATCATGATAGTGGGAATCATAGAAAAATCATGGCATGAGGGGTCTCCCCCAGGAGAAAGACAACTTTGACTACAAATGTACTATCTGTGTAGGGCCTCCTTTTCAAGGTGCCAACGGGAGATTCATAGATAAGGAAATCCTCTATGTTGAGCAGAGAAATTTTAAAGTAGTTCATATGCTACTTTAGACAGTTCTAGCATATGAGGTCTTATTGGGTATTGCAGACCAGGTGCTGGCTTTGACTGGAAAGGAGGTGAAGAGCCCCTTTGGTTTATACTATTTTTATGGTGGAGCATTAGCAAAATGCTGTCTTCCTCCTTGAGCTGTGGGAGTAGGATCATAGTAGCAGTAGAATGAATTGGGCACAACAGAAGAAGCCATCTATTGCTTATTCAGGTATCAAGGGCACCTCTACAAATGAATTGGTTTTATTTTGACTTCTGGTACTATGAGAACCCAAATTTAGGTACTTGCTATTAAAATTAGGAGGCAGGGAGCAGGATTGGGAAGGAAGAGGAGGGAATTGGAGGTGGTATGGTATAACAGGTAATGGGTGTTACCAGCTAGTAGTCTTGGGAATCCAAGGAGGCCAGGGGAGGACCTTTCCTGGTTGACTCTGTGACCATTGCTTAGTTTTTCCTTGGGTTGATGGAGGTTAAGAAGGCCCTCAAGGCAGGGCTTACACTGGGAAGCCGGTGGAAGGATAGGTTGGCCAGGTGAGAAGAAACCAGAATCTGGAGGGCTTTGAATACCAGGTAAGGAGATTAGATTTGGTCCCCCAGAGGATTCAGAGGGTTGCTGAAAGCCTTTGAGCATGGAGAGATGTTATGTATAGTTTTCCAAATCAGTCTGGGAGCCTTAGAAGGAGTGAAATGGAAGGAGGGAAGACTAGAGACAGGGGGATTCAGCTGTGAGGAGGGTAGGGGTTGGATTAATGGAAAAGAAAAAAGAGGGGTAAATCAGAAAAAAACACACATGTTGGGCAGAACAGGATTTTAAATCATTCTCAATTTGCAATTGGATGTGGAGGTTACACCCAGAGTAGATGATGTTTAACCATGTTAGAAATACTTGGGGCACTTTTAATATACCTGTGTGTGGGCCTCTGTCCTTCTGACATAATTGATCTGGAGTTTATCAGGTAGGTTTCAAATCAATCTCTACATGTGAAGAGATTTGTCACAGTGATTTGAACTTATGCATCTATGGGAGGCTGGTAAGCAGTCTTTGTAGGGTGTTGGTTTTGTGTCTCATGCTGAAGCTTGAAGTGCACAGGACAGGCAGTCAGGAAAGGAAGATGGATGTAAAGTGGAGGATGGAGGTTAAAAGTGAGAACCAGTTGAGACCCATCAGGGTGTACTGAAATCCATGTCAGCTCTTGTTGCCTCTGATCTTGATGATGTGGGTGTCCTGCAAAAGCCGTCTGCCACAAGGACAGCCACATATACCTAGCTCAGGGGTCTGAGGAGCTAACGGATGGTCTTGGGCGGGTGAAGCAGGTGCAGGTCTGGTTGCTGGTTTATACCAACAAGATGAGCCAGGAGATAAGGAGCAGTATGTAAGAGCATTAAAATGGCTACTGTTTTACTTCTGCTCTCCATATCTCCCTCAAATCTTTTTTGTGGTCCACCCTAAGCAGAAAGGAAATTGTGGGAAACGTTCAGCCCAGCCAGGTTGATATATTAAAGAGGTACTACCCCAGGGGGTTCTGGGCATTGGCATCCTCTGCAGGATATTCATATGTGGTGGTTGAGAGTGACTGGGGAGATTCTGAGGTGGAGGCTGAAGAAGCCCCACAGGCAGTTCTGATATGCACCTGACTCTGCCCCACCCCTTGAGAGGCACTTTAGGAAGTAGAGAGGACACAGGGAGAGGTCAAATACCACAGAGAATGCTGAAGTGTTGAAGTTGGGAACTGTGTTGCAAGGGGGTAAGGAGGAAGTAAGTGATGAAGCAATGGAAGCCAGGTGCCTAGACCATGCTTTTGACAAGTGTGTCAGTAAGTGCAAGAGCAGGGCAACTGGAGGAGTTAGCTACAGCTAGCAAGTGTATTCCTAAGTATTGGGGGAGAGTCAAGATTGACTTCTCGCCGGGCGCGGTGGCGCACGCCTGTAATCCCAGCACTTTGGGAGGCTGAGGCAGGAGGATCGCGAGTTCAAAGCCAGCCTCAGCAATGGCGAGGCACTTAGCAACTCAATGAGACCCTGTCTCTAATAAAATACAAAAAAGGGCTGGGGATGTGACCCAGTGGTCGAGTGCCACTGAGTTCAATCCCCGGTACCAAAAAAAAAAAAAAAAAAAAAAAAAAAAAAAAGATTGACTTCTCCCTCCTGGCTTCTTCAGCCCTTTGCTCTTTTCCTCTGGTCTGAGTCTCAGAATTCCACAGTCCGCCTGGTACCAGAGAGCCCAGCATTGCCTTCTGTCACATTGGGGATCTGAGGAGTGTGGAGATTGTCTCTCACCTGTGTTCCGTTCACAACAGCTGTGGGATGTTTCGCAGAGAGGAGCCCAATCTGTAGTTGTTGAGTTAAAGTGAGAAGAGAAGGAATTAACAGATTGGAGTAATTGAAACTCTTGAGGAAGATGGAAAAAGGATAGAAACAGGATTCCAATAATTTTCTGATTTAGAAAGCAGTATAATTCTGTAGGCTGTCTGGCATTTTAGATGAAAATATGATGGAGCAATTTGGCTTATATGTATTTTACAATTTAATGATTATTTTCACAGAAATCATGTTTCAGTCTTCATAATTGTTGTCGTTTTTTTTTTTTTTTTTTTTTTTTTTTTTTTTTTTTTTTTTTTTTGGTACCGGGGATTTAACTCAGGGGCACTCGACCACTGGGTCACATCCCCAGCCCTTTGTGTATTTTATTAGAGACAGAGTCTCACTGAGTTGCTAAGTGCCTCGCCATTGCTGAGGCTGGCTTTGAACTCGCGATCCCCCTGCCTCAGCCTCACAAGTGCTGGGATTACAGGCGCATGCCACCGCGCCTGGCTTGAGTCTTCATAATTGTAACATTTTCATTGGTGGCCCATGTATTAAAAGGACTGTGTCAATCAGTTCATCCTTTTATTTAACAGGCAGAAAAAGGGTACAGCTTATGGCATATTTTCATATCATTTATATGTTCTGATAAATGTACATTTTTTGTTACTACAATTCATAAAAATACATAAGAAAAATATCCTCCTCTCGTTGGCTCCCTTGTTGTTCACAAGTAGTTTTGTGCCATTTTGTGCCATATACGTACATTTAGACAATGAGAGCTTGTGTCTCAGAAGAACTTTGCAAACTGAAATATGAATATTATAGTGCAAATATGGAACACAAATCTGTGAGTGCTGGGACAAGTAGGTATGAAAATGAGGACTTCATGCAGCAGCAAAACGTGTACCTGATGATGAATATCAGAATTTTTTTTTAGTAGTTTAGGAGTCTATTCATGCCCAATTATTTTTTATGCATTTATTTTTGCTGTGAACTTGGTTAAATTATAATTTGAAGCTCTTAGGTCACTTTTAATAAGACAAAATGATCTCTCTGGTAAGCCAACTGAGATTTTCCAGAACAAATGCAAAACAGTACTTTTCAATATGTTGTGTTGAATGCTATTGTCAATGAAGTCAGAGAAAATAGCAAAACAGACTTGTTCAAACTTGTGCACCAGTCAGCCAAAATGGTTACTGTTCTACACTGTTGTTAAAACATTTTAAAAGTAATTACAAAGTCAATGATGAATACATTAGAATAGAAAACAGAATGAAATATTGGCAACAATCTTCTTTTAGATGATACTGTTGGGTCTCGAACTTCAATATGTATCAGAATCACTGGAACACTGAGTCTCAAGAGGCACTGATTCAGTAGGTCTGGGATGGAGCAGATAAATTTACATTTCTAACTGATTTCCAGATGCTGCTGTTGCTGGTTTAGTATGGCACTTGAGGAACATGTGTAGAGGCTAAGTTCCTATCAGGTGTGATGCTAGCAGATATTTTCCTTGAACAGAATCATTTATACACAGAATATGAACTGATTGTTTACTTGCACCCTACACGGGTGGAGGAAATGTGCCCAGTGACTTTTCGTTGGAACATCCATGCAAAAGAGAGGAGGATTTTTTTTTTTTTATGAAATTTTATCAGTTATGCCATAAATGGGAAAGGACACTGGAATTAGTACTGAGGAAGGGCTAACCACAAGAGAGCAAGCAAGGACTTCATTCTGTGAGTAAAAATGGTTGGATCAAAATGCTTGTCTTCACTGCTTTGTTCAAAGAGGATAGTTTTTTGGTGATAATAAGTCATTTTTTAAAATGCAGAGTTGAGGGAAATAGAGAAAATTGTGGATGTGATCAAAACACGACAACTGAATGTACATATTTCATGTTCTGTGCAAAGAAATGGGCAGCAAATTTAAGATGACTTTTTCCTGACTGAAGGCTGATGGCAGATGATGAGGAAGGTGCTCAAAAGTTTCTCAACAAAAGAGGAGTTAAAAACATTTATTTGTAACATCAAAAATATCAGTATAAACCATTTCTTAGATTTTAAGTGGCAGAGCTTAGCAGAAGCTGTCTTACCTAGTCTGAGCTAGACGTAATGTGGTATGAATCATTTGATCTCTCTCAGTTTGGTTCTTTGCAAGCTTGGTGACATCCTTCCTTGATAAGAGAAAAAAAATAGTGATGTATCATTGGACATGTTTTAATGGCACAAAAATAAACCACAATCAAACATACAAGACTGATTTCTGGAGCCCAATACAACTCAGTTGAGATCTAGATTTCATTTGCCACAGTCTCCCAGGTTCAGGAAGCACACCATTCCTTTTCCTGTAAATGCCGTTCAGTTAGTATCCAGAAGACTATGGAAATACCAAGACTCACTTCTCCTTTATGTAAAAAATTTCTCTACAATTTCTGGATCCACACGTGAATCAAATACAGAGAACCATTAACAACCATCCAACACACTTACTGTCATTCCTGGCAATTTATAGCTGAGATTTAGGATCTCCTAGTTTTGTGGGAATAAATAATAGAAAATAAAACAGCTGGATGTGAATTCTGACCCATGGTATGAGTGAGATATTGATGTCTTGGTGAAAAATTACAAACAATACTGTCTCCCTCATTGATTTGAAGCTGTTAACGTTTTATTTAATTTTTTTTATTTTAAAAAATTGTGAATAATATATTTTTAAAAGCGCATTAAAATTAGTTGTCTGCATGTACTTCAAATGACCATTTATAAATTGATATCAACATTATTCAGATTTTTTTTCAAATCTGAATACATTTGAATATTTCTTTCTGTTTTCTAGTCTAATGTATTCAAAATTCAAATTTGGCAATACTGCTCCATGACAGTGCTACATTAGCACCACCATGTGGAGAGAGGGAGCAATACCAATTTTTCTATGATTATAAAGGGGGAAGTTGATCCTCTTGAACTTTTGCAAAGATTACTAAATTTTGCCTAGTAAGTTTTTGGAAAAGTATCATACTTTTGAGAGAAGAAGAATCCCATTGTATGAAAATTTACTGAACCCTGGCTGGGTGCTACGCTTGTGCTAAGCACTGAGCATGTGTTATCTCATTTCCTCCTCACCAAGACCACACTAACAGAGCCTCTTCCCCTTTACTGATAAAGAGCAACAGGTCCCAGAGCTGGAGGCCAGAATATGAGGAGAATATTCCAGATCCCAGAATCTTTACTGCTGTTCTTTTTTTTTTAAAATAATTTTTAAATATTTATTTATTTGCTTTAGTTGTACACAATGCAATGATTTATGTTTACGTGGTGCTGAGGATCGAACCCGGGCTGCGCATGTGCTAGGCAAACGCTCTACTGCTGAGCCACAACCCCAGCCCTTTACTGCTGTTCTTATTCCTTTCTTTACGCTCACTCTTTCTTCCCCAGCTCCAGAATTTGAGATCTTTTTATATTGACTTAAAAAACATAAAATATTTAATGAAAGTGCTTGGGTAAATAGCTCAGATCCCTTCTGAATGTGAAAATCAGAAGCTGTGGACATAAAAATATGTCTAACTCCATTCACTTCATCTCTTATGCGTAGTCTGACTTTTAAATGTGAGTACAAGACGTATTTCTGTCTCAGGCATCATTTTTTTATAGGAGAGGTTTTTTTTTTTTTTTTTTTTTCTGGCAAAGAAGTCATGTTTATTAGATTAGAACAAAAATAAGGAATTCAGCAATGGCAAAATCCTCAAGAGGAATCTAGACTTTGATTCAATTTAAACAGAGGTCTAAGTGTTAGTTAGCTCTGCTATTCTGGATGTAGCAATCTAAATAAAAACATCAAGAAGTGTAGAAAAACAATGTTGGGAAAAGTTTGGTTGTGACAATTCATTATCTTTAATAGCAAGAAGAGAAATAATGGAGACTGAAGTTGAAACATTTTGAAGATTTTATCACCTAATGTTTGCCTGAAGTTCAATATGAAGTCACTTATTTTATTTTTGAAGTCATTTAATAGATGTTGTAAAAAGAAAATTTACTGGGGCTGGGGTTGTGGCTCAGCGGCAGAGTGCTCGCCTTGCACGTGCACGGCCTGGGTTCGATCCTCAGCACCACATAAACATAAATGCATTGCATTGTGTACAACTAAAGTAAATAAATAAATAAAAGAAAATTTACCATGGGTTAAAAAATTCTACAACTCATAACAATTCCCTTCTCTTAAATAAATGCACATGAATTAAACATAATCCTTTTAAAAAATAAAAGGATCTATATCATGATCTATATTGTCGTTATTATGTTTTTCTGTATATATATATATATATATATATATATATATTTTTCAAAATGAAGGGAGAATCTTAATTCAGGGTTTTCTCGGTGGATCTTATCTAGTTCACTTTTCCTCTAGCAGCTCCATTCCAACTGAGAGTGGAATGGAGTGAACTCTAGCATTCATTTATTCCTGAGGACACACAAAAACCATATTGTCCTAATTATGTAAAAACAACAACAACAAACTCTGACTATTTGAAAGACTTTGAAGTTGTTAACTCTTGGTCCCATGACTTGGAGTTTCATAAAGGTAGAAAAATATACTTTTTAAAAAAGGTATTTATTTATTTGCTTTAGTTGTACACAATGCATTTACTTTTTTTTTTTTTTTTTTTTTTTGTACCAGGGATTGAACTCAGGGGCACTCGACCACTGGGTCACATCCCCAGCCCTTTTTTGTATTTTATTTAGAGACAGGGTCTCACTGAGTTGCTAAGTACCTCACCATTGCTGAGGCTGGCTTTGAACTCGCAATCCTCCTGCCTCAGCCTCCCAAAGTGCTGGGATTACAGGCGTGCGCCACTGCACCCGGCCACAATGCATTTACTTTTATGTGGTGCTGAGGATCGAACCCGGGGTGTGCACATGCTAGTTGAGCGCTCTACCGCTGAGCCACAACCATAGCCCAGAAAATATACTTTTATTTGAAAATAAACACAAGTTTGTTACTTGAATTTGGGGTTACAAATCTAACCTATGTCTTGTAAATATTGCATATCTTTTAATGAGTAACTTAAAATTTATAGCTTTGATACTTTACCTTGAAATTCTACCAATTAAATATTGCTTCAGTTTATAAACATTGGTCAATAGTTCACAGCTCTGCTAGAAGCATCAGCCATTAATATGTTGGTATTAATCAATAAAAGATCCATTTTTACCAACACTTTAGTGAAGATCACTTGGGGGAACAAGGGTTTGATAAGATGTGAGGGAGGCAAATGCTTTGGAGCATGAAACAACACAGGACTTGTCTAAGGAGCTATCCTTGATGTTGCGAAGTAACCTTCTGCCTACCAGAATTAGGGCAGCTCAGTACCATAGATTTTACAAATCAGCTACATTGTGCATTAAACTGACATTTGTGGGGCTGGAGTTGTGGCTCAGCTGTAGAGTGCTCACCTAGCATGTGGTTCGATCCTCCTCATACCATAAATAAATAAATAAATAAATAAATAAATAAATAAATAAATAAGTAAGTAAATAAAAAAAATAAAGGTATTGTGTCCAACTACAATTAAAAAATATTAAAAAAACCCCGACATTTGTGAACTATGAGGGAACTTAGTATTTACAATGTTGCTATGACATGGAGCTGTGACTTTACATGATTCAGTGACATTATTTCTTTGGGATGATGTGTTCCAAGTTTTAAACAAAAATTTGAATACATTTTGTAAAATAACCCATTTCTATATTGGAAATAAACATCAAGTTTCACTATGTGTCAGATTATGATCAAAGTGCTTTAAACATTAGCTCATTTAATCTTTATAAGAAGATACTGATATTTGGTATTACAGATGAAGCTATTGAAGCATAGAGGTTAATAGCTTACCAGAGTTGCACAGTTGGTAAAAGATAATACTAGGATTTGAATCCAGTCAGCTCCAGAGGTTATAGCTTTCAACCATTACATCATACTGTCCATAACTTTCATGCACAGGTTTTAGAGTTTTCAAAGTACTTGCAACTATATTTTTTAATATGTGCCTCAAAAGTGACTGTGAAGTAATTTTCAGGAGCTGAGAGTAAAGAAACTATGGGAAGGAAAAATAGCTCAAAGGAGATTCAGTTGGGAAGTTGAATGAGAGAACTCCGGAGTTGGAAAGATATTTATAATTGACTTTGAGGGAATTTAAAAAATTAGGTGCATACCTGTAATCTCAGTGACTTGGGAGGTTGAGACAGGAGGATTATAAGTTTGAGGGCAGCCTTAGCAACTTAGCAAGACCCTGTCTCAAAATAAAGTTAAAGGACCCAGGATGTAGTTCAGTGGTAGAGCATTTGCCTAGCATGCACCAGGTTCTGGGTTCATTACCGAGTACAACACCAAAAAAAAAAAAAAAAAAAAAAAAAAAAGTAGTACATAATTACAATTTAGTATTTAAAGAAAGTTTATTCTCAACTACTTTTTAAAAAGATATTTTTCTTTTACTTTTTTTGTATTTCCAATTTATTCTTGGGAAGGTGAGTTTTAATAGCTTTTCACTGTAATAATATATTTCTGATTGATAGAATGGTCAAGCTCTCTCCTTAAGCATAAGCAATGTTCCATAGACAGTAACTGAGTCTTCGTGGGTGTAAATGAGAGAAATGAAGAAAATCTAAGTATTTACATTTTGAAAATGCTCAATCTAGCTGGGCGCGGTGGCGCATGCCTGTGATCCCAGCATTTGGGAGGCTGAGGCAGGAGGATTTCGAGTTCAAAGCCAGCCTCAGCAATGGTGAGGCACTTAGCAAGTCAGTGAGATCCTGTCTCTAATAAAATACAAAAAAGGGCTGGGATGTGCCCAGTGGTAGAGTGCCCCTGAGTTCAATCCCCCAGAGCCAAAAAAAAAAAAAGAAAAAAAAAAAAAAAAAAAAAAAAAGAAAAAACAAAAATGCTCAATCCAAAATTCTATTCTGTAGCCATGTTAACATCACAAACTGTCACATGGATTTAGCTCAATAATATCATAGGCACTCAGTGAAGAAATATTTACTGAATTCAATCACAAATCACATTTAATCAAATATTACATGTGATGAGTGGGCCAGTGGGGAGGGACAAAGATGCGCTATCTTCATTGTGTAACAAGGTGACAGATGAAGATGGAAGAAAAAATATTAATGATAACTAAAGACATAATCAGACAGGAAGTTTAAAACCTGCTAAGACTGTCTTTTGCCCAACAAACTCAACTCTGATTGAGATATTTTAGAGTCAGCAAATGAAAGGGCAATAGGACGTGCACATGCTGGATTCAGTGGAGAACTGTGTCTTCCAGAACTTGCAGAGGGGTGGATAAGCGCCCAAATGAGGCGATGGTTGGTTAGCCACCATTTCACAGGTGTGGTCAAACAGGAGAGAAGTGCAGCTGCTCTGTTGCCAGACCTGTCGGCTTCTGGAGAAAGTGTATTGACAAAGTAGTGTCATGAAGAATCAGAATGGAGAAATCACCTTCTATCCCCACACATGTCCCCTAAACATGCTTCTTAGTAATATTCCTGCCTGATTATGTCTTTCATTACTGTTTTAGAGCAGTTCTGAAAAAAATTAAAAAGTTATAAAGAATTAATAAAAAGTAAAACTTTAGAAGATCTTCTGTAGAAGTTGCTACTTGCAAGAAATAGTAAAAGAATAGGGAACTGGTAATATGAGTCACTGATGTAAAGTTAACATGCTATGAGAATACAGGCAAACAGTCTTCAAGAAAAATGATCATGGAGGATTTTAGTGTTCTGCTAAATTTAAGGAATATTTTACTGGATCCAGTTGCAGACTCCCTGAGGTGCTTCATCTTTCTTTCTTTCTTTTTTTAATATTTATTTATTTGCTTTTAGTTGTACACAATGCCTTTTTTAAAAAAAATTTTTATGTGGTGCTGAGGATCGAACCTGTGCCGCCCACATGCTAGGCTAGCAAGCGCTCTACCGCTGAGCCACAATCCCAACCCCTTTCTTTTATAGTTTTTATATCTGAGAACATTTTGGCTAGATGCTTTGTCAAATGGTGGAAAGGAAATCAATAGTTTGAGGTTATAAAGTTTTATCATCAATTTCATGTCCATATTAAGAAGCAGGAAGAATCTATTAGTTGATTAATTGACTAATTGATCCACAGGAAGATTGATTGCTCAACATGATATGAAAAGCAGTCTTACTGTTTTGAAAAAATGCCTTGTAAGTTATTTAAAAAGTTACATATATACCACAAGTGCTTGGATAACAGAACAAATGGATATGTGAGATTAGATGGTCTTGAGGGATGCAGATGCTACAGAATCCAAAATGTCTTAAGTGTATGGTCCAGGAATACAGCTGACAGATAGCAACACTTTTGACAAACATTGCCAGGGCCCTCTGATTTCTCTTCAATATCACTTTTTTCCCCCAGCAAGTAAAAGAGATTTATCTGTTTTGAAAATCTTCACACAAAAAATAAATTTTGGAACCAGTAAAACCTATGGTTAGGCTGGTTACACTGGAATCAGACAACTCTGGATCTAAATCTTAACTCTGTTACTTTCTAGCATTGTGAAATTGGGCAAATTACTTCATTTTTCTGAGCCTCAGTTTAATCATTTGTGAAACAGGAGTATCATGTACCTGAATACAACTGTGTCTGTATTTAGTGAGATCATACACATAAAACACATGCATGTAAAATAATCATTACTGAGCTACCCAATTTCCCCCTTCATTTTAAAAAAAAATAATATATACCAACTTGTTTCAATCCAGGCAAACTGGAACACCGTAAAGAAAATAAAAAGAGGAATTGCCAAAACAAAAGGGGAGGGGGCCCCAAAACATGATAATAGTTCTAGTTCAGAAAATATTTAATAGTGTGTTGTAAAAGTTGAAGTCAATTATATTTTTCCCCTTTTAGTTAGTAGTTTTGGAAATCAGTATCTATTAACTAAACCCAGAGAGAACATTGAAGACCTCTGTGGGGAGATAGGAAGAGCCCAGTTTTCCATCTGTGTCATTTATTAACTGAGTGACATTGATTAGACCTCTTAGAGTCTCTGGGCCTTTCTTGCCACAGTCCTAGTTTAAGAATTTTTCTTCTTCAGATAAAAATGAAAGGTCAATAGGACATAGGCAAGCTGGAATCAGTGGAACAACCCTGTCTTGCAGAACTCACAGATTCCATTCTCCTTCCTGATTCCATTCTCCTTCCTACCTCCTCTGAGAAAATCATCCTGTCTCCTTCCTACATGACATTGTTGGAAGACAACAACCATGCCATACTCCTTTGCTTCTTCACAGAATTCCCATTTTTCTTTCTTTATCTGCTTTGCTTTGAGAGGACTTACTATTCAGGAGATGCTTGTGTGAGCCCCAAGCCCAGCCTAATTGGCTTAAGCCAGTTATGATGCTATCATTCCTCTTTTTTTTTTTTGGCTTTGAAATTTAAAAACAAATTTTATTTAAGATCTGAAGTACAATTCCTAAATTATCAACTTTTTCCAGAAAACCGTGACTACACAACAACACATTGCCTCTAACATGTTAGAATATGCATTAGACTCAAATACAAAAACCAAGAAACAAACCACCATCCTTCAACAATTTGAGGAAAGATAGAATGCCTACACAGGGACATGGATGGATTTGCAGAGGATGGGATATTTTACTTTAAGCTCCATTAAAAAAAAAAAAGCAGAAATGCGTGGGATTTTTGGGTATATACATTAAGTTGAAGCTTTGGCATAAGGAATCAGGGCATTTTGACACATGGCATTTAACACACATTAGAAAATTGTGTAGTGTCAAGAGATAGAACCACCAGGTTCAAGCAGTGTCGTCAACTAGGCAATAAAATGTTCTACTGAATGCTTCTTTTTTGTATAATTATGCTTAAACTGGTAGCAACTTTGAAATGAGGAAAGGAGCTTGCACTCCTTTTTTTTTTTTTGGTACCCGGGATTGAACTCAGGGGCACTTGGCCACTGGGCCACATCCTCCAGCCCCCCTTTTTTTTTTTTTTTTTTTTTTGTGGTACTGGGGATTGAACTCAGGGGCACTCGACCACTGGGTCACATCCCCAGCCCTTTTTTGAATTTTATTAGAGACAGGGTCTCACTGAGTTGCTAAGTGCCTCGCCATTGCTGAGGCTGGCTTTGAATTCTTGATCCTCCTGCCTCAGTCTCCCAAGTGCTGAGATTACAGGCGTGTGCCACCACGCCTGGCTTGCACTCCTTTTATTTTCTATTTAAAACAGTACAGAAAACAAACTGAAACATAAGCCCTGCTATACAATCTCATTTTTTTTTTTTTATGATACCAGGTTTTGAACCCAGAGTCTAGGCAAGTGCTCTACCATGGATGAGCTACATCCCCAGTCCTACCTTAAAGAACATCAGTTTTAAAGAAGATCAATTAGACAAGAAAAAGGCTAAGGACAGAATGTGTTTACAGATACCAGGTATAACAGTGAGTGGTCAGTGGAACCTCACGGGGCTTTGTGGTATTACTGAGCAGAAGCTATTTTGTAATCACTGGCAGTTAACAGAGATACAGAATTCTTTGCCAGATATTTTAGGAAAACATGCAAATAGCCCAATAGTAATGCAAGGTTCTTCTCATCTAGGGAAGTATAGGCCAACTGGATCCAATTCTTACAAATAATCTTAGTAGGTGTGGTGCTCCATAAACCTGGGACATTGGCACATTAGGGTGGGTCAAAAGGATTTTGGGATACTGGGGCCTCTCACGTTTGTAAAGCAGCTAAGTGCCCAGTATCACATTGAAATACTCTTATTCCTGCTACAACTTTATTAACCGCTTATTCCTTATTATTGAAATTTTCCTGTGATTTCTTATGAATTTTAGAATAGCATCTATATTCTTAGCAGGGTGTAGCTGCCTGCTGCTGCCGCTTGCAGCTACGACGCCGCGGGAGAAAATTCAGAGGCAGGATGGAAATGAAAAAGTTCTTTTATTCTTCTCTCTTCTAACTTCTCTCTCCGGCTCCAACAACCTCTCGAACTCCAACCGCAACTCCAACTCTCCTCTAACTCCAACCAACTCTTAACTCCAACCACGCTAGCCACTAACCCTCACAGGTTAAATACATTTTGCTTTAACAAGGACAAGTGCTTACAGCTCGAGCTTACAGGTGCATCACACAGTGTTCACGGGCATAAAAAGATTCTTAGATAAATGCATGAATATCAGGTGAAAATACTTGAATACCTTTATGGCTTTCAGCTAGCCGCCATCTTAGCTATCTCCTTAATTAGGGCTCCTACAGCAGGGAGTTGAAACCACTGCTTCTGCCTGTTACTAAGTCCCAGTCCTTAACAAGCCATGGTGGTAATTCTTCAGGAATCTTCACTTTAACTTCCATTCTGTTCTTAAATGCCTGTTCACTTTCCACAGTGGGATCTCCCTGGGCCCTTGTTTCCCCCCCCTTCTCCCCGCTGGGGTGGGGTGCTGGGGTGCTTTGCTGGTATTGCCACCATCTCTATTTCCAGGAGTCTTCTGTCTGTTCTTTCTTGTCTTCCTCACGGATTCTGAAGGGAGGTTTTATGCAGAGTGCCCCCATCCTCATCTTCCTTGGAGAGCTAGCCCAAGATTCTTTGGCTGTGGACCAGCTGTCTTTTTTCTTGAGAGGAGGCACCTTTCACCACACTTCTCTGCATATTGCTTTGAGTTGGTTTTTTGAAGTTGTCTTCTGCAGATTGTTGTCCACAAGTTTGAAAATCCTGCTTTCTAGAATACATTCAACCCTGTTTTTATTTCAAACAACAACCTTCCTTCTTTCCCTTCCAAGAACTCCTAATGATTTTCCAGGTGGAATCTTACAGATCTTCTGGGATGGTCTGGAAGGATGAAGTGGGAGACACAACCCAAGATTCTGAGTCAGGGATGGTTCTGCAATAAGGATCAGATTTCCTGATCCTTACTGTGTGACAGATTTAGCTTTTCTGATGGTGACGTGAAATGGGAATTCAGTTCTTTCTAGCAGCTGACATGTGATCACTACTGTGCCCCCAGCTGCCATAGTCACTACCATTCCTTTTGCCAATGTTTGTGGTTTTGACCAATGAGACATGAGGGGAACTCTTCCCTCTCTCCTGAGAGGTACACACAGAGGAAGAGAATCTTTTCTTCTTTGGAACTTTGGTGGCTGAGATCTCACAGCTAGAATGTTGTCTCTGTGGTCATGAAGGGAGTCAGACTGAGGAAGCCAGAAGGATGGCAGAATCTAGGTCCTTTGGTTATACTGCTCAGCAGCTGAATTATTCACTCTGCAACCTCTCTACTTTGGCCTCATGCAAGATAATAAATTCCCACTGCGACTTATGTACATTTGATCCAGAAGTTTCTGTTACTTTCAGCTAAAATCATTAAAAATTCTTTCTAGTCCTAGATGTTACACATTTAATACATAAGTGTGTTTTCAGAATAGTGTGTAATTATTTTGTGCTCTTTACACAAATGATGTTATATCAAGCAACTTTTTTTTTTTTTGCTTGACATTTAATTTGGGGAATTTTTGCCATGTTGATACACTGTAGGCATTATACAATATTCCATTGTATGATGATAGCAGTTTATTTATCCATACACTTACTGATGGACATTAAGGTTAAAATTTTCACTATTACAAATGGTACTTTATTAAATATTTTGTTTAGTGATGCCACGTGTACATATGTGAATTTCTTTAGTTCTGTACTGTCCAATATTGTGGCCAATAGACAAATGTAGTTATTTAAATTAAAATTAGTGGAAATTAAAAAAACAGGTCATTGGTTGCATTAGTCACATTTTAAGTGTTCAATAGTTACATATTACTATTGGACAGCATAGACACGGACAATTTCTGTCATTGTGGAAAGTTCTATGGATAGTGCTCCTCAATATTTTTCACATGGCACACATAGGAAATGATAATATTTGTACAGTTCCCTGAGATGAATGACAAGACTTGCTGAAAGTCGGAGAACACTGGTTCAGGGACTCTGACTACCCGAGGCCATTCTCAGTTGTCCCTAAGGTGTGAGGGTTCCATGATATCTCCATGGTAACTCATTTAATGTGCATCACCATGTCTACACTTAGCCTTAGAATGCGTATCTAGAAGTGATGTTGCTGGTTTATAGGGTATACACATTTTCAACTTTCCCAGATGTTACCACATTGTTTCCAAAGTAGTTTTAACAGTCCATTCCTGCACCAGCAGTAAATGCAAGTTCCTCTTTTCCAGTGTTCTTGGGAGCACTTGGTACTGGGAGACTCATATTTTTGCTAATGTGATGGATGTGAATTAATTAATATGCCATTACTTTAATTTGCATTTCCCTTTTTGGTGAAGGTGAACATTATTTCACTAGTGTTATTTCTTTCTGAGAATTTCCTGTTCATATTGTCTACTTTTGCATCCCTTATTTATCATTTTAATTAATTTGAATTATTTATATTTTTTAGATACTAGCCCACTTGTTATATGTAACACAACCATTTATTTTGGTCAGTAACTCACCTTTTAACTTTGTTTATTATAAATGCCATGGCACCAAAGTTTAATTTTATTATTATCAAGATTATTGAGCTGGGTGCATGTCTATAGTCCCAGCTACTGGAGACTGAGGCAGAAAGATTCCTAGAGCCCAGGAGTTTGAGGCCAACTTCAGCAACATAGCAAGACCTGGTCTCAACAAAACAAACACACAATATAAACAAGATTATCAAGCTTTTCCTCTGTGTTTGAGCTACAAATATTTCCTTAGGTAATAAAGATACTCTCTTACATTTTCTTCTAAAAGTTTCAAGTTCTACTTTCACATAGAGGAATTTCATTTCTTATTTCTTATATCAATGAGTTAATTTTTATAAAATTCTTTTTAAAGGTCAAAAAATTCCCATTCTATAATGTTTGTAAAATGTATATTCCATAAATATATTTTCTTAAAAGAAAAATAAATAATCTTGGTAAGTGTCTACAACCTCTAGCTTTACATTTCTTACTGGGAATACAGTGTGGATTATTATATTTTATTTTTCACTTTTACCCTGGGGTGGTTAAATATTTGTCATCTGGTATATTTGTTCTCAACTTTTTTTTCCCTCTAATTTGAATTACCCAGGGCAAAGGTCGCTGTCTTTCCCCTCCATATGTGTTATCTGGGTTGTCTCTGTCTTCCAGCATACCCTACTTTGAAACTAGTGCTGCCAATGGGACAAACATAAGCCAGGCGATTGAGATGCTCCTGGACCTGATAATGAAGCGAATGGAACGGTGTGTGGACAAGTCCTGGATTCCTGAAGGAGTGGTCCGATCCAATGGCCATACCACTACAGATCCATCAAGTGAAGAAAAGAAGGGAGCATGTGGTTGTTGAAAACTCTAGTGAGCGACTTCGTATTTCAGGTGGCCCGTGTCTGTGATCTTCTCTATGGTTGACACAGGGCATAGTGAGATTAATAGGCTTGTGTACAAACTGCTTCTCCCCATCTCCCATAGACCTACTAACTAAGCATCCAGTCTTTAATTTGTTGCAGCTTTGTAAACATTTAAGATTCAGCCTGAGAGTTAGAAAAAATATTTCACAGAGCCTAAAGTGCCTTTTACAACCTTACCTTGAATGTAAATCATTCAAGAATTCAAGAATTTGTAACCACAGAAGAGTGTATTACAGGGAATGCTGAGGATAACACCACCTGCCTTAATGCAAATAGACCTAGAGTCTCACATTAAGATCTTAGGTATAGTTATAAAATAATCACAGTTTTGAATCCAAATTTACAAACTCCTACTATAGGTGACCTTCTAAAATTGCCATTTCAATCACTTGAATGTTATAGAAGAATATAAATACACATCAGATTAATGCTCAAAGACATTAATCTGATGTAAGTATTCCCTTTAACATGAATAGAGGGCAAATCATGGCAGAATCTATAGATTCTGGATAAACCAGATTGATGATAAACTAATAGTGACTGTAGACTCACTATAATTTTTTGTTGGTGGGGAAAGGGTTGGGGGACAGGGGGTGCTTAATTAGTATGAGCAAGTAAAGCAGGATTTATACTCTCAGCTACATTCCCATTGCTCTAAAGGGCTGATAGAAGGATCAGGAACTAGATCTCACTGCTTCGGTTCATTTATAGTTGGCCTGCATACTGGGCACATCTGAACACAGATGGTGTTTACACTGTATATGAGATAAGTAAATATTTAGCTTGTTTTTCCTTCATATTTATAATGTTGGTCTGGCATCCTCTGACTGCAGTTTCAATTAGCTTATAGACTACTAATCTTCTGTCTTCACCATTAGGCTCTGTATGGTTGATATTTGCAACTTGTTTTATTTTTTCATTGGTGCAATTGAAGAAATTTGTTTTTAATTATGTAGAATGCCTGTTTGCTATTTGGCAGAAGATAGATGGTTTTGTATTCTAGCCACATTTGTATTCTAGTTCAATCTAAGAAAAACTGAAGTGTTCTATAGCCTGTATTTTTCACTGGGATCATAGGTGTTTACTGTACTTGCTGGATCTTGCCAAGATCATGTATTCTGCTGTATTGCCAAAGTGTCTTCATAACAAATTAAAGGTGGTTTTAAAATATACTTCATGGAAATAGTTAAGTTCAAAGGTATTTCATTTCGAGGAAAATTCTTATTTATTAAAGTGGTTTATATAATGTAGATTAAAATTTCTAGAGAGCTTAGTGGTTGTTTAGAAGAAATATCACTTATTATAACTTAAATAAAAATAAATGTATTTTGTGACAGCAAATATTTGGCAAAACTGTAACTAGAAAAATACAAGTAGGAAGGAAAAATTACTTTCCAATAAGTTTCACATAGCCTTTTATTGTGCACTTACCATGTTTTTCTTTTTTTTTTTTTTTGCTCCTGCCTTTTTTACCACTCCTGTAACAAACCTAACCATGATATTAAGATTTTACATATTTCTATCCTTGAAATGAGGGCTTCTTTTAAATACCAAATAAGTCATTCAAGCCTATGCATTTGAATGGTATTCTAATGAGGAAAACATCCAGATGTTTCAAGGGCAGGGCCATAATCATACAGAAGTGCCTTCTAAAGCTACCATGAGACTTTAGTGGAGTGTGCCATAATTTAGCAGTTATACATCAGGGCACATTTTATGTGGTGTGTTTGTATAATTAAAAGTAAGACAGTGTTTCAGTTTTTAAGAACCAGGTGTATAAGTAGCTACAAATTCTATTTGCCTTAAACACAGCACACAATCAAATGTATGCATAGCAGTGCACACTCAAGAACCACCTTTAGCAATTAAATAACCAGTATTCTTGAAAATCATTTGTTTAAATTTGATATTAAAGTACCATATTTTTGTGTGTCAATGTATTTTTCTATCTACAAACCTGTGTAAAAGTAAAGCGTATATTAGTGAACCCTATGCCAACTAAGCGATAATAAAAGAGTGATCTGTCAAGTTTGTGTGTGTCCATAACTTCATTTCTCATCATAATATTTCAAATCACAAAAAGGTTGTGATGCTAAGGGACAGATTCCATTAGATTCTCATTCATGGTCCAGAAAATAACATTCTGGAAAAAAATAAGTCAAAATATTATAATCTCACATTTATTGAGCACCTATATTATAAAAAGTGTTGTACTAGGCAACTCAGATAAACAAAACAAGGATGGTTAAGTCTTGATTTAAGATCAGAGCTGAGAGACAGTGCAAAAGACATTGGGAAGGGTATAGTTACTAACTGGATGAGGAGGAAATGTGTAGAGAGGTGCCAATATGACCTGATTTCCTATCACTGTCCTCATCACTCACATTTCTCTGGTACATCGGCTTCCTTGGGTCAGTGAGTATGTTCCTGCCCCAGAGCACTTGCAATTGTTGTTCCTGCTGTCTGGAATGCTAGTATTCCATGTTATCTGCATGGCTCCCTTTTCTATCCTATTAGAATGTTCATATGTCACCTGGTCCAGAAGGACTTTACAGACCACTTTATATAATATAGCAGTCACTCCCTTTCATAGCCCCAACCAAACTGTCATTCTCTGACCCATTATCCTGCTTGCTTTTCTTCATGTCACTCACAGCTACTCAACATATTTATGTTTCTCCCCATTCACTAAGATATAAGCTCCACAAGGACAGAGACTTAGGTTGTTTTTCAAAATTGTGTTACCATCACCCAGAAATGGGCCTCGTACATAACTGGTACTCAAATGTTTGTCAATTGAATAAAGAACTTAAGAGGTAGGAGGACCAAGTGAAAGAGTTTTTAAAACGAGTCACTATTGATGTTCAAAGATATAGGAGTAGAATTTGAAAACAAAAATAGCATTAAAATGTTTAGAAAAGGCTCATATATAATAGGTTTGTATTGATTCATTATAAGAAATTAGGAAATTTGAGAAGTACATTCTTATCCTGTGATGTTCATATCAAGATGGCTAAAAATCTATTTAAGAAATGTTTGGTAAGGAATGTTTCGCTTTGCATTTTTACAAATGCAATAGTTGTATTTTCCAGGTCTTTTTTGACAGTGGGTGACTATATAAACAGAACACTTTTCCATTATAAAATACTTAGATAATGCTGGATAAAAATTTAAAGAAGCTATCTTTAAATGTACTGTTAATTTCTCAAGAAGGTAAGTAATGCCCTAAGACTACCTTTTTCTCCTCAAAAAGGACCACAACAGAGGCAACTTAAAACAACTTGATGTTGAGCCTGGTTTGCTTTTGGTTTGGTTTTGCCAGTATCAGAAATTGAGATGCTGTCTTAACAGCTATATACTGTTTGAATCTGTTAGAAGTAGGGTGCTGGAACTGAGAATTCTCTTTCCCAAATACACAGCTGGGATCTGGTCTATGTCCTTAGTTTCCTGTGATAACTTATAACCATAAGTGTGCTCTTTTTTTTTTTTTTTTTTTTTGGTACCAGGGATTGAACTTGGGGGCATTCGACAACTGGGCCACATCCCCAGACCTTTTTTTTTTTTTTTTTTTGTATTTTATTAGAGACAGGGTCTCACTGAGTTGCTAAGTGCCTTGCCATTGCTGAGGCTGGCTTTGAACTCGTGATCCTCCTGCCTCAGCCTCCCAAAGTGCTGGGATTACAGGCGTGTGCCACCACACCCTGCATATAAGTGTGCTCTTAAGACAGGTTTGAGATTCAAGTTTATATGACCTAATTTTTCTAGGAAAAATAAACTAAAAATTAACATTGAAAAACCTGGCTTGCTCTGGAATGAAAGCTTGGTAAAAACAATCAAAATCTGTTCAGAGAGAACATCTCTACTTAGACCTTGTAGGAATCATGAAGAAAACACCCAACCATGGGTGAGCCACAATTTCAAATTACAATCCCATTCCTTCCTAACCCTTACTCCAGTGATGAATAAGGCCAGGAGGAGTTGGCATTTAAGAACTTCAAATAATGTATTCAGATGGAGACCATAAAGTAAAAATGTTTTAAATAATTACAAACACTAAAGAAATGGAAAAATCTGGGCAAAGAAGACAACAATATTAAAGATGCTGGACTGTTTTAATAATAAAAAAAATTCCAGCAATGAAAACTATATAAGATAGCTGAGAGTTTTCCATTAATGATAAAAGACACATGACCTCAGATTCAGGAATTATATGTTCCAAAACAGGATGAACGAAAAAAAAAAAAAAAAAAAAAACAGTATTGCCAAGATTTCATAACCATTAGTTAGATGTGGAATATGTTTTTCTCCCCTTCCTCTTGGGTCTAATTATAATAGTTCCGAAAGAAAATAAAAATTTGTGAGGCCGGCTACTCACCCATTCAACCCAATGTGAGGCACTGGGTATGATCATAGTTTGAAGGGAGCAGTTTCAGAGGAAGCCACAGGGTATGGGACTAAGAACACATGAAAGATGTGGCGAATGACACCAAAGGTAAAAGGAGGGTGCTCATGGGTGTGGGGAGGGTAGGGCAGTTCTTGTTGAACTCGCAAAATAAAACAGTTGGAAGGGAACGGTGTAAAGAGGTCAGGAACTTCTATAATTGTCCAGGAGGGTAGGAGGAGGAGATTCAAGAAAAGCAAAATAATTTTCCATCTCTTGGTTTACTGTTAAGTGTGATTCATGCCAATGAGGGGTAACAGGCATCAGCAAGATGGAAAAAAGAGTGAACCGCATGTTCATCTGTGTTATAAAGAAGGAGTAGAGAAAGACACAAGTATACACGTTTGTTACGCCTGCCCAGTCTGGCGCAGAAATCAGGACGGGCAGTGAAATGCCAGTTCTTAGAGACAGCCCAATGTGTGGAGAGCACCTTGGGCAAAGCACAATCAAGACAAGACACGAGACTTGTGTAAACACCAATGAAAAACTGGGCGCTGTGAGAGAGCTCGGAAGGTGGCGCGGACCCACGTCTGTCGTTCCCAGTCTGATCGAGGATGCAGCTCTGCGCCTGCGCCATACGACCGTTCTTTTGCTTGCGCGGCCACGGGGAGGCGCCGTCGTGCCCGTATAGCATCCCTGGGGTGCGTAAACACTTGCCTTTTCCGGGTCGGGGGTGTGGGCGAGAATCACTTCCTATGACGTGGTGCGTCACTTCCTCCCCAGCTCGGCGTTTGTTCGGTTGTGTTCCACGCGGGTTCAACATGCGTATCGAGAAGTGTTATTTCTGTTCAGGGCCCATCTACCCCGGCCACGGCATGATGTTCGTCCGCAATGATTGCAAGGTGAGGCGGCCGAGGCAAGCGTCTGCCCAGCCGCGCTTCCGCCGGCCCAGAACGCGCCCTCTCGGCTCCGGGTTCTGCGGAGCCGGCGGAGTGTGGCCTGGGTTCTGCGCGCTGCTGTGGCTAGAGGGCCGGCCGCTTAGTTGGTTTCTCTAACCTCAGCCCAGCTTGGGGAATTGCTCTTTGCTGTTGTCGCGAACGGAGCTTGACACCAAGGCCACCTTGGGCAGGGTTGGCTGCTCTGGGATTGAGGAGCGATCCTAGCCAGCACCAACGGGGAACCCGGGGCGTCTGTTGGGGCTGTTTGATCATTATTGAGCCTGGGCCCATTCCTGAATCCAGTAAACTGTTGAACGCCTGTCTCATCAAGCATATGCTAACTAAGGACCATGTCCCTAAGGACAAACAAGAGGTGGGACTGTCCATAGTGCGTAGAGATTGATGGAAATGTTGCATATGCTAAATAGTAAAGTTAGGTAGAGTTACTGGAGGTGAGTTGTGGAGGGTCATGTATAGAGAAAGTTAGAATTGGAAGTGACATTTGTACCGGATTTTGAATGCTGCATAAGAAAGAAGAGTCGGGCTTGGTACGCACCCCTGTAATCCCAGCGATTCAGGAAGCTGAGGCAGTTTAGAGGGCAGTCTCAGCAACCTAGCAAGGCCCTGCCTCAAAATTTTAAAACGGGCTAGGATGTAACTCATGTGGAGAAAGGAGAGGGCATTCTAGATTGAAGGAAAGTGAAAAGTTTGAGCAAAGATACGGAACAGCAATTATATTTCTGAGGAAGTGATTGGATTGTAAATGATAGGGACTTGGGGAGGGCTACAAATACAGAAATATATGAGGCCTAGTTGTGAGCGACTGTGAATGATACATGAATTTTTCCTTATATCAGAATGAACCTCATTCCTTCATTTCCTAGAATGGAACCTGTCTTACATTTGTGTCTGAATTACTGGACACCTGTTAACTATACAAATTCCTGGTTTTCATTACTTCCGTGGAGTTGGAAACTTTGTCTGGGAGGGGAAGAGGATCTGAAAGGCGATTTTGACATAAAATTGTAGTTCCTACTTTATGACTTTATACCTCTGTTATAGACCAAAGGTATTAACCTCATTAAATTAAGAGAAAGGGATCCTGCTGGAAGGTAGGGACCAAACCTCTGTGTGGGAACTTAAAGCATGTAGAAGATTTTGAATACCTGCTGGCAGGAACATAGAAATTTATGAAAACAAAAAGATTGCAAGATGGGGGTCTAATTTCCAGTCGGCATTGTGGTTTTGTAGATGATCTGGTCATCAGGATCTTATGATTTTTATCCAGTAGTGCTTCTCAGCTGGATATTGGAATTTTAACAACTTCATGAGAACTGTTGAGCTATGTTTTGATTTGGAAGATACAGTGGAGGTTCAGGGTGATGAGGAAGTCTTTGTTGCTAGCAAGGACAGTATTGAATTGGCTAGGAGTTAGTTTGGTCTGCTGAAGACCAGTAGACCCAGAACAGAGTTGATTAGGGGAATTAGCAGAGGTAGAGGTTCTGAAGCACTGACAAAGAACAAATTTCTCATCGTTTTTATGTTGATGATTCCTAAAATCTGTTGCTCCTCAGCTTCATATCTGAATTTTCCATTGGGTGGGGAAGTTCTGCATGTATCTCAGTGGATCTACTGAAAAAGAAATTCTTACTGCCTCAAATCTTTTTGCTCTTTGAATTAATACCACCCTCTCTTATTAAGGTAGTTTTGTTAGAAACGGAGAGTCATTGAATCTTTCATCTTTTGTGTCTACTTTTTCAAGTCACATCCATTCTGCCTCTGCAAGAATAATTATGTCTTAACCTTCTTCCTGCCCTTCCAGTTTGGATTAGGTATGTGTCATCTGTATAGCTTCCTAACTAGTCTTTCTGCCTTTATTCTCTTAGCTCATGAGACTCTTTAAAAAAATTTTTTTTTATTTGTAGATGGACACAATATGTTTATTTTATTTATTTATATGTGGTGCTGAGGATCGAACCCAGCGCCTCATGTGTGCCAGGTAAGCACTGTACCACTGAACTATAACCCCAGCCCTCATGAGGGTCTTTGATAGTTAACCTCTCCTCTCACTCTTCCAAGGTGGCTTCACAGGGCAGAGTTGGTGCTATTGCTCTATATTTTCCCATACTTACATACACTGTTAATGAGGGCTTAATAAAATGTTGGTTGGATTAGTTGAAAAAGAAAGGTTTGAATAGCGTTAGGCCAGTTTATTGGTATGTTGAAGACTGAAGATGGTAGGGGACTAGATGAAAAGGGAAATGAGAGCCTATGAAGCTTTGGCTTATGCATAGTCCATCCATTGTCTGCCCATCATAGATTTAGCCACTTCCTAATGTGTTTCTTTATTACTTTATACATTAATTATATAGTTTTAAGATCTCATTGTTTATTTCATGGTCTGATCTCAATCTGTTGTTTGCAAAGTAAGACATTGTTAGACTAAGCTTCTTAAGATAGGGTACTATGTTTTACTTATTCTAGTATCCCTATCACCTAGTATAGCCTCAGGCATTCAGGTGCTCCTTATTTGCTAATTGAATCCTATCCCATCTCCAGTGACTCCAATCTCTTCAAATACTTCATTCTGCTCTTTAGATAATACCTATTACGTGCGTGCGGAGTCAAGTAGACTTCTCATTGGCTTTGTTTGGAGTTGAGAAGACCCAGAACAAGTTCAAACCCATCATTTTCTAGATCTGAGAAATGAGGATTTGCTTAGGGCTTATCTGTTAGGTATTAAATGCTGGAGGCTTTTACTTAAAAGGTGATAGCATTTGAGCTGAAAGTACTAAAATACAATTTACTGATAATAGTTTCCTTGTGGGTTGCTCTAGGATCCTGAAGTAGTTCTAATGTTTTTTAGTTGATTTGAAATTAACTAAATGTTGTCATTCAGATCTCTTAGGGGAGGGCTCTCTAGAAGATTTGTGTGTAGATTGGTTTAAACCGGTATTGAAAGGAAAGTGTCCTACTGTGTGTAGTGACCTGCTTGAAGTTCCCTATAGAACCATATATATGAAGTGAACAGTAGTAATATCTGTGATATACACATAGACTTACTTAAATGGAAATGTTTGTACTATTTTAACCTATTTAATTGGGTCACACCTTCTACATAAGATATTTAATCAGGATCCATAAGCTCAAAGAATTATTTTTAATATTTCCTCTACTAACATGCACAAATTGCAGTGTATTCTATAATATTGCAAAGTACAAAATAATGCAGTTTAGACTTATAAAACATCTTCAGAGTCCATTTCCGGGACATGTTGAAGCATCATTATGTTATAACGTAACTGCTAATTAAAGGATCATATCTTTGGGCATGAAAGTGGAAAATCAAAGTAGTAAACTATTTATTATTAGATCTGTCAATACATTCTTTTTTTTAAAAAAATATTTATTTATTTGCTTTTAGTTGTACACAATGCCTTTATTTGTACGTGGTGCTGAGGATCGAGCCTGGGTCGCCCATGCGCCAGGGAGCGCTCTACCGCTGAGCCACAACCCCAGCCCCTGTCAATACATTGTTTAGAAGACAACCTGTGGGGCTGGGATTGTGGCTCAGCGGTAGAGCGCTCGACTGGTGCTTGGGCGACCCAGGTTCGATCCTCAGCACCACGTACAAATAAAACACATTGAACAAAACGCATTGTGTACAACTAAAGCAAATAAATAAAAATATTAAAAAAAAAAAAAAAGAAGACAACCTGTTGTCAATTTTAGTTGCTTTGAAATTTGGTGGTTTTAACCAAGTGAGAAGAATGAAAAGAGATTTCAGAATGATTGTTTGAAACTTTTGCCCCTATTGGAATAAATAGAACATTAATTTTGAGAATTATCCTGAATTGAGAAGGGACTTAAAATAGCTTTTCTCTTTTCTTTTTCTTTTTTTTAGCTGGACACAATACCTTTATTTTATTTATTTATTTTTATGTGGTGCTGAGGATTGAACCCAGGGCCTCCCACGTGCTAGGCGAGTGCTCTACCACTGAGCCACAACCCCAGCCCAAAATAGCTTTTCTTAAAACTGTTTCCTTTATTCAATATCATTGTAAGATTTTATTGTTATTTGATAATAATGATTAGTAGCTTTTATTTATGTTTTCAGGGCCCTTATCCATTAGTTGGGGTAATGTTTAACAGTTACAAACCAGTTCTATTTTCATTTATTCTGATATGTCTCTCACATTTCTAAACGGTGTTCTGAGTAAGTAGAAAGAATTATTAGTGGAAACTGTTGTCATTTCTCAGACTTTGTAGTAGTTTTTTTGTTTTACAGGAGTAACATTTTATGATAGGACAGTTTTTAACATTGACCTTTCAGTAGTTTTTTAACTTACTTTTCTTGTAGGTATTCAGATTCTGTAAATCCAAATGTCATAAGAACTTTAAAAAGAAGCGTAATCCTCGCAAGGTCAGGTGGACTAAGGCATTCCGGAAAGCAGCTGGTAAAGAGCTTACAGTGGTGAGTATAGTTAGCTGTTATTATGATTTTTACATTTTCTAAAATTTAGTTTGGGGGGAGGGTTTATGGGATCTAATTAACCATAACAGGGGTTCTTATAACATGATTATGAGTGTTTTATATTTGGTTATAATCTCATTCTCCCATGATCCTAGAACTCATCATTCTGTAGACTTTCGAAAAGGAAAAAGTCCCCAGTTTTGTAGAAGTTTTTCTTATCTTCTCAAGACTATTTTTTAGCTCTCACAAACAAAGGAAAAATCATTTAAGTGGATTGAAGTACAACTGGATTTTTTTGTTGTTGTTATTTTATTTGTTCTTTTTAGATACACATGATAGTAGAGTTTTTTTTTTTTTTTTTTTTTTTTTTTTTTTGGTACTGGGGATTGAACTCAGGGGCATTCAACCACTGGGCCACATCCACAGCCCTTTTTTTTGTATTTTATTAGAGACAGGGTCTTACTGAGTTGCTAAGTGCCTCACCATTGCTGAGGCTGGCTTTGAACTCGCGATCCTCCTGCCTCAGCCTCTTAAGTGCTGGGATTACAGGCGTGCGCCACCATGCCTGGCAGTAGAGTGTATTTTGACATATTATACATACATGTATAACATTCTAATTAGGATCCCATCTTGTGGTTGAGCATGATGTGGAGTTACACTGGTCGTGTATTCATGTATCAGCATAGTAAAGTTATGTCTTGATTCATTTTACTGTCTATCCTATTCCCATCTTTCTTCCTTTCCTTCATTCTCCTTTGTCTAATCCAATAAACTTCTATTTTTGCCTCTCACTTCCTCTTATTGTGTGTTAGCATCTGCAAATCAGAGAGAACATTGGCCTTTGGTTTTGGGGATTGACTTATTTCACTTAGCATGATTGTCTCCAGTTCCATTCATTTACCAGCAAATGCCTTAATTTCATTCTTCATTATGGCTGAGTAATATTCCATTGTGTGTATATACCACATTTTCTTAATCCATTCATCTGTTGAAGGGCATCTATATTGGTTCCATAGCTTAGCTATTGTGAACCGAATTGCTGTAAACATTAATGTGGCTGTGTCACTATAGTATGTTATGTTAAGTCCTTTGGGTTTATACTGGTGAGTGGGATAACTGGGTCAAATGGTGAAGTTTTCTGAGGAATCTCCATACTGTTTTTCATAGTGGTTGCACCAGTTTGCAGTCCCACAAGGAATGTATTAGTGTTCCTTTTTTCCAACATCCTCACCAACATTTATTGTGACTTATATTCTTGATAATCACCTTTCTGACTGGAGTGAGATGGAGTCTTACTTAGTTTTAACTTGCATTTCTCTAATTGCTAGAGATGAACATTTTTTCATATATTTGTTGACCATTCGTATTTCTTCTTCTCTAAAGTTCCTTTGCCCATTTATTGATTGGGTCATTTGTTTTTTTGGTGTTAAGTTTTTTGAGTTCTTTATATATCCTGGAGATTGAAACTGTATCTGAGGTACAGGTGGCAAAGATTTTCTCCCATTCTCTAGGCTCTTCATTTTATTAATTGTTTCCTTTGCTGTGAAGAAGCTTTTTAGTTTGATACCATCTCATTTATTGTTTCTTGATTTTACTTGTTGTGCTTTAGGAATCTTGTTGAGGAAGTTTGTTCCTAAACCAATATGATGAAGAGTTGGGCCTACATTTTCTTCTAGTATGCACAGAGCCTCTGGTCTAATGCCTAGGTCCTTGATCCACTTTGAGTTGAGTTTTGTGCATTGTGAGAGATAAGGGCTTAATTTCATTTTGCTATGTATGGATTTCTCATCTTCCTAGCACCGTATGTTGAAGAGGCTATCTTTTCTCTAATGTATGTTTATGATGCCTTTATCTAGTATGAGATAACTGTATTTATGTGGGCTTGGTCTTCATATCTGTTTTGGTGCCAATACCATGCTGTTTTTGTTACTTTAGCTCTGAATTATAATTTAAGTTCTGGTATTGTGATGCCCCCTGCTTCACTTTTGTCTGATAAGGATTGCTTTGGCTATTCTGGGCCTCTTATTTTTCCAAATATATTTAATGATTACTTTTTCTATTTCTATGAAGAATGTCATTAGAATTTTAATAGGAATTGCATTAAATCTGTATAGTGCTTTTGGTAATATGGCCATTTTGACAATATTAATTTTGCCTATCCAAGAATGTGGGAGATCCTTCTATCTTCTAAGGTCTTCTTCAATTTCTTTCTTTAGTGTTCTGCAGTTTTCATTATTGAAGTCTTTTACCTCTTTTGTTAGATTGATTCTCAAGTATTTTATTTTTTATTGAAGTTATTGTGAATGGGATAGTTTTCCTAATTTCTCTTTCAGTTGATTCATCATTGTTGTATAGGAACGCAATTGATTTATGCTAGTCGAGGATTTGAGAGGAAGCTAGGAGATTATAGGATTTTTGAATGGCAGTTCAAGATGAGGTTTGTGACAGACTCATTTGTCAGTTTCTAGATTTACTTAACAGGACTTTTTTTTTGGTCTGAGAACAAAGGAATTGTTAGTAGTATTAGTACTAAGAGGAATAGTAGGAAGTCTAGAGTGAGATTTCAGTTGGGTGTGCCACCCTGATCATGTTGATGTTACTGAATTGATAAAAAGATCTTTTAATGCTTGTTCCCTGTAAAGGGAGACAATGAAGGGTATAGCATGGGCTAGCTTTGAGGGAGAAAGATCTTTAAACTGTCCCCTTCTTTCTTGGCCTCCTCTTCCCTCAGAACCCATAACTTCTTTCCCTCTGCACTGCTTAAGGGTGGTTATCTACAAACCTTTGGTATGAATCCCTTTTCTGACTTCACAGTACCAGAGTGTTTTGGTGAACATGAAATACTGTTAGATAGGATGCAAGTGGTATCATAATTATTGTCACAAAAATAATATTCAGTGTGGATGAGAAGCAAAGCACTTCAGATGCAAGCAACACTCACTGAGTTGCTTCGTGCCTCGCTTTTGCTGAGGCTGGCTTTGAACTCAGGATCTTCCTGCTTCAGCCTCCTGAGCTGCTGGGATTACAGGCATGCACTACCGTGCCTGGATGTTTGATTCTTTTTGATTTGTGAATAATGGCAGCTTTATATGATTCACCATAATACCAAAGTCTTATGTGTAATTCCCATCATTGTTCAGTGCCCCTCTATAAATGGGGTAATTATTCTCTACTCCTTTCCCTTTGAGACTCGTGTGTGTGTGTGTGTGTGTGTGTGTGTGTGTGTGTGTATGTGTGTGTGTAGAGAGAGAGAGAGAGATAGAGATACTGCGGGGCTCGGTGGCCCACGCCTATAATCCCAGCACTTGGGAGGCTGAGGCAGGAGGATCGTGAGTTCAAAGCCAGCCTCAGCAATGGCGAGGCACTTGGCACTTAGTAAACTCAGTGAGACCCTGTCTATAAATTAAAAACAAAAAAGGGCTGGGGATGTGGCCCAGTGGTTGAGTGCCCCTGAGTTCAATCCCTGGTACCAAAAAAAAAAAAAAAAAAAAAAGAGAGAGAGAGAGAGGTGAATATCTTGTAAATGGAGGTATAAAAAAAGAAAAAGATTGAAAACCCATATTCTCTGGGATCACACTAGTGGGGGAGGGTGAATCTTAATATTTGTCCCCTCAGAACTTTTGTGAAAAGAAGGATGTTTTAAGAAATGCTTCCTATTTCTCTCACCAACCCTGTGTTTCTTTTTGCAGGATAATTCATTTGAATTTGAAAAACGTAGAAATGAACCTGTCAAATACCAGCGAGAACTATGGAATAAAACTAGTAAGTCACGGGAATGCAAGGAATATTCAGGAGAGACTGGTTTAGGGTGTTACTATAACTTTAAATGTCATTTTGTTGTTTAAGTATTAGATCTGTATTTTTCATTGCTTTGCTTTAAAATGTTCTCATTTTAATGGTTGTGTTTATATATTTAATTACGAGCTATTTGAATTCCTTTACAAAGTTGGCTGAGGTTCCATTATAAAAGTAATGTAATTGTTAAATTTGAAGTGCCCACACAGAGGTGTCAAAAACATACAAAACTCTGAAAAAAATAGAGAGGGAAAAATACTCTTCAGTTGAGCGTGGCACAGTTAAAATATACATAAAACTCCAATGCATTTTACAATTTTAGATCATTTAGTTTAGTACTATAAACAGTATTTTGTAGACATTATAAAGCTTAATACTTAAAAAATGCCAAACTGGGTTTGTAGCTCTGTGATAGATTGCTTTCTCAGCATGTTTGAGGCCTGGGTTCCATCTTTAACACTGGGAAAAAAAAGAGAAAAAGTACAGCATTTAAGTGATCATTACAAATTTTTCTAAGAGAACTTCTAAGTATTTGACTTAGGTAAAAATGAAACTATAGATTTTACTGAAATTTAAAACAATACTTAGTCTTCCCCACTCTCTACCCCCAAGAAGTAGGCAGAGACTTTTAATGAAAAAAGTCCCATGTGTGGTAAAACTTAAGTTTCTTGAGAGAGCTTGTAGATTCCACTGTTTATGCATGATCAAGGCCCTTGGCTTTGCTTTCTCTTTCTCCTATAGCTGCCTTTATGCCTTTAGCCATTTTTAGTATTGGGTGGGGTGACATGGTTTGTTAACTGGAAGTCCCTAAGGCTTCCACAAACTGTCACTTTCTTTTTTTTTTTTTTTAATATTTATTTATTTGCTTTAGTTGTACACAATGCAATGCATTTATGTTTATGTGGTGCTGAGGATCGAACCTGGGCCGCATGTACTAGGCGAGCGCTCTAACGCTGAGCCACAACCCCAGCCCACTATCACTTTCTTGATGGATCATAGAGGCAGGCCATCCCTTTCAACACATTTCCTGAGTGAATCAAGAGGCTTTAGGAGAAGTAGTGAAACAGCTGTGGACCTTTAAAATAGTATTTGATAACTTCTAAAGCTTTGTTTATCTTTCTGGACCTTTTTTCCAGATTCAGAATTGCCTTTTCTATATCGTTCTAAATATTTTGTCTACCTCCACTTTTCTTTTTATTATTTTTCATCCCTGAAGTCTTTTTCTTCTGTTTTGTAATTAGAGGAAGAACTAATTTCTGAAAAACAGTTGATTTCATTGGGTTTATTTAGTAAGGAAATAGCACTGAATCAGACTCAAGGATCTCTAGAGTTTATCTAGGGATTATTAACTTCATAGAATTCTCAAATTGATTCCAAAAGGTACTCTTACTAGTGACATCACTGAAAGGTCCTAAGATATTTCTGGACCTCATTCAATGTTACAGTGTTATTTCATTTTGACTCTGTTTTCTTTTCCTTTTTGTTGCTACTTGAAGACAGCAGCTCCAGGTCATTTTTACATAATTTATAAGTATTTTTATTTGATGAGTATTAGGTTGATGTTGAAATTGAAATGTGTATCTCACTTTAGTCATGTGGATATTCAGTTACTCCATGCTGATTTCAAGATATACTGCTATGTTCTGTAAATATTTAATAGATGTTCTCTGCAGGTTTTTTTTTTTTTTTTTTTTTTTTTGGTACTGGGGATTGAACTCAGGGGCACTCAACCACTGGGCCACATCCCCAGCCCTTTTTTTGTATTTTTATTAGAGACAGGGTCTCACTGAGTTGCTAAGTGCCTTGCCATTGCTGAGGCTGACTTTGAACTCACGATCCTCCTGCCTCAGCCTCCCAAGTGCTAGGATTACAGGCGTGCGCCACCACGCCCGGCTCATGTTCTCTGCAGTTTTTAATTTATTTCAATTCACTATACATTTAATAAGCACTTCTTGTGGCATACAAAGATGAACAAGTCACACATAGTCCCTGCCCTCTTAATTATTGAGTACTCTTACTTTATTGCCATTAGATAGTAATTGGTTCAGGTATTATAACAGAGTCTCATTCCTAGCCCCACTTATTAATACCTCCGTAAATTCTGTAAGAAGCAGTGTTCCATTGATTTTTTTCTGTACAGATTCTGTTGGCTTTTTGCATTGGGATCCTAAAAATAGACTTTTGAAAAAGATCTGCTGGGTAGATAGTATGAGAGTCTAAAAATTGTTTCTTATACAATAAAAGTTGTAGTAGTGTTCCAGAAAAATATATTACTCTTCTAAGGAATTTGTTCATTCCCTGCCACTCTCCATTTTTCATATTTGTATGACTAGTCAGAATTGAGATGTGTTATAAATTTAAATTCATATTGGATTTTAAAAACTTAGTATGAAAACAAATAAAATACCTGATTAGTAATTTTTTATATTGCTCTACATGTTGAAAATGACAATGTTTTGGATATGTTGAGCTAAACAAGATTTATCCTTTTATTTTCACCTGTGCCTTTTTAATTTCTTTTCTTTTCTTTCTTTCTTTTTTTTTTTTTTTTAAGAGTATAGCTACTGGACAATTTAAAATTGTATATGTGATTTGTCTTATATTGGGTAGTATTGGTATAGGTTCTGGATTATAATTGGACTCATTTTCTTGATAGCCATGGCCCCTGTAGCCATTTTTCAAAACAGTTGGATTATGGTGATTGAGACTATAGCAATATCGATTGGTTCATTTACCAGTATTTGTCATACCCAGACCATATCCCAGGCACTTGAAGAAAAAATATTCATGACTAGAAAGGTGCTGTCTTTTTTCTATGGAGATTACAAACTAACAATGGGATTGATTATCGATAATTTAAGCTCTCTGTATGATAAAATTTGAAAAGCACTGGACTGGCTTAAAGTATGAGAAAAGTTTAACAGCAATAAATAAAGGCTTTGCAAAATAAAAATTAAGATACTTGTAAAAGAGAAGATTGACAGTGATGTCAACTAAAAGTATATGCCTTCTTTAGCTTTTTCAGTAGAGATTGTTTTTGCAGTGGATTTTTTTTCACTTAAATTTATTTCTAAATCAATAATAAATGTTTGTTAAAGCACTTGTTGATTATAATCATACTGCTTGAATGTACATGCGTTTTCTGATTTTATGAATTTTTTTGTAGTTGATGCAATGAAGAGAGTTGAAGAGATCAAACAGAAACGCCAAGCTAAATTTATAATGAACAGGTATGAATATTTGTGTAGAGTAACTCCAAAAATAATGATCACTAGTAGATAATCTAGAAGCATTATTATGTTTAGAGACTTTCTATTTTGACATGACTTTCGATTTGCAAAAAACTTGGATGAATAGTATAAAGAACTGTCATATATTCTGATAGCATTTTATCATATTTACTTAATCCTTGATACTATATAGTAGGTTGAAGATGTAATGCCCTTTCTTCCTGAGTATACTTTAATAAGAATATTCTCTTCCATAAACACAGTGTATTTATCAAAATCAGGGAATAAACATTAATGCTATTATTATAAACAATAATACTATTATTATACATCTGTAGACCTGGTTTATATTTCACTAGTTGTTCTCATAGTGTCCTTCATAGTAACAGGAAAATCCTGGATCATGCATTGCATTTAGTTGTCATATCTCTTTTGGCTCCTTTAATCTGGATAGTTTCTTATCTTTTGTTTGTCTTAATTTTACATTGATATTTTTGAAGAGTAAAGGTTGTTATATTATGGAACGTCCCCCCCAAAATGTTTTTATTAGTGCATTTTATTTTATTTAAAAAATATTTATTTATTTGCTTTAGTTGTACACAATGCATTTATTTTTACATGGTGCTGAGGATCGAACCTGGCCGCACACCGTGCACATGCTAGGCGAGTGCTATACTGCTGAGCCACAACCCTAGCCCTTATTAGTGCATTTTAGTTATACATAGTAGTGGGGTTCATTTTAACATAATCATATATACATGGAATATAATTTGTTCCATTTCAATACCAAGTGCTTTCCTCTTTCCCTCCCTCCCTATCCCTGTTTCCCTTTTTCTACTCTATTGGTCTTCTGTTTATTCATTGTTTTTTCTTTATTTGTTGCTCTATAGATATAAATTGAGGTGGAATTCGTTGTGGTGTATGTGTATATGTGTGTGTGTGTGTGTGTGTGTATACTGTATTTTTTTTCTAATCCATTATCTGTTGGTGGGCACCTGGAGTGGGCCCATAACTTGACTGTTGTGAATTGTCATTGATGTGACTATATTAGTATAGAATGCTGATTTTAGTTTTTTTTGAAAATACCAAGGAGTGGGATCACTGGGCCATATGGTGATTCTTCCTAGCCTTTTGAGGAATCTCCATACTGCTTTCCAAAGTGATTATACTAATTTGCAGTTTTACCAACACTGTATGACTGTACGTCACCAGCATTTATTATTTGTATTCTTGGTGGTTGTTCTTCTGACTGGAGTGAGATGAAAGCTCAATGTAATTTTGTTTTGCTATTCCTCTGATTGCCAGTGAATATTTTTTCATGTAATTGTTGACCATTTGTATTTTTTATTTGAGAAATGTCTGTTTAGCTCTTTATAGATAATGTTTCTTTTTTTTTTTTTTAATTTATTTATTTGCTTTAGTTGTACACAATGCAATGAATTTATGTTTACATGGTGCTGAGGATCGAACCCGGGCTGCGCACGTTTGAGGAGAGCGCTCTGCCGCTGAGCCACAACCCCAGCCCTAGATAATGTTTCTTAATTTGAGTTTGTCTTATGTTTTTCTCATAAGTAGGTTCAGGTTAGTTACCTTTAGCAGGAATATCACAGGAATAATGGTTTGTCCTCATGCATCACATTAGGAAGTATATGATGTCCCCTTACTGTGACTTTGATCATTTAGTTAAGATGATGTCTGCCAGATTTCTCCAGTGGAAAGTTAACTTTTATTTTCCTCTTAGTATTTAATATGGACTGGGTGCCCTGGCACATGCCTATAATCCCAGTGGCTCAGGAGGCTGAGAAAGGAGGATCAAGAGTTCAAAGCCAGCCTCAGCAACTTAGCTACTCAGTGAGACCTTGTCTCTAAATAGAATACAAAATAGGGCTAGAGATGTGGCTCAGTGCCTCTGAGTTCAATTCCCAGCACCCCCCCCCCAAAAAAAATAAAGAAAAAAAAATATGTATATGGAAGTATATTGAGATTCTGCAAAGATCTGGTTATTCGTTAAATTTGTACCTACTGTTTTAGCATTCACTAGAGAATCTTACCTGAAGCATTTACTGTTGTGATTGCTGCCAAATGGTGATTTTTCTAATTGTATATAATTTCTTGTACATTCATAGTTGGCTTTCTCATGTTAGAAAGAGCTTTCCCTTTTTCCCAATTTCAAAATCATTCCTTTATTCATTTGTTTATATGATAGCTGTGTATTCATGGATTCTTATGGTATTCACTGGGTTAAAATTCTTTATTGTCATGATTTGTTTTGATGGTCTGAGTTTGACTGATAGGAGTTCCTTCAGACAGACTCCCATTCCCTTTTTACAGTTCTTGTTCCTTCTTTGAGTGGTTTGCTGTTTTACGGCTAACAAGAAGTTCTAAGCTTCATTTTGTACATTTCCCTGCTCCATCCCAGGATCAGCAAGAACATTTGCTTTTAATCTAATCACTGTGGAAGTCTGTCAGAGCATTGAAATTTTTAAGCTTTGTGGCTTAAAATAATGCTAAAACATCAGAAAAGGGACCTGAGTATTTGAGAACTAGTTTATTAGCACTTCTGTTGAACATCACTGATGTTTTGTGCTCTTCTAATTACTGAATGATTAAAGAAAATTACATTACACAGAGCTTGTTACTTATTTGAGGAGAAAAGATCTAGAGTTTTTTTTTTTTTTTTTTTAAATACTTATTTATTTCTTTTAGTTGCACACAATGCCTTTATTTTTGTGTGGTACTGAGGTTCGAACCTGGGCTGCGCATGTGCTAGGCAGGCGCTCTACCGCTGAGCCACAACTCCAGCCCCGATCTAGATATTTTTAACATTGTTTTATAGAGTTGCCATATGTACTTAATAGAAATTGGTGTCTGAAACTTGTTAATTCTTTAATCATATCTTTCATTCACTCAGCAAATATATATTGAGCACCCATTTTGTGTCAGACCAGGCACCAGGAGGAATACAGTGAATCAACAAGTTGGTAGTGTTGGAATCCTGTTTAAGCAGTTAGGAATTAGAAAATAATTTTTTTGAGTTTGATTTGATGGGGGTAGAAAATGTACATCTTGAGTTGGGCCGGTGGCGTATGCCTGTAATCCCAGCGGCTCAGGAAGCTGAGACAGCAGGATTGCAAGTTCAAAGCCAGTTTCAGGAAAAGCGAGACACTAAGCAACTCAGTGAGACCCTGTCTCTAAATAAAATACAAAATAGGGCTGGGAATGTGGCTCAGTGGTTGAGTGCTCCTGAGTTCAATTCCCAGTACCAAAAGAAAATACATCTCTAAGAGTTTAATAAGGGACTTTATCTTAAATGTGGGAATAGATGCAAGGCAGATGGCAAAGTTCATTACTTGCCCCCTCAGAATAATTTGATTTTTTTTTTTTTTTTTTTGGTACCAGGGATTGAACTCAGGGGCACTCGACCACTGGGCCACATCCCCAGCCCATTTTTGTATTTTATTTAGAGACAGGGTCTCACTGAGTTGCTAAGTGCCTCGCCATTGCTGAGGCTGGCTTTGAACTCGCGATCCTCCTGCCTCAGCCTCCCAAAGTGCTGGGATTACAGGCGTGCGCCACCGCGCCCGGCTTCCTCAGAATAATTTGAAAGACCCTGTTGCTCCTGATGTTCACTGGTGCTCCCTCTGGGTGATGGGAGTAGGGGAAGAAGAAAAGGGAGAGAACAGAAGGGTAATCATCTAGTTTGCATTTCTTATCTGTATGGCTTACTTAATGAAGTTTAGTGGCAATACTATGAATTAATTTCTCTTAAAGAAGTTTTTAGTAACTGAAGTTTGGCTTTGATATGTTTTATCCTAGATTGAAGAAAAATAAAGAGTTACAGAAAGTTCAGGACATTAAAGAAGTCAAGCAAAATATCCATCTTATCCGAGCCCCTGTTGCAGGTCAGTACTATATTGCATGGGAAGTCTTTGTTTTTTATACAGAGATGAAGTGTAGATTTTTGTGGTCTATGTAATTGGGTACCAGCTAACTTTCTAAGGATATTTTTAAAAATTTAAATATTATTTCTTGTAGTACATTTATGATATGATTTTATTTATAAAAATATAATTTATTAAGCCAGAGGTTGAGGCAGGAGGATCGCTTTATAAGTTTGAGACCAGCCTGGACAACAATAGTGAGACCCTGATCTGTTACATATGGTGTTTCTTTTTTCCCCTTCATAATATCCTATTTTCCATACAGTATTTCTCCCATGTTAAACAAAGTGATCTGAGTAATAATTTCATAGAAGACTTTTGCCTCATATCTGTTTTGATTATTAGTGGTTCTTAAAGTATGGTATGTATTGGAATGATGTGGAGGAACTTATTATAAATGTAAAGTCCCAGGATCTACGGGCTACTTTTTTGTTTTAAAACCTTCTCTTTGTTATTTATGGTAACTTACTTATAGTCACTCATTTGGGCACTTATTTGTGTGCATAGTTTTGAGGTGCTAGAAAACTAGTCTTTTACTTAGCTGGCACCAAGTATAATTTTTTTTTTCTAATTTACTTACATAGGTTACATAAAGGGAGGGAGAGAAATTTTGCCTAAAGGTCAAATTCTGAAACTAAATGTAGAGTGGATTTGTGTAAAAGTCCTACCTAGATGATATTTGTACTAAATTCTATTTAAACAAAGTAGACAAAATTTGTTTCCAAATGTACCCCCAAAGCTAGAGAAATGAACCATAGTAATTTCATTTTTAAAATGGGGTTTTTATGAGGGTGAAATGCAAAATGTCTATAGATGCTTATTACTTATACATTTATAAGACCTGTAAAAGTTTAGCTATTACTCTTAAATTTCTTAGAATTGGTTAATATTCTAAAGCACATAGGATCCTTTATAAAATATAAAGGATCACATTGAATTAATCATTTTTATTTTTATTTATTTAAAGGCAAAGGAAAGCAGCTGGAAGAAAAAATGGTACAGCAGTTACAACAGGATGTGGACATGGAGGATGTTTCTTAAAAATCTCACTCTATAACCATTTCTATATGTACATTTGAAAATCTCCCTTGGAGACTTAGAATTTAATTCTAAATTATTGATTTTTATATAAGGTCACTGAAGTGAAAGATGATTATAAATACTTTGTTCCTACATTACTATCTACAAAACATCAGATTATGGATGTTAGAGTGCACCTCATTGTAACATCTTCATTGATAGATGTGCTTATGTAAATCATGAAAATTCTGTTTATAAATGCACAAATGGATTGTGGACAGAATGGTCATGCCATTTATCCAAATGGCGCTAGGCAGCATTTATGTAATAAGTAATTACAAAAATTCATGGCCAATGATAGATAAAATCCCTTTATTATGTTATAGAAGGGAGGATACAACACGAAACTAAGAATTTGTCTTGACAATTTCAAAATCATTTATTTTTATTTCAGTATTTTCTGTTTTGATTTATTAGCCTAAAGGAGCATAATGGCCTAATACCATGAAGCCTAGTTATGCTAAGCTGTTTTGAACTGGTTTACCTGTTCTTGGCAGGTAGTTGTGAGTCTTTGCGAGGAGAGCTGAATAATCTTTACTTGAAATGCCACTATATTATTTCTGCTTTAGAGAATACTCAGTTCTAATTTGTGATTCCTGTTAGAGTAAGCTCCCTTTCTCCTCCCTCCTGCCTAGCAATGATCTAGAAGCAAAGAAATCCTAGTGTCTTTTAAAGTTTGTTGTGGAATTTTTTCTTTTTTAAAAACAGGTTCCTAATTGTTAGGGAAAATAGACTTTATGGGTATAACATCTGCCCATTATTTATACATAAAATAAAAACATTTTTAGTGTGTGCCTACATATTATTTAAAGATACTAAACAAAGTATGAAGTATTTTTACTTGGAAGAAAATAATTTTCTCTACACATACTACTTAATTAGGAGATACAGTTAATTAAAGAGAAATATATGCTTACTACTTTGTGTTTCTGTATTTTTATATTATTTGATTTTAAGTGTGTTAAGGATATTGAATAATAGGTTCTCTTTTTTTAGAGAAGAAATTAGACTACATTACAAATTCTTAGGGTAACATAAAGTAATGGCTAATCTTTAATTTCAGTGTCAGGTAGTAAAAATTGATCACTGTGGACCAAGTGTTAGAAGCCCTGAATTCCAGTATGGTTTTGTCTTTGTGTTCTTATTTTTTTTTACTTTTTTTTTTATTATTCTAATTTGTTATACATGTTTGCAGACTTTGTGTTCTTATAATAAAAATATGGCATATTTGTAAACAACATTATTGATGTGAAAACTAAGGGAAATGATATAGGTGAGGAAAGGTATTTCTTGAGATGTTTTTCTGTATACAGTATTTGTTTTAATATGAGCATGTTAAAAATTACATACTGTTAGGAAGCAAGTTTTCTACCTTCCTATGTAGGGAAGAAGCTGCTGTTGCTTCGAGACTTATCAGTTTTGGAAATTGGCTGAATTGAAGAACTAATGTACTTCACTGGTATCCTGACAGTTCTCTGCATCATCAGGATTTCATAGTGTTTTGAGAACCCAGATCTCATCCTAAACTATGTGGATTTACATGCCATAGTTTTATCCCCCCTTTCCTCTATGTTTGGTTGGCTCACTGACAAGAGTTGGTTAACCTTTTAAAAACATGGCCTATGGTTGCATGGTGCGATACTTTTAGGCTGCTGCTATTTCAGCTTATCTGGCTGAAATAGTTAGCATAACACAACAGTATCAAATTTTCTCGACACTTCCTTTACAGAACTTTTGTATTCTCTAATTGTTTAAGAAAATATAGGATTGAAATCATGGGAAGTGATATGCTTCCTACATTCCTTCTGATACCTTTTAAGAATGTAGAAAGAAAAGCTTCCATGTTAAAAACAAAACAACTTCTTAAAAATAGAAAACTTAGGAAGGTGTTTATCCTGTAGATAGGAATTTGAGAAGGGCTGGTCCACTTCACAATATCCTACAAAGTAGATAGCATGATTCTCATGTTGTAGATGAAAAAATTTAGAGGTCTTTACCACACAGCTAAAAAGATGGAGGAGGTAGGGACATGTGTTCATATAAGTCTGTTTACAGAGTTGCTCTGCTATTCATAAAAGGAACTTATTCAGTCTCAGATCTGAGTCTTCCCAAGCCCAGATGTTTGCTAACAAAAGACTCTGCAAGTTACTTGAGTAACATTCAACTTGACTTAGTTTCTTTATCTGAAAAATATAATAATGGGCTCAACCTTATTGTAAGAATTCAATCAGTAAGTGTATATACTCATTTCAAAGCATAGTAAATTGAGTTAAAATATTAGCTTCTAGGACCTATTGTGTGGGTTCACAGTAGCAGTTGACTTTGATTCAGGAGAGAGGTGGAGGTATTAGGATTTGGGATGTCTGTGGTTAAATTGAGTATGGTATATACTTAATCCCAATGTCAATTTTAGCCTTTAAGTTAACCAGAAAGTTGTTACTATGAAGAACATCTTGTTTCCCAGACATTCTCTGAAGAGTGGGAGGGGAAATACATTTCTTGTTCTTAGTAATTTAAGAAGATGAATATCCATAATTTTTAGGGGATAATTTAAGTAAGATAAGGGATATTCTTCCCTCCCTGACCTTCAGCTTATGTTTTAAGAAGAGACCTGGGAAAAGGCACCAGAGTTTAAGTGTCAATTCTAATATGAATGAGGACTACTTTGTGAAAGTTAACGTGGCAGCTTGCTGAATTAAGTGTATTAAAAGACAAGGGGAGGAGCCAGGCACGGTGGTGCATGCCTGTAATCCCAGCACTTGGGAGGCTGAGGCAGGAGGATTGTGAGTTCAAAGCCAGCCTCAGCAATGGCGAGGCACTTTTAGCAACTCAGTGAGACCCTGTCTCTAACAAAATACAAAAATGGGCTGGGGATGTGGCCCAGTGGTCCAGTGCCCCTGAGTTCAATCCCTGGTAAAAGACAAGGGGAAAATCAATGTTAACTCACTTTGTATTATCATTCCAGATGTGGAACACCTATAAAAACTTCAATACAGTATATGATGTACAATATATAATTATATAATGATTATTAGTGTTAATATATATAAGCTCTAGATTATAATTTCCAGTCTATTTTAATGCACCTGTGTCTGTTTCACTGAAATACTCACAGAATTGAAAATGTGGGCCTTATTGAAACCACTGAGTTTCTAGAGCTCTGAAGAAGTTTTCTGAAGTCTGTATTCCTTTATTAATATATAGCAAGACTGAAAAGGTGACCTACAAATTTTACCTTATCTTTATGCTGAGTGTATCAGTCAGTCTCTTGTTTGAATCATTTTTACATCGGCTGGTGAAATGTTTAAAGGGAGAATAAACTCTTATGCCTTCTGGTGCCATGGGGTAAACCTCTGACTTAAGCTGTCCCAAGTGAACACTTTCCCTAGGGTTTTAATGTTTATCCTTCGAAGTTATCAGGGGTTGGAGTTAAAGCTTCTGCCTCATGATCTTCCCTGGAGTACCAGTTTCCTGTTCTCTTTATCAAGCCTTTCACTGATTTTGTGGCACTCTGTAATTCTGCTAATAAATTTCTTTTTGCCAAAATCTCAACTGATAGACATCCCCTCTTCTCTAGCAAAGCTAGGCAACCCATTTCTATGGTAATCATCCCCCACAAGGGGACTGTCCTATCCTAGACACATTAGGTACCAAGTGTATGGAAAGTGCTCAATGTTGACTAAATGGAAAATCAGAGTGTACCCATATGTTAAGTTTACTTCGATCTATTTTATAAATAATCAGTAACTTGAAAGACATAAGGAATAAGTTACATTAGACACTAAAAGCCTGACTTGCCTGCATTGTTGGGAAGGCTTGCTGCAGGAGAGCAGTTTTGGCTTTGGGTTGCATACCTGCCTTGCTGGTTAGATCTATATCTAATGGGCATAGTGTGAAGCTATATTTATGGGTCTGGCTGGAGCATTCAAGGAATCCTAGGAAAGACAATGAACTGTTTTTGGCAGGTTTCTTAAAGAACGTTTGTCTGAATCTTGATTTGTTAACAGAATAATCCTTATTTCAGGAGACTAAAAATAGAAATAAGGAAAACTAGTTGGGGGGAATCTGTTCAGATATTAAAAGGACTGTTCCAAAGGAACAGTAAACTTACCAAAAGAATAGACTGGCCCTTTTGTATTTTGAGAAACTATTTGCTTTTGGAAAACCAGCTGTTTTACTTTCAGGATTCCAGCTGTTATTAAGTATTTGCTTTGTATTCTAGTAATATGTAGATGGATGTTCCTCAACTTCCGATGGGGTTGTGTCTTGATAAACTCATCATTAGTTGAAAATACCTTCAGTGAGAATACATTTAATACACCTAACCTACCAAATGTTACAGCTTAGCAACACAGTACAGGGTAGAGATCAGTTGTTGTGATCACATGGCAGACTGGGAGCTGCTGCCCAGCATCACAAGGGAGTATTGTACTGCAAATTGCTAGTCCAGGCAAAGATCAAAAGTAAAAATTTGAAAAAAAAAAAAAAGTCAAAATTTGAAGTATGGTTTCTACTTAATGCATATTGCTTTTGCACCATTGTGAGTCAAACCATCTTAAGCTGAGGACATATATGTTTGGCTCAGTGCCAGGCTATGGATTTTTAAGAGGAACACCAATGAGAAATGGCATTCCATTCTGTGTTACCCCGTGCAATATTTTAGTCTGCACTTGATGTCACATATTCTGATATAAAAAAATGCAGGATAAACAAGAACTAAAGACAGTCACTTGATCAACAGGATGTACCATCCAAAGCAGATAATGATAATTGCTCATACTAGGTTAGACTATAGGTATTTACATTGCATGTCCGTTAAGTTTTTCTTCACTATCCCCAGATTCTTCATGCTACCAAAACACTAGAGCTGGTAGCCTTTTGTATAGGTAGAAGTTCTCCATTTCTAGAAAGTACACAAGAATTAACAGAAGATACACTAGAAGAATATACAGTGGAAATAAATGTTGTATAGAGGAAAACACCTAAAAAGATAAAAGAATCAGACAACAACCTCTCAGTACCTTTGATTACACATTTGCACGTGGGATATAGTGCCACCTAGTCCTAGAGTTGTGAGAATCCAATGCTATGGTAATTTTGGTGAGGTAGATTGCCTAGATAAAGGTACCTTGGGTTAGATATATCCCAATACTGATGACCCTTCAAGTTAGATGAGGAACAGAAGGTTAGGGAATTGAATTCTTTGACTCCTGATATTAGCTAACAACTAATGGAACTTAGATTTGAGCTCTGTCAGGCTCTAATCCCTACTCTGTATCTTAAGTAGCATCTGGCATGGTGCCTGGTATGTAGTTTGTGCTTAAATGTTTATTCACTCAAGGAAGAAATCTATCAGTAGAAGAAAGTGATATATTTTATGGAATAGTTTACATTTTCTTGTGACTAGAATGGATTCTTAACAGGTATTGGGGCAGGCCCAAAATAGCTATAGTTAGGCCTCCTCACTAGGTCTTCCGGTGGGCTTTATTATGGTTTTTTATTTTATTAAAAAAATTTTATTTTAGTTGTAGATGGACACAATACCTTTATTTCACTTATTTACTTTTTTATGTGGTGCTGAGGATCGAATCCAGTGCCTCACACATGCTAGGTGAGCACTCTACCATTGAGCCACAAGCCCAGCCCAATTATTTCTAATTTTTTTTTTTTTTGGTAGTGCTGGGGATTGAACCCAGGGCCTTGTGCATGCAAGGCAAGCCCTCTACCAACTGAGCTATATCCCCAGCCCCTTATTATGTTTTCAGTATGTAGCCAAGGTCATGAATTGGCTATGACTAGTGTGTAGTCAAGATCGTAAACATCCTGATTCAGTGTATGTACTCAAGGTCATATAAACATTTACTTGTGAGCATGTACCCACTTATGTAACCCACTGGCAGTGCCTTCTTTGTTTGGCCTGCATATAAAAAGGCCTGAGGAAATGGCTGCAGGTGAGGGCTGGCTAGGGGCTATTGCTGCCTTGGAATAATATCCCAACCATGCCTCATATCTTTCAACTGCTGGAACCCAGAACCTTGCTTTCCCGGCCTGAGCCTCACCTTCTGCCTGACACTAGGACTTCTAGGACTGACAAGTAATCTTCTGTTTAAAATTGTGCGTTAATTAAGACAGTAAATTTAGTGAAATGAGGATTTTGAAATTCGCGTTTAAAAAGAAAATAAGTACAGTCATGACACTAGTTTTGGTATAATTATAGGAGGAACTGTACATTTAGCCCTGAAATGCATGCTAATCTTGTTATCCAGAGATGAATTCTAAATTTTAACACCTGCTTTTTATTTATAATAAATTTCAGTATTAATTAGATTTAAAGTGTTTATTGTCTGCTAATACCTATGTATGAGGCATTGTTTACTTCATTTAGCAACAAAATAATTAGTTATAATTGGGAAATTTGAATCAGTGGGAAGTATATTCTTCCGGTCACAGTTGGCGTCTTTCAGGACTGTTTAAATCTAGTAGTTATTTATTGATCTTGTGCCAATCCTTAAATTCTCCAAAATTGTCATGATTACTGCCAACAAGAATTCTGTCCTCTTACTAAGGGATCAGGTTCTGATGCTAACAAGCTTTCAGGGTTCATCTAAAATGAAAGGTGGGTTTTGAAGACACTTATGTGTTGTTGGAGTCATCTTTTAAACAACTGATGTGGCAAAGAATTCTATTCTCACAATGCACAACACACATAATAACATTTAATCCTCTCAGTTAAAAGGAACTTCATAAATAGCATGGGCCCTACTGAGCAAATCTTCTCCCTTTGAATTAATGAAGTCACCACTGGAGGTTAGGCATCTGCTATGGTCTCAAATGTGTCCCTGCAAAAGCCATGTGCTATGAACTTAATCCCCAATGCAACAGTGTTAGGAAGTAGGGCTAAGAGGAGGTTGAGGGCTCCAGCATTGTGAGTTGATGAGTGCTGATCATAAAAAAGGCTTGAGGTGAAAGTGATCGCCTACCCTCTTTCCTACACCATGGAATGATGTGGTAAGAACGTCCTCACCAGAGGCAGCCCCTCAATCTTGGGACTCCCCAGCCTCCAGAACTGAAAGAAGTCTCCGTTCTTTATAAAAATTTCAGTCTCAGGTATTCTGCTATAGCAGCACAAAATGGAGTATCCCAAAAAGTTTGTGTCAAAATAGGCAAAGATGAGCTAGAGTTGCATCGAGTGGGGCTCAAACCTGACTGCACATTAGAATTATCTGGGGCAGGTTACAATGACTAATGCCTGGGCCTTCTTCTACAGACCAATTAAATGAGAATCTCCGGGATTGGGGCCCAGGCATTGGTATTTTTAAAAAAGCTACCAGGTGATTCTGATACATCCCAAGGTTGAGAACTACTGAACCCTAACATTTGGAATTTTTTAGTATAAACAATTAATGCAAAAGCTGTTTCCATATGATGCCTTTTCAAGAGACATTTTACTAAGTACTCATTTGTTTATATTATCAAGTGGCTCACCAAAATAATGAGAGCATTTTTAGTATGATGCTTGGATAATGTTGATGGCAGTTACATAATTCTCCAAGTACATAATTACTCCACTATGAGAGATAACTGGATGTTTCTTGATTTTTAAAACAAATTGGGGCACAAAGACAATCATTTCTATTTTTTATTGGAGTTTGACTAATATCCTGTCTGGATCGATGCAACCTTGGAATTAAGCAGTGAGAAATTCATGGTCCATTTGCCAGGATCTACATATTCTATCTTCTTTAATTGTCTCAATTATGAAAGGCCTGGCTAAGACACCTGCTTGAATCTTAAATGAGTACTGGCCATAATCTTGCTCTCTCATTAGTGCTCCTAACATGGTGTAGCTTCTCACAAAAAATAAAACTTTTCTAATGTCAAAGAGGCAAAGAGGGTGTATGAGTGGCAGGAACTGGGGTTTTTATTCTAAAAGTGTATTATACCATCCATGGGTGGACATTAGCAGAAAGATGAAATATTACTTGAAGCATTTTATTAAACCTGCTTATAACAAGATTTGTGATTTTCCAGTGACATTGGGATTCAAGGTCCATTTATTAAGATACAGACAGGTCCAGAATGTTAATGCAGGTGAGTTCTTCAATTTCATTTTGAAGGATTTTCATTACAAAACAGATGATTATGATTTAGTCAAAGAAAATTTTACTGAATTTCTTAGTTTTGACTTTTAAAAACATTCCAAGAAACCACTTTCTGTCTTCATTTTGGTCCTAGGATGGAAGTAAACATGAGTGCAGTGAATAAGCATTCTAACTAGCAGAATGCAATACATCATTAATTGCTTCCCCACCTCCACCAAAATCTTTTCACTCTAATTATAAACTCAGGATTCTAAAGTGTTCAGGTCTTGAACTTTGAAGTTATCCCTTCTTACCTTCCCCCTTTTCTGAAGACAGAGTGTATCTATAGCCTAGTTATTACTTTAGGATCAGCTTCAAATTTCTTTTTGGATAAGGTAAATTACAAAACTCTAGTAATCTGCAAGACATTTGAAATTTTAACTGCCACTTTTTCATGTATCCATTCACCTATCCAACAAATATTATTGAGCTGTATACTATGTGCCAGGCACATCTGGACCTGTGGGGATGTTATGGTGAACAGAATACATGGAAATCCTTCCACTCATGGAGGAGGGTGGGAAAGGTAAAAGTGGACACCAATTACAAATAGAAGGCACAAAAGTTGTCCAAAGATTTAAAACAAAACAAAAAACAAAACAAAACAGAAAAACCCCACAAAACCCTTGACTACAAAATCTTATTTAGGCAATATATTCTAAGGAAATAATTATGTGCCCAGATATTCATGTACATCTAGATTTCACCTTATTTTAGAACAACATTGAAAAATAGGACTGATTAAATAAAGACTGGTTAAATAAATTATTATACATCAAGTAATGGGCTACTCTGAAACCATTAAAAAGGATGCTGCAGAAATGTTTCTAATGACATAGAAAGATACATTAAATAAAAATTGCTGGTTTCAAAATTGCATGATATGTTTCTTTCAACACAGTGGATTTAGTGGGAGCAATTTTGACCCTGAGAGGCCATTTTTCAGTGTCTGGAGATACTGTTGGTTGTTATAACTGGGTAGGGGTTGGAGCTATTGGCACACAGTAGCCCGGGGTACTGCTGAACATTCTGTCATATACAGGACCGCCCACCACAGCAAGGAGTTATTTAGTTCAAAATGGCATTAATGCCAGGTACGGTGGCGCATGCCTATGGTCCCAGAGGCTTGGGAGGCTGAGACAGAAGGATCTCCAGTTCAAAGCCAGCCTCAGCAATGGCAAGGCACTTAGCAACTCAGTGAGATCCTGTCTCTAAATAAAATACAAAATAAGGGTCTGGGGTTGTGGCACAGCTGTAGAGCACTTGCCTAGCAAGTGCAAGGCCATGGATTCGATCCTCAGCACCACATAAAAATAAATAAAATAAAGATATTGTGTTCAACTACAAATAAAAAATAAATATTAAAAAAATACAAAATAGGGCTGGGGATGTGGCTCAGTGGTTGAGTGCCCCTGAGTTCAATCCCCAGTACCAAAAAACCTCCACAAAAAACAAAACAAAACAAAAAAAACCATCAGTATGAAGGTTGAAGAAACCCTGCTCTGAAACAATTGCATATAGCATTAAAAGGACAAATACCTTCTGAAGAAATAGGATTGTGGTTGTTTTAAATGTAATTTTTCATGAGTTTATTAAAAATTTTAGTTTCTTTTCTTTACTGGTACATTATAATTACACACAGTTGTGGGATTCATTATGCACATTACAAAATTTAATGGCGGTGGGGGGCTGGGGTTGTGGCTCACCTAGCACGTGCACAGACCTGGGTTTGATCCTCAGCACCATGTAAAAATAAATAAATAAAATAAAGGTATTGTGTCCAACTACAACTTAAAAAAAAAATCAACAAAAATTTGATCAGTTTCTATCTCCAGTACCTTTCTTTCCCTTCTCTCCTCCTTCCCCCAATCTGCTTGCTCTACTCTACTCATCTCCTATTAATTAATTCACATATTAAACAAGGAAGTATTGACTTTATAATTAGAAACAATTACAAAATCTTAGGCTAATGTCTGGACTCGCTTGGGAGTTATGTTTTCTGGAGAGGTTCAGGCAAATTTCCCTTTCCCTCCGCTCCTTGCCTGTGCACATCTGGAGGCGGGTTCCTGTGAAACTTCAGTCAGATGGAACCTGGGCTGTGCCTGGTCCTGGTGGGCTCACAGAGTGTGTGCTGAAGCTCTTGCCGGCTTAATTATGAGCTATGTCTACCCAGGGAAGTCATCCGTTCCCTGTTTTCAATAGCACGTTCTTAGAAGTCTAAAGAAGCCAGAGGGCCTCTTCCATCCTTCAGCACAGGTCCCAGAGGACACGCAAGCCTACAGTGAATAATCCCATCTAGGTACCACTGTCTCCAGAAGAGTTGAGATGCATGCAGTTCATTGTCTCACTATTTGGGTTGAAATATTGTGGTTTAAAAGGTTCAAAATGGGCTTCTGATTTAGCTACCTCCTCTTTTTAAAACCCACTGTGGAAATAAATATTAGCTCTAAAATAACTTTAAGGAGCCACTACATTATTTTTGTGCAGGGACCCTACAGTGACATTATGCTGGTTTGTGGAAGGTTATTGTGGTCTCTGCAGAAACTTTCTCTGGTGATCATTTAGGATTTCCATTACTTTGAATGTGCTCATCCTATTCATCAGGGAATCAATCATTCCCATTCTCTTTGATTAAAAGTCACATTTCCTTGGAAGGACAAAGTATTGTCAAGTGGGTAGGGCAGATCATATGTTTTATTGGACTCCTTATTTTCTAATTAGAGCCTGAATATCCTGTGCTAGGCAGCTTCTTCAAATTAATTTACTGTCATTCTTGTAACATATCCACTTATTGGGGACCATGAACTTGTATGCTTGCCATTTGATTACATCTAATGTTCTCCCCCAAATAAAGAGGACAATTAATCCATTAGTGGATGGTTTGTTTCCAGGAGTAAGTGCCAGCTTATGATAATTCCATCGACACTTGCAGCACATTAATTTATTTCCCATTCATTCAGTGTTTAAATTGAACTGGGAGCAGGAAGAACAAAACATGAGTTTTGCATAATTATAATGGAGCAAGTGAAAATAGTCATAGGAATTCAGCATTAGAAACCTCACTGCAAAACCACAGATGGGCTAGGATATGTTGATAAAAAATATGTCTAGGAAAAATCCTCTGTAAGCACTGTATTAAATTCCAAATGCCTGCAGAACAATTAATTTTGCAGTAATTACTTTAATTTTTAAAAATTCTGTGTATGGCTCTGAGTAGAAATCCTACGTACTGAGCAAACTGTGGAGGCACTCCTTGTCATGCTCCATTTAACTTAAATCATTAAATGGTTCAGAAAGTCATTTCTCCCCAGACTTGTCTAGGTGGTAAGTTCAATATTTAGTAGCTGTCTCTTTGTGCTTCTCTAACTTTCCCCAAGCCAGTGAGTGCTGTTGAAGTATGGGTTTGCCTTGTGGGAAGATGAGCTACCTTGGAATATAGATTTTCAGATTGGAGTTTGTCTCAAAACTGTAGATCAAGGATTGGGGTGGCTGGTTTTGCTACCTTAAAACTAATAAGCCAGAGGCTAAACAAATAATGTTCCTCAGGCTAGAAAATTCCTGACATGTCATTTGTTAACTGCTAGAGTTTTGGTCTTAGAGTTTCCCCTCTTCTCCTTCTTAATAAACCACTGCAAATACTGTTGAAATCTCCCCTTCTGCATTGTACCCCGTATTTCCCTCCATCCCCAGAGTACCTTACTCTTGTGAAGTGAATGTTTATCCTTCTGGCTATGTATTTGTAATTTTACTTCATTGCTGCATATCCACAAAAAAGATATTACATTATTTTGCATGTACTTAAACTTCTTTTTTTTTTTGGGGGGGGTACCTTGACCACTGAGTCACATCCCCAGCCCTATTTTTTTAAAAAAGTATTTATTTATTTGCCTTAGTTGTACACAACACTTTTTTTTTTTTTTTAAATGGGGTGCTGAGGATCGAACCCTGGCCGCGCACATGCTAGGTGAGCTCTCTACCGCTGAGCCACAACTCCAGCCCCAACCCAGCCCTATTTTGTATTTTATTTAGAGACAGGGTCTCACTGAGTTGCTTAGCACCTCATGTTTGCTGAGGCTGGCTTTGAACTGGTGATCCTCCTGCCTCTGCCTCTTGAGCCTCTGGGATTACAGGCGTGCGCCACTGCACCCAGCTTAAACTTTTTAAGGTATGGACTCATACAATATCCTATTGTATCATACATTTTTTTCATTAAAGATTATTATTGTTATATCCATGCTGTGTATATATGTAGACTTATTTTATTAACTTAAATGATACATAATATTCTAGCCTTAGAATGTTTCCCAGTTTGTTATCCACTGTCATACTCAGGGAAATTTAAACCAGTGCCTAGTTTTCACTATTGCAAGTAATCAATTAGTAAAGATGCTTTTATCAGTCATTTTTCTGGGATTTGAATTTGAGACAGATTATCAAGCCTGTGCTTTCCTTACTATAAAATTATCTCAAAAATTATATATGCTATTATATTCTAATTTAATTTAATTTTTTTAAAAAATATTTTTATTTATTTGCTTTAGTTGTACACAATGCGTTTTATTCAATGCATTTTATCTGTACGTGGTGCTGAGGATCGAACCCGGGTCGCCCACGCACTAGGCGAGTGCTCTACCGCTGAGCCACAATCCCAGCCCCTCTAATTTAATTTGATGTAACACATTAACTAAGCATTAAAATTTGGTTATGTCATTTCGTCTCCAGACAGGAATTACTCTACTAATATTTTGGACAAGAGTGGACATAGCATCTAAGGCTAAGCTGTTGACTGTAGTAGCCACTAGCTATGTGTGGTGACTGAGCATTTGAAATGTCCAAATTATGATGTGTTTTAAGTGTAAAATACATTTTAATGGAAAGAATGTAAAAATATCTCAATAAATTTTTGGTATTGAAAAACAATATTTTGGATATATCAGTTTAAATAAAATACATTATTAATATTAATTTAATCCATTTTAATTTACTAATGTAGCTTCTAAAAAGTTTAAAGTTTCATATGGCTATTGGACAGCGCTGGTAAAGCATTATATTGGAGAGATGGAGTCTGTACTTCTGGATGCCAGGTGAGGGCAGCAGAGAGTTGCTAGAATCAGGATTCCATGTAGGAGGTTCTAAAGATGTCCTACCCAAACTGAGAGGCTCAGAAAGGCAGGGTGTCAACAAAGGGGTTAGAAAGGGATGGATACAGGGAAGACCCACGGACTAGATTCTGTCTCCTGATTGACATGGACTGGAGCCAGGGCAATACAGAGAAGAGAGGGCTCCAAGGTTGCACAGCTTTGAAGTCACACAATTCTGTGTTTCACTCCTTAGCGTCAACTTGGGCAAGTTATTTGACTTCCGTAAATCCCAATTTTCATATCTGTAAGTTGGGATAAAGCATTTCTTTATTTTTTGGTGTTGCATGTGATGAGCTTATGTTTATAGAGTATTTCCTATTATCATCTTTATTTTATTTTTATTTTTTTATTATTATTATTTTTTTTTATGTGGTACCGGAGATTGAACTCAGGGGCACTCGATCACTGGGCCACATCCCCAGCCCTTTTTTGTATTTTATTTAGAGACAGGGTCTCACTGAGTTGCTAAGTGCCTCGCCATTGCTGAGGCTGGCTTTGAACTCGCGATTCTCCTGTCTCAGCCTCCCAAAGTGCTGGGATTACAGGTGTGCGCCACCGCGCCCGGCATCATCTTTATTTTAATGAGTCATTGAGAAAGCATAAGAAGGGGTCTCTTTTCCTTTTGAAGTAGACCCAGGTTGCAGGTATTACTACACATGGGTTTAAAGTAACCCAAACAAGGCTCTCAACACTTCTGACCCTCTTTGCATCTTTAGGCAGAACTTAGAAGTTTTCTGAGTTGGGATGGGATACTCTGGAGTTCTTACTGTCTTATTCTTTGCCAAACAAAAGCCTCAAACTTTTTTTCCCCCCATCTAAGCTGGCTAATACATGCATGTGTTCATCAGGTGCCTGGTTTTGTGCTAAGCAAGCATTGGGAATGCACTGATGAAATGTGATTACAATGCTTGTAAGTCCATGGAGAGGGAGGAGAGGATTTCAGTGGTGGTGCTGAAAAGGAGAGGACACTATTGAGCTACTTACTCATCATCCTGTTTTCTAAGTTCCACAAACTCCCAAGCTCCAATGACCTTCATCTATACCAATGGTCTCCATCACCTACCAACAAAGTAACACTCTAAAGTTTATTATAAACAGAATCAGCTCCATTTTCTAAGACCAGAGTTCTGATTTTCCTCTCAGTACTGCCCAACTTCCTACTGCATTTAGGAAAATTACTGAGCACTCAATATGTGCAAAGATGGGTTTTTCTTCATGGGCATGGGCTGTGACACTTGTCACAACTCTTCTTGTATTGATTACCTCTGGTACAAAGCTCAGGAGATTGAACAGCCTCTCTTCCTATTTGCTCCCTGGGTAGAAGGCAGTAGACACAGCTCTGTTCAGAATTATTCCTTGATCATCTTTCTTTTCTGTAGAGTTCAAGATATAGCTCTTTGGAATGATGTTCCTTGGGATATATTTACAACTTAAATATACAATTAAAAACCAATGATCTGGCATTTGCTTATACTAGGAATATTTGATTCTGAGGGTTAATGTTGGATTACAGTTAGATTATTGACAGAACATTTGGCATTCTGAAGAAAAGCTTTCTGGTGTAGCTTTGGTTTGTAGAGCACAAGGCTTACATTATTCTTCAATGAGGTGGTCTCTCACGTGGGACATGACCCATCAGGAGCTTTGCAAAATAATCAAAGTGGTTCAGAATGAAAACATTAAAGCATTTGCTTATGTTTATCTTTGAGTCATCCTTTTGTAATGTATATGTGTTTGTGTATGCCTTATAAGTATGTAATATGTTAGTAAAGCAATGTCAGTATAATAGATAAATACACATGTTTTGAGGATGAGAAAAATTTCTTAGTGATAGGGTATACATAATCAAGGAAGTCTGTGGTCAATTACCATAAGCACTAGTTGGAATTTTTGTGATTTCTAATGACAGAAACCACCTCAAACTAGCTTGTGGAAAGAAGGCACTTACTTTCATTGTAAACTGGAAAGAGCAGGTGTGCGGCTGGCTAGCTTCAGGTATGGGGTCCAGTGATGTTGTCGGCGTGCCTTCACTCTGTCTCTCAGATCTTTGCCATGGGAAGGATGACAAATAGAACCCTGCTTTCCTACCCTTCTAATTTAATTCCCCAACAGCAAGATGCTATCTTCCCCTGTAGTAGAAAAGTACAGAGAAGACTGACTGACCAGGTGGGTTCCATGCCCGGATTTGAACCAACAGCCATGGTCAGTGGGAATGGAATAGTCTAATTCTAATATTCTAATATTCTAAGAACGTGATTTTAAGTAGTAACCTTCTCCAAATGCTGTAGAACTTCCAGTCCTGGAAAGGTGTTACAAGGTCACCAGAGCTCTTATCTCAAACCCCAAACTGCAGGCTTAGTGAAGACAGGGCAATGTGATTTATCATGTTCTTGGGGAAGAGAGGGTATGAATTAACCCTGTGGGAACCATGCAGCAAAAGTTTCCCCCAGGAAAGAGGAAGGGGATACAGGAAAGTGGGAAGATGGTGTAGGAGCCCTGTTTGGGGAGATGGCTTAAATTGCGGTTGACTATGGGCCATGGAGATTTGGGCATTGTCGCCTTCCGTAGTCTCACGGGACTTGGCCCGGGATCTCGCGGGACTTGGCCCGGGATCTTGAGTGACTTGGCCGAGATTGCTGATCGGGTCAGCGCCATTTTGGTGGTGTGTGTGGCGTGTGTTAGTCGTTGTTAGAGCCAGAGAGAAAAGTTATCAGACTAAAAAACTGTTTGTTTCCAGTTTGCCTCTGAACTTCTTCCCACGGCTTCGTTGCTCCAAGCGGCCATCGCTTCAGGCGGCAACAAGATGGGACATGTAGTGCCTAGATGGGAATGGGACTGGTTACCATGGGGAGGTGAGTATCCCATCCAAAGACGTTAAGAGCCATAACATAGTGGTTAATTGTTCATAAAATTAAAAGTGGACTTGAGAAACTGAAGTATGCTACTGGACTCCTTGCTGGGCTAAGGAGAGTTGTATGTTAACGTGTGTTAATGTCGCACTACTAAGTATAGGTGAAAATAATTTCCAATGCCCCAAATGACAGAAAGGCTGAGATGTAATAGTTCCCTCTTAAGAGCATTTGGTCTACTTTCTCTGAGTGGATCTTAAGGTTTATTTGGATTACACATTGTCGGGTAGCCTTGGTTTGCATCTTGACTTGGTCACATACCAGCTATGAAGATACTGACTAGAAAGTCTTCAGAATCTCACTTATTCATTTGTACCTTCCTGATCAGAATGTTGGGCAGATTAAATGAGAATACTTAGCATAGTTCTTAGCACTTAATAAGAAGAAACATGTTTTATTGGTGCTCCTAATGCTGGAGTTTTCCTTTTCAACCAGTTTGAAATTCCTACAGTTTGGGGTCCAGGCAGGGTAGATATTACTTTGGAAGTCCCACTGAGTCCCCAAATAGCCTGGCATGTAGTAGGTGTTTAATAAATAATTGTTGAACAATGAGTGAAGGTATGGATGTCACTTATTTTGTTTCAAATCATTCCCCAGGGGCTCTATTATGAAATGCTGCTCAGACCTGCAGCTCTACCAAAAGACAAATTATTCTTTGAACCAGAAAATTATTTCTTAGTGTTTTCCTTCTAGTTTTCAGAAATGTGGACCAACATTACTGCAGGGAAGCTTTTTAGTATACTAAGATTTCAGCACTGGCTTTGTGCCGAAGTGTAGAATTTCCATGGCGTATTTTGCTACCTTATAAAATATTTTGATCTTGTTTCCCCAAACTAGCCATGAAAGACTGAATAAGCTGTTCTCACTGACTTCTCCAAAGACCCTTCCTCACTACAGGAGGACTGAGAAAGCCGACCTGGTCTGACATTGCCTGGGATACTTGAAAGAGCAACTTGGGGATAAACGTTATGGATTTTCAGGCCAACTTTGGACTACTCCTGTGACACTCAGCGTGGAGGATGTTGCCATGGCAGACAATTACTTAAAAAGACAGACTGTTCTTTTGGGAAACAGTAACCAAGAGTAAAGTGGTATACGTTTCCCTACATGCTGCAAAGGGACTCATTTTCAATATCCTAAATTTGGCTAAGAATGGGCTATACCTGAGTGTTTGCCCACAGGCAAACAAAGTAGTAACCTTCTCCAAATGCCGCAGAACTTCCAGCCCTGGAAAGGTGTTACAGGGTCATCAGAGCTTTTATCTCAAACCCCAAACTGCAGGCTTAGTGACGACAGGGCAATGAGACTGGAAGGGCTGGCCAGCTGCCAAGAGAGCATTCCTGTCACCTTGATTTTGAGAGCAAAACAGACAAATGAAGTTGGTGACTTGAGGGCTAATTACTGACTGCATGCAAAGTCACTTTGACTTTTCATTTAGAGATCAGAAAGATTCTACTGGGAAGATTAGACATTCCTTAGTTCTGAACTGCAGGACAGGAGTTGTGTTTGAAAACAATAACTTATCTTTGCTCGACTGCTGGAGAGGAGAGAAACAAATAATAGGGCTTGTGTGTGCTGGGCAGAAAATAAGGGCCCGAGGCTCTGGACCCAGGCTGAGAAATGGAGGGCAGATGGGGTGTAATGTAGAGCCCCTGCTGCAAATCAGTGCAAAGGCTGCGCATCTCTCTGGCTGACCTTCTGTGGCAATTTGGACGGACGTGAAAGGCAACACAGGCAGGTGGATGAGCCTGCCGAGGCTCCCAAGAACAATGTGAGCACGAGAAGAACGTGACCAGCCTGCCAGTTGATGCAATGTGTCTCCAAGGTGGTGACAAAAGCTGAACCGAGAAACATTTTCACCAATAAGAGAGCTGGAAAAATAGGACAGATTCTGGGCAAAGTCACTAATGAAAATACCAACAAGGCTGACTTCACTCTTTCTTCTGCCTTCCCTCCTCCCATCTGTACTTTTAGCCCTCTAGCAGGAGGCAGTGCTTGCACTCAAGGGATGAATTATTCGGCTGATGATTTGAGGGTGAGGGGGAAGGAAAAGATTACTAAAGAAGATAATAGTGGGCTGGGCTTGTGGCTCAGTGGTAGAGCTCTTGTGGAGCATGCACGAGGCACTGGGTTTGATCCTGGCACCACATAAAAATAAACAAAATAAAGGTATTGTGTCCATCTACAACTAAAAAAAAGAAGAGGTTACAGTGAAATGAGCTTGTTTATAAGGATGATTTGGAATATTTTTTTAATCAGTGATATATCAAGAAGTTATTCAGTGCATAAAATGGAATGGGGCAAGTATGATTTAGGTTATGGAAAATTTTAGAACTAAAGAACTATCTTCTCAAATACTATGGTTGGGGACTGTAACCAGGCATTTGTACAGAGATTGACTTTTCCAAGTGCCTTTCTATCCTTTCATTTGTGATGTGGAGCAATCCTGCCTGGTTGGTAAGGCCTGCAGTGTTATTTCCCTGCAATGGTGAGACCAAGACCTGCGAAGGCCCAACAGACTTGCTCAGTGCTTCAGGTCCCGTTAAAGGCAGAGCTGGTGCTGGAACCCAGTCCTGCATCTTAGCTGTCTCCACACTATCACATAGTGCTACCTCTGTTTTGGTAGATGCCACCTTCCTCTCTGACCTGAACCAGTGTTTAGACAACCCAAACTTTTCAGAGAAAGGTGCTGGAGCCTCCTCAGTGGCTTGGCATTCAGGGGAGCATGTAGGTGCTTGTTTGACCAGACTTGAAAAGGGGAACAATTTCTCTTTAAAACCTTTGCTTTGTGAAAATGGAGAGCATTTGGTAGCAGCCTAGTGCAGAGATAATTAAGATGGCTCAAATCAATTGCGCTCTCGGCAGCGGGTAGTTTTACTTCTCCAAAATTATGCTCAGAGAGTTTTAAATGACCAAAGTTTCTCAAAATATTGGTAAGTAGAAAATGAACAAATCAAATTCCAATTACTTTTATAGATCTAGCATTGTAGTAATTTTTTTGTCAAATAAAATTACATTTATCCAGGACATAAATACATAGGAGAATGGGTAAAGACAGGTATATCATTAGAATTAATGTTTTGTCTTCTGTTCATTATTTAACTTTTTGGCATCAAAAGGTATTCGTTAGGTCCTAATTTTCTGGGACAGGTTACCATGAGTAAAGCAAGCATTTTTAGTTTCTTCCTTTGTTTATTTAGTCTTGGATGCTGCCCTAGGGGAACCAATGTTAACTGGTTTGGAGCCTCCACTGTTGTGGGCTTTTGGGAGCTGTTTAAGAGGAATCAGCGTCCAGACTTTCTCCCTTTCCTTGAGACCAAGAGTTGGTTGTCATTAGGTCTTCCAGTCACAACATGGACAGCAGGGAAGGACCCTTGTTTTCTTAGTCTTTTTCTGAACCAGCGTTCAGATCCTGCCCCTCCAACCCGCCCGCCATGGTTTGAGGTTTCATGGGAAAGTGTCCCTTACTTGACTGTATTCTCAGAGTGGTATGGATTCTGCTTGTGGGCAGGCCTGTTGGGACACTGGTTACAAAGACCCACAGGCCACATCTGAGTCAGGTGGAACTGTTTAGAATATTTCATTGAATTTGAGAACATTTGAGATTGTTAGAAAGTTTCTCAGGAGTTGAGTGCCAAATCATGGTCCAGCTGTGAAACAGGGTCGGAGCTGGAGAAGGAGCTTGGGGGATAAAGCAATACAATCAACAGTGTGAGAAACTGGTAGACTGGAAAGAGGATGGGAAATTGAGTGGGAGGTGGGTTAGGGTGTGTGTTTCAAGGTGGAAGAAACGATTAAAGAGAAGTTGTAGACTCTAGTCAGAATGGCAACTATCAAGAATAAAAGCAATAATGAATGTTGGTGAGGAGGTGGGGAAAAAGATACATTCACACATTGCTGGTGGGACTGTAAATTGGTGCAATGGAAAGCAGTACCGAGATTCCTCAGAAAACTTGGAATGGAACCCAGTTAACCCACTCCTCGGTTTATAATCAAAGGACTTAAAATCAGCATACTACAGTGATGCAGCCACATCAATGTTTATAGCAGCTCAGTTCACAATAGCTAATCTATGGAACCAAACTAGGTGCCTTTCAACAGATGAAAGGATAAAGAAAATGTGGTGCATATACACAATGCAATATTACTCATCCTTAAAGAAAAAAATTACAGCTTTTGCAGGTAAATGGATGGAGCTAGAGAATATCATGCTAAGCAAAATAAGCCAATCAGAAAAAACTAAAGGCTGAATGTTTTCTTTGACATGTGGATGCTAATTCACAATAAGGGGATAGAGGCTAGAGAAGAATAGAGGTACTTTGTGTTAGAGGGGAGTGAAGGGAGGGGAAAGAATACGGGGGTAGGAAGGATTACCCTGTGTGCATATATGAGTATACAACCAGCATGACTGTACAGTGTGTACAACTAGAAGAGTGAGCACTTGCACTCCATTTATGTATGATGGGTCAAAATGCATTCTATTATCATCTATAACTAATTAGAACAAATAAAAAAGAAGCTCTGGAAGCCTGTAGAAGCATCTCACAGAAGAGCTCCAAAGCAAAGGAAATTTGCAACAAAAATAAAGAAATAAATGTTTTCTTTTTAAAAAAATTACCATGATTTTTACCTTTGTATAGTCATCCAGTAGTAGGCTTGCTATTTCTATTTCTAGGAGTATATGAGTTCTCCTTTCTCCTCACCTTTCCCAGCATGTGTTATTATTTTTCTTTTTGATAATAGCCATTCTAATTGGGGTGAGGTGTTTATGTGGCTTTGATTTGCCTTTCTCTGATGATCAGTGATATTGAGCATTTTTCATGTACTTGTTGGCCATTTGTATATCCTCTTTTGAAAAATGTCTACTCAGATAATTTGCCCATATACATATTAAAAATTCATTGACCTTTTTACTTAAAGATTTGTGCATATATATAAAAAACTATGTCAAAAATTGTCTCAAAAATATGCAAAACCAAGAATTTTTTAAAAGAAAACAATATTACTTTCAACTGGTAAGTAATAATTACATTCATTTCTGGGGTACAATGTGAAGTTTTGACCCATGTATAAAATGGCAGTTATTAAATTTTATGGTAAGAAATTTTAGATTTATTCAGCCATTATTTTTGGTGAAGTGTGAAAAATAATTTTATTGCAAATTGACAATTTATAATTACATAAAGTGATATTATTATTTATGAGTACAATGGGTACAAAGTGATATTATTATTTATGAATACAATGTGGAATAATTAAATAAACCTAGTAAACATATCCATCACATCAATACTTAACATTTCTGTTAAGTATTATCTTTAAGTGAAAACATTTGAAATCTATTCTTATAGCTATTTTAAAATATGAAATGTTCTATTATTAACTATATTCATCACACTGTGTAAGAAAACTAAAAGAAAAGAAAATTCCTACTGAGATTTTGAATCCTTTGATCATCATCTCCCCATTAACTCCACCCAAAGTCTCTGTAACCACCATTCTACCCTCAGCTTCTGTGAGTTAGATGGTTTTGGATTCCACATAGAAGTGAGAACACACAGTACAGTTTTTAAGTTTTGCATCCTTCATCCCTTAGTCAATATGTCCCTTAGTCAATCAATTATTATCAATTCTGTCACCTGTGGTGCAATAGATTTAAATACTTAGCTCACCTACTATCTGAAAATTTATATCCTTTGATTGAGAACTCCCCATTCTTTTCCTTTACTCTTACCAGCCCTGTGTAACCACCATTTAAATATCTACATCCATGAGTAAAACTTTTTCAGATTACACATACACGTGAGATCTGGTGGTATTTACCTTTTTTTAATTTTATTTTATTTTTAATTTTTAATTATTTATTTACTTATTCATCATGCACAAGTATAGTATCTTTTTACATACAACTGCTTGTATACAAAGTATATAAGTACCATTCAGATCTTCAATCATGCATTTAGGATAATGATATCCATCTCATTCAACCACCAATTTTTTTTCCAACCCCCCCCTTACTCCCTCCCTCCCCTCCCTTTCCGTTGACCATTCTAGTGTTCCTCTGATCCTATGTACCCCCTTCCAACAACTCTGTGAACCAGCCTCCTTATATCAGAGAAAACATTCGGTACTTGGATTTTTGAGATTGACTAATTTCACTTAGCATTATATTCTCCAACTTCATCCATTTACCTGCAAATGCCATTATTTTATTCTCTCTTATTGCTGAGTAAAATTCCATTTTGTATATATACCATATTTTCTTTATCCACTCATCTACTGAGGGGCATCTAGGTTGGTTCCATAACCTAGCTATTGTGAATTGTGCTGCTATAAACATTGAAGTGGCTGTGTCACTGTAATATGCTGCTTTTAAGTCTTTTGGGAATAGACCCAGGAGTGGGATGGCTGGGTCATAGGGTGGTTCCATTCCCATTTTCCCAAGAAATCTCCATACTGCTTTCCATAGCGGTTGCACCATTTTGCAGTCTGGTGGTATTTATCTTTCTGGGCCTGGATTATTATCTTTAAGTCTAAAGTCCTCCAGTTTCATCCATGTTTCATCCAGGATTTTTTTCCCCATTTGAAAGGCTGCATAGTATTTTATTATGCACATATAAAGGAGTTTCTTTTTTTCTTCATCCATTGATGGACACTTAGGTTGATTCCATATTTTGGCTATTGTGGACAAATGCTGCAATGAACATGGAAATGCAGATATCTTTTTGGTGTATGCTTTCAACTCCTTGGGATATATACCCCCTGTGGTGGGATTGCTGGATCATGTGGTGGTTCTATTTTTATTTTTTGAGGAACCTCCATACTGTTTTCCATAATGGTGTTTGTAATTTGCATTCTCACCAACGATGCACAAGAATTTCCTTTTCTTCAAATCCTCACAAATGCTTATTTTATAAATGCCACCTTAATAGGAATGAGGTCATATCTTAATGCAGCCTTAATGTTCATTTCCCTAATGATTAGGGATATCAAACATCTCTTCATATGTCTTTTTGGCCATTTATATGTCTTCTTTTGAGAAATGTCCCTTTAGAACTGTTTTAGTCAGCTTTTTTGCTGGTGTGACCAAAAGACCTGACAAAAACAGTATGGAGAAGAGGAAGCTGGTCTCAGTCCATAGATGGTCAACTCCCTTGCTCTGGGCCAGAGGTGAGGCAGAACATTGTGGCATAAAGGGATGGCAGAGGAAAGCAGGTTAGGGCAGGGAGAGCGTTCCCATCACCAGGGATAAAACATCTACCCCAAAGTCATACCCCAGTGACTTACCTCCTCCCACACCCCTACACACCCTGCCAATAGTTTCCACCACTTAATCCCCATCAGTGGATTAGCACACTAATTAGATTAAGGCTCTCAAGGCTTTTTGTCCATTTTTAAGTGAATTATTTATTTCCTTGTTATTAAGTTGGGTTCCTTAGACATTTTTGATATTAACTTGTTCTCAGATGTATGGTTTGCAAATACTTTCTCCTAGTCTGTTTGCTTTCTTTTAACTTTGTTAATTGTTTCCTTTGCTATGAAGAAGCTCTTTAGTTTGAGGTCATCCACTGTGTCAATTTTTGCTTTTGTTGTCTGTGATTTTGGAGTCATATCCAAACAAACTATTGCCCAGACCCATGTTGTGGAACTTTCCTGTGTTTTCTTTGAGTAGTTTTATAGGTTAGATTTTAATGTTTGTATTATCCAATTATTTTTTACTTAATCCATTTTGAATTGATTTTGTACATGGTGTGAGAGAAGGATTCACTTTCATTCTTCTGCGTGTAATTCCAGTTTTTCCAATACCATTTATTGAAGAGATTGTTTTTCCCCATTGGATATTCTCCATGTCTTTATTGAAAGTCAATTGATTGTAAATGTGTGGGTTATTTCTGGACTTTCTATTCTATTCTTTTAGTTGATATATCTATTTTTTATGACAGTACCATGTGTTTGATTACAAATGCTTACATATATTTGATTACAAATATATCTTGACATCAGGAAGTGTGATACCTTTAGCCTTGTTGTTTTTGGTCAAGATTGTTTTTGCCTTTCAGGGTCTTTTGTGGTTCCATATGAACTTCAAGACTGTTTTTTCTATTTTTGTGAAAAGTGATTCTGGAATTTTGATAGGGATTGCATTGAATCTGTAGATTCCTTTGGGGGGTAGTATGGACTGATTAACAACATTAATTCTTCTAGTTTATGAACAATTCTTCTAATCTATGAACAATTCTTCTAATTTATGAACAATTCTTCTGTTTATTTGAGGTTTATTCATTTTTTTTTCATCAATGGTTTATTGTTTTCACATATAGTTCCACTTTCTTGGAAAAATTTATAGCTAAATATTTACTTTTTTTGTTGACTTTGTAAATAGCACTTTCTCCCTTAATTTCCTTTTCAGATGTTCATTATTAGTATTTGGAAATGCTATTGATTTCGTATCCTGCAAATTTACTAAATTCATTTATTAGTTCTAATCTTGGTGGATTCATTAGGATTTTCTTATATATAAATGATCAGCAAGTAGAAAGAACTTCTTCCTTTGCTATTAGGATAACTTTACTTTCTTTCTCTTGCTTAATTGCTCTATTTAGGAGTATGTTGAAAAGAACTGGTGGGGGTGTACATCCTTGTCTTGCCCCTGATCTTAGAGGAAAAGCCTTCAACTTTTCCCCATTGACTAGGATGTTAGCTAAGGGTTTGTCATAAATGGCTTTTATTATGTTGAGGTACATTCCCTCTGTACCTAATCTGTTGAGATTCTATACCTGATCTGCTTTTTTCCATGAAAGGCTGTTGAATTTTATTAGATGAAAGGATTATATAGTTTTGATTCTTCATTTTGTTAATGTGGTTTAATCACATTGATGGATTCATGTATGCTGCATATTCCAGGATAAATCCCACCTGATCGTGGTGAATGATTCTTTTAATGTATTGTTGGGTTTAGTTTGCTAATATTTTGTTGAGGATTTTTACATCTATGTTCATTAGATATATTAACATGTAATTTTTTTTTTTTTGTGCTGTCCCTGTATGGCTTTGGCAACAGAGTAATGCTGGCCTTGTAAAATGAGTTTGGAAATGTTCTTTTAATTTTGATTTTTGGAAGAGTTTGAGAAGAATTGGTATTAGCTCTTCTTTAAATATTTGGTAGCATTCAGCAGTGAAACCATCCAGTGATGGGTTTTTCTATGATGAGGAACTTTTGAACTTTTGTTTTTTTGTTTTTTCTTTTTTGGTATCAGAGATTGAACCCAGCGGTGCTTAACCACTGAGCTACATCCCCTACCCTTTTTATTTTTCATTTTGATACAGGTCTAACTAAGTTGCTTAGGGCCTTGCTAAGTTGTTGAGGCTGGTCTTGAACATGCAATCTTCCTGCCTCAGCTTCCCTAGCCACTGGGATTTTAGGTATGTGTTGCTTATGCTGGGATGACGAGAAACATTTTTATGAGTGATTCCATCTCAGCACCTACTTGTTATTGGTCATATATTTTTAAAAAATTTCTTCATGACTTGGTCTTGGTAGATTGTATGTTTTCAGGAATTCATCCATTTCTTTTTAAAAAATTATTTATCTATTTAATTTTATTGGTTCTTCTTAGTTATACATGACAGTAGAATCCATTTTGATAAAATTTTATTGAACTTGTTGGCATATGCTTGCTTGTTTGTAGTGGTTTCTTTTTTTTTTTTTTTTTTGGTACCAGGGATTGAACTCAGGGGCACTCGACCACTGGGCCATATCCCCAGCCCTTTTTTGTATTTTATTAGAGACAGGGTCTCACTGAGTTGCTAAGTGCCTCGCCATTGCTGAGGCTGGCTTTGAACTCGCGATCCTCCTGCCTCAGCCTCCCAAGTACTGGGATTACAGGCGTGCGCCACCGCGCCCGGCTTGTAGTGGTTTCTTATAATGCCTTGCATTCATGAGGTATTATCGAGGATACTTTCAAAGGAGAAGTTTAGGAAATATGTCCTCCCTGGGTTCGGCAGTAAACAGTACACTGAGAGGGTGATGGGAGATGGTCTCTGAGGCTGCTGCACCAGACATTTGGAGAAGGGCCATAACAAGAGGGCTGACATAATGACAGAACCATTTCTGGATTGGCACTGAAAGAAATTATCCCAAGTGTTTCTGGGTTTCAGGCTCTATGGGTGAGATATGAAGAACCTGGCATATGGATTTAAATCTTTTCATTAGGTTTGAGATTTCTCTAGACAAAAACTCACCAGATTGGGGTTGCTGTGCAATGCATGATTGAGTAGTTTCATATCTTCAGTGAGGCAGGCAGCCATCTCTCTCTGTGTGTCTTTCTCCTCTGGGAGAAAAGAACAGGGTTTTCAGCATCAATGTTTCTCTCTCCTCAACTCCTCAACTCTCTGCATTTCATTCAGCTCCAGTGTGAAGTACCTCAGCTCTGGATGGGTTTTGAATTTTTATGCAACATTTTATCAGAGAGTGTTAGAGGTGGAACAGGCATTGGAAATCCTGTTGCATAGAGACATCATTTTACAGATTAGAAAACTGAGGCCCATGGTACTTACCCACAGTAGGAGGTGGTGGAGCTGCATTTAGAGCCCAGGTGTCCTGACTCCATCACATCATGTGCAAGACCTGGGAAATAATGAACTTATTTTAAAGAAATTTATAGCAAAGTCAAGGATTCTATTTGAGTGTATATATGGTGATTATTCTGTTGTGTTCAGTTTGGATTACTGATCTAGCTGTGGGAGTTAAGTTTCCATAGCTAGTCAAAAAGCAACAGATTGAATATGAGCAATAACTACAAGGCAGATCTTAACTGCCTCTAAAACTGGTCAGTGTGATTACTAGTTAAAATGAGTTATAATAAAAGATTTGTTTCTAGATCAAATTAAACCAAATTCCTATAATTTGTAACAGAAACTACTGCTCCCTCATTCCTGCAATACTTTCTCCTCCATATCCCTCAGTTTTGAGAAAAACTCATCTTGAAACTAACTGGACCAAACCACTGACTCCACCTCAGTGATTGCTAATACCGATGTCTCTTTCTGTTTCAAGCTGTTTGCTTTCCCTTTGCCTTGGCTGCACTGGTGTAAGAGGAGGTGTGGAGGAGCTGAGCAGATCCATCCTGAATGACTCTGGGCCTGGGGAGAGAAGAGGGAGTCGGGCAGAGTCACGTGTAGCTGGGGAGATCTAGCCACTAACCCATGGTCTTTTCTCTTGTGGAGATTTCCCCTTTGCTTCTGTTCACACAGCTCAGTAGCAGCTCACGCTTATCCCCTTGGGGAGGGACAGGGCAGTGGAGACAGAAGAAAATACCTATAATTCTTCATGAATTTAGTTTCAAAATCTTTAGCCTATATTCCAGTAGCTTTCGGAGAGAAGGAATATAGGAAGAGAACTGAGATTTTTGTGCGTCTTTTCAACCGTTGAATTAAAAAAAAAATTTTTTTTTTTATAGTAGAGGGACACAAAACCTTTATTTTATTTTTATGTGGTGCTGAGGATCAAATCCAGTGCCTCACACGTGCTAGGCAAGCACTCTACCACTCAGCTACAGCCCCAGCCCAACAGTTGAAATTTTTCATATATACTTTTATATGAATATATAGCTATGATCATATCATACATGATTTGGTGCTTTACATAACTTAAAAAGTTCTTTATGGACTGGGGTTGTGGCTCAGCGGTAGAGCGCTCGCCTAGCACGTGCATGGCCCGGGTTTGATCTTCAGCACCACATAAAAATGAAGGCATTGTGTACAATTAAAACAAATAATAATAATAATAAAAAAAACTTCTTTATGGCACCTTCATGCTTAATGGTTTATTCATAAGAAGAACTTTTGGGGTCACTGAGACTGGGTGTGGGGCTACTAACTGCTTAGATAGAGTTTAAACCAGTTTTTCTATTTTTGGTCCTCTCTGGATCGGTATCTGGTGCCTCTAATTCCTGATTCTTTTAGATCTCTGACTTGTTTGGTTCCTTACCAATATCCGTCCTTTCACTCTATTTGTTGTTGCTGAGTGGTTAACGATTTCTTTAATAGCCTTCCATCTTCATGTGGGTGGTGCTTTGGAGTTCTATCAGGGTGGGGTGTATTTATCTGTTTTTTGCTCTAATTATTTTTGAGCCTTAGATTAAATCCCTAATGAGGCCATGTTGGGCTTTGCACCCAAGGTCACTTTAACAGAGTAGAGATCATTAGGAGGAACATCAGGAAGCCCCTGGGCACTACTTCCTGAAGAGATCATATTGTCTCTGGTGGTGTAGGGTGGTACAGGAAGTGGCCTGAACACCTACTGCTGGGGGCATTTTTTTATGTAACTGGAATTCTAGGAAGGGCAATTTTCTGAGACTGATAAAGCCTAAGTTCCAGGAACCACACCTGCATGAGTCCCATCCAAGGCCCTAGGAGTAGCAATCTGCAAGATTGCTTTCATAATTTTGCATTCTGTCTTCAGAGTCCCACTAAACTGTAGAAACTTCAGAATCTAAAAAACCTGGACCCACTCCTATAGTCCAAAGCCGGCATAGCAGCTTTGTGATGCCATCAGTGTGCTGGAAATTATGTGTTATTAGAGAATGGCTGACTGAGTTATCCACGATTACCCTAAATACATGTATGAAGACACAATTGTTGTAAAAATACTTTATATTAAACCAGCAACTCGAAACATTGTGCTCTTTATATGTAATATGAAATGAAATGTACTCTGCAAACGTGTATAACAAATTAGAATAATAAAAAATAAAAAAATAAAGTGTTCTGGGCTCAATTCAAGGGAAAAGAGAGCTTTGAAAGGCTTTAAGAGGTCACTTTGGGCTGGGATTGTGGCTCAGCGGTAGAGCACTCGCCTAGCATATGTGCGGCCTGGGTTCTGATCCTCAGCACCACATAAGAATAAAGGCATTATGTTCAACTAAAACAAATAAATAAATATTTTTTTAAAAAAGAGGTCACTTTGCATGGTCTACCTCATGTATGTTTTCATAGATATTCTTGTTTAGAATGAGTCTATATAAAAAATGCAAGTAGGGCTGGGGTTGTGGCTCACTGGTAGAGTGCTCATCTAGCATGTGTGAGGCAGTGGGTTTGACCCTCAGTACCACTTTAAAAAAAAGAAATGAAATAAAGATATTGTGTGTTCACCTACAACTAAAAAATAAATATTAATAAAAAGTACAAGTAGGTTTAAAGAAAAACAGTAAGCACACAATAATATTGAGAGTATGTAATATAGAAAAAATTATAAAGGTGGTATATGAATTGTTAGGATTTGGAAAACATTATTTTACAGAGACAAGAGAAGGCTAGAGAAATTATGCATGCAGTAGTATAGCATGGTTAGTTAAAAATAATGACTTCAGAATCAACTTTTGCCTTTTTTGAATCCCAATTCTACATGCTTCTCATTGAGTAATAAATTATCTAGGTCTCAGTTTTCCTTATCTGTAGAAGAGGGGGGGAAATAGCAATACCTATCTTAGAGGTAATTTCAGAGGATTAAATAATTAAAAGGTTGATGATATCTGTCACATAGTAAGTGTTCAATAAATATTAACTGTTATAATTACTATTAGCAAAGGTATGGTCAGTTTTTTTGAAATGTATCAGCAAAACAAACAAACAACAATCAAACAAAATACATTAAAGAAATGAAGTAAGGCCAGTGAGTTTTCAACGTTGGGACTGAATCTTATAGGATTTCTCAACGTGAGCACTACTGACATTTTGGTCTGGGAAATTCTATGTTGTGGGATTGTCTCATGTATCATAGGATGGTCAGGACCATCCCTGGCCTCTACCCACCAGAGACCATAACACCTCCCATGGTTGTGGTGACCCAGAACCTCTCCAGATGTTATCAAATGTCCCTGGGGGCAAAACTATTCCCTCTTTTGAGAACTGTTGTTATAGGTCAATCTAGCAGAGGTGATGACTAATAAGTTGTGACATAATCATCCTCTTAAATGTGGTCTTTAGACATGTGTGAGAGGCATTGGGTTGGGCTTTGGAGAAAACCAAACCTGAGCTTGGATCCCTGCCTGGTCTTTTGCTTATGTGCTGTGTGATCTTGGCTAAGTTATACAATCTCTGGTTCTTCATCTGCAAAAAAGGAGCAGCAGTGTCTGTCTGCTTTCCTGAACCACGTGAGAAAGGTCCTCTGATGGTGCCAGGCACAGTCAGTTCACACTGGATGTTTATCCCCATTCTTCCTCCCTGTCTTCTTCCCCTGCCCCTAGGTAGACTGTGAAAGAAGGTGAACCAGGGGCCTGAAACAGCGGGCCTTTCTGGTCCAGATGCTTATCCTTACCCAGAATAGAGTCTGTGGTCTCTATAAACCTTGAGAAGTGGAGCTTTTCAGGTTTGGCCACAGAAGTACAGAAGAGTGAGCTTTGCAAATTGAGAACTGTTAAGAATAAGAACATGTATATTTAAGTATACTTACAGTATGCTGCTGAAAGATGAGAAAATGTAAAAACTTGTGTAAACACAAGTCCTTCCCAAACTGTCCTCAGTTTTCAGAAAAACCGCAGAATGTTCCTGCTCTTTATTTTGTCTATTTTGCAAAAGCCGGGTGGCCGACCACCCGACCCCTTGTGGTCAGGCTGACCCTAAACATAAAAATAAAATGCTTTGTATGAAACTTTACATGTCAACCAATCAGAAGAACGCTGTGAACCCCCCCCTTAACCTGTTTGTATTTCATCATAAAAACCCTGCTAAATCTGAGCTAGGGGCCTCTTAGCGTCACTGTTTACCGAGTGCGCGGAGGACCAAGCTCGAGCTTGCCAATAAATGACTCTTTGTTGCTTGCATTGACCAAGGACTCTGGTGGTCTTCTTGGGGGTCCCAAGCTGTGGGGCACAACACTGCTGAAGCTGTGTAAGGTGGAGACTGTTACAAGAGAGGCAAAGGCAAAGGGTAGACATCAAATCTTGCGTGGATGCGTGCACACGCACACAGCATAAGGTTATTTAATCTCTGAGTTTTCATTATACATATACTGATCTATTATCAATCAATCAATCAATCAATCATCTATTGGTGTTGGGATAAAACTCAGACCTCATGATGCTAGGCTAATACTCTACCACTGAGATACATCCCAGCCATTTTTTAATTTAAAATTTGAGACAAGGTCTCACTAAGTTGCCCAGGCTGGCTTCAAACTTGCTATCCTCTTGCCTCCAGTCTCCCTAGTAGCTGGAATTTCAGGTGTGTACTACCATGCGGTCTTTGGACCACATTTCTTTTAAATATTTTTTATTTTTATACATGGACACAATATCTTTATTTTGTTTATTAATTTTTATGTGGTGCTAAGGATCAAACCTAGTGCCTCACATGTGCAAGGCAAGCACTCTGCCACTGAGCCACAACCCCAGCCCCCTCTGGACCATATTTCTAATGGCATCAATACAGAACTGAGGCAACAATAAACATATCTACAGTCGGATTATTCTATAGATCTGTGGATTGATTGGCATGGTGGTCACACTTTAAGGGGCTGACCTTGCAAACATCTTGAAAACTCTATCTTGACCATTATTGCCAACCCACTGCAAGTACACAGCTCTAAGCCCTGGCTTTGTCTACAAGGCTGATGTAGGGCTTTTGGTGTACAATATAGGTGGGAAGACTTGTGCAGCAGATGACCAAGGGAGAGACAGCTTTTTAGATATTGTGTAGGAAGGTGTAAGGCTGTCACCATGCAAAATGTGGGAAAAGAAACATGACAATAGGACTTAGCACTATGAGTTTTGCTGAGAAGCTACACAAACAGAAAAAAAACATGTTACACAGGGAAAACAGAGACAGGATGAGTAGCCATCAGGTGGAGAGAAAGTAAAAAGTATAGGATTAGGAATCAGAGTTTGCCTTCTCAATTTTTCTTTGCTGCTTAAGAGCAGTCTTCAGTCTTCAAATCACTTTGTCTCTCCACACCTCAGTTTCTAGCTCTGTAAAACAATAAAGCTCACTCTGTCCACTTCTCAGAGTATTGTCAAGATCAAAGGAGGCAGCATATGTGAGTGAAAAAGCAAAACCCTGAGTGTGGCAGGTGTTATTTTTCTAGTGAGGCCTCATATAGCATTAGAAACCAAGAAACAAGAGGTCAAGAGGCAGCAGGCCTGGTGAGTGATGGGTAACAGTAATGATGACTGAGGTATTGAATACCCATGTGCCTGGGGATTTACATGCATTATTGGTAATCTTTACCACTCTGGGAACCAGTATTTTCCTTCCAAAGTTAAGTGATTTGTTCAAAGAAGGAACTAAGCTCAGCCCAGCCTATTTCTAGAAATTGTGCTCTTTTCACTATCTCCCATGCTTCCCCCAAATTCTTTTTACATTCATAGGCAGTAAGTACAGGGAGTTTGAAGTATGGCTTTTACTTTTAATCTTTCCATTTTCTGTAACTTAGTCCTCAGCCCTGTAATTCCCCTTCTAAGAAACGTCTGCTGGCTTTGATCTAGCAAATCTGTTGTAAAAAAGCTTTAGTCTCACACTGGCTTTCTCACTTGCCTGCATACTGAGTCCTGACCATGCAGGATTCACACAGCATTGTTATGGCCCCCGGGGCAGCAAGAAAGACCCCCCTGGGCATAGACTTTTTTCTTGCTCATGGAAAACCACTGCAACCACAACAAGGCTAAGGTGGGCTTTATGTGGTGTGTGTGTAGAATGTGATTTCCCCCCCCAGCTTTTAAAAGGAAGATTTATCTGATAAGTTTCACTTAAATCACAATACAATGAAGATTTAAATCAAGACCTCAGAATTTCATACAAATACCAAGACCAAAATCCTCAGGTATTGGTATTGTGTCTCAAAATTTTCCCATTAACTTAAAAAAAAAAAACAAAACTTTAAACTTATGTACATTACAGGTCATTAAATGAAACTAGAATTAACAAACATGCCAAGTGCTTTCACTTTCAATTGTGTAGACACAGCTTCTATATTGAGTTTTACAAAAAAAGTGTGTCTTTCAATGTGCATCCAAATGGTGTTCAGTGTCATGTAGTATAAGTGCGGCATTTAACATAATTTCAACTGCTTTAACCTAAATACGCTTGCTGCTTAAATACATCCTACAATATAACTAACTTGAGAAAAGCTGAAAATTGTTTAACAGTTCTATTTTTTTCAACATTGCTGTTACATCCTGGATGACTGCTGTGTTAAAAAATACTGAACCTTAAGTCTTTCAAATAATTCTGATTCCCACTTATAGAGTAAGCATAAGTCACAAGCTTGGATTGCAAAAACCTTTACACTGAAGTTTTGTTTTTTTTCTTTAAAAAACGTTGACCAAGAGTCAGTGATCAGGATCAATTACATTCCCCATCCACCACTCAAACTGGATATGCTAGACAACCGCCCCATTTCATTCACATGCATAGATGCATGGCTTCTGCCACTGTAGAAGCTGCTGTTCATTATTTCTTAGCTACCTATGCAATGTGTGATTGCAAATCACTGGAGTTTTCCTGTAAAACTTGGTCATATCCACTCGTGCTGCTCTGGCCACCATAGCTACCTCCACAACCACCACTCAGCTGCTGGCTAGCTGGACCACCATAACTGGACTGGTTTGACAAGCCCATGACTCCCATCATTTGGCTACCATATGCACTACCGCTTGCTCCTCCTATAGAATCCAAGAAGAGTTCTACCTATCTGTGTTGCATATTTGCTTTGTCTTTTGACATAGCTGCTGTGGCATCTTCATGAGTAGCAAACTCTGCCATCAGGACCAATCTCAACGTGCACTCTCGCAGGATTGAACGGTGAAAAAAAATTCTGTCGTTCTCAGTAGCTCTGTAAGATAATTTGTGCATGTGTACACAGTGCCCTGTTGTGTTCTGGAAGGTAGAGCCACCATCCCCATATCTGTGATTAGACATTCCTGAAAAACAGTATTTGAGGTCTCTTCCAAATCTATCTGACTCAAATCTATAGCCATCATTGTAGCCATTATAATCATCATGGCCTTCATAGCCTCCACCATAAGCACTGTGCATCATCCTTTCAAAGCGAGCTCCTCTGCCAGTGCTGTTATACCCTCTGCCAGCTTCCAGTCTGTCATAGGGACCTGGCCACTGCATGGCTACAGCTTTTGTAGCAGAGATCATGTGTTCTCACTTCAGCTTGACTGCTTTTAAATATTTTGATATACCTGTGCCCTATTCTTTCCTTGTGTTTCTTTAGAGCCTTTTAAGCTATTTCCTATGAAGCAAACTGCATGAAGGCCTCCCTCATACTCCTTGCCTGGAAGCCCACTGGCAATGTTATCCCATTTGGCACGATTTCCAACCCTGAGAAGAATTCTTCCCTGCTACATCTACTGGGGAGTCTTCTAAGCCATACAAAGCCATCACTGGCTGTGTCAGGAATATTTGGACCAGTATGCTTCAACACCCAATCCATTTCAATGTTGTTTGACTGGAATTCTCCAATGTATCTGTGTCCCATAGTTTCTCTGTCTTTTTTTCAAGGCCAATTTGACTTCATCTTCTGATTCAAGTTCAACAAAAGCTCTGTCACTCAGTCTGCCTTCTCTGGTATAGATGAAACAAATACCTTGAGCCTGGTTCAGTGTCCCAGAGTGAGAACATGCAAAGGAATGACTGAGTGGGGATTGCCCACCTGCTGTAACCCCTTCTTCCCAGGATGACACCCATGTTTGTCATCCAAGTCATACCCAGCTCTCCTGAAGGAGGGGGGTTCCCACATTATATCTTATGGGAGGACAGAAATGGTGCATGGAAATGGAAGTTTAAATAGAACCATCCTGTTGTTATTGGTGGAAGAAAGTCTAGATTTCAGGTCACTTCTGTAGGGATTGTAGCATTCTGTTGTTCTGGCTGGTTCCCATTTTCTCTTTGATTGGCTTAAAAGCAGGTTCAAGTTAATTGGTGCAGCAGAAACTAGGAGAGCTAATTGCCCTACCAGAGCCAGCAGGATTGCTGTGTGATGATGTGGTCGTATAATCTTTTCAGACATGGGATTGCTATTTCTGGTGATTTGCAATGATCAACTAAGCCACTGAAAAAAATCTAATGTTCTCTTTCTCTTCAAATATGTTTAATGAAATAGACATGTGTCTTAGTATATTTGGGCTGTTATCAGAAAATTACCATAGACTTTGGCTTATAAACAGCAGAAATTTATTTCTCATGGTTCTGGAGGCGGAAAGTCCAAGATCAAGATGCCAGCAGATGCAGTGTCCAGTGGAAGCTTGCTTACTGGTTACAGAACACTGTTTCTTGCTGTGTTCCCAAAGACTACAGGGCCAAAGGCACTCTCTGGGTCTCCTTTATAACGGTATTAATTTTGTTCATAAGGGCTCCACCCATATGACCTCATCACTTCCCATCTCTAAATGCCATGACTTTGGGGGTTAGGTTTCCAGATATGACTTGACAGGGCAGTGGGATATAAATGTTCAGTCTGTAGCACTGGACACTTGAGTGGAATTAAATAATTTCTTTACAGTGTGCATTTATTTTTGTCAATTATTTCAGGGTGATTGTTTCTGCCAGATTATTTTATTGATGGTGTAAACTAACCTAGTCTATTGTTCACAGATCTGGGATGGACTGTGGATATGATATATAGACCCTGGCACAGTTGTAGATTTGTTATTAGACTTCAACAATTCTCCTACCATTTTTAATCTAAATTTGGAGGTGGTCTAGACTAATTTTGGAAGTTCTTTAGAAATAGTGCAAATATATTTTGTGCGACCATATGGGGTGCTTCTCTAATGAATGGTGAAGAAATCAATGAAGCATACCATGTAGTTTTATCGCCACTGTTAGTCTCATTGCTATTCTCCTGAATTTATTCTATTATATTGGCTAATGCTACTTAACCTTGGCCTTGTGGTACTTGATTTGTATGCATTTGCAGAAAATTTTGGCCTCATGGTGGTTCTCAGTCAAAAGCAGTAGGAGAGGAATGAAAAATAGCTTTACTTTTGCAATTTACTTTCTTAATCAACATTTATGAGTAAACAAGGTAGAAGAAATCATGAATGACTCCTTGTGATTTGTCCTGAGACTTAATTTCTAAACCATATGTAAAGAGCCAACTGTGGGAATTAACTATAGCAAACTCATAAAAAAGGTGAGGTGGTTGTAATGTAATGAAGTGTTCTTGCAAATATTCTCTTGTGTCAGAATATGGTTCAAAAATGAGTAAGAGTCTCAGCTAACATAGATTCTTATAGAATGGGGAAAAAAAAGCATAGATTTGTAATTACCCACTCATCAATTTGATCTGAATAACAGCAGATATCTGAAGATTAGCTCTTCATTTCAGGAAGGTAGAGGTGAATGTTTAAGCAGAGATGCAACTATAGCAAATTTAAGTTTTCTTTTTAAGACAATAAGTCAGCTGTCAGGAACTACTTCTGGGATAGCGGTATGAAGAGTTCGATGGGCCAGCTTCTCAGTAAAACAAGGACAACTATCAAAAACACATTTAATTTAATTTATTTATTTTTGCTTTTTAAAACTTTTTATTTATGTATTTATTTATTTTTATTTAAAACTTCTTTTTTACTGATGACAGAATTTTTATTTGCAAAATAAAACGTGTTAACAATAAAATAAATCTGTTGCTGTGTACCATATAATAAATGAGAGAATGAACAATTGCAACAAAAGCATTCTAATAATCTTCTCTCTAAGCCTGACAACAGTACTATTTAACCTACTTTCCAGAAATATTCCATCACCAAATCTATCATTTACCCAATTTTCTATTGACCTTCATGTCAGGTGTTCTTTTTATTTTTTTTGTTAAAAAATATCTATAATTAATTTAATTATAAATGAACTAGATATTGTAATTAAAAGGCATAAATGCTCAACATGTTTAAAAAGCAAGCACTAACTATATGCTCTATACATATGTCACACTTTAAATATCAATACACTAATAGATTAAAAGCAAAAGATGGGGAAAGTAAGCATGAAAAATCTGAAGCAGAGCTATTAAAATAAAATAAATTTCAAGAAAAAGTATTTTCAGAGATAAAGGGGAACATTTCATAACCATAATAGGGCAACAATCCTAATTGTGTATGTACCTAATAACAGAATTTCAAAATACATGAAGTAAAAATTAATAAAACTAGAACGTCAAATCCAAAATCATATTTGGAGATTTTAAACTCCCTTATTTTGCTGGAAGGAGTAATGATACAGAGGCTTAACAACATTATCAGCCACTTTGGCCTACTTGTTATTTATAGAGAATTATACGCAAAAATGACAAGTGGAAAATTAATAAGGATCGACTAAAAATATTTAAAAAACTGTGTCTTGCTGGGGCTCAGACCCTGGGAAACAGATTCAGGATCCTGGCAGGTAAAAGAAGATGTGAAACACAGTTGGGATAGTAAACATGCTTTATTCCAGGTGGCAGCAGACCCCAAGTCCATAAGCCTTTTTTTAAAAAATATTTATTTATTTACTTTAGTTGTACACAATGCAGTGCATTTATGTTTACGTGGTGCTGAGGATCGAACCCGGGCCACACACGTGCAAGGCGAGCACTCTGCCGCTGAGTCACAACCCCAGCCCCCATAAGCCCTTTTTATGTGCAGGCCAAACAAAGAAGGTCCAGTGCCAAGCGATTACATAGTGAACACATGCTCACAAGCAGATACTTATGACTTTTAGTAATATGAAGAATCAGGGTGTTTATGACCTTGATTACATAACTAAAACAACTGGCTGCGTATAAGCTAAGGAGTGGGATAACTGGGTCATATGGTGGTTCCATTCCAAGTTTTTTAAAGAATCTCCGTATTGCTTTCCAAAGTGGTTGCACCAATTTTCAGTCCCACCAGCAATATGTATGAGTGTGTCTTTTCCCCCACATCCTCGCCAACATTTATTGTTACTTGTATTCTTGATAATTGCCATTCTGACTGGAGTGAGATAGAATCTTAAGTTTTAATTTGCATTTCTCTAATTGCTAGAGATATTGAACATTTTTTTCATACGTTTGTTGACCACTTGTATTTCTTCTTCTGTGAAGTGCCTGTTCAGTTCCTTTGCCCATTTATTGATTAGGTTATTTGTTTTTCTGTTTTTTTAAATTAGCTATAGATGGACCCAATATCTTTATTTTATTTGTTTATTTTTTTATGTAGTCCTTAGAATCTAACTCAGTGCCTCACACATGCTAAGTAAGCACTCTACCACTGAGCCACAACCCCAGCCCTGGTGTTAGGTTTTGTTGTGGTCTGTTGTACCATTGTTTACTATCAGTAAGAATGTAAATTGGTACAACCACTGTGGAAAATAGTATGGAGGTTCCTTGGAAAATTAAAAATAGAACTACCTTAAGATCTAGAAATTCCACTCCTGGATCTATACCCAAAGGAAATTAAATCAGTATGTTAAAAAGAAACTTGTATTTCCATGTTCATGGAAGCATTATTCACAATAGCCAAGATATGGACATAACCTAAGTGTCCATAGATGGACAGATGGATAAAGAATGTGTGTGTGTGTGTGGGGGGGGTATATTGCAATATTAGTCATTAGAAAGAAGGAAATCTGACATTGGTGACAACATGGATGAACCTCAAGGGCATTATGCTAAGTGAAATAAGTCAGGCAGAAAAAGACAAATGCTACGTGATTACAGTGATTTATAACATCTACAAAAGCAAATGGAATTCAGAAGTAGAGAGTAGAACAGTGGTTTCCAGAAGTTGGGGATGAGGAGGTAGAGAGAAGTTAGTTAAAACACTTTCACTTATGAAAGGAGTAGGTTCTGGAGATCTGTATAGCATAGTGACTACAGCTAATAGCTTTATATTGAATACTTGGAATTTGCTAAGAAAGTAGATCTTAGGTGTTCTCACCACATACAAAAAAAAAAAAATGGTAACAGGGAGGTAAGGAATATGTTAATTAGCTTGAATGTGGTAACCATTTTACAAATGTGTATATATACATATACACATTTAAGGTGGATAACATGATGATAGCCAAGATAAGTACACAACCCAAATGTCCATAGATGAATGAATGAATGGATAAAGAATATGTAGTGTGTGTGTGTGTGCGTGCACACTCACATTGCAATATTACTCAGTCATTAAAAAGAAGGAAATCCTCATTGTCCAAATCATCAGACTATCCACCTTAAATGTATGCAATTTTTGTCAATTATACTTCAAAAAGACTGAAAAAAGGAGGAAATCTTGGAGAAAGACGATTGTGAGAAAAATGATTTGTTATGTTCATGAGGACATCAGTAGGATCAACAGTGGACTTCTCACAGAAACAATGGAGGCCAAGAAAGAAGCTATCCTGATTCAGTCATGCTAAATCAGAGGCCTACAGATCTGCAGCCCCTGAAAGATTCTTCCACATGAGGTCAATTATGTGCCAATACTTACTTCCTAATCCTGTGTGCATTGCAGATATCACTAATCAATCATATTCTCCTTCCCTTTGAACACAGCCTCAGCCTCAGAATATTCATAAACAACCATCCATCCAGGGAGCCACTGCCAGTCAACCAGAGCATGCATGTGATAGGAAATGCAACATTTGCTATCCTAGCCTCATTTCACAGGTGAGGAGGTCAAAGGCTGGAAGTCGCAGAGAGCTGGAGGTAGACTCACAAAAGTGCCCAAGCCTCATGAAAACTGGTCCTGAGCACCGCTCTGCATTTGTTCAGATACAGCCAGTGTCACAGGTCCTTCTAAATTTCTACCTCAGGAGCTTTTTGAATTTTAATAACTTGCTCTATTCCACATGAACAGACAGCTGTAGGACTGCAGTGTTCATGATTGAAAAGGAATGATTAGTTCGAGAGAGCTTGTTATATATTTCAGGTTTCCCTGGGATTTTGCTGGGGTTTGAAGCTATGCTCTGGAAGACCTCTCAGTCTTCTTGCAGGAATTGAACTTGGCTGAGGTGAGGAAGTAGCTTCCTGTCAATCCTGCCCTGTCCTAGGCACAGGAGTATCCTATGAAAACTAAGTATCACTGGTACCCTGGAGGAGGCTCTAAATTTCCATGGGTATAGCCTCTCATCTGTCTCAAGTGTAGGAGGTGGAACTAGCCAGACCCATAGCTGCCCCAGGGTGAGTGAACCATAACAAGTGTGTATTTGGCTCATACTTGTTGTAATAACTGACAGCTAGAAGTTGACACACAGTGTACCCTAACCCAGCCTTAGGTTTTTCAGGTATTTAGTTAGGATTTCCTTTTTGCATTCCACCCCTTTCCTCTTTTAGGAAAGCATCTCTTAATGAGAGCTCGACTGGCTTGGGAAATCAGTTCTTTAACAATCTCCTGCCCCTGCCTAAATCTGCTGGGAGATGTCAGCCATTGGGATAGTGTGAATCACAGCTTCCAAGGAAAATTCAACGGAGCCTCTTTTTCCTGTCCCCACTTATTCTCTTCTCATGCAGTTTTCTGTCCTCTGCAGGTCCATCCCTGTATCCTGGAAGTGTCTCCTTTTCCAACTCTGCCACTGGATGGGTATAGTGTTGGCATTCAGAAAACTCCAAGTGCAACAGCTTTCTCTGATTTACACCACGTGCTGCTGCCGCTACCTTCTATTCTCCAATCTCCTATCTGTCTTACTGATTTTACTAAGAGACCAATTTACAGTGAGAACTACTAACTGAATTGCCTGGAAGTACTCTGTAAATAGTTAAGTGCTATATTTTATTTATTTTGCCTAAATCCACTCCAATTGTTCTATGAACACATTTATTAGACATCTGATAGAAATGTAGAAACCTCATCTGCTTGCTGCCTTTTGATGCCATTCTAGTTTTGTGACCACAGCCCTGGGAGAGAATTGCAGTGTTGCTTGGAGTAAGGAAACAGGCACCATGGGCTTTGGATGGAGCCCAAGGATCCTTGTGTTGAGACCTGGTTGCCTCTTCCAGCACCCTTCCCTGGCTTGGTTGTTTTGGATGCTGTTTTGCTTCACCAACTCTCTGTAGCCATCTGGTAGCCATCTGGCACTTACCTTTCGTGTAACTTTTCTGTGGTGTAACTATAACATCATTATTTCATTCAGTGCATCGCTCTGGAATACATTTGCCTTTTATTTTACTTATAAGTGGAAACATACATTATTCTGTACAATTCAGGGGATCGTTCTTTGCTGACTTTGGGGTAGTTGTGGAAATTTAGCATGGGAACAGTGTTTGCTTCCTAGGAAACCTCTGCAAGCGTTTTGAGTTAATTCCTGACCCAATAAGTCTCCTCTGAAGTGGGAAGAGGTTTGTGATTTAGATCTTTGTGAATGCTAAAGAGTATTCACTGGGGCCTCGAGGTTCACTAGCCCAGTTTCAGCATTTCCATGATCAGGCTCTGGGCCAATCTAGATGCCAAACTCAGATTCTCTTTAGGATTAATAGAAACAAAGGAATGGAATCTCTCTGATTGTATAAAATAATCAATGATTGAGGTAGGAAACTTTGAGGAAGGATACAGGAGGGGAATTATAAATCCTATCACAAACAGCTTAAAAAAATCCTCTTCAGACACAGTTGCTCTCTTCCAAAGCCCTCAGTTACTTTGCCCCCAGGAGTTTCTTTTTCCTTCCATTTTCTGAGTAGCTTTGGATCTCCTCTTTGCTATGATTCATTCAGATGCCCAGTAAAACCAAAGGTTCTCCAGTAAGCATGGCCTGGGCTCTTTGATTACTTAAACTTGCTGTTTGAAGTCTTGTTTTAACTCCAGATGATAAAAATACTTCTCCAAATACAAGTTGCTTTCTCTCTAAGAGAGAGTCTGGCAATCAAAAAGTTCTTCATCTTGTGGATATCATTATCCTAAATGCATGATTGAAGATCTGAATGGTACTTATATACTTTGTATACAAACAGTTGTATGTAAAAAGATGCTATATATGTGCATTATGAGTTGTTAATACATACTACTATTATAAATAAAAAAAAGAAAGAAAAAAAAGTTCTCCATCTTGTAACAATTAATCAAGTCTGCAAAGGATGGATGCTATCAAGATTTGAGACTAATAAGGTAGGGATTCTCAGCCTCTGTGCCATTAGCAATTTGGGCTGGAAGGCTTGGCCTGTGCACTGTAGGATGTTTAACATCATCTCTGATGTCTACCCACTAATGCCCCCCACCTTCTATTCATGACAACCCAAAATGTCTCTAGTTATTGCCAAAATGTCCCCTGGGGAACGAAATTGCCCTTGATTAAAAAGCAATGACAATAAGGAATTCTAATAATTCAGACAGGAGAACATAATTGAACTGCTAGGGGTTATTGGTGGCACATCTGACTTTTCTGATAACATCTCAGAGTTGGTTACTATGAATAACTGCACATTGGCACATTATGTATTTATAGCTTTATTTATTCCCAGATAATTGATTAGGTTATTTGTGTTATCACAAATCTTTCTGATAGGAGCCAGCTCAAGTAAAGGAAAGCTGGGATCTTCAAAACTCAGTGTTGAATTTATTACCTTGATGCTTTTGCCTTGCTAATGGGAGGTATCAATTACTTGGATGGGAATGGAGATAATTGTAACATTGGGACTTTTACAGTATTTGTAAAAGTTATTCTCTTTGGCTAAGGGTTGCAGGTGAGTTGTCGAACTCTCAAAATATGGGAGATAGCATGTGGACGATAAAATCTGACATTTTTCATTTAGGCACTATTCAACCAATCATCAAAGATTATTGAACCATTATGAGGCATATGGACATCCCAAATCAAATGGGCTGTAGTGGGTGTGGTGGCCAATGCCATAAAGCCAACCAGCGGCTGCTTATGCTTCAGCCTGAGAGAGGAGAGGACAATCAAGAGAGGGGTGCCCAGTCTGTTATGTGGGGCTGTTCATGTGCTGACCTTAAGAAGAACTTTTCCCCTCAAGTCTTGTCCTAGGTTCTCATCCTTGGTTTTTGTTTCTTCGTTGCCCTAAAAATGGCTTTACAAAGTGCATGGAAGGGGGACATGTGAGCCTGGTGCTCCTCAGGGCAGCCCCAGAGGTGGCTTTACTTTCAGGGAGAGAGACCTAAGTGATCCTGATTTGGGTATTGTTCGCTTTTTACCTTAGAGTTTGTTTTTTTTTTTATTTTAGGTATATATGTCTCATTATAAACTAGATCAAGATTTCCCAATCGTTTCCTTGTCCTGGCACATCTGGATAATAGATTGGAAGTATGGATGAGGGCACTAAGGGAAATCATTTAAAAATTTCCCCCTTCCCTGACAGTTAATCAGAAGTCATGAAATAAGTTTGAACTTTTTGATTCTTTCCTGCACTTAGGGTGGGAGCTCATGGGACATAATGATAAAAGCCAAACCTAACTGTCTTTGCAAAATCAGAACCTCTGGTTGTTTATATACCCAGCATTTTCTGTTTGGCTCGAAGCTCTTTTTGATCATTCTACTTTTTGTGAAATGGTGATGTTTCTGCACCAACTGTCGTCACTGTCATGGCTACATACCATCAAGGTGGACCAGAAAGCCTGATGATGTGGCTGTGCTGATAAAAGAAAATGTTCTCAGCTTTTCAGAACATCTGCAGGGAGAAGCATCTAAGGCTTTCAGTCTTCAAGTTTAGAAGCTAAAATACTTTGTGATCCAGGGGTTAAAACAAAGCAGCAGATGGTTACAGGTATGATGGCAGGGACTCAAGAACCTGCTCAGTGAAGGCCAGAGAAGCAGCTTAGATCTGAATTTGCCTCATGATGCTGATAAATGAGTGTCTTGCTTGATCTCAGTGAAGATGAAATCTGGCATATAGCTACAGCAATATGACTTTGAAAAGCCTTAAGACTACTTAAAAGAGAGGGACCATTTTTAGTTACTTTTTTATTGGTGCATATTAATTATACAGAATAGTGGGTTTCACTGTGGCATATTCATACATGCACATAACAATATGCTCAGTTTCACTCCCCAGTACCTCCCCTTGGCTTCCTCTCCTCCCTCCACTACCTCCCTTTCTCTACCCCAGTGTTTGCCTTCTATTTTCATGGGAACACTTGTTTTGAGGGGCCTCTTTTGGAAACATCAGAGTTGAGTTTTCCTGGGAGAAAGCTGGTACATTGGTGTGAGCTCTAGGGGAGAGAGGATAGCATTTAATGACTATTTAGAAGTCATCAGCATATAGCCAGGAAATGAAGTTATAGACATGAATATAATCATCCAGAGAAGGTGATCCATATGAGAGATTTGCAATGTCTGTCTTAGGTTCCATAGGAATAGTTCTAGAGACAAGGCTTCATCATGTAAAAGGGAGCTAATTGCAAGACAAGTAAGAAAGGTGGAAAGTGAGTCAGGAAAAGGGAGGAAGTCAAACAAAGAGTGTAATATTAATCAGGATTCCACGGAGGTTCACCTTGCCTCGAACCCCAGGCGAACTCTGGAGACAGTGTAGAACTCTGTAGACACTTACAATCTGTTGCCAAGAGAACACCAGGAAGAGTCACCATTTAATACAGGTAAGAGGCACGGGAGTTTAGGTAGCAAATGAAATTGAAATAAGAATTAAGACTAAGAAATAATAAGAAATAAGAATTGCAAGCAAAATGAGGTATCTAGTGTATGGTGTGATATGCAGCAAAGCAGTCCAGAATTTTAGCAGGGTCAGGAGATTTGACACTGGAGGCCACCAGTGATCTTTGCGGATTGATGTGAAAGTGTTGGTCTTTGAAGTCTCAGTGCAGTGAGTTCAAGAGCGAATTGGCATAAGAAAGTAGAGATAATTTAATTCTCTTAAGAAAGTTAATAGGGAGAGGGTGAAGCTATAGGAAGGTAGCCTGAGAGGGTTACCTGGCTGAAGGAGAGTTTTTGTTTTTTTCCTTGAGACTTTGAAGGAGATAAGAGGAAAGAGAGCTAAGAAAATGGAAAATGGAGGATAATTCATCAAGTCAGGTTGCAGTCTTAGAGAAAAAGCAAAATATGGGAAGAGAGCAAATTTCCATTGGCAGTGGGGAAGCCTGGGGAGTGGAGTGCAGATGCTGGTACCCTGCAGCTATAGGGACAAGAAGACGAAGGAGCTCGTGTTTTGCATTTCAGTTTTTCTTTGCATCTTCTGCTGGCATTTGAGTTATGCTGCTTGGAGCTTTATTTTTCACACCATGGATTTCTGTTGTACTGGAGTTGGGATTATGATATAGGAAACAGAGTGTTTCCAAATTTTTATTTTGTGTAATGATCTTCTGGTAAAAATTCAATAAATGTCAAAAGGAGCAAAGAGTTGTAACACTCAATTATTATTAATGGGGTTCATTATATAGTGCAAGATTGTTTTACTAAAACATTTTCATTTCAAGGTCCTTTTATTTGATTTGTAAAGCTATTCATATACTTGCGAAAATAAATGACAACCTGCAATATTATTTCAATATAAGTTTAAATTTAGAAATTTTGGTATTAGAAAACATCATAAATCAATGCAACTAGTAGACTCTGATAATACAGCATTTACTGTGCTAAGTGTAGTGTGAGGTGTTTTAAATAACTTGCCTAATTTTCCTCATAAACTGTGTGTATATCCCCTTTCTACCCCTGGGAAGAAAATTGCCATAGATAGCATGCTAGTGAGGCCGAGAAAACAGATTTATTTATTTATTTATTTAGTGATCCTGGGGATTGAACCCAGGGCCTGGTGGTGTTAGGCAAGTGCTCTACCACTGAGATACACCCCCAACCCTATAATACGGAGTTTAAAAGAAGTATTTTCATTGGTTAGAAAATGGAAAAAAGGGGCTGGGACTATGGCTCAGCAGTAGAGCGGTAGAGCACACCTCTCGCATGTGTGGGGCCCTCAGCACCACATAAATAAAATAAAGGTATTGTGACAACTAAAAAAAAAAAAAAAAAGAAAAAAGAAAAGAAAATGGGAAAAACAAAACAACAAACCCAAACACTGCTTTTTTTTTTTTTTATTTTTTAAAGGTACAAAAATGGAAGCAATGTGGAATATATACGATTGAGGTGACCTTTATTAAGCGTTTAGTAAGGCTGGGTGCAGTGGGGCACACCTCTAATCCGAGTGGCTCAGGAGCTGAGGCAGGAGAATCACGAGTTCAAAACCAGCCTCAGCAATGTAACAAGGCCCTAAGCAACTGAGTGAGACCCTGTCTCTAAATAAAACATAAAAAAGGTCTGGGGATGTGGCTAAGTTACCAAAAAAAAAAAAAAAAAAAAAAAAAAAAAAGGAGTTTAATAAGTATTCTTTCAGGCAATAATAAGTCTCTCTTTCCTCATACGAGTGTGTGCACGTGCACACACATACACACACACACACAAACATAAATATATGTGTTTGAGGAGGTCAAGTTCAAGACAGTATCCTGGTGTTGGTCTTGGGGGGCATTGTCCAAGTGCGATTCACAGCTGTGGTAGCCTCCTGGGTGGAGCTGGTGATACTACTCCTGGCTTTGTCAGGTGTGGTCTTTTTGCTCAGCACAAGTGCCTTTGCTGCCTCTGCCTTCTACACAGACCTCTTGGTGCCTGTTTCTTCCAGAGCGGGGCTGACCTGGTTAGCCGTGGGTAGCACCTCCCTCTTCATCTCTGGCTCCCTGTGTCAGAGATCTTCCCTCTGCCCCTGTGGCTACTGGTAAATGAGTTCTCACCAACGGGCTCATGGCCTTTCTGATGACAAGAGTTCAGCAGCCTCCTGGAGGTCCTCAGGCCCGAGGAAGCTTTCTGGTTGCCTCTGCTTCTATATTTTCAGTTTGTTCTGTGTCCTTGAAACCAAAGAAAGAATTTGGAATGAATCACAGCCCATTTTTAAGGAGTGATGGTAGCCCCTGTATTGAGTGGCTGCACCTTCTAGCTGGATTGACTTAGGGATTTGAAGAGGATATATATATATATATATGTATAATATATATGTTGCATACATGTTATATGTATGCTTTATACTATAACATTATAACATTATTGTATAATGTATACATATTATATATTATGTTATATATAATATGTACAGCAACATATAATCAATGTTTTAATGTATATTGACTGTATAATAATATATTGATTATATATAAACTTATTAAACAGTAATCACACTATATATCCAATTTTGCAATTTTCTCACCCAGACAGTATTCATAATCTTTTTCCTTTTTTTCTGCTTGGACAATTTAAAATAGAAAATAATTTTACCTATTACTATTCCCTCCAATTAGCCATTTATCTTTTTGTTCATAGGTCAATTAACAGGATGAAGGACCAACTTTATAAAAATTTTAATAATAAACTGGTGCTTTGATAAACAATATTTGTTATTGGGAGCAGTGAGGTTTTTGTCACCTTTTTTGAGTGCTGTTTCAAAGATGAGCTTTAGCTGTTAAGTAATCAGGTATGTCAAACTTGCTTTTGCCCAAATTGAAACCATAATGGAGAGGAGGCTGGGAGATGATCTAAAAATAAAGCAGTGTATATAGAAGTAGTCCCTGGGTTTTGTTCAGAAGGCCATAAATTTTCATAACTTTGTGCCTTTCACTGTTCATAGCTCCCTGTACTGTGATTTATACTCTGCTTAGTAGACAAGGTTAGGATGGCCAGATGTCCCAGATTTAGATGTAGATAAATGGCGAGGTTTTGCCCATCATCATAACAAAGAACCACTCCATGATGTGTAAGATAATTACTGGGGTCATGAGATTAGAAATTTTTCTGTAGTGCAGTCAGGACCATGTCTCTCCTACCGCCACGTTGATTAGCCTCAGAGGTGTTATTTGTTTGGACACTGTCAACAGCCTTGAGCTAACATTTCCTTATGGATCATTTTTAATGGAAAAGGAGCAGCTGATTAATGGCAAACTGTGATCTAATGGTTAATTTGAATTTTAGGAGGAAATGATGACAAGTATTCAGAATCTTCAGAGTATCACAGTGGTTTGCTTATATTCCAGAATTGATAATTTACTTTTTAAAGATTTTTGCTTTTGTATCTGTCTTATTTCTCTCCTTCTATTTAACATTCTGTAAGTTGGTACTTTTTACTCCTCTGCTGTCGACTCTCATGACTCTTGTGTCTTTGCCCTTTCTATTCTCACCATGGTGTGTCATCCATGCTTTTCCCTTTGGTTTTATGGTCTGGTGTAAAAAAATTTTCCCTCACCTTTTTTTTTTTTTTTTTAAACCTGAAACCCTGATCCTAGGAAAATGCCCTAATGCTTGATCATTTACCATGAAAGGACATTTGAGAATTTTCTCACTCTGATGCCTGAGGAGGAAGAAAGAATCAGGTTCTTCCCTGGAGTTTGTGGTGGAGCTCAATGTTTGGGGGCCTTGGCCAAGTGGGAGACCATCTTTCTTTACTTTAGACTTGCTGTCCCCAGTCTGTACCTTGTTTTGGCCTCTGCCACTTCCCTTACACCCATTTTTTATGTGTTGAAATGGTCATGAGCACCATTAAGTCAAACAAGTGACAGTTTAAATCTCTTTTTAACATCATAAAGAAAGAGAGATTTAGAACTGAGCCCCAGCTACCCTCCATAATATCGTTTTTTTTCCATGTAATCCAGTTTATTAAGAAAAAGAACTGGTATAAAATATTGCTCAATATTCTGAAAAAAGACACCCCCTAAACAACAATGACAAACAAAAAAACAACTTAAATTGTGCAAAGGTAGGCACCATCATTCCATCTTCATCACTGTGAAATTTTTTTCAAAAATTTTAGTTTTATTTATTCTAATTAGTTATATATGACAGCAGAATGCAATGCAATTCATATTACACAAATAGAGCACAATTTTTCATGTCTCTAGTTGGACACAAAGTAGAGTCACACCATTATTTTAATAACAATTATTTCTGTGATTTTTGGAAGTGGAGGAGAAAGTCGGTGTGAATTTTGAGGTTGGTATGTAACTGGTAAATTGAACTGGCATGGTGTGTGGGATGCAGCCTGTGACTGACACACCTTTATTGTTGCCATTTTCCTTACAAAAGGTACTGAGTGGAAGTAATTTTTGCTGCTGCTGGTTGAAAACTCTGGCTGACCCATGACGCTTTTGGTTATACACAGGTAATAACAGTGTCACAGTTGCTTTAAGTTGCAACCACAGTCTCAATTCAGCAGCTAAAATGCTTAGTGCAAGGCAATAAATCAAAACTATGACAAATTAAAATATAAAATAATTTTACCTTGAACCATGGCATTCTCACTAGGGTATTACATTTTCTCTTCCCACTTGGCTACCTGTAGGGGGAAAAGTGGATATGGCTCTTCACTTTTCTTCTGCTTTGCATTTCCCCCTAACATCAGCTTACTAAGCATATTTTTTGATCTCTCCTAGATGAGGTATGGAGGTGGGGTGGGGAGAGAATTAGGGGGAAAGAGACTCAGAAACTGCAGACATATTGGGCTGAATCCTCTGGTGGCAGGTGTTTGAACACTGGCTATTCCCAGGGCCCTCTCACTGGATTCAGCCTGCTCTTGTTTTTGGCCCCCTGGACCCATCCAGACATCTCTAGTCTGGATGTCACATGTACCTTCTTCTGCTTCTTTTAAGAAGCCAATGTGCATTCTGGCCTCTGGCTGCACAGTTTCCTCCATGACTCTTGTGGCCTTGTCAGGCATGACCCAGAATGGAGCCATCTCTGCTCTCTTTCACCTACGAACTACCTCTAGCTCAGGGGAAATAGTCCTTCATTTTTGTGCGTATACCATCAGCAAAGAAACATCACCCTGTCTCTTGCCCACTAGGTTTCCAGGTAGGAACCAGACTCTTCTTTCTGCTGTGCCTCAGCAGGGGACATGTGCAGCTCTTCAAGTGGTCCTGTGAAACCCTGTGCTTTACCAGGACTGTTAACCACTAGCCCCCTACTTCCAAGGGTAGAGGAAGGGGTTTTATAGGATAGTTTTCTCTTACTAAATCTTTGCTTCTAATGCTGCCTATATTTTTAAACTCTCCTAAAATGAATATCAGAATTTTTGTGGCTTTCCATTGTTTTCTCTGGAAAATATGCCTTTTGGTGTTTCCTTCTCCTTGCTGCACATTGGTACCTCTTTAGAAATGTAAACGTAAACTCTGATTACACATACCTTCAGATAGACTGGTGATTATCCATGGACCAGTTCCCAAAGTTCTTGCTTATCTGTGCTATTTCTCTAGTGTCAAACATGTAAGTATTCCTGGTAGTTGGATGTTTTGAAGTATTTATTGGTATATGGTGTGATCTACTTTAACTTTATGGTAAGACTTCAAAACAAAATCAACTAATACACACCGTAGCGCAATCCCTAGCCCTACAAAGGTGAGTGATGTTAAACTTTGTGGCTAGTGCCCTTTGTCTCCAAGACTCACAAAACAAGTACACTTTGGGGGAAATCTATTTTTTTCTTGCTCTGGGAGAGGTAGAATAGTTGTAGTCTGGTTAAGAATATGGATGCTAGTGTTCTATTTGAGATTAAGTTACTAATTTGGGGAAGTTTCCCTCCTCAAAAATGTCTTTCATGTGTTAAATAGAAATAACTCACAGAATTGTTGTGAAGATTAAATAAGTTATCAAGTGAGACCAGCTAAGTAGGGTATCTTGCAGATATCATTCGCTCAGAAAGTGTTCACTATATAGCCATTATTAGTGTTCCAAACCCAAAACCCTTTCTGATGTGGTATGCATTTCTAATTCTTGCTCATATCTGTTTCTCCTTTTCTTTTGGGTCTATTGGCATTATTATTATTTTTTTTCTATTGGCATTATTAGTCTTGGAGGATGATTCCTTTCACGCCTAAATTGGAGCAGGTTGCTAGAGACAGACGCCATCAGAGCCTACCCATGTCCATTGGCACCTCTCATTTCCATGTAGTCCAGCCCAACTCTCAACCACCAACCCCATGACTCTTTGCCTAAAGACTTTCTCTGGCAGCTTTAGCCTGCTCTGCCTGTGCATAGTGTGAGCCTGTTGTGCAAAGTAATTATGTCTGTAATGGATCAACAGCTCTGCACCTTTACCCTTGGTGTGGGACAATTCTGAGGCACATGTTCTACCTGGTTTCTCAAAGCTTACTGGTGGAGCTGAGTGTCAGTTACCCATAGTGGTAAATTGCCCGATAACACCCTATATTTGCTTCTTTCTCTTCCATGTTGTTGCAGGGAGTGTTGAAGAGGAGGCAGCATGCAGGATATTTATCAGGGTATTCTCTTGGGATCAATACCTGTAGAAGGAAGAAGGAGGAAGCACAGTGGCAGTGGGAGAAGTTGGCCTGCAGTGTGGTCCAAACAATGGCCTCGGCTGACTTGTGGGGAGCTCCAGAGCCGAAGTGGTCCTTCAGAGTATCCCTGAGCTGGGGTGAGAGTGATGGGTCTTAATAATCCCACAATGAGTAGTTGCTGCATGTGGACTGTACCTGAAGGGAGGTTTGACCTTGGGAGAGGCAGTTGTCTTCAGCTCAGGTGGTCTTCAAAGAAAGTTTACAGCTGAGGCTCTTCTGCCACACTCCGGCCTTCCTTCCCAAGGAGCCTGGGCTGATCTGCACAGCTTTTACTACACACCTGGGCTTCCCACTCTTCCACTAGTGTTTCTGAGATCATCCCCTAAATCGACTTGCTCTGGAGTACATATCAACATCTGCTTCTAGGGGATAAAAGCTAAAGCCAAACTTTAACTGCCCAAATTGGGACCTTGCTTTGTGCCCCCTGATGCTGCCAGGTATAAGAAATAGGGATGTGACTCCTACCAGGGAATCTGAAAGGAGGCTGGAGGCAGCAGAGGGATTACTCACTGCCTAGGGATGAGTCTGTACCTCAGAGTTTATTGGGGCAAGGGAGAGATGGGTCTTGGGTGAGAGAAGCCTCTGTGGGCTTTGCCCAGCTGGCAACCCCTGCATCCAGAAGCTGGGGATGGACACCAGATTCCTGGGGGCTGTGGAAGGAGGCACATGTGAATTCTCAGTGTAATAAATCCAAGAAGATTTTTTAAAAAAGGCTAAATCCAATTCTTTCTACCTACATTAATTATAGAAAATCTAATTTATTTGTACTATAAACGAACAATGTCCAGGGGTTTATCTGGATTGCTAATCTTTTCACATTCATCACTCTAGCTATTTGCATTATAGCAGCCAATCCAGACTCGTTACGGGGAGGATTAGCTATTCCATTTCAGAGTTATGCTTCCTAATTTTACATTCTTTTGATTGAATCCACCAGAGAGAATAATAGGATAATCAAAGCTGTGCTACCTCTGGTCATGATTATACTATTATCCTAAATCAGGGCATCACAAATGTCCATATTAATGATTTATGTTCTCTGTAGTCAATATCACCAAACAACAAATTTCCTAAGAATTCAGTATCTCTAACTATATGATGTTCGATCAGGTATTTGTCAATCTATCATTTATCTAGCTTGGTCAAGTCAGGTTAATTGGAGCCCCAAAGTGTTTAACCCTGTGCACAAATGTTCAACCTGGTTGGGATGCCATTTACCAAGAGTGCAAATATTGTGTCAAGTTGGGACATCAATAAAAACCAAATTCAGTCATGCCGTGGAAAGAGGTTTTCTTTTTTAATTAAGATTTACTCCCCATCTTTACAACTTTGGTAGTAACATTAATGATCTCTGGAGATTTTAATTTCTATGTGAAGTTATAGGAAGCTTCAAATGTTTCAGAAAATTCTAAAGAGTTTAAAAGATCATTTTAACCTCAATTTTCTATTATATTTTTAACAAATGAATAAAATTTTGGTGAGCTGTTAAGTAAATGATTTCAGATGTCTAATTATCCAGTATCTTTAACACAAAACAAAAAGGTAGAAGTGCTTCTCAACCTTGAGTGTGCCCATTACCTAGGGATCTTGTGATAATGAGTGTTCTGATTCCATAGGTCTGGGTGGGGACTGGGATTTTTGCATTTCAATGAGCTCCCAGGTGATGCTGAGGCAGCAGATTTGTGAACTGTATTAAGTAGCGAGAACCCAGAAGACTTTTTTGAAATTCATATGATTGCAAGCAAAACATTCACTTTAACTTGTCTTCATAAGCTGTAAACCGATTTGTATAAAGCCCGGTCATTTAGTTGCTCCAGGGTAGGGACTAACTCATTAACCTAAGATGTCATTATTGTTAAATAAATTATTGTTTCATGTGCTGCTACAAGGGGAAAATGCTGGCAAACTATGATGCATCCTGATTTCAAATATGTTAAAATAAGCTGGGCGCGGTGGCGCACGCCTGTAATCCCAGCACTTGGGAGGCTGAGGCAGGAGGATTGCGAGTTCAAAGCCAGCGTCAGCAATGGCAAGGCACTTGGCAACTCAGTGAGACCCTGTCTCTAATAAAATAGAAAAAAGGGCTGGGGATGTGGCCCAGTGGTCGAATGCCCCTGAGTTCAATCCCCAGTACCAAAAAAAAAAAAAAAAAAAAAAAAAGTTAAAATAAGAGTTTTAGAATGGAGAAATAAGGTGCTTTTTCAGACTTCTTCCCAGTTTCTATACTGAGTATTTACTCTATGTTAAGTACTTTTTCTACAAGTCAGATGTTATGATTGTCCCATTTTACAGAGGCTTGGAGTGGCTGCATTACTTTCAGTGACACAGTTGAACTTTGAACCCAGGTGTCTAAGACTGAAAAGGCCTCATGGGAAGGGCTCTCACCCCTCGAGAGTATGCTCCCCTGTGCTGTCTCCTTTGGTGCTCACTTAAGCTAAGTGCATATAATAGTCTCTGTACTTGCTGTGTTTATTTCCCTTCAACACCTATCTTCTTTTAGCCTGGCTTTTTGTATTCATCACTGTATTGAAGTGGCTGTCTTGAACTCAGTGTGACCTTTCTACTGCCAAATGCAGCCATCTCATTGTCTGAATTTTCCTTGACCTCACCTCTATCAGACATATTTACTATGCTCTTTCTGAAATTCCCTCTGTGTTTCTGAGTAGACATTTATATTCAATGATGTTTGATTCTGAGTTAATCATACTTTAGTTAGTGTACTTATCACCAGCTTTATCCTTGACAACCAAGTATCAGAAGTGTATTAGAGGAATCCAGGCGGTATCTAAATCCCCACTGAATGAAAGTGAGGAATTTGGGAGTGCAATGCAAATGACAGCTTTGAAATCAAGGGTCTTGCTAGAATCTTTGCTGCTCCCACTCTGCATATTTTTATCATTGAGTTTATAGCATTATATTCTAATTATGTTCACTTGTCTTTGTATCCTATTAGACTGAGTGTCTTGTGGGAAGGGACTGTGTTTTATTTATTTTTGTTCCTCCAACTCCTGTCCATTACCTAGCACATAAATGATTCAGCACATCTGAGGCAAGACCACGAGTCGCTATTTTAGTGCTGTGAGGAGACATTTTCTGATATCTGTCTTGTGTTACAGAGGAATCTTACTAACAAAGTCTCTAGCCCCAGGAGCAGATCAATTGGAAAGAGGGTGGGGAGGCTGTGGTGATTTTACATGGAGACTAACCTGGTCCCAGACTGATGTTACTTTTGGATTATTTACTTTTTTTTTCTTGCAGAAAATCTGTATATTCTGATTTTTCATGTGTTAGGTTTCTAGTGCCATGACAAAACTCCTGAGATAAAAAACTTAAAAGAGGAAAAGTTTATTTTGGCTCAGGGTTTCAGAGGTTTCAGTCCTTGTAACATGGACCTGTTGCTTTTGGGCCTGTGGCAAGGCAGCAGACCATGGTGGGGAGCATGTGGTAGAGGAGGCTGTTCATATCATGGTGGCCCAGATGCATGTATATATACAGAGGTCTGGGGGGGTCCCAACGTCCTCTTTAAGGGTACATCCCTAAAACCTAACTCTTTCAACTAGGCCCCACTTACCCTAAAGGTTCCATCACCTGCCAAAAGTGCCATCAGCTGGTGACCATGCCTTTAACACATGGGCTTTTGGGGGACTTTTTAATTTTTCTTTTTATCAGATTCATCATTTTAGGTCAGGAGCTTGGGGGACGTTTAAAATCCGAATTATAACATCACATGGTGGTAAAATGAACCTTTGTATGGAGGACTATGTCTTATATTGAAAAACATAAAACACCAAGAAGGGTCATCCTGTATCGTCATATAAAAAACAATCCTAAGGGCCTAGGACTGAAGAGTTAGAGGTTCTCTAGGAGTTGAAAGAGTTGATCTCTGAAATGCCCTCTGGTTCTCCTTTAGAGGCTCTTTCCCTTGCCCAGTGATTTCTCAGTCTATTCCCAGATCAGCCCTCAGGGACATAAGCCTGGAGAGTTAGGTTTTCCCTCTCTGATCCACAGTCTCCAGTCACTGTCCTATTTGCTGGGTCATTTTGCTTAGGATTGAGTCAGTTCACATTGTGCTTCTGAAGGAAGTCATGTAAAGTCCCAGTTATTATTAATTCAGCCATGTAGCAAAGCAGTTTTTAAGAAAAATCAAATCAAAAGAGCAAAATGACATAATCATTGACCCAGCCATAAATAACATTACTGCATGATTTAAAAATCCATTATACCTATTTCTACTTTTGTTTATCAAATGACTTCTGTTCAATGCAAAAAGCACTTTTCTTAAGCCACTAATTTATCACTTTGGCAGAGCTGTGGCTGCCGAATATTTGAAAACACTAGGGTGGCTGCAGAGGCCATTGGGAGGCAGTGTGGCAGGAAGGCCGGCAGGGGGCACTGGGCTATTTGGGATAGATTTGACAGGGCTAGAGAAGCCTGTTTACCAGCCTTTGGGTGGAATAAATAAGTAAATAAAACTGCAAAAGAGCACAGCATTTTTAATCTTATTAATTCTGTTAGAGGCACAATGAAATTTTAAAGAATGAAAATGGAAAAATTCATCAGCTTTCTCTTTAGGTCTGAGTTCTATGCAAAGACAGTTTTCTGCGTTGGCTGTTGATCATTTACAAAGGGCTCACACAGTCTAATGCGCATGCACTCTCCATCTTCCTGATATATTTCAGCTTGCCCCTGGGGGCGATGGTGAAAGTACTTAAATTATCCAAAGACTGGGTTTGAAAGTGATATGGCTCTTTTAACTTTGTGGAAGGCTTCAAAAATGAAAGAAATGCTGATGATACCAAATCTAGTTTCTAATGAAATTTTGTTTTTCCCTCTGGATTTCTGATTCACTCGTTCCCTCCTCCATTCTTTACTCCCCATCTTCCAGCTCTCTCTTTACTTCTTACGTTTCTCCCTGCTAGGTTTTTAGTCCTTCAGTATGTGTTGTCTCCTGAAATTGTTTCAGATTTATCTCTGCAGGTTGTGCCCCACTGTTACAACTGGCTGTAAATAGGTAATTTTCATTGCTACAGGTATAAACAATCTCATAAAAACAACTTATATTATTTAAAAGAAGCAAAACCCAGCAGTTATCTCAGGGCTTTCAAATTTGTAATAGCAATATAAAAAGTACTCTTAACACAGAGTGCTCAAACTTTTCCTCTGAATTCATCTTTTTTATTTATTTATTTTTATTAATCCAAACTGTTTTTAAACAGTTAAAAGCATTTTAAACCCTTATTCCAATTATTACTCCAGTGGATCTTGGACTTTTTAGGAATAATAATTTGTCTGTAATTTTGAGAAGGTTCACATGACTTAAAACAGAGAGGTTGTTAATTTGTTCATGTAAAACTGGTGGCAGAAGTGTCGGCCAGCGCAAGCCAGTAGAAACAGAAGCAAAAGGATTTCGGGGTGAAAGAGAAGATTGAGGAGACCCACCGAGGAACTGGCAGGAAGAAGGCACAAGAATGGGGAAAGCAAAAAAAAAAAAAAAAAAAAAAAAAAAAAAAAAAAAAAAAGAAAAAAAGAAAAAAAAACCAAAAAACCAGTCAGATTTGTTTGTTTTAAGAATTTATCCTAGTGCATACTGAAATCATCATAAGAGAGATAATTTGTGTAATGTATAAATGAATACAAAAGTTTAAGGAAAGATGCTAATTTTTCCCTTCTCCATGTCAGCAAGAAATGATAAAGGGAATAGTGTTAAACTTAGGCCTCATTGTAATTTCCTTCACTCCTACAGCATACCTGCACTTTGATTTGAAAACCTAACATGTTTCAACTCTCTATGAATGCATTAATATAGATTGCTTTATTATTATTATTTTAAAATTTTTGGTATTGGGGATTGAACCCAGGATTGCTTAACCACTGAGCCACATCTCCAACACTTTCTAAATGTTTTATATTTTGAGACAGGGCCTCACTAAGTCCTTAGGGTCTTGCTAAGTGGCTGAGGCTGGCTTTGAACTTGTGATCCTCCTGCTGCAGCCTCCTGAGTCAGTGGGATTACAGGTGTGTGCCACTATGTCCGGCTAGATTGTTTTATAATGAATTTCCAAAAGATGTGTTTCACAGAGCGCTGCATTCGATAGGCAATCAAATCATTGTTGGTTAAGGTTGACATGTAGAAGAGACCTCTCTCTATGGATTACATATAATTGGGGTTTGGTATAAATTCTTAAAATGTCCCTACTCTTCTTCAATAGAAGTCCATTTTGTTATATTTGTAGTATTAATCACTGGGTGCTGGTTGTGTCAGAGTTTGGTATGTGATCTAGTCTATGCAGTAGAAGGACCACCGTACAAAGGAGACAGGGAGCCTTAGGAATCCCCCTGCTGCATTATTCTGGGGCCCTATATCTGTCTCAGACATTCTTGCAGATGTTAGTGTCTTACAGATGGCAGCGAAGGAGTATTGCCCTGTACATAGTGGCCCACAGTAAAAGCTGTGTCCTAGGTTGTGTATGGCTCACTGAGAGCCATATCATTCTAGAGGCTTAGGAGAATTGGTCCAGTCAAAGCCGTGGTAGTCGCCATTGTTAAGCTGCATATTTTCTTCAGAAGGCTGGGATACTGAGAAGTGGTTGTAAGGAAAAGGTAGAGGAATGATAATTATAAAGTCAGAGAGAAGGAATTTCCCTCCTGATAGAAGCTTGAAAGATTTGGAGGATATGGCATATGCTTTAGTTTTAGAAATAAGGCCTTTGGTGTAGTTGGAGTTGACTATAATCCTTCTGTTATGAGAGCTGAGTTCTGAGGAGGGCTGGGTCATTTAACTGGCATTTTTACAGGAGTGCAGGGAAAGGAAAGGCCTAGTTATGTTATTCTTTAGCTCCTCCCTTCTCCTCAAGTTTGAGGAGAGATGGCTTCAAAGTGTGCCAAAAAATGGGTAGAGCCCAGAGTTCTTTTGCTACAGGTGGGAAGGAAGTCTTGCTGAGGAGTTCCCACCATTTCCAGGGAAGTCATGAGTGGCAGAATGATAGTGGGGCTTCTCTAGAGAAACAGAATCAATAGAATATATATAATTATAACAGGGAGCTTATTAGGTTGGTTCACATGATCAGAGGCTGATTAGTCCCGCAGCGGCCATCAGCTCACTGGAGAGCTGGGAAAACTGGTGGCTGCTTGATCCAAGAAACTGGAGCCTCAGAACAAGTGCAAGATTGCATCCAAAAAAGAATTTGGATTCTAATGGCCACAGGTAACAGGAACAGGAAAATGAGCCTGCTGAAGAAGAGTTGAGCAAAGGAGAGTGAACTTCCCTCTTGTGCTCTTTTGTTCCCCTTGGGCCCCCAGTCTATTGGGTGATGCCATCCACAAGCAGGGCAGGTCTTCCCCACACAATGCTTTGAACCACATGCTAATCTTCCTAGGAAGCACCCTCACAGACACTCCCAGAAATATACTTTACCAATTTTCTACACATCCCTTAATCTAGTCAAGTTGACAACCAAAATTAACCATCACAGTAGTGAAATGCATGAGACTAGGACTGCCAGAAGATGCCTGAGAATAGTGATGGATGTCTCTGTGGAGGGCTTGTTACTGGTAGTGGTGACCCCTACCCTTTGGTAGAGTGTGTCTGACACTGGCTGGTTGCAGCCATGACTAGTGGACAGTGAAGAAGCCCTAGGAACCCCCTGGGCAGCTGTGGTAGCAAGAAAACAACTTCTTTTTCTGCCAGAGACCCTGAACTTTAATTACTCATGGGTGCTTAGCTTCCATCCAGATGGTGAAGCCACTTTATGATGACCTCTGCATAAGTGTGATACTACGGTGCATATTTTAAGGATTTTTAAGGGATTTAGTAGTCAAAATACACAAATCTATTTCTATCTGCTAAGTGCTCAAACTTATTACTTTGGTGTATGGAATGAAAGATAAATTTGACACAATCAAAAGAAATGCATATTTGATTTCAGATTAATTGAATGGAAGGTAGAAAAATGGAAATGCTCTAATAGTAGCTTTAAACAGAATAAAACTATGGACTTTTCGAAGGCTTATGATTATCCTTAATCGTGCCAAAATGAAGCTTGAAGCAATTATGGGTAATACAGATGTATGATTAATACCAGCTGTATCTAGGTTTTGATTATATAAGAAAACAGGCTTAAACTTTTGGCAGATGGTGAACCTGAATGTTCAAGTAAATCCAAGTTTTAAAATACTCAAGATGTAGGGAGCACTTTTCTCTCTCTGCAGGGAATGCATTGAAACTGGCAATCTCTAATTGTGCCTTTGTTTTTCTGAATCCTCAAGCTTATCATTTTCCCAGTGCATTGAGTTTGTCAAGAGAGACTTTTTTTTTTTTTTTTTTTGACATGTGCAGAGTTCCACTGGCCTCTCTTCACTTTCCTCAAGCTTTCTTGACTCTCCTGTGGGAAGTCTCTCAGTTGCTGTAGTACAAATGGGCATCGTGGTTGAGGGGAGACTCTTTCTTGCTACAGCAATGTGATCTCTCTCTTGATCCATCTGGGGCACAGAAGCAAGGGGCAAATTAAAACGCTGTCATTTCCAGGCAGAGTGGTGCACACCTGTAATCCCAACTATTTGGGAGGTTGAAGCTGGAGAATCACAAGGTTGAGGCCAGCCTCAGCAACTTAGTGGAACTCTGTCTCAAAATAAAAAAAATGAAAAGGGCTAGTGGTATAGTGCCCCACTCTCAGACCCAGGGGGTGGTTGAAGTAGAGGGAGCTGAGAGAATGGTTATTTATAGCTTCAACAAGGGCAAGAAAGAAACTGGCTTGTCAACACCTCTCAGCAGGACTGAAGACAGGGCCAAGGACATCAGCACTGCTGTCTCACCATCAGGCCTAGAGTTCTAGGGTGGGGTTCCACAGTGCTTGTTTCCATTCCCTGAGAAAGGCAGCAGATCTCTCCTCTTCAGGAGGTGGGTGAGGTAGATATCGGGGCCCTTACCTCGTTATCCTTCATCAGTCAGGCATTTGTGTTTTATGGGAGAATGTGATTTGAGTTTCATGTGACCACACACAAACCAGTGGAAATGGTTTGGCTGTAAATTTCCAATGTAACTTTTGGAGTAGGGGAAATGAAATCAGAGATGATGGCAAGGTGGAGAAAAAGTAGAGGCATAAATGTTAGGGATCAGAATATCACCTGAAAACAACATGAAGGTGTACATTCACCACCTGCAACACACGAGTCCTTTCTGATGCTCTCCTTCAGAAAACGTGAAGTGGAGATTACCAACCTCGGGTGGATGGGATGGCTTGAAGGGAGTACAATTTTCAAAACATTCTGTTAGTTAAAATGAATCATTAGTAAGGAAAGCAAAGACATGGTTTCTTCCTTTAAGGGATTGCTCTTGTTAAAGGATCAAAAAGACAAATGCAAGGGCTGGGGATATAGCTCAGTTGGTAGAGTGTTTGCCTCACATGCACAAGGCCCTGCCTGGGTTCAATCCCAGCACCACAAAAACAAACAAAAAGGACAAATGCAGATAAATCAGGAAAAATGTAACATTCATTAAGCACATCATCTGCTAGGGATTATATTGAATGCTTTGCATATGTCATATTCATTTCATCACTATGAGATAGGTGTTATTATACATATTTTTCTGATAAAAATGGAAACTTAAGAGATTCAATAGCATGGCCAAAGTCACACAGACTTCAGATCACGAGCTCTTAGCAGCTGTGCTTTGCTAGCTCATGGACACTCTCAGTGGCTCTCTGTTCAAGAGAAAGCAAACTGTCTTCACAGGTACCTAACTAATGGTTGAACAGATGGAACATGAAGGCTAGGAAGCATGGCTTGTCTGATAAGTCAGAGGAGGCTGAAAAGGAGTGGCTTTACACTCAAAAGATATTTAAAGAGGAGGGGAGAAAATATGCATTCATCCTATGCAAAGGCAGTTGAATAATTTCCTGGATTGATTCCACCTCTTTATTTCCTCTTTTAAAACAAGCAATTTTCTTAATTTGCTAGACCATCTCTAATTATGGGGTTCAAAGACATTTATTTGTTATATTAAAAATGCAAGTTTTAATGGTTCACTCTTAAGAGGCTCAAACAACAAGAAACAATTAGCTCTGTGGCTCTTGGCCAAGCAGGGCTAAGGCCTAATTTCATCTAATATTTCATTTGGCCAGAATGTAGGATGGAGTTCTCTTAGAGTAATTTTCCTTGCTTCTTGACTCTCAGCAGTAAATCGTTCTACCAAGGAAATGAGCAACTATCTGGGCTTCTTCTTCCTCGCACCAGTTGGTTTTAATGACACTTGTAGTCTTCCCATAATTTCCCAAGGTGATGTGCTGCTTCTATAGAGCCTGTTCATCTAGCCACTCGTTAGTCACTCAGTTTTTTCATCTTCCCTCCTTCCTCTCTCCTTTCTTTCCACTTATCTTTTTCCCCTCCTGTTTCATTTTCTACTACTTCTTTTCCTTTCTTCCCTTCAACAAATAATTGCTAGGTTCTCAAAAATTTCAGGCTCTGTACTAAGTACTGTGGAGATACATACACAGATGGATGAATAAATATTATAATTGATTTGTTCATTCATTCTATGAATATTTATTGAGTATCGTGTTCCAAGCTTTAATTTGTAAGATAGAAACCAAGCAGGAGCTGGGTGTGGTGGCGCACACCTGTAATCCCAGCACTTGGGAGGCTGAGGCAGGAGGATCACGAGTTCAAAGCCAGCCTCAGCAATGGCGAGGCACTTAGCAACTCAGTGAGACCCTGTCTCCAGTAAAATACAAAAAAAGGGCTGGGGATGTGGGCCAGTGTTCGAGTGCCACTGAGTTTAATCCCTGGTACCAAAAACAAAACAAAACAAAACACAAAACTAAGTAGGGTATAGAATAAAGTCCCTTTTCTCAGGAAACTGTATTCTTGGCTATGCATGGGGGTGGGATGGGGGTGGGGACAGCATAAAAAGAGAAAAACCAACACAAACAAATAAATATATCATATGTCAAGCAGTAGTAGGGATAGGAATAAAACCGAAGCAGGGAATGGGAAGAGAAGTGCTATGGAGAGAGAATGTCTTGTTTTTACACAGGCTGGTTAGGGAAGGCCTCACTGATAATATGACATTTGAGCAGAGGGACATTTATCTGAGGGATAAATGTATCAGGTACCAAGGGAACTCACTTCAGGACAGGTAAATAACTAAATAACTAAGTGAGGTAAAGATAAAGAGCTCTGGGTGAGTTCAGAGGAATGGTCTTTCCTTCCTCTGTCTCCTGGAGATGGGGTTCTGTGGAGAGCAAGCTTCACTTCTTAGGGGGTAACTTGCATACTCTGACACCTCATAGCAAAGCCTGTCTCTTCAGGCCCTCTCCTGAAGAGGGATCAATTTCCTTGGTTATGAGATGGTTGGGCTGCATGCCTTAATCATGAGGCTGATTCTAACAGAGTGGAAAATAGTTCAGATCACTCACATACTTTTTCTTCTGGTGTTAGACTCCTCTAAATCATATTTTGTACTTAGAAGAAGACAAACCTTTTGGTCTTACCCAATGTTGGGCACCAAAGACAGGGAGGCAAAGAGAATGCTTTTGTTATTAGGTAAGTGGGCCTCCTGCTCAGCTGTGGATGCCTCCATTTGTGTGGAGTTTGGTCAATTTGTCGGGGCCCTTGCTCTTCCTCTAGAGTGCAGTACCCCAGGGGAAAAGGAAATGCCTCAACACAGTGTATGTTCACATTTGACTATAGCCAGAGAGCAAGCAAGGCACCATGAAGGTGAAACATAAAAGATCACACAATTATTTTTAAATGGGACAGTGACAGAAGGGAATATAGAACACAAAATGGAGAGGTAATAAATAGAAAGAGTATATACAGGGAAGGAGAAAGAATGAAAAAAAAAGGATATTATTTAATTTCACAGAACAAATGCATCCACGTCTTAAAATTGATCTAGTGGCGATCTCTTGAGATAACAGCTGTAGGTATGTTGAGAAAGAGAAGAAATATGTAGATAGCTGATGGAAGCAGAGAGTGGTGCATGGGGGTCTGCAGGAGCCAAGGCAAGTTCATGATAGTGGAGCTGGTGTGCTCTGGAGACAAGCATGATTTAAAGGGGGCTGAAGGTGGAAGGAGAGTCAAAACAGAAGGGGGAAAGAGGAGAGAGGAAAATCAACAAACAGGAGGGAGATGGGAGCCCAAGTTGAGGAAACGACCAAGGGACCTTTAACAGTACAAATGTTTGCTGTTGAATTTTAAATTATTTAGGTTGCTGCAACATAGACTTTTCAAAATCTTCAGTAATAATTTCTGTTCCTTTATATATATCTTGATTGGAAGTTGGATAGAAATTAAAGACAAGAATAACCCAGGGAAGAGCAGGGTGGAGACAGATGGAAGTGGGTGGTGAGATGGACCCCCGATCTCAAGCATTTAGTCAGCAGAGGCAGAAGTAGAGGCAGCCACCAGGGAGCCAGAAAGGGGCAGAAATCCTGAGGCTGCCACTATTCTTTTCTACGATCCATAAAAGGGAGACTTTAATCCACCTTTATCTAGATACTAGGGGGATAGGTCAATGCCAGCTGATATTTGAATTACATGTATTTTAAAAACTATTATAAATTTTTCATTAGGATGTTGGTGAATCAGAACTTTAGAAGTGAGGATGAAAGCTAAACTCCAGTGTTCAACATGAAGGGGAAGTCATTGTTTGAAGTACTGCGCTAAGCGGCTCATCCTTTTAATAGATGGGAATAAAGCTGTCCTTAGTTGAGAATTACCTAATTTGTCTGTATCTCAGGAGGGTATTTTATAAAACTGTGTCTTTGCTATGGGAACTCTACAAGTGGAGGGATTCTATGCTATTGTTTCTTTTCATAGCCTTGAGTGTACATTTGCCACCTTTAAATGTCCTTCTCAATTTCCCTGCTTTTGAAGCTGTGGAAAACCCCAACTATTAACAGGAGAAAACTTATGTGAGACTGAGCCAGGAGATGACTACTTTTTACAATGCTTGCCCTTTGATTTTAATACTGACTGACTAAGAACAGTGTGTGTTCAGAAACTCCCTAGTCTCATTTGGAGGCTTCTGATTTTTGATAAGATGATTAACTGAGGTAGGTTAGCTGTTTCCTTCTCTCTAATCAACACTAAAATGCTGCAAAAGTGAGAGGAAAGCCAGTGGGGCCGGTAGATTACAAAAACAAAAAAGCAAGCAAACAGGCAAATAAACTCTTAGGGGCCCGGAGGCAAAGAGCAGGTCTGGGTTTCAGGGTGTGGGAAGCGGCAGCCTGCTTTGGAAGAGGGCTGGATGCCAAGCCCCCTCTGTGCACTATGATTGCCAGTAGCCTCGGAGGTTTATCATGCACTCATAGAGTAGCTAGTCCAAATTCAGATGTGCTGTCGGTGTACAATACATTCCCCCATTTTGAAGACTCAGTTTTAAAAAAGGAAGGTTAAATATTTCAATCCATCTATATTGCTTTCCTGTTGAAATGATGTTTTTTTAGTTACATTGACCTAAATAAAGCATATTATTTGTAGCCGGGTGCGGTGGCACACGCCTGTAATCCCAGCACTTGGGAGGCTGAGGCAGGAGGATCGCGAGTTCAAAGCCAGCCTCAGCAATGGCGAGGCACTTAACAACTCAGTGAGACCCTGTCTCTAATAAAATACAAAATAGGGCTGGGGATGTGGCCCAGTGGTCTAGTGCCCTGAGTTCAATCCCTGGTACCAAACCAAACCAAACCAAACCAAACCAAAAACCAAACCAAACCATATTATTTGTTTTAGTTCACTAGGGCTGTCATAACAAAGCACCATTAATTCTCCTAGAATTCTGGAGGCCAGAAGTCCAAGATCAAGGTATTAGGATGGTTTGTTTCTTCTGAGGCCTCTTTACTTGGCTTGTTGATGGCCACCTGTCTTCATATAGCCTTCCTTCTGTACATGTCTGTGTTCCAATTTCTTCTTATAAGGACGCTAGTCATATTGGATGAAGGCCCACCCCAGTGACATCATTTTGACTTAATTAACTCCTTACCTACCTTCCTTCCTCTTTTTTTCCTTCTCTCTCTTTCTCTCTTTCTTTTTGCAGTACTGGGGGTTGAACCAATGGGTACTCTATCACTGAGATATATCCCCAGCCCTTAAAAAAATGTTTTTTGAGACAAGGTCTGGTTAAGTGCCAAGGCTGGCCTGGAACTTGTGATCCTCCTGCCTCAGCCTTTCAAGTAGCTGGGATTACAGGCATGTGCCATAGCATCTAATCTTAAAGGCCCTATTTCTAAATATAGTTGTTCTTTCATAGCCATGGGTCTGTATTTATGGATTCAACTAGCTAAGGATAGAAAATATTTGCAAAAAGTGTGCCTGTACTGAACATGTACAGGCTTTTTTTTTTTTTTTTGCAATTATTCCCTACACAATACAGAATAACAATTATTTATGTAGTATTTATATTGTATTAGGTATTATAAGAAATCTAGAGATGATTTAAAGTATAAGCAAGGATATGTGTTGATCATATGCAAATAATTACCAACATGACACCATGTTATAAAAGGAACTTAAGCATCAATGTGTTTTGGAATTTGAGGGGGACCTTGGAGCCAGTCCTCCACAGACACCAAGGGACAACTATAGAGTCATGTTGTGGGTTACAACTTCAACCTATGAATTTTGGGGGAACATAATTCAGTTCATGGAATTATTAGAATTAATTTCATCTGTATCTTTTCACTTTTTTAGAATGTGTGTACCAGTGGGTGTGGTGGTGCACACCCAGTGACTCGGGAGGCTGAGGCAGAAGAATTGTGAGTTCAAAGCCAGCCTCAGCAAAAGTGAGGCACTAAGCAACTCAGTGAGATCCTGTCTCTAAATAAAATATAAAATGGGGCTGGGGATGTGTGGCTCAGTGGTCTAGTGACCCTGAGTTCAATCCCTGGTACCCTTCCCCCGCCATGGCCCAAATGTGATTACCAGAAAATTTAATATTACATGCGTGGCTTGCATTTATTTCTGTTAGGGCTGCACTAGATCATAACTCCAAAAGGTCATGTTCCTTTGTTCATTGCTAGATTTCCTGGTACCCTGAACAGTGCCTGCCACAGATGCATGCTTAAAATATTTGTTGAATGTAGAAGTAATGGACACTATGGGCTGTAGATATTTTAGGAGAGAATTTTAGGCATGAGTCTTTAGGTACTATTCCTGACCATGGTGTTAACCTGAGTGTCTCATTGTTGGCCCTATTGCCACTATGAGGCAGAAAAACATCCTGGCAGCTGTATAACATCTGTGGAGGTGAGTCTGGCCAGGCCCTGGGGAGTTCACAATAGGTGGGGCACAGCCACTGGTCTTTGGGCCCTCACTCCCTCCCAGCATCTTCCCTGTCTTGACCAGTAGGTGCTAAACAGGTACGTCTTGAGGAAGATTCATGCCAAGAGGGGCATAGACAGTCATCAGAGGACTTCTGAAGGTCCCTGGAGACCTGTAACTTAGAGTATTTACAAAATGATTTTAAAAGACGATTAGCGAATATTTTTGAAAAATTAGATGAATTAGATTTCTTGAGATATACAAAATCATAAAATTAGTGAAAGAAGAAAGATGGCATTTGAATTTGGAATGGTAATCAAAGACCTCACCTCTATCTCAACTCCCCAAAAGCCCTGGACAAAGATGGCTTTATGGGAAAGTTCTAATGCATTTTCATGAAAAGAAAATAACCATTTTTGTGTAAATTTTAGAAATAAAGAAAGAGAGAAAGCTTTACAACTCATTTTATAAAGAAGAATGACCTTAATGCCAGATAAAGATGGCATTAAGGAAAGTTAATTACAGGCTCATTTTACTTATGAACTGCATGTGAAAATCCTAAATAACATATTGTATAACTAAATCCATTAGCGTATTACAAATAAGTAAGGATGATTTAACTTCAGAATTTTATCAATGTAGTTCACTATATTAATTGACTAAAAATGAACCTTTCTATGTCTTGAGAAATGCAGTGAAAACTTTTGATAAATTTCAACCTCTATTAATGATTACAAAAACACTCTGTATACTTGTTCCTACCAGTTTCCAGAGTTCCTTTTATCAGTTGTACTTGCTGTTGTGATTATGTAATTTAGTTAAATATTATGTAAACTAAAGAATCCTAAGTGTGAAGGCAGAATTATTTCTTTGAGAGTTCAATTGAACATTATAAAAACACTTGCTAAAGGCAATCCACTAACATATACTGCTATTGTTCAGTAGAAATGCTCATCATATTAAAAGCTTCATCCTATATGAAAAGATTGGTGAATGATTACAGATTCGCAGATTCGTGTATTTTAAGTTAAAATAAGAATTTTAATGATTGCATCCCTTAATGTGATCCTTTTTTTTTTTTTTTTTGTTATATTAAGCTGCCAATGGGTTCCAATTATGTCAGATAAGAAAGCGCCTGCTGTATTCTTTTGGAAAACCACCACCACCACCACCACCACCACCAACAACAACAACACTGTCTGAATTCCCAGGATCATCCCTTTTATTATTTTTAACCTCTTGTTTGAATTTTAAGAGGACTTGTAAGTCCTACTCACAGCTGTATCACAGTTTGCAGGAGAGATGGGCTGGGCTGCCTCGAGGACGTCTTGGCCTCTGTCTCTCTTGCCCTCTTATTCTATCTGCCCCAATTTTGCTTCATCCCCCTTCTCTCTCCTTCAATTAATTAAACCCACAAAAGTTCATAGATTTAAGGATCCTAACCAGATTCACTTGTGGACACATATGTTGGAGTCCCTCTGCCTATCCCCCTCTTTTTTTGATTTATGTGAAAATTGTACATTTTTACCCTTCACAATAGTAACCAGAAATAGAAAGTTAAAGTAGAAGATAGAGAAAATCAGAAATGGAGAGTTAAAGATGGTCATGGTACAAAGTTTCTTACAGGGTATTCCCTGCTTCCTCTTAAAAAAAAATAAACAAAATATGCTAAGAAATTACTATACATGGGTTGGGGCTGTGGCTCAATGGGTAGCGCACTTGCCTGGAATATGTAAGGCACTGGGTTTAGTTCTCAGCACCGCATATAAATAAATAAAGTACAGGTCTATCCATAACTAAAAAACATCAAAAAGAAATAACTATACATATATAATAAAAACTTTTTATGCAGGGTTATTTTCATATTTTCATTTCAGAGTTGAGGCATAATATATGTACAACAAATATCACTATGCTTAATGTGTAGTTTGATGAGTTTACCAAATTTATGTTGTCGTGTAACAATCACCATAATAAAATTAGAAAACATTTCCACTATATCAAAAAGTTTTCTCTTGCTCTTTTGCAGTCAAGCCTTCCTCTGTCCTAGTTCCCTTCAACTACTGATCTGATTTCTGTCCCTAAAACTATACAGGTTTTGTGTGAACAAATATTTTTCTTGTTTTAGTTTTTAAGGCTAAATAGTATTCCACTTTGTACATATACCATAGTTTATAATCCATTCATCTGTTGGGGGTGTGTTGATTGATTCTGTCTCTTGACTATTACAATATAATGCTGCCATGAACAAAGGAGTCTAAACATCTCTGTAACATACTGATTTCAATTCCTTCAAATATATACCTAGTAGTATAAATGCTGGATCATATGAAAATTCTGTTTTTAGTTTTTTGAGAAAACTTCATGCTATGTTTTATAATGGTGATACCAATTTATAAGACTAGGAGTGTACAAGTTTTTTTTCCCCCCCTCTGTATCCTCATGAATACTTTCTAACTTTCACCTGTTTGGCAATGGCTATTTTAATATGTGTGAAGTGATATCTCATTGTGATTTTACTTTGCATTTGTTTGCTAATTAGTGATGCTGAGCATTTTTTTTACAGACCTGTCAGTTATTTGCATGCCTCCATTCGAGAAATTTTTATTTAGGCTATTTGCCCATTTTTAAATCAGGCTATTTATTTTCTTGTAATTGAGCAGTGTTTTAGTCATCCTTTTCACTGCTGTGACCAAAAGACCTGGTAAAACAATTAGAGGAGGAAAAGTTTATTTTGGGCCTCATGTTTTTGGAGTTCTCAGTCCATAGAGGGCTGACTCCATTGTTCTGTGCCTGAGGTGAGGCAGACTATCATGGTGGAAGAGTGCAGTGGAGGAAAGTGGCTCAGAAATCACACCAGGAAGGAGCGAGATAGAGAGAGAGAGAGAGACAGACACAAACTAAGCTCAGCTCACAAAATATATATCCCAAAAGGCATGCCCATCCCCAATGACCCACTTCCTCCAGCCACACCCTACCTGCCTATAGTCTTCACTCAATTAATCCCTATCAGGAGATTAACACACTGATTAGGTTAAGGTTCTCAAAACCCAATCATTTCACCTCTAAACCTTCTTGTATTGTCATACACATCTAAACCACAATAAGTAGTTTGAGCGGCTTACATATTTTTGAATATGTCCTTTAGTTGATGTATTTGCAAATGTTTTCTCCCAGTCTTACTTTGCTGCTGTCCCTTTGTCTCTTCTGGCTTTTTTTGCCTATGCTTTTGGGTCACATTCAAGAATAATTGCCTAGACCAATGGCATGGAGCTTTCCCCCTATGTTTCCTTCTAGTAGTTTCACAGTTTTAAGTCTTTTTTTTTTTTTTAAATTTTTATTTATAGTAGTATGTATTACAGTTCATACTATACATATAGAGCATCTTTTTACATAAAACAGTTTGTATTCAAAGTATATTCACAGCATTCAAGTACAGTTTTAAGTCTTATGTTAAAGATTTTAATTCATTTGAGTTAATTTTATATGTGGTACGAGATGATTTTATGTCTCTGCATTTGGATCCAGTTTTCCTAGCACCATTTGTAGAAGAGACTGTCCTTTCCCTCTTGGGTGTTCTTGGCTCCTTTGTTGAAATTCAGTTGGCTGTAGATGTGGCTTTGTTTATGGGACTCTATGCTGTCCCCTTGGTATATGAGTCTATTTCTGTGGCAGTACCATGCTGTTTTGATTAGCATAGGTTCATAGTGTGATGCCTGCACCTTTGTTCTTTTTGCTCAGGGGTGCTTTGGCTACTTGAGATTCCATGTGAATTAAGATTTTTTTTTCTATTTCTTCAAAGAATGTCTTGATAGGACTTGCTTTGAATTTGTAGCTAGCTTTTCATAATACAAATGTTTTCACAATACTAATTCTTCTGATCCATGAACACAAGATATATTTCCATTTATTTGTGTCTTCTTCAATTTCTGTCATCAGTGTTTTATTCTTTCCAGTATACAACTCTTTAATTACTTTGGTTAATTTATTCCTTAGTGTTTTGTTAATTTTTTGCAGTTATTGTAAATGGAATTATTTTCTTAATTTTTTTCAGAGGGTTCAGAGGCTCTTGATCTTAGAAGAAAAGCTTTCAACTCCCACCTCCCTTGAATATGATGTTAGCTGTGGGTTTGTCCTATATGGCCATCATTGGGTTAAGGTTCATTCCTTCCATATCAAATTTTTATAGAATTTTTATCATGAAAAGGAGGTAAAACATTTGCTGCATTTATTAGGTGATCATATAGATTTTGGTCTCAATTCTGTGGTGTTTCACATTTATAGATTTGCATATGTTGAGCTATGCTTGCATCTCTGGGATAAATCCCACTTGATCACCATGGTAAATGATCTTTTAAATGTGCCGTTGAGTTTAATTTGCTAGTATTTTGTTGAGGATTTTTGCTTCTATACGTTTTACCTATGCTGAGACTGTCCTTTCCCCATTCTGTGTCCCAGGTACCTTTGCTTTGTTGAAAATTAGCTCAGCATTGTAGATTTTGCATATCTCTGTAATTTTCTTTTTGTAGCGTTCTTGTCTGGCTGTAGCATTAGGGTAATTCTGGCTTCATAAAATGAGTTATGAAGTATTTCCACTTTAATTTTTGAAGAGTTTGAGAAGGATTTAGTATTAGTTCTTCTTTAAATGTTTGGTAGCATTCCCTGTGGAAGTGTGTTTTCAGTTTCTTGGTTAATATCCAAGAGTGGAATTTTCTGGGCTGCATGGTAAGCATATATTTAACTTTATAAGAATTGCCAAACTATTTTCCAAAGTAGTTCTACCATCTTGTACTCTTGTCAGCAATGCTTAAGAATTTCAAATTTGAGCTATTCTGATGCCTGTGTTCATGAGGGATATTTGTAGCTATTTTTCTTATGAGGTCATTGTCTGATTTTGATATAATGGTAAAGCTGCGTTCATAAAATATTTTGTGAAAGAGTTCCTTTTCTTCTGTTTTGTGAAAGAAAATTTTCTTTCTTTTTTTGGGTAAAATAATAAACTATAAATTGAAACAAAGGATTTAAGACTATTACAATAATGTGTTTGGTTTTGAGTGGGCTTAAGTATTTTGTGCATTTTATGAGATTTTTCCTCCCATTTCATTGAAGTTGTTAAATTTTTGGCATAAAGTTCCTCATTTCATCCTTCCATTTTAATTTTATTGTTTGTAGAATCTTTACTAGTGACCAATATCCTGCAATTCTTGATACTGGTAGTTTGTTTTTCCTTTAGTTTTCTTAATTTTCCTGGTTTATAAAATTTATTGATCTTTTCAAGTAACCAGCTATTTGTTTCACTTGTTTTTCTCTAGTATGAAAGCTGAAATAAGAAGGCTGAATGTCACATTATTCAACCTCAGCTGGGAAGGGGAACATGGGACAACTCAATTTTTTTTTTGTCACTCTGCATATGTACATGAATGAATCTTATTAACTTTGGTGTTACTAGTAATTTTTAGCAAGTAGTCAAATTTGCAAGTATGGAATCTGAAAATGATGAGGATCAGTTGTGATTTGTTCTACTATTGATAAAGAAGGATCTTGGCATGGAGTAATTTGGGGAGGGAAAGTGGAAGACAGTGCATTCTAGAATACATAAAAAAGCGAACAGTATGAGGTAGGTAGAAATAAAAAATAAGTAGAAAGGTGACATAATGAAAAGATAAGCAAATAAAATTTTAATTCAAAAGTACAATATACTCTTTCTAGGCCTACCACTCCCTAAGTCAGTCTTTCTCCCAGGTCTGCCACTCCCAAATTTCTGAGAAATCTGTAAATCTACCTGTGAACTATTAATTAGCCTCATCTCAATAAATAGATTAAGTAGAGAGAAATGACATTTCAACAAGCATATAATTTAGGGGGACTTTCCAGTGCTTTCTCAACTCCAGATAGTCTAAATTCTCCCTTGAATGTGAATTCCTTGCTTTACCCCCAAAGACATCTCTCCCTTGACATTGCCCGTATTCTCCCTTGAATGTGCACCTACTTTTCCAACTTAAACCTCTGTCCATGTCTCTGATTGGCTCTTACTGAAATTCTTTTTCATCACATAAGCCAAGGTCCCCATTGGTCCTGAGTGGCATTTCCCCTTTTCTCTGGGAACTTCTTGGACCCTTCTCCAGAGACATCTCTTTTCCTATGAGAAAAACACCACTCATCTCCTTCCCACATATGAGATGGGGGAAGAAATAAACAATTGTAGCTCTTTTTCTGCAAAAACCTTGGTTACAGATCTTTAAGTGAAGTAGAATTTTTGGGCTCAGTCTCATACGCATAGAGTCTCACACGTAGACTTTTGATGGTATTTTCAAATAAATTTATTCCTTTCATTTCAAAGTATTTAGAATTGAGCCAAGGTGCTCATTTGTGTCTGGCTTTAAACATATGCTTCCTTGTGAGATCTCACTCTGTATTATACACTACCAAGTGATCTTTAAAAAAATCCTGTAACTCTGTTACGAATTGCATTTTTGTCATTAATGCATTCAGTTTAAACACTTAATATATGATTGTCTTTACAACTTGTTTTACTATTGATTCATTTTGTAATAAATCTCAAAAATGTAAGTGGCCAGGCCTGGCTTGACTTCTAAGAGCATCTCCTTTTCCTGTTATCTGAGGAGGAAAAAAAGGGGAGGGGAAACAAATGTAAAGGGCCTGCCTGCAGTGAATATCTGAGGGAGAAAGCTGTCAGCATAAGGTGACCTTGAACTCACAGAAGTGTACATCACAGCTGCTTCTGAAATCAGAGGCTGGCTAGGGACCATGATGCTGATACCCGAGGTAGCTGCTATGGTATTATTACCTCCAAGGATTAGAGGGGCTAAGAATTTTGTCTAAGATCCCATAGTAAATAAGGATAGAGAAATCTTTATATATTTTTTGTTGGAAGTCAAAAAGTTTGGATGCAGTCCTAATTTGCTACTACTTAGCTATGTGACCCTGTGCAAGTCATTTAAACCATGCAGATCTTTATTTGTAAAATGTAAAGTGGTGATCTTCAGAGTCCTTTGCATGAGATATATGCATTTAATGTTAAAAGTAGCAGAATTTAGAAAGCTAAATAAGCAGATGAGATGCTTATTTCTTACTTGAATTGAAAGAATATTTTCTCTTCTGGTAGAGTCCAAATGATTTTCCATTTTAAATGGAGAAAGTAGATCTTATTAAGTATTTATAGCAACTGCAAATTGCTTAGATACAATTCAGTATCTCATTTGATTCTGGCAAGAAGCAAATGATGCCTCAAAATTTAACAAATGCTTCAGCCAGTTCAATGCACAAAGGGATATCTGATAGCAGTTCAAGTTTAAAGAAAGCTGTACATTTCTTAAATGATATAGCTTTGAGGTCTGCTTGAGAAAATTTGTACATTTTCCCGAAGTCTTCATATTTAAGATCTAAACTGTGAATTCATCTAAAGTAATTTATCTTAGTCATCAGTGGTACATCTTGGATCTATGAGAACTACATAAGGAAGAGAAATGGTCATCTGGGAATTGTTGATGTTACCCCTTGATGAGGACACAGGTGACCACGGAGACCCATAATCTTGTTTTTGTTCCCACTTGTTTATTTTGAATAATTTCAAACACAGGACAGTTGAAAGAATAGTGAAGGAATATCTGTATATCCTCCACCTGTATTCAGTAATTATTTTTTTCCCACAATTGTTTTATCTTTGTATCTAATATTTGGTAGAACCATTTGAAAGTAAGATTCCTATATGCATCAAAATATGTCACTTAGGGGCTGGGGTTGTGGCTCAGTGGTAGAGCGCTCGCCTAGCATGTGCACGGCCCGGTTTCCATCCTTTGCTCCATGTAAAAAATAAACGCATTGTATATAACTAAAGCAAATAAATATTAAAAAAAGAATATGTCACTTAAAGAACAAGAACATTCTTCTGCACACATGTAATACTCTTAACTAAATTAGAGGTAGGTCTACAATTTGATGTTCATATTTGTTAATACCCGTTCCATATTCAAATTTCCCTAATTGTCCCCAAATGACCTTATATACTTATCTTTTTTTTTAAAAAAACTATTTATTTATTTGTTTTAGTTGTACACAATGCATTTATTTTTACATGGTGTTGAGGATCGAACCCGGGTTGCACACGTGCTAGGCGAGCGCTCTACCGCTGAGCCACAACCCCAGCCCCCTATACTTATCTTTGGAATCAAGATGTAATCAAGGTTCACACATTGCATTTGGTTGTTATAGATATTTAGTGTCTCTTAATCTAGAACATTAACCCCCATCTACCTCTTGCATTGGTTTTGAAATTGTCCTAGGCAGTTGTCATGCAAAATGTCTCCAGTTCTGGATTTTTCTGATTGCTTCCTTATGGTGTTATTGAACTTGTACTGCTATTTCCTTGTTGTCTGTAAATCAAAAGTTAGGTTAATAGGCTTGATTAGATTCAGGTTAAACCTTTTGGCAGAAACATTTCATACACAGTCATTCATCATGTGTGAGAAACACAAGGTTAGGTTGTCCTACTATTGAAACTCAAGGTTGGACACTTGATAATTAAGATGATGACTACCACATTGCTCCATTGTAAAGATGTATTTTTTTCTTTGTGAAGTTTGTAAGTATTCTTTGGCACACAATGAGAACAGAATGTTCTCCATTTCAGCTGAGAGTCCCACTTCTTGGGTTGCTCAGGGACTGGAATGTTTGGACACACAATCACCCAACTTGGGTGGACTCTGCTGTTTCTCCTGGGTCACTTCACAGAAGCGGGTGTAGCTCAAATGAAAACCATTTTTCACTCAATGGTTTTAGCATCCACTAAAATAGGTATAAATAGTAAGGGTAGCTGTTCTAGTCAACTTTTCATTGCTGTGACTAAAAGATATGACCAGAACAATTGTAGAGGAGGAAAGGTTTATTTGGGGGCTCATGGTTTCAGAGGTCTTAGTCCACAGACAGCGGGCTCCATTCCACTTTCTATTCCGTTCATTCTACTCTTTCCCATTTCCATCCCTCCTCCCTTCTACCCATTCCCCCCTTCCAATCCAGTGAACCTCCACCTCACATCCTCAGGGCTTGAGGTGAGGCAGGACATCATGGTAGAAGAGTGTGGCAGAGGGAAGCAGTTCACATCATGATCAGGAAACAGAGAGAGAGACTCCACTAGACAGATATAAATATACACTTCAAAGTTACACACCAATTCCCACCTTCTCCATCCACACCCTACTACTCTAGCCACCACTCAGTTAATCCCTATCAAGGGACTAATTCACCAACTGGGTTAAAGCACCCACAACCCCATCATTTCTCCTTTAAACCTTCTTGCATTATTTCACATGTGAGCTTTTGGGGGACACCTCACATCCAAACCATAATAGTAGCAATGTGGTGATTTTATTTACTCATTTATTTTTATATGTTCTTTTTAATTACACACAACAGTAGAATGTATTTTGACATATTATACGTACATGGAGTATATCTTCCCATTCTTGTGGTTGTACATGATGTGGAGTTACACTGGTCATGTGTTCATATAAGAACATAGGAAAGCCGGGCGCGGTGGCGCATGCCTGTAATCCCAGCACTTTGGGAGGCTGAGGCAGGAGGATTGTGAGTTCAAAGCCAGCCTCAGCAATGGCGAGGCACTTAGCAACTTAGTGAGACCCTGTCTCTAAATAAAATACAAAAAAGGGCTGGGGATGTGGCCCAGTGGTCGAGTGCCCCTGAGTTCAATCCCCAGTACCACACACACACACACACACACACACAAAAAAAAAAAAAAAAAAAAGAACATAGGAAACTTATGTTTGATTCATTCTATTCTTTCCCATTCTCATCCCCCCTTCTACCCATTTTCTCCCTTCCAATCCAGTGAACCTCCACTCTTCCCCACTGCCCTGCCTACCGTGAGTCAGCATCCACATATCAGAGAGAATATTTGGCCTTTGTTTTTTGGGATTAGCTTATTTCACTTAGCATATTATTCTCTAGTTCTATGCATTTACTGGCAAATGCCATAATTTCACTTTTCTTTACAGCTGAGTAATATTCCATTGTGTATTTGTACCATATTTTCTTCATCCATTCATCTATTAAGGGGCATCTAGGTTGGTTCCATAGCTTAACTATTGTGAATTGAGCTGCTATGAACATTGATGTGGCTATTGTAGTATGCTGATTTTAAGTCCTTTGGGTATAAACCTAGGAGTGGGATAGCTGGATCAAATGGTTATTCCATTCCAAGTTTTCTGAGGAATCTCCATACTGCTTTCCATAGTGGTTGCACCAATTTGCATTTCCACCAGCAATGTATGAGTGTGCCTTTTCCTCCGCATCCTCACATTTATGGTTACTTGTTTTCTTGATAATTGCCATTCTGACTGGAGTGAGATGGAATTGTATTGAAGTTTTAATTTGCACTTCTCGAATTGCTAGAGATATGGAACATCATTTATTGACTGGATCATTTGTTCTTTTGGTGTTAAGTTTTTTGAGCTTTTTGTGTATCCTGGAGATTAAAGCTCTCTATCTTAGGTGCAGGTGGCAAGAATTTTCTCCCATTCTGTAGGCTCTCTCTTCATGTGTTTGATTGTTTCCTTTGCTGTGAAGAAGCTTTTTAGATTGATTCCATCCATTTATTGATTCTTGATTTTACTTCTTGTACTTCAGGAATCCTGTTGAGGAATCCATTCCTAAGCCAACATGGTGGAGATTTGGGCCTATTTTTCCTTCTAGTAGGTACACATCTCTGGTCTAATGCCTACGTCCTTGATATACTTTTAGTTGATTTTTGTGCAGGGTGAGAAATAGGGGTCTAATTTCATTTTATTATAATATGGATTTCCAGTTTTCCCAGCACCATTTGTTGAAGAGGCTATCTTTTCTCCAATGTATGTTTATGGCACCTTTGTCTAGTGTAACTGTATTTACGTGGGTTTGTCTCTGCATCTTCTATTCTGTACCATTGGTCTTCATGTCTGTTTTGGTGCCAATACCATGCTGCTTTTGTTACTGTAGTTCTGTATTATAATTTTTTTTGTGGTGCTGGGGATTGAACCCAGGGCCTTGTGCAAGTGAGGCAAGCAATCTATCAACTGAACTATATCCCCAGCCCTGTATTATAATTTAAGTTCTGGTATTGTGATGTCTCCTGCTTCACTTTCCTTGCTGAGGATTGCTTTGGCTATTCTGGGCCTCTTATTTTTCGAAATGAATTTAATGACTGCTTTTTCTATTTCTATGAAAAATGTCATTGGAATTTTAGTAGGAATTGCACTTTTTGTAGTATGAACATTTTGACAATATTAATTCTGCCTATCCTAGGAAATGGGAGATCTTTCTATTGTCTAAGTCTTCTTCAATTTCTTTCTTTAGTGTTCTGTAGTTCAATGTGGTTATTTTCTAATATCCATGTTTACTTTTGCATTAGTTTTAAAATAAGAATTGTTTCTTTTTTCCTTATTGTCCTCTCTTTGTTTTTCTTTTTTGAATTTCATTGTGGGTTCACGGATGTTTGTTTGTTCAGTGCATTGCAATGATTATATTCCTTATTCTTTTTGGTGCTCACATTTGTTTCGAAGGCCAGTCAAAACCCCTGCAATCTCACTTCTGGGTCCTTTGGATATGACCCTATTAGTTTTTGAGTGCTTTCTTGTTTTTGGCATGATAAAATGTCCTTGGCTCATATTATACTTTTCCTAGAATCAACTATTTTTTTTTTTTTTTTAAGGAAACGCAGCATATTATTGGAGAGTTAGAAACCAGGAGCTGAGGACTAGATATCCTTCTTGCTGGACTGTCATTGCTTTTTGACCCTAATCAGTGGACAGTAATAAGAATATATATATCTTAGAATCACAAGTTCATGTTGATATTTGTAATTAAAATACAACATTATAGCATTTTTATTTTTTTTAAATCATGTTTTGTATTACGTTGAAAATCCTCCTTCCTAATAATATTAAAATTTTCTTATTTGTTTTACCTAAAATATACACAAAAATAGTTTCAAGATTACAATTCAAATATATTTACTAGCAATGAATCTACTGACTATATTTTCAAGATAATTGAAATAACTTTCTCTGGGTAGGAATTTTATCAACTTGAAATAAAAGTCAGATCACTTGTTTCCACTTGGGTTCTGTTTTAGGGAGTGCCTTCTTCCTTTTTTGTTTATTTTCTGAAATGCAAAACACTTACATTTTTTCACCCAGTGCTGGGGATTGAATCCATGGCCTCATGCACACTATGCAAGTACTCTACCTCTGAACTACATCCCCAGACCAAACATTTATGTTTTAAAAGTAACAACTGTTTAAGATATACTCAGAAATATTACTTCCATTTCTCTTTTTTCTCCTCATTTAAATTTTCTTTTTCTGAAAATAAAATTTGCATTACATATATATTTGTATTATAAGATCTTAATATGTAATATGTGCATGTGATATATATGTGTATACATGTACATATATTTATAAAATTTCCCTTTTTTATACAAAACATGGTACAGAGTAAGGATAGAATGTTCTTCATTTTAGCTGAGAGCCCTGATACTTGGGTTCTTTGAACACTGAAAGGTTTGGATGCACAATCGCCCAACTTGGGTGGACTCTTCTGTTCTCCTGGGTCACTTCACAGAAGCTGATGTAGCTCAAAGTTGGACCCAAATGGTTCAGGAGCGGAAGCCCCAAATTTGACTATGGTATCTTGAAGGGGGCTATTATCTGGCCTTCAGGCCAGTGGCTAAGCTCTACAAAGACAGAAATTCTGTTTTGTTTGCTTCTGTATCCTAGTTCTCAGTACAGAATATCTTTCAAATGAATAAAAGAATAAAAACAGGAAAATGGTATAATTTTTGTGATTTAAAAAGTGTATAATTTTATTTTGTGATCTATAAGTTACTGAAACCTGGGACATTCAGGGTACAACTGTCTACGTCAGGTTCCCTAGAAGCTGATTCAGGAACAGGATTTGTTTGCAAGGGAAGACTGACAAAAGAGTGGGGAGAGGACAGGGAAGAGGGGAGCCACATAAGGGCATGATTTTTGCAAAGTCCAGAGAGGGAAGCATCTGTGGATCATGCAGGGGTCTCTGGAAGTTAAGTTAATCCTGAGGTGGGGGTGTCACCAGCATCTGCCCAGATGTCCAGGCAAGGGAGCTAGACTCTTGTATACTATACTTGCCAGTTAATTGGTCAAGGGCTGAGCCAGGGAAAAGTAAATTTTTAGGTGCATCTGGCTCTCCCTGAGTGCAAGTTAAGTGATATTGTCTGCTACAAATTACATCTCTGGTTTAACTAGGAGTTATTATCTAACAAACATTTTATAAAAATGACCATAAGCATTGGCTATAATCAACTAACATGATATCTCTAAATTAAATAAAACTTTCTAAAGTGTGTTTGAACCAGATTGCCAAGTAATCACATAACCCTCTGTTTCAGGTGTTACCCATCATTGTGTGCAATACACAGTGCTCTTTTCTAATTCTTGCTTTATTTTTCCCACAACAAATCAGAATTCATCTTTATTGAGATCATGATTTTTTTTTTTTTTTTGGGTGCTGGGGATTGAACCCAGGGCCTAGTACATGCAAGGCAAGTACTCTACCAACTGAGCTATATCCTCAGTCCCGAGATCATGATATTAATAAGAGGTTCTCTCTAAGGAGAATTTTGTTCTGTGGTGGGGGTGGAGCTGATTTAGGACAACTTGGCGTGTTTTGAAAAACAGATTTAGAAATTTGTTTGTCCTATTCTCATCTGATTTCCCTATAGAAGAGATGCAGCTAATGTCACTCACTGGCTCTGCCATATGGCCGTGGAAATAGTCCCTGCATTTCCTTGAAATGCCCTCTCATCAGTGATGGCAGCTTCACCTCCTTCCTTGACATGGTACAATTGATCCGTCTTCAATTTGCATGAGTGAATGATTTGCATTGGTTTTTCTCATTCTTTGCTACTACCATATACTTAGGGCAAATTTATCTCTTAAGTCTCTGAATCAAAACCTTTCCTTTTCAGCTTCAAATTCTGTCTGTTTTCCAAACTGAAGATTGGCATCAATTCTTTAAAGGACAAAATGCATAACACATTGAAGTTGGTTTTTTTCCCTCTCTCAAATGACATAAATGACTTCCATATCCTAGTAAGCCATTTTCTTCAAAATAGTCCTCTTGCAAGTTCATTTATTCAAAATAATTTAGGAATGGACTTTCTTAAGAATCATCATATAAAACATCTTAGTTTAGGTTCTGTGTAAGCAGATGCTTCTGGCACAGTTTGGGCAGCAGATGTTCATTAGGGCTCACCCAGGAAGCAGGGATGCAGGATTGGGCAAAGGGAGAAGCTGAACAGGGATGCATACTGACAAAGCCTCCATCAACCTGGGTGGGCAGCTGTGGGAAAATATTGTATTTAGGGTTCTCTGCTTCAGACCACAATGGCAGTGCCTGTATACTCCTCCTTGTTCCTTCATGAGAAGTTGGCTGTCTCTGGAAGGACATGACCTTGGGTGAAGTAGCTCTCTGGAACTGGACCTGAAGCAGTGGACAGCTAGAAGCTGTCCTTCTGGTCACAGTCCCCAGGCTGGGCAGCAAGTTCTTCCATGACAGGGAGTCTGGGTGGGGGATTCATCTTCATGCCTAGCACACAGAAAACCATCATTGCTATGTGATGTGATCAGCTTTACAGAGTGTTAGGATTGGGAGGTTTATAGAGATTTTGTTCAACCCTAACACCCCAGAAACATCTTTTACAGATGTCTGATCATTTCCATCTGAGCCACTGCAGGGAAAGATCGAAGGTGGCTTGGAGCTTTCCCTATCTCCCTCTCCCACCAACAACCACACCTCCTACTCACCTCCAAAGAACAGACATGGCTTCACTGTCTCACTTGTGTCTCTCATTTAGTCTGGAATAAGAGAGGACAGTAATTTGAAGGAAAAAAGGGAAAAGGAAGGTGAAAAAATCTGGAGGAAAAGCCTTCCCTAGGGTGATAACTATTGTGTGAGAACAATCCAGAAAAGCCTGATCAGCCCTGGAAAGCTGATGAGTAGAGGCAGGCCTCATTAAAAGGTCCTCTGTAATCTTTCCCTGGTGAGACTCTTGCAAGAGTTACGTAGAGACTTGATTGGGAGCCTAAGGGAAAAATGTCTTAAAGGGCCTCCTTAACTGGTCTTTATGGCCAGATGTGTGAGTGTGAGTAGACCATCTCCAGCACCATTCCCTCAACAGTGCCTGTGTGACGACTCAATCTTTCATTCATCAGTTATTATTATTATTATTATTATTGGTATGTTCAACCGCAGGACTGCAAAGGCCCCAGTGTACTGTTTACTAATCCCCAAAAAAGAACTTGGAGGACTCAATGGAGAGGACTTGGATAATTTATTGCTCATGTGTGCCTTGGTGGTGGGCCAAGACAAAATGGAGGGTTGATCAGCATCTATAAGCAGGGGAAATATACAGGATGGGTTGGATGCCTGCTGCACAGATGGATTTCCTCAGATATTTTATGATTCTTTTACTTTACAAGCAAGTTCACATAGCTTTGGTCCCCGTCTCAAGACTGGAGACAAAGGAAGTGGCCAGTTTCCCTCCTCCTTCCTTATGTTATCAGTCTTTCTTGTCTCATTGCTAGGAACAAGGCTTTCTAGGCACTGACTGGTGTTTCCCCCAGCTGGGTGCCTACTATGTGCCAGCACAGGGTGGGCAATGGAGAACTGTAATATGGCAGGAAGTGCTTTACAGCAAAAGTTGGCTGAAGACTTCAGCCACTGCTCCTTGCTGTTTCCCTCTGATTTTGACATTTCTTTCTTTTTTTTTATTTCAAAGTGTTGTATTATAATAGTAGTATGCATTATAATTCATAATAAACATATAGAACATCTTTTTACATAACACTGTTTGGATTTTGATTGGAATTGCATTAAATCTGTATAATGCTTTTGGTAGTATGGACATTTTGACAATATTAATTCTGCCTATCCAAGAACAAGGTAGGTCTTTCCATCTTCTGAGGTCTTCTATAATTTCTTTCTTTAGTGTTCTATAGTTTTCATTATAGAGGTCCTTCACCTCTTTTGTTGATTCCCAGGTATTTTATTTTATTTTTTTGATGCTATTGTAAATGGGGTAGTTTTCATCATTTCCCTTTCAGAAGATTTGTCACTGATGTACAAAAATGCCTTTGACTTATGTGTATTGATTTTGTATCCTGCTACTTTGCCGAATTCATTTACTAGTTGTAAAAGTTTTCTGGTAGAGTTTTTTGGGTCTTCTAGGTATATTATCATGTCATCAGCAAATAGTGCTAATTTGAGTTCTTCTTTTCCTATCTGGATCCCTTTAATTTCTTTTGTCTGTCTAATTGCTTTGGCCAGAGTTTCAAGTACTATGTTAAATAACAGTGGTGAAAGGGGGCATCCCTGTCTCGTTCCAGTTTTTAAAGGGAATGCTTTCAATTTTTCTCCATTTAAGATAATGTTAGCCTGGGGCTTTGCATATATAGCTTTTATAATCTTGAGATATGTTTCTGTTATTCCTAGTTTTTCTAGTGTTTTGAACATAAAGGGGTGTTGTATTTTGTTGAATGCTTTTTCTCTGTCTATTGAGATGATCATATGGTTTTTATCTTTAAGTCTATTGATGTGATGTATTATGTTTATTGATTTCCGAATGTTGAACCAACCTTGCATCCCTGGGATAAACCCCACTTGATTGTGGTGCACTATATTTTTGATATGTTTTTGTATTCAATTTACCAGAATTTTGTTGAGGATTTTTGTATGTATGTTCATTAGAGATATTGACCTGAAGTTTTCTTTTTTGGCTGTGTCTTTGCCTGGCTTTGGAATTAATGTAATATTGGCCTCATAGAAAGAGTCTGGAAGAGCTCCCTGTTTTTCTATTTCTTGAAATAAGTTGAAGAGCATGGGTATTAGGACTTCTTTGAAGGTCTTGTAGAATTCGGCTGTAAATCCATCAGGTCCTGGGCATTTTCTACTTGGTAGCTTTTTGATGGTGTCTTCTATTTCCTCTCTTGAGATTGATCTGTTTAAATTGTGTATAGCCTTCAGTTCCAGTTTGGGCAATTCATATGACTCTAGAAATCTGCAGTAGGATGGCTGTGAAAGTCTGCCCTTGACATTTCTTTCTAGGTCATGTTAAACTTGTTAATTCACACGAAGGTGTTCTAAAGCCTAACATGGCAGTTGTATTTTCTTTTTTAAGCATTTTGCTTTTCCTACTCCAACATCTCTCCTTCCTGGGTCTGAGGGAAGCTGAGGGCTGGCTTTCACTGTTGATTTTCTTTCTTTTTTTCTTCCCTGTCTGAACCTCTCTCCTTCCTTTGATGTTTGGGCTTCTAAGCCAGGATTCTTAGGAGGGATTGCAGAATGTGTGCTCTGGAGAGAGTGAGGGGTGGGGGAAGGAAGGGAGCCTTCCATTAAGAAGCTGGTGGACTAAGGAAGCCCATCTGGCCCATTCATGGTAATTGCTAATGTTTGTGTAGCACCAACCACCGGCCCAGCACTTACATCAACGCTCAGGCCAGCTTGCTGTCAGGAGAGGCATTTAGGATGGGTTTGTGTTGACACAGGTTGAGGGTTAACCAAAGTTTGGTTAACAAGCATTTTGTTCTGATGGCCAACAGTTCAGCGAATTGTTCTTATTGGGGCAAAGGATGGAAATTTTGAGGGTGTTTGGCGTTGTCATGGCTGGATTTGGGATTACTCTTGAGTCTTATCCCAAGCATTTGGTGAAGGTTGTTTCATTGCAGTAAGATCTTTTCAGAACACAAAAAAATGGGGAGGGCTGGGGTCGTGGCTCAGCGGTAGAGCGCTCGCCTAGCATGCACGCGACCCTGGGTTCAATCCTCAGCACCATGTAAAAATAAATAAAGTGGAGGTCTTGTGTCCAACTACAACTAAAAAATAAATATTTTTTAAAAAAGTTGGGGAGATTTCCTTAATTGTCCCTGTTTTCTGGTGTTGCCGCCTGAAGCGATGGCCGCTTGGAGCAACGAAGCCACGGGAAGAAGTTCAGAGGCAAACTGGAAACAAACATCTTTTTATTCTGATAACTTTTCTCTCTGGCTCTAACAACGACTAACACGCGCCACACACACCACCAAAATGGCGCTGACCCGATCAGCAATCTCGGCCAAGTCACTCGAGATCCCGGGCCAAGTCCCGCGAGATCCCAGGCCAAGTCCTGTGAGACTACGGAAGGCAGCAATGCCCAAAACTCCATGGCCCATAGTCAACCGCAATTTAAGCCATCTCCCCAAACAGGGCTCCTGTATTCTGGGAACACAGGGCTCAGGCAAAAATTATCATTACAATTTTAGTAGACTTGGGAACTATGTTATATAGTAACAGTATTTATTTAAATTAACAAATCCCTAGACAGGTCATGCACATTTAAAGTTCATTTCTCATGTATAAAGTTCAAACTGTTGTTCCCAATTGATGGTTCTCCTCCAAATCCTAGTTTAGAAATTCATTTCAGAAATTCAGGATTCTTATCTCTCTCTCTGTCTCTTTTGGTGCTGGAGATTTAACTTATAGCCTTATGTGGGCTAGGCAATCACTTTGCCATGAGTCTTATCCCCAACCCAGGATTATTACATCTTGTGGTTGTATCCTCTTCCGCATGAACTTTCTAAGCACATCCTGCTTATTTGCATCAAACTGGTAGAAGAGACAAGAGCATGAAGAATCAGGTGTTCATGGATCAGGCCTGGAAATGGCATCCATCATTTCTATTCTCATTTGACTGGTCACTGGGAACTCAGTCCCATGGCTACACCTATGTGTCCAAGAAGCTGAAAAATGAAGTCTACCTTTGTGACCAGAAAGAGGAAATAGGTTGGGTGAACAGAGGGCCACCAGCATACAACCTTAATGTCTATAATTTGTAGTACAAAGTTAACAGTTAAATAAAAATGATGAATGGATAGCATTTAAGAATATTTTTTGTACTGATATACAAGAATTTCTAAGTGTTTTAGATATGAAGAAAGTATCATAGTGTATATCCCTTAGGATCCGACCCTCCCTAAAAAAAATGATATTCCCAAGCATCTGCCTCATGCATAGGATGTCCCTGGAAGTGTCCTCCAAAACTTGCACCAGTGGTTGCCTGTTCACTTGTGGAGGGTTAAGTGTTCCTTCTTCTGGAACTGTTCCCTGTGTTCTCCCAAGAATGACTGGGGCACATTCTCCATTATGAGTTTTTCTTTTCTTTCTTTCTTTTTTTTTTTTTTTTAAAAATCTCTGTGATTCAGCCATGTGACTTCACATAGTTTTAATAACTAGGTATTTTTCTAGTTCCCTTTTGATATTTAGTAGCAAATTCTTTTAATCATGTTATTAAGTTTTTTTGCCAAATGTTCTTCAGTCTTTGAGAGATGCCCTCTAGTAAGCAGTATTGAAATGAAAAAAAATCAGTACTCAAATTTCATTCTTTGGCATTAAATAGACTCTTCCTGACCACACAGCCTAAAATAGCTCGTACCACATTACCTTGTTTTGTTTTCATTATAGTACTTATCACTACCCAATATTTAAAGGTACAATTTGATAATCTTCTCTCTCCCCCAGTAGAGTGTAAGATACCTGTGCAAATGGCCACAGATTCCATCTATTCTGATTGTGTGTTTTTTTTTCTTTGGTACAGGGAATTGAACTCAGGGGCACTCGACCACTGGGCCACATCCCCAACCCTTTTTTGTATTTTAGAGACAGGGTCTCACTGAGTTGCTAAGTGCCTTGCCATTGCTGAGGCTGGCTTTGAACTCGCGATCCTCCTGCCTCAGCCTCCCAAGTGCTGGGATTACAGGCGTGCACCACGACGCCCAGCTTCTGATTGTGTTTTGTGCCTAGGATAATGCCTTGCTTCTAAAAGTTCTCTGCAGGTGTGTGAATCTTCATAGCTTGATGCTTATTTGATATTTACCTTTCTTCCCTGCTAAACTCATACCCCTTTGTATTCCAAATTCTCTGGTTTCTTCCCCAGAATTTCAAGGTACTTTGCCCACAGTTGAACAATAGGCAATGACCACATTGTACTGAAATTGCTAGCTGACACATCTGTCCCTTAGATGTGAGCATCTCAAGGGCAGAGTTATCTGTTCAATCATTGTATCTCCAGTTCTTTGTGCCTAATTGACAAATGAAAATATTGAAGAAATATTCCAGATTTGTTGGTAAAATTATAAGAAACAACGACCCTGAAGAATCTCCATACTTCATACAGTTCAAAAGACAATCTTCATTGCCTGTTAATTTGTTATTCAGCATTAAATCAAGGAACAAAAGTTATTTTTTAAGGCTACAGAGATAGTGAAGATGCAGATATGATCACTGATAAACCAGAGAGAGAGAGAGAGAGAGAGAGAGAGAGAGAGAAACAAAAAAAACAAAAAGCTTCAGAGAACCAAGGAAGTAGGAGTAAGGGGGTGTTTTTATTTATTGAACCAAGAAGAGGGAGTTCTAGTTCATAATTGGAATCTAAGAAGAACACAAACTCTAGTTGGTAAGTGGAAAAACTTTTGCATAGGCCACAACAAATTACAGTAATGAAAATCTATTGTCAGTCCCTGGGCCATAGCAACATGTGAACACAGGTGGACTCAGCTCTTCTGCTGCAACGTGAGATGACCATCAGGATGGAACTCAAGAAGAGTTTATAATGCTTTGGTAAGAAAACCTACTCATAGAGAAGGAAGATGTTTTTAGTTTTTAGTCTGATTTTACCTCTAAAATCTTAGTTGGGGAGGTCAAGTAAAAGCAACTCCAGCATTTCTTTGAAAATAATAAACTTTTAAAAAAATTTTAATTCTTTATCATTGCTCAGCTACCCACAAGTTACTGAGGTTGTTTCAAAAAAAAAAAAAAAAAAAAAAAAAAAAAAAAAAAAAAAAAAAAAAAAAAAACAAAAACAAAAAAAAACTCAGTGATTCACTTAGAAAGTATAGGTTTAATGATTTCTCAGAATGATAGAACATCAACTAATTTAATTTTATTGCCTTTAAATTTTATCCAATTAGGTAAGACAACACAGGAGGAGACTGATTTTGAAAACCCTCCATCAACTAAAAACTATGCTAAGGCTAGCAGCTTTTATAATTATGATTACTGTTGTTCTGCTGGTGAACTTAGGGGAGGCAGTAGGGAGCCTTGAGAAACAAACTTTTCTTTAAAATTGAGTTGATGGACTTGTCTCAAGCTCATGTCTAACTAAAGCACCTGGTTGGTTGGGGATTAGTGGAGCCTGAGATCACCCCCTGAAGGGACTCCTGCAGAGCCTCTGGACTGTCACACTGTGGACAACAGCCAGGCTGCTGGATCCATTTCAAAGTGACTCAGCAGGCAGGGAACTATTAATACATTTGTCACCACAGGTTTTAGTTTTATGTCATTATTGAGAAACTGCTACAGAGCATTACTTTCTGTCCTTTTCTTTGTTTAATCATATATAACCTATTAAAATTTTATTTGTACTCATGTGTTTCTTTTGATCATAGGCGTTTTTATATCTGAGAATCTTCCAAATTTGACAATTTGGAAAGTAGGTAGTAAGAAAAGATACAATTAGAAAATAAATGAAAAATACAAAGAGACATTTCACCAAAGAGGATATATAGAAGGAAAGTAAGCACATGAGATTTTCAACCTCATTAGTCCCAAGGGAAAGACAAATTAAAGCCATAGTAGCTATTACTACACACTTATTCAAGTGGTTAAAATAAAAAAATAGTGACAACTCTAAAATGCAGAAGAAGATGCAGAGAAACTGGATCATTCATTGCTGGTAGGAATATAAAAGGGTATAGGAAATTGAACTTATTGTGATACAGAAATCTATATAATAGATAACCAACAGACATGAGTGGTGGAAACAGTAGGTTAAAGGGATAATTCTGTAGATTGAGCCTACTGCGAGGACCCCCACATGCTTTCTTTTGAAGGGCAATTTGCCTGGGGCTGCTCTGGCCTTGCTTGACTTAACTCAATAGGATATGTTATATTACAGAGCAAACAACCTGTTATCTGTAGGAGAAATGCAGGCCCAAAAGTCTCCTCCCTGCTGCTAGGAATGGAAGTTACCTGGGGAAGGGGTAGGGTTTGTGACTTTTACACAGACCAGATTCTAGAACTCAGGGTTACAGGATAATTAGAAGCAAAATCCTTCACAAAATCTGGGAGAACATGTTCCAATTAGAACTGGTCAGGGTGGGCAAAGGTGACTCAGAATTGTCTTGGATCTTTATCATGTCATTATATAGCAAAAGCTTCCCTACATGGGTAAGACCATGTGTAGTGGGGACTTGGAAGCCTGATGCAATCTTACTGTCAGTCAAAAGTCAAGAGGTGGACCTGGATGGGACTCCCTGGAAACTTCCCTGAGACTCCCCACCCCCCGCCCCCCACCGCCCCAGGGCAGGAGAGATATGCTGTCCCTCTCCTCTCTGAGAGGACCCACTTTCTCCCTTTTTCCTTTGAGAGTGTTCCCTTTTTCTTTTTTTCTATACCTTCTAATAAACTCATGCTTGCTACCATATGTGACTCATCTGAAATCCTTCTGGTGTGGTTGCCAGAACTGGTGACTGAGGACATCTGTGGTTGCTTTGGCTCTGAGGATGGCCTTGCTCTGCCACACTTTATGTGAACGTTTATGGCAACCATCAGTTAAAATAAAAAAAATTATCTGTGGTAAAAATACACATAACATAGAATTTATATCTTAACCATTTTTAAATGTGAGGTTCAGTAGTGTTAATATATTCACATCGTGCAAACTTCAGAATATTTTCACTTTGCAAAACTGGAGCTCTCTCTTTACTAAACAATAGCTACCTATTTTCCCCTCCTTTCCTGTCTTGGAAACCATGGTTCTACTTTATATTTCTATGAGTCTGAGTACTCTAGCGTCACCGCCTACAGCAATTGCCGCTTGCAGCAACGATACCGCAGGAGAAAACTCAGAGGCAGACTGGAAATGAAAAAGTTCTTTTATTCTTCTTTCTTCTAACTTCTCTCTCCGGCTCCAACAACCTCTCCAACTCCAACCACCCCTCTAACTAACCTCACCCGGTTAAATACATTTTGCCTTAACAAGGACAAGTGCTTACAGCTTGAGCTTGCAGGTGTGTCACACAGTGTTCATGGGCATAAAAAGATTCTTAGATAAATGCATGAATATCAGGTGAAAATACTTGAACACCTTTATGGCTCTCAGCTAACGGCCATCTTAACTATCCTCAATTAGGGCTCTTACACTCTAGTTATCTCATATAAATGGAATTATATAGTATTTGTCTTCTTGCAACTGGCTTAATTCCCTTAGCCTAATGTCTTCAATGTTCGACCACATTGTAGTATGTGTCATGCTTCCTTTAAAAGGCTGAATAATATTCCATTGCATTTTGTTTATTCATCTGTTGATGTATGCTCCAGCTACTTCCTCCTCTTGGCTATTGTGTACAATGCTCTTATGACGATAGGCATACAAATATCTCTTTGAGTTCAGAAGTGAAATTGCTAGATCATATGATAATTCTATTTAAAAATTTTTTTGAAGCAGCTGCAACATTTTACATTCCCTAACAGTGCATAAGGGTTCCAATTTTTCCATATCCTTATCCAAACTTGTTAGTTTCTCCTTGTTTTGTGTGTGTGTGTGTGTGTGTGTGTGGGGTTCTGGGGATTGAATCCAGGGGTGCTTAACCACAGAGCCACATCTCCAGTCTGTTTTATATTTTATTTAGAGACAGAGTCTCACTAAGTTGCTTAGAACCTAAGTTGCTAAGGCTGGCTTTGAACTCATGACCCTCCTGCCTCATCCTTCCAGGCTGCTGGGATTACAGGTGTGCCTTTCACACCTGGTTTATTTTCTGTTCTTTTGAAAGCTGCAATCCTAGTCCATGTAAGGTAATATCTATAAGGTAATATCTTGTTTTGATTTGCATTTTCCTAATGATTAGGGATGCTTATATAATGATATATATGTATCTTTATGAAACTAACATCATAATAAAGACATTGCTCACATCTATTACACCCAATTATTTACTTGTACCTCTTAATCTTGTTCTCGTCTTTCCTCTCCACCTCCCCATGCCCCATCCCCCAAACCCATTGATCTGCTTTTAGTTACCATGGATCGGTTTGTATTTTTCAGAAATTTATGTAAATGAAATCACAGAGTATGTACTCTCATCTTTTTGGCCTGGCTTCCTTCACTCAGCATAATTATTTTGAGATTCATCTATGTTATTTAAATATGAGTGGTTCATTCCTTTTTACTGCCGAGAGTATTCCATTTCATGGATATGCCACAATTTGATTATCCATTCATTTGCTGATTGCCATGTGGGTTGCTTATAAATTTTGTTTTGGTGGATACAAATATCACTGCTATGAATGATCTTGCACAAGTCTTTGTGCATGTATATGCTTTGGTTTTTCTTGGGCAAAAACCTAAAAGTGAAATGACTTTTATATGGTAGGTATATATTTATCTTCTAACGAAACTACCAAACTATTTTTTTTCAAAGTGATAGTACCATTAATTTTTCTACCAGTACTGTATGAGAATTTCATTGCTCCAAATTAGCTAACACTTGATTCAGTCACTATTGTTAATTTTAGATATCCTAACAAAGGAGTAGTAGCATTGCATCATGGTTTTAAAATTGCACTTAATGACTGATGATGTTGAGCTTTTCATGTGCTTGTCATCGAAATATACTTTTTAGTGAAAGTTTGTTGAGCTCTTTGTCCCTTTAAAAAAAATTAGACTTTTGCCTCATTATTGAGTTTTGAGACTTCTTCATATATTGTTGATATGAGTCCTTTATTAGATATTTTATTGGCAAATATTTTCTTCCTGTCTTCAATGTGTCCTTTTATTCTCTTACCAGAAGTTCTTAATTTCAGTGTATTCCATTTTGTCATTTTAAATCACAAATTTATTTTATTAAATTAATTAATTGATTAATTTTAATTAGGTATATAATGACAGCAGAATGCATTTTGATTCATTGTACACAATTGCAGCACAACTTTTCATTTCTCTGGTTGTACACAATGTAGCGTTGCACCATATGTGTAGTCATATGTCTATCTAGGGTAATGATGTCCACCTCATTCCACCATCTTTCCTGCCCCCATGTCTTTTCCCTACCCCTCCCTCCCCTTTGCCCAATCAAAGTTCCTCCACCCCCCCCCATTATGGATCAGCATCCACTTATCAGAGAGAACATTCAGCCTTTGGTTTTTTCAGGATTGTCTTACTTTGCCTAGCATGATATTCTCCAACTCCATCCATTTACCTGCAAATGCCATAATTTTATTCCTTTTAATGCTGAGTAATATTTCATTGTGTATATATGCCACAGTTTCTTTATCCATTCATCTATTGAAGGGCATCTAGTTTGGTTCCACAGTTTAGCTATTGTGAATTGAGCTGCTATAAACATTGATGTGGCTTTGTTACTATAGTATGCTGATTTTAAGTCCTTTGGGAATAGCCCAAAGAGTGGGATAGCTGGGTCAAATGGTGGTTCCATTCCAAGTTTTCTAAGGAATTTCCATACTGCTTTCCAGATTGGTTGCACCAATTTGTAGTCCCACCAGTAACGTATGAGTGTGCCTTTTCTCCTACATCCTCGCCAAAACTTATTGTTGCTTATATTCTTGATAACTGACTGGCATGAACTGAAATTTTAGAGTAGTTTTGATTTGCATTTCTCTAATTGCTAGAAATGTTGAACATTTTTTCCATATATTTGTTGATCAAATGTATATCTTTTTCTGAGAAGTGTCTGTTCAGCTCCTTAGCCCATTTATTGATTGGGTTGTTTGTTTTTATGGTGTTAAGTTTTTTGAGTTCTTTATATATCCTGGAGATTAGTGCTCTATCTGACATGTGTGTGGCAAAAATTTGCTCCCAAAATGTAGGCTCTCTGTTCATCTCATTGATTGTTTCTTTAGCTGAGAAGAAGCTTTTTAGTTTGAGTCCATCCCATTTATTAATTCTTGATTTTATTTCTTGCACTTTAGGAGTCTTGTTAAGGAAGTCAGGACCTAATCCGACGTGATGAAGATTTGGGCCTATTTTTTCCTCTATTAGGTGCAGGGTCTCTGGTCTAATTCCTAGGTCCTTGATCCACTTTTAGTTGAGTTTTGTGCCTGGTGAGAGACAGGGTTTAGTTTCATTTTGCTGCATATGGATTTCCAGTTCTCTCAGCACCATTTGTTGAAGAGGATATCTTTTCTCCACTGTATGTTTTTGGCGCCTTTGAAATTGCAGATTTATTTTTGAATAAGTATATTTATGAATATCTATGAAAGATTGCCAAAATCAGTTTCATGAGAATTTTTGTGTAATTTTATAGAAGTTTTATAGTTTTAGGTTCACAGTTGGGTAATATTGAATTATTTTTCACATATGGTAAGAGGTGAGCATCAAAGTTCATTATTTTTGCAAACAGATATTAAATTGTTCTAGCACCTTTTGTTGAAAAGACTCCTTTTCCCCTTTACATTACCTTTATACTATTGTGAAAAAATTAGTTTTCCATATATGTATAGATCTATTTTTTGCGTTTCTATTCTGTTTCATTGATCATTTTGTTTATTATGACACTAATACCACACTGTCTTGATAATTATAGGTCCATAATAAGTCTTGAAGACAAGTAATAGAAGTCTCCCAAATTAGTTTTTTTCTACAGTAGCAATTAACAAGTTGATTATAAAATTTATGTTATAATATAAAGGATGAGAATAGCAAAAATAATTGAAAATGAGCAGTTAGATAATGTCCTAACAATATTACATTTTTTATCCTGGATCACACAGTATCTTTTGGTTTATTTTGTTCTGTAGTTTCTCTTAGAAAAATTTTGTAATTTGCATAGGATTTATTCATTATTTTAAAAATGTGCCCTATTTCATATTTTTGGTACTATTTTAAATGGTATTGCTTTCTGAAATTTCAACATCTAATTTGTTAGTGGTATATATAGAAATGCTATGTCATTGATTTTTGGTTTATTTTTGTTCTTTAATATTGACAAACTCATTTTTATTAACATTGATCTACATATTCCTTCCTTCCTTCTTGCTGGGGATTTAACCCAAGGCCTCATACATGCTAAGCATGTTCTCTATCACTGAGCTACACCCCCAACCCCTCTCCCCTTTTTTCCTTCTTCTTTCTTTTTTTTTTTTGTCTTGTTTTTTCATCAGAGTAAAAATCCTTCTGTTTGTCTAAAAATATTTTTATTTTACCTTCACCTCTGAAAGATAATTTTGCCAAGCAAAGAATTCTAGGTTAATAATATCAGTTTCTTTAAATATGTTATTCCACTATCTTCTAGATTGTAGCTATTGCAACGAGAGCTCTGCTGTTATGGTTCTTTGTTCCTTTGTACATACTTATATTTTTCTATTTTTCGCTGGATACTTTAAAGTCCTTCTTTTCATGATAGTTTAAAACAATTTGGTTAAGGCTTACCATATTACAATTTTCTTCATTTTTTTGTTTGTATTTTATTGAACTTACTGAAGATGTGGATGTTTGTTTTGTTTCAAATTTGGAAACTTTTGGCTCTAATTTCTTCAAATGTTCTGTTTTTCTTCTCTATTTTGTTGATTTTGGTTTTTATTTATTTGCCTTTATTCTCATTATAGGGGTGCATTTTCCTCTTTCGTTCTTTCTTTTGATTGGATGCCAGACATTATGAATGTTACCTTTTTAATGCTGGATATTTTTGTACTCCTATAAATATTTGTGTGCTTTTTTTTTTCCTATGGGGTGGTTCAGCTATTTGGAAATAGTTTGACATTCCTGGGACTTTCAAAAAAGTTTTGTTAGGTAAGACCAGGACTGCATTTAGTCTTGGATTAATATTCTCTTCACAGAAATGAGACTTTTCTCTGTATCCTGATTGATGCAATGTAGATTAGGAAATGTCCTCACTCTGGGTTTATGAGCAGACATTTTTCCCTCTCTCTCTGAACTCAGAGCACTGTTTTCTCTACTCCTTTCATGTTGCTCTTTGCCCAATATTTCCCTCACCTGTGGTCTCATCGGTACTTAGGTGATGTGTTGGATGACACCCTTTGCATATTTCTGGTCTCATTTTTCTGTTTGATTCTCTCTTTTGTGATAGTCTGTCCCATGGATCCTAATTGCTCTGAGTTCTCCAGACTTCCAGCTTTGTCTCCTCAGTTCAAGGAGACCTCTGGGCGCTGAGTGAGTCTCCCCTCCCCATGCCATGGTGCGGAAACATTCCCCAGGCAGTAAAGATGGGGCAATAATGTGACTCACCATGCTTATTTCCTCTCTTTCTGGGATCACCATTTTTCGCTTTCTAATATCCAGTTTCTGGAGAGTTGCTTCATATATTTTTTTCTAATTTTTAGTTGTTCAGCAATAGAATAAATTCACTATTGTTACTCCATCTTGTTTGGAGCCAGAAGTTCTTCTGTTTCATTTTTATGCAACAGTTTTATACACATTGCCTGGTAAACTGGGCACAGTGACACATATCTGCAATCCCAGTTACTTGGGAGGCTGAGGCAGGGGTTGTCAACCTAAACAACTTAGGGAGACCCTGTTTCAAAATAAAAATAAAAAGGGATAGTGAAGTAGCCCAGTGATAGAGCAACAAAACCCTGGTAAAGCTCATCCTGTTGACATCATTCACCACTTTACTGATAAGCATTGAGTACATTGGTTAATGCGCATGCTTCATTCACATTCAGTGTCTTACAGATTTTCCTGGAAGCCCTCAGAGGCTGGTTGGGGCAAGTAGGGGTGACTTTTTTGATAGATGAGGAGACTGAGGCACAGTTAAGTTAATTGAATTGCTAAAAATTTTACAATTACTTGAAGAATTGATATTCGGTTCTAAAAATCCAAAATCAGAGTCTGTGGACTTTGTACTTTATCAGGCTGCTATAGTAATATTTTAAGAATAGAGTTAGGCTCTGGGCCATTTAGTTATTTAAATTTTTACTTTATTTTATTTATTTAAATCTTTTACTTCATTAGTACATAAATCCTCTGTGGGTAGGGTTGAGTCATCAAGTGGTGTCAATTGGTTTCATTCTCTGGAGAATTAATTCATACATTCAATAAATATACACAAAGCACCATGATATGCAGCCATTTGAGAAACTGGCAGGCCTGACATAAGTTGGAAAGAACTTACTTCTGTTTTCATTCCTGTTTTTCCCTCCTAATTCTCACTCCATTCAGTTCTAGAAATAGTTCAATAGCTCTGGAAATAATTCTGTTGGACATATATGGCCTCTTGTTACTCTATTTAAAGGTTGTTACTCTATTTAAAGGTTGTAAGGAAATGCACTTCTGACATGCATAAGGAAAGATATGAAACCTTAAAAATTCTTTTTTAAATGTCTATGGAAACATTGTTTGAGAATGATTTAGGTTCTGTCCTTCCCATAGGGGATGTAAACAGAAGGAATAGCAGGTTCTTTCTATATCTTGAATTCTATTTGTGTCCATTTTATAATCTGTTTTTATGGCGACCATCCAATTTTTGCCTCTCTGGTTTAGGTTGTACCTAATAGTATCTTGGCTTTGAGTCAGGCAGGATAGGAAGAGCTTGCTGTGGGATGAGTTGGCCTGGCCAAGCACAGACTCCTATGCCACTTAAGACATTATAAGAAAAGGATGAGGGCATGTCTTGCACTGGTGTTGCATACGTGGGGTGTACGTGTGTACACATGCATACACACACACACACACACACACACACATACACACACAGAATGAATTTAAACTCATCAGTTGGAGCCCGGGGGCATGTAAACAGGCATAAGGAAATCCCCCATAGGCTTACAGGGTGGGGAGAGCCACCCGTCTCCCATGTATTAGCAGAAGTGGCAGATGGCAGCTTTCTCCCTTAATAATCACCAGATGGCATGAAGTTACGTCCTGTGGTGCAGGAAGGAGGAAACTGGGTTGATCATGTATTTTCTACACTTAAGCTCTTCTTACTTGATTGAAATTTGTTTGTGCTATTGGTCATATGTTTACATTAGAAGAACTTAAAGAAAGGGACTAGAACTTTACTGTGGCTGCAGAGAATATTAATTTGAATGTCATAAAGTTTAGTACTTTTTACCAGCCTGTAAAACAGACTTACAGATTTCTGTTCATGTGTCTCCTGGCCAGTGAATGATCTGTTTGTACCTAGGTCTGATCCATTCTAAGCCTTGTTTCCATCATTTTTCAGGACTGATATAACGTCTAAAGAACTGAAGTTTAATCTTTGGTGTAGCAGAAGCTTTATTGTAAAATTTAAAATAAACTATTCTAGCTGAGTGTGGTGGCATTCTGTATTAGGCTGAGGCAGGAGGATTACCTGTGAGACCCTGTACTATGAAAACAAAATGCCCCCAAATCCTTTTCTTGTTAGAGACAAGAAAAGTTAGTTATGGTACAGGTGCAGTCGATATAGAAACAAATGAGATCAGAAGTAGAATGGCTCTTACGTTGTAGTTTGGATCTGAAATGTCCCCCAAAGCCTCATGTGTTGAAGGTTTGGACTCTCCCTGTGCCACTATAGGTGGGGCCTCTTTGAAGGAAGTCGATCATTGGGAATGTGCCCTTGAAAGGGTACATTGAGACCCTGGCCCCTTCTCTCTTTTTGCTTCCAAGCTGCCCAGAAATGTGCTGAAATCTCTGAAAACATGGCCAAAATAAATCTTTTCTCCTTTAAGTTGTTTTTCTTGGGTATTTTGTGACAGTGACAGAAAGCTAACAAGAGTTGTCATTGCAGAACAAAAGTTCTATGCAATTATTAAATAAGTTGTAAGTAGGTAGTCTTTTGCTTTTTTTTTTTGGTAAAATATTGTTTGGTAAAATATTCCACGATGAGGAAATGGAAAATAATAATGAAAATGTGCAAAGGGAAGAACTACAATAAAGGGAAAAAACAACCAAAGGAGAAACCAAGTCAAGCTAAATACCAAAAATAATTAAAAAAAATAAAAAAATTACTGGTAATACAAATTATGTTTCAATAATAACCCAGAGTGTTAATGGCCTAAACTCACCAATTAAAAGACATAGGCTAACAGATTGGATTAAAAAAACAGACCTAATAATATGTTGCCTTCAAGAGACACATCTCATAGGAAAAGATGCCCATAGACTAAAGGTGAAAGGATGGGATAAAATATATCACTCACATGGCCTATGTAAGCAGGCAGGGGTCTCCATCCTCACATCAAATAAAGTAGACTTAAAGCCAAAGTTAATCAAAATATATAAAGATGGACATTTCATACTGCTTAAGGGAATCATAGATGAACACGATATAACTGTTATAAATACATATACCCCAAATAATGGAGCATCTACATTCATCAATCAAACTCTTCTCAAGTTCAAGAATCAAATAGACCACAACACAATAATTCTAGGTGACTTTAACATGCCTCTTTCACCACTGGATAGATCTTCCAAACAAAAGTTAAACAAAGAAACTATAGAACTCAACAACACAATTGATAACTTAGACTTAACTGAAATATAATGAGTATATCATCCATCAATGAGCCAATACACTTTCTTTTCAGCAGCACATGGATCCTTCTCTAAAATAGACCATATATTTTACCACAAAGCAACTCTAAACAAATATAAAAAAGTAGGGATACTACCCTGCATTCTATCAGATCATAATGGAATGAAATTAGAAATCAATGATAAAAAAAGAAAGAAAAGCTACTCCAACACCTGGAGACTAAATAATATGCTATTGAATGATCAATGGGTTGCAGAAGACATCAAGAAGGAGATTAAGAAATTCTTAGAGGTAAATGAGAACAATGATACAGCATATCAAAATCTCTGGGACACTATGAAGGCAGTAATAAGAGGAAAGTTCATTGCATGAAATTCATTCCTTCAAAAAAGAAGAAGTCAACAAATAAAGGAACTAACATTACATCTCAAAGCCCTAGGAAAAAAAAGAACAAATCAACCCCAAAAGAAGTAGAAGACAGGAAATAATTAAAATCAGAGCTGAAATTAATGAAATTGAAACAAACAAACAAAAACCAATTGAAAAAATTGACAGAACGAAAAAGTTGGTTCTTTGAAAAAAATAAATAAAATTGGTAAACCATTAGCTATGCTAATGAAGAAAAGAAGAGAGAAAACACAAATTACCAATATCTATGGTGAAAAAGTAACTATCACGAAGGACACCACAGAAATACAGAAGATAATTAGAAATTATTTTGAAAATTTATACTCCAATAAAGTAGGTAGTCTTTTAACCAACAGATTATAATAATTTATTGGGAATGAGGCACCTAGCTTTATAATCAAAACCAAACTATAACAACATTTATCTGACATTTCAGTGGGCTTCAAAATCATTGAGGTCTTCAATGATAATTAGACATTAAGACACATCTTTTCTTTATTTTATTTTATTCAAAGTTGTCATATTTATAACAGTAGCATGTATTACAATTCATAATATACATATAGAACATGTTTTTACATAACACTGTTTGTATACAAAATATATTCGTACTATTCAAATCTTCAATAATGCATTTAGGATAATGATATCCATCTTATTCTACCACCTTCTTTTTTTTTCCCCCTCCATACCCCCTTGCTCCCTTCTTTACCCTCCCTCCCCTTTGACCTTTCTAGTGTTCCTCTAATCCTCCTATGTACCCCCATCCAACAACACTGTGAATCATCCTCTTTATATCATAGAAAACATTCGGCATTTGGATTTTTGAGATTGACTAATTATATTATATATATATTATATATATATTATATTATATTCTGCAACTTCATCCATTTACCTGCAAATTCCATTATTTTATTCTCTTTTATTGCTGAGTAAAATTTCATTTTGTATATATACCACATTTTCTTTATCCACTCATCTACTGAGGGACATCTAGGTTGGTTCCACAGTCTAGCTATTGTGAATTGTGCTGCTATAAACATTGAAGTGGCTGTGTCACTGTAATATGCTGTTTTTTTTTTTTTAGCCTTGATCAAAGTTCTTTATTAAACAGGCATTTATTTACCATCAGCTTATACAACAAAAGAAATAAATGGAAAAAAGTGAATAAAGAATACAGAATGATGAACCAGGAATTTCATGTTTTTTTTTTTTTTGCTTGTTTAACAGACATGGCTTTTGAAATAAAAACTTAAATAGAAAACAAGTCATCTTCATATAGCAAACTTCCTTTGCCCACAGGTTTTTGCAAAAGTGTTTAAACAATATTCTAAAATGTGGCTGATGTTATAAGTTACATACTTCAACTTCTTATATATACATTATCCAATGAACTTTCTAATCATGTTTTCGTATACAAGTAGGACCATTAACATCCTCTAGTAGGACCATAATAGCCTCAATCATTTTACCCATGTAGGTATATAATATGCTGTTTTTAAGTCCTTTGGGAAGAGACCCAGGAGTGGGATGGCTGGGTCATAGGGTGGTTCCATTCCCAGTTTTCCAAGAAATATTCATACTGCTTTCCATAATGGTTGTACCATATTGCAGTCCCACCAGCAATGTATGAGTGTGCCTTTTTCCCCACATCCTCTCCAACATTTATTGTTGTTTGTGTTCTTGATAGCTGCCATTCTGACTGGAGTGAAATAAAATCTTAGAGTAGTTTTGATTTGCATTTCTCTAATTGCCAGCGATGTTGAGCATTTTTTCATGTATTTGTTGATTAATTGTGTATCTTCTTCTGAGAAGTGTCTTTTCAATTTTTGAGCCCATTTATTGATTGGGTTATTTTTTTTTTTGGTGTTAAGTTTTTTGAGTTTTTTATATATTCTAGAAATTAGTGTTCTATCTGATGTGCATGTATTAAATATTTGTTCCCAATTAGTTGGCTCTCTATTCACCTCACTGATTGTTTCTTTTGCTGAGAAGAAGCTTTTTAGTTTAAATCTATCCCATTCATTAATTCTTGGTATTAATTCTTGCGCTACAGGAAATTTGAGCTTACTTTTTCTTCTATTAGGCGTATTTTCTCTGGTCTAATTCCTAGGTCCTTGATCCACTTTGAATTGAGTTTTGTGCATGGTGAGAGATAAGGGTTTAATTTCATTTTGTTTCATATGGATTTCCAGTTTTCCCAGCACCATTTGTTGAAGAGGCTTTCCTTTCTCCACTGTACATTTTTGGTGCCTTTGTCTAATATAAGATAGCTGAAATTATATGTATTAGTCTCTGTGTCCTCAACTCTGTACCATTGGTCCACCAGTCTGTTTTGGTGCCAATACCATGCTGTTTTTGTTACTATTGCTCTATAGTATAATTTAAAATCTGGTATGGTGATGCCACCTGCTTCACTTTTCTTGCTCAGGATTGCTTTGGCTATTCTGGGTCTCTTATTTTTCCAGATGAATTTCATGACTGCCTTTTCTATTTCTTTGAAGAATGACATTGGGATTTTGATTGGAATTTCATTAAATCTGTATACTGCTTTTGGTAGTATGGACATTTTGACAATATTAATTCTACCTATCCAAGAGCAAGATAGGTCTTTCCATCTTCTGAGTTCTTCTATAATTTCTTTCTTTAGTGTTCTATAGTTTTTGTTATAGAGGTCTACTTGTTTATTCATTCGCGACCCTTCAATAACTTCTCCTTGAATCCTTTTGACTTTGTACCTGCTTGTATCATTCTAGAGGTATCCATATTGGAGAGGATGTGTGCTTTGGAAAAACCAAACAGATCCTCCTCCTCCCCCAAATTAAATTAACTGGGTCTTGGACCCTTCCATGTTTCCTGAGAGAACATCCTTCCAGTAAACAATTAGGTTTATGTTGTTGGTGTGGGTTCCAGTGTACTATCTCCAGGCCGAATGTCCATTTAGAATCTAAAGTAATGAAATTTAGGGTAAACAAGGGCGCACTGCCAATCGGTCCCCTAGGATTTTTCTCAGTTTCCATCGTTTTTTGGCTTTAGTAACACTATTTTTAAGTGTCCCGATTTGCTCTTTCAATTATTTCCTTGTCCCTGAGGATTATAAGCGATACCTGTTTTGTGGGATAATATTGAACTTTGTACAAAATAGTTTGAAGTATGTGGATGTATATGCAGGGCCATTATCTGTTTTAAGCATTTTGGGGATGCCCAATGCAGCAAAAGCTTGCAGACAATGAGATATAGTATCTTTAACTTTTTTCTCCGGAATGTAAAGAAGCAAAAAAATACAAGAAGCAAAAATCATATGCCTGAGCATGTAGTCTATGGTGACATGAAATAAATCGTAATTTTCCAAAACTTGGCTCATGTGTGACATCCATCTGCCACAAATGATTGGGCATCAAACCTCGTGGGTTAACCCCAGAATGTGGATTTGGGCAAGAGTGTTACACAAGATGGACATTCTTTTACAATTCTACGAGCTGTGTTCTTTTGTGATTTTAAATTTTTGTCTTAAGGTAGTGCTGTTAACGTGGAACTGGGAATGAAATTAAAGTAGCTTGTTGTACTGTAGTAAATATAAAATATTGTTTTAGTGAGGGCGTCAGCTTTTTGATTACCTTCATGGAGAGGACCAGGAGATTAGTGTGAGTCTTATGTGACCTATAAATAAAGGTTCTTTTCGTGCCATAGGAGATTTTTGGATTTGAGAAAACAATTTAAAAGCTGGAGTATGTGGTGCTATTGGACCTGCTAGCTCCAATTTTGGGACAGCATGTACAATATATGGCTGTCTGTCTGAAAAAAATATTCATAGGCCTCTGTTCTTTAAAATTTTTCCAGAGCTATTATTATAGCCTTCGAGTTCCACTAATTGAGCTGATTTTTGATTAGTGATATGAATCATTTTTTCATTTTGAGTGACTACTTGCAGCAGTACCGTTAGAGGATCCATCTGTAAATACATTAAATGCTTTAGGAATGGTTGATTTTTTATTACCTGTGGGAATATGATAGGATGATTGATACAAAAGGACAGTATAGGAGATTTAGGAATATGATTGTCAAAATTTGCAGAAGTAGAGCATTAGCTAGAGCCCATGGCATTATCAATTGAAGCACAAATATTCAACCTGTGACGATGAATAAGGAGCTAAATCAATAGTAGCGGGATGAATTCCAAATATATTAGTAGAGGTTTTAAGTCCTTGAAGAATAAGTTTAGCCACCATGGAGGTATAAGACTCAATTGTACTTATTAGGAGAGACAGGCAAATGTATCCATAATATAGGTCCCTGTTGCCAAAATATGACCACTCCTCGTTGGAGTTATATTGTGAAGGAATAATAATTTCAATATTAGTGGTTGTGGCAAAATTCAAATCTATCGCAATGGGATCTTTCAAATGGCCTGTTCTACTAATTTTAGAGCTCTCCTGGCCTCAGGAGTTAATGTTCGAGGTGAGTGATGGGTCAGGGTTCCCACGAAGGATGTCAAATAAGGGTTTTAAAAATGTCCAGTAGTGAGGCTTAGTGTAGGGCGAAGCCAATTAATGGTCACCCAGTAATTTTTGGAAATCATTGAGGGATGGTCAAATGTTCTTTACTTATAAGATTTTTGGGGTTTAACATAAGTATTCCATGATTTTAAAGCCTAAATATAGTATAGGTGATCTGCTTTGAACTTTTATCTTCTCAGCTATATATATAATCCATATTTTTTTAGATTTTTTGTTATTTCACTTAAATATATTAAATAAGATTTGTTGGATTAGGGTGAGCTAATAAAACATCGTCCTTGTAGTGTAGACACATAAGGTCTTGATATTTGTTTTTAAATGGGCTGTATAGCTCACTGTCCACATATAGTTGGCACCAAAGTGTAGGGCTATTTGCCCCTTCCCTGCGGCAATACTTTCCCATTGATATCTTTATCAGGCCATTATTATTAATAGGAAGGAATTGAAAAAGCTCAAACCTGGGGGATCCAGAGGAATGTAGGGGAATGGAAAAGAAACAGTCCCTGGATATCAAGGGTTAGAAGAGGTTATCAGTTTTTTGGAATAGCTACAGGATTGAGGAAGTCCATGGTTGAGTAGGGCCCAGAATTTGCTCATTGTGTGGTTAAATTTGTTTAGATCTTGTAAGAGTCCCCATTTACCTGATTTTTTCTTAATGTACAAATATGGGAGAATTCCTGGGAGAGGTGGAAGGCTCTAGGTGTCCTGCTTACTTATTGTTCTTTAAGTATATTGATGGGCCGCTTGCAATTTTTCTTTGGATACGGGGCCCACGGAGGGACCCAAACTGGCTTATTAGAGACCATGGTGTATTTTTATAAAATTGTTTGCCTCAGTGGGCCCCTAGAAAAAATGTCCTTTTGCCTTTTTTATTTTGAGTAGATTTTATCTTAACACCTGCAGGCTTGTCGCTAGGTGTAGCCCCTTTGAGGTAAAATATCCTCTTGCCCATAGGTAACTGGCAAGCTGTTTTTAACATAGGTTTGAATGTTCCTGTATGGCCTTCATTGTCTTGCCAATTTAAGATTACAGCACTTTGAGCTGGGGTATTACTGTATCCAAGCCTCTTAAACTGGTTGAGGCTTTCTGTAGAGGCCAGTGCCTTGCTTAGGCCATTGGTAGAGTGATGATGGAAGAGTCAGCTCCTGTATCAATCAGCCCCCCTCCATCTCTATATGTCACTGATGTGCAAAAATGCCTTTGACTTATGGGTATTGATTTTGTATCCTTCTACTGTGCCGAATTAATTTACTAGTTGTAAAAGTTATCTGGTAGAGTTTTTTGGGTCTTCTAGGTATATTATTATATCATCAACAAATAGTGCTAATTTGAGTTCTTCTTTTTCTGTCTGGATCCCTTTAATTTCTTTCATCTGTCTCATTGCTCTGGCCAGAGTTTCAAGTACTATGTTAAATAACAGTGGTGAAAGGGGGCATCCCTGTCTCGTTCCAGTTTTTAAAGGGAATGCTTTCAATTTTTCTCCATTTAAGATAATGTTAGCCTGGGGCTTTGCATATATAGCTTTTATAATGTTGAGATATGTTGCTGTTATTCCTAGTTTTTCTAGTGTTTTGAACATAAAGGAGTGTTGTATTTTGTTGAATGCTTTTTCTCCGTCTATTGAGATGATCATATGGTTTTTATCTTTAAGTCTATTGATGTGATGTATTATGTTTATTGATTTATGTGTGTTGAACCAACCTTGCATCCCTGGTATAAACCCTACTTGATCATGGCGCACTACCTTTTTGATATGCTTTTGTATTCGATTTGCCAGAATGTTGTTGAGGATTTTTGCATCTATGTTCATTAAGGAAATTGGCCTGAAGTTTTCTTTTTTGGCTGTGTTTTTGCCTGGCTTTGGAATTAAAGTAATATTGGCCTCATAGAAAGAGTCTGGAAGATCTCCCTTTTTTTCTATTTCTTGAAATAAGTTGAAGAGTATTGGTATTAATTCATCTTTGAAGGTCTTGTAGAACTCTGCTGTAAACCCATCCGGTCCTGGGCTTTTTTTAGTTGGTAGCTTTTTGATGGCATCTTCTATTTCCTTGCTTGAAATTGATCTGTTTAAATTGTGTATAGCCTCTAGTTCCAGTTTGGGCAATTCATACGACTCTAGAAATCTGTCAATGCCTTCAATATTTTCTATTTTATTAGAGTACAAGTTTCAAAGTAATTTCTAATTATCTTCTGTATATCTTTGGTGTTTTGTTGTGATATTCCCTTTTTCATCATGAATGTTAGTAATTTGAGTTTTTTCTCTTCTTCTTTTCATTAGCATCACTAAGGGTCCGTCAATTTTATTTATTTTTTCAAAGAACCTTTTGGATTTGTCAATTCTTTTAATTGTTTCTTTAGTCTCAATTTCATTAATTTCAGCTCTGATTTTAATTATTTCCTGTCTTCTACTGCTTTTAGTGTTGATCTGTTCTTATTTTTCTAGTGCTTTGAGGTGTGATGTTAAGTCATTTATTTGTTGGTTTTTTTTCATTTAAGGAATGAACTCAGTGCAATGAATTTACCTCTTAATATTGCCTTCATAGTGTCCCAGAGATTTCTATGTGATGTATTTGTGTTCTAATTCACCGCTAGGAATTTTTAAATCTCTTCTTTGATGTCTTCTTCAACCCCTTGTTCATTTAGTAGCATGTTGTTTAGCTTCCAGTTGTTGGAGTAGCTTTTTTTTTTTTTTTTTTTGGTACGGGGGATTGAACTCAGGGGCACTCGACCACTGGGCCACATCCCCAACCCTTTTTTGTATTTTATTAGAGACAGGGTCTCACTGAGTTGCTAGGTGCCTCGGCATTGCTGAGGCTGGCTTTGAACTCGCGATCCTCCTGCCTCAGCCTCCCAAAGTGCTGGGATTACAGGCGTGCGCCACCGCGCCCGGCTGGAGTAGCTTTTTTTATTTCTTGTTTTATCATTGATTTCCAATTTCATTCCATTGTGGTCTGATAGAAAGCAGGGCAGGATCTCTACTTTTTCATATTTGCTGAGAATTGCCTTGTGGCATAATATATGGTCTATTATAGAGAAGGAGCCATGAGCTGCTGAGAAGAAAGTGTATTTGTTCACTGAGGGATGAAATATTATATATATATATCTGTTAGGTCTAAGTTATTAATTGTTTTAATGAGGTCTTTCTTTATTTAACTTTTGTTTGGGTGATCTATCTAGTGGTGAAAGAGGTGTGTTGAAGTCCCCTAGAATAATTGTGTTGTGGTCTATTTTACTCTTGAACTTGAGAAGGGTTTGTTTGATGAATGTAGGTGCTCCATTATTTGGGGCATATAGATTTATAATTGTTCTATCTTGTTTATGAATGGTTCCCTTAATCAGTAAGAAATATCTATCTATGTCCTTTTTGATTAACTTTGGCTTGAAGTCTACCTTATTTGATATGAGAATGGAAACCCCTGCTTGTTTCTGCAGCCAAAGTGAGTGATAAGATTTTCCCAGCCTTTCACCTTCAGTCTGTTGATGTCTTCTTCTATGAAGTGGGTTTCTTGGAGACAGCTTATTGTTGGGTCATTTCTTTTAATCCAGTCTGACAAACTGTGTCTTTTCATGGTGAGTTTAGGTCATTAACATTCAGAGTTATTATTGAGATGTGATTCATATTCCCATCCATTTTTATTTTTTTTATGGTATTTTGCTTGATTTGGTTTCTCCTCTGGTTGGTGTTTCCTTTAGTTTAATAATTCTCTTTGCTTATTTTCATTGTTATTTTTCTTTTCTTCTTCATGGAGTATTTTGCCCGGGATGTTCAGAAGTACAGGCTTTTGAGTTTGAAATCTTTTAACTTTTGTTTGTCATGGAAGGTTTTTATTATATCTTAAAATATAAAGCTTAATTTTGCTGTATATAAGATTCTTGATTGACATCCCTTTTCTTTCAGAGCTTGAAATATGCTGTTCCAGGATCTTCTAGCTTTTAAGGTCTGGGTTGAAAAATCTGAACATAATCTAATTGGATTCCCCCTTCATGTAATCTGATTCCTTTCTCTTATGGCTTTTAATATTCTTTCCTTGTTCAGTATATTAGGCATTTTCATTATAATGTGCCTTGGTGTATATCTGTTGTGACTTTGTACGTTTGATGTTCAGTAAGCCTCTTTAACTTGGTTTTCCCATTTATTCCTCATGTTTGGAAAATTTTCTGCTATTATTTTGTTGAATAAATTACACATTCATTTGGTTTGGAACTCTGCACCTTCCTTTACTCCAGTCACTCTTAAAGTTGGTCTTTTTATGCTATCCCATATTTTTGAATGTTCTGATCATGATTTCTTACCATTTTCGCTGTGTAGTCTACATTTGTCTCCAGATTATATATTTTGTCTTCATTATCTGAGGTCCTTTCTTCCAAGTGGTCTAATCTGTTGGTGGTGTTCTCAATTGAACATTTAATTTGGTTTATTGCTTCTTCATTTCCAGAATTTCTGTTTGGTTTCTTTTTAGAACCTCTATCTCCCTATTGAAGTAATCTTTTGCTTTGTATTTGTTTATGGAGTTCTTTGTCAAAATGATCTTTTACTACCTGTATTTGCTCCCGTATTTCATTCTTGAGTTTATTTTGAGTTCCATGAACATTTGGATTATGTATCTCCTGAATCCTTTCTCTGACATTCCATCTACTGTGCTTGCCAGAGAGTCAGCTAAGGAGGTATGTTGATTTGTTTGGGACACTTTCTTCCCTTGTTTTTTCATATTGCTTGTGTGACTTTTTTCTAGTGCGGTGGAACCTTGACTTTTTCGTTTTTACCTTAATACCTTATGATGCTCCTGTAGTACAATGCTATCAGCTCCCCTTATAAACACTTTACACTCTAAAACCAGACATATTCTATTCAGATAATCACAATTTGTTTACAATGTATAGAATTAGTGAATTCAGATATTGTCTCCAATAAACTCTGTGTGTTTGTGAAGGGGTTTATAATTTCTTATATTGGATTCAGAGGTGATATGCTTAGGAGGAAGGAAGTGAGGATTCTGCATTGTTTTTTCTTAGGAAGTGTGAAAAAAGAAATCTATGAAAGTAGTTTAATATCAGTAGAAGAGAAAGGAAAGAATTGGAGTGAACAATTTAATGGGAAGAGTGATATATATATATATATATACATATATATATGTATGTGTATATATATATATTTATAAACCAAACTTATGTAAACGTTGAGAGAAATAAAAGATGTTCAAGTAGTAGAAATTAGTGAAAAGAGAAGATAGAGAAAGTGAGTGAATAAAATATAGAAGAAACTATATATAATGCCACTTTGATGTATTATTCAGCTGTCCCAGTTCTCAAAATCCTAATTCCCGTATAAAACTTGTCTTCGCCTCTGTTGAGAGTGCAAGGGCGGGGTGTAAATAGGGAAGGGAAAGATGAGAGAAGAAGAAAAGAGAGAGAGAAGAAAGAATAAAAAATCCCAATAATAATAATAATAAAAGTAGTAATAATAGGGAATGGATCTTTTCCATGAAGGAGGCAGAGAAATCTACCTGAACCATGATGAGCCTCTGAAAACTAGTCCCTCTTTATTTCTGGCTGTTTCTGCTCTTAAATAAGTATGTCATAATGCTGTGATCATCAGTTCAGAAATAAGGCATGATATCTGTTTTTAAAAACTACTTGAGAAATATTACTTTGCAGATTCTACAGGAAAAGAATTTTAAAAAGACAAGTACAAAGTTAACTAAAGATATATTCACCACCCCCTTTAGTTAAAACTAATTTCCCTTGAAATTTGCTTAAATGTAATATACTTGCCCTAAATAACCTTTCCCAACTACTCAGCCACACCCTTTATCAGCTTAGGGAAATTAACAGTCATCCTTTCTGATTCAGCTCAAGTGTTCCCCTATCTGTGAAGCCCTTCCTTGACCCTCCTTTGATACAACACTCCTTTATACTCTGAGACACTATTGTTCTAATGCATAAGCTTCTATGAGGACCTTTAGATTAGGTAGAGGGAAGTGAAGGGAGGGGACAGAGGGGATGTGGGGATGGGAAAGATAGTGGAATGAAACAGACATTATTACTTTATGTATATATGTGACTGCATGACCAATATGATTCTGCAACATGTACACTTTGAAAAATTAGAAATTATATTCCATCTATGTATGATATATCACAGTGCATAAATCATTCTACTGTCATATATAACTAATTAAAACAAATTTAAAAATTAAAAGAAAAAAGAAAAAAAGAAAATCATTTTGCTTTAAGTGATGATGAGGCAAATAAAATATTGGTTAATCAACAACAAAAAAAGTAGTAATAATAAAAAAACAGATGGGGGAACAAGACTAAACAAAACAATAGAGACTAAATGAAAGAGAGAGGGAAAAGCGCTCGTGTGCGCATACACACACACATACACACAAAACCCCACAAAGTCAAACTCACAAGTAAGTCTTGGTCAAGCAACTTTTAGGGAAGCCTTTCTATTTCACTCTCCAGCTGTTTAGTTGTCACGGTAGATGCCCTGGCTGTTGAAGTGTAGTTGTGGGTGGAGTCAAGTCTGCATACCTGGTTAGCTGATGAATGGCTCTGGGGGTTGGGCCTTTTGGTGAATGGCACTGAAAGAGGATCTGTCCAATAGGCGTCTACTCTCCATGCTCCTCCACAGTTGCAGAGTCATGGGGGGCCGTCAGGTGGGACTCAGATATGCATTCCCACTCTGGCTGATCATGGCCCACACTGGCTGACACATCATGGCCCACCCAGCTGTATGTAGGATCATACACTGGCAGATTTCTGCCCATATGCTTGCCGGTTTCCATGCAGCTGTCTCTCCCCTCTTTCTTCCCTCTGTGTCCACTTCAGCCATGGTAAAAAATGGCGGCCATCATTCTCAGCGTCCAAATTTTCCGCCAATCCCCTGCGCTGCTCCAGGGATTTTGCCTTACTGCCTTCTTCTCGCTGACTCCACTGCTTCTGGCCCTGCAGGGATGGGTGTGGAGTGAATTTGAGCTGGGGCTGCTGTTTCCCCTGCCTCCCAGTTCTGGCTTGGTCCTGCAGCGCCCCCACATTTGGTGCTGTGCTCAGTGTGTCCCACTTGCTCTCTGGTCACCGGTGTCCCCACACAGAAGGTGAAGGGCAAAAATCACACCGGAAACAACCGTGCAGCCAAGAGATTTATTCACCAGCCTCTACGGCTGGTCGGAGGCAGAAGAAGTATGGGGAGAGAGGAGTCAGGGAGAGGGAAGCATGCAAGTTCTGGACGGAGGGTCAATGCCTAGTTGTGCCGGCCACGGTCTTCAGACCTGTCGGCTGGGGCAGCTGCCGATGGGCTGGAGGCTGGAGCTGTGGGCTGGAGCAGTACGGTCGGGCTGGAGACGGTGAGTCTGGAGCCACTGCAGTGGCTGCTTCCTCTCCGCAGGGATGAGCTGTTGTGTTGGCTGCTTCCTCTCCACAGGGACTTAAGTTGGGATTTCTGGTGTGTGTGGGGGTACCAGAGTGACCTTTAACGCTATTGGCTCTTTTCCCAGTAAACAGGGCGAACTTTAAGCCGATTGGCTTCTGCCTGGGACCAGAGCAACCTTTAAGCTGATTGGCTCCTGCCTGTGGAAAATGAAACCAGGCTGCTCCTAATGGAAATTTCCATGGGGGAGGTGGCCTGTTGGCCCAAGCCTATCTATCAGACCGTTTCTTCAGAAAAGTTCTTCAGAGTATCAAGGAGTTGAATATTCTCATTTTATATAAACTTGCTGATAAGCTATCTTTCTGCTTTCTTGGTTTCATTCCACAGAGCAACCCTGAAAGTGACCTCATCTATTCCACCATCTTTCTTTTTCTTGTTTTTATTTGACTGGTGGGTTTAATCTTCCTCTGACTAATATGTAGTGCTTTTAACGTATAGAGATGAAATATGGGATCGTGAGAGATCACTGTGTCCCTGGCAAGCCTTTCTGAGCTGCTTTTATGTAAAGACTGACCTTTTATTTGTGGTTACATTTCCTGATTAGCATATTTGCCTTGTGGGCTGGCCATAGTCTTTTATTATTAAGAACTCATTTTTCATATAATTGCATCATCTTGATTTTTGAATGGTTATGTATTTTAATGCACATCAAAGTGCTTTTTACATTTGTATGTCATGTAGGTTACATAGGCAAAAAAATGGCATGTAAGAAATACTGGAATGTTCAACAAATGTTGTTGGGAAAACTGTATACAAACATGCAAAAGAGCAAAGTTGGACACTTAGCTTATACTACATGTGAACATTAACTGAAAATGAATCAAAGACCTAAAACGATGAAAGTCTTGTAAGTAATCATAGGCAAAAGTTTCATAACATTGGATTTGCAATGAATTCTTGGACATAAGACTAATAGCAGAGGCAACAAAAGTAAAAATAGATAAACTGTTAGTTATTCTGTCACTTTGACAAAACCACTCAATTAAAAAGGAGTTGAGTAGACATTTCTTCATAGATGATATACAGAGTCAACAAGCACATGAAAAGATGCTCAGCAGCAGTCATCATTAGGGAAATGTAAATCAAAACCACAGTGAGCTCCTCACACCCCCCTTTAGAATGGGTGACCACTACCCAAATAAATAAATACAACAAAGGAAAATAACAAGTGTTGGCAAAGATGTGGAGAAGAATCAGAGAGAAGGAAAAATAAACCCCTAATTATTTTAGGTCACAAAAGACAGAGGCTGAACAAATCTGTATATGTAAAGACTGTGCAAACCAGTTGTTTACTTCTTGCTTTTTATATTGGTTAACTTTCCTCAACTCATTCTATCATCACCCTTTCATCAGTCAGTAGGTTAAGCTGTGATTCTCAAAATAGTCCCTAATTGTTCATAGTTTCTCCACTGGTGGGTCCCTCATGACACAATCTTTATCGGCCATGAAGTATTTGAGGAGTTCCTATTGCTTGCCTTTCTTTTACCACCCAAATTTTAGAAAGAGTAATCACTTCTTGCCATCTCTGTTTTCCTAATTCCCATTTGCACTTCTACCTGGGGAAAGCTGACTCTTCTCTGGACCTGGTCCAGTCTCCTTATTTTTGAGATACTTTCCCCCAGCTTTAAAATCCCATGGTTCCTCCATCATGCAGTATCGTGAGTGGGCTGATTCCCTCAAATCTCAGTCTCTAATCAATTACATTTTTCCTAGCATCCTAAACAAAGCTGTCAGTTTACTCATTATGTTGTGACAAATTTCAGTTCAGAATTCAGCAAAACCTTTTTATTTTGCCATTGTAGAATTCCATTAAGAAACAATTTAAGCTGGGAATGAAGTCTGCCTCTCTATCCCTGGGGGGCTTCTCTCCCAATGCTGGACTGCATACCGATGCTCTTCTGTGTCTGCACTGAACTCTCAGTAAGGATATAAATGAAAAGTAACTTGGTTTTCAAAGGGCTTCAAGTCTGGTAGCATAGAAAGATGTGTAAACATCATGTAAATGAATAATGTATGTGTAACAGAGAGCCATGGATGCTGTCTGTCTAGCCTGTTTGTGCTACTGTAACAGAATACTTGTGACTGGGTAATTTATAAAGAAAAAATATTTTTTCATGATATGGAAACTGATAAATTCAAATTCAAGTTGCTGACATCTGGCAAGGGCCTCATGTGGCAGAAGGCAGAGGTTAACAGATCTGAAAGCTGCATGAAGTCTCTTTTATAAGGGCTTTAGTTCCACTCATGAGGGGAAGAGCCCCAGTGATCTAATAATCTCTTAAAGGCTCCACCTTCTAATATTATCACATTCCTAACCCAAGCTTGGAAGGGGATACATTCAAACCATAGCAGATGCTACTGAAATACCTATCTGGTACACAATGAAGGGCAAGTGGGGGCAAATCCATGATTTCATCATTAGGAAATGAAGGAGCATGACTTGTTGTCATTGTAAGTTCTCACCCAGGGTAGCAGATGTATGGATGAAAGGCATTCTGAAGGAGGCCTTGTATTACCCAGACATCAGCTCAACAACACCAAAGTATTTACAGAGTAACTATTGTAAGCTAAGAACTCCTTGATGGTTAAGAATAGATGACTGAATGATCAAACAAAGAACAGAGCACTTACAAGAGACCTGAAGAAGAGTTTTCTTTCCAAAAGAAGAAAGAACAGGGATATAAAGAAGTAGTAAAAATTCAAGGGACTTTAATATTAAATATTATGGGCTGAAACTTCTTCCATACTCTGGTCAGACTTATTAAGTTTGAAATGGTAACCAGATAAATGCAAAAGTATGAGACATTTTTTTTTGTGGTGGTAAAAATAGGATATGTGACTTTATTTTTTATAATATAAATCCACGGGGGAAAAAGTGGAATTCTTAAGTAGTTCTTATATCTCCTGCAAAAGAAATTTTTTTCTGTTAGTCATTTCAAGCCAAAGTAGCACCAGATGATTTAATAAAGGAAAAACAACAACTCAGTAGAAATACAGCCAAAAGAATAAAAACAGGCAGTTCACAAGGAAAGAAATATAAATGTGTTATACAAATACAAAAAATATTCAGAAGTATGCAAAGACTTGCAAATCCAAACAAAAAGATACCTATCAGATTTCCAATATTTAGATGTCTCAGAATATCCAGTGTTAGAAGGTGAAGAAACTGTTAATCTCAAACATTATGAATGAGAGAAAAATGAGCGCAACTGTTTTGGAGAGGAACTGGATGCTTTCTAATGAAATAATAATAGCATGTGTCTCTTGACCTAGTGATTCCATACTCGGAAATTTATCCTAAGATAAGTAATTAGAGAAGTCATATACAAGGATGTTTCTGAAACCTTATTTCAAAGAACAATAGCAAAATTTATCTATCAATTGGAGATTAATTAAGTTGTAGTGGATTTATAATTTTTAATCATATGATGTAAATATAGTTGATTTTATGGGATACTATGTTACTATTAAGAGAAAGATAAAAATACATTTGTGCTAACATAAAGCTCTGTAATTAATAAGCAAGATACATGTATCGTGTATTATTCTTATAAATAGAAAATATTTAAAACACATGTACACAAGAAACTACTAATAGTGGTTTTATGGGCAGAGGAATTGGGAGGATTTGGAGTAATAAAGAAACTTAATTAATTTTTATTTTATACATTGGATTGTTGCACAAAGTACATGTGTTAATTTTTCCAGTTAAAAACTGAAAGTACATAGCAAGGCCGAGGAACTCAGTGACCTGGTAATCACTGTGGAATACTACATCAGAAGCCTCTCTGGAGTCCTGAAATAGCAAAAACAATTCTTAATTTGGGCATCTTCGCTTCATCAACATTCCTACTTCTTTTTCTGGAGCTGCCAGTGAACCAGGGAGAATTCACCAACATCTACCACATTCCAACCACGACCAGGACAGGAGAATGTTTTGTTGAGTGGTTAAATAAAAAGCTAGGATGAGGCTCCAACATGGGGAGAGATAGGATTAGGATCACCTACTTAGTGGTGGAAAATCCAATCATGAGGATACTATCATGCAAATCTGAATTTAAGGTTACTCTGAGAAACAACAGACCTGGCCTCTTAAAAAAGATCAGTGTCATGACAGTGAAAAAAGACAAGAGGGACAACTTAATAAGGCAACTAAATATAGTATATGATGTTTGATTGAATCTTGATTTGAAAAAAGCCATTTTTGTGTGTGTGTGTGTGTGTGTGTGTGTGGTGCAGGTGATTGAACCCAGGGCCTGGTACATGCGAGGCAAGCACTCTACCAACTGAGCTATATCCCCAGCCCAAAAGTCAGTTTTAATAATATTATTGGGACTTTTTTTTTTTTTTTTTTTTTTGTACTAGGTATTGAACCCACGGGTGCTCTCTCACTGAGCTACATACTCAGCCTTTTTTATTTTTATTCCAAGACAAAGTCTCACTACGTTGCCCAGGCTGGCCTTGAACTTGCAATTCTGTGCCTTCAGCCTTCTGAGTATGTGGGATTATAGTTGGCTGCTACCATGCTTGGCCAATTGAGTAAATATATAGATTGTATATGAGATAATCATGTTGTACTTATAAAAATTTCTTGAGTGTGACTGTTGTATTCTAGTTCTATAGGAGAATGCCTTATTCACAAGAGATGAATGTTTAATTATTTATGGGTAAAAAATGAGGTTTGCAATTTACTCTTAAGTGAGTTTACAAAAAATGTATATGCATGTCCATCCATGTACATATCAAAAGAGGGAAGCTGAAGGAAATGTGGCAAAATGTTAAGAATGAGAGGATCTAGATTAGGGAAATGTGGATGTTCATTTTTTGTTTGTTTGTTACTTTTCTGTTGATTTGAGAAATCACAAAATAAAAAACAACCAGATGAATGTAAATGTTTATGATTTAAACGACAGAGGAGTTAGAAACCCAGTTTTTTATTCATTCCCTTAACACTGAATGAGATGAGACTTTGGAAGACTTTGAGTCAAGGGTCACTTGATCTGCTGCTTTAAAAGGATCATTCTGGTTGCTGTGTTGATAATTGGCCTTAGGTGGCCAATGGGGGTAGCAATCCCAATCAGAAGCTGACTATGTCTAAGCAAGAGATCAGCAGTGGCTCACACCAAGGAAGTAGAAGTGGAGATGGTAGAAGTCACTGATTCTGGAAATATCTTAAAGGTATAATATCACCAGCTAGCCAGGCTGGCGACCTATGCTGGGTTCACAAAATCTGGCTACATCAATAACTGAGAAAATGGTGAAGAAAGCATACAAGCACACAGAAGTACCTTTTCAAAATCCAGGGCAGCTCTCAACCTTAGGGGTCCGTTGGAATGAGAGAGAGAGTGCACCTGGATTCTTTATTTTTATAGGGGGGCACACAAAGGGAGCTTCAATGTAATGTTCTTTCCAAATAAGGCAAGGGGGTCAGGTTTCAGGGGGTTGAGTGGTGTCTGGATGTCATGCTTCCTGATATCATGTTGTCAGCAGATTGACTGACATCTTGGAAGGCCAAACCCATCTCAGGTGCTGTGTGGGATCAAAGGCAGAGAGAACGAAAAGAACACATGCAAGCAAAAAAGGACACATATGTCACTCAGCCCAGTCAGGGAAGCAACGTCAGTCTAGTCCCCTCATGTGCTCTAATGCCCACAGCTCATGCACACAGCCCATGGCTGGCTCATGACAGTAAAACCAATAGAATTTGCTGACAAATTAGGTTAAGGATAAGAAATAAAGAGAAGAATGAAGGATAACTCCAATGTTTTTGTCCTGAGCAAACAGAAGGATAAAAATATCTTCAACTGAATTTGGAAATCTTCTCAAAGTTTAGGTTTCATAAGGCATGGAAGTTCAGGAGTCATTTTTGGATATGCTATATTTGAACTGTTAGACCTCTGAGTAGAGATGTAAAGTGGGCAATTGTATGTATTGGTCTAGAATGCATTGGTATAGAGGTACAGTCTAGGGAGGTAAATTGGAGGTTGTCATTGAGGGAATGAATCTAGTTAGGGAAGAGAGCTGAGCTCTGGGGATTTCATCATTAAGAGATCAAGGGGCTGAAGAGGAACCATCAAAGGAGACCGAAAATGAGCAGCCACTGAGCTGGTGGGAAACCCAGGAGAGTGTTTTCCCCCAGAAGCCAAGTGAAGAGAGTACTTCAAAGAGGAGGAAGTGTTTCACCCTGCCAAATGCTGCTGTTGGGTCAATTAAGACAAGGCTTAAGAACTGACCATTGGATTGAGCAACATAGAAGTCATTAGTGACCTCATGTGTATAACCAGAGTGTATAACCATGTTTGGAAGATTTTGGCTGCAAATACAGAAACATTCACAAAGTCATAATAATGTTGATTTAAACAAAGAGGATTTTTTTTCCACATAAGAAGAAACCTAGGATGATTGTTGCTGGAATTGTTTCAATCAGATTAATGATGCCAGAGCCATTCTTTCTAATTCTCTTGGCCTTTGCTCATGGCTTCAAAATGATTGCTTGCATTCCACTCAATACATTCACATTTGGGGAAGGAAGAGAGAAGAATGATATTATGAAGAATGTAATTTTCTCAAAAAAAAAAAAAAAACAAAATCTAGAAATGGAACTGCCATATGATCTAGCAATCCTACTATTAGGTAACTATCCAAAGAAAATGAAATCAGTATGTCTAAGAGGCATCTGCACTTACATACTAAATCATAATGGCCAAGATAAAGGAATCAATCCAAGTCCATTGATGGATGATTGGATAAAGAAAATGTGGTATATATACACACAATGGAATATTATTCAGTCATCAATAAAATGTCATTTGCAGCAACATGGATAGAACTGGAAAACATTAGGTGAAATAAGATAGGTACAAAAAGACAAATAGTGTGTGTTATCATTTATATATAGAAGATAAATGTTGATCTCATAGAAGTAGAGAATAGAATAGTGAGTATCAGAGACTGGGAAGGGCCCAGGAGCATCAGGGATGGAGAGATGATGGCCAATGGGTATAGGGGTGCAACTGGATAGGTGGAATAACTTCTATTGTTCTATGGCACAGTAGAATAACTAGGGGTTGATAACAATTAATTGAATATTTCAAAATAGCCAGTTGAGAGTATTTTAGATGTTCCCAACACATGATAAAGGTCTATGGTGATAGATGTGCCAGTTTACCTGGTCAGATCATTACACATTGTATGTGTGCATTGAAATGTCATATTATACCTCATAAAAATGTATAATTACTAGGTGTTAATTAAAATTATATTTAAAAAATATCCCCAGATCCATCCTTTGCACCTACCTAACCTCTTACAGATGTCTGTTCATCTCTTATTGGCTGAAATCATGTCACGTGGCCATCACAAACTTCAAGAGAGATCAGAAAGTAAGTTCATTTTGTATGGGAGTATCCTGAAGTCCTAGAGAAATTACAATACCACACTGTAATAAATTCTAACTAGAGAAGTTACAATAACACATTGTTATAAAGTATGGCCAAGACAAACTATCTCCAAAGTTTGGATTCTTTCTGGTGTACAGTGAAATTGCAATTATCTAGGTAAATGACAATTATGATCTAAGTAAGAACAGTATGGAGATTCCTCAGAATATTGAGAATGGAACCACCATTTGACCCAGCTATCATACTCCTCCGTCCCAAAGGACTTAAAATCAGCATACTATAGTGACACAGCCACATCAATGTTTATAGCAGCTCAATTCACAATAGCTAGACTATGGAACCAACCTAGGTGTCCCTCAATAGATGAATGCATAAAGAAACTGTGGTATATACACTCATGGAATATTACTCAGCTTTAATGAAGGGTGAAATTATGGCATTTGCCTGTAAATGGTTGAAGTTGGAGAGTATCATGCTAAGTGAAATAAGCCAATCCCACAAAGCCAAAGGCCAAATGTTTTCTCTAATATGTGGATGCTAATTCACAATAAGGCGGCAGGCACTAGGGAAAAATAGTGTTATCTTAGATTAGGTAGAGGGAAGTGAAGGGAGGGGAGGAAGGGGATGTGGGGATGGGAAAGATAGTGGAATGAAACAGACGTTATTACTGTATGTATATATGTGACTACATGATCAATATGATTCTGCAACATGTACACTCAGAAAAAAGAGAAATTATATCCCACCTATGTATATCACAGTGCATAAATGCATTCTACTGTCATGTATAACTAATTAAAACAAATAAAAATTTTTTAAAAAAAGAACAATTGAAGTGATTCAGGGTGATTTTGAGATTAAAGAAGAAGAATCAAAATATTGCTGACCAATTAGGAATAGGAGTTGAGTTAAAGTAAGAATGTCGAGACCTAAAAGGCAGGTAAAATTCTCAAGACAACAGGCAATTAAAAAAATCAAATCTATTTGAAAATCAGATCAAACCAAGGAATGTTTATGTGGTACCACTTCCTGAACCTTACCTATGGTGATACAAAGAAAAGATAGGAATAAATTCAAAGGTGGTTGGGGAGAAATTTTGTTTCCTTAGTCCTACAACACAATGAAGAATATTAAGATGATAAGTGTAAAAGGGCCCATTATGTGTATGACATGCAGCAGAGTCTCGATAAATATTTCATTTTCATCTCTAACTGGTTTTGTGACTTAATATCTTCCTTGTCCTGTCTACTCTCTTTACTGCCACCAGAGCTATCATACAGATCCAAATTTAATCTAGTGCTTCCTTCTTTATAAAAACCATCAAATGCTCCCCATTTCTAGATACATAAACTCCAAAATTCATTGTTGGCCCTGACATCCCTACCTAGTTTCATGTCACTGAATTACTTATTCTGGAATAAGGTGGGCTTCTATGTATCCTTTTTGCTTTTAGTCTAGAAACTTCTGTTTCATTCTTTAAGACTTGCTTTATGTTATGTCAACTTGAAGTCTAATCCCATTTCCCCTGGCAGAGTTAGTTACTTCCTTAGTACTATAACACAGAGCTTTATGTTAGTTTTTATTTTGATATATTGTAATTGTTTGTGGGTTTGATTTCTACCAGATGAAGGTTTCTGACATGAGGAATTGCTTTTTATTTCTATTAACACTCTTTGCCCAGCACAGTTACTGGCACACAATTGTTTACTGGCAAATGAAAGAATGAAGAGAAGAATCAGGGATTCTAAGGACATTGCCCTTAGAAGCGTAAGCTCTGGTAGAGAGAGATCTGAAGTGAACTTGAGCCCTTTCTTTGGGTGGATGCATCATTAATGGTACAGAGTAATATCAAGTAAGCAAACATTTCTAATTAAAGTGACTTAGGCTGTGGCTGTAAGGCCATCACTAAATCAAAGTGGAAATAAAATTAGTCAGTCTAAATTGCCATAAGCCCTTTTAATAATGACAGGATTGGTGCTTCTGAGTATCTCAAGCGTGGTTTGGCTGTATTTATGAGCCAGTCTCTTTTAAAGCAGCATAATTTTGCTTTATTCCAATTAGCATAAAATTTAGAACAGAACTGGAATACTTGATCACCTACTCCTCTGTTCCTTAAGTGTGGCCAGCTGACTGGAATCCTACAAGGTGTGTGAAGTTAGTTCAAGGGATGAACTCCATCTACAGATCAGAACAAAGCATGGATGTTTACTGGGGCTGTCCCTGTGCCCACAACATGGGGAAGCCAGAGAAACACCACAAATGAGTTCAGAAGGGAGTTAGGAGGACTGACTTCATTGAGTTATGCAGTTCTCTGAATATCAGAATAATAGACTGAAGGTCAAATGGAAGTTTGGGATGGGATAATTTTAAACAATCCAACCAAACACTGGCATTTTGTTTCTGAAGGAACATGAAAAGAATTTCCTGGAGGTATATACTATCTTTCTGTACCACTGCCAGTGGCTTTGAGGTTGTTTTGCTGTAGAAAAAATATTATATTTTTGATTCTGTTAGCTCTTTTTATCTTCTCAAGAATTCTTTGAGACAGACATTATCACCTCCATTTTGCAGATGAGGAAATTGAGCCTCAGAGAGATGAAATGATTTGCACATGTTCCCACGTAGAAGAGGCAATGCTCAACACAGTTTGGAAAAACAAACACAATTTAGAAAATAACTTGTTGGACATCGTCATTCATAGAGTTCCATGGCATAGTATTAAAGTTTGTTAGTGATCTGAAGCAGTTACTGTAAAATGCTATGGCTGATGTGAAAATAGTTGCATTTACACCCTTGACCCAGCTATCAGAGCTGGCTGATCCAGGGAACTAGTACTCTGCATCAAAATTTATTTGCTGAGGTCACTCATCTGAGTTTTTTCAGTACCCTAGTTTGAACCGAGGGCATCACACAGCTTGCCAGTGCTCCACCACTGAGCTACATCTTTAGCCCTGAAGGAAGATACTTGATTGTGAAATTGCTAAGCAGGTTGCTTGTTTTCTGCAGCATTGGAGAGCAAACCCAGGGTGCCTCCGTATATGACAGGTAAATGCTCTACCATGGAGTTACAATCCCAGCTTTCATCTGAGTCTTTTTGAGAAAACTGTGGATTTACTAAATCCTTATGATTGATTAAATCTTGAATATCCAAGGCTCAGATTGCTTTTCTTTTTAGTTAACTGATGAGACACTATGTCACTCTTCCTGGTACTCAATATTTCTCTTGAGCTTGGGGAATAATATATTCATCTGGAAGTTTAATCTCCTTGATTTAGGGGTCTTGTAACAGAAAAAGACTTTCTCAACCCTATGGATATCTATGGATCTATCTTTGTACCATATGTTAGGCAGACAAATGAGTAAATCTTAATTGATTTATGTGAATAACTAACCATCAGGTATAGACATCTGTGAGGTTAAAGAGATCACTGTCAGATGTATAACACAATTCATACAGTTACTGAGAAAATCTGAATGTTTTGGGAGGGGTGTTATGGTTTGGATATTAGGTGTCCCCCCAAAGCTCCTGTATTTAATGCACAATGTTCAGAAGAAAAGTGATTGTATTATATGAGCTGTAACTTAATCAGTCCATCCTAGTTTGAACGGACTAACTGGGTGGTAACTATAGGGAGGTGGGGTGTGGCTGGAAGAGGCAGGTCACTTGGGTTGTGTGCCCTGGAAGGGTTTATCTTCCCTGTGGCCCCTTCCCCTTCCTCTTTCTCTGCTTCCTAATTGCCATGAACTGAGCAGCCTTCCTCTGCCAGGCCCTTCTGCTGTGATTTTTTCTCACTTTGGGCCCAGAGCAAAGGAGCTATATGACCATGGACTTAACCTCTAGAACTATGGGCCAAAATAAACATTTCTTCCTTTAAGTTGTTCTTGTTGGATGTTTTAGTCACAGAGACAGAAACCTAACTACCACAGTAATTGCTACAAAGAGTTGGGTTGTTCCTGTGACTAAGCTGATCACATGGTTCAAAGACTTTTGGAACTGGCTTGCAGGAGGAGTGTGGAAAAGTGTAGAGATTCAGGCTCAGAGAGAAGCCATGTGGACTGCAACCAGCAAGGCCATAGGGATCTGGGATGCTGAAGTACTTTGGAGAGCACATCTCATGAACAGCTCTCTGGATGCTGGATGTGGAATCACAGAACCTAATATCTGCCCAGTTGAGTCCAGTCTTTCTTTGATCCCATCCCTTCTTTCTATGCCCCTACTCCTCCCTTTTGGAATGGTACTGTTTACTTTGTTTCTGAAATGAAAACTAAGTATATATAATATATAGTGATATTTACCTCATTAAAATGAGTATATAGTGAGTTCTAGCATTTGGTGCTGTCATACAAGGAAAACAGGTCACAGCCTGATGAGCAGTGGTAGGCTTGTCTGTTTCACATTTTGATGGGCAGGGAGAGGCAAGATCCTTTAATGCCTTTGGACTTTACTAAAGACTTTTCATTTGTGAAATAAATAGGAACCATTGAGAGTTTTAAAGTAAAATTATAAGATGATATTTATAATAAAAAAGATTGCTTTGGTTGATGAGCTGAGAATGTTTTGAAGGGCAGCATAAGTGGAAATGCAGAGGCTAGTTTGAAAGCAATTGCAGTGGTCCAGGCAAGATATAATGATGGTTGCTGGTATCTGGTGATGATAGAGGTGGCTAGAGGTAGATAGATTTGAAGTATATTTTGGAGGTGAAATCACCAAGACATGATGAAGGATTAGATATAAGACATATATGCAGGTATCAAGAGTAATTCCCAAATTTATGGTTTGAAGAGCCAGTGCCATTAGCTGAATTGGGGAAGAAAGGAGAGTAAGCAGATTTGGAATGTTTCCAATGTTTATATGTGGATCATTATAATCTTGTCCAAGAGTTACTTCCTTCTTAGAGCTCAGGATAAAAAAATGGATTCTCTTGCTACTGCATGAATAACACAGGCAAACCCCACTCTAGTTGCAGATATTCAGGATGATTCTGTTTAACTATGTTACATAACATATTGCACAAGCTAAAATTAAATACACTTAATTACATTTGGTTTTGTGTTTCTTTTTGGTTGGCTGAGCTCTTTGAGGACTGCATCTCTTTATTACTTATCTTTGAAATCCTAATGCATAGTGTGGAATTTGATAATAAACTCTTATGTGTTGAATGAATGCATGGAGAGGATATATAGCAAAATGTTAAAACTGGTAAGTTGATGTGGAAAAAGAAGAGGGAGAGAGAGAGGAAAATTTATGGGCACCAATTCAGAGGTGCAGGGGGAAGATGAGATCAAAGCATAGGTCAAAAGGATGGTGATGTGCAAAAGAAGCACTCTTCTTTTGAGGAAGAATGAAGGACTGCAACGGTGAGGCATGGACATAGGGGTTCTTGGAGTTGGGTGACAGATTGTGGGTTGGATATAGAAGTTGTTACAGAAGGTAGTAGAATGTTGAGATGGAGGGATTTATTGGGAGAGCACAAATAATCATTCAATGGAAAGAAGGGTCAGTAGGCTTTCCAGACCCAAGAATGGAAGGCCCTTTATGAAAAAGACCCTGCCCACAGTTCAGCTCCATATTTCACCAATTTCAGTTTCCTAAACATTCCATGTTATCTTCTACTTCAGGTACTTGTACATGCTATTCCCTTTGCCTGGAGTTCCTTTTTCATGTTGCCCTTTTAGACAATTCTTACTCATCATTCAGAACTCATTTCTGGTTTCCTATCTATTTGGAAGCATGTCTACTTTGCAAACATAGCTTAATGTTCTTCCTGTGAGATCCGGTGGATTCTGAATTTATCTTTATTATAGGTTTAGTCAACTTCTACTGCATTTTTCTTTCTATCCAATTCCATTTTCTGCTGTAGACTTTGAGCTCTTTGAGGGCAGGAACTCTGCTTTTCTCACCTCTCTGCTTTTGGCACCTAACCTAACAGTAGGTGCTCCATGAGTGCTTGACAAGTGAATTGTAGGCATCTACTCTTATGCAGGAAATAGAACATTTCCAAAATAGCTAATTTGTGTATTGGTTATCTCCCTACACCATCATTTGGACATATGACTCAGTGTTCTTTAGTTTATAGTGATTTTAATATTTCAGGAGAAGTAGGGGTAGTAAAGGACACATGTTCTTTATTTAAAAGAACCAAGAACTGCCTATAGTTCTGTCTGGTTAAATTCCTTCAAAAAGAGCAAATACGCAAAACACATCAGGCCTTTCCCATGTGAAGAGTAATTGCTATGTGGGGAGACAACAGGCAAAACATTCATCTTCAGTATTTCATGTACTCTTTTTTTTTTTTTTTTAACATTAGAGCTTTATGATTATACATAACAGTTGAGTTTCTCCTGACAAACTCATACATGCAAGGAATTTGATTTCGGTTCATGTCCCCCCCAACATCATGTACTCTTTTTTTTTAAAAAAAAATTTTTTGTAGTTGCAGATGGACAGAATGGCTTTATTTTATTTGTTTATTTTTATGTGGTGCTAAGGATTGAATCCAGTGCCTCACACATGTTAGGAAAGCGCTCTGCCACTGAGCTACTGTCCCAGCCTCCATCATGTACTCTTAAGGTTGTATGTGACTTTGGAGGACAAAGTGGCATGATTTTGAACTCTTTTCTGCTATGTAGGAGCAGCTTTGTTACACAGAAATCTTTTAATGGGATTTTACCAGTGTCTCTAAAATATTGATGAATGTATTAAAAAATCATTTATAGCTCTAAACTACTTGGTAATCCCTAACTCTGGGAGGCAGCATGAATAGGGGGCTCCCAGTTTTGCCTCCAACTGGATTTGTGACTGCAGGCAAGACTCTGAATCTGTTTTACCACCTATGAGTCATAAACAATGTGGAGTGGATGTTCCCTAAGAGGCCCTATCAGCAGAAGCCTGCAGTGACTGGCAAGGGCTATATTTCTGTGTGTGTTTCTGCAATAGGGGGAAAAAAAAAAAGGTCTCTGTAAAGGGTTATATTTCTGTACAAGCAAATTAGTTATAACTTATTGATTCAAGATCCAGGTATTCAAATTCCCAATACTATGAATGTGAATCAGTCCTCAGAAGAATAGCTATTCATTTGAGTCTCTAAACATGAAGAAGAATAAAACTGAATAGGGGTACCTGGAACCAGCCACATCAAGTTTGAATCTAGGTTCTGCCACCTACTGTGCCATCTTGGGAAAATTTTTCTAGTCTCTTTGAATCTGATTCCTCATCTGCAAATGGGATCAATAATAGTTATCTGCCCCTATAGTGTTCAAGGTGATGAAATGTTATGAAATATTTAAAAATACTTAGCGCAGTTCCTGGTCCATTGTAAATACTTAATAATGCACATACTTTTATTTCAGTTTGGTTTTATAAATGTGAAATGTAATTATACTGGTTTGTATTGCCATAATTTGGGTCAGGAGGAAAACTTTAGAGGATATATGAGGAAAGACAAGCTAAGAAGAGATTATATAAATTCAGATTAAGAATAATCCAAGTTTTTCATTTTTACAGATGAGGAAAGAATGTCCCAAAGTAGTAGTTTTGACACATCCAAAGTCACACAGATAAAGTTACAGCAAAAGTGCAATAGAAAATAAAAAGCATGGTGTGATGCTAATTGAGGCCACTCCTGTCACATCATGGTGTCTGTGAGATGCTTATCCATGTGGCTGAACTAAACATCTGAGTAACAATGGGTGTGAGCTGTGGAGCTGGGTTCATTCCTACCCATACCTAGAGAGTGGCAGCTGCCGAGAAGTTCCTGGATTGTGTTGTTCTTTAGAAGCGGGATACGGAAGAGTCTACCCATCTCATGCTCTGGGGCGGCAGCTACAAGAGGCTAAGACTCTCAACCTAGATGGGTGGGGATTGCCTGGGAAGGTTTAAAAAGTACCAAATTAATAGAGTTCATTAATAGAGTCCCTGATATTTATGTTGGGGGAAAAGGTGGGCTGTCTCAGAATCATATTTTTTTGTCTCACTCATATTTTCATAAAAATATCCAGAGAATTAAAATTATACATGTGAAAAATAAGTTGAATAACAATTAGCATTTAAAAATGGTTTTATAAAATTTTAGGACTGGTCTTCAAACACTTTTATATTACATTTTTTTGAATAATGACCATCTTTCAACAGAAACACTGTGCTGTTAAAAATGAACAAAATAATTTTTGTAATTTGCAGAGGGATACTTTTATGATCAGAATTTTTATATGTAATGTAGCCCACTGTTTATATTGGATCTATAAGGATACCAAAATCTTAAAATTCTAACTTAAAAATCTCCTCTTGTGGTGCTGATGCTTGCTGGGATTGAGACCCCCTGTGGTTAGGTGATTAGTCTCAGGATTCAGTACCCATTTCTTAGGTTCACAAATTATTATAGATTCCTCATGATCCCTGTATTGTTGATGTTTAAGGGTTATTTTCCCTAGTTGGACAAGAGTACTTAATAAAAACAAGACAAAACAAAACAAAACTAAACAACCCCCCCAAAAAACAAAAACTAAGAATGTATTCTCATATCTTAAGAGATACTTGTATGATGTCAAATTCCCTAACTCAGGAAATAAGATGCCTTCTATTTAATCCCTTGTGGGTGACAATTGTGAGTGAATGACTGACTGTCCAGGGGAAGTGATGTGGCATCAAGGAAAGAGAATTAAACTTGGAGTCAGGAGGTCTGGAGCCCTGGGATCTGGTTGCAATCTGATGCTCAATGAACTCTGTGATCTTTGCAGTTCCTTTTACCTTCTTAGATTTCTCTTCCCTCCTCTGCAAGTTGAGGGGGACTTGAACGAGATTATATCTCAGGTTCAATCAATCTTAAAATTCTATTTATTTAATGATAAATTTTGGTAAGTGCAATGGAAAGCTAAGTTCTTATTTTGCATTTTAGAGTTAGGTTCCTGAGTACTTGAGAGTAAAAGGGTTGTACAGATTAATCAGGGCATGGTGTAGGAAGAAAGTCTGTTAACCACATCATTCTCAGGACTGTTCATGCTCCGTGGGGTCTAGCCTGAGTAGGGTAGGCTCTAAATCTAAATCTAGATGGTTGTTAGCTGGGAAAAACTGGAGGGCTCAAGGTAGTAGAGACTGTGTTACTGTGTGATAGGGGAAAAGGTGATAAGCCATTAGAGTAGAGCAGATGTTTTGGTTACAGAATGGGATAATAAAGTCTGATTTCAGAAGTAGAACAATTAAAAATAATGGGAATGGTCACAGGAATGAGTTCTGGTGTAGAAATGAGGTCAAGATCTCTTGTACTGGGGAGAACAAGGAATTGTGTGACTAAGACCTGCATAGATTGTTCATACCAATTTTGGGATGTACCAGAATGGTGGTACTATTAGGAACGGGGAACAAAATTGTAAGCCAGGTGTCAAAATTCTCAGTGAAGGCAATGTTGTAATCAGAGTGTGGTGGGTAGCTGGTCTCTCAGTCCATTCAAACTGCTATAGTGCAGTAGACCCCTTTCCCACAGTTTCACTTTCCATAGTTTTAGTTACCTGTGGTCAAGAAGAAGCAGGGTGAGTACTGTATATTTAGTGAGAGTGAGATCAAGAAAGATCCTTTTATATAATTTTTGTTACAGTATACTGTAATTATTATTATTTATTATTATTATTAGTTATTGTTGCTATTCTCTTCCTGTGCCTAATTTATAAATTAAACTTTATCATATGTATGTATATATAGAAAAAACAATATATAGAATTTGGTACTATCTGTGGTTTCAGGCATCTACTGGGGGTCTTGGAATGTATCCCCCATGGATAAAAGGGGGGCATTATTGTGCCTTTGGTGTTATGGTTTGAACATGGGACATTCCCCCAAAAACTCATGTGTGAGATAATGAAAGAGTGTTCAGGGATGAAATGATTAGGTTATGAAAGCCTTAATCTACTGGTATGGATTAACTTGGGTGGTACCTGTAGGCAGGTAGGGTGTGGCTGCAGGAAGTAGGTCACTGGGGGTGTGCCTTTGAGGTTTATATTTTGTCCCTGGTGAGTGGAGATCTCTCTGTACTTCCTGGTTGCCATGTCCTGAACTGCTTCCCTACCTCATACCCCTTTGCCATAATGTTCTGCTTCACCTCAGGCCCAGAGCTATGGAGTTGGACAACAGTGGACTGAACTTCTGAAATTGTGAACCAAAATAACCTTTTTCTCCTCTACATTGTTCTTTTCAGGTCTTTCAGTCACAGTGGCATTAAATCTAACTAAAACAACTGGGTAATTTAAAAACAAACAGAAATTTATTACTCACATTTTATTTCTCACATTGGCTGGGAAGTCCAAGATCAAGGAACTGGCAGATTCAGTGTCTGATGAGTGTCTTGTGGCTACATCCTCCAATGGCATATGGGCATAAATCTTTAGCAAGTGTCCTCAGACCTCTTTAATGAGAGTATTAATCTTGTCTATGAGGGTAGAGCCCTCATGGCCTAATTACCTTCCCAAGGGCACATTTCTTTTTTTTTCTTTCTTTTTTTTGTGGTACCAGGGATTGAATTTAGGGGCACTTGACCACTGGGCCACATCCCCAGCCCTTTTTTGTATTTTATTAGAGATAGGGTCTCACTGAGTTGCTAAGTGCCTCACCATTGCTGAGGCTGGCTTTGAACTCGAGATCCTCCTGCCTCAGCCTCCCAAGTGCTGGGATTACAGGCATGCGCCACCACGCCTGGCTCAAGGGCACATTTCTTAATATCATCACATTGGGGATTAGGTTTCAGTGTATGGATTTTGTGGGGCACAAATATTCAGACCATAGAAATAGGACAGTTATGTTTCTTAGGGGAAGAATGAGATAATCTGAAGGACTTTTTTATAAAATAATCAATGTATAGAATGGAAGAGTAAGTCTAGAAGTGAAAGTGGAAATGAGATGGTACTTATATTACATTCCCAATGGGTAGTACTTTGAGAGAAAAGCAGCTCCCATTTGAGAGCTGGTATTATACTGTTATTATTATTATTATAATATTAATGTTATATTATGTTGTTGTTGTTATTGTTGTTATTGTTATGCTGTTCTACCAGAGACTATCACTTCCACTTAGGGGTCTGCTAGTGCAGACAGAATTTACTTCGAACCTTTTAAATACCTTGGTTGCCCCACTTTTAAAGAACATTTTTTTTTTTTGAAGGTTAGGTATTGAATTTTATTGAGCAATCACATTTTTTTTTGTTCTTTGTTTTGTTGTTTGTGACCAAAAAAAAAAAAAAAAAAAAAAAAAAAAAGTATTTGTACATGTGAACTTGGAGTCAAAGCTTAAGATACTACCTTTCCAATTCTTTCTTCTTTTTCTTCTCTTTCATTCCAACTAGAAGTAGCTGAGATAATTTCAAACCCACGTAAAGAACATTTTTTTCAACCTAATTTCCACAACATTGACTTCCTCTGAGACTTGAATAGCCTCTCCAGTCCTCAACTTCTTTTGAAGAGTGGTAGATATTTGGTTCCTTAGTCTAAATAGAAGCTGATTTCTTTGAATGGGAAGTTCAGCAAATCATTGCAGTAATGTGTATTGATTCCTTCTGCTTCAGCAGCTAGATCAATGTGAGGAGTGGATGTCATTATATTTTGTGCTGTCTACAGTCCAATATGTATTCATGGAGAAGTCACTGGAAATAACTCTGAAGTTTTACTTGGAATAATTGTGAAAAATTCTATATTAGTTCTGGAAAACTCAGGGAAGTTATCTGGTTATGCCCATTTGTATCCAAATATCAGAAAGTTTAGGGTCTTTGATTCTACTTGGGGAACCAGAATTGTTGGCTTTTGGTTCTTTTTTTCTTAGTGTTGTGGGATTACGGGCCAAAATACTAACACATCTAGTCCCCTTAAATTGTTTATCTGTGAATATGCAGAATCAATACCTATGTTTCCAGAGGAGAATATAACCATTTTACATTGGGATAGAGGTAAATATAAACAAAGTGCTTAGTTTTTTTGTTAAGTAGTATACTATAGAAACAAAGCAGTTGAGATCTTAGTTTAGCCTCAATATTTTACAACTAAGTAAATAGCCAAGAGAAGTAAAGGGGCTTCCCCTAAGTTATCATCCAGTTAGAGCTCAGCTGAGCCCAGGACCCAGGAATACAAGCTTTGGTTGTTAGTGATTCTCAGTGGGGTGTGTATTCATCAATGGAAACTGTGTAGTTTAAAAAACCAAATAGTGCTTTGTCCTGTGTTTCAATCTTTCTTTAAACATGGTATTTGATCTCTTTTGAATTTTAGATAATATTTTAGGCAGACTCAGAAATGTTCAAAAGACAAACTTATTTTGGTAAGGGTGAAGGTATTGATAACAGAAGGCATTTCTCTGGGAGACAAAACAGACATGATCATTTCCAGCCCAGGGAAGTGTTGTTTGAAGATGAAATTGAGAAAGTATGCTAAATTGGGAAATGGAGTGTAGAAGTAGGCCTTCCAAAGTGTCTTGGGCTTCCTTGACATGATGATGGTGAAATGTTGCAAAATTTCTGATTAGGCCTAACAACTGTCATATGGGATTTTTGCTTTCTTGTGTGTGCATTTTTGTTTTAAAAGAGAAAATTGCTAAGGAATTTGGAGATATGGAGTGGAATGGCTAGAATTAACGTTCTCAGTATTTTCAAATGGTGTCACTAAAAGGTGGTTTATTTTGCCCAAAGAGCTAATATGATGTTGATGGAAGGTAAGAGTCTTCAAATCACCCTCTGAGGGAAAAGATTACTGTTCACAACTCTATACACTTTTTTCTGTCATGGGGATATTACATTTTCAGTGAGCAAATATTTTTTTAGGGATATATCTTTTCTTAGTGCTGGTTGAAAAAGAAAAATTTAATTGGAGGAACATATTGATCATAAACTGTGGAATCAGTGAGCTTATTTTATTGATTTTTTTCCCCTGTTGAGTTGACTGATTTCAGAACAAAACTGGCTGGCTAGCCTTTCCAACTGTCTTGTCCATTTTCTGTTGCTAATCACATAATGTCACAGATTGGGTAAATCATAAAGAAAAAAGGTTCATTTTGGCTCCTGGTTCTGTTTCAAGGTTGAGGGGCCACATCTGGTGAAGTCCTGCCAGTAGGAAGGTGGTGTATGACATCACATGTGAGAGAGGGGGTGGGAGAGACCTAGTGATTCTTCATTAACCCATTAATCACACAAATGGATTAACCCATTCATGAGGGTGGAGCCCTAATCACCTCTTAAAAAGAGCACTCTTTATGAAGATTGAATTTCAACATGAGTTTCAGGGGGACAAACCATATTCAAACTGTAGCATCAACACAAAGTAAATCAAAATAAATTCTTGCTTTATTCAAAATTATTCAGGAATGCTATGTTCTTGTGAACTAACAGTTATTACTGAGATCATAAGTGTAAGAAAAACCAGACACCAAAATTTACACAGCATAAACCTTATGTTGACAGTAGTATAATTTTTCTAGGTGCAGGTACTTACTTGGTCTATCATGGTGCTTAGAAGCATGCACTGGAAGCTGAGGTGACTAAGCAGAAAAAGAATATTAAAAAGCCATAGAATTATTGGCCTGAAGGGAGAAGCTGTGCTGAGGTTGAGATCCTAGGAACTATGTACAAAACCATACCTTGGTAGGATCACTGGTTCTTTCCTGAGTACCAACCCTACTTATGCACCAGAAATTTGGCATGGCAACAGTTCCCAATGCCTAAATCTGGATATCTTTGCTCTGGCCCATGAAACAGGAAATAGGCTCCTCACAATCATCCTTTACATCAAATTTCTCACTTTTGAATCTTAGTTTCACATGGAGTACAGGGCACATATCCACATGTGAGCTTCAAAGGACATTGGAGTAGTGTAGAAATCTAGAAAGATTCCACCTTGGGAGTTACAACTTGGAAGATTTTCTAAACACAGTAAAGGTGTTCAAAATGCGCTAGGCTTCTGGAAAGCATTAAAAATACTTACTACTTTGTATGTTCTTGAGCAGATCATATAATCTCATTAATCCTCAGTTTTTCCTTGGTAGCCTGGAATTCATTATTTTTCCACAAAGCAGGCATTTTAGCAAATGGACTATTATGCAAATGAAATCCCAGGGTCCAAAGTATGTTCTTACTTCTGGTAACTAATGATTAGCCATGAAAGGTCTGATTCTCATATGGATTTCCAAACTTTTTGGAAGGTTACTACCATGATATCTGTGGGAAAATTTATAACTTATTCTGCGCCCTATTTCCCACTGTAGAGCAGTAGCCTACTAGAACAAAGGACATGGGTAGTTCCTCTTTATTACAGTAAGGTTCAGGCAAAAGAGTGTGTCTTCCCCAACTTAGAAGGATTCTGTAGATATGTGTCTCACTTCATGAATATTGGGAAGTGAGAGTTTTAGCTAATCACATCACAGAGCTTTATGTATAATAGCTAGATTCTCCCAAACTGGTTTGAGGGAAATTTGGTTCTGAGCGTGGGGAAATATAACCAGTAAGGTTTGGGATATTTTAAAGCTATATGGAGCATTTACTGTGTGCTAGAAACTGTGTTTCACATGCATGGTCTCACTAAATTCTTACTATAATTTCTTGATGTATACACTATTGTTATCTCCATTTCATAGATGAGGAAATTGAAACTCATAATTATTCAGAAGTGACAGGAATAGAAGGGCACATCCAGGACTTGAATTAAAGTCTATCTGAACTTGTCACTGGTGCTTTTTACCATTATGTCTGGTGTACTGTGAAGCCCTGTGTTCACACAAAGGGCTACTCTGCCCTGGAGTGCAAAGCATCCCTGTACATTTCACTGACACCTCCAAATAGCATTTGGTTCCAGTAGCCTTGGCCCCAATCTTTACTTTTTGAGGTCATCTGTTCTCAAAAAGTCAAATGGGAAGTAAAGAATAAACCCCAAGTCTGAGTTAAGTCACAGGAAAAAGTCAAATGGGAAGTAAGTAAATTTCAATTTCTTAACTCAGACTTGGGGTTTATTCTTCTTCCTCCCTTTCTTCTTCTGTCCTTTCTACCTTACATGGCTCTTGTCTTGGGTTGAGACTTTTTTTTCACACCTCATTAACTTCTGACCATGAATCTCCTGGGACTTCACTCATGTACCTTCAGGAACCGGTCTGGTAGGAGTTCTTTGTAACTTATGTATGAATATGTAATGGTAAATCCCATAAATTAAAAAAAAAAAAAAAAAACAACTAGGTCGGCGAAGCAGAACATTCCTCAGCCATGGGAAGTACTGTCTTCATTTCATCAGCATCATGACAACATGAGCTCCCCTTTCTCCACCTCCTCTCTGCATTCTCCAAGGCCCAATTGAAGTCCTTGAATTTTTTGTTTATATTCTATCATCTCTGAACAGAAATACCATTCATTCTTAGGGCTTTAAGCAGATTCTATACTTAGGTTTCAGTCTCTTTTGCAAACTTGGTTTCAGTCTCTTTTGCAAACCCTATTTATATACTTCCAGTTGATAGTGGGTATTTTCTTGTTTTTGTATTTTTTATTGATTCTTTTTAGTTGTATATGACAGTAGAATCTGTTTTGACATAATAATAAAAGCAATGGAATATATCATGTTTTAGTTCAGACCCCAGGACTCTCCTTCCCAGATATTTTCAATTCTCTCCTGCAGCATGATAAAAACAAAACTCTTCATCTTTTCTTTTTCTTCCAGCTCATTACTTCTTTTCCAATTAATTTTCAACTACCTTTACCCATTACTGGAACCTCAATTATTTCTATTAGCATATTAGGTACAGATATTTTGAACATGAACAGTTAGGTATTTTTCACAAAAGGATAATAAATTCCTGTTTAATAAATTCTATTTCTATCCTTTTCTTATCAATTTTAGTAAACAAGGGAGTTTACAGCCAAGGGTAGAGTTTATCTTGGGCAATACTGGTGGGTGAAATCTGGTTTCATGACATCCATGAAACACACCAGGGTAGGACAACCAGATAACAATGCAGAACATTATTAGTTTTATTTAAGGTGTGCTGCTGATATAAATCCCCCTGAACTGACTTTGGCCATGCATTTAGGTCACCCTTATCACCCCATGTGATTAAAAATCAGGCTTTTCTCCTGTCTCCCCAATTCTGTTTTCTCTCATTCTAATGTATCTTTCATTCTGAAAGTAAACACATAGGGCCACTTCTGGTAGGAGCTGTGGAGGTTATATCAGCTTGTTACCTATTAAAACCACTGGATTGACTGTTAGATTTTAAATGGATTTGTCATCCACCTTGACAGATCCAAAAGCAGATTTTATGACTTGCTTTAAAATAAAGTTAAACTTAATTCTTCCATCATATCCCAGGAGTCTTGTCCTTTTGAATTATTTAAGTCTTGCTAACAATCCCGTGACATATTATCCCTTAGTTGTGATGGATTGAGATGGAATAGATCAACTCTTAGTGCCAAAGAATCCCCAAGACACCGCTTCAGATCAAGTTCATGAATTATTGTCTCCTGTTTGAGTCCATCACATTATTAATTAGAATCAGAAATAATTTAGCTGTCTAATCTGAAATCAAGAGTTGTACCCTTGGTGTTGAGAATTATGATTATTTTTTATGTGTATACATATATGTATGTATATATATTGATAATATTATGTGATATGGGGCCAAGTGTTCATGGTAATAGAAATATTTGGGGGCTGTATTTGTAATGATCAGAGCTGTTCAAATCTCTAAGAGTCCTTACTAAGTGTGGAAAGGACACATTCTGTCATTCTTATGGGTGAAAACTAATGGGATGTTCAAAACTTTTGTGTAACTTGAATATTCATGTCCTTATGTGATGACAAAATGAGATCATATTTGTATTTATATTGCACATGCATAATATATAATGTATAATATAATTTGTGATTATAATTAAATGCAATTAATATAAGTATACCCTTACATTAATTCCCAAATCACAATGATTTTTGGAAGTTTTCCTGACATTAACTTAAACCCTTAAAGTGTTTCCACAGATATTTCTGACTTGCAGAGATATATCTCACATGCACACACCAACTTGTCCATCAAATGCAGTGACCAGCTGATAACTGCTCTAGTCCCCTCTACTGATTGTACATACAAAGAGGCTTGAGAAAGCCTTGCCAGTCTCCATGTTGCCAGTGCCATCGTGAACAAACCATTGACCCCTCCTTATGCTCCCCCAAAATCATTCTCAGGGTACCATATTGTTGTCACCTCCCCCACATTGTCTCCAGGCTATTTTGCTTATGTTTCTTCTTTCCAAGTACACTTGTTTTTTTAATCAGCCCTTGAACAGAGTCCCATAAAGACCCTCATAAAAAGCAGTTGCATCAGCTATAGGGATTTACCCTTGTAACCATATGGTTCAAATGCAGAAGTACTTTCCAGTTAGAAATATTCTGAGGTTTTGTGTGTATGTGTGTGTGTGTGTGTGTGTGTGTGTGTGTGTGTGTGTGTGTAAGACATATACCATGAACCTTAATTCCATTGGAGTTATTGCATGGCTCAAGTAATATGTGCAAACATAATAAGTATGAATACAAATATATTTCTTGAGCTGTGAATCTAAGTGGGGTATAGTTTATGGTAGAAACAGTGAGAGCTTTGGGAAGAGAGAGGGTGACATCTCTTATTCCTATGCAGCTTCTGTCTAACTTGAAGGGATCAGGAGATTTTGTGCAGTGGAGTAGGAACCCAAGAAGGCTGGAAAACCCCACATGCTGCAGACATCCAAAGTTTAAATATAATCAATTAATGGATGTTTAGAGGTAGATTTTTCTTCTTGGCCAACTTAATGCTTTCTGATATCTATGTATTGGGGATGTTTCTTTGCAGGCTTCAGTATTTCTTGGGCAAGAAAAAGTCTGACATATGTTGAAATGATAATACAAGTTTCTTAAGTGCCTTCCTGCTCTTGAATAATGAAATCCTACAAGGCCCATGGACTTGGACACTGCTTTGAAATAAGAACTGGGACTTGGAGGAATTGAGGCTCCCTCTCCCCTTCATGTCCTGGGCCTCCCTGACATTTTCTGCGCATGCTGATTGGCTGGGAAACATGCAGGCTGGAACTAAAGGATGCAAGTGCCTAGATATGCTCCTCAAGGAGGCAATGGGAGCCCAGCAGAGTTTGGGAAGTGCCTATTTCTGAAACTAATGAAGGTAGAGATTATTACTTTGCTGGCTTGCTGGTTTAGAGTACACCATACCCAATTCCTGCACATTTGGGGATTAAGCCAGATTATTTTTAGGGTATGAAATGTATATGTTTAACTTTTTTGATAAGTGTCAAGATATCCCCTCTTTGCCCTTCATGCAGGTATAGGAACACATTTCTGGTTAGAAACCTGGATCAGGTTTATAATTCATCTAAATATGATTTGGCTCTCTAGATGAGAAATGTTGAAAACATATTTTTTTCCTTCCAGAATAACTTTTCAAGACTAGTTTCCCAGAATTGAATTGAGAAAGAAAGGCAATACATTCACTGCAGCAGAAAATTGATGCAGTTGAAAGTGTGATATATTGGACATCTTAGGTCATAAACATGACTGGTATTGGAAAGAGAAATTTAATTCTTCCATAATTAAAAATAAGTCATTGTGGATATTTATTCGTGTAATTCATTTCTCCTACCATGTTCTTATGCACAATTGATTTGAAGAAAAAAAGTGAAGTCACCACTGGAAATTCAGCCACCAAACTATTGTATTTCAGTGGCAAAATATGTTCAGACATGCTAACAAGAAACTAATGGAAAATAAATGGTTTCTTTTCCAACTGAAGTTGAGTTCTGATAGAGTGTTTGGCATGCATTCCTCGTATACCATATACTGGGTACATCTCAATTATTCCAGGTGATTTCACTAGCAATGGCTACAGCACCCAGCTGACTATGACAGCTGAGAAGCAGAACAAAGATTTAGTTCAAAAGGAACAAGTTTGGAAAGGTTAAAGTCTGCATCATGCTTTAGAAATGGTGATTCTCTCTGTCCTGATTAATCCAATGACTATTTTTTGAGTTCCTATTGTATGCTACATCCTGTGCCAGGCACTGGGGAAAGGAAAACAAATGAGAATATTCTCAGAAAATAGTCCTTTGAGAAACTCCAAGTGTTAGCAGAGAAACACATACATGGATAGTAAAGATTGTGTTAACAAGGTAAACCATAATGCTAGCTAGTGATTATATGGCTTACCATATCTCAGCACCATTCTAAGAACTTTATATATATTGACTAATTTAAACAATCAATAACATTCAGTGTGATAAATAGAGAAATAAATAAAGTATGGGGGGCAAAAATGAAGGGTCAATTACTTCTATCTGTGTGGATGAGAAGATGAGGAAAAACTACATAACATTTGCGCTAGGTTTTGATGAATCACTAAGAGTTCAACTTGTTGATAAAAGATGAAGTAGGAGGTAAGGACCTTTCAAAGCAAGGTAGAACTCAAGAAAAGGCTTGAAGGTACATGGGGATTGAGGGGGGTTAGGATGTAGTGGAAATGTTGCCTGGTGTTGTTAATAATTGTTAGGAAACTTTCCAGGTAAGTACTATGCATGATTTATAATACTGAGACTAGAGTGTGGGGGGGAAGAGGGGAAGGAAGGATATATCTTTCCAACCATCCAGTAATACCACAAAGGTGGGTAAATTCTAGGATTCTGAGCATTTCAGAAAGTGAGTTTCCCTTCCTTTATATTTGCCACAGCATGAATAAATTCTTAGCAGAGAGGGATTCCATTTTTAAAGTCCTCTTTCATTGGTGACACTTGTTCTTTGTAAGCATCAGGTTCTCTTGCAGCTCTATTTCCTGAGTTATAGAAACCAGTTTTCCTCAGATGAACATGGTTTTGGAGCACTCTCCTATTTCCATAATCCCTGTCTGACTGACTCAGACCACAGGATCCTGATATATGAGACCCAAGAATCTGACAACAGAACACAGAACTTGCTATCAGGTGGCAAGAATTTCCTCTGTGACATTAATCCTACTCTGCCACACCCTCGGTTTCTCTTAACTGACTATGGGATGATCATCCTAACTCATTTATATTTCAAACATTACTCTCTTGGAAATAATGAGTTTCGTTAGTTTATCAGATATTCAAAAAGCACATCAGAGGACTGTATTATTAAATTATTTTTTTTTGTTGCTTAGGTATGGTTCCTTTTAAATTTTTAGCTTCCAATTTTTATTAACATTTTAATTGACACATAATAATCGTACCCAGCACAACATACACAATATCCAATTTGTATTACAGTTGTGTATATCTCCAAAGGAAATGGTGACCTAACCACCATCATTACAGTAATACAGTATTCTTCTTAAACTCAAATAATCATAATTAAGGTCCAAAAATTAAAACAAAAATACCACAATTTTAACTGTATGCCTTTGTGTTTTTAATTTCTTACTTTAGACAGTTTTTAGAATCTTCATAAGATACAGAAATACACATAACATTCTTGATTCAGATGGTGGATTTTGTGGATGGGTAGAATATTTTATCATTTTGAAGACTTTCCCAATTTTTCTCAATATTTTCTTGGCCTTTATATCAAGATAACTCTACTGAATTGCTGTCTTAGAGATTTTTTTTTTTTTGGTCTGTAATGTTTCTTGGAATTTTTTCTTATCTAGCCACAACTTGGAGTTCATCAACTTATTATAGCCATATTTGAGTTCATTTTCTTTAAACAAATATCTTTAATACTGATCCATATTGAAGTTCACATGACAACTTTCATCGAACTCACACAATTTATTGCTGTTGGCTTAGCATTTTACTACCTGGAAGAACTTAATATTATCTGCAAATTTGTCTAAATTGCCTTTCTTGATTCCTTATAAAAATGATAAATAATACAATTCTATGGGAACTCTATTGTTAATTTTCCTTTCTAGAAAAGTGTCTTTTAAAAAAAATTTCCTTCTTTTTAATGTTCTGCTCGAGTACAGTCTGCCAAAAAATATTCCTCTGTCTATCCTGCATGGACTCATGGTATATTTTGTTTTGTTTTATGTAGTCTTAGCTATTGAATGCTTTCAGATTTATCTTTAAAACTAAATAAGGTAGACTCAGGAAGCCAAAGGTTAAATATTTTCTCTGCTATGTGGAAGTTAGTCTAAAATATGAAGAAGAAGGAGGAGGAGGAGGAAGAGGAGGAAGAAGGGAAGAAAGAGGAGGAAGAGGAAGAAAGGAAGAGGTGGATGAGGGGACAGAGAGAGATAGAGAGGAAGGGAAAAGTGTGTGTGTGTGAGTGGGCTTCCATCAAAATAGAAGGAAGACTGGTGGACTAGATGAAGGAGACTGAGGCAGGGGTGGGGTGAAGGGAAGAAGAGAAGAATGAATCTAACTTGACTTTCTTAGGTACATATATGACTATACCATAGTGAATCTCACCATCATGTATATCCACAAGACACTAACCAAAAAGGAAAAAAAAAAAAAAGTAAATAACAGAAAGATCAGTAGAGTAGAGGGGAGGGATCAGGAAGAGGGAGGAGGGGAGGGAAACAGGAAATACTGAGCAAATATTGAACAAATTATGTTATACACTTCTTAAATTGTCAAAATGAATCCTAATGTTACATATAACTAAAAAAATTTCTGTTTCAAAAAATCTAAATAAACTTCAGTTGTTGCTTTCTTTGGGGTTTGTGGGTATTTACTCATTCAAGGTGATCCTGGTAGATATTTTAAAAATAACTGTGTCAGTTCTTAGTTCTCTCTATCTCCTACTGTATAGTTTGCATTTGCCCAATAAATTGATGCTTCACTATGTTTACCATCAATTTAAGTTTCTTACTAATTTGCTTGTGAAAACAGTGCGCTTTAAGGTCAGTGGTCACTTTCAGATTTCAGGGCTGATACCTTAGCCAGCGTACCAGTGTCATGTCATCATAATTGTGCCCGTATTGATTGGTCAGGGCCTAAGTCCTGCTGGTGGGTTAATATTTCGAATACTGCCTGGGTATATAAAAACATACATTATCTTGTGAGTGAGGGAGACCAGCTGAAGGAAAATTTAATGACAAAAAATAACAGTATTAATAGTATAGAATACTTATTGAGTGACATTTTCCAAGTGAGATATGCACTTTGATACATATCATTTCCTTATGTCCTTAAAACAACACTATGAATAGAATAATCAGACAGGGAGGCCCGTGAGACTTGTCCAGCTTCACATAACAGGTAATGGTGGGGAGCAGATGTGAATCTGTTTGGAGCCTGAGCCTATGCTACTAAACTACAGGCTGTACTGCCAGTTATCCCACATGCCCTGCTCCAGTTAAAGAAACAAAAGCACAAAGAGTTGGGAAGTGAATGTTCCCCAACTCTCTCAGATCAGAACACAAAAATTCTTTCCATTTTGGCTGACTGGGGAGTCATGTTCTGACTTTTTTCCAGAATGCAAACAAAGGAGAAGAGATGTAGTCTTAACCTACATCTCACCTTACCCTCTATTTCAACCTATTTCCCACTTCCTACATACCCCGTGTTGTTACAAAACTGATTTTTCATGTTCCACATCCACATTGTGTTTTAGCTTTTATGCACTGTTGCTCATGCTTCTGCCTAGAATGTCTTCCTGGCCTATAAAAGCCCCTAATTCATTCCTTAAGGTGCAGGTCAAGTTGCTTCCCCCATGACAATTTTTCAGATTGCCCAACTAAAAGTAATCTAGTTCTTTCTCAAATGGCAGAAGAGATTTACAAGTACCTCTCTAAGAATGCATGCTGTTTTCTTTGGGTTATTGATATATATGCTTAGTGCACAGTCAATGGAGCTTAACCACCTATGTCAGGCCCTGGCTTTGCTACTTGCTAACTGGACAAAGATACTTAGCCTCTAGGTACCTCAGTTTGCTTATCTATAAAACTGGTACACCTTACAGACCTGCTAGGAGGATTAAACAAGTTTAACAGATGGGTGTTTTAAAGTGCTCAGAACAGTGCCTGACACAATAAATGCTCTACATGTTGGCTAGAATTGTCAGCCTCCTCAGTTTATTGTTAGCATATTTTTCCTACTAAATTTTAAGACCTGTGACTGATCTACCTTTATCTGCTTTAATTTGCTTAAAACCGTGCTCAGCATGTGAGAGGCATTTAATAGGGTTTTGTTGATGGAATGAAGAGGTATACGAAGGCAGGTATGGGTTTTTGAGCTGACTTTGAGTTCTGGTGCTACTTTTACCCTGTTTGTTGCTTTGGACCACTTATTTAATGCCTCTGAGCCTCTGCTTCCTAAATAAGGAATATAAATATAAACAATGGTGAAAATAAGAGCATCTCACAGGGTAGTTGTGAGGATTGAATGAGATAATGTGTGACGTGCTTGCTCAACAATCACATGTGGTAAGTACTTAATCAAGTTACCTCCTGCTTTTACTAAGATTTTAGTCAAAAGGTGGCATGAGGAGGGCAAGTGAGCCTTTGGCCTGGCTGTCCAGGCGCAGTGGATTTGAGCTGGCACAGACATGGGCAGGCCGGCCGTCTGAATGCCGACAGCTGATGGATGGAAGGGGATAAACAACGTCTTTGACTTGATGCCAAGGTTCAGAGTGACTTGTAAAGTTTAACATTCTCAATTTCTAAACATTAGATTTAGAAAAGTGAAGAAATCTGTGTGCTAGGCTTCAAATTTTCTTTTGGTTGTGAAGAAATCTGTGTGATGGGTCTTACTTTACTTTTACTTATTTTACTCTGCTGTAACCTGTTTTGATATCCTCTTAGCTTGGACTATTTCCAATGCAGTCTGTGTTGAAATAAAGTTGCAGTTCACTGGAGTCTTGAGAAAGGTGCATCCTCCTAGATCTGAGTGGAAGGGAAGTCACATTAGTCAGGCACTTCCTTTGTGCTTTTCAAAATCCTCTCGTTTAATCCTCACAAGTCTCTTGTGCACATTTAATGGGCAAGGAAAGCAAACCTGGCCCAGCCCACAGGCCAGTGAGGTCAGCAGGGATTTGAATAAGTTCTCAGTCTCTCTGCTTCACCATGTGCTTCCTAGAAACCTGCTCTACATGACCTGGTTGTCTTTTCATCTCTCCTGCCTCCATTTCAGTCTTTAGAATAACTCTGGGACCAGCATGAAGAAAATAGTGCTCTGCTGGCCTCCTGCTGTGATAATGTGCTTGGGTGTTTCTTGCCAAGGCCTGAATTCAACTTCTCTTTCTGCCTCTGACCTTTCTACTTTCTTTTTCCTTGTTATAAACCTTTCACATGGGAAGATCATTACTACTATGCTGGGGAAGTGTCATTTCCTACAAGGTAATGATTGAAAAACATGAACTGAATCTATCACTGGCAGTGAAATGATCTAGAAATTTTTAAATATTGGTGAATAGACAGGGGGCATGGAAATCACACAAAGGGGGTTTCTTAAATACGACATCCCTGCTCCTGCTCCTGGAGAGATTAATTCAGGTCAGTGATGAGGCCAGAGAATATGAATATTAAAAATACCTCACCCTGACAATTCTGCCACACAACCAGGTGTATAAACTTGTGGTATAGATAAAACTTACCAACTAGTATTAAGGAGGAATGGATTTCTCCACCTCAACCCCAGAGCAAAGAGAGTCTTGTTCCTTGTTAGAATATGCATGCCAGAATCCAGAGTATAAGACTCCTCTGTGCCAACAATGCCCACGAGTGGCTGAGACAGTAGGAAGTATTCTGAGAGGCTCTTGGTGTGAGCTAGTCTTTGCCCTAGATGATTAAAAATGGAAATACATCATGATTTATGTCTTCAAGGAGTTTGCAATCTTGCTGAGGGAATATGCTCAGCACATAGGATGAGACTAGTGATTTGTAAATAATTTAAAGTTCAACATTACAAGGCCCAGACACCAAGAGTGGGAATTCAGGGACACAAAAGTAATTAAAATTAAATAGTGGGTGTTTTTATATAGGGGGAGAGCAAAACTGGCTTTGACACCTGTGAGCTTTTGGGCACATTCTGGAGAGGGGGTCAGTCTCAAGGAGAATTGGGATGTGAAGGAATCTGAAGCCCTGTGGCTAGAATGTGTAGTTGGAAAGGTGACTGCTCTCATGTGAAGAGGGATTTTCACTTGTCAGTGGACCCACAAGGCTGTGAACTAGGGCCTGTAGGTGAAAGATGCAGGAAGCACATGCCTGCTTAAAAAGGGAAAGGGATTTTTAACTCCTCTGTCTGGACAATTATTTGGGGGGAATGTTACAGAGAGGATTTAAAGATCTCATGGCGCTTTATCTAGGTTCCAATTCTGTAGTGCCATGAGTCTATAAAGGAAGTGATGAGAAAGATGAAGTTTGTTAGTTACCTTTTTGTTGCTGTGACAAATACCTGACAAAACAACTTTGAGGAGGAAAGATTTGTTTTGGATCATGGTTTCAGTGATTTTATTCCCTGTTGACCAGCTCCAAGGCAGAAACATCATGGTGGAAGAGGTGATATGGAAGAAAGCTGTCAGCTCATGGTCACTAGGAAGTTGACAGTGAGAGGGGTCAGGAACAAGATAGAGTCCCCATGGACATGTCCCCAGTGAACGACTTCCTCCAGCCATGCCCCACCTGCTTACAGTTTCCAGCATCTCCTTGTTGTCTACTCAGCTATCAATAGATTAATCCACTGATGAGATCTGAGCCCTCATGATCCAACCACTTCCCAAAGGCCCTCTTCTGGACATCACTGCAATGGGGACCAAGCCTTCAGCACATGAGCCTTTGGGGATATTCTAGATCCCATCTATAACAGGAAGGAATGAGAGCGAGTGAGAGGGAGACAAAAGGAAGATGTACAGAGAACATGTGAGAGGGGAGGCAGAGAGGCTGAGAATGGATGTGTCCAAAGGCAGCAAAAGGGGCAAGGTTAGGGTGTTTGGGAAGCTTTGTAGTAGCCATTGGGGTTTAGGCTGAAGGTGGAGTTATGACCAGGTGGGAATCTATGCAACCAGAAGTGGGTTCATGGACCAGGGAAGTGAGAGGTGTTGCTTCGTTGATGGGGTTTTATCAGATTCCATTGAATTTCATCCTTTTGGTGAGTGTCAAATTATATGTTTCTGCTCAACCTTTCCTTAATATGTAATCACGACTGCTCCTTGTGTCAGGAAGGAACATGATTGCTGAATTTAAATCGACTGTTATAAAAAACTGAAGGAAGCACTTACCTAAAAGGAGAGAGAATAAGGAGAAAGATTTATAAGGAACTTGCCTTTTTACTGTCCACCTGTAACATTCTTAAGCAAAACCTGAGGGCATACGAATGTGAAAGGTTATTTCAAATGACTAGATGTTTATTTTAAATATATATATTTTTTCTTTTAGCAGAAGTGGTGAAAAGGGTAAAGTACACCCTTAAACTGTTGTAAGGTATTTGATTGTGAAAGAGCAGTGTGTACGGTGCAGGGAATTAACTGCTCAGGGAATGGATTTGGAGACTTTCTTCTTTAATTATAGATTAAAGCAGACCTTGACAGTGTCCTTTTGGATCAATATGAAATACAGCACATAAATCAATACCATTACACAGCACAGTGTAAGAAATTCCTAAAAGGAAAATAGAAATTACAAATTGTCTTGGACAAAAAGTGATTTTTACTTGACAATGAATTCATTTCAACAAAATTAAAAATCTTACTATATAGATGCATCTGTACTTAGATTTCTGGTTTGTTTAATAGAATGTGCTCATTTTCCCCTTTGTTAAAATGGCCCAGGATTTGAAATTAGTGTCCACTTCCAGTTCTTCCATTAATTAGTAGGAAAATTATTTTAATTTTCTTACCTTTAAGTGAGTTGGACTACATGATCGAAAGACTCCCAGTGTCTCAAATATGTTATGATTCTGTTCTGTGATAAAGAGGACTTTCAAAATTTACTGAGCCCAAAGAGTTTGAGGAAATATTAGTATCTATGAAAGCCCTAGGCTGACAAGAGGGAAATTTGGTACAAAAGAATGAAAGTGTTTACTTGCCTAGAACAGAGGAGAAAATCTGGAGTGTAGGGAAATACCACCTCAACTGGTGGAGACTCTGAACCTTCCCCATATTGAATTCACACTTTGCAAAGATGTTTCTGGTATGGTCTCACTCTGAACACTCTTGATAAGGAGCTTCCAATTCCAAAGGCATCTGGGAGTATCTTAGGTATCTCAGGAGAACGATGTGTTTGAAATGATGCTTGAGCAATTCTGTGACTTCTAAAGATAGCATCTTGAAAGCACTTAGAATACTACCTGGCACATTGCAAGTGTCTGTGACATAAAGCAAAATGTGTGCCCTGGGAGGAAGACGGAGGGCTGGCCAGGAAGAGAAAGCAAGTGAGACTTATTTTCTGAAGTTTGCCCCAAGGCTCTTCATTTCTTAGTTCCTCTCCTTAGGCTCTGTTTCCTCTTTTTTAAATTTTTATTAGTAGACTGTAGATATTATTTATTCCTTTGTAACCATGGATACAACTAACTGGATCCATCTAACCATCTATTTTTTTTCCTTGCCTGAATTTCTTTTTTTAACTATAAGGGAACTATAACAGAAAGTGAAAAGACAAGGAAAGCTTTTGTTTTCAAATAAACTGACTTATCTTGAACAATTTTGGTTAAAAAAAGTATAGTTTGCAGAAAGTTTGGGTAATAAGAAATGTGACCATGAGTTAGGCACCTTTGTGCTAGTCCTTGCTTTGACGTCAAATGACTTGGTGTGATGTTGGGCAAATTCTGGGGTTTTTCTGAGCCTAGATTAAGTCACCTGTGAAGAAGAATTGATAATCCCTAGTCTCCTATTACATGGGACTGTTAGCACTGTGTGCTTAGCATAGTCTAAATACCTGATGAATATTTCTTCAATGGATAAGTGGGCTTTAAATTAGATAATGTGTAATTGTAAGTAAAAATCTATAAATAAAAGTTATTGTTAATGTAACAGATTCCTTGCAACTTGGAGCGTCCAGAACGCTGTAACATGTAACAGCACCCTGGGTTTTTGTCATTTCATTGTACCCCTTTCCAGAACCTGATTTCAGGATGGCTTGAGGCATTGGCTTCTCTGGAAAGCTGCCAGCTGCCTTGAGCAAGGTGGCAATTACCAAGGACTTTGCTGGGACCAAGAGGAGACACTTAGCTTTGGGAGAAAGGGAAGGATAATTAGTAAACAGGATGTGAAAGTGAAATAGAGTAGTTTGGACACGACTCTTGGCTTAACCATTCTTACTTGTTGTGGGACTTTAGGAAATTCCATAAACTCGCATGCTTAGGAGTTCTCATCTGTAAAGAGATAAAACACATTAATGTTTTTATGATATAAAGTACTTATCAAATTATCTGACATCTAGTAATAGTTCAGTACATATTAGATATTTTTATTATCTAATAATAATATATACATATCTCAGGAGAAGCTCAATTAGCAGGGAAAGAATTTGGACTGTCTAATCAAGAATCTACTTCTGTATTTGGGGCCTTATTAAATTAGCTTCTTCCCATAAGTCAGGGAACTGATATGAAAAGGACAAAGACAGTGACATTGCTTCTGAAATTTTTGGATACTTTGGCATATGCAGAACTCACAGGGAGATTATTATGAGAGGAATGCCTGGAAGAGTTATAATTATTTTTATTGGTTTTGTTTAGGGCATGAATGAAACCTAAGAGTAACCATGAAATAGAATTTTAAAGCTCTCTTTGTGGGCTCTTCTTTCTAATCTTGCTTCCCCTTACTCCCCAGAAATGAATAAATATCTCTAACTTATATATAATTAAAGCATTTGCTCAATCAACCATTATAAATTAAGCATTTGTACTAGGCATAGTATATATAGGCATTTGGGACACATCAGTGAGCAAAAACTGTGAAAGATTTTTTTTCCTTCATAGAATTAACATTTTAGTGCAGTGGGGAGACAGGCAATAAATAATCATAATAAAAAGGTAAATTATATAATGTGGAACAAAAGAACAGTACAATAGGCTTAAGGGGGATTGGAAAAGTAGGAGCAGTGTGCAATTTTAAATAGGATAATCAGGGTGGACCTCATTAAGCACACATGACATGGAAAGGGCTTGGCATGTTTGAGGAAGAACAAGGAGAGCAGAGTAACTGTAACAGATGAATTACGGGGGAGTCATAGGGATGAGGTCAAAGAGGTACAGGGAGGAGATGTGGACAATGGAGAGCCTTGGAAGGATTGTAAGAATTCTGACTTTTAATCTCATTAAACTGGGAAGGAATGTGATTTGACTTTACAACTGTCATGTTGTACATAGATGGTGGGAAAGAAGGTCAGAAGCAGGGATTCAAGTGAGGTACTATTGTATAATCTTGGCAAAAGATGATGTTGTTTTAAAGGTATAAGCAGTGGAAGTGGTAAGATGTGATAACTTTCTGGATGTATTTTGAAGATAGAGCTAACAGGATTTGCTGAGAGATTTGATGTGGCATGTGAGAAATGAGGGATTGAGGATGACTTCAGGGTATCTGACCTGAGCAAATGAGATGGGAAAAGTTGAGGATGAAGCAGGCATTGTGGCAGAATAGCAGGAGTTTAGTGTTGGACCTGACGAGTTTGAGAAGTCAATTAGGTACTGCAGTAGGCTGACTTCTACAAATGCCCTTCTCCTCCAGATTTCCTGTTCTCATCTCCTGAGACTATGAATAAGATGAAATATCATATCTGTAAATATGTTATGTTACATGTCAAAGGAATTTCACAAATATAGTTGAGGTTTGTGATCAGCTAATATTAAAACAGGGAGATTGTCCTGTGTTATTTCTCAGTGTTATCACATGACCAATTTAGATTCATAGTATTTTCTCTGGCTGGTGATAGAATAAAACAGAAGGGGAGGTCAGAAGACTTGGAGCATGATAATGTTTTGACATGCTGTTGCTGGCTTGACGATTAAGGGGGCCCTGAAACAAGGAATATGAGTGCTGTCTAGAAGCTGAGAGCAGCCCCTGAACAACAGCCAGCAAAGGAGCAGGGACATCTGTCTTACAGCTGCAAAGAACTGAATTCTTTTGGTAACCTGCAGGCGTTGGGAGTAAATTTTTCCCCAGAACCTCTACATAAGTCCAGCAGACTCCCTGGTTTTGATTCTATCAATTAACGAACAGAGAACTTCGTCCATTCTGCACAGATTTCAAATGGCTGTTGTTTTCAGATACCGTTTATGGTAATTTGTCCTAAAGCAATAAAAAGAAACACAGACATATATGTGGTGATGTTAAGAAAGTAGCTGGATATGTAAGACTGGAATTCAGGACAAAGATTTGGGTTACAGATATTCATTTAAGTGGATTGATATAAAGATGGTATTCGAAAACCGTATCAATTTGATGGTCACTGAAAGAGGGAGTAAGGATGAAGTTGGGACTTCTGCCAAAGAATGAAAACTGGGGCCCTCCAAGATTAACAGGCAGAGATAAAAGGAGAAGCCAGGAAAGGAGATTGAGAAGGAGGGAGCAGAGAGGTGGGAGAACCAAGAGCCTGAAGTCATGGGAAGAAAGTGCCAAGGAAGAAAGAGTGATGCACATGATGGAAGCTGAGAGGTTAAATAGGATGGAGTCTAAGAGATGATTTGACCATTAGCTTTAAAAACATGGAGGTCTCAGTGATCCACTCAGCAGCCATTCTGGGAAGTGATATAGACAAAAAAGACTTGACTTGAGTGGGCTTAAGAGTGGAAGGAGAGGAATTAGAGACATAAATCTTAGAGCATTGTTTTGAAGGATTTTATTGCAAAAGGGTGCAAAGAAACTGGGCAATAATTGGTAGGGAAAGTGAACATTATAAAGATCTTTTTAAGATGGGAAAAATAATGGCATATATGTGTTTTGTAAGGAAAGATTCAGTCTAGATGGAAAAATTATGGAGGGGGAAATTTTTGGAGAAGTCCTTGGATAAGCTAATGTGGTAAAGTTTAGCATGAAATTGGAGGTATTAGCTTTCCACAGTAATATGTTCATCTATCTTAACAGGTGAGAAGGTAGAGTATGCAGGGATGATGCTGTCAGGTATGTTAATAGAGCTGATTGGAATCTGACATTTCAGTAAAGCATAATGACAAAGTCCAGCATATGACGATGGAGTCAGTGGCTGATATAAGACAGAGAACAAGATTATAAGGAAGAGAAAGTTGAGAAACATATTGGCAGGATATTGGAAGGATCACTTATGTGTGTGTTGAAATTAATAAAATTTAAAACAGAAGTAATATTAGAAAGACAGTGAGCCAAGAGTGGGAAAGAGTGGGAAGTTGCTGAATGACAGTAAGAATGAGGTAATAGAATCTGATGGATTGAGATTCAAAGATGGAAATTTTGGAGGAAGAGAGAGGCAGACTATAAAGTGACAATGAAGAGCAAGGATAACATCTCCCTACCCCAATCCCTGCAGTTGATGGATAAGGAAGAAGAAACTAGCTCCATTGTGAGGATTTCAGGGAAGTGGTGGTTTTGTGGGAGACAGATTTTAGCTAGGCTAAGATAAAGGGGAACTTTAAAGAGATAGAGGTAGACTTTGCTGTTGGCTGAATTCCAGATAGTACAGTGAACTGGTCTTAGAAGTTGGGGAGAGCTGGAAAAGGCAAAGGAATAGGAAGTGTGTAGAGCCTTAGATGATCAGAATGTGGCCAATGAAGATTGTTTTTGGATTCTGGAACCTCTTTTTATGGTGATTGATGTAATCACGAATGAAGAGTTTAATGAGATTAGTACTGGTTGATTGAAGTAGATAGCAGCAAGAGTATGAGAGTTGGAGAATAGAGAAACCAATTATTGATGTATTCATGTTCATATTGGTATACCCTTCAGCCAAGTTAAACATGATCTAATCTATTACAAGCAAATTAGCCTCACTTGCACAATTAACACCCTATTAGAAATGCCAGTTCCCCAGTGGAACATCACCAGCAGCTCAGGTCCCAAGCAAAATGTCAGATACTTGTTTCTTTTCTACCTAAGAAAAAGGCAGGGGAATGGAGTTTCATCTTGAATCATTTGTCCCTTTGGCCAGGCTATTGAACCTCAGATTCAGGTAAGAGATGATCAGAGAGAAATAGGCCCTGTGGGCATGAGTGACATTTCAATATTTAGAAGTGGGGGGTTGTCTCCATGCTGTAATGCCCAGCTAAATCCAAGATGTTGCAATAAGCCCAGATGGGCACATTTCTACTTTTCTGGGAAACCTTCTAATTTTAGCAGTTTCTGTTACTTCCATAACAACCCTTGTCACAATCTTATATCAAAAACTGTGGAAAATTTTCTTGAGTGTGAATACTTATAAAAATGTGGGTAAAAGCTCCAAGTATGAGATCTGAGAAGGGCCCTGAAGATAACTGCAGATCATATTGTCTGGTAGTTTCCATAGTTTTACCTTTTTTAGGGGGAAACTTTACCATATTCTATCTTATTTTCTTATAAAACACAACTTACATAAAACAGAAATGAAAGGGCTTTGGATTTTTTGATGAATTCTCCTGATTGTTTCTTCTATTTTATGAGAGTTCCTGATCAACTTGTTGGAGGAACACATGGTCTTGGCAACTATTGATCCAAATGCCTTGTTTTGCTTGGGTTCTCCCAAAATGCATGCTCTGTGATGAAGATTTTCATGTTAATTGTGTTTGGCTGGTGGTCCCACAGGGAAAGTGGAGAATGAGACAGAAAAGGGAAGAAGCCAATACAAGGTATACCAGTGAGTAGGTTACCATGGTGGGCAATAGAGAAGATAGTGTAGAACATGCCCTAGAGTTATCTTACCTGAGACTAGAGGAAACCAGGTGTTTACCAACTACCCTGTGACGTAAGAACTGCCCTGGGGCACTAACTCCTGGGCATTTTTTTTTGCCCACTCTGTGTAGCAGAATTTCACCTATGTGGCCAGGAAAAGACTTCCAGCAGAGTCTCAGGTGATTGAGTAAGAAGTCATGGGAGTGCACTGAATGGTATTAAGAACCATGGCTGTGCACCAAATGTCAAATGGGTGTGCATCCACAATGTCTGCACCGCTCATCTTTTGAAAGGTGGAAAAGGGAATGTCCTGAAGAGGTGGGAGACAATGATAAAAGATCTTGGATGCTGCTTTTGACTGTGTGCCATAAGACACTACCTGGCCTCTCAAAAAAGCACACATATCAAAAGGTATGTGAAATTGTTCAACAAATATTTATTATGCACCTAGTGTGTGCCAGACACTATTTTAGGTACCTGAGAAATATCAGTGAGCAAAACAGAAAAAATTCCTGGTCATTATGCATGTGCATTCTAGTAGGAAAAAAAAAAAACAGAAACAAATAATAAGTGTAAGAAATAAATTAAAATAATAAGTTAGAAGATGTTGTGAGGTAAGGGTAAGGGAAAGAACAGAAATGCAGGGGTGGTTGCTGAGTGGGAGAGTATTAGATTCTGGATGTAGTTTGATAGCAGAGGTAACAAGGTATGGGAATAGAAGGTGAGTGAGGGAGGATTTCAAATAGGGTTGGACAAAGGAGATCTCAGTAAGGGACACATTCATGAGGGGAGAAGGAGAAAGCTGTGTGGGTATATGTGGAAAAAGTAATCCAAGCAGAGGGAACAGTCAGCACAGAGAAGGAGCTTGCTGGATCTGTTTCAGCAGCAGCAGGGAAAACAGAGTATCTACCTGGAGCAGAGAGGGCAGGCAGTGTAAGATGAGGTCTGAAAAGAGCAGGGAGGCCAGGTAACGTGAGGCTTTATAAGATTTTGAAGTTTGCTATGAGTGGAGTGGGACACATGGGAGAGTTTTGAGCAGAGAAGTGACATTATTCAGCTTCAATTTTACAAGGCTCACTCTTGGTTTTACTTTGGGGTACCCTTTAGGGGCCAAGGGTGAAAGCATGGAAGATCTATTAGGAGACTTCATTGTAATCCAGGTAAACAATAAGGGTGCCTTGGACTAGGGTCACATCAGTGAAAGTGATGAGATGTGGAGAGATTTGGCACATATTTGATGGTAAAGCAGCTATTGTAGATAGCTTTGGATGTAGGTTATGAGAGATAGAAAGGAATTAATAATTACGTTAATTTTTTTTTGGCCTGAGCAAATACTGTAATTGAATGAGATGGTGAAGACTCTCAGCAGAGTAGTTTTCTGGAGGAGCATCAGGAATTTGGTTTTGAACTTTTTGAGTTTAATGTCAGGTAGACATCAAATAGACACATTGAGTAATTAGTTAGATGCAGAAATATAGCATTCTGAAAGAGATGCCTTGGTTGTAGCATCAAGTTGAGAGATGTTGGCATTACATATGGTCTTAAGAGCCCCAGACTGGATAAGATTTCCTAATGAACATGGAGATCTAAGGAAGAGTTCTGAGGGCTCTACAAAATTAAAAGGACTGCAGTGACAGGAGGAATCTACAAGGAATCTAAGGAGAAGGGACTTGTGAGGCAGGAGGAAACCCAGGAGAGGGAGTGTTATGAAAACAGAAGGAAGACAATTTATCAAGAAAGAATAGTGATCAACACTGTGAAATGCTGATGATAGATCAAAAAGATGAAGACCAAGGCACACTTACACTTGAGTTAGTATCATGGAAATCACCTGTAACCTTGGCCGTTAACCTTGATTCACAGGACCAATTAACATTGGGGGTGCATGAGAAAATACCTATTTCAATGGATCTAACTGAAAGTGGGAAGAGAGACTTATGAAAACAAGCAGAGACTCTTTTGGGCAGTTTTGCTCCAAAAGAGAGCAGATAACTGGGCATAATCTATCAGGGGACGTGAATTCAAAAGAGGATTCAATTTTCAAAGGTGGAAGAAATAAAACACATTTTTGATGGGAAAGATCTACTGGATTGGGAAAACTGATAAAGAGAGGAGGATGTCTGCTGGAAGGATGTCTGTGATTGGACTTGGAAGGGCAGCATCTAGTGAATAAGGGGAAACACTGGCTTTTAAGACAGGATCATAGTTGAACTTTGGAACAAACAAGAAGATGAACTATATGAATACAGATACTACAGATGGGTAAAGTACTGTCTTAATGAGATAGGAACAAAGATCACTGGTCAATAATGAAAATTGCAAGTGTAGAGTTTGGTGGTTGAGGAGTAGATGTGATACAATCATGTAGGTTTATAAAAAAGAGAATTGATTAAGAAAATTAAGTGTGATTGTTGGGCAGCATTGAGAACCTATCTGAAGTTCATGCTTATAGATTTTTGGTGATTATGGAATGAATGTTTTTCTCTGATTATATATAATGAAGCAGGAGAAGAGCAAGGGACATGAGGAAACATGCAAGCAAATTAATTATGTCATTACCACAGAGTAAGATGAGTAAGGAGAGGAGATATCAATGGATGAGGAACAATTAGAAGTCTATAGGGGCAATGAATTGGAGGTTTTGTTTGGGTCTTAATGTTCATACAGTCTGGGCAGCAAAGGATGTGAAGTGGAAATGTGGATGTTAGCCAGGGAGAAGGATGCATGGAGAAGAATTCTTGGAGGGGTTGCAATTATTGGTAACGACAAGGTCATTGTGGATATGGCTATGAGAAAGTGGCTGAGGTAAGGTAGAGGACAAGTTCATTGGAGAAGATGAGCCCTAGGGTCTTGGAACCATCTACATTTATATTGCAATCATCATGAATTAGAATAGGAACAATGTTGAGTAGAAAGAGAATAGAATAAAATGTATCAATATGTATATGAAGTAATATCTGAGTGGTGTGTTACAGTTGCTTTAAATTCACTTCTTACATTTTATGTATTACTTTTATAATCTGAAGTGATTATATATTATATAGTGATTATGATTAAAAAGAATAAATTGTATCAATTGGGGTTTAGTCAGGAAAACAGGAATTTTATCTAATTTTTTATGTGATTTTGTGGAGGGATTTTGGGTGCTTACAGACCACTGTAAATCCAGGAAGAGTGACAGAGGATTAGCCATCAGTTTCCAGGTTTGTCACACTCCTGTGGTCCAGGGTCAGAGTAGAGTCATCTGCAGGTCAGGAACCTGTAGAAAATTTCTGGTGACTTCACAGCTTCCTGGCATCCTGAGATGAGTGAATGGCAGGGGAATGCAGACTGCTGAGAAAACTCATTTGTGCAGAGCCTGCCTATCTGGTGTCACTGCTGGAGGGAGAAGAAAATGGCTTCTACCTCCTTTCAGATCTTATGCATCTAAACGACAGAAAATCAATCATATCCAACACTTTGCAGCAGGGGAATCTGGGAACTGTAGTTCTAAGTGTCTAGCCCCTGTCACACAGGGGTGCACATAGAACAGGAGTGGGAGTGGATGCTGATTCAACAATCAGCAAAATCAAACCAAACCAAGAGGGACTAGCAAAACCTGTCCAGCCTAGCAAACACAGAGTCAAGCATTTTCCATGCCTCAGTTGGTACTCTCCTCTCCTAAATCTGGGATTATGCCTTCTTAATTTAAATTCTCCCTCTTTTTTGTGTTTTGAGTTCTAGAGAGAAGGATCTTTCTCTTTCCATCAACTCCTTTTGAAACTGTGGAGTCCAGCATCAGTGGAGAGGTCACTTAAAAACTGCCCCACATATGTGTGTGTTCAGTGCACAGGTGTTTTCATAAATATTCCCAAGACCAAAAGGAGGGGAGAGGCTGAGTTTCATTTGAGGACAGTTGAGGTATCCAGATGGAGCTTAAAGAGAAGTGGAGTAAATGGAGAGAGGAAAGTAGGCCAGGATAGTGAGGGCCAGTTTCCAGAAGAAGCTGGAATCTTATGTAGTCTTTGAAGGATGGGGAAATAGAGAAAAATATCAACAAGGCATTCTGGTTTTGGCCCTGCCTTTAACTAGCTGTGACTAGATTTCTACTTTTGGCTCTGTTCTTAACTACTTGTATGACTCTGGTTGTCATTAGCCCTGGTTTACAAGCATTGACACTCTCTTCCTTTTGGCTAGATACCGAGGCTGTACTTCTCTAGCCTCTTGAAGTCAGCTGTGGCCACATGACTTTCTTTGTCTGATGAAACGTGACTGGGATATGCACGTGTCACTTGTGGGTAGAAGCACTGACTCCTCTGTGTCTGAGGCCAAATTTCCTTTTCTTTGCTGTGGAAACCATGCAAGTGTATTTTAAGATCTATCTGTCTCTGTCAGTCTGGGTCCCTCGGGGATTATGAGGAGATGCATTGGGCGTGTGGTGTGAGAAAGAAAGAAATCTTTGCTGTGTAAAGATGCTGGGGCATAATTCTACTCATCTTCACTATTAGAGTGACCTTGCATGAGCCCCTTCATGGGAGGGTACCCCAGTTTCCCACAGGTAAAATTAAAGATCTAGAATAAACAGATCATTTGCAAGAATTTTTCTTTTTCTGCAGCTAATTTCAAAAGAAATCCATCAGGAAACCTAAAGTGTAAATGGATGCAAAGAGATCTGGGGTCCACGGGGCAAACCACTTACTAGCAACTGTTAATGTTTTTTATCATTCCTAGAGTACTAGTTGTTTCTCTGGTGACCCAGATTTGAATTTTGGTAGCAAAACCCCATTTTCCTGGGATTTTCAGTTATAGGTTAGGTGAATGTTGTGATTCTGGATTTCAGAACAATCTGTGGGCCTGACTTAAGTGGTGTCTGTTTCCCCTTGACATACAGTGATGAAGGCAGTTAAGATGACTTACTCGTTGCTAGGAAACGAGGCATGGATGAGACTGGTAGGTGATTCTGGGGATCTGCTACTGAATTTCATCCCTATAACTAATATTGACTCAAGTGACATTAGCAGGGGAGAAACTGGAAAGTTTTATTTTGAGCATGTTGATATTTCATAAGGTGGGAAAAAAATGTGTTAAATAGTCACCATATGGCCATTAGAGTTATCGTTGGTTTGACTGGGGGAAATGGACAATGAATTATGAAGTTTTTGCTGAAGAAGGAACCTGTATGATTCCTAACATCACTCCTTTTCGTCTCTTTCTCAGTGATAAAATGATCACTGGATTCAGACATGGATTTAGATCCCAATTTATCTATTAGTTGATCCTGAGCATGTACCCTAATAACTCTGTGCCTAAGTTTCTTCAGTTGTAAAATGGGACAAGAGTATCTACCTGGCTAAATGGTTGTGGAAATTAAATGAGATGAGCTATGTGTAACACTTGCTTACACTTCCACACTCCCAATATCCTGTTCCCTTTTGTTTACATTTCTTTGGCAATGCTTATGATGTACCTTTCCTGCTTAATATATTGACTATATCCTCAGAAGTGTTAAATGTTTATTTATTTGAAGTTTTTGTGTATGATTTGGCAATCATAGGTACAGAGGCTTTGGAAAGCTCTGTCTGGGAGGGAATGTCCAGATTCAGCAGTGTTTACCCCTTCATTTGTTATGGGGGTAAAAATGGCACCAAGAGTGGGCCAGAGATCATAGAGGGCCCTGAGTTCATAATGACTCGGGGAGGTTACTACAATTTAAAGCAATAGAATCACATCTAATGGAAGGGCCTGATGATTTTAGGAAAGGGATGGATGGAAATGCAATGAAACAGAGCAGGATTCAGAGTCAGAGGACCTTGACTTCAATACTGACCTGAAACAAAATTTGTAATGTCTTTGACCTTCATTTCACTCACCTGTAAAAGGGAAATGACATTATTTAAGAGCAACATTATGGGCATTAAGGAAGATAATGTAAGTGGAAAATACTTTGTGCACTCTAAATTATTGTACAATTGTTCAATGTGTGATCATCAGTCCCATGTCTGTTTCTGATTGAGTGGCTATAAGACAATACCTCTCAAGGGGTCCAAGGGCCATGTTAAACAAGAGGCCCCAAGGATACTGTCTTGGAGGCATGGCTGTTGCCTTTGGCTTTCCTCTTTGCCCGACACACTTGACATAACACTCCTATTTGGTGGTTGTGGGGTACAAAGTACAGTTGTAATGAGTAACTTGATGACTGTCTTATAGGAAATTGGTGACAATGTTGAGACTAGAATTTATACCAGGTGATTTGACTTTGGGCATCCCTATGTACTGGTTAGTCAGCTGTTGATAAGAGGGTGAATGAGGTTATAGTTGGCATGGGTACCTAATAGCTCTGTAGTAATGTCCATGTGGATACTTCCATGTCTCTAGATAGGGGCTATGTTGATTAAAGGCAAATTCACTCACAATGGATATTGGTAAGATTTGGAGAAAGAATCAGAGCATCTAATTTTCCTCAGGTCTTGTCTTATACACCCATTGTTTAATCCTGTTGGGATTTCTGCTATTTCTGTCACTGGCAATCCTCAACAAAGTCTTTATCACACACTTGTGGTTTTAAAACAACAACATGCATTGAGCATCTTCTGTGCTTAAACCAGGACATCACGGAAGATTTCCCCCCTCCCAACCTTCTAATATAAAATTTCAACCATAATGTTGCTTCCTGACTTGGAGCAACAGTGCCGCGGGAGAAAAACTCGGAGGCAGAATGAAGATGAAAGAAGGTTTTTTTATTCTTTGGCTTTAGCAACCTCTCAAAACTCTAACACTGGCTCTTTCAGCAACCTCTCTGATTCTTTACTTCTTCTGACTACTGACTCTTTACTTCTTTACTTTACTTTCTTTTACTTTTACTTTCTTAGAGAGAGCTTAGAGAGAGAGAGAGAGAAAGAGAGAGAGAAAGAGAGAGAAAGAGAGAGAGAGAGAGAGAGAGAGAGAGAGAGAGAACGCTTCTTCTTTCTTCTTTCTTCTTTGGCAGCCTCGGCCTGACTCCGACCAGCAACTACTTCTTCTCTCTATCCTAGTCTGACTCCTCACCCGGTTATATATCTTTAGCTTTAACAAGGACCACAGGTGCGTCACATAGTTCACAGGCATACAAAGATTCTTTCAGATGGAAACCAGAACATCTCTTATGGCCGTCAGCTAACCACAATTAACCATCTCCTATTAGGGCTCCTTCACCATAAGGAAAAAGCAAAAGAATTTTCTAGCCAGCAACTGGTTTATAGAATTATGTATCTAAACATATTTATCTGTTCTTCTGCCTATCCATCAATTCATCTTATTGTTCTGCCTAAATAAGTTTAGCATGCATATCAGTAACCGTGGAAGGTGTTTGAGCAGAGGTATAATAGGAATGAAGCTGCACATTATGCAAATGTTTGCCAAGATACTACATATGTGATAGTGTTATTTATGATGTTTGTGCCCTTCTTATTGCATCTGTTCTTATTTTAAGAAACAGTAATTGAATAATATGGTGAAAAGGGCAGGGGGATTTCATAAAATGAATGGGAAAGACAAGGAAGGTGCTGATCTATGTATGCACATGTACTGGAAAGAGAATATTGGGCTGTGGTCATGTGATATAGGGATAACTTAAAAGTTATAGATCTGATTTGACTGATTTGACATCTGAACTTTTTTTTTTTTTCCAGTGCTGGGGATTGAACTCAGGGATTTGCTTTTGCTAGGCAAGAACTCTGCCACTGAACTATATTCCCAGCCCCCAGATCAAAGTTTTCCAAACTATGATTGATAGAACATTAGTCTGTGAGGATGCTGACTCACAGAATAAGCTGAACTTAAAAATTCTTCAAGAAATGTTCTTCTTTGGAGACATTTGCAATAAAAGACTTCATAATCTATGTTCAAGATATTTGTTTTACTATGTTTAAAAAGTTGATTTTTGATGAAGCATGGAGTTTGTGTTTGTGTATGTATATTAATATCTCACGGGACTAACATTCACTGGGGCAAACATTCAGGGCTATCTAAATGGAATAAAAAATGTGCTAGAGATGGCTGTGGAGTGACAAGCCAGTGTTATTTTGGTGCTTCATATTTCTACTAGCTGGACCATTTGCAGGATTGTGGAGACCCAATATTTAATGAGTGACTTCTCCAAGGAAGATGTTGTGCTAAGAGTTTTAGCTACATCTCTATATTGTTTTTGCCTACAGGTATTACAATCCCCATTTTCCTGATGTATCTACTGAGTCTCTTAAAGTTTAAGTCACGTTCTTGAATTACTTGGCCGGAAGATGACTCAACTGAATTTGGATTTTTTTAAATGTTATTTTTTGGTCTTTATTTCTCCTATACATACTAAATGCTATTTTAAAAAAATTTTTTTTATTACTCTAATTTGTTATACATGTTTCCAGAGTACATTTCATTTCATATTACATATAAAGAGCACAACTTTTCAAGTTTCTGGTTTAATATAAAGTATTTTTTACAACAATTGTGTCTTCATACATGTATTTAGGGTAATCATGGATAACTCAGTCTGCCATTATTCCTATCCCCTTGCCCCCACCCCTCCCTTTCCCCCTTTGTTCTATTTAAAGCTCTTTCATTCCTCTCATTCCCTTTCTCTTGCCTTTATAAGTTAGTATCTTCATATCAAAGAGATCATTCAACCTTTGGTTTTTTTTTGGGATTGGCTAACTTCACTTAGCATTATTTTCCCCAACTCCATCCATTTACCTGCAAATGCCATGATTTTATTCTCTTTTAATAATGTTGCTTATAAAATCCAAATTCATTCACTACTCAGCACTAAAAGAGAATGAATTTGGATTTTATAAGCAACATTATTTACCATCATTGGCTGCTGCCCAAAGCTTGCACTTACTCTACCACTTGCAGGTCACAGTGCTTCAGAAGGAATTGTTATAAAAGCAAAGACAATCAGCAAAAATTGTCTCCCTTCTAATAGACAAATTGTAGGATTACACAGTCCTACGGCTGCAATTATCCAATGTTCCTTTCAAACTGTGGACATTAATGAGGAAAGATTGCCCTTTTGGACAGCCTAGATTTGTTGTTATTGCATGGGTGTGGACTATGCTGGCCTGACCTATGCTGATGTGATTGTCCTCCTTCTGTAATGTTATCCTTCCCCATCCATCCAAGACATTCACTGCTCCTCCTGACAAACCCACAGGAAACCTTGGAGATTTTCCAACCTCATCAGGGATGACAGCTCTTTCCCAATGTCCATGTCCCAGTACTGTGATGTCACATTAGGGACCTGTTTCTTGAGGTTCATCCTCTCAACTTTTGGGTCAAGTGTACTTGTTTGATATAGGAGATTGGAATAAATAAGGACAGCTTGTTATTCTGAAAAGATATACATATGCCTCTTTTTAAAAAATATGATAAAAAACACCACATAAAACTATCTTATTTTATTCTCTCTTATTGCTGAGTAAAATTCCATTTTGTATATATACCATATTTTCTTTATCCACTCATCTACTGAGGGGCATGATTGAAGATCTGAATGTATACTTTGTATACAAGCAGTTGTATGTAAAAAGATACTATACTTGTGCATGATGAATAAGTAAATAAATAATAAAAAAATTAAAAAAAAAACTATCTTAGCCATTTTTAAGTATAAAGTTTAGTAATGGGTATCACATTGTTGTTTAGTAGTTCTCCAGAACTTTTTCATTTTGCAAAATTGAAACTCTATACTCATCTAACACAATAACTTTTTGTTTCCCCTTCCCTCAACCCCTGGCAGCTTGTTTCTATGAATTTGAATACTTTACATACCATATATAAGTAAAAGTATACAGTATTTGTCTTTTTTTTTGTAACTGGCTTATTTCATAATGTTCTTAATGTTCAGCCATGTTGTAAGTGTGGCAAAATTTCCTTCTTTTTAAAGGGTGGATAATTTCCCATTATGTGTATAGACTTATCTTGTTTATCTATTCGTCTGTTGATTGACACTCAGATTACATCTGTCTGTTGGTTATTATAGATATAGTTGCTATGAACATAGGTGTGCAAATATCTCTTTACACCCTGCTTTCAATTATTTTGGAAATATGTTGAGAAGTTGGGTTGTTGGATTGTATAATAACCCTATTTTTGATTTTATAAGGAGCCTCTTTGCTGTTTTTATAATGACTACACTATTTTATATTCCCATCAAGAGTGCACAAAGGTTACAATTTCTTCACATCCTCACCAATGCTTGTTACTTTCTTTTTTAAAAATAGTAGCCACCCCAAAGAGTGTGAAGTGATCTCTCATTGTAATTTTGATTTACATTTCTCTAATGATTAGTGATGTTGAGTTTCTTAGCCATTTATAGAATCATCTTTGGAGAAATGTCTATTAAAATCCATTGCCTATTAAAAAGTCTTACATTTAAAAAAAATTTTATTTATAGTAGTATGTATTACAGTTCATACTATACACATAGAGCATCTTTTTACACAAAACAGTTTGTATACAAAGTATATTCACAGCATTCAAGTCTTCAATCATGCATTTAGAATAATGATATCCATCTTATTTAACCACTTTTTCCCCCCTTCCCCCCCTTGCTCCCTCCCTTCCCCCCTTCCCTTTGACCATTATAGTGTTTACATTATTTTTAATTGACAAATAATAATTATATGTTTTTGGAATAAATGTGATATTTCTATACATGTACAGATGGTTCCACTTTTTTTGGGGGGGTACCATGGATTGAACTCTGAGGTACTCAACCACTGAGCCACATCCCCAGTCTTACTTTGTATTATATTTAGACATAGGGTCTCACTGAGTTGCTTAGTACCTCTCTGTTGCTGAGGCTGGCTTTGAACTTTTCATCCTCCTACCTCAGCCTCCCAAGCTGCTGGGATTATAGGTGTGCTCCACTGTGCCTGGCTCCCCTGACTTTTGATGGTTCAACATATATTTGTTTTTTTACTTTGTGAAGGTATAAAAGTGATATGAATTAAGTAGAAACTGAGCTTTGAATTTTGATCTTTTCCAGGGCTGGCAATATGTAGTACTATACTCTCTAGAGATGCTGGGCAGTGGCAGTGAGTCACAGCTGTGGGTCAGCCACATGATCATGGGAGTAAACAACCAATATTTTGCTGTGTACTATGATCTTAAGTAATCATGTGCAGTAGATTAGGTGTATTAAGTATGTTTTCTAATTACAATAATTTTAACTTATGATGGGTTTATCAGAAAATGGTAACCCCATTGAAAGTCAAGGAGTATCTGTATGCATTGTGGAATGATCAAATCAGGCTAGTTAGCACATATAGCATTTTAAACATTTATCATTTTGTTGTAATGAAAACATTTAAAATTTTCTTTTAGTAGTTTTGAAACTTACAATGCATTATTATCAACTCTAGTCATCATGATGTGCAATAGAATGCCTGGCTGTATTCTTCCTTTCTAACTGTACTTTTGTACCTGTTATCCAACTTTCCCCCTTTCTCCATCTACCTCTGTCACCACCACTGGTGACCATAATTCTACTCTCTACTTGCATGAGTTTAATTTTTTTCTATAGTACATGTCCTTGAGATTGTATGTTTGCTTATACTTCAAACATTTTTTATTGTTGAATTGCAGGAATTTCTTATATCTTTGGAATATTAACCCTTTATCAGGTATTATTTGCATTTAAAAAATTCTGTAGAGTGATTTTTAAATTTGATGTATATTTTCCTCTTTTTTGAAGATCAACTTATGTGCTTAGCAATAGAAAAATCTCCTACCTTTGGTATATATAGTACCTACTACATTGAACTATTTATCATTGTTATGATTTGGATGTGAGGTGTCCCCCCAAAGCTCACATGTGAGACAATGCAAGAAGGTTTGGAGGAGAAATGATTGTGTTATAGCCTTAGCCTAATCAGTGAATTAATCACCTGATAGGTGTTAACTGAGAGGTAACTGAAGTGGTAAAGTATGGCTGGAGGAGGTAGGAATTGGGGCATGGCTTTGGGGTATATATTTGTATCTGTCCAGTGGAGTCTCTCTCTCTCTGCTTCATTATCAACATGTGAGCTGGTCCCTCTGCCACACTCTTCCATCATGATGTCCTGCCTCACCTTGAGCCCTAAGGAATGGAGCCTGCTATTTATGTATTGAGATCTCTGAAACTGTGAGCCCCTAAATAAACCTCTCCTCCTCTACAGTTGTTCTGGTTGGATCTTTCAGTCACAGAAGCAAAAAAGCTGACTAAAACAATTATTTAATTAAGATTTATAAAGGCAGGGACTGTGTAATCTTTAACTTAGTATTCTTAGTACCTAGGTCAATAAGAGAAAGAAAATAAAATGAAATTAGTCTCCTTCTTTCTTCCTATTTATAGATGTGGCCTTCCTACACCCAGAGACAGCCCCCTCTCCATGCAGAAGCTACCAGAGCTGCTCTTCAGTAAGGTCTTGAGGGGAGGGTTTGGCAAGGAGGACTCTACTTACCATCCAGGTCCATTGGTGAATCAATTTCTAAAGCTTCCAGATTCTGGTGATCTGACTTCAGTTCTCTGTGGGAAATAGGGAGGTCATAGTTCAGAGTTATTTCTCTAAGAATGTCTATATAGCAGGAGAGATCCACTAAACTCTTGGTTGGCCATCATTGGGTTAAATTCATTTTTGTGGTTACTTACAGCACCCAGCATAGAATCAGGCATGGAGAGTGCCAAGATAGCCCAAGGAAGTACCAAGAAGTCAGAAGATTTGAATTAACTTGAGAGATACTCCTTACTGTGTCTGTGATCTTGGGCAAGTCATTTAACCTCTCAGGCAAATAATTTCCTTGGGTATAAAATAACAAGTGAGTTCTAGGTCTCTTTCAATTTTCATGATTATTCCATGATTCTCATAGGTGTTTTCTAATTGTTCATTATGGCTTTGCATTGTTTAATTGAATTGCTGACTTGCTTTTTTAAATCTTTTTTCTTTATTCACATTTGACATAGAATGTCAGGAGTTCCTGAACTTGTCTGTAATCTTTTTTATTACATTTATAAAGAGGAAATAGGTAGAGTTGGTAGGGCGACTATTATCTCTTAGTAATCTTAGTATAATTTTTTCAAGAATAATACTTAGTAATCTTAGTATATATATATATATATATATACATATATATACATATATCTATCTATCTATCTGTGATACAGCATTCATTTATAAAGGAAATTGATATTGTTTGACTTATTTAATAGCTACCTGTCCTATAGCTTTAATATGGGCCTAGAGGCTAATAAATTCATTCCAACTACAGCACTATTTTTTTTTTTCTATTGAGTCTGGAAAACACAAATCATGATTTGGTCTAAGCTGGAATTTGTTTACTTAGTTCCCAGACTTTAAGGTGTCTGGAGAGACTGGCTAAAAGTACCCATGTAGAGTTAGTGTTGATATATTGAGTCATTTTATTTTCTTTTGCCCCTCAGATTCTGCAATATAATATATAGTGTTTAAAATGTCTCAGAGGTCTAGAAATACTTCATTAGTCTTTCAAAAGGACTGTCAGATGGTATGATCAGGAAAGCAGAGAGTCCTTAGCTTTAGTCTGTTCTCAATGGGATCCTGCTGCTGTTGATTCTATTAGGGAAGAGTGCAAAGTCATGGTGCATCATCGCTAAAAATAGATCAGACAGTGGATCAGCTCCAAGTCACTGCTGATGCTGCAGCTGCATACCCCGGCTTATTCTGCTCCATCTGAATCTAGGAAATCCTGAAGCCAGGCATTCGTCACAAGACCCCTTTCCCCACATACAGCACACATACACACGGAGACACACACACACACACACACACACACACGCACACACACACACACACAGTACAAACATCACTCTGCATGCCACACACACACACACACACACACACACACACACACACACACACACACACAGTGAGAAATTGAAAGATGTGATGTTCCACAGAATACCTGGGTATGAAATAGGTGGCTCATGAGTGAAGGCAGCTAATTAAAGCAGCTAAGTTGCTGCCAGGGACCTGTTGGTCAGTTTCTCTCCTTGCCCTCCTCCCTCCATCCTTCTGTGTTCTTAGGGTCTTTGTCATTGTAGCGATCAGAGTCTGTAACTGAATTTCCTTTCAGAATTAAAGGGTCTTTGTGCTCTAAAACACTCCACTGCAACCTGGTGTGAATTATGATGTGTGCAGAGGTCAGCAAGAAGCCAGCTGGGTCCAGTCTTCTTCTATTATCCTCTGAATGCTGCATCTGGCTACAGCAGTGCTGCCTAACAAACTAAATTTAGTTTTCCTTGAGTGACTGACACTCTTCCTAGGAGCTTCATCAGCAAGTCCTTTTATTGTTCTTAAGGGAAAGGTTTTCTGAAGTCTTTAACAAGAGGATCCCTTCCTGGGAATTTCAACTCCTTGCCAATTTGGTCCAATCCCCCAGTTTCATGGATTTTTGGGCTGGTATGTGGGGGTGGTGGTGGGTGAGAACTTCCATGTCATCTAGGGCATGAAGACAGTCGCATTCTGCTAGGATTCACCTGTCAGATGGTGAATGATAGGAGGTGGGACTGAGGCTTAGAGCACATTAAACAAGTTTCACTTTTCAATTACAACATTTTATTCTTCAAGGTGGGTTTGTGGGGGGAGAGTCCTGGGCTGAGTGTGGCAAAACAGCTTTGGCTGATTTGTCACAGTTTCTGCACAGATGGTGTATTAGTTTTGTAGGGCTGCTGTAACAAATTACCACAAACAGGGTTTCTTAAAACAACAGAAATTTATTCTCTCACAGCTATGGAAGCCAGAAGTACAAAATTAAGTTGTTGGCAGGCAATGTTCTCTCTGGAGGCTCAATGGGAGATTCTGTTGTGTGACTTTCTCTTAGTTTCTGGTGTTGCTGGCAATTCTTGGCATTTCTTGGCTTGAAGATGTGTTGCTTGTCTTCACCTCTGTCCTGACTTGCACTTCTCCTTGTGTGTTTCTGTCTTCACCTCTCTTTTCTCTTACAAGGACACAAGTCATTGGATTCCACCCTGATTGAGTATGACCTCATTTTAGTATGAACATATATGAAAGGCCCTGTTTTCTAAAAAGGTCATATTCACAGGTACACAGGTGTGTTGGATCTTCAATACATCTTTTAGAGGACCTGATTTAACCTACAATAAATGGATTGGCAGGTGTGGCAGCCATGTACAGTCTTGGAGCTTCTATTAATACCTAGACAGAAACAGTTGCATTTTCTTTATATTGAGATTATCAGATTTATCAGATCTATGAGTTTACAGCTTTCATCAAATAAGGAAAAATTTGGGCCTTTATTTCTTAATATATTTTTCCATGCATCCCTCTATCTTCTCTTCTTCAGGGACTCCAATTACGTGTTTATCAGGCCACTTGAAATTGTTCTATAGCTCATTGATGCTTTGTTACTACCCCCCTCCCCTTTTGGAATTCTGCATTTTATTTTTGGCTACTCTACCAATACATCTTCAAGTTCATTAATATTTTCTTTTGCAATTGTCTAGTCTGTTGTTAATTTCATTGTGTATTTTTCATCTTAAACATAGTTTTCTCTCATCTAGAAATTCTATTTGAGTCTTTTAAAATGTATCTCCTGTGCCTTTGTTTAACACTCTCAATCTTTCTTCCAGCTTCTTCAATATGTGGAATACAGTTATAATAACTTTTAATACCTTTCTCTACTAATTTATTTATTTTATTTCTTAATTGGTTTTGTACACAATGCCTTTATTTTTACTAGTGCTGAGGATTGAACCTGGGCCACACACATGCTAGGCGAGCACTCTACCGCTGAGCCACAACCCCAGCCCCTTAATTGGTTTTGAATACTTGATTTTTCAGTTCATTATGAATCTTGGTTATCAGCTTATTTGTATTCCTGAGACTATTTGATTAGATGCCAGACACTGTGAATTTTAAATTTGGGGTTGTTGAATATTTTTGTATTCTTATAAATGTTCTTGAGATTTATTATAGAATGCAATTAAGTTATTTCAAAATTGTTTAATCCTTTTCAGTCTTGCTTTTAAATTTTTTTAGATGGGACTAGAAAAGCATTTAGTCTGGGGCAGTGCCCCTCAACCTTATCACTACTGACATGTTTGGATAATTCTTTGTTGTTTAGAAGGGGTATCTTTTCTATTGCAGGATGTGTAGCTGAATCTCTGGCCTCTACCCAATAGATGCTAGTAGCATCTCCCTAGTTGTGATGACTGAAAATATCTCTTGACATTGTCAAGTGTCCTCTGGAGACAAAATGGCTCCTGACTAGGAAGAATTGGTCTAGGGCTAATTTTTTTTCCATTACCAAGGCTAAACTCAGGTAGAGAGCACTATACCTGATGCTTCAGTAATGATGAAGTTTTCCACTCCAGTTGCTGGAAACAGGACCTATTTCTGGCTCTGTATGAACCCAAACACTTAAATTTTTTTCATTTGTTCTTTTTAGTTATATAGCACTGTAGAATATATTTTAACATATTTTTTTAAAAACATGGAGTACATCTTATTCCAGTTAGTATCCCAGTCTTGTGGTTGTACATGATGTGGAGATTCACTGTGGTAATATATATATATATATATATACATAGGAGAGTTAAGTCAGATCCAGTCCACTGTCTTTCCTATTCCTTTCCCCCTCTTCCCTTCATTCCCCTTTGTCTAATCTGCTGTACTTCTGTTCTTCACTTCCTTTCCTTGTTGTGTGTTAACATCCACATATCAGAGAGAACATTTGACTTTCAAACCACACAATTGTTTCCTCTAACCCTTGCATTTTTTTTCCAGACCAGGAAGTTTCTTTACATGTGTGTGTCAATTAGTCTTCAGCCTGAAACTCAAGGGAGATGCTCTGAAGATCTCCAGAGTGCTCTTGCTCTCTGTCTCTGTCCTCTGGTACTCTGTTAACTTTAGATGCCTTCCTCTCCCAGTTGTATTTCATAAATGAAGAACATCAACCAGGCTCATCATGTGTCTCCTCTTTTCACCTGGAGACTTTCTGCAAGCAATAAGTTGGGTCTTTCATGGAGTGTGCTTTGTTTTATATCTTAGGGATCACTGTCTCTCAGTGCCTGAGGTCCAATATCTTGAAAAATGTTAAGGTTGTTTCATGTGGGAGGGTATTATCAGAAAAACAGAGTCATCCTGTTGGCTCTATATTATATACATATAATCCTAGGATTTCTCAGCCTCCATAATCATGTGGGCCAGTGTCCTATAACAAATATCTTTATATATTCATGTTTGTATATTCACAATCTACCATCTGAAAGCTTGAGATCCAGGAGAGCTGGAAGAGTTTGAAGGCCAGAGCTAGAAAGCTGATGACATAGATTATAGTCTTGAGTCTGAGGCCTGAGAACCTGGGGTGGGTAGAAATCGATGTCCCAGCTCAAGAAGTCGGGCAGAGTTAATTTAACTTTACTCCACATTTTTGTTCTATTGAGCCCTCAATGGATTGAATGATGCCTACCCATATTGGGGAGCACAATCTGCTTCACTCAGAACACAAATGTAAATGCTCGTCTCTTCCAGAGCAACTCTTACAGATATAACCAGAAATAATTTAAACTAGCTAGATGGGTATCTTATGGTCCAGTCAAGTTGATGCATAATATTAATCATCACAGAGGGTGATTCTGGTTTCTGTTGCTCCATCTAGGCTAAAAGCAGAAGTCAAAACTATATTTTAACAGATGTATTTGCAATGTAAATATGCATATACATATGTACACACATATAAAGTGTGCATGATACTATTTCTTAAGGTTCCAATCATAACTTATGCCTTTTTTTCACTCAAGAGCCATGCTGTCCAATACAGTAGCCACTAGCAACAGGTGTACATTTAAATTTAAGGAAGTCAAAATTAAATAAGATAAAACATTCAGTTCCTCAGTTGTCCTAGTCTCATTCCAAATGCTCAAGAGCTACGTGTCTCTGATGGCTATTGTAATGGACTGGGCAGGATGCAAAACATTTCTATCATCACAGAAATTTCTATTGGTCAGTGATTTTTTTAGAGTCTCTCTTTGAAAGAAATACTTTAAGCTATAACTATAGTTATTACTTATTTTCAAAATAACCCCGAATCTATATTTTTTTTTTTTTTTTTTTTTTTTTTTTTTTTTTTTTGGTACCAGGGATTGAACTCAGGGGCACTCGTCCACTGGGTCACATCCCCAGCCCTTTTTTGTATTTTATTAGAGACAGGGTCTCACTGAGTTGCTAAGTGCCTCGCCATTGCTGAGGCTGGCTTTGAACTCGCGATCCTCCTGCCTCAGCCTCCCAAAGTGCTGGGATTACAGGCGTGCGCCACCGCGCCCGGCTCCGAATCTATATTTTAAATGTAGGCTCTCCAGAGTTCCAGACTTGTACATTCAATTGCTTTTTATACATCTCTATGTGGCACCTCAAACACATCTTATCTCAAATTGAACTCACCAGGTCCTTCTCCTGCCCAATTATGCTCCTATTCTTTCTCTCAGTGAATGGCACTGTCCACATCCATCCAATTACTCAGGCCAGAAACCTGAACACAATGTCTTATGCTATTAGCACAAAGTTCTGTCATTTTACACTCTCTAGAAGCCACATGTTCTACTATATCACTCCTGTCTCTGCTTTAGTTAAAGTCCTCTTTTCTTCATACTTTAATTTGTGCATGTGCCTGCTGACTGGTTTCCCCCTTTCCAATTTACCATCTCTCACTAAAGTGCTGCATGTGTGTTTCCTACAATCCAGGATGTGGAGGAGTGCAGTCCCACCAAGCTCCTGGAGGAAAGAGAGCCAGACTTCTTCCTAAGTATGACTAATGACCTCTGAAGAGTTCGAAAAGATGCCTACTGGTTCTTTGATATCCTGGACTTTGAGTTGGTTTTATTTCTAGATCTAAGGAATGAATTGTCTTTGATTATTTCTTAGTTCTCCAATGTTTAATGTCACCCATCCTTGGTTTGGCTTGCTGGTGTTTGCAATCAAATTGTCATCACTTTATTAAGTATGGCAGGGTTCTTAGGAAAAGAAACAACTGACATTATTTGATTTTCAGTCAGATGCTCACAGGTGACACATCAGCAAAAAGCACCCTTTCAAGAAGCTTGGAGCACATGGTGCTAATGGCTACAGCTACTTACTTTTGTCATTATAGTGAGGAAGTAGCCAACATGATATGTAGACAAAGGGGTATACACCCATAAAGCGCTACTTAACAAAATCAGGCAGTTGGATGGCTTTGGCCCACATGCTATCAGTGGTGGTTTGCCAACTCCTGTTTTAAAGGAAGAGAAGATTGAGGTAAAATTAGCCACAAACTAGGTCTCCATCAATCAGGGCTGCCCAAAACAGAGATGTTCTCTGCATGCAGGAGATCCCCCCCTGTGATGTGCTCTTGGCTCCGTGTGATGTCTCCAGCACAGGAAACAGCAGCTGTGTATTTCCATTGCCACAGAGGATCAGGCAGACCCTCTTCTTTAGGGATAGAAATGTGACTAATAAATTCAGTCAATTAAAGATATCAACTAATACACCTGACTTTGGACATGTTAAACAGAGGTGAATTCAGTTGTTATCGCCTCCTCACACAGAACTGATGGAGTCCTCAAGTCAGGCAAGGCCATCCAGCATCAGTCTAGTTACCTTGATGTTTACTCTTCTGACATTTTATTGTGAGTTTTGCAAGGACTTTATAACATTCCTCTTTAATGGCTTTGTGCCTGTGGTTTTGCCAAAATCCCTGCAAAACTCATTGTTTAGACTTGTTCTTTTCCTTTGGGAAGTTTCTGACCTGAGCTGTGTTAGGTTCAGGGTCTCTCCTGCTGTCTTTCTTCTCCTTCCCACTATTGTGACTTTAAGTTGTTGGACCATAAGTGACTCTTATGAGCCATATCCTTGATGCTATTTCTGTCATGGCTGCTTTCTCATGGCACTCATGTAAGTCTTTCTTTTTTAACTTCTAGGGACTTGTAAGCATAGAGAGGATGGCTCAGGGGCCACCTTCTTAACAAACTGCACAAAAAGCAATGGCCATTTATTTCCCTGAAAATAACCTGCAAGTTTGGAGTAAAATGTTTGGGCTCCTATTAATGTTCTGCAAGGGCAAAAGAAAGACTTTCCCCACTGTCCTAATTTCTAAGACATTTCCTAGTCTCTTGATTTCAACCTTGAAAGATGAGAAAGATCAAAGAGTTTATCAGCCTCCTGGCTGTTAGCAGCTGTAGAAGAGCTGTTCCCTTATAATTCTTTATTGTGTTACTATAGCTGCTTCTACTCTTTTACAGGGTGGACGTAGGAAAAGAAGATGTTCTGATGCTGTGATGTTGAAGCCTGGTAAAGGACCCCTGGGTCTTGGCTGTTGCATCCTGGAGAATACCAAGCTGTGAGTACACCTTTGTTAGGGTTCTGAAAAGATCTAATACAGGTTGAGGAAACTTTGTTCTCTGGAAAGGCATGTCATGAGGTCTTAAAAGTTTCTGCCTTCCAGGAAAATCTCCATTGCTGATACTATTTATGTGGGTATAAGTGTCATTGAATATACCTCAATTATAGTGTTTTCCTAGCTGCCAATATAAACTGAGGTATAATAAAAAGCATTGATCAAACTTTTCAAGCTTATGTTCTAAAATGCTTTCTATATGGGCAATGATTGGTAAGAGGTCCATTAGTATTGTGTCTTAGATAAACTTGGAGGAGAATCAATATTGTACAAATGTAAAGTGTCAGAAGGTTTATGAAACAGAAATAGTTTCTCTGGGACTCATCCCAGAACACGACCAGAGAGGAATGGCACAGACTGAAACTATTCACTCATCACAAAGTTTAGAAGTGAGTTCTAGAGAGAAAGCCCTGCAAGTCCTTCACTTCCTGAGGAGATTTCATTGGTCTGAGAAGAGTTTGTGAAATTGTCCAGAAGAACTTCCCTCAGTCTTGGGGAAGGAGTATGGCTACACTGGGTTTCCAGTGTTGACCATGAAACTCCATTTTATAGGTTTTGACTTACAACTTGAGCTTGGTGTCATGAGTGTTTAATTTAGTCAACTTCACTGAGAGTGACAAGGAAGCAGTGGTGAGTGGCCAGCATGGGGCTGGACATCGCGTGGAGCACGTCAAGGTCTACTGTGCCTGGTGAGGAAGATGTTGGGCACGATGCACTTATTCTACCTAGACATCCCTGTGAAACAGGGATGGGATAAAGTCTGAGCACAGTTTGTGAAGAATGCCCACATTACAGACCCCCAGGGTGGTAGAACTTTTCATCATCAAGGGGAAGATGGAACTGAAGGAAACCAAGTGTGGAAGCAGCAGACACATGTTGTGTGGTTCTTCCACGAAACAGAAGCCACCAGGCTGAAGGGTTTTCTGTTCAAGTTCTATGTTGGGCATGACCCATGAAGCTACTTAATAGAAAGGCACATTTTGATGTTTAGTTATTTTAGAGTACAAATAAACTCTTATGATGGTAGCTTAAAAGAAAAGAGTGAAGAAGAAGCTGAATCAGAATAGGTCGTGAAATACTATATTTTCTCTATGTTCTGGAGCACTAGGGATAGGAGATGAGGACTCACAAGAGATTACATCTAAGAGTCTGGAGAACTTAAAGCCTCAAGGAATGGGGACTTGGTCTGGGGGAAAAATACTGCTTTTGGGTTTGGCATCACATGGCAGATGTGGGGTGGAGGCTTTTCTCACAATGGGAGCCTCATCCAGCCTTCTGTTGGGAATGTGGGTATCTATGAAGAGCACCTGGGGAGATGGCAGGTACCTGATTCTTATATGCATCATGGAAGAGCCAAGCCTAATGGCACATGTCTATAATCCCAGCTTCTTGGGAGGATGAGGCAGGAGGACCACAAGTTCTAGTCAGTCTCACAACTTGGTAGGAACTTGTATCAAATAATTAAAAAGGGCTAGGAATGTAGCTCAGTGGTAAAGCATCCCTGGATTCAATCCTTAATCACAGAAGAACCCCTTGGGGTTCAACCAGTTATGTCCTTATGCTCACATCTGTCCATTTAAGACATGCTTCTAAGTCCAGATGCAGTGCCCTGGTGTGGCCCTTCCTGAGGTATGGATTTGCCTGAGAAAGAAACTACACATTGAATTAGTAAGGCAAGGAAGGTCAATATCACAGAACAGTGAAATGGAAAGAACTCCAGTTTCTTCTGGCCCTGGGGTTCTTAGACCTGGCTCTGCCACTTAGTAGCTGTGGGTCTTCTGTGCCTCACCTTCCTTCTATTCCTGGAAATGGTTCCATAGTTTCTGAGATTTCTTCCAGGTCTAGAAATCAACAGGAAGATGGGGTTTGAAGGAAAGACTTAAAAACTAACCAGCAAGGAGATATGATGCCTTAAAAAATGTCCAGATGATCACCAGTTATCATGCCCCCTAATAGTACTCCCCTCCCTCTCTCACTCCCTCCCCCCTTCCTTCCTTCCTTCCTTTCCTTTCTACCTTCCTTCCTTCTTCTGCTTTCTTAGATGTAGTTGAATCACATGTTGTTTTCCTGACCAAGCCAAGTCCTTCAAATATTAAACTTGGAGAACTATTGAAAAAAATGTCTCCTCTCCAGTCCTCTCAAATTTTGGCTTTGTGTTTGTTGGGTTTTTAGGGTCAAAACTTAACATTCTTCATGCAATAGCCTATGTCAGTGTTTTACATCCAACCAGGTACAGTCATTTCTTGGCTTTCTCTTGTAGACAAGGCAATCTATACTCTGTCAATAGGTCTAACCAAAGCATGACATATACAAGGAGCTTTTACATTAGGAAAAGCAAATACAGGGCCTAGGGGCTGCTATTCCTTGTTTCTCTGCTCATGACATGACTTCAGAATCTTCCTCAACACAGTGCTTCAATCACTCCGAAATGAAGTTGGCTTGTGACTTTAAACTCATGCATAATTGTGTTTTCTGACTTAACATTGAATGACATCTCTGACAATTCTTTCTTTATGTTAAAAACATACTGGTTATAGACCACAGGAAACTTATCTTTCCATAACTCAGTAATATTTCTTGTATTTTCATTACCACATGGCCATCTTTGTGATGACTAGCTAACCTCTATCATGATGGTTAGTCTCTACCTCTCAGGGAGAAACGTTACCTCTACCAACAAATAAATATCTGTCAAAGAACAATTACTATTGATTTGTAGAAGCTGGGAGAAGAAAATACATTGCCAAATAGTTTCCACTGTTTCAAAGACCTTTAATGAAATGTTTTGTTATAAAGGATGATGATTTCAGTAGAGCACAATGATTGTTCTGTTATATAGACATAAACTGTTTAACATTCAGATATACCAATGAAAATACCTGAAATACTATTTTTTTTCCTTTTGGAAAAATTTCAGATGTCATTCTAACACTATTAAAAAATCACAATATTTTGTTTCCAAGGTAGAAACTCAACTAAGGCCAATTCTGACTTTTACTTACTTGGAATCAAATAATAACAACAAAAAAACCCATATTCTCAAAAATTTTAGTCTATCAGTTTCAAATACAGTATTGAAAATGTCAGCTGCTTAGATTTGATAACACAACACTCCCAAACTAAGTGCATTGTAAGTTTTCCTCTTTCCCAGTAGGCATAAGCTTGTCTGAAGCATTCTGCCACAAAGTGTGCTTTGTAGATATTTTGAAGTTTGAAGATGTTAATTTCCAATGAGTCAGCAGGAAAAGAATATCTGGCACCAGCTGGAGAAATATATTAAAAACAAAATCTTCTCCCAATCTAGCAATCTTTTCCCTAAAGGTAATAGAGGAAGAAAATATTTTTGTTATTGAATAAATATTAAACTGGAATATATTTTATATCCCAGGCAATCTGCTAAGAGATTTCAAAGATGGAAAGAAATCCCAGTCTTATGTAGCCAAGCAGATACAACCCATTGCAAACATGTTTTCAAGATAAGCAATAACTTGTCCTCAAGTACGAGGACTTGACAATACCGTTTGTCACACACAGTTTTTCCAAACTTTACCTGGTAATAGAAGTGACCATCTGTGTTAGCTAATTAACTTTATCTGGAGAATAAATAAACTCATCCTTTTATAGTAGGAGGTAGTTTTGTAACTTGGAGCAAGGAGCCCACCGGCCTTAGCCTCCTACTCTGCAATAGAAACTGGGATATAGGGATGTTATTTCTCTTGATGCTTTCACTTCAGAGATGCCTCCCAGCTTCTTGAAAGACATTCCTGGGTCATAAAGCAGACAAAAGGCAAAGAACAAGAGGCCAATCTAATCTTCTAATGGATTTATATACATTTCACAGAGAAAAGGCAATCTTTTTTAGATAATCACAATCTTTCTTAGATAAATGCTTTGAGAAAAAGGAGGGGAAGAAAATCATGTACCTATTTTCAGCAGGCAGAGTTAAGTCTTAGTTAAATTTCTATTTGTCCTTCCATACCTAAACATGTTAGAGGTAGAGGACTCTAAGAAGCTTGACAGAGTAATAGGAGCTGGGGTGGTATAAGAAAATAATTCGTCTAGGTAACAAGTCTTGGCAAGAAGCTGGTGTCCAGGTATGTGAATCGCTCACATACAGATCCAAACACACTCCCATAAAGAACTCTGCATGATTGAAGACTTGAATGCTGCGAATATACTTTGTATACAAACTGTTTTGTGTAAAAAGATGCTCTATATGTATAGTATGAACTGTAATATATACTACTATAAATAAAAATTAAAAAAAAAAAAGAACTCTGCAGGATGGGAAAGGAAACTGAAACTCAAGGAATGAGAGGTGGCAGTATCAGGGTGAGGCTTTCACTGAAAGCCAGCTCACTACAATTTCCACTCTTGCTCCTGTCTGCAAGTGCCAGCTGATATTTTTTAATTGATGGCTTCCTTTTGATGTTGAAGACATTTCAATATGCGCCTTCCTTACATCTTTTCTATATTTATTCTTCATCCTTTTGTCCCAATTTTTCTTCAATTCTTGGTTTTCTGCAAAACGGTAGTCAAACATGCCTTACTTCCCTGCCCCCTAAATTGGAGACTTTCTATTTATACTTGAATATGCATCTTATTTTCAAATTTTGTACATTTTAAAAAATTCTGAGCTTACTAGGGGACCTTCATGGAAGTCTCTATTGATGTAGTCTTCTCTCCTACTTATTCATATTTCAAAAAAATTATACAACACTTATTTGAATATATTTTTATCTTTTTAAACCAAGATTTGATGTTATGTAATAAAATTTATTTTAAAAATCTTCCAACTTGGTGAGTTACTTTCATTTATAATGGAGTGGAGTGTGTCATCAAGCTTTTCTTTCTTTGTAATGTCTTGGAATCTGACTTCTGAGATGCACATACTTGACAGGGTCAACTTCCCCTTTTCCCAGCTATTGCAAATGCAAGGTGATGTTGTTAGTTTCCCCCAAGGTTTTCACATTTTCATTTAACCAACTCTTTATATCCTATTAGAGTAGCAGTTTCCATAGACTACTTTCCATATTTTTAAAGAGAAACTCATTTTGGATGGAAAGTCCTGGGTTTCTCTCCCACTTGTGTAACTTGTGCCCATAAAGCTTATAATCTGTATCAAGATTCAATCATGCATTTTCTCAATATGGCAATTGGTCTGCTATGTAGATTTTTTTCAATCAATCAGTCAGTCCTCTATCCCTTCCCCATGTTTTCCTAAAATCAAATGTTCTGAAGCATCTTCTCACTGTCTAGTTTATGTTTTTTCTTAGAAACATATTTGCTCAACAATAAAATTTACTACATCCTCTTTTCTAATGACCTCTTTCTCTTGAAACTGGTCTCTGTTTCTTCTATTCCAGCTGGTTTTGCCAACAGATATGGATAAAATTCATGGGGTGTATACCACTTTCTGTCTCATATGACATGTGTTTTCATATATTTGTTAACATGCTGCAACTGAAATAATGGATAGGCCCTGTCTTCATTTTAAGTTTTCCCTGTTGTTGCCTCCTGTAAGGTTTGATATATAGGTGTTTGAGAGCTATAAATAAGGGAATGAGGCATATCTTGATAATCTTTTTACAGGTTAACACAAAACTAATATTTTAAGTTATTTCATGACTTTCCTCTTGATAAGACTTAATAGAGCAATCAGATAAGAATAATAATTAATTTAATAGCAAAAATGGGGCAAGCAGTCCAAAGTCAATTGACAAATCAGAGACAAAGATCATGTTAAAGGAATTAGGAACAAATAAAAATGAAAGTAAATTCAGGTCAGAATGATTTAAAAGCCAAAAACTAGTTTTGTAAGTCTTTTATAATTGGTTATTCTGTCTATAAATCAATGCATAAATGATCATTCAGAAGTAGTGAGTGGGGTTAGTGTCCTGCTTACTTACAATCCTGAATAGGATATCATGTGATGGCTCTGTGCTTTAGGCTTTCTAACTTCTAACCCCTCAATTGCTTATTGTGATTTATTAGCATGATAAGTGGAAAAGACAGTTGGTGCTTTTTTTTTTTCCTTATTAGAGAAGGATGCTGGGAAAATATGCTTTGGGCTTAAAAAGCAATTTTTGGAAAAAATTAAACCAAAATAATGTTCTTCCTTAGAATATTCAACCAGTTTAAGGCCACAGCTAGCAAGCCCCATTTGTTTTAAACCTTTTATGAACATGGTGTAAGTCACTTGAATGGGGATGAGTTGGATATGCTCCTCTGGGAATTTGTGCCTGCCTCTATATTAAAACAATTATTAAAATAGTTTAAATTTAATAATACACTTAAGGAAAGTTAGGATGTGAACAACATGTAAAATGAGAAGTACTGACTTTTAAGGGGGTTGTGCTTTTGTTTTTTTTTTGTTATATATATATATATTTTAATTTTATTTTTATAATTTTTAATATGTACAACTCATAGTGCAAATATTTAGTATCTTTTTACATACAACTGTTTGTATACAAAGTATATTCGTACAATTCAGGTCTTCAATCATGCATTAAGGAAAATGATATCCGTCTCATTCAACCACCTTTTTTTTTTTCTCCCCCTCCCTCCCCTCTTGCTCCCTCCCTTACCCTCCCTTCCCTTGACCATTCTAGTGTTCCTCTAATCCTCCTATGTACCCCCATCCAACAATACTTTGAAATAGCCTCCTTATATAAGAGAGAACATTTGGTACTTGGATTTTTGAGACTGACTAACTTCACTTAGCATTATGTCTTCCAACTTCATCCATTTACCTGCAAATGCCATTAATTTGTTTTCTTTTATTGCTGAGTAAAATTCCATTGTGCTTATATACCACATTTTCTTAATCCACTCATTTACTGAGGGACATCTAGGTTGGTTCCACAAGGGGTTGTGCTTTTGTAAGGGGAGTTTAGTCATGGCCAGTGGCTGGGAGGCGTTTGGGGAGAGACATAAGGAATCAGAAAATTTGGGACTTGAGTCCAGTCATCAATAATTTCAAAAGTCCCACACTCAATTTTTTTTTAAATCAGCATATATTAAAAGCAGAAAAAATGTATAAACTTGTGATTTCTATTGACAATGATGACAAAGCCGTAAGTTTGAGATACAGAGAAAGGTGATTATCAGAACTTCTTGAGGCAAACGTAGGTTGGAAAGCAATAGTTTTGAGGGGTAACTGTCAATTTCACTATGTCTTCAGAGAGAAGGAGAGAGGAAAGAAGAGTTTACTTAGTCCTGGAGCATTAAAGCCGTGCTTAGTCTTAATAGTTTACGGTGCAAATGGAAGCCACCCGGGATTTGGATGAGTGACTCCCATTTCAAGTCCTGGAACAGTCCATTATCTTCTCAGTAATCCTGTAACTTCCTCATGGAGTTTGTCTTTATTATTAACATGTGTTTTTTACTTAAAAAATAGATGTTTAAAGGACATTTTTAGATTTAGAAACATTGAACAGATAGAGTTCCTCTGAACCATTCCTCCAACTTCCCCTATTATTAACATTTTACATTACTATACTACATTTGTTACAGCTAATGAAACAATTTTGACGTTATTGATAGTCTATAGTATATTCATATTTTCTTTTTTTTTTTCCTACCCAATTTGCTCTTTTTGTTCCAGAATCCCATCCAGGATACCATATTATATGATAGTCAGGTCTCTTTAGGCTCCTCTTGGATATAATAGCTTCTCAGATTTTCTTGTTTTTTTCTTTTTTGGTGGGGAGTACCTGGGATTGAACTCAGGGGCACTTGACCACTGAGCCACACCCCAGCCCTATTTTGTATTTTATTTAGAGACAGGGTCTCACTGAGTGCTTAGCGCTTCGCTTTTGCTGAGGCTGGCTTTGAACTCACTATCCTCCTGCCTTCTACCTCAGCTGTTGGGATTATAGGAATGTACCACTGTGCCTGGCAGATTTTCTTGTTTTGATAACAGTTTATTTTAATTTTTTGGTGGTGCTGGGGATTGAACCTAGGGCCTCACACATGCTAAACACATGCTATACCACTGAGCTACGCCCTAGCAATAGTTTTGAGGGGTAACTGTCAGGCATATTGTAGGATGCCTCACTAGTAGAATTGTGCAACATTTTTCTAACTTTTAGGCTGGGATTAGCAGTCTTATAAGGAAGACCATAGATTGAAGGGCCACTTTCATCAAAAGTACATGTTATCACCATGATTTATAACTGTTGATGATGACCTTGATCACCTGACTTAAGTAGTGCCTGTCAGATTTCTCCTTTCAGGCAGCATATATACATCATTTATTTGGAATTCTTCTGAATGAAGTATTTGTCTTTTCTCCTCATTTATTAACCTATGCAATCATGTATTTTTTATAATCAGTATGAACTCGTGGATTTTATATTTTGGGTTATAGTCTAGCATTACTTTATTTTGTTGCTCAATTGATTCTAGATTTGGTCACTGGGAATTTTTTTTTAGTTGGCTTCTGTGCTCTAGGCTCATCTTCTCGTCTTGCATATTTCTTGTACCAGTCCTAGAAACAGCCATTTGACACTCAAGTTTGAGAACCAGTAGTGCAGTGTAATATATACACATATATACATACATGGGAGGAAAACATAAAGGTCACCATATTGGAAATGTAGGCAAAGTGAGTTAGATGCTATTTCAAGTATAATTAAATGCCATGGAAGTTTTAGTCAGGGGAGAGGTATTCTTTGATCTATCTATCTTTGACCTATTTTTTTTTTTTTTTTTTTTTTTTTTTTTTTTGTGGTACCGGGGATTGAACTCAGGGGCACTCGACCACTGGGTCACATCTCCAGACCTTTTTTTGTATTTTATTTAGAGACAGGGTCTCACTGAGTTGCTAAGTGCCTCGCCATTGCTGAGGCTGGCTTTGAACTCGCGATCCTCCTGCCTCAGCCTCCCAAAGTGCTGGGATTACAGGCGTGCACCACCGCGCCCGGCTTCTTTGACCTATTGACTGAATAGATAATAGATTGTAAGCAAAAGCAAGGCTGAAGGAAGAAGAGGCAACCTAGGAGGCCATTATATTTAACCTAGAGAAAACTGACAATGCTTTGGACTAAAGTGGTAATAATGGAAATAATGATGGCTGGTTTCTGTTTCAGAGCTAGAACGCAAAGTATCAGCTGAAGGATTGATGAATGACATATGTGAGAAGGAGATGAAGGGATGAAGGGGACAAATCAAAGATAGAAATGAAGGACCCAAAGGCAAGGAATCAAGAATAATGGTTAAGTGATGTAGGGAAGCTATCAGAAGATCAAGATTTCTGTTTTAGACATGTTAAATTCGAGATGCCCATTAAACATACAACCAAACACATAATACACACAGTTTCAGGTTTCTAAGTAGGCACACAGGCTTGAATTTGGAGAGAAGTTAGGGGCAGAGATGTGAGTGTGGGAATGCTTATCATCTAGTTGATGTTGAGAATCTTGTGACTATATGGTATTGCTTTTGGGAGAAGATTTTAATAAAGTAGACAAATGTGTGAGGAATAACACTTAGAATTAGGCAGAGGAGGAAAATCTAGTAACAGAGACTAGGAAGGAGAAACCAGTGGAAGAAAAATATGGAGTTCAGTATCACAGAAGCCAAGGTAAGAACATGTTTCAGGAAGGAGGTAGTAATAACATTGTAGGATGCTGTGAGAGCTAGAGGAAGAGGACATCAGAGATTGCCCTTTGACCTCAGAAAGGAGGAAGTAGTTGGTACTTTTGACAAGAGCTGTTTCAGTGGTGGGGTAAAAGTTGATTTGAAGTGGTTCCTAAGCAATTAGATGGTGATGTTATGGGCCAGGCTATATGGGCAATGACAAAACAGACTCCATTTTACCCTCAGACTTCATATCATGTAAGAAATGCTTCTCCCATGGTAAAGCCCCTCCTCTGTACCCATTAATAGTTACCTAGCATAACATACTTGGCAACACAAAATAGCAATTCTTATACAATGTAAAATTGTTCTCTGTGTTTTCCCTTTTTCTTTAACAGTGTACCTTGCCAGAGATTGTCTAGACATTAGTAACCATTCTCTAACTTCTACTGAACTACGGTCATTTTGACCCACTTCCTTTCTGCTTGCTTGCTGCTATGCCAATCTGGAAAGTCCCATGGAAAATACCAATGTACCCATTGTATTGTCTTGCTAACTGCCCAATTCAGCTTCTGTACCTGCTTGCTTGCAGCTACCTCAACCCAGATGTGTTTTTTGCCTTTAAATATCCCAACATGCTCAGGCTTGGGGCTGTTTTCTGCAGAGACAACTTGGTCCTGTAGGAAGCAGTCCTGGCCAGTTGGAATAAAGACTCTTCAGTTTGGACAAAACTGGGACTTGGTGTGTTTTCTGAGCAACCTGCCCACAACAGTGAGCGCTATTGACAACTATTGACTATTGACAACTCTTTAGATTAACTTTGTTGTAAGGGGTATGCAAAAAATAAGATAATAACTTTATGGCAATGTGGGATAAAGGAAAACATTTTTAAAGATGTGAAATATTTGAATGTATTTGTGTGCCAGTGGGAATGATCCAGTGGAAGGGCTAAAATGATAATGTGGAAAAGGGAGATTACTGTTATTTAGTAAAGAACCAAGGACAGTATGGGATGGTTACATTTTCATAAGGGTGGAGGAAGATGAAAAGGTCTCAATAGTGAGAATCCTGGAGACTACAGAGAATAAGTGTGGCATGCCAAAAGCAAACTTCAGCTAATACTAAACTTACACATAGGACTTGGACTTGTTCTGATTCTGACTCTAATCATGTCTATGTCTTGGTGTGTATCTTTTCTATAAGTGTGTTTAATCTGAAGGATAAGTTGTGTAAAAAGATACAAGTGAAATTTAGTTAAATTGAAAACCAATTTAACTAAATGAATTTATCAAGGGAGCTTATAGGAATTAACTACAACAAGATAACAGAAGTAGTATAAACAAGAAAAGAGACACAGCTGAGAAATCAAGTGACAATTGTAACTGGTTTCTGTAGGAGAAATAATTTGGATCAAATTGAAAGACAGGGAAGGTAGAGGAAGGTTAATTGTAAAGGGTTATTTATAGGTTCCTATCTCTTCCATTCTGTAGTCTATGAAAGCACAGACTATGTAATACTTATGTAGGTGAGAATTGTACATAAAAAGTAAGCACATTCTGGTGATTTTTCAGAAATGCCTTGACAGTATCACTTTTGAAAAATTTCGTTCTGACTCTCTAGGACAGGACTGTGCCCGTCACAATTGACAACTTAGCCTGAGGAAAGAGAAAGAGCAGGATAACTACTAGGATGACACAGCCATGTGCCATATCACATCACTAAAGACATTCTTCTCTCCTTCCCAGTGCTTCATTTCCACCTCATATATACTTTTGTCTTTAATGACAGGAAAGAAGGTAGCTATTTTAGAGAGGATGTCAAATAGGATGGTTAACAATTGGGGTTCAGGGTTGGATAGCCTATGTTTGAATCTAAGCTTTGTTTCTCATTATTTAGCTTTAAAAAATGTTTCAGTTTCATCATCCATCAAATTGGAATAACAGCACTCCTGCCCCATGGGATTGATAGGAGGTTTAAATCTGATAATCTCCTAATTAATATATTAGTCCATATTTTGGTTGCTACAATGGAATACCACAGATTATTTAATTTATAAAGAACAAAGGCTTATGTAACTTGCAGGAGCATGGTGCCAGCATCTGCTTGATTTCAGGAGGGGGTCTTTTTGCTGCATCATGACATGGTGCAGAGCGTCACACACGAGACAGAGCAAGTGTGCTAGCTCAGGTCTCTTCCTCTTCTAAAGCTACTGATGCCATTATGGAGGCCCCACCCTTATGACCTCATCTAATCCTAATTACGTCCCAAAGGCTCTACCTCAGAATATGTTAAAATATTAATTTGGAAATTAAGTTTCTAACACATGAAATTTGGGGAACACATTCAAACCATAGCATACACTTCAAAGCAAGCAAATAGCATTACTGTCTACAATGTTTCTAGAGGAACAGTGGCTAAGGTACACTTGATTACCAACAACATTGTAGGCATGTTATAAAATTTATTATCCTTAAACCCTTTGAGTTAGTTGGTTTCCATTTTATGGATGAGGAAACTGAAATTTATCAAGATTAATGCTTGCCCATGTGTCTATGTAACCACTGAGTTAAAACCCAGGTCTGTCTGATTAAACACCTATATTTCTTTTGCTTATATGATGCTTTGGTTCACTCAACTGAGTTTGGAATTGAGGCCAAAAATAAATAATCATGATTATAAATCAACATAGTTGTGACTTGTATTTGTTTGAGGATACTATTATTCTGACATGTCCACTGCTCTGTTCACCATTTATTTACTCTTTTTAATACATATTTTTAGTTGTAGGTGGACACAATACTTTTATTTTATTTATGTATATGTGATGCTGAGGATGGAACCCAGTGCCTCATGCATGCTAGCTAGGTGAGTGCTCTACCACTAAGCCACAACCCCAGCCCCATCACCATTTTTAAAAAAAAGTGGTTTTGAATACTGGCTGCAGATTGGAATTATCTGGGTAGATTAACATACATTTGCCTGGGTCTAGCCCAGAGATTATGAATTAATTGTTCACAAGACTTAGGCATTGAGGCTTTTAAAGTTCCCCAGATAATTCTAATATGTAACTAAGACTGAGAAGCATTACACTACTTCATTCCCCACAGTTTTTTCTGAGCAGCAGTGGTTGTATTTCAGGTCCCTTTCTTTCCTACCCAATTTATTGGATGAAGATCAGTTAGGCTGGGGTTGTGGCTCAGCGGTTGAGCACTCGACTGGCACGTGCAGAGCACTGGGTTCGATTTTCAGCACCACATAAAAATAAAATAAAGGTATTGTGTCCAACTAAAACAAAATATTTGGAAAAAAAATCAGTCAACCCACAGAATAAAGGCCCAAGGAATGCCTTTATATAAAAAGATACAACAGGATGATAAAATTTTCTTTTTGAAACTTGTGAAATACCAAGAAAGAAGGTTGTAAGCTAGTAGTTCCCAATTTTTTTTTTTTTTTACATTAGACTCACCTGGAAGCTTTTAAACCTTCTAAAGGCCTAGGTTGCCTTGTATACTTCAAATCAGAGTGTCTGGGGTGGGGGGAGTTAGGTATTGGTATGTTTTAAAGATCACAGGCAATTACAAGGTGCATCAAAGTTTAGGAACTTCTACAGTAAATAGTGACAGCTTAAGCCTAATGGGCACAATGGATAAGAATTTATCAAACTTAAATGCAAATTTTGATTCAGTAGGTCCAGAGTGGTACCCAAAGTTCTGCATTTCTGATGAGTTCTCAGGTGATGCTGATGATGCTGTCCACACATCACATTATAAGTAGCAATGAGAGAGTTTGAGAAACCCAGGAAGGAGCCACAAACCACAATAAAGAGCTATACATTTGGGGGCTGGGGTTGTGGCTCAGCGGCAGAGCGCTCGCCTCGCATGTGCGCGGCCCAGGTTCGATCCTCAGGACCACGTAAACATAAATGCATTGCATTGTGTACAACCAAAGTAAATAAATAAATTAAAAAAAAGCTATACATTTGGAGATCACAACAAAAGTTATGGAATAGAGCAAGATCAGGCTGGTCTATAGGAAGAAGAAAGTGGAATAGATGACTGTTGAGTTAGCCTGATGGAGAAGCAGTGCAGGGGAAAAAACTTTGAAGCTGAGATTCCTATATGCTTTTTGGATATAGACAGACCTTTCAGTTCATGCTATTCCTTAAAATTCAGTTTGGATTTCCTAAGTTCCTGGGCACATGTGTTCTTATATCAAAACTTCATTAACTGAGGCAAGTGGCACCAGACACTGTTGATTACTCAAGATGTTTTCTCTCAATTTTGATCACATATTATTTATCTACTACTGCATAACAAATCACCCTCAAGATTTATTGTTTTAAAACAACAAACATTTATAATTTTGGGTGGTCAGGAATTCAGGAGCAGCTGGGTTGGGAGTTTCTGACTCAGTATCTCTCACGAGTTTGCCATCAGGGTGATGGTGAGGGGTACAGTCATCTGATGACTTGACTGGTGCTGGAGGATTTGCTTCCAAGAGGGCTTGCTCACCTGGCTGTTGCCTGGGGTTTCAGTTCTCACCATAGAGGATTCTCCCTAGAGTGTCCTTATAACACGGCCATTGGTTCTTCCCTAGAGTGAGAGATTCAAGAAAGAGAGGGACTGAGCTGGAAGCTGCAGTGCCTCTTATAGTTTACCAATCAAGTCATACACCATCACTTTCACTTCATTCTATTTGTTAGAAGTGAGCCATTAAGTCCACTTCATTCAAGGGAAGGGGAATGAGGTCACACATTTTAAAACAGTATCAGAGAATTTGTAGGCATTTTCAGACGTTTACAGGTGTTTCCCCCTTTTTTGCACAGTTATGTGCTTTAGAGAAAGTTGAATATATTCTCAGCAGGTGACTCCTCACTGGTTGAAATCAGTGGCTCTCAAAGTACATTGGTATCAGCTGGGAGTTGAGTATGCAATTACTCAACTTACTCCAGGTTTACTAAACAAGAAATGGGGGTGTAGGACTCAGTGACCTTTTAACATGCTCTCCTGGCAATTTTAAAACAGGCTCACATTTGAGAACCACCAGTCTCAATTGAATTGGTAATTCAATTACCTTTGCTTGGTTGGAACCCAGTTCTGGCCAAGGAGCTGTGAGTGAATATCCACTGGGGTTTCTGGGAGACTATTCACTGCTGTAAAAGCAGCATTACCATCTATGCTCTAATATGAGATATTGAAGTGGCTTTAAGCTATCTTGTTACCAGCCTGAAGTTTGAAGACATCAGAGCCAAAGTATAAGAAATTTGGTGACTTAGATGTATCTGTATAGATGCCACTCTGCACTGTGGACTTGTGATTAGGTGAGCTATTAAATTCTCTTATTGTTTATGTCAGTTTGAGGCAGTTTTCTGTTATTCGCAGATGAAATACTAAAAACCCAAGTGAGTCCTTGAAACCAAAGTGTTGCTCAGTGGTGTCCATGTCTGTCAGCACCTTTGGGATATGTATGAAATTTGATAATAATTTTGTGCTAACTCCTAGAGATTCATTATGCTTTAAGTAGCACAGCATGGAGTATGGCTCCCACAGGTGATTCTAAGATGCAGGCAGTGCTGAGAACTGTTGATGAATAAAACTACTGCCTTGTTCTCAAAGAATTGAGAACAGTTTTTTTTCCCCTTTGATATCATACTCAAACTATCCTAGAATGAGAACTATATAAAGTACAAGAAGCAGATGGCAGTATCCTGGGAAGTGGGATAAAGCTTACCTTTTTCTTATACAGTTGATACTAAAATAGCATTTGTTAGGTCAACATGATTACTTCTCTGTACCTATAATGAATTCCTTCTAATTAGCTTTCTGATATTTCTAGTTTCTTCTTAGTCTGAAGGTTCTGTGTGGGGCACATGTGTGAACATCACTTCCTACCAGTTTCTTGAGGGACTCACTTTTGTAGGGACTCTTTCTTTGCTTACACTGAGAAGGTTAGGTGATTCCAGCAACATTTTCTCTAACACTATTAAGATATGATTCATTTATGTGTAGGTTCGAATTTTTGTTTTTTCTGTCTCCTTCCTACTGCCTTTTCTCATTGTATAATTTCAGCTGAAGTAACCCAGTAGGACATATGTGTCACGATTTTCATTATAATACTGGGCATCAGTGATAACCCAAGAATCCATCATTAGGGGAATGGAAAAACAATGGGGTGGATACACTCCAAGGAATACCTTGTTACAGTTAGAAGCAATGGATTAGAAGTGAATTCAACTAAATAGTTAGAACTTAAAGCACTGTTAAGTGAAAAATATAAGAACAGGGAAAAGTTTGTAGCATAATGTTAGTTTTACAAATTAAAAGCACATTGATTTCAAGATAGCATGAGTCCCTTTTTCAAAGGATTCTATTAGTGTGTTACAACATGCATATGTATTTGAATATATAAGCATATACATATGAGTATATGTGAGTACGTGTATATATGTATATCCAAACATTCACAAGATCTATCCCTTGCCTTATAAAGACCTCTAAAAACTTGAAATACACTGTGGGATTTGAATATGCATAACAGAGTCTGAGAGTTGCATATTATGTAACTTTAGGGATAAGATGAAGCTTAACCTAAAGGCTTATTTAAACACACCAGTCTCTGGGGGGACCATTTGTGCAGGTTTACAATAATACAAAGGCCCAATCCAGGGTCAAGGAGGAGTAAAAAAAATCCCGCCAGTGTTCCACTTGTTTTATGGGAAAATTTTCTAATTTACAAAAGGGCACATATGGACTAGTGGGGTCCCATCTCGTGACTTTCATTTTGGGAGCTTAGTGAGTTTTGATTAGAGAATGAAAGCTCCTGGAGGATGGAAACAGTCTTTTCTTCTCCCTCTGTCCAGTAATTAGCACAGTCATGGGTCATATGGCTCATCCCTCAAACATGTGTTGGAAGAATGAATTAGAAATGTTGGGTGCAATGTATGAAGACACGAAAGGTGTGAATATGTGAATATACTTTGTATACAACCAGAGATAGGTAAAAATGTGCTCTATAAGTGTAATATGAATTGTAATGCATTTTGTTGTCATATATAACAGCTTAGAATAAAAAAAAGAAGAAAAAGAAAATACTCCTGAAAAAGTACAAAAAAAAAAAAAAAAAAAAAAAAGAAAGGAAGGAAGGAAGGAAGAAAGAAATGTTGGGCACAATATTTGGGCGAAGTTTGAAATTTCTGGTAGAACATTAAGTGGAATATTAGTGAGTATTTTTAGAGGAAGTCTTTCCTCACAAATACACATATGAATCAAACTTGTGTTTGATAGTTTAACAAAAATGCCTTAATAAAATTTCATCTTAGTATGGTAGGCAGTATACTCTAGGGGTCAAAAGTTTGGGACTTGGATGTGGAGGGACAATTTGAAAGTGGGCCCTGAACCATCATCATCACCACCCACTGTGAGCTCCTTAGAAAGCATTTTTAGGATTCTCACTCAGACACACTGAGTCAAACTCAGCAGATGGATTTTTACACTCTGACTTAAGCCCTACAGGAGATTCTGATTCAGTGCTCCCAGATTCCTTAGCTTGGGCCATCTATCGTTCTGGTACTCATTCCCTTTGCCTTTTCCTCTCCTTAGGGGCCCATTTATTTACTTATTTATTTATCTATTTATTTAGTAATTATTTGTTCTAATTAGTTATACATGACTGTAGAATGCATTTTGATACATCATACATAAATGGAGTATAACTTCTCATTCTTCTGGTTGTCCATTCTAGAGTTAACAGCAGTTGTGTAATCATATATGCACATAGGGTCAGAATGTCCAATTCATTCTACTATTCTTCTTACCCCCATACCCGCCCTCCCCTTTTTTCACTCCACTCTGTTAAGTCCAAAGTACCTCTATTCTTTCCTAATCTCTCCCCCCATCCTTATTGTGAATTAGCATCCACATATGAGAGAAAATATTTAGCCTTTGGTTATTTAGGACTGGCTTATTTCACTTAGCATGATATTCTCCAGTTTCATCCAATTACCAGCAAATGCCATAATTTAATTCTTCTTTAAGGCTAAGTAATATTCCATTGTGTATATATACCACATTTTCTTTATTCATTTATCTGTTGAAGGGCACCTAGGTTGATTTCATAGTTTAGCTATTGTAAATTGAGCTATAAATATTGATGTGGCTGCATCACTGTAATATGCTGAGGTTGGTTTTATAGTTTAGCTATTGTAAATTGAGCTATAAATATTGATGTGGCTGCATCACTGTAATATGCTGATTTTAAGTCTTTTTGGTATAAACCCAGGATTGGGATAACTGTGTCAAATGGTGGTTTCATTCCAGGTTTTCTAAGGAATCTCCATACTGCTTTCCACGGTGGTTGCACCAAATTGCAGTCCCACCAGCAATGTATGAATGTACCTTTTTCCCTACATCCTCACCGACATTTATTGTTGCTTGTATTCTTGATAATTGCCATTCTGACTGGAGTGAGATGGAATCTCAGTGTAGTTTTGATTTTCATTTCTCTAATTGCTAGAGATATCGAACATTTGTTCATATATTTGTTGATTTATTGTATTTCTTCTTCTGTGAAGTGTCTTTATCACATGCACCTCACATAGAGCATGCTTTTATTTAAACGTCTGCTTGGGGACTCTAATTGCTGTATTCTAACTGTATCTACCATTCCATTTGAAGATATGTAGAGGTAGAGCCTTCTACTGGCATTTTAAGTTGATCTTGGAATTGGGGTAGCCAGATTAGATGTGCTGTCCAGTTTGCTTCTCAGAGTAGCATATATGTGGCCTAGAGACTGAAATTGGAATTTTAGAAGAAGGTGAAACAAAAATAGTAAATACATTGTTACATTAATTAGTTCTTTTATTCCATTATTCTAATGTTCAAGTTGGCTATGTGTGTTGCTTTTAAAATACAAAAAAATATAAGTTACAGAGAAGAGAGGACGAATGATGTTATGATATAAAAATTATGGTACAAGGAAAAATCAATTCTTTGGAAAAAACAAGTAAATAATTAAACAGTAATAGTAAATGAATTGTGAAATGTGTGCCAAGGGAGACACTTTGGAAATAGTCTTGTTTAGGGAAGGTCATAGTACTGAGTGGATCTTTTTTTTTTTTTTTAAGGAACATTAAGTTTCAAATTAATTTGTTTTGACTAATGAGAGCAGTGACTACCAATTAATATGATGTACAATGGAAATTGCCTCTCACTGCCACAAACCCACAAACTTCTCTGAAGTGAAAATATGTTCATTTTTTATGGATTCTTATGCCTCTCAGTGTTGCTTATATTCCACACTGACTGTTGTATAGCCCCACCTAACTCTTTGAATAGTCAGTATTGGCTTTGGAACGCAACTGCTAACATTAAATAAATCAGTTTTATTAATGGGTGTGCTATCATCATTGGCCAAAATAGGCCTCATCTATTATTTTTCCTTTTATATCTTTTCCCACCCCTCTCTTCTACTCGTAGCTAACCATTCTAGTGTGTTTTATGTATACTGTCTTTTTTTGTAAAATTTATATCTTATACACATTTATTTCAAAACATTATGCAAAAATTTACATATGAAAATAGAGAAGATTATGAGAAACTTTCTCACACTCATTACTAACCTCAATAGTAATCAATTCATGGCCCAAGTTATTTTGTCTATAATTTATCCCAAATTCCCACTCACCTTTACCCAGATTATTTTGAAGCAATTTTCAGATATCTTATGCATTAACATTATAGTATTTTGCTTGTTTCATGGCTTAATACCTTTTGGTGATCTACACCTGTGGTTGTGGGTACATATAGCTCATTACTTCTAACTACCGCATAGTTCCTATGGTTGTTTTACATGTTGAACATCCACTTGCCCAGGAGATGGGAGTGGGATGCTTGGCTGGCCTTCATCTCTATCCTGCCAAAGCCAGAACTGCAATAGACATCTTTATACACACCCCCTGATGTACTCATGTGAGAATTTCTTAGGGATGTATGCTCAGGTGCAGAATTTTGAGGTCAGATTACATACTGCTTTATTGAGTACTGCCAGGTTACTGTGGACATTCTAGAGGGCATCCTACACACTCGGCACAAACACCTGATGTTACTCTGATTTTCTTCCCAGTTTATTAGACCTAGAACAATATTGCATTATTGTATTTATGCACATTTTCTGATTAATATGACCATCTTTATATGTCATTGTTAGCTTTTGTTAGCTTTTGGTTCACTCTTTAAGTTGTTGATAAACTCTGCTCATTTCTGTAAATTATTGATATCCTTTGCCATTGGGGCTTCTTAGTGATTCATATTTCATATTATAACATTTTTGGATATTACTAAAGTATTCTTTAAATTTGTCATCTATTTAACTCTATCCAAAGTGCTTTTTGTACAGAAATTCTTAATTTTGATACAAATTCATAGTGGCTTTTTTTCCCATTATGGTTTGTGTTCCTGTTTTAAGAAATTCGTCCTAACTTGTGCCTGAGAATATCCTCCCATTGTTTATTTTATTGACTTTATGGTTTACCTCTCATGTTTAAGTCTACTATCTGGAGCCCACCCTCTGCATCTGGAATTAAGTAGGAATCCATTTTTTTTTTTTTTTTAATTCAGTGAGCCAGTTTCCGCAGCTTTATCTAAATAACCATCCTTTCACCATTGATTTCTGGTGCTGTTTTTATTATAAATGTAGTTCCCATTGGTAAATGAGCCCATCTCTGAACTCTCCACTCTCTTCCATTAGTTCTTTTGAAAAACAGAAAACCTGGTGCTAGTTTTAGTATATCTTCGTGGTATCATTTTCTTAGTTCTTTTTGAGGGTAAGTTGGTTATTCATGTACCTTTATTTTCACTTACATTTTATAGTAAACGAGTTGTTAAAATTAGGGTTACATTAAATTCACTACTCTGGGGATGATAGTATTTCATAACAATTCCTTTCCTCTCACCTGAGATATACTCCATTTATTTATATTAATCATTTTCTATATCCTTTATCTGATTTAAAATTTGCTCCACAGAGGACTTCGTTTCTTTAGCTAAAGCCTAGGTACTTTGTTTTCATGGATATGGAAAATGGTTATTTTAAAAATGTTTTCTAGATGATTATTGCAATTTAGAGAAATTCTATTTATTTATTTATTTATTTTTGGCAACAGGATTGAACAGGGTAGGGGGTGGCTTAGCCCCTGATTGACATCCCCAACCCTTTTTATATATTTTATTTAGAGACAGGGCCTCACTCAGTTACTTAGTGCCTTGCTAAGTTGCTGAGGCTGGCTTTGAACTTGCAATCCTCCTGCCTCAGTCTCCTGAGCCACTGGGATTACAGGCATGTGCCACCATGCCTGGCTCTTTTTTAATATTTTTAATAAATAGAAATTGTGCTTTTACAGTACATAATATGATTTGATATATATACACACTGTGGTATGATTAAATCAAGCTAGCTAATATATACAATAGTACATATCCTTTTTTGTGTGGTGAGAACACTTAAAATTACTCTTGGCAATTTTCAAGTATGTAATACATGATAATTAACTGCAATCACATGTTGTACAATAGATTTCTTGAACTCATTCTTCCTAACAGAAGTTTGGTGTCCTTTGCCAACATTTCCCCAATTCCTTCTCCTTCTTACCCCAAACTCCAAATTTGTATTTATTCAGCTTTGCCATAATAGATTCCAAATATTCTGATTCATACAATGTCACCTATTTCTATTCTTTTTTCAATACTGGGGACTGAACTCATGACCTCCCACAGGTTAGGCAAGTACTCTACTACTGAGCTATGCCACTACCCCTTTAAAAACCTCTAAAAAAATTGGTAAGAATACTTAACACAAGATGTACCCTATTGACAAAATTCGAAGTGTGCAGATAGTATTGTTAATGATAGGCACAATGTTATACAGAAGAATCTGTAGAACTTGTTATACTCTTTGAACAGCACCTTTTCAGTTTTCCTTTCCCTAAACCCTTGGCAATCACTGCTTTATTGTCTCTATGAGTTTGACTATTTTAGATGTCTCATAAGTGATATCATGAAGTATTCTTTTCTGACTGGCTTATGTAACTTAGCATATGTTCATCCATGCTGTCACATATGGCATAACTTACTTTTTCTATATGGAATATTCCATTATATATGTGATGGTTTAATTTGATATGTCAATTTGACTGGGTTAAGGGATACCCAGACAGCTGAGTATATCTGTGAGGGTGTTTCCTGAAGAGATTAGCATTTGACTCAATACACTGAGTTTAGAAGATCTGCCCTCACCAATGTGAAGAAGAATTATCTAATTCATTGAAGACTTGGATAGAACAAGAGGAGGAGGACATGTCAACTCTCTTTGAGTTGGGACATCCATCTTTTCCTGCTCTCAGATGTTGGAACTGCTGATTCAGTGTCCTTCAGACTCTGGGACTTACTTCACCACTGTGCTTCCTTTCCCACCTCAAGTCTCAGGTCTTCAGATTCAGATTGAATTACAGTATCAACTTTCCTGGTTCTCTTGTACAGAGAGTTATTATGTGACTTTTTGGCCTCCATAATTGACTAAGTCAAATACCATAATAAATCACCTCTTATATTTCTGCATATATCATGTTAATTATGTTTTGTTGGAAAGCAAAAAAAGTATATATACATACCACATTTTTTTTTAATTCATCTGTCAGTGAACAATTAGTTTTTCTATCTCAGTTATTGTGAATAATGCCACAATGAATGGGAATGTGCATAGTGCTTTGAGATCCTGATTTTAATTATTTTGGATATATACCCAGAAGTTCAATTAGTAGATCATGTAATAGTAATATTTTTAATTTTGAGGCATATCTATACCATTTTCATGGTGGCTGTACCATTTTACACTTCTAACAATAGTATACAAGGGTCCTAGTTTCTCCGCTTCCTGACCAACACTTTCTTTGGCATTAGCATACTAAGTGTTATATCTTGGTATATCTTGTGGTTTTGAGTGACATTTCTGATCAGTGATGCTAAACATCTTTCATATACCCATTGGCCATTTGTATATCTTGTGAAAAATGTTTAATTTCTTTGTTTATTTTTATATGATGGGGATTGAACCCAGGGCCTTGTATGTGCTGAGCACATATTTTGCCACTATTACATTCTGGCCCCTTTGCCAAATTTTACATGGGTTATTTTTATTATTTACTGTTGAGTTGTGTGAGTTCTTTATATTTTGGATATTAATTTCCATAAGATAGGTGTTTTACAAATATTTTTTCTTTCTCTTTCTTTTTCAGTGCTAGGGATTGAACCCAGGGCCTTACACCTGCTAGGCACATGCTTGACCACTGAGCTCCTCCCCTAGCTTTACAAATATTTGTCTTATGTTTAGGTATCTAATACATTTTAAATCGTGTGTATCTATTCTGTAAGATAAGGGTCCAGTTTCATTCTTTCACATGTAAATGGCCAGTTTTCCCAGCACAATTTGTTGCGCAGACTATCCTTTTCCATTATGTATTCTTGGCACCCTTATTGAAGATAAGTTGACACTATATAGGTGAGTTTACTGCTGGGCTCTTTGTTTGGTTCCATTGATCTATATGTATATTTTTATGCCAGTACCTTAATCTTTTAATTACTGTAGCTTTGTAGTATATTTTGAAATTAGAAAGATTGATGCTTTCCTTTGGCTTTGTTCAAGATTTGTTCTTGGTGATTTGGGATCTTTTGTGGTTCCAAATGAATTTGAGATTTTTTTTCTATTTCTATTGAGAAAAATTTCCCTGGAATTTCCATAGGGATTGCATTGAATCTATACATAACTTTGAGTAATATGGCATTTTAGCAATCTTGCTTCAGGTAGTTTCTTACTCATTACCTTAACATATTTAACAGGCATATTTAAAATAAATTATAAGTTCAGTTCTATTTCAGATGGCATATACAGGGTAAACATCCCTAATCTGAGAATCTGAAATCCAAAATTCTTAGAAACTTTTTGAGCAAGTTTATGATGCTCAAGTAGAATATTCCATACTGTGAAACCTTCTTTCATGCATAAAATTAAAAATATTCTATAATCTTACCTTTAGTCTGTGTCTAAAGTATACATGAAACATAAATGAATTTGGATCTCATCATATCCTTATGTATACAAAAATATTCTAAAATCTGAAAAAAATTGAAACCCAAAATACCCTCCCAAGAATTTCAGGTAAGGGATAGTCAACCTGTATTATTTGGTTTCTTTAATGCTTAAAATTATCCTCTTCAGCTGTATTGTTATTTGCATTTATTCCACCTAATCATTGTCCCCTGCAGATACCTATTTTCCTACTTAAGTATTATTGGGGAAGGGCCAAATTCCAAGTTCTACTCTGCATTCCTTCCTGTGAATTTCCCCCTGTGGTTCTGGGGATAGAGCCCAGAGCCTTGCACATACTAGGCAAATGCTCTACTTCTGAGCCATACCCCCAGCCTTCTTCCTGTGAACTTAAAGGAGACAAGAGGAAGGGGTCAGAGTCAAAGTACTACAAAACCACTGTTTGCTTCCACCACCCTTCTATGCAAAGCTCTGTCAGGCTTTTGCTTGGAGACAGTCATACAGGGTATTGAAATGTGACATACCTCATTTTGGGGTTTTAGACAAGTAGTAAATGATGAACAAATGCTTAAGGATGGCTGGCTTATTCCCTTTCTTCAGGAGGAGATAATTACTTACCTCAAGAGAGTGTTATGGTTTTATATCGTCCATGGTGGCCCCTGTGACCTGATTATGATGTCTAGTAATAATTTTTTCCCAATGCAGTGTCAGGAGAGGGACAAGGAGAACTTGATTTCAACTTATCCCCCCACTGCCACCCTCATTATGACACTGGTTCTGCAGAGAATTTTATCCTGTGGGTGCATAGCCATGTGAGAGGAAAAAAAAAAATTGATGGCAGTCCAAGGGTAATAATCTGATTCCTATAGTGAAAAATTCGGGTGGCTATGAGTTAAGCTTAAAGAAGGAACTTGTTTTCTTAGGGAAATATAATATCAATAATGAGACGCATAATTTCTGTTTTTGTGGATAAAAACTCAGGAACAATATATTCAGCAAATACTGCAGAATCTGATTATAATGTCCTGACTCGAAACACATTTTTTGGGTGACATGAGATTTGGTGGAATTGATTTTTGAGAGCGATTCATGGATAGAAAAGAGAATTGGCAGGAACACTAAATCTAGGGGAACATTGAGGAATTAGCACAGGAAAATTGTAGGCTTGGGGGAGCAGAGTGTGGGAGCATAAGAGCAGTGTATAGCACACACATAGACTAACAAAACCATAGAAAGTGTGGCTGGGTAAGAAACAACATTGGGGAATGAAGTTGAAATTGAATTAGGATGTGTTTATTATACAACAAGCTAGAGATTGGTACTTTATTGTAAAGACAAGAGTTTGGCCGATATTGATTAAAACATATAATAGAAAAGTAGGATTTATTAGGTTAGTATATATGGATAATGTACCTTATAAATGGCTTGGACTTAAACAGCATATAAATAATTGTCTTTATTTTTTTTCTATAGGTAGGTATGTTTTTAGCAGGTAGGTGTGTTCCAAATATTATATGCAGTGTTCATACTAAAATTATCTGATTCATATTTATACATTTGATTTTTATTTGGCAACTCTGGCAATTCTATTAATAGACTATATGAATGGGATCAGTTGAACCTGATCCAGTTAGGAAGCATTTCTTTACCAGTAAGATACCAGAGAGGGTTGTTTGAAGACATGGCCCTTGATACTTTGGACTACAGAAGAGGGAGGGTCTGGCTTGGAGTTTGGAGAAAAATTTGTTCAGAAGATGGTGACCAAACATGTCAATGCTCTTGCGTTGCAGCTAGACTGGGGGCTAAGGGGAGGTAGAAGCCCGTCAGTAAATGTTCCCCTATTTCTTCCTCAGAGAAGCTGGTCTTGAGGTACATTCTGTGAGTATCATAGGATGGAGCAGCCAGTCACTCAGTGATAGCAAGTTCTGCTTACCCTTGTCCTCTGCTTTTACTGTTTGTTGCCTGGGGGCAGATTCACAAATAAAGTGCTCACACATAAGAGAAGGTGAGATGAGGGGGGCAAAGACTGTATTCAAATAGACCACAGCATAATGTGGTAGGAATAAATCCAAATATTTAATCAGTAATATGTGTAAATAGAGTGAATTCACAATGAAGAGAGAGATGGTTAGACTAGGTTAAAACAAATCCCTATTCTGTCCAGGAAGGATAAGATCTGCCAGCTATAGAATGGTAGCAACATATCAGACAAAAAGAAGGCTTAAGGATATACAGCATTCCTATAATTTTAAATTTGGGAGAACCCTGTAGCTCTACATATTAAATTTAAAAGTAGGTACAACTGGGGAGACTGTGATCACTATCATAAGTCAATTGGGTTGAGATGACATAAAAATGAACATGCCTTTATGTGGCGCTAACTGAATCTTATTCCTTAAGGCTGACAAGGAAGGGTGAAATCATTTGAAGTTTCAGGTAGAGAGGGCAGGTATCAATAGTCAAATGTTGAGGAGCATTCAAATTAGGGTGAGTGCTTAAAAATGAATAAAAATAGATCATTGTAGACACTTGTAAAATTTATTCATTTATTTATTTTGGGGCATTTCTGGGGATTGAGCCCAGGTACATACACATGCTAGGCAAGCAGGTCTGTCCCTCAGCTACATCCTCAGCTCTTTCATATAGTTTTAAAGAGCAAAACTCAGACTTTAGAAGGCCCAAGAGTAGAAAGTGCTGGGTGTGGTGACACACTCCTGTAATCCCAGTGGCTCAAAGTGCTGAAGCAGGAGGATCTTAAGTGCAAAGTCATCTTCAGTAACTTGACAAGCTCCTCAACAACTTAGTGAAACTCTGTCTCAAAATAAAAAGGACTGTGGGTATAGCTCAGTAGAAAAGTGCCCCTGGCTTTTAATCCCTAGCACCCCCCATAAAAATAAATTTAAAAATTAAAGAGTAAATGGAAATACTTGCATCTTTTTCATGCCGCTAGCAGCCACAAGAATGGTGATATGCCTCATGGGCCTGGAAGTACCAGACTGCTATTACTATTGCTTTCACCATGCTCAGATGAGGTCTTGGCCTTGGGTAGCAGCTCTGGAATTGCCATCCATCATTAAAGCACATATCCATTCAGACTTCCAAACTTAGAGGGCAATGTCTTATTCTTTTTAGATTATCTTCCCTCAGTCATCACTTGGGTAAGTGACAGTAATTGAACAGGGGAATATATCAGTAAGGATCTATGCAGGAAAACAAAAAATCACACCAGAGAATTCAATGGAAGCAATTTAATATAGGAAATTGGCTACGTAGGCAACAAGAGTGCTAAAGTAGCAATTAGGGAATGGCATAGCAATTCAGGGCTGTCTTGGGCTGTAGGGAGGTTGGTGGGGATGTCTAGACCATGTAGAACCATGTGAGGGCTGCCTAATGGGAACTGGGACTGCAAAGAGAACTAGCAGTCCAGTGGTGGTTGGAACCATGGAATTGGCAAAAATCAATGAAGGAGCACTGAGTTTGAAGAGAAGGCAGAAATACTCTAGCCCCATTCCTAACTCCCCTAGTCTTTCTATCAGTGCTTTCCACTGACTGACAACATGTGAAGGCAGATGGCAAGGGAGCAGAGGCTGAAGGATGGGGAATAGATCTGGCAACAGACAGTGAACGCCCAGGAAGGAGTCCTAGAACATGTGCCTCTTGCCTTTCTTTCTTGCTTCTGCTTTAAGATCCCTCTTTTCCTCTCCAGGTAACTAGAGCAGGAAGAAACACATAAACACATTCTCTTCTTATTTGTAGCTTTTCAAACTTTGGAGCTACGAATGAAGCATTTTTTTTTTTTTTTGTAGTTGATCCCATCCAACTAAACGGTTACATTACTTTCCCAGAGAACAAAAAAGTAGGGCTACCTAAGTTCAGTATTGGTCTCAGAGCCTAGGCAGAGATTGAAATTAAAGATGGTGTTTAGATGATTTAAACCACAAATCCAGCACCCCAAACTGCACAACTCTCCAGTTGTGGGTTTGCCTGCTCATGGCTCTCTGGTACCTCCATTAAAGCTATCTTTCAGGAACTATAGTTCTATCAGAACACGATTCCTTTGTTAAATAGGCCTGGATTATACTAGTTTTTTAGGAGTTTCAACAGAGTTACTTTTTTTTTTTTTTTTTTTTTTTTTGCCTTCCCCCTCCAGAATTAGGAACTCATATTAAGCTTGACTTCATAATGCATTCTTGGATATTTTATTCTTAGTTGTAAAAGCAAGTTTCTTTTAATATTTAAGAGATTGCTTTGTTTTGAATCTTTCATATAATTAAGTGTTCCTCTTGTCTGCAAAACTGATAAATGTACCTTCTTAAAAATCTTCTCCTAGGATGTTAATAAAATATTGATGTTATTTGATTTTCTAAATATCTCTTAATTAGCCAGCACTCTTTGGGCATAGTTGTTCAAACCCATCCAACTATATTTATTGCCAATCCATATTTTTCCATCTTACCCAGGGATGAGATCTGCAACCTGTTTACAATCTATCAATGTCACAAACCTATTTGTTAGGTAAAGCCATTAGTTTGACAGAATTTCTTTTTAATGAATTCATACTGCTTTGTAATGATGACTACTTTCTGTAAGTACTCACAAATAATTTATTTCATAGCCTATTAATAGAACTTCATGAAAGAATGCAGTAAACATATTGATGTACTGCTTTCAGAAAACATATTGAGTATTTTTATTTAGTCTTTTAGAACCATTTTAATTCTCTCTATGCCCCCCCCCCTATTAAAATTCTTCTGGAAACTCATAAAGAGGGTCTTTTAAAATTTGTTTTTTGGTAGATTTTGTTCCCCAAAATGCTATGTATATGTATGATGTATGACTATAACATAATGAATCTGCGCGTGTTCGTGTGTGTGTGTGTGTGTGTGTGTGTGTGTGCATAATTCACTAATTAATATAATACAATGGAGATCAGTAGAGTAGAGCAAGCAGATCAGGATGAGAGAGAAGGAGAGAACAGAAAGGCACTAGGAAATATGATTAATCCAAATAAGTTATATTCATATACTAATATGGCATAATTAATCCAACTATTATGTATAATTATAATGCACCAATAAAAACAAATTAAAAGTATTGGGGATTGAACCCAGGGGTACTCTACCACTGAACTAAACCCCTAACCCTCTTTATTTTTTAAGAAAGTGTCTTGCTAAGTTGCCCAAGTTGGCCTTGAACTTGTCTTCCCCCTGACTCAGGTCCTGAAGATCTGGGATTACAGGCATGCACCACCACACCTGGCAAGGTCTTCAAGAATTATGAATTAATAATATAAAGTAGTAATATCAATTATCCAGGGGTGGAAATAAATGATTTAATCTTTACATATAGGGCTTTTTTAAATTTAGAAAAGTAGCAGACAAAACAAATCACATTCTTGGGTAGTGATCTCATTTAGTGGTAAGTAACAAAAACCTGAAAAATTATGACTGAAGTTTGGGGACTTAGGTTCTTATTTTTAGTAGAGCCTCTAAAGTTGTGTAGCTCAGAGCTGATGTCACACCCATGATGCTGCCAGGGACCCAGGCTTGTTCTGTTGTTCTGATCATTCATTTCATAGTGGCCAGATGGTCACTCCACTGTTAGCTTTGTGTGCACTTCTCAGGCAAGAAAAATAGGTATGTGCTCACTTTTCTGGTATGTAGTGGAAATAAATAAATATATGTAGTCTCATAACAAGATTGTAGGCTTTATTACTTCTCACATAAAAATGAAATAAAATGGAGGTTCACTTTCCCAAGATACACAGCTGATGAAGCAGGAAGTCTGAGGTTTAATTGATATATTTCTCTAACTTCCAGGTCCATGCTCTTTCTAACATATTTTACTACCATTTTGCTGGTAGTAGTTAAAGTTGTGTATGTGCTTAACTTTTACACCAAATCCAAATTTTGGTATTACATGTGACCCTCATCTCTCATTCATGTCAGAATTGGATCTTCCCTGGAGCAACACTTCACATGATGTTGTCTGGAAACCACCTCTATCAGGCTTGCCTGGATTTGGTGATGATAAGGCTTGATAATAATTCCTGGACTCAATCTAGTGAATCTTGGGACTAGGTCTCCAGAAAATGTATTTTTAATCAGTTTGAAGAGAAAACTTCATGACCATTAAATATTCAGAACCACTGTCCTAGAGGGCAATTTTTTACTGAGAACAAATTTGTTTTCTGAGCTATAGCTGTTTCCAGGTCATATGGTATTTTGTGTAAAATTAAGCAAGCACCTCATTCTGTCTTGCAGCAAAAAGGTTTCTTATCACTCCTCTGGAAATCCAACCCGTCCTGGATGTCATGAGCGAGGGATTTGTGTTGGCAAATATAGTTGGTGAGACTGTTTTGTTTTTTGAGGTAATACAGTGTCCTGGCTGAAATTGTGGACTCTGAAGTCAGAGTGACTAGGTTCAAATTCTAACTGCTGTACTGAACTAGCTAGAAAACCTTGAGCAAATAACTTACCTCTCTGTATGTTATTCTTTTATCTATAAAATGGGAATAAAATCATGCCTACCTGATATGATTGTGGTAGAGATTCAAAGAATTGATACATGTAAAGTGCTTGGAATAGCATCTGGTCTAAGTTCTCAGTAAATATTAGCCATATGCTCTTATTAGACATATGCTGTTATGACGGTCAGAGTTTTAATACCTGTGTGGATGCAGTGTCAACACCTTGTTGTAAGGTCACATATTATCCTTGTACCTGGTATTCTATTTTTTTTTCTAATAAGATGTTTGTTGGGTGGGGGTGACAAAAAGATAGGATGGATCTGCTTGATTATCTTGATTACTGCACAGCAGTTTAGGGCAGAGACGCCTTAGAGGAACTGAGCCTGCTGACATTCTTGTGCAGACTGCCCTTGTAGCAGAGCTCAGTTTAGATGAGTTGGGTGATGCTTTAGCTGCCATCGCAGAGCAAGTGGGAGGCTGAAGGGTGGGTCACAACTTCTATGAATATCACTCTTCATTGAGGAATGCTTGTAGCACCCCAGCCTATCTCACAGGAAAGACAAGAGAATACTTAATCTCTTTCTATGTTCAGCATTTTAGCTTCTAGGGGAATAAACTGAAACATGACCACTGCAGCCTGTGGTTTATGTAAGTTCAATCCCTGGAGCTCTTACTGCTTCCAGTTGGAACATGTACTATCATCCAAAATGCATAAAGGTGGGTTAATTGTCAGGTGGCGAGTCACTGTTGTGCATGGGCAGAAGCAGTGCACTTGGCAATTTAGGTCTAGGGATTTGGTTGGGCAGAAGCAGAATCCTAGGGCTTGGTTTAAGGAGCCCTACCACTGAACTAAACCTCCAACCCTCTTTATTTTTTAAGAAAGTATCTTGCTAAGTTGCCCAAGTTGGCCTTGAACTTGTCTTCCTCCTGACTCAGGCTCCTGAAGAGCCAGGATTACAGTCATGCTCCACCACACCTGGCAAGGTCTTCAAGAATTATGAATTAATAATATAAAGTAGTAATATCAATTACCCAGGGGTGGAAATTAATTTAGATGTGTTAAAAGAGAGACTTTGTTCTTGGTGTGATGCTGTGGATAGCTGAACACATGATGACGCTGTCATGGCCACAAGGGGGGAATGACAGGTGGATGCCCTGTTTGTGAGGGGGAAGAGGCTTTTCAGGTATAACATGTCCCCTGGCCCCACCACCATCTGTTTGATGCATTACTTCATTGACACCTTGACCTTCTGCATAGCTGCTGAACAACCCTAGGAGTTCCTCTGTGATGGTTATATAAACCTCTGAGCTACTCTGAAGGTTGGTGTAAGAAGCACCAAATGGCAATCATTCCTACACTGCTCTCCAGTGGCTTCCTTTCATCTCCTCTCACACCCCATGTTCTCCATATTTTGGAGTCGTGGTCAGTGTTGTCTTTGTTCACTGATGCTGCTTCTCAACCATGGGTCATATTTCCTTCACGTCCCCTCGTCCTAGATCTTTTGAAGCCCCTTGTTGCTCAACTCTTCTTGTGGTCATTTATAAATCTGTCATTTTTGCTGATGTTTTGATTTTTAGCATCTGGTTTACTGTCTTGTTCACCATTATATCTGCTATTCTTGAGGATTTCAACAGCCACTGGGGGCAATTCATGCAACATCTCGGCCTCTGAGTTCTTTGAATGCCTCCCTTTTATTGCTTTTGTCCTCCACTCCACCTCAACACTCATCTTATTGCCATATGAATTTGAAGTATCTACTGGGACCACCCCATCCTACTCTTCTGCTTTGTGGTTAAGATGAGCCCTTCAGTAACCTCACCAACAGGAGCATCCTAGGTTAGCCCTTACAGGGACTTGCTTCCCTTATGCAGTTCAGATTCCATCCTCTGTTACTGTCATTCCTTTGTGTCTGTGCTCAATTCCCTTGTCTGTCCTTACACCTGCCCAATTTCACAATCACACCCAAACACCTGAAGCAGGCTGGGAGAGCAACCCCTGATGAAGCAGACTCATGTGATGTTAAATTCATGTTAATCAAATAAATGTGCCAGGTAATCCTATTGCATTTTCTCTGCCAACCCACCATTACATTGCTACACTTAGTTATCTCAGACTTTTTCTGTCTCCAATATCCCTTCCCTGTCCTCATTCTCAGCTGATGGTGTTATTTCACTATGAGAAGTACCAAAAGGGAATACTATACCTTCCTAAGCACAAAATCTACCAGTATATATGCATTTGCACACTTGAGTGTGCTTCCACACAGCCCTTGGACGTGATCTTGCACGTGTTCTACTATGTGGTCTTCTCTTTAACATAAGCGTAAAATATTTCCCATATTAAAACATCTCCTATTTGATCTTTGCACACTGTTTGAGTAAACGCCCCATTTCTCTGCTCTCTGTACAAATGTTCCAAAGGGTTGTTTATAGTAATGAATTTTATCTTCTATTCTCTCTTGAGTACATCAGTTGAATTGGGTCTTTTTTTTTTTTTAATAAAATACCTTTGTTTTATTTATTTATTTTTATGTGGTGCTGAGGATCGAACCCAGGGCCTCACCAGGGCCTCACAGTGCTAGGTGAGCACTTTACCACTGAGCCACAACTCCAGCCCCATGAATTGGGTCTTAACTGTACTGAAACTTTATTTCAAAGTTGCTAACATCTCTTCATTATCAAATCAAATTGTCATTCCTCAGTTCTCATTTTCAGCATTGTCAGAAAACAGCTGATCACCCTCCTCTAGAACACAAAACAAAACTTTCCTTCTCGTGGTTTCTTGCATCTCACCCTGTCTTAGAAATGCACCCTCCTCACTGTCTACTTCTCAGTCACCATGAAGCATCCTCATTTTTCCTAAGTTCTGAATTAGAGATGTCCTTGGTAAAAATGGTACAACCATTGAGGAAAACATTATGGAGATCTCTTATGTATAAATGAAAACAAATCTATCTATTATCCAACAACCCAACTTCTGAATATATATTTAAAGGAAATGAAATCAATATGTTAAGGAGCTGTCTGTTATCCCATATGCATTGCATCAATATTCACAATAGCCAAGACATAGAAATAACCTAACAGTCCTTTGATGGATGAATGGGTAAAGAAAATGTGGATGTATATACACAGTGGAATATTATTTGGCCTTGAAGAAGAAACCCTGTCATTTCTAATATGAATGAATCTGAAGGAAATCATGCTAAGCAAAATGAGCCATGCACAGCAGAACAAATGAGGTATGATCCCACTTGTATGTGGAGTATAAAAGAATCAGACTCCTAGAAGCAGGTAATGAAATGTTGGTGACCAGGATCAGGGAGAAGGGGAAGATGGAGGAGATATTGGTTAAAAGGTACAAAGTTTTAGCTATCCACAGAAGTCCATCAGATCTAATGTGCAGCAATGTGACTAGAATTAACAATGCTGTACTTGAAATTTGCTAAGAAGATCTTAAGTATTCTCACTGAATACACTAAAAATGGTAATTATGTGAGATAATGAGCATTATTAGCTTGATTGTGGTGATTATTTCACAGTGTATACATATAACAAAACATGAATTTGAATACCATAAATATAAGCTGTTTCTGTCAATTATACTTCAATAAAGTTAGAAGAAATTTGAGTGTACTTAGACCTCTTTTCTATTTATACACATGGATGATCCCAAGGTCTTAAAATTTTAAATATCATCTGTAAGCTGATGAATTAAAAATTTATAGCCCCAACCTCCCCCCTGAACTCCAGAAGTTAGATGGCTAATTGTACCTTGCTTAGCATGGCTAAAATGGACTCCCACTATGCATAGCTCATTTTTCATTCTGTCTTTCTGCTTGCTATCCATTAAGCCTTTTGCTCAGGTTAGAAAGCCTGTGGAGTTGTCCTCATGCCTATCCTCTCATACCCTACTCACAACCTACCAGCTAACTCTATTGGTCAACATTCAAAACAAGGGCCAAATCCAGCCACTACTCCCACTTCTAATACCATTCCAGTAACAGGTCACCTGCATCCCTGCATGGATGACTACAAAAGTTTCCTAACTGGTCCTTTTGAGTCTGATCTTGTTCTATGAGCAACTGCTCTTTCTAATTTTTTTCACTGTAGTGAGCAGAGTGAGCTTTAAAAAAATATTCTTTTGAGATAGTCATAGATTCACAGAAGTCAGAAAGTTAGTATATAGAGGTCTTAGGTACACTTTGGTTCCCTCAAGGTTACATAGTTACATTGTTACAATGTGCATAGTTTTGTCATTTCATCACAGGTATAGATTCAAGTAACCACCACTGCATTTAAGATGTGGAACAATTCCATTTTCTGGGATCTCCTTCATACTACTTCCCACAGCCACACTTGCCTTCAGCAGGCCTAAGCCCTGACAACTGCTGATCTGTTTTCCCATCTCTATAATTCGATCATTTTAAGAAGGACATATAAATGGAATTATGAGATGTCATCATGTGATAGTCTTTATTTTGCTTTATTAGAAGAATGTTCTTGAGAGAAATCTGAAGAATCAATAACCAATTTCTTTTTATTGCTGACCAGTTTCATAGGGTGGATGGTACTCCCAATTGCCTATTGAGGGGATTTCCCCCCTGGTTTTGCCTGCCTTAAGTAAAGCTCCTCTGAACATTCATGGCCAGATTTATGGAAAGGTATACATTTTTATTTCTAAGATAAATGCCTGAAAGCACAAGTACTGAGTTGCAGATAAGTGTGTGCTTAGGTTTTTTAAAAAAATTTCTAAACCATTTTTATGTCCACCAGCAGTATACAGCATTCTAGTTTCTCTATACTCTCATCACCATTTGATATTGTCTTTTTAAAAAATTTCAGTCATTCTCATTGGTATATAATGATAGGTCATCATGGTCTTAATTTTTATCTCTCTGATGGCTAGTGATGAACTTCCTTTTATGTGCTCATATGTATTTATAAATCCTTTTCAGTAAAATATTCATTTTTCCTCTATAATTGCATTGTTTTCTTTTTTACTGTCAAATTTTAAGCATTCCACACTGCATATCATTAATATGTACAATTATTAGGTGTGAATAAGGGCAAAAAAATTAAAAATTCAAGGGAAATACTTGTTTTTCCAGAAGAACTGGTGTATTGGTCTGGGTCCTATCAATAACTGATGATAATTTGAGAAGAGTTTAATATATTAATTATTAACAAAGATTTGGGCAGGTACTGAGAAACAGGTACTGAGGAACATGCCAGCTACAGGTGAGTGACCTCTGAGAGCTACTGCACCTGGGCTTGAAGGCAGGGCAGGGGGTATGACCAGAGCTGCCATGACAGGAACTGTGATGTTGGGTGCAAGGGGTGTCATCAGCCTGAGATGAACCCCCCACAAGGGATCCAAGAGTGGTCTCACTGTTCTTCATGTCCCTGATCGGTCACCAACTCTTCAGGACCAAACCACCAGAAGACTGAATGAAGTAAACCCACTGGTGAAGTGCACACAAGCCAGTCTCTAAGTACAGAGCAGAATGGAAAGTGCCAGAATCCTGGAGGGGCAAATGGAAGATGTACAGCTTAACTAGGATGCTACTTTCTCTCTTGTGTCTCAGTCTTCTGGCCACAACTGCCATAAGTGTGACACATTTATAATGGTATGACAAGTTTTAGTCTTCTGAGAAATCTCCTATTTGATTAACAAGAATCCAGTCTTGTCTTACAGAAGTCATTGGTATGCACAGAATGTGACCTGAGCTGCTACCTGGTGGGTTGTCTTCCCTTTGCTCCATAACTGTTATGTATATTTTGTGGTCTTGGGCTGCGCCAGGTTCTTCACCTATGTGGCTTGTAATCATCTCTAGACATTAATCCCCAGTTCCACCTAGCAGCAAGGCTGGCTCAACTCTGTGGCCAGCTTTTTCAGCAGAGCTGGTGGGCCCTGGTGGCATGGTCTCTCCTTTCTTATTTCTCTTTTGCTTTGGCTGAAAGTTGGTAAGGTTTAATTGAAGGTTGGTTCAGGAGAGAGGGTTTTAGAGGTGGTCATGAATAGCCTCACACTGGACCTGGAACTGTCATTTCCTTGAATGTGTAGGTCTTTTTTCCCTGTGTCTTCCATCCAACCAGGCTTCATTTTTTTCATTAATTGTCTTTCTGGGGTTCAGTTGTCTTCCCTTTCCCACAAGGATTCTCCAAATAACTTTTACTTGCTGGACCTCACTATAGAGTGAGGTACAAAGACTAATATTTCTCATTGAACTGAGATCACACCTCTACAAAAGAATGGGTGAATGGGCTAAATTGGGAGTATCCCATTTCATTTTTTTTGTTGTTGTTGCATATTATACAGAATTGCATGTTTCATAGTGGCACATTTGGACATGTGTATATCATGATTTTATCAATTTCTCTCCCCACGACTTCCTCTTACTTTCCCCTCCTCTCTCCCTCAATCTCCTTCCACTACCCTAAGGGTCACCTTTCTACTTTCAGGACATACTTTTTTTTTTAATACCTCTTTTAGTTTCCACACATGAGAGAAAACATGATACTTGTCTTTCTAAGTTTGGCTTATTTCATTGAACACGTTGCTCTCTAGTTCCATTCATTTTCCTGAAAATGATATAATTTTGTTCTTTATAGCTAAATAAAACTCTGTGTGTGTGTGTGACATTTTCTTTATGCATCCATCTGTTGATGGACCTATAGGATAATTCCATTACTTGGCTATTCTGAATTGTGCTGCAATAAACATTGGTTTGCATGTATCTCAGAAGTATGCTTACTTTAATTCTTTTGGATAAACACCAAGGATTGGTGTAGTTGGATGATATGGCTATTCCATTTTTTGCTCTTTGAGAAACCTCTATACTGATTTCCATAGTGGCTTTGCCAGTTTACACTCCCCCAAACATTGGTTAAAAGTTCTGCATCACTGCCAGAATTTATTATTTGTATTCTTGATTGCCATTCTGACTGGGGTAAGAAGAAATCTCAGTGTAGTTTTGATTTGCATTTCCCTGATGGTTAAGGATATAATGAAAATATTTTTCATATAATTGACCACTTGGATTACTTCTTTTGAGAAATGTCTATTTGGTACATTTGCCTATTTACTGCATGGATTATTTATTTGGTGGTGAATTTTTCGTTCTTTGCATATTCTTGATATTAATCTTCTGTCAGCAGAGTAGCTGCCAGAGATTTTTCTCCTGTTATAGGCTCTCTCTTCTTGCTCCTGTTTCCCCTATGTTTTCTTCTAGTAGTTGCAAAGTTTCTGACCTAATTCCTAGGTCTTTGATCCATTTGAGCTGACTTTGTGCAGGGTGACAGATAAGCGTCTAGTTTCATTTCTCTGTATGTGGTTATCCACATTTCCCAGCACCATTTGTTAAAGAGGCTCTTTTCTCCAGTATGTTTTTGGCACCTTTGTCAAGAATAAGATGACTGTATCTGTGTGGGTTTGTCTCTGTACCTTCTATTCCATTGGTCTACATGACTGTTTTTATAACATGCTCTTTTGGTTGTTATAGCTCTGTAGTATAATTTGAGTGCAGGTATTGTGATGCTTCCAGCATTGCTCTTTTTGCTCAGGATTGCTTGGGCTATTCTGGGTCATTTTTTTTTCTTTTCTTATGTATAGATTTTAGGATTGCTTTTTTTTCTGTTAGTAATATAATTGGTATTTTGGTATGGCTTGTCTTGAACCTATGGACTGCTACTTTGCTGAATTTATTCTTTTTGTTTTTCTTTTGCCTAATTGCTCTGGCTAAATTTTCAAGTGCTATATTGAAAAAGCACTGAAAGTGGACATCCTTGTTTTCTTTCTGATTTGAGGGGACATGCTGTTTCCCACCATTTAATGATTTTTGGCTTTGGGTTTGTCCTATACAGCCTTTATGATGTTGAGATAAGTTCCTTCTATCCCTAGTTTCCTCAGATTTTTTTGTTCTATCATGAAGGTGTTGAATTTTGTCAAAGGCTTTTTTCTGCATTGATTGAGATTGTGCAGCTTTTGTTTTTGGTTCTATTTATGTGGTGTATGACACTTACTGATTTGCAAGTTGCACTATCCTTGCATCCCTGGAATAAAACTAACTTGATTATGATGTTTTTAATGTGCTGTTAAATTCAGTTTGCAAGTACTTTACTAAAGATTCCATCTATGTTCATCAAAGATATTGGTCTGTAATTTTTTTCCCCTTATGGTATCCTTATCTGGTTTTGGTATTAGGGTGTTACTAGTCTCATAAAATGAGTTTGGAAGTGGTCACTCCTTTTCTATTTCATATTTCATAAAAAAATCACAGGATTATTGGTGTTAGGTTTTCTTTAAAGGCCTGGTAGAATTCAGCAGTGTCTGGTCCTGGGCTTTTCCTTTTTTAAAGGCTTTTTATTACTGCTTCAATCCCATTGCTTGTTATCAGTCTGTTTATGTTTTCTCTATCTCCTTTGTTCAGTTTTGGTAGGTTATATCTAGAAATTTATCCATGTCTTCGAGATTTTCCAATTTTTTGGAATATAAATTTTTAAACTAGTTCCCCAGTAATCCTCTGGATTTTCATGGTGTCTGCTGTAATATTCCTATCTCTAATTTTATTGATTTGGGTCTCTTTCTCTTTTTGGTTAGTTTTTTTTTTTTTTTTTTTTTTTTTTTTTTTTTTTTTTTTTTTTTTGTGGTTACCGGGGATTGAACTCAGGGGCACTCGACCACTGGGTCACATCCCCAGCCCGTTTTTGTATTTTATTTAGAGACAGGGTCTCACTGAGTTGCTAAGTGCCTCGTCATTGCTGAGGCTGGCTTTGAACTCGCGATCCTCCTGCCTCAGCCTCCCAAAGTGCTGGGATTACAGGCGTGCGCCACCCGCGCCCGGCCTCTTTTTGGTTAGTTTTGTTAAGAGTTTATTAATCTTTATTTTTCAAACAACTAACTGTTTCATTGACCCTTTGTATACTTTTAGTTTCTATTAAATTAATTTTGGCTGTGATGTATATTATTTCCTTCTATTAGTTGTGGAATTGGTTTGTTCTTGCTTTTATAAGTCCCTGAGATGGACCATTAAGCTATTTGTCTGAGATCTCTGATTTTTTAAACATAGTCAGTCAGCTATAAGCTTACCTCTTAGAACTCTCTTTATCCCCAAAATCTGATGTTGTGATTCTAAAAATTTTAAAAATATCCCCACTTATTTCTTCAATGTCTTACTCATATTTAAAAGTATATTTTTAATCTCCATGTACTTGTATAATTCCTATAGTTTTTCTTGCTGTTGACTTGTAATTTTTTCCCATTATATCTGAAAAGATGTAAGAGTTTAATTTTTTTAAAAATTTGCTAACACTCACCTTATGGTATAACATAGGACCAGTTTTGGAGAAAGGTCCATGAACAGCTGTAAAGAAAGTGTATTCAGCTGCTGTTGGGTAAAATATCCTCAAGATATCTTTTAAGTCCTTTTGATCTGCAGCATATTTTAAATTTGTTGTGTCTTTTACTTTCTGTCTGGGTGGCCCATTTTTTAGTGATAGTAAAAGACTTCAATACTCCATTATTGTTGTGTTGGGGTCTACCTGTTTCTTTATGTTGAAGAATATTTGTTTTATAAAAATTGGGTGCACCAGTGTTTGGGGCATAAATATTTACAGTTATCTAATCTCTCTCTCTCTCTCTCTCTCTCTCTCTCTCTCTCTCTCTCTCCATAAATGTATGTGTGTGTATCTGTGCTAGTTTGAATCTGAAGTTTTTTCCTGCTTTTTGTTTCATTAACCAGAATTTCTGAGTCTCTCCAAGTCTCTGATAGTCTCATAATAAGCCTCATTATATTTCTTCTATCACCCACCTCATTGAGTAGCTGTTCTCTTACTGTTTTGATTCCAAACTGTGGAGGAGCTGGGGCATGCATCCTATGCTGCTGTCTTGATTCCCCTCTAGAAGTATCCCATTTTATACATTCCAATATATAAGTCTCAGTCCATTTTGTGTTGCCAAAACAAAATACCTGAGACTGGATGATTTGTGAAGAGAGGAGGTTTATTTGCCTCAGTTTCAAAAGTTGAAAGTCCGAGAGGTGGACATGGTGGTGGGCCATGTGAGAGTGATCACATGGTGAGCTAGGAATCAAGAGTAAGCTGAGAAAGCCAAAACAACCATCATCAAGGGAACAAATCCAGTTCCTCAACATGTGACCTGCTTCAAGATGTGACCTGCTTCATCCATTCATGAAGGTGGAAACCTCATGACCTAATTACACTTGATTAGGCCCACCACCTTGACACCCCCACTCTGAGGACCAAGCTTCTAGTACATGTACTGTTAGGGTACAAGCCATATTCAAACCATAACAATATGGAAATACCCTTGTCTATGTTGAATAGACTATAAGACTAATTCTAATTCTGTCATTAAAAAATGAATATTCTCTTTTACACATATCTGTGCATATGTGAATACATTATAGAAAAGTTACTGAAGGTGATATTGCTGAGTCAAGTCCTTTGAACTTTTGATGGTCAAATTATTTTCCCATTTAATATATGTAAGGCTGTCCTAATCTTTACCCATTCCCTCGACTACTTAGCTTAATAAAGTTAATGTTTACATGCCTCTCAGAGGCATTTGGTGCCTTCAGATCTTGCTTTTAGTTCCTAGGACTATTGAGGATTCTGAAATGTGAGGTGGCTTTCTGATGTTTGGCTTTACAAGTTCATCCCATTGTCAGTTCAGCTGATTAAGCATTATTTAACTATCCACTTTTTAGTTTCTAAAACTTTTGTTGGCAATTCTAATTCTTCTACATTTTCTCCATGTAATACATTTTTATTCCTTTATAGTTATTTTATTTATTTTAGAGGATTCAAAATGAAATTTGACTAATGTATTTAATACACCATGTTTAACTAGATGAGCACATACATCTGTTTATTCCTAAGCATTTTCTTTTTTTTCTTGTAAAAAACATTTAAATTTTTTTTAAGTTGTTACTTTCAAGTATAAAATATTTTTGATTTCTTATGACAGTACTTTCTGGATATTAAAATTTTAATCTAAATTTTCTAGTTGTCATTTGAAGGTTATGAGATCTAGTTTAAAAGAAGCTTTCCAGGTTATTATGAAAGATGTCCAGGTTGGAGACCATTGATTTACACATCCTTCTCCCTACACTTGGAAAAATTGAGGCTTCTTATTCTCAGTATGGATTACCTTAATGTAAGCTAAGAACTGAGGTCATATTTGATATTCCCAGTAAGTACCTAGCTTGATTTATCCACTCATCCATTTATCTGTATGACACATAAGGCCTCTGAAAGTAAATGAACAAAAGGGTTCTCACACATTAAAGGATTATTAAAATCAATAACATGTGCAAAGTAAACTTTATTAAGCTAAGTAGTGTAGGGATATTTATATTCAAGTATGACACTTAACAAATAGACACAAAGGATGGACTTGTATCACAGGTGTCTGGTCTTGTAACTGTTTTCTCAGAACCCTTTAGATGTCCTCAAATCACTCCATGTCCCTGGCCATCTGGACAGTAGGTTTGGTAATCATTTCTGGACATTGGGCTCTGTCCATCGGCCCTTGGTGGATATTGTACTCTTTATCCACTGTGTCTAGATAAAGCCTCAAAGGACTCACAGCTGCCACGGTGATGCCATGGCTGAGGAGCCGGCAATGGGTGGAGCTTTGTCATGTGATCGAGGAAGCACAGCATCAGAATTCGGATCTGGTTTAAGTTGTACCTTTGCTAATTGCTGACAGTGGAAACTTAGGTCACTTGACCTCTGTAAAATTCATTTCCCCTGTTAGCAAAATGGGCATTATAATTGTTATGAATTTGATTGTGGCCCCCAGAAAGATGAGTTGAAGTTCTAACCTCTGGTCCTATGAATGTGGCCTTATGTGGAAGAGTCTTTAGATATATCAAGATGAGGTCATTGTGGGGAACCCTAATTCAATATGATCGGTGCCTTTAGAAGAAGAGAACACCAAACAAGAGAGCACCATATAGAAGAACACAGGGACGTGAAGATGACATCAGAGACTGAAGCGATACAACCACAAGCCATGGAGTACTTGGGGCTACCGGAAACTGGAAGAGGCAAGTAGGACTCCTCTAGAGATTTTGAGGGAACATGGATCTGCTAACACCTCTCCATCAGATTGTTAGCCTCTAAATGTGTGAAAGAAAAAATGTGTTGCTCTGAGTCATCCAGTTTGTAGTCATTTGTTATAGTAGCCCTGGGAAATGGATATGATGATCACTTGTATTCACCATGTTTTTGCAAGGAGTGAATAACAATGTATGTGAAAGCTGTCACATACTATAAAGTTAAGAACAAGAATTTACTGTCATTCTCAGTGGGAAGATATGGTTCACATTTCCAACTCTGCTTAGTATATCTTGTCATTGCCTCTTGTCTGCCTCCATGTGTCATGTACATGGCCATCTCTGGCCATTCTGATGAACCCCTTCCTCTTGGTGCAGGTGAACCAAGAGAATATTATGTCTGTTTAATTCTCACAACATTCTTGCCCTCTGGTCTTTACCCTAAAATAGGTTTTTTTTTTTTTTTTCTCCCAGCTAAGCGCATGCTGACATCTGTCTAGAGGAAATTTTTATCTTCCATATAATGCACTAAGGAATAAAAATAGCTTATTCAAAAGATAAGACTTGTGGGTGATTCCTATTTTCAATATTCCTGCAAAAGAACTTGTGTGAAGCGTTCAAGGAAGTAGGATTAAACTGGGTTGACTTCAGTGATGCTCATAAGTGAAGTTCATTCTGGAGACTTTCTCTTGGAGTGTTCTTCCATGCTTGACAAATTCTCTCAAGTCATCTTAGCTGATTGTGCTGTTAGAGAGCTTATAACAAAGACACACATTTGCATGAGTATCTAGGATATTTCCTTAGAGCTTTGTCAATCAGAAATTATCATCTTGTGCCTTCTTGCTCTTGGTTGGCACATGGGCAATAGCTGGATGTCTAATTCTTTTTCCCAACTGCTGCTATTATATGGCTTCTCCTTGGTTTTCAGTGTTGTAGGCTACTAGCAAAGACAGTAGATCTAATGAGGGGACAAATCTGTTCAGTTTACAAGTGTATATGTAATACTTACTGTCTTGCCATTGGGAGGAGCATTATGGAATGCTCAAGAAGGAAGTTGGGGGGGCTGGGGTTGTGGCTCAGTGGTAGAGTGCTTACTTAGCATCGTGAGGCACTGGGTTCAATCGTCAGAACCACATAAAAATAAAGATATTGTACCCACATAAAACTAAAAAGAAAATATTTTAAAAATAAGAGGGGCTGGGGCTATGGCTCAGTGGTAGAGCGCTTGTCTCACATGTGTGAGGCCCTGGGTTCAATCCTCAGCACCACATAAATAATACAAAGTTACTGTGTCCACCTACAACTAATAAAATATTTAAAAAAAGATAAAAATAAGAAGGAAGTAGGAAATGTAAAAGCAGTGTCTGTTGTATTTGAAGGTGAAATACATTGAGAGGGATTGTTAAAATTATATCTCTTCAACTGGAGCTCCTTTTTCTTGTTCTCTTTGTAGTGGAGGGTGTTCTTTACTAAGAGCCTCCACCAAAGCCATTCAAAGCTGAGTTTCTTTAAGGCTTCAGGGGGAAATGAGGTAGAATTTTTTTTCTTCTGGATTTTCTTACCTACATCAGCTTAGAGTTCAGGAAACCAGACAGGAATATGGAGAAGAAACTTACATCATGAATAAAAATTGTTATATGTACATATGAATCAGTTTTTGATACTAATGATTAATTACTAAAATCCATTGGTTTTACCAAAATCAGTATGTATTTCTCACTTATGGATTTGTAGGTCTTATTACAACTTTCCTGAGAATGGCTTGGATCAACAGGGCTTGGCTTTAACCAATGATTTGGGTTCAAGTCTTTCTCATGTATCTTTTTATTCTGGTCTCAGTAGTTACCTAAGGCATTTTTCCCCCCACAAATAGCAGATGGAAGAAGGTCTAGGAAGGCTTAAGAAACCCTGACCAGCCTCCTTAAAGACTGAATTTGAAATTGGTATGCTATCCCTTCTGTTCATGTCTCATTGGTTAAAGCCAGTTCATAGAAAACTCTATTCATGGGGTAAGAAAGTGTTTGCCATTTATGCTAATGGGAGGCACTTGTGAAATCATATGGCAAAGAGCATGGATTATATGTTTATGACTTCGAGGAACTGAAGAGTTGAGCTCAGTGAATGTCTCGGGCTGTTTCTGAAGAACTTTAGGGGTGAGGTGGGGGTCCAATGAAAATAAAGGGCCTTCAATCACCAGCTTTATAGCCACCTATAAAGCTTTATATTCCTAGGACTGCCCAATAAAGTACCATAAACCAGGTCAAATTGAACATAAAGATAACCATCATAAGTGTAATAAAGAATTTGACTTCCAGAGAGTTCTGGCCTTCTCCCTGGTCCCTGGTTTGAGGTTACCTCTAGGCCCTTGGATTTTCTGAGTAATAATAGTATCTTTTGTTATCCATGATAAGCCCCTTCAGAATATTTGATATCAGCCTGACCTCTTGGGGGAAAGTGGAGATTGAATTCATCCATGGGGACAATTAATCACTCCTGCCTGTGTAATGAAGCCCTGATAAAAACTCTATAGACCCTGAGCTCAAGTGAGCTTCCTGGATTGGCTTTACTCCATGGGTATTGTCATAGACTATAAGGACAACTTGTGTTGAGGACAATCAAAGCTTTGTTTGGAGTCTTCCTGGCTTCTTCCTAGCCTTCTTTCTTCCCTTGGCTGGTTCTAATTTGTGTAGTTTCTCAATAATAAATGTAAGCATATGTGTAATAAGGATTTGTCAGTTTTGTGCATTTTCTTGGGAATTATTAAAACAGAGTATTTTGGAGAAACTCCCAAATTTGGAGTTGGTGTTAGAGGCGGGGGGTCTTGAGTGGCCTCTTCTCCCACACTTTGTGTGTTTGTGGACCCTAACACCTTGCAGTTGGAGATCAGAAGTCTTGGGCCAATTTGTCAGTCTGGAGCACTCTGGTTTTCACCTTGCAGTTTGTCGACCTCTGGATAGATGATGTAATAAAAGCTCTGTTAAGAAACATGGAAGTTTTAATATGAGAACAGGAAGAATGAAGATGGGGGATGGATTAAAGGCACAATTTAGGAATGAAAGCAAAAAGATTCCAACCTCAATCCAGTAGATGTGTGATTATATGAGAACATCAGGGTGTAAAATATAGGGGAGTGAAAGGGAAAGATACAAGTCATATTAATCCTTCACCAACTGGCCTGTGTCTCTATGCTTTGTAACTTTGCCTTTCTAAGATTGATATTGCCACCTTCATTTTCCATTTTTAGTCATTATTGAAATCTGTCCAGTCTGGAATTTACTCTTCACACTCCACCTAACTGCCTTTGCTAAAGTCAGAAGTGACCTCTGTTTGTCACATGTAGTGAACCATTTTGAGCCCTCATTTAAATAGCTGACAATTTCTAAACTCTTTTCCCTTATTGAAATATTGGCCTCTTGTATTCTGCTTCTACCATTCCCTACCACCCCCCTTTCTGACTACTTCTTAATCTTACTTGTCAGCTCCTCTTTTACCACACAATCTTCTGACCACTGGCATTCTCAATCATTTTTTTTTTTCATTTCATTATTTTTTTTCTTCAGTACTGGGAATTAAACACAGGGGAGCTCTACCACTGAGCTATATCCCAGCTCTGCCCACACCCTTTTCTTTTAATACAGGGTCTCACTAAGTTGCTGAGACTGACCTTGAACTTGTGATCCTCCTGCCCCAGCTTCATCAGTCACTGGGATTATAGATGTGCATCACCAGGCCCAGGGGTCTTCTCTTTACTTAAGATTATTTAATTCCAAATACCCATAATCACTAAATTTATTTCTAAGCCACAATATTCTTAGCTTTAGATTCATGTATCCAATTTGTCATTTGATCCTCTGGATTTTCTATATATCTACAAATATAATATGTCCAAAAGAGAGCTGTCTTCCACAAGTCCTTTCCCCTGCTCACTGTCTTTCTCATTAACTGTCCTGTTTCAGGAGTTGGTCATTTGATGGTCATTTTTAGGTCTGTGCTTTATTGCTGTCTTTGCATTTTACCAGTTATCAATTGCTAAGGTGGGAGCCCAGACCAATCCTTCTATTTCTTTCTTTCTTTCTTTTTTTTTTTTTAGTACCAGGGATTGAACTCAGAGGCACTCAACCACTGGGGCCACATCCCCAGCCCTTTTTTGTATTTTATTAGAGACAGGGTCTCACTGAGTTGCTAAGTGCCTCGCCATTGCTGAGGCTGGCTTTGAAATCTCAATCCTCCTGCCTCAGCCTCCCAAGTGCTGGGATTACAGGCGTGTGCCACCGCGCCCAGCTCCCAATCCTTCTATTTCCTTTTGCATGCCATTGAGGTTTTTGTTTACTACTAAAATTGTCTCAGTGGGTCTGCTTGCTTCCATTCTTTATTTCTCAACCCCACAGAATCCAGAGGGATCAAATTGAAATATAAAGATATTTCCACTGGATAACAGTTTTCAAGAACATTCTGTTGCATTAGAACATAATTCAAAATATTGAACATAGTCTCGAAGGTCCTGAACAGTCTGACCCTGAAACCTCTTCACCCTCTTCTCAGTGCTTTGTCTCTCATTTGCTACGTCACATCCTCCTGGCTTTCTTTCCTAAAATGAATCAATGTCTTCACTGCTTCAAAGCTTTGGAATGTGCTGTTCCTTCTGCCTGGAATATATTTCTCTCATTTTTTTTAACCTATGTCCTATTTATCTTTTGAATCTTAGCTTAAAAGTCCTTCTATATTCTATCTGGAGAGGCTAGATCATTCTGGGTTAACACTCTGAAATATCAGTAGCTTGAAACAACACAAGATTTTTTTAAAAATTTTATATCACATGTGCAATGTAAATTGGTAGGGCGTTCTGCTCATCTGTCACTCAGGGATTCTGTATGAAAGATTTTACCATTCTGTGATGCTGTTCTAATGTGAGGCTTTTTGCTGCTGAAGACAGGAAGAGCATGTGGAGGACTGTGAACTGGTTCTTAAATGCTTCTTCCTAGAAATGATGCATCGTTTTGGCCTGCACTTCACTGGCCAAACCACTGCCCACAGAACTGGTCACATGTAATTTTAAGTGGGCAGGGAAATACAATTGTCCCATAGGCCTGGAAGGGGAAAAGAACTGACAGTATTGATGATCGGAACCCTGGTGTTGTCTACTATACATGCTACACTGGTTCTTCACTAGGTCTTGCAGCACTCTGTCCCTGGACATAATTTTTAGTACTACTTCTCACTATTTAAAATTACATATTTGGGCTGGGGATATAGCTCAGTTGGTAGAGTACTTGCCTCGCATGCACAAGGTCCTGGGTTTGATCCCCAGCACACACACAAAAAAAATAAATAAAATTACATATTTATTTGTGGGAATTTTTAACATCTTCCCATTGGACTCTGAACTACTTGAGGGGAAGACCCACACCTACTTATTAACCACTATTTTACCTAGTGCCTAGCACAATGCCTAGAACTCAGTAGCCATTTAATGATTACTTGGTTGATGTTGAATGAATATTTTAGATATTTAGATCTTTCTCTGATATATAGTAGAACACTAAGCATAATCCTATTGACCCCAACTTTTTTTTTTTTTTGGCATTGGGGAATTAACTCAGGGGCACTTGACAACTGAGCCACATACCCAGCCCTATTTTGTATTTTATTTAGAGACAGGGTCTCACTGAATTGCTTAGTGCCTCACTTTTGCTGAGGCTGGCTTTTAACTTGCGATCCTCCTGCCTTAGCCTCCTGAGCCACTGGGATTATAGGCATACGCTACCTCACCGGACTGACCCCAAGTTCTCATCTTTAATTTTATTGTTATGTATTTTACACTTTGACACTGTTTCATATCTAACATATAGTGAATTTATATTTTCAGTAATCAAGATGATGTGGCATTGGTGAAAAATAGACGCGTGAATCAGTGGAATAGAATTGAAAATCCAAAATGGATCCACACAAATATAGTCAAATTGAATTTTAACAGTGGCAACAAGGTAACTCAAAGGGGAAAGGATAATCTTTCTTATAAATGGTATGGAAAGAGTTGGACATCCATTTATAAAACAGTGAATCACCAACCCATATTTCATAATATACAAAACCGACATTAAAATACATTACAGACCTGAACATGAAACCTAAAACTATTGTAGAGTTCTTAAAAATATTGGAGAAAAATCTTTGATTTTGAGTTTGACAAAGTTTTCTTAGAAAACACAAAAAGCATAAACAAAAATTAGAAATTTGATATGGTTTAGAAGTTGAATGTCCCCCAAAGGCCCATGTATTAAAGACTGTCCCTAGGATGCTGCTATTGGGGGGTGGTGTAATTTTGATAAGTGAGGCCTTAGTGGGAGGTCTTTAGGTCTTTGGAGACATGCCCCAAAGGGAATTGTGGGATCCTGGCCTCTTCTTCTTCCTTCATTTTGTGCCCATGAAGGAAGCATTGTTTCCCCCTCAGTCATGTGCTCCCACCATATTGTGCTGCCTAGCCATGGTTTTAGAGGTTTCAGTCCACAATTATGGGGCAAATTGATTATTGACTGGAACCTCTAAAGTCATGAAGCAAAATAAATCTTTTCTCTCTGTAAATTCATTATCTCAGGTATTTGTTATAATGAAAGAAAGAAGAACACAACTGCTTTTTGAAAGGCATTGAACAAAACAAATGCCACATACTGCTAGAAAAAAATTTACAAAAACATTTATCTAATAAAGGATATGTATTCAGAACATATACATAGAATCATACAACTCAATAAAAAATACAAATTGCAGAAATTTGAACAACAAACAGATGAATGGCAAATGAACACATTAAATGAAGCCTAATATGACTAGTCATCAAGACTTAAGCCACAGTGAGTTGCCACTGTATTATTGATTATAGTGGCTTAAATTAAAACAACAAGTGTCAAGAGGATACAGAGCAACTAGAGGTCTTAGAGCTCTTTGATGCTGGGAATTTAAAATAGTGCACCTATTCTGAAAAACAGTTTGGCAGTTTATTATAATATTGAACATATTCTTATGTCATTTAATAGTTTCACTCCTGGGTATTTGTCCAAGAGAAATGAAAATGCTTGTCATCATAGAAGTACCTGATAGATTTTCACAGCAGCTTGATGAATAATTGCTAGAAAGTAAGCTATCCAAATTCTCATCAACATGCAAACAGATAAACAAATTGATTCATCATACAGTGAAATACTATTCAAAAGATTAATGATATATGTAACATGCATGAATATTATATGTATTATGCTAAAAGAAACTGAATACAAGAGACTACATAAAGTATACAATAGACAATGTTTATATCTATCACCACAAATTGATATGTTGAAATCCGATTCCCAATGTGACAGTATTGGAGGTGAGGATCCTTTAGGGGTCTCAGGTCATGAGCATGGAGTTTTCATGCATGGATTAGTGTCCTTATAAAAGAGATAAGAGAACTCCCTTGCCTCTTCCACCTTATGAGCTAGGATGGAAAAAGACACTGATCTATAAGAAGCAGGCCCTTGCCAGACACCTAATCCTCCAGCATTTTGATCTTGGACTTCCTAGTTTCAGATAAAACTTAAAAATAAATTTCTGTTGTCTGTAAGCCATCCAGTATGTGGTATTTTGTTGTAATAGCCTGAATGAAATAAGACATTGTGATTCTACTTATATGACAATCTGTAAAGGCCAGATTGTAAGGATAGAAATTAGACCATGTTGCTCCATTCCTGATGGAACATTAGTGAGAGTAGTGATTGACTACAAAGGGGCATGTGGGAGCTTTTTGGAGTGATTGTATTTTGAATGTAGTGGTGGTTACTTCTCAACTCATCAAACTCTATACCTGTTACAGGATGAATAAGTGAACTTCACTCTATGTAATTATACCTGAATAAGTCTGACTCTTACAAACAGATTCTGTGTTGATATAAACATGCCATACACACCTGAGCCTGCAAATATGTGTATATGTATTATTTTTACTGTAATATTTTCCAATTTCTTCCCACAGCCTTCTGACCTTCATTGTTTCTGATGAAAAATTTATTTTTATCCTCTAAATTGTCTGCCTTCAACGTAACTGCATGTATATGTGTTCCCTCCCAACCCCCAAAATAGCTTTTGAGACTTTACTTTTTAGCAATTTGACCATGTATTTTTCTAGCTTGGAATTTTAGGTTTATGTAATTTTCAGCCAATTCTCTTCCAAATATATTTTGGTCCTACTTTCTCCATTGCATTTGAGATTCTGGTTGTATATATGCTGCTTTCATGATTATCCTGTAGGTCTTTTTATCTCTCTCTGCTTCAGCTTGGGTAACTATTGATCTACAGTTAAGTTCACTGATCTTTTCTTTTGCAGTGTATTAGTTACCTCTTACTGCTATAAATCTTACTAAAATTTAGTGGCTTAAAACAGGTATGTTATTATTTGTCACATTTTTATCTTTATTTTATTTTTATGTGGTACTGAGGATCGAATCCAGTGCCTCATGCATGCTAGGGGAGCCATCTACCTCTGAGCTACGACCCCAGCCCTTATTTGTCATATTATTTGCTGTTGGGAGTTCAGCAATTGTGGGTTGACGGTACATATTTTTGCTGATTGCACCTAAGTTCACACATGCAGCTGTCTTTCAGAGGTAAGCTGATTGGAAGCTCACTGGAGATAGCTGAGATGGTTAAGCCACACTTTGCTCTGTGTTTAATCTCAGGCTTCTTCTTCATCACACAGGTTTCAAGGTATCATTACAAGAGGGGTCAAGCAAAAACTCCAGTCTCTTTAGCTCTAGGCTCAGATCAAGGCATAGCCTTAGACTAAAGGCTAACATAACCACTGCTGCAATTTCTTAGTCAAAAAAAGTTGCAAAGCCAATTTATATGTAAGAGCTGCTATTATTTGGATATGAGGCATCCCCCCAAAGCTCCTGTATTAATGCAGGAATATTTAGAGGTGAAATGCTTATCTTATGAAAATTGGAACCTAATCAGTCCATCCTAGTTTGAATAGACCGATGGGTGGTAACTGTAGGCAGGTTGGGTATGGCTGGAGAAGATGGGTCACTGGGGGGTGTGCCCCGGAAAGGTGTATCTTCCATAAGTTCTATTAACCCCTCTTTCACTTGCTTGCCAAGAGGGGAGCAGCTTCCTTCTGCTGTACCCTTACCCCATGATGTTCTGTCTCAACTTTGGCCCAGAGCAATGCAGCTGATCGTCTATGAACTTAGACCTATGGTTTCAGAAGCTCAAATAAGCTCTTCTTCCTCTAAGTTGTTCTTTAAGGTATTTTGGTCATAGTATCAAAAAATTGACTAAAACAAGGGGTATAGAAGTAGTCATCACCTCTGTATGAGCAGAATGGGAAGGTCATGCTACAAAGGATAATGCCTACCAGATTGGGAATAATTTCTGGCCATTGTATAACCTTCTAGATGCAGTGTTTATGTGGCCCTTAAGTTATTGAAAAAGGGTTTATTGCAGATTTTATTTTGCAGCTTTAAAATTTTAATTTTTCAGTTTGCATTTCTCTTCTAAAATACCCTAAATTCTCATATTATATTCACATTTTCCTATAAATTGTTCAACATACTTATAGTTGATTTAAAGTTCTTAGCTTCTAATTCTAATGACTGGGTCATCTATAAGTCAGTTTTTACTTCCTGTTTTTCTTTGATTATGGGTTATATTTTTAACTTTTCATATCACATACTATTTTATTGTAATTGGAGATTGTGCATAATACAACAGTGATGATTATGTACACATGCGCGTGTGCACACACACACACGTATGTATGTGATTATTTTGTCTCTAGGGAATGTAGACCTTTCCCCAAGATGTAGTCAGGGTGAATGGCTAATCATTTCGATTCTTTATACAGTCCAGTTGAGCTGGAGCTGATAGCAGCTTTGAGTAATTTGCCTTTATCTCTGAACAAAATCCCAACCTTCTATACCACTACTACTACTTTGATTTGAGCAGTAGTTAGACTGGAAAGGGATCAGATTTTTCTATCAGGTATTGTTGGTCTACTTTTATATGCAGATCTAGAAAAGTATAGAATCTGGGGTTTGTGAGAATATGCAAGATTATATTGTTTCTTTCTGCTTTGTAACCCTTCAACCCATGTCTGTTTCTAGGGTTAAAAAAAAAAAAAGAAATTTGATTCAGTGATTTTTTTCACCCCCAGATTGGGCCATTCCAGATGCCAGTCAGTGTTGCCATCTAGATGTACCATATTTATGCAAAATCACCCAGGCTACAGCAGACCTGTCCTTTAACTGTTCCTATATGGGTGAAATGTGTCCTCTCAGGTAGGGAAGCTGTTCTGTTCCCTGTTCAGTTAGGAAAACATCTTTTCTTTCTGGTATTTGGTTCATCAGTATTTCTTTGCTTCCATTCCTTTTTTGTAGTCCTGTAGAAAAACAGAACTCTATTTTATCTGGGTTTATCTTGTCACCACAGAAGCAAGGTTCTTATCTTCTACCATAACTGGAAGTGAACTGGTTGATTTTGACATGACTTTATGGGTAGAAATCGCTATTAATCTAGAGATGTAATGATCAAAATCCTGGAGGGTCTCTAGTTTCAATGTTAGTGATTATTGAATTTATTTTAAATCCTGTAGTTTAATACTGTAGCCTGTTTGGGTGAAGTTAGCAAGAAGTTTTTGAAGCAATAATGAATACACTTTTCCCTTTATGGGGCCTGTGGATTTCAAAAACAGTGTGAGAAAGAAGAAGACAAATGGAGAAAATAAGGTAGAAATTATAAATACCTATGTCTAAATGACATAGGAACTAATATTAGTTTTTGGTAAAATTTCCATGAATACAAAGCTAGAAGAATTGAACTGCAGCTATGTATTATAATGATAAGAAATGATCCCTAACATACTCAGAACAGATTTTATTTGCCCTTGACCCTGAGAGGTAACTCTGGAAAATATTCTTGTCTAATACATAAAGCTAGGACCTTTATTTCACACCTGACATAAGCACTTGGCTGAACATTCCCATAATTATCCATGTGATTGTTGGAATGATTTAGAGATGGAAAGCTATAAGATGCATCCAGAGGAGGGAGGCACTAGGCACCAGAGTGTATAGCAAGAGGCTAGCCTTGTTGTCAGAGTCATCTTCTGAGAAAGATGCTGGTGATACCGGTGGTTAACTGTGACAAGTCCTGCTTCCTCACATGTTGAAGTTTGAACATTAGAGAAGCACGCTGAGGCAAGCATATAAAGCAGGGTTTATTTAAAAAGGGGTAATACAGACTTCTCCTGGGAGGGAAAGGGGGCCATACTGGTATCCTGGTATTCCCCGAAGTGAGGGCATTCTGCATTTTTATATGTTCTAGGCTTCCTTTGTTCTCCTCTTCTCTTCCCCTTTATCCCTCTTCTTCCTTCATAGTGACTAGGCCCAGGAAATGCTTGGTGGGATGGCCAAAAGGTGAGAAGCAGATGGGCTGGAGGGGCCAAGGTGGAGGAGTGATCTGGGTAGGAAGGGGGTGTAATTAACAACTCCATCTAGGACAGGTTACCTTAGAAATTCCTGGGACAGGTTACCTTAGCAACAGGTTGGAGCAGGGGCAGGTTATCTTGATAAGGGTGGAGGAAGGGTTCTGAAGGAATTAACATTTCAATTCCTCCATTCTCTGGATCCGACCCTTGCCTATCTACATGTCTAATTCTGGCTTCACTGGAATAAGTGATTCCAAATTGTGTAGAAATAGTCATTTCAGAATACATTACAGTCCCACTGCTAATCTTGGGGTTATTGGCTCTTTGAGGTGTATTGAACACTATGAGCTGAAAAACAGGCTCAAGTTTAGTTATAAATGCTCCTCCTTAAAGAGTATATCTGCTGGCACCTTGCACTTTCCAATTGCCTGCCATTACTTTTCATATTTTTAAAAAATAAAATTGAGGCCTTAGTAATATGAATCAGTCATCCCTCCCCTCACCTTCTGTCTGTAGGATTACTTAAATGGAATTAGTTCTGGGAGGTCCTATTCTAGGCCTTCTTTTTTCCTGTCCTTGCTGGCAATATCAATTTTACCTTAGGCCAGGGTCCCATCTTCTCTCTTCCCTTTTCTTGCCATTCTTTTAAGGAAATTTTATTTTCTACCTACCTGGTTATTGTCCTTTTGTTATGTTAGTCATGCAGATGGGTGGAAAGAGCTAGAAACTTGAAGTAAAGCAAGGAATTTCAAGCATAAGAAAGAAAAGAATCCTAGAAGGTAGAAGGGGCCAGTGAGTCCATGTTATGATTAATGTTTTATTTTGTTCGGGATTGAGAATTTTGAAGGAGAGTGATAATAGCCAAAATGGATTAAATAATTTAATTTTAAAATTATTTATTATAGAGGTAGTTATGCCTCTTGCTGCAGATTAAATTTATTTTCATTTTTAAAAGTGAAAATTTTATTTCTTCTAATTGAAACCATTCCATATGTGGTCCCAGTTATATTTGGTTTATACTTTTAGTTGCTACACTGCCTTTGTGCTATAATTGATAAAAATGACTTAAACTTTTTCCTTCTACCTCTTTCTTTAAAAAAATAATTCCTCTTGTATCCCTTTACCTAAGGACAACTGAATTTCCACTTTAAGAACTTAATCCCTGTATTTTAAGCCTTTGCTTTATTTGAAAATGTAGTCTTCACAGGACTTTAAACTAGTGTGAGCTATTTATACTTCAGGGTAAAGGATGTCTTTTAAAAATTTTATTTAATTATACATATTTATGGGATACAGTGTGATATTTCAATACATGCATATAATATGTACTTCTTAAGTCAGGGTAATTAACATTTTCATCTTATTACTTTGTGGCTTAAGTCTATGAGTTTCTCTTTTCTAGATCTTCATAAAATATGATAGTTTCTTATGAACTATAGTCACCCTTTGTGCTATAGAACACTAAGATTTATTCTATTTACCTGTATTCTGGTACCTGTTATCCAACTTCCTTCTATCCCCACCCTACCCTTCTCAGTCTCCATTAATCACTATTCTATGATTGAGTGTATTTAGCATCCCTTATCTAGAAGAGAACATGCATTATTTGTCTATGTTGGCTTATTTCACTTAATATCCTCCAATTTAATACATGTTTCTTCAAATGATAGACTATCATTCTTTCTTATGGCTGAATAATATTGTATATGTATATATGATCTATAACATTTTCTCTATCCATTAATCCACTGATGGGATCTAGGCTGATTCTGTCTTAACCATTATCAGTAGTACAGCAATAAAACACTTGGGAGTGCAGGTATCTTATATAATCTCCTTTGGATATATATGCAGAAGTAGCATCTCTCTATCATATGGTAGTTTGATTTCTAATTTTCTTTTTTGAGGAGCCTCTGTATTCTTCTCCTTAGTGCCCATACCACTTTACATTCCCAGTGACAGTGGATAGGGTTCCCTTTTCTCCACATCCTTTCCAGCTTTTGTTACTTTTTGTCTTTTTGATAATAGCCATTCTGAATAGGGTGAGACGTTTATTGTGGTTATATTTTTAAATATTTTTCAGGTTTTTAAAATTAGCTTTTATTTTTTAAAAGTTAATATGTGCATTACAGGGAAAACAAAAACACAAAGAACAAAGTCATCCAGTCACAAGTGTGTGGTTTTAATTTGCGTTTTCTTGATGGGTAATATGTTGAGCATTTTTAAAAATAAATTTGCTGGTGTTCTGAATTTCTTCTGTGGAGAACTACTGTCTATTCATGTCATTCACTCATTTAAAATTTTTTTTATTGAGTTTTTGATTTTCTTACATATTCTGGATATTAATCCTTTGTCAGGTGAATAGTTGGCAAACATTTTCTCAATCAATGAGGGTGTCTCTTCCCTCATTGATTGTTTCCTTCGCTGAGCAAAAGCTTCTTAGAATGATATAATGCCTATTGTTTATTCTTGCTTTGCTTTTCTGTGCTTTGGGGGTCTTCTAAAAATCATTGACTATACTCATGTCTTAAATTGTTTCCTCCATGCTTTCTTTTAGTAGTTTCATAGTTTCTGTTCTTACATTTAGATCTTTAATGCATTTTGAGTTGATTTTTGAATAGGGTGGAGATAGGGTCAAATTTTTGTCTTTTGCATGTGAATATCCAATTTTCCTGGCACCTTTTTATCACCAGCTGGCCAAGCTGTCAATATAAACTGGGTTCAAATGGGCTGGCTGTATCAATAACTAGTAAAACAGTAAAGAAACCACGTAGCACAAGAACGTAAGTTTCCAAGGCAGGACGGCTTGGCTTGTGACCCCAAGGGTCAACTCCAGTGCTAAAAGGAGCAAAAGCAAGTGAGAGAGTATGCCTGAAACCTCTTAATTATTGGGGGGAAAGACATTCAAGAAAGTTCCACTCAAATAAGGCAAGGGATTGGGTTTTAGGGGGTTGCTTGGTGATGTTTTGTGCGCAGCAGTTTGACTGATATATTGGAATGTAAGAATGGCCTTGGGCCTTAGCCTAAGCAACTCCATTTTAGAACTCCAGTTTGAAACATGCAGTCTCACCAGGCACGCCCACGGAGCCCTCCAGTATGGTCCTCAGGCACAAACAAGTCACTTCTGCCCACCCTGACAAAGTCAGAGTGGTGTCTTGGGCATGTTGCCCTTTCCCTGGTAAGGGCGAGAAGCAAGGAAATCAGGGTGGAGACCACCAGACCAGATGCTTTAACCTCAGGATGAACAACAGCACTGAGAGATCCAGTAACAACTGATAGGGATTGAAGGTTGGTCAGAAGCCCCCAAATTTAGTATAAATTATGGAGCAAATGAACAGACATTCAGCCAGCAGACACGGATGCCCACTTGCTGGAGAACCGGATGAGGACTTGGACTGACATTCCAACTCTTCTCATTGTTTGCCTGATCCTCTGCATCTTCCTCATTGAGCTCAAACTCTACAGCCACATCTTGACCCTGGTGAGAACTCCTACTTCTCCCTCCCTCTCCTCAACGAACTATCAGCTCCACACCAGGAGAAGCCTGCCTTGGTTCCTGATCTGATCACCACAGTCTGAGTGAGTGTGCATCTGCTGGACTTACAGCCTGAGGCTTGAGACTTTTGATCTGGCACTTGAACTTAGCATGCAGAGCAAATGTCTGTTGTGAGCCTCTCATGATTAAGTGTGTTTGCAGTGCTTAGAATTAATCTAGAATTGTTTGCTGTGAATGGATTATGTCTATTGCAGTGCCTAGCATTAAGGATTGTCATTTTCTTGATTAAGAACCTATAAAGTGAAATTGTATTGAGTGATTTGAGTGAATAAAGCATTGAAAAGGGCAGAAGTGTGTGGACATTCTTTATTTCTTCCCTTCGACTGCATAAGTTGCAGCTTTGCCCAACTCATGTGCTGTGTGGGAACATAGGCAGAGAGAGAGGAAAGGGTCTATGTGCATCGCACAGCCCAAAGAGCACACAATGACAGGCCAGTCCTCCCATATGCTCAAATGCACATAGCTCACACACACAGCCCATGGATGGCTTGTGACACCTTTTATTGCAGAAGCTGTCTTTTCTTCAACATATGTTTTTGGCACTTTCATTGAAAGTAAAGTTGGCTATAAATGCATGGAGTTATTTTGGGGACTTTTTTCCATTGGTCTGTGTGACATCTATAGTAAAAATTACAAAACTGTGAAATAAGACACAGACACATACACACATACACATGTTCATTGATTAGAAGAATTAATATTGGCGAAATGTCTAAATTTTTCAAAAGTAGTTTACAGATGTATTGTAACCCTCATCAAAATGCAATGCCATTCTTTTTATTTTTCCACTATTTTGTTTCCTGCATGGTTTGTCTTCTCAGTCATAGTCCATAAGACTCTGAGAAGTACTAGGAATATGCAGGTGACCATGGCATTCTTTACAGATTAAGAAAACCTAAAATTCACGCAGAAGTGCAAAAGACTCCAAAAAGTCAAAACAATCTTGAGCCAAAAAATCAATAAACAAGATGGAGGAATCATATTAGCTGACTTCAAAATATAGTACAAAGCTGTAATAATCAAATCAGCATGGTATTAGGATAAAAAGAAATCTCTTTTATGTGGTGGTGTAGAACAGAGTTCGAGGCACACTATAGATGGGACTACACAGTGCAGGAGAAAAGAGGAAGAAAAAGGATGCCAGAGAAAAGAGGAGAAATCTTGCTGATTTCATGGTGTTGCCAAGATCTGGTTATATTACCCATGTGTAGATTCTGACTCTAAGACTCTGAAACAGCATTATGTTTTTATTGTTTTATAAAGTTAGAGGGCACATTAGAGCAAAAAGGAAATGAGAAGGAAAGGAATGGGTAGGACAGCTTTTTTCTACAGGGATGTTTGACCTCTAGTTTGGGAGCCACTTAGAGAAGAAACTAACTTTGGGCTATAGTAACAAATAATTACCACAATAGTGTAAACAGTAATCACTAGACCTTGAGTTTCTTTGTGCCTGGCACTGCTAAGCATCAGGCTTCCTGCCAGGGCTTTGAAATTCAGCAATTTAAATATGTATAAAGATGTGTTTCCCTGCAGTGACAGAGAATCCAAGTTAAAACAATACACCTATTTTTATATTCCCTCTGTATTTTTTTTCTTTTGTAAAATTATTTAAACTTGCTGTATTGTACAACTCTTTGTAAACTGCCTTAAACCTTTTTTTTAATACGTCAAGATATAAAAAAAAAACTATATACAAATTAGGAAAGTTACAGATGTGTGGGTATTCAGACTTGCTGTTCTTGGCAGTTCCGCTTACCAGCTCTAACCAGAGCTTGCCTTCATGGTTCCTCTGACCACTGAGGAGGAGAGTCTTCTGGTGAGTTCTCCAGTAGTGTGTCTTCATACTCCTCCAAACCCCGAATCATCATTACTGTCCTTTTCTGGAATGTTTCTTTGGTTATTGCTCATTATCTCTTAGTCCCTGAGGTCTCTTGACTTTAAAATGCTATGCTACTTCTAATATTGGCACTAACATTGGTGGTCAGCTTCTTCCAAATGCTTAGAAAATGCCCAAGAAAGTTACCAGGAAGATGTGGATGAAGTGCGAAATAAAAACTTTGAGTTATGCATACCTGTTTCTAATTCTCTATCCTGATTTTTTAAAATAATTCTTTTAGTTGTAGATGGATACAATATCTTTATTTTATTTGCTTTTATTTTTATGTGGTGCTGGGGATAGAACCCAGTACCTCGCACATGCTAGGCAAGGCTCTACCACTGAGCCACAACCCTGGCCCCCATCTATCCTAAATTTTTAAAGGACTCCTCTAAATACTGTTATGTCCTTGGCTTCCTATTTATGTTTTTATAATACAAAATTCTCTTTGCTTCTACTTTTAAAATTAGTTGGTGGAAGGAGGCCATGAGTCACCAGGAAGCAGGAAAATTATTCATGGGGAACAAGGTGTTAGATGGAAATTGTAGATGCACAAGATATAGCTAGAGTTGAACCCAATCTCTTTGTTTTATAATAAGTAAACTGAGGCACTCCATGTGTCAATGGCTTAGAGCTGCATGAGAAATGGGAAACTTTGGACTGGCCTTTGTTGTTCCAAGTCTGTGCCTCCTGTAGTGTGTGGCCTTAAAGGAGCCAGTTTCCTACACAGCAGTATCACTGGAGGCGGCAGCCTCATGGAGTGGTCCCTAGGTCACAAAATCAGTGAGAAAAGAGTTTGTGATCTGTTCGCTAGTGAGGATAAGTTCTGCATAAGTACAAAATGTTATTATTGTGACTTGAGGTGCTCGAGAGCACATATGACTGCTCACAAATGAAACCCAAAAATACTCCCATACGTGGGATGTAACTTTGTAGGTGTCTATGACTATAAACGCAGAGCCAGAAATAGAACTGGGGGTACATGGTGTTGCTTAGCAATGCAAATGGAAGTAGGATGAAAATAGAGTCCCTTGCAGAAAGAAAGTTGTTTACTAGAAGTGAAGACGCACTGGTGGCTGATTTTTTAACTTGATCTGCAGTGAGGAGCAGGCACATTGTTCTCTGAAGTTCTGGGTTTATTGTTGGCACTGGCAACATCTGAAGAAATCTTTTCTCTCTTTTTGATTTTTTTTCCCCCTGAGGGTGTGTGTGTGTGTGAATGGAGTTGGCCATAGGTCCTTTGGAGATTTTGAGAGATGGTTTCTTTCTTAATGGATTTAGCATCTATTGGAAAACAGAACCACAAAATGTAACACGCAGCTTTTGAAGGTGCACACATCTCAGCATGAGGGAAAATGAATGGTTATAAAAATCTGGTTATTGAATATGTTAGTTTATTTATCTTAAAATAATTTTGTATGGCAAATATTATCCTGGGGATACAAGTTTTTTCTGACAAAAAATTGTATTCTGACAAACTATTGTCTTAGTATCTGAATGAAATCTTTCATTATCATTCAGATTTCCCCAAGTTAACTAAATCATAAGCACGGTGGGTGCAATGATCTCTTCTTAAAAATTACAAAGTGTTTTTCTGCTAGATGCTTGTTGTGTTTGACATAACTTGAGGTGCCGCCTAGAATTTTAGGGAAAGACTGAATATAAGCATTTGCCATGGCCATCTTCTAGTCAGAGAATGAGCTTGACATAGAGTAGAGGTGACAGAAGTGGCCTTCTGCAATCCAGTTTGATTTGATGTGTAAATAGTAAAAAGGCACAGGTCAAAAAGCAAGAAGAAAAATTCCATTCCAGGAAACAATAAGGCATTGCACTGTGGAAGGGCACTCCTTCGTCACTGAAGACAATAACAATGTCCAAATCATAAATAAAGTTGTCTATTCACTAAAATTTGCTCAGGACTCTTTCTCTATGGCTTAATGATGGGTTTATGAAGACATTTGTTCATGCAACCAAGAAGTGACATTTGCATGTTAGGCACACAAGCTATGGAAATGAGCAAGCTAAATACCCCCTATTTCTCGGATACATGTCTTGTAAACAAGTAGGTATAAACAGTGTCAGGTGTTCAGAGTGGTATTACAAGGGTCCAGTATGAAAAGTTAGTTGAGAGGTCCCAAAGTACCCTTGGAATGTCTTGGTAGAAAACAATGGTGAAAAGAGAGTGCTTCTCTGTGCCTTGCATGAGAAACAAAACCCAAAATTAGCTACCATGTGTATATATGTATTTTCTGCCTTTGGAAAATTCACCGGAAGCCATCAAAATACCTGTTCCCTTTGAAATAGCTACAAATGGAACCCTTGAATGTTGGCTTTGTGGAAATTGTTCTAGTTTTGCTCTATTAGGTATTCTAAACAGCTCGACTTTTGAAGAAGGGAATAAATATCAGCCCAGTAGAGGCTGAGGAACAGAGTGGGTAATAATTAATTTTTATTATTTTGAATAGAGATAAAAGGTGCTTTAGAAAGTCTCTATTGACTAATATCTGTTTCATGTAGTTTAAAATATGTTTCATTTTGATTTTGTACCAAAACTCAGATAGACCTAACAAAGAGAAGAAAGTCATTTGTACTCTTGCAAAGATCCTGAAACAGTAGAGGCAGGAATGGTTTGAAGGATGAGGGTGAGAAACATGGTTTTCAGAGAACCTATTTAGAGGGAGGTATTTTAAGGGTCAGATATCTGTGCCATCTTGGGTTTCATTAGTAACAAGTTTCAGGTATAATCATAAGTCATAGAACATGTAATCCTATTATTCTATAATGAAAGTATAGCAAAACAAAAAAGGGTTGCAGTATTGGTTTCCTAGGGCTGCTGTAATTGTACTTAAAAATTCAGTGGTTTAAAACAGATTTATTCTCAGATATGAAGGTTAGACTTTCGAAATCAAAATGTCAGCAGAACTATACACCCTCTGAAGGCTCTTCATTATATCTTTTTGGGAAACACAGTTCAACCCATATAGCAGGTGAACTGGGGTATTAAATAAGGATACACCAATGTCTTTGTCAGAGCATCTACAAGAGAATTATTCTCTTAAGAATATGAATATTCATGTTGTCAAGAATATATCCACAGAAAGGAAGAGTGGTTCACCAGGCTGTTTCTGTTAGATGGAAGGCTGTGCTTTGTTATCCAGTGCCTTCTGCTATGTTGCCATATTTTCTAAGCAAATATTGATTATCTATGAGATTAATGTATTTCAAACTCAGGAAAGGTATGTCCTGCCCAGTGGTCACAAGCTTGATAATTTTTAGACAAGTCACAACACTTTGGTTATAGCAGGTGACCATAAGCATTCTTTTTTTAAAAATTCTAATTAGTTATACATGACAGTAGAATGCATTTTGATGCATCATACATAAATGGAGTATAACTTCTCATTCTTCTGGTTGTACATGATGTAGGATCACACAGGTCATGTAATCATATATGCACATAGGGTATAAAGGTCCAATTCATTCTCCTGTCCTTCCTACTCCCAGACACCCTCCCCTGCCTTCACCTCCTTCTGCCTAATTCAAAGTACTTCTATTCTTCCTTACTTGTCCTGCTTTATTGTGAATTACCATCTGCTGTGTGGCTTGGTGGTAGAGCACTTGCCTAGCATGTGTGAAGCACTGGGTTCAGTCCTTAGCACCACATAAAAATAAATAAAATAAAGGTAGTGTGTTCATCTACAACTAGTATATATAAACTGAATTTGTAAGCACTCTTTAAATTGATTTGGCTAAGCCTCTTGAAAAATTGTAAATTGGTGTAAATAATTTTGTTTGTATAAACTCAAATGATAGGAGCCTTCAGAGGGAATAGGGCCCTGCTGATGTTTTGACTTCAAATGTCCAAAGGGTTTTAATAACACCTGGAGAAGCTGATCATCAAGATCAGATCCCCAGGACTATGAGAAGCCTTGAAATCTTTCCAGTAGTATTTTCTTGGGTGGTGTGAAAGGTTTAATTGTGCACACAGGAAGTATATTGTGGTATCTACCATGTGTCAGAAAATGTGTCAGGCTCTGAGAAGATAGGAGTAAATGACATCCCTCTGGTCCCTGCCCTCAGTGGAGCTAGCAGGAGCCAGGAATGAATAGAACCCAGATTCTGGAAATAAGCATCAGGAACACACAGTTTCCAAGAGCAAGTTTATTGTCTTCTAACTTTTTTCTTCTGAATATTTTAAGTTAATTCACTGACATCTTACAAGGTCACTGGGAATTTTGCAAGAAGCTAGTTACTTCAGAATGCGTTGGGCATCAGCAAAGTGTGACTTACTGTATAAGCATAATAAAGAATAAATGCAGTCCACAAGGCGCTGGGACAGAATCAGACCTCCAGGATCTATCAAGGTTCTTAGCTTCAGGCAGGTTCTATTACAATAAAACAAGATCAAGGCAACTTTGGGGAGGAAAATTGAGTTCACTTAATTAATAATCTCTAATTGTGCAATTAAAATTAACATGCATGATAAATTACTCCACAGAAATATTGAAGAGCTGTAAATATTCAGGGGCTGCATTGCCTTATTTTTATTTATTTATTTTTGGTACTGGGTATTGAACTCAGGGACACTCGACCACTGGGCCATGTCCCCAGCCCTTTTTTGTATTTTATTAGAGACAGGGTCTCACTGAGTTGCTAAGTGCCTCACCATTGATGAGGCTGGCTTAGAACTCGTGATCCTCCTGCCTCAGCGTCCCAAGTGCTGGGATTACAGGCCTGTGCCACTGCGCCCGGCTTGCATTGCCTTATTTTGAGTAGTTTCCATGACAGATATACCCATAATGCTTCAGTGTAAGGATCCCAAAGCAGCATAGAATAACTGTTTAAGTTTTTTCTATATAAACAACCTAGTAAAACCATGGCAAGACCATAAATGTTGTGGTATTTAATAAGAGCAAAAAGAAAAACCCAAAGGAAAAAAACCAAACCAAACCAAACCAAAAAAAAAAAAAAAAAAAAAAAAAAAAACCATAAAAAGAAACTGCAATCTCCATCTAGAGATAAACATTAATATATCCAATTAAGCTAAAATTGTTCAGGCCCTTCATAATAATTTTATTAAAAAGGAAATTGGAATTTGAATATATTTTGACCGATGGGAAAATGATTCTAACAAAACCAATTGGTAATTGTCTTTATTTTAAAAGGCAAAAATACTTAAATAATTTTAATTTTGTGTGTACCCATGATAGAGGTTGCAGTTTCCACTGATACGTTAGACAAGATTTTAGTCATGCAAGTAAGTATAGGTTTGTCTTGCAGAATCAGACATTTAACTAGTTTATGAAATGTCAACTATCATCCAGTGCCACTGATAATAACAACTCTATGTCACTAGATTTATTAGATGATTCTGTTTTAGAAGTTCCTTTCATGCCCACAAATTCAGAACATCCAGTTGGACATCATTATAGTACCTTATCAAGTTAGTTTCTACGTGTTATTTTAAGTGGTTTAAGACCAAGTAACCAATTACTGATTTTTCACATAAAATGTAAAACATTTTCCTCAATGACAATGTATGGCACCTGCATAATCTGCTTGCTTGTCCCTTCTCCTCCTCTCTCTTTAATTCATTTTAAAAATCAGTGTCACGGAATATCTTGTCTAACCAATCCATGCCAGTCTTGGTTTTGTCCTGTGTTTTCTTCTGCCAAAATCTATGATGAATAAACCGGAGAGATGGGAACAAACTGCAAGATCACCAGATTGGTTTGTTGTTGTTGGGTGATACTGAGTTTGAAACAGAGTTCTCAGAAACCAGGTCCCTGTTTCTGGCAGCTGATAAGAGTAAGTGCTCCTAAATGCGTATGTTCCTGTAAACTTTTCAGGTGGTGAAATTCCATCTTGTGAGATGTGTTTTCACTCAAGACCTCCTGCAGAAGTTACTTTCTCAATAGTTCATTTTCTCTGTCCAATATGCATCCTCAGTTTATTTCCATGCCTTTGAATTGCAAATGACTTTAAAACTTCAGCCATGCTCCAGTTTTTCTGGATTTTGTCGTGTCAGCTAGACCAAGTTCTTTTACTGGAGCTCTTCACCCTCCTCTGTAGCTATCACACAGACAGTGTATCCCTATAGTTATGGAGATGCATGAACTTGGGCTATTCCATGGGTTGATGCTGAAAGAATTTCACAGTTCTCTTTGAAGTCCATTATTAGTGTCTAAACTGTTTTAAATAGTTAATTTCCTTTGAATAACCTTTTACTGCTTTGAAATCACATATCTCATTAATAAAAGAAGTTGAAAAAGAAATTAACTTGTTTCCTGAGTGGAGCTGCATTCTGAGGGACACTTAGGAAAGTACCAAGTTTCAAACATGAACTTGGCCTTTCATTTCACTGGAAGGCCTGAAAAACAACAGGAAATGTCTCTGCGGGGAATGCTTCTATTGCTGACATTGGTTGACCCATTGATATCTTAATGTTTCTACAATGCTCATAATCTGTTTCCCAGCATCACTATGTGTTTTCCTGACAGGCATATCACTTACTTTGAGAGAAGGCGAAGGTCAGGGATTTGTCCAGTTTCTGTACTTTGTTCAGGCTTTTCTCCAGTGTTGCTATGACAGATATTGAGCTATGAAGACCTGAAACTTCATTATTTCCCTTTTTGGGGAAAAAGTGTTTTTTTTTTTTTAACCAGTGACGGATTCAGAGGAACAGTAAAAAATGACTCCAAGAGTTTCCTCATAGAATCCAAACTCTCCCAGTCACTTGGCTTTTGATCTTGCTGAAGGGCTACAGAAGATTCTTTGTACCATTTTTCTTTCCTAGTGGCATCAAAAGAAGTTCACTTAGAAATGCAGTTTTTAGTCTCAGCGTTGGAGACTGCAACTTCTCCTTTACTTGTGAGTGTAGTGTTTATTTTCTAGCTGATTAGAAATATTTAGGTTATTTCAGTTTGTCATCCTAATCTAAGGGGTCACATTTTGAGTCCCCTTTCATTAAGTGAGATGATGACATCTGCCCTGTGGATTGTAATCAAAGCAGTGTTTTTCATGTATTATTGTTTAGATATGAGATGTCCCCCAAAAGCTCATGGGTGACACAGTGCAAGAATACTTAGAGGTGAAATGATTGGGTTATGAGAACTTTAAACTAATTAGTGCATTAAACCTCTGATAGGAATTAACTGGGTATTAACTTTAGTCAGGTGTGGCTGGAGGAGGTAGGTTATTTGGAGTGTGCCTTTGAGATTTATATTTTGCCCTTGGTGAAAGGAGAACTCCTTTTGCTTCCTGGTGCCATGTTCCTAGCTGCTGTCCTTCGTGATACTCTTCCTCCATGATGCTCTGCTACACTTTGGGCCCAGAGCAATGGAGTCAACCATCTATGTACTGAGACTTCTGAAACCACGAGCCCCTAAATAAACTTGTCCTCCTCCAATTGTTCTTGTCAGGTCTTTTTGTCAAAGCAGCTACAAAGCTCATTATAAAAATGTGTCTTTATTGTTCAAGTGGCTTTTCAGAGTAGCAGGATCTCTAAGGGGTTAATAGCTGGTAACATTCCTAAAACAGTAGTTTGGGGTAATCTACTCATGTTTTAAGGTAATCTTACTATATCCTTTGAAAGAGTAGAATTCAGTTTGGAGATCCTGTTTTAAGTTTTACTTATGGAATATTTTGCCTTGATAGTCTCCAAAGGAATGTTTTGGCACTTTAAGTACAAACTGAGGATTGTTCCCACAGAAGGCCTTTCTTTGGCCTTTATCTCAGTGTTGCTGAGTTTTGCCAGCTTCGATCTTAATCCTTGCATATCCATGGCAATCTTCCTTCAAAAATTAAAAGCATTTATCCTTTTTTAAAATTTTAAGTTTCATAAAGCCCATATTCCAGGTTGGCTACTTCACAAAAGCAGCAAGACAGAGCTCACAAATCAGGCTTATGATTATAGGATTTATTTGGGAGCTCATGCTGAGTAAAAGGAAATGTACATGGGTCTGGTCATGGTGAATTACTTACCACTGAATAATTGTCAGGTGTCTTGCTTTGATGATGATCCTGTTAAAGTGACATTTTGAGTTTCTGGTCATGGTGACTAGAGGGTGCTTCATTAAAACTGTAGGGCCATGGCTATAATAACACCACTACACCATGCCCCCTGATTACCACATAAAAGTCATCCCTTCTGTTCTTTGATTTATTTAAATAGATTCCCCTCACAGAAACCTACAATGAGATAGAACCTTGGTATTTAAAGCACGTCTAAGGACCAGTATTACCCAGCAGCCTATTAGAAGTATATAGTCCAAGCCCTACTCCAGACCCTCTCATTTAGTATCTATATGTAAATATTAGATCTTCTTTCCTCCTGTACTGCTTATAGATACTAAACCTGATGGATTCAGCTGGGATCAGGGCTGAATTTTCTGTTCAGCAGCTGGGGGGCATTTCAAGGGTTCCATTTGTGTTCTGTTTTTGATGCTCTGTGCCTGAAATGACCTGTTTCTTTAAAGATCTTAAATCAGCAAACCATGCAGCAGATGGCCTATACAAATCCTATCATGGCATCTGCAGCATGTATAGTTATAAAAGGGGTCTTTTTGGGATTTGAAGTAGAACAAGACTGAGATTTCTTCTTAAAACCTGAAACTAACTCTGCTATGTTAGGCATTTGATTTGCTTTGTCAAAATGTCTGGGGAAACTTCATAAATGGTTTGACTTGGGAGGTTTTCCAGTTTGGAAGTTAGTACGGCTCTCATTGGACATCCTATTCTGCTGAAGGACTGCCGGCCAGCCTGACGTCACCCTGAAGACCTGAGCACCTGGACCACCTAGGGATCTGACTCAAACTGAGTCCTGAGTAGGCAACCATTCCCGTGAAGTTGCTGGCTGCTTGGAGACAGCTGGGCTGGAGATGAGACAGCCTTCCCGACTAGCAACTTTTAAAAGGCACCTGTCTTCTTGCCCACTAATGTAGAACAGCAGGCAGAGTAGCAGCTCGCATATCTGAGTTCTAGTTTAATACTATGTGTTCTGAGAGTTTGAGCAAGTCCTGTAGACTCTCTGGGCTTCAGTATCTTTTTCTTTTAATGAGCAAATGGAGCTCTGTTGTTTCTATCTGAGATTCTGCAAGTCCCACATACCCTTGGGATACTACATGGAGACACCAGAATTTGAAGTTGCTCTATGTCTTAAGTTAAAAAAAACAAAAAACAAAAACCAAAATCCTATCCTTCAACAAGTTGTTGGACACATTATCTCAGATTGTCACATGGACAAGTTCAAACTGACCTGCAGAGATCTTGCTTTCCTGAAGATATTCAATTGATTGATGTAAGCATGATATCAGGGGATGTTAGAAGTGTCAAGTGTAGGCAAGGTGAATGATAATGGAGAGAGGAAAGGAACAACGAATCACTGAAACACAAGAATTGGGAACCAATTCCACTAAAAAGATCTTTTCAGAAATCTAAGAAATGGTTTTAAAGGGAACCACACTTTTCTATTGGACCCAAAGGAGCACCTCTCTAGGCAAGTTATGGAAAGTTGAAATGTCTTATGAGATTATGGTTGCCTGCTTTTTTTGTTGTTCCTGCTGTGTGTTAATGTGAGCCCTTATTTTTAAATTTCTTCTAATTAGTTTTACATGACAATAGAATGCATTTTGACACATCATACATAAATGGAGTATAACTTTTCATTCTTCTGATTGTACATGATGTAGAATCACACTGGTTGTATAATCTATATGTATATAGGGTAATAATGTCTGATTCATCTACTATTCTTCCTACCCCCATCCTCCCTCCCCTCTCTTGACACCCTCTGCCTAATCCAATGCACCTCTATTTTTCCCTAGTCATTCCCTTTTTGTGAATTGGCATCTGCATATCAGAGAAAACATTTGGACTTTGGTTCTTTGGGATTGGCTTATTTAGTTTAGCATGATATTCTCCAGTTCCATTCATTTACCTGGAAATACCATAATTTCATTCTTCTTTAAAGATGAATAATATTTCATTATATATATATATATATATATATATATATATATATATATGTATATATATATATATCACATTTTCTTTATCCATTCATCTGTTGAAGGGCATATAGTTTGGTTCCATAGTTTGGCTATTGTAAATTTAGCTGCTATAAACATTGATGTGGCTGCATAACTGTAGTATACTGATTTTAGGTCCCTTTGGGTATAAACCTAGGAGTGGGATAGCTAGGTCAAATGGTGTTTCCATTCCAACTTTTCTGAGGAATCTTCATACTGCTTTTCAGAGTGGTTGCACCAATTTGCATTTCCACCAGCAAAGTATGAATGTACCTTTTCCCCCACATTCTTGCCAACATTTATTGTTACTTGTATTGATAATAGTCATTCTGACAGGAATTCTGATAGAATCTCAGTATAGTTTTGATTTGCATTTCTCCAATTGCTAGAGATGTTGAACATTTCTTCATATATTTGTTGATCATTTGTATTTCTTCTTTTGTGAAGTATCTATTCAGTTCCTTTAGCCCATTTATTGATTAGTTTTTTTTTTTTTTTTTGTGTGTGTGTGTGTTAGGTTTTTTTTGGGTTCTTTATATATCCTGGAGATTAATGCTCTGAGATACATGTGGTAAAGATTTTCTCCCATTCTTTAGTTTCTCTCTATGCATTGTTGTTTTCTTTGCTGAGAAGAACATCTTTAGTTTGATTCCATCCCATTTACTGATTCTCAATTTTACTTCTTGCACTTTAGGAGTCTTGTTAAGGAAGTTAGATCGTAAGCTGACATGGTGAAGATTTGGGCCTATGTTTTTTCTATTAGGCATAGGGTCTCTGTTCTAGTGCCAAAGTCTTTAATCCACTTTGGATTGAGTTTTGTGCAGGGTGAGAGATAGGGGTTTATTAATTTCATTTTGCTACATATGGATTTCCAGTTTTCCCAGCACCATTTGTTGAATAGGCTATCTTTTTTTCCAATGAATGTTTTTGGCACCTTTGTCTAGTATGAGATAATTGTGTTTATGTGGGTTTGTTTCTGTGTCTCTGTTCTTTACCATTGGTCTATGTGTTTGTTTTGGTGCCCATACCATGCCATTTTCATTACTGTGTCTTTGTAGTATAGTTTAAGGTCTGGTATTGTGATGCCTCCTGCTTTACTTTTCTTTCTAAGGATTGCTTTCACTATTCTGGGTCTCTTATTTTTCCAAATGAATTTCAACACAGCCTTCTCTGGTTTTAAGGAGAATGTCATTGGATTTTTTTGATCTTTTTTTAAATTTTAACTTTTTATACATGTTTACAGAGTACATTTCATTTCATATTACATATAAAGAGCACAATTTCTCAAGTTGCTGGTTTTATATAAGGTATTTTTACAACAATTGTGTCTTCATACATGTATTTAGGGTAGTCATGAATAACTCAGTCTGCCATTATTCCTATTCCCTTGCCCCCGTCCCCTCCCCACCTTTGTTCTATTTAAAGTTTTTTCATTCCGTTCATCCCCACTCCCTTGCCTTTATAAGTTAGTATCTTCATATCAAAGAGATCATTCGACCTTTGGTTTTTTGGGATTGGCTAACTTCACTTAGCATTATTTTCTCCAACTCCATCCATTTACTTGCAAATGCCATGATTTTATTATTTTTTAGTGCTGAGTAGTGTTCCATTGTGTATATATACCAAAGTTTCCCTATCCATTCATCCACTGATGGGCATCGGGGTTGGTTCCACAGTCTAGCTATTGTGGATTGTGCTGCTATAAATATGAATGGAACCACCATTTGACCCAGCTATCCCACTCCTTGGTCTATTCCCAAAGGACTTAAAAACAGCTTACTACAGGGACACAGTCATTGGATTTTTAATAGGAATTGCACTAAATCTATATAATGCTTTTGGCAGCATGGCAATTTTGCCTATTTTTTATAATTGTTTTTGACATATGGTTGTACCTATTTATGGGGTATACTGTGATGCCTCCATACTAAATATGAGGTAATGACTGCCTATTTCTAATAAAATCAGAAGCTTTTAAAGTTCCTGATCTCTGTTCCAAACTCACCAAAATAATGTTGATTGAGTTCTCTTTCTTATAGGTCAGTTTCAGGTGAGAACAGGTGTTGAAATAATCAACATAGGCTGATCTGTGTGTGGAGAAGGCTGGAGTAGGGAGGAAGAGGAGAATCATCTACTGTCCAGTTTCACCCTCTATCATTTATATCAGACCATCCTGTAAACAGAACACTGGGCACAAAGGCAGAAAGCCTGGTTTGTGTGTGCTGGATGGTGCTGATCATAAGAAAAACCCACTCTACCATGAGATCAAAATGATTTAGACTTAGAAGGTGATCATACTGTGCAGAGAGACTCAGTCATTGGTAGGACCTGTAGGTCATAATGACAAAGATATGCTACTTTTGCTCCTTGCGCAGGTAAACAATGGAGTCCTTTAATGCCCAGTGTCATTGGACCCCTTTGTATCATGTGTTGTAATGATGCCTGGAGAGGGCACTCTGGAAAGAAAGCTGGCAGCAAACTTGGTGCACTAAATCAGGTGTGTTTTGCTTGAGGAAGGGGGAGGGAAAAGAATGTGAAACTGCATGGATTGATAACAAATGGGATCATCACTCAGGAGTCAAAAAGAATTTAAGAAGCCAAACATTGACTCAGTGGATTCAGGGGCTATATCTTTCAGCAAAACATTGGGAGACTCAGGTGAGATGAAGAGGGAGAAGACCACAAACATGACCTAAGAAAATTAGAATCCAACCAAGAGGAGCAGAGACTTTTCACCTGAATGAACTGTGTGGGTTAATACTTCCAGCGGCCTCAGTTATCATGTACTTTTCTCCTGCTGCTGATTTTATAAAGTGACAAGCCACATGAATGTCAAATAAACACTAGTTAGGGAAGAGTATTAATTAGCTTCATCTTTGTTAAGATTGTGTACACTGGACAAAGAATGAGATGGATTCTGCAGATTTGCTGTCTCCTAGCTGTAGTGGCTGCAGTGTAAACCATACAAATGTTCAAGAATGTGTAGCACCTCACTATCATGCTGCTTCATGGAAAGAAGTCTCCAGGAATGGAGGGACTACATTAGTCTTATGTAGATTGTTTTGGGAAACGATCACTCTGGCTATGCTTGGCTGTCACCAAGCAGGCTTCATTCACTCAAAGGGGTTAGGATAGCGAGACAGTGGAATCAAGAGCTCTCTTATGTATCTTCTTCATTATAAAACTCGTATACAAAATTTTTGGTATTTAAATTTTAGAAACTAATAACCATTTTACTTGTTAGTATTTGTTTTTGAGTGTTTTTCACATAGAAAATAGTCTACTCTTTTACTTTATATTAAATCATCTGTGGTTTTACCTTTTCAACTGTTAATGGCATCAATATAAGTAGAAGCATATTGTTCCAGAGAGACTTGATTTTTGAGATCTAGAGCTGCTGCTTTACAATGGAGTGATCTTGGGCAAGTCATTCGCATTCTCAGTACCTGGCTTTCCACATTTGCAAGATGAGAAAGTTTGACTAGAAGAAAGTCTCCGTTCAAACTAATATTCTGTCATAATAGTTGTGAAGCTGGGATTAAACTCAGGTTTTCTCTTCTGATATCACATAACTCTAGCATGGAAAAAGATTTCAGAAACTATTGAATTCAAATGCCCTAGCCATTTAGGAATTCCTTTGTAATATACTCGACAGGTTGTCCTTCCATACTCTGCCCGAATATTATGCCAGGGGACTCTGGGCTTTAGGAAGCAGTCCATTCCTTGGTGTGGAAGCCCAAATCATGAGTATGTGCTTCCCTACTTTAAATTGAAATTGGCTTCCATGTAATTTCTCTCTCTGGCCCTACATTTGCCTTGCAACAGCAAAGTTGGACTAACTCACCTAATATTCAACCACATTTCAGATATGTCTCCTCCTCTCCAGGAAAACAACCTTGATTCCCTGAAAAAATCTCTAAATGATGTCTTATAGATTTCTTGATCATTCAGGATTTATGCTTTGCTTAGTCTCCAACTGTGGTCAATCCTCTGAAATTGAACACTGTAGAAAACATATGTGGTCTGATCAGCACAAGGCACATTGGAACCATTTCCTTTTTTCATCTGGATATCACAATTTCAATGATATAGCATAATCACATAAAATTTTTTATAGCTGGATTATGTTGTCTCATATGAAGCTTTCAGTCAAAACTTTCTCAATGTGACTCATGGCTCTTACACTCTCACTCTCTAAACACAAACAGCTGTGCATAATATTTTTTAGCCCAAATAGGAAAAGGTACATACATCCCTGCAAAATTGCCTGCTGTTCATTTTGATCCATGCTTCCAGCCTAATGAGGGAGATTTTTGAATTTGGATTCTACTTTCAGCTGTGATATTTGCAAATTAAATAGGCATGCCATCTAAGCCTTTATCCAAACCACTTGACAGTGGTAGCAATTTGGGACCAAGGATACAGCCTTGTGATATTTTTTCCCATCAGAGGGGTCAGTACCATTATGAGATTTCCTGGTTGCATTGTCCTATTAAAAGTGGTTCAAGAATCAGAAAGAAAAAGGGTGTATTTAAGCTAGGGATCCTCCAAGAGGCTGATGGCTACCTTCCTATGAGGTTAATGCCAATTTGTTAGTAGTCAGGGGTGAAGAAAAGAGTAGAAACTTCCAAGTCAAGCCAGTGTGGCTTCAGGGTGGCTAGTTTTGTTGGTGTGTATGTGGTTGTGTGTGTGTGTGTGTGTGTGTGTGTGTGTGTGTGTGCTGGGCACTTGTAATGTAGAAAATTGAAAGGAGAAAAATTTCCTAAAAATTCAGGGAGAGAGCATTTTCCAAAGCCAAGAGAAAGAGTTAATTCATTGCAATCAGAACTTCATGTTTAGTGGAAATGGAATTGGGAAAGTACTGGTTAATAAAGTTGTGCAGATCTTTCTTGGAGAATAGTCTTTTGCTCTGCCAAGCAGCATCTCCCAAACATTTCTGTCAGAGGTGATCTCCCAAATATTTCTGTCAGAGGTGCTGTCTCTTCTGAGAAAAAATATTAATTTATAGAGGTAGGGCTATGGTCCTCCAGGGTAGGTAGGAGTAATCCTTTTTTTTTTTTTTTTTTTTGTACCAGGGATTGAACTCATGGGCACTGGACCACTGGACCACATCCCCAGCCCTTTTTTGTATTTTATTAGAGACAGGGTCTCACTGAGTTGCTAAGTGCCTCGCCATTGCTGAGGCTGGCTTTGAACTCGTGATCCTCCTGCCTTAGCCTCCCAAGTGCTGGGATTATAGGTGTGTGCCACCGTGCCCCCCGCTGGTAGGAGTAATTTTATCTGGAGTGTTTGAAAAGCAGTACACTTTACTTGATAAGCAATCAGCTAGTTTCCCTGTACTTTTATCCTAACTATAACTTTTAGTTCAGTATAGTAGAGATAGAGTCTTCATGTAGATTGAAAATGTGTGCGTTGGGGGTACCTTATCCTGAGAAAAAGCCACAAGATCTCTGAGTATTTAGGGCTACATGCCTTTTCTGAAAGCATTTAGGGGAATTTACACTGTAAATTTTGTTAGTAGATATTTAGTTCCCCTAATGTTAGCTGTAAAAAAATAAATAAAGGATTTGAGTGTTTTTGTGGGGGGGGGGGGCAAGAAATTCAATGAAAGTACTGGGTATACTTTGTATTACCCTGTAGCCAGTTTTTACATAGAGAAATCTTAACCTTTCAAAGTGATAATGCCGGAAAGAATAGTAAAGCTGCTGGCCATCTGGGAACTTTAGGGAATAATAAATGAGGACTCTTTTTCATGTAAAGAAGTGTCTTAGAGTTTGGAGTAATTTAAAAATAATTTTGAGGTTGCCTTACATTTTTTTTAACCCAGGTAGTTCATTGAATTTTAGAATTTAGTCATCATAAGCTTAATCCTTCTTACAGATGAGAGATTGAAACCTAAAGAGACGAAGTAATTTTGCCAAGGTAGAGAAGCTGCAAATGATAGAATATAGTCCAGAGTCTGGTTTTCCCAGTTTCTAGGCTGATCCTGTTCATATTAGCTACACTGCACCACACCATTTTCCATGTCTTTCTTTCCTGTTCTATGCTTATAGCTTCCCTTAAGCCATAGACACAGAAGAACGGAAAAGCATGGTATCTTTTTATGTGCTATCGGGTGGTATCAGACATAGACCTCAGCCCATGAGGTTAGCCATCTGATCACCCTTACTCTATTCTCAATTTTCACTCCTGCCAGCCCTGGGCCTCCACTTAGACAAAGACTTGGGCTGAATGACTAGAAATTCAATATAGAAAATTTAAATTCCAATGACTGTCCATCCCTTTTTTGCACATTGGAAAAGAATTTTCTGTAAGTTTTTGACACATGTAGCTGCACGGTCTTTGGAATATATAGCCTTTGTAGCAAAACCTATAGCTGTGGGGAGAAATGTGAAACAAAAGGGGACTATGGGTTATTCAGTCAAGCAAGAAATCTGCATGTTTACTGCTGCTTGATTAACTTTATTGTGCAACACATTGCTTAGATAATAAAGTACCTTATGTGTTCTGTAGTTTTCTTTCCAAATTAGAAAAAGTATGAGTGTTGCTTCTTCACTGGATAGTTTTGACCTTCTTTCACTCATTTTGGGCTATGTGACATTGTCATGTGTTGCAGGATCAGTTCTGTCCATACATATATTGGAAAGTGTGAACATTTTGGAAAGTGTCTTCCCACTGATGCTCTGTAATTACAACTTACCACCCTTTTGGACTTGGTCACGGAGGGTCTTTCTGGAGTCTATATCTGCAAGGGTGCTTAGTGATTATCAAATTCCACACCTTCACCTTTATAGTTAAGGAAAATGAGACCTAAAGAGATAAGTGGCCTCAAGTGATTCACGTTTATTGGTGTAAGGGAGACAAATTCCCCCCCCCCCCCCACAAAATTCTGATGTATTTCATCTTTTAATGCCAGGTCGTTGTCAGTTTATGGCCAACTGAGGGAGAGGTTCCTGAAAGGACTATTGTCACTTATAAGGAAGGCAGAGACCCCTAGGTAAGACATGTCTTTCCCATCTACTTAGGAGTGTGTTGTGCTTTCTAGTCCCACCACTTTCTATAAGTGGGTCCCTGAGAAAGCTTCTGAAATCACCAGGAAAACGATTCTTTGTGTGTAGATTGGACTAACAGTAGTTTTTCAAGGTTGTTTAGACAAACTAAACAATATAAGTGGAAAGTCCTCTTATCAACAGACTTTTCATTCATGGCAGGTCCCTGGTAGCTCTCTCTATATTCTTTATCCCCTGGATGAATTGTGGTTCTGCTGAAGGGCTGTGCTCTCCAGAAGCACCTTGGGCCAGAACAGATGCAGCAGGGTTTGGTCCTCCAGAGGAGACTTCTAGACTTCTTAGCATCAAAGTTTCTTTTTAGAACCCAGTTTCTCTTACGGTTGGGATAGTCTCTGAAGAGGATCCTCAGAAGGTAAATATTGTGGTCTGGTCTCACTGGATTATTATTTATTGCCTTTCCCTTTGCTTTCAAGAAGTGGTGGCAAGAATACCCTCTATTAACTTTCAGTTTATTAGCAGCATCTCATGTACAGGAGCTAGTCCCTACCTGCTGTTAATTTTTCTGTGCATCAATATACTCTTGGCACTGCATTCATTTATAATCTGTTCACTTTTATGTGCCATTATTGAGGCTTAATTTTTTTCAGGCTTTCTATGTGTTTCTTCTTTCTTGAGCAAAATTTTAGAAAATAATCTTTTTATATTTAATTTCATATTTACCTTCCTTGAGGAAATACAGAGTATCATATATTTTAATTAAAAAATGTTTTCTCCATGATATCTAGAAAAAGATACTGTGAGTTCCTACAAAAAAAAAAAAAAAAAAAAAAAAAGCCAAGATTGTTCCTAGTATTTTGGTTAAAGAGTCCCATTTAAACTATGGACTGAACTAGGTTCCTTTGAACATACTTGATGGTGGAATTTTCTCTAGTAAATGTTGGAAAATGTAGTCATTGACATAGAGTAAGTCAATGGCTAAGATTCCAAGGTCAGAGAATGAAACCGTATGGCACGAACATGAGAAATACTCATTTGTTTTCCTTCTTTTAGGAATTGACACATTTACTTGATTATTTCTCTTGGTGTTACTGAACCAGAGCCGGGCCTGTGTTTTCCCATTACACAGTATGCTAATCACTGACATGGTGGTTACCAACACAGTTTATTTGCAAGGTGGCCAAGCAAGGAGTTTGGAGATCTAAGTCCCAAAATTGCCTAAGGTTGGTGTTTGGGATCTTTATTAGATAAAGAATCAGTGATTTAAAGCATGAGGGAAGGTGATTGAGGTTGAAGTGATCAGTCGTCTGCACATGTGTTATCAATCTTAATGGCTCCTCATGGGACGCATATTCATGAAACGGCTATGGTAGCATGATGCGAGGGGGCAGTTTTCACCTTGCTGATGTCACCCCATTGGACCCCTGCACAGGCCCAAGTGAAGTTTCTGGTTCTGACAGAATCATGTTCAAGTCCTTGAAAAGTAATCTGTGGCAACCATTATCATACCCTTCACATCACAGGTGTTACCTATAGTAAAGTTAGTGGGAGACTAATGATATAGCTCAGCTATGTCAACTCCAGAATTAGTGATATTTTTAAAGGCCAACTAAAGGCACATAACTAAGGGGGACCTCAGAGGTTCAGTCAGAGAAGTAATGCATACAAAGAGTTGATTAGTATAAATGGGACGAGGCCAGCCGTGTTGGCTGGTAATTATCAGTTAGGATTCTGTCCTCCCATTGGAGTCTTAGAGACAGAGGTTGTGTTCTTCTGATGGTTACATTCTTAAGAATGGTTCTCAGGTCCTTGAGAGATGTTTTGAGCTACAAAAGACACATATTTATTAATGTAAGTCCTTTTGTTAGTAAATGCCTAGCAGATGGCTGAGGTCCGTTGAGTAAGGGCTTGGTTTTATTGCCTTAATGAAATATTAAGGGCTTCTATATGAAAAACACCACGTGTGGGTGCTCTGGAAAACAGGTGGATCAATTGCGAATGTTAGGTTTCTTTTTAGAGTCTGGCCATTTCTGTATTGTTTGTTAAAAACAAATACAATAGCTTGTACCTTGTGCTGGGAATACTGTTTCCATGCAGATGGGCTCAATAAAGGAAGAATAACCTTACCTGCCAGTGTGTGGCTTAATCTCACTAAGAAGCAATTCATTCTATACATAGACTTTTTCACAAGAAAATCCTTTATCCTTCCCCTGACATTATGTGACATTATGCACTACCTGTGTGTACTGGAAACTGTACTGGTAAAACTGGTCACAGGTCATTGACTGACAACATATCAGTTGTAGTTCCTTTGGCCAGAAACATAAAAATAACATCAGCAGAGGGAATGGTCAATAAAGTTTATTATCAGTGTCTTAAAATGATTTTTAGCACTTGAATTTTGATGGTGGTAATTTAATATTTAGTTTATTTGTAAAATGTGACAAAAAGCAGAAGTAATACAAGACTAGTTGGAAAAATTAAAAATTAAAAATAGGCAAAAGCTAAAGTCACTTAAAATTCCATAACCTGGAAATCAGAAAAATTCTTTGGGTTAGTATCTATAAAATCATACCCATACTACAAATACACATTTGTTCATAAATATGCAGCACCATTATTTTATTTTTTATTAGAGCATTATAGTTATATACATAGTAGTTGGGTGCCTTTTGCCAAAATCATACATGCAAAGAATTTGATTTCAGTCTCCATTTTTCCCTCCTTTCCTTTCCCTCCTCTCTCCCCCTAATCTTCTTCTACTTTACTGGTCTTCCTTTTGCTCCTTTATTTATTTTTGATTGGTATTTTCTACCTAGACATAAAGGTGAAATTTCCTGTGGTACATTTATATATGAATATAACATGATTTTGTTAAATTAATTCCATATTTCCTCCCCTTTACCATCCTTCTTCCATCCTTGTTCTCTACTTTTTACTCTACTGATCTTCCAGTATATTTATGACATCTGATCCCTGCACCCCATACTACCTTCTTTCCCTCATTTTGATCTGCTCTGCACATATCAGAGAACACATTTGACCCTTGATTTTCTTTGTCTGGCTTATTACACTTATCATTGTTCTCCAGTTCTACCTATCTACGAGCAAATGCCATTATTTCATTCTTTATGACTGAGTAAATACTCCACTGTGAACATGTATCACATTTTCGTTATCCATTCATCTATTGACAGCCATCTGGATTGATTCCAAAATTTGGCTACTGTGAATTGTGCTGCTATAAATACTGAACTGGCTGTATCATTGTAGTGTGCTGATTTTTGATCTTTTGGGTAAACACTAAGGTGTGGAATAGTTGGGTCATATGGTGGTTCCATTCCTGGTTTTTTGAGGAATCTCCACATTGCTGTCCAGAGTGGTCATACTATTTGCAGTCCCACCAACAATATATCAGTGTACTTTCTCCCACTTCCTCACCAGCATTTATTAGTGTGCTCTTGATAATTGCCATTCTTACTGGAATGAGTTGAAATCTTAGTGTAGTTTTGATTTGCATTTCCCTGATTGCTAGATGTTACTGCCTGAAGCGGAAGCCACTTGGAGCAACGAATGCCGCAGGAAAATTCGGAGGCAGGATGAAAATGAAAAAAGGTCTTTTATTCTTCTTCTCTCTCCGGCTCCAGCAATCACTCCAAACGCTCTAATGCCAACCACCACCTTCTTCTTCTTCTCTCACACTCTAACCAACCTCACCCAGTTATATACATATAGCTTTAACAAGGACAAGTGCTTACAGCTCAAGCTTACAGGTGCGTCACAGAGTGTTCACGGGCATACAAAAATTTTTTGGATAATGCATTAATATCAGGTGGAAACTAGAACATCTTTATGGCTCTCAGCTAACCGCAATCTTTAGCTATCTCCTTGATTATAGGCTCCTACAGCTAGAGATGGTGAACAGTTTTTCATATATTTGCTGGTCATTCTTCTTTTTTAAAAATATTTATGTTTTAGTTTTAGGTGGACACAATATCTTTATTTTGTTTTTATGTGGTGCTGAGGATCAAACCCAGTGCCTGATGCATGCTAGGCGAGCACTCAACCACTGAGCCACAACCCCAGACCCCTGACTACCTCCCCCCAAAAAGCTGGCCATTCTTCTTTGGAGAAATGTTTGTTTAGTTCTTTTCCTCATTTATTATTGAGTTATTTGTTTTTTGGTGTTGAGTTTTTTTGAGTTCTTATATATTCTGGATATTAATGTGTCCAAGGAGCAGCTGGCAAAGATTTTTTTTCTTCTGTAGGCTTTTTATTCACACCCTTAATTTCTCCTTTGCTGTGCAGAAGTTTAATTTAAAAGTATTCCACTTATTGATTTTTGGTTTTATTTCTTGAGCTTCAGGGGTCTTGTTTAGGAAGTAGATGTTAGCACCCATGCAATGGAGTATTGACCCTATGTGTTCTTATGGCAGTTGCAAGGTTTCTAGTCTAATTTCTAAGTATTTGATCAATTTTGATTTGACTCTTTTGCAGGGTGAGAGATAGGGATCTAGTTTAATTCTTCTACATTTGGATATTCAGTTTTTCCTATACCACTTGTTAAAAGGCTGCCTTTTCTCCAAAAAATATTTTTAGCAACTTTGTCAAGTATCAGATGCAATAACTATGTAGGTGTATGTCTGTGTCTTCTATTCCATTGGTTCTCACGTCTACTTTGATGCCAATACCATGCTGGTTTTGCTATTATGGTTCTGTAGTGTACTTTGAACTCAGGTATTTGTGATGCCTCCTGCATCGCTCTTCTTGCTCAGAATTGTTTTGGCTATTCTGAGTCTCTTGTTCTTACCAAATGAATTTAAGGACTATTTTTTTTCTAGTTCTGTGAATAATGTACTAGGTATTTTTAGGGGGATTACATTGAATCTGTATAACATTTTTTGGTAGTATGGCCATTTGACAATATCCTGCCTATCCAAGAATATGGGATGTCTTTTCATCTCCTAAAGTCTTCTTCAACTTCTTTTTTCAGTGTTATGTAATTTTCATCATAGAGATCTTTCACTTCCTTAGTTAGATTAATTCCCAAGGTAGGGGTGTGTGTGTATGTGTGTGTGTGTGTGTATATGTTGAGGTTATTGTGAAAAAGATGGTTTTCATGATTTCTTTCTTTTTCAGCAGAATTGCTGTCGGAGCATAGGAAAGCTATTGATTTATGAGTGTTGATCTTATATCATGCTTCTTTGCTCAATTCATTTATCAGCTGTAGCAGTCTTCTGATAGAATTTTTTGGATCTTCTAGAACACAATCACATCATCAGCAAATAGATAATTTGACTTCTTTTCTAATTTGTATCCCTTTAATTTTCTTGCCTGATTGCTCTGCTAATGTTTCTAGGATTATATTGAATAGGGGTGATGAGAGTGGATATCCTTGTCTTGTTCCTGATTTTAGAGGAAACACTTTCAGTTTTTCTCATTCAGTATGATGTTGGCTTTGGGTTTGTTATAGATAGCCTTTATAATGTTGAGGTAATTTCCTTCTATCCCTAGTTTTCCTTCTATCCCTAGTTTCTTCAGCTTTTAAACTTTAATGGGTAGCACCATTATTTTAAATGATTGTAAAAGTAGTCTGGGCACATGACACAACTAAATGACATGAAATAAAAATTAATCTTTAGTCTAATACCACCTCATACTGTGAAATAAACTTAGCTCATATATTGTGATACCTACCAACCACCCCACCTCCAAATTTTAGTCAAATATTCTCAACTTGGTTTACTATTATAATTTTAAATGATAAATTTATGTCTCTTTCTTTTTGATATAATCATCTTAGAGATATAGTTTGACTTCCCATTAGGCAAAATGTACAAATGTGCTTCTTCAGTAATCCTTCCTCTTCTATTTTTTTTGGGGGGTTAATTTACACAGGGTCATTGTTTATGGTTATGTGGGGAGCTCCAGGGTTCACCATTCTTTTACAGTATCCCAGAGTGTCAAGTTATTGTAGTGATGTGTCATGAGGATGGGGTACTGTTTTATAATTCACACAAAGAATATAGTTTGAACTAAGAAAAGACAAGATGGATAGGTTCTACACATACTATTCTGCAACTGTAATGAAGTGTTTTGTCCTTTTGTCTGTTCTACAACCTGAAAACCAATAATATGTGACAGTGTGTATATTTATTCACTACACAACTGTACAGTGTGATATGATCTTTCTGGAAATATAGATGCCCATGTGAATAAAGCTCTGCTACCTGTAGAGGAATTTCCTAACTATATAGGTCAAAAGAATTGTTTTTCTCACGTGCTTTTATTCAGCTCAAATTCATGTAATGCTTCACATATTTTTTTTTTCACTTAAAATATTTTTCATAATGTTTAATTTATATATACAGTGATATTAACCTTATAAATGTACTATTCTGTTTCTACTAACTCATAATTTGTGTAATAATATCCAAAATTAAGATATGCTTCATTATTCTTCTATACAAAATCACTTATAGTTCTAACACTTCTCAGTATTCCACAAGGAGAATACTTCCCTACCCCTGACACTCACTGACCTGTGTCCTAGCCATATGTTTGTGCTTTGTCTAAACTGTCACATAAATGAAATCATATAACATATAACTTCCTGACTCTGGCCTATTTCCCTTGGATTACATATTTGAGATTCATCCCTTTTGTTAGTAGCCAATAATTTTGTTTTTGTTGTTCTAGTGTCTCCAAGTGATATTTTATATTTTGGAGTACCACAGTTTATGCATTCACACATTGAAGGATATTTGTGTTCTTCAACTTTTTGGTTATTCCCACTAAAGCTGTTAGGAGAATTCATGCACAAGTGTTTATGTGGACATACTCTTTAATTTCTGTTGGTAAACTAAAATTGATGGATTGTATGAGTATTATTAACTTTACAGTAAATTACCAGACTCTTGTTCAAAGTGGTTGTACCATTTGGCATTCACAGTAGAAATCCTCACAAGAACTACAGTTGCTCTCTATCTTTCCTGACTATTATTATTGTCCCTTAAGAATTTTAGGCATTCTAATAGGTGTGAGGTGGTATTTCATCGTGGTTTTGTTTCCTCAATGACTAATGATGTTAATCATCTTTTTATGTATTTGACATCTTCTCGTAAAGTCTTTGGTGAAGTGTCAAAATCTTTATGGCCTACCCTTTGTGGTAGAGATTGTTTTCTTATTATTTAATGAGTTTTGAGTGGTCTTTATGTATTCTGGATACAAGTCCTTTACAAGAAATGTGATTTGTAAATATTTGCAAACATTTTCTTCCAGTTTATAACTCTCTTTCTTTTCTTAAAATGTCTTTTGAAGATCAGAAGTTCTTACTTTTGATGAAGTCCAGTTTATCCATTTTTTTTTCTTATGTGGATCATGTTTTTGTTGTTGGAAAAGTCATTTTTGTACATGGTGCTAGGTATAGAATTGAAGTTTTAAAAAAGAACACGAAATTGTTTTAGCACCATTTATTGAAAAGACTATTCTTTCTCCATTGTTTGCCTTTGTATCTTAATTGAAAATAAACCATATATGTGTTGATCTATTTCTTCACTCTGTTTATAGGTCTATTTTTCAGCCCTTATTCCCATATTACATTGGTGCTATTATAAAATGATACTTAAAACATTCTTATTGTTCATTGACAGTACATAGGTATGACTAATCTAGGTAAGGCAAGGTATTCAGTTTTACATCATTAAGTAGATGTTAGCTGCTAATTAGCTATTTAGAATTTCTGTAATACCTTTTATCATTTTGAGGAAATTCCCTTCTTCTATTCTAGTTTTCTGAGTATTTTTTCCCTGCACAATCTTAAATTTTGTCAAATACATCTTCTGCATCTATTGAGATGATCATATTGTTTTGCTTCTTTAATCTTTCGATATTGTAGATTATATTTTTAAAAAACATTTAACCACCCTTGCATTTCCATGGTATACCATGCTGGGTCAAGAAAATTTATAATTTTTATAAATTATTGGATTGATATGCTAAAATTTTGTTAAGCCAATGTTTATGATCATGGAGAGTACTCTCTGTAGTTTCTTGTAATTTCTTTGACTACTTTTGTTATTAAAATGATGCATCTTAGAATGAATTGGGAAATATGCCTTGTTTCAATTTTGTGGAAGAGTTTGTGCAGATTTGGTAGGTGGTATTTCTTCCTTCACTGTTTTGTAGAGTCTGTCAATGAAACTGCATGGGCCTAGAGTTTTCTTTGTGGGAAAGTTTTAAAATAATTCAATTTCTACATTAAATATAGCACTATTATTTGTTCAATGCACTTCTGTATTTTGCATCTTTGAATTAAATATGTCATTTAAGTTGTTGAAGTTTTTGGCAAAGAGTTTTCATAATAGTCTCCTTTGTTGTGATGCCTGTGGACTGTGTGGTTTCCCTTTTCTAATCCCTGGTATTGGTAATTGGTGTTTCTTTTTCCTTACTAGATTCATCTAGCTAGAATTTTATCAATTATTTTTAAAGAATAGTCTCTTGTTTCATTGATTTTCCATATATTTTTGTTCTATACCATTGATTTTTAAAATATTTCCTTCTGCTTATCTTGTGTTTATTTTAGCAATTAAGTTACTAAGTAATTTTGTTAGAAAATAGTTGGAATTTAGTCTAACTTTGGATATTATCTTAAAATTACAAACTACTTAGTTCTTCTTTCCCAATTTCTTTTGTTCCCCAGTTTTTTATTGTAAATACATATATGATAAAATTTACTATCTTAGTCATTTTTAGGTGTGCAGTTCAGTAATATTAGATACATTCAAAATGTTGGGCAACCATTACCACCATCCATTTACACGTTTTCATTAATTCAAACTGGAACTATACACATTAAATAATAGCTTCTCTTCCCCTCAGTCCCCAGTGACCATTAGTCTACATTTTGTCTCTGATTTTGACTCTAAGTACCTCATATAAGTAGAAAGATCTAGGATTTTTCTGTGACTTGACTGGCTTTATCTGTGTTGCAGCACATGTCAGCATTTCCTTTCTTATTAAATTTGGACAATATTCCATTTATTACGCAACACCTTTTGCCTATTCACATTTGTCAGTAGACATTTAGGTTGCTTCCATAAATAATGCTCCTATGAATATGGTTGTACACATATTTCTTTGAAACCTGCTTTAATTTTTTGCCCAAAGTTGAGTGCTCTATCATATGGTAGTTCCTTTTTAAAATTTTTAAGGAACAACCACACTCTTTTCATAGCAGCTGAAACATTTTATATTTCTGCCAATAGTGCATGAGGTTTACAGTTTTTCCATGTCCTTGTCAATACTTGTTATTTTCTGATTTGCTGATAGTTTACTTCAGATTTTGACCATAATCTTTGTGTCCTGCTTTTAGAGTTTTTAATTTCAATTTTTGTGGTGGTTGAAAACTTGTCACTAAATTTTAAACGAGATATTTGTTAACATGGCTTTCTTAAAGGCTTCTTTCTTGGACTCTTCTGACTTCTTGTTCTACTCTGGATTGATTGGGTATAGATTTCTAGGTCTACAGTTTAGTTTTTCCTATGATTTACGATGTGTCTGACCTTCTCTCCCCCTTTGATTATGTCTGTAGCTTCTTGGATAGCATGTATCCTTGATTTTAAAATTCTTATTTTGTTTGCTAGAATATGTCCTTAAATAAGAAAATGTGTATGAGAAGAAGCTGGGTGGCACATACCTGTAATCCTAGCAACTCAGGAGGCTGAGGCAGTAGGCTTGCAAGTTTTAGGCCAGCCTTGGCAACTTAGACCCTGTCTCAAAATTTAAAAAAAAGAAAGCAAGCTGCAGATAGAGCTAGTGGTAGAGCACCCTTGGGTTCAATACCTAGTGTACATGGGGTAGGGGACAGAGAAGAAAATGTGTATAGGTGATAATGTTGAGTCCTTAGATATGTTTTTCCCAGATTCTTACTCCAGTGATGTAAGGAGAAGTTCACTCTAGAGTGCTACTTAACCCATTTCAAAGGCCTAATTATTCCTAGTGGTCAGCATATTTTTTAAAAGTATACATTTTTTAGCCTGGCATGACTACACTGCTTCCACCTTCCTTAAGCAACACAGCCATGTGCATAATTTTTAGTGGTTTCCTAGCAGACTGTTTTTTATCTGATTAAATGATCAATGAGATTAGATTTTATTAAAAAATTTTTTTCCTATCAGAAACTGTGCTATGATAAGCATTCTTGTCCTAAATAATTTAATAACTAACTTTTTTTGTTGAAATTTCTATATGCCAGGACCCAGGTACTTTGTATATATTGCCTTATTTATTCCTATAAGAACCAACTCTAGGATGTTGTTTACTGTTTCTAAGTCCATTTTATAGATGAGGAAACTGAGGCACAGGGAGGGCAGGTGGTTTATACAAGAGAAACAGCTTGTAAATGGCAAAGTTAGGGTATAAATTGAAGCAGTTTGGCTCCAGAGTCCCTGATCTTAATGCCTTTGCTTTTATTTAACATAAATCCCTGTAAATAAAATTGAGGGGTCACAAAGATGAGGTCCATTTTTTTTGCAATTATTATGTATCAATTAAAAATAAGAAGGAAAGAAGTACTGGTAATTATTTACTAGCACATAAGCAATAGAACTTTAGTGATAAGGTGATCTAAAGTTTTATAATGAAAAATCCAGAGACAGACTCAAGGGTGGCTCAGAGGGATTCAAGGTGCTAAAGTACTTAGCTCTGAGAGTTCAAGGGATCCTGTCCACTAACAATTCCATAGTGGAAATTGCTCTCTGTAAGCAAAAGTCAATTTGTCTTCTCTGACTTGTGAGCTTTATGCTGTCCTGTCTATTTCCTAGAGAGGGAGGAAAAATAAGCAAGAAAAACAATGAGAACTATAGCCTTGCAATTATACCATGTTCAAGAGGCAATTGGAACTTCAAAGAAGAACTGATACCAATACTCTTCAATTTATTTCAGGAAATAGAAAAAGAGGGTGCACTTCCAAACTCATTCTATGAGGCCAATATCACCTGATCCCCAAACCAGGCAAAGACACATCAAAACAAGAAAACTTCAGGCCCATATCTTTAATGAACATAGATGCAAAAATTCTCAATAAAAATTCTGGGTAAACGGATACAAAAACACATCAAAAATATAATACACCACGATCAAGTGGAGTTCATTCCAGGGATGCAAGGATGGTTCAACATACGGAAATCAATAAATGTAATTCATCACAGCAATAGACTCAAAGATAAGAACCCTATCATTATCTCAATAGATGCAGAAAAAGCATTTGACAAAATACAGCACCCCTTCATGGTCAAAACACTTGAAAAACTAGGGATAACAGGAACATATCTCAACATTGCAAAAGCTATATATGCTAATCCCCAGGCCAAGGTTATTCTAAATGGAGAAAAACTGGAAGCATTCCCTCTAAAAACTGGAACAAGACAGGGATGCCCTCTTTTACCACTTCTATTCAATATAGTAATTGAAATGTTGGCCAGAGCAATAATACAGATGAAAGATATTAAAGGGATACAGATAGGTAAAGTAGAACTCAAATTATCATTATTTGATGACGATGTGATTTTTATACCTAGAAGACCCCAAAAATTCCACCAGAAAACTTCTAGAACTCATAAATGAATTCAGCAAAGTAGCAGGATACAAAATCAACACCCATAAATCTAAGGCATTTCTATATATCAGTGACAAATCCTCTGAAAGGGAAATGAGGAAAACCACCCCTTTTACAATAGCATCAAAAACAAAACAAAACAAAAACAAAAAAACTTGGGAATTAACTTAACCAAAGACATGAAAGACCTATATAATGAAAACTACAGAACACCAAAGAAAGAAATTATGGAAGACCTTAGAAGATGGAAAGATCTACCCTGTTCTTGGATAGGCAGAACTAATATTGTCAAAATGACCATACTACCAAAAGCACTATACAGATTTAATGCAATGCCAATCAAAATACCAATGACATTCCTCATAGAAATAGAAAAAGCAGTCATGAAATTCATCTGGAAAAATAAGAGACCCAGAATAGCTAAAGCAATCCTTAGCAAGAGGAGTGAAGCAGGTGGCTTCACTATACCAGACCTTAAATTATATTACAGAGCAATAGTAACAAAAACAGCATGGTATTGGCACCAAAATAGGTTGGTAGACCAATGGTACAGAATAGAGGACACAGAGACTAACACATATAATTTTAGTTATTTTATATTAGACAAAGGTGCCAAAAATGTACATTGGAGAAAAGATAGCCTCTTCAACAAATGGTGCTGGGAAAACTGGAAATCCATATTCAAGAAAATGAAATTAAACCTCTATCTCTCACCATGCACAAAATTCAACTCAAAGTGGATCAAGGATCTAGGAACTAGACCAGATACACTACACCTAATAGAAGAAAAAGTAAGCTCTAATCTCCAACATGTTGGATTAGGCCCCAAGTTCCTTAATAAGACTCCTGTAGCACAAGAATTAATATCAAGAATCAATAAATGGGATAGATTTAAATTACAAAGCTTCTTCTCAGCAAAAGAAACAATCAGTGAGGTGAACAGAGAGCCTACTAATTGGGAACAAATTTTTACCACATGTATGTCAGATAAAGCACTAATCTCTAGAATATATAAAGAACTCAAAAATCTTAACACCAAAAAAAAAAAAAAATAGCCCAATTAATAAATGGGCCAAGGAACTGAACAGACAGTTCTAAGAAGAAGATGTACAATCAATCAACAAATACATGAAAAAATGTTCAACATCTTTAGCAATTAGAGAAATGCAAATCAAAAACACTCTAAGATTTCATCTCACACCCATCAGAATGGCAGCTATTAAGAACACAAACAACAAAAAATGTTGGAGAGGATGTGGAGAAAAAGGCACACTCATACACTGTTGGTGGGATTGCAAAATGGTACAGCCAACATGGAAAGCAGTATGGAGATACCTTGGAAAACTTGGATTGGATCCACCTTATGACCCAGCTTTCCCACTCCTTGGTCTTTACCCAAAGGTCTTAAAAACAGCATACTACAGGGACACAGCCACATCAATGTTTATAGCAGCACAATTCACAATAGCTAAACTGTGGAACAAACCCAGATGCCCTTCAGTAGATGAATGGATAAAGAAAATGTGGTATATACACACAATGGAGTATTGCTCAGCAATAAGAGAGAATGAAATCATGGCATTCGTAGGTAAATGGATGGAGTTAGAGAATATAATGCTAAGTGAAGTTAGCCAATCCCAAAAAGCCAAATGCCAAATGTTTTCTCTGATACAAGGAGGCTGATTCACAGTGGGGTTGGGATGGGGAACATAGGAGGATTAGAGGAACACTAGAATGGCCAATGGGAAGGGAGGGGAAGGGAGGGGGCAAAAGGGTAAAAAAAAAAAAAAAAAAAGATGGTAGAATGAGATGGATATCATTACCCTAAGTGCATGTATGAAGTTATGAATGGTGTGAATATACTTTGTATAAAACCAGAGATATGTAAAAATGTGTTCTACTAGTATAATATGAAATGTAATACATTCTGCTGTCATTTCTAACAACTTAGAATAAAAAAATAAATTTGAAAAAAAAAGAAGCAGTTGGAACACCTTATTCACTGAGCTCATGTTTATAGCTGCCACTTTATAATATATATATATATATATATTATACTTTTAAATATATACATATCATATATATCTATATATTGTAGATTCATATATAACATATATTTTACATATTTATATATTTTATACATATGAATATATTTTTTTTAAGTTAGAAAAGTACTAATGTGGTTGTGGAAGTAGAACCCAAGGCAAAGAAATGATATTAATAAACTTCCGTGAGAACACATCACTCAGTGATCTGATGTTTATATTGAGCTTATGCAATCATTTAAAGAAAGTTTATAGCTGAATTTACCTTTTTCTTTTTTTTTTTTTGAGAGAAAATGAAGGAGGATTTTCATGACTATTATTTATTTATTGCAGGTTTTCCTGCCAAATTTCTGCATGCCAAGAGATGAAACTTTCAGAGGCTGATGCTATAAGACTGTGGCAAGTATTACATAATTTCTGCTGTTTCTATTTATTTGATATCAGCCATTTGGTAGCAGTAGAATGCTACTGAAGATGAAGGAAAAAGAAATCCCATTATATTCCATCTAATTAAAAAGCCATTTGGAAGGGTTAGTGTTCAAAAAAATGTGCAAATTAAGATTCCCAAAGAAAGTGTATTTCCAGGGAAGCAATCATGACCTGGAATACCATCACCAATCCCCACCTTTTCCTTTGTCACTGATTTGAAGCTGGATTTTAGTTGCAGGTACTGAACCAAGTTTTCGGTTTTTTTTGAGAGATATGCATAGGAATATAGAGAAAATAGAATCAATATTTTCTTGAAGAATGGATGGATGGGGGTGAGCTTTGTTTTGTTGGACCAGGCTCACCAATGTGATAATGAAGGAGAAAGGACCCAGGGGGATTCTCAGTATCTGCTCCTTCCCTCTTTTTTTTTTTTTCTTTTTTCTTTTTTGGAACTCCTATTTCCATTTTCACTTGTACACATAGTGCACTGTTCTCTATTTAAATAATTTTTCCTGGAAGTGTGCTCCCTTAAGTGGTAAAATAAAGCCTAGCATATTCTTTCTTTGGTATATTTTAGCCCCAATAAGTAAGTATTAAGTTATAAAAGAGTTGAAGGCAAGAAAATTTTGGGAAAAAAGTTAAGAGACTTGACCTATTAAAAGTCAAGATGTGAGGCCGGGCGCGGTGGCGCACGCCTGTAATCCCAGCACTTGGGAGGCTGAGGCAGGAGGATTGTGAGTTCAAAGCCAGCCTCAGCAGTGGCGAGGCACTTAGCAACTCAGTGAGACCCTGTCTCTAATAAAATACAAAAAAAAAAGGGCTGGGGATGTGGCCCAGTGGACGAGTGCCCCTGAGTTCAATCCCCGGTACCAAAAAAAAAAAAAAAAAAAAAAAAAAAAAAAAAAGTCAAGATGTGTTTACTTTAGTGTTATAGGACATTTGGGTATTGGAGTAGGTATAGACAACTAGACCAGAGAAATTGAATAACTCTATGAATAGACATGCATATATATAGAAACTTGATATATAAAAAATAGTAGTATAAGAGTATATATGCCAGACATAAGAATTGGTTGAAAGTTTAATTTGGAAAGCAGAAGTTAGAATAAAATAGAAAACTACTTTTATGACTTTAGGATAGAGAAGAGTTTTTTTTTTTTTAAACACAAAGATATAATTCAAAAGGGAAAGTATTGATGGCTGTAGGTAAATTAAAATGAAAAATGCCCTTTATAAAAAATAATCAAAATGAAAAAACATGTCTATATAATGCATATTATTGATAAAATAGTATCCAGAGTATATTAAAGAATTCTTACAAGTTATTAAGACTAATGACTCATTAGAAAAGTGGGAAAAAGATATAAATAGGTAATTCTCAGGATCAGAAAGCCAAATGATGAATTGCCCCTGACCAAGGACTTAATGTTTGGCCATGTGTGACTAAACTTTGGGCTAGCTTCTTTCTGATCTTAAGCCCCAACCTCCCTTTTCTTGGAGCAATTACTTTAGAAAACACTTAATATAAATCCTTCCTCTGCCCCTTTATGATATACATCTTTTAAAAGCCCTCTCAACCAGTTTTATAGTCTAGGAATGTCTTTTTTAAGAGTCTGGGAGTCATTGCTTTGAAGTAACCATGGAGGAAGATCGGGCACCATCTCCTGTCTTCTTGTAGGACAGGCACCTAAATTCTACAGGTACCCGTTAGCAAACCTAGTGACCTGGTCATAGAGAAAAAGAGTTTGCAAACTTGGAAATAAATAAGTTTCTTTGACATATCCCATCAATCAACCTCCCTAACGTCCTCAAGTACTCTTTCGCTAGCTCACACCATCATTAAGAAACCCACTTGCCCTTTGTTTCATTGGAATTGAGTTCAGACTATATTTTCGTCTCTCTGCTATTTCCATAACCTTGAAAAATGTCTTCCTTAATTTAACTTTGCCCATTCAATTTTTGCTTTGACACTTCTGATAAGGAAAATTCAAAATAAAACTACACATGCATTCTATTTCATAGTCATCAGAATGGTAAATGTTAGAATGGAGAGCAATAAGAGCTTTTCTGCAATCCTGATACAAATCTAAATTGTCATAATCCTTTTAGGGTGTAATCTGGTGGTGTGTAGAAAGACTGAAGCTGTGGTAATGCTCTGATGGAGCAACCTCATGTCTAGGTACACATTTCAAATAAACTCTCATTCAGGTGCACGAGAAGATGCGTAGGGTAGTATTTATAGCAGCTGTTGGTTTAATAACAAAAACTGAAAACAGCCCATCAATTGGAGAATGTTCATTAACTAGAGAATGGAGAAATTATGGTATGCCTATAGAAGAACAAACAACAGAGCAGTGGACAAAATTCACACATAGGTAGTAGACCAAAAAAATTTAATTGCATAAGAATGCATGCAGTACCATAGCACAAATATAGAATTTTAAAAGGTTAACATTGCCTAGGGACCCAGACATATCACAATGTATTTGTTTGTGTTTTTACTATATGTTAAACATCCAGTTCTGAGAGTGGTTACCTCTTAGGACAGGGGTGGTGAGGGAGAGACTGATCTACCAGGGAGAAACACAAGGGAAATTTCACATAGACTGACAATGCTTTATTTTTTGAGCTGAATGGTAACAACATAGGTATTATAATATGCTTTAAACATTTTATGTATAAAATTTTATAATAAATTACAAAAAGTGATTCTTGAGGAAAAAGAGGTGAAGCTCTTCTGTTTCATCATTTCAACATCTGGGTGTCATTTGAATTTTTTTTTAATGTACTGGAATTTAAGCATCCCAGAGGTGCTTAACCACTGAGCTAGCCCTTTTTATTTTTTGAGACAGGGTCTTGCTAAATTGCTTAGGGCCTCACTAAGTTGCTAAGGCTGGTTATGAACTTGTGATCCTTCTGCCTCAGCCTCTCCAGCCTCTGGGATTACAGGTGTTTGCCACTACACCCAGCTCATTTGAATTTTTTACTGTGTCCTTGAGGTAGCACATTCTTACATCTGTAAATGAGATTCAATTATGTTTGAGCCAAGAGTTGGATTAACTCCTGTCCCTCCTCTGCCTCTGGAACACAAAATGATGTGAGTTACTTTCTGGACATCTGGGTTTCTTTCAGGGAAAAATGGAAATTCCAATACTTGGCACAAAAATGTTGGGGATAATATTTGGTTCTCTGGAAAAAAGAAAAGGGTTTCTTTACCTCAAAAGGCAGAAGGGCCATAGACAATCACGTTGAAGATTCTAAGTAACAATAATTGAGATAAAAATGTAGATAGAGGCCTGGAGTTGGAGAACAGTTACTTGTAGGGTTTTTACTCCTCCCTCCTCCTCCCTTAGCATAATTTTCATGATAAGGAGCCATTTTTATTACAAATTTGGAACTTCCTGGAACACTGGTGGTTTCTGGCAGCACTTGGCACTTTTGCTGGTGAAGACCAGGGTCTGGAGGGTACCTTCTTGTAGATGACCTGAGAGGTGGTGGATGGAGGTTTGTTAGTGTTGGTGGGGGAAAATGCTGCTGCACTCATTTTCTACTCTTTGTTAAACATCAAGACAAACCATGCAGAGTGATTTGGGATGAATAGAGAGGTGTAGCATCAATGCCTATTTTAGAAACTTATCAGAAAAATCTTTCAGAAATTATTAGAGTGAAGCATAAAAGATGAAAATTAATAGGTATGAACAGGAATCCCTGCATTTGATTGAAAACAAATACTATAATATATTGAGAAGACTGGCTCATCAACAGTCACAAGAAAAAATTTGATAGTTTTTAATTGATGAAAAAGCTCAAAGTAAACCAAGAAGGTAGCTCTCCACCAAGGCTCATTCTATTTTAGGTGGCACTAATAGAAGTGTGATGTATAAAGTGGGAGAGGTGATAGTCCCCACTGGACTATGAGATATGCAGAAAATATCTAGGGTATGTTCAGTTTCAAATAACATACTATAGGATATATATTAATAAACCAAGGAGTCTCCAGAAAGGCATTTTGCAAGCTGACCAATTGACTGCTTGTATCCTAAATGAAATTTTAATAAGGGTAGTTGAGGGGCAGAGTAGTCCCTGGTCCCTGTGGGCCAAACCAGCTCCAGCCTATGAGGTACCATGGGCCAGCATGCAGGCAAGCCAACGTGTCACCACATGGTGCCAGACCTAGGCATGGTGTGGATGCCTGCTGCAGAAGCCCACTCTACAAAGTGCTGCAATTCTGGAACCTCTAAGCATGCATGATCTGCTAACCTGCAACCTCCAGCTTCCTGAAGAGCAGTGGGAAAACAGAACTGGGGCAGATTTGAATAGGATTGCAGGGCTAACCAATACTTTTGGTGACTTTCCAAACCCTAATTAGCATAATTTTGGATCAATAGCATTTGTAATTTTTTTCAAACCCTGATTTGCATGAGTTTGGGCCAACTGCATTGGCCCAGGGGCTATATAAACCTCTCAACTAGCACATACTCAGACAGCAAGGCCACTGTTGGGTCCCATTTTGCAGTAAGAGTTCTGTTCCTATTTCTTTTCTTCAGTAAATCTTTCTCTTACAATCACTTAGCCTGTCTGTGGATTTCATTCTTTAAATTTGTCAGAGAAGACCCCAGAAAGAAAAAAATTGATGGCGAGCTGTTGGGGTGCTACAGCACTGGAGGGCATAGTCTGCCATTAAGAGCTGAAATACTTCTTAGCTACAGAGGCCTACAGCTTGTACAGACCCCACCTACTAGCAGAAGCAGAGATACTCTGGTTTCACTATGACAAGAGACTATGTACTAAAACTTTTCCCTATATATTCATAATTACCATTCACATATTAAGAAATTAATTTGGTTCTGCTTTTAAAAGCTCATTTATTTGTCCTACTTTAGAAACTCATTTGACTGTTAAGCTATCCAAATATTTTCTGAAAATAAAATCTTAAAAAAGTGGTTTTGGATATTTAAGAATCTTAACATATTATAAGGATCCTCATTTCAGGGCAGTTATATAAATTCCCAAAGTAGGGGAGAAGCAATATGTGTGGAGGGCTCTGTGCTTGGTCTTATCATTTTTTCTTTTAAATTTGTATTATAGAATGGCTTTTATTATCAAGAGAAATTAAAGAAAGGCTTATCTAAGTCCCTATAGCTCACTCACAGCTTCAATTGAGTACACAGCAGATGCTAAATGAAAGAATAGAAAAAAATTAAGAGGTTTTATATATACAGTAGGAAAATGTAAATGTGACCCTGATCACACTTATTCTAGCCCTTGGACTCTTGGTCTATGACTGTGTTTATCAAAAGGTGAATCTCCATGTAAATTATACCTCACATCTTGTAGAAAAATTAAGATATGGATAAAGAAATCCCAGAAAAGCATCAATATAAGTAATATAAGAGTAAAAACATAAATATCAAATAAATTTAGTGTCAAACCCACTAAACAGGGTAGAAAGGGATAATTAAGTGTCAATATTGGGTAATACTTATGAAGGAGATGTGATGGTCATGAAATGAAAGTAGTAGCTAAAAAGACAAACTCTTAGTTATGTTGGAAGAACTTGATGAAATACATTATAATATGGGGGATTTTTCTATACTTTCTAAAGTATCAAATATAGCAAAAAAGTACAGCAATGGAATAATATAAAACAATCTAATATTTTACACATATAGCTATGTGTGTTTACATAATTCTCTTTTTATATACAGAACTTTGTAGTCCCTGAATATATATATGCTATTTTTTCTATACACATGGAATATTTTTTAAAAAGTCCACATACTTGACCAAAATGAATATGTTCACTGCTAATTTCATGAAACAAATTGGGGGAGGGGAGCTGGTCAGTCCATTTTTTCTATTGTCTGGTATATGCATAAATCAATTAGAAAAATGAGTATGATATACTTTTGGTATGACTAGAAATACTCATGACATAGTATCAAGAGAAAAAGCCATGGTACTGAGTAATGGGAAGAGTATGATTCTATTTTGGTTAAAACAAAGCAAAGAAACATATCAAATTTTACAAATAAATATGCAAACATTTGTGCAAGGAGAGAGAGTGGAAAAATACAGATTGTTATTAATGACCTCAAAATGTGGGATGGGGTAGAGAGAAGAGGATTAGCATTTTATTCACACATTTTCCCAATGTTTCATGTTATACCTATTTATTAAAAATCAGAGTAAAAAGCCATAAAAAATAGCAAATGATATGATGGATGTGAAGTTGTGATACTTCATAGATGGTCCTCATTTAGTATTCTTTGTCCTTGGGTGAATTCTCCATCTCTTTTTGTCCCTTCCTATTCCCTACCAGAGTTCTGTATAAATGGGAATGTTCTGTTACATGGGAATTACAGATTCCTACACAATCCTGAGTCTGAAATTTCAGATTAGATCCTTATTAATACACACATATTGTTTCTTTTCCAGTCCTCACTTCATTCTATAAATGTCTGTGTGAATGCTACATTCTAGATGCTCTGCTACACCCTCGAGATACAGTGGGGGAATAAACTAGGCCCAGTTCCAATCTGTTTTTTTTTTTTTTTTTTCTAGTTGGACACAATACCTTTATTTTATTTATTTATTTTTACGTGGTGCTAAGGATCGAACCCAGGGCCCTGCACGCTAGGTGAGCACTCTACCGCTGAGCCACACCCCAGCCCCACTTCCAATCTTTAATGGGGCTCTGTCCTGGTGGATATATAACCAGAGAGGACAGGAGGGGTTCCAAGAAGAGACATTCAAGTTATTGCCTGAAAGGGAACTTGGGCTAACACCCTAGATGAAGTTCTGAAAACATAACAGAATCTAATATTCAATAGAAGCCTTTATGCTAAGGAAAAAAAGATTTTTAAGCTAAAAAACTTCTTTCTCATACTAACTGAAGCGGAAGCCCCATTCAGTCTCATCAAGGAATTTAGTGCTTAGATTTAATTTGGAGAATGAGGTTAATACTCTGTTACTGGCAACAAATGGCAACCATCATTATTCAACATGAGCACTTAATTGGAACTTGAAACACCAGGAGCTATACATATGGGGTTTCTGCTTCAGCCAAGTGGGAGACCATGCAGCATATGCAGTCTCTCTGGGACCCTTGTAACCCACAAAGGAAATAACAGTTGCTTTATGAAATCTCCCTGTTCTCATCAAGTGTATTCTATTGCAAGAACTTCATTCAGCACCATGTTAGAACTTCTCTGAGGTCAGTAGATGTCAATAGTCCTAAAATACATTTCCCCCCATTTTATGCTTCTATTCAAAGTCTCTTCTGGCCACAAACAGTGGTTATGTCCAGATTACTAGAAATACCCCAAAGGAGTCATATACGATATGTAAACTTGGAACAAGTTGGGATATTTAACTCAAATATCTGAAGTTACCCTGCTATCTCAGAGGACCTGAGAAAATAATCATTTGGGGAGAAATCAAACTGTGGCCCAGAAAAAGAGATTTGACTCATGTTAGTACTATGGGTATATTGAAGAAGGTTGGATGGGAGTCCCATCTGCTTCATGTAAACAAGCTATGCAGAAAATAAGGTACCTAGTTGCACAGATTGTACAACTTGAAGATTGTTGGAGCTCTGCATTTAGGTTTTCCCCAGTCCCCATTTGTGTTTTTTTTTTTCTTTAGTATGTTTAGATAAAAAAATGTTTTGGATTTAAAAGAAACACTTATCAGGGAACTGTAAAAGACATTGAAGTAGGCAAAGAAAAGATTAGTGAGTGTCTTTCCTACTTCATCTATTTGGTTATATCTGTCTCAAAAAATTTTGTCATTTTGAGTTGTTTTATAATTTTGAAAATTCTAGAAAGCTGATAATACAAATAATCTTGTACAGTGGAATACAAAATAGTTCAGTGAAATTCAATTTTTTATTGCTTTATGGATAGCCTACTTCACAATATTTGCAAAATCATTTCAGGATTCTTTGTTTCCAAATAATTTGTCTGATTTTGTGGATTTTCCCTTTTTTAATTTTTATTTTGTATTTTTTGAATTTTCTCTTTGAATGTTATGACATCTTACTGTCTTCATTAATGAATGAAGAAAATGAAATGTGATATGTGTTCATGCTTACATGAAAATCATGATTTTCTTTTAAAAAAATATCCTTAACATGCCTCTGGGAAGGATAAATCATTAAGGTCCTACTGTATATCCCAGAGAATGTTCTACAAAATATTAGCATAGCTGTTAAGAGGGATCACATGTAGGGAAAGGTGACCAGACCTATAATCAACTGTATTTGGAAACAGGATTAAACAAAATTTTTATTGGAACATTTTAACTGTTAAGTATGTTGATGTTCAATATGTCTGGGAGGAAGATGTAAAATTTGCAGTTTTACCAAATCTTTTGGTCAAGGAATGCTCTGTGAAAGGCACTTCCAGAAATCCTATCTTGGGGAAGTTGTCACTGGAGTTCACTGAGGGTGTGCTGATACCAGCTTGCTTTTGGTGGGTAAAGGCAGAAAAGGTACAAAATTGAAAATAAGGAACTAAATGGTGGAGAGTAGCTAAAATAACTTTTACCTTTGTGGAATTTTGTCTAGTACTGGCATTGGTCAGTTATTGTCTGAAATGATGCGCTCAACTCTTGAACACTTGGAGTTAGGGGAATGTATGCCCCTTAACACACAGTACTGGGTCTAAAGTAAAGTATTGTTATGGGTGTTCATAGAGTATCTGGGACCACTGAAGCCATTCCCAAAGTTTGGATTAATTTAGGATAAAACCAGTATGATTGTGTGTAGGTGTTTGGAGGTATGAAGAAACCTAGTGTAGATGGAGGAAGGGGAAGCATTGTGTCTTCTGCTGTGGGCCATTCCTAAAGTCTGGTAGATTCCCATTCATCAGGTCATTATGCATCTGGGATTGGATGGAATTTTACATCCAGAGTTGCTGGGGTTGGTGCTGGATGGAGGATAGGGATTAAGGAATACAAATTCATGGAGTACTATTTTCAGGAGTCCCTCAGGGACTTCCTTAGGCTCTGATGACATGATCATGCCATGAATTAGTGCAGACTTTCTGGTCTGATACAGACTAATTCCCGTAACGGTCTTCTCAGTTCCTTGACACTTCTCTCTGGGACTGGGATTGGGCTAAGAACACAGAACTAATTGCATAGCTCCAATGCATTTTTCACTGGCAAATGAAAAATTCCTTTCTGGTTCCCAACAATGGTATCTTGTAATAGACAAATACTCATCTTCTCTACACTTTTGACTATGTAAGTGGTGGGTTGGTGTATTACCCTTGAAAATCTCTTATCTTCACAACCTTGGATTATTTTAGAAGACAAAGCAGGGTTTGACATTGTAGGCATAGCAGTGGTCTCCTGCATAATTAATGGATTCCAAGAAGCTCTGTGTGCTGAGCCTGGAAAGCCGATGTACAGAGATCCATGGAGAGCTCTGGGGGAAATTGGTGGTGACAGAAACAGCAGCAAGGTCTTCTGTCTGTGGAGTGTGTGAGGAATTACCTGCTCTTTGCCCAGCTTCTGGGTTTTCCTTTCAAATTCAAGCATATACTCCACTTCAGGTACTGAATACTTGAAATTTGTGGAGAAAGAATGAGATTTAATCTCTGAATTATTTTTTTGACAGTCAAAAGTCATTTTTCTTGGTTTAAAAATTTTCTCACTCAACATTTGTTTAATGGGAATATATAACATGAGTTATTACTCATGTTCATTTAAACTATTTAGGAAGATACTGATAAAAAGCATAAAGACATAACTTAACATCACTGATCATCCCCACTATGAAAAGAAGCCAATTCTAAAAATTTTGTGCTCTTGTACTCTTTATGCACATGTGTTAATGTATTTTTTTTAAAAGAGCAATCATAGTGTGTTAAATTTTGTTTGCTGATTTTTCAGTTGAATTATGAAAATATTCATGGTATTAAATTATTGGTCAGCAGTATATTTTTATGCTTAATATTTAATTTTGTAAATCTAGTATAATTTTCTATTAGAATTGTTTCTAAGTCTTTGTTCTCGTAAATAATTATCCAACTAATACGCTTCTACATAGGACTCTGATAAAATCTCTGATGATTGCCTAAGGATAAATTCCTTAATGTGGAGTTTCTATGTCAGAGCACATTCATACTTCCCATCTTTTTAAAAAGTTGGGCCAAATTATACTCTCAAAATATAGAAAACCCTATTTCACTACCACTAATATTTTCATGGCTTGGCTTTAAAAATATGAGATCACTGTGTTGGGGAAACTTGGAACATAAAAGGGCCTGGAAGTTGACCGTTCTTTTTCTGCCCGCTGTGGCTCAGGCCTTTGGGAGGAAACATGACTGTAAAGCCCACTGTACCCTCCCTGTTCACCTGCACTGTCTGCCCCTTGGCTGACAGCCTCCTGATTTGTGAGGGCATCTGGGATTTGGGAGGTTAGGGGTTATGAGGACTCAGCCTGTGGATGCCCAAGGCTGGTTACTCTGTTGATGAGCCTTAAGATGGGGCTCCTCCCCAGGCTATCCCTGGATTCCTGCTTACCTTCTAGCTAGGGCAGACCCCAGCTGCTCTGGTATTCAGACTGGCTTCAGAGCACCACTGCCATACTCCTTTAGGGGTGCTGAGCCCTAAGGAAGGCTGGAGAATTGAAGAACCCCCTGCTTTACTAATTGAGCAAAGAACAATCATCGTGTATTAAGAGGGCCCAGGAACAATGGTACACAGGGGGTTTGTATATTGGGTTTTGGTTTTCAGGTGTGAGGCTTGGACTCTGCATTTGCCACATCTCTGATTCCGATGTTTTTGAGAGAGGTATTTTGTCACTTGTTCTATGCATTCAAGTATTGGTAATTGGTGTCCCTTGCATTATATTTCTTTGGTATGAATGCTGAAGTAGGCATAAAACCTTGTGCAGTGTTAAGCGGTTAGTCAGCAGAAACCCATGAGAATCTTTTGGCAGATTTGATATAAAGTGTTTTTCTGCATTATTTTATTAGGCATTTTTTATAGGCCACTGTTTTGACAAGCTATGTTTCCAGGTAATTTGCCTGGAAAGTTCATCGTGTAATTGAAATTTTCCATATATAGGATTATTTTCTGTGCTCCTTTTAAAAGCTTTAGGCTCAACTTTAAAATATTTTCTGAAGCACAAGATGAAGTTTTGTTAGTTTAGAAAACTTACCATATTATTGTGTGTATACAGATGTAATTTGTTTATTCAGTAACTTACCAAATGATCCACTAAGGAAATGCTGAATGTCTTGTGAGTAACACTCCAAACCATTCTCTCTGTAAATATAGCAAGAGCTTTCCTTTATCTTTCTTCTCTTCTCCCATCACCCTTCTGTCCCAGGTCCCCAATGAAATTACAGCACTAGACATATTTGATAAAAAAAAAAAAAAAGACAAAATGAGCATTGTTGCCACTTTTTTCTAAAATATAATGTTTTCTGATGAAATTAGAAAAAATACTTAAAATTGATTAACTTTTGTCTTTAACAATAATTGAATTTATTTTTGATTTTGACAAACTGAAAAATCAGAGAAAAAGAATAGTGCATAAGCAGAATCATAGAACTCAAGGACATTTGAGGGTCCTTAGGAATTATCTAGTTTAAGAGCTCTTATTTTTATAGATGTAGATAACAAGTCCAATTCTTTGTAAAAGTTCACATGCAACAACAAAGATGACGTTTTCTATTAGAGATTCACTTTGACTCTCCCAAATTCTCCATGAAGCATTTTCAATACTTGCATAATGAACTTCAGATACTTTTTTTTTTTTTGATTCAGTATCCTTGAAATATCATTAACAAGCTCAAGTTTATGCATTTAATAAATACTGGACATTTGTTCTGCAATTTTTCAGGACTGAAATACAGTATACACAATCAAATAAATTAGCATTCATTTTAAAAATATATTTAAAAATATATGTTAAGTATAGACATTAAAGGTAAGGTTTATAAAGACCTTTACTCTGCTCTTACTACACAAAGTCATACTGGTTACTTGAATTTGTGCAACAGATTTTAGAGACTGGGCATTAATTTCCCAAAGGGTTTCTCTAAAATAAGAGCACCTCTGACAGGTGCTAGAAGTTGATCTCCCCACCCTCACCCCTTTATTCCAGGCCTAGCAGAGAGAAAATCATGGGTCAATTCAGGACAGTGCTTTTGCAGAAAAGCTTGAGCTTCTATCAGATAATCACAGGTACATAAATCCACTTTAGGGCAATTATTTCTGATTCAAATATGAGTTTTGTTCAGAAGAGAGCTTTGCTCTTCAGAAACATATTAGTGTATTTTGTCCCTAAAGTCATGGTTTTAAAAAATAATTGTTGCAGCTTATTACTTAGCTGTTTTTTTAACGTTATGCTTTGTGAAAAGGGAGTGCAGAACTTTTCAAGACATTGTAGGTAAAGCTGTTTATGAGTTAAGAACTGTTAAGTAATGTCTTTTCAAAATGGAGAACTGATCATTAAGTAAGTAACCATGGAGATATTATAAATTGAAGGAAAAAATCAGCATCGAGAATGTGAATTCTTGAGGGTTCTGGTGCTGGGGTAGTAGACATATATTTGTAAAACCCTTAGGTTAGTCTAATATTTAACATATTTTAGGAACCACTTTTTATACCTGCCCATCATCTTCCTCTTTTTCTTCTATGGATAGAAATATGCAGGACTTCTTATAACTTTGAAAACTAGGGGAAAAATACCCCCAATCTTTTGGTAGTTCAAATCATGGCTTTCTTTAATGCCATCTTAAAAAAAAAAAAAAAAAAAAAAAAAAAAAAAAAAAAAAAAAAGATCTGTTAAAGAGTTATAGAGAAACTGTTCAGGAAAATCTTCTTTTTCTTCTTTTTTATGCAAAAGAGGCCTAAAGCTCTGCATTTTTCTGTGAAGGTATCTGAATGTAAAATATCCATTAAGGCAGTACAAGAAAGAAATTCTATTTAGGCTTGGAGAAGAACTAAGAAAATAGTTTTTTAGTGTGCAGAGATTGATGGGCCCATTAAGTGAGAAAGAAAATTAATTATTTCCAGGTTTTCATATTTTAAACTTCTGCGTATTAGCTTTGGAAGGATGGTAGGAAAATTCATGTTACCTGTTCAGTGAGCCACACCTGATTTTTCTGACACAAGGCCACATCTGACGTAATTTTTCCTCTGCCCAGCAGACTTTCTTCTCACCACTCATTTTTCTGGTAGCAGCATCTTCATTTGTTTCTTTTTAATTATTATAGAAATTAGCCCTGTCAGTTTTGCCAATCACAACTGAACCTGTACCACTCTCTTCTCTCACCTATGAACACATGCTTCCTGTCTGGCCAACTCCAGTCCTTTGTGGGGTTTCTCATGTGGAACTGGGAGGGATTTTTTTTTTTTTTTTCATTTAGACTGTGAGCTCTTAGCATGTGACTTGGGAGCCATCAGCAGCTTTGTTCTCTGTGGAAGGGAAGCAGACCAGCACACAGAGAAGCTGAGAAGAGAGACAGGAGGGGGAAGGAGTTCTAATGTTCTTTGAGTCCTGGGATACAACTGATCTTAAAGCCAACCTTACCTGTGTTTCTTAGGGTTTGACTGCATGCACCATTGTGGTCCCCTTTTTGCTTAAGAGAGTTTAGATGGATTTTCATTCAAGGCAAAAAGAATTCTGAATTTTATTTGGTGAGAGCTTATGCCATGTGCATGATTAGTACTGTAGATAAATATACCAACCTTAATCAACAAGCAGATGGCAGAGAGAAAAGGTAATAAACCCTACCAGAAACTCTTGGAAGATGGAATTGGTGCTCATCTCAGTCTTACTCAGTTCTTTCTTTTTTTAATTTTTAACTTTTTAAATTTTGTTTTAATTAGTTATATATGACAGCAGAATGCACTTTGATACAGTATATATACTGGAGTATAATTTCTCATTCTTCTGGTTGTACATGATGTAGAATCACATCAATTGCATAGTTACATATGTACATAGGGTAATAATGTCTGATTCATTCTACTATCTTTCCTACCCCAAGCCCCCTCCATTCCCTTCATTCCCCTCTACCTAATCTAAAATAACTCTGTTCTTCCCTAGCTGCTCCCCCATTGCGAATTAGCATCCTTGTATCAGAGAAAACATTTGGCTTTTGTTTTTCTGGGATTGTCTTATTGTACTTAGCATGATATCCTCCAATTCCATCCATTTACCTGCAAATGCTATAAATTAATTCTTTAAGGCTGAGTAATATTCCATTGTGTATATATACCACATTTTCTTCATCCATTCATCTGTTGAAGGGCATCTAGGTTGGTTCCATAGTTTAGCTATTGTGAATTGAGCTGCTATAAACATTGATGTGGCTGCTTCTCTGTAGTATGCTGATTTTAAGTCCTTTGTGTATAAACCAAGAAGTGGGATAGCTGGGTCAATGTTGGTTCTATTTCAAGTTTTCTGAGGAATCTCCATACTACTTTCCATAATGGTGGCACCAATTTGCATTTCCACCATCAAAGTATCAATGTTCCTTTTCCCCCACTTCCTCATCAACATTTATTGTTGTCTGTATTCTTGATAATTGCTATTCTGACTGGGGTGAGATGAAATCTTAGAGTAGTTTTGATTTTCATTTCTCTAATTGCTAGAGATGTTGAACATTTTTTCATATATATGTTGATCTATTGTATTTCTTCTTCTGTGAAGTGTCTGTTTAGTTCCTTAGCCCATTTATTGATTGAGTTATTTGTTTTTTTGGTGTTAAGTTTTTTGAGTTCTTTATATATTCTGGAGATTAGTGCTCTATCTGAGCTATATGTGGTAAAGATTGTGTAGGCTCTCTCTTCACATTATTGTTTACTTTGCTGAGAAGAATCTTTTTAGTTTGAGTCTGTTCCATTTATTGATTCTTGGTTTTACTTCTTGCATTTTAGGAGTCTTGTTAAGGAAGTCAGACCCTAAGGCGACATGTGCTTTGGACCTACTTTTTCTTCTATTAGGTGCAGGGTCTCTGGTCCAGTGCCTAAGTCTTTGATCCACTTTGAGTTGTTACTTGGTTCTTTCTATGAACTCTTTGTTGTATATAGACAGGTTTTGGCAAATGCAATTTGACAAAGGTAGATAGGAACCCTTGAAATGATAAGTCATGTTCTTCAGTGAGCTGCTGGATGAGGCAGGGAAATAGGATGTCAGTTAAAGGCATACGTGTTCTTGAGTGTGTGAAGAATTCTACTGAGGAAACTGACAACTTATTTTAGATCTCTTGTTCTTGTTATTTCAGTCAGCAGCATAAATAGTTGGCCAGTACAGCTCTGTCTCAGCTCATCTTTTTCTGCCCTTAAAAGTAAGAATGGATCTTTAGTTATTTTTGTTTAGATAAAATTTTAAGTAGAGGAAGGTAAGATTAGATCAGTTGAAGAAAACCTTGAGTTTCCCAAGAAAGTTATTGATGTCTAAGAATTCTTTTCATTATTTCTAAAACCCTAAGGCTAATACATAATAAAGTAGTGTTCCTGGTAGAAAAAAGTACTCTAGAACACCAGAGTGTTTCGGGGACACAATAAGAGAAGTTCAGAGAAAGGTTTGGAATTATAACCAGATGACCTCCAGTAACACATTCTTCTTCATTAAGCAGATTTGATTAAGGCCAGGAAACTTTCATCTGAACTGATCTACACAAGGAAGTTTTTAAAATAAAATTGTTCTTTTTTGACTCAAACTATACTTGGGCAATGTTGATCTTCATGGACCTGGTAAAGCAGATTAATGAGGAAATAAAAATTAATCACATATATGCATTTTTGCTTTTAAAGCCATTCACCCAGGCTTGCACACTGACTTACTTTTGTGAAACAGGTTGGAAGAAATTGAGTTTGCTACAGGGGTAGGAGAATGGGCTCAGAACTGGAAGTGCTGAGTAAACTTCTGAGCACAATTGGGTAGTTGGTGGGCAGTAGCCCTGAGCAGCAGGGGAACTGTGTGGGTAGAGAGCAGGCCAAGAGCAGGGATGTTGACTGACAGGGAAACTAATTAGTATAATGAGGTTTGGTAAATGTGGGAAAAGTAGAAGGCCATGGAATAGCTTGTACAGAGTATGAGGGAAGATAACAGTTCAGACAATAGCTCTGAGAGACAGGCAGGATAGGTTGTTTCATGTACGTGCTTAGGGTAATCCATTAGCTAGCTCCCTGAACATTAAAAGAAGGAGCTGGAAGTCATGAGTGCAGGTGATGACATTACTTGGTGGTACCTGAACGATTTAGTTGCCAATCATCCTTGAAGAATTTGATTATATCTTTGGACCATACATTTAATAGGATAGATATTATAAAGCAAACATGCTGTATCTTCTTTTGTTCTCAATCTAATTGTTTTCAGTCTTCATGGTCAAGTACAGTTCTATTTACTTCTGTAATACAACCTGTCACATTTTCTGGTCAAAACAGAGTAGCAAGACACAGCCCCCTGGAAACTGAAATAACTTTAATGGTGCCATGTACAGGAAGATGTTAGATGTATTCCAAGTCCAATTAGGGATGACTGATGTGCATAGAGAATACATAAACTGTTGTGTTTCTCAAAGTGTGACCTCTAACTGCCTTTATTAGAATATCTAGTATATTTTTCTGAAGAGTAATTTTTTTTAAGTCAGGATGCTAAGGCAGGAGGATCACAAGTTTTGTGCCAGACTGAGAAATTCAGTGAGAACTTGTTCTAAAATAAAAAAATAGAAAGGACTGGGATGTAGCTCAGTGGTAAAGTGCCCCTGTGTCCAATCCCTAGTAATCCCCCATCTCTCCTCAAATTCACATTCTTGTACTTTAATCCAGATAATAACATACTGGGGAATGTTAATCTAAAAAAAAAATCCACAAATTAATCTGAGTCAGATTATGTGTTTGTTTTTTTTGTCACTGTTACCAAAATATCTGACAAGAACAACTTAGAGGAAAGAAAGTTTAATTTGCCTCATGGTTTTAGAAGTGTCCACATAGTTGGCTGCTCCAAGACAGAAATATTGTACTTGGATTTTTGAGATTGACTAATTTCACTTAGCATTATATTCTCCAACTTCATCCATTTACCTGCAAATGCCATTATTTTATTCTCTCTTATTGCTGAGTAAAATTCCATTTTGTATATATATCATATTTTCTTTATCCACTCATCTACTGAGGGGCATCTAGGTTATGTTGTTGACTACATTTTGCTGTGTGTATGGTGACATTTTTCTGTTTTTGTTTTTGCTTTATTTTGCATGCCTCATAACTTTTACTTGAAAATTGGATTTTTAAAATCATATCTTGGAGGAAATCTGGATACTGATCTTTCTGATTCTGGATATTATTTTTGTTTGCTTGTTTATTGTTAAGTGACTGACCAGACTGTTTTAAGTCTGTCTCCCCAGTGTATGAATACTATAGTATCTTTTCTCAGAGAACATAGCTCTGCCATGAGCCCAGTCACATAGTTGACAGGTATTTTTACAGGGCTATTTTGACTCTCTGATTTGATCTCTCTGTCAGGTTGTATCACTCTCTTAGAATTATAAGCAGCTGTTTGCTTCCACTAATTGCTGGCTATTTGACATATTGTATTCAACCTTCCCTGAGGCAAAAACTGTTCCATAGTTCTATTCTATCACATATGAGTTCCTTTGCAAGGGTAATTTTTGTGGCTGGTCTTGGAGGGTTGTTCTAATAGAAAGAAGGTTCTTATTAGCTATCTCTCTAGTTCTTTCTGATAAAATAGTTGACTTGTGGTATAACATGTTGCTCTTATAAAGCTGGGACTTGAGGAATGCTGGTAGCCTGCCCCTAGGAAGGAGATACCAATGTTCTCAACTAGGAACATTTATCTTTGTTACACCTGTTTAGAGTTGAGTTTCTATCACATAGAGTGGGAAGAAGGAAGGAAGGGAGTAGGTCATGGTTTGGTTGCCACAAACTTGCTTTATATTACTGAATTTTAGTATATATTTTTTTTCTTCAGTGAATGCTGTTTTTCTTTTTCATTTGCTATGTTCCCTTAAAGCAATTTCCATAGTTTCTAAATGGTTACTTTGCATAATTTCTATAAGTTACTACTTTTAATTGGGAACATGTCACCAGAGCTCCTTATGCTACTACCAGGAAGTGAAATTCTGTCTGCTGTGAGTTTGACTGGGATTGTATTTAATCTATTGGTCAATTAAAAAAAAAAATCACGTTTATAATATTGTTTCTTCTTATTATGAATATAATGTAAGTCTATTTACTTTGGTCTTTTAAAGCTTTTTTTTCCAACATTATTTTCTAGTTTTTACAGGGCTTACCATATTTTACTAAATTTGTCTTTTATAATGCATGTTTCTAATAGTATTATATTATTATAAATGCTATTTATTAAAATTTTAATTTAAAAAAAAAAGAAATATTGTAATGGAGGGAAGCTGCGTAGCTCATGGAAGCTGGGAAGAAAGGAGAGAGACAGAAAAGGATAGATATATTCCAAAGCCACATCCCCACTGACCCATTTCCTCCAGCTACATTCCACCTCTGTAGAGTTACCACCCAGTAGTTCATTCAAATTATTAATTTATCAAATTGATTAATCCACTAATGAGATTACAGCCCTCATTCCCAACTACTACTTCAATCCCTACTTCTAAACCTTGCTCCTTTGAGGGACAGTGGTTTCAACACATGAGCTTTTGGGGTGATGTTTCTGATCCCAATCATAACACATTCCAATTTGAGAACCTCCATTCTGGAAAACCACTGCATTTTATATAAAAGAGAGCTCTTTATTAAAATAAAAATTACCATCCATGTCTACTTTTTCTACCATGAAAATTCATAATAAGAATGGTAAAAGTGTCCAGTTTTCGTGCATGAGAACTTGGAAAAAAATTTGTTTCCCAACACACCAATCTTGAGAACAAGATTGGCATAAAATTATATTGAAATCCAAATTACTCTAATCAGTAATTCAGAGAATGTGATGTGAGGGTAGCTGATCCTCTTTCCCCTGTGTCTTAATTCTTGAGCTTTTGAATTCTCATTTCACAGCTTGTGATTTCATGACTCTGAATGTGGATTATGTCCCTTCCAAGGAATTCTCTTCTGCTACGACCTGCATCAGTGGTTTGGGTGGGGATGTGAAGAGGGTCAGTCCTTGCTGGTGTGTGTACATTTTCTCTTCTTAAATTAGATTGCTTCAATGGATGGGATAACCTTACCTCTAGACAAATTTTTCTCTTTGTCTGAAACCAGTGACTACAGACAATACATGCGTTGACTTACTCTTAATTATCACCTTCTATTTTTATTCAAGGATCTCCCTGAGTGTCCCCAGGAAGGAGGTCTCTCAGGCATTTTATGGGTCTTCACTTAGGAATCCTCAAAGTTGTCTCATGAAAACCTTCTCAGAGACTCTCCAGGTTACTTCCTGGATCATTCTTGCTTAGAGTTCTTGTCTTTAATTATCAATAACACATTTTCAATGTTGTATATGGAACTTTTTAAAAATTTGTTTTTTTATTCTAAGTTGTTATAAATGACAGCAGAATGCATTACATTTCATATTACACATATAGAGCACATTTTTACATATCTCTGGTTGTATGCAAAGTATATTCACACCATTTGTGACTTCATACATGCACTTAGGGTAATGATATCCATGTCATTCTGCCATCTTTTTTTTTCTTCACCCTTTTGCCCCCCAGTTAGCCAATCCCCAAAAGCCAAATGCCAAATGTTTTCTCTGATATAGGAGGCCAATTCACAGTCGGGTTGGGATGGGGAGCATAGAAGGATTAGAGGAACACTAGAATTGTATATGGAACTTGAGGGAAAGTCCTTGGCCAGAATTGTAGGAGCTGCCACTCTGGCACTTGCCCCAGGTTTGTCTCAAACTCCTGTGAGAGCAGCTCAGCCTGCTTTGGCATGATTACAGACCTTTAAATTTGTTTAAAAATCTAGTCTGGAGTCGAAAATTTTGTCTCCAGTAAAAGGAAACAAACTGCAGAACTTGCTTTCCCCAAGCACTTAAGCTGTGTGCTCAGTCATGATTTGGAAACATTGATATCTTAGCAGCTCTCCAGTTTCTCAAGTGCATTAGTCAGCAGTTTTTCTCTCCTTTGATTTAAACAACAGGATTTGTTTAAACTTAGTAGTGATCCCAGTTAAGGGAATTTTTAAAACACATTTTTGCAGTATGTTACTCATTCACTTTAAATCTTCAAAACTTATTTTTCTTCTGTTCTTAAACATGGGACCTAAGCCAGGGGAAAGCTTTTGTCCAATGGAAGAGGTGATTTTTTTTTTCTCTTTTGCATGGAGCATGATTTCAGATGTTCTCTCATTTTATAAGTTTACTTTGTAGAAAAGGACAATGTCAAGTATCACAGCTCCAGGAAGCTCCCCCAAAGTGCATGTTAAACATCTCCCAGAGAGCTGTCTAGACAGCCTTCAGTGCAGTTCCTAGGAATCACTAAAACATAATTATTTTAATCAGAATAATTCAACTTACATGAAATAGACATCTACAATTTTGAAGACATGATTGTTTGCTGACATAGATTCTGAGTTTGGTAAACATCTTAATAATTTTCCTGAGGAAGACTAAAGAGGGAGTTATAATAATAGAAGTATCTCAGTGAAAATTCTTCTTCAACAAATTCAATTTTAGAAAAGAAGCAGGTCATTCCAAACCTTTCCATGAGATGTTCAGGAAAGAGGTGCAGTCGAAAATCTTTAAATAATTAGAACAGCTTTTATACTGATCTACTTCTAAAACAAGTCTAAACCTTATGATCTCCTCCATTAATACAGGATCTGAAATGGATCTCATATTTAGCTTTCCTAACTCATTTCTCTTGTCATGAAATCCAACTAGATATTGGGCAGGGTCATAGACCCTGCCCGTTCTCTGTGGCTGAGAAGGAGCTTCAGAGCATAGGCAACCATGGGTCTGTTGAGCTATGCTACAATCTGAACAAAAGGCATCAAACATTACCTGATATTTCAAGGATTGATTGAATGCCACACCTCTCAAAATAAGAACCTTGAAATATGTTTGGATTCTACTAAGTTCTAGTCTTCCATGAAGGAATTACACTGAATTCTGGTCTCTTGGTATTAGAAGAGATCTGAAGCTTGGGTCCCTTCTCTATCTCAGTTAAGGAACATCCATCCTCTGTTGGAATACCTTCCTTGTGCAATGGAAGCAATGTTTCCTGGGTCATTGAAGGTCTAGCTCAAGTTTGATGGGATTATGCAATTTTTTTTTCTTTTGTAGAATATAGCAGTGAGGTCAACAAATGCAGAGCAGCCAACCCTTCAGTGGATAAGTGGTCCTGCAGGTGTCTAGAGCTGGGATACCTTCCTGCATATCATTGTTTTGTTCCCCTTTTCCCATTCTTACCTATATTCTTGACCTAATGAGAAGTCCTATTACAAAGCATCTCATATTCTCCATTTGGTAGATGTAGCATCTGAAACTTGAGAGGCAGCATAATTTATCTTAAGGTCACATAGATAAGAAGTGGTAAGGCTAGAAATGTCTATATTCTTGTCTATATTCTATAATTCTGTGAGAGAAAAAGACTTTTTTATTCAGGTCACTTTTCAGGGAATTATTTGAGAGAAACTGGATGGTGACTGAGATATGGACAACCGAGGACAAGAAATAACACTGAATATTAGTCAAAATAATAGATACACATTGACAATTGATTGGGAAGTAATGCTCTTTCCCATTGTCAAGAGGATCTCAAGTAATAATATTTATTAGCACTTATATAGTGCTTACAATGCCAGGCAGTGTCTGAATGCTTTACCTACATTGTCTAATGTAAGTCTCATAGCAATTTTATGTGGATACCATTATTGAGCTTGATTTTTAGCAAAAAAGAGAAAGGGAAAAGAAATTATCTGGATCAGTGAGGGAAGGAAAAGTATGATTGGTATAGAGAAATGTTCCAGGGGGTGGGTCTACTAATGAAGATGCTTGGCTGCTGATGAGATTAGATCAAAGTAATTTTTTTCAAATAATTGGAACAAAAATATGTCCAAACTGAGGAACTGGTTGGTGAAAATGTTTCAGACATAATCAGTGAAGGAAAGAAATATGAACCAGTGGGTAGACAAGGACTCTCAGGGTCTGGAGCCACAAGACATCAGGACAGAACCATAAATTGTCTACAAGTTAGTGGAGAAGGATTTAAAGTCCAGCAGAGGAATATTTGAGAATCTCTTAGGGAATTATCTTTCTTAACAGGCATTAGGGAAGAACCCACTGACATTAAAGAGACTGTATAGCATCTATTTGATGCATCTCTGAATGAGAGGGAGACCTGTCTTGGGAGGGGTTGGAATAGAACAACCAGGGTACATAAACATGTAGGGGTGCTATTCTTCAGTTGAAACTCTGAGCAACTCTATTAGTGTTTACGAAGTGTGTTAAAGTACAAAGAGGAGGAATAGACACTTGTATCTGAGAAATTCTATATGCTTGAGGTATTTTTTGTTAGACATATGAGCTTTATATTTTTCATTCTTAGCTGATACATAATACAAAAAATACACCTATTAATGGGATGCTACATTATGTTTTGATACTTGTATACATTGCATAATGTTTAAATCGTGTTAAACACATCTACTCAGATATTTATCATTTATTTATGGTGAAAACTTCCCAAATCCTTTTGTCTAGCTTTTTGAAATGCACAGTTCATTATTGTCACCTATAGCCAACCTAATGTGCAATAGTACACCAGAACTTTTTCCTCCTCTCTAACTGTAACCCAGTACCATTGATCAACCTCTCCCCATGCCTCCCCAATCCTCAGCCTCTGGTAACTGCTGTTCTATTTTCAACTTCTAGGAGATGAACTTAAAAAATTTTAATTCCTGAAACTGTTGTTTTCTTCAACATCATTTCCTTTTGATGTCTCTGTTTATTCTTGTCTCTATGAATGCTGTTAGTATAAACAAAATCTAGATTTTTTTTGTTCCTCCTGCCCACTGGGGGTTTTAAAAAATCATGACAAAGTATATATAACATAAAATTAAACATTTAACCACTTTTCAGTTCATGGTTGAGTGGCATTATGTGCAGTCTTATTGTTGTACAACCTTCACTACCATACCCCAATTTGGTTTTACAAATTGCTGTTTCCCTAGCAAGTGAAACCACTTGATTGCTGTTGTACCATTTTTTTCCCCTTTAAGCTCTGCTATCACTTAAACAATTACATTTCTTTTTCAAAGTGATTGGCTGTTAAGAATAAAGCTGTCATGAACATTTGGGTACAAGCCTTTGTGTGGACAAAAATTTTCATTTCTCTTGGGTCCAAACCCAGTAGCGAAGTTACTGGCTTATATGTTGTGTGTATTTTGCATTTTTTTTTTTTTTTTTTTTTTTGTATAAGGACTCGACTCTAGAGGCACTTAACCATTAAGCCACATCCCCAGTCCTTGTTATTTTTTTTTATTTTGAGACAGGGTCTTGCTCAATTGCTTAGGGCCTCGCTCAGTTGCTGAGGCTGGTCTCAAACTTGTGATTCTCCTACCTGAGCCTCCAGAACTACTGGAATTACAGGTATGCACCACTGTGCCCTGGCATGTGTATTTCACTTTTGAAGAACTTTCAGAATATTTTACAGAGTGTTTGTATAACTCACATTTTTACCAACAGTGTGCATAAATTCCAGTTGCTTTTGCTACAACTTGATAATGTCCATCTTATGAATTTTAGTCATTCCAGAGGATATGTATAGTATGGTATCTCATCATATTTTAATTTAATTTCTCTGAGGAACAATGAAGTTGAAGCATCTTTCATGTGGTTATTGACTTGTTTTAACTTTGAAGTCTAATTTTTAATGTATTTTTAGATACAAATTGTTTATCAGGTATCTGTATTGCAAATGTGTTCTCCTACTCTGACCTGCTTTTCCATTTTCCTACTGATATCTTTCAAAGGGCAGAATATTTTAATTTTGATGAGGTCAAATTTATCAAATTTTAATTTATGGTTTGATGACTTTGTTTCATCTAAGATATCTTTGACTTCTAAAATTTATAAAGGTTTTCTCCTATGCTTCTTTCAGAAGTTTTATAGTTTTATGTTTTTTGTTTAGGCCTGTGAGCCACTTTGAGTTAGTCTTTTATTGTTAATAGTACGGGTTAGAGGTCAAGGTTCTTTCTTTTTTTTTTCTTTTTCTTTTTTTATTTATAATAGAAGTATGTATTACAATTCATAATGGACATATATAGCATCTTTTTACATACAACTGTTTGTATACAAAGTATATAAGTACCATTCAGATCTTCAATCATGCATTTAGGATAATGATATACATCTCATTCAACCACCAATTCCCCCCCCTTGCTCCTTCCCTTCCCCTCCCTTTCCTTTGACCATCCTAGTGTTCCTGTAATCCTCCTATGTACCCCCGTCCAACAACACTGTGAACTAGCCTCCTTATATCAGAGAAAACATTCAGTATTTAGATTTTTGAGATTGACTAATTTCACTTAGCATTATATTCTCCAACTTCATCCATTTATCTGCAAATGCCATTATTTTATTCTCTTTTATTGCTGAGTAAAATTACATTTTGTATATATACCACATTTTCTTTATCCACTCATCTACTGAGGGACATCTAGGTTGGTTCCACAACCTACTATTGTGAATTGTGCTGCTATAAACATTGAAGTGGCTGTGTCACTGTGATATGCTGTTTTTTAAGTCCTTTGGGAATAGACCCAGTAGTGGGATAGCTGGGTCATAGGGTGGTTCCATTCCCAGTTTTTCAAGAAATCTCCATACTTCTTTCCATTGCACCATTTTGCAGTCCCACCAGCAATGTATGAGTGTGCCTTTTCCCCACATCCTCTCCAACATTTATTGTTGTTTGTGTTCTTGATAGCTGCCATTCTGACTGGAGTGAAATGAAATCTTAGAGTAGTTTTGATTTGCATTTCTCTAATTGCCAGCGATGTTGAGCATTTTTTCATGTATTTGTTGATTAATTGTGTATCTTCTTCTGAGAAGTGTCTTTTCAATTCCTTAGCCCATTATTGATTGGTTTATTTGTTTTTTTGGTGTTAAGTTTTTTGAGTTTTTTTATATATTCTAGAAATTAGTGCTCTATGTGATGTGCATGTATTAAATATTTGTTCCCAATTAGTTGGCTCTCTATTCACCTCACTGATTGTTTCTTTTGCTGAAAAGAAGCTTTTTAGTTTAAATCTATCCCATTTGTTAATTCTTGGTAATAATTCTTGCGCTACAGGATTCTTATTAAGGAACTTGGGGCCTAATCCAACATGTTGGAAATTGGAGCTTACTTTTTCTTCTATTAGGCATATTGTCTCTGGTCTAATTCCTAGGTCTTTGATCCACTTTGAATTGAGTTTTGTGCATGGTGAGAGATAAGGGTTTAATTTCATTTTGTTGCATATGGATTTCCAGTTTTCCCAGCACCATTTGTTGAAGAGGCTATCCTTTCTCCACTGTACATTTTTGGCGCCTTTGACTAAAATAAGATAGCTGAAATTATATGTATTAGTCTCTGTGTCCTCAATTTTGTACCATTGGTCCACCAGTCTGTTTTGGTGCCAATACCATTCTGTTTTTGTTACTATCGCTCTATAGTATAATTTAAAGTCAGGTATGGTGATGCCCCCTGCTTCACTTTTCTTGCTCAGGATTGCTTTGGCTATTCTGGGTCTCTTATTTTTCCAGATGAATTTCATAACTGCTTTTTCTATTTCTTTGAAGAATGACATTGGGATTTTGATTGGAATTTCATTAAATCTGTATAATGCTTTTGGTAGTATGGACATTTTGACAATATTGATTCTACCTATCCAAGAGCAAGGTAGGTCTTTCCATCTTCTGAGTTCTTCTATGATTTCTTTCTTTAGTGTTCTATAATTTTCGTTACAGAGGTCTTTCACCTCTTTCATTAAGTTGATTCCCAGGTATTTTATTTTATTTTTTTTGATGCTATTGTAAATGGGGTAGTTTTCATCATTTCCCTTTCAGAGGCTTTGTCGCTGATGTACAAAAATGCCTTTGACTTATGGGTATTGATTTTGTATCCTGCAACTTTGCCAAATTCATTTACTAGTTGTAAAAGTTTTCTGGTAGAGTTTTTGGGGTCTTCTAGGTAGATTATCATGTCATCAGCAAATAGTGCTAATTTGAGCTCTTCTTTTCCTGTCTGGATCCCTTTAATTTCTTTCGTCTGTCTCATTGCTCTGGCCAGAGTTTCCAGTACTATGTTAAATAACAGTGGTGAAAGGGGGCATCCCTGCCAGTTTTTAGAGGGAATGCTTTCAATTTTTCTCCATTTAAGATAATGTTAGCTCTGGGCCTTGCATAAATAGCTTTTATAATGTTGAGATATGTTCCTGATATTCCTAGTTTAAAGGGGTGTTGTATTTTGTCAAATGCTTTTTCTGCGTCTATTGAGATAATCATATGGTTTTTATCTTTCAGTCTATTGATGTGATGTATTATGTTTATTGATTTTCGAATGTTGAACCAGCCTTGCATCCCTGGAATAAACCCTACTTGATCGTGGTGCACTATCTTTTTGATATGTTTTAGTATCCAATTTGCCAGGATTTTGTTGAGGATTTTTGCATCTATGTTCATTAAAGATATGGGCCTGAAGTTTTCTTTTCTGGATGTGTCTTTGCCTGGCTTTGGAATTAATGTAATATTGGCCTCATAGAATGAGTCTGGAAGAGCTCCCTCTTTTTCTATTTCTTGAAATAGTTTGAAGAGCATTGGTATTAGTTCTTCTTTGAAAGTCTTATAGAACTTGGCTGTAAACCCATCTGGTCCTGGACTTTTCCTTGTTGGTAGCTTTTTGATGACATCTTCTATTTCTTCGCTTGTAATGGATCCGTTTAAATTGTGTATAGCCTCCAGTTCCAGTTTAGGCAAATCATACGACTCTAGAAATCTGTCAATGCTTTCAGCATTTTCATTTTATTAGAGTACAAGTTTTGAAAGTAATTTCTAATTATCTTCTGTATATCTGAGGTGTTTGTTGTGATATTCCCTTTTTCATCACAAATATTAGTAATTTGAGTTTTTTCTCTTCTTCTTTTTGTTAGCATTGCTAGGGGTCTGTCAATTTTGTTTATTTTTTCAAAGAACCAACTTTTAGTTTTGTCAATTCTTTGAATGGTTTCCTTAGTCTCAATTTCATTAATTTCTGCTCTGATTTTAATTATTTCCTGTCTCTACTGCTCTTGGTGTTGATCTGTTCTTCTTTTTCTAGTGCTTTGAGGTGTGATGTTAAGTCATTTATTTGTTTTTTTTTTTTTCCTTTTAAGGAATGAACTCAGTGCAATGAATTTTCCTCTAACTACTGCCTTCATAGTGTCCCAGAGATTTCTATATGATGTATCTGTGTTTTTATTTACCTCTAGGAATTTTTTAATCTCCTCTTTGATGTCTTCTTCAACCCCTTGTTCATTCAGTAGCATGTTGTTTACCTTCCAGTTGTTGTTGTAGTTTTTCTTATTCCTTGTTTTGTCATTGATTTCCAATTTTATCCCTTTATGGTCTGATAGAATGCAGGGTAGTATCTCTATTTTTTTATATTTGCTGAGAGTTGCCTTGTGACATAATATATGGTCTATTTTGGAGAAGGAGCCATGTGCTGCTGAGAAAAAAGTGTATTCATTTACTGAGGGATGAAATATTCTATATACGTCCATTAGGTCTAAGTTATTAATTGTTTTAAGGAGGACTAAAGTTTCTTTGTTTAGCTTTTGTTTGGATGATCTATCCATTGGTGAGAGAGGTGTGTTGAAGTCCCCTAGAATAACTGTGTTGTGGTTTATTTTACTCTTGAACTTGAGAAGAGTTTGTATGATGAATGTAGGTGCTGCATTATTTGGGGCATATAGATTTATGATTGTTATATCCTGTTGATGAATGGTTCCCTTAAGTAGTAAGAAATATCCATCTTTGTCCCTTTTGATTAGCTTTGGCTTGACGTCTACCTTATTTGAAATGAGAATGGAAACCCCTGCTTGCTTCTGCCGGCCATGTGAGTGATAAGACTTTTCCCAGCCTTTCACCTTCAGTCTATTGATGTCTTTTTCTACGAGGTGTGTTTCTTGGAGACAGCAAATTGTTGGGTCACTTCTTTTAATCCATTCTGATAATCTGTGTCTTTTGAATGGCGAGTTTAGGCCATTAACATTCAGGGTTATTATTGAGATGTGATTTTTATTCCCATCCATTTTTATTTGTATTATGGTCTTTAGCTTGATTTGGTTTCTCTTCTGGTTGGTTTTTCCCTTAGTTTAATATCTCCCTTTGTTGATTTTTGTTGTTATTTTTCTCTTTTTCTTCATGAAAAATGTTGCCCAGGATGTTCAGAAGTGCTGGCTTTCGAGATGCGAAATCTTTTAACTTTTGCTTTTCATGGAAGGTTTTTATTTCATCTTCGAATCTAAAGCTCAATTTTGCTGGATATAAGATTCTTGGTTGACAACCCTTTTCTTTCAAAGCTTGAAATATGCTATTCCAGGATCTTCTAGCTTTTAAGGTCTGGGTTGAAAAATCTGAACATAGTCTGATTGGTTCTCCCTATATGTAATCTGCTTCCTTTCTCTTGTGGCTTTTAATATTCTCTCTTTGCTCAGTATATTAGGCATTTTCATTATAATGTGCCTTGGTGTGGATCTGTTGTGATTTTGTATGTTTGGTGTTCGGTAAGCCTCTTGAACTTGGTTTTTCCATTCGTTCCTCAAGTTTGGAAAAATTTCTGTAATTATTTCATTAAATAAATTACTAATTCCTTTGGCTTGAAACTCTGCCCCCTCCTCTACCCCAATCACTCTTAAGTTTGGTCTTTTTATGTTGTCCCATAATTCTTGAATGTTCTGTTCTTGGTTTCGTACCATTTTTGCTGTGTAATCTAGATTTTTCTCTAGGATATATATATATACATATATATATATATATATATACATATACATATATATATATATATATATATTCGTCTTCATTGTCTGAGGTTCTTTCTTCCAAGTGATCTACTCTGTTGGTGATACTTTCGATTGAGCTTTTATTTTGGTTTATTGCTTCTTTCATTTCCGGAATTTCTGTTTGGTTTCTCTTTAGAGCCTCTATCTCCCTATTGAAGTAATATTTTACTTCCTGTATTTGTTTATGGAGTTCTTTGTCAAAATGATCTTTTGCCACCTGTATTTGCTCTCTTATCTCATATTTGAGTTCATTCTTAAGTTCCGCAAATATTTGGAATATGTAATTTCTAAATTCCATCTCTGGCATTTCACCAACTGTGCTTGCCATGGAATCTACTGAGGAGGTATATTGATTTGTTTGTGTCACTTTCTTCCCTTGTTTCTTCATGTTGCTTATGTGTCTTTTCTTCCTGCACTGTGGGACCTTGACTATTTCGATTTTACCTTAAAGCCTTATGTTGCTCCTGTAATACAATGCTATCAGATCCCCTTATAATTCCTTTACACTTTAAAATCAAACACTTTATATTCAGAAAATCCAAGTTTGATCACAATGTACAGATTTAGTTAACCCAGATATTGTTTCCAGTTTACTCTGTAGGCTTCTGATGGGGTTTTATAGTTTCAAGTATTGGACACAGAGGTGATATGTTTAAGGAAGAAGGACGTGAGTGTATTGAATTGTTCTTTCTTAGAAAGTATGAAAAGAGAGTTCTATGGAAGTGTTTTAGTATCAGCAGACAAGAGAGGAAAGAGAATGGAGTGAATGATTAGGTGGAAAGACCAATTTATATATAAACCTAACTTATGCAGCGGTTGAGAGAAGAGATAAAGAAAGATGGAAAAGAAAAAAAATGACCAAGGAGTAGAAATTAGTGTAAGAGAGAGGAGAGAGAGAGTCAAGAAAATAGAGAATAAACTATATATAACATCAGTTTGCTATATATTTCAATTGCACCCGTTCTAGAAATCCCAATTTCTGCGTATAACTTGTTTTTGCCTCTGTTGAGTATGGAATGGCAGGGTGTAAATAGGAAAGATGAAGGAAGAAGAAAAGATACAAAAGTGAGAAGGAAGAGAAGAAAGAAAAGAGGAGCAGAAGCAAGCAAACAAACACACTGTCAATCAAAACAAAAACAAAGCAAAACAAAACAAAAACAAAAACAAACAAACTCCCCCCCAAAACAACAAAACAAAGAAACAAACAAAAAGTTGAACCCAGGAACAAGTCTCAAACAAGATGGACCCTGGGAAGCCCTTCTTTTTTCCCTTCCAGTTTAAGCCAATTGACCCGGATCACGTCCAGTCAGCGATCCTGTTAGTGGAGTCAAGGCTGCACCTTTGGGCAGTTGCAGAATGGCACAGTGGAAGAGTGGCTCAGGGGATTGTGTGTCAGCAGCTGAATGGCACCAGGGAAAGGGACCTTCCAGAAGGCACCCTTTACCACGACCACCCACAGTTGTACCTTCTTGGGGCTGCTGCGCTAGCCTCAGACACGCCCTCCCCTGCTGGTTGCCAGAGTCTCACCAAGGTGTGTGCTGTTCTCAGAGTGCTGGTGGATCCCTGGATGTCTGCAGCTACTTTTCCTTTCTTCTTTGTTTCTTTGTCCTGGTCAGCTACTGCTTTCCTCAAATATGGCCGTGTTCTCCTCAGGCTCAACAGCAGTTCTGCAGATCTCTTGTTCAGGTCACAGCTGGGCAGGTCGCACTTTCACCTGGAATGGAGGGGGCTTTTCCTCAGGTAGGGCCCTGCGTGCAGCAGCAGCAGGGAGCTGCTACTCTGGGCCCTGGAGGCCAGGCTAACTGGTGGCTGGGTCTCTCCTTCCAGGCAGGAGCCTACGTCTTTGAGGTTCTTTCTTTTGCTCCTTTCTCAATAAATATCCAGGTGTTATGGCATTTTCAGTGAAAAAACTACTCATTTCTCATTGAACATCAATTGGCTATGTATGTGTGGGTCTTTTTTTAAAGTTTGTATTCTGTTTCATCGATATGTTTTGTACAACAAACCTACTTTGTGTTACTGCTGGAGCTTTGTAGTATGTTTTGAAATCAGGTAGTATAGCACTTCAACACTTAAAAAATGTTTCATGGAGAATTGATATCTTTTTTATTTTATTGCTTCTTTTTAGTTATATATGACAGCATAATTTCATTTTGATATAATTATAAAAGCATGGAATATATATTATTCTAATTAGGACCCCACACTAATGGATGTTCACGATATATAAGTACAAAGAAAAATTATTTCGGATTCATTCTCCTGTTTTTCTTATTAATATCGTAATGATATCCAGGCTTCCAATCCATAAATATGTTATTTATAGCTCCCTATTTATTTAGATCTTCATTAACTTCTTTCAACACTTTTATCATTTTTCATTTTGTAGAGGTCTTGCACTACTGTTAAATTTTGTATCAACGATTTTTAAAGCTTATTGATGTTATTATAAAAGGCATTTAAAAATTATTCCTAACATTCACTGCTGTCATGTAGAAATACAATATATTTTCTGATTAACTTTGAATTATGTATCCTTACTAAACTCTAACATTAGCTCTATTTGATATTATTTGCATAGTTTTTTTTAGGATAGTCTATGCAAATGTGTATGTGATCCTGTCATCTGAAAAATATAATTGTTTTCTGCCTTTTTGTTTCCTTCCCTCTTTCCCTTTCTTTTACTTCATTTCCTTGGTTATACCTCCCATACAATGTTGCATTAAATAAATATAATGAGAGTGGACATTCTTCTTTCAATCTTTTAAGAAAGCTTGTGGCCATTAAGTATGAGATGTAGAACTCATAATGCTATGTTGTAGGACTATTTTTGTAGATGCTTTTTTTAAAAAAACAAGTTTTTCTATTCTTTTAATTTTTTTTCTCCAGTGATCAAGATGAACTTTTTTTCTTAAAATGGCTAATTACATTAATTGTTTTTTAAATGTTAAACTAATGCCACCTTTCTGGCATAGATCCTATTTATTATCATATTTAACATATTGCTTGATTTATTTGCCAATTTGTTGAATTTTGTATCTATATGCCTGAGATATTACTATGCAAATTTTTTTCTTGGTAATATTGACTAGTATTAAATTAGAATAATATTGGCCTGCTACATATTCCTCTTGGGAATATTATTTGGAGATGTTCCCGTATATATTTTGTAATAATTTATGATTGGTAGAATTCATCAATAAAGTCATCTGGCCTGGTGTTAGATGCTTTTTGCGGGGGCGAAGGGAGGGTTTCAAATTATGAATTCAGTTTCTTTAGCTATAAGTAAATTCAAGTTTTCTGTATTTCAACAACTTTCTTCTATTTTAGCTAGGTTATTACATTTATTTACATGTAATTTCAATGATATTCTCTTAATATCTTTTCAATTCCTGAATTATCTGTAGTGATGTCTTCTCTTTAATTCCTGATATTGGTAATTTGTCCTCATATTACCCTAAGTTTAACTAAAAATTTAACATTTTGATCAATCTTTTCCAAAACCCAACTTTTCATTTAAGTAATATGTGTTTATTTCCTGTTTTGTGTTTTTTGTTCTTTATTGTCCTAGTCATTATACTTACCTTGGTTCAATTTGCTCTTGCTTTTCTTTCTCATGGGGATAGAGTTTAATTTTCTTTATTTTGGATAACTTTTCCTTTTTAATATAAGTATGTAAAGGCATAAATTTCATTTGAAACATTGGTCTAGCTGCATCTCAAAATTTTTGATGTTTTATACTTTCATTCAGTTCAGACTATTTTCTTTTTCTTTTATCTTTTTTGCTAGTGGGGATTGAACCAAGGGGCAATTGATCACTGAGCCACTTTCTCAACCCTATTTTGTATTTTATTTAGAGGCAGGGTCTCAATGAGTTGCGTAGTGCCTCACTAAGTTGCTGAGGCTGGCTTTGAACTTGCTATTCTCCTGTCTCAGCCTCCAGAGCTGCTGGGATTACAGATGTGCACCACCAGCCTGGTGTTTTCTGACTCCCATTTTATTTTTTAACTCATGGGTTATTTTGAATGGTGTTATTTAATTTCTAAATATTTTGTGAATTTCCTAGATATCTTTTTAAAAGATTTTAAAATCAATCCCAATGTAAATAGATCTGTAGAACAATTTCAGACTCTTTAAATGTCTTGAGATTTGTTTCATGTACCAAAATGTTTTCTGTTCTGTTGTATGTTTCATTTATATTCCATTCTTACTACATGGAATGTTCTATAATTGTCATTTAGACCATCTTGGTTTATAATCTTAATGTTTTACTTTTCTTTACTCATTTTCTGTTCACTTTTTATTTTGATTACTAAGAATAGTTATATCTATAATTATTATTGTGGTTTGTGTATTTATCCTTTAGTTCTGTCAGTGTTTGGTCATGTATTTTGAAGTTCTGTTAGTGAGTCACCCCATATTCAGGATTATTGCCTTTTTTGATGAATTGACCCCTTTGTCATTATAAAATCTCCCATTTTATTCTTAATATTTCTTGAACTGAAGTCTACTTTGTAGCTGCTCTAGCTTCTTATGATTAATTTTCAAATGGAACATATTTTTCTATTCTTTTGCTTTTAAATGTTTTATGTCATACTTGAAGTGGGTTTCTTATAACTAGTTGATAATTAGGTCATGCTTCTTTAAGTATTCTTACAATCTCTGCCTTTCAAGTGAATTATTCATAATGTTTATATTTCATGAATACTCATTAGAGAAATTTATTTTTTGTAATTAATATTATGTTATATACTAAGGTTTAATAACATGATATACCTAGTGAAATGACTACAGCCAAACCAAATTACATGGTCATCATCTCATATTACCTTTTTATTTTCTAGTAAGTGTACCTTAAATTTACTGACTTTCCAGTATGCAACAATATTATCAACTATAGCCTTCATAGGCTTATTCATCCTATGAAATCGTAACTTCTGCCCTTTGACTTGCATTTCCGTTTTTTCCTTCCCACCCTCATCCCTGATAACCATTGTACTATTTCTATGTTTTTGACTTTTTAAGATTCCATTTATGTGAGGTATGCAGTATTTTTCTTTGTGTATGGTTGAGTTTACATCTACTGAATAATTTGTTTTTGGCTTGGGAGATCTGTTTTTTTATCTTCCTTTTTCTCTTTTCCTATCTTCTTTTATATTAACTGGGTATTTTATGGTATTCTACTTTACCTTCTATTGAATTATTAACCATATCTCACTGGACATTTTTCAGTCATTGCCAAAAGTTTAAAATATTCATCTTTAATTTTCACAGTCCACCCTCAGAAATAATAATGATAATCTATTGCATCATATATAAGTAACTTGCATGAGTATATTTAATTTACTTCTCTCATCTTTTGTTCTATTGTCATAACTGTTCCTTCTACACGTTATAAAAGCCACAAGACATTGCTTTGAATAGACAATTCTCTTTTAAAGATATTTAAAAGGAGATAATATGGTTCCTATATAAGTGACATATTAACCATTTCTGGTTCTGTTCTTTCTTTTTGTAGGTCTGTGTGTCCATTTTATATAATTTTATTTTCCTGGGAAAATTTCTTTCATATTTATTATCCCACATGTACAGTAGTGGAAGGTTGTCTCCGTTCTTATCTGGAAAAAGTTTTATTTTGCCTTCATATTTAAAGAATATTTTTGCTGACTACAGAAATATGAGTGTATGGTTGTGTATTTTTCTTTTAGCATGTTAACAATGTTTCCTTGTTTTCTTGCTTGAATAGCTTTTGTTTTGAAATGTATGGTGTTTCTTAGTTTGTATCAGTGTGCTCCATCTCATCTACTGTTGTGATTTCTCTCTCTCTCTCTCTTTTTTTTTTTGTTTTCAGCAATTTGATTGTGATATTCTTTGGTATTCTTTTTCTTTGTGCTTCTTCAGCTTAGGTTTCATTGATCTTTGATATACAGATTTGTATATTTCATCAAATTTTGGGATAAATGAATATTAATATTTTTGTTTCTCCTTTTCTTCCTGGAGCTCCAGTTACATATAAATCAGATGTTGATTGGTCCCACCAATCACCAGGGCTGTTTGTTTTTCAGTGTTCTCTCTGTCCCTACTTTTAGATAATTTCTATTGCTCAAATTTTGTTGAAACTGCTTCTGTTGTCTTCAGTCTACTGTTATTAAATATAGTAAAATTTTCACTTCAACTACTATAATTTTCATCTCTGAAACTTCACTTTGATTATTTGGTACATCTTCCATTTCTGTTCTTGCTACTTGTTTTCCTTTAAATCCTTGTTCATTTTTCTCTCCTGTATCCACATGGTATTTTGTTCTTCTCTTTCTGTGATATCCAGGGCAAATTTTGTTTGGATTAAAAAAAAAATGTTCACTGGTTGTAGCATCATGAAGACAGTGACCAAGACTCTCTTGTTCACCAAAACACACTTAGAATTTCACAGTCTATAATACAGAGTAAAGCAAGTGTATATGCAGTGAAAGAATTAATGTATTAAAGACTTTAAAGAAGTCCTTTCTTTCCCCCCTTGTTTTCTGTTTCTAAACTCCTAGCCCTACTCATGGGGACTTTTAACTATAGCATAAATCTGCCAAGCAGGCCAAGGATGGATAAATGATTCATCCTGATGACTAAGTACAGTGAAAAATATTTCCTTACCTGGGACAGAAGATTGATACTGGTAGGGCACAGGTTAGCAGGGCTGCAAAGAAAAGACAACTTTTGTTATGTAAGGAAGAAACTGGAATCTAGGGCTGTGGGGAGGGCAGAGAGAAATGGGGAAGGAGAAAATACAACTGAACAACACTGCTGTGGTCTAGACTTGAAACACAAAAAAAGGCCAAGGGACTTTTTAAATAATAAATTTTATTGTGTATATATTTGAGGTTTACAGCATGATCTTATGGAGTACATAGGGATAGCAAAATAGTTACTATAGTGAAGCAGATTAACATCTTATATAGTTAATTTTTTGTGTGCCAAGAACAGCTAAAATCCGCTAATTTAATGGTAAAAAACTATACAAAGTGATTTCATTAACATTAGTCTTCATGTTATATATTAGATCTCTATACCTGTTCATCCTACTGGGAAGGATAGTGAATGTTTTAATAGCTGCTATTTGGTATAGAGAAATGAATTAGAAGATCATTGTACTTGGAAGAAGTGAGGAGTGTGGTTTAAGAGGAAGGGAGGACTTTGAGAACCATTTAAAAAGGTCTGACTGAATTTGCTAATTGGGTGTGGGTAGCAAGAGAGGGAGTTGATATGACCAGCATTATGAGGCAAATCTAAACACCAATTACAAGCCCAGTAACAGGAGTAATTTGGGAACTTAAAATTGGCGGCAAGTTCTTTCCATGATACCAAACTTGATACGTTAAAGGCATCATTGCATTTTTTTTTTCCCCAAAGAAGCTACCTAAGTTTAGAAATGGAGAGAAGAATCAACTCTTTTAGAGCCTCATGTAAATGACCCATTAATGTTAGTAACCCATCTGATCAGGGCAGGATTTTCTGTTCCTAAATAGTCCCCTTGGGATTTTGGCGAATTTCTCCTAAAACAGCCTGTCATCTCACGGAGACCCTCGGTTTTCTTCCACAGTGCTCCAAATGTAAAAACAACTCCAAATAAAGAACCTTCAAATATATTATCTCATGCAAAGATATTTCAGAAGGGGTGTCTAGATCTCTAGTAGTGGAATAAAAAATGCAAGTCCCGTTTAGCTCCACTGCGGCATCGTGGTACATTTAGTTTTCCTGTTTCATCTCCAACACCACCTCTTCCACAATTCTACACCCCCATCCCCACTCTTCCACTTCTGACTTCTCCTTTAGAACATACTTACATACTGAGAGCAGATACTCCCTGAGGGGGCATGCCTTCTCCACTGCAGATTCCCAGGGAAGGAAGGACTCTTCTACAGCCTCTGGGAATTATTCTCTAAAAATGCTGTTGCTAATTTTTGACTCTTGAGCAGCTGGTGGGAAGCTGTGGCAGCTCTCTAGCATGCCCCTGTTTCTCTTTATCCTCAATAACTTTACTATTCTTAGTATGTCCCACTCACTGGTAGCCCATAGAGTATTGGTGTTGTGAGAAATTCCAGAGAGTACCCTAGTCCACCACTCACCTCTTTCCTCTCCCTATTTATAGACAAGAGATCAGAGCTTCAAAGGAGGAAATGGAACAACCTTGAGACCAGAACCAGATCTAGCGTCAACTCTCCTGACCCCCATACCAGTGCTCTCCCATTGCTTAAGAATCAGGTGAGGCAAATCAGGTGGGATCCTCACAGTAGCCTTGTGGACAAGGCACTTGTGAACTCTGTTCACAAAGGAGAAAACTGGAGACTGAGATATTGCTTTTCCAAGTTCATATGGTGGGTTAGTGATGGAGCCACTCTAAGTCCACATTCTTCACAATGGTTCCCTCTGACATTATAAAGACTAGAGAGGCTGATTTTATATTAAATTCATAATCTGAATGAATTTTTCCACACTATCCAAACAGATACACACTGTATAAGTACATTTTTTTGGTCTAACATATTTCCTGAAATCTGGAGTGTTCTTATGAATTTGCTGAAAGAGAAATGACCTGTTAATTTATATTTAAGTCTTAAAAATGTCAGTGAAGAAAAACCTTAATAAAAATCCATCAACTTGGCAGGAGGAGGTTTTATTACTGGGAGCTCACCTGTCTGTGCTAGATGAACTTGGAGGCTGGAGACAGGATATTTAAAGTTTATTATTTGCATTTTCTCACCAGAGCTGAAATGTTTTCTCCGATTTGGTCTGGCTATATCATCTATGACAGACTGATTGACATACCTACTTATAAGTAAGAATTTTTGTAGTTTTTCATTTTGGAGGAAAATTAGATCTGTTCCTCATAATATGGGAATGTTCAGACATTTCTATCAAACTTTCTGTGTAGTTAGGAATCTAACCAATAAAGTATCCTGCAAGTTTAGTCTCCTATGATGGGATGAAGCACACTTTGACTTTATGTTAATACTGAGTTATAACAGACTGATTTTTCCTTTTTTCCAGTGCAGCTGATGAGATACGTTACCTTGGGAAAATCTGAGGCTTCCTGGGCCTCATTTTTTGTTCTCAGAAATTAGATAAAATCTGAACTCCCTTCTAGCTGAGGAAGGAGAAAGAGGAAGTAGAGCTGAAAGTCCTCCAGCCTTTCCTTGGTGTTACCAGAGAAGTCACAGGTCCATCTTGTCTAGTTAGAAACTATATAGTAGCTATAAAGAATAAATGAGGTAATGAATGTGAAACTGGTTGAAAAGCATAAATCATGAAGCAAATGATATGCATCATGTTTAAGTAGTCACATTATTTTCCCTGTTTTTCTAAAAGGAACTACCTGCTTAAGTAACACTTTTTGCAAGAAGACTTGATATAAAAAATGATTTTCTCCTCTTTTTGGAGGCAAAGGATTAACAAAGGGTGGTATCTTGTGCAAAGTCTATAAAACCTTCAGTTGTCATTTTACAAAATGACTCAGAATGGACAGAAATGAATCTCACCTCCTGCCCATGAGGCTAGTGTGCTCTGTGTGGAGGACTAGGTTCTGGAGGTTTAGATGCATGCAACTAAGCACATTCTGGGATCCCAAAGGGATTTAGAAACAGCTGAGCAGGGACAGTTGTATGTGTGAGATGAAGACAAGAGTTCATAAAAGTTTCAGCAGAGGAATCATACCAATCATCCAGTCAAGGTTCATAAAGTCAAACATCTTTGGGAGCAAATGGATCATACCAGTGAGTGAGGTGAGCCATGGAAGGGCTATGTATGCTAATGGACTGGCTCTATTACTTTGGGCTGATTGATGCTATGCTGAGAACATGGGACTGGTGTTGCTGACATTTGAAGAAAAGCCAAACCATCTGTATTTTGGGGGGTGACATTTTCTGATTTCTAAATGTTGGAAGATGTACTCAAGTGATGGCAAGATCTAGTCTATGGACTAATAATTGAAGATTTCTGATGTAGATCACTCCTTTCACTTAAAATAATGTTTTATTCCCTTTCCAACTAATATATATTAGGCACTTACTGTGAGTTTGGAACTTTCCCTAGATCTAGGAATATGATGAGGAGTAGAGCCCAGTTCTGTGAGTTAGTCATATAAATATGTAAGGGTAAGCATATAATATGGATGGGTCTACTATTAGAGGTGTGTCCCAGGTAGAGTGGGAGAACATATATGCATATGATCTATTGTGTTAGTTATCTTGCATTCTCAACCCAGTTTGGGTTAATATAAGTGTGTCATTGCTAATACAATGTCAAAGCTTCAGTGATCCATGTGCTCATTGCTATATGGTAAGTGTAATCAGAGACAGAATCCCTGTTTCATCATGCATTAATGTTGTTAAATGCAACAGTATTTTGGAAAGTGCCTCAGGGTATTTGACATACATATGCAAATCTAATAGCTGCAGTTATTCTAAGACAGCTGCCATAACTTCTCTCCTGCCCTCCCACAGTGGATGTCTCTGATCACTAAGCTTCCTGACAGTAGTTCAGAATTCCACTATTGACAGTTATTCTCTCTAGAGAATGCCAACGTATCTCAAGGCTGCTGTCTCCTCCATGTCTCTTTCGTCACTACTACTCAGCTTTTAAAATACTGTCTTCCTAGAAGAAATAGGGACAGGATCCCTGTTTCATCAGGCATGATGATTGTTAAATGAAAAGTAACTTCCCTCTTTCTTGAGAAAAAATACTTTTATCTATGGAAAAATAAAATAAAAGAAGGAACCCAGAAAACCAAGCCTCTCAAACTTTGGTAAACAATTGTAGCAAATTCTTATGGTTTTATGTTTCCTGCCATTCACTTTGAATATAAGCTTAACTTTCCATTCTAGAAGCAGGGCTTACTTACCATTGACAATTTCCAGTTCGCTGCTCCTCCAGTTCCCTAGTGTGATTTGCCTTCTGCAAATATCTCCTTATGACCACTTCTCTAAGGGACAACTGGATATAACCTACTTGACTCTCCCCACTGAGCCCACCCCCTGCATGGACTGCACAGGTAAAACTATGGACCACCTTAGTCACAGTGTGACTCTATGGAACCCACCAATTAGAAGTCCCTGTGAGAAAGCTGACAGGGTCATGTCCTGGATTCCAGTAAAGGCTTTGTCCAACAGGTCCCTTTCTCTCTTGCTCTCCACCTGCTGTCTGAGTGTGTATGTGTCAGATGGCTACCCACTTCCTATTGACCCTAGGAGGCATCCTGTCCTTTGCTTTTGGGGGTCTGTAAGTAATAAGCTGCTTCTCTTATTTCATGTGTCTTATTGAGTTGCCGCCTCTGTCTCACCTCACCAACACACTCAAACCTAACTTCTTTCCTAGTCAGAGCTCTCCTAAAGAGTGGATATCTTAGTAGGTCAGAAGAGAGCCCCAGGATGTCTCCCAGTATACATAAGTATCATGAGAATTAGACCTGATTGCAGTTGGATTAGGTTGTCTGCTGCATAAGGAAATATTCTGTGAAAGGTGCCCAGCAATCATCTATGACCAAATCCCTGGAGCCCCATCAGGAAAGGTTGAGAGTTTATTGGAGGTACTTTAATGAGAGAGACCATATGACCAAATTAGGAAGAAAACTCACACATACACATACACACACACACACATACAATCAAATCACAATAGTTGATATTTATAATTTTTGTTAAGTTTGTAAAGTGCTGTTTTTTAAAATAACAATAGTGACAACTAATTTGTAGTTGGCCACACTTTAAAAATGTTTGGAAACACTGGTAGCTTGGCTGGCAGGTGGTACCAAGGGAGCTCCATGGGGTGACTATATCTGATATAATTCCAAGGAATATGAAGGAGATTTCTTTTTCTTTTTACAAAATTAGAAAGTGGATATTATGTTTCTCAGCTTCTGGAAAGTATGGGAATAGAGGAACCAATATGATCAACCCCATCAGCTTTTATTTCTTAGTTCATTAGAGAAATATTCTAAACAAATTCAGAGGAAGTCAAGCCATTTTCTTTTTCTTTTTTCTCTAGTACTATGGATCAAAACCAGGGCCTTGGGTATGCTAGGTGGATGCTCTACTGCTGAGCTACATCCCCAGCCCTCAAACCATTTTTGTGAATGAACATTGGCTGGTGAGACTCAAGCAGGTTGTATAGGCCTACCAAGAAACAAAACACAGCATGAAGTAAAACGGGAAACATTTTCTTGGTTTCTTCTAGGCAGACCATACTTTGAAACCTGAGGAGTAGTGATGAAGAAGAAAGCAGCCATGCCCTGAGGCACTTTCCAAAATACTATGTACCAGCAAGTGGAGATTTTTGGGATGCAGATATTCTTTATAAACAGATGAAAGCAAAGTAGAAAGTTTCACTTGTACTGTTAATATCACTTTATTGATACTAATAAATGAAGTGTAGCCTAGAGACATCTAGATCATGTTAAATTTCTAGAGTATATTCCAGTTTTGCTCCCAGAATTGCTATATCAACACAGTACACATAAGGTTCACATATGTACAATGAAATGTTACATAATTTCCACATCTTATACTCTTTTCTAGATACATAGAGCAGAAATCACCCACAATATATGATGGTGAAAGACTGCCTTGACTCAACGTTTGAAGAATTAGGCTGCCTGAATCACTCAGCTGCATTAGGGTGCTACATTTCTTAGATGAGATTTCAGTAAATGCTTTAGAATCATTTGGGAACAGGTCGCTGGACTGTGAACATCTGATAGCACCAAGTTAGCACAGTCTTTGTATCAAGAGGTGCTGTGGGGTCACTCCAGGATTTAGCAGTTATAGTGCACATGGAAACTGTTAACAGGTGGTTGCTTGACAGAGATTTATGAAAGCTATTAAATGCTGAAACATTTACCTGGAAGGATAGAAATTATTTGGGGTAGGGTGAGTTTATTTTCTCTTGGAAAAATGGTGAGGTTAACAAAATGTAGGTGTCTAGTCAGTCCTCAAGTGAGTTCTTCCCTTGGAGGCAGTGCATTTAGCCCTTTCCTTTGTCTGAATGCAGTGCATTGCTTCTGTCTCAGATCTGTTTCTTATTTACATATTTACTTCTTCCTTTTCTCTCCCCAGATGCCCATGGGATCCTAAATGTATTAGGAGTAGACCTGGACCTTCCCTGTCTTGGTTATAATTGTATTCTCATCGGGCAATGCCTGGCAATGACATCCCAAAATGTGCATCCCAAAATATTTGTTAGAAAACTAATAATTTTGGCCCACTTGGCAATATTTTAATAGGAAACTTGGTAAACAGAAGTGTTAGTTGCATTTTCCCATGATTTAAGGAAGTTTTTACTTTGAACTAATTTTAGACCTTAGTAAAGTTGAAAATATTGTAGTTTCTGTAAACCTTTACCAATCTTGTCCTATTTCAATGTCTTACATAAATTTAGGTATGATACTGTTAACTAACCCATAGACCTTATTTTAAAATTTCTAGTTTTCTTACTAATGTCTGGGGTTGATTCAGGCACTAATTTCAAAACTCATATGTAGTATCATGCCTTAGTCCTGAAAATCCTTGGACAGGTCCTCAGTCTTTTTTTGCTATTGGTCTGTCTTGTATTTCATGATTGTGATCCATTGGAAGAGTACTGGTCAATAATTTTGGAGGCTGTCCTCCAAATTAATTTTTTGACAGTCTTTACACAATTAGATTAATGTTTAACATTTTTGGCAAAAATGCCACTAAAGTGACCTCCTTATGCATTATTTTTGGGAGGACATGATGTTGATCTGACTCTTAACTGTGATTTCAGGTTTGTTCACTTGGTTAAGGAGGTGACTGCCAACCTGGCTATGCCTTAGTGTCTTGTGAAGAGATTGAGATTCTATGAATTTACTCTTTTTCATCATCTTTTGTCCTTTAATTTAACATCTATTGATTGTTTTTACCTGCCTAGAAGAAACCAGGAAAATGTTTTATCCTGGTGGTATTTGCGTAATGGTGGTGGTTTTCTCCCTCCCTCCCTCCCTCCCTCCCTCCCTCCCTCCCTCCCTTCCTTCCTTCCTTCCTTCCTTCCTTCCTTCCTTCCTTCCTTCCTTCCTTTTTTCCTCCTTCCTTTTTGGTACCAGGGATTGAACTCAGGGGGACTCGACCACTGAGCCATATCTCCAGCCCTTTTTTGTACTTTATCTAGAGACAGGGTCTTACTGAGTTGCTTAGCACTTTGCTTTTGCTGAGGCTGGCTTTGATCCTCCTGCCTCAGCCTCCCGAGCTGCTGGGATTACGGGCATGCACCAACATGCCTGGCTTGTGTTTATTTTTTTTTTTAATTTTAATTTTTATTGGTTCTTTTTAGTTATATATGAGAGCAGAATCCATATTGATATAATTATATAAGTATGGAATATATCTATTCTAGTTAGAGTCCCATTCTTATGAATGTACATGGTGGTGGGATTCACTTGTGTTATTTTCATATATATATATATATACATGAGAAAACTATGTCAGATCCATTCCACTGTCTTTCTTTTGCTTATTCCCCTTCCCTTACCTCTATTCCCCATTGTCTAACTTACTACATGTCTATTTTCCTCCCCTCACATTTATTGTGGGTTAGCTCCCACCTGTTAGAGAAAACATTTGACTTTTGCTTTTTGGGACTGGCTTATTTTACGTAGCATGATAGTCTCTAGAGCAATCCATTTTCTGGGAAATTTTATAAAGTCATTCTTCCTTGTGGGTGAGTAATACCCCATTGTGTATATGTACTACATTTTCTTTATCTATTCATCTGTTGAAGGGACCCAGTTTGGTTCCATAGCTTAGTTATTGTGAATTGATCTGTTATAAACATTGATGCAGCTGCATCACTGTAGTATGATGATTTTAACTCTTTGGGATATATACCAAGGAGTCAGAGAACTGGGTCAAATGGTGGTTCCATTCCAAGTTTTCTGAGGAATCTCCATACTGCCTTCCAGAGTGGTTGCACCAATTTGTAGTCCCACCAGCAATGTATGAGTGTACATTTCCCCCCTACATCCTTGCCAACATTTATTGCTACTTGTACTCTTGATAATTGCCATTCTGACTGGAGTGACATAGAATCTAGTATAGTTTTAATTTGCATTTCTTTAATTGATGAAGAAGTTGAACATTTTTTTCATATATGTTGATCATATTTCTCTTTCTGTGAAGTGTCTGTTCAGTACCTCAGCCATTTATTGACTGGGTTATTTGGTTTTCTTTTGGTGTTAAGTTTTTTGAAAAGTTTTTTTCTGGTACTGGGGATTGAACCCAGAGCCTTGTGTATGTGAGGAAGTACTCTATCTACTGAGCTATACCCCAGTCTTTTTGAAATATTTATATATCCTGGAAATTAATGCTCTATCTGAGGTGCATGTGGCAAAGATTTCTCTCCAATCCTTAGGCTCTCTGTTTATGTTCTTGATCATTTCCTTTGTTAAGAAAGCCTTTTAGTTTGATGCCATCCCATTTATTGATTATTGATTTTATATCTTGCACTTTAGGAGTCTTATTAAGGAAGTCAGTTCCTGTGTCAATATGTTGGAGTGTTGGGCCTATCTTTTCTTCCAGTATGTGCAGGGTTTCTGGTCTAATATCTGGGTCCTTGACCCACTTTGAGCTGTTTTGTGCAGGATGAGAGAGATGGATTTCCAGTTTTCACAGCACCATTTGTTGAAGAAGCTATCTTTTCTCCAATGAATGTTTTTGGTGCCTTTGTCTAGTATGAGATAACTGCATTTTTATGGATTGTCTCTGTGTCTTCTATTCTTTTCCATTTGTCTTCTTGCTTGTTTTGGTGCCAATACCATGCTGTTTTTTGTTACTATAGCTATATAGTATAATTTTAGGTCTGGCTGGTATTGCAATGCTTCCTGCTTCAGTTTTTCCCCCCCACTAAGGATTGCATTGGCTATCTGGGCCTCTTATTTTTCCAGATGAATTTCATGACTACTTTTTCTATTTCTATGAAGAACATCATTGGAATTTTGATGGGAATTACATTGAATCTATATAGCCCTTTTGGTAGTATGGCCATTTTGACAATATAAATTCTGTGTATCTGAGAACATGGGAGGTCTTTCCTAATGGTGATTTTCTCTTTCCATTATTTCTTCTAGGTGGAATTCTTCTGTAAGGAATCATTGCACATTCTCCCCCATTTGTTTACTTGTTCAATTATTTATATCAGTGGAATAATGCATATTTGTTCTATGGGCTATAATCCAAAGTTGTTATTTATTGCTCAAATTGTCCCAAATTTTAGCATTAGAATCTTTGTGGGTTGGCTCTTGTTACCTATCAAAATGGCCCATTGGGTTTTGAGTGCTTCCTTACTTGCAGTACCACCAGATATTTATTGCAAACTTATTTTCTATTTACTTAGCCTTAGTTATGGTTTCAACTATTTCCACAAGAACTTCTGGTTGTGTTTATAAACTGATATTTATAACCCATGATCTGGGCCATAGGTTTGCTCATTGCTCTTGAGGTTTCATTGATTTTAAGCCCTTTCAGTAGATAGAGCTGGGAAATATATATGTGACTATCAACACATTCACATACATACATCTGTACTTATTTGTCTATTCATAAAAAAGATGTATTTTTTTTATTGGGGTGGTATTAAAATTTTAAATTAGCTTTGGAAGATATTGTATCTTTAAAATGCTGTAATCACTTCTAGTAACAGGTTTATTTCCTTCTATTTGTTCAATCCATTTTTGTGTATTTAATTGGTATTTAACAATTATCCTCATAGATTTTGTGTTTATTAAGTATGTAAATTTATTAAGCCTGCAGTTATTGTCTCTGTTGTAAATGGGATTTTCTTTACCATTAAGTCTGCTGTTCATTGTCTGTGAAGAGGAAGGTTAAGATGTCCCTATTCTGGAGCTAGTTTTAGATCACCTACAGATCATCTTGCTAGCTTTCCTCCTGCATTCCTGGAAGTTTTTTTTTTTTTTTTTTTTTTTCCCCTTCCTCCAAACTGCTCTTTCTGACCACAAAGTTTCAAAGTAAAGCAAGAGTGTGGCAGGAACATTAGGATTTGTGCACTAAATTTGGTGATATTTCTCTTTTATGTTAGTTTGAAATATTGGCATTCTGTCTTTAAATAATGCTGACGGTGGTTTTTGTGTAGATTTGTTTTCCGCTTCTGGTGCTTCTGTATTATTTTCTGGAAGAAATGCTGAGAAACAAGTAGTTAGGTGGCTGTCATTTTCTTTAGCTACCTAGAAGTCATAGACTGAATTCACAACCTAAAAATTATTTTGATTGACAAATCATAGTTGTTTATGCTATGGGACATGATTTGACTTTTGATATATGTCTACAACATAGAACAATTAAATCAAGCTTATTAACATATCCATCACCTTACTTACCTATGATTTTTTATGGTGATACATTTTAAATTTAATTTTAGTTATTTTGAAATGTATAATACATTATTATGGTCTCTAGTCACCTTGCTGTACAATAGATCTCAAAACCTATTCTTCCTTTTTATGCAGAACTCTGTAACCTTTGATGAGCAGCTTGCCATTCCTTCCTATCCCAGCCTCTAGTAATCATCATTCTACTTTTTAAATTTTGAGTTCAATTTATTTAGAGTCCATATGTAAGTGAGATCATGTGCTGTTTTCTTTCTGTGCATAATGTTCTCTGGACCCCCCTTTTAAAGCTAAGTAGTATTCTATTGTGTACATTTGCCACAATTTCTCTATTTATGAATCCAATGATGAACACTTGGGTAATTCTGTATCCTGGTGATTGGTGATAGTCCTGCAATGAACATGGGCCTGTAGACATGCCTGTGACATACTGATTTCATTGACTTTGGATGTAACCTGGTAATGGAATCACTGGATCATATGGAAGTTCTTTTGATTTTTTTTTGAAGAAACGTGATGCCATCTTTTATAATGGCTGTATGAATTTATGTTCTCACCAACAATGTATGAAAGTTCCCTTTTCTCATATTTACATTTCATCCGTTTATAAAAGCATTTCTGACAGAGGTGAGGTGGTAATTCATTGTGAGTTTTTAAAAACTGAGACAATATTTGTATATCTTTATGGGGTGCATTATGGTAATTTGATATGGGCATACAAGGTATAATAGTCAAATCAGAAAAATAAGCAACTCCACTATTTAAACATTAATCATTTTTGTTATGATTTTCATATTTTTTGTCATTTTGAATATATATAGTTTAATCAATAGTTATCCCACCATAATATAAAAACACCAGAGCTAATTTCTGCTGTCTGTTCTTTGGTGTTCCCATTACTCCTCCCCATGACCTTCCTAATTCTAGTGACTATTCTAGTCCATTCTTCTACAATATTGACTCACAAAAGAGCAAGAACATGTGGTATTTGTTTTTCTGTGTGTATCTTACTTGACATAATGACTTCCAGTACATTCCGTATTGCTGCAAATGACAGGATTTCCTTCCTTTTTAAGGCTGAATAACATTCCATTGTATATGGACTGTACTTTCTTTATACACCCATCCACTGATGGGCATCTAGGTTGATTCCATATTTTAGCTATTATGAACAGCACTGCAATAAACATGGGAGGGCAAGCATCTTTTTGGTATAAAGACTTTATCTCCTTTGGAGAAATTCCACAGGTGGAATTTCTGGATCATATGGAAGTTGTATTTCTAGTTTTTTGAGTAATACTTCCATATAGTTTTCCATAATGGCTGTATTAATTTACATTCTCAACAATGTATAAAAGTGTTCCCCTTTCTTCACATCTTCACCAGCATTTGTTATTTTTTTTTCTTTTTGATGATATTCACCTAACTGGGATGAGATGATATTGTGGTTTTTGATTTGCATTTTCCTGATGATTAGTGAGGTTAAACATTTTTTTTCATATACTTGTTGAACATTTATAAGTCTCTTCTGGAGAAGTGTTTATTTAGTTATTCACCCCGTTTTAAAGTTAGATTATCTGTTCTTTTGGTGTTCCTCTTTTCAAATTTCTTATGTGTTATGGAAATTAATCCCTTGTTGGATGAATAGCTTGCAAATATTTTCCCCATTCTGTAGGCTCTCTCTTAATTCCATTGATTATCTCTTTTGCTGTGCAGAAACATCTTAGTTTGATGTGTCCTCATATGTCTATTTTTACTTTTCTTGCTTGTGTTCTTGGGGTCCTATCTAAAAAGTTATTGCCTACACTGAAGTTTTGAAGTGTCTCCTGTATATTAACCTGTGGTGATTTCATATTTTCAGGTTTTACATTAGGTCCTTGATCCATTTTGAGATGTATTTTGTGTACAGTGAGAGAAAGGTATATGGTTTGATTCTTCTGCATGTGGATATCCAATTTGTTTTTTTATGTGAAACTGAAGTTTATTCTTAATGCTGTGTATAGATTTCTTTTCTCATATAGTAAAAGATTTACTGTCCTCAGCACATTTGTATTGGCTCTGGTGCAATATCCAATTTTGCCAGCACCACTTATTGAGGAGACTCTCTCTTATTCACTGTAATTCTTGGTGTTTTTGTCAAATGTAAGTTTGTTGTATAAATGTGAATTAATTTATGATTTCTCTATTTTGTTCCCTTGGCTTATGTGTCTGTTTTTTTTAATGCGATTACCCATACTATTTTTGTTACTATAGCTTTGCAGTATGTTTAATTGTGGTTTTAATTTGCAGTTCCCTAATGATTAGTCATGCTGAGAATTTTTTCTAATCCCCATTGGTCATTTGTATGTTTCTACTGAGAAATGTCTACTAAGGTCTTTTGCCCACTTAAAAAATAATTTTAAAATGTTTTCTTGCAATTGAGTTGTTTGAATTTCTCATATAGCTTAGATATTAACCCTTATCAGATATATGGTTTGCAAATATTTTCTCCCACTCTGTGAGTTTTCTCTGTAGTTTTTAAATTGTTTCCTTTGTGTGCTGAAGCTTTTTTGTTTTATGCCACCCCATTTGTCTACTTCTGCTTTTGTTGCTTGTGTTTTGAAGGTTGTATCCAAGAAATTGTTGGCTAAACTCAGGTCATAACATTCTCCCCTGTTTTTCTTCCTGCTAATTTTACAATTTCAGATCCTATGATTAAGACTTTCATCTGTTTTGAGTTGGTTTTTGAATATCATGTAGACAAGAGTCTAAGTTCATTCTTTGGCATGTGGATATCCAGTTTTCCCAACACTATTTATCAAAGAGACTGTCCTCCATTATGTGCTGTTGGTGCCTTTGTGGTTGAATGTTTGTCTCATTTGCAGAAACTAGAGCAAAATATGGGAAGAAGGTGGGGGATTGGATATCATAAAGATAAGGGAAGATCAGTGGAGTAGAAGGAGATAAGGCAGGAGGAGGAACAGGATAGGTGATGAGTTGGGAATGAATTTGACAAAATTACACTATATGCACATATAAATATACAACAGTGAGTTCCACCTTTATGCATATCTATAAAGTACCTATAAAAAATATGAGTGAAAGGAAGACCAGTATTGTAGAGGAAGAAGAACAGGTGGAGGGAGGAGGGAAGAAAAAGCAGTGGGAGGGTGCTATAGAGAGGGCACCAGAGATTGAAATAGAGTAAATCAAATTCCATGCATGTATGATTTTGTCAAAATTAACTCAACTATTATGTATAACTAAAATGTACTCATAAAACAAAAAAAATCAGTTAACCATAAGTGCATGGGTTAATTTCTAGGTTATCTATTTGTTGATTAATGTGTCTGTTTTTATGCCAGTACCAGGATGTTTTGATTATAATAGTTTTACAATACATTTTAAAATCAGGGAGTATGATGCCTTCAGGTTTCTTATTTGCTAAATTTTTATTTTCTTTAATGTTCAAGGTCTTTCATGGTCTTATAGAAATTTAAGGATTTTTTTCTATTTCTGTGCAATAGAATTTTGATGCAGATTACACTGAATCTGTGGATTGCTCTGGGCAGTATGAAAATTTTCACATCATTAGTTCTTCCAACCCATGAACTCAGAATACCCCTCCATTGTTTTGTTTTCTTTAATTTCTTCTATTCATGTTTTGGAGTTTTCAGTATATAGTTCTTGTACCTCCTTGTTTGAATTTATAGCTAAGTATTTGACTTAAAATTTGTTTTAGTTGTAGGTAGACACAATATCTTTATTTGTTTATTATTTTTTTTTTAAGTGGTGCTGAGGATTGAACCCAGGGCCTCGCATGTGCAAGGCAAGTGCTCTACCACTGAGCTACAACACAGCCCTAAGTATTGGACTTTTTGTTGACATTGCAAATGACATTTTTAAAAGTTCTTTTTCAGATAGTTCATTATTAGTATATAGAAATGTAACTTTTTAAAAAACTCTTTTTCTCTCAGTTTATTGATTCTAGCAGCAGTGTTTTGGTTCTAATTCTTTTTTTTTCCAAATTTATTTTTTATTCTAAGTTGTTAGAAATGACAGCAGAATGTATTACATTCCATATTATACTTATAGAGCACATTTTTACATATCTCTGGTTGTATACAAAGTATATTCACACCATTCATAACTTCACACATGCACTTGGGGTAATGATATCCATCTCATTCTACCACCTTTTTTTTTTCCCTTGACCCTTTTGCCCCCTCCCTTCCCCTCCCTCCCCATTGGCCATTCTAGTGTTCCTCTAATCCTCCTATGCTCCCCATCCCAACCTGACTATGAATTGGCCTCCTTATATCAGAGAAAACATTTGGCATTTGGCTTTTTGGGATTGGCTAACTTCACTTAGCATTATATTCTTTAACTCCATCCATTTTCCTGCAAATGCCATGATTTTATTCTCTCTTATTGCTGAGTAATATTCCACATTTTCTTTATCCATTCATCTACTGAAGGGCATCTAGGTTTGTTCCACAGTTTAGCTATTGTGAATTGTGCTGCTATAAACAGTGATGTGGCTGTGTCCCTGTAGTATGCTGTTTTCAGGTCTTTTCGGTAAAGACCAAGGAGTGGGATAGCTGGGTCATAAGGTGGTTCCATTCCAAGTTATCCAAGGTATCTCCATACTGCTTTCCATATTGGCTGCACCATTTTGCAGTTAGTTTCTAATGGTTGTAGTTATTTCTGGATTGAAGTTATCTTTGCTACAGAGCCCCCAAGGGTGTCCTGTGTGGATGCTTGCTTCTTTCCAACTCTATGTCTAATCCTTTGTATCTTAACTTTTTCTATATTCCTTCTTTGTCATTTTTCATAATTTCTGATGACCCAAGCCCCCACTTCTCGACTTGATTTCCCTGTGTTTCCTTTTTTAACTTATTTTTTTTAGTTGTAGATGGACACAATATCTTTATTTATTTATTTTTATGTGGTGCTGAGGATCAAACCCAGTGCCTCACACGTGAGAGGCAGGTGCTCTACCACTGAGCCACAGCCACAGCCCCTCCCTGTGTTTCTTTATGTGAACTTCTCTTCTCCATAGTCAAGGATGCAATCTAGTCCGCTCTCCCATCTAATGCCTTTGTAATCAGGTGTTAAAGAGAGCTTTCCTGTTTCCAGGCTTCTGCTAATTTCCAAATGGGAGGTGTGGTATTGTACTATAAATAATAAAGAAAATGGTCTTTGAGTTTAGCTCATTCTTCTGGCTGTAATTCCTAAGTTGCTTTTTCTCATAAATTATGTAAGGACTTTGAACCTTAAGAGACATTCACCTCTTCACCTGCTGTTGGTGCCAAATTTCCCACTTTAACTGAGGTGGCTTTACATAAAGGTGTAAGCTTCATAAGACAATTGGCATAATCCCCAAATAGATATTAGTTTGTTCCCTACATTTGTTTGGTGATGTGTGTGGTGGTGATGTGTGTGAATGTATAAGGCATGTGAGTGTGTAAGCTATCACTTCCAAGAATATATTGAAAATACAAGGTTTTAGTTACAAAGGAAAAGAGATTCTTTATCTCTTAAAACTGTAGTTTTAGTGAGGTCATTTGTATATATATATATATGCATATATATATACACATATATATTTATGTACGTATGTGTGTATATATATTTACACATATATTCATACATACACACACATATGTAACTTTTTTCATCATCATCAAGAACCTAGTAAATGCCACTTGAGGGTGATAATCATGATTCAAAATAATGGAATTACACATGTGAAATAAAATCACTACTAAAGATTCAACATAAAGTATCTAGGAAAACAGTGTTGCTGGGACTGAGACTTTTGTCTTTAGATTGCGTTCCTACAAAACTATTTCAATCTATTGTTGAAAGTTATTCTTGCATTATGCAATCCTTTCACAATGTAAATTAATATATTGGATCTCTAGCCTATAGAAAGAAAATTTCTTGCTCATTTGGGAGCAGTTTGAGTGATGATTGAAACATTTAAAGGGCTTTCAGTGCATGATTAATTCTATCCCTCTATGTAGATAGAGATAATAGAAATGGACCATTTGATAAATAAATGGACCATTTGATAAATATGAGTCAAGTGAAACTTATTCTTACTCCTCATTTATAAGCAAAGCAGTATTGTATCAATACTAATTCAATACTAATTCTTGGTGCAAGAATCTTTCATATTTTCATACCAAATACAGTTTCATAATGTGTTGTAAAAATTAGAATAGCAGAATGACCTTTTGTTGTCCAGAGTTTGAAGACTTACAGTTCCAGCTCATTATTCAAAATTGAGGAAAATGGAATATGTTTTTCCAACAGAGTATTAAAATAAGGTTGTAAATAAAATAATAGTGTGCATGAAACAGTGTCATATCTATGTTGAATGCTTTTTTTCTGACCATGTACTTCAACATTTAAAAATTTAAACATACCTTAGTATGTTTTGATTATTTATAAATTATGTACATTAGCCAAGGTGTACTCAAAATAGAAGTAAAAATAATGGCATAAAATCATCACCAAAAGAATTTCTAGTAATTTTTTTCAATTCCCTGGTAGATTATCTTCTGCATTTCCTGGGATGAGTAAAGTTCATGTTTTAGACATATATTCTGTATGTCGCATCCCAAAATTTCATGTTATATTGTATTTGCACTACTTTCCCTAAATGTGATGAAATTTTCATGGGTAGAAGGTAAAAATGTTAAGGACATTAAAAATTTTTCATTTTAAGGATTATTCTTAGATATTTTCTTTCTCTTAAAATTATTTTACACATAGTTGTACAAAGTTGTGGGTTTCATTGTGTCATTTTCATACATGCACATATTGTGCTTTGATTATGGTCATGTCTACCCTCTCTCCTATCCTCTCTTGCCCTCCTCTCTTTTCCTCTTCTCCCAGTCCCCTTCCCTTTCTGTAATAGTTCCTCTTCTACTTTCAAGTCATTTTTTTTTAGTTTTCACATACGAGAGAAAACGCGTGATACTTGTCTTTCTGTGTTTGTCTTATTGTGCTTAATGATATCCTCTGGTTCCATCAATTTTGCTGTAAATGACATAATTTAATTCTTCATCATGGCTGAGTAATACTCTATTTTATTTATATACTACCCTTTCTTCATCATTCAACTGTTGACAGGCACCTAAGCTTATCTGGGCTATCGTGAATAGTGCCACAGTTAACACGGGCATGTAAATGTCTCTTTGTATGCTGAATTCATTTCTTTCAGATAAATATCCAGAAACTGTTGCCGCCTGAAGTGATGGCCACTTGGAGCAACAAAGCCGCGGGAATAAGTTCAGAGGCAGACTGGAAACAAACAGGCTCTTTATTCTGCCAGCTTCTCTCTCCGGCTCCAACACCCCGACACGCCATCCACGCTCCTCTAACAACAACCACAAAATGGCCCCGAGGACGACCCAAATCCCCGGGGCCAAGTCTCGTGAGATCATGCAAATGGCTCTGACCTGATCCACAATGTCCTGGGCCAAGTCTCACGAGACCATGGAAGGTGGTAATGCTTATGGCTCACAGCTAACCACAATCTTAGCTATCTCCTTTATTAGGGCTCCTGCATTTCCCCCCTTTTTGTTTTTAAAAGAGGGGATGCTCTAGGACGTCCATGTGCAACCAACATTCATACCCGTCATCGGCTAATCAAGGCTGTGCCCTTGACTCCTGTCTTAGGTTGATATGTCGGCCACATGAGACTGTCCTGTGCGACTATGCCTGTCTTAGGTTGTCCCCCTCTGGGGATCTTACCTGTCATTGGCTACCAGCCATCCAATGGAGCCCTTCAGGATTGACTGTGTATGCTGACTAACAGCCGTCCAGTTGTGGGGAGATGTTGCGGCTTTAAGGCGATAAGCCTTCTGCTGACGAGCCAAGTTGCATAGCATATCAAATTTTTTAAACAAATCAGCTGCCCTGAGTTCTATCAAGTAACACACTGAGTTCTCTAGACAAATACCTGCAAAGCATTGTTTCATAAAGTCCCAAACAATGAAAGATCAAAATGTCCACTTATTATAACACGTTGATCTAGGAGGCCCCATGTATGGAGAGCAGAGGCCACACTGCTGGTGAGGTTGGATGCTTGCAGCAACCGCGATCCCTGCAGCTGTAGCAGCAGCCGTCTTTTTTTATGTCTAGACAATGCCACCGGCAAATCTTCAGGGCCTGCTACCTAGAAACTCAAGCATCAATTATTAAAGGAAAGGCAGTGCTATTGTAGCACTGAGTCAAGAGGTGAGTTGTCAAACTAAAAAATAGAATGATTAGATTAGAAAATTAAAGTTGATTTTTGTTCACACACATTGCTGCTTGAGCTTCCACAAACATAAAATGGCAAAATATCATATTTAGAAAAAAACAAAGAAAGACTGAGGGTATTTACTGCATTAAAGATAGATTAAAGAAAAGCTAAAGGCACTTTGGAGAAATAATTTGTTAGCTGGAACCCTCAAGTCTCTGTATACACAGCAATCTTTTACCTGTTGAGATAATTGAAATTAATCAGCTATTAAACAAATGAAGTTAATAACAGATAAACAATCTTATGACAAAACACCAAAATATCAGGTTATATAGCACTAGTCATATTGTTTGTTAAAGAGAAGTCCCAGGGACATCTATAAATCAAAATTGAAAATACCTTCACTTATAAAATTATTTACCTAAATTGAATACTCTTCAACTAAAATGAATTAAAGTTATTTGGATCCACATATATATTTTTTTCATAAGTGCTTTGTTATTTGTGACATCACACTGGACAGATGCACAAACATACAAACATATATTTGTGACGTCACATTAACATGAAATGTAGACAAATGTACAGAAATAAAGACATGTATAAAAAGAAAAAAAATACAATTGTGTACACACTAAAGAGAGATTTCCTCGTCCCGGCCGGGAGGAATGACACTTAAGTTGTGAAATATTTTGAAGGACTTTTTTGAGAGAATCATTCCATATCTTCATCTTGGTCCTCTTGATTTTGTACCTTTTTTATGAATATTGATTCTTCAACAACTTCATCTTGATCCTTTTGATGTGGTACCTGCTTTATTAATCTAGATGGTATCCATATTGGAGAGGATTCGTGCTTTGGAAAAACACAAACAGATCCTCTCCCCCAAATTAATACTGGATCTGGACCCTTCCATGTACCTGAAAGAACATCCTTCCAGTAAACCAAAGGTTTGTGTTGTTGGTGTGGGTTCCAATGTCTGTCTCCAGCAGAATAACCATTAGAGTCTAAAGTTTAAAAATTTAAGGTAAACAGGGCAACTGCCAATCTGTCCCTAGGACTTTTCCAATTTTCTTCTTTTTGTTTTAATAACATAATTTTCAGTGTGCGGTTTGCTCTTTCAATAATGCCCTGACCCTGAGGATTGTATGGGATGCCTGTTTTATGGGATATATTGAATTTTGTGCAAAACTGTTTGAAAGATGAGGACGTATATGCAGGGCCATTATCTGTTTTAAGCATTTTGGGGATGCCCAATGCAGCAAAAGCTTGCAAACAATGAGATGTAACATCTTTAACTTTTTCTCCAGAATGTAAGGAATAGCAAAAATCATGCCTAAGCATGTATCTATGGTCACATGAATAAATTGCAATTTTCCAAAACTTGGCTCATGTGTAACATCCATCTGCCACAAACGATTGGGCATTAATCCTCTAGGGTTAACACCATAATAAGGATTGGGCAAATGTGTCATACAAGATTTACAATCTTTTACAATTGTTCTGGCTTGCTCCTTTGTGATTTTAAACCTACGCTGCAAGGTGGTGCTATTGATGTGAAACTGGGAGTGAAATAAAGTAGCTTGCTGGAGCGCTGAAAGTATAAAGATTGTTTGGGTAAGAGCATCAGCCTTTTGATTACCTTCATGGAGGGGACCAGGCAAGTTGGTATGTGCTCTAATATGCCCTACGAATAGAGGTTCTTTTCTTGCCCACAAAAGTTTTTGTATTTGATAAAACAATTTAAAGGCTGGAGTATGAGGTGCTATTGGTCCTGCTAGCTCTAATTTTGGGACGGCATGTACAATATAGTGGCTATCTGAAAAAATGTTCATGGGATGCTCTCTAAAATTTTCCAGAGCTCTTACCACAGCTTCCAGTTCCACTAATTGAGCTGATTTGTGTGCAGTTATGTAAGTCATATTTTCTTTTTTATTGACTACTGCAGCAGTACCATTTGAGGACCCATCTGTAAATACATTTAATGCCTTAGGAATAGGTTGATTTTTTATTACCTGTGGAAATATAATAGGATGATTAATACAAAAAGATAATATAGGAGACTTAGGAAGATGATTATCAAAATTTGCAGAAGTAGAGCATTTAGCTATAGCCCAATCATTATCATTGAAGCATAAATATTCAATCTGTGATGATGAATAGGGAGTAATAATAGTAGCAGGGTGAATGCCAAATATTTTAGTAGAAGTCTTAAGTCCTTGAAGAATAAGTTTAGCCACCATGGAGGTATAAGACTCAATTATACTTTTAGGAGAGACAGGCAAATGTATCCATAATAAAGGCCCTTGTTGCCAAAATACTCCCGTGGGTGTATATTGTGAAGAAATAATAATCAATATCAGCGGTTGAGTTAAATCAAATCTATCACAATGAGCTCCTTCAATGGCTTTTTCTATTAACTTTAAAGCTTTCCTAGCATCAGGAGTCAATGTTCGTGGTGAAGATGGATCAGGTCCCCGAGAAGAATGTCAGATCTTTATCTGACATTTTTAGTTGGCCAGTAGTGAGGTTTAGTGTAGGGCGAAGCCAATTAATGTCTCCCAGTAGTTTTTGGAAATCATTGAGGGTGGTCAAATGTTCTTTATTTATTAAAATTTTTGGAGGTCTAACAAAGGTATCCATGATTTTAAATCCTAAATATAATATGGGTGATCTGGTTTGAACTTTTTCTTCTGCTATATATAATCCATATTTTTAAAAATTTCCTGCCACGTCACTGAATATATTAAATAAGATTTTTTGATTAGGGTGGGCCAGTAAAACATCATCCATGTAAAGTAAACACATGAGGTTTGGATATTTATTTTTAATGGGTTGGATTGCTTTGTCCACATATATTTGGCATATGGTGGAGCTATTAGCCATTCCCTGCGGTAGCACTTTCCATTGATATCTTTTATCAGGGCCATTATTATTGATAGAAGGAACTGAAAAAGCAAACATGGGGGCATCCAGAGGATGTAGGGGAATGGGAAAGAAACAATCCTTTATATCAAGAGTAATAAGATGGAAATTTTTTGGAATAGCTACAGGATTAGGAAGTCCAGGTTGAGTAGGGACCATGATTTGCATGGTTTTATTAATTTCTCTAAGATCATGTAACAATCACCATTTTCCTGATTTTTTCTTGATCACAAATATGGGGGAATTCCAGGGAGAGGTGGAAGGTTCTATATGTCCTGCTTCTAGTTGTTCCTGAACTAGTAGGTGGGCCACTTGTAATTTCTCTTTAGATAGGGGCCACTGAGGGACCCACACTGGCTTATCAGAAAGCCATGGTATTTTCAAAGTTATTTTCTCAGTGGCCCCGAAAAAAAAAAAATCTTTTTCCTTTAGGATAATGATTACTTTTAGGGTTAAGATTACTCTGTACTTTTTGATAATGATTTCTTTTAGGGTTAAGATTACCCTGTACTTGTTGTCACCTGAAGCGATGGCCGCTTGGAGCAACAAAGCCGAGGGAAGAAGTTTAGAGGCGAATTAGAAACAAACAGCCTTTTTATTTTGATAACTTTTCTCTCTGGCTCTAACAACGACTTTAATACACACCACACACACCACCAAACAACCAATATACCAAATGGTGCAGACCCAATCAGCAATCTTGCTCAAGTCCTGTGAGATCCTGGGCCAAGTTTCGTGAGACTACGGAAGGCGGCAATGCCCAAACATCTCCATGGCCCATAGTCAACCACAATCTTAGCCATCTCCCCAAACAGGGCTCCTGCATGTACTTTTTGATAATGATTTCTTTTAGGGTTAAGATTACCCTGTAGATTTTCACCTTTAACACCTGCAGGCTTGGTTGCAAGGTGTACTCCCATTTGTTGCAAAATATCTCTTCCCCATAAAGTAACCGGTAGGTTAGGTAAAACATAAGGCTGAAATGTTCCTTTATGCCCTTCATCATCCTCCCATTTTAAAATTACTGCACTTTTCTCTGGGAGGTTATTATATCCCAAGCCTCTTAAACTGGTTGAAGTTTTTTGCAGAGGCCAGTGCTTGGGCCGTTGCCATAGATTAATGATGGAAGAGTCAGCTCCAGTATCTATCAGTCCTTCTATCTCTATTCCTTGGATTTTTATTTTAAACATAGGCCTCCTTGATCAATCCCAAACCCAGCAAGCCATAGGTTCCGAGTCAGTGGAACAAAATTCTCTATTGTTCCCTTTTTGAGGCATACTCATTTTAAATGAATTATATAAATTGGGAAGGAGAAGCAAATGAGCAATTCTGTCTCATTGATTAACAGAACTTATACTTTGGGGTGAGCTAAGCATTATTTTTATTTCCCCTTTACCTGGGGTCACTTGCAAACCTAATAAGCGTTTAGGACTTTGCCCGAGAATAAGTCCTATAGTCCCTGAGGGAAGAGGTCCCCTGACTCCTGTGGGAATCAGTTGAACCCCCATTTCAGGTGTTAATACTATTCAGGCGGTGGAACAGAGGTCTAATCCTGCATTTCCTCCTGTTCCTCTGGCGAGGGAGTGGACCGGTAGTAGGGATTGTGTCGGGGAAGCATCTGAGTGGATGCTTGAGGATACTCCTCCTCTTATGCCTCGTACATTTGTGGGCCCCGAGGCATTGGGCCCCGTGCCCTGTTTTTTGAATTCCTGAACAAATGATTTCCATAGATGTCAAATTTTGAATGGCATTTATTGGCCCAATGATTTCCCTTTTTACACCTGGGGCAGCGGCCTGGGGCACGGTATGAGCTTGGTCTTATTTCTCTTTTGGGATTTTGCCTAGAATAGCTTGATTGATTATGATAATTTTGCCTGGAATATCCTGATTGATTATAATGTCTAGGTTGAGCCTTTGTGAAATTTCGAGGGGAAGCACCTCTCATTGAGGCTGCAATCACATTTCCTGTGACAAAGTCGTCATTTATATCTTTACATAGTTGTATATATACAGAAAGATCCTTTTTATTTTTCCATGGCCTGATGGCTTCCTGGCAGTATTTATTAGCATTTTCGTATGCTAATTGAACAACTAATGGCATAGCTTGATCAACATTTGCAAACACTCTACCTGCAGTTCTCAAAAGTCGATCAGCAAAGTCAGCATATGGCTCATTAGGTCCTTTAATCACTTTTGACAAGCTACCTTGTAGATCCCCAGGTCCTTGTACAGTTTTCCATGCCTCTAAGGCAGCTATGTTTATCTGAGCATATACACCTGGGTCATAATCTTTTTGAGCCCATAAGTCTGTGAATTGCCCTTCTCCTGTGAGCATTTCTATATTATAGTCTCCAAACCCTGCAGCTGCGTTTCTTTTAGCCATTTCTATACAAAGTTCTTGGAATTGCGATCGCCAAACCAAGTATTGCCCCCCCGCTTAATGCTGCTTTACATAGACTTTTCCAGTCGGAGGGGGTTAAGCTAAAGGTGTTAAGGGACTCCAGCATACTCAACGTGAAAGGAGCTTGGGGCCCATAAGTCATTACTGCCTCTTTGAGATTTTTTATTGTTTTGAAATCTACTGACTGATTGACCCTCTGTCCATTTTTCTTTTCAAATGCTGGCAGTTCCCAATGTATCTGTGAGTTACCCTTGAGAGCGCATAAATGCTCAGAAAGACTTTTTATTTCTGTTTCTAGGGTATGCAAATGCCTAGTGATACCCTTCATATTTTCTGTAATGGATTCCACCCATGGGGGAGTAGAGGACACAAGTGGTTCCTCTACTTGACGGTCCTTTTTCTTGGTCTTTTTTAGTTTCTTTTTCCTCATTTTCTCAGGATCACTTTTACTAGATTCCTCACTACTGCTAATTTCACTGACAGCAATATCCTGAGGCCCAGGTTCCATTAAGAGCAAGTATCTTTCAGCTATCACCAATAACTCCCGAATAGCTCTAATAGCTTGGATTTTTGTCATTTTTGGGACTCTTCTAATACTCTCTTTACTGGTCTTAGTTGAACCAGTGGAAGCTACGCTTTTTTGATCACTTTCACTTTTTTCTAAATCCTCCTCACTGACAACGGAGTAATGGTATATCAAGGAGTCTTTCCATAGCCTCTATCACTTGGGATTCAGTTATATTCAAACCTATCTTTAGACACCTTTCGGTTCTTACCTGTCCACTCCGAAGTCCCCGTACAGGCCGCCACCTGTTGCCGCCTGCAGCGATGGCCACTTGGAGCAACAAAGCCGCGGGAATAAGTTCAGAGGCAGACTGGAAACAAACAGGCTCTTTATTCTGCCATCTTCTCTCTCCGGCTCCAACAACACCCCGACACACCATCCACGCTCCTCTAACAACAACCACAAAATGGCCCCGAGGACGACCCACAATCCCCCGGGCCAATTCTCACGAGATCATGCAAATGGCTCCGACCCGATCCACAATGTCCCAGGCCAAGTCTCACGAGACCATGGAAGGTGGTAATGCTTATGGCTTACAGCTAACCGCAATCTTAGCTATCTCCTTTATTAGGGCTCCTGCAAGAAACTGTATAGCTAGATCATATTGTAGTTCTATTTTTAGTGTTTTCAGGAAACTTCATGCTGCTTCCAATAGTAGTTTCACTGATTTACACTTCTACCAACAGTGTATAGGCTTCTTTTTCTTCCACAGCCTTGGCAGCACTTGTTGATATATATATATATATATATATATTTTAATATTTATTTATTTGCTTTAGTTGTACACAATGCGTTTATTTGTACGTGGTACTGAGGATCGAACCTGGGCCGCACACGTGCTAGGCGAGTGCTCTACCGCTGAGCCACAACCCTAGCCCCGATATTTGTTTTCTTGATAATAGCCATTCTGACTCTGGTGAAATGGAATTTCAATGTTGTTTTGATTTACATTACCCTAATGGCTAAAGGTATGGAGAATAATTTTTTAATTTATTGAAATACTTTTACTTCTGAGAAATATCTGTTCAGACTATTTGCCCATTTTTTAAATTGAATTACTTGTTGGTTTGTTAATTGGAGTCCTATAAAGAATGTTCTGGGTATTAATTCTCAGATTAATAGCGGCAAATATTTTTTCCCATTCTGTGGATTGTGTCTTGAAACTGTTGACTAATTTGCTGTTTAGAAACTTCTTAATTCAATGTAATCCCATTTGTTTATACTTTGTTTCCTGAATTATTTGGAGTCCTTTTCAGGAAACTGTTACTTATGGCAATATCTTGAAATAATTCCTTTATATTTTCCTCTAGTAGTTTCAAATTTTCAGGTCTTAATTAAGGTGTTTGATTCATTTTGAGTTGATTTTTGTAGAGTAAGAGCAATCTGGTTTTAGTCTTCTATGTGTGGTTATTCATTTTTTCCAGCATGATTTGTTAGGCTGTTTTTTCCTCCAATGTATGTTTTTGACAACTTTTTCAAAAATCAGATGGCAGTAGCTCTGTGGGTTTGTTCCCTGGGTTCTCTATTCTATTCCATTGGTCTATATATCTGTTCTTATGCTAGTACAAAGGTATTTGTGTTACCATGACTCTATAGTATACCTTAAAATCAGGTATTATTATGTTTTCAGGGTTGCTTTTTTGCCTGGAATTGTTTTGGCTATTTGGGGTAATTGTGCTTCCATTTGAATTTAAGGATTTTTTTTTCCACCTAGTTCTGTGAAGAATGTCATTAGGATTTTGATGATATTACAATCAATCATATAGATTATTTGGGGTAGTATGGTCATTGTAACAATATTCTTCCACAGGTAAGTCTTTCCGTATTCTAAAATCTTCAATTTCTTTATTCAGTGTTTCATAATTTCCATTGCAGAAGTCTTTCATCTTCTTAGTTAGGTTAATCCTAACTAAGTATTTGAGATATGTCATTCCTACTTTCTTGGCCTTTGGAGTTTCTGCTGAGAATTCTAACATTCTGATGGGCTTGCCTTTAAATATGACTTTACAGTTCTCTCTTGAAGCTTTTAATATTCTTTATTTGTTTTAACTTTGGCTGTTTTTTTTTTTCTTTTAGGCAATGGAATTACTTTTCTTTTAGCCAGTGGAATTGCTTTCCAGATTTCTTTCTCAGAAAGTTCATTATTGGTATATAGAAAAGCTGTTGATTTTTGTATGTTGATTTTTATCTCCTACTATTTTGCTAAACTTATAATTGCAAGAGTATTTTGGTGGAATCTTTAGCTTTTCTATGTACATGATCATAATCTGCAAACAGGAGTGATTTGACTTTCTCCCTTTCCTTTTATTTCTTTCTCTTGCCTACTTGCTCTGGCTTAAATTTCAAGTACTACTTTGAATCTGAGTAGTGAGAGTGGATGTCCTTGTCTGATTTGATTTTCTCCCTTTCCTTTTATTTCTTTTCCTTGCCTACTTGCTCTGGCTTACATTTCAAGTACTACATTGAATCTGAGTAGATTCAATGGATGTCCTTGTCTTGTTCCTGATTTTAAAGGATATGATTTTAGTTTTTCTTTATTCACTATGATGTTGGCTCAGGGTTTGTCATATATAGCCTTTGTCATGTTGAGATACAATCCTTCACATCTAATTTATTAAGGACTTTAATCATGAAGGATGCTGACTTTTATTAAAGGCATTTTTCAGCATCCATTGTGATGATGTTGTTATTTTTGTCCCCGATTCTATTTAGGTGCTGTATTTTACTTATTGATTTGAGTATGTTGAGCCATCATTCCATGCCAAGAATGAAATCAATCTAATCATGGCATGATTTTTAAGGTATTGTTGAATTTGATTTATAAGAATTTTATTAAGGATTTTTGCATCTATATTCATCAAGGATATTGGTCCCTAGTTTTTTCTGTTTCCTTACCAAGTTTAGGATCAGGGTAATGTGGGCTTTGTAGAATGAGTTTGGAAGAAGTTCCTTTCTATTTATGGAACAGTTTGATGAACATTGGTGTTCTATATGTTGTTGGATTTTTTTTTAAAATCCACTTAGGTAGTCTGCATCTTTTAATTGGAAGAATTAAGACCATTCATACTTATGGTTATGATCAAAATGTGTGTACTATTTCATGTTATTTCATTGTTTTTCTTCTGATTGTTTTGAATATTCTTTTTCTATCTTTTTTTTTTTGTACCAGGGATTGAACTCAGGGGCACTTGACCACTGGGCCAAATCCCCAGCCCCTTTTTGTATTTTATTTAGAGATAGGATCTCACTGAGTTGCTTAGCACTTCGCTTTTCCAGAGGCTGGTTTTGAACTTGTGATCCTCCTGCCTCAGCCTCCCAAGTTCTGGGATTACAGGTGTGCACCACTGTGCCTGGCTTGAATATTCTTTGTTTCATTTTCTTGTCATCTTAAAAGTTCTGTATTAATAAAGTTTGATTTTTTTTCTTAGTTCTCACTCACCCATTCTTCTAGCTGGATTTATTCTCATTCTTGCACTCTCATGTAGGGTTCCTTTAAGCATTTTCTTTAATGTGCATTTAATAGTCATGAATTCTCTTTGCTAAAGCTTGCCATGGAAGGTCTTTATTTCACCTTCTATTTTGAATTATAACTTTTCTGGATATAGTAATCTAGGTTGAAAGTTGTTTTCATTCAGTATTTGAGATATTTCATTCCTATTTTCTCAGCCTTTGGAGTTTCTGCTGAGAATGCTAACATTATGATGGTATTGCCTTTAAATATGACTTTGCAGTTCTTTCTTGAAGCTTTTAATATTCTTTCTTTGTTCTAACTTTGGATGTTTAATTATAATGTATGTGGAGAAGTTCTTTTCTAATCATGCCTATTTTGGGTTCTATATGTATCTGAGATTTTCATTTCCAAGATTTTCTTGGGTCTTTATCAAAAATCCCTTTATTGAATTGCTCATTCATATCTTGCATTGTCTTAATTACTAAAGCTATTTATTTATATGCTCTTGGAATTCATTTTAGCTTTTTAAAAATCATCCTCTAGAATTCTTTGGCATTTTATCCACCTTGATATTTTTGGAATCAGTTGTTGGAATTCTGAATTTTAGGAGCTGTCATGTTGCCTTGATTGTCTACATTTCTCATGTTCCTATGTTGAGATCTGCCCATCTGTTGGATGGATGTCTCTTCCACTTGAATGTGAGGGCTCTCTTTACTCTTACTTTAATGCAAACAGCCCTCTCTTGATAATATATTTTGGGATATTAGGGTGTTCTGCAGCATTGACTTAAATTTCACCTGAACTTTATAGTGGAGCTTTCCTGTGGCTTCTTAGGCTGTGACCAGTGGGTTTTGGCACAAGTCATTCAGTGTTGGAGCCTGAGGGACCTATTTTCTTTTGGTCTCAGAAGAGTGGTAGTTCAGGCAGGTGTGGTGTGGACAGTGGTGTATATGGGGTTTATCTTCTGTGGTTACTTCCATGGTGGGAATGGAAGCTTCTATCAGGTGTTAGGAGTTTCTTCAGGTTCTGCTGACCTTGTCTCTGTTTTTTGAGAGCAGTTGTATAACTGGCTATTCCAATGGTGCTGACAGGTCTGGAGCTTTTATCCTGACTTTGGACAACTGATGATGCTCCATTTGTTTCATGGAGAGAGGCAGGGACTAGGGACACAGTTCCCCCTCTGTGATGCTCATCTCCAGTCTTGTCAGTAATGTGCTATTTTATAGGACATGTGAGTGACTCATACTGAGGCCCCTGATAGGTGTGATACACACAGTGGTTGTTTTATTTCTCTTTGTTGTTGCTATGGGAATGAATGTTCATAAGAAGGACTTCAGACTCCCCCCACTTACTGTAACTACTTGGGGATGGGTCATTGGCTGGGAGATTTCTACCCCTATTCTTTAAGTTGACATACCCACTAAAGTTTGAGGGGAACTAGGTAGTGGTTGGAGTAAGGTACAATTCCTGTCACCTGGGCTGGGAGTGTAGTTAAGCAGCAGAGCACCCATCAAACATGGTCAGTGTGACATACTCAATTCCCCGAACTACAAAGAAAGAAAAGAAGGAAAAAATAATAAAGTTAAAAATAACTAAAAGCAACAACAGCAGTAAATCCATCAACAATAAAAAAGAAATGGAAAAGTCATAAAGAAAAAAGTTTAAAAAGTAATAAAATAAAGGAGAAAATAGTAAGAGAAAAGTGAAAAGGCAAGAAAAAAACAAAAAAGAAAAAAATACTAAAAAGGAGAAAAGAGAAAATGTGAAATAGCAATGACAAAAAATACTAATAAAAAACAATTTTCTCTCTATTGAAGTGTTTGAGCGATCTGGCAAGAGTGGGAACTTGCAGCCTATGCTGATCTTAGCTTCTTTACCTGTCATCTTAGTCTGTGCATACCTTGGACTGAGCAAAGGCTAGGGGATATTCACCCCCTTCCTTCCTTTGTGGTGCTAGTTAGGTGATTAGTGGCAGTGATATGTGGCTGGAGTCAATTGGAATAATTCTCAGCTGCTTTGCACACTGGAAAGAACTACAATGTAATATAGGTATCCCTAGAATCATGTTATCTCTGGAACTCTTTGTGTTATACTCTTTGAGAGCAGAATAGGCTCTGATGCCTTGGCATGACAGAATGTGCAGCTCCCCAAAGCTGCTCTCCAGAGCTATGCACTTAAAGGACACTATTACAGGCTCTGTGGTATGACCTCCTGTCATAAAACCCCTGAGGGTGGAGAGAGGTTATGGAGTCTTACAGATCTGGATTGGGGTAATAGGAAAAGGTTACATGTGATCTACTGCTGATGGTTACTGGTGTTCCAAGTTATGCCTCCCGTGCACCATCATATGTGACTACTCGCTCCTCTAGACTCTGATAGCTGGCATGGAAAACCACAGATTCCAAAGGGAAGCACCTTTTTAAAAATTTTTGTTCCTCACAAGCTGCTTCCTGAACTAGTAAGTAAAGATAATAAAGACTTTCTCAAGAAGGCTCCCAGTTATTGTACCATGAGCATATGCTAGGAAGTACAGAGAACTTTTTCAGAGTCAGTTCACCATGCGAATCTTGGACTGTGGTTTGTTTAGACTCTGTTTCTCCAAGGTGCTGAATCCTGTGCCAGTGGTGTTCACTAGGATGCTCCTTTTTTCTCTACCCCTATCAAAGGAACACTCCCACTTTTCAATACTTTTTGGTGTTGGTATGTTTTACTCTCTATTCTACTATCCAGTGTCTCTGGATTTCTCCATGTCTCTGTCTATTATAAAATCTCAGCATTCTCCCCATGATCACCCACCTCAATGAACAGCTACACCCCAGCTGTTTTAATTCTATCTTGTGGAGACTCAGAAAGTTCTGGGTGTTCTAATCTTCCATCTTGGGAAGGTCACCTTCTTGTTCTTTAGGAGATTAAAAATATGATAATAGTGGTGTATTTATAACCCTAATTGAATAAAATGTTTGCAACTCTATGCTTATGTCAAAGATGTTTTCTTTTAAACCTCATTCTGTTTCAATAAGTTTAAAATAAACCAGAAATCTCTAGATTACAGGTTGTCTACAGGCTTTCCTTTAACCTCTAGCTTTCTATTACTGTGAAATACAATGGAAGAAATTGCTACAATTAATATGCCTGAAATTCAAGCGTAGATTTTGGGAATAATTTCCAAATGTCAGTATAGGGATAGTAGAGGTAATGACAGTAGTTGGGTATCTGACGCTCTTCACACAAGCCACCCCCACTCTTAACTCAACTACTCTAATCTGAAAGGAGATAAAGTTAAATATATTGAATTTAGTATATTTACTCATAAATTATCATCTAAATAACAGTTATGTTTTTCCCTTTTCCTGCTTTGCTTGATTATTGATTAGTTTCCAGTGGTTGTTAGAAAAGCCAGAATAAACAAGGTCAGCATTTCATCTTGTATTTGCATAACTGCATAGCTGCCATCCAAAGTAAAAGGGTAATTTCAAATTTTATGTATTCAACTAGATTTTTTTTTTTTTGGTGCAGTGCTGGGGATGGAACCCAGGGTCTCATACACTGTGGGCAAATGCTCTGCTAAGCTACATTCTTTGCCCTAAATATTACACTTTTAAGTGGCAGAAAGAAGATTAATATGTGTGTTACTTTTGGCCAATATTTTAATTGCAACTTGCTTTTCTTTTATCTCTCAAACTATTCTTTAGAAAAATCATTATTGCATGAATACATGCTTTTATTTGACACATTTGTTAGCTTTTTTATTCTTTTCCATTTCAGTTCTTTATAGTTTAATAATTATTTTTCCAGAAGTATGTCTTTTGTAATTCCTTTAATAATTTATTATTAAACTCAGTTTAGCTTTTGTCTGGTATCTTAATTTTGCTATTATTCATTATCAGTTAGGCAGTAATAGAATTTGTAGTTGACAGTACTTCTTTGGTTAACATCCTAAAGATATCCTTTTGTTGTTTGTTTTCCAGTGTGGTTATACCTTTCATGGTCCCACTAGAACTTCACGAGAGTTCCATTTTTTCCATAAGTTTGCCAACACTTAGTATTTTTATTTAAACCATTCTTTTTGGTATATATCTCATTGTGATCTTAATTTGTCTTTCCATAATAAGGATGTGGAACGCATTTGCATGTGCTTATTTTTTATTTCATTTTAGTTATATATAACATTAGGATACATTTTGACATAATTACAAAAGCATAGAATATAATTTGCTTTAATTCAGTCCCCAGCACTTCCCCCCTTTCCCTCCTCCCTCCCTACACTCCTCCCTCTGCTCTTCTAATCTTTCTGCAATTTATACGATTTTTAAAATTAGTGTCTTGTGGAGATGCTTGATGTTGGGATTCACTTTGAATGAATGAACACACTATCTACTGTCCTCTTATATTTTATTTTTGTCAGTTTAATTATGCATACTCTATAGGTCAACCATTTCAGTTTTAGGAAAATTGAGAGGAGGACAGATTTCCCATATGCCTCTCTGCCCTCATCCATGCACACCCTCCTCTATTATCAATAGCCCCCAAACCAAAGTAGTATATTTATTAGAATTGATTAGCTTACATTGATAAATTATATTCATGCAAAGTTCATAATTTGTATTAGGGTTCACTGTTGGTGTTGAATATTTTGTGGATATTATTCTATGATAGTTATCTGCCATTATAATATCACATAGAGTATTTTTATTGCCCTAAAAATCCTCTGTGCTCTGATTGTTCATCCCTCATACCCCTCACTCATGGCAACCAGTGATCTTCTTACTCTTTCTACAGTTTTTCCTTTTGCAGAATATCCTTTTTCAGAATATAACTGGAATCATGGAGTATGAGCCTTTTCAGACTGGTTTCTTTTGCTTAGTAATTTGCATTTATGGTTCATCTATGTTTTTTCATGGCTCAATAGCTCATTTCTTTCTAGTGCTGAATAATATTTCATTGTATGTACCATAGTTTTATTCATTCACCTACTGAAGGACATCTTGGTTGCTTCTAAGTTTTGGCAATTATAAGTAAAGCTATAAATATGTTTGTAGGCTTTTTTGTGGATATAAGTTTTCAGCTCTATTGAGAGATATCGACATGATTCCTGGATTGTATGGTAAAAGTATATATAGTTTTGTAAGAAATAATTGAACTGTCTTCTGAAAAGGCTGTTGTATCACTTTATATTCCTCCCAACAACAAATCAGAGTTCCTGTTGCTGCACATCTTGCCATTACTCAGTGATGTCAGTGTTCTGGATTTAGACCATTCCTTGGGTATGTAATGGTAGTTCATTGATGTGGGACATATTTTCATATGCTTTTTTTTTTGCCTCTTTTTGATGAGGTATTTGGATCTTTAGCCCATTTTTTTTTTTTTATTTTTTTTTATTTTTTTAATTTTTTTTTTTTTTTTTTTTTTTTTTTTTTTTTTTTTTTGGTACCGGGGATTGAACTCAGGGGCACTCGACCACTGGGTCACATCCCCAGCCCTTTTTTTTGTATTTTATTTAGAGACAGGGTCTCACTGAGTTGCTAAGTGCCTCGCCATTGCTGAGGCTGGCTTTGAACTCGCGATCCTCCTGCCTCAGCCTCCCAAAGTGCTGGGATTACAGGCGTGCGCCACCGCGCCCGTTTAGCCCATTTTTAATTGGATTTTTTTTTAATTGATCAGCTATCTTTACCTCTGCCTGCTTAATGGTATTCTCTTTGTACTTGGTGTTGTACATTTTCCTTGTGATTTAGACAAGTGTAGGTTTCTTGATATTCACTTTGCTTTAGATTTGTGATTCACATCAGAATATTCATGTTTCACCAATTCTGGAAAATACCCAAGGCAATATCACTTCAAATATCTCCTAGTTATCATTTTCTTCCTTTCAGGAACTTGGATTACTGGTATGGTATTTCTCTTTCTGCTCATTTTTGTCCTTTATATTTATTTTTATAGTTTCTAGTTCTAATTCTCTGTATTATATTCTGGGCAATTTATTCAGTTACACGTAAATCAGATAATCAAAGCATGGTCAGTGGACCAGTGCTGGCTCCTGGGTTGTTTGTCCATGAGATAAATACAAAACAAGTAAGCATTTAGAAACTTTTATAAACTTTAACATGGCTGTGAGATTTTCATCATCAGTTTTTTTTTTTTTAAATAAAAGTATCAACCTACAATGGATTGAATATTAAAGTTTGGTGCTTCATTACAATTTGAGGTGCACAGCTCGTGCGTGTGTGTGTGTGTGTGTGTGTGTGTGTGTGTGTGTTGAACAGTGATTACAATTTTCTTCAGGGATGAAAATTAGATATTTAATTTCCTTTGTTTTTAATATCTATTATTTTATCTGTTAGAATTTCAATGCTTCTTTCTTTGTCATTTCAGTATTTTCTCAAATTTCTTGCCCCAATTTTAGTGGTGTCTAACCTTCCTAGTGCTTTTTCCTAATGTGGTCTTCATCTGTATAATTGTTTTAGTTTTCCCACTTAGCTGGTTTCTGTACTTGGCGTGTGCATATTCTCCTGCTGTTGTTTTTACCATATGTTTCCATAGCAGTTATACATCTGTATTGCACTATTTTAAGGAGGTACTAGTTTCAGTATTTTTAACTCACTTGCCAACTTTGATAATTTTCATTTTCTCTATGGCAGTGCTCTTATGATAATTTTTTTCTATGGTTCATTTTTCTTATTCTGAACAGTAAAAAAAGTTGTAACCTGCTTGTACAGCTCTAGAGTGGTTCCTTTTATTATTCATTTTTGAACGTGCTGAATTTTACCTGGCCTACTTATTTGTAGGAGGGGTTCATGCTGGGAAAGAACCAAGATTGTGTTTTAGGCTGGCCACCAGAGGTCTTATGGTTTACAAGAAATTTCCATAATATACCACGTGAGGGAAGTTTTGGGGTCTGGCAGACATGCCAAGGACTATCACTCCTTCAGTTTTAGTCAGCCTTTCCTCTCTTTTAGCATCCACCTTGGTCTAGTGAAGTTTCTACCAACAACCTCTGTATTCTTTGCCTGTTGCTAAACTCCAGGTGTTGCTGGCACCACCTATATGAGGTCTTGGACTTGGCATCTTGGATGTTGCATTTTCAGAGGGTCTCTTGGCATCTTTTTATATGCTTGTTTGACATGAGGATCTTGGGAAGCTCTTTCATATATTCGTCTGAGACTGACTTTTAATCTAGTTTCATCAAAGATTCTTTCCATTTGCTTCTTGTAATACTTGTTTCAGGATGATTTCTGAAATAATCTTTTATTTTGTAACTAGAAATCTGATATTTTATTTTAAATGTGACTTTTATGATGCCTCAGGTAAATCATCAGTAAAACAAAAGGAGGATTTAATTTGTAAAACTTTAGGCAGACTACATTTATTAACACTTCTGTTGTCTAGCACAACACAAATATTTATTTTTATTTTATTTCGTTGGATAGCTACTTCCATCTCTATTGCCTTTTCAGGAACACTTTATTTCTCACTCATCTAGAAAAGTGTGATATTTATTTTAACATGTGAATTATACATGGAAGGGAATTCATTGATAACTAAGAGGCAAATAATTTGATTGGCTTGAATATATCATCACTATTGTTAACTCAAAATTTGGTCAGCTTCCCTAGAATACTTTCATGTATTTTCTATATGCATCAAAATCCTGTTTGTACTCCTAGCATTATGCTAACTAAGCCATGTGGAAATTACTAAGGAATGAAGATTCTAGTTTTTACCTAGTTTGACAACTGGTGTAATCATGATAGAGACCTGTGAGGCTTGTCAGATGAGGACAGGATGGAGAGTGGAGAGAGTCTATAAGAGGTTTGGCAAATTTCAGTGATGCCAATTTCTTTTTTTTTTTTTTTTTGATGCCAATTTCTGATAGGAAAGTTGGGTGACTGGGCACTTGACCCACAGATGAAAACTGGGGGCTTACCAAAGACTAGTTTCAGATTCATAGACAGTGGTTGGATGCTTATAATATATGTGAAGTTTTCATAAAACCATATTTAATCTCTATAGCAACCTTCAGGCTAAATGCTGTTATTCCCACTCTAAAGATAAGAAAAGTGAGATTCAGAGAAGCCATAATCTGTGTAGAGTCAATGGGTTGGTTCTTGGAAGGGCTGGGATTGGATCCAGGTTTTTTTTTTTTTTTCTTTTTTTTCAAATTTATTTTTTATTCTAAGTTGTTAGACATGACAGCAGAATGTATTACATTTCATATTATACTTATAGAGCACATTTTTACATATCTCTGGTTGTATACAAAGTATATTCACACCATTCTTAACTTCATATAAGCACTTAGGGTAATGATATCCATCTCATTTTACCATCTTTTTTTTTCTTCTTCACCCTTTTGCCCCTCCCTTCATTTCCCTCCCCATTGGCCATTCTAGTGTTCCTCTAATCCTCCTATGCTCCCTATCCCAACCCCACTGTGAATCGGCCTCCTTATATCAGAGAAAACGTTCGGCATTTGGCTTTCTGGGATTGGCTAACTTCACTTAGCATTATATTCTCTAACTCCATCCATTTACCTGTGAATGCCATGATTTTATTCTCTCTCATTGCTGAGTAATACTCCATTGTGTATGTATACCACATTTTCTTTATCCATTCATCTACTGAAGGGCATCTAGGTTGGTTCCACAGTTAGCTATTATGAATTGTGTTGCTATAAACATTGATGTGGCTGTGTCCCTGTAGTGTGCTGTTTTTAAGTCCTTTGGGTATAGACAGAGGAGTGGGATAGCTGGGTCATAAGGTGGTTCCATTCCAAGTTTTCTAAGGAATCTCCATACTGCTTTCCATATTGGTTACACCATTTTGCAGTCCCTGGATCCAGGTTTTGAGACTTCCAGGCCTATGCTCTTTCTATCTTTCATTCTTTGCCTGGGCAGCTTCCTGGTTCCCTGCTACAAGATTCTCATACCAATGTACCCCTTTAACATAGTTTAGTTTCTATTAATTTTACATCAAGCTTTGACTTTCTGACTCTGGGCTTTTGTCTGACCCCCAGCAATGACAGAGACCTAAACACCATGCTGAAGTTAAGTGATTGAACCTTTTCCAAAGAGGCTATCTGGGGTCAGGAAATGACACTTTCCCTGTTCAATCTTGATGTGCCTGGGGCTGCCTCGATTATGATTCTTTTCTTGGGTCCCTTTATGTCTTAGAAATTGTGTGCATGAACAAAGATGCCTTTGAGGCATCATGGACATTTTTAGAAATAAAAGAAATATGAAGGTATCATATTTTGAACAGGTAGCATGCAGGACCAAAAGAAAGACAACTTGATACAGGGGCAGATAGATGGAATGATTGTATGATTCTCAGTAATAAAGTCCAGGAAAGAAAACGCTGTTTAAGATTAAAAACAAAAACAAAAATCAATAAACAACTATAAGTGATAGAGCTTTAGCTTTGATGACTTCTAGTTCTAGAAGCTCAGATGTGGCTTGTTTTAATTGTGTTTTTAAGCAAGGTAGTTCTCATTTATTACTTTTCTCTGGTTATTAGCTTGTGTGACTTGATATAAAAGGTTTGAAAGACAATGTTACATGCATAGTGATAAGACCCACTTTTCCTCTTCCAAATCCCTTCAGAGAGGTCACTGCCTGGCCACAAGTCACCAGTCTTTGGGGAGTACTGATGGGTATGTTTGTGTGTGATGGTTGTGGGTACAGGGAGGAAAAGCACATAATTATTGCATTATACCCTATTCATTCCAAAAGTTTCTATTTCAGATCAAAAAGCCAAATTCTTCTGCTGCTTTGGGTGGGTAATCTAAGAGTTTGATGGTCTCTTCTTATTTTTATTGTTGTTGAGATCTGAGTCACTAATAAGGGGACATATTTATAAACATGTGGATATGACCTTTGTATTACCTTCTGGTGTGAAGAAAGGAAGTTACTGGAGGAAATCGGGGAGTTCTGGAGCTGATCTGACTTACAACAAAGTTTTCTGAGCATCATAGGTGATGCTTTTTGGTTCCAAACCTTGTATTTAGCCAGGCACCTGCCTGTTCTTTCTTTAGTTCCCCAAGAGCCCTGGGATTTTTAAGGCTGCTAAACTCTTTCTAGGGTATACTTTCTAGGGCACTAGGGTCAGCTGTCTTTTTTGTATTTTTATTGAGGCAAGGGGAAGATTACACTTTGAGACATTTATTCATTCTCCCACATCACCAGCCCTGCATTATTATGAGTAAAGTATCATGATTATGAATGGCTACATCTTCTATCTCCTCAGCAAAACACTATTGAGTGACTATCTCATGGAGAACTTTGATTTTTGATCATAGTATTAAGGCATCCTTGTTTTACAGTTCTATAAGCTCTCTTTAAAATAACCTTCATTTATCATTTTAAATCAAAGTTTACATAAACCTATTTGAAAATAATCCATATTTTCAGACCATGCAGGTCCAGAGTTGGTAAGTGGAGTGTTAGTTTCCTGGCAAAGTGTTAAATTCCTGGCATTGTTAAGTTCTTCAGGCTGCTGCAATAGCTTTTTCCTAAAATATTCGAGTTGTCTGGGCTCTTATTCCATGTGGTGTAGGAAATACAGCTCCTTCACCAAGGTCCCCAGGGAACATCAGTGGCTTATGTGCTTGCTGATCACTTCCTATTCTTTGGTCTCTTTCACCAAAACAACTATTTTTAAAATATATTTATCATGTACAACATGTTTTGAAATATGTATATATTTTTGGAATGGCTAAATTGAGAAAATGTATGCTCCATTTAATACTATTTGTGGCAAGAACATTTAAAATCCACTTTTAGTGAATTTCAAAAATATAATACATCATGATTCACTGTAGTCTCCATGTTATACAGTGGATTTCTTCAACTCATTCCTTCTAACTGAAGCTTTGTATCTTTTGACCAGACTTGGTTCATGGTGGCATTATATCTATTACTTTATTTCCTCACAGTGCCACCTGTCATAAGGTTGCCACGTGTAGCTCAGCTTTACTAAAATTTTGTGGAATGGATTGTAATCATGATCAATGCACAATAGACAACAAGTTAAAATTGAGTACTGAACATTGCCCTAAACCTTCATGTGTCACTCTTCTGTCAGATAAAGAGTCCTGGTTGCTTGTAAGTCCTGGGTGCTGCCATTATCTTTTACATCTTTCTCTTTCTCCCTTATTTTTCCTCATGGTCCTAGCTGCCAGTCTCATTCCCTCAAACTATTGTTATTCTCTTTTTTAGAGCAATTTAGGTCTCTACCTTATTCTCTCCAAACTATGTCCCAGATTTCCTTTAGTATATTCCCAAATTACTTCAGCTGCTTTGTTTAACAAATGAAACTTTCTACTCTTTCTAATGCAAATCTTTGATATTAAAAATTTTTCCTTACCATATTTCAGAGAAAGTTCTTGGAGCTTAACCACTCTTAGCCAAGCAGTGAAGAGCTCAGGGATTTGTGGGTATAACTGTGACTATCAATCATCAACTAACTTGGCATTTTATATGGCATTTCATTTAAATCTTTTAAACTATTTTTTGAAAAAAATATCTACAAGGTGCACAAAATATAAATGCACATTGAATAAGTTCATAAAGCAAATACCTTTCTGATCATTGTCTCATTCCTTCCTCCATTATCCTGACCAGGACATACTCTCCTAAATACTGCACATTAATTTTGACTGTTTTAGAAGTTCATATCATTGGAGTCATATAGTATACCTTTTTCTTTTACAAAGTTATTTTGCTCAACATTTTTGTGAGATTATGTGTGGTTTGTTACATATAGCTATATCTTGTTTATTTTCTTGACTCTAGAGCAGTCTAATATGTGAACATACTACAGTTTATCCATTCTATTGATAATGTGAATCATATTAATGGAGCTAAGGTAATTATTAACATGATTCCAGGAACACATGCACATGAAATTTTTATGTACATTCTACATAATATATATGTTCTACATAATATACATAATCTACACCTACACCTACACCTATAGGCATAGAATTGCTGTATATCCAGTTATTCTTGTGGAGTGGTAGGAAAGAAACATTGAGTGGGGCACTGATTAGATAGGAGGTGGAATATAAATCTGAAATGTTGGGTTTTTTTTTTAATTCTCAGTTACTAATCCTTCAATAATTGTTTATGAGGACAATGTACGAGTAACTGAAAATTAAATTATTGAGAACAAAAATTGACACTTTTTGTTCTACTGACTCTTACAAACCAGTGAGTAAACCTGGGTGTGGTGGCATACGCTTGTAATCCCAATACCTCAGGAGGCTGAGATGGAAGATTGCAAGTTTGAGACCAGCCTCAGTAATGTAGTGAGACCCTGTCTCAAGGTAAAAAAAGGACTGGGGATGTAGCTCAGTAGTAAAGTAACCCTAGGTTCAACCCGTAATACCAAATAAAAACAAAAAAATAGTGATTGAGCTATATGTTAAAGAATCACACAGGTAAAAATACAATTGAGTAGTACCTAAAACTAATAATGTAAATAATAATATTTTCTATATGATAACATGAGGTAAGCACTCAACCAATAAGTTAGAAGAAAATAACAGAACTGAAAGGCATAGGAAAGATGGAAATAAAAAAGAAACTGGCTGAAATCTGTGAATTAGAGAACAACAATTATAAGCCCTAAAGAAGATTAACAAACCCAAAAGATGATTCTTTGAAAAAAATTAATATTATAGATGGACATCTACCAAAACTGAACAAGGAGAAAACCTACAAAAATGCAAATAAATAATTACAAAGGGAAAATTGATGAAAATACCTAAAATAGAGTTGTAATGATTTTTAAAGATTAGATGAAATTGACACTTTAGAGAAACAATTTATCATGTATGCAAGAGAAAATATAGAACTTGAAATGAGCTATAAATACTGGAGGAAGGAGTAGTTGAAACTTCTCTCTGCTTCCAAACTCCCAGCCAGCATGGTTTTCTAGATGACTTCTACCAGGAATACAAAGACCAGTCAATTCTTAGTTTATTAAAGTTGTTATAGAATACAGAGAAGAGAAAAAGGCAACAACTCTATTCAAAATTATTTGGAGAAATGATGTTCCACACATAGCTATTTCTATGTTGGACTATTTTAGATGCCTCATGTAAGAAGACTGGCTTACTTAATTTTATCTAACATTAGCTATTAAAAGCAGTCATTTAACATTAAAAGTATGACCTGAATTTTTAAAGTATGGTTCTTTGAGTTCTTGGCTAGTCTGTTAGTATCCAACGGTGTACTTTGGCTTATTGGGAAGAGAATCTAACATAACAATTAAATTAAAGCCAAAGCTCTTGTTTTTAGACAACTAAATTTCAGAATCCTTAAATACTTGACTACTTCTCTTATAAAGCAGGAAGGAAGATAAGATTCCGCATTCCATGTTTTCTTTCCCTGAAGACTTCAGTTAAAGTACTTCCATCAAGCAGAGCATTATTACATTGTGAATAATGCATTACACCTTTTCAGAGACAGAAAAGATGCAAAGGACCAAAAAGCAATCTTTTTCCCTCCTCAAAATAGTAGTTAGGTAAATAGGACTAGTCGCTCAATTAATCTTATTTTCTTCCTATAGTATGTTTAGGGAGACCTTGTCTCAACTAGCCCTTTTATGTTAATTCCTTAGCAACTGGATAAGTAGAAAAAATGTCAATACCCACCTCCTATACCCATTTTTTTTTTCTGCCAAGAGTCTGTACATTAAACCACTAGATTATTCTTGGTTTCCATTTAAAATGGTTTCACCTGTGTTATGGGTTGATTTGTGTTCCCCCAAATTCCTATGTTCAAGTCCTAACCCTCAGTACTTCAAAGTGTCACCTTTTTTGGAGATAGGATCATTATAGCGGTAACCAAATTAAAATGCTGTCATTAGGATAAATTCTAATCCAGGATGACTTATTTCTAATGAAAGATCAAGATGGATACACACAGAGAGAATACCCTCTGAGGTAAGAGTGATACCTCTATGAGCCAATGAGTGCCGGCAAATCAACAAAGCTAGGAGAGAGGAATGGGACAGATGCTTCCTTACAGTCCTCATAAGGACCCATGCCTGCTGACACCTCGATAGTGGGTTTCTAGCCTCTGTAGACTAGAGACAATAACTTTCTGTGGTTTAAGCTGTATCCATTTTGCAGTACTTGTTACAGCAGCCACAGAAAACTAATACAGCCTTTGTGCAGTCGTCTGAGAAGTGGCATCTCAGCAGACGCTCCAGACTTGTTTTCATGTTCCAGCTCTGCTGTGTCCTAAGCTGTGTGATCTCAAGCAACTAAGCAACTTTGAAAATTCGTTTCCTTACATCTTTAGTGGCCTAAACGGCAGTCATTCTTCTTCATACTCCTTGTTTTTTCTTTGCTAGCAGTAACTATGCTTTTGTATGAGAATCTGGTTACTTGCTTTCCTAGCCTCCTGTATGGTCTGAAGAACATAATGAAAACACATAATGAAAAGCATGAACATAAGAACATAATATGAAAGGCACAAAAAAGAACAGTCCCCTTTTAAAAATCACGTTTTGGTCAAATGTTATTTCTGCATGCGATGCCTGGAACTCTGGCTGCCATCTTGTCACATGGGACTGACAGCCAATGTGCTGAAGTTGTGGGGAGAGCAGCACGGGAAGCTCTTAGTCCTCACTTGGTGTCACAGAAGTAGTAAATCTTTCCTGGGCTTGCCTCACTCCAGACTAGTGCATGTCAGCTTCTGTTCTTTATCCTCACAATAATTCTAGGGTGAAAGCACTATTATTTTCCCATTTTATAAGGAAGCCAGAGCATACAGCATTCTAAGTGAAGTACCCTAAGTCACATGCACTAAACAGGAAAGCAAGGTTTTGAAAATAGGCATCTGTCTTTAGAGTTTGTGCTCCTAACTACTATACCAAAATTGTTTAAATCTCTGTCTGTTGGGGATTTTATGCAGTGTTGAAAAGATCCTAATGAATAGCCTCCCCTCCAACATAGGAGCAAAACCTTACTCAGATTTGTTTGTGAGGATTTAATGATAGCTTGCTAAACGCTTGTCAAAATACCTGGCATGCCTTAAGTGCTCAGTAAATGTCTAATTGGTTTACTTTCCATCCTGGGAGCAAGAGAAGCTGTAGAGACTGGTGGAACTTCTGCTGCTCCCCTCTCCCAGGATACAGGGCTCTTCACTGGGGCGGGACTTCTGCTTTTGCAGGGAAGTGCTGATTTGACATTAACAGCTTCTCTTTTCAGATGCGTCTTTGGGAGCCTCCTATTACTCCATATCCAGGAAGTGACTAAGAGAATTGGCCTTTATTACTGTTGCATGAGTTCTAGAGCAATCTGGAAATAAAGTGGCCTCGAATAGTTTGAGAACTTTCTGAAAAGAAGTTATTAAAAGGAGCCTGGAAAGGCAGAGGTATCCTGTCCTCATATCCCCAAATGCATTCCTCTTACTGTTCCCAATTCACAGGGCTCACATGTTGCTGAACTCTACTCACAGGATGAAAGGGAACATACAGACCCACCTTCATGTGAGGACGAAGCCAGGTCTTAGGAAAACTGAAAGGGACATTACCTCCAGGGATTTCCTCTTCTCTGTGGTGGGAAATCTAACTGGCACCACAGGAGTTATTCTGAAAACATAATGAAGCCCTTAGGTGTCAACATTTTTAGAATAGGATTTAAACCAGTTATTGATGAACATCTTTTATAAATGTGTTGTTAGTTATCTCAGATTGAGTACTTGGGGAGTTATTCCCTATTCCTTGTGTTCTAATTGAAATTCTAGCCCCTTCCCATTCACACGGGAGAAGTCATGGTCTTGCCATTATTTCTACAAATTCCAGTCCCTGTATCTTTCAGTTTCAGAACCTCAAGCCTTTACCAGTTTCCTGAAATTCAACTATGAAACTGCTTTATAAATTTTAGCAATTTCTTTTCTATCCTTAATTCTTGATTTATCTTACATATTTATCTATCTCCCTTTCTTTCTGATTTTGTTTTTGCTTTTCTGTGAAGCAGAAGAGCAGGTAACAATAAGAACTATAGTAGGTGGTTCCCCTTGAACAGGTGTTGGGTGCCGTGTTCAGCACTTTGCACTGTCCCACGACAGTCCTTGAGATAGCGGCTCCTACATGTTTTCATATGCTAGAAAGGAGGCACAGAGGGTAAATAGCTCCCCTCAAACAAGCTGGTAACAGTTAATAAGCGGAAAAGCCGGGATGCAAACTTAGAGGTGTCTGACTCTGGAACCCATTGTTTTAACTATGACATTTTGAGTTCAGATTGTACATAAGATGAAACTAAGTTTTTTGAAAGAGTCTTGGGGCTGGTGTTTCTACAAAATAAGTTTTAGTCTATTTTGTTTATTACTCATTCACAATTGTGAGCTCATATTAGATCTGAACTTTAGATGCTGGGTGTTGGTGTTGGTTGGGTATTTATGCATGTGGTTGGAGGATCAGGGAGGACTTTCTTGATAAATTGCTACCTGTAATGACATTGGGGTTATGTTTAATTGAACCTCACTATTGTCATTTATCATTTATTCATTCATAAGCACTTGCCAGGAGACAGATGTTGGAATCAATGTGGGAGTATGAAAGATACACATGAGTTCTCTGTTGTCATTAAAGACATCTTCATTCTCTCTCTAACTCCAGCCTAACTACATTCATTCTCTCTCTAACTCTCTCTAACTACAGTGTGCTCTCTGACTCTAGCTTGGTCACATGTGAGAGTGAAGATAGGATGTTATCAAGAGGAAGGAGATAGAATGTGAAATAGGGCCTATTCAGGATTTAGGATCTAAACAGAAGTTTAAAAGTTGATTGAGCTTGAGAAATAAGAAAAGAAGCAAGATTTGAACCAAAAATCTTGTTAGCAGTCCAGCAAGATGATAGCTGCTTCCAGTTAAATTTTAATAAGAGGAGGTAGGGATACTGACCATTCCTTCCTTCATTCACTGAACAGACCCTACATTAGAGAACTTAGGTTCAGATTCCTTGTCCTTGAAAATCTCTATTATTTTAGGAAAGAAAAAAAGGGTAAATCAATTCTAACATAAACAATTGGTTATCAGATTAGAGGAATAGACACAGATGAGGAGTCAGTATACTTCTGATAAGGGATAAGTTAAGAAAGGCTTTGTAAATTAAATTCCAAATAAGTGGTCTATGGAGTTCAGCAGGAGTTTCCAGGGCACTTAGGGGGTGGAATAGAATCAGATAAATGCCTTCATATTTGGAAAATGTAAGAGCCCTAATAAGGAGATAGCTAAAATGGCAGCTAGCTGAGAGCCATAAGAGGTGTTTCAGTATTTTCACCTGATATTCATGCATTTATCTAAGAATCTTTCTATGCCCATGAACACTATGTGACACACCTGTAAGTTTGAGCTGTTAACACGTGTATACTTGTTAAGGCAAAAAGTATTTAACCGGGTGAGGTTGGCTAGAGGGTGTGGTTGGAGTTGGAGAGGTTGTTGGAGCCAGAGAGAGAAGTTAGAAGAAGCAAGAATAAAGAACCTATTCATTTCCAGTTTGCCTCCGAATTCTTTCCCGCGGTACCGTTGCTGCAGGTGGCAACAGCTGCAGGCGGCAACAGGAACAGATGGAAGATTTATGTTTTTGCTTAAAATTTTTTTCTATAATATTTAGAAACTACTTTTTATTGCAAAGGTAATACACAACTATTATGCCACTGTGAAAATTCCAACAGAAATAGATAAGATGAACATCCCCTCTTTATAAACCCTTCCTCCCAATTCCCTAATCTGTTATTTCCTCAGAATGAACCACTGTTATTAGTGCCATCAGTATCTTTTATGCATTCATTTTAAAACATAGAAAAATAGTTATTTTGAAATATGTGTTGTTCTGCAATTTGCTCTTTTTTTACTCAACTTTATATCCTAGGTCTAACTTCTTTTTAATGCTGCAAAGTATGAGTACACAGAATGGGTATATGATGATTTCTTTAACCATTATATTCAGCTATGAGGTGAAGTCTCTTTGCAAACAGGTGCAAGTGTATAGATACCATCAAGTGGAATTTCTGGATCAAAATGAGTATAAAAAGTATACATTAAAATACTAAGAGATGCTGAAAAAATTGCTTTCTTAAGTGTTCTCCATTATATTTCCTGAGAAAATAATGAAAATACTTATTTCTCTACATCTTTGCCAGGATTTGACATGATCAATCTTTTAATTTTTTTAGCCAAACTCATGGATAAAACTAGAACCCTCTTGTTAACTCTTCATAAACACTAGTGATATTGAACATAGTTTCACATTTTTTTTTTGTCATTTGGATTATTCTGTGAATTTCCTGTTCTCATTTTTGTGCCCATTTTAGTATTTAGTTCTTTTCTATTTTTTAATTGTAGAATTGTATAGACATTTATTCCTAATAGAAACAGATTGTTATGTTGCAAACCATTGTCTTCCAATCTATCACTTCTCTTTTACCTTTTTTTTTTTTTTTTTTTTACAGTGGACTTTGAAATTTTCAACTTCAATGTAGTAAAATACCTTCCACTCTGGTTTTTATGTTCTGGGATATGTTTAAGAAACTTTTCTCTACCCCATGGATGTGACCATATTCCTCATTTCAGAAGTGAAAACTAATATGGGTAGTTCAACCTATTTTCAAAGCTGTAGAATTTCCATTTGCATATACAAAAATAAAGTAGAATTTAGGGGAAGAGGACGTAGGAGAGTTAACAATGATACATTATCCATCTGTTTCTAAGAACTAATTAAATAGTTTTAGTTAGTGAGTTGAATTGATGAATCTCAATGATGATTTGACCTACTTTTAAAACAATTCTCAAATAAAAAAAATTCCAGGGACAAATACAGGCATTTTATATCATTGTCAATATTGCTGACTGTGTGCTAACATAAATCTCAGAAATTTGGCTTACAACTTTAGGCCCCACATTGGATTGGTTCTTGGCTCATATGGAAAGGTGCCTAATCACAGGAAATAAAATAAATTTTCATTTCTCACCTCTTCCTTTCACTGTGAATGGGAACAAAACTGAACTAGACTCTAGCAAAAAATTTAAAAACTGAATGCAAAGACTGAATCATTCAGGAAAATGTTCTTATTTCTAAGTATATAAAGCTGCCTTAAAATCCTCAAAAACTTCAGTCACTTGGTAGTGGACTTGAAATTGTGGCATTTGACCTCTCAGAGGGGTCCAGGAGCAGGAAGGAGCAATAGTGTACTGGTATGTGGTGAAGATGAAAATATCTGGTTTTATAGCACCGTTGTTGGCCAGGACAATCCAGTGGGCAGATCATCTTTTCTCCCTTGATTTGTATTCCTGCAAGCATTTTTAGAAATGTAGAATGACTTATTTTGCTGTACTAATTCCTGTTCAATTTGAAATGCCTGCCTGAGCCTTCAGTGACTCAGGTGTGTCTTTCTCTCTCTCCTCTAGCTTTCCCTCTCCCCCTCCTCAGCCTGAGGGTGTCAATCAGCAAACTTCTTCCTTCTCTTCCTCTGACCCCAGCCATGGCTCTTCTCAACTCCCCAAGGATAAACTGTCTTGTCTGCAGCAAAAGTCCTCTGTCCAAGTTGAAGGGGTGATAAGAGGAAAGGACAAGCCTTGAGGGAGTCTAGGTGGAGGCAGAAGGTGGTGAGAAATATGTGACAAGAGATCGGAGTGTGGGAAGGGAAAAGGAAAAAAGCCAACCCATCTAAGCTCTCCTCATTTCTTTTCTTTTCCTTTTAATATTTATTTATTTGTTTTAGTTGTATACAATGCCTTTATATTTATGTGGTGCTGAGGATCGAACCCGGGCTGCGCACTTGCTAGGGGAGCGCTCTATTGCTAAGCCACAACCCCAGCCCCTCTTTTCATTTCTTAAACTCCTTAAATTCTTCCTATTGTTATGGCAAGATTGCAATAAATCACCAAGTCCATCTTAAAGCATGAGGCGGAAGCTTTATTAATTAACTGGCAGCTGTCTGGATCCACCAGCTGGCTAGCCAAGGGGTAGGTTAAGTCTACAACCTTCTACTGCCTCCCGGGATTTGAGTACACCTTTTATAGTCTAAAACCACATTAATTGTAAGTGGCTATTGCTGTGATTCAAAACCATAAACAAACACCATGAGATCTAAAATCATAAGCAGAAAGGGGAGTGGGCCAAAACCTTGTAGCTGAGTACAAGTTAAAGAATGGTTACTAACATCTAGACATCAATCTCTAACAGGGTGCATTGTCCAAGAGAAAAGGGAACCAAAGAGAGAACAATTTTACATTGTATAAGAATTGCCATTTTGTGGTGCCAAACATGCTATGCTGAGCAACTATTGATGGGTACAGAGGTGAGGCTTTCCCATGGGAGCAGCAGTTTTTACATGATGTGAAGACTCAGGGTAAGATGGAGTCTGTTCATTGCCCATATAGGCTGGCCCAAAACACTATCCCCATGTCTTATAATTTAGAAGTGAACAGAATGAAGGAAGAGAGAATTATATCCTTTATCATGGTAGACTTTCTTTTACTTTTAGTCTTTCACAAAACACTAAGAGTGTTTTCTCATCACCCTTCAGCCTGTTTGGGGCTTCTGGGGAGGGAAGTGGTAGGGGCCATAATCTTTAATTTATGTAACATCTCTAGTCAATTTATATTACATGAGTTCATGTAATTTTCACATGCACTAGGCTTTAGTATGTTTTATATTTAGTATAAAAAAACTATTAAAGAGTGTGGGGGAGTTTGAAAACTTATTTGAATTCACATGGTAAATAAAAGTGATACGAGATTGGGGCTCAGAGCAACAGAGTCCATCCAGTTCTGTCAACCCTGAGCTCTTTGTTGGTGGAAACGTCCCTGGATTTGGATGCAGGACCAACAGCAAATTGGAAGGGCTTCTAGTATATTTTCTGACATTTTTATGTCTCTATAAATGTATTATAAATGACATTCCTGGAGTGCCCTGGTGAAGTACTTTGACTATGGAATTAAACTGAATATTTAAAATTAATTAAAAAATCTAAAATAAAAGGTCACACATGACATTACATTACATTAGCTATAATTTAATCTTTGACTTCAACATCTATTTAGGTCTAGCTGCACCTCATCATGAAGGTTCTTTTCAAAACTATTTTGCTAGAAGATAAATTAAAGGACTTATGGGAAAAATAGGGCAGTGACCAAGTCATGAGTTTTAAGATGTGAAAACCCTTCTCAGTATGGCGTTATGTGTTAACTAAATTAAAACAATTAGTACAACAAACTAAATGAAAATAAATAATATTCTTTCACACATCTTAGATTAGTGATAATGGGTTTAGCACAATTAAATTCCTCCTACTCTTCCTTGCTTGCCAGAATATTAATTTTTTTCCTTCAATATCACATTTATAGATTAATTTAGCACTGCTTCAAACAATTTGCAACTCAGATGTTTTCAAAACGTAGTCTATTCTTTTGTTTAATTATTCAAAGACTTATTTATGGCAGAGTTGTTGACCTGTCCTCTAGTCCTATACTGACCACAGAAATGAAAGCATTTTTGATGTTTGAGATGGGAAAAACTCTGGACATGTTGATATACTTGTTAGAGAGGAATGGTTCTTGGAATTATTTTTTCCAAATAAAAAACCTAAAGTGCATTTATGCTACTCACTTTGTACTACACACTGTTCTAAACATTTGTTTTGAACATATTAACAGATTTAATCCTTATAACAGCATTTTGAGCTAATTGCACTTATCCCATTTTACAGATGAGGAAATAGGAACAGAGAGGCTAAATGGCTCATGCAGGGGCACAGGTCAGCAAGGAGACAGGTCCAGGATGCCCCCGGGGCACTGTGCTCTAGCTGTACCCTATACAGTCTCCCTTAAGTTGCCCAGTCCAGGCATCTTTCTCCTCTCCAGCAATGCTGAAGGGTCCTTTAGGTTGAATGTGACTGTTGTTTTGGCTTTCTGTGCTTTTCTTAAAGTCTCACAGTTAAAAATTTTACCTTGGTCCTTTTTTGTATTCCTAATTCCTAGTTTGCCTTTTTTTTTTTTCTAGCAACATCTTATAGAAAGGATTCCTAGGTCCTATACACTCTGATATAATGATACTTCATATATAGTTTTAGAAGTAAAACCTCTATATTAAACAATTTGAGATAAGAAATATTTAAACTCAAACGTGGTAACTGACTTGATATTTTCTCATTCATGTATATTCTAAAAGTACTCTTATGTTCAAACAACTTGATTTTTAGATAAATAAAAATGGATTTTTTTTCTTCTTCTGGGCTTGGTGGCACACACCTATAATCCCAGCTACTTGGGTAGTGAGAACAACCTGGGCAATTTGATCAAACCCTGTCTCAAAATAAAAATTTGAAAGGGGATGGGGAGAGCTGGGGCTGTAGCTTTGCACCTAAGTGCAAAGTCTTTGGTTTAAATCCCAGTATTGCAACAAAATAAAACAAAACAAAACACCTTGTTCTAATTGTAAAAATAATACATAATTGTATTAAGGAAATTCAGGCCATTCACAAAAGTACAAAAGAGGATTGTTAAAAAATTATCCCACATTCCTATCCCCCAGTGACAACTACTTTTAACATCTGTTGGTGGAGACACAGGAAGTACTAATGGTGCTTATTAGGCAGCTTCCCTTAATGTGTGCTTTCAGTGAAAGGGAAACCATCACAGAGTTGCCCACATTCTATCAGAACAGCTTTCGTTGTTAGAATTCTCTATGGAAGATAGATAGATAGAAATACTTGGACGTGTGTGCATCCATTCTTCCTCCCCACACCTTGGCAAACACCCACTAATTGCTCATGATGCTTTATCACTGATCCTTTAGACAACCATTACCAAGACTTGGGGTTTGTACACAGGATGAAACCTCTTTGCCATCCTTGCTCCTTGCTGACACTGAGACATTAGTCTCTTTCTGGGAGTTTTATTCAACTTTTTGCCAACATGTCCATGTTCTGAGTTATTATCCATAGCTGTACTATGTGCCCGGTGTCTTTTTATAGAAATAGAGTGGTGACTTAAAGGATTTTTTTTAATAGCAAGAAAATATTTAGATTTTTATTTTTATTTGATCTTTTAGGACTTGAAAAGCAATAGATAGTGAGACACTTATGTATGATAAAGGGCTGGCTGGTTCACACTCAGCTGTGAATTAGTGCTCTCAGGATATAGACCTCCTCTAGATGTGCTTCATGTCTGTACATCAGGAGAAAGCTGGGCCTCTCTGAAAGCTGACAGGAAAGCCTGGTTAATATTGAGTTCTGCATAGAAGAAAGTGCCAGTTGCAAAGAAAATCAGTCCTTTCCTAAGATAGTCTGCTGATGTGTTTATTCCTTAGCTTCAATGCCAAGTTTATTTGGAAAAGAATGAGTTTTTCTGTCTGGCTCACAAAGGAGAAGATAGGAACCCTGGAGTGGGCTGCCTTAGGGCAAGTCACTCCAGGGGTATTTGCAGACTCTATAAGGAGGTGTGGGGGACTTGGCTTCATCTTTTTTATTTTTTTATTTTTTGTATTTCATTTAGAGACATGGTCTCATTGAGTTGCTTAGTGCCTCACTCTTGCTGAGGCTGGCTTTGAACTCGAGATCCTCTGCCTCAACCTCTCAAGCTGCTGGGATTACAGGCGTGTGTCACCATGCCCAGCTTTGGCCTCATCTATGATATCTCTTTCTCTCACACTCCACAGCCTACTCATCAGCAAGTCCAATGAAATCTACCTCAGATCTGAGCACTTCTTACTTAAGCCTTCCCACGTTCATTTCTTAGCTCCTCATCTCACTAGCTCTGCAACCTGGGGAAAGTTCCTCAACCTTTTGCTGCCTTCCTCATCTGCAAAAATGGGAGTAATAAAGTACCAACCTCTTAGGGTTGTATGAAGATTAAATGAGTTAATACAAGTAAATTAATAAAAAGAAAGGGCTGATATCTCCAAGTGTAATTGTAGACACAATTTTTCATGGCTTCACAAGCCTACTTGTCAAGTATGGAATGCAGAGTATAAACATTAGAAGGGACTGCAGGGATGAGGTAGCTTAATACCCTTTACACTTCTATAACTAACCTGAAGTAGAGAGACGGAGGAGAAATGTCTTTGGATTCACATAAAAATTTGGGTAAGTTTATAGTGGGATAGAGATTTTGGGGATGTATTGAAAAGGACACTAGCTCAGAATTGTGAGTTCTCTATTTCCAAGGTTTTCTGGCTTGTCTAACAAACTTCTTGACCTTCAGTCTTGGTAAGGAATTTTGAGCACTGTCTACCCCTTTCCTACTCCTTAAGAGCCTGCCCCATCCCTTTACCCATAGGATGCCTCTGGGCCTGCTGGCATATATTTTCAGTTAACTTCCTGATCTGATGGTCTCAATCCCAGCTGGCACCCCACTCTCCATACTGCTTTGGCAACAGACCATATTTCCACTTCCATATTTTTCTGCTTCCTTGATTAGTGTAGCCCTTGGACCCCTTCCTTCACTGCCTTCAGTCTTTGAGGACCCTGTTCTTCAATGAGTGTTTCTAATTAACTTGTCCCAGATTTGCATGTGGTACCTGGGCAACCTCCTAGGTGTGCCTGGCATGTGCTACAAACTGGCAGAGACAAAAGACTCAGAAAACTCTGGTATAGCCTTTGAGTAATTGCCTCACAGCAAAGTACCATCTTCTTACTATGACTTTCAGGGTCCTTTTTCATGAAATTCACAAGTCATGGTTTTGGCTGAACAATGGTCTTCCTTCCAATTTTAATTTTATGCTGTAGTTTATAGTCTAGACCTTCTTACCATATTTCTAACTCCTTCAGCAGGAAGAAATTTTGTTCCCCTTAATGATTTTTAAAAATTAACTTTTGGTTTTAAATGAGTTTTACACATGCACCAAAGTTGCAAAAATAATAGTTTCTCTACATCTCTCACCCAGTCTCCCTTCTTGTTATCATTTTGCATAGATAGCTATGGTATATTTGCCAGAAGTGAAAAATCAACATCAGTACACTATGATTAAACTAAGACATTCAGATTTATCAGTTTTTCAACTGAAGCTCTTTTTCTGTTCCAAGATCCAAACCAGGACTCTGCATGGCTTTTAGTCCTCAGTAATTTTGAAGGTGCTGTCCAAACAGTGTTGGTGCTGCAGCTGAAAGGGAAGTATTCAGCCAATTTCCAGTGTCCTTTTACATATGAAAAATCAGACCTTGTAGCCTCTATGAATATAACTGAATTTTGATATCAGTTTGAAGTAGAAGATATTTAGAGGTGTCAAGACACAGTGCAAGGAAAACACAATGTGAAACAGGTAATTTCTTTCTCATGAGTAATGAAACTTTAAGATCCCCATATTATTTCCATCACAAGAACATGAGCAATGTGATTGGTGCCTTTATTATCCCTGAGCATTTTGTTTGACATATTTTTATTGAGTCAATTCGTGTTTTAAAATTCTAGACACGGAGAAAATAGACTTGGCTATGGCAGCCAACGAGAACTCAGCTCCCTGCAAATTGTACTTTTTCTTTTCCCTAAAATCAGCTAAGTCAGTGCTCGAAATATTTATAAACTTTAAAACATGATATGGCGTTTTCTTCAGTTTTAGAAATGGGAACATTTAGCTACAAAATATTTTTGAAAGTTTCTCAAAATTTAGTAGCATGCCAGCCTCAGGAGAGGAGGTGTTTACCCCGATTTCCCTGATTCCAAAACTCGACCCTTCCCATGTTGCCTGGCCATCCCCATCCCTCGATCAACAAGAGTGTGTGCATGTGAAAGCACTTGTAATCTTCAAAGTGGCAAAAAATGGGATGATAATCATTGAAGATGTTAATAGTTCTTAATTTGTTCTAAAAATGTTTTTAATCCTGCATGTGTGGACTTTATTGTAGGTAATCCCTACTTAGATAGCCATAATTTGAAGAGGTTTTGAGCAGATAACTTTGTCCTAAAATATAAACCTCATTGTCTTATGCATTAGCATAACAGAGGAACCTCTATTTTTACATGTTGTGAGTTTCTACAAACTTATATAACACCCAAAACTGAACAACAGAGTTAATATTATAAGAGGATTTCTGTTCACAGGATGCTAAAAATGTAAGATGCCTACTTGTGTTTTGACTTTCAGACATCATGTAAGAAGATTAATTATAATAATTAAAAAAAATATCTTTAGGTTCTTTTTCTTACCAGTGAGTGCACAATTAACTGCTTAAATCTGATGAGTCTCCAGTTGAAAATAAATACACTCAGCTTCCAGTACATCTAGTGGTTTACATCCTTATTTGATTTATATGCCACCCATTACCTTAAGGAAGATATTTAACCTCTCTGGCCTCAATTTACTCATCTGTAAAATGAAATGCCATAATACCTACTGATAGAGTTACTGTGATGATTTAGTAGGATATTTCCTGTAAAGCTCATTGACTAGTGCTTGGCACATAGTAAGCTACATAAATTGTTTGTTAAATCAGTATGACTTGAGCTTCATTATAACACCACCAAAGGTAATAAAACCTTCATTAATTTCTTATTAAATGACATACTTTATTAGAGAACAGCAGAGAGAAATCACTTGTCTGAGTTGCACAAATAGGTAGTGGTAAGATAATTCACACCAGGCACCCTGAATCTGAAACCTAATATCCTTCATTCTCAACCTCTCACTTTCTTAATAAAATAAAACAAATTTCAGGCTTCTCCAACCTCCCTCCTTGTAATGGCTAATCTGAATGCACTGCTCACTTTGATTCAATTAAGAGTTATCTAAGATTAAGAGGTTGCTGGGTATCTGAGGGTATTTCTAGGAGTGATTGGCACATGGGACAGTAAACTGAAGTGGAGACCCTAAGTGTGGGCAGCACCGTTCAATATGTTGGAGGATTGGAAGAAAAAGGAAGCAGCAGCACATGCAAGTTCCATTTTCCTTGAACATGTTCTTGATTGCTACTGGGATTGCCTAAAGACACCAGACTCCAGCTCATTCACTCTTCTAAAGCAGACACTGCCCAGTGACTCTTCAGGGAATTTCTAGGCCTTCAGTCCTAGACTGGGGCTGTATCATTGATCCCTCTTGTTCTGAGGCTCCATCTTCTTAGACTGAGCAGCTACTGGTTTCTCCAGCCTGTGGACAGTCACTGTGGAACTATCCAGCTTCTGGTTATGTAAAGCAATCTAATAAACTCTGTTTTGATTTCATTTGTATACACACACACACACACACACACACACACACACACACACACACAAATGTTGGTTCTGTTCCTCTAGAGAACTCTGGCACAGGAGTCAGAAGACTCAAATTCTAATTCTAAGTCTGCTCCTATCCTATGATCATTTTGACAAGCCACTTTGAGTTTTTTGAGTTCAGTTTACTTAAAAATGCTGTAAAGGACTGGTAGGTCCTATTTCACTGCTGGAATTCTGGGACAAGAGTCCCTCTCCTTGTATTCCCTAAAGACTTAGGATTGGGGGTACCTAGACCTGTGCTGACATGCCTCTACAGGCCCTGGACTTCTACCTTTTTGAGTCTCTCAAGACTGTCAGTTTCACCTTATCTCCAAGGTTTTCATATCTTAGCAAAAGGCAACTGTACATTTTCAATTCATTGGTTATGTAGAGCAGTTTAACTTATTGTCTAAACCTTTTACATCTGAACGATGCCTAGAGGCAGTGGCCTCACCATTCTTGACCAAACAGTTGTCTTCCTGAGACTGCTCAGATCAAGCAGTGTTTCTTCTCCTGAGAGTATTCTGTCAGCCTCCCTTCCAGCTGGTTCAGTCTGTAGACATCCTTTCTCCAGCATCTTTTTTTCTCCCTACATCTTTTGGAGATGCAAACTAGCTTGGTGCTTCAGAATGCATGTCAGAATACTGTTAGATTTTAGAAGACTACAATAAGGAAATACATTCTATATTGTTCTGACTACCATTTTCTGAACATAGTTGCCAACTGGATTTTTTTTTTTTTTGCAATAAGCTAATTAATGTATTATGACTCACCAAAGAAACAGAAAAAAATAGGGGGCAGGGAATATACAGAGAGAAAGAGAAATGGATTGATTGGTTTTGATTGATTTAAGGAATTGGCTTACATAATTGTGGTGGCTGGTAAATCCAAAATTTGCAAAGTGAGCTAGCATCCTGAAGAACTGGGGAAAAGCTGTTGTTACAGTTCAAGTCCAAGTGCAGTCTGCTGGCAGAACTGCTACTTGTTTGGGGAGGTCAGTCATTTTTTTTTTTCCTTTTAACTTCCATTAAGGCCTCCAACTGATTGGAGGAGGCCCACCCAAACCATGAAGAACCACCTACTTTACTCAAATCTGGTCAAAACTTTGCCCTAACCAAATTGACCCATAACATTAACCATCACATTAATTAATGTAAAACTAGTATTTTTATTCCCTTAATGCTGGGCTAAGGGGATTTGGACTTTATCTTATAGGTAAAGAAGAATTCTAAGTTTTGAGAAGAGGTGTCGCATGTACTTTGGGAAAATTTTTCTGAAGGTAGCTATATGTAAGATGGATGGAGAAGGGGGAGACTAAGCTGGGAGAAAAAGCAGGAACCTATTTTAAAGGTCTAGGCAAGATATATTAGGGGTAACCAGAGGAGTGGTCATGGAAGTGAAGAAGACAAAGTCAATTTCAAAAATATTGAATGTAATTTTGAGAATGTGTCAAATGACTTGATTTGGGGACCAAAGGAGGGAAAATTCAGTAAAGATGCTGATGCTCATGCCTCAGTGATGAGAGGATAGCAGTGACACTGGGAGTTAAGAACATTGGAAGACCAGAAGATTCTGTAGGTGCTGGTGGGTCCTCATACCTGGAGAAGTATGCATTTTGTTTCTTCCTAGTTTGACATTCAACAGTTTGTAAAGAAGTTGAGAACTCGAATTAATAACTTTACAGGAGCTTCATGAGGAGAGGATGGCTGGGCATATCACTTCGTCATTGTCTTAGGCTGCACTTGTTTTTCGTTTAGAAATAAGGAATGGAGTAGAAATGGGCAAGAAAACCAAGTGTCCCACAGTCACTAGCTGTTTGTTCAGGAGTGGCAATTGCTAGCAAATGGACATTCATGAACCTAGCCCCGTCCCTTAGTTGTCAGATAGGGCTGCTGGATTCATCACAGTAAACACTTCTGAGGCTGTGAGGATCAGGATCCAGAGGCTTATCAGGGTTTAATACAGAAAGCCAGTGGTCCATAGTCATAGTACTTCTATTTTTCTTTTCAATTTGTTTCACCTTCGTTGGTGTTCACTTCAGCTGCAATGAACAATTCCCTAAGCCTGTTTTAACTCTCTCGCTCTAACAGAGAGAGTATTTTCATTTTCTACACAGTTCTATGTTGTTTTCAGTGATTTTTTTTTTTGCTTTTGAAAAGGTAACCTCAATCTGTGATAAATCCTATTAGCAAATTTGCTCAAAAGAAACTCTACCAACTCCAGAGTTTTAAGATGAGGATTGCTTGCACTAGTGATCATGGGTTCAAAAAAGCCACAAAAGCCATCAATTAAGAGTTAGAAGGGCCCTTGGGGTCCTCACAGTCATCAGTCTCTTACTACACAAAAGGGGGCAGAGGGCAGGGGAAGGTAACAGACTGTGGATAATGCAGAGCCAGGGCTGGGAACAGGAAGTGTGTTGTGTAACTACGAGTCTGGGATGTTTCACTGTCCTGAGATGACCTGTGCCCCAAGCATTATGCCAGAGACTGGGCAGGATATGAGGTGAGGTCTTTGCCCTCTGAGAATTATATATTTGAACCAAAAGAAAAACAAATCTCTAACATCTTAGAAGGCACTGGCCCTTGTCATTCTTTACAAGTTAGGAAAGCTGTAGATTTATTTTTGCCAGATCATCTCACTCTGAATTTTTTCACAAGATGTACACAGCATCATGACCATTTTACAATCCTTTTCATTATCAAAAACTTAGATTAGGTCCAGAGTTAGTGACTACTGTTATTTAGTTTACAAAAACAAAACAAAAACATGAATTACTTCATCATTTTTTTCTTTTCCTAATTTGTCACATAAATACTGGCAAAATAGTTTTACTTCTATGCTGTACAGGATGTGTCATCAGTAATTACATTTGTCAGGCACTCATCATTGACATTCCTACATGCAAGTTGCTTCTGCACCATGGCATACTTTTGGTTCTAGGGGATATTTGCAATTGTTGACATCTGTTGACACCTACTGTTTAGCTGGGGATTTTTAAAAATTTATTTATTTATTTTTTTTATTGAAAACAAGCATTGAAACGTGTTTATGGGCTGCAGAGTCACTGTGACCAATAGTGTATATATGATCAAGAAACAGGCAAAGCAAATCCCAACCTGCTTATATGGAAAGAATGCATCAAAAACATTTTATTAGCTTTGGTTGGGATTTAAAAAGTGAGCTATTTTCATGTGAAAACATGTTGAAGGACAAAAAAAATTGAGAGAGGAACAGGCTAGCTTAAAAGCCTACTGTTTACATATATTCATGAAAAGAATGTATAAAATATGAACATGGAAGGATACTGAATTATTGGGCAAGTGTAGCATTTGGTGGTTTGGGTACCTGGGAAGCTAAGGAGGGAGAGGTGTGATTTGATGTTGCCTGAATAGGATGAAAAAGGAGGGCTCAGTTGCAGAGGAGAACCCGCTGAGATGTCCAAGCACAGACTGGATCAGCTGTGAAGGCACTGCATTTAGGGTTAGCAAGGCCAAGAGAGTAAGTATAGGTCAGTGGACCAGCAGAAAGCAGAGCTGGAGGGAGCCTGTGACCATCCCTGGGAGGCGCGGGGGTTTGGGGCAGGACAGTAGGTATACCAAACTTACTGAAACAATGAGAATCAGGTTTGGGGGTTTAAATTCTGTGACATGGAATTATAATAAACAATTCATACAAAAGTCATGCCTTCTCTGAGTCTTGCTCTCCTTATTTGTGACATGAGCATAATGAAGATATTCTGAGTTAAGAGAATCAAATGACTATGTGAAAGCCCTTTGTGGCTAGTAACAGAATATATGAAAGACATTTTTGATTTATTATAAATTAAATGTGAAATATGGCTTTCATTTATATGTGACCATTCAGTTCCAATAAAACTGTCAAAATAATTGTAAACTTTAAGTATGCTCATTGCAAGGTGGGAAAGTGACCTGGTTACTTGTTCAAGGGCTTCCCTGATCGGAAAATAGTTCCTAAATTTTGAATAGCAGAACTTGTCTTAGATTCCTTTTATTCCTTAAAACAAGAGGGCATGAGTATATAATGACAATATAAGAAGCAGAATCTATGTATTTCTTTTGTACAGAAATCATCATCATTACCCCACAGCATCAGTAGAATCTATCATCTCTGCAATTTTTATAGACTCATTTGGGAAATGTCATGGTTTATCGGGCACACATAAATCAGCGTTTGCTGGATTTACACCAATCTTCAAATGTCACCTGGTGATGAGGAATAATGTTGAGTCGACTCCTGTGTATGTGAGTCTAAATAAAAGCAAGTGAAGAAATTGACCAAAATTTGAGAGAAAAATTACCTGAGCTAGGAATAGATAGCACTGGGTGTAAGAAATTAAAATTTTCTTAAAATGTCAGTTCAAACACAGCAGGGCACATACTCTTTTATGTATTAAGCAATATCAGTTTTGAACTATTGCTCTTCATAAATGTTCCCAGAGTTCTAGGATTCTCTCTATTCATCTGTGCTATCTCCTGCATTACATACTCAAATTCTGCTGTATCAGCCACAATAGGTTGGATTATGCCACAGTGGTGACACACCCCCCATCTCAGTACATCATTATATAAATAAACACAGGTTTATTTCTCCAGTCATGCCATAGCCCCATCGTGGCCTCACCGTTGTTTCCATTTAGTGAGGAGGAAGTCCCTTTGGCCTATGGTGAGCTTGTCAAGGCCAATCCTGACAGGAGGAAATGTTAGTGAATGTAGCCTGTGAATACTGACTGCGAGTGAGGACAATGAAAATGAAGAGGAATAATTGCAATCTACAGACTTGAGGCCATCATCCTGGGTTGATGGCCTTGGCAGGGCCTTAGAAAGCAGTCAGGCTGAGAGAACAGCCTCCATTCAGTCATTACTTCCATTTCGTGGCAAAAGCAAATCATGCAGAAATTTCTGCATTTAAGAGAGCAGGCATGTGGGAAATTAACTGTGAACCCTTTGATCTGTCCTTCAAGTATTATCTAGAGTGGCCCCATCTCCATGAAGTGGTCCCTTATCCTCCAGTGACAAGTTGGGACACATGTACTTTCTCCTCTTTTTCATGGCATGGTCTTCATCTTATATTCTGGCTATTTGTGACTACTATGATCTGAATATTTATAATTCATAAGTGATGGTATTGAGAGGTGATTAGGTTATAAGGACAGTGCCCTCATGAAAGAGAGCTCAGAGACATCTCTCATACTTTTGTCAGATGAAGATATAAGGAAAAGTCAGCAACTCCAACCTGGAAGAGGGTTCTTACCAGAACCTGGCCATGCTTGACACCCTGATCTTGGACTTTGAGTCTCCAGAACTGTGAGAAATATATTTGTTTTTTCCTATAAACTATCCAACCTGTTGTATTTTGTTTTAGCAGTGTGAGTGAACTAAATCAGTGAATGTCTTATATTTCTCCTGATCAGTAGTAGATGAGTTTTTTGGAGGTATAGATCATATCTTATTAATTGACCTATCTTTTGTAATAAACATTTTGCTTGGAATAGCATTTAATATTTTTAATGAGTTAATGGGTCTGAATTTAGATGAATTAATCCTTTTAATAAATTCTGGGGGAAAAAAGGCTTTTGTGTCTCTATACATGTATAATAGAAGGCATCTTACGTCCTTTATGCCCGTATTCTGAATTATGTGAAAGGACAGTTGTCTTAACAGGAATGTAGAGGAATCTTCCCCTTATTCCATATTCTTACTTTCATGTATTAAGTAGGGAACTAAGGAGTGGGTGAGAATATTGTAAATGCTGAATCACCTGGGAGGAGATAAGAAGTGCTATATTTTATCATGACTTATTTGGCTTTAGATTGTGCAAGATGCTTAAGGGCTCTGTATTATAGCCAGATGGGTGCTGCTAATGACCACAGCTAGCAGAGAATCTTGTTATCAACTCAGGTCTGAGCAAATGAGGTTCTCTTTATCTGTCAGTATTTTCAATCCTTCCTATTTCTAATTCTATTTTTGTTGTTGTTTGAGAGCAATGTTAGCTTTACAGCAAAATTAACTGGAAAATATAGAATTCCCATATAACTCTCCTCTCTGGTCCTAATAATTTTTATGTTATTTCTCCATACAATTCAATAAACAGGTTGGTTTCTAGGCAGCAGGTTGGGTTAGTCCTTTACTAGGCTTGCTAAGGTTTGATAGGAGAAAAACAAGATTAAAAAAATTGGCTGCTTTTGAGATAATGAAAATAAGGAGACAAATGGTTATGTGGTGGTAGGGTGGGTAGGTAGAGGTTGCTGCTAAGCAGAGCCTTGGGGAAAATTGTTCACCTCAGTGACTGGACTGGATGATGGGTTTAAGGAGGTGGGAATGTGGGTTGAGTGTGGGCTGGGGAGAAGGTTTAACTGAAAGAAGACTAAAAGTTTTAAATACAATCCCATAACCTTCTTTTCCCCAGTTACCTCTCTTCATCTTTGCCCTAATCCTTGCTATTTATCTTTCCAGCTTTCTTGCTTTTTTTTTTCTTAGAAGCCAAAAATCTCTCCCCACTACACAGATTCAAAAGCTGTGTTTGTCAGTGTGAGACTTTTCTTCTACTCTTAGGTAGCATTTCCCTGGAGTGACACCCCATCATCAATGGCTAATACTATTTCAAATGCCAAATCCTCCTTGGTGCTGGAAGTTGTGCTTAAATAATACCAATATACATTTCATTTGAGTCATTGTAGCTATACGTGCAAAGGCTCAGAGTATTGCATTAAACTTAAAACATGTATCAAAGAAGGATAACTTCAATGTATTCTTTCTGTAAATCTTAAACCATCCTATCACTAATGCATGTAGGTAGTTACATAGGACCATGTCTTGAAGTAGCACTTCATAATTTACTTTTTAAATTATTTTTAAAATTTTTGAGATGGGGTCTTGTTAGATTGCTCAGACTGGCCTTGAACCAGTGATCCTGCATCTTCAGCCTTGTGAGTACCTGGGGTTGCAGGCACACATCACCAAACCTGGCCATATTTTAATACACAGTGGTTCTTAACTTATGTACCAGATCCTTAGGAATGTACATTCTATCAACTTAACACACTGATTTCATATAGGCTGAGAATAGTTGAAATATAAATAAAACAAGTACAGATTTGACAATGTATATATTAAAAAAATGTTGAGTTTGGGCACAGAAAACAATAGAATGCACAGTCAAGAGATTCATACCTTTGAATACAAGTATCTAAAATGCCTATTGAAAATACATGTTTTAATGGGTAGGAGACTTCCAAGGACCAGTCTGGAAGAATGCACAGAATTAGCATTTATCTGACATGGGCAGCCAGTTCAGCATGTGCTAGCTGACAAGATAGACTTAGCGTACTGTTACTGAGTTTTTAATGGGCTAATTTCCATGGTTATTTTACCTTTTCTTGTTTTTATTTTATATTTTATTTATTTATTTATTTTCCTGGACATCAGAATGAAGACAAAATCTTTTCACTGAATAGACTGTAGAGCTTTGAATTTTGAGAAGGGGCTTTTCTGTTCCCCTGTTCTCTTCCAGTAAGTCACTGGGTCTGTGACAGGAGTCCATCCAGATCCAGCACAGTTACTTTCCAGGCAGAATTTTCCTCATTTTTGTAAAAGTTTAAAACCTGGTGTTATCATTTAACACGATTATCAGCAGAGTTTAATTTGTAAGTGTCCTAATTTCAAGTGGCGGATGATACCTGAGGACAGGTAGATACAAAGCACTGAAATTGCATTTGAGTGCATAAGACTACTGGGGCAGAGGTTAAGTGGGGGAGTGAAGAAAAGAGAGTAGATCACTCTAAAAGGGAAAGGGAAGATGCTTAATGAGTCTGTGTGCAGAGCACAGTCAGACGCTTTGCAGATCATATCTTGTTTGCTTCTTTCTTAAAGAATGTTATGGGCTGGGATTGTGGCTCAGCGGTAGAGCGCTCGCCTAGCACGTGGGTGACCCGGGTTCGATCCTCAGCACCATGTACAAACAAAAAACGCATTGAATAAAACGCATTGTGTACAACTAAAAGCAAATAAATAAAAATATTAAAAAAAAGAATGTTATTTTTACTTGTTTGTAATAGTTACACATAACATTAGGATTTATTTTGAAATAATTATAAATGCATGGGGTATAGTTTGCTCCAATGAAGTCCTCTGTACTTACCCTTGCCTTTCTTCTGTTCCCTTTTCTCTACTGATCTATCTATTTACATTCTTTTAAAAAATTGGTGTCTGTGGATATACATAATGATGAGATTCACTGTATTTTGTACAGCATTATGTCATTGACAGTGATGGAAGAAGAAGATGAGGTTGAGCAAGATTAGGGAACATCACGAGCATCATGCAGCCATACAGATCCAGAGTTCACAGGTTTATCTACCAGAATTCCAGAGCTCAGTCTTCTACATTCTCTTCTGCCTGTGGTGAAAAGCTTTTCAGAGCCCCTAAGCCCCCACCCCCTCAAAAAAAAAAAAAAAAAAAAAAAAAAAAAAGAAAGAAAGAAAGAATAAAAAGTTGAGCCAGGATTTTAAAGTTTGGGGAAAAAGATTCCTGGGAAGGAGGTTGAGATCCTTGGCTTTAGTTTTATTCATTCCAACGTTGCTCTTCTTGAGCCAGTATGTGAACTGCTGAAGCTGACAATCAGTTTCATACCCAATATTTTGCTAGGATCTTAGGGACACATCATAATGAGACAGTGCTTAGCATTAGAACTTTAGAAACTTTTCTTTTGGGACAGAGAATTAGAATTAGAAGCTGGCTAAATGGAGTGGCATAAATTGTGCTTCCTCTCTTGTGGGTTGTGGATGCATGGTGGAGGAAAGAGTACAATCTCTGTGCCTGTAGGTTTTATTTCTTATGGAATGCTGAAAGTATAAGTACTTCCATGTAGGGTGAGATCATGATTTTTTAAATTCTATTTTGAGACAGGGTCTTCATAAGTTGCCGAGGTTGGTCTTGAACTTGTGATCCTCCTGCCTCAGCCTCTTAAGTAGGTAGGACGATAGGTGTGTACCACTGGGACAGGCACAGATCATGATTATTTTGGTGTTAAAAGAGACTACTGGAAAACTTTAGTATAGAAAACATCCCCCCCCACTTTTTTTTCAAGAAAAGAATTTAGTAGATCAGAAAGGAATGAAGTCAAGGTACACTGAAGTCAAGGGGGAACAGGTGGCATTTGAATTGGGTCTGAAAGGTTGAGAAGGATTAGAAAGAGAAAAAGGAATGAGAAGTTACAGGTGGGGACTTCAATAGACAGACATAACCCTAGTCGGATTTATCTCATTCAGAAATTTCTATCTTATCCAATTCCAGAAGAAATTGAGATAGGTTTTTAAATGTACCTATTATTGCCACTTAAAATAGTGTTAAATAATAGTGAGAAATTGGCCTTATATTTGACAAGGAAATATGAGAGTTCAGTAAGTGGAAGAATTCTAACTCTTCAGGTGATACATGATTTTGTCTTCTCCCAAATTACAAGATATTAAAGACACAGTGGGAATGATGTATTTAGTAGTAATTTTAGGAAAAAAACAGAACTCATCTTGTGGTTCTGTTTCCTTTTTGAAAAAGTTATTGAATTTTGAATTGACAAATAATAGGTATATATATTTGTGTGGGTATACTGTGATGTTATAGTCTAAGTGTACATCATGGGATGATTAGATCGAGCTAATTAACATATCTATCACCTCAGGTACTTGTCATTTCTTGAAGTTAGAACATTTAAAATCTACTTTTAAAAGTGCCTTTTTAATTTCTTTACTGATCCTTGAATTCCTTTTAATTCAGTCAGTGAGTCGAGGGAATGATCATTTACAGAAGATTTTATGGGCCATACCGAATTTGATTCACATATGAACATATTTCATTGTTAAGCATTTGGTCCTGTGGCTAAAGATAACTTAAAGTGAATTTTGGAAATGCAGTCTAGTGGTGAGCCTTGAAAGATAGGGGGCTGGGTTGGTGCATTGGATAGAAATTTAGTGGTAGTCAACACAAGAAAATCCTTTCTAGTTGATGCAGACATTTTATGCCAGTGTTTGAGGCTAGATCCAAATACTTTTAATGTCAGATATTTGTGTTGAAAATGCTCTTCATTTGCCACAGAGAGTCATTTCACTCTGATTAAGCTGGGTGGAGGTGAGGGGGTAGGTGCTTTTGTTAAGAACCAGCTTTTCTCCCCCTCAAATTTGTCTTTGTGCTTCTCTTCATTTCCTTTGTTTTCCACATCCATCATTTGATAATAAGAATGGTGGCAGTGAGGAGAGTTCCAGGAGATTCTAGAGGTTTTCAAAGCATCCTTATCTCTAGCATGCTGTCTCTAACACCCCACCTTCCTCCCTGATGTGCAGGCGGGCCCAGACAAACCTGTTCTGGTGCCCCTGGACACTAGGCCAGCTTGCAGATACAGGGCTGGGGGCATCAGATTCAGCATCTTCCCCCCACCTCTTCATACATCTTGGCTGACCTACATCTAGTTTCTTATTTTCCTCTAAGCAGTGAATTCCTAATCTCTAATTTCTAGCATCAGTTTTCCCCAAAAAGACTGAAATCACTTAACATTATTATTTCAGCTCCTTTGTTTTTCTTTCTTTGCTATTTTTGTGTTTTATCCTTTTTGAGAGACTCGGCAAAGCATTTAAAGTATAGTTGATATGATAAATCTATTATCTAGGGGATGAAGAAATTTACAAAGTACAAAAATAGGCATGAATGAATAAAAATGCTAGAATTTGATTTAACAAATTATAGGAATCTTATGAATGATTTTCTATGGGGAATGTGGTATTTTGGACAAGACTCTTCTGGAAAGAGGTTTATGAGATTTTGTAGGGGTGGGGGGTAATACCAGATGTCATGACTAAATTTTCCTCTAATTGGAAAAGAAAGCATACTGGTGATGTTTCAAGTGGTGTTTATCTTTGGAGATAGGGACCTTTCCATGTGGTATTGGCAGTAGCCATGTGAGTGATTAAAAATGAGTGGGAGGTAAAAATTGCCAAGAGCTTTTACTATATGACAACTATACAAATCCTTCTTGTTATAAAACCACTTGACTCTTGGTAGTGTGTGAATTTCCCATTCCTCAAGTCTAGATTGGTGGTGTCTCCAGGATTTCTATGGGAGAAGACTTTCGGTCATCAAAAATGGTGGCACTGTCAGGGTGGGGTTCCAGGAAGGTTTGGGGGCTTGTTCAAAAGTTGTGTTTGTTGCTGAAGTAGATTTCTTTTAGAATGTTATTGATCAATAAAAATACTAGTTTGCTTAGCACAGAAATGAGGAGACCTTAATTATTTATATCTAATAATGGTTTCAGGGTGTGTTGGGGACACTGCTGTAAGGAGATGAGGGGGCTGACCTCATCCTCATTGCTGCTTCTGTAGGCCGAGATGTGTAGCTAACATTAAAAATGTTGTCTTTGAGGATGATTTTTTTTTTTAAAATTCTTATTCTAAAATATTGGTTTGTCCCATTCTTCTTGTTTTCTTTCTTCCACAATAAGAGACAAATAGGAAAGAATGTCAAGGGATCTTGGGAATCTCCTGGTCCAGTCTCTTCGTCCTATAGTAAACTAACGTGAAAAGTGATTGAGTTGGTCTCTGATGACCTCTTTACTGCTCCTAATATGGATTCTCTAATTTTTCTCAGTTGATAGAACTCACTGAAAATACCCTACCACCTCTTGCCATTGATAAATTCCTTAAAGAGTGGTCATGTGATTAACTTCTAACTAAGAAGGCAAAGTGGTGTATAGTTTGTCTCAGGTGCTTTTAAGAGGGGTATGTTCTTCATCCTCATTTCCTGTTCTGCTGCTGGAATATCTTAGAACCTTAAAGTAATGGCTGGAGCACTGGCTTCCATTTTAAACGATGAAGATAAGAGTCACATCCTTGGATGGTGCATTGCAGCTGAGAGCTTGGAGGAGGCTGAGTCCTGATGATAGTGACTGGAGAACTGCTTGCTGTATTGGCACTGGAATCCCTAATGCAGGACTTCTGTCATGAAAGAGAAAAAACACTTCTAACTTGCTTAAACCACAGTTATTTTGGGTTTTTCCATCACATAAGTCATGCTGTACCTACTAGATTTTATTGCCATGAATTCAATACTTCCTTATCTCTTGTTTGCTGTCAAGCTCTATGCTATGTGCCAGCAGTGCAGAGATAAATAAGACATAATACTCACCTCAACAAGCTCGCAGACCAATAGGGGAGACTGACATGTGAACAGACAACAAGAAGACAGTCACAGCAGCACAGGCAGGTACAAGTGCTGTGGTAGAGCGAAAAGGGAGCTGAACTGATTCTGTTTTTAGGTAATGGGGAGAGATCACAAGATGGGGTCCCTGAGCTGGCTCTTGAATGATTGGAATTCTCTAGGTAAGAATGGGGCAGATGGGGTGGGAGAACTACATTTCCACTGGAGAAAACCTGGATAAAGACCTGAAGAGGTACCACACATTAGGGGAGCACTAAGGACTTTAGGGCTGGTAGAAATTAGAGTTGCTGAGAGCAATAGGTGATCATGTGATGAAGAGATCATCATATCTGGTAGAAATATTTGTCATGTCTTAATTTACTTTGGTCCAGGGTGGGAAAAGGGTACCTGTTGGAAGCTGTGTATAAGTTATGAGTTTGTTTGAGCCATCATAATGTAGCAAGGCTACTTTTCTGGGAACTCCTGGGTAAAATTCCTTGAGAAAACCCAGATCATGCTGGCTCCCTGCCTTAGCTCATAGCCCTAGGTTCAAACACAACCACCTGGAGGTAGGCGTAACCTGCCAAACCCCCAATAACTTTTTCCCCAAGAAGCCTGCCACACTGAAACCTTTTGATATATTTCCCCTTAAATAAAGGATTTGGGTCTTTTTCCCTTGTTCAGTTCCTGTTCCTATCAGAACTGGAAAACCCACCAGGGGCCCCACTTTTAAAACTATTTTCTGTCTATTGTCTTCTGTTCCTTATTGATTATTTTCAGCCTTTTTATTTTCCTAGTCAGTTCACACCTCTAAGCAGAAATCTGCTCTACCAGGGTGCTGGTAACCCTGGCAGGTACCACCTGTGTCTTGAGCATCAGCACTTCCATAAGATTTTGTATTTTGGAACACTTGATGCTTTTAATGAAAGGGTTAACATTTACTCAGCACTCATTGTGTTCCAGAAGTATGTATTTAATATGTATTATCTCATTAAATACAACACCTTTCAGAAATGAGTACCATTATCACAACCACTTTACAGATGGAAATACAAAGGCTTAGAAACAAAGACTAATTTGTCCAACATTATGTATTTAGCAAGTAATTAAGCTGGGATTCCAATTAAAGTTTCTCCACTTCCAGAGGCCAACCTTTTAACTGCTGGGATTTAATTTATTTTTATGTCTGTCCATCAATATACTTGCTATCTCCCTATCAATGAATGCTCAATTTCAACAAAAGAATATCACTTATTTGAACATTTGACACATTCATTATGAGTAATCCTGCTGATACTTTGAAGTTGTTATTTCAAGGGATTCAGTACTTGAGAAGTGGGCCCCATCATTCAAACATTGATCATTAACATGGCAACTCGAAATTACTATTAGACTGAATTTGAAAATTTGTAAAAATATACCTATATTTATGGGTATCTCTTTATTTGTATGCCTCTATATCTGTCATCTTATCACAGGAATGTCAGCCTAGAAGAAACTCATCTAGTAACTCTCTCAAGCTATAGGAAAAAAAAAATTCGATGTTCTAAGACTTAGATGAATTTCTAAATTTTGGGCTTTTTGGTGAATGGATTGTCATTAATAAATACCTATGGAGAATATATGAAGCACAGGCATAATTTATTGATTTGATGATGCAGGTAACTCAGACACTTGGAAGAGGAGGAAGCATTTACAAAAGCATAAATAAGGCAGTTTAGTGGAGATGCTGACAGGATTATGAGGCTAGATCTGTGGGATCCAAGGAATTACTACCCACCAAACAGTGTTTTGATTTGTCAGGAGGGGGCAGACTCCTAAATGAAATTGGAAACATGCAAGCTGATTCTAGAAGGTGTTAGAATCCTCTTGTGACAGAGGCAGGTCTATGATAAAAGAGCAAGCAATGGAAACTCTGGGTCTGTTATGGAATCCTACATCTGTGCCTCTAGTCTTGTGTCAGTATCATGACAAAATATTTAACACTTCATTACATTCTGGCCTCTATTATTTTGTGATTATGTTCTTGTAAAGCTTAAACTTCAAAAAGATTGGAAGTTCCTTGAGGATACTGATTGTATATTTGCTTTGGTCTATTTTATTGGCTTTGGTTTTTATATTTTCATGGTTTCTAGAACAAACTAAGTGCTAGCTATTTCTGTTTAACTCCCCCAAACTTGAGACAATTAGCCTGTACACCACATGAAAAATAATTTACAAAAACAAAATAAGAAAAAATTTATTGTTTTGATCCCCTTATTTTTCAAATTTTCATTTATTCATTTCATACCTACATATAGAATCTTGCCTACCTTGATGTAGAAACAGCCTCTCCAAGGAAGCAAGAGGTCTTGGTGGAAGTAAATGCATAGAGAACTGATATCGGGTAGAAAAGAGAGTGCTCTGTGATTCCTTGTTAGGGTGCTCAGGCTGGGGCTTTCATAACAGTGAGTAAACTAGTTTCTGCCCCTCTCTCTTCTTAAAAACCATCCAAAGCAACAGGCTGAATAGGCAACAAAAGTAAAACTATTGGTACAATGAACATGGGCTGCTATTTATAATCTTGTGTTATATTGCATCATGGCAGAAGTGAGGAGAGTCAAATGTAGATTCCCCTTTGGTTGGTGTGATGGTTAATTTTATTTAGTCAACTTTGATGGGGCAAGGGATGCCTCGCTAACTGGCAAAACATTATTTTGGGGTGTGTCTGTCCAGGTTTTTCTGGAGAGATCAGCATTTGAATTGGTAAATGGAGCCCACTAATGTGAGCTGAGACACCCATCTTCCCTTCCTTTGCACGCTGGTGCTTCTGGCTCTTAGTCCTCTGGACTTGAATGAGTACATACACTATAGCACCTTTCACCCTTCTTTCTCATGGGCCTTAAACTTGGGCTGAATTGCATCACTAACTTTCCTGGGCTCCAGCTTGCAAACAGTTTACCAGTCTCCATAATTGTGACACATTTTCCATGATAAATTTGTCTGTCTCTCTCCTCTTTCTGTATATGTACACACATACACACACACACACACACACACACACACACCCCACACACCCCTGATATCCTGATATGTGTATGTGCATAGACAGATAGATCCTATTATTTGTTTCTCTGGAGAACTCTGATATAGTTGGGTGTTAATTAACATTCTGACCAGAAATAAGACAATTTACACCCACAAATGTGGAGATAACCCTTGAAGTTATCTGCTTTGAAAACCTGCATAAAAAGTGATTATAATCCCAAGCTTCAATATATGCAGTTATCCATCCCTCTTCCCACTCCCACAGGAGCCACAAAATGATTCTAATATTGGGAATGGAGGAGGAAGGGATTAGATGTCGTTTTGAAAATGGAGGAATTAGGGATTAGGTCTGTCTGCTGAATGGAAAGCCCTGGGGCCATTTTTTTTTAACCCATCTCCAGAATTCTAGCAGCCATGTTATTTATGCCCTCCTCCTCCATTTATTCAGCAGAGATTCAGTGGTATCTTCCTACTTCTTGCACCTCTGCTGCCATGACCCATTTCTAGTCCCTAGCAACTAAAGTGGTAATAGCCAGCCTAGCAGTTGACTGCTCCAGACCTTCCTGATGATGGCCATCTTCATTGGTGGTTCCCAGGGCTGTGCCAGTTAAGTGTTTTGAATGTGTCGCCTTCTGCTTTCACCATATCTCCTGGTGAATGGAGGGATTTTTCTCTGGAGAGTCTTTTCCACAGAAAGACTTGTGGATACTGACATTTGTATTTGTAGATAGAGCCTCAATAAGAATGCCAGGTGGTCACACCATCACCCTGTGATCCAGACTAGTTTAAAAGCTCTACCAATCACAATATAGAACATTCAATCAATTTTAGTCTGCATAAAAACAATGATACTCAAAAAGTATCTGATATGAAAAGAAGAAATCAAATATTAGTAAAAAGACACTGAAGGAAAAAGAAGAGGTAGAGCACAAAATGTTTTAAAATCATATAATCAATATTCACTGAGAATAAAATGTATTCCTTCCTTGAAACACAAACACTATTCTTTTTTTTTGTAAATATTTATTTATTTGTTCTAGTTGTACACAATGCCTTTATTTTTATGTGGTGTTGAGGATCGAACCTGGGCCGCGCAAGTGCTAGGTGAGCGCTCTACTGCTGAGCCACAACCCCAGCCCATGAACACTATTCTGTTTTTTTTTTTTATAAGTGTTTTTTTTAAAAAAATATTTATTTATTTGCTTTTTAGTTGTACACATGCGTTTATTTCTATGTGGTGCTGAGTATCGAACCTGGGCCACGCAACTCGCTAGGCGAGCGCTCTACCGCTGAGCCACAACCCCAGCCCACAAACACTATTCTTAATAAAAATAGACAATAAGCAAATCCTTGGAAATAAAAAAAATAAGTTCTAAAATATAAAAATTCAGCAGACCTATTAGAAGAAAATACTTAGAATGTCTACTAGCTTGATGAACTGAAAGAAAGATATGAGAGATTAAAGAAAATAAGAAAACTTCTGAGAGGAAGAGTTTCAGAAAAGAAGATTAGAGGAACTACTGGGAAGAAAGTTATCAAAGAAATTTTGTTTCCTGGAGCAAATGGACATGAGTTCTCAGAATGCAGAAGTCTAGCAAATTCCTAGCTCAGTGACTGACCATGTTTGTGAAATTTGAAACAAACACAATAAAGAGACAATTTTTAAAGATTCTTGAGAGAGGAAACCAGGACATATGTAAGTACCAATGACATCCCATTTGTTAATACTAACACTGGAAGCAACATCTTCAAAATTCTGAATAAAAGTAATTTTCAACCTCTAATTCTAAATCCAGTTTCTTGACAAGTTACTTGGAAACATGAAAATAATCTACAATTCTTAAGTGCCTTTTTCAAGAAGTTACTGGAAAAAATGCCTCCATGTCTGAGTTCAGGTTCCAGTTTTACCACTCATAGCATGGGAAATAGGACAATTTGCTTACTCACCTACCACTCCAGTTTCTTCATCTGTGAAATGGGGATAATGTTAGTTTCTGTATCATTGAGTTGACGTCAGAATTAAGTGATAAATAAGTGTCCGAAATAGTGTATAGCATATAGTTAAGCATTCAACAAGAGTTAGTTGTTACTTGTCATTATGAATGCTGTTATAATGAAACAGGTTTTATTTAGGTAGGAAATTGTACCATGAGGCATACTTAAAAAGCTGTTCATAGGTATGGGAGGGTCAGTCACATAGTTGAACAAAATCGACTGAAAAAAGAGAGATGATTATTGATAGGAAAAACTGTTCAGGCCGGGCGTGGTGGTGCACACCTGTAATCCCAGCACTTGGGAGGCTGAGGCAGGAGGATCGCGAGTTCAAAGCCAGCCTCAGCAATGGCGAGGCACTTAGCAACTCAGTGAGACCCTGTCTCTAATAAAATACAAAAAAGGGCTGGGGATGTGGCCCAGTGGTTGAGTGCCTGAGTTCAATCCCCGGTACCAAAAAAAAAAAAAAAAAAAAAAAAAAAAAGAAAAAAAAACTGTACAAAAATAGAAATGTTAGTACACAGGGCTGGGGATATAGCTCAGTGGTAAAGCACTTACCTAGCATGTATGAGGTCTGTTGTCAATCCTCAATACTGCAAAAACACACAAAAAAGAAATGTTAGTTTACCAGTTGGCTCAGTAGGAAGCAATACTACCACATTCATTATGAATAATAAGTGAAAATAGTAAATGATTATGTTGGGAAGATGAGCATATGGGTTTAGATGAGAAAAAAATTCTTATGTACTATAAGAAATCAACAGAAAAATTTAAAAATTGAGTATAGAAAGAGCACTATAATAGTTTCATTGAAAACTATATAAAGATGGATGTGTGTGTGTGTTCAACATGGGGTCTGACTTAAATATCACCCAGACTGGCTTTGAATTCCCTGTCTTAATTGATCTTCCCTCTTCAGCCTCTGAAATAGCTGGGCTATAGGTTCATGCCACCAATTTGACTTATATTGCTTATTTTAAAAAAGCTACAACTGAGGATTTTTTAAACAAAAGTGGTAATTTTATTATTATTAACTACTATAAAATTGCTATTTTAAATAACCATTATTAAAATTGCTAGAAATTATCTCAAGATCTCAAGTTGGAATGATTTTGTTCATTCTATAATATGTAAATGAGTTGAAACAAGAGGAGTCATAAGATTCATACATCTTCACTTCTACTTTCAATATTTTCTTTCTTAAAAATTCTTTCTAGTTGTATATAATAGAATTTATTTTAATATATTTATACAAGTATTGAATATATCTTATTCTAATTAGGAGCTCAGTCTTGTGGTTGTACATCATGTGGAGATTCACTGTAGTGAATTCATATATGTACACAGGAAAATTATGTCAGATTCATTCCACTATCTTTCCTATTCCTGTCCCTACTCTTTCCTTTCCCTTTATTCCTCTTTGTCTAATGCACTGAACTTTGATTCTTCTCCTCTCCCCTTGTGGGTTAGCATCCACATATCAGAAAGCACATTCAGCCTTTGATTGATGGGATTAGATTATTTCACTTAGCATGATAGTATCCAGCTCCATCCATTTATTGGCAAATATCATAAAGTCATCCTTCTTTATGGCTGAGTAATATTCCATTGTATATATATATCACAATTTCTTTATGATTTATTTGTGAAAGGGTATATAGATTGGCTCCATAGCTTACGTATTGTAAATTGTGCTGCTATAAACATTGATGTGGCTGCATCACTGTAGTATGCTGATTGTAAGTCCTTTGGGTATAAATTGAGGAGTGGGATCACTGGGTCAAATTGTGGTTGCATTCCAAGTTTACTCAGGAATCCCCATACTGCTTTCCAGAATGGTTGCACCAATTTGCAGTCCTAACAGTAATATATAAGTGTCCCCTTTTCCCCACTTTCTCACCAACGTTTGTTGTTACTTGTATTCTTGATAATTGCCATTCTCACAGGGGTAAGATGGAATCTCAGTATAGTTTCAGTTCCCATTTCTCTATTTGTTAGTGATGTTGAACATTTTTTCATATAATTGTTGACTATTTGTGTTTGTTCTTCTGTGAAGTGCCTGTTCAGATCTTGGCTCATTTATTGATTGGATTATTTGCGTGTGTGTGTGTGTGTGTGTGTGTGTGTGTGTGTGCGCGCGCGCGCGCGTGTGTTTTGTTTTGTTTTGTTTTTGGTATTAAACTTTTTGAATTCTTTGTATATTCTGGAAATTAATGTGTTATCTGAGGTTCAGGTGGCAAAGAGTTTCTTCCATTCTGTAGGCTCTCTCTTCATGCTCTTAGTTGTTTCCTTTGCTGTGAAAAAGCTTTTTAGTTTGATACCATCCCATTTATTGATTTTTGATTTTACTTCTTGCACTTTAGGAGTCTTGTTGAGGAAGTCAGTTCCTAAACTGACAGTGTTGGGCCTACATTTTTTTTCTGGTAGGCACAGGAGTTCTGGCCTAAGATGTAGGTCTTTGATCCACTTTGAATTGAGTTTTGTGCAGGGTGAGTGATAGGGAGTTAAACTTCATATTTAACTACTACATATGGATTTCCAGTTTTTCCAGAACCATTTGTTGAAGAGGCTATCTTTCCTCCAATGTAGGTTTATGGCACCTTTGTCTAGTATGAGACAACTGTATTCGTGTAGTTTTGTCTCTGTGTCTTCTATTTTGCACCATTGGTCTTCATGTCTGTTTTGGTACCAGTACCATGCTGTTTTAGTTACTATTGCTCTGTAGTATAATTTAAGGTCTAGTATTGTGATGCCTCCTGCTTCACTTTTCTTGCTGAAGACGGCTTTGACTCTTCTGGGCTATCTTTTCTCCAAAGTATGTTTTTGGTGCCTTTGTCTACTATGAGGCAACTGTATTTATGTGGGTTTGTGTCTGTGTCTTCTATTCCATTGGTCTTCATGCCTGCTTTGGTGCCAATACGATGGTGTTCTTATTATTATAGTTCTATAGTATAATTTAAGTTCTTGTATTGTGATGCCTCCTGCTTCACCTTACTTGCTGAGGATTTCTTTGGCTATTCTGGGCCTCTTATTTTTCCCAATGTATTTCATGACTGCCTTTTCTATTTCTATGAAGAATGTCATTGTAATTATTAATTCTTCCTATCCAAGAGCATCAGAGATCTTTCCATCTTCTAAGGTCTTCTTCAATTTCTTTCTGTAGTGTTCTGTAGTTTTCATTGTAGCGGTCTTTCACCTTTTTTTTGTTAGATTGATTCTCAAACATTTTATTTTTTTTGAAGCTATTGTGAATGGGATAGTTTTCCTAATTTGTCTTTCAGCTGATTCATCATTGTGTTGTGATCTATTTGATTCTTGATATTTAGAAGGGTTTATTTGATATATGTAGATGTTCCATTGTTTGGAGCATAAATATTCATGACTGTTATTTCTTGTTGTTGTATAATTCTTTTAAGCAGTATGAAATGACCTTCTTTGTCTCTTCTGATTAACTTTGGCTTGAAGTTTACTTTATCTGATGTGAGAATAGAAACACCTGCTTATTATGAGATGCATGTGAATGATAAGTTTTTCCCCATTCTTTCACCTTCAGTCTGTGAATGTCTTTATTTATGAGGTGAGTCTCTTGGAGACAGCATATTGTTGGTCTTGTTCTTTTTAATCCAATTTGCTAACCTATGTCTTTTGATTGATGAGTTTAGTCCATTTATAGTCAATATTATTATTGAATGATGATTTTTATTCCCTGTCATTTTGATTAATTTTAGTTTTAATTGACTTAGTTTCTCATTTGATTGACTATTCTAGTGTATTTCCTCACTCTGCTGATTTTCATTCTCATTTTTTATTTGTTCTTTGTGAAATATTTTGTTTTAGAGAGCAGACTTTCTGTTGTAAATTATTTTAAGTTTTGTTTATGATGGAAGGTTTTTATTTTGTCTTCAATTCTGAAGCTTAATTTTTCTGGGTATAGTACTCTTGGTTGGCATCCATTTTCTGTCAGAGCTTGGTAAATACTATTCCAAGACCTCCTAACTTTTAGGGTCTGGGATAAGAAATCAGCAGAAATTCATATTGGTTTACCTCTCAGTGTGACCTGTCATTTTCTCCAGCAGTTTTTAAAAATTCCATCCTTGTTCTTTGTGTTAGACATTTTCATAATAATGTGCCTTGGTATATGTCTGTTGTAATTTTGTATTTTTGGAGTCCTGTAAGCCTCCTATATTTGATTTTCCATTTCATTCTTAAGGTTTGAGAATTTTATGATATTATTTCATTAAAAATATTGTGTATTCCTTTAGTTTGTATTTCAGAGTGTTCATCTATCCTGATGAATCTTAAATTTGGCCTTTTCATATTGTCCCATATTTCTTGAAAATATTGTTCATGGTCTCTTAACATCTTTTCTCCATGGTCATCTTTATTTTTAAGAGTTTATATTTTTTCTTCATTGCCTGAAACTCTTTCAAGTAGTCTAGTCTATTGGCGATGCTTTCCATTGAATTTTTAATTTGCTTTATTGATTCCCTCATTTCAAGGATTTTTGCTTTTTTTTCTCTACCTCTTTATTGAAGTGATCTTTTACTTCCTATATTTCCTCTCTGATTTCACTGCTTACATTGTCTTTTACCTTGCATATCCATTTAACTATGAACTTTCTAAATTCCTTCTCTGACATTCCTACATTGTGATGTCAGTAGATTTCTATTATTGAGGCATTTTGGTTTATTTTGGGATAATTTGTTCCCTTGCTTTTTCATGTTGTTTGCATGTCTACCCATTTATCAGTATGAATCTGAGGCAGCAAGAGTTTCTACCCTATGAACTTATAATGTATCTGAAGGTTTCTAGTACCTCAGGGTTTAGGAGGAGACAAATAATATATCAACCAATGCAAACAATATACAGCATTAATCTAAATAATTAATCTATACTATGACATCTACCATATTAATTGGCACAATAAACAGAAATGGTATGATAAGCAATTTCCAACAGTGAAACAGTAAGTTTGCAAAGGGGTTTGCAATTTCAAAAGGTGAACAGGGAGTTTTGATCTCTAAAATATATAAAGAACTAAAATTTCTTAATAGCAAACAAAAAACAAACAAACAAACAAACCAAACCAAATAACCCAATCACTAAATGGGCCAAGGAACTGAACAGACAATTCTCAGAAGAAGATATATAATCAGTCAACAAATACATGAAAAAATGTTCAACATCTCTGGCAATTAGAGAAATGCAAATCAAAACTACTCTACGATTTCATTTCACTCCAGTCAGAATGTCAGCTATTAAGAACACAAACAACAATAAATGTTGGAGAGGATGTGGGGAAAAAGGCATACTCATACATTGCTGGTGGGACTGCAAAATGGTACAGCCATTATGGAAAGCAGTATGGAGATTCCTTGGAAAACTGGGAATGGAACCAGCGTATGACCCAGCCATCCCTCTACTGGGTCTATTCCCAAAGGACTTAAAAACAGCATGCTACAGGGACACAGCCACATCAGTGTTTATAGAAGCACAATTCACAATGGCTAGATTGTAGAACCAACCTAGATGCCCCTCAGTAGATGAGTGGATAAAGAAAATGTAGTATATATACACAATGGAATTTTACTCAGCAATAAAAGAGAATATAATAATGGAATTTGCAGGTAAATGGATGAAATTAGAGAATATAATGCTAAGTGAAGTTAGCCAATCTCAAAAATCCAAATACTGAATGTTTTCTCTGATATAAAGAGGCTGATTCACAGTGGAGTTGGGTTGGGGACCATAGGAGGATTAGAGGAACACTAGAAAGGTCAATGGGGAAGGAGGGAAAGGGTTGGAGTAAGGGGGCATAAAGGGAGAGAAAAAAAAAGATGGTAGAATGAGATGGATATCATTACCCTAAATGTATATTTGAAGACGTGAATGGTATGGATATACGTTGTATACTAACAGTGATAAGTAAAAAGGAGCCCTTTATGTGTATTATGAATTGTAAAGCATGCTACTGTTATATATAAAATAACATTGAATAATAAAAAAAGGTATTGTGTACAACTAAAACAAATAAATAATTTTTTTTTTTTAAAAAAAGGTGAACAGGGAGAATGCAGAAGCGATGTAGAATGTGATGATTTTTTGAAGTAGGAGGAGAGAAAAATAGAACTGAAAATTAAGGGAAGAGTGAAAGAACAATAAAATTTGCCTCTTAGCAAAAGAAGAGGGAGAATTGGAATCAACAGAAACAGAGAAGATAAAAACAATACAAAACAAAACAAAATATACTAATAAAAATCTAGCCCTCAAAAGACTGTCATGAAAAATAACTACCTTCAAAAAATGCTACTAATGAGAAAAGAGAGACAAATATTTGACCATTCAGCACACAAACAACAACCAAAACAGAAAAAAAAAAAAAAAAAAAAAGAAAATAGAAAGAGAAAAGATTTCTTTATGAAAAAATAAGGAATTGTTCCCATTGCAGTGGTTAAAATTTGTTCATGAGAATATATGTTGTCTGTTCCCAACTGTCTTTTTTCCTTTTTTTTTTTTTCTTGCGGTATGTACTGTGCACAAGTGTAGTAGCTGCAGGCTGTCAAATTCTTCCTCTTTTTGTGTTGCTTCATCAAGTTGTCAGTAGGAGTTCAAAGGTTCGTGGCTTCCCTTGGCAGTATGAGGTGGCCAGGTTGGTGAGTGGTGGGGTCACTGTAGAGTTCTGTGAGAGGAGCTCCTGTATGTGGAGCTCCTGAAGGCAGGGTTTAGGTCTAGGTAGGCTGTTGAATGGCCATTGGTCTGCATATTTTAAATCAGTGCACTTCCAGGGCCCAGCAGCTGTGCATCTATGCTGGGAGACTGTACCCCTGGAGTCTCCCCGGGGTTCCATTCTTGTGGCAAAGGAACCAATCCTCTGCCTCCTCTGCCACCTGTGGGTCCCTCCCTTCCCACCCAACCTGGCTCAGTCGCTGAGCGCACAGACACTCCTGCCCCCAGTGGAATTCCCAGCCTGCCCTAGATGGTCCTGCAAGCTGCCAGACTCAACAGGATGGAGGGACCTGGGAACTCTTGGGTCTCAATGACTCATATTCCCCTGACTCATATTCCTCTGTGTGCCTGAATTTCTCCTGGCCTCCTAGGCATACTCTGAGCCTTGTGGCGGGTGTCTACCAGATCCAACTCAGATTTCCCAGCAAGCTCCTGGACTTGCTTCCATAGTTGCCAGCTGTCATAGCATGGCAGAAAGAGCTCTACCGCAGCTCTCCATAGACAACCAGGAAATGCACGGAGTCTTTCCTGCACGGGGATATAGTGTAGCTCTGGATTAGAGTGACCGTGTCCTTGATCTCTGATTTATCTATAACAAGACATGTGTGGCGCTACCTGAAATGTGGTTCTCTTAGTCCCTCTCCCCGCTTTGCCCATGTAGGATCAGCTCTGGAAGCCGCCAGCGCTGGTATGGGATTTCTTTTATTTTGTTGTATTCAACCTCTGAGTCTCCAAGCTGTTCTGAGAGTCCGGTGTTAAATCTCAGTAAAAAACCTCTTTCACCGGCCTCACTGAGAAGCCCTTTATCCCCTTTCTTGGTCTCATACCATGGAGCAGCTTGGAAAGCAACCTCCTCTACTCCATCATCCTGCAGCTTTTTTTTTTTTCTTTCAAAGTAAGAGTTTTAAATGTTTTCACTTAAAGGAAAGGTAATATTTGAGGAGAAAGATATGTTTAACCTGATTTTAATGTTACACCATAAATACATGTATCAAAACATCACATAGTAGTCCATGATTATGTAGTTTTTATTTATCAGCAAAAAACAAAAATAAGCATAATTAAAAATATATATTTAAATGTCATGAAAAAAGTTGAATAAGTTTAAGGATACTCTGTTATAGACATGTTTTATGGACTTTACATTGATGAAAAATAAAATCCTTCTCCAAACACAACCAAATTTTAACTTTATTTTTTAAGAGAATAAGATTTTGATTATCTAAAACCTCTTATGTGTAGATTTATTTATCCATCAAGAAGTTATTCTGTCCACCAAGTGTCAATTATTTAATCTTTATATTGGCATGGTCTTTCTGCTCATCTTCAAAGAAAGGTGCTGGATGCACTGGGGGCCAAGGGCCGTCTGACATTCCATGGCATGGACAAAGAACTTACTGAAAAGGGAATGTGAGCTCAGTTTCCATGGTTGCTGTTTTATTTTATTTTATCTTTCATGGCCCCTCTGTGTAGTTTAAGAACAAAACTATTAAACAGTGGAAAACTATTGCCTATTCTCTCAGGTACCAGGTATAAAACTGGCTTTTAGGGGACAGATTAATGTAAGAAGCAGGATTTTATAATGTGGGGTTACTGTGCTAGCCTAGAGAAGAGAAGAGGTAGCATGAGAGTGTGTTTTCTAAAACATGCTGTATAATTTATTGACAAATATTATAGAAATATGAATTTATTCAGAACGTAAAGGTGCCTTTTTTTCTTTACTTCCTTTGTATCATGCATACAAATGCACTCACTTTTTATGTATGGTAAGCATTAACTCAGACTAAGTTTAATGTACTACAATTTGATTTATGAAAGGGTATTTGAATTTGAAGTATAGGGCTTATGGATCATCTTTCTCACCTGAAAGAATGTCTATCACCACTTTAGCACTAAAATCAATTACAAAAATAAACTGTTCCTTTTGATTTTAGAATATTAGAATTGCAATGAAAGAATACTAATTGTTTTTAACAAATTTCAGAGTACTGATTTATGAGAAAATGTATATTCCTCATGATGTGTCAAGATTCAGTCAGTATCACCACTTGCTGTCATGATTTATGGTTGTCACCTACCATTGACAGTGGCATAAGTGAACAGTCTCATTCACCCTGCAATACCACGTTTCAAGCTTCATGGAATTTCTAAAGTAAAACATTTAAAGTTCCTGGCATTTAGTAAATAGTTCTACATTTATCCAAAATATATAATGGATTTTCCTTCTTGACACATTATAGATGAACAAGTTTCAAGAGGCCCAACCAACTCCCCCCAGGTCCCAGAACATGTAAGAATCAATTTAGTGATTTAATCAACTCTTTCTGCAATAAACAATAGGAACTCCATTAAGGGCCTTGTCACACTACATAGAAATTTCCTTGTAGTTTATCCCAAGACTACCTACCTTCTAAGGGATAGGCTATGATGTTACCTCTGTATCTGTAGTAGATTACTAATTGTTTAACATATGAGAAGCACTTGATGCATTTCTGTGGAAAGAATGGAAGTATGAAGGAATAAATGTAGTTACACACTTAACCCCAGAGCATGCACTTGACCATTGTTTTGTGTTAGTGGAGTATGTACCATGTGCAATACTGTATATATTCTAGGGATTCAGAAATGATTACTTCCTTGTCTCTGAATTCTAGATGATCTTAGTTCACAGTAGAGACATTTAAAGATATAAATGTCTGAAGTGCCTGGTTATCTTCTTAGAAGATACAGCATTCAGGTTGAATCAAGAACATTGAGCTGTGATTTGTCAAGAAGAGTAAGGAAGACAGTCAAGTTAGGCTAAGGGAACAGGGAATGAAAAAAGCAAGTGTAGTAAGGGTGAGTAATTGAGTATTGCTAATTCTTGAGAGTATCCTGGAAAAACATTTTAGATGCTTTTGACAGAAAACGTGACAGAAAACATTTTAGGTAAGACACCCTTTTTGATTGTCCACCCTAAATGTAATGGGCAGATTTTTTTACCTTGGTTATCTGTGTATCCTTGTATGAAAATAGACCACCTCAAAATTTGTTATTAAAAATGTCCCCAAGTTCATGTTGGAAACACCAAAGTAAAGTGATAGCAGCATGACAACATTAAAAAAAAAAAAAAAAAAAAAAAAAAAAAAAAACTTTTACAATTTGAATTAACTTTGAATTCCAACAAGCTTTTGCACTAATTTTTGCTCCTTCTAATTTCCATTTTAATTGCTAAGTCGAGTCTTAAAAATAACTGCCTGAAAGAAATCTCTGCTGTGTCAATTAACACCTTAAATTGTGGTTAAACATTTAAAAATTGAATTTATTTCCAGGGAGCCTTACATCTGGGGCACATATCTTCCACAGACATCTGTTGCCATGTAAATGTGTCCAACATATTCAAACGTAAGGCACAAAAGAACGAATAACTCACCCTGTCACCATACCAATAAGGAAGGGATTGAACCCAGGCAACCTGGAATAGGACAGCAAAAGTGCCTTGTTCCCATGCATTTTACAGTCAAATGGGTCTTGGGGAAATGCAGAAACAATAATGAAGTCAAGAATACAAGTAGTGTTTCAACTGTGGTAAGCTCCAGGAAGTGGGCAGGGTGCTAAGGGTGCCTGTGGTTAAGAGACTTGAGTTGGCTAAAGCAATTTGAGGACTGGCTGTTGGACAAGTCTTGGATAATGCATAGGCATCATCTATATAAAGTTGGGGTGAATAAGCGTGTTAGGAAGAAAACCCACCATCTGCCAATGGCCTGTAGCAAAAAGGCACTTAATGTGGGAGGACAGGAAGAAAGCTGTTGTAGCTAGGTGAGAGGAAGTGAGGGGAGTTTAAACCCAAATTGAGGCTGAAAAGAAGGTGGGAGTCAGGCCCCAAAGGGCACTGAGGATGTGTTAAAATTTCATATTTCCCTAAGAGTGATGGGGAAATTTTTTTGAATATTATAAAATGTATACATACCAAAATATCATATTGTACCTCATAAATATATATCATTATTATATGTCAATTATAAATGAAAATGATTTTAAAAGGAAGTCCAGACTGAGGAAAAATATTTGAAAACCTAAAATGCTTGCATCCAAGTAACCAAGTAACTCTTATAATAATTTAACAATAAGAAGACAACACAATTTAAACATGGGGAAAAAGATCTGTATCATCTCACAAAAGATGATACAGAATGGCAAACATACACATGAAAAAAGGCTTGACAGCATGTCATTAGTGATCTGCAAATTAAAGCAATGTGATATTATTATGCACATGTTGAAATGAGTAGAATACAAAAAAGAATTAATAATATTTAATTTTTGTGAATATATAGAACAGAAATTCAAAATAGTTAGAAATTCAAAATAGTTCAAAATAGAAATTAGAAATTCAAAATAGTTCAATTCTTTTGTAAGACACTTTGGTGGCTGCTTTTAAACCTAAACATAGTCTCACCATATGATTTAACAATTATGCCCTAAGTATTTACCTGAGTTGAAAATTCATGTCCACTGAAAACCTTCACACAATCTTTAAGATTTACTTATAATCTCCAAAATCTGGAAATAAGAGTGAACACTGAATGAATAAACTATGGCATATTCATAAAATGAAACATTACTCAGTGGATAAAAGAAATGAGCTATCAACTTGGACAAAGGAAGAAACATAAATGTGTATTGCTAAAAAGTTGCTCTGAAGATGCTGTATAGTGTCAGTGCAATGATACATCATCATTCTGGGACAGGTAAAATTTATTTGATTAATTTTTAATGAAAAATTTTAAATTTTTTAAAAATTAAACATTTAAATACATTATGGTAATTCAATACATGTATACAATGTAAATTATCAAATGGGGGTAATAAACATTTCTATCCCTCCAACATTAATCATCTTTATATGGGAAATTTCATACTTTTCTAGTTATTTTGAAATATAGGTTGTTTTGCCTGGCAGTTACCCTGCTGTGCTGCAGAAGAATCACTCCTGATTCCTCTGCTCTGTTTTTGATGCCCATTATTGAATTTCTTTCTGTCTTCCCTCACCCCTGCCCTTCCCAGGCTCTGGTGACCACTACTCTACAAAGTTGATTTGTGGGTTTCTGCAAATGAGTGCAAACACTCAGAACTTGTCTTCCTGTGTCTGGCCTGTTTAACTTAATATAATGATCTCCAGCTCTATCTACATTGTTGCAAATGATAAAACTTCATTATTTTAAGGACCAAACAGTGTTCCATTGTGTAAATATACTACATCTTTATCTGGGTTGTTTCCATAGTTTGGTTATTGTGCATCCTTCTGCAATAAGCATAGGAGTGTAAGTATCTTTTGGTATAATGATTACATCTCCTTTACTAGTACACAGCAGTGGAATTGCTGGATCACATAGTTGTTCTATTTAGTTTTTATTTTTATTTTTTTGAGAAGTCTCTATACTACTTTCCATAATGGCTGTATTGATTAAGATTGCCACAAACAGTGTATAACAGTTCCCTTTATCCACATACTCATATGGGCAATATTTTAAATCTAGAGTGCCATGATCTGATTGATGTTCCAAAGATGTTCCAAAAGATGTCTCTAATGGGAAAATAGGGTGGAGAAAGGCAAGCATGAAGCAAAAAACTGGGTGGGAGGGTACTGCAGTAGAACTGAGGCTTGACATTAGCAGCTTGGACCAGAGTGGCAATGAGAGGTGATGGAGATAAAGAAAGGTATTTGAAAGGTACTTAGGATGTTTAAAAAACAACAACAACAACAAAACATCCTATATAGGATGCAGGTAGAAGGAAGGAGATTCAAAGGCCCCAATGTGTGTTTATTTCTTTTATCTTTTTCCTTCCCCATCCTTTCTGGGATTCATTAGAATGTCCTGAAGTCTTGTATTTCTGTATTTCTTAAGCTGGGCTCTTGATCCTGTTTATTTCTGTGGAGCTCCTGATTCAGGAGATCTAGCTTGAGGCTCTGGAATTTAGAAATTCAGATTTCTTTTTCTTTTTTCCTTTGGTTATTGTTGTTAAGTACCTCATTTGAAAATTCTTATATTCAAGTAAGTTTGGGGCACTCAGATATAGAAAGTGTTAAATAGTTAGTAGTTCTTAACACCAACTGCACTTTACAATCACCTGGGACTTTTTGGAAAATTTTTATACAAGGGCCCTAACTGAGACAATTAAATGAGAATCCAATTTAATTGGGCCTGGGCATTGGTATTTTAATAGGTGATTCTAATATGCAGCCAGTGTGAATCTCTAAATTACTGTTCTAGAGAGTGTGTGAGAAAAAAACCCTATAAAAACCCAGGGTAAAGACAGACACATGCCAGGCATATGGTAAAGCTGATTTACAAATCCAAACAAAGACAAATTATTCAAAATAAAATTGATAAAGTAATAAAGGAACTGAATTATGCTACATCCACTGGGATGTTTTCAACCCTTTCCAAATGACTGCATAAAATTATCCTTGCTTCTTCCAGCAGTATGATTAACTAGTGTATCAAGCACTGTACACCTGTGTTTTCTTTAAGCCAGTCATAAAACAAATATATTAAAATTTAAGAACCTCTTCATAGAAAGAACCAAAGCATTCAAATGAAGGTAAAGCAACTTTGGACAAAATTATTAGCATGATCTGAAGTTATTTACACAATTAATTAGGGAGTTATTTACACAATGAATTAGGGAGAACCATCATTTCTGTACTTGTAAATTTTATATTTTGACTTCTCAATAAATTTTATATTAAAGCACATTAAAACCTACAGTTTTTAATTAGATATTTGTGTTCATTGTTGAGAGGTTTTGTATTTAAAGCAAAGCATAAATAAGAATATAGCTGCACAAATGAATTCTATAATAATTATGTTTAAAAATAAAAATGCCAAAGACCTAGTAATTTAAAGGGGAAAACCTAGTTTTGTAAAGATTCAAAATGCTATGCTAACTTTAAAGGTTTTCCATTCCTGCTCCTATTATTCTGTTATATTAGATATAAAAAAGCTGCACATATGTAAAATGTACAGTAAATGTTTATATTTAAAACTTATAAAATTAATATTTAGACATTTTTGCATGCTTATGAGACCCTCACATTGATAGATAGGCTTCAGCTGATGGGCCAACTCCCCAATGGGAATTTCCATGAGGAGCAACCTGGTTTCATTTTCCCCAGGCAGGAGCCAATCAGCTTAAAGATTGCTCTGTTCCTTGGGAAAAGAGCCAATAGTGCTAAAGGTCACTCTGGCACCCCCCCAGAAGAAATCCCTACTTAAAAGTCCCTGCCTGCCCAGAGCTCAGACACAACAGCTCGTCCCTGCGGAGAGGAAGCAGCTGCTGCAGCAGCTCCAGACTCACCATCTCCAGCCCGACTGCAGCTGCCCAGCAGACAGCTCTAGCCTCTAGCCCAGCGGCAGCTGCCCCAGCTGACAGCTCCAGAGACCACAGCCAGCAAGACCAGGCACCCACCCTCCGTCTAGAACTTGCACACTTCCCTCTCCCTGACTCCTCTCTCCCTATACTTCTTCTACCTCTGACCAGCCATAAAGGCTGGTGAATAAATCTCTTGGCTGCACGGTTGTCTCCAGTGTGATTTTTGCCCTTCACACACAAAGATAACAAACATATCCTTCACCTTCTGTTTCCACATGTTCTTCTATAATCCTTTGCTCCCATATTTCCTTGTTCTCCATCCCCACACATACAAAATGTACTCTTCTTCATTTGGCTTTTAAAGAAATGTTTGAAATTCATTCATGTTGTTACTTATACCAGTAGTTCATTTCCTGTTTTTGCTAAGTAGTAGTCCATTGTATAGAATCACTACAGTTTTTCTATTTACTGTGTGTGTGTGTGTGTGTGTGTGCTGGGGATTAAACCCAGAGCCTGTGCATGCTAAGCAAGCATTCTACCATGGAGTTACATCCCCAAACTTTTTTAAAATTTTTTTTCAAATTTTGAGACAGGGTCTTACTAAGTTGCCCAGACTGGCCTTGAACTTCATCCTCCTGCCTCAGCTTTCTGAGTAGTAGCAATTACAGGTGTGCACCACCATGTCCAGCTTCTACTCACATCTTGATGAACATTCAGAATATACCTAGTTTGGGGCTATTACAAACTCATTAATTAATTCATTAATGTACATTAATGTACATTCATTAATGTACACATCTTTGTAAGGTCTTTATATTGATATGCTGCTTTTCTTTTAGAACTTCAGAATAGAATGACTATATAAAATGGTTAGCATGTGGGTTACTTTTAAAGGGACTGTCAAAATAGTTCACAAAGTAGTCGTATCATTTAACCTGACACCCGTGTTTTCTCCTAAGATTAACCCTCCAAAGACCTTCTTGGAGGTAGAAATCTGAATGTTTCAGAATGTGGATGGGGGAAAGTGACAGGATCTAGTATTTTGACTAAATCCTCCCTCTTTCTCTAATGGAAACTCACTTTGACTTTTATTGTCTCTCTCTGACCCAGATTCTGAGATAATTTGATTCAATTTATCCAGAGAACAAACCAATGATTTCCCGTGGAATTGAAGAAAAGAGAAATCACTTGGTTGCCTGGGGTCAGGGAAAAAGACATGGAGTCTAACTCCTCTTGTACAGATTTCCAGGCAACCTCTCAGTCAGTGTCATCCCTTCTCCCCACATCTTCACAGAGACCTGAAATCTCTATTGTCTGAAAATGCCCAGGGTTCTGGAAGCTGCGGCAGTGCATTTCTCATTGGCATTATTCTTTAGCATCTACTTAGGTAACTCCTTTCTCCTCTACATAAAGTTAACTGTCCCTTCCCTTGAAGACATTAGAAGGAAAGAAAGGCAGGATGACATTCAGTCTGTGTGCATTGTTATAGCCATCTGCATTAAGACAAGATACTTTGATACAGGTTGGCTATTAGCAGCTACCCCAAACCTACACCTTCTGTGAGACCTGTAAATATCTGTCATGATTTAGCAGCTGATGAGGTAATGCCTTTCATTGTCCCGGGCTCCCAGGACCCTGCTGGAGCACTGCACCTGTTGTTTAGACAGGGGCAGTGTTGGCATGTGTTCTGAGTGATCTGCAACTTTTCTGACTAGTGACCATCTGGTTCAGACTGATCAATATCTATAACATATATGCTAAATAATTTTGATATCATCCTTGAATGAAGGAAGGAACTCTAACACCACATATCTGAAAGAAATGAATTATTCTGTTTGAAGTAGAGAAGATTCAGGAAGGAGATTTTAATTAGTTTGAAATATAGGTGGGCTGATTGACTTGTTTTAGATAAACTACAGTTTTAGATATAGGACAGATTTAATCTCAATACAAACATGAACATTCTAAAGGTTAAACCTTGTAAAATTCAAATGAGTACTCTTATTTATTCTCCAACATTGGGAATAATTTTATTTCTGCACTTATATTTTTCTATGATGTTATGTATAACATATATAATTTAAAAATATGATTTATTTTGATTGTAAAAGCAGAATGTATTTTAGAAAAGTTAAGTTGCAATAAACAAATAAGAAGACAGAAAATCCTACTTTGTAATCCAGAGGTAATTGTAACATAGTATTATTTCTGTGTAGTTTTTTTCCTAAGTAAAGGAAATAAATTTGTCCTGGTTGGTCTTCCTGTCCTTTAAAGTTGACAGTTGATGGTTTCTTTTAAATATCCATATTATGTTGATTCAGACCCATCCTTGGATCCAATCTTGTATTCAAGAAAAATTTGGAAATCCCCCAAATACATGTATATAGTATGTGAACTATGCACTGCAAATCTACCTTTTGGTTACATTGGGTGTTGTTTTAATGCATTGTGTCCTAATTCTTCTTTAAATCTCTGTAATTCTCAGGTTGCCTCAGTATCTCCTGTGGCTTCTTTGGATTACATTTCTCTCTTATCAATTCACTCACAAGATGAATACAAATCCCTTTTTTAATTTCCCCAGATTATATCTAGGATGAGGCTACAGTGTGTCATAAAACGTTTGTAGATGCTTAGAGTATAATTAATGGATGTATATTACACTGCTGTTAGCACTAGTTTCTCTTAGTGTGTAGATATGAAGGCAATCAGCCTGGTCCTGGTAGGCCAGTGCTTGGACAGGTACATCTCAGCCCCATCGGTGATGGTGACTAATCTTAGCTGTCTGTGTCTTGGATACCAAGAAGCAAACTACCTTGATGTCAGAGGGAGATGTAGGTCCCCTCTCCGGTCTGAGGAAGCCTTGCTCACTTAATGATCTTGGATGTTTGACAGGGCTGATAACCCATTCCTTGTAGAAACCTACTTCCCATCGACTGTGGTGTGGTCAGACTTTCCTGGTCCAGGAAACACATTCCTGATATTTGCTCTCACATCTGTCCAAAGGTGAGCTATTTACTCTTCACATGTAATTCCAACAGTTCAAACTAAATATATGTTTATAGCAAAAACTGTTTTAAGTTTCTAAAGGGAAGTGATCTTGAAAATAAATATGCTCGATTTACGTTCACATACAAAATACATAATATTTCAGCCTTCAGTTTCTGCATTGAAGTTTGCTGGGATTTCATTGTTTTCCTGAATTAAAAAGTGTGTTCTTGCTTTATATTTGTGTAACTGAAGCACCAGTATTGTGAATGTTTTTTCCCCCAAGTCATCTGTTTGATAGGTAAATTAACATTGTTACCCAGGGAAAGATAACTGCTCCTAAAGCAAGTGCTATTTTTTTTCCTTTTAAAAATAGCTCTAATGAGCTGTAATTCTCATACCATTCAACTTATTCATTTAAAATGCACGATTCAGTGTTTTTTAGTATACTTATAATCATCACCCCAGTCTATTTTAGTTTTCCTTAACTTAAAAAGAAACACTGCTCTTTAGCTACCCTTTATGCCCCTATCCCTCCCATCTCTAAGTGAACCCTCATATATTTTGTCTCTACAGATTTGTCTGTTATGGACAGATAATATAAATAAGGTCTTACACTATCAGATCTCCTATGACTGCTTTCTTTCTCACTTGTCATAATGTTTTCAAGGTTCATTCATGTAGTAGTATATACTTGTACTTCATTCCTTTTGAAGACTGACTAATATTTCACTGTATGGATACCACATTTTATTTACCTATAAGAGGAACATGTAATCATCAGTCACACTTTAGCTATTACTAATAATGGTGATGCAACTGTATATGTGTGCAATTTGTTGTATGGGAATACATTTTTGTTTCTCTTGGGTATATACCTAGGTGTATAGTTTCTGGGTTACACATTCTATAGTAACATAAGCCCCTTTTTTTAAAACTAAAGTTATGGTGAATACTCTGGTAAAAATCACAGGTACATATTTTGTATATAAAGAGAAGAAAAATAGGCCTAAATCTTCATCATGTCAGATTAGGCCCCAACTTCCTTAACAAGACTCTTAAAATGCAAGAAATAAAATCAAGAATCAATAAATGGGATGGAGTCAAACTAAAAATCTTCTTCTCCACAAAAGAAACAATCAGTGAGGTGAATAGAAAGCCTATAGTATAGGAGCAAATTTTTACCACACACACATCAGATAAAGCACTGATCTCCAGGATATATAAAAAACTCAAAAAACTTAGCACCAAAAAGACAAACAACCCAGCTGGGTGCGGTGGTGCATTCCTGTAATCCCAACACTTGGGAGGCTGAGGCAGGAGGATCACAAGTTCAAAGCCAGCCTCAGCAAGGGCGAGGCACTTAGGAACTCAGTGAGACCCTGTCTCTAATAAAATACAAAAAAGGGCTGGGGATGTGGCCCAGTGGTTGAGTGCCCCTGAGTTCAATCCCTGGTACCAAACAAAAAGCAAAAAACCAACAAGAAACCAAACAACTCAATCAATAAATGGGCTAAGGAATTGAACAGATACTTCTCAGAAGAAGATATACAATCAATCAACAAATATATGAAAAAATGCTGAACATCTTTAGTAATTAGAGAAATGCAAATCAAAACTACTCTGAAATTTCATCTCACCCCAGTCAGAATGGCAGCTATCAAGAACATAAGCAATAATAAGTGTTGGAGAAGATGTGGGGAAAAAGGTACACTCATATACTGCTGGTAGGACTGCAAATTGGTGCAACCACTTTGGAAAGCAGTGTGGAGATTCCTTAGAGAAATTTAGAATGGAACCACCATTTGACCCAGCTATCAGACTCCTCACTCTATACCCAAAGGACTTTAAATCAGTGTACTGTAGTGACACAGCTATACCAATGTTTATAGCAGCTGAATTTACAATAGCTAAACTGTGGAACCAACCTAGATGCCCTTTAATAAGTGAATGGATAAAGAAACTGATATATATATATATATATATATATATATATATATATATGTATATATATCACATACATATATGTATATATGTATGTGTATGTGTGTATATATATACATATATATATATATATATATATATGAAAATTACTCAGAATTTGAAGAGAACATAATTATGGCATTTGCAGGTAAATGGATGGAGTTGGAGAATATTATGCTAAGCAAAGAAAGCCAATCCCAAAAAACTAAAGGCTTAATGTTTTCTTTGAATAGTGGATGCTGATCTGTGATGGAGGGGGGACATGGGAAGAATAGAGGAACTTTGGATTGGGCCAAGGGGAGGGTGGGGAGGGACTACAGGGGTAGGAAAGATGGTGGAATGAGATGGACATCATTACCCTAGGTACATGTATGATCACATGAATTGTGTGTCTCTACATCATATACAACCAGAGAAGTGAAATGTTGTGCTCCATTTGTGTACAATGAATTGAAATGCATTCTGCTGTTATGTACAACTAAGTTGAAAAAATTTTAAAAAATAGAAGTTTTAAAAAATGAAGTATTTGTTTGAAGGGCAGCATATTCAGGAGGATACGTATATATGTGATATATGCTATTGATGATTAAAGATAAGGAAGGAAAGGATAAAAATAACAAACACCAATAAGCCTACCACTCAGTGATAAACACTTTTAACCCCTTGGTATGCATATTCACATATAAATATATCTGTTTATATCTTAATGTGTATAGTTTTATGACCTTCCTTGGATTCTTAACATTGCTTTGAGCATTGAAGGCATTACTACATCACATAGATGTATCCTAACTTATATAATCAATCTCTTATGACTGGACTTTGTGGTCCTTGGTTTTATTAATACCTATTTTATTATATAAAATAGCACATATTTGATTACAAATATATTGTTCCCTACTGCCAAATTAAATTCCATGAACTTAAGATCTTTTAAAAGTAGTTTTTGTAAGAATTAAATAAATCTGTGAAAAATCGCTGAGTTGTCCTCATTTAGTGCTTTTGAGTGATGGTATTCGTGGTGGGGAGGGATTCGTGTGATAGATATTAAACAAAAAAGAAACTATGGAACACACCAAAAGGAAATGGTAAACAACAAGAAACAAACAGATGTTCAGCACTTTTAGACCTGGACCCAAAGGATGGTAGGAAATAAATGATGAAAGACATGTATGTGGAGTTGGCTGCCAGAATCTTTTTCTAATCTTGGTTTTGAGATATACAAAGGAAACATTTGTGTTCTATTTAATATAAGCCATGTTTAATTGGGTGCATATGGGCATAAAAGCTTATAACAATCATTCTTTAAGCACATGACAGTGGTTCTGTGGGATTGTCCACAGAGGAAATGCTTACCCTTTCAGGATATAGGTAAAATAGAGTTGAAATATATCCTTAGGAACTAAGGTAATTGGTTAAGAGGTCAAACAGTGACAAAAACTTTTTCTTTGCAGAAGCAGATGAAACAAAACAAAGGAAAACACTCTTGTAAGAGACATTAATTTAAAAACAGCAAGCATTTGTTTAAGGGCATTTGTTCAAAAGAAGCAAAATGGAAAAATTGGGGGGAGCACATATATTAGAAGATTATAATTGTATTTTTATCAAGAATGAATAATAATTGCTGGTGAGGATGTGGGGAAAAGTTACACTTATTATACATTGTTGGTGGGACTGCAAATTAGTCCAACTGCTTCAGAAAGCAGTATGGAGATTCCACAAAATATTAGGGAAGGATCTACCATGTGACTCAGCTATCCTACTTTTTGGTATTTACCCCAAAGATCTAAAATCTGAATACTGAAGTGATACAGCCACATCAATGTTTATAGCAACACAACTCACAATAGCCAAGCTATGGAACCAGCCTAGGTGCCAATCAACAGATGGATGGATAAAGAAAATATGATGTTTATGCACAATGGAGCTTTAATCAGCCATAAAGAAGAATGAAATTATTTTATTGTTGGTAAATAGATGGAGCTGGAAAGTGTTGTAATGAGTGAAATTGGTCAGACTCAGAAAATCAAGGATTGAATATTTTCTTACAGTTGTGGAAGATAGAGGGAAATAAGGAATAAAATTGGTGGAACATGAGGAAAACTCATGAAAATAGAAGGGAGAACAGTGGAGTGGACAAATGGGGTTAAAATGGATAAAAGGCAGAAGAATGGGAAAGAGGAGGAATGGGAAAATGAAATTGACCAAATTATGTTATGTACACATATGAATTTATCACAATGAACTCCATTTTTAGGTATAATGTACTCATTACAAAAATAAATATTGTATTTCTTAAAGGTCTGAAGAAGCTTATTTAGGAGAAAGAATATAGCAGAAAGAAAAACATTAAAGTCAATCTGTTTTGTTTCGAAAGTAGATAACCTTCAGAATTTTTATCTGCATTTCTGTACCTGTCTCACACATGCAAGTGCATGTATTTAGTGCCATTTTCATAATTTCTTCCCTAACCCTTATGTCATTAGAATTTGAATTTGTCAGTCATGGCTTTCACACATTTAGCCCATTTTAGAAATATAATCTCTTTGTTGGAAGAGCTGGTAGTTGATGAAGTCTTCCCAGAGGAGGAAAGGTTTCAGGTGCACCTTAAGGATGCATTTGCAGTGCCAGCCTGAAAATTGAATAGTACTGGAAACAAAATCCTCTTTTCAAATTTGGAACACAGCACTTCTGGGACTGTTTTGTGGCTACCTCTGCAAGTATACACAAACACGTATTGGGAAATTCTACAAGTCAGTGGTCAGAAATGAGAGGGGGGAAAGGTGAACTGATGGAGCCAATTACTGGAAAGTGCAGGGCTCCGGAAGACCTGAACAGGGAAGTATTTCACTGTGGGAGGTGACTCTATGGGTGTTCTTATCTCTCTTCTCTGTGCTTATTGCCTGGGAAGTTTTATGCTGTTCACTGGACAGCCTCTATATGTCAGCAAGCAGGCATGGTTGAAAGGCTTTCTGGATGTCTTGGGGCATGTGATTGTAATAGGGCCTATGATTTTTTCCTAATTCATGTCTCTTACTTGTCCCAAATCTGTTTTCTCTGACCATACCACTTATATTGCTTCCTCACTCAGTGCATGCATTTATCGGGCTCCTACAAATGAGAGGGAATCATTTTTTCCCCCTCTTTTTAGATCACTGATTCACAGGGAACAAAATAGATCTGGTTAAAAGGATCATATTGAAAAGGAAGTTATTGGTTATTTTCTTAGCTAAACTGCTAAAATATTTTGGTGTTTAATCATACAAGCAAAGAATGTAGACCTTTAGGTCATTACTCATGGCCTAATCTCTGAATTGAAGATATTTGACCAGATGATCTATTTCATTCATGTTAGCTCTAAATTCTGATGGGCCTGTGTGACTTATTTTCCTAAAACAACATGGGATTGTCCAATCAAGTGTAGACTCTTTTACCAAAAATGTTTAGTAACTTGTAATTGCCCCAGTTTTTAGCTTGTCTTCAGATACCTTTGACTAATTTGCCCCCAGTTTACTCTTCTCAGCTTTATTTCTGGTATTCTTCAATATGAATCCTCCACTGGTCTCATTAACCTCCTAATTATACCATAAATGGGACTTGCCTATTTTCTCTTCTTCCCAGCCCGTGTTTTCTCTCCTTCCTGTAACTTTTTTTATAGTCTCTGTTTTGTGGCTTGGAAAGACTGCTACTCTGGAGTGATAGGAAACTGATACTTACTAGCATAGAGACCCTGTACCAGTTAATTTTTTTTTTTTTTTTTAAGTTTCAGTTTCATTTGTAAAATGGGGTTCATGACTACATGGCTCATAAAGGTTTTGTGAGGTTGCAAAAAAAAAAAAAAAAGCCTGTTGTTGGAACATAGGAAAAAGCTCAGCAGATGATGCTGAGGAAGGTGAGGAGCATTAGTTATTTTAATTGCATATGTGGTCTTAGCTAAACTGACAGGTCATGGTGGACCTGTCATGTTTTACTGCACATCAGTTTGAAAGATCCTCTTGAGTTTGAACTTACTCTTTATACCACCGTGTGTGATTTCATCCTTACATGTACCCTCTATCTCTGAGGAAATCAAGCCAATTTCTGTGGGAGACAACAGGCTCCTAGTGTCTGGAGCCCAGGGGGCTTCACAGCTGTATCTCCTCGGGCCATTTGCCTGTGCTGTGTTTTGTTTCTCTGGGAGATTTTTGTCCATTTTGCATTCCCCTCCTCCCTAGCTCACAGTAGTAGATGGGAGAACACTTTATTGAAGTAAAAAGGAATAATTATATCATCCTTCTGATCTCCCAGCTTATGAGTTCTGACGCATGTCAGGAGGGATATATTAGAGGGGCAGGTGATTGGCAGTCAACCCACTCTGCCTCATTAGATGGCATTTAAATACACTCAAATCCACAGTAACTAGAGAAGAGACTTCTGGTGAATTATTGAGCATTTACTTCATATCAAAATTTAATGATTAGGTACACAGATAAATTCCGGAACATTTTAATGAGATCCATGCTATTGAATACACATTATGAGCACATAGAACTCATCCTAGTTTCCAAAAATTCCTACAGTTACTAGTGAACAAAGCAACACATTTGAATGGGAAGATTTTCTTTTCCAGGTTTGGATTGTCTAGTGGCTTAATTTTTAGAAATTCCTAGGACACTGAAATGATAGATGATTCATAGGCAGATTCTTTTATGCCTTGGTAATTATGTCCACCCTAATTAGCTTTTCCCCCCTTAATTTTACCTGGACTTCCAGAATATAGTCCCTGCAGATTTTCCAGAAGAACAGAACAGGCATTTTTCTTTTCTTTTTATTTGTATTTTGCTTAATGTGTGTTATGTTTATTTATATTCACCATATTAATAGTTAACATCCATTAGGGCTGGGCGCAGTGGCCTACGCCTGTAATCCCATCACTTGGGAGGCCGAGGCAGGAGGATCGAGAGTTCAAAGGCAGCTTCAGCAATGGTGAGGCACTTAGCAACTCAGTGAGACCCTGTCTCTAATAAGTTACAAAAAAGGGCTGGGGATGTGGCCCAGTGGTCAAGTGGCCCTGAGTTCAATACCTAGTACCAAGAAAAAAAAAAAAAAGATATTCATTATAATACTAGTTAAATGTTTAAAAAATTTGTAAAGTTTTTTAAAAATAATAATGCAAACATTACATGTTGGATCAATAAAAATTTTTATTTTCTAAATAAAAATACTTGATAAATATTTTTATTGTGTAAATTTAAAGTGTAAAAATGATGTTTTAATATACATATATATCTTATACATCTTGAAGTGATTGCTACAGTCATGCAAATTATATTATGTCCCTTAGCTACCTTTTTATTGATGGTAAAAGTACCTAGAATCTACTCTTTTAATAAATATGCCCTATACAATATGATTAATTGTAGTCCTCATGCTGTATATTAGATCTCTGTACTTAATCATCCTTTATAACTTTGTACCCTTTGATTCATCTCCTCAATTTCCCCATGACCCTGCCAACAATTCTACTCTGCTACTTATGTTTTCTAAAAGTAGGAGTGAGTTTATGCACATGTGAGTGAGTTTATGCAATATTTTTTTTCTGTCTGGTTTATTTAACTTAGCATAATATCCTTTAGTTCATCCATGCCATTGCAAATGGTGATCTCTTTTTAAAGGCTGAATAATATTTCAATGCATAATTGTACCATTCATCCAACAACAGATACTTAGCTTGTTTTCATATCTTTGCTATAAGAAGAAAGATTACTGGGTACTTCTATTTTATTTTCTTTAGAAACTTCCATGTGGTTTTCCAGAATAGCTGCACCAATCTTCATTCCAACCAACAATGTACAAAGCTTCCCTTTTCTCCATACTCTCACCCCCACTTCTCTTTTAACTTTTTGATAATAGCCATCCTTGCTTGTGTGAGATGATATCTCATTGTGTTTTGACTTACATTTCTCTGATGATTCATGATGTTGAATACCTTTTAATTTAACTGGTGGCCATTTGGATACCTTATTTGGAGAGAGATGTGTATTTAGGTCTTTGCCCATTTGATGTTAGTCCTTTAATGATTTGATAGAATTTATCAGTGAAGCCATCTGGTCCTGGGCTTTTCTTTGATGGAATGCTGTTAGTTACTACTTCAAACTCTGTTACTGGTATATGCAGGCTTTCTACTTCTTGAGTCAAGGTTGGCCTTTTTTTTGTACCAGGGTTGCTTAACCACTGAGCCACATCCCCAGCTCCTTTTATTTTATTCTTCTAGGAATTTATCCATTTCCAGTACATTACTTATTGGTATATGGTTGTTTATAATAGTCCCTTATGATCCTCTTTTATTTCTAAGGTATCCATTATAGTGTTTATAATTTATGGTTATATTTATTTAAATACTCTATTTCTCAGTCTAAAGATTTGTCAATTTTATTATTTAACTCAGTTTATATTTTACATAATTTTTATTCTTTGCTTGATTTATTTCTGCTCTTTTATAAATAATTAAAACAATTTTTTTAGTTGTAGTTGGACATAATACCTTTATTTTACTTATTTATTTTTATGTGGTGCTGAGGATCAAACCCAGCGCCTTGTGTGCTAGGTGAGTGCTCTACTGGTGAGCCACAACCCCAGCCCTGCTCTGGTTTTTATTGTTTCCTTTTTTTGTTGTTGTTCTTAAGTTGGGTTTAGTTTGTTCTTTTACTCAACGTGTAATGTTAGGTTATTTGAGATCTTTTTTAAAAAAATGTATCGTTTGTCACTGTAAGTCTCCCTCTTATAACTGCATTTGCTGCATCCCACGGGTTCACAATGTTTGCCCTTGATGTTTGTCTCAAGATTTTTAAAAAGTTTCTTTTTCAGTTTCTTCTTTGATTCATTTATTCATCAGGAACATTTGCCTAATATCCATGTGTGTAGAATTTTCCAGTTTTCTTCCTGATATTGATTACTAGTTTCATACCATTGTGGTTTGAAAAGATACTTGATGTGATTTGTCTTTTTAAACTTAAGACTTGTTTTATGGCTTACTTAAATATGATCTATCTTGGAGAATGTTCCTTGTGGGATTGAGAGGAATGTGAATACCACTACTGTGGATGGAATGTTCTGTGGAGGTTTTTTTAGGTCCATTGGTCTACAGTGGAATTCAAGCACAGTGTTTCCTTATTGATTTTCTCTGTAGATGAATTACCCATTGCTGAAAGTGGCATATTGAATTCACCTAATGTTATTGTATTGCTATCTATTTTCCACTTCAGATCTGTTAATATTATTTACTTTTTATATTTAGGTATTCCAGTATCAGGTGCATGCATATTTATAATTGTTATGTTCTCTTGATTAATTGACTCCTCATTAAATAAAGACATCCTTTGTTTCTTTTGTCAGTTTCTTAACTTGGTCTATTTTATCTGACAAGTATAGATACTCCTGATTTCTTTTGGTTTTTGTTTTCAAAGAATATCTTTTTTAAATTTCTTCACTTTTAGTCTATAAATGTCTCTACAAGTGAAATGACTCTCCTGTAGGCAGCATATCATTGGGTCTTTTTATTTTTCCCCTCTGTTCAGATATCCTATGTATTTTGACTAGTGAATTTAGACTGTTTACATTTAAAGTAATTATTAATAGATGAAGATATACTACTGACCTTTTGTCATTTTCTGTTTTGTTGACCTTGTTTTCCTTTCTTTTGCTCTCTTCTTTTGTGAATGCATGATCTGCAGTGATATTTTTTGATCCCTAATATTTGATATCTAATTTTTTTTCTTTTGTAGTTACCATGAGGAATAAAAAAAGCATCTTATAGTTGTACCAGACTATTTTAAGCTGAGAACAACTTCACTTGCATAAAACAGACAGCCATTTTGTAAATGGAACTTACAACTGGGCCCTTAAGTGTTCATGTTTTAGGAATCATTTTAGAGTTCATCAGATCTCTAGAGTGCTGAGTACCACTGTGATGAGCTGAAAGGATCCGTTCCTGTCTTAGGGTAGCTGTGCCATCTCTTACCGTAGAATCAATAGTCACTCAGGCACTCAGCTATTTCTCTAATCATTCATTCACCAAATATTCATTAAACTGCTGAGTGTCAGGTTCAAAATAGGATGATAAGTTTGGGTGTACATTGTAGTGAACAACGCCAAAATAAGATTTGTTTAAAAACTACAAAGGACTGATGATCTATATGACTTACAAATATTCCTCCTCAAGTATCCAGCTTGGTAGAAAACCAGGGCAACTTTAGAATATGAGAAGGCTAAATCTACCTTGTGTATTTTAAAACTAGATTCATCATTAGAACTGTTGCAAAAAAGCACATGAATAATATGGAATTTAGACCTGTCAGAAAATAAGTGACAGAAAAATATATCCTTTCAAATATTTGATGTTTCTATTATAAACTTTCTTTTATTTTTCACAAAGGGAACATGATTTTGCATCTTCAACTTTATAACTCTGAAAATCCTCCAGCAAGTTCTTGAATTTAACATGCTTTGACTTTCTGAGCTACTCTTTACCTCTCCATTTGTTGCATCTTTAAAATAAATATGAAATTCATGAATACATAATGTTTTCAGATACCCATTTGCTTACTGAGTAACTTGTTTTCTCATTGGCAACATATGAATTAATATATTTTAAAACACTCACATAGCTTGGTAAATTTATGAATTTGAATATATCTGACTCCAGGGATATTTTTTACAAATGTCCAATAGGATAGTGAATAGTATACTGAAAAGAACTGATGCTAGCATAATGTATCTGGTTATAATTTATTAAAAACACTTTGCCCAGATTAATTACTGAGTGAATGAATTTTAAAATGTCATATAAGTAATGAACCTGTATAATTAAAATGTTTACCAATTCCTTTCTTCATGTTATAAATTATTGACATAGTGATTGAATTAGACCGACTGTGTTAATTCTCTCATGTTTAAAGTCTGCCCACAAGGGTAGATTTTCTTATAACATTAATGAGTCAAGAGAAGGGTGGTGAAACTTTGCTTCCAGGGTTGATTTGATTTGTAAAATGCTAATATATTTATGTGAATTCAGTATCACATTTATTTTTCTCTTCTCATAATCTAGTAGCTACATTGAACTGCACATGCTTTTAGAGGTCAATACCCACACAAAATAGCCCAGCTGGATACCATACATAGTCTATTAAATTGGAGAAAGTTTAAATTTGTAGGTAGGTGGAACTGTGGTAAGTGGAAATATGTAAATAGAAACAGTCTGGGAGAACTGAAACAGTCATATGTAGCAAATTCAGAGACAGGATTTTAGCAAGCTATGTTTGCACAGGTCTTGCCACCTGCTAGGGTTAACTGATCTCATGCTTATGCTATCCATGTCAAATTGACTTAATCAAATTATAGGTATGTATTTTGTTTGCAAGAATTAGATTATATGCCATGACCAATATAAATGAACCAACAGAGGAAAAATAATCAAGGAAAAATAAATGTTTAAATCATTCAGGTCATTCAACCTGTGGTTTCTGTCAATGGGCAAGAACAGCCTTTCCTTTAGTGGATCTGAGTCTCTCATGACTTTCTTTGTGTCAGTATCTCACAAAACTAAGAGGAATGTCAGAATTTAAGCACAGTACTGATTTGGACACTGTTTTCCCTCAAGTGAAAACCAAACTATTCATAATAATTGGTTCAAATGCTGAAGGGAAAATATAGCAATGCATTTATTGTGAGATATGTGTATTTTTTCTATTCCTATGGGATTTTCATGAGTAATATCAATGATATGATACTTTTCACCTCATAGACTGATGTCAGAATTTAACTCGGGTGTAGGCTGTGCTTTACTAAGAAGTAATAAAACAGTTACCCAAGCCAAGGAGTTTAAGGCAGTGTCCACCACTGGGTACTGCAGGACTAGGCAGTGTTTGCTTCAAGTCAGCTGATAGCTAATAGAAGGAGAGACTGGCATGTCCAAGGTGCTAAGCAGGTTTCAGAGATGAACAACAGGTAGCAGAGCAGAGAATCTCAGGCTGAGAACAGTTTCCAGAGAGAGACAGATGAGCGGAAATGGGTAGGAAAGAAGCAAAAAAGGACAGTAAATAGTATTACAATCTCATTGTAATATGGAAATCTCTTGATTTCTGATATATTGGATCAATTTGTTATGTGCCAATTAAGTACAATAAACATCTCAGCACTTTCTTTGCTAAAATATCCAGATATTCTACTCCATAAGAGATACTCCTTAGCCTGGTTATTTAGCAAGGGAACCAGCTGATTATGGACTGAAACCGTAAAACCGTGAGCCAAAAAAATCTTTTATCCTTTAAGTTGTTCATGTCAGGTATTTCGGTTACAGCAACATCAGTTGGTCATTCATATGCCATTTCCACTTTTAAAAACAAGATGAACAAGCAAGCATCTTATTTTAAGAAGAGATTCAATATTAAATATAAATTCAGGATCAAATTTATTCTCAGCCCAATAATATTTATATATGTAGAACTTTTTTTTACATTGCTAGATACTGATGTCAGTGCCATTCAGAGTTTGTGTACATATAATAAATGGAAGAGTGCCACATAAAGCTCCTACCAGCATAAATATACAGAACCTGCCAGAGAATATGAAAAACTTGGTTGATGTATACAATTTCCTAGTGCAAACAATACACTTTGTATGTTCTAAACTTTTCAATCTGGATTTGTTCCACAGGAGAATTAGAATTTAAAATAGTGTCTGCCAATTCAGGAAAGTTCAATTGTGAGTAGAATTTCTGCTTTCTAAATTCTTACATTTCAAAACACAATGCCCCAGCTATTATAAACTTCAGAAACTCCCTTGCAAAGGTGAGGGCAAAGAATGTTGCTTGAATGCTTCTGTTGAAAGAGTGCGGTCTTATTAATTAAAGATGACTGAAATCGGGAATGTGGATCTTAAGTTACTTTGATTTAAAGGGAAATACAGTAAAAGATTGATTAAATGAACCCATGAGCCTAAACTAATGCTCTCCCCCAGTTGCATAAACATTTTTTGGTTTTCTCACATTTGAATTTCTTCATGGTGGTGGTGGTGGTGGGGACAACACATAATAAAGAGATCATGCTTAAGATTTATTTTCCTCAAGAAGTCACCTTCCAGGAACGCACAGACCCTTAATAGATTTGGTTCAAGGTTCACATCTCATATTTACATTCCCTGTCAGAGGTGATGATGCTTAAAATAATGACTTGAAATTATCACAGGAGAGAAAATGATCAAAGGAAGGTTTGGTAATATTTAGGAGGCATCTTATTTAGGAAGGAAAACTTGCTTGTGTATTAAAAAAAACCACATTGAATAGTAAAGAGTGAGACTCAAGTTTTTCTAACTCAAAGTTAATCAAGTAATTAATTTCCCAAGCTTTCTGCTCACTTCTAGTCTGTGTTTGAATTAACCCCTACTTTTCTCACTTGATCACTGATATTTCCTCAAAAGTTTAGGCAAAGTTTTCTTAAAGCCCCAATTCCATGGTTTTGGGGGCATTTCTTCCTCAGGATTCACTCTTTTCTATTGGTGGGGCCTTTTAAATTTCTGTTGCTACCTTATTGAAAAATATTGCTCCTTTATAGAGTTTGTATAAACAAAAAGAAACAAACAAAACCTATTAATCTAACCACATCAAATACATAAGGAATTTTGTGACTGTGGTTAGAGAAGTCACCTCAGATGACACGTAGTCAATGGAAATCTTGCTATTTCAATCTAACCCCCACTGTTTATCTGGGGCCATCTCTCACTCAGAATTTTTACAGGTTGGCCCTCTGGCCAAGTGATACTGCTTACAAGGTGCCACCCCCTACTCTAAAAGGAATGACTCCATCAGGTTAATCCATTTTATTACCATCTGGTCTCTTGCTTTCTTCATCCCATTGGATTCTAATAAATAATATCTATATCAAATTGAACTGTAAATTTTTAAGTTTTTTTTTTTGTTGTTGTTGTTTTGGTTCTAGGGATTGTACCTAAGGCACTCTACCACTGAGATATGTCCCCAGTCCTTTTTGCTTTTTATTTTGAGACAGGGGCTTGCTGAGTTGCTGATGCTGGGCTAGAAATTGCAATCCTCCTGTCTCTGTTTCCTGAGTCACTGGAATTACCTGGGTATGCCACCATAGCCAGCTCTCATTTTTATTTTTCCTAAAATTAAAATGCCTTGTTGTCCCCCATTTTTGAAAAATGAATAGCCTTTGATTCTGCACTTATAACTATCTTAATTTAGTTTACCTACTACATTTTACAGATGAGGAAACTAAAGTAAGTGAAGGGAATGATTAATAAAAAACAGTGAGTCATTTAAGAGCAGAGCTAAAGCCATAACTGTGGTTTTATGGTACTTAGGCCAGTGTCTCTTCTTACACCTAACTTTTTGCTCCACTTCAGATTGAGGTGATTGTAATGATCAGAAGTGACAGGGTTGCTTATGCACCATGTGTACTTGTCTATTAGAACTATAAACCTGAGTGTATGTTTCCTGATATATTTAATCATGTAATAGAAAAAGATAATGTGATTTCTTGTCCAGTAAATTATGAAAAAATACCTCCTGCATCTTCTTTTATTAATGTCTGACATATTCAGAGTACAAAAAATTTGCCTAAGTGTAATTGCCCATAAATTCTGCCTGTTTGTTTCTTCCTGTTAGTAGATGCTGACACAAGGCAATAATTGGTTCCTTTGCGTTGGAAGAATAACAATTTATAAGAATATCACTTGCCAATAAGTAATTTTGGTGTTATTTTTCTTACTGGGAAAAATTTTTGGCTTTTGTGTTTGTACTGATTATTATTATTATTTTGTTTTGTGGCTAAGGTTATTTTACTTGTAAGGCAATAGGGAAGCATGAAAGCACTAAAGAACTACAGGAAACCAAAAACTAGCAAATAAATTTGAAGATAATGCTCATTTTGAATAAATAAGTGCCTTTAATGTTTTTCCAACTTTTTTTTTAACATTTCATATTATACTTATAGAGCACATTTTTACATATCTCTGGTTGTATACAAAGTATATTCACACCATTCGTAACTTCATACATGCACTTAGGGTAATGATATCCATCTCATTCTACCATCTTTTATTTATTTATTTTTTCTTTACCCTTTTTCCCCCTCCCTTCCCCTGCCTCCCCATTGGCCATTCTTGTGTTCCTCTAATCCTCCTATGCTCCCCTCCCAACCCCACTGTGAATTGGCCTCCTTATATCAGAGAAAACATTTGGCATTTGGCTTTTTGGGATTGGCTAACTTCACTTAGCATTATATTCTCTAACTTCATCCATTTACCTGTGAATGCCATGATTTTATTCTCTCTTATTGCTGAGTAATACTCCATTGTGTATATATACCACATTTTCTTTATCCATTCATCTACTGAAGGGCATCTAGGTTGGCTCCATAGTTTAGCTATTGTAAATTGTGCTTCTGTAAACATTGATGTGGCTGTGTCCCTATAGTATGCTGTTTTAAAGTCCTTTAGGTATAGACTGAGGAGTGGGATAGCTGGGTCATGAGGTGGTTCCATTCCAAGTTTTCCAAGGAATCTTCATACTGCTTTCCATATTGGCTGCACCATTTTGCAGTCCCACCAACAATGTATGAGCGTGCCTTTTTCTCCACATCCTCACCAACATTTACTGTTGTTTGTGTGTTTGATAGCTGCCATTCTGACTGGAGTGAAATGAAATCTTAGAGTAGTTTTGATTTGCATTTCTCTAATTGCCAGAGATGTTGAACATTTTTTCATGTATTTATTGATTGATTGTATACCTTCTTCTGAGAAGTGTCTGTTCAGTTCCTTGGCCCATTTATTGATTGGGTTGTTTGTTTTTTTGGTGCTAAGATTTTTGAGTTCTTTATATATTCTAGAGATTAGTGCTCTATCTGACGTGCGTGTGGTAAAAATTTGTTCCCAATTAGTAGGCTCTCTATTCACATCACTGATTGTTTCTTTTGCTGAGAAGAAGCTTTGTAATTTGAATCTATCCCATTTATTGAATCTTGATATTAATTCTTGTGCTACAGGAGTCTTATTAAGGAACTTGGGGCCTAATCCAACATGTTGGAGATTAGAGCTTACTTTTTCTTTTATTAGGTGTAGTGTCTCTGGTCTAATTCCTAGATCCTTGATCCACTTTGAGTTGAATTTTGTGCATGGTGAGAGAGAGAGGTTTAATTTCATTTTGTTGCATATGGATTTCCAGTATTACCAGCACCATTTGTGGAAGAGGCTATCTTTTCTCCAGTGTACATTTTTGGCACCTTTGTCTAATATAAGATAACTGAAATTATATGCGTTAGTCTCTGAGTCCTCTATTCTGTACCATTAGTCTACCAGCCTATTTTGGTGCCAATACCATGTTGTTTTTGTTACTATTGCTCTATAGTATAATTTAAGGTCTGGTATAGTGATGTCACTTGCTTCACTCCTCTTGCTAAGGATTGCTTTAGCTATTCTGGGTCTCTTATTTTTCCAGATGAATTTCATGACTGCTCTTTCTATTTCTACGAGGAATGTCATTGGTATTTTGATTGGCATTGCATTAAATCTGTATAGTGCTTTTGGTAGTGTGGTCATTTTGACAATATTAGTTCTGCCTATCCAAGAACAAGGTAGATATTTCCATCTTCTAAGGTCTTCCATAATTTCTTTCTTTAGTGTTCTGTAGTTTTCATTATAGAGGTCTTTCACGTCTTTGGTTAAGTTGATTCCCAAGTATTTTATTTTATTGTTTTGATACTATTGTAAACGGGATAGTTTTCCTCATTTCCCTTTCAGAGTATTTGTAACTGATATATAAAAATGCCATTGATTTATGGGTGTTGATTTTGTATCCTGTTACTTTGCTGAATTCATTTATGAGTTCTAGAAGTTTTCTGGTAGAATTTTTTGGGTCTTCTAGGCATAAAATTATATTGTCAGCAAATAATGATAATTTGAGTTTTACTTTACCTATCTGTATCCTTTTAATTTCTTTCATCTGTCTTATTGCTCTGGCCAGCATTTCAATTACTATGTTGAATAGAAGTGGTGAAAGAGGACATCCCCGTCTTGTTCCAGTTTTTAGAGGGAATGCTTTCAATTTTTCTCCATTTAGAATAATATTGGCCTGGTGATTAGTATATATAGCTTTTATGATGTTGAGATATATTCATGTTATCCCTAGTTTTTTTTAGTGTTTTGAACATGAAGGGGTGCTATATTTTGTCAAATGCTTTTTCTGCATCTATTGAGATAATCATATGGTTCTTATCTTTAAGTCTATTGATGTGATGAATTACATGTATTGATTTCCATATGTTGAACCATCCTTGCATCCCTGGAATGAACCCCGTATATTTTTTATATGTTTTTGTATTCGTTTTGCCAAAATTTTATTGAGAATTTTTGCATCTATGTTCATTAAAGATATGGGTCTGAAGTTTTCTTTTTTGGATGTGTCTTTGCCTGGTTTGGAGATCAGGGTGATATTGGCCTCATAGAATGAGGTTGGAAGTGCTCCCTCTTTTTCTATTTCCTGAAAAAAATTGAAGAGCATTGGTATCAGTTCTTCTTTAAAGGTCTTGTAGAACTCGGCTGTGTATCCATCTGGTCCTGGGTTTTTTTTGGTTGATAGGCTTCTGATGGCATCTTCTATTTCGTTGCTTGAAATTGGTCTGTTCAAATTGTATATATCATCCTGCTTTAATTTGGGCAGATCATATGACTTTAGAAATTTGTCATTGCCTTCAGTGTTTTGTATTTTGATGGAGTACAAGTTTTCAAAATAATTTCAAATTATTTCCTGTATTTCTGTAATGTTTGTTGTGATATTCCTTTTTCATCACATATGTTAGTAATTTGAGTTTTCTCTCTCCTTCTCTTTGTTAGCCTGGATAAGGGTCTGTCAATTTTATTTGTTTTTTTCAAAGAACCAACTTTTTGTTTTGTCAATTATTTCAATTGTTTATTTTGTTTCAATTTCATTGATTTCAGCTCTGATTTTAATTGTTTCCTGTCTTCTGCTGCTTTTGGTATTGGATTGTTCTTCTTTTTCTAGAGCTTTGAGATGTAATTTTAAGTTATTTATTTGTTGACTTTTTCTTCTTTTGAGGAATGAACTCAATGCAATGAACTTTCCTCTTAGAACTGCCTTCATAGTGTCCCAGAGATTTCAATATGTTGTGTCTGTGTTCTCATTTACCTCTAAGAATTTTTAAATTTCCTCTTTGATGTCATCTGCAACCCATTGTTCATTCAGTAGCATATTATTTAGTCTCCAGGTGTTGGAGTAGCTTTTATTTCTTATTTTATCATTGATTTCTAATTTTATTGCATTATGGTCTGATAGAATGCAGGGAAGTATCCCTATTTTTTTTGTTTTTTGTGGTACCGGGGATTGAACTCAGGGGCACTTGACCACTGGGTCACATCCCCAGACCTTTTTGTATTTTATTTAGAGACAGGGTCTCACTGAGTTGCTAAGTGCTTTCCCCATTGCTGAGGCTGGCTTTGAACTCGCGATCCTCCTGCCTCAGCCTCCCAAAGTGCTGGGATTACAGGCATGCGCCACCGCGCCTGGCTCCCTATTTTTTAATATTTGCTAAGAGTTGTTTTGTGGCATAGTATATGGTCTATTTTAGAGAAGGATCCATGTGCTGCTGAGAAGAAAGTGTATTCGCTTGTTGAAGGATGAAATATTCTATATAAGTCAGTTAAGTCTATGTTGTTTATTGTATTTTTAGTTCTATAGTTTCTTTGTTCAGCTTATGTTTGGAAGATCTATCCAGTGGTGAAAGGGGTGTGTTAAAATCACCCAGAATTATTGTGTTGTGGTCAAGTTGACTCTTAAACTTGAGAAGAGTTTGTTTGATGAACATGGATGCTCCATTGTTTGGGGCATATATATTTATAATTGTTAAGTCTTGTTGGTGTATGCTTCCCTTAAGCAGTATGTAGTGTCCTTCTTTATCCCTTTTGATTGACTTTAGCTTGAAGTCTACTTTATTTGATATAAGGATGAAAACCGCCGCTTGTTTCGTGAGTCCATGTGAGTGGTAGGATTTCTCCCAACCTTTCACCCTCAGCCTATGGATGTCTTTTCCTATCAGATGACTCTCTTGGAGGCAGCATATTGTTGTCTCTGTTTTTTTTTTTTTAATCCAATCTGCTAGTCTATGTCTTTTGATTGGTGAGTTTAGGCCATTAATATTCAGAGTTATTATTGAGATGTGCTTTGTATTCCCAGCCATTTTTGTTTATTTTTGGTATTTAACTTGACATGGTTTCTCCTCTGATTGTTTTTTCCTTTAGTGTAATACCTTCCTCTGTTGATTTTAATCATTGTTTTTCTTTTCCTCTTCATGGAATATTTTGCCGAGGATGTTCTGTAGTGCTGGCTTTCTACTTGTAAATTCTTTTAACTTTTGTTTATCATGGAAGGTTTTTATTTTGTCCTCAAATCTAAAGCTTAATTTTGATGGGTATAAGATTCTTGGTTGGCATCCCTTTTCTTTCAGAGTTTGGAATAGGTTGTTCCATGATCTCCTAGCTTTGAGTGTCTGAGTTGAAAAATCTGCTGTGATACGAATTGGTCTCCCCCTATATGTGATCTGATTCCTCTCTTTTGCGGCCTTTAGGCATTTTCATTATAATGTGTCTTGGTGTAGATCTGTTGTATTTTTTTTACATTTGGTGTCCTATAAGCCTCTTGTATTTGGTTTTCCAATTCCTTTTTCATGCTTGGGAAATTTTCTATTATCTCATTGAAGAGATTGTATATTCCTTTGGTTTGAAACTCTATGCCTTCCTCTATCCCAATTACTCTTAGTTTGGTCTTTTGATGCTGTCCCATACTTCTTGGATGTTCTGTTCATGGTTTCTTACTATCTTCATGTGTGGTCAACTTTATTTTCAAGAATATATACTTTGTCTTCATTGTCTGAAGTTCTTTCTTCCAGTTGATCTAGTCTGTTGGTGATGCCTTCAATTGTGTTTTTTATTTGGTTAATTGTTTCCTTCATTTCAAGGATTTCTGACTTTTTTTTTCCAGAGTTTCTATCTCTTTTTTGAAGCAATCTTTTGCTACCTGTATTTGCTCTCTTATATCTTTGTTGTAGTGGTCAATTTTTGCCTGTATTTGCTCATTTAGGTCATTCATTGATTCACAGATCATTTTAATTATGAACCTTCTGAACTCCTTCTCTGACATTTTATTAACTTTGCTGAGCATGGGTTCTGATATTGTAGAATCCTGGTTTGCTTGGGGGTACTTTCCTCCCTTGTTTTTTCATGTTGTCTATTTGCCTTATTTCTTGTAGTGTAGATCTGAGATATTACAGTTTCTACCCTATAGTCTTATGATATCCTTGCAGGTTGTCTGTGCCTCTCCTTAATGTTGGGCTATCAGAACCTGCCATTGTCCCTCAAAGTATGGTAGCTGGGGCTGGGTCCATGCAGGTTGGTGTGGGTCGAACTGGTTGAGTCTGAGCTCCTGTGGTGGTCTGCTGGTTAGAAGAGGCGGTCCTCTGAGTTGAGGTCAGTGAAGCTGTCTTAGACTCTCTTGAGCTCTGCGGGTGTGGGCTGGGCTGACCTGGGCCTGCCTGTGCTTGGGCAGAGGTTGGCAAAACTTCCCTGAGCCTGGCCACACTCAAGGGGATGTCAGCGGGACTGACCTGGGGCTGGCTGAGCTGGGGTAAAGGTCAGCGGAACTGACCTGGGCCTGCTGGCACTCCCATTTAGGTCCCCAGGACTGTTCTCAGCTGCCTGAACTCAAGCAGAGTTGGCAGGTCTGTCCTTGCTGTCTCCTGCTCTGGGGCAGAGGTCCGCAGGACTCGCTGGAGCCTGGTCACACACCGGGGGGGTCAGTGGGTCTGACCTGCTGCTGGCCACACTGGGGTGAAGGTCAGCGGGATTGACCTGGGCCTGGTGGCACTCCAGTGCAGGTCCCCCGGAACATCCTCAGCCCTGCTGAACTCAAGCAGAGTTGATGGGTCTGTCCTTGCCGTGTCCTGCTCTGGGCCAGAGGTCGGTGGGACTGGCTGGAGCCTGGGCCTGGCAGCACTCTAATGTAGGTCCCCGGGACTGTCCTTGGCCTGCCTGAACTCAAGCAGAGTTGGCAGATCTGTCCTTGCTGTCCCCTGCTCTGGGGCAGAGGTCAGCAGGCTCCAACTTTTAATAAAACTTTAAACCCACAGAAAAGTTGAAAACCAGTACAATAAAGGTACATACACCCTTCACCTGTGGTCATCAATTGTTAACATTTTCTGCCATTTGCTTCTCTCTCTCTCTCTCTCTTCCTCTCTCTCCTCCTCTCCCCCTCTCACCCCCCTGCATCCTCTGAGCATGCACAAGTTTTGGGGAGCTGAAATACTTGAAAATGAATTATAGACGTAAAGATAATTCACCCATGATCACTCAGGTGTGTTTTCCGAAGAATGAGCACATTCTCCTGTATAACTACAGTAATGAAAAGACATTTGCCACTGGTGATTAACCTTATGTATAATATGTAGTCTAAGTCTCCAACTGTTCCCAAATATTCTTTATTTCAGTGAGGGATCACTCATTGCATTTTCTTGCTGTTTTCTTCTTTAATCTAGAACATTGCTCACTTCCCCCCTTTCCACTCGTCTTTCCAAACATTGACCTTTTTGATGAGCCTAGGTAATTGTCTTTTGCAGTGTTGCTCAACGATTTGTCTTGTTGTAACCTTTGGGTTAGAGTATGGTTAAAATAATTTGGTAATTTACTACACATATTTCCAACTCTGTCAAATCAGAAGGTTTGCTACTGCCAGTTATCAGTGATGAGTCCTGTGTCCTCACATGTTGATGTATAATGTTAGAGAAGCACACTGAGGCAAGCAATATGAAAGCAGGGTTTATTTAAAAAGGGGTAACACAGACTTCTCCTGGGAGGGAGAAGCGGGCCATGGCTGGTATCCTGGTATCCCAAGAAGTGATATGTCCTAGGCTTCCTTTGTTATCCTGTTCTCTTCCCCTTATCTCTGTCCTTCCTGTATATGTGACTAGGCCCAAAAGATACTGTGGTGGGATGGGCAAAAGGTGAGAAGTAGGTGGGCTGGAGGGCCAAGGTGGAGTGATCCAGGAAGGAAGGGGGTCTAGGGTGCATTAATTATCAACTTTTATAACTCCCTATAGGGAGGGACAGTCCCTAGGTCACCTTAGCAACAGGTTGGAACAAGGGCAGGTTATCTTGATAAGGGTAGAGGAAGGGGTCTGAAGGCATTAGTATTTCAAGCTTTCAGGGGCGGTCTCCAATTTCTTGGACTCCAATTGGCCTCCTTAATCCAATCTGACTTGATTTACCTATCTATACTGACTGCCTCTTTAATTCTGCCTTCAAGTTCGTGCCAATTTGTCCAAACATTGGTGAAGCTATTTGAGCTCTTCATTTTAACTAAGTTTCTGTCTTTGTAATTAATAAAAAAAAATGATGGGTGGTAATTAGAGAGTATATGAACATAATTTTTCTCATCTTTCAGGCTATGGGTTTTAAGGTTAATTTCTTTCCTCTATTTCTCATTACACTGGTTGTAAAATGTGATTTTTAAAAATTCAATTATTCTTCTAGCTCAGGGGACAGCAAACTTTTTCAGTGAGGAACCACATATTAAATATTTTAGGTTTCATAAGTCACATAAGGGCTCTGTTGCATATTCTTTTTTTTTCTTCTTTAAAATTTTAAAAATATATTCTCAGTTCGTAGACTACACAAAAACAAGCAATGGCAAGATTTGGGCCCTGGGCAGTAATTTGCTGACTCCTCAATTATGAACAGAGCTTTTCCTTCACTTGCAGCATTTCAGAGAGAGAGAGAGGGAGGGAGGCTGAGATCCTGTGATAGCTTCCTCCATTTCTTATAGTTTGCCTAAGATTTTAAACAAAATAATTCACTGTGATAAATAGCAGTCTCTTCAGAAAATTTTAATTTTGTCTACTTCTCTGCCCTCTGGTATGATAACCATAGCTGTAGAAATCTATTCAAATTTGAAATTTGGGGGGCCAAGATGGCGAATTAGCATGAGGCAGCATTTCTCTTAGCTCAGCTACCCAGAACTCATGTCACTTTGAGGCTTAGAGTGAAAAAAATCCTGAGACTGGAGGGACAGTCTGCCCTAGCTGAATCAGAGACTGTTTTACTCATTAATCAGATACTAAAAAACAATCTCCACTGGAGTTTATTGATCTGTGGAGAGCTGATCCAGGAGTCATCTTGGGACTGCAGCATGGAGGAACCAGTAGGAAGTGGAAACCCAGATCTGTGAGTTTGCAGCTAGGTCTGTGTGGACCTGTCCGAGCCTAGCAAACCTGTGGAAAGTTGGAAACTGGGAGCAGTTCACCAGGGGGAACTGGCTCTCTTGAAAGAGCCAGGATCTCCCCAGCTCAGTGAGTCCTGAGGCTCACAGGGACTGATAGGGCAGGCTATGGTATGTCTGAAGGTTGGCAGAGCTCACCCAACCATCCATTCTGGCACCCACCGGGTTCCCAGGGCCCACCTGGGTCCCAGCACTGGCCTGGTCCCAACACTAGCCTGGTATTCACCTCCCTCCCCAGTCTGGCATCTACTGGTTCCTGGGACCCTCCAATGTCTACCACCTGTCTGGCACCCAACAGGACCCTCTGGCTCCCCAGTCTCCCTACCCCCAACCTGGCCCACTGCTCCACCAACTAGACCTGCAGAGTACCTGCTAGCCCACAGCCCAGCATGCCAGGCCACTGCTTCATTGCCAGAACCGCTCAATCCAGCCCATGGCTTCACAGCTGGCCTTCAAGTCCTAGCACCCAGCTCTGCCCACCTGGTGCAGAGAGCTGGGCCCCTGACATGGCAGGGCCCCGCATGTAGCTTCATTGCCAGACCCACCTGGTCTATCCCACAGCTTCACTGCCAGTCCCCAAGAGCCAGCACCAGGCCCTAATCCACCTACCACCCAGATGTGGCCAGCGACTATTCTACCTGCCTGTAACCCAGCTTTCCCTGCACTCCAGGCCTGCAGCCCAGCCCACCCACACTAATCTCCCAAGAAGGGAAATTGGGAAGACTTAAACCCCAAATTTCAACACAGTGAGCAACACAATAAAAGGAAGGACGCACAACCCATGGCCCATACTTCTAGGCTTAGATCATACCTCAAGAAGATGCAAAAAGAAAACCAGGTGGGCATAGACAGTAAACATTTACGTTCACTATTTTGTTCACCATAGTGGATATAACTCTTTAATTTCTTAGCATTTCACCAAGATTTTTCTCCTCCTCTTCCTCCTCCTCCTCCTCCTCTTCTTCTTCATTTTTGTTTTGGTGTTGCTTGTTTGTTGTGATAGTAGTTCTGTTTTCTTATTTATTTTGAATTTCCATATTGGATTTCTGTTTTATTTGAATGTGAACTGATTCAAGGACCCCTACATGTATTCATACTTGTTTCTCTCTTATTTCTAGCTTTTTTCTTTTTACTTTTTGTTTTTTCTTTCTTTTATTTTTCTGTTTAGTTTTTTGTTTTTTTTGAAGGTGTTATTTTCCTGTATTTTGAGGGTTAGGGTTTCTGATTAGCTTATTTTGATTTTGTTTTGTAACGTCTTTATTACTACTCTATTTTTCCTTCGTCTCACGCTCTCTTTTCTCTATTCCTGACACACAAATTCCTCTTTCTCTCCTCCTTTATATTGTATTTTTGTTCCCCTTCAAACTAACAACATAGCCTAAGTTACCACTGCATCTGCCCCATTCACATTTTAAAATTGCAAACACTTTTCTACCCTCCTATCTCTTCTTCTTTACACCTACTCATCTCTGTCCTTAATACTTCTTAATACTAATTGAAGTATATAATGTCTACCCTTACCACCAATGTCACAGAAATAATTAATACAGTGGAAGGCACGGACAACACCTATTTCTTTATTTTAAGCCAGACATAATACATGATTATGTACTGTTTTTACTGATGGAAATTGCTGATCCCATTATCCCTATGTCTTCTATCATTTAACACTAGATATCAACATAGAAACTGAGGACCTAGTCTACTGCTATATATTTTTTACATACATTATTGAATGAAATGGAAAACCAAATACAGGAGACTTACAGGACCATAAATATACAAAATTACAATAGATCTACACAAAGGAACATTATTATGAAAATGCCATACAGAATAAGGATAGAATTTTAAAGGCTGCCAGAGAAAAGTGACAGGTAACATTTTGAGGGAAACCAATACAGATATGAGCTGATTTCTCAACCCAGACCCTCAAAGCTAGGAGGTCTTGGAATAATATATACCAAGCTCTGAAAGAAAATGGATGCCAACCGAGAATACTATACCCAGCAAAACTAAGCTTCATAACTGATGATGAAATAAAAACCTTCCATGATAAACAAAAGTTAAAAGAATTCATGACTAGAAAGCCTGGACTAAAAAACATACTCAATAAAATATTTCATGGAGAAGAAAAGCTTTTTTGAAGGTGTTATTCATACACAGAAAATTTAAACAGACCAATTTCAAGTAATGAAATTGAAGATACCATCAAAAGCCTACCAAAAAAGGAAAGTCAAGGACAAGATGGATTCTCAGCTGAGTTCTATAAAACCTTCAAAGAAAAAATTACACCAATACTCTTCAAATTATTTCATGAAATAGAAAAGGGAGAACCCTTCCAAACTCATTCTGTGAAGCTAGTATCAATCTAATACCAAAACCAGATAAAGACACATCAAGGAAAGAAAACTTCAGGCCAATGTACCTCATGCACATAGATGCAAAAAATATTAATAAAATCCTGGAAAACTGCATACAAAACATATTAAAAATATAGTGCACAATGATCAAGTGGGGTTCATCCCAGGGATTCAAGGTTGGTTTAGTGTGCAGAAGTCAATAAATTAACAGACTTAAAGACAAGAACCACATGATTATTTCAATATATGCAGGAAAAGCATTTGACAAAATTCAGCATCTATTCATGTTCAAATCACTAGAAAAACCTGGATTAGTGGGAATATACCCCAACATTGTAAAAACTATATATGCTAAACCTAAGGTCAACATCATTCTAAATGGAGAAAAATTGGAAGCATTTTCTCTAAAAACTGAAACAAGACGGGAATGCACTCTTTCCACTTCTATTCAACATAGTCCTTGATACCATAGCCAGAGCAAGTAGACAAAAGAAAAAAAGAAAAGTGATACAAATAGGAAAAAAAGTGTATGAATTATCCCTATTTGCCAAAGATATAATTCTATATTTAGAGGACACAAAAAACTCTACCAAAAAAGCTTCTTGAACTCATAAACAAATTCAGCATATAAAATTAACACCCATAAATCAGTTGCATTCCTATACAGCAATGATGAATCAGCTGAAAGAGAAATCAGGAAAGCTATTCCATTTACAATAGCCTAAAAAAAAAATACTTGGGAATCAATCTAACAAAAGAGGTAAATGGCCCCTACCATGAAACTACAAAACATTAAAGAAAAATTGAAGAAGACCTTAGAAAATAGAAAGATCTCCCATGCTCTTGGAAAGGCAGAATTAATATTGTCAAAATGGCCATACTACCAATAGTGCTAAACAGATCTAATACAGTTCCCAAGAAAAATCCAGTGATGTTCTTCATAGAAAAAGCAGTCATGAAATTCATTTGGAAAAAATAAGAGGTCCAGAATAACCAAAGCAATCCTTAGCAAGAAAAGTAAGCCAGAAGACACCATATTACTAGACCTTAAATTATAACTGAAGAGCATAGTAACAAAAATGGCATGGCATTGGCACAAAAATAGAATTGAAAACAAATGGAACAAAATAGAAGACAAACCCACAAAAATTCAGTGATCTTATACTAGGCAAAGGCACCATAAACACACAGTAGAGAAAATATAGCTTCTTCAACAAATGATGCCAGAAAAACTGGAAATCTACATGTAGTAGTTCCAAATTGAACCTCCACATCTCACCCTGCACAAAACTCAAAGTGGATCAAGTATCTTGACATTAGACCAGAGACCCTTTGCATACTAGAAGTAAAAGTAGGCCCAATTCTCCATCCTATTGGCTCAGGAACAGACTTCCTCAATAAGACTCCTACAAGCACAAGAAGTAAAAATCAAGAATCAATAAATGGGACAGTATCAAACTAAAAAGCTTCTTTACAGCAAAGGAATCAATCAAGAACATGAGCAGAGAGGCTACAGAATGGGAGAAAATTGTTACCACCTGCACCTCAGATAGAGCATTAATCTCCAGGATATACAAAGAAATCAAACATCTTAACACTAAAAACAACAACAACAACAACAACAACAACAACAACAACAACAACTAACCCAATCAATAAATGGGAAAAGGAACTGAACAGGCACTTCACAGAAGAAGCAATATGAATGGTTAAAAAAATATGAAAAAATGTTCCACATCTCTAGCAATTAGAGAAACAAAAATTAAAGCTACACTGAGATTCTATCTCACTGCAGTCAGAATGGCAATTATCAATAATACAAGTAACAATAAATGTTGGTGAGGGTGTGGGGGGGGGAAAAGGTACACTCATACATTGCTGGTGGGACTGCAAATTGGGTGCAACCACTCTGGAGAGCAGTATGGAGATTCCTTAGAAAATCTGGAATGAAACCACCATTTGACACAATTATCCCAGTTCTGATATGTGGATGATAAACCATAAAAAGGGAGGGAACAGAGGGGAAATATAGAAGTTCATTGGATTAGACAAAGGAGAATGAAGGGAAGTGAGGGGGGTGTGGGATTAGGAAAGACAGCAGAATAAGAAATAACTTTCTAATACTCATATATGGATACACAACCAGTGTAACTCCATATCGTGTTCAACCACAAGAAGGGGATCAAAATTGTAATGGGTTACATCCCATGTATGTATAGTGTACACTGTATTGTCATGTATATCTAAAAGCAACACAGGGGAAAAAAAGGAAAACAAAGAAATTTGAATTCATTGTAATGAAATAAAATTAAAAATTTTGTTTCTCAAACTAGTCATTTAAAACTGTTCAAGTACTTAATACACACATGTGGCTAAAAGCTATTATGCAGTTTTAGGACTTTTCTATCATTGCAGAAGTTCTGTTGGACAGCTCTGGACTTGGATTTTAAAATTGTTTGCATAGAGATAACTATACAAAGCAGTCCCTTATAATTAAAAAGTATAAATTATTATTTTCTTCTTGTCATTTTTTGTTTTTATGCTTTTCTATTTTCTTATTATTTATTTTATATATTCCAGGAACCAGTAATTCTATAATATCTACTATTTTCCAAGTATTTTAAATTGCACATTTTCCTTTCCTTATGCCTTTTAACTTAATTTTCTTCCTTACCACTTCTTTTCAGTTGATAATTTAACGTTTTTATTCTTTCATTTTTATTCTGGAGGTATTTGGGCTTGATAGTTTTCCTTGACCAATGCTTATATTTTATCCCATAGATGTGTAGAGTTTCCATTATCATTAATTTCAGAAGTTCTAAATTTTGTTATCTCCCTACTCAACAAATTATTTTGACTTTGAGGTGCGAGAGGTTTTAATTTTTTTTCCTGTTTCTGTTGCATTGTGATAAGATAAGTGTTTGTATTCTATTTTGTACTTGATACTATTTTGTAATTCTGTTTTCATGATGTGTGGTTAAGAGCACATTCTGGGGCTGGGCGCGGTGGCGCACGCCTGTAATCCCAGCACTTGGGAGGCTGAGGCAGGAGGATCGTGAGTTCAAAGCCAGCCTCAGAATGGCGAGGCACTTAGCAACTCAGTAAGACCCTGTCTCTAATAAAAGACAAAAAAGGGCTGGGGATGTGGCCCAGTGGTCGAATGCCCCTGAGTTCAATCCCCAGTACCAAAAAAACAAAAAAACAAAACAAAACAAAAAACCACAATCTGGGGATTTAATGTACAGTATACTGGTTATTAATTTTTTAATTTGATTGTGATAATCACATTGTATATGTATGTCAAATCATATTGTACACTTTGAATATATACAATATTTATCAATTGATTAAAAATAAGTGTTTTTAATTTGAAGTTTATATACTTTTATAGATATTCATGAGACTAACCTTGTTGATATCATTTAAATCTTATATATTTATATTTTACCTATTTGACTTGTGTCAGGCTAAGAGTTATGAGTGTATTTCTATCACTTTTTCTTTGCATGTCTATAGTTTCTGCTTTATAACTTCTCATATCTTTATTGTAAATTGGGGTGTTTGGCATTATAAAGCTTTCTATTTTGTTTCACTGAATCATTGTTGGTATGAATCACACTTGTGTATCTGATAAAAATATTGCAAATCCTCCTGTTTCAATGTTGCATTTAATTCATGTACATCTGTTTGTTGGCCTTATTTTTAGTCTTTCTTGTCATTTTGATTAAGGCATATCTTTTGTATATAGTGTAGAGCTTCATTTGGTTTTGAGAATTGTCCTGGAAATCTTTCTTGTCTTGAATTAAGCCCATTTACAGTTGTTGTTGTGGCTTGTAAGTGTGGTCTAAACTTCTTCATGCTACTTATGTTATGTTTACTGCTTGTATCAATTTTTGCTAACTTTATTCATAACTTCTATGAAGCATGTTCTTCTCTCTTCCTTTCTTTCTCCTGTTGAATTGACAGGTTTGAATATGTGTTGTAGTTGTTACTATTATACTGATACATTTTGTGGCATGTTCTGAACTCTTATTGGTGTATTTTGGATCTTTGGTTTTTCAGTTTCAAAGGACTATTTTGTGGTTTCCATCTTGTATCTTTGACAATCATTGTACTTATTTGCTTTTCCTCTTTCTCTTTCCTCTCTCTCTTTTTTTAATTGTTATTTCTACATTGTCAGAATGTATGGCACTTATATATGTTTTCCAGCTATATGGCTAGCATTATCTTATGCTTACATTTATTTATGAATCTTAATGATTAATAGAATTAGTGAGATTAAAAACTCTTCAGCTTGTACTTTCTTTCCTTCAGTTGCTTGAAAATATTACTGCACTGTGGTCTTACTCTCTATTGGTACTGAGGCATATGATGGAAAACTGATTTCCCCCCTTTTTATGGTCACCTGGTCTTTTAAAATTAATGTTTTAGTACAATATAGCTATACATAATAGTGGGGTTCAGTTTGACACAATCATACATGCATGGAATATAATTTACTCCATTTAAGTCCCCAGTGCTTCCTCTTTCCTTCCCCTTCTCTCTTCTTTTTCCCCTTCTTCTACTCCAGTGGTCTTCCATTTATTTGTTTTTTAAATTGGTGCTTTATAGAGATACATAAAAATGAAATTTACTGTGGTATATTCATATATGTGCATTGCAGGATGTAAGTGAGTGGTAGAGCACTTGCCTAGCATGCTCAAGGGTCTGGATTCAGTCCCCAGTATTAAAAAGAAACAAACAAACAAATCAGTTTAAATTCCATCTTAAATTCTGTGTCATCTATTCTTTTCTGTCTAGAGGCCAAAGTATTATCTTTCTTAATATCTAAAGGTCCTTTCAATACCTGGATTTGAATTTTCTACTATTCCTATGAAGTTTAGTTGGATTATAGTTTTAAATATTTCCTTCCTTTTTTTCCCCCTTCAGGGACTCTGATAGAGTTAGATCTTTGCTTATCTATTTATGTGACTCTTTCTCTCCATCATCTACTCCCCTTAACATCCTTATCTTGTTTTGGTTTTCTTAGGTTATTTCATTCTTCTCATCCCTCCCTGATGTATTTTAAGTTGTATGTATTTTCTTGCACACATTGTAATTAAATTTAGCTTTTATTTATGAGATGATTTTGTGTTGTTTTTCAATTTCCTTAGAGTTCAATCCACTCATTTCATAGCTTCTCTTTGTGGTCCATTTATATTTTGATATTTAAATATCTAATTCAAACTTTTAAAATTGTCTTTGTATGTGTAAAGACATTTAATTTAGGTTGGGATATTGTGGTTGCAGCTTTTCTCTGCTTTGAGGTCTTTTTTTTTTTTTTTTTTTTTTGTTAATCAGCTAAAATATTTTTAGTCTTCTTTCTGCAATAGATCTGTAAGATGGCTTCTGCCATTTGTCACTTATTTTCAATATCTCGTGTTTTCCTGATCTAACAATAGCAGATGGTTCTGTCTGTTTTTTGAGTTTTTTTGATGGTTAACTAAGATTTCCAGGGATAAAGCCTTTCATTTTGGGGTACAAAAAATTTTCAGCAATTTTGAGGGGAAAGAGTGAGGAAAGAAAGGGATGATATGTCTTCTGATTTTTTCCCCCTTCTATTTACACTGCTCACTTCTGTTCCCTCAGAAGCCTTAAGAAATGCCCTTCCCCATGGAGGCTGCCATCAGTTCTACCTAGTTTTTAATCTCCCTCCTTTCAACTTCCCAGGAGCTCATCCTCTGGTCTACAGTCTCAGACTTGTTCTTAATGATTTCTTCCATTCAGTGTGCATCTCCCTCTGGTGTGAGTTTTATCTGTGTTCTTCCAGGTTTAGCCCTCCTTCCGCCCCCCAACCACCATGTGGTCCCTACCTGACTATCTACTCCTGAGTGGGATCCCAGGCTGACCCCACTAGTTTCAGATATTTATTGCATCACTTACATGTACATTGTATCATATTGTCCTGTGTTCCTTAACTCTTGAGTTTAGGCTTTGATATTGTTGATGGGTAGTTTTATTGCCCTCTTTGCTTCTCTATGTGGTGATTAGATTTAGGAGGCCGCCATTATTCCATTGGAATTCTGGATTCTTTCATGAGTTTGTTCACTGCCCTTAAGATATTGTGTACGAAGCTGGCTACCTCCTTGGTGTAGTAATGTGTTGGAGGTAAGGAAGATTGCAGAGTCAGCCTGGGAGGATAGAAAATTACAGTTGTTATTACCTTATAGATGAACAATGTTGAGTATCTTGTTTGTTTTTTTTTTATTTAAAAATTTCTGATGCCAGAGAAACCAAATGACTTCACAGTCCTGAGTTTCACAGTCCTGTGTTTTACAGTAGCAGTTATAATTGAGGACTATGTCTGGGTAACTAGTTTATTAAGCTCTCTGCAGTCAGGCAGTCAGGATGATACCTAAGCACAACAGACATTAAAATGGTTAATTAGGTTGTAAATATAGTGAATACACAGAATTTTCTTATATTTTTTCAGTGTCATACAGTACTTTGAAGTATACATTAAAAGGATTAAGTATTAAAAATAGTGGTAATTGAAAAAGTAAGTTCAGTATTAGGAAAAATAATGCTAATGATGGCAATGACTCAAGCGGTGGTTCAAAATGAAATAATATCACAATTGTGAAACTTATTACCCAAGAATATATAATTTCACTATTTAACCCATTGTAAATAATTCAGTTTTAACAAAATACAACATTATACTTTAAAATAGTGAAGATATTTGGAATTCTGTTGGTCTTATATTTTTGTTTTTTCCTAATTTATAATTTTTATAATATTTAGTTGTATAAGAACCACATGTACTGAGTTAACTTAATGCTAGTACATATCTAAATAAAATAAAAGTAATTTAATTCAATGCTAGGAGTTCATGAGAATTATTTTTCTTTAAAGTGTGATTGCATTATTCAAATTTGAGGAACACTAATGTGCAAATAGTGGCGGCTTCCACATTCAATAGAGCTGAATTCAGTTCACTGTCCTGTCACTTATGGGCTTGGCAAAGTGCGTAAGCTTTCTGAGCTTCTGTTTCCTTCTTACATAAAGAGTGGAAAATGATTTCAACATCATAAGGCTATTGTAATGTTTAAATGAAAAGACATGATGCATGTGAAGTGAGATTAGGAGCTCACAGAATCGTTGCAGTTATTTTTTAATTTGTGAACAATTTAATTGGGAATGATTTTAATTGAGAATGACTATACTATTTAAATTCCACTGCAATTTTCAGGCAGGCTCTCTCTACTCTTCATTTCAAATCTTTCATACCATCTCTTCACTCTGCACATATGTAGACTCATTTCAACAAGGAAGATGAAAACCACCAGAAAAACAAGCCCTATCTGATGTGCTTTCCCTCAGTTTTTCTCACCTTAGTAAATAGTCATTTACTCAACTTCACAAACCAGAAATTTGGAAGCAATAGTTTATTTCTACTTTTCTTTACCTTTTGTAATCAATTACATCAAAAGTTACAGTTTTAAACTCTAATCTTTGTTTCACAGTCATCTCTTCTGTTTCTACCACCACCATTTCATCCAAGCTTCTATTACCCTTCCTTTTGACAACTAAAATTGCCTCCTAATGACTCTTTCCAGATGTGTTCCTTTTTCCTGTGTGTATTCTCCCATAGCAGCTGAAGTGAAGTTTTCAAAACACAAGTTAGATTATTTTCTCTGGGCTGCATCCCCATCTCTCATTAAGCAGGCCTAACTTTCCTGGGTGAGAGTAAGGACAGAGAGAAGAGTCTTAAGCAATAAGCCTTAAAATAGTTCTGATTCAAGGCCAAATTAAAAGGGACACAAACACAACAAGCCCATTTCTCCACCTGAGGTTTCTTGCTGGAAAAGATGTGCCCTACACAACTTTTATTTTTTCTTTTCCTTTTTGGTGTATGTAGAGGGTGGAGTACTGGGGGTTGAACCCAGAGGCACTTTACCACTGGGCCACATTCCCAGCCCTTTTTATTTTTTACTTTGACATATTATTGCATCCTTTTGACCTTAACGTTGAGATCATCACACATCTGTTGAGTGGAAGTGCCATGTTCTCTTCCTAGACATGTCACTCAGGAGTTTAGGTGAGAAATGGGGCAGTAGACATAGGTACCATTCAAGAGAACCAGGTCCAGTCCAAGGGATAACCCAACATATAGCATCACCCATGCCTATTTTGTTAAACTCCTATGGACTTAATTTCTTCTTGTATCACATGAATGTTGTCATACCTCTTGATTACTTCTATAGTGGACAGTAAAGCAGCTGGAAGATGAATTAGCAGAGGCAGACAAATGTAAGAAAAGGAAGAAATGTTATGAGAGTTGATTAGACTCAAGGAACTAGTAGAGGAAAAAGACAAAATTGTTTAAGAAATAAAGGCTAAATTATGACTGTCCAAATGAAAGAGAAAAAAATCAAAGAGAGTAACAATGTGATAAGGACTAAAAAAGCATTAGGAAAAAAAAGTTGTTAAAGTATAAAACAAAGGAGGTCCAATGTACATGTAAGTGGCTTCTCTGAAGAAGAAAAACTAAACAATGGATTAAAGCCAATGTTAAAGCCTGTCCATGGCACACTGCTATAATCCCAGAGACTTGGGAAGATCACAAGTTCAAGGCCAGCCTCCACAATTTAGTGAGATCCTGTCTCAAAAAATAAAAAATGGTTGGGAATATAGCTCAGTGGTAGAGCAGTCTGGGTTCAATCCCCAGTACTGGGGGGTGGGGAGGGACCCTATAGAAAGCTATAATCTAAATAAACTTCCTAGAATAAAAATAAACTGAATCTTACATTTGAATGTGCTTAGAAAATTGATTTAAAATTATCAACTCCAGGACCCATCATAGCAAAATAGTTAAATATTAAATGTAAAGAAATGATCAATGTCTCCAGATGAAGAGATGAATAATACAAAGGCAGGAGAATTAGACTGGCATCAGACTTTCTCAAAACTACATAAAATGCAAGGCAGCAGTGGAAAAGCATTTCAAGAAAATAAGGAAACCAAGAATAGTGTATGTGAATATTTGTGTGAACCAATAACTATAAATCAAATGGGACAATGGCTATAAAGAACAAATACAGGGTGGTACAGGAGCACCCTTGAGTTACTGCCTAGTGATCCAACCTCTAGGTCATAACTGATTGGATAGGGAGGATAGGATTCAAGCTGAGTAGACCACCTAGAGTGCACCTGATTTTCCCCCTCTGCTCCTGTACTTTTAGCCCTATTTTCCAGAATCTTCTTCATGTTCCTACCTCCTCCTGCATCCTTTTCTGCCCTGCTTTCTACTCCTTTAGCTGGCCCCGTAGACCTGATTACTGGTGGTATCTTGCTATCTGGCTTCCAGTAGGTTTTGGAGGATGGGGTAGGGGTCAGAGATCTGGGTATTTCTTTCCTCCGTCTCTTTCTGTCTCATTACTATGTCTTGACAGTGGTCATGTTATCTTGTTGGGAAACCTTCCCCCAGACTCCCTCAAGGTTAGGGGAACTGAAGACCTCTTCCTGTTGCTAGATATAGGATCCCTTACCCTTCCCTACTGGTTCCTTTTATTTTTTGCCCCAATTTCTGAAACTACTCCCCTAATTAAATTCTACTGAAAAGCAATAGACAAGGAAGCCTACTGTTTTCTTGTCTGGTGAGACCCAGCAGTCTCTCCTTGTTATAAATTTAGCCCACTTTTCCCCTCAGAATATTCTAATCTGGCTTTACTTTTAGTTGCCACAAAATATTTTTGTGTGTGTGCTTAGATTTCTGCTTGCTGTTTAAAAATTTATAAGCTATATTGATATAGTTCTCAATGTTCTTCTATGAGTGGTTTCAATTAGAATAAAAATTTAAAATGAAGCAAAGTTATTTTAAAAAATAGCCTAGGAGGATATATAACCAACTATTAATAGTATGTTTTCCTCTGGGTACAGGAATACAGCAGGATTTTTCCCCCCTCAATTTATTATAGATAATAATCATGTTGTTAGTATCAGGAAAATAGTATATATTCATTTTAAAATTCAGTTAATTTATGCATATAAACTATACTTTCAATTTTGTACATAGATGCTTATTGGAGGAAGTAATAGAAGACATAATTTTATTTAATCCACTTAATAGATGAGGAAAAATAGCAAATATGAGCAAGAATAATATATTTTGTATTTCCAAATGAATAACATATACATTAACCTATTATCTTATGCAATCCAGTTTGTATAAAATGGATATATTCCCTACCCACTTAAAGTGTTACCATGGCTTCAAAATTTAAGGGAATTTCTTATTGCTAATCATGTGTATTTTAAAGCATTTTCTACCTAAATGGTCAGCCTACAACAAGTCTCATGAATCATAACTTAAGTGAGCCAGGGGAGTAAATTTCATCTACTGTAATTATAGAAATAGAATTAAGCAAATGTATTTTTAAATTACATGCACTTACATCGTGTCTTAATGGGTTGTTGTAAATATACAAATAAGTACCTCTACAAACTTCATGGAAGTTCGTGTGGTGGAGGGAGACATGCACTCACTGTGCTAGGATTAGGCACTGGCCTCTCTCTGTGTGTCTGTCATCAGCTCATGTGCTTCAGTTTCTCCATCTCTCCACAAAGACTCCCCTGTCTATTTCATCCAGTAATTTTGAGGCTGGAGGGTGAGTGCATCAACCTGTGTCAACTTCCTTGCAGCCAAGTTGATCCTTGTCATTCTCTTTAACTTGCTTGCACAAACCATCAACCAGGAAAGTTTAGTTCTGTGCAGTCTATTAATATCTCATATTTATATCAGACTCTACCATGTATGCTGTAATTTCTATCCATAATATTACTTGATTCTTGCAAGAACTCTGAGGTGTAGGGAGAGTGGAATCGTGCTTCCTTTTCAGATCATGAAAATGAGGTATAGAGGTTATTACAATAGAAATAGTAAAACTGCTAGTTAATAGAAGGACAAAGGAGAAAGATATATCATGACAGCAGAGACTGGTGATCATTTCTGAAGAAGGAAGCAGTAGGAAAAGATAATCTCCCATTTATGTTTATAGCTCAGCATATAGATAGCAACCTTCAAAATTCTCATTGTGTACTCATAATATTTTGAGTACTCATAATGTTTTGGCTATGCCTCTCTATATTTCAGTTTTAAACACCAGTTATGTATTCCCCCACCTCTATGTCTGTGGTAGGTTTCCACCTTCTCCTATATGTATTGGTTACTTATGCTTACAAAGTAATCAGAGACTGCTGCCTTTTTACATTTTTTTGCTTGCAGAATGCAATTTATTTCATATTACGTATATAGAGCACAATTTTTCAAGTCACTGGTTCTACACAAAGTGTTTTCATACCATTTGCGTCTTCATACATGCACTTATGGTAATGATGCTTAACTCATTCCACCATCATTCCTACCCCTTGCCCTTTTCCTTCCTCTCCCTCCCCTTTGATCTATTTAAAGTTCCTTCATTCCTCCCATGCTCCCCCGTCCCCCCCATCACCATTATTAATCAGCATCCTCATATCAAATAAATCATTCAGCCTTGGGTTTTTGGGGACTGGCTTACTTCACTTAGCATTATTTTCTCCAACTCCATCCATTTACCTGCAAATGCCATGATTTTATTATCTTTTAATGCTGAATAGTGTTCCATTGTGTATATATACCAAAGTTTCCCTATCCATTACTGAAGGGCATCTGGGTTGGTTCCACAATTTAGCTATTGTGAATTGTGCTGCTATAAACATTGATGTGGCTGTGTCCCTGTAGTATGCTGTTTTTAAGTCCTTTGGGTATAGACTGAGGAATGGGATAGCTGGGTCAAATGGTAGTTCCATTCCAAGTTTTCCTAGAAATCTCCGTATTGCTTTCTAGATTGGCTGCACCAATTTGCAGTCCCACCAGCAATGTATGAGTGTGCCTTTTCCCCACATCCTTGCCAACACTTATTGTTGTTTGTATTTTTGATAACTGCCATTCTGACTGGAGTGAGAAGAACTCATAGAGTAGTTTTGATTTGCATTTCTCTAATTGCTAGAGATGTTGAACATTTTTTCATGTATTTGTTGATTGATTGTATGTCATCTTCTGAGAAGTGTCTGTTCAGTTCTTTGGCCCATTTATTTATTGGGTTATTTTTTTTGGTATTAAGGTTTTTGAATGCTTTATATATATTAGAGATTAGTGCTCTATCTGATGTGCTTGTGGTAAAGATTTGCTCCCATTCTGTAGGTTCTCTATTCATCTCACTGATTGTTTCTTTTGCTGAGAAGAAACTTTTTAGTTTGAATCCATCTCATTTGTTAATTTTTGATTTTATTTCTTGTGCTATAGGAGTCTTTTTTAAATTTATTTTTTATTCTAAGTTGTTATAAATGATAGCAGAATGCATTACATTTCATATTACACATATAGAGCACATTTTTACATATCTCTGGTTGTATGCAAAGTATATTCATACCATTCGTGACTTCATACATGCACTTACTTCATACATGCACTTAGGGTAATGAAAAAAAGAAAAAAAAAAGGTAGAATGAGATGGATATCATTACCCTATAGGAGTCTTATTAAGGAAGTTGGGGCCTAATTTGACATGATGGAGAGTTGGGCCTACTTTCTCTTCTATTAGATGCAAGGTATCTGGTTTAATTCCTAGGTCCTTGATCCACTTAGAGTTGAGTTTTGTGCATGGTGAGAAGTAGAGGTTTAATTTCATTTTGTTATATGTGGATTTCCAGTTTTCCCAGCACCATTTGTTGAAGAGGCTATCTTTGCTCCAATGTATATTTTTTGGCATCTTTGTCTAATATAAGATAACTGTAGTTATGTGGGTTAGTCTCTGTGTCTTCTATTCTGTACCATTGGTCTACAGGTCTATTTTGGTGCCAATACCATGCTTCTTTTGTTACTATTGCTTTGTAGTATAGTTTAAGGTAAGCAGTATGAAATGTCCATCTTTATCTCTTTTGATTAACTTTGGCTTGATATGAGGATGGAAATTTCTGCTTGCTTACTCAGACCATGTGAATGGTATATTTTATCCCATCCTTTCACCTTCAGTCTGTGGGTGTTTTTTCCTATGAGATGAGTTTCTTGAAGGCAGCATATTTTTTAGTCCTTTTTTAAAATCCAATTTACCAGCCTATGTCTTTTGACCGGAGAGTTTAGGCCATTAACATTCAGGGTTATTATTGAGACATGATTTGTATTACCAGTCATTTTTAAAAAATATTTATTTATTTGATTTAGTTGTACACAATGTGTTTATTTGTACGTGGTGCTGAGGCTCCAACCCGGGCCGCGCTCGTGCTAGGCAAGCACTCTACTGCTGAGCCACAATCCCAGCCCTTACCAGTCATTTTTTTTTTTTTTTTGGTTTTTAGCTTCACTTGGTTTCTCCTTTGATTGGTTTTTCCTTTATTGTAGTTCTTCCCTTTGAAGATTTTCATTGTTGTTTTTCATTTCCTCCTCATGGAATATTTTACCAAGAATGTTCTGTAGTGCAGGCTTTCTTGTAAATTCTTTTTGGCTTTTGTTTATCATGGAAGGTTTTTATTTTATCATCAAATCTGAAGCTTAATTATTTTGCTGGATATAAGATTCTTGGTTGGCATCCCTTATCTTTTAGAGCCTGATATATGTTGCTTCAGGATCTCCTGGCTTTGAGTGTCTGGGTTAAAAAATCTGCTGAGATCCGAATTGGTCTTCCCTTGTAGGTAATCTGATTCTTCTCTCTGGTGGTCTTTAAAATTCTATCCTTATTCTGCATGCTAGGCATTTTCTTTTCTTTTCTTTCTTTCTTTTTTTTTTTTTTTTAAACAAGTTGGCCCAGGACCCACTGAAACTTTCTGAAGTACTTTGAAATCAGATTAGTATATTCACTTTCCAAATTTTTAAAGTGAGCATATATGACAAAATTTTAAATAGGTAGTGTACTTAAATTGTTTTTTGAATTAAAAAATGATACTATGCTAGAAAATTTCCAAATATCAGTTTCCAAAAATTTCATCCCCCCTTTTTTTGAATGAAGGATTTTTTCTCATTCACTGTTAAAATATCATCTTTATTTTGAAAGGTCCAATTAATTGTGTATATATTTTTTAAAAATCTGCTTGAGCCCCCTTTTAGAAATGAAAGATCAAGAACTATTTAAAAGAATGTAGAACTTATCTATATATTCTTCAACTCTTTTAAGTGCTTTGCCATGAGCAAAAATCCTATGTGTATAAAATTTTAATGTTTTCTCTTCATCTTATTATCAGATATTTAAAAGTTCAACATTTAAAAATTCTAATTTTAACACAATTAGCCATGACACCCCGTAGTACTTGGTGCATTTGGGGTTCTAACCTTTTGCTGCACCTGCTTGACTATGTAGTAAAAGAATATGATATCACCTTGGGACAAATGAAGAGATGAATAATAAGTGAATGAAACTTAGCTATCCATATCATTTAAAGATTCTAGTTAAAGTACACCTTCAGTGGTTATACTTGCATTTTCATAAATCCTTGTATTTCTAAAAAAGTTAAAGTATTTTACTTTTGAAAATGTATGCATATATGTACTCTTTTAGTGTTTCACAAACAATGGTTCTTTACATATTACTGAAACAATCTAGGAAATACTGTATGCTAAGATGTTAGAAAAGTTGTATAACAATCCTTCCATACTCATACAAATCAGTCTAATGCTTGTTTTTTTCAAAATTTTAGCAAAGTATCTGTGCATTATCTGGTAAAGAGTATCATTATCTGGTAAAGAAGTGTATTGAATTTGGTGTGTTGATGTAGCCATGTACCTGTTTTTATTGCTTCACATAGAACCAAATGCTTCCCTTAAAGCCAAGTTCTCTTTTTTTGGCTTGTACTGTCAAGTAAGAAATGTCAAATGAGGCTTTTTATCTTTTTATTGCATTTCATGAATTTTTGTGGTATCCTGGATTACATGACTTTCTGTAAAATTGTGGAGATTTGTGTCTGGATTATGGATAATTAGTTCTTCTGGGTTTGTAAATCATGATGGCTTCATACATTTGTTAGCTAGTATTTCCAAGCACAAGTAAGTACTTATTGTGTAACTAGGGCAAAATGCATTCTTAACAATAGTGAATATATGTGTAGATCATATTTCGAATGATCTTGATAAATCCAAGGACTTCAAGCCTACTTCTGTCTGATGTGATTATATCATCATTTTTTTTTTGCACTTCAGAGCTGACAAAGAGCTTTCATTTAGGATAGAAAAAGCATCAACTCTGCTTTTGTTGCTTTCTTATTAGTATTATACACAAACTTCTTTTTTTCAGGGGTGGGTAGGCAGGGATTCTTTAAAGCCCTTATTCCTTTTTGTATGGTCCAGTTTGGTGAAAAATAGATGACATAAACTGAAAAGCCATTTAACCAGCCTTATATGTGATAATATATGTTGTAGTATATTGAAAATAAGCAAAGTTAGGATCATCTACTCTGTTTGGGAGCTTCTCTCCCTCTTGGTGGTATAGACTAGAAATGTGATGTGTGCACAGAAATGTGGTGTATATCCATATATTAAATATATTTCTGTGTTTATTTTTCATACAAATACAACTTTAAATAGAAATACAATTCTGATGTTTTCTTAAGCTACAAGGTGACATCTTGTCCAACACTAGGACATGAAATAGCCTAGTTTCAGACATGTCTACTCTAGACATCTTGGTGTGGGAAAGAGCAGCAGCAGCATGTACATTGAACTATTGGCAATGAGTTTGTTATCCTCCAGGTTCCTGTCACAGTTTAGAGTAGTCAGTTTTGTAATGCCCTCACATATTTCTTTTTCTTTCTTTCCTCCTTCCTTCCTTCCTTTTTTTTTTTTTTTTTTTTGTTCTGGAAATTGAACCCAGGGTCACTCAACCACTGAGCTACATCCCCAGCCCCTTTTAATGTTTTAATTAGAGACAGGGTCTCCCAGAGTTGCTTAGGTCCTGATAGGTTGCTGATGTTGGCTTTGAACTTGAGATCCTCCTGCTTCACCCACCCAAGCCACTGGGATTACAGGCATGCACCACCACACCCAGCTATACCCACATATTTATTAAAGCACAGAACCTACAGAAGATATCCTTGTTGATAATTATGAATGTTATCCTAAAAAAGGATGTGTGATTTGTTGAAAATCCCTTGCCCCCAAATTTGCCATTCTGGATTTAATTTTATACTCCTTCACGACAGTAGTAGATATGTGACCCTCAGTGCACAGGAATCATCCCCTATGTAAAACTATCTTATTTTACTGACCCCACTCTACTGTAATATTCATACATGAATGTTTTCTATATATATAATGTTTCCTATGTTAGACCAGTCAGGCTACAAAAATTAGAACTACATAAAACCGTATTTTTCCTGTTTAGGTTTACTTGCTCAGTATCTAAGATTAGTTTCAAAAAGTTCTGGTAGGTTCTAGAACATCAAACATCATGGCTACATCTTTTTGTTACTTACATATTTCTTGGTTTTATTGGTGACTACTTGTCCATGATGCCAATGTCCTTCAAAGTCACTACCTTCAAAGTCTGAGGTCTTGTCTCTGTTGTCTGCCAGCCCAATGTCCAGACCACATTGGTTTCTGAAATGAAGGCACCAAATCTGCCTATTGTCACTACAGAGGGTACCGTAGCTTATTTCAACAGCCATTATCATCATGGAGGCTGCAAAAGACTGTTGAAGAGAGGGGGTGATGTCCCCAGGTCAAGCAGCTTTGCAGTTCACTTTGAGGTCTATCACAGCAGAGAGTCTAGACCAAGGAGATGCTCACAAAATATTTATTGACTAAATAAAGAAAATTTTGTGACAAAATATTGCATTATATTATCCATGCTTTGCTTTTAGGATTTGCCAAAATTGTAATTCATTGGATTTACAAGTAATAGTTCATTTAATGCTAGCCACCTCTCCTTTAAAACAACCATTCTTCCAGGAAAGCTTCTTGAGTCCAGAGACCCAAGCCTGTGGGACCAGAACTGCTGATGCCCCTGACTCTCGACATCTTGAGGCTATTTTACATTTAACTTACTCTTCTACCATAGGTCCTTAGATGGGAGTAAAAGGAGACAGCTATGAACACATGTTTTGTAGAGACTTCCACTCCTGAAGTGTAACTGACAAGGCTGCTAGCTCTGAAATCCAAGGCTGTGTTTGCACAGAGGCCATTCACACCAGTGACTTAGTTGCAAAGGCAAACCAGTTTTAGGGATATGCAAAAGTCCCTGTTAAACAACTTTGCAAAGGTTTGCAGAAGTTTCTGACACTGCATGTTTTTCTGCAAGGTGTTCACCCAACTTTCTGTCTCTTTTTCACCTTGGATCATCATGGTATGACAGCTCTCCTGACCTTGTCTGGCCACACTATCCCTCAACATAGGTATTTCCCTTAATAAAATCATGCATGCTACATTCTATCTTTGTGTTTGTGTTTGTTTCTTGGAAGAACCTGATCAAAAGGGTAGGGTATTTGGAATCTTTCTTCTCTCACTAGCCCATTGCAATGTGATGAAATGTGTATGTTTCAGCTTTTGCTTTTTAGAGTGGGACTTTTTTTTCTCCATGAGGCTCTTGGTCCTTCATGTTCCTAAACCTGTGAAATGCTTTCTTCCAAATTTTACTTTACTTGCCTAACATCCTATATCCATGGCCTGGGTATGCACTGTGACTATAAATGTGAGAGCATTGACTTCTGATTACTGATGAAGACAGTGAAAGAAGACAGGAGATGATTGATCTTGAACTATTGGGAGCAGAGAGAAGCAAGATGGGCACAGCCCTGTGCTAAATGCTGAGTGACTCATTAGATCTGGGGAATTTGAGAACTCATAGACGTTTTCATAAATTATTACTAGTAAAGAGGAAGTAGATTTTGTAACACTTTGCATTTTTACATTTATTGCTGTGAGCAGAGAGAAGAGGTTTTGTAAAAAGAAAAGGGCAAAACAAATGCACATTGCGAGCAGCAAAATAACAAAACATTAGTGGCCTAAACGAGAATGTATGGGAGAGCCAATGGCATAGCTAGCATGATGGAAAAATACAGAGCACTTGGGTTTTGTGCTGATAATTTTGCTTTGTGAAATTAGAACTCTGTGGGATAGCTTTCTAATTTATATCAATTACTGGCTTTTATTGGTCTCTTACAGTTATCTTCTAATGTCACATGAATTACATTTGACCAATAAGATCTTACTTAAAAATAAAACCATAGTGTAGTGAATTACAATTGTATTGGGAAGGCAAGGAACTACTTAGTAAAGAAGCAGCATAGAAAAACACAAAAGAATTTAGACAAGGTAAAAAACCAGCTTGCAAAACATGTCCATCACTCATTGCTAAAGTTAGCCTTACTTACACCGAGTGATCTGAGGTCAATGAATTTGCCAGTTGACTTGTATTGCACCAAATAAAACAAGCAACTTTCAACATATTGTTGTTTTGTGTGAGCTTAGGATGTATTTTCAACACAAGTTGAAACCTTTAGACTCTGTAAGAGATGGGATATTAGAAAAATAGTCTCTTCATGATGAGGACCAGAAGTCTGTGCTGTTTGCTAAGCTGGCATAAATCTCCTTGAGAATGATCTAAAGGAGCTGACTGATTATGCTCTCTCACTATAAGAGCTACATATTGGCATAGTACCTCTCTGATCACTTAAATATAGGAGGGGCTCCTCCAACTGGAAAATGTGATATAGTTTGGGAAACCACAGCATCATGTCATGACTTACATATTTTAACAAACTGTTAATGAAGTGAAATGTGGGCACTAATGGTATCACATGGTGATACCCAAGACTTGAAATCAGAGAAAAATGGACAGGACCAGAAGCTAAAACTCATGAGAGAATGTAGTAATTGTGTAGCACTGAACCATTTTTTTTTTTTTTTTTTTTTTTTTTTTGCTACTGTTTATTGTTTTCTATCAGACTGGTAACTCTAGTTCCTTTCAGGTAAAGTTAGGCCTACATTCTTGCAAAGTCTGAGTGAATGGTAACAGGCTACCAAGGGGTCAAGACAGTGAATTAAGTCAGTAGACGTAAGACCTTTATGGAAAATCCTGTTTCTCATTACCATAAAATCTTTGACAAAAGTACCAACTTGCAAGTGAAAGTAACATTTGTTGTGATATGTTTGATGTATTGCTATGGGAAATAAGCAATGGCTACTGGTCTGGTGCTAGATTCAAGAGGACAGTTTCCTTTAGGGTCTGCCAGTGATTCAGAATGGATGGTTAATTTTTTTAGCTAGTAAAAGATACAAAGATACTCCTGAAAGAGAAAGGAAAAAATGGAAAGGAGGAAGAATGAGAGAAAATGAAGGAAAGAGAGCAAAGAAAACACTATAATGAAAATAAAGGGAAAATAGGGTGGGGAAAGGACAAAATCACACATTCCATTTTGCCCTTATTTTTCTAGAAACTTTCCAGATGTTGGAAACATTTAATTATTTACTTTTTACTTTTCAAGGTAATTTTTCATGTTTCTCATGTTAGGATCCATTTCATGAAGGGTTTTGTCTCCAAAATATGCATTGTAATTTGAGACACAATTTCTGTTAGGTTTTTGAAATATTGAACATAGCGTGGGGATGATTTCTACTCAGAAACTCTCAACTGAGATCTTTGCTTCTAACTTAAAGAAGTTAATTCTGTAAACTATAGAACATAGTGTAGCACATGGCCCTGTCAGGAGCCCCCTGCATCTGCGACAGCAGGTATTGGACCTTGCATACCACCTCAATCTGTTTTACACATGCATTTGCTGATTTGTCTTTTCCAAGGATCCTTCTGGTCCCCATATAAAGAAGATCTGAAGCAATGACTCTTTCTCCTTCCCAGCCTTTAATTGTATTCTTTTTGGTTCCTAGATGGTCTTCTTTAGTATTTGGTATTGTAAGTTTAGAAATTAAATTGTTAAAAATTTGGTAGTTATACTATTGTATTCTATTTTATGTAATTATTTTTGGTAATCCAGCCAAGGAAAATGGATATTTGACTCTTGAAAGTACATTCTAAAATTATATAGTCTTTGAAAAAATAATTTCTAATTTATGTTGTTTATCGTTGCATGTCTGTAAAATTATTCAGCATATCAATAGTAAGGTCCTGGGTAAAATTAGTCTGGAGGTGTAAATTGGATACCACTGCATTGTGCCTTGGGTCTTTGAAATTAAAAGGGAAATGCTCCAAAATATTTTTTTGTGAAAAACTCAAATACCCTCTGCTCACTTACAACTTATTGGATTGTAAGATAAACATTTCCTTGACTACTTCCCCACTGTATGGAATAATTAGTTGTATCTTAAAAATCATCAGTGCTTACAACTTTTTTTGAGTAAGAAGAAGGATATTTTATTATCTTATGTTGACATTAAATTGTTTTCCATGGTGAAATTGAGCTTATGTGACATTTGCATGGAGATTTAAAAGTATTTTCAAATATCTTGATGTTTTTAAGATTAATGGGAAAAAGTGTGTGTGATAAAATGATAAAATATTTTTTAATCTTTTCTATTTCTACAATATCCTAAAATACAGAAGAATACAAGTCAAGAGTCTTTTATTAACTGTAACAATGAAGTTGTAAAAAGAACAAAATGTTCTGACACCAACCCTCTTTGGAATATTTTGTTTACATTAATTTCCAGCTCAGCAAGCCTTCTTGATGGCAACACCAAATGTTTCATGTTAATTCAATGTGTGATTCATTTCAGTTTCATTAATCTTGTCATGCATAGTTCTAAAATAAAGCCAGATGCTGCAGAATTATTTTGTTCAAAGTACAAAACAAACTTTTATAGGTGAAAAGTTTTAGTGGAGATGCAGGGGAATAATAGGTAACAATTGCTTGTGATCATAATTCTTTATAATTTTACAAATAACAAAATGGAAATTCACATCACAAAAGAACACAAAATAAACAAAAATAGAACTGTGGGCAAGAAAGAGAAGAAGAAAACACAGTTGCTTGCTATTAGAACAGTGTATCTGAACTCTGGGTGCTTGCCTGTGGATCACTCATTCACTCCACAGGTGTGGTCAGGGTGTAGCCTCCCTTTTGACCACATCATATTCATGGAGAAACACCATTCTATTTGGTTTACAAAGAGAAACAAACCTTCTTAATGTCATTCAAATTCATAATTTAATGAGTCCTCCAAGCTTAGAATAAAAAAAATTTAGTACTTCAAGAGACCTTGGAGATGATCTGGCTTGACCATTCTACATTGGAAGAAGTCAACCTCCAGGGTGTGACTCTTCAGATTATGTTGACGTCAATCAGGAAGAATCTGGTTCTGACTCTGAGAAAAATCCCTTGTTTCACTTACAGATGAACAAATGCACCACAGATACCAGAGTAACATGCCCTGTCTTCAAGTGTATGAGGATTATTATGAACGCAAAACACTGAACTATAGTAACAATGAGCTTTATTTACTGAGTGTCTTGTATATGCTATCCACTTGACCTATATTATTTATAATTGCAACCACAACTTTGTGAGCTGGGAGTTATTGTTTCTTATTTTACTGATAGGGAAATTAAAGCTCAGCAAAGCAAATTATCTTCCTGAAATCCATATAAACAACAAGTAGCTGAGTCAAGGTGGGGTCTGGCTGTTTCTAAAGGTTTCAGGAGAAGAGTTTGGAAGAAGAGGAGATGAGAGTTTGTCACCAGGATAGGGATCTGTATAATGGAAGAATTGGTGAAGATTGGACTTCTGGTAGTGGTAGTTAAACCATCAATACCAGACACAAAGGCATTGATTTTAAAAGTTAAGTCTAAATTTAGAACATGAAATTGATTCTATATGATTAAAGATATGTAAAAATTAAAGTTTACATAAATAGCTTTAGAATTTTGTTTAATGAAAATTTAAAAGTAATGCATATTATAGCTTTAGTCAATTCACATTTTCAGCATTTCATTTGAATCTTTTTTCCATTGGTTTTATCTCTCTGATGAGATTTCCCATCTGTTCTTATATATTGCCTGCCTTTTCTACTTACTGTTTAAGATATGAATAATATGAAGTCCTTATTTGATAATTCCAACATCTTGATCATTTCTGGGTTTAGTTCTTTTGATCAATTTTTTTTACTTGACAATGTTGTTTTTATTCTTGCATTTTCAGTGTCTTATACTTTTCAGTTAAATGTCAGACATTGTGCAGAAGAATAGTAAAGGATAGGATGAATAACACTTATGCCTGGGCATGTACCTACCCTCTGCCAGGTCATTCATGTCGGGGTTGAGTCAATTTAGTCATAGTTAAGCTGGATTTGAGTTTTGTTGTAGTATTTAGTGCACCACAGCCTTCAAATGTTTCTAGGAGTGGGCTGTTCCTGTCTGTGCTTAGTTTAGGGCTTGGGCTATCATAAAGTTTTTCTCAAGTTTCATGTTCCACTTGCATACCTGGACTCACACCTCAGGGCTCTCTCTCCACACCCTTGTACCTCCCTCAGCAGTGGCAGCTTTAACTTCTCTTGCTGGTAAGGACAGTAGGATTTCCTAACCTTCTCCTTGTTTTATCTCTTGTTGTATAGAAAGAATGGTTCAGACACTAGTGCATTCTGTGTCTGTGTACCCCAAGGGGACCTCTCTTGGATAGCCACTTTCTGGTCTCAGTCTCTGGGGAGCCCATACTGGGGGCATATGGCACAGTGCTTATGAGTTAAGTAGATAAACCTTTGTGTCAGCTCCCAGGAATTCCACTGTCACAATAATCCCTAGTCAGCTTTTAAGAATCAGTTATTTTGGTGATTTCTCTGTACTCTATTTCATGGCAGTTTCCTCTTTCTCCTATGTTTTGTCAGGAGAAAATGAAGCCTTAAGAAAATCGGGGAGATGAAAGGAACGTTTTAGGCTAAGGAACAGCAAGAATAATGCCCTGAGATGGAATGACCTTCATGTATTTGAGCAACAGACAACTGATCTTGGGTGCAGCTTAGGTGACAGGATAGTTTGGAAAGGGAGGCAGGAGTCAGATTATGTAGGGTTTGTCAGATGAGGTTAAAATCTTATAATCCCAAGACTGTCAAAAAGTGAGTATTTAAGAGATGTCAGTTCCTTTACAATTTGCTCATCTCCATGGATCATGAGTGTATTCGACCTCAACTGCAGGGCGAAGATGGGGTGGTGACACCCCATGTGTAACTGTGCATATGGAAAAATAAACAAAATATGAAATGAAATTTAGGACTCTTAAAATTTCTTTCCTCCAATTTGGACCTGATACACTCGCTACTCGTAAAATTGAAGAGCAGTCAGGAGTTTTTGTCTTGGTGTCCTAACTCCTTCAATTACTCTTCTGCCCTGCCCTACAGATATTAAGTGTTTTTCATGTAACTCCATGCAAATGCTCATTCAAACCACCAATATATTAATGTGGAATTCAAATAAAACTGAGGCAAATAAAGTGTGGTAGCTCATGCCTGTAATCTCAGCAACTCAGGAAGCTGAGGCAGGAGGATTGCAAGTTCAAAGCCAGTGTCAGCAACCTTGCAAGGCTTTAAGCAACTTAGTAAGATCCTGTCTCAAAATAAAAAATAAACTGAGGATGTGGCTCAGTGGTTAAGCACCCCTGGGTTCAATCCCTGGTACCATCCCCTTATAAAAAACAAACAAAAAACAAAGTAGTAGGTTTTTACACTCTGAAAACCTAAACTATGTAATACACTTCTACAGTGATGTCTGTGTTTCAGACAAAAGATGTTAACGAAGAGGTAGTTATAACTGTAAGGTGATGTGATAAAATATATTTTTGAGTAAAGGCATCTTGCATACTCAGACTCATTCATTTCTATTCTGACTCTGGAAGCACGAGGAATTCAGCATAGTTTAACATGTAGTCCCCTGATCACTCTTCCTTCATTCCCTCTAAGAAATCTTAGCATTAAAACAGTAACAAAAGTTACTTCTTATTGTAGGTAGAAATTGGCCTAGCACACCACCAACATTCATTTTGTATTTTAATAGTAATTTCATACATACTGAGATTTGAGAATAAAACCCTAGAACCAAGACTGAAAGGTAACAGAGGTCATCTTATCCTTCCATCCTCCAAGTCTTCTCCTCTCTGGTCCCTGGTGCAACACCCCAGCAAGACCACCCACGTATTGTTAGTAGGACAAATTCCTCTAGTCACAGACAAAGAATCCAGTGTCTCAAGAAATGGCACATTTAATCTTGGATTCTTCAAAGCTCCTTATATACCTTTTATAATTCTCTTACCCCAGTACATTCATAAACATTTCAAATTGCATTCTGATAAACTCTGTGGTCCTAAAATACTACTGTTCATCCTTCACTTTTTTTTATCTTCCTCTTTTTTATTATGTCTTCTACTCTCATAAGTAATTGTCATGCATTTATCATTCTACATATCTGCTGTTGCAAAATTGCCAGTGTTGTGATTCCTTTGTTCTTCTTAGTAAAAGAATATTTTTTATTATCACTAGCAATTTCCTTAGAAAACATATGTTCTTTCATTAAGTCCATCTATTTGTTTGTTCATTTATTCATTCAGTGCTTACAGCCAGGCATTCTTCTAAGCCCCAATGGTACCAGAGTGAGCAAAAGGAAGTTTGTGACCCAAGCATTTTGACCCCTGACTATATGTTCACCTATTTACTTTTTAAATAGTGGCCCCCAAAGTTTACACCAGTCCTCTGAACCTATATACATATTTAATCACTTGCAGGTCAAGAATGATAATATTCTGGAGGTCTTTAATTTCTGATATATTAATTATCATTATATCATAAATATCAATAAAATTAATGTATAGAACCTATTCCCTATAAGCCTTTTATTATTGCTGAGAATTGGGTGCTTCCCCCCACCCTTCCAGGATCTCAGCAGATTCGTCTTCAACTCTGATGTACAGAGCCGGAGCCGTAATGATTTTAGTCCACCACGTCCCCACCCCATCCTTTTAATGGTGCTGTCTCTTCCTATTTCAGAAAGTCAGAACCTTGTTCTGGTTTGAACTAGACTTTTCAAAGCAGGATTCTCCATGTAGCATCCTTGCCCTGATCTACCTCTTAAATTTTCTTACTGCTAAAAACATTCTAATCGATATCTGTTTGATAAGTGTTAAAGCCCTCCTTATAATTATTATTATTTTTGGTATAATCCTTTGTGGTTTCTCTTTTAAATCTTAGGGTTCATTTCAAACACATCAGCTTTTTCACTTTTGTGTGTTGTCTGTTTGGAAAAACATTTCCTCTTTAGTGAAAAGTACCTGTACTCGTTTTATGGAGCAAGACCTACAATTGTTACCATCCTGAGCTTTTTAATGAGAAAGCATTGAGCTCCTCTACACTGGTTTTATTCTACATTGCTTCCTCTAGTTGGAGATATCTGGTGGACCTTCTGGTCAAGTGGATCCTGGATTTCCATAAGGTTATAAAAAATGATCCTGATGGCAGGAGTTCTCCACAGCTAAAATCACACAAGAACAAAAGGTAAGCACAAATATATTCACACTTTCTATTGGCTAGTCAATTCCCTATGAATATTATTTTCTTTATGTTTCACTCATTTCCATTTCTTTTCTACCACAAAAGAAAGAAATCATTTTTGGCTGGTCTACTGGTTTTGCTTCATTGATGCCATTGTGTTTCCTTTTCACTTTTTTTTTTTCTTTTTGCAGTTTTGAATTTATCCTTGCATCTCTTGCCATGCCTCTGACACTCTTCTTTGGATTATTTCTAGAGAAATAGGCATGGTCTGAGCCATTTTTGGACTGTGTGCACCTGGACCCCTCCATTCATATGCATATTGATATTTGTCTCAATTTTAATAAATATGTTTTATGAAGTGATCTTGAAACTTCATAAATTCCTGTGGACTTCAAGGGGTTACTAGACCAACCTGTTCCCTTTCACTTCAGTTTTCTTCACATTCAACCTAGAGAGGTATGGGGATGCTGGTCACGTATCAACAGCTTTTCAGGCAAAGGTTATTTTGACAGATCTTGAATAGGAAACCATCTGTTAGATCAATAGCTTTCAGAGATTTTCTTCATACTTTGCTCCTCTGTCATGTTTTGTGATTTTTAGCAAAGTTCAGACAATCAGCTACTTTCTGCTCCTTTGTGACACCTAACACTCTGTGTCACTATAAGGATCTGTAAGGACAGCATTTATTAGTCCAAGCACTTTCTCCTTCAATCACTGTGACTCTGTTCATTAGGAAAGGTCTGTCTCATCTAATTTACCACTTTAGTTCATTCTACATGTGTAAGTCTTATATAAGTAGAGTCTTGCAATATTTACTCTGCTCCATGAACTGTTGGGCTTTCTCCTTTAGTTTTTCTTAGATTATTATTCTTGTTTTTATTATTTTTAAAATTTGTTTTAATTAGTTATACATGACAGTAGAATGCATTTATGCATTATGATATATCATACATAGATGGGATATAATTCTCATTTTTCAAAGTGTACATGTTGCAGAATCATATTGGTCATGTAGTCACATATATACATAAAGTAATAATGTCTGTTTCATTCCACTATCTTTCCCATCCCCACATCCCCTCCCTTCACTTCCTTCTACCTAATCTAATGCTATTTTTCCCTAGTGTCCCCCACCTTATTGTGAATTAGCTTCCACATATTAGAGAAAACATTTGGCCTTTGGTTTTGTGGGATTGGCTCATTTCGCTTAGCATGATATTCCTCAACTCCAACCATTTACTGACAATGGTGGTTCCATTTCCAGTTTTCTGAGGAATCTCCGTACTGCTCTCCATAGTGGTTGCACCTATTTGCAGTGCCACCAGCAATGTATGAGTGTACCTTTTTCCCCACATCCTCGCCAACATTTACTGTTGCCTGTATTCTTGATGATTGCCATTCTGACAGGAGTGAAATGAAATCTTAGAGTAGTTTTGATTTGCATTTCTCTAATTGCTAGAGATGTTGAACACTTTTTCATGTATTTGTTGATCAGTTGTATTTCTTCTTCTGTGAAGTGTCTGTTCAGTTCTTTAGCCCATTTATTGATTGGCTTATTTGTATTTTTGGTGTTAAGTTTTTTGAGTTCTTTATATATCCTAGAGATTAATGGTTTATCAGAGGTGCATGTGGTAAAGATTTTCTCTCTATCTGTAGGCTCTCTCCTCACATTAAAATCAAGAGTCAATAAATGGGATGGATTCAGATTATTATTCTTTATCATTAAAATTTCTCTCAAGACATATAAATTTGTCCTTTCCTTATACTATATCTTCCTGTAAAATTTATCACCTTTTGGAGGGAAAAAAAAAGCCGTTGTTGCTGCTTGATCAGAAAAGCAGTTTTTTACTCAGTTTTGTTTTCCTTCAGTTTTTTATTCAGTTTTGTTTTCCTTGCTACCAGTGTTTTGAGTCAATTTGCTTTGGAAAGTATGTTGTTTCTTTGAACTTATATAAATGTTTGTATTATTTGGACCCTCATTAGGTTCTATACCAGACCCTCCCCATTTAAATCCTTCTAACCTCAAATACAACATTTTTGGTGGGGTGCTCTTGAAAACATCTTATATCCTTAAATCATTTTTCTTGGGGCGGGGGGATCAAATCACCTTCTAACTTAGGGCATCCTTGATTTTTTGTTTACTTGTTGAAAATCTATACCGTGTTTAAAAAAACAACAACACTGAATCCATGCTTTCTGTGGGTGTTGCATGAAGTTCCCCACGGGTCCCAGTGTGTTTGCTGGCTGATAAGTAGCAATGCCTGCCTTTTAGGATAACATGACATTTTTCATGGGAAGAGAAAAAATCATGCTATGTGAGTGTTTTCCCCATTTTTAATGGTCTTAGTGTTATGAGAAACTGCTTCAGAAAACACTCCAAGTCCAAATTTAAAACAAATTAGAGAGCTTTACTACTTAGCCAGGGGCTGCCACCTGCAGAGACTGAAGCTTTATGGGAGAACAGCAGACTTTCCTGGCTTTCCTTGGGAATTTAAGAATGAAAACCACAACTTTCTCAGTGTTGTGCAAGCAAGCCAATCACAGAAGCTAAACCAGCATTTGGTGGGTGTAGTTAGCAAGCAAGCAGATTACAGAAGTTAAAAAAAATGTAGGGCAACTCAGACAAGCACATCTTAGGTCCGAGCAGGTGTTAGACAACCATATCCTGGGCTTGAGCAGGTGGTTAGCAGGGGCTAAAATCTACTTCCATGTCATATAGGTCACCAAGACCACCATCTATTGGATTGAGTACAATTTTTGAGGTACAATACAGAAAAATAATATAAGAAAACAGCTTTCATTTCAGTTTCTCAGAAATAGCTCTTGTAACAGATTTTTTTATAGAAGGCAGCAAAATGGAGTCTTAGGCCTGTCTATGACAGTTCTTGCTTTATAATTGTCTTATCTCACTTATATCGATAATCTGTAATTTACACTCTTACTCATTTTATTGATTAATTCACACCACAATATTAGTTCTTCAAAATTTGTTACAAATGCTCTCTTCTCTTCCTGTTTGTGATCCCTCATATCCTAATGTTCTTTTTCTTGATTTCTTCCCCTATCTGGAAGTCTTCCTCGTCTGAATCTTGCAGTGTGGTGGCAATGGCCCATTCTCAAACTTTCATGATCTTCTCTACCAATACCTTCTGCCCACCTGCTTTCATTCCTAATTGATCAAATCAGCTTTCTTGGTGTATAACTTATACATCAGAATTCTGTAACTTTAAATGGAGAATTTGATGCATTTTTACAAATATATACTTACATAGCTACCACACCAATCTTGATAAAAAGAAAAACATTTCCATTATACACACAAAGTTTCTTCATATGGTAATTGATTAAGCAAACAGTTTCTCATTCAACCTCCATTTTTCCCCTCCCCCCTGCTCCCTCCCTTGCCCTCCCTTTCCTTTGACCATTCTAGTGTTCCTCTAATCCTATGTACCCCCATCCAATCACACTGTGAACTAACCTCCTTATATCAGAGAAAACATTTGGTATTTGGATTTTTGAGATTGACTAATTTCACTTAGCATTATATTCTCCAACTTCATCCATTTACCTGCAAATGCCATTATTTTATTCTCTCTTATTGCTGAGTAAAATTCCATTTTGTATATATAATATACCACATTTTCTTTATCCACTCATCTACTGAGGGACATCTAGGTTGGTTCCACAACCTAGCAGGAAGTTTTCTCTGGATCTTCCTCTAAAACCTCTTCAAAGGTAGATACCTTTGGTGTCTCTTTACTGAATGATCATCTTTCAGGTCCTCTGTTTAATGATCTTTCTTATCCTCTCATTCCCTTACTGTAGTGGCACCCCCTCTTCCACAGAAAATCTTAACTAAGCTTCTCCAGAAATCTTTACTATGGCTGATTTTAGGACTGTCAGCAAAAGAGTCTCTACAAAAGAGTTCAATGTAGATAAACTTCCTATTTTCATGTTGCCCTATTTCACTTGGCCACTGGCCTGGAAGAAATCAGCCAGCACTCCAGGTGCTGGACACCCCTTTACTTGTTTTTCACAAACATGTATCCAGTATAGTAGTTTGTAGAAGTGTGTTTGCAAAAGCAAAGTGTGATAAAAAGGACAAATTCTCTAACAAGGCCTCTGGACTTGAGCTGGAGTTTCACAGAGATGTCTACATTTCTAAGATAAGAGAAGTTACTAATTGGGCTACATGGTAATAGCTGACAGGGGGGAGGAAAGAAAGGGGAGAAGAAGCTCTCCCCTTCTCAGGTGTTGTCCTTGAAGGGTTAACTTGCCCAGAACAGTTTCAGTATATTTTAAAAAATAGTGCATAAATAAAAATTAATACATAACTGGTTATAACAGGTGACACTCAACCAAGGAATCATCTTTCATTTTCCATCACAATTGCTCAGGATTTTCTTTTTTAAACAATAGAAAACTTTCCAACCAGAATTTTTTTTTTAAATCTGGCTTGCCACATGCTTGCAGAGGATTCCCAGAAGACAAGCACACACTCTGGGTCATTGATTCTCATCTCATTTCATGCATATAATGAATTGCTGTTGGATATGGTTTTAGGGTATGAGTGAATTTCAGCTGTCATCTCCAGGGCAGCTTACCTCAAATTAGATCCTGCCATTTCAAATGCTATTTGTCTTCATTAATCTTCATTCTTGCTCCATTTGTCCTATACAGTCAACGTGACTTGAATAGCACAATAGTGCTTATGTGCTAGCAGACAGGTTGTATTGACATGCTCCAGACACTGATACCTGAAAATCTAAGTAATATTAAATATATTCTTTTTGTCATTTTGTTGTTAAATTAGCTCTGTTATTATTTTCTTGGTAAGTTTCTACCAAGATTACTTCTGTGTGTGTGTGTATATATGTGTGTGTGTGTGTGTGTGTGTGTGTGTGTGTGTGTATTTTAATAGCACAAGAAACCTCAGTGACAAAGGATCAGTTGGACAGTTTCCCGCAAATACCCATCAAAACATTTCTTTTTAATTCAACAACTGTCTTCTGGAGAGTTGTTCTTCCACATTAAAAGTTCTTTGAGGTCAAGGAGCATGTCTTAAGTATTTTGAGGGGAAGCATAGAGATTGATATAGACCTTTGAATAGATAAAAATTTTATGATAAGCTAACGAGCTAGAGAACACAAAAGAAGTACATTACAGGCTCATTGTCCTTAAGTAGTACAAAAATCTATTCGCAGAGGAGATAAGTCCATACACTAGAAACTATGTACATTGTCTTTCTTAATCCTCTTAGCATCACTATGAGGTAAAAATTTTAAATTATAGATGGATAAGAAGGTTTGGAGAGGTGAAGAAACTTAGTCACAGTGTATTAGTGGAAGAACTGTTTAATCTGAAATACAGTTCATATGGAAAGATAAGATCAACATTTGATTTGTTCTTTTAGCTTGCAGAATTAATTTGTTGGCTTTAATTAATTAGCTTTCAGAATAAGTTTTAATATTCTGGATACCTTCAAAGGGGACTAACAACTTTTGCACCCTCAAAATTCTCATTGTGACTTCATGGATTTATGTAATATTTAAATCAGTCAGAGAACTTATATTTTTATGTTTTGGAAAAATGTCCCACAAAGGTCCAGGTGTTAAAGGCTTGATCACCAGGGTGGCACTATTAGCAGGTGGTGGAACTTTTAGAAGGCAAGGCCTAATAGGAGGTCCTTAGGTCAGTGTGTGTGCCCTTGAAGGGAATTGTGGGACTTTGTCTTCTTCCTCTTCCCACTCTTTGCTCCATGGATCATGATATAAGTAGTTTTTCTGTGTTGCATAATCCTGCCATGATGTGCTTCCTGGCCATTAGTCCAGAAAAATAGGATCAGTAGATCATGGTTGGGACCACCAAGACTGTGAGCCAAAATGAACCTTTTTTCTTTATAGTTAGTTATCTCAGATATATTGTTATTGTGATAGAAAGCTGACTAGAACATTATTTATTTTGATTTTTAACCTTTCCACTTTTTTAAAAAAAATATTTTATTTATTTACTTTAGTTGTACACAATGCAATCCATTTATGTTTACATGGTGCTGAGGATCGAACCCGGGCCGCGCACGTGCGAGGCAAGCGCTCTGCCTCTGAGCCACAACCCCAGCCCCTTTCCACTTTTTACCACTGTTTCTTTAAGATGGATTTTGAAGTCCTTTTGACAGTAGTTAAATATTCTTTAATTTTTGTTTCTTACACAAAGATATGCACCAGGTTTATTTTATATATTCCTTGTCCAATATCTGAAATTAGCTATGTATTCAAGGAGCCCTGGTTCTAGTGGACTGATGTTTACAGATCATAATCTCAGCAGTTCTTATGCTCATAGCTTCAGGGTTTTTATTGCTTCTAGGCTATTTCAATGAGCATGACTAGGAAGCACATTTTAAAGGAAGAAAGACAGAAGTTAATATTGATGTTTACAATTCAGATTTAAGAATGCAAGTTTTAAACTTGATTTAAAAACACTTATCTCCTCTTTAAATGAATATCTTATTTCCTAAGAGCATTAGCATAATTACATATTTGTCTTATTCCACCATAAAAACTATCCTATATCTTATTTTCACTCTGTACTGAATGAAAATCACTATATATTCAGCTACTCATAACTTTTTTCATAATGTAGCTTCAGACATTTCAGACTACATTATAGTCATGATAGCAGTAAAATGCCTCTCATTCTCCCATAATTCCTCTATGAGGTACTCTACTTGTTCACATTTTGCCAAATATGCTTCATCATTTGCCCTTTCCTTCTCTTTCTCTATAATATGTGTGTGTGTGTGTGTGTGTGTGTGTGTGTGTGTGTGTGTGTGTATTTATATATTGGTACTGGGGACTGAACCAAGGGATACCATACCACTGAGCCACATCCCCAGCCCTTTTAATATTTCATTTTGAGACAGGGTCTCAGTAAGTTCCTTAGAGCCTTGCTAATTGCTGAAGGCCTAGCTAATCAGCTGAGCTTGAATTTATAAACTTTCTGTCTTAGGCTCCTGAGCTGCTGGGATTACAGATGTCTGCCACTGCTCCGGGCCCCTGTAGTATATATTTATATGAATGTATATCTATTTTCATTATTTTTTTCTGAACCATTTGAAAGCAAATTGCAGGTATTCCTCCAAATTATTTGTCTGTTTTGCCTTTTGCCCCCATAAATTCAATGCAATTATCCCAAACAGGAAATCAACATTATTACAGTATCACCAATCAACTCACAGACCCCACTTAATCTCACCAACTGTCCTGATAGTGTATCTTATTTCTACCTGATCATTGGTTCAATACAGATCATGCATACATTGTAGTTGTCATGTTTATGTCTCTTTCAAACAGTTTCCTGGGCTTTCTCATGATTTGAAAATTATACAGAATGGAGGCCCTCTGAATCTGTCATGCCCCACCCCTGGGTTCTTCCATTGTTTGTTCATGAATATATCCAAGTCATGTGTTCTTAGCAAGAATATGATAGACATCATGTCATGCTCAAGTCAGCAGAGGCTGTTCACTGTTGAATATTGTCTATTTCCTTCATTCTTTCTACATTGCTAAGTTGAACTTCTAATGGAAAGAAGGGCTCACCCATCTTTCTTCTTACCCTTTCTTTCAGTTCTATCTATTGGTCCTTCCTTCCTCTTTTCCTTTCCATTTTTTTTTCTATTTATATAAGATGGACTTATGGATATTTATTTTATTCTATGCATTATAATTCACTATTATCTTTACTTATTTTGTGACTTAAGTTGTCCCTCTTGGTCCTTGGGAAATTCTTCAAGGTCAGCTGCTGCATCCTTAAAGGCCATCTTAAAATCCTTTTATTATTGTGAACAGCCTGATCATGTCTCTTATCTGCTTTTTTTTATTGGGTTTTAAATTTTGTATTCCTCAAGTCATAGGACTTTTTAATGTATTAGGGATATTTCCTTTTTTATCTCTAGTACATGTTGTTAATATTTTATTGTTTGGGGAGTAGATTTTAGGTGCTCTTGCCACAAAACTAGGGTAACTGTGAGATGACGGAATATTAATTTGACTGTACTAACAATTCACTGCGTATTAAAACATCATGTTGTACACCTTAAATATATGCAATAAAAGCATAAAGTAATAAATGCAAAAACTAATTTCTCAAAAGAAATAACATTTACAAGATAGACTATAATAGATTTTTAAAATGATGTAGGTAATGTGAATTTATCTAAGCTTGCATAAGGGCTTGCTTTTGGAAGCAAATCTTCCTGGGAGCTTTTCTTTTCTTTTTTCTTTTTTATTTTCCTCTTTCACTTAGTGTCTAGATTAAAACAGACTATTTCTCTGCCATCTTTCTTTGTTATAGTTGTTTCCCCTGTCTTTCCTACTCTGAAGTGATGTCCTCTTTGGATTTCTGCATAGATGAAAATGTCTGTATTCAAATCCTGAATGGACCTCCAGCCTTTTCTTTTTCATGGTCACCATCTGTAGCATGGAGTACCCTTGATTGATCAGGAGACAGAGAGAGAAGATCCCACATCAGCTCTTAAATTTTTTGGCCCCGACATATAACACCTTCAGTCACGTGCATTAACCAAAGCAAGTTAAAGAGCATCAATGAACTGTAAGAGGATGGGAAGAGTGGGGCATCTTATGGGCCTTCAGAAAGGAGAGTTCTTTGCCCACACCCATCTTTCAGATCATCACTTTGCTGCCTCCTTCCTACGTGTAGAGTACATGGAATACCTCCCCAAGTTGATTTTATGCTGGAAATGCAGAATTTTAGTATAAAACTTGGCACATTAACGTATTAAAGAAAAATGTGATAAACTCATATTTTAAGGGAAAATTTAAGTTAATTATAATCATATTTATAAATTTACTCATTATAAATAAGATAGTAATAAGCTCTTGTGTGGAGATAGAGATATTGAACTTCATAGTAAAAACATAAACATGCAAGAAAACTCTGTTGGAAACTAACATACCAGACATGAATATACACTATGAACATGATAAACAGAATGGATGGCACACTGTACACAAAACAGACAAATAGACCAGTGGAATAAAATAGACAGTCCAGAAATGGTGCATATGTGAATTTAGTATATAATAAAAATTGCATTCCAAGTCCACACAGATGGATTTTTTTTTTTTTTAAATAAATGAATCTAGGGCAACTGAGTGGTATTTGGGAAAAAATAAAATTAGATCCATAGTTTATACCTTACGTAAGAACAAACTTTTGAAGGAGCCCCAATTAGGGAGATGGCTATTGTGGTCAGCTGGAAGCCATAAGTTCCACCTGATAATAAGTATGTATGTGACGCACCTGTAAATGCACGTGAGGCACCTGCAAAGCTAAAGGTATATAACCGGGTGAAAGCGGTCAGAGTCAGGAGAAGAATGAATTCATTCAGTCAGTCATGCAGTCGCTCGGTCGGTCAGAAGAAGAGTTCGGGTCGGAGAAGAAGAAAAGAATCAGAGCGGCCAGAACATAGGCAGAGCGGTTACAGAAGAGAAACCAGATAGAAGAAGTAATTGCTGGTCAGAGTCAGGCCGAGGCTTCCGAGGAAGAAAGAAGAAAGAAGAAAGAAGAAAGAAGAAAGAAGCTCTAAAAGCTAAGCTCTCTCTCTCTAAAGAAGAAATCTCTCTCTTTCAAGCTCTCTCTCTTTCTCTCTAAGCTCTAAGAAGAAAAGCTCTATCTTTCTCTCTAAGCTCTAAGAAGAAGAAGAAGAAAAAGCTATCTCTAATCTTTCTCTCTAAGCTCTTTCTAAGAAGAAGAAAAATCTTTCTTTCTCTCTCTAGGCTCTCTCTAAGAAAGTAGAAGTAAAAGTAGTAGTATCTTTACTCTGCCTCCGAGAGTTTTCCTCCCGCGGCGTTGTGGCTGGCCACGACAGGCAGCTTACAAACTTTCTTCATCCTTTGGTCACTAAAACTCAAGATCTTGCAAAATTAGCAGTACAAAGACTCCAGATAAGACCTTCTACTGAACCTCCCATTCAGATAATTAATTACTTAGTTATTGTCTTCACTGGGATATTTCACAAGTATCTAAAATTGAGTGCTTCTGAAATTGAACATTTGATTTGCTTGCCCATACTGGGTCTTCCTATTCTCAAGTTTAGTGACATCATCCATTCAGTTACTTGAGCTGGCAACCGGGAATTACCCTTTACCCTTCGTGTCCTTTTATGTATCTAATCTCTAGGTCAAGTGTATAATTTGACATCTAAATGTAGCCACAATACAATTCTCTCCATGTCTCTGGACAAAAATAACATTTTTTCCATAGACCATTTTAATAGCCCATGACAGGTTTTCCTTCTCTCTTCTGCTCTACAGCCCTCTGGTCTGCAGTCCATATGGTACAGAGGCATTCAACAAAAGAAATTCCATCATTACTCCCCTCTGATGATTTTTCGTCATACTTAAGGTATAATTTCTCTATTGTTTCCTAGAATCAGAATCATTCTCCCACTAACCAGTCACCCTTAGGATTTTGTAATTCTGTGCTGAAGAAAAATTAAAGTGTCTTGTTTTCCTATGTGACCCCTACTATGCCATGGGAATGAGAGTGTGTTGGTCTAAATCTGTCTTGTAGGAAGTTCCATGAAGATACATTTATAAGTACAATAGTGTTTCTCACTTCTCAGTTGGGTCCTTTTTCCATCTCCATGTTAACCCATACAACAACAACTAGGAAAAAATCCTGTTTGCCCTTAGAATATTTTCTTATTTGATATTCCATGGTTTATGACTTTATTAAATAGGCTAAACATAAAAAAAATCACAACTGACTTATATTTTACATGTGATAGAGCCTTGTTCTATCCCTAGTGCTGTTCATGGAGGACTCATTGGTTCCAAGAGAGGTTGGGCGGTCAGGGAAATCTGTAGCAATTAATAGGCACTACTAGAAAAACTTTCAGCAAATATGCGTGCCTTCAAGTCTATAATAACTTGAAGATATAAATTTTAAAAACAATCAGGAAATAAAATAGGGTCAAACTCCAAGTTTTTCCATTGGATTACATTCCACTTCTATTTTAACACTTGAATTCAAAATTAATATTTGTATATTCTAGTACCAGGCCTTTGGCATTTAAAATTTTAATATCTCAGTAATGTATGACCCCAATATCTTTTATTCTATGAAATACACATATGGATTTTTAGTAAAACTGACTTTTAAAAGCTATTTAAAATATAAAGCATGTATTAATAACTTATATGTAGACATATCAGTTAAACCAGAGGCAAGTCAAATTAATGGCTTATTAAGAATTATAATACAATGTAGGAAACTCTTCTATCTTAGAGTATTATAATATATGTTCTATATTTTATTATGGTAGAAACAAAAATACACTATAAAATAATAATTTACATTTGAATTTTATGTCTATAATTTATTGGTTAAGCGACCTTGAGATACCTGAGTAAAACACTGACTCTATCTACCAGATTCCTACAGATTTTCCCAGCTTACTTTTTTCTCAAAATAAGTACTATTTTAAATCAGAATTAACAGCTTTTATAGTCCCATGTCTAGGAGTTAATGAATAAGCTTAAATTGTTTCTTTTATTGCTTAAATTACTCTACATATTTTTTATTTTGGAGGACTGACTCACAAATGTGTATTGATTCTCCTAGATTTCCATTCATTTTAATAAATTGTCTCTTTAGGGGATGTTATGAATGGGAAGAGGGACAACAAACTGAACTTTATATTCAAATTACACATTTTAAATTAAATCAATAATTATTTTTATTTATTGAAGCAACAGAGCACAACACTAAAGACTGAAGTTAGGCCAGAGTGTGAATTCTTGCTCTGTTTGCCAGGGCTGGCTTGTTTGTTTAGGAGGAAAGACTTGCTCCAATGTGGGGAGGGAGCACACTAACAGAAGTTAGGTTCTTGTCTGAAATCTCCAAGTTGTCTCTGAAAGTCTCAGAGAGGAAGTAAGTAGTTTGGACTGCTCAGTCCATACTTTTAAAAAGTAACAACTTCACCATATTTTATGTATGACCTCAAATGTTACAGAGAAGCATTTCATGCACTAAAATGGTGGTGACGTGGCACTGTCACTGTCAGCCCTGAGTCCTAGTAACATTTCTGACCTCTGTGATTCTTGGTCTTCAGAAACACGTAGCACTGTGAGCACTGGGGGTTTCAGGGCCCCTGTGATATTTATTTTGTTCTAATGTGTTTGTTCAGGAGATTTTACTATGACTGGCACCTCTGGTAGCATCTGAATGGCCATGGGACATTCTCTTAGGGGACTGTAACCCACTTAAGCAGTTTGGCAGTGGCAGGGAAATGACGTATGATACCAAGGATGCTTTCCTAAAGGAGTTTTTGAAGTAACTGAGAATGAGTCTTTCCATTTATACACTAAACTGAGATGATGGACTTTCCATTCTCCCTTTCCTGCTACCACTTTATTAGTAAACACTGTATCTGACATCTACAGCCACCTTCTAAGTCAGAAATTTCTGGAAAGCTACTGTCCTCTGGGTTATCCCTTTAATATTTATATGTCACATGGGGGTACAAAATGACTTTCTATTGTTTGTAAGATGTTCAGAAACTAACCCAATACTATATTCTTTTGAACATATAGAATCATTCCAACATGCAGTCTATAAATTCACAAGACCATTGTTACCAATAACTGTTTTGCCAGTTTGTTCCCACATGTGACCTTGAAATCCCTGAGGATCCCAGTACTAGTAGTATCTGAATCTACAGAGTTTCTTACTATCATTGTAAATGGCCCCACCTCTTATTTCCATTTTACCCCATTCTGAACTAAATGTTTTCGCTGCAAAGCTCTGGTCAGTCTCTCAGAAGCCCACTTTTGTACTTGGTATGAATCATGTCTTAATATATTGAATGCATGAATTTACACAAGTTACATAACCTCTCTAAACCTCAGAGTCTTATCTGATTAAAAATCATTGAGATGTTTTTCTCATTCATGTGCCATGAGAATTAATAATATAAAGTATCTAAAGGCTTACCACAGTTTCTGATATATGGTAGGCATTCTTTTACAGGAGCTATTATTATTAGGGGAAAAAATAGCTCAGACATTTAAATCAAGATTCCCCAGGCTCTGGTTTATAGTAATGAATGAGAGAACCTCACACTGATATTGATGATGGTCATAGTTCTAAAATCATATTTTCCAAATCCCAAATATTTATTTATTTTTTTCTGAAATTACCAAAGCCATTGAGAGTAGTAAATATTTTAAATGGGACCATCCCAAAATAGAGCTAGAGTTAACTTCCTGGCATACAAATTAATTCCCTTTCATCTTAAAGAAAAGCCAGTGTTGATTAAAACCCATTACTGGAGCTGCTGGGCGCATGCCTGTAATACCAGCACTTGGGAGGCTGAGGCAGGAGGATGGCAAGTTCAAAGCCAGCCTCAGCAATGGTGAGGCACTTAGCAACTCAGTGAGACCCTGTCTCTAAATAAAATACAAAAAAGGGGTCTGGGGATGTGGCCCAGTGGCCCAGTGGTAGATTGCCCCTGAGTTCAATCCCTGGTACCAAAAAAAAAAAAAAAAAAAAAAAAAAAAAAACATTACTGGGAAAACTTGATTTATAGAAGCTACAAGTAGACCTCATTACACAATTTCCCCTCATTCTTTGAAAGGTCTGCATTTGTTGTGGTCAGAAAGGATAGGACATAATGCTAGACCATTCATTGGCTGGATGGTCCTAACAGCAGTGACATGACAGTCCATAGCCTATCATGTATGCTGATGGCTTCCTAGATTTCTTCTCCATTTGTGACATGCATAAAGCTACAGTGAGGGCAAAACAGACACTGACACATTCTATCATGGTTTCTTGATGCCTTGTAGATACCCAACTGTTTTTAAGAAGTTGAGCTATGATTATTTGGCATGGTTCTGTTGTGAATCCAGAGAGAACTAATAGCCCTGCAGACTGAGTTAAGCAGCTTTTAAAGGAAGAGTAAATGCAATTTAGGATTACATTTCAGATCCCTGTGTCAATCAGGTAGGCTTAACAGGACTCAAAGAACTGAGTCAGGCAGGAAAAATACATGTTGTTAATACCAAGGGAAACAATATCTTTTGTTTGTGGATTCCACCTTTATGAAAAAGAAGTATTCACAGAAGTGATCTCATTCAGTTCATTCAAAGCTGATGAATTCAACAGTAAGGATTGGAACCTAATGCATAGAAATTCATAGCATGTGGGTTTTGCTGGAGATTCTCAATCTCTTTCTCTCTCTCTCTGGATTTATCTTCCCATCTTTACCTTGTTCTGTATTGCAGGAATTTGACTTCTATGGATTGGATAGTTCAGCCTCCTTTGCTTATCAGCTGTTGGTTGAAATTAGCCCGTGGGAAGAAGCATCAGGAAATTGGAGTATGGGAAGGAGAGATGGGAGTGTTGTGCTTTGTCCCCTCTTGTTGGTCACAGGCTGTATATATCCACCCATGGTCACAGCTCCTATTGGATGGTTTGGTGGTTTCTGAAAGCGATTTCCTCCTCTTGCCTCTTGATGTTGCTCATGCCAGGATGCTTTCATCCTTGTGGTCTCCTTTACCCCTGCCTACATTTTTTGGTAAATATTCCCTTTATTAAACTCTCTTTGGAGTGGGTCATCTGATTCTAAGAAGCTGACATTGTTTCTAAAAAAAAAATGAATATGGAAGAGGGATGGCTCAGTTTAATCATGGATTTCTATCAGCTTTCACCAAATGTCTGTTAGAAACTACAGCATTTGGTAACCTCAGCCTTGTATGTAACTCTGGGTTCACAGGCTGAGAGGTATTGTACACCACAGTAATTAGCAGTGTGGTGCAGTGAGCAAAAGGCAGAATTGAGAAAAATCATGTTTATCAGTGACTTAAGGGACAAAGAAGCCATCATGAATAGAATTAGAAAATATTTTTAATTGAATTAAAATTAAAACAAAAACAATAAATTTTAATATTTTTGTAGGATGAAATTCACATTCAACATTTATAAAATCAGTTATACTCTATAGTGTAGAAGAAAGTTGGCAAATAATTTTTTTAAAATAACAATTTACACTGGGCATGGTGGTGCATGCCTATAATCTCAGTGGCTCTGGAGGCTGAGGCAGGAGGATCACAGGTTCAAGGTCAGCCTCAGCAATTTAGTGAGACCCTGTCTCAAAATATAAAGGACTGAGGATGTAGCTCAATGGCAAAATACCCTGGGTTCAATTTCCAGTACAAAAACAAACAAAACCCCAAAATTACCATTTACAGTGGCATCAAAAACCAAGAATTACTTCAGACTACACTGAACAAAATATGTGTTTGACATAATATTGCTGAGAAAAAAAAAATTTTTCTACATAAATTTCATAGATAAGATACATAAATGTTCATAGGTCAAATGATTCAATTTTGTTAATATGTGCTAAAAATATTCTACTGATTCATTACCACTTACAGTAAGAACATGAATAGTCATTTTGGCAGTTGCTTTTTGGTAGAAATTGAAGAGCCATTTTAAAATATTTTTAAAATGTTTTGTTTTTATTAACACACATTAATTGTACATATTAATGGAATTCAGCGTGATAGTTCCATAAGTGTATGCAGCATGTGTTGATCCTATCCAACTATGTCTCTTACACCTTCACTCCCTCCCCACAGTGGCACCCTTTTCATCCCTACTAACCACTATTCTTTCAAGTCAACTTGTTTTACTCCCACATATAAGAAATCACATGGGGTACTTGCCTGTGTCTAGTTTATTTCAGTTAACATGATGTCCTCTAGTCCCATCCATTTTTCTGCAAATGACAAGATTCTATTCTTCCTGGATGGATAATATTTAACTATGGATTTATACCACATTTTCTTTATTCATACATTCATTAATTTATATATAGGTTGGTTGTCTATAAATCTTAGCTGTATGTGAAGAGTGCCCTCCACAATATAACCATGGGCATCACCAGTGAGTATATATTTTATAGCTAATAATTCTGATTTTTTCATTTCCTTTGCATATATACCTAGGATTACTGGAATAACATGGATGATTGTGAATGTTCTATTTTTAGTGTTTTTTGAGGAACCTTTTTTTATACAGGGAATTAAACCCAGGGGTGCTTAATCACTGAGTCACATTCCCATCTCTTTTTAGAAATAATATATTTTGAGACAGCATTGTTCTCCATTACTAAGACTGGCTTAGAACTTGTGATTGCCTTCCCAGTGTATTGCACAGGTTTTTTGGTTCAAGATAAAATGTTTCTAGATGTCCATTTCACATGTTTTCCAATTTGTTAGGTTTGATCTCTCAAGTAGGTTGACTATCTTTTACCTATTTTAATTAGCACTTTTAATCTTTTCAAGAAGTTTAGTATTTGAATTTCCTCTTTTTTATTATTTCTTTGACTTTTCCTCAGTTTGTTCTTGCTTTTCTGTGAATGTGTCTAGTTTTCAAAGAAAAAGTGTTGTTTTGATGTATCACAAAGGTTTGGTAGGTTGTATTTCCATTTTCTCAAAGAAGTATTTGTATGTAACTATTTCAAAGAGTGTTGTTCATTTCTAATGTTTCTAATGTTTCTTTGGTTGTTCACTTCTAACTTCACTCCATTGTGATCAGAAAAAAAGAAAGGATATGATTTTTCACTTCTTTAGACTTCTTGTATGGCCTAATGGATAGTCTAGAAAAATTTCCATGTACTGATGGAAAGTATTTGTATAAACATAGCTGTCGAATGGAATTCTCTACAAATGCCCGTCAAATCCACTTGCTCTATGGTATAGTTTAGGTCTGATTGTTTCACTGCTGACTTCTTTTGTCTGAATGATCTGTCCATTGATGAAAGTGAGGTGTTAAAATCCCTGACTATTATTGTATTGGAGCCTGTCTCTCCCTTTAAGTCTAGTAGTGTTTATTTTATAAAATTGAGTATCCTGACATTAGGTACATGTAGATTTATAATCATTTATTTCTTGTTGAATTGACCTCTCAATCATTATATAGTGATCTTCTTTGTCTCTTTGTGCAGTTTTTTGTCTTAAAGTCTCATTTGTCATATATAAATATAGCTACTCCTGCTTGCTTCAGGATTCTATTTGCTTGGAATATGATTTCCCATCCTCTCACTTTCAGTTTGTGTGTCTTTGCTGTTACAGTGAGTTTCTTGTAGGCAACATATTGTTGGACCTTCTTTTTTTTTTTTTTTTTTTTGTCCATTTAGCCAATGTGCATCTTTTAATTGGAGAACTTATTCCATTTATATTTAAGGTTATTATTGATTGGTAGGGACTTAGTCCAGTAATTTTGTTGATTTCCTTTTAGTTGCTTTGAATATTCTTTGTTCTTCTTTTCTTCTTCATCAGTGCGGTTTGATGCTTTACAACACTGATAACATTTAATTCTTTTCTACTTCTCTTTTGTTTGTCTACTCTTTTCATGGAATTTATAATTTCACATGCTGTCATGATAATAGTTATCTTTCTTTCACTTCTGGATATTGAACTTACCTTATTCATTGTAAGGCTGATGTGGAGATCATAAATTTTCTCAAATTTTGTTTATCATGAAAGGTATATATTTCTTCTTTGTTTTTGAAGTATATATCTACTTGGAGTTGTAATCCTGGTTGGTGGTTATTTTCTTTTAGGACTTTCATTATTTTACTTCTTCCATCATCTTTATTTCTTCTTTTATCAGTTTCTGCTGATAAAACTGCTGGTAGTTTAATGGGGTTGTAATTAACTGTCACTTGGCACTTTTGCTGATTTAAAAATATTTTTCTTTATCCTATACATTTGACAGTTTGAGTATAAAATGTCATTGTGAAGATTTTTTTGGTCAAGTTTTTTGGGGTTCTATAGTCTCCATATATAGATGTCATGTCTTTCCCAAGAATAGGGAGATTTTCTCCTATTATTTTACTGAATAAATTTTCTGTGACCTTAATCTTTATTTCTATATCCTCAGTGATTCAAATACTGTGGTGAATTGTCTGTTTAGTGGTGTCCCAAAGATCTTGAATGCTCTCACTTCTTTCCCTCCCTGCCTCCTATTTTCTTCCTTCCTTTCTTTTCTTTCTCCTCTTCCTCACCTCCTCCTTTTCCTCTTAACTTTAACCTCCTTCTTTATTTTGTCTGAATTGAATATTTCAAAAGCCCTGTCTTTGAGCTCAGATGTGACATCTTCCTTGTGACAAGTGAGCAAAGCTCCTTGTCTGATAAAATAGGGTGAGAAAGCAAGTCATCTTTCCCTCTTCTAAGGAACGATGTAACACAAAAATGGCGCCGCAATGGTTAATTCTATCTCCCTATTCTTACTGTGTTTCTGTGTGACCACCAGGGGCTCATAAGTTAGCTATTAAGCATAAATCTGACCACACAAATTTACATTGTGGAGTCTGAGCCAGGAGCTCTATAGCAAATTCTTTAGTACACAAGTAAAACAGATTTATAATTAGACATTAGGCTTGTAAGTAATGATTAAACTTGTGGCTCTTGCTGTGCCCCATAGTTCAGACTTTTCTAAGTCATAGTTATAAGGTTTTAAGTTACAGTTATAAGGCTTTCTTGTGATTGATAAGGATTCTTTTATCTTAAGTAAGTTTAGGATATTAGTTTAAGATATATTGATATAAGTTTTCCATGGTGGAGACCCTTTAGATCTGACACTTGATCAAAGGAAAAATACCTGTTAGCTTAACTTTTAAAAATAGCTATACTTCCTTCTTTCTAGTTCAAAACAAAGTTATTATAGGAAACAATAGTAAGTTGAGTTCAGTTAAGGTTTAGCTATGATATATTGGAGCAATCTAGCTGTGAGAAATTATGAGTGAACTTAAGGGGTTACGGAAATAGGTTTAGGTAAAAGCATGTTTTGTATTACTATACGATTGTTCTTGACATTTAAGATTGATCAATGTATGCTTTTCTTACATCTTTAGATAAGTTTAATCAGTAATATGTACTTAGAAAAATATCCTGTTTCCCTCAGAATGTATAACTCCGAAATTCTTTAATGTAACCTCAAAAGCTGTAATGCAAAAGACTGTGCTGTCTGGGCTATAAAAACTCGGGCAAAAAAAGTAAAGTTAGAGTTAAGCCTCTAGACTTGTGTGCTGCATGGTTTATCTCTCACCCTTTCACCAACTTCTTCACTCTTCTTTACCAGAGCTGGACTCTGGCACTCAGATGTCATTTCTTCTCTTTGTTTAAGTCTGATTTTTAGATTTTCAACTGAAATTTTATTTGCCCTACTGGATGTCCTTTCCAAGATTTCCCTTGGTTCTTTCTCTAAATCTTTTTGCTAATGTTCTCATTCATATTCTTCATTGCCTTCCTAATTTTATTTAAATGTTTATATTATCTTGAATTTTATTGAATTTTAAAAAATAATCATTCTTGAATTATTTATGAGGCATTTCATCCACTTTTAATTTTTGGACTCTGTTTATGGAGAGTTCTGATTTTTAGGAGTCTGAAATGTTCCACCACAGGGTCAGAATCAATGGAACCAAATGATCATGGATTAAAACCTCTGAAACTATGAGTCAAAATTAATATTTTCTCCTTTATGATAATTTTCTCAGGTACTTTTCCACAGCTACAAAAAGTTGACTAGCACAGGAGGAGTCATATTCCCTTGCATTTTCATGTTTCTTGTGTCCCTATGTTGATCTTGGTACATATAGTGGATCAGAGATCTTTACCACTTTTATGGGGTTGTTTTCTTCTGAAGATGTGTCTTGGGGTTTCAGTGTTGGCTTTATTTTCAGTTAGACATTATGTGGTTTTATTGTAGCTTCTTTGGGTGTAATAAGTGAGTTTGGATGCAGTGCATACTTTGTCGGATTCAGAGAGACCCACTGTCTCTGTAGTCCCTAAAGGAATGTGAGCAGTCTAACATTTCAGGTAGGTGTGGTATAGAGAGTGGAGTATGAGGGGTGTACACTGTGTAGCTAGAATTACAGTGAAAGTGATGTCCCCTGTTAGGTGAGTGGAATTTCCTCAAGCATTGTTGGTGTTGACTCTGTTACTTTTAAAGCTCTCTCGCACTGGCTGTACCTGTAGCAGTGAGGGACACGAAGCACTTGTCCTTTAACCAGTGGTACAACCTCAGGCATTTCACAAAGAAAAGTAGTGGCAGGATTTCTAGTATATCTTCTGTGGAATTCACACCAAGTCCTAATAGCAGCGCATGGTTAGTCCAAGTTTGGAACTATGTAGTTGTGGTGGCAGCAGGAAATGTGTTATCTTTTGCTACATCTGCAGCAGTGCCTATTTAGGAATAGGACCTTGGTTTCTTCTCTTCCCCATTCATGTATGACTGGTGATGGGGGAAATCACAGGGTTTTTCTCTCTCTGACTCTTTTAGCTGTAATGCCTACCAGGGAACAATGGGGAGCTGGATGCATCTGGAGCTGGGCAAAATTCTTCTTGGCATCCCTTTGGTCACGTGTGTCCAGGAATGGGGTAACTGCTGGGTCTTTTCTACTCTGGACCTCTTCATCAGAAGAGTCTATGGGAGTGAGTGAGAGTGGGAGGTGGCTGTAACAGGGCAAATTTCTCACCTCCTTTGACCATGTGCCCTGGGGACATTGGCAAGGATGTGGATGTTGTATATGTTGCTTTTAAGAATGTCAAATGATACAACCATCTTGCAAAACACTCTGGAAAACATTGACCCTTATATTAATAGCAGTAGTATTTATATTATTTATAGCAGCCCAACACCGGGATATAGCAACACCAAGGATTTTTGTATGTTGATTATTTTTCCCTGCAGCTTTGCCAAATTCATTTACTAGTATTAATGTTTGTGTGTGTGTGTGTGTGTGTGTGTTTGGTGTAGTTTGGGTTTTTAAATGATCACCATTTGTAGATCATGTCATTTGTAAACAGTGATGATTGAACTTCTCATTTTCCTATTTTGTTGCCCTTTATTTCTTATTATGCCTATTGCTCTGGCTAGGATTTCTAGCACTGTTGAATAAATTGGCATCACTGTTGAATGTTGGCATCATTGTCATGTTTCAGGTCTTAGAGCAAAAAACTTTCAGTTTTTCCTAATTCAGTTTAATGTTAGCTGTTGGCTTATTACAAATGGCCTTTATTATATTGAGGTATGTTCCCTCTACCTTTAATTTGTTCAATGTTTTTTTATCATGAAGCGATGCTGAATTTTATCAAATGCCTTTTTGCATCTATTGAGATGATTGCAATTTTTGTTATTCATTCTGTTGATGTGGTGTATCATTTTTACTGATTTGCATAAATATTGAACCATCTTTGAACCCCTGGGATGAATCTCACTTTATCATGGTGAATAATCTTTGTAATTTGCTGTTGGTTTCTGTTTGCTAGTATTTGAATGAGGAACTTTGCATCTATGTTCATCAACAATATTGACTTCTAATATTGTGTGTGTCCTTCCTTATCTGTTTTTGGTATCAGGGTAATACTGGTCTTGTAGAATGTGTTTGGAAGCATTTCTTCATTTTCTATTGTAGATATAACTTAAGGAGAATGAATATTAGTTTTTTAAATGTTTGGTAGAACTCATCAGTGAAGACATCTGGTCCTGGGCTTTTTTTTTTTTTTAATTGGATGCTTTTTATTACTGATTCAGTCTTGTTTGTTTAATTTTCTTTTCATGATTCAGGCTCAGTAAGGGGAATATGTTTAGGGATTGTCCATATCTTCCAGGTAATAAAATATGTTGGCATATAATTGTTTATAATAATTTCTAATGATTCTTTGTATTTCTGTGGTGTCAGTTGAAATGTGTCAATTTTCATCTCTGATTTTATTTACTTGAGGCTTCTATCTTTTTTTCTTAGTGTACTAAGAGTTTGTCTATTTTGTTAATATTATTAAAGAACAAGCTCTTTTAAAAAAATCTATTGGATTAAGTTTTTAGTCTCCATTTATTCCTGCTTTGATCTTTAATAATTCTTTTCTTCTACTAATTCTGGGCTTGTTTTTTCCCCCTCATTTTTCTAGTTACTTGAGAGGTACTAATAGATATTAATAGGTTGTTTGTGATCTTTGCACTTTTGGATGTGCACTCTTTGGGAGTTTGGCATAACTGGTGACCTGTCCAGATGAGTGTGGCATGAGCTGATGAGAAGAATGTACTCAACAGCCATTGGATGGAGTGTTCTGTAAATGTCGGTTAGGTCCACTTGACCTGGGGTGCAATTTCACTCTGCTGTCTGTTGATCATATGTCTGGGTGATCTGTTGTTGAAAGTGGGTGTTAAACCCCCAAGTATTATTGTACTGGAGTCTCTCTTTCCCTTTAGGTTTATGAATATTTGCTTTATATATTTGGATGCACCAATTTGGGTGGATATATACTTAGAATTAGTATTTCATCTTGCTGAATTGGCCCCTTTATCATTGGATAATGACTTTACTTTTTATTGCTTTTGATTTAATATCTGTTTTATCTGACATAAGCATACCACTCCTGCTTTCTTTTGGATTCCATTAGCAGGGGCTCTCTTATTCCCTCCCTTCCCTTTTAGTACTTTTACATTTTTAGAGGTGAAGTGAGTTTCTTGTAAGCAAGATATAGTTGGTTCTTGTTTTTTTATATCCATTCTGTCATGACATGTTCTTAATTGGAGAAATGAATTCATTTACATTCAAGGTAATTACTGACAGGTAAGGTCTTACTTTGTGGTTAGGAAATTGCTCTTACAAAGTGTGTTTTGAATTCTAGCTTATTAGTTTGGTTTGTATATTATAGATTTTTGTTGTTAACATGACACAAAAATCTTTTGATTATAATAAGCAGTTTTTTAATGATAGCAATTTAACATGACCATGAAGGTATCCCTCTCTTCTCTAATATACTAATGCAGTCCATTCCTCCCCACATTTAAAATTGTTTTTTGTTTTATCTTATTTTGGTGTTTTCTTGGATTGACCCCAAAGGCTCATGCATGCCAGTCACACAGTATATTGCAGAGTTACTCTCCCAGCCTCCCCATTGTACATCTTTCTTTAGTGCCTATCTCTTAACGTATTGATGTTGTTATTTTTATTTGTTTTGCTGTTAGCTTTATACTAAATATATGTTTCAGTCAGCTTTTTTGCTGCTGTGACTAAAAGGCCCAATCAGAATAATTGTAGAGGAGGAAAAATTTATTTGGGGGCTCACAGTTTTAGGAAGTCTCAGTCCTTAGTTAGCCGGCTCCATTTCTCAGGGCTTGAGGTGAAGCAGAACATCATGGTGGAAGAGTGTGGTTGAGGAAAATGGCTCACATGATGATCAGGAAGCAGAGAGAGAGATACCATTTGCCAGATAACAAAATATATACTACCAAGGCCACACCGCCAGGAACCAACCAACCTCCTCCTGCCATGTTCTACCTGTCTTCAGTTACTCCTCAGTTAATCTCATCAGAAGATTCATTCACTGATTGGGTTAAGACTCTCATAACTCAATAATTTCTCCTCTAAACCTTCTTGCATTGTCTCACACATGAGCTTTTTGGGGATATCTCACATCCAAACCATAACAACATACGAATAATTTATGTACCATATTTATAATATTAAAGCATTATGAGTTTGTATAGTTGTTTTTACCATGAGTTTTATGCTTACATTTTCTTCTTGCACATTCATATTCCTTTCATTCAGCTTAATGAATGTCATCTTATTTATTTATGTATTTATCTGATATGGGGTCTTGCCATGTTGCCCCGGCTGGTCTCGAACTCCTGGGCTCATGTAATCTTCCTGTCTTACCTGCACCCAAGTAGCTGAGACAATAGGCATGTGCCACAGTGTCTGACTGAGAATTTCCTTAATTTTTTGTAAAACAGGTCTGATGGAGCTACATTCTCTCAGCTTTCATTTTTTCTGGATGTCTTCATGTCTCCATTCCTGGATGATACCCTGGGTACAGCACTCTCAGTTTAAAGTTTATTTTTCTTCAGTACTGTGAAAAGTTCATGCTACTTTCTCCTGGCCTGTAAGGGCTCTGGTGAGTAGTTTGCTGTCAGGCAAATTGGGACATCTTTAGATGACCTTTCTTCTTGCAGTCTTGAGTGTCTTCTCTTTACTTTGAAAACTGGATTATTAGATATCTTGGGACAGACTTGAGTTAAATGACTTGTGACATTTGAGCCTCCTGTGCCTGGATCTCTGTATCCTTCTCTAGATTGGGAAGTTTTTTGTTATTATTTATTTGAATAATCTTTCTACTCACTTTGGCCTCCTTGGCCTTTTTGAACCCAATAACCAAATATGTTGTATCTTAACACTGTCCCAAAGTTCCTCTAAGCTATCTACTTGCCCTGTTGTTCCTTTTTCTGTCCAGCTGTGTTTTTCAGATAGTCTGTTCTTTTTTTTTTAATATTTTTTTTAGTTGTCAATGGACCTTTATTTTATTTATTTATATGTGGTGCTGAGAATTGATCCCAGTGCCTCACACATGCTAGGCAAGCACTCTACCACTGAGCCACAACCACAGTCCCAGATAGTCTATTCTTGATCTCATTAATTCCTTCTTCTGTTTGATTTGAGCTGCTATTGATACCTCCCATTACTTTTTAATTTACTGATTGTAGTTTTCAGCTCAAGAATTTTATTTTTAAAATTGCTTTCATCTCTTTAACTTTCTCTGTTATACTGAATCACTTCTGTGTTGGCTTTTCTTAAATTCTTTATCTGAGAGTTTTCCCATATTGATTGCTATCTGGTCAGTGTCCGGTACCTATTTTCACTGTGAGGTGAGGTCATGATCTCCCGAAAGCTCTGTATACTTGTTGGCATATGATGTAGTATGGGCATTGAAGACTTAGGTATTTATTCCAGTCTTCCTAAACTGGCTTTATTTGTGTTTGTTCTTCCATAAATTCTAAGCAGGCGGAGCCTGTTGTCACTTCCTCTATTTCAGCACTGGATGGCACCCGGGTCCCTGTGTGCTTGGAGTCTGTTTGTGGTGTATTGTTACTATTTCAGCACTAGATGGCAATCCAAGTCAAGGTTTATCCCAAATACACTGTTGGTGTGTTGTGAATCAAGGGAGTACAACCTAGGGGGAATAGTCTGTCCCCTCATGTCACTCCCTTGTGCCTGGGGTAGGTCTAAGACTCCTCATTCACACTTGTCAGCTTGTGGTCAGACACCAAAGGATTCTGCTCTTCTCTGCACAGAGTCACTTTGGATGGATCAGCTACAGTCTTCTGTGTTACGCTTGTGACCATCAATGTTGTCATGCCTGTCAAGAGCACCACAGTACTTGGGAAGGACCAAGGCCCATACTGCTCTTGTGTGCCTACTGTTGAGGTGGACTCATGGTCCAAGACCACTGTAACCTGCCACAGATTATACTGGCTGGAATAAAAGTCTGACAGAATGGGACTCCTTGTCTTTCTCGGGCACTTGGGCTATTCTAGAAGTTTTCACCACCGGCCTGAGTTTACCAACCATCCATCCTATCCTCAGCAAATGGGGTCTTGTTCTACACTATACTGCCCAGGGTTTGAGTAGTATCTGTGAAGGCAGTTCCTTGGCCACCTAGGCTGACATAAACTGGATCATGCCTGAGTCTCACAGGTGCAGTGATGGTGATACAGGCCAAAACAGGTCTGTCCCACTCGAGTGCAGGTCTCTGCCTGGTTCCAGGGTGGACCTAAAGCTCTCTCTGAAAGTATATAGTATATGGATATAGAAGTATATGAAGTATAGTATAGTATAGTATAGAAGTATAGTATATGGATATATAAAGTATATGGATATAGCTGTGCTGTATGAGCTTGGGGGACAGGTGGTAGAGATAGTCCCTTTGCTGCCAAGATTCATGCTAAGTTGGGTTACTCCTGAGTTTCACAGTTGCAGGGACCTGCAAATCTCTGCCCCCAAGGCTCCTGGAAGTGATGCAGGATGAAACTCAAGTTTCTCCCACCTGATGCTGGGGCTATTCTGGAGGCTCCATCTGTGAGCTCTGGTCTGTGAACAGAGCTTTTACTTCCTACCAGGAGCTGGGTCTTGCCACAGTGGGCTTGGCTCTGGACTCTGAGACAAGCTCTGGGCTAGCTTTCCTGACCTACTCCCTAGTGGTTGGAGTCTTGCTCCCCACTCTGCCACCCAAGGATAGAAGAGGGGTGGTAGAGGCAGTTAGATGCCTCTGGCCTAATGTCGCTGCAGCAGCTCTGATAGCAGGTATTGGCTTGGGTAAGTGTTGTGGGGCTCTGCCCAGCACCGTGTTTCACTGTTGTGGGCCTAATACTGGGCTTCAAGCCTAAGTCCTGGAATTCGTTCACTCTTGTTCCCTCAGCAGGAGGCATCTCTGTCTAAGCTGGGCTGCTTGGGGTTGTGGAGGGGGAATGAGGGCAACTCCTCCCTCCTGCCTTTCTTCCATGTATCTTTTCTTTTTGGTACATGAAAACCGGCACTAAGGTCTCTGACCTGGTTTCTTGAGTTCTTAATTTGTGCATATGTAGATGTTCAGCTTGGTGTGTCTATGGGAGATGACTAGAAGATCTTACCTAGACGCCGTCTCACTCTGTAGGTGTTTTGTGTGTTGTCTGTATCTTTGACATAGAAATCTACTGATTGACCCTGAGGGCCTCCAGTTGTTTGTTCAAGGGCTTTGAAAAATTTTTGTGCATAAGGAAATCACTGGGGTTCTTTTCTAAAACATAACAATCTCTGGGGCTTCCTTAGCCTCCATGATTCTGAGATGGGACCCATTACTTTCTACCTATAAAATAAGCATCCCCAGTGGCTTTAAAATAGAAGCTCCATGAACCATAATTTTATGAAATACTGTGAAATTTTAGTTGTCCTGGGTAAGATGTATAATATATTTGAGCTTCAACTGGCTCATTTTTTTTCACACTGGAGTATAAGTTCCACCAGGCAAGTATTTTTTGTTTATTTAGTACACTGGTGTGTCTCTAGAGCCTAGAACCATGGCTAACACACCAAAAGGTACAATAAGTAGCTGATAAAGGGATAAATGAATGAATGCATCTGTGAGTGAAGCTAATACTTGCTATGTAGGATTGCTTTAAGGTTTAAATACAATAATACATCTACTATTATCATATACTGCAAATACTCAGTGAACATGAAATTTCCTTGAATTTTGAATCACCATGGTACATAAATTTCAGCTACAATTCCAAGGATTTTCTTTTTGAAACAATAATAATTATAATAATAAATCAAGAGAAATGAGTGTGCCAGTTCAATGGCACAAACATGATATGCTGTATTTTTAGTGGAAGGATTATCAAGATCAATCCACATGGTCCTTTTTTCTTACCAAAGAATCCATCATCACGGAAGGACTAAGTTATTTCAGGTGCAGTATGAACTGTCAAAAATGTGTGACAGGGCACTATACTAATATTATTTACTGTTATAAATCAGACTCTGTGTGAGTAGAAGTGGGAATATTTATGAGGATGATGGGAGATATTTAGTTCTTTGAATTATCATGTTAAAATTTCATAAGGACAAAACTGATCTTCCAAGTCAAATAACACACATTGTTTATTTAAGCAAATCTTAATTAATACTTTTTTCTGTCCAGGCTGTTCACTCCTACTTCACCTTACCTTTGTTATGTAAATGAATTGGTTAGAGAAGGAGATAAAACTTTGCAAAATTTTGAGTTTATTATATTATATTATCAAAGAAATCCCATTTCTCATTAATATCAATCTGTTTAATTGGGCGTTTAACTTTATGCTCTGGGAGATTTTGTGAAACAGTGTGGTCATTCAAAAAGTAGTTGATTCAATGATTTTCCTGGAAAATTACTGGAATGGTAAGTTCTCAAAATAGAAAGCTGAAATTTAGCCTGAAGAGCTTTGAAAGCAAGACAAACATAGAATTTCAGTGCACCAAGTTTGTAGTATTAAAAAACTCATAAGGTTGTTTCTTGTGGGAAGGTCAGAGTAATTAGTTTGCTGAATCATTAAAAAAAAAAAAAAAAAAAAAAGATCCTAACACGTCAGCTATTTCTCATGAGAAATTAGACCAAGTTTCCTCATTTTGCACATTAACACTATGTTGAGATCATGCCTGTATAGTGACATACAATGGAATAGATGGAACATTGGTTTTACTTATTTTTATTGGTTCAAAATACTTATATAGAACATTAGGATTCATTTTGACATGATTATAAATGCATGGAATATAATTTGTTCCAATTCATTCCTCCTTTTCCCTCCCTCTTTTCTATTTCCTCTACTATACTGATCTATTTATTTACATTTTTTTATATTAGTGTCTCATGGATATACATAGTAGTAAAATTCACTGTAGTATATTCATATGTGTACATTGGAAAGTTAGATCAGATTTATTCCCCTGTTTTTTTTGTTATGCCATCTCTCTTCCCTCCCCATCAATCCCCTTCTACTCTCCTATCTTTCTTTAATTTTGATGGAATTCCCCCTGCTCATTTCATCTCCCTCTTCCCTCCCCCTCCCTTTTACACTCCCTCTCTCCTGTATTTCCCTTATTTTAGACTAGTTTCTGTATCTCAGAGAAAACCTATGACTTTCTGGGTCTGGCTTATTTCGGACATTATAGTCTCCAGTTCCATCTATTTACCAGCAAATGACATAATTTCATTCTTTTTCATGATCCATGGTGTTTATAGACCACATTTTCTTCATTTTCTTTATCCATTCATCTGTTGAAAGGCACTTAGGTTGGTTCCATAGTCTGGGTATTGTGATTTGTGCCACTACAAACTTCGATGTAGCTGTATCCCTATAATATGCTAATTTTAGTTTGGAAATATACTGAGGAGTGGGATAACAGGATCATATGATGGTTCCATTCCTAGTTTTTTGAGGAATCCCCATACTGCTTTCCAGGGTAGTCACACTCACTTGTAGTCCCACCAACAATGTATGATTGAACCTTTGTCCCACATCCTTGCCAACACTTATTATGTGTATTCTTGATCATTGCTATTCTGATTGGAGTGGGATGAAATCTCGAGGGGGTTTTGATTTGTATTGTCTTGATTTCTAGAGATGTGGAACATTTTTTCATATATTTGTCGGCCATTTGTGTTTCTTCTTTTGAGAAGTGTCTGGTTAGTTCTTTTGCCCACTTATTAATTGGATTATTTGCTTTTCTGGTCTTCAGTTTTTTGAGTTCTTTATATATTGTGGATATCAATGCCCTATCTGAGGAGCAGGTGGCAAAAATCTTCTCCCATTCTGTAGGCTCTCTCTTCATACTCTTAATTGTTTGTTTTCTTTGCCATGTAAATGCTTTTAGTTTGATGGCGACCACCTATTGATTTTATATTTATTTATTGTGCTTTAGGGGTCTTGTTAAGGAAGTTGGTTCCTGTACTAATATGGCCTATGTTTTCTTCTAGTAGATACAGAATTTCTGGTTTTATTCCTAGGTCTTTATTAAATTTTTTTTTAGAATTTTTGTTATTTAATTTGTTATACATACTTTTAGAGTGCAATTCCTTTCATATTACATATAAAGAGCACAGTTTTCCAAGTCATTGGTTTTACACAAAGTATTTTCATACCATTTGAGTTTTTATACATACACTTAGTATATTGATGTCCAACTCCTTCTGCCATTGTTTCTATCCCCTTTCCCTCCCCTCCCCCTTTTTTTCTATTTAACATTCCTTCATTGCTCTCATCCCCCATCCCTAGCCACTATAATTCAGTATCATCATAGCAAAGGAATCAATCAACCTTTGGTTTTCTGGGATTTGCTGACTTCACTTAGCACTATTTTCTCCAACTCCATCCATTTACCTGCAAATGCCATGATTTTATTCTCTTTTAGTGCTAAGTAGTGTTCCATTGTGTATATATACCAAAGGTTCCCTATCCATTCATCTATTGATGGACATCGGGGTTGTTTCCACAATCTAACTGTTGTGAATTGTGCTGCTATGAACATAGATGTGGCTGTGTCCCTGTAGTATGCTATTTTTAAGTCCTTTGGGTATAGACTGAGGAGTGGGATAGCTGGGTCAAATGGTGGTTCCATTCCAAGTTTTCCTAGGAATCTCCATACTGCTTTCCAAATTGGCTGCACCAATTTGCAGCCCCACCAGCAATGTAAGAGTGTGCCCTTTTCCCCACATCCTTGCAAGCATTTATTGTTGTTTGTGTTTTTGATAGCTGCCATCCTGACTGGTGTGAGATGAAACCTTAGAGTAGTTTTGATTTGCATTTCTCTAATTGCTAGAGATGTTGAGCATTTTTTTCATATATTTGTTGATTGATTGTATATCTTCTTCTGAGAAGTGTCTGTTCAGTTCCTTAGCCCATTTATTGATTGGGTTGTCTATAGCACACTAAAGAAAGAAATTAAAGAAGATCTTAGAAGATGGAAAGATTTACCTTGTTCATGGATAGGTAGAACTAATATTGTCAAAATGACTATATTCCTAGGTCTTTATTAAAGTTTGAGTTGATTTTTGTGCAGGGTGAGAGATAGGGATCGAATTTCATTCTTCTACACGTGGAATTCCAGTTTTTCCAGTATCATTTGTTAAAGAGGCCTTCTTTTCTCCAATATATGTTTTGGTACCTTTGTCTGATATCAGATAACTGAATTTATGTGTATTTGTGTCTATGTCTTCTATTCTGTTCCATTGGTCATCATGTCTGTTTTGGTGCCAGTACCATGCTGTTTTAGATCTGTAGTATAATTTGAAGTCGGGTATTTTGATGCCTCCAGCATTGTTCTTCCTGTTCAGGATTGCTTTGGCTATTCTGGCCTCTTACTTTTCCAAATAAATTTTAGTGTTGCTTTTTCTAGTTTGGTGAAGAATTTGGCTTGATTTCCTCCTTTGCTGAAATATGGTAGAAGCACATGATCAAAGGACTGTGTGAATGAATTGTCCTGAGAGCTGCCCATCAGTCAGGAACTTTGGGTGGGCACTTTCACCCCTAGAGGAGACCCAGCAGTTGGGGCTGAAATATGGTCTGGTTAGTGCTTCAGTTTCTCATGACATTCTACCTCTTCCCCTGTCACCACCCTTATGGAAGCCACATGCTCACAGGAATGAGCCAGGCTGAGCCATGTGGATGAGTTCTCAATCTTGAAAGTTAGACATGATTTAGATGAGTAGAGAGGCCTGAAGAATAGATGACCATATGAAATAGCACCTTGCACAAAGGCACAGAAGTGGGCTCAGTAGCATATGAACTATGGGGAATGGGGAAGGAATAATAATAAGTGTATGAAAAGTGGGCTCATAACTGGAGGGGAGCATTTTTGATTCAGAATTTAATTCTAGGTAAGAAATTTTAATAAAGAGTCTGGGTAGTCCCTCAGGATAGACTAGGAAAACTAAAAAGTAGAATATATAGAAAGACCAATATAATACAATTATCATATTCCAGGCTAGAAACAAACAATGAGAATATGACTTGAGGAAAGAAAAGAAAAATTTAAAGTCATTATTTATTATTATTCATGAAAATAGTAGTTCACATATCACCCATTCATAATCAATACGTACCACGTACTTTATTGTATTGTAAGATCAGAATTTTCCAGTAGGATAGTTGTCATTGTGACTGAGGAACTAAAATCCAATGTGATAAATGCAATTCTGTTGGGGAAGTGGCCAGTGTGTGGAGGGTATATTATTATATGTAATGCAGACCACAGAGAGGAACAGCTTCTGTGGAACTTTGGAAAAGGAAGGAAGGAAAGCAGATACATTTTTCTTGCCTTTCCAGTTCACTTCTTTACCCCCACTGGACCACAGCTGCCCCAGGCCTCCTCAGCTTTCAGATTTCTCATGCTGGTGAGACAGAATCATCCTGAAGGACTGTAGGTCACTCACTTGGAATCAAAACCTTACTACATTGGCAGCTGGGAGTTTGAATGGACTAGACTTGGCAACAAAACCATGGATATAATAAGGAAATAAAACTTCTGAAATGTATGACTCATATTAGTTTTATATAACTGAATGCCAAATATGAGTCTTAGGACATTTCTCAGAGGACATTTGTCAGGTCACTGATAGATTCAGTGTTTGGATGAGAAAATGTGCAAATCTCTGGGGTTTCTTTGTCCTATCCTTTGGGCAACTTCATCTAATGGAAGCTTCTGGTTTGTTATTTGGATGTTTGTTCATACATTCAAGAAGGTCTGAGAGCTATCCTAAGCCCTCCAGGTACAAAATAAAGGTTCAGTGGGAGAAAGAGGCAAGTAAACAGGTGCAGGGGACAGGAGAGGGGTATCTGTGCCCATGTGGGGAGGCAGGGAAGATAGTAAGGTTTCCTACAAAAATATAGACTTAAATGAAATACTTCTGGGCATAAATTAAGGGAACGCCAGTGGGAGATAATTAGGAAAAAAAAAAAAAAAAAAGGGTGGGGGTGGGGGTGGGTAAAGGCAAAGGCTTTCTAGGCTCAGAACAGAGCTTGAAGCCAAATTGTACTTGGACATTTTATTACTTCAGAGAGATGTTTACAATATCATCAGTACATAGGAAAGGCCCTTTGCTCCCTGAAAGCTTTCTTTATCTCTCACTCAAAAATAAGTGACTTGTGGCCCCAAGTGAAAGATGACTATTTTAGATACCATGTGAAGGAGAAGGGCTCCTTGAAACACTTGGTGTGACAGGTAATATGACTGTACCCTCCAGGACAATGGATGCATTGGTGACTCTGCAGTTTTACTAGGTTCACTGCTAATGAAGGAAGCCTCTTGAAGGAGGAGGAAGGATTTGGCATTCTCTGTGGATTCCTTAAGCCAGCCTGACTTTCTCGGTTTCAAAGGTGATTTTGTTTATTGGGTTAGGAGGTATGAGGTCCCTCATCAGCGGTTCAGCAAGGAGGCAGGGGCACTGAAAGGGGATCAGCTGTCCAGAGGGAAATCCATGTGACTCTCTTGTCCAAACGAAATGTCACTCAGCATCAGAGTCCAGAAACATCAGTCTTCCATAAGAAGAACATCTATTTGAGGACCTTGCACACTTTTTCTGGCAAGTATCAGATTTCTATGCAGTCTTTCTAAATAATAATTATATATATGAAAACTCAGAGTCTTACACCAGCATGAGAAGTCATAAAAAAAAAGAATTAATAAAAAAGAACCTAATGTTTTCAGTATGAGGAAACAGGCAAGTCTGGTTAGTGAATAATTTAACTAATTAGCTGATGGACAATTGCTACCGTTCTGCTAAAGTTTCGTTAGGTTTTTCTGCTCAGTAATGAAAGACCCGATAAATCCTTGATGGCAAGTAGAAATATGATATTAAATGAAAAGCCGTCTTCAAAGTGTTGTGTGACACTTTCCTTTGAGATGCTGTTTGGCAATGCCGACCTCTGCTCTCTGCAGGCTGTCCTTCATTCTGTACTTCATGTGGAGGGTCCTCCATGTCAAGCTTCCTATGGTATTTGCAAAGTGTCTCCACGCACATAGTGTTCTTCAAACCATGCTCCTATTTTAACTTGCTCCCATTTTCTAACTTGCCATTCCATATTTAACCAAATATTTCTTCATAAAACAATAAACAGAAACTTATTCAAATCTCTATTTAAAAATCCCATAAATTCCTTCACATAGTTTTCTGTAAAAGGGGGAGGGGCTAATATTTATTGCACCCCTACTGGGTGGAGGGGGGACTACATATATATTTCTAATAAATTCCCTGAACAAACTTATGAGGTGCATGTACTCAATTTATTAAAGTGGATATTAAAACTGAAAGGGGTAAAATAATTGCACAAGGTCATAGAGTTCCTGCTGAGCAAGTATCTGAGCCTGGGTCTGCATGGTGCAGTTCCTCCTCATTCTCTTATGCTCTGCTATTTGTAAGTAGGAGGGAATTCCAAAATGTTAGGGTGCCATGGACTCTCTAACTACAAAGCAAAGTATTTTTATACTTATGTTTCAAGAAACAACTTGGTAACTAGCATTTCAAAATGACTAAGTCAAATACCATCACAAAACAATGAAGCCACAAAACCCAGCCTAATGTAAGTTTTCATTCTGTCTGACAAAGTATGAGATCTGAGATGTTAAGGGGAGATGGTTTTAAAATACCAACCAAAAGCAATGGGGCTTTAATTTCAAAAACAAAACAAAACAAAAAGATTAAAACAAACAAATGATGATATTCACTCCCACACAATACTTAAAGAAGGGAAAATTTTTTTGAATCAATTCGTTTTTTCCACTAGGATTCATGTAATTATTTGGCTTTTTGAAAACAGTTTTGGTAACTCATACCATGTTTAATAATAAGAATTGCAAATGCTAAAAATCCCCAAAGTAATTATAGACATGTAAAAAAACTACATAAGCACTCTTGTGGGATGCTTTTCCCCTATCATGGATGATTAAATATTATACTAACCAACACTTAAAAATATGTTAAATACCCTGAGTTGATTATTATGCAATGTACATATGGATCAAAATATCATAGTGTATCCCATAAATAAGTACAATTATTATGTGTCAAAAAAATTAAAATCATGCAACATATTTTCCCACCACAAAAGGCATTTGCTGACATTTTAAGAAAGATGCCTTTTATAGAAAGACTACTCTGCAGTTAGTAAGAGGGAGAAGGTTTAGAAATGCAAAGCAGAGGTCAAAATCAGCAACAGAATCTTAGCTCAGAAGTCAGGAACTCCACATAGGGGAAAAACAAAGCAAAAGGAATCAAAACAAGGTATTTGACTTATCTACAAAGGAATATTTAGTGCAAAATAAGCAAGTTCCCTGGGAAAGCTTGATGTAAGAGAGCATTTAAACTGCAAATATCAAGGCAGGCTCTCTTGAAATCTAAGGGCTATGTTGAATCATGGGTTCTTTTATTCCCAGGAGAGTCCTCTTCCCTCCCCTTTCTCTCCCCTCCTTTTCTTCCTTCTTAAGACGTTGGGTGAGGATGGACTCATGGTATACACAGAGATCCTGAAGGTCTTGCTTGAAAAGAACATGAATTCTTATTTCTAGCTCAGATCTGGGCTAACATGTTCATTAGGCCAGAAAAAGTAAGATTTTGTGTCCCTTTTCTGGTCACTTGTTCATTTTTCTGTGAATTCCTTAGCTTTTGCAAAGCCTGCTATAACTAAGGAGTAAGAGAGAGTGCCATTGATTCAGTTAAGGAAACTTCCTTGACAAAATCCAGGTATTTTGTGATTTTCATGATTTAAAAAATATAGAAACCATTGCTTTTATTATTTCTTATTGTAGAAGATTCAACATTTAGAAAAGCAAAAGAAGGCAAATATCCATAATCCTATCAAAGATAGTCCATCCCTATTAATACACTAAATATTTATGTGTTTGTTCATTTATTTTATCTATTATTTATGTGTAGAGATATAATAAATGTTTATATTTACATGTATCTATCTTCACTATCAACACTACTTTATGCTAACTACTATTTTGGAATATTGAGGCTGGGGATGTGGCTTATTGGTACAGTGCTTGCCTGGCATGCATGAGGTCCTGAGTTCAATCCCATCACTACAATAAATAAATAAAAAGGAACAATAATGAAAAGAATTAGTATACTGGAATATGATAATGAACAAAACAGATATAATCCATGCTCTCAGTTTCTAGTATGTATTTTGGGTGAGGATAAAAGCAGATAGATATTGACTAAATATTCACACAAGTAGGTAATTGCCACTGTGATTTAGTGCTGTGAAGAATCTATGACACAATAAGATATTATAAGAGAAAACTGTATCTTATCAGATCACTGGGAATCAGATAGTTCTGCACTAAAGGGGATTTGTGATGAGATCTTAAATTTGAGTAGAAATAAGGAAATGAAGAGGAAGTATGGAGTTAAAAAGAGGAGAGAGGAGAGTAAATTCCAGGCAGAGGAAGTGACCTATGCAGGCTCTGAATTGGAAAATGATGAAGGTATGTTTGGTGAACAAGCAAGCATCAGAGATGCTGGACACCCCCCCCCCCCCCCCCCCGCCGGCCCATGATGTCAAAGAGGTACAAGGTGCCAGACCATAGTTTTCCTTTTAGTTTGTATTATTGATTTTGGTTTTCATCATTAAGACAATAGGAAGCCATCATATTATTTTAAGCAACGTATTTATGTGATGAGATTGGCTTTTTAAAAAGCCACACTTGAATGCAAAATTGTCTAGGAGATTGGAGATTCCACAGAAAGTTTCTGTGGTTTTGGTAGTACTTGAGAGCTAGGGCAGTGGCATCAACCTGAGTGGTAGTTGAGCAATCAAAAGGTAGGCAGGCTTAAGAAATACCTAAAAGCTTAAGTAGACAATGCTTTCAATTGACTGGGTGTGGGAAGTGAGGGAGAACATCCCAAGTGACCCTGAAGTTCTTGGCTTATTTAATGCAACAGAAAAAATTGCTGCTGTAGGAGAGGTTAAAGTAGTAAGGTTTGAAGGGAAGCTCAAACTGAGTTCAGTTTTGGGCATGTTTAATTTAATGCTTCAGACTTTTATGGTTGGAATATAGGAAAGCAGTTGAATGTGGTAAATACATTTTGGGGTACTGGGGGCTAGTGGAATTGAAGCTATAACTTGAATAAAAGTGCACTGCTGGGATCTCTCCTCTCTTTGTTTCTCTCTCTCTCTCTCTCTTGTCAATTCCTCATGAAAGTGATGGTACCCCAAAAAGAATGTGATCTGATGCAATTTAATTTTTCCATAGCTGTTTCAAGAGATATTGCTGTTTCTCAAGATATGGAAGGCTGAGTATAGCACTAGGGCAATCAAAACTGTTTTAAATATTAAAAAAAAAAAATTTGTCCCATGCTTACACTAAAGTTTGATCACCTTACCTATGGTGTAGAGAAAATAGCATATATCAGTTAGGATTAGGTTCCATTCTATAAAACAGTGACTTGCACACACAAAGATTGTTTTGCTTCATGAGAATAGAATCTAAGGATAGCTGTCTGGGGTCAGTATGTTGGCTCCACAGTTATCAGCGTTCTAGGTTTAGAACATGGCTTAGGATATTAAGGTCATCGTGGTCCACAATGGCTGCTATAGTTTCAGCTGTCACATGTACCTTCCTGAAAGCAAATATAAAATAGAAGAATGGCACTGTCCACCCAAATCTACAAGGGAAGCTGAAACTATCCTTCAACAAGACACTTTGCCACCTGAAATATCTACTTTCCTCTCTGTCAGTGAGGAAAAGTGTGTGTATGCATATATATAGGCAACTTGACCTCTCTGAACATATGGAGACTAGGTTTAATTTCAGGATATGTTGTTAATAATATTTGTTACCTTTTCAAACCATTCTGTGAAAAATAAATGATATACTATGTGAAAAGGGCATTTTATAAATATTATTATGTTACCTATCATTATTTCCAATATAATTGGCTCTATAGGTACTTGAAAAATAGTTCAATCTTTGTTATAAACATTGAAGCCTACTTGGATTTTAAAATTATGATTCTACGAATATGTTATTCTCTTAAATGGATGAGCATTGCTTTTCCATAGCTATACTAAAAATACAATTTTGTGTCTTCCTTTCTTTGCATTCTAAGCATTGTCTCATATATCTATGTAATATTCATAGCCATCAATTTTAATGGCTGTATAATGCAATGAGATTATTTTGTAAATATGCTATTACAGTAATTTATCTGAGCGAAGCAGAGGCCCCGTTTTCCTTTTTTTTTCTTTGATTCATACTTTATTTTCTTACCTTCTTATTCTAAAAGGTATGAAATATTACTGAAGGTAGGGAATTTATCTTATTCCTGATTTTAAAAAGAGCTATTAATTTATTCCTTATTTTCTTTAAGCTTTTATCTAAAGTACTTGTTAAATTTCAGTTTGTGACATCTACTATGATGATTATTTAAATTTTATATGTCAGCACAATACATTTTGTTAGTGGATTTTTTATTAGATTTTTTGTATTTCTGGTAGACCTTTATACTGTTTGGTAGATAATTTTCTTATTGTAATATCAAATGCAGTATGAAACAATTTTATTTACAATTTAAATTTTATTTAAAGTTGATGTTAGCCTGTTGACTTGTGGCATAATAACAGTAACATATATGTTATTTACCATGTGCTAGTCACTTTTTCGTTTTTTCCCTAACTTCAACATTGGGAATAGAATATCCTGAAATTAAAACCTAGTCTCCACATGTTCAGAGAGGTCAAGTTGCATATATTCATCATTCTGGAACCATAGAATGTGGAAATGAACTGTTTCTTAAATACTTGAATGAACTCATGCCATAAAACCAAATTCCTCCAGAACTTTTTTTGGAGATGATTCTTTTAAAATGATTTCAGGGTGGTAGTAGCCTCTCCCTTTTGTTGCTGCTTTCTCATGGCTCCATGTTGAGATGCTGACACTGGCTAAGATGCTCAAGGCTGCTGGGTTTCCTTGCAGGACACACTGAGCAGGACACACCTCCTCTGCTTACTTCCCTTGCAGGGAGCCACAGCTGGGGGCCCTGCAGCTGGGCAGTGGAATGTGAGAAGAAGTGATAGGTACCATTTCTGTGGCTGCCTTGCACTGATCCCTGGGACTTCCACAATCATCTCTCTTGTCTGCCGGGCTGCAAGTGGATGGATGCCCAAGTCACTGCCCAGAGAAAAGCTGCCCAGGAGTCAACCAGACCACAAGGGGCTTGCTGTACATAAAAATAAACTTTCATTGTTTTAAGCCAGTAAGATTTTCACATTGCTTGTTACAGCAGGTAACATTATTTACCCTAATATATTTGGTGTACAAAAAAAATGTTGTTTCCAAAAAAAGTAGACATTTTATCTACACTTTCAAATTTATTAACAGGTTATAAGTTTCTTAAAATTTGAAGTCTTTGTATTGTTATAGATTTTTGTGTGTGTGTAAAAGACAAAAAGCAAAACACGAAACAATGCCTTTCCCATTCCTAACATTACATAATTTGTGCCAGTATTTTTCTTTTCACCTTGCTACAGGCATGTTAGTATTTTCAGTATTACCTTTTAGTGTAGCCAGAGCATAACATGTGTTTTTCCTACCACTTTCTTCTTTCTTCTCTCCTATTTAATGACATTTCCCTTGTGGCAGAATATTTGATCAATATTTTAAAATTTTCTATATAGTCTTGAGAAATAAGTTCTTTATAATATTTGCCAATTTCAATAGAAGCTTATCAAGTTGTTCCTGGTTTATTGTATTATTCAGGTGTTATATATTTTTCCATTCTATTTCAGTGTAAATATCTTAAAATTTCAATCAGTACTTGCTGGATTTACTAAAGTTATTCTTGTGTCATGGTCCCTACATTTAGGGTTTATAGGGAGGTTCTATTTTCACTTAGCAGAAATAATTCCAGAAAAAAAAAAAACGTTAAAAAATGTATTTCTGCCAAGCACAGTGGGGCACGCCTGTAATCCCAGAGACTCTGGAGGCTGAGGTAGGAGGATCACAAGTTCAAAGCCAGCCTCAGCAACTTAGTGAGACCTTAAGCAACTTGTTGTGTACCTGTCTCAAAATAGAAGGTAAAAAAGGCTGGTGATGTAGCTCAGTGGTTGAGTGTCCCTGGGTTCAATTCCTGATAATCTCCAACCAAAAAAAAAAGTGTGTATGTGTGTGTTTGTGTGTGTGTATGTGTGTAAGTGTGTAATTAGATTGGTTTTTATGAAGAAAAGGTTCACAAAATGAAGTTGAACAAAGGGAGAGAGGTTTAATTATTTTTTAAATTTTTTAATTTCATTCTTCCTTGAACACACAAAAAATCTCTAACTTCTTTAATGACATTTTATTAAAAAATAAGTTTAAAAGCAACGCAAGCTAATAACATTGATCCCCACTGTGCTAACTCTACTAAACAGAGAACTGAAGTAATAGCACAGATCTGCTTTTGTTCCCAGACTTTTCTACACTGCAAAGATGGGGACCATCAGGAAGGAACAGAGGAATCGATGTGAAGAAACTGTGAACTCTTGTAATCTTTTAGTGACATTTGAATTTTTTCCAAAATAATAAAACCATGGCTAAGAAATACATTAGCTTTTATGTTACTTAAAGTCAGTGAATGTTTGAGATCAAAATAATTTGCAAATATAACAGATCATTTTAGATTAAACCTTTTTTTTTTTTCAAGAGCATTAATCCTAAAATTAAAATACTGGTACACTTCGATGTTTCTTTTAATAGGGCAATTGAGTCTAGTAAATATGTTGTGACTCAAATAGAAAGGTATGGATGGAAAGAATATTTTGTGTTCTTTCTAAAATGTGTACTTTCTAAAAGATTTTTAAAAAAATTTCTTTCTTAACCTTCAGTCTCCATTCTCATTGTGTACCCCAACCTCTCTCATCCCAAGGTATTGATTTTATATCTGCTCTTTTAAAAGAGGTATTTTTTGAGTACATCTTTTCAATTCTTTTGATTAAATAATATTATGCCCTGGATTATGTCATTTCATGCTTTCGAAAGCCATCAGTGTGTAGCTCCACCCCTGCTGCCAACAGCTTCATGCTGTATGTTTTTTTGATGCTCCACAGTAAGGTGTGCTTTGTGTCCACTGATAATCTAGCTCTTTCCCGGTGATGGCCACTGTTTCCTCACCTCTTGAAGTACTGCTTTTCTATGTCCCCATTGGGAACTATGCAAGGACTTTGTTGACATATAAATCCCAGGAGTGGATCTGCTGAATTAGTTAACTCCAAAGAGTTAACTTGCTTTCCTGAGTGGCTGCACCAGTTTACATACCCATAGGCATTTTGGGGAGGTGAATTTTTTAAAATAAAATTTAAAAATGAAAAAAAAAAAATGCTTAAGAGTTTGTTTACATTTTGTAATTTGTTTCTTCCAGTTTTGCCATTTTTAATTTTTCTAGGAACTTATCCATGTCATCTATTTTTAGAGTATATTTGTTCATCATTTCCTTTTTTTTTTTTTTTTTTTTTTTTTTTGACACCAAGGATTGAACCCAGAGACACTTAAACACTAAGCCACATTTTCAGTCCTTTTAAAAATTTTATTTAGAGACAGGTCTCACTGGGTTGTTTAGGGCCTCTCTAAGTTGCTGAGGCCATCTTTGAAGGTGCAATCCTCTTGCCTCAGCCTCCTGAGTCACTGGGATTACAGGCATGCTGCGCAAGACCATCGTTTCCTTTTAGTACTATATTTATGTTTAGTCCATAGTTAGTTCCCCCTTTCTATCTGCATTTCATGTTGTAATGAAATGAGTATATCACTATAGTATATTGATTTTAATATTTTGGATAAATATTGAGGAGTGGCATGGATTGTGCTTCCATTCCTAGTCTTTTGAAGACTCTCCATACTGCTTTCCAAAGTGGTTGTACTAATCTGCAGTCCCAGCAATAATGTATAAGGATACCTTCCCTCCCATCCTTGCCAGCATTCATTATTATTTGTATTCTTGATCATCACTATTCTGATTGGAGTGAGATGTAATCACAATGTAGTCTTGATTCGCATTTCTCTGATTGTTAAAGATGTTGTACATTTTAAAATATATTATTTGGCCATTTGTATTTCTTCTTTTGTGAATCTGTTTATTTCTTTTGCCCATTTAGTAATTTTTTTTGGTGTTGTTTTTTGAGTTGTTTATATATTCTGGACATTATATTTCCTGTCTGAGATGCAAGAGGCAAAGATCTTTTCCCATTCTATAGGCTTTTCTTCATGGTCTTAATTTTTCTTTTGCTGTGCAGAAGAATTTTAATTTGTTGTTTTACCACTTATTGATTCTTTGTTCTATTTCTTTTGTTTTTGGAGGTTGGTTAAGAAAGTTGACACCTCTGCCAATATATTGCCGTGTTGAGTGTTGTCTTCTAGCAATTGCAAAGTTTATGGTCTAATTACTAAATCTTTAATTCATTTTGATTTGACTTTTGTGTGGGATTAAAGATAGGAGTCAAGTTTCACTACATATGGATTTGTAGTTTTCCCAGCACCATTTCTTAAAGAGACAATCTTTTCTCCAGTGTATATTTTAGTACCTTTGTCTGGTATCAGATAACTGCACTTATGTAGATTTTTATCTGTGTCTTAAATTGTATTCCATTGGTTTTCACATCTGTTTTGGTGCCTGTACCATGCTGTTTCTATTACTGTAGCTCTGTATTATAATTTCAGGTCTGGTATTGTGATGCCAGCATTGTTCTTCATGCTCATCTCAGAATTGTTTTGGCTATTCTAGGTCTCTTATTCTTTCCAGTGAAGTTAAGGACTGTTTTTTTTTCTAGTTCTGTGAGAAATATCATAGATATTTTGATGGAGATTGCATAGAATCTGTACATTGCTTTTGGTAGTGTGGCCGTTTTGATGATATTAATTCTGCCTATCCAAGAACATGGGAGATCTTTCCTTCTTCTAAGGTGTTTTAGTCAGCTTTTCCACTGGTGTGATTAAAGGATATGATCAGAACAACTATAGAAGAGGAAAGGTTTATTTAAGGGCTCATGGTTTCAGAGGTCTCCATCCATAGACAGGAAACTCTATTCCTTGGGACTCAAGGTGAGGCTGAACAACATGGTGGGGAGGGTGGCAGAGGGAAGCAGCTCACATCATGATGATCAGTAGGCAGAGAGAGAGAGAGACCCACTCTTCAGATACAAATATATACTCAAAGCCACGCCCCGATTCCCACCTCCTCCAGTCACACCCTACCACTTCAGTTACCACTCAGTTAATAGGATTAAATCATTGATTGGGTTAAGACTCTCAAAACCCAATCATTTTTCCTCTGAACCATCTTGCGTTGTCTCACACATGAGCTTTTGGGGAACACCTCACATCCAAACTATAGCATAAGGTCTTTTTCAATTTCTCTCTTCAGTGTTCTGTAGTTTTCATTGTCTGTCTTTGCCCAGCTTTATTCATTAACATTACATCCTAAAGTTTCATCTTGTTGTCAAAAATGACAGTGTGTTTTGTATGTATTCCATTTTGTAAATTTACTACATTATCCCTATCCATACAATGATGGACACTTGCATTGATTCCATATCTTGGCTACTGTGAATATGCCATGGTGAACATGGAGGTGCAGACATCTATTTAACATACTAGTTTCATTTCCTTTGGATATATACCCCATAATGGAATCACGAGGATCATATATGGTAATTCTTTTTTTAAAATGCTGAGGAACTTTTTTCCTGTTTTCCACAGTTACTGCAGTAATTTACCATTTCCCCATATCCTTGGAAATAGTTCTCTCATTTTTTTAGAAAGTAACCATTCTTGAAAGCAAGCATGAGGTATTATCTCATTGTATTTATTCCTTTAAATTTTCAGTGTGTGGTGGGAGAGGGGCTGGAGATTGAAATAGGCCTCACTCATGCTTTACCACTGAGCTATGTCTCCAACCTAATTTAAATTTATTCCTTAACTAATACATAAAACACAAATTGGCTGGTCATGGTGTTGCATGCCCCCTAATCCCAGTGACTAGGGAGGCTGAGGCAGGAGGATTGTAAGTTCAAGGCCAGCCTTGACAACTTGAGACCCTGTCTCAAAATTTAAAAAACATAAAACATAAAAAGGGCTGGGAATGTAGCTGAATAGTAAAGTGCCCCTGGGTTCAATCTCCAGTATTAAAAAAATGTACATATTAAATATTAATGGGGCACCATGTAATGTTTTATACATGTATAGACTGTGTGACAGGTTAAACAACTATCTCCTCAAACATAATTGATTTTTGACTCCATTATACACAGTGCTACCACTGGGACTGGGTCTAAACTGTGAGTACTGGTGGGGCAGCTACTGCTCAGGCTTCAGGTATACACAGGGTGGAGAGAGGTGGCCACTCCTTTACCCAAGCAGCTCAATAGCAGTGTCTTCGTAGAAGGTCATGGGACTCTTTTTCTCTCTGGAGTTTCCTGTCAGGAATGGCTATTGGGCACCTCAGTGGCAAAAGAAGCTGGTCTTTTCTTGGCCAGCCTGCTGTGGGGTACATTTGCTCCTGCTATGTAGAAGGTAGCAATAGCTTCTGCCTTTCTTCTTTGTTCCTAGCTGTCTCCTGGTGTGTCAAGTATACCAGTCATATTTTTCCAGCTGGATAATCTTAATTTTTTTCAACTGTTTTGTTGTAGATTCTTTAGCTGGTATTTGAGCCCTCTTAGAGCTGTTTTGGCTTGCATAACTGTCTATATTTCATTTTATTTTGGAGAATGTGAAGTCAGCTTTCCATTACTAAAACAAAATGCCTAATAAAAACAACTTAGAGGAAAGATTTATTTTGGCTCCTGGTTTTAGAGTTTTTAGTCCATGGTTAGCTGGCTCCATTTAGTCTGGGTCTGGACTAAGGTAGAATATGGTAGGAGTGTGCGGTGGAGCAGAGCTGCTTACCTCATGGCAGTTGGGAAGCAGAAACAGGAGAGAAAGGGCAAGAATGGGGCCGGGGACAATATATATCCTTCTAGGGCATACCTGCAGTGACCTGCCTATTCCAATAGGCCCCACATCCTATAATTTCCACCACATCCCAACAAATTAATCATCCATGGATGATTAATCCATTGGTGCAGTCAGAACTATCATGATCCATTTGCTACCTATAGAATCTCACCTCTGGACATTGCTCCACTGGGGACCAAGCTTTCACTGCATGAGCCTTTGGGGGACATTTCAGGTCCAATCCTTACAAGGGATGAAGGCTAATATCTCCAAGTCCATCATGCTGGTGATGTCGACCTCTCTATCTATCCATCATTTTAACTTGTGTCTTCCCATCCAATTTTAATTTTTAAAGCTTAAATTTGTATGGCTCTTATAAAAAGAAATAATTTGGCTTTAATATTGTATGAATATTTGGAGATTTATCATGTATACATTTATTGTCATGATTTTCACACATTCTTCTCTTATGCTTTCTGATTTTATTGTCTCATGTATTACCATTCAATTTTCTTTTATTATTTGAACAGTTTGTTGGCTTTTTTCATTTATTAGAAATATATTCCATTTTTAATTCCACTGGTGATTAATAGCTATAAATTTCCATAAATATTCATATATAATCATTATCAAATACCCATGTTGTGACATTTATTTCAAACAAAGTCAAGAAATGCAGCATTTGTATTTCCTACTTTTAAAAATATCTGGTTTCCTAGCTTTCCCTTGATTTTATCAATTTATTCTTGAGCAAAGAATTCTATCATTTGGAAATATGATTTTTAAGAATCAAGCTGTTTCTCAATCATGTTTTAATCATCACTTTTGTTTACCTTATCAGCCTTTCTCCCATGAGTGGTTGTTTCTTTAATTTAGTTGTCCTTTGTGTTCAATTAGTTTAATGGTTAATTGATACTATTATTCAAGTACTTACCAATCACTATTCGAAATATTTCACATGCTTTGGCTAATATCACTCCCCTTATGTTGTGTGTATGTATGAATATGTACCTGTGAATCCTGCCATTATGTACAACTATAATGTACAGATAAAAACATGGAAACAATAAATATTTCATGTGCATTATCTTATTTAAATGTCAGTACTGTTATGAGTGTGATAAAGTAATAAATTGTACAGATGAGAAAATTGTGGTTCAGGAGAGTTGAGCAACTTGTGTAACCTCATGAAGCTACTGATGAAATCAAGATTTAAACTCAGGCTAGTGTCAATCTAAAACTTGTGGCCTTAACCTCTACAGCAATGGCTTTGATCTGTGGTAATTTTGCTCTTACAGGTAACAATTAGCAATGTCAGAAAAGGAGATAATTTTGCTTGTCATCACTGAAGAACTGATGGTTCTGGCATCTATTGGGTAGGGGTCAGTGATGCTGCTAATCATCCTGCAATACAGGACAGCCTCCTGAAATGTAACATTTTCTGTTAGTGGCAAGGGAGGGGTCATCCTGCCTGAAATGTAACATTTTCTGTCATTATTTCCTTCTCATTTCTGTCTTCACCATTATAAAGCACGCTATCTCTTGCATCCAAAACACAATTTCTTTTAGCTTGGGCTGTTACATTATAGTTCACTGATGCAATGTCTTCTTGAATATTGTTAATAACATTGAGAAAGATGGGCTCAAATATTATGTTATTTATTGAAGGAACTTTTAAATATTTTTGCCGGTTCGAGTGTGAGATATTTCTCATTCTCATTTTTCCCTTAAGAGTAATCTTCTCTAAATATATTTATTACCATTTATGTTCTTCCTCTGTGAATTACTCATTCATAATTTCCTTTTGCTTTTCTGTTGTTGAATATTTATTTTATTAATACACATTAATTGCACATATTAATGGATTCACTGTGACATTTCCATTCATAGTGTCCCTTCATCTTTGTTTCATCCCCACTCTACATCCCTTCAGCATAGTTCCCAGTCCCTAATAATCACTGTTCTATTTTTAGGTTGACCTCCTCTCCCCTCCCCCACATATGAGAAGGAACATGGAATTCTTGCCTTTATGTCTGGCTTATTTTACTTAACATGACATCCTTCAATTCCATCCAGATGCTACAAATGACAGAATGTTACTTTTCTTTGTGGCTGAATAATACTTCATTGTTTATATATACATATTTTCTTTTATTGATTTACCTATTGATTGGCACCTAGGTTGTTTCCATATTTTAGTTGTTGTGAAGAGTGCTACAGTAAGTATGGGTATACAAGTATCCTTTTGTATGCTGACTTCGTTTCTTTTGGATTTATATCCAGGAGAGGGATATCTGGATTATATGGTAGCTGTATTTTTATTTTTCAGAAACTTCCATATTTTCTGCATAATGGCTGTACTAATTTACATTTTCACCAACAAAGTTTAAGAGTTGCTTTTTCTCTATGTCTTTACCAGCATTTGTTATTTTCTGTTTTGTTAGAATAGTCATTCTTTTTAAAAATTTTTTAAATTTAATTTAATTTGTTATACATACTTTTAGAGTACAATTCCTTTCATATTACATATAAAGAGCACAGTTTTCCAAGTCATTGGTTTTACACAAGTTATTTTCATACCATTTGCGTTTTTATACATGCACTTAGTATATTGATGTCCAACTCCTTCTGCCATTGTTTCTATCTCCTTTCCCCTTTCCCTCCCCTCCCCGATTTTTCTATTTAACATTCCTTCATTGCTCTCATCCCCCCTCCTTTGCCACTATAATTCAGTATCATCATAGCAAAGGAATCAATCGACCTTTGGTTTTCTGGGATTGGCTGACTTTACTTAGCATTATTTTCTCCAACTCCATCCATTTACCTGCAAATGCCATGATTTTATTCTCTTTTAGTGCTGAGTAGTGTTCCGTTGTGTATATATGCCAAAATTTCCCTATCCATTCATCTATTGATGGACATCAGGGTTGTTTCCACAATCTAGCTATTGTGAATTGTGCTGCTATGAACATTGATGTGGCTGTGCCCCTGTAGTATGCTATTTTTAAGTCCTTTGGGTATAGACCAAGGAGTGGGATATCTGGGTCAAATGGTGGTTCCATTCCAAGTTTTCCTAGGAATCTCCATACTGCTTTCCAAATTGGCTGCACCAATTTGCAGCCCCACCAGCAATGTAAGAGTGTGCCCTTTTCCCCACATCCTTGCAAGCATTTATTGTTGTTTGTGTTTTTGATAGCTGCCATCCTGACTGGTGTGAGATGAAACCTTAGAGTAGTTTTGATTTGCATTTCTCTAATTGCTAGAGATGTTGAGCATTTTTTTCATATATTTGTTGATTGATTGTATATCTTCTTCTGAGAAGTGTCTGTTCAGTTCCTTAGCCCATTTATTGATTGGGTTGTTTGTTTTTTTGATGTCAAGGTTTTTGAGAGCTTATCCTTAAAGTTAATGTTCTGTCTGATGTGCATGTGGTAAAGATTTGCTCCCATTCTGTAGGTTCTCTGTTCACCTCACTGTTTATTTTGCTGAGAAGAAGCTTTTTAGTTTGAATCCATCCCATTTATTAATGTTTGGTTTTAGTTCTGGTGCAATAGGGGTCTTATTGAGGAAGCTGGGGCCTAATCCAACATGTTGGAGATTTGGGCCTACTTTTTCCTCTATTATGCGCAAGGTCTCTGGTTTAATTCCTGGGTCCTTGATCCACTTTGAGTTGAGTTTAGTGCTTGGAGAGAGATAGAGGTTTAATTTTATTTTATTACATAAGGATTTCCAGTTTTCCCAGCACCATTTGTTGAAGAGGCTGTCTTTTCTCCAATGTATGCTTTTGGCACCTTTGTTTAATATAAGATAACTGTAGATGTGTGGGTTAGTCTGTCTTCTATTCTGTACCATTGGTCTACTGGTCTATTTTGGTGCCAATACCATGAGGTTTTAGTTAATATTGCTTTGTAACACAATTTAAGGTCTGGAATAGTAATGCCACCAGCTTCACTTTTCTTTCTAAGAATTGCTCTGGCTATTCTGGGTCTCTTATTTTTCCAGATGAATTTCATGATTTCTTTTTCTATGAGGAATGACATTGGGATTTTGATTGGGATTGCATTGAAATTGTATAATGCTTTTGGTAGAAGAGTCATTTTGACAATATTAGTTCTACCTATCCATGAACAGGTAAATCTTTCCATCTTCTAAGATCTTCTTTAATTTCTTTCTTTAGTGTGCTGTAGTTTTCATTGTACAGGTCTTTAACTTCTTTTGTTAGGTTGATTCCCAAGTATTTTATTTTATTTTTTGACATTATAGTAAATGGGGTGGATTTCCTAGTTTCTCTTTCTGAGGATTTGTCACTGATGTACAGTAATGCCTTAGATTTATGGGTATTGATTTTATATCCAGCCACTTTGCTGAATTCATTTATTAGATAGAGAAGATTTCTGGTGGAATTTTTTGGATCTTCTATGTATAGAATCATATCATCTGCAAATAGTGATAATTTGAGTTCTTCTTCTCTAAGGCGAGATAATATCTTATTGTAGTTTTGATATGCATTTCTCTGATAGCCAAAGATATTGAGCATTTTAAAAATATATTTGTTAGCCATTTGTATTTTTTCTTTTGGAAGTATCTATACAGGTCATTTGCATATTTTTAAGTTGGAGTAATCCCTTTTTGGTGTTTTTTGAGTTCTTTATATATTCTAAATATTAACCCTCTCTCAGATGAATATCTGGAAAATATTTTTTTTTCTGTAGGTTGTCCTTTCACTTTGTTCATTGCTTCCTTTGCTACACAGAAGCTTTTTAGTTTGCTGTAATTCCATCTGTCGATTTTTGCTTTTGTTTCCTGTGCTTCTAGAGTCCTACTCAGAAAACAAATATCTCTGTCTGTGTCTTGAAATGTTTACTTCTGACTTCCTCTAGTGGTTTCAGAGATTTTGGTCTCACAGTAAAGTCTTTGATCCATTTGACTTGATTTATCTACAGGATGAGGGATGGGAGTTGTGATTCAAATTTCTACATGTGGATGTCTCACTTTCCCAGCACTATTTGTTGGAGAGGCTGTTCATTATTTGATGTGTGGATTTATTTCTCGGATCTCCTATTCTATTGGTCTTTTTTTTTTTTTTTAATGCCAATACCATGCTGTTTTGGTAACTATGGATCTATATGTAGTATGTCTTGAAATCAGGTATTATGTTACCTCTAGCTTTGTCCGTTTGTCTCTAGATAGTTTGGGCTATTTGGAATCTTTTGTACTTCCTTGTGAACTCTACTTTTTTTTTTTTTTTTTTGTAGTTTTGTGAAGAATATCATCCATATGTGATGGGAATTGCACTGAATCTATAGATCACTTTGCATAGAATGAATATATATGAATAATACTTATTCTTCTAGTCTATAAAAATGGGAGGTCTTTCCATCTTTCTTTCCATCTTTTAGTGTTTTTTCACTTTATTCATCAGTGTTTTATAATTTTTCTGGTACAGGACTTTCATTTCCTTAGTTAAATTTTTTCCTATGTATTTTGTGTGTGAGTGTGTGTGTGGTGGGGAGCTACTGTGAATGGATTGGTTTCATTCTCAGCAAAATCATTATTGGTATATAGAAAAGCTATTGATTTTAATATGTTGATTTTGAATCCTGCCACTTGACTGAATTTGTTTATCAATTCTAATAGTCTTTTGGTGGGATCTTCAGGTTTTTCTCTGTAACCATATCATGCCAACATGGACAACTTAAGACTTCCTCCTTTATATTTGTATGCCTTTTATTTTTTTCTTTTGACTCATTTCTCTGGCTAAAACTTCTAGTACTCTATTGAATAAGACTAGTGGACAGCTTTATTTTGTGCCTGATCTTACAGGAAATGTTTTTATGTTTGCCCTATTTAGTATGATGTTGGCTGTAGTTTTGTTATATACAGCCTTCATTTGGTTGAAGTGTGGTCTTTCTACACCTAATTTATTCAGGGCTTTTATCATGAGGATATGTTGAATTTTGTTGCTGCCTGAAGCGATTGCCGCTTGGAGCAACAAAGCCGCGGGAATAAGTTCAGAGGCAGACTGGAAACGAACAGGCTCTTTATTCTGTTAGCTTCTCCCTCTGGCTCCAACAACAACTCCCACATGCACCACACACCACTAAAAACCCAACAAACAATTGCGCCGACCCGATCAACCATGTCCCGCTCAAGTCTCGCAAGATCCCGGGCCAAGTTGCGTGAGACCACGGAAGGCGGCAATGCCCGAACATCTCCATGGCCCACAGCCAACCGCAGTCTCAGCCATCTCCCTAATCAGGGCTCCTGCAGAATTTTATCAAATTCTTTTTCTGCATCTATTGAGATGATCATTGATTTTAGTCCTTTGTTCTATTCAATGTGATGTATTACATTTATTGTTTGTGTAGGTTGAACCATCCTTGTAACCCTAGAATGAAAAGAACTAGATCATGGTGGATAACTTTTTTTGATGTACTATTGAATTTGATGTATATATGGCATTTTATTTTGTATGTTGTGTTGCCATTAGTTTATGTTCATTATGGATATTAATCCATAGAATTTTTTTTTTTAACTGTGTCATTGTCAGCTTTTGGTATCATGATAATGCTGGTCTCATTGAATGAGTTTGGAGTGGTTCTCTCCCTTTCAATTCAATGGAATAATTTTAAGATTGTCATTAGTTCTTTAAGGTTTGATAGACTTTATCAGTGAAGGCATCTGGGCCTGGGCTTTCTATGTTGGGAAGCTTTTTATTACTATTTCAGTCTCATTACTTGATATTCGTTTATTTAGTTTTTTTATATCATTTTGGTTAAATTTTGGTAAGTAACATGTTCTCAGAAATTAATCTGTTTCTTCTAAATTTTCTTATTTTTTTAGGATATACTTTTTTGAAAATAATGCCTAATGATCCTTAAAATTTCTGAGGTATCAATTATAATATCTTGTTTTTATCTCTAACTTTATTTCATTCTTCTGTGAGTCTAGCTCAAGGTTTGTCACTTAGGTTTATCTTTACAAAGATCCAACTCTTTGCTTCATAGATATTTTTGCATTGCTTCATTAGTTCCTATTCACTTATTTCTGCTCTAATCTTTATTATTTTCTTGTACTAATTTTGGATTTGGTTTCTTCTTAGTTTTCTAAGTCATTGAGATGTATCATTAGGATGCTTATTTGACATCTTCTGTATTTCTTAAAAAGTTATAGACAGCCACTGCTAAAAATGTACTATTGCATTTATTATGTACTACAAGTTTTTGTTATGTTGTGTTGCCATTGTTGTCTATTTCAAGAATATTTTTAATTTCCCTCTGACATCCTCAGTGACTCACAGGTTCATTAGAAATGTGTTGTTCAGTTTCCATATATTTGTACAATTTCTAAAATTGTTGCTGGCTTTTGATTTTACTCAATTATGATCAGAAAATATATAGAATATGATTTCAGGTTTGCTTTTTATTGATTGGTAAGACTTTCTTTGTTTTGCTAAGACGTGAGCATTTGGCTGGATAATTGATCCATTGATTTAAGTGAGATATTGAAATCCTACATGATTATTGTATTGGAGCACATCTCTTCCTTTAGGTCTAATAGTGTTTGTTTCATAAAATTGGTTGCTCTAACCTCAGGTACACAGAGATGTAAAATCATTATATCTTCTTGTTGAATTGATCCTTCGTTCATTATATATTCACTTTTTTTGGTCTGTTTGTGTTTTAAAGTCTATTTTGTCATATGAAAGGATAGCAACTCCTGTTTACTTTAGTTTTCATTTGCTTGGAATATCACTTTCCAAGCTTTTACTTTCAGTCTCTGTGTGCCTTTACTGGTGAAGTGAGTTTCTTGTAGGGAAAATGTTGTTGGGTCTTATTATTATTATTTTTTTTTAATCCATTTGGTCAGGATGTTTCTTTTAATTGAAGAACATAATTCATTTACATACAAGATGATTATTGACTGGTAGGGACTTAGTCCTATCATTTTGTTGGTTTTCTTCTAGTTACTCTGAATAGTCTTTATTCTTTTTGTCCTCTATTGTTTCTCTTTGGGGTTTGATGCTTTACCATACAGATAATATTTGATTCTCTTCTAGTTTTCTTTCACATATTTGCTCTTTTAGTGGAAATTACTTTTACATAGTGTCATGATCATAGTTATCTTTCACTTATAAATGTAAAATTCAAGCAGTTTTTTATAAGACTGATCTGGTGGCATAAATTGCCCATTTTTGCTTATGTTAGAAGGTCTTTATTTCATTTCTGAAGGACAGCTTGCTAGGTATAGTATATTTGGCTGTTGGTTATTTTCTTTTAGGACTTGAAATATATCATTCTGTGCCTATCAGGCTTGTAGGGTTTCTGCTGAAAAAATTTATGTTAGTTTAATGGGGTTACCCTTAAATGTGACTTGGGCTTTTCTCAGATTTTTAAGTTCTTTCATGGTCCTGTATTTTGACATTTTGACTATCATATGCCACAGTGATGATCTTTTCTGATCATGTCTATTTGGGGTCCTACTGGCCTCCTGTATATGGATGTCCTTGTCTTTTCCAAGATTAGTGAAGTTTCTGCTATTATTTAATAGGTTTTCTGTGCTCTTACCCTCTAGTTTCTCCCCTTTGGACATGCCAGTGATGTGGAGTTTGATCATTTAATGGTGTCTCAAACTACCTTGAATCCTCACTTCATACTGTTTTTGCTATTGTTACTAAATGTGGTATTTTTAAATATCTTCCATTGGGTGTCAATATTTTTTGTTCTTGATCTAGTCTGTTGCTGAGGATTTCTTTCTTTTCTTTTCTTTTTTTTTTTTGCAACTTTATCTCATTTAATTTTCTTTTTAAAAAATTTATAATAGTAGTATGTATTACAATTCATAGTGCACATATATAGCATCTTTTTACATACAACTGTTTGTATATAAAGTATATTCGTACCATTCAGGTCTTCAATCATGCATTTAGGATAATGATATCCATCTCATTCAACCACCTTTTCTTTTTTTTTTCTTTTTCCCCCCTCCCTCCCCCCTTGCTCCCTCCCTTTCCCTCTCTTCCCTTTGACCATTCTAGTGTTCCTCTAATCCTCCTATGTACCCCCATCCAGCAACACTGTGAACTAGTCACCTTATATCAGAGAAAACATTCGGTTTGGATTGTTGAGATTGACTAATTTCACTTAGCATTATATTCTCCAACTTCACCCATTTACCTGCAAATGCCATTATTTTATTCTATTTTATTGCTGAGAAAAATTCCATTTTGTATATATACCACATTTTCTTTATCCACTCATCTACTGAGGGACATCTAGGTTGGTTCCACAACCTAGCTATTGTGAATTGTGCTGCTATAAACATTGAAATGGCTGTGTCACTGTAATATGCTGTTTTTAAGTCCTTTGGGAATAGACCCAGGAGTGGGATGGCTGGGTCATAGGGTGGTTCCATTCCCAGTTTTCCAAGAAATCTCCATACTGCTTTCCATAGTGGTTGCACCATTTTGCAGTCCCACCAGCAATGTATGAGTGTGCCTTTCCCCCCACATACTCTCCAACATTTATTGTTGTTTGTGTTCTTGATAGCTGCCATTCTGACTGGAGTGAAATAAAATCTTAGAGTAGTTTTGATTTGCATTTCTCTAATTGCCAGCGATGTTGAGCATTTTTTCATGTATTTGTTGATTAATTGTGTATCTTTTTCTGAGAAGTGTCTTTTCAATTCCTTAGCACATTTATTGATTGGGTTATTTGGTTTTTTTTTTGGTGTTAAGGTTTTTGAATTCTTTATATATTTTAGAAATTAGTGCTCTATCTGATGAGCATGTATTAAATATTTGTTCCCTATTTGTTGGCTCTCTATTCACCTCTCTGATTGTTTCTTTTGCTGATAAGAAGCTTTTTAGTTTAAATCTATCCCATTCATTAATTCTTGGTACTAAATCTTGTGCTACAGGATTCTTATTAAGGAACTTGGGGGCCTAATTCGACATGGTGGAAATTGGAGCTTACTTTTTCTTCAATTAGGCATATTGTCTCTGGTCTAATTCCTAGGTCCTTGATCCACTTTGAATTGAGTTTTGTGCATGGTGAGAGATAAGGGTTTAATTTCATTTTGTTGCATATGGATTTCCAGTTTTCCCAGCACCATTTGTTGAAAGGCTATCCTTTCTCCACTGTACATTTTTGGTGCCTTTGTCTAATATAAGATGGCTGAAATTATATGTATTAGTCTCTGTGTCCTCAATTCTGTACCATTGGTCCACCAGTCTGTTTAGGTGCCAATACCATGATGTTTTTGTTACTATTGCTCTATAGTATAATTTAAAATCTGGTATGGTGATGCCACCTGCTTCAGTTTTCTTGCTCAGGATTGCTTTGGCTATTCTGGGTCTTTTATTTTTCCAGATGAATTTCATGACTACTTTTTCTATTTCTTTGAAGAATGACATTGGGATATTGATTGGAATTGCGTTAAATCTGTATAATGTTTTTGGTAGTATGGACATTTTGACAATATTAATTCTACCTATCCAAGAGCAAGGTAGGTCTTTCCATCTTCTGAGTTCTTCTATAATTTCTTTCTTTAGTGTTCTATAGTTTTTGTTAGAGGTCTTTCACCTCTTTCATTAAGTTGATTCCCAGGTATTTTATTTTTTTTGATGCTATTGTAAATGGGGTAGTTTTCATCATTTCCCTTTCAGAGGGTTTGTCGCTGATGTACAAAAATGCTTTTGACTTTTGTGTATTGATTTTGTATCCTGCAACTTTGCTGAATTCATTTACTAGTTGTAAAAGTTTTCTGGTAGAGTTTTTTGGGACTTCTAGGTAGATTATCGTGTCATCAGCAAATAGTGCTAATTTGAGTTCTTCTTTTCCTATCTGGATCCCTTTAATTTCTTTCATCTAATTGCTCTAGCCAGAGTTTCCAGTACTATGTTAAATAGCAGTGGTGAGAGGGGGCATCCCTGTCTTGTTCCAGTTTTTAGAGGGAATGCTTTCAGTTTTTCTCCATTTAAGATAATGTTAGCTCTGGGCCTTGCATAAATAGCTTTTATAATGTTGAGATATGTTCCTGATATTCCTAGTTTTTCCAGTGTTTTGAACATAAAGGGGTGTTGTATTTCGTCAAATGCTTTTTCTGCGTCTATTGAGATAATCATATGATTTTTATCTTTCATTCTATTGATGTGATGTATTATGTTTATTGATTTCCGAATGTTGAACCAGCTTTGCATCCCTGGAATAAACCCCACTTGATCATGGTGCACTATCTTTTTGATATGTTTTTGTATCTGATTTGCCAGAATTTTGTTGAGGATTTTTGCATCTATGTTCATTAAAGATATTGGCTTGAAGTTTTCTTTTTTGCATGTGTCTTTGCCTGGCTTTGGAATTAATGTGATATTGGCCTCATAGAAAGAGTCTGGAAGAGCTCCCTCTTTTTCTATTTCTTGAAATAGTTTGAAGAGCATTGGTATTAGTTCTTCTTTGAAAGTCTTGTAGAACTCAACTGTAAATCCATCAGGTCCTGGACTTTTTCTTGTTGGTAGCTTTTTCATGACATCTTCTATTTCCTCGCTTGTAATCGATCTGTTTAAATTGTGTATAGCCTCCAGATCCAGTTTAGTCAAATCATACAACTCTAGAAATCTGTCAATGCTTTCAGTATTTTCTATTTTATTAGAGTACAAGTTTTCAAAGTAATTTCTAATTATCTTCTGTATATCTGAGGTGTTTGTTGTGATATTCCCTTTTTCATCATGAATGTTAGTAATTTGAGTTTTTTCTCTTCTTCTTTTCGTTAGCATCGCTAAGGGTCTGTCAATTTTGTTTATTTTTTCAAAGAACCAACTTTAAGTTTTGTCAATTCTTTGAATGGTTTCCTTAGTCTCAATTTCATTAATTTCTGCTCTGATTTTAATTATTTCCTGTCTTCTACTGCTCTTAGTGTTGATCTTTTCTTCTTTTTCTAGTGCTTTGAGGTGTGATGTTAAGTCATTTATTTGTTGGTTTTTTTCTTTTAAGGAATGAATTCAGTGCAATGAATTTTCCTCTTACTACTGCCTTCATAGTGTCCCAGAGATTTCTATATGATGTATCTGTGTTCTCATTTACCTCTAGGAATTTTTTTTTAAATTTTTTTATTATTTATTTACTTATTCATCATGCACAAGTATAGTATCTTTTTACATACAACTGCTTGTATACAAAGTATATAAGTACCATTCAGATCTTCAATCATGCATTTAGGATAATGATATCCATCTCATTCAATCACCAATTTTTTTCCAACCCCCCCCTTACTCCCTCCCTCCCCTCCCTTTCCGTTGACCATTCTAGTGTTCCTCTGATCCTATGTACCCCCTTCCAACAACTCTGTGAACCAGCCTCCTTATATCAGAGAAAACATTCGGTACTTGGATTTTTGAGATTGACTAATTTCACTTAGCATTATATTCTCCAACTTCATCCATTTACCTGCAAATACCATTATTTTATTCTCTCTTATTGCTGAGTAAAATTCCATTTTGTATATATACCATATTTTCTTTATCCACTCATCTACTGAGGGGCATCTAGGTTGGTTCCATAACCTAGCTATTGTGAATTGTGCTGCTATAAACATTGAAGTGGCTGTGTCACTGTAATATGCTGTTTTTAAGTCTTTTGGGAATAGACCCAGGAGTGGGATGGCTGGGTCATAGGGTGGTTCCATTCCCATTTTCCCAAGAAATCTCCATACTGCTTTCCATAGCGGTTGCACCATTTTGCAGTCCCACCAGCAATGTATGAGTGTGCCTTTTTCCCCACATCCTCTCCAACATTTATTGTTGTTTGTGTTCTTGATAGCTGCCATTCTGACTGGAGTGAAATGAAATCTTAGAGTAGTTTTGATTTGCATTTCTCTAATTGCCAGTGATGTTGAGCATTTTTTCATGTATTTGTTGATTAATCGTGTATCTTCTTCTGAGAAGTGTCTTTTCAATTCCTTAGCCCATTTATTGATTGGGTTATTTGCTTTTTTGGTGTTAAGTTTTTTTAGTTCTATATACATTCTAGAAATTAGTGCTCTATCTGATGTGCATGTATTAAATATTTGTTCCCAATTAGTTGGCTCTCTATTCACCTCACTGATTGTTTCTTTTGCTGAGAAGAAGCTTTTCAGTTTAAATCTATCCCATTCATTAATTCTTGGTAATAGTTCTTGTGCTACAGGATTCTTATTAAGGAACTTGGGGCCTAATCCGACATGTTGGAAATTGGAGCTTACTTTTTCTTCTATTAGGTGTATTGTCTCTGGTCTAATTCCTAGGTCCTTGATCCACTTTGAATTGAATTTTGTGCATGGTGAGAGACAAGGGTTTAATTTCATTTTGTTGCATATGGATTTCCAGTTTTCCCAGCACCATTTATTGAAGAGGCTATCCTTTCTCCACTGTACATTTTTGGTGCCTTTGTCTAATATAAGATAGCTGAAATTATATGTATTAGTCTCTGTGTCCTCAATTCTGTACCATTGGTCCACCAGTCTGTTTTGGTGCCAATACCATGCTGTTTTTGTTACTATTGCTCTATAGTATAATTTAAAGTCCGGTATGGTGATGCCCCCTGCTTCACTTTTCTTGCTCAGATTGCTTTGGCTATTCTGGGTCTCTTATTTCTCCAGATGAATTTCATGACTGCTTTTTCTATTTCTTTGAAGAATGACATTGGGATTTTGATTGGAATTGCATTAAATCTGTATAATGTTTTTGGTAGTATGGACATTTTGACAATATTGATTCTACCTATCCAAGAGCAAGGTAGGTCTTTCCATCTTCTGAGTTCTTCTATGATTTCTTTCTTTAGTGTTCTATAATTTTCCTTATAGAGCTCTTTCACCTCTTTCGTTAAGTTGATTCCCAGGTATTTTATTTTTTTTGATGCTATTGTAAATGGGGTAGTTTTCATCATTTCCCTTTCAGAGGCTTTGTCACTGATGTACAAAAATGCCTTTGACTTATGGGTATTGATTTTGTATCCTGCTACTTTGCCAAATTCATTTACTAGTTGTAAAAGTTTTCTGGTAGAGTTTTTTGGGTCTTCTAGGTAAATTATCATGTCATCAGCAAATAGTGCTAATTTGAGCTCTTCTTTTCCTATCTTGATCCCTTTAATTTCTTTCGTCTGTCTAATTGCTCTTGCCAGAGTTTCCAGTACTATGTTAAATAGCAGTGGTGAGAGGGGGCATCCCTGTCTTGTTCCAGTTTTTAGAGGGAATGCTTTCAATTTTTCTCCATTTAAGATAATGTTAGCTCTGGGCCTTGCATAAATAGCTTTTATAATGTTGAGATATGTTCCTGATATTCCTAGTTTTTCCAGTGTTTTGAACATAAAGGGGTGCTGTATTTTGTCAAATGCTTTTTCTGCATCTATTGAGATAATCATATGATTTTTATCTTTAAGTCTATTGATGTGATGTATTATGTTTATTGATTTCCGAATGTTGAACCAGCCTTGCATCCCTGGAATAAACCCCACTTGATCGTGGTGCACTATCTTTTTGATATGTTTTTGTATCCGATTTGCCAGAATTTTGTTGAGGATTTTTGCATCTATGTTCATTAAAGATATTGGCCTAAAGTTTTCTTTTTTGGATGTGTCTTTGCCTGGCTTTGGAATTAATGTAATATTGGCCTCATAGAAAGAGTCTGGAAGAGCTCCCTCTTTTTCTATTTCTTGAAATAGTTTGAAGAGCATTGGTATTAGTTCTTCTTTGAAAGTCTTGTAGAACTCTGCTGTAAACCCATCAGGTCCTGGACTTTTCCTTGTTGGTAGCTTTTTGATGACATCTTCTATTTCTTTGCTTGTAATCGATCTGTTTAAATTGTGTATTGCCTCCAGATCCAGTTTAGGCAAATCATATGACTCTAGAAATCTGTCAATGCATTCAGCATTTTCTGTTTTATTAGAGTACAAGTTTTCAAAGTAATTTCTAATTATTTTCTGTATATCTGAGGTGTTTGTTGTGATATTCCCTTTTTCATCACAAATGTTAGTGATTTGAGTTTTTTTCTCTTCTTCTTTTCGTTAGCATTGCTAAGGGTCTGTCAATTTTGTTTATTTTTTCAAAGAACCAACTTTTAGTTTTGTCAATTCTTTGAATTGTTTCCTTAGTCTCAATTTCATTAATTTCTGCTCTGATTTTAATTATTTCCTGTCTTCTGCTGCTCTTGGTGTTGATCTGTTCTTCTTTTTCTAGTGCTTGGAGGTGTGATGTTAAGTCGTTTATTTGTTGGTTTTTTTTCCTTTTAAAGAATGAACTCAGTGCAATGAATTTTCCTCTTACTACTGCCTTCATAGTGTCCCAGAGATTTCTATACGATGTATCTGTGTTCTCATTTACCTCTAGGAATTTTTTAATCTCCTCTTTGATGTCTTCTTCAACCCCTTGTTCATTCAGTAGCATGTTGCTTAGCTTCCAGTTGTTGGAGTAGTTTTTCTTATTCCTTGTTTTGTCGTTGATTTCCAATTTCATCCCTTTATGGTCTGATAGCATGCAGGGTAGTATTTCTATTTTTTTATATTTGCTGAGATTTGCCTTGTGACATAGTATATGATCTATTTTGGAGAAGGAGCCATGTGCTGCTGAGAAAAAAGTGTATTCATTTACTGAGGGATGAAATATTCTATATATGTCCGTTAGATCTAAGTTATTAATTGTTTTAAGGAGGCCTAAGATTTCTTTGTTTAGTTTTTGTTTGGATGATCTATCCATTGGTGAGAGAGGTGTGTTGAAATCCCCTAGAATAACTGTGTTGTGGTCAATTTTACTCTTGAACTTGAGAAGTGTTTGTTTGATGAATGTAGGTGCTCCATTATTTGGGGCATATAGATTTATGATTGTTATATCCTCTTGATGAATGGTTCCCTTAAGTAGTAAGAAATATCCATCTTTGTCCCTTTTGATTAACTTTGGCTTGAAGTCTACCTTATTTGAAATGAGAATGGAAACCCCTGCTTGCTTCCGCAGGCCATGTGAGTGATAAGACTTTTCCCAGCCTTTTACCTTCAGTCTATTGATGTCTTTTTCTATGAGGTGTGTTTCTTGGAGACAGCAGATTGTTGGGTCATTTCTTTTAATCCATTCAGATAATCTGTGTCTTTTGAATGGCGAGTTTAGGCCATTAACATTCAGGGTTATTATTGAGATGTGATTTTTATTCCCATCCATTTTTATTTGTATGATGATCTTTAGCTTGATTTGGTTTCTCTTCTGGTTGGTATTTCCCTTAGTTTAATATCTCCCTTTGTTGATTTTCATTGTTATTTTTCTCTTCTTCTTCATGAAAAATTTTGCCCAGGATGTTCAGAAGTGCTGGCTTTCGAGATGTGAAATCTTTTAACTTTTGCTTGTCGTGGAAGGTTTTTATTTCATCTTCAAATCTAAAGCTCAATTTTGCTGGATATAAGATTCTTGGTTGACATCCCTTTTCCTTCAGAGCTTGAAATATGCTATTCCAGGATCTTCTTGCTTTTAAGGTCTGGGTAGAAAAATCTGAACATAGTCTGATTGGTTTCCCCCTATATGTAATCTGCTTCCTTTCTCTTGTGGCTTTTAATATTCTCTCCTTGCTCAGTATATTAGGCATTTTCATTATAATGTGTCTTGGTGTGGATCTGTTGTGATTTTGTATGTTTGGTGTTCGGTAGGCCTCTTGAACTTGGTTTTCCCCTTCATTCCTCAAGTTTGGAAAATTTTCTGTAATTATTTCATTAAATAAATTACTCATTCCTTTGGCTTGAAACTCTGCCCCCTCCTCTACCCCAATCACTCTTATGTTTGGTCTTTTTATGTTGTCCCATAATTCTTGAATGTTCTGTTCTTGGTTTCTTACCATTTTTGCTGTGTAATCTAGATTTTTCTCTAGGATATATATTTTGTCTTCATTGTCTGAGGTTCTTTCTTCCAAGTGATCTACTCTGTTGGTGATACTTTCGATTGAGCTTTTATTTTGATTTATTGCTTCTTTCATTTCTGGAATTTCTGTTTGGTTTCTCTTTAGAGCCTCTATCTCCCTATTGAAGTAATCTTTTACTTCCTGTATTTGTTTATGGAGTTCTTTGTCAAAATGATCTTTCACCTCCTGTATTTGCTCCCTCATCTCATTTTTGAGTTCATTCTTAAGTTCCGCTAACATTTGGAATATGTAATTTCTGAATTCCATCTCTGGCATTGCACCAACTGTGCATGGTATGGAATCTACTGAGGAGGTATATTGATTTGTTTGTGTCACTTTCTTCCCTTGTTTCTTCATATTGCTTGTGCGTCTATTCTACCTGCACTGTGGTACCTTGTCTACTTTGATTTTACCTTAAAACCTTATGTTGCTCCTGTAGTACAATGCTATCAGATCCCCTTATATTTCCTTTACACTTTAAAATCAAACACTTACTATTCAGAGAATCCCAGTTTGATCACAATGTACAGATTTAGTTAACCCAGATGTTGTTTCCAATTTACTCTGTATGCTTCTGATGGGGTTTTAAAGTTTCAAGTAATGGACAGAGAGGTAATATGTTTAGGAAGAAGGAAGTGAGTGTATTGACTTGTTCTTTCTTAGAAAGTATGAAAAGAGAGTTCTATGGAAGTGGTTTAGTATCAGCTGACGAGAGAGGAAAGAGAATGGAGTGAATGAATAGATGGAAAGACTGATTTACATATAAACCTAACTTATGCGGTGGTTGAGAGGAGAAATAAAGAAAGATGGAAAAGAAAAAAAAAAAAAAAAGAAGAGAAAAAAAAATAACCAAGGAGTAGTAGTAATTAGTGTAAGAGAGAGGAGAGAGAGAATAAGTCTAGAAAATAGAGAATAAACCATATATAACACCACTTTGCTATATATTTCAATTGTACACGTTCTAGAAATCTCAATTTGTGCGTATAACTTGTTTTTGCCTCTGTTGAGAATGCAATGGCAGGGTGTAAATAGGGAAGATGAAGGAAGAAAAAAAAAATATAAAAGTGAGAAGGAAGAAAAGAAAGAAAAGAGGAGCAGAAGCACACAAACACACTGTCAATCAAAACAAAAACAAAAAAACTCCCAAGAAACAACAAAACAAACAAACAAGCAAATAAAAACAAAAACGTTGAACCCAAGAACAAGTCTCAAACAAAATGGACCCTTGGAAGCCCTTCTTTTTTCCCTTCCAGTTTAAGTCACCTGACCCAGATCATGTACAGTCAGCAACCCTGTTAGTGGAGTCAAGGCTGCACCTTTGGTCCTTGCAGAGTGGCACAGTGGAATAGTGGAAGGGGCTTATCCTCAGGCTGGGCCCTGCTTACAGCAGCAGGGAGATGCTACTATGGGCCTTGGAAGCCAGGCAAACTGGCGGCGGGTTCTCTCCTTCCAGAGGGCAGGTGCTTACCTCTTGCTCTGGTTGCAGCTGGGCAGGTCGCACTCCCCCAGGGAGTGGAGGAAGCACTTCGCCAGGTCTGGCCCCGCGTGCAGCAGCGGGAGATGCTGTTCTGGGCCCTGAAGACCAGGCAAACTGGTGGCTGGGTTTCTCCTTCCAGCAGGCGGGAGTCTACCTCTTGCTCTGGTCGCAAATGGGCAGGTCGCACTCTTCCCGATAATGGAGGAAGCCCTTCCCCAGGTCTGGCCCTGCGTGCAGCAGCAGGGAGCTGCTACTCTGGGCCCAGGCGGCCAGGGACACTGGCGGCTGGGTCACTCCTTCCAGCGGGCAGGAGTCTACCTCTTGCTCTGGTCGCAAATGGGCAGGTCGCACTCTTCCCGATAATGGAGGAAGCCCTTCCCCAGGTCTGGCCCTGCGTGCAGCAGCAGGGAGCTGCTACTCTGGGCCCCCCTCTAGGAATTTTTTAATCTCCTTTTTGATGTCTTCTTCAACCCCTTGTTCATTCAGTAGCATGTTGTTTAGCTTCCAGTTGTTGGAGTAGTTTTTCTTATTCCTTGTTTTGTCATTGATTTCCAATTTCATCCCTTTATGGTCTGATAGAATGCAGGGTAGTATCTCTATTTTTTTATATTTGCTGAGAGTTGCCTTGTGACATAATATATGGTCTATTTTGGAGAAGGAGCCATGTGCTGCTGAGAAAAAAGTGTATTCGTTTACTGAGAATGAAATATTCTATATATGTCCGTTAGGTCTAAGTTATTAATTGTTTTAAGGAGACCTAAATTTCCTTTGTTTAGCTTTTATTTGGATGATCTATCCATTGGTGAGAGAGGTGTGTTGAATTCCCCTAGAATAACTGTGTTGTGGCCTATTTTACTCTTGAACTTGAGAAGAGTTTGTTTGATGAATGTAGGTGCTGCACTATTTGGGGCATATAGATTTATGATTGTTATAGCCTGTTGATGAATGGTTCCTTTGAGTAGTAAGAAATATCCATCTTTGTCCCTTTTGATTAGCTTTGGCTTGAAATCTACCTTATTTGATATGAGAATGGAAACCCCTGCTTCCTTCCACAGGCCATGTGAGTGATAAGACTTTTCCCAGCCTTTCACTTTCAGTCTATTGGTGTCTTTTTCTATGAGGTGTGTTTCTTGGAGACAGCAAATTGTTGGGTCATTTCTTTTAATCTATTCTGATAATCTGTGTCATTTGAATGGCGAGTTTAGGCCATTAACATTCAGGGTTATTATTGAGATGTGATTTTTATTCCCATCCATTTTTATTTGTATTATGGTCTTTATCTTGATTTGGTTTTTCTTCTGGTTGGTATTTCCCTTAGTTTAATATCTCCCTTTGTTGATTTTCATTGTTATTTTTCTCTTCTTCTTCATGAAATATTTTGCCCAGGATATTCAGAAGAGCTGGCTTTCAAGTTGTGAAATCTTTTAACTTTTGCTTGTCGTGGTTTTTATTACATCTTTGAATCTAAAGCTCAGTTTTGCTTGATATAAGATTCTTGGTTGACATCCCTTTTCTTTCAGAGCTTGAAATATGCTATTCCAGGATCTTCTTGCTTTATGTTCTGGTTTGAAAAATCTGAACATAGTCTGATTGGTTTCCCCCTATATGTAATCTGCTTCCTTTCTCTTGTGGCTTTTAATATTCTCTCCTTGCTCAGTATATTAGGCATTTTCATTATAATGTGACTTGGTGTGGATCTGTTGTGATTTTGTATGTTTGGTGTTTGGTAAGCCTCTTGAACTTGGTTTTTGCATTCATTCCTCAAGTTAGGAAAAATTTCTGTAATTATTTCATTAAATAAATTACTTATTCCTTTGGCTTGAAACTCTGCCCCTTCCTCTACCCCAATCACTCTATAGTTTGGTCTTTTTATGTTGTCCCATAATTCTTGGATGTACTATTCTTGGTTTCTTATGATTTTTGCTGTGTAATCTCGATTTTTCTCTAGGATATATATTTTGTCTTCATTGTCTGAGGTTCTTTCTTCCAAGTGGTCTACTCTGTTGGTGATGCTTTCGATTGAACTTTTATTTTGGTTTATTGCTTCTTTCATTTCCAGAATATCTGTTTGGTTTCTCTTTAGAGCCTCTATCTCCCTATTGAAGTAATCTTTTACTTCCTGTATTTGTTTTTGGAGTTCTTTGTCAAAATGATCTTTTACCACCTGTATTTGCTCCCTCATCTCATTTTTGAGTTCATTCTTAAGTTCCATAAACATTTGGAATATGTAATTTCTAAATTCCATCTCTGGCATTTCACTAACTGTGCTTGCCATGGACTCTACAGTGGAGGTATATTGATTTGTTTTTGTCACTTTCTTTCCTTGTTTCTTAATATTGCTTGTATGTCTTTTCTTCCTGCACTGTGGGACCTTGACTATTTTGATTTTACCTTAAAGCTTTATGTTGCTCCTGTAGTACAATGCTATCAGATCCCCTTATAATTCCTTTACACTTAAAAATCTAACACTTTCTATTCAGAAAATCCCAGTTTGATCACAATGTACAGATTTAGTTAACTCAGATATTGTTTCCAATTTACTCTGTATGCTTCTGATGGGGTTTTATAGTTTCAAGTATTGGACACAGAGTGATATGTTTAGGAAAAGGAAGTGAGTGTATTGAATTGTTCTTTCTTAGAAAGTATGAAAAGAGAGTTATATGGAAGTGGTTTAGTATCAGCAGACGAGAGAGGAAAGTGAATGGAGTGAACGATTAGGTGGAAAGACCAATTTATATATAAACCTAACTTATGCAGCCGTCGAGAGAAGAAATAAAGAAAGATGAAAAAGAAAAAAAAATGACAAGAGTAGGAATTCGTGAGAGTTGAATTCGAGAGAGAGTGAGTCTAGAAAATAGAGAATAAACTATATATAACACCACTTTACTATATAGTTCAGTTGCGCCCGTGCTAGAAATCCCAATTTCTGCATATAACTTGTTTTTGCCTCTGTTGAGTATGAAACGGCAGGGTGTAAATAGGGAAGATGAAGGAAGAAGGTAAGATACAAAAGTGAGAAGGAAGAAAAGAAAGAAAGAAAAGAGGAGCAGAAGCAAACAAACACACAGTCAATCAAAACAAAAAACAAAGCAAAACAAAACAAAACCAAAAAAACCCCAAAACAACAAAACAAACACAAAAAAGTCAAACCCAGGAACAAGTCTCAAACAAGATGGACCCTGGGAAGCCCTTCTTTTTTTCCCTTCCAGTTTAAGCCAATAGTCTCGGATCATGTCCATATAGTCAGTGATCCTGTTAGTGGAGTCAAGGCCGCACCTTTGGCCAGTGGCAGAATGGCATGGCGGAAGAGTGGCTCGGGGGGATTGTGTGTCAGCAGATGAATGGCACCAGGAAAGGGACCCTCGAGAAGGCACCCTTTCCCCATGCCCACCCACAGTTGTAGCTTCTTGGGGCCGCTGCACTGGTCTCAGACATGCCCTCCCCTGCTGGTTGCCCGAGCCTCACCTAGGTGTGCGCTGTTCACAGAGTGCTGGGGGATCCCTGGATGTTTGCAGCTGCTCTTCCTTTCTGCCTTGTTCCTTTGTCCCTGTCAGCCACTGCCTTCCTCAAAGACGGCGGTGCTCTCCTAGGGCTCAATAGCAGTTCTGCAGACCTTTGTGTCACTCCAGAGCATGCAGGATCGGTTTGGCAAGTTGCGTGAAAGAGCTCTATGTGGACACCACTTGCGTCTAGGTTCTCTTTTATCCTTCTTCACTGTTTGGTTTTAAAGCCGTTGTTTGGATCTTCCCCTTGCCACAGTGTTATTGGGCCGGCTGCGCCGGCAGTGCTAATAGCCCTGTTTTGGACTGTGGACTGCTCCAACTAGGCCCCCATCCGTTGGCGGACCGCAGTTTGTTGTATTTCACCATCCAGAGGTGCACGAATGTCTCAGCTTCCTTTCAGTTGTAGGAGAATTGCTAGCAATGCGTTCAAACTTCCCACTAAGCATCTTTTAGTAACTATGTCCGGAGAGCACCTCTCTCCTGTCTGCCATCTTGGAATCTCCCTGTTGCTGAGGATTTCAACTGACTTTTTTTTTTTAAGAGCTCTTTATTTCCAAGTTGTTTGTTTCTTTTTCAGAAACTTCATGAAATTTCTCTTTCATATCCTGCATTATTTTTCAATTTTGTTTCTCTGCATTATCATGGACCTCATTAAGCTTTTTTGTAATCATTCTTAAATTACTTTTTAGACATTTTATCCATTTACATATCTTTGGAAACTGTTACTATGGAGTTATTGCTTTTTTTTTCATATTTCTTGTGCTCCTATATTAAGATTTGTGCATCTGATAAAATGGATATTTCTATCACTTTTATGGGGTGGCCTTCTTAGTGGCTTTCTTCTGAAGATGTGTCTTAGGGGATCAGTTTTTTTTATGCAATGTTGAGTTTATTTCCAGTTCAACACAATGTAATTGCTGTATAGTTTCTTTAGTTTTTGTGAGTTTGAGCATAGTATATAGTGTGTGAGAGAGGCACACTGTATCTTTAGGTCATGCAAGAATGGGGCTATTCTAGAAGTTTAAGCAGGTATGGTGTAGACAACAGAGTACACCCTGTTGTTACTCCTGCAGTTGGATTGGTCACCACTATTAGGTAATAGAGGTTTCCTCAGGCACTATTAATATTGACTCTCTTACTTGTAAGGGTCTCTGGTACTGGCAGCACCATAGTGGTGAGGTGTCTAAAACTCTTGTCTTCCGACTAGATAGCTGTTGGGCCCACTTGCTTCATGCAGAGTGGTGGGGACAAGAATCACAACACCCCCTCTGTGGTACTTACATCAAGTCTTGTCAGCAGTGCAATATCAGAGAAGTTGTGGCCAGTGGGTGGACCTGTAGTACTAGTTGCTGTTTTCTTCTCTGCTTTGACTGTTGGCATGCCCACCTAGGAGTGGGGACTTAGCCCTCCTAAATCATGCATGACTAGGGATGAGTTGAGAGCCAGTCATTTTCTCTCCCAAATTAATTCTCTCCCCAATTAATGGCTGCCAGGGATCGAGTAGGAGCAGAATGTGGCTGGCTCATATTCTAGACCTTCTTAGGCTGCATGCATTGGTGGGTAGGTTAGCAGTGGAGCCACAAAGTTATTTTCCTACCTTGTTAGTGACAGGCACCTGTTCTTGCCTCTGTTGGTGGGGATGAGGGCAAGGAACCATGGGAATCCTCTGAGTAACTGCCTCTGGTCCTGGCACTGGTGTGAAGTCATTTAGTCACCTACTCACCCTTGGCCTCAGAAGGCAGGATCCTGATCCTATGGTTCTTAAAGGTGGTGTCCTTCCCTTTCTCTCACCTGTTGCAATACTCATCCCCTAGGGTACCATGCTCTCCATGGTTTTGTGTCAGTCACTCTGCCTAGCAAACTTAGGTACTTGAGGCAGCATTTAACCAAGTAGTACAGTTGAATGTCTGTGGCCTCCGAGATGTGAAAATGTAGGAGTGTCTGACCCCTAGAGCAGATCAAACTCAGATAACAAGTCCTTCTCAGGATGGCTCCTACCCACAGCATCCTGGGGGTTTGCTGGGATATAAATCCCTTTTCCAAAGCCAGGATACTACACCAATTTCAGGTTATTTATCTAGTTAGACTGTACACCTACATGGGTTTTGAAACCTTCTAATAGCTAGGATTGTCAGTATCCATGCTGATAGAATTTGGTGGGATTCTTTCATCTTTAGCTCTGCAAAGGGGAGACGTCCCCTTCCCCTGCTGGTACTGCAGGTGCCAGATACTGTTTCTCTTACTATGCTATTGTCCAAAGTCTTTGGATATCACAAGGTTTCCATTGATATCTAGTGTTCTCCTCTAACCATTCACCTCAATATTCAGTTATAAACCTATTGCTTTGGTTCTTTTTTTTGTAAAGGAGCTGGAGAGACTAGGTGCCTCTATTCAGCCATGCTTCCCACTATTTTCTATGAGATTTTTAAAATGACTTATATAAATTTGTGCCATTTACTCTAAATTTTTCTTTCAGTTGGGTGTGCATATAACTTTCACTTGTCTTAGGAAAGTTTTAAATTTTAATATGGCCAAATTGGTTTCTTTTTAACTAAAATTTATTCTCTAATCCTAGGTTGTACAGTTATTTTGAATCATTACATTTTGACTCAATTATGAGGTATGAAATTCATTTAGATTTCATTTTTTTATGCATTGAAATTTAGTTTTATCTATTTCTACGTGATATAGAATATATACTTTTATTATGTATTAATATGTACACTTTTTAACTATTCAATCCCACATGATACCAGTGTCTCAGTATGAATAGATGTGTTTCTTGGGAATCTATTCAAATTTGTTGTCTGTTTATGTATTTTTATTCAAATAGAAAGTCATTTCATCCTTCTGGGTCTCCAATTCTTAAGAAAGACATTTCAATAAAATGATTTGATTCATAAAGTTTAAAAGCTAAAAGAAAATCTTATCTTTCTCAGGAAATATTAATGTAGATCCTGACAACATAGACCTGTATTAACTTGTCAAACTTGAATGCCTTTCCATAAAGGAGACAAAACAAACACATCATGGGCTTTTCATTTTAGCCTTTTCAGCTTGGAATTTTGACAATAAAGTAAAACCAATATAGTTAAATGATCTAAAGACACCAACCATGTAGAGATTGGCCTTAGAGTTTTTTTTTTTAGATCCAATTTGACAAAGTATGTGTTAGCTATAGGTGTCATACCGTAATTATAAAAATTATAGGTAACTCAAACCCAAGTTAAAAGAAATCTATACCAATAATGGGTTGTGTTAGACATAGGAACAGCAAAAACTACCAAGAGCAAGGAGTGATATTACATAGAAAGGTCAAGTTGCCAAGAAGTTGTCATAATCTTAAATGTGTACACCTAATAACAGCTTCACAATTAAAAGCAAAAACAACAGAAATAAATTCACAATTATGTTTGGAGATGTCAACAGTTTTTTCTCATTACTGGTAGAAAAATCAGAATATTGAAGAACATTCTCTGTCAACCAACTTCACTTTGCTGTAGGACACTTCACTCAGCAACAAAGCATATATTCCTTTCTAGTGCATTTGAAACATTCAGACTGAAACCATACAAAGTGAATTCTTTAACCATGATGGAGTCAAACTGGAAATTAAAGATATTTAGAAAAGCCTCTAAATGTTTGGAAATATTACAAGATACTTACACATAACCAATCCATCTAAGAAGTTACATGGGAAATTACAAAGCACTTTTAAATGAATGAAAACTAAATCCAGCGTAATAATTTGTGGAATGAATTAAAGGTAGTGCTTTCAGGAAAATTTGTGACATTATGTAATTATATTTAAAAAGACAAACGGAATAAAATAATCATCTAGTGTCTCACTTTAATAAACCAGAAAGAAAATTAAACCCAAGTTAGGCAGATGAAAGAAAATAGGACCATTAGTATATATCATAAAGACAGGAGGAAAAAACAAGTAACATGCCAACTGATTTTAAAATGTACCCTGATTTCAAAGTGGAAAAAAAAAAAAAAAAGAGTAGCTTTAAATATATATATGAAATTCATAGATTGGGATTTATCTAGCATCAGGTACCATGCCCTAGTTTTGGGTTCTGCAAAACAAACACTAGAAGCCTGTACTAGAAAGATCACTGCTGGGAGATTAGAGAGGGTAAGGGCAAAGGGGCCAGCTGTTTTAAAGACTGGGGTGAGCACAGAAGCAGGTAATGCCAGGGGAGGGCAGTCTCTTCCCTGTGGGCCCAAGAATTCTTCCAAATAAAGGGAGAATCTGACATTCATCCAGGGACATTCCCTGAGTCTTGTGTAAATATGATTATTTTTCATTGTTTGTGGCAATCACAGGTGCTGTATTGGGCTATGTAGTATAATAATATTTTTATGTAGTTTTGGGAAATTAAGAGGAGAAAATAAACCTTACTTCAAACTTTTTTTTGAAAGACGTTAGACTAGGATTATCATTTATAAATGTGCCATTATTTGAGATAAATTCAATATATAAATTATAAAAATAGATGTAAGTACTTGTAATGTGAGGTTTATATGTACAGAGCTTTTGCCTTTATCTAGAATGAATAAACTGTCACAATGTATTAATGGAGCATTAAAGTTGATAAAGCTTACTGACAACCTTAGAGTGATTTTGGAGGTAATATAACAGGTATTGTCCTGATTACAGCAGAAAAAACTTATGCCTTTGGAGAAAAACAAATTATAGGATTTACAACCATTCCAAAATTATTATCATGAAATATAGGTTCTAACGAGTAGACACATATATTTTAAAAAGAATAAATTGATCCAATTAAATATATATACTGCAAAAATCTCATAATTTAATTAATCAAAGCAGTCCTGAACTGCCATTTATTCAAATGTTTAATGCTTTATAACATTAATATGCCTAAACAGTTTGTCATATTCTATAAAATAATACATCATTTTAATATAAATCTGACTTCTTCAATTAATTTATGAAAACTTTTATAATTTTTAATTTAAATTGTTGAATTTCCTTCATAGGTTTAACACTGTTCTATGAGATATAGGTAAATACATTAGTTCTTCCTTATTTTCAGTGCCATTATCTTGTAATGTATAGCTGCTTCCATGAACATAATACCTGTTGAATGAGAATTAGAACTAAATAATGTGAAGAGTGTTATATAGGGTAAAAAGAGCATGGTGTTTTTATTAGCAAGTAATGATTTGCATAGATGAAATAAGAAGACTGAAGTGTTGCATGTTCTTAGTATACATCCATTTATTAATGCATATGCCAGAGATCGCATCATACTATGCATTTGGAAAAGTCATTAACAAAGCAATTACCTAAGAGTTTAACACAAATTAGCCAATCTCACTGGTCTGGGTGTTTTCACACCCAGTAGCAGAATGGTTCTGAGAAAGATGACACTACTCAATTCTGCTCTTTAACATATTAGGCCAGCTTGTTTACAAAACAATCCATGTAATAGGCTCTTATTTCTGCATGTGTAGGTGGTCCACTAACAGTTATGACCATAAATTACAATTACTATTCCATAACCAAGAAGTTAGGCACAGACTCTAAAAAGGCAAATCCTAAAACTCCAGAAAATGCAATTTTCATAAACTATTTCATAATCAAAAACCAATGTTGGGATATCAATGTACTAAGCTGTGTTGTTTTCCTATTGTATCTGATGCATTTTGGGCTTTTAAATAACAAACTGAAGAAATTGCTTACAATTTTGCATTTTGTCCTTTCACTAAATTGATGAATACATGAATTTTGGCTCCAGTGCAATATATATAATAATGCTGCATTCAGTATAAATCTCTGAGCTTTTTTTTTATTTTGTAAAATAAACATTTAACTGATTATAGTCATAACTGTCAGAGGGAAATTACTAACAGTACAGTTACTTATCACAGGTAAAGAAACAAACCTTCCATATCATTTCTAAACATTAAGCCTATGACTTTCCAAAGAATTAATTATGGTAAAGCTGAGACATAATGCTATGTGGCAAATGCATCAACTTACCTTTTTTACAAATGCGATATGACCTTGGCAGTTTTAAAGAACATAGTTTTGTCAATATATCAAACGTTAACAAACTATTTAGCATTGCTTTGTGTAAGTTTGCTTTAATAGCATTTCTTCACAGTGATATTTCAGAAAGGTTGGAAACTGGTCAGCATAAAATATTTCCCACCTTTTCTATTTTAATTTGTATGCAAAAATCATCACAATATATCTGCAACTATAAAATTACAAATACTTTCTAGAAGTCACTGCATTTCTAGTTATGGTAGAAAAAGGTATTTACTCAGATGAAAGGTAAGGCTAAAACAGAAGTTGAGTAACAAATGATTTCTGATGGGGCAATATAACTAATGTAACAAAGATAACTAAGGGACAAACTTAAAAAAATTTTTTTTCATTTGTTTCATGGCTGAGAAATTGGTAATGAGACAAAATAAACATTTGAAGATAATCTTGATATTTCACTTTACATCATAATTTTGGCACTTCATGGAACATTGATTTCCCAAAGACCAGAATTGGTATAAAAAGTTCAGCAGGTTTTGCACATACCTTGTAGACATTGTACTTGAGTACTGGCAAACAGTGAAACGTAGTGAAATAAACATTCCCATGTATTTGCACATGCATGCAGTAGTCAAACAATGAGAGTTTATGGATTCTCAAAGATATTTCAGTATTTGTTTCAACCACTCTCTTCAGTAGATCTTGTTTCAGATTTAAGTCTTACAAATTCTTTAGCAACATCATCGCTGGTCCTCTGAGAGAGTATTCTAAGGATAGTCAAGCCAGTTTCATCCATGGAGATATTTTTCAAAAGAGGATACCAAGCCCCATAGCTTCCTTTTTCAGCTATGCTCTGTAGTTGAATTACTGTCATTCCAATAATTCGATCTTCTCGGGCAAAGCAGTAATCCTTAACAGAGAGGTGAAGTTCGTAAGCCCCTGGACGGTTTTCATTACCTAGAACACTGTGTGAATTAGAAATACAAATTGAGCAGATTTTACTTATAGTTCTAAAATACTAACATTGTATACCTTGCTTAAAAGGTTATGGTGGCAAATAGAGAAGCAATGTATTTTAACCATGACCCTTTAAATTTTACTTAAATTTTCCAGTAATATTTATGACAGTAACCTAACTTATTTTTGCTTTTCCTAGACAGAAATAATATGCTTTACTGCTTTAATATTAAGAATAGTGATCAAAATGAGAAGTAAAATATTGTGTTGTTCAATTATTAAAAGCAGGATTCCACATGTCCTCATTGATAAAAACTGTGGCTAGGATAGAGTTGCTAAGGGTTTGGGGAGCTAGGTTTGAGGGGTACGCTTTGAGGAATCTCTATGCTAATTCAACATCAGCAACTATTATCTTTTCTTTACCTGAGGCTCCTGGAAAAGCTATTATATCTAGGAGCCTTTTCTCAGGGGAATAACGATGCTAAATTAGATACAAATCTCCAGAGTACATCAGTTCCAGAAGAGTCTGGCGCTTCAATGCCAATTCCTTCCTACAGTTAGGCCTGTCAAGTGGGTAGCTGAGGGTGGCCTCTACTAGCAACAACCTACGCCAACCTGTCAGTGTAGAACTGCATATTTTGAAGAAGGTTGAGTGGTGATATTCTGGGAATAGTCTTCTTCTACCCATTATTTTAATTCACTCACAGATATTCTTGACTTTTTAATGAATGCACATCTATCTGTTGGCAGTACCAGCTTCCAAACTTCTTTTTCCAGGTGATATTTTTCTGATGAAACATTTTTCAGAGTCAAATTTTGTCTCCAGGTTACATTGATAACTAAACTGTGCACTTGTTTTAGAAACAGTCTGAATGCAAAAGAAATCGGTAGCCTGATGGGTAAGAACAGAAGAGCAGAATCTGATAGCAATCATATCTTTGTGTACATTAAAATTCTGCCTTTCCAAGAACAATAGTTGTGGTAATTCAGTGTCGATATGTAAGTCTCCACACAATTCAAGTAATTTTTAGAACTTTTAGAAAACTTGTGTAATTTGGAAGAGCAGATAGGTGGAATCCTATGAGCTGTTTTATTACTAGGAATTATTATGATTAATCTATTAGACTCTTGATGCACATTGTAGAATAGCCAGTTCTAAGAAAGTGAGGTGTTGAGAGCACAGAATTTTTAAAGGTGCATGAAAAACCAAGAGAACCAACTAGAAAACCAAATCAGTAAGGAACTATTTGGGTATATGGAAATTTCTAAGGTTTTTTTGTGCTGGGTCTCCTTCTCTATCACTAGGTTAGCTCATTTAGATTTATGGAATTACATAAGATCTATAGAAAGACAGTTCTAAAATTATACCTAACTGGGGATTTGACATCTCCTCTTGAGTGTCCAATAGGCATCTCCAACATAAAACCCTTGATGTCATGTCCTCTCCCTATTTTTCCATTTCAGTAAATCACAATTTCCCCAGATGCACATGCCAAAAACCTAGGGATGGTTCTTGTTTTAGTCAGTGTCAGGTGTCTTTGTCTCAACTGGATCCACTCTCCATCCTTTTCTTTTCACTTTGCAATAGAATGCTGACCTGCAGGACTACACTGATAGGGATTTTTCTTGTTCTGGTCTCTGGTTGCTTTTGGCCAAAATGAAGCCCATAAGGGATCAGAAAAATTGAAGTCAGAGTCTTTACTTCCTTGGTTTCTTGGATGTGAGGCTGCCTGGAGAGCTATTTCTGGCTATGGAAGGTTGCTGCTCACGGCTGACAACACATGGAGTTACTAAGGTTACTAAGGTCCTAATGGCTCTTCCTCTCCTTCCTTCAAGATGTGTATATAGCCCCAAATCCCATCACTGTAGTCTATAGAACCCCTATACTTACTTTAAAACTCCTTTTTAAGTAAGCATATTGTGAATTATCTTAAATGGAATGTTCCCGGGACTATGACATACTCTTTCACATTCTACCTCCAGTTCATGCAAGAATGTAATTCCAACATTTTATCTAGAACTTTTCTACTTCTTTCCACTTGTTTTTACCACCATGAATTAGTTAATATTATTGCTTGCCTGGTAACATTATAATAACCACAATAGCCTTCTTATTTACCTTTACCTGTTTGGTCTTGCTTCCTGGTAGTTGTTCTTTTACACAACAGAATAATTATTTAAAGATTCAAATTCAATATTCATCCCTTCATCTGAAAATCCTCCAAAGGGTCTTCTCATGGATTGACAATTGTAAACCCTTCTGTGAAATGGTACCTGCACCCTCAATACCTTTCTAAACTCATCTCACTCTTAGCCACTCTACCCTATTTCTTAAATATGCCACGCTTACTCTTATCTTAGACTCCTTGCATTAGCTCTTTCACTAGGCCTGAAATATTCTGGATTCTCTTCCTTATGGGACTATTTTTTCAGGATTCAGTGAAGCTTCCCTGACTACTAGATTGAAGCAATTAGTCACAGTACTTATTACATAGTTCTCTGCATATTATTTGCTACCATATGACAAAATCACAAACAAAAGTATCATGTTTTTTATCCATAACTTACATGTAACAGAAGGTCTTTGTCCTGTATCTGATAACTACACATTGTCTGATACATAGTCACTAAACAAAGGGAACTAGAATCGGCTTTCTTCATTGCAACGTACAGAATACTTACACCAAGAGGCTTTACTTTACAATAGCTATTGGCTGCTTGAATAAATAAGTGAGGTTTTTGACTTACAACTGAAATGTTTCATTGTACTTTGGTGACCATGTGTTGCTTTTTGTCTTTGTGCCTTGTTTTCTCTTCTTGTCTCCAAGGTTGGGACCCAGTAGGCAAACTTCCACAAAGGGGCGGAACATTGCCGAGGTCTGCCAGTTTAGGTCATTAATAGCAATCACTAAGATCCAAAAAGGAAAAGGGAAGAGATTATGATATGTTAGCAAATAAATGTGTGGAAACTAGCTTTCTCCATGTAGTTCTTATGCTGAATTCTTATTCTAAAAAATTGGTTTACAAAGTCACAAGGTTCATTTGATAGTGTCCTAATTCCCATTAACAAGGAAATGAGCTTGAAGAAAAAACAATTTACTCTCCAAAATGCACACCTGATGATGTGACTTTCATCTCTAAGCTGTGTGGCACTGGCATGGTGAAAAATTAGGTACAACTGACATGGCTTCTGGTACTAATGAAAAATCAGCATTCCTTATTGGGTAAAACCATGGTGTTTTTCATATTAAAATTAAGATGTTCATCATGAAATATATATAAAATATATAGGAAATAGATAAAACTCCAATTTTAGTTTCAGAGCGACTGACAATATTTTAGTGTGCATATTTTCAACACTTAAGTACAAAAACAATAGTTTTAGTTTAAAAAGTGAACCATGGACATTTAATTTATTATTTTTCAAGTGCAAATATATTCCACTGTATGGATATTACAGCCTATACTTAACCAGTCACTTTAAACATTTGGCTGTTTCCTAATTTCAGGCAAACAATTTCAAATGAACATTCTTATTTATAAACTTTTGCTTATGCTTTGATAATATCATTAGAAAAATGTCTTGGAATTGCTAATGCAAAAGATAATTTATATGAATAGATAATATCTGTATCCTTACCAGTTATCTATTACAGACTGTAGCTATGTTTCTTTTAGAATATAAGATACATTATATAAAACAAATTAAAAGTGTATCAGGATGCCATGGTTTTGATCATGAGTATATTGAGTAAGATGTTAACTCAAATTTCACCTTTTAAATGGTTCCTGCACTGAGAGTGCTTTTCAATGTAAAACTAATAGATTGAGCCACATATTAGTTCAAAAAAAGTTGTTGAAAAAATCACAGAGAAATAAGTTAGTAGGCTCTTACTATTTACATAATATACTTAACATTTAACTTTGAGAAATTATGAAGCCAACCATAGTACTAATTTATAATTAATGTCATAATTCATAATACCAACCATGGAATATACCCAGTTTGGAAATTTAGATACCCATGTATTTAAATCATTCAAATGTTTTAAATAAATGTTTTGGTTTTCTGAAGAAATTGAGCATGACCTATATTTTAAAAATTAGATACAAGAAAAATTACATTTTTATGTTATTGCTGTGGATGTTTAATAGGTTGTTTAATTTACATGAACATGAACCATACCTTTTACAGTGACCTTATGCTCTCCAGTTCCTGGGGCGGCAGTCACATCCACGTGAACAGATATCTGACCCACTGCATGCATCTTTGGAGGAGCGACCTGTGAGTAAGCAGAAGTTTACTGGCTTGGAATTTCAGACTGCTTAATGGGCATCTACGTTCTGTGCATGAGTTAAAATATGTTATTGAAAGTAAATGGTTCTTTTCATTAATAGATCATAAAAATTGTTTTCTATACAGGTTTGGGTGTAATTATACTTAGCCTATTGAGCTAAAAATGTCATAGGGTCTACAAAAGTTATAAGACATTATTTCTGTTACATGAATTTGCAGTTGCTTTACTCTGAACTTAATAAAGCTATAGTCACAGCTTATATACAAGGATGCATCATTGCTTTTTATTCTTTTAAAAACTTTTCTATGATTTGACAGACTGGAGTAGTAGGTACCCAAAGATGACTTTGGGGAGCACCTGCTTTCATGAAGCCCACAGTAGGCCAGGAAGACCAAATACAAAAATGTTATTGGAATATGGTAAATGAATGATGGATAAAATTGTATTGTGTATATACAGCATAAAGAGAGTAGTCAGCTCTATGCTGGTGAAGATTAACTCAGAGTTAAACACATTATATTGGAAAGTACTTGTGATATAGAGTCAAATAAACTTGAATTCAAATCATAGTTATGTCACTACTGATTCTGTGATCCTATATAATTTACTACATTCTTCAGTCTTAGTTTTCTCATTAGAAAAATGAGGATAACACTAACCTTGAACATACACTTTTTTCCCCCATGAATCAAGGCACATTTAGTAATTATTAATCTTACCTTTATCTTCTCACCTAAAAAGATTTATGATGATCATTCTATTCAGTGTTATGTAAAGTTGCCACATTCTTTTTTATGACCTAGAATATCACAGAACTAACTACAAAGTAAATGTTCAATGGATATACATGCTTGAAAATGAATCACTAAGATGTTTGCAAATATTTAATATGAAAACACATGAATATATTACAAGTTAACCATTTTGCAATTGTTTCCAATTTACCATGAATTAGTATCTTTGACTTATACAAGATTATCCATTGTATAATATGATGAGTGGAATCTTTGTCAAAGTTACAAAATTTTAATTTGTAACCCTTTACATTCTCGTTTGCAATGTGTGAAATTAACAAGAATCTTATTTTCATAAAATTGGTTCTCATAAAATGGTCAATTCCTAAAGCTAAAAACAAAAGATTCTGCAAGTCTTTAGGTTTCTAACTTCAGAAAATCATCAGGATTTGGACCAGAAACTTTCAACACGACCTGTGGAGGAGCCTGTTCACTTCTGGGGTCTCCTTTCCCCATCACAGCCATTTGATAATATATGGAGATTATCAAGTGGTCACTCTGGGCATAAGTAAAGGAGCTGGCTATTCTCTGATGGAAGGTGGGGAAGAAAAAGAGTAAATGTTCCCTTCTCCTGAAGGGGAGAAAACTGAAATTGCAGGCAGGATAGTCATTTTGTTACTGGATTGGTGGTCTACTTAGACTATTTGACTAGAGCAGAGCCAAATGGGAAAAAAAACAAAAACAAAACCACCATTGAGTGTGCCCAGACTACCATCTGAAGTCCATAATTCCTAAGTATGGGGGATAGTTCCTGAATGGGCTTGATGTGCTAGATCTGGAGATGAGAACGGGAAAAGACAACTGTAGGCTCTGTTCTTGTCAGGGACAGCCAGGCTGGGTGGAGCAGATACAGGTACTCCAGAGGACTGTGGTGTACTGACACTACCCAAGGCTGAGAAGGAATAAGTAGCCAAGTGTCCAGCCTTGGGAGAGCCCATCAAAGCCTAGGGGAGCTATTTGAAAGTGAGTCTCACACCAGCTGCTCTAGGGACTTCTTTTTTCCCAAAGTCAATGACGTAAGACAAGCACATAACAACCTTTGGCCACTAAAGTTTGACATCAAAGTTCAAATAGCGTTATCTGTTGTCTTCCTTCCTAACACCAGGGAGACCACCACAGAGAAGGAGGAAAGGTATACATCAGAGAAGATCACACCTTATTCCTCCTAGAGGCACTGTATTATCTTGCTTTTGGACAGAAGAGGAAAGCTCAGGTGTAAAGGAGGATGAAACTGATAAAACCCAAATTTTCTAGTATTGCAAAAAACAGTATAAACCCAGACTATGATATTAGTAGGAGGGTGTCTACTCTGTATAAAGCAGGGCTCCCAAGAGAGAATTGATAGTAAACTTTGGAATAGTTCCACATTGCTGAATTGGTGATATCCTTAGGACATGGAGTCTTCCTATTCAAGAACACAATGAGTACATCTTCCCTCAAGTCTTTTTTGGTGTACTTTGGAAACATTTCTTAATGTAGTTATCATACTCTTAAAAAAGTCTAGTCCTAGGTATTTTATCCCATTTTAAATTGGACTAGTTTTCTTTACAACATATAATAGGAAAGCTAATAATTTTCTATCTTAAAATTTTTAATCGAAGCAACTGAGTTTTTAATGAAAGATTTTCACTTAATCCTTAAGGGTATGCGGGTATGATCATATCTTCAATAAAAGAAACAATTAGCTGGTATTGCTTGCTCTGGCTGATTTTATTGGCTGGAACTTCTATGGTTATAATGCATGATATTGTTTAAAGTGGATAGGTTTGTTATACTTCACTGGGCTCTCTAAATTTGTTTTCTACCTCATCCATCCTGCTCTCTGCTCTCAGACTAATCTGTATGAACAATCAGTGGTGTCCTCTATTCTAGCAACCAGTTTTTTGATCAGATATGTAGTCTGTGTCCTGTGAGAGTCCCCTTTTGCTGGCTGAATCCTGCAACCAAATTTTCCTCAAGCAGCCATGGTTAGGTGACAGTCTTTTTTCTAACCCTGGTAACTTCTTTCCTTCCCCTTTTACTTTTGTCATAGGGAGGTTAGTCTACTGTTCCTTATGGTTTTCTAATGTCCTGCCCATGTCTTTTTACCTGGTTCCTTTATTAAATTCTCTTCCAATTTGGGTGTGCCATTTGATTCATGTTGGGACAGGAATTAATGTCCTGATTGGAGTTAATGTCATTGATTTGCTCACAACAGAAATGCTTCTAACATTTCCTCAATAGTCTTGTGTTTTGAGGATCCATAATATTTGGTGAAGTAGGGAGGGCTTAAAATATGAACATTTGCTTCTTTGCAATGGTTATTTTAGGTGCTACAGTGGGGGACATGCCTAAGGAGGGTCTTAAGGGATGAATTGTAGACAAAGGGAGCATAGCATAGACACAAATGTAGATGCATAAATCAGAAAGGTATGTCCTAGAAACTGCAAAGAATTCAGTCTGTATGGACCTTAGATGCAGGACTGACAAGTGGAAATGCTAGAAAGTTGAACTCATCCTAAAGTTGATGAAAAATTAAGTTTTTAGTCATGAAATTATAGTCAGGGATTTTAAGAAATCCCTGAATAAAAGATGGGTCTTTCTTGTCACCTCATTCTATTCTGCAAAGTTTCACAGTTGCATCTCACTATACTAAGGATCAAACCTTAAAACTCAACCTTTGACTAGGATGCCTTCAGTTACCCTTTATTCCATCTACACTGCTGGTATCTGCTGCTATAACTGAACTAATTCTTCAAAACCTCCTATTTTAATTAAAAAAAAACCCTGCATGTTTGGAACATTTTCCATTATTCTATGAAGCTGTCCAAATAGCTGTATTATTAAATTCTTGCATTTTTACATTATAAATCTTTAATTACATTCTTGATTGCCTCATACCATGTTACACGGTACAAAGACTTGGCGGCAATGGAACAAGACTGCCCTGAATATATTTTCTGTTGCTCATTAACAGTTAATTAAAACTCTGTGGACTTTCATTTTCCCATTTTTAAATGGTGAGAAAACCAAATATATAGAAGCATTATTGTAAGGATAAAAGATAATTTTTTAAAATGTAGATTATATGCCCATAATAGCTGTCCAACAAATGGAATATTTTTAATACTTAAATCCCTTAAAGATTCATGAATAATGCCACATATAAAAGTTATGTAAAACTCCCATGAATATTATGGTTAGCTAAGCCATAATATGAAATCTTTGAAGGGACTAGAGTTTTCCTCAATTACTTTGTAATTCTTTTATCTCCAAAATTTCCTTGGTTGAGTACAATAAAGATGTCAGATTTTAAAGAACCCTCAAGTGGGAAAAGCCCCTCCCCTCACTGTCATAAAATTTATCAATCCTGTCAAATGTATTTTCTTGATAGTTTTTTAAAACTATTGTTGAAACAAGGGCTAGCAAGAAAAGTCCTTCAAACACAGAAAATACATACAGCTTGTGACTTTTATCAAAAAAGACAAAAGATAACAAGTACTGATGAAGACTTGCAGGGAACCTTTCCGTACTTGGCAGAACTATAAATTAGTAGTCATTATGAAAAACTGTATGGAGTTTACTTAAAAAATTAAAAATAGAACTACCATACAATCTAACAATACCATTACTACCCATATATCCAAAGGAAATGAAATCAATCCATCAAAAAGACATCAAAATGCCCTTGTTCACTGCAGCAGTATTCATAATAGCCAAGAAATAGAGACAACCTACATGTTCAACAGCTGAATGGATGAAAATGCACATATACACCATGGAATACCATTTAGCCATAAAAAATGAAATCCTATAATTTGTAGCAACATGGATGGAATTGAGAGATCATTATGTTAGGTGAAATAAGCCAGGCACAGAAAGACAAAATATTGTATGACTTCACTCATGTGGAATTTTATAATATTGATCTCTTACAAATTAAGAATGGTGGTTTCCAGAGGATTGGGAGAGGAAGGCAGAAAGGTAGATCAATGGAGACAGAGATGGGAGCCAGATGTTACATATAAAATGAAAATCAAGACTACAGTGAGATACCATCTGATCCCAGTCAAAATGGCTATTATCAAAAAGAAAAACATGCTGGTGAGGAGGAGGTGAAAAAGTAACTCTTATACCCTGTTATTGGGAATGTCAATGAGTGTAAACAATATGGAGAAAATTATGGAGTTTCTTCAAAAAACTAAATATATATCTACGATATGATCCAACTATCCCAGTTCTGGGTCTATAGCCAAAGGAAATAAAATCAGTATACAAAAGGGACACCTGCATGCCCATACTTATTGTAGCACATTTCACAATAGCTAAAGTGTGGAATCTGCCTAGGTGTGTATCAACTGATGAATGGATAAAGAAAATGTGGTATATATACAAAATAGAGTTTTATTCAGCCATAAGAAAAATTAAAACCTGTCAGTTGCAGCAAAATGGATGAAAGTAGAGGACATTATGTTAAATAAAATAACCGATACAGAAAGACAATTACCACATGTTCTCTCATATGTGCAATCCCAAAGGATTCAATCTCAAAACAGAATAGAAATTATAAAGGGTATGTGGAGGGAAGGTAGAAAAAAAGGTGGTTGAAATTGATGAGTATACTCTGTAAAAATGTATGGAAATACCACACTAAACCCTTTTGATAGGTTAAGTTAACATGTTTTAAGTAAAAATCACAAAAATAAAACATTGTACAGCTAAATAAATGTGCCTAAAGGCCTGGGATATAGCTCAGTGGTAAAGTTTGCCTAGCACACACAAGGCCCTGGGGTCGGTCCCCAGTACTGGAGGAAATAATGTGACAAAACCCTTTTAAAATGTAGCCCTTAAATACACAGAATATTAAATTTTTCCCAATTTCCTCCTTTGTAGTTTTTCACTTGTATATTCTAAGTATGTCGTATGCTTTTTTCTAAAGAGATATAGAGAATTGCATGGGGACTGGGATGTTAAATGTCACATTTGTGTACTCAGCAGTGCCTGAACACTTCTGAAACTTCCTGGGTGGAAACATTTACTAGACTTCCAAAATACATATTTCTTTTTCCAAAAGAAAAATGTGAAATTTACTACTCAGTTAAGAGAAATATAGTCATGAGAAGTGGCTACTTCCGCTACCTGAAGAGTGGAATTAGGTCTGTGAGAGTTTTATGACAGTTATGAGTAAATCAACCAATGAAAAAGAGTTCGTCGTTCTTAATGCTTAAGGTTCATGCTATTTGGAATTGCCATTTTAGAACTACGTATTGGTGCTTTTGTGGCCTCTCTCTAGCGCCCATCTTATGTCCAGTGTTGTAGTTGATTGTGCACATTTTCCTCCCTAGCCATGTACTCTAGCATCAGGAAACTTCTATTACAGGCTCCAGTGAGTTCCCTTATCCATGGTTTCACTTTGCAGTTTCAGTCATCTGTGGTTTACAATGATCCAAAAAATATTAGATTAACAATTCCAGAAAGAAACAGCTTATAAGGTTTAAATAATGATTACATCATGCTATAATAACAGTTATTCTATTTTGAATTATTATTAATATCTTACTGTGCCCAATATAAAAATTAAGCTTACTCATAGATACATGTAGGAAAATATGGTACACATAGGATTCAATGCTCTCTAGATTTAGACATTCACCAGAAGGATTTGAACATATTGCCCATGAAGAAGGGGGGATAATAATAATAATCTGTATTTCTTATCTCTAAGACAATTATTCTGTATTCTATTAGTATATATTAAGTGACCAATTAAATATTTGCTAATTTCATATGAAGAAGTCTTCATTTCACGAGGTCTCTCTATATATCTAAATTTCAGCTTCTACATTTTAAATATTCCCCAAGAAAAACTTTAAGTTTCAGTTACCAAGATAATTATCAATAAGGTACAAACTTCCTAGCCTGGTTCTTTAGTCTAAAAATCACTATGTAAATCACAGGAGAGCATCATTTTTAGTGACGAATCACATCACTTCTTTCAAAGTTGTCAGTCATCAGTCATTGTACATCTATGCAGTTCACACAGACAAGGTATGTAGTTGTGTTGCCACCTTATTTCCCAGTTATAAACCCATATATTTTACAAACATGGATAATTGCAAGAGGGAAATGACTGGAAAAGATCAGAGTGCCACAAAGAAATAAAGAGTGATAATATCGGGATGCAATTTGCATAGAATATCAACAGTTAATAGAAAAAATTATTGATCCTGAGGATGTTGACTCTGTTACCCTTGCAGAGTCTCTAGATAAACAGTTAAAACTTAGTAAAGTTGAGTCCAGTGACATAAGTGGGAAAAGATGAAGATATTCTAATAGAAAGGATGTCAGAGAAAATCCTTACATTAAAAGGCTTCTCAGAACTATCATGCTAAGTGAAATAAGCCAATCCCAAAACACCAAAGGCAGAATGTTCTGATATGTGGATGCTGACTCACAATAGGCTGCTGGGAGGGAGAAGGAGAGGTTGGTTCTCTGGGTTGTACATGGCAGAGTGGTGGTGGGGGATGGGGGATGGGAAAGAGAGTAGAACGAATTAGATATAATTTTCCCATGTTTATATATGAATACATAACTAGTGTAACTCCATATCTGTACAACCACAAAAATGGGAAGTTATACTCCATGTATATATATGATATGTCAAAATACATTCTACTGTCATGTATAATTAAAAAGAATAAAAAAATTAAAAAAAAATTAAAAGGCATCTTAGAGAATATGTTACAGATGGGACATAGCTCAGTGGTAGAGCACTTGCCCAGTATGAACTAAGCCTTGAGTTTGGTCTCTAGAACCACAAAAACAAAGCAAGAAACCTAAAGAGATAACAACCAAAAGCAGAAAGGATAAAAAGTTGGCAACTATGGCAAACTTAGGAAGTAATATGACAACCCACCAAGGCACAGAAAATATGCTTGCTCCTTATACAATTAAGAAAAAAATCAAGTGTCATTCAAAATACTTTTGGTAAAACTAAAACACTTTAATTCCTAATGTTTCTAATTATTTAAGTTATAGTATACTGTGTATTTATTAATTTTACATTTCAATTTCCCTGTGTACTTATAACTGATAGAAGTTTGGTGTTTGTTGCTGACATGATGTTTTTAAAGGTCATGGTAGAATCATAATTTTTCCTCTTATTAATTTTTCTGTGCTGTTTCAATTTATAGTTTTTTTACAGTACTCCATTATTATGCAAACTGATAACTGTACATTTATTTTAGTGTGTTCACTTAATTCTTTTTTTTTTTTGGTACTGGGGATTGAACTCAGGGCACTCACTCAACCCTTGGGCCACATCCCCAGCCCTTTTTTGTATTTTATTTAGAGACAGGGTCTCAGTCAGTTGCTAAGTGCCTCGTCATTGCTGAGGCTGGCTTTGAACTTGCGATCCTCCTGCCTCAGCCTCCCAAGTGCTGGGATTACAGGCGTGTGCCACGGCGCCTGGCTTAATCCTTTTTTTAAAAAAATATTTATTTATTGTTTTAATTGTACACAATGCCTTTATTTATTTTTATATGCTGAGGATCGAACCCGGGCCATGCACGTGCTAGGCAAGCGCTCTACTGCTGAGCCACAACTCCAGCCCCTCATTTAATCCTTTTGCAGATGCTAAAACTATAGAAGTTGTTTAAATCAGACATAAGTAACGTGTGCTAGAGGTATGATTGTCCAGCATGTATGTATATTGCATTGTGTCAACCATCCTGGGATAAAAATGGAATGGGACAAAGGAAATTTGAAGTATGTACACAGTTATTTGCTAGAATAAATATAAAATGTAAGATTTTATTTCTCAAATTACTGAATATGAAATTCTATGGTACTCTTTATTCATGTATTTAACATTTTTTAATGAATACAGTAAAAACTTGGAAGCTATGCTTGTTATAATCTTTTCTATGTAAGTTGATAAAAATTAGACTAGGTATGTCTGAAATCACCATATGGGTATCTAGAACGTGTCCTTTGTCATAACATTACTGGGTCATGAATACTTCAAGAATGAGCAGTGCTTATGTGAGTCAACATTGGCAAAGGGCCGGAAGCTGAAGGAACCAATTGTCTGCTTTATTTGAAGTCCATTCAGAAGGGCATCTTTTGAAGATAAAAAGGTCCTGCTTACTATCAGATTTTGATACAGCATAGAATAAGCTCCTTAACAAAGTGACTTTTTCACCTACCATAATTTTAGTATACTTTGTGAGGTAATTGATCCAATAGATATTTAATAATTATTACCCATATAATACATTTGATAATTAACCCCAAGTTCTCAATTAGCATGCTTTAAAATATCAGTTTCTCAAATGACCTCTACAGGTTAACCACATTGCATAGGCCTCTGACAAAGAGGTTTCAGTCTGTTCTCATGGACTTTTTTCTGGGCACCACAGAAGATGACTATTCTGATATCAGAGTCACTGAAAGCTCTGCCCTACAGCTTCTCCAGATTTAGCTCCAGGACCCTGGGTAGGAGTGAATCTCTGTCTAGTTCTGTCTAGACTTAAGTGTCAAATCCTTAAAGTCATTAGTTCTATAAAGCTAAGATGATGGGAGGTGAATACGCCAGAAAGAGACTTACACTATTTATTTCCTTTAATCCTTTATTATGTTTTCCTACTAATTCTTCCCTGTTCTTTGCTCATTGTCTTCATTTACCATACTTAAAATATATTTTCAGGAATTCATGGGATAGCCATGCTACACTGTTTGACCACCTATATGTACCAGGCACTGTGCCAACTGCTTTGGGTAGAAGATCTTGCTTTGTTATTAGATGGTATTAAGCACATTTTACAGATGGTGAGATTGCAGCCCAGGTGTTTATTACCTGTTAAAGTTAATAAAGGTCAAAACAGATTTGATTGTGAATCTCTGACTTGTATTGTGCATACTATGTTATGATCCTTATTGAATAACTTTATTTTTTTCCACATCAAGGGAGAAAAACAAACTGCCTGGCTTTTCCTTCTATGTCATTTAAAATCTTGAATTACTAGACAGGACAAGAAAGCAAAGATAAAAAAAATACTGCTTTAGAGAGTGTCTAGATATCTTAAGATATTTTTATGACATTTAGCTGACATTTGCAATTATCACATTTTAAACTCCCCATTTTATATACTAAACTCCATAGCAATCATCCAAATATTTGAATTAAACTAGACTCATTGGACTTTATGTTTCATAGCTTTCCAAGCTTTATCCTTAAATACTTTTTTGATGCTTTAATATGAATGGGTCTTCCTGGCTATAGTGTGTGGAAACTTATTGTTGAAAAATTAATCAGTAGTTAGTTAATAAGACTTAAGTGTCAAATCCTTAAAGTAAGTCACTATGCTCATTAGGCATTATTTTAGAATTCCTTTGAAAAGTTTATCTTTCCTAACTTGAAATATTTTAGAATTGAAAATATATTATTTTAGAATTAAAGAATGCTGAGGGAAACTAGGAAATTACATCTTAATCCAATCTCTTGTTTCAGACATAAGGAAATTGAGGTTAAGCATGTTGAACAAGTCCCCATATCTAAGCAGAATTCAGTGACAGGTCTCATTTTAGTTTAAGGATTTGTTTTCCACTGACAGACTACCTGCTTCTTAAAAGGTCTTTTGAAATCCATATAGTAGGAGAGACTGCCCAAAAATAGGATTCAGGAAATAGGTATCATGTGGATTTGGTCAATCACTGCAAACTTTATAGTTACAAAAAAAAAAAAAAAAAAAATCAGAAACCCAAATTTTCAAACCTGCTAGTATCTGAAGACTATTTCCAATGTGTCTGGTATTATCTGTTTTGCTTGACTCACTGTGTCTTCCAAAATCTAACCATGGATCATGACTCCTAGCAAACACCATTGCCAGGGAGGAGCAGGATAAGAAGGGTTCAGTCTATATGGCAGTGTGCATTCCCATCAGGCATTATAGGCGGGAGGAGACTTGGGGATGATGGATCTGAAAGGAAGAGAGCTTCAGGATACATTTTTCCTTCTTGCCAGTCAGTGAAGCCATTGTGTAAAGCAGTGGGAGCAAACTAGTATAGGTGAGTGGAGTCAGGCTCTGCATCTTACCCTTAGCTTCACACCTATGGATCTGTTAGTAAGAAAGAGTTAAGAAGTGGGTAAGGGTAATCCAAGCTACTTCTGTGTTGAAAAAAATCTGTATGAATAGATATTCTAATTTGAGGATGAACAAGTATAAAAATAAGAGGCTCCTGAAAAAATTTAAAACTCAAGAAAAAGGTAACAGCATCTCTCTGGAAATGCTGTTCTTGAAGAAGCCAGAATTAAAAAACGGAATCACAATCAAAGCAAATTTCTTGAGCTAAAAATCTTGAATTTTTAAAAAAATTAAATTAATTTCAGAAAAATTAACAATGTACAAACTACACCAATGTATGAGTAGGGGAAATGATTAGGTTTCAAGGACAAATGGTAAAATGTCCTATCAGAATTTAATAAACACCAAGAAAATGGAGAGGATTCCAGCTGGCCTGCAATTTTCCTTACAACAAAATTCAGAAAGAAATGGAGTGATGCCTACAGAGTTAAGAAGGAGAATTTTTTTTTTTTTTTTTTTTTTTTTGTACCAGGGATTGAACTCAGGGGCACTCGACCACTGGGCCACATCCCCAGCCCTTTTTTGTATTTTATTAGAGACAGGGTCTCACTGAGTTGCTAAGTGTGGCATTTTTCAACCAGGGATTGAGCTGGATTTCCACTCTGTTAATTTGGGGCAGTGAATCTGAGTTCTTCCTTGGTTACGCAAATGAGTTTGAGCCCAAGCTCCTTCCAGTTAAATGCCTGGAAGTTTGAACTTGGCTCCTCTTTGCTGATGAGATGCCACTTTTATGTGACTATATAGGAATTAACTTTGTCTGTATATGCTCTTGATGTATTTCTGTTGCTCTTGATGTATTTCTGCTGCATGGCCACCAGGTTTTAATACATTTAATTATAAAAAATAAAACTAGTTCTATGGCCCTGTGGAATCTAGCCAGAAGCTAGCTAAACCAGCAAGATAAGTTTTTTCAGCTAAAGATTAGCTTTTGCAAATAGCCCCTCCCTACAGGGCGTAGCATTACCCATTGAAAAGCTAATGGTCCTTTTGTGTGTCTATAAAGGACTCTTCCTTATTCCTTCAGCAAATTTAGGATAAATAAGATTAATCAGTAGTATGTACTTAGGATAACTATTTTGTTTTTCTCTGATTGACCCTGGAGTGTCCTGAAATTCTTTAAAGTAACCTTCTATAGTTAATTACTGGAATTCTTTATTGTAACCTCCTTTACTAGAATTCTTTAATGTAACCTCCTTTACTGGAATTCTTTAACCTTCTATAGTTGAAATGCAAATTACTGAAATTCCTTAATGTAACCTCCCATAGTTGGAATGTGAACTGCTGTGTTTGCTGGGATGTATAAAATCCATGCTAAAAAAAAGTAAAATCAGAGAAGGATTTCTGCAACCTGTCTCGTGTGTGTATCATTCCCATTCGCCGACGTTTCCCCTCCAGCATCGGTCAGGCTCACCTTGACATCTTTGCTGAAGCCGGCCTTCAGCAGCTAAGTGCCTCATCATTGCTGAGGCTGGCTTTGAACTCATGATCCTCCTGCCTCAGCCTCCCAAGTGCTAGGATTACAGGCATGTGCCACCATGCCCGGCTTAAGAAGGAGAATTTTTAATCCAGTTTTTTTCTTATGTGTAAATGCAACAAAGTCATTTTCAAAGATTTAAGATCTCAGGAAATTTTAATACATTTCCAGAGAAAATGACTCAGACATATTTCAACCAAAAGAACCTAAGACTGAAGATTTCATGTTGTAAAAATGAATGGTGTGAGTATTACTACCACTTTATGAGAGTACATGCTGTACTGTAACTGCCAGGGGGCTATCAGATGGACCTGTCTTACCTATTGGACTTGAGCTTATAAGGGCAAGGACAGTCCCAGCTTTATATTCCAGGTGGCCAGTTCTGCACCTGCCACAATGAAGGAACTCCATAAAAAGAGTGACAGTACATAGATAATGTATGGATTGAACAGAAGGGTAGGTGCTAAGAAGGGATGAACTCTTTAACAGAAAAGTGTATTTGAAAGGTTTGTTCTTTTGGTTTTAATAATGAATCTCATGAGTATTTTCTTTAACTGAATGAGTACTGATCTTTGCCTGGTTTTATTATACATAGGTATGTATTTCTCTCTTGAAATATAATAGCCACAGGGGTAAATTATTATATTTGCAGAAAAAAATTGGTGTATTCAAATGTATATTTAAAGATAGTTCTTTGAATAAATGCTGATGGATTCTAAAATTTGTTTTGAAGCAGTTCAGCGATGCTCATGGAAATCCCTTAATTATGGAAGTTTGTGGTTATGGGTATTAGTTGAGCTCTATTCAATATGGTATCCAAAATAGGATGGGAAGACACCAACAATAATGAGAGAAGGAAGAAAAGAAATCCTGGAAAGAAAGTTTTTAAATACAGAGGAAGTATACAAAAACTGATCCATAGTCCACATGAGGTATTGACAGTATGTGATGTTTTCTGAGGAAATAGAAAAATATGAAAATTATTAATTCTGATTAAGAACTAAAAGAGAAAAGCAATATAACAATTAATCAACAATCATCTTTCAGCAAGTCATTCCTGGGAACTACTTTATTATTAGAACAGCTGAAGCACCAGAAAATTGGGGTGGGAGCTTTACCCCATTTTATTTTTCTTCCAGCACTTCTCTGATGTCACAATATAGATTTGCTTTTAGTTTTTCTCTTCCACCAAAGCATTAGCTCCATGGAGAAATGATCTTTGCAGTGATACAAATATTTAATAAGCAGCTAAAAGACTGCCTCATTCATTGTTCGTGCTCAATATATATTTGCCAAATATACAAAGCTATAAAGTTTTAAATACATCTTAGGAATAATGTTTAAAAGATAAGTTTTAAAGAATAACCAGAAACAATAAACTGGGTTTTCTGGAATTTTATCGATATTTACATCTCTTTTTTAGCAACTATTAAAAGAGGTAAAAGATTATGAAAACAACCAAGAACCCAAGAATACTCCTCCTTGTTCCCATTCTGTTATCATGGATTTAGAAATTATATTTGAAACTGTATTTTCAAACCACACATATTATGTATTCACAAATATAATAATTTTGGATTTTAAAATGTTTACAAATGGTATTATTCTACAGCTTGCTATACTTTGCTCAATTGGTTTAGAACTTTACCTGTGTTAAATACACATTGCTTTAGTTCACTCATTTTAAATTATACAGGATAACAATATGAATACATGTTAAACACTTATTTCTAATAGGTTCTATAAAGAATTTCTTTTGCTTTCTATGTAAATAATTATGTTGCTGATAAGGATAATTTTTTTTCCTTTCTTCTCTTTCAATTCTTGGCTCTTGAGTAAAGATGATAATAATCTAACTAATTTTGTATTTTTGCAACCTTGAGATAAAACTGTCATGGAGAACACAAAGGACCCCAGTAAATAATTCATTTAACTTCAAATATTCTAAATATAATACTTATAAAAATGTAACCCTTTGACCAAGCAAGGTCATAACAATAAAAAGTTAAAATATGGCTCTAATAAACATCACCAAAAATTATCTCACATTCTGAAAAGGCATTTGATAAATTCCAATGACAACTCATGATAAAAGTTTACATTATGTAGATTTGGAGGATGGTATCTAAATATGATAAAGGCCATTTGTGAATAGCAACCAATATCATACCCACATGTAAATCATTAGAAATTTCCTTTTAAAATAGAGAAAATGCATAGAGACTAATCAAAATAATACTCTAGTGTGAAAATGTATATGAAAGCAGTGATTAAAACTTAGAAAATAAAAGTATGAATCTTGCAAATGACATTTGGTATCAATTCTGTTGCAGAACTTTGAAACAATATGTTGTATAAAAAACCAGCAAATGAAAAGTTTAACAAGATTTCTCATCTTAAGAGAAACAAAGATTTCAATAATTTTTAGCGACCATGTATTATTCTCAAAGCAAAAAAAAAAAAAAAAAAAAAAAAAAAAAAAGAAAAAGAAAAGATATATACTGAAATAAACCTAATTAAAAATGTGATAAAACCATGAAAATTGATTCAAGCAATGTTTATCTCTGAAGATAAGATAAAAATACCTTAAGGATGTCACATCGTATTTGCATACTGTTATGGGATTACTGCAATTCCGTCAGAATCCCCACATTTTGAAAACAGGGAAAGATGGTAACTGAGAGCAAGAGCCTCTGGTGATCGTTTCTCCATAGGAAAACCAAGTTGAACAGCTATTAACACAACAGACGACCTTTCAAAAGCTAAATGAATCAGGGGAGAGACTAAGGTGTCTGCTTTTATATTATAAAACCTACTGGAAAAGGCAGGGGGAAAAAAGATGCCTCTTTGATGCCTCTCTCCCAACTCCAAGCCACCCAGCATGGAGAAAGATGTAATTAAGTCCAGGCCTTGAACTCAAAACTCACTACCAGGCCTGTCGTAGTGAAATTCATGAGGACGGTGTCCCACAACCAGTACTGCCAGGTCAATACTCACAGATTGAGCCACTGGAACTGTGTTAGGCCAGGCAGCTGACAGCTTTTACCACCCCTCATTCCATCTTAGGGTGACAGAGCTGGAGCAGAGCATGAAAGCTAGCACATGGCTTTGTTTTAGAGCCCTGTGCCAGACTGTCTGCTGGGAGACCCAGCACCCATAGAAGTAAATGCCACATTGCAAGCTAGAGCACAAAGATTCAGTGCTCTAAAAGAAGATTTAGAGATGAATACAGCTGGAAATGGTCAAGTTCTGACTTAAAACATACACTTTGGGAAAATTAAAAATGTGATAGAAAGCATCAATACCAGGATGCCAAGCAGAAGAAAGAATTAGTGACCTTGAAGATGGGCTACTTGAAAATACAGAGATGGGGAAAAAGTAAAAAGAATGAAGAGGAATGAAGAAAGCTTATAGGCAATTTGATACAGCATTAAAACAGTACATATTTGGGTTATTGAGGTTCTAGGACTAAGAATGTCAAAGGGGTAGAAGAGTCATTCAAAATTAACAGAAAACTTCACAACATAGGATTAAATAGCCAGGTCTGCAAAGTCAAAAGTAATCAGTCAAATTTAATTCAACCAAATCTACCCCAGGACATCTTATAATCAAGCTTCTAAAGGTGAAAGAAGATTTTCAAAGTTGCTAGAGAAAGGAAATAACATATAAGGGTGTCCAAATTTGCCTGATTCTAGACTTTCTCAGCAGAATTCAGTGGCATGAGATTTTCTAGTACCAAAAGAAAAGCCGACAAACAAAAAACTATAGCCAGCAAGGCCATTCTTTACCAATGAGGGAGGGATAGACATTCCCAGACAAATGAAAGTTGAGAGAATATATCTCTACAATATTTGTTCTAAACTAAAAGAAAGCTCTTCAAACTGAAAGAAACATTAAAAAGAAGAAAACATAGAAAGGTAGAGGTATACAATTCATTGTTAAGAATAATACAAACAGGGCTGGGGTTGTAGCTCAGTTGGTAGAGCGTTTGCCTTGCATGTGTGAGGCACTTGGTTCGATCCTCAGCATCACATACAAATAAATAAAATAAAGATATTGTGTCTGTCTACAACTAAAAAAAAATTAAAAAAGAATAGTACAATGTTAGAATGTTCTAATATTGTTAAGTGTGGAACATAAAACATTCATATCTGCATTCATTTTATTAAAATATATTAATATGGGTTAAAAGAAATCAGGATGATGTAAAAAGAGGGTATCAAAAATCAAAATGTGGAAAAGAATGGAATGCCCCTGGAGAGTTTTCTCATGAGTATATTTTCTCTTGCTCTATTATTTGTATTCTTTTACAATTATGTTAAGTTTCTATCATTTCAAAATAGCTTGCTATAATCAAAATATTTTTGTAAGCCTCAAGGTAACTCCAAAGCAAAAATCTATAATAGATAAACCAAATAAAAGGGAAATATGATATGATATACTTTAGATTACTTTTATTTAAATTAGACTTTAAAGTCTAATTTTGCAAGTATATCATATCTGCAGATATGATATTTGCACCCAAACTGGAGTACCCAAATACATAAAGCAAATATTAATATATTTAAAGGGAAAATCAGACTTCACTACAATACTATGTGGAGACTTCAACACCCCACTTTCAACCATAAAATCAACAAGGAAACAATTAAATTGTATCTAAGAACAAATGCATACAACATATCTACAGAATATTTCATCCAACAACTTCTAAATATCCATTTTTTTATCAGTACATGGGACATAATCTAGAATAAATGACAGGGCTTCCCAAAATCTGATCAAATTTAAAATTGAAATAATTACAAGTGTCATTTCTTACCACAATGTTATGAATCTGGATATCAAAAACAAGAAAAAATTTTGAAGCTATACAAATAAACTTAAATACTTTACTTTTGAACAACCAATGGATCAAGGAAGAAATTGAAAAGGAAATTTTAGTAATTCTTGAAACAAATGGAGACACAACGTATAAAAACCTACTGGATACAACAAAAGCAATATTATGAGGGTCATTTACAGCAATTGGTGTCCACATAAGAAAAAAAAGTAGAAAGACTTCAATAAATCTATCATTACATCTAAAGAAACATGGAAAACAACAAAGAACAAACCAAACCCCAAGTAAGAAGAAGGAAAAAAATAAGAGATCAAAACAGAAATAAAAGGAGTCTAAAAACATACAAAATATTAACAAATGAGATGGGTCTTTGAAAAGATAGACTTAGCTAGACTAACTATGAAAAGGATAGAGATGACTCAAAAATCAGAAATAAAAAGGAACGCATTGCAACTGATACCAAAGTAATAATTTCTAATTATCTTGTCTTATGAACTATGATAAATTTGATTATCTAGAAGAAATGGACAAATTCCTAGAAACATGTACTTTACCAAGATTATATCATAAATAAATATAAAACCTAAATAGATGAATAAAATTATGAGATTGAATCAGTAATAAAAAGTCTTCCATCAAAGAAAAGCCCAAGACCAAATTGTTTCACTGCTGAGTTCTACCAAACATTTGAAGAACTAATACTAATTTTTCTGAAGTTATTCCTAAAAATAAAGGAATTCTTCTATATACATTTCTATATGGCCAGCACTACCATGATAGCAAAAAATTGATAAACACTCAAACATACACACATCCCAAGAAACTTCAGGTCAATATCTTTAATGAACATAAATGCAAAATTTCTAGCAAACTGAATCAAACAACACATTGCAAAATTATTGACTATGATTAAGTAGTAGTCATTCCAAGGACTCAAGGAGGGGTCAATATAGGAAAACCAATAAACAAGGTACACCACATCAAGAGAATAAAGTAGAAAAACTATATGGTCATCTCTATTGGTACAAGAAAGGCATTTGATAAAATTCAACACCCCTTTATGATAAGAATGTTGAACATTAGTTATTATTATTAAATTAGTTATAGATGTAACATACCTCAAAATAGTAAAGACTATTTACAAAAAGTCAACAGCTAACATTATACTAAACAGAGAAAAGGTGAAAGCTTTTTCTCTAAGATCTGGAACAAGATAAGGATACACGATTTCACAACTTTTATTCAACATAATTCTATAAGGCCTAGCCAGAGTAATCAAGAGAAAATAATAAAGGCTATTCAAATTAGAAGTCAAATCACTCTTTGCAGGTGACATGATCCTATACATAACCCCCGCCCCCCACCAAAAACTGTTAGAACTAAAAATTCAGGAAAGTTTCAAAATTCAAAAATTGGTATTGCTATATGACAACAGCAAATTATGTGAAATAGAACAATGAATCAATCCCATTTAAAATAGCTTCAAAACAAAAATACCTAGAAATTAATTTAATGTGAAAGATTTATATTAGGAAAATTATAAAACACTGATGAAAGAAATTGAAGAGGACACACAAAATTGCAGACATCCTGTGTCCATGGATTGATAAAGTCAATATTGTTAAAATATCCATACTGTCCCCAATAGTTTACAAATTCAATGCAATTCCTATCAAAAGTCAAAGGAATTCTTTACAGAACTAGAAAGAAGAAATCTAAAATGTATATGGAACCACACACAAAAACCCACATAGCCAAAGCCATCTTGAACCCAAAGAACAAAGCAGAAGGCATTAAAACTACCTGGCTTCAAAACACAAAACAAAGCTGTAGTTATCAAAACAACATTGTATTAGCATAAAAATGGACACACAGCATTGGAACAGAACAGAATTCTTACAATTAAACCTACACATCTACAGTGAGTTGACATCTAAGTTGCTAACATGCATTGGAGAAAGAACAATCTATAAACAGTGGTAGGAGATTTGGATATCCATGCGCAGAAGAATGACACCAGTTCCCTATCTGTCACCAGTTATAAACATTAACTAAAATGATTGAAGAATTAAATATAAGACCTGAAATTATGAAAGTACTAGGATAAGGGAAGATGCTTTAGGACATGGGAATAAGCAAGGTTATTTTGGATAAGTCCCCCAAAGCACAGAAATCAAGAGCAAACAGACAAATGGAATCACATCAAACTATACAGCTTTTGTGCAGCAAACAAAACCATCAGAGTGAAAGAGCAAACCGACAGAATAAAAAAAAAAAAAAAAAAAAACAGCTGTAAACTATACATCTGAGAAGGAGTTGATATTCAGAATGTATAAGAAACTCCAAAAACTCAACAACCAAACCCCCAAATAACCCCAACTGAAACACTGGCAATTACTGCTGAGCATGTGCAGAAAAGGAACCCTTGTACATATGTTGGTTGAAATGTTCATTCATATACACATAAAACTAAATAGAGGCTCCTCTAAAGATTACAAACAGAACTGCCATGTGATCCAGCAGTCCTACTACTGACTATATGTCTAAAGGAAATGACATCTGTATGCTGAGTTCCTCCCACATCCACGGCAGCATTATTCACAATAGTCAAGGAATGGAAACAACCTACTTACCCATTGATGGATGGGTGGATAAAGAACATGTGGTACATGTATATGATAGAATACTATTAGCCACAAAAAAGAATAAAATGCTGTCATTTGTGACCACAAGGATGAACTTAAGTTAATACATCAAATGAAATAAGGCACAGAAAGGCAAATGCCACATGATCTCACTTGTGGAATCCAAGAATGGTGATCTCATAGCAGTTGAGAGTAGAATGGTGGCTACCAGACACCAGAAAGTGGGGTTCTGGGAGTGGGAAAGTGCAGATTAGTTACAATTAGATAGGAACAAGCAGCTCTGGTATGCTACTGCTACTGTGAAGATAGATAATGATGACTCTATATTTCAAAAAGATACAAGATTGGATATGGATAATGTTCACCATAAAGAATTGACAAACATTTGAGGAAATAAATGTTTAACATAATTTAAATATTGTTTAATGTACATATATCAAACAATTCATGGTATCCCATTAATATGGGGAATTTTATGTTTTTATGTATTGGTTTCAAAATTTAAATAGAATCCCTTTGTAATAAAATCAGAAGCCCATTTGGAAATGTGTAACTAAGAATGTTAAAAACATATCTTATTAAAATTTGCTAAAATTATTTTTTAAAAGAAATGAACATTCCGGGTGAGGTGGCACATGCCTGTAATCCCAGTGGCTTGGGAGGCTTGAGGCAGGAGGTTCATGAGTTCAAAGCCAGCCTTCACAATTTAGTGGGGCCCTAAGCAACTCAGTGAGACCCTATCTCTAAATAAAATACAAAAAAGGCTGGGGATGTGGCTCAGTGATTAAGCGCCCCTGAGTTCAATCCCTGATACAAAACAAACAAACAAACAAAAAAAAACCCCAAAAACCATGTTAATAAAATATTAAAACACTTTACTAAACAAATAAATTAATCTTGGAATGTAAATGGTTAAGTAGACTAAAATAGCCCAGGTCAGAATTCTAATACATTTAAGATATCAATGACAAAGAAATTAGTGAGAAATGACAGGATTATTCAATAAATTGTTCTAATTGGTTACTATTTTAGAGACAAAGTTTAATTAACATCCTCACCATATATACTTATAATTAAATTTACTAGAATTTAAGTTGAAAAATGAAACTTATGAAAACAAATGAATTTTTATTTGATATCTTTATGTGGAAAAACTTTAACAGCAAAGAAATCATAAATGCATTTTAAACTTGTAGGTCAGTAGCCATTCTGTACAAAATTTAAAGTTAATTTATGAACTGGAAAAATGTTAGCAACACATTATTAGAGATAGAAGGCTACTGCTAGTAATGTATAAAAAAGCTGAATATACTTGGAAAAATAAACTTTAAGATGTCAGTAAATAAATGATCAAATTATAGATAATTCTCAAAGAGTAAACCAGTTAACAAACGTGGAAAATGTTTAGGTCTGACATTTCTTGTAATCTAATTCATGTATATTGAAATAAGATGCCTAGTATTGTCTATCATGTTATGCCATATTTTAAACAAATTCATTCATCTAATGCTAGAGTTCAGTGAAAAATCTAATACTTTAGTCCACTATTGGGAAGGGAAACTGGAACAACTACTTAGGTGAAAAACAAGTTGGATATTACATAATTTCTGATGCTCAGAACCTAGTCCCACTTATGAAATTCTATTAAAAATATAATTTTAGATACAGAAAAAGGCTATGTAGGACAATGTGGATTAGTTAAATGCTCATTTTAAAATGGGAAGCCTAAGTACTATGTACATAAGAAATCAATAAATTATAAAATATCCATGTGACTGGAGAGAGCAACCGCAAACAATGATGTTCATTAATAATATGTGAAATCATTATGTTAAAATGTTACATATAAGGGCTTCTTGTATATAAACCTTTTAAAGTATTTAAAATATAAGATGAAATTGCAAGAAAAACAATTTCTGTGAGCATTCTTTTCCCTTTTTATACTCTTCTGAATTGACTATTTTCCAACATGCATATATTACCTCTATGTTAAAAATAAAATAAATGCAGTTTAAACATTTTAAAACTTTGTCAAGACCAGAATTTAATGCTGGCTAAAGTACCAAAGTTATCAGTAAATATTTTCAATTCAGATATTTGTAACAATATATTTATATACTATTTCAGAAGAATTGGGTCAAGTGATTACAAGTTCCTCTACAGATTAATTCAGATCTTTTAAAAACTCAAATAGTCTACATATTAGCCTTCTGAATTTAGATATTATTTCTCATATTTAATCAGTTTTCAATGACTATCCATATCTATGTTTGTTCCTAAGTCTTCTGTTCATCTCCTGTCATCTTGGAGCATGATTCTACTAGAAATTTTCATCTCCAAGCACTCCCTTTTTAAGCCAATCTGTCTCCTTCTCCCTCTAGCCCCTTCTCTCAGCTCCTTGTTATTTGCTATGTACTTGGCCTCTATGTGGCTGGTCACCTTCCTGTAGTCCTTCTCCCCAGCTTTCCTTTACTATCAACTTCTCCAGGTTTCTCCTTTGGCTTTGTTGTCTTCCCTTTCATACTTTAGCTTTTGTTAGATGATGCCTGCCAATTTTATTTCTTAGCTCTCTATCTCCTTTCTCTACAATCTTTTCCTTTTTAAACTCTTATTTATTCTCTTATGTAAATATATATTTCTGGCCTTTATCCTACTAATTCAACTAAACTACATTCTAATTGTCTGATGGTATCTTTGCTTGATGTTTTCCTTTCAGCTTTAACCTGAAGTTCAAAATTAATTTGTGTTCTCCAAACTCCTCCAGTTCTCAACTTCTACATTTCCAACCTTAATCATCTCCAAGCTCAACTCACTGAAACACCATGAAATTTACCCTCTGCTTTTGCTTGCTGATCCTAACCAATAACTAAATTTATCCATTATTTTTTACCTAGTTTGTTGATTCTCTCTCTATTCTATATTCTTAGTTTAGGCCGTTAACATCTCAAATCTAAAGATCTATGTCACCTTTGAAGATGTCACATTACTTTCAGTGGTTTCTATTATATCCTACATAATGCAGCAGTACTAAACCCAAAGACAGGTTCTACGAAGCTAACCTTCCTGAAATCAAGGGCTACTGCTACTTTGAGGGGGAATGACAAATTTCCTAATTGTAGGCTTTAGAAGTTATTTCCCCATCAATCTGTAAGTTTTTCTCTCACCACGCCCACTAATGTCCCTTTCTACAAGCCTTCCATTAGTTCAATTACTATCCTATCTCCAAGTTTCGCTCTCTCTCCAGCTGCCCCAGTCCCTCCACTCTGCATTGTTCACCACCACTCGGAGCCACTATGTTCTTACCCATGCTACCCATTTTGTCAATATTCTGCTTTGTTATATATTTCCATGTTATTTGCACAGAGCAAATCTTCTTGTACCCTGAATTTAAACCAAGATTAAAATAATTTCAATGTTAAAAAGTATTATCTTAAAATTTTAATAATACCCATTATTGACCAAGTTGGTGGGATAATTAGTACAAACATATCGTTAACTGGAAAACAAATTTTGGAGATACAACATAATCATGGAGCAGTGTGCATAGAAAGTGAGGGCTCAGTCTCTCTATCATGCTGCCTGGGTCTGAATCCAGGCTCTGCCACAGCTAATCATGCTAAGTGAAATAAACCAATCCCACAAAAGCAAAGGCTGAACGTTTTCTCTAGTATGCAGATGCTAATTCACAATAAAGTGGGGGGGGGCACTAGGGAAAAAATAGTGTTACCTTAGATTAGGTAGAGGGAAGTGATGCGAGGGGAAGGAGGAGATGTGGGGATGGGAAAGATAGTGGAATGAAACAGACATTATTACTTTATGTATATATGTGACTGCATGACCAATATGTATGATATATCATAGTGCATAAATGCATTTTACTGTCATGTATAACTAATTAAAACAAATTAAAAAATTAAAAAAATAAGCTGTATAACCCCGGGCAAGTTACTTAATCTCTATTTCAATTTCCTCATCTGTAAAATAGGAATAAAAGTAATTGCCTTGTTCAACTGCTATAAAAATTAAATGAGTTGTTATCTGTGAAGAACTTAAAATTATATCACATATAGAAAGTCCTCCATAAATGTATTATTATTATGGTGGTTTATTAAAAATTTTAAACCATTCCTCCCCTTTAGCAAAGCAATTTCTTTTCTATAAACCTGTATTATAGGAAACTTGCACAAATACAAAAAATACTTGCCTAACATTTTTACAATGGTTAAAAAATTAGACAACCTATATGTTAATATGTAGTAAAATATTGAGTACAACATGATATATCTTATGAAATACTATGAATCCACACTGGAAGAGTGAAGTAAATATAAGATAAAGCAAAATATTAAAAAAAATAACAAACAGGCTGGGGTTGTGGCTCAGTGATAGAACACTTGCCTAGTATGTGTGAGGCACTGGGTTCGATCCTCAGCACCATATAAAAGTAAATAAATAAAATAAAGTTATTGTGTTCATCTACAACTAAAAAATATTTAAAAAATAACAGTATGTACATTACCAATTTGAGAAGAAAGAATACCGTGTAAGTTTTATACATGTGTGAATGAAGTTCTGGGAGAATAAATATAAATGTTTACGAAGACAGAGTTGACAATGGATCAGCTTTTGCCTCTCACACCTTTTAGCTGACTTGTGTTCACTGGCAGCTGTTTGTTAAATAAATGCTTGAATATACCAAGAAAGAACCAGATAATCAGAGCAAGGAAATAGAGATTACAAGTTCAGATCACCAATATTAACCCCTGTGATTTTCTTATCTAGAAGGGTACCCAGTTCTCCCATGAAACTCACTCTCTTTGACCAGGATATTATCCACCCTGCCAAGCAGATATTATGTTCAAATTGCTGAATGCAGCATGTGAGCAAGTAATTGAACAGTGTTGTGAAGAAAATTGGTAATGTGCTTGGATGGGTGGATTGAGCGATGTCCAAAGTGATCTGATAATAGGTACCTAGGTGACAGCAGAAGCCAGAACTGACTTCCCTCCAGTAATCAATCAAAGGTGCTCACCCGGCAGAATGCCCAAGCAGCAGCAGGGAAGAAAAGAACTAGAGAAATCATCTTTTTTGTGAGCAACAATTCATGTGGATGCAAAAGATGACTGACCACCTTAACAGCAATGGGTCTCTGGTCCAGAGCAGATTGCTGAGATTTTACTTACTACACAGAATTTTACTGAAGAAAAAAATCCTGAAAAAAATAGAAGTTTATGTTAAAATAGTCAAATGTAACTCTTACTAGTACTTTAAAATAGTCAAATGTAACTTTTACTAGCACTTTGAAGCTGCTACTCTGCAGGAGGTGGGCATCCACAAATTCATTCCATTATAGACAAGGCAATGGGGCTTGGTAATAAAGTGCTCTGACCTTTTTATCAGGAACTGGTATAATCCAACATAAGTCCGCAAGGACAGCATAACAAGATAAGGGAATTGTAATGGGCAGAAAAATAACATTTATCAGAAGAGAAATGGAGATAGATATGGCTCTACTTTCTGCAGATAGAGTGAACATAAAAAACATATTGTAAGAAACCCTCTGTTTCCTTTTATTTTTTCCTTTATTAGTCTGTTTTGTTTATTGATCATTACATACTACTGAGTAAGACTTTGGAATCGGGAATATATAAAATATAGACTAAAAATAAAAGTAAGATACATGATTTCTTTCTCTGTTTATTGTTATGTTAAGCCTACTACATGAGTAGATAATTTGGGAAATACAAAGTCCTAAATTAATATATTTCATGCCATTTCTCCAGAGAAATAGAATACATACACAAATAACTAGAAGATGTTGCTTTGTAACCTGCAAGACTTGGGTTTGAATCCTGGTTTTGCCATTTACTAGCTATTGCCTTTGGCAATCATTTTAGCATCTAAGACTCAGGTTCTTCCACTGTGGAACTGAGATGATTACATTCCCTTCATGAAATTATGAGGACAAAATAAAGTAACGCTGGCTAAAGTCACTGTCTAAACCATTAGGCAGTCATAAATGTTAATTCTTTTTATGTCTTTTTGTTTTGATTCTATATTTATAGGAAACTCAAATACCTGTATGTAGTGTTTTAAGGGAAAGTAGCTGGAATACATTGATTTCTTGACTTAAGCTAAGTGTTGGATTTGATTAAACAGAATAATTTAATCATCTACTCATATAGTAAAGCTTATTTTCTTCCTCAAATCTTGAACTTCATCTGATATGTGGAGAAAAAATTGGCATTATTTTAAAGAATGCAAGGAGAACACATGCCTTTTCAGACCTTAAGATTTGAAGTAAATGCAAATACAAAAGTAACTGTCTAAAGCCATTAGGGAAAAAAGCAAACACACACACACACACACACACACACACACACACACACACACACACACACAAAGTCTCAGAAATAACTTCCAAAGATCCATTCTTTACAACTACTGTCGCTAACAACTTTATAAGTTCATGTGATGCTGAGGGATACCCAGATAGAGAAAATATTTTTAATTCTATTCCTTTTCTAAAGAAAATGTTGAATTCAACTCTGAATAGAGCAAACATGCACAGAGAAGAAAAGGTAAGAAACAGTGTTCTGAAGCAGTTTAAATGCTGGCTTCTAGTTATTTTTGTCTCAGTACATTGCTGTGTCTTATAGCTAGGTCCTAACTTGAAACTTTTAAAAAAAATTTTTTTATTTATAATAGTAGTATGTATTACAATTCATAATGCACATATATAGCATCTTTTTACATACAACTGTTTGTTTACAAAGTATTTTCATACCATTCAGGTCTTCAATCATGCATTTAGGATAATGATATCCATCTCATTCAACCACCTTTTCTTTTTTTTTAAAATTTTCCCCCTCCCTCTCCCCTTGCTCCCTCCTTTCCTCTCTCCTTTCCTTTGACCATTCTAGTGTTCCTCTAATCCTCTTATGTACCCCCATCCAACAACACTGTGAACTAGCCTCCTTATATAAGAGAAAACATTTGGTATTTGGATTTTTGAGATTGACTAATTTCACTTAGCATTACATTATCCAACTTCATCCATTTACCTGCAAATGCCATTATTTTATTCTCTTTTATTGCTGAGAAAAATTCCATTTTGTATATATACCACATTTTCTTTATCCACTCATCTACCGAGGGACATCTAGGTTGGTTCCACAACCTAGCTATTGTGAATTGTGCTGCTATAAACATTGAAATGGCTGTGTCACTGTAATATGCTGTTTTTAAGTCCTTTGGGAATAGACCCAGGAGTGGGATGGCTGGATCATAGGGTGGTTCCATTTCCAGTTTTCCAAGAAATCTCCATACTGCTTTCCATAATGGTTGCACCATTTTGCAGTCCCACCAGCAATTTATGAGTGTGCCTTTTCCCCCATATCCTCTCCAACATTTATTGTTGTTTGTGTTCTTGATAGCTACCATTCTGACTGGAGTGAAATAAAATCTTAGAGTAGTTTTGATTTGCATTTCTCTAATTGCCAGCGATGTTGAGCATTTTTTCATGTATTTGTTGATTAATTGCGTATCTTCTTCTGAGAAGTGTCTTTTCAATTCCTTAGCCCATTTATTGATAGGGTTATTTGTTTTTTTTTTGTGTTAAGTTTTTTGAGTTCTTTATATATTCTAGAAATTAGTGCTCTATCTGATGTGCATGTATTAAATATTTGTTCCCAATTAGTTGGCTCTATATTCACCTCACTGATTGTTTCTTTTGCTGAGAAGAAGCTTTTTAGTTTAAATCTATCCCATTCATTAATTCTTGGTATTAATTCTTGCACTACAGGATTCTTATTAAGGAACTAAAGGCATTTTTGAAAAGCCTCTGAAAGGGAAACGATGAAAACTACCCCATTTACAATAGCATCAAAGAAAAAAAATACCTGGGAATCAACTTAATAAAAGAGGTGAAAGACCTCTATAATGAAAACTATAGAACACTAACGAAAGAAATTATAGAAGAACTCAGAAGATGGAAAGACCTACCTTGCTCTTGGATAGGTAGAATTAATATTGTCAAAATGTCCTTACTACCAAAAGCATTATACAGATTTAATGCAATTCCAATCAAAATCCCAATGACATTCTTTAAAGAAATAGAAAAAGCAGTCATGAAATTCATCTGGAAAAATAAGAGACCCAGAATAGCCAAAGCAATCCTGAGCAAGAAAAGTGAAGCAGGTGGCATCACCATACCAGACTTTAAATTATACTATAGAGCAATAGTAACAAAAACATCATGGTATTGGCACCAAAACAGACTGGTGGACCAATGGTACAGAATTGAGGATACAGAGACTAATACATATAATTACAGCTATCTTATATTAGACAAAGGTGCCAAAAATGTACAGTGGAGAAAGGATAGCCTCTTCAACAAATGGTGCTGGGAAAACTGGAAATCCATATGCAACAAAATGAAATTAAACCCTTATCTCTCACCATGCGCAAAATTCAATTCAAAGTGGATCAAGGATCTAGGAATTAGACCAGAGACAATACGTCTAATAGAAGAAAAACTAAGCTCCAATTTCCTAACTTCAAACTTGCCATCATTCTTCCAATTCATTTTCCTCTTTGCTTAAACTGTTAAGGATTAGACCTCCATCATAGCCCACCAGTGGTTCTATTTATGAGGCAGGATTTGCCACCAACTGGGTGCTACTCCACGTTAAAATTAGGGAAGCTTAATGTATAATTTTTTTAATTTATTTTTTTTGGTACTGGGGGTTGAACTCAGGGGCACTTGACCACTGGGCCACATCCCCAGCCCTTTTTCATATTTTATTAGAGACAGGGTCTCACTGAGTTGCTAACTGCCTCACCATTGCTGAGGCTGGCTTTGAACTCATTATCCTCCTGCCTCAGCCTCCATGTCCTGGGATTAAGGAGTACGCCACTGCACCCAGCTTAATGTATAATTTTTAAAAATTTAAATAAACCTAGGAATCAAGTAGAGGTCAAATTCCATCTTCTCTGATCACTTCATATGGAAACACTGCTGTTAGAACTTTAAATAAATTTAAAATGAAGTTGTAAATATTTTTTACTTTGATTTTAGTTATTTCTATAAAATACACTTATGATCCAGCAAATTGTTAACTTCCCCAAAACAAGGTTTGTGGTAAAGTCATCTGTGTAATCCCTTTGCCTAACCCAGAATCTTGAACTCAAGGTGGGCTCAATGATGGAGCATGGCAAAGAGTTTAAGAACACGGTTTTTGAGGTCAGATGCCTAGAGTTGGAAGTTTAGCTCCCATATCAGTATGTGACTTTGAACAGTTCCTGAATTTTCTTAACCCATACTTTCTCACTTGAGAAATGGGATAAAAATAGTATTTACCTCATTATGGCAAGGATTGTACAGTGTAAAGCACTTAGTATAGGGCCTGGCATATAGTAAGCACTAAAATAGTAATGGCTAACATTCTCTCTAAGGTACATTCAATCTAAAAACAGATACATTCAGAATTCTGAGCTTGGGTAAGACATTTGCATAGCTGAAATTTACTTTTTTTTCCCCTTTAATTAAAGCTGACAGCATAACAAGTTTAATCCCCTAGGTTCTCACAAATGATTTTCTGGGTTCAAATAATATTTTTTAGTGAGATAAAATCTTTGTAGTAATCTACTGATCAAATATGTAGTACATGCATTTTCAGGTTGTTTATTAAACACATCTCTTCAAATTGGAAATGCATCTACAGAGTTTGCAAAACTTTACAAAAAACCAACAAGGTGATTCAATGCTATCAGAGAAATGTAATCGAGAGTCTAGAAAGGCTTCAATGACTTCTAGCGACTTTGCCAGTAACAACAGAATGTTTGCTTAATAAACGTGCTCCTCTTTTATAATTTAACAAAACACCAAATCATTAGCCAAAGGCAGATTTTTTGTTTTATTTACCAACGTCCTTTTCACAAGGATAGTGAAACAGGGGACCTAGCAATGCTGTGCAGTGCTTGATTTTTGCTTTCCAAAGAAAGTGGAGACAGAGAATGCTCTGCCCAGGGTATGACAGCCAGCCCTCATTTATTCTCCCTGTCTGCAAAGACCTGTTATCAATTCTTGCAGGCAGCACTGGCCCACTGTCCATGAATAATGCTTCTGCTTCGAGGCAATACTTATGAATTTTGTCTGTTAAGAGAGAAAAGGAGCACATTGCTTCCAAAGCATTTAAGCCATGGAGTAATGTAGGTTTGACTAGTTCCTGCTCTGTCACAGCAACATTCTAGTTGATGAAATCTAGGACTCAGTCGTTCATTTATTCATTAGACATACATCAAACATTTACTAGGCACCTAAATCTCTAGCACTAAAAATCATAGTGGTTGATGATTCATGACCCTTGTTGTATTATTAGAAATACCCAAAGAACTCTAAAATATGTGCAGACCCCATCCCAGCCAATTATATTAGAATATGTAGGGTGGAGCTCAATCATCTGCATTTTTAAAAATTCTGCAGGTGGTATAAATATGAAGCCGAGGCTGTAATCTATAGGGATAGCTCCCTGGGTTAAGGGTTCCCAAGCAATACATAACAATCTTTTTATAAAAGCCTGTATACTCATGAAGGGGCAGAGCTATAGACAGGCAATTAGATTCAGTAGGATCAGTGCTATGATGGAAAACACAAGGGGTTCCACCAGAGGAACATTTCACTTAGTCTGTGTACATGTGTGGGAGGTGAAGGGTGGATCAGAATGCTGGGGTAGGCATCTCAGGGACTTGGCTCTGGATCAGGAACTCTAAAATCAATTTCAATGATCCCACTTTGCACTGTTGAAGCTGACATTTCCCCAACACTGACCCTTCTTGGGTGTTATGCACACTAGGGCCAAGTGTGCTGCCTGGCTAAGAGGAATCAGTTCGGCCATCCCCTGGGATTACATCCTGCTGTCTCCTGGTGGGCTTCCCATGGATTCCTTCTTTCCCAGCTTTACCACTCAGCAGATGCTGGGTCTTGTGTCTCAGGCAGTGAATCCTAACCCCCAGCTGGGGACAGACACCAAGATAAGTTCTCTTGCTGATGCACTGTCCTTTGGAGATGAGGAAATTATTCAACAGAGAACAAAGCTGGTTTTGATTTAGGTAGGCTTGAGTCCAAATGGCTTATTAGGCTTATCTGCATGTGTATATGTGCATTAATCATAGGGAGAACTCTTTTGCTCATGCAATTATAATGACATACTTCTTCAATGGCCTCTCAAACAACAACTAAATGGCCTCCAGGACATTGCTGGCACAGTACTGCCCTGTTCTGGCACTAGAAGGAAGTGTTGAGATGGAAATATTATGCTACCAGGAATAACAGATCTTAGGATGAATTGCTAACTTCAAACAAGAAAAGATTCAAGAAGTTTGCCCTCACAAGAGTGGCCTCTTTCTGGAAACCATATTTAGGACTGGATCTTGTTTTGGGGAATCAGGGAATTCCCCAGGAAGGCAAACCCCTGAGAATAGAGATACATGATCCCTATCAAAGTGTTTATAAGCAATTCTGCACTTCAACTTAGATGTTGCAGGTGTGAACTTTTCCTGATTTAATAAATGCATTTCCAAATTTTTAGTTGATTTTCTTAATTGAAAGTGACCTACATGTGTTAGATGCATAGCTTGATAAGTATTTTATCTTATTTATATATTGGGAAATTATATACTCTAACTTGTATTTTTAAACATTTTTAAGAACATTAAAGATTTTGTGTTATGTTATTGGAAAAAAAGTAGGTCACACTACAATATTATAAATATAATGCTAGGGCATGGATGAAAATGGGAGCCAGCAGGACCTGTGTATAATTAAGAAAAGGCAGATTCCATAGAGAGATGGGCACTGGTTCAGGTCTCAGATCCACAAGCTGATGCTTAAGGCATGAGACAGATCAAAGGCCTGGAAATCTAGATATTAGACATACATGGCCGGAAGAGAGAGAAAGATCTGTAAATAAGTGGGGGTGAACATTTAGATTTTGGTAGTGAAGACACTGGAAAGTCAGATAGACCTAATTAGAATAAGATATATTCCATGCTTGTATAATTACATCAAAAAGGATTCTACTAACTAAAAGTACTAAAATATTTTCTCTTGTTATTTCTATTGTTCTCATGGAAAACTATAAAACAAATAAAAAGAACCAATAAAAAGTCAATAACAAAAAATGATAATAAAAAAAAGAGTCAGATAGAAAAAAGTTAAGTTTAGGAGCAAATTTTGACAATGTATATCCAGATGGAACATTTTCATCATCCTGTAAAGTGTCTTAGGGCCATGGTGGTCATAAATCTATGCTGAAAATATTAGCCATATATGGATAATCCTGTTGTTAAGAATTAATGTAGGGCTACAACACATTCCTGGCAGCAATTTCACTCTTAAATGATAAACAACTGATTTAAGCATCTCTCACTATACAGAATAAACATGCTTCCTAAAAGTTGCCACTAAAATGATTTTCTGAGTATAAAATATTTTTTCTCACTGAAAATTTAAGAATCTGAGCTGGGGTTGTGGCTCAGTGGTACAGCGCTTGCCTAGCATGTGTGAGGCACGGGGTTCAATCCTCGGCACCACATAAAAAAATTAATAAATAAAATAAAATTAAAAAGAAAATTTATGAATATATTCCTTTAAAATACATACACTATGATAGAGGAGAGTCACATTTAACAGAAGTTTGGGAAGATGGCCCAGATGTGGCAGCCTAATTTTTATATCTTCCCAAATCCTTATAAAGACATAACTACTTGGTAAAACTAAAATATGCCATTAAACAGGTGTTGAAGTAGCTGATTACATTCAATAATGCAGGAGATACCGCAAATAGCCCCGAGGTCTGTGTAGCTGGTGTCCATGTGAAAGAGAAGCAAGGGGACAGAGAAAGGACTAGAAGGGCAGGGACTTGCTGATCCCTATGAAGTCTCCACACTGGTTACTCCCATTTTCTCACCTAAGGGATGGAACTTTAGTTGAGTCTCTGGACCCAACAGTCAGTTTTTAGGAACACAGAAGGATATGTTGAATCACTCACTGTCTACATTTGTTAAGAGCCATGCTAAATCATGAAAATCCACGATACTGGAGACTACGATCCAGCAACCCATGTTCTTGAAAATTAGGTTGTAAAGTAAAAAGGATGGGGAAGGAGCTTGTATGTTGAAAGGTGTAGACATCAAATTAAAAAGTGAGCACAAAGAAACTAAGTGTAGTGTCTTAGGATCCACTCTTGGCTATTAAACTATGAAGAAATGCAAGAAAGATGACCATAAAAAGTCAGGATAGTAGTTACCTTTGGAGGGCAGATAGGGGTTATGGCTGAGATGGGGCATGTGGAGGAACTTCTGGGGTGGCTGGCAAAGTTCCCTTTGTTAATCTTTGGTGATCCTTACTTTTGTTTTATGTGGCTCTGTGTTCTGTGCTGTATTTTACAATAAAGGTAAAAAGATAAAACAATCTAAAAAATGTCAAAATACTCTAAAATATGCTTGTGCTTTATTTTACAAAAAAGGTGAAATGCTTAAGAATAATATCTGTTGACAATCTAATCTCAAAATAAAAATATTATTCTACCTACTTGATGTGGCACTGTAGTGGCCTCTTAACAGATAGGCCTGTGTCTCATTTCCATGGAAGGGTTGTGGGGGTGAGGACTCTTCCTACTCCTAATTTTCTCTAATGCCATTTCACTTTCAGCTCAGTGAAATTAATCTATTGTTCTTATGGAAAACTAGAAACAATTGTGTTTATTACCATGAGTAGTGTGTTAATGAGCTATTATGGTAATTAAAGTGTTTCAGAAATAAAGTTATCCCCTCTACCTCAGGGCTGGGAAGCTCCATGGAAACCATCTACAGGTTTGCTTCCTTTGGATGCCTTCTTGGTCCTTGGAGGCCAATGAAGGCCTAATCTCTTCTCAACAGATGCTAATTGATGGAGAAGGAGTTGCCTGTTGAATTTAAGCCAGGATAAACCAGCCAAGAAAAGAGCTAGTATGGATGGTAAGGATGGAGGGAGCTGGCTACGGAATCACAGGTGAAATGAAGCCATGAGATTATAAGTCAATCCTTCCATTCTCCTCAGATGTGGCTGTGGGTGGGTAAAGCAAGAAGTCAATGCAACAGATTGTAGAGATCAGGTGATTCTGTCCCTATTTCTTTACTTTTGTCCACTTCTGCTCCTCCAATTTGAAATGGAACAGTGTATTAAGTGAGGGGTAGTGGCCCTGGGATGGTACCTGGATGATTTTCCTTTCTTATGTTTGTTGCTAAGTTCACTGACAACATACCTTGGCCAGTGTAGATAGATGTCTGTACCATCAACCATGCCTCAAAGTGAAAAAGCAGACTGGAAAGAAGCAGAAAGATTTTCTCTCTCTGATCACCAAAATTTTAATACTTTTTCCAGCTGACAGCCAGTGAAAGTCAAATTTTATTAGCTGCCTATTGAAAACATGAACATAAACAAGACAATTGCTACACCACTTTGTCCACCTTCTACATCTTTCTTATCTCTATGCTGATGACCATGTAAGTCTTACCAAAGCTAGGTCTCTGCTCCCCCAATGTCTCCTCAATCCATTCCTACCATCTAAATATTCTTAAAGGTCTGGTTTGGATTTTAAGTAATCTTATTTGTGGCCCATTTTCCCAGGACACTTGTCTTCTCCTTGACTAGAGACCATATTTTATTGCCCTGTGATTCCCTGGCATATAGACCCTCAAAACATGTTTATTGCTTATTTGACTAATTTTACTCATATTCATTACATGATATAGCATGTAATCTTTGGAACAAAAATATTTCAAGGGAGAATGTAGTTCACTCTAATCTAACCCCTTAGATTGTAAGTTACCTGAGAATAGGGGCTTAAGTATTGAATACTGCATCACCAACATCTAGAAGAGTACTTGGTCTATGATAAACACTCAGCTAACATTGGTCTCATGAATGAATAAGTAATTTATGGAGTTATCTTAAGGTATAAAAGAGGTGGTTTTTCCAAACCAAACCAAAGACAAGCAAACACTGATAAGTGAGAATGATGTTCTGCAATTCAGAAATGTTATCAGCAAACACCTGAAAAACAAGGCACCACAAAAGTGAATGACAAGTATTCAGATGTTGCAGTGAGTATGCATCCAACAATACAGTAGCACCCAAGACAAATCCATCGAAAGGTATCCTCGAATCCTTCCATCTACCTGATTTCATCTTGTTCCCAAACTAGCCCAACCCTCTGGGCTTCTCTCTTATATTCTGAACACAGCCTGATCATTCCTGCCTCTTGGACTTTGGTGATGCAATCTTACATTCACAGAAGCTCCGCTCTCCCAAAGTCATATGGCTAATTTAGAATCCCTCCCTAGGTTGGCCTTTTCCATACTGTGTTCCCTTGGTAAAGACTCTATTCTTTTGGAATTTAGGGATATCTCACTGTAATTGCTAACTAGAAAAATGAATATCCCAGGACCTGCCATGATCTAAACAAATATGTGCTATCTTGAAATTACCCTCTTCCTGCCCCACATTAATTTATTATGACCTGATGAATTATAGTATAAACTGCTTTGATGTAGGAATAGTGTTCAGTATTCTCTTTGTTCCAAAGCACCTAATAGAATAAGGCTATAATAAATGATTATATATATCTGTTAAGTTATATCTAAGGAATTTCTTCTTAAAAATAAATAAATAAATAAAAATTATCCAAAAAGCAAGAGAAGTTAACTTTTCCAGGCTCACTAATTTTTAACAGAATAGATACTTATGGTTCTCTTCGAGTTTACTTGCCATGATGGTGGTGGGTAGAGTTTGGGGGGAGCAGGGGTGAGAAGAAGATCATATTTTTCTTCATTTTATAAGAAAAGAACTAGATGTTCTTCATGTCCACAAAGGATAGAAACATGATAGCACAAGCTTAACAAGTACTCAGAAAATTTTTGTAAATATAGGGATGAATTTTCAACTGGATAAGTGACTAAACACAGAAATAGGTTACTTAAAGGAGATTGTTAAAAACAGTGCACAAAACCATGTACTTTGGGTGGTTTAAGGCTTTGTAGGAACAATTACTGTCCTGAGGTTCCTGCGGTACCTGGTGAACAGTCATATTTAAGTTAGAAAAAGATTCTTACCTTTTATGCTACTTGCACATAAAAATAATAAGGATTTCAAGCAGATATTGAGAAATACAGATTAAGTTGCAGGTTTTAGAAGATACAAAGTTAAATAAAAATCAAGGAAAAGGCACCAATGCAGAGGAAATTGTTCTGGCTTTATCTTTTATTGATTTGTAGCCATGAATCTGGCATAAATACTCATGTTTAGTAGAAAATGTGCTGAATATAGATTCTTAAAACAGGGATTCACATCCTAGTAACTAGTGATGAGACTCTGATTCTTTAACTTCTTTGAATCCCATTAATAAGATATGAATGTTTCTCTACCTACGCTTTTGTAATCAAATAATATAATGACTATGAATATATTTGATAAATTAGCATCTGCTATTACTGCAATATATTATTATGAGAAGGATTAAGCAGGAAGAAGTGAGATGGTGATAATAGTATTATTTCGTTTTTACTTATATATTATCTATATTACTTTTCACAACAGCACACTTGCTTATTATTTGCTCAGTAGTTGTTGAGAACCAGGGGTTTAAAAATGAACAAAACTGATTGCTATAGTTTGAATCTTAAATGTTCCCCTAAGACCTATGTATTGAAGACTTGGACACCAGCCTGTGGCACTTTTGGGAGATGGTAGAACCTTTAGGATGTGGGATCCAGTGAAAAAAGTTAGGTCATTGGGAATATAACCTTGAAGGGGATTTTTGAACTGCAGCCCTTTCCTGTCTTTCTTTCCTTCCTAGCTACCATGAGGTAAGCATCTTGCTCCAGTGCATACTCCCTGACAGGATGTATGGCTTTGCCAAAGACCCAAACATTTTCTCTTTATAAACTGATTGTTTCAGGCATTTTGTCATAGGGATAGAAAGCTTATTAACAGGACAAAAAATACCCCTGCCATCATTTTTAAAGGAAAACAACCTCCTGTTTCAAATAAGTGTATATTTTTGTCTCAATATAGTCAACATTTATTGAGTGCCTGGTAAATGACATGCTGCATAAATGATTTTACATTTTAAGCTTTAGGAGCTTCAAGTAGTGCCTGACAATGGAACAGCCAGTTGTTCTAGAGCTAGAGGGACAAATTAGGATAGTTAGTAAAAATTACATAGTCAAATCAATAGAAATGGATTCATGATTCAGACAAGATGGCAGCCAAGTAGATTTCTCCATCGATTGTCTCCTCACAAACGTACCAATTTGATCAGTTACTCAAATGAAATAGCTTCATAAAAGCTAAGTAAATCAAGTGAGAAACCAGATTGCCTGATTTTAAAATTAAAAAAAAAAAAAAGAAGTGACATACTAAAGAAAGCAAGAAGGAAAGAAGCTTCTTGCCTTAGTTCTCCAACACCAAGCACCCAGCATGCAGAAAGACACACATATCTGGCAAAGGGGAGAGAATTAAATCTAAGCCTTAGACTTGAAACATGGTACCAGACCTACCACAGTAAAATCAAGTGCTGGGCAAAGCCCCTTAATCCCTAATGCCAGGCCAATACAGTGGACCTAGCCAGTGGAACTGCCTGAGGCCATATGGGTGACTGCTTCCCAGACCCCTGTGCTCTGGTGGCTGAGCACGGAGCAAGACTCGATCTACTAGGGAGCAGGTCAAAAAGCTTTCATAGGGCTTTGTCTTAAGAGCTCAGACCTAGCCTGTTGCAGTGAACCTCAACATCTGGTAGAAACTGAAGACCCTCTAAGCAGGCCAGATGGAGCCTCTATGGTATCAGATGGAGACCTGTGCACTGGTGGGACACACTCAAGTTTGGTTTGCTACATTGGATATCATGTTTTCAACATATGAGATTTTTTGGGGGACACTTCATATTCAAACCATAACATCTGACAAGGGGTTGATATTCAAGAGTGTATAAGGAACTCCAAACTTAGTCACACGAAGAAAAAAAAACAAAAACAAAAACAAAATCCCCCCCAAAAAAACAAACAAGCAAACCAAACAAGAAGACAAAACCAAGCAAACAACCCTATTAGAAATTGGGCAATAGACTTAAACATCTTTCAAAAGACATACAAATGAATAATGGTAGAATGAGTTAGACATTATTACCCTAAGTACATGTATGAAGACACAATTGTTGTAAAAATACTTTATGTAAAACCAGAAACTTGAAAAATTGTGCTCTTTATATGTAATTTGAAATGAATTGCACTCTGCAAACATGTATAAAAACAAATTAAAAAAAATAAATGACCATATAGTACCTAAAAAATGCTCAACATCACTAATCATCAGGGGAATGTAATTAAAAGCCAACATGAGGTATCACCTCATCCCAGTAATAATATCTATTATCAAAAAAGTTAAAGATAATAAGTGCTGATGAGGGTGTGGGGAAAAGAGAATGCTTGCACACTGATGGTGGAAATGCAAACTAGTATGGCTAGTATGAAAAACTAGTATGGAGGTTCCTCAAAACTCTAAAAATAGAACTACTATGTGATCCAGAAATCTAACTACTAGATGGTTATATCTCCAAAGGAAATGAAATCTGCCCAAGAGACACCTGAAATCCCATTTTCTTTTCTTTCTTTCATTTTTTTTTTTTTGGTACCGGGGATTGAACTCAGGGGCACTTGACCACTGGGCCACATCTCCAGTCCTTTTTTGTATTTTATTAGAGACAGGGTCTCATTGAGTTGCTAAGTGCCTCACCATTGCTGAGGCTGGCTTTGAACTTGCGATCCTCCTGCCTCAGCCTCCCAAGTGCTGGGATTACAGGCGTGCACCACCGCGCCCAGCTTGAAATCCCATTTTCAATACAGCACTTTTCTCAATAGCCAAGAAATGGAAATAACCTAAATGTCCATTAAATGATAAATAGATAAAGAAAATGTGGTATGAATCCTCAAGGGAACACTATCCATTTATCAACACAAATGAAATCCTGTTATTGTGACAATATAGATGGAACTGGAGATAATTATATGAAATGAAATAATCTAGGTACAGAAAGACAAGTACCACAAGATCTCATCCATGTGGGATCCAAAAATGTTGATCTCATAGCAGTTGAGAGTAGAATGGTGGCTATGAGAGACTGGTGAGAGTAGAAATGGGTAGGGGATGAAAGAGTTTCATTGATGTATACCGAATTACAATTAGAAAGAAGAAGCTCTTGTGTGTGGAACATGGTGGCACGTGCGTGTAATCCCTGTGGCTCAGGAGGCTGAGGCAGGAGGATTGGGAGTTCAAAGCCAGAAACTTAGAGAGGCCCTAAGCAACTTAGTGAGGCCCTGTCTCAAAATAAAAGATCAAAAGGGCTGGGGATGTAGCTCAGTGGTTAAGTGCTCAATCCCGAGCATCAAAATAAATAAATAAAGGAAAGAAAAGAAAAGAAAAGAAAAAGTTCTGGTAGTTATTGCACATGGGTAACTATAGATAATAATGTACATTTCAAAAACTAGAAGAAATGATTTAAATTTTTGTCATAAAAAAGTGAATAATGTTCGAGGAGATAGATATGTTTAATCTGATTTAAACATTACACATGTGTATATGTTTCAAAATATTATATGGCACCCCTTTATGTATAATTCTTATGGTTTATGTATCAGTTAAATAAAAAAAAAATAGATTCCGTTTCTACAACTCACACTTTAAAGTATTTGAGCTAAATCAGGATAAATTAAATTCATGGAATCTTTAATGACTATTTCCCAGTGATTTTTCCTTCAGCTTGAACAGAACTTATATGCACCTACATCATATGTGCTGTGCCTGGATGTGCCTCTGTACTCAGGTCCTGGTCAAGTGTTCCATCTAAATTTCTAAAATCCCAAAGCAATATCATAGAATCTTAGAATTAAAATGAATCTTAGAGGTTAAACTCTTCCAATTATTACTGGAGTCCTTTGTATGGTATGCCTGGAAAAAGTCTTAGCTTGACTACTTTTCATCATGTAGATATTGCTATCCAAAAGGGCATTCCATTCCTTTACTAGATGGGTCCAATGGTTAGTACATTTCCCCCATAATATTAAGACAAAATCTATATCCCTGAAATACATCTAATGCCTTAATTTTTTTTTTTTTTTTTTTTTTTTTTTTTGTACCAAGGATTGAACTCACGGGCACTCGACCACTGAGCCACATCCCCAGCCCTATTTTGTATTTTATTTAGAGACAAGGTATCACTGAGTGGCTTAGCGCCTCACTTTTGCTGAGGCTGGCTTTCAACTCATGATTCTCCTGTCTCAGCCTCCTGAGCCGCTGGGCTAATGCCTCAATTTTTTAAAAAACTCATTATTGTGCTTCATGAAAATTATATTCAACTGGAAAATGGCTTATATTTTTGGATTCGTATAATTGTATTTTTATAATTCAAAACAAAAATTCCATATAATGTATTTGCTTTTCTAACACTTGAAATTTTCATGGATGTGGTCTATGCTTTCTCTGACACCATGTGTTCATACATTATTCACTAATGTATTTGTTCTCAATATTTTGAGTTTTTAGTATGTGTCAAGCAATAGGTGTCAGGCAATAGATTGGTAGATTATGGAAAGTTCAAATTCCTATTTTTTTTTAGGTGGTGTTTACTTTCCACTTTATTTTTTGTTTGGTTTTATGATTTGCTTTGTTCTTGAAAGTATTTCTAACCCATATATAAACAGACAATTTTAGCAATTATCAACTCTTGGAAAATATTTTACATCAATTTCTTTTTTTGACCGTTCCTCCATTGTTAGAATGGAATGAGAACTTATGGATTTAACATGAACCAAAGAAAGGATAAAGGCTATGTAATTCTATTGTAAGTGATTTGTTAATATCATTAAATACCCGATAAATGTTCTAGTACCCCTTTGTATCACATAAACACCAATTCTAATGTGTTTGAATCCATATCCAAATACAGACTCCTCATTTTCATTGGTTGATGGACATTGTTTCTTTTGGCCTATATTCCCTTTTGTCTCTGTCTCTCCTTATTTCTGATTGTCTTGCTTTCTCTCTCTCTCTCTCTTTCTCCCCATTGTGATTTTCTTTTCCTTTTTTTAAATTTTTAAATTCTAAATTGTTATATGTGACAGCAGAATGCATTACATTTCATATTACACATATAGAGCACATTTTTACATATCTCTGGTTGTATACAAAGTATATTCACACCATTCGTGACTTCATACATGCACTTAGGGTAATGATATCCATCTCATTCTACCATCTTTTTTTTTTTTTTTTAGCCCTTGCCCCATTGCTTCCCCTCCTTCCCCATTGGCCTTTCTAGTGTTCCTCTAATCCTCCTATGCTCCCCATCCCAACCCCACTGCAAATCGTTCTCCTTATATCAGAGAAAACATTCGGCATTTGGATTTTTGGGATTGGCTAACTTCACTTAGCATTATATTCTCCAACTTCATTCATTTACCTGTGAATGCCATTATTTTATTCTCTTTTATTGCTGAATAATACTCCATTGTGTATATATACCACATTTTCTTTATCCACTCATTTACTGAAGGGCATCTAGGTTGGTTTCACAGTTTAGTACTGTGCTACTGTGAATTGTGCTGCTATAAACATTGATGTGGCTGTGAGAAGATACACAATCAATCAATCAATACATGAAAAAATATTCAGCATCTCTGGCAATTAGAGAAATGCAAATCAAAACTATTCTAAGATTTCATCTCACACCAGTCAGAATGGCAGCTATTAAGAACACAAACAACAATACATGTTGGTGAGGATGTGGGGAAAAAGGCACACTCATGCATTGCTGGTGGGACTGCAAAATGGTGTAGCCAATATGGAAAGCAGTATGAAGATTCCTTGGAAAACTGGGAATGGAACCACCTTATGACCCAGTCATCCCACTCCTTGGTCTATACCTAAAGGACTTAAAAACAGCATACTTCAGGGACACAGCCACATCAATGTTTATAGCAAATTCCTATTCTTTATTGTAGTGATTACATGTCAAACAGTGGGCTTTCTCTTGTACCCTTCTGCAGCGCCTTAGGGAATGAGATGATGCTCCATGTCTGAAGATCTTCCCTTCCCTTCCATGTCTTCACCAGACACATCTGTGAGATTTATAAGCAGAGGAATCAAATCCCTTGGCTAAGTATGGTAACCCCCTTTTGTGTGCAGGAGCTCTGGCCAGGAGTTGTGGAAAAGTGTGGTTCTATCAGAAAACCCTGGGTCCTAAGCAATGGATGCAAAAAGAAGGATCTTTTTGATAAGCTCTTAGTAAACCTGATGTGATTCCTCTGGAATACTGGTGCTGCCCTTGGCTCTTGTATGCCTGAGCACTGGGCTTCCTGGCCCTGCTGCCCACACAGCATCTCATGACTTGATCATGTTCGACCTTGCTGGCTATTTTTATGTAGTCTCTCCTTTTGTTGTCCATGTGCACATGCACAGTAGAGGGTAGCTCCTGAGGGCAAGCCTGGGGCCTAAAGTCATTTAGGTTTGCATCGTGGTCATATTCATTACTTATATTCCAGTTCATAGATGAAAACCCCCACAAAACTAAACACCAAAATTGGTTGGCTTCTGTAGTCAGCCTGTTCATGGTGGATGAGTTATCTAAAATTCACAGGAAGGCCTGTTTGGCATGTGATATAGGAAAGTACTGTAGTACTTCTGGTAGAAAAGATGCCCACAGTTGGCAATCAACATTAATTACATGCCATGAAAAATACAACTTTCTGACAAATATAACCTCTAAACTGGAACTTAAACATATTTCTGGTTTGAACTTTCGGATTTCAATTCAACTAGACTCAGTCATACTGGGTGTTTGACCAAAATTACCAGTTTGTTCAGTTAAAAAACAGAAACCAAGCCCTAAGACAATTATAACTGCTACTTAAGTTATATATGTCATTAAAGATTTCTAAGTCATTTTGATGCTTAAGATTTTTATGCTTTGAGTAAATATGTTGATTACTTTATTTGAGAGATTGAGTGATTAATAAAATAAATAGAAAATTACTTTTTTCATTATTTGGCAACATCTATACACAATAACAAGTGCAAGTCATTTGAAAATTGAATTTGTACAAAGAAGCAAAAGAATGAAAAATGGCAGTTGTTTAAGAATTTCAAATTATTTCTGGGGAAGATGTTATTCAGTTGTATCACTAACACCACCCTTACTCACAGGAAGTAAGAAATATATTTCCACATAGTTTGCATGACAAAATTAGAGGTGAAGACACAATTTCCTTATATAATTTAGACAAAAACAGCATTACTAATTTCATAATTAAGAATTCACTTCCACAGCATTTTGCATTAGGCATTATTCTAGGAGCTTTAATAAATATTCACTCATTTAATCTTCTCACTAACTACTCAGGAGTACTAATATCCTCTTTGTACAGATGAAGGAACTGAGGCACAGAGAAGTTAATGAAAATTATTATATAGCTAAAAATAGCAGAGCCAGAACCTATAAAACCATATTTGAAAAAGAAAGTTCAATGTACTCGAGAAAGTAAATTTAATATTTTTTCTTGATGTTTGAGCAGATAATGCTTTGGGCCCTAGGATCCCAAATGAAGCAATGTGAGGCAGAGTTTTACATAAACCAAGAGCATCACCATGCCATTGGAGTGGGGAGGGGGTTGTCTGCAGATCATAGATGTTAATGCCCAGAGTGAGAGAAGGGTGTCCTAGCCTTCTTTACCTCTTTCCTAGAATTTTCTAATCTTCCCTTCAGACTAGATCACACTACAAAACCCATCTTACTATATACACAATGGAATATTACTCAGAAATTGAAGAGAATAAAATAATGGCATTTGCAGGTAAATGGATGAAGTTGGAGAATATAATACCAAGTGAAGTTAGCCAATACCAAAAATCCAAATGCTGAATGTTTTCTCTGATATAAAGAGGTTGATTCACAGTGGGGTTGGGATGGGGAGCATAGGAGGATTAGAGGAACACTAGAAAGGCCAATGGGAGGGAGTCTAGGGAGGGGGCAATGAGGTAAAATTAAAAATATGGTAGAATGAGATGGATATCATTACCCAAAGTGTATGTATGAAGTAACAAATGATGTGAATATACTTTGTATACAACCAGAGATATATAAAAATATGCTCTATATGTGTATTATGAATTGTAATGCATTATGCTGTCATATGTAACAACTTAGAATTAAAAAAAAAAAACCACAATTTTACTGCGACTAAAGTAATTCATCCATGCTAAGACCAATCTTATTTTGTTCTGAAAATAAGTAAAATAAACACACAATGATTTATCATCATCTCCTTTCCTTAAAAAAATGACTCAATTACTCATTAAAGCATGTTCAAATTGACTCTGCCAAATACTTTATTATCAGACATATCAATATCTTGTATGGAGATATCTGCTCTTACCTGATTAAAGTAAAAAAGATGCTCGCTATTTTAGAGGGATAGGATAGAGAATCAGAGGATGGGAATGGGAGCTGGATGGAGAGGCTTTTTATTGTATGTTTCCTTACCTTCCCTCCACGTTTGATTGCTTACAGAGAGGAACTGAATTTTATCTATTTCTAGGGATGAACTCCTACCTTGCCAGAAATGCTTATAAACTGAGTAATTGGCAGGGGGTATACAGAGGCCTTAGGACAAGTCCTGATCTCCTTATAAGGTTACTTATGTGATGTTATAAACCTGTATACTCTTACAGTATTGCATAATTGACACTTTGTATACTTCTATCAGTCATATTGAGTGAATCACTGTATGAATTAGTTGGTGGTTGTTTCTAAGAACAACAGAACAATTCCTCATGATAGACTCTGAGCACACAGGAAGTTCCAGGTTATATAGCATTTCATGGGATTTTTTGAACTATGCTGATAGAAAATTTCTGCCATATCACAGAACATGTATTTGTACACAATCAACATGACTTATAGTCTCACACTGAAATATAAATTTCAATCCCAATCAATAGTTCCATGAAGTCTATAGAAATAATAAATTATTGCTGGAAGGAAACAAATTATCTGGGGAGCATCTAGTCATATTTGCATATAAAAACAAATCTACAAATGATTAAATGTTCAATGAATGAATAACTGAATTAGTAATAAATTATTTTTGATGACCTTAATCTGTACAACTCAGTGACATCACTGAGTGCCTAGGTAATTCTATTTCCATAGATGTACCTTTCTAGTTTCTTTCTTCATAAATACTCAGGAACAGTTTACTCCCTGGCTGACCAGGACCTGGCTGGCCTCATCCTAGAGCCAATGCCCTTTACTCATCATCATGCTTTATTGACTGTCATTTCTGATAAATGATCCTGTGACTATGTTTATTTATGATTTGTCTCCCTTGACAGAATACATACCCTATAATGATAAAGGCTTAGCCTGACTTAATACTCCCATAAGAGGAAATGCCAATTAAAAATAAGCTCATCATAGTTATTAAGGAACACACAATAAAAAGGCAACACAGTAAGGCAAGAATATGAATTGTGTTTGTGTGTGTGTGTGTGGGTAAATGTCTAGACCAAAGTTATCACTTTATATTAGTCTATTATAACAATAAGATTCCTCATGTAAGTCTTGTACTCACAAACCATTAAAAATTAATGGCAGCAGATACACACATCAGAAAGGGAAAGAAAATAAGAGTGATACAGAAAAACCACTCAACCACAAAGGTAAATAAATGAAAAATTATCTAAAAAAACAACAAGAAAACAATAAAATGGCAGAGGCCTTTAACTATTAATAACAATCTTGAATGTAAATGGATTATCTCCAATTAAAAGATAGAGTGGCTCACATGCACATCAGATAGAGCACTGATATCCAAGATATATAAAGAACTCAAAAAACTTAACACCAAAAAAAAAAAAAAAAAAAAAAAAAAAAACAACCCAATCAATAAATGGGCTAAGGAGCTGAACAGACACTTCTAGAAGATATACAATCGATCAACAAATATATGAAAAAATGTTCAACATCTCTAGCAGTTAGAGAAATGCAAATCAAAAGTACTCTAAGATTTCATCTCATACCAGTCAGAATAGCAGTTATCAAGAATACAAGCAATAGTAAGTGTTGGTGAGGATGTGGGGGGAAAAGGCATACTCATATATTGCTGGTGGCATTGCAAATTGGGGCAACCAATCTGCAAAGCAGTATGGAGATTCCTTGGAAAACTTGGAATGGAACCACCATTTGACCCAGCTATCACACTCCTTGGCCTATGCCCACAGGACTTAAAATCAGCATACTATAGTAACACAGCCACATCAATGTTTATAGCAGCTCAATTCACAATAGTTAAACTGTGGAACCAATTTAGATGCCCTTTAATAGATGAATGGATAAAGAAACTGTGATATATATACACAATGGAATTTTACTCAGCATTAAAAGAGAATAAAATTATGGTGTTTGCAGGCAAATGGATGGAGTTGGAGAATATAATGCTAAACAAATTAAGGCAATCCCCAAAATACCAAAGGCCGGATGTTCCTCTGATTTGTAGATGCTGATCCATAATGGGCAGGGGTTGGGGGTATGGGGAAAATGTAGGAACTTTGATTGGGCAAAGGCAAGGGAGGGGAAGAGGAGGGGTATTCAGGCAGGAAAGATGGTGGAATGAGATGGACATCATTACACCAGGTACATGTATGACTGCACATATGGTGTGATGCTATATCATATACAACCAGAGAAATGAAAAGTTGTGCTGCAATTGTGTGCAATGAATCGAAATGCATTCTGCAAATAAACAAAAATCTAACAACAAGTCCAAACCATATGCTGCCTACAAAAGACTCACTTCACCTACAAGGACACACACATAAAAATAAAAGTGAAGGGATAGAAAAAAAGATATGCCATGCAAATGGAAACCCAAACCAAGTAAGAATAGCTATTTTAACCATATCAAACAGACTAAATAAAAAACTAATAGGCAGTGAAGGCCATTGTAAAATAAAAGGGTCAATCCAGAAAAAAAGATAAAATAATTATAAATATATATATGAATCTAACATTGAAGCACTTAAATATACAAAGCAAATAAAAATAGATATAAAGGGAGAAAAATACTGCAATACAGTAAGTAGACTTCAACACTCCTCTCACAGCCATAGCCAGATCTTCCAGGAAAAAAAAAAAATCAACAAAGAAATAGGGAACTTAAAATGTACTCTTAGTCTAAACGAACGGGATACTTAAGTCAACATTCTACTGAATACCCATTATTCTCTACTTCACATGGAAAACTACCGAGAATAGATCATATTTTAGGGCACAAGACAAATCTTGAACTTAAGAACATTGAAATCATACCAACTAACTCTTCTGACTACAATGATATAAAAGTGGAATCAATAACAAGAAGTTCAGAAAGTTTGTAAACACATAAAAATTAAAGACTATTGTCCTGAATAATTAATTCATCAATGAAAAAATTTAAAAATTCTTGGAGACAAATGGAAATAATCATTCCCAAACCTATGGAATATATCAAAAGAAATCCCAGAAAGGAACAATACTGCAATAAAACTCTAAATCACCAAAGATCTCAAACAATCTAACACTGCACCTCAAGAAACTAGAAAACAAGAACAAATTCAACCCCAAATTAGTAAAAGGATAAAAAAAGTGAAAGATAGAACAAAAAGAATTGAAATAGAGACTAAAAAACCCCACAAAATATCAATGAGTTGGATTTCTTAAAAGATATACAAAATGGACATTTAGCTAGATAAGAAAAAAAGATTCCAAAATGAGAGATTATAAACTACATTACAACCAACATCACAGAATGACAAAGAATCATAAGAATTATAAATAATTACATGCCAATAAATTAGTAACCCAGAAAAAATGAATACTATCCTAAACACAAACAATCTGTCAAGATTGAATCATGAAGAGGAAATCTGGACAGATAACAAATGAGGAAACTGAATCAGTAATAAAGTCTCCTATTAAAGATAAATCCAGTCTTCACTGAATTTTTCAAAATATTTAAATAACAATACCAATTCTTCTCAAAGTATTACTTCCAAACTCATCCTATGAGGCTGGTATCACTATAAACCAAATTAAAAATTCAAAGGAAAGTACCACCAACAGACTAGATCATTTGGAAGATAGAACATCAGGCAATGAAAACAAAATATATAATCTCAAAAACAAAGCTGACCACACAGAGAAGATGGAAATAAACTGTGAACAGAACTTCCAAGAATTATGGGATAACATGAAAAGACAAATTTAAGATTTATTGGGATAGAGGAAGGCACAGAGATACAAACCAAAGGAATACACAATCTTTTCAATGAAATAATATTAGCAAATTTCCAAAAACTGAAGAATAAAATGGAATCAAATATAAGAGGCTTATAGGACCCCAAATGCACAAAATTACTATAGATCCACACCAAGGCACATTATAGTGAGAATTACTAACATACATAATAAGGATAGAATTTTAAACACTGCAAGAGAAAAGTATTAGATTACATATAGGGGAAACCAATTCGTATTTCAGCTGATTTTTCGACCTAGACCCTCAAACTAAGAGGTCCTGGAAAAATATATACCAAGCTCTGAAAGAAAATGGATGCCAACCAAGAATTTTATATCCAACAAAATTAAGCTTCAGTTTTGAAGATGAACTAAAAACCTTCCATGATTTAAAAAAAAAAAAAAAAACAGTTAATAGAATTCACAACTAGAAAGCCTGGACTACAGAACATTCTCAGCAAATTATTCCATGAGAATGAAATGAAAAAAAAAAAAAAAAAAAAACCAAAGTGAAAACCAGCAAAGGAAGAAACTACACTAAAGGAAAAGACAATCAAAGGAGAATATAAGTCAAATTAAAAAACAGAAATAAGTCAAAATGAATGGGAATATAAATCATATCTCAGTAATAGACCTGAATGTTAATGACCTAAACTAGTCAATCAAAAGCCATAAACTGGCAGATTGGATTAAAGAAGAAGACCCAACAATATGCTGTTTCCAAGAGACTCACCTCACAGGCAAATACATCCACAGACTGAAGATGAAAGGATGGGAAAAAACATACCACTCACATGAACTGTGTAAACAAGCAGGGGTTTCTATCCTCGTATCAGCTAAAGTGGACTTCAAGCCAAAGTTAGAAGAAATAAAGAAGGACACTTATATTGCTTAAAAGAATTACACATCAATAAGACATAACAATCATAAATATTTATACCCCGAACAATGGATCATCTATGTACATTAAACAAACCTTTCTCAATTTCAAGAATCAAGTAGATGACAACACAATAATACTGGGTGACTTTAACAAACCTCTTTCACTATTGGACAGATTATCATTATAATTCTACATGGAGAACAATTGAAAGCATTTCCTCTAAAAACTGGAACAAAACAAGGATGCCCTTTTCTCCCACTTCTATTCAACAATGTCCATGAAACTCTAGCCAGAGCAATTAGACTGGAGAAAGAAATCAAAGGGATATGAAAAGGAAAAGGAGAAATCAAACTTTCACTATTTGCTGATGACATGATTCTATATTTAGAAGATCCAAAAAATTTCACCAGAAAAAAATTTGAGAACTCATAAATGAATTCAGCAAAGTAGCAGGATATAAAATCAACACCCATAAATCAATTGTGTTCCTGTACACAAATGATGAATCACCTGAAAGAGAAATTAGGAAAACTACCTCATTCATAATACCCACAAAAATAAAACAATACTTGGGAATTAATCTAACAAAAGAGGTGAAAGACCTATACAATGAAAACTACAGAACACTAAAGAAAGACATTGAAAAAACCCTTAGAAGATTAAAAGATTTCCCATGTTTCTGAATAGGCAGAATTAATATTGTCAAAATGGCCATACTACAAAAAGCATTATACAGATTTCATGCAATTCCTATTAAAATCCAATGACATTCCTCATAGAACTAGAGGAAGCAATCATGAAATTCATTTGGAAAAATAAGAGACCCAGAATAGCCAAAGCAATCCTTAGCAAGAAGAGTAAAGCAGGAGGCATCACAATACCAGGCCTTAAACAAAGCTATAGTAACAAAATCAGCATGATATTTACACCAAAATAGACATGTAGACCAATAGGACAGAATAGAAGACACAGAGACAAATCCACATAAATACAGCTATCCCATAACTACACAAAGGTGCCAAAAACATACTTTGGAGAAAAAGACAGCCTCTTCAACAAATGGTACTGGAAAACTGGAAATCCATATGCAGAGAAATGAAATTAAACTACTATCTCTCACTGTGAACAAAGTTCAACTGAAAGAAGATAAAGGACTTAGGAATTAGACCAGAGACCTTCCCATCTAATAGAAGAAAAAAGTAGGCCCAAATCTTCAATATGTCAGATTAGTTACTGACTTCCCTAACCAGACCCCTAAAGCACAAGAAATAAAATCAAGAATTAATAAATGGGATGGATTCAAACTAAAAAGCTTCTTCTCAGAAGAGGAAACAATCAATAACATAAAGAAAGTGCCCACAGAGGGGAAGAACATCTTTACTACATGCACATCAGATAAAGCACTAATCTCCAGGATATATAAAGAACACAAGAATACAAGCAATAATAAGTGTTGGTGATGATATGGAGAAAAAGGGACACTCATACATTGCTGGTGGCACTGCAAATTGGGGCAACCACTTTGGGAAGCAATGTTGAGATTCCTCAGAAAACTTGGAATGGAACCACCATTTGACCCAGCTATCACAGTCCTCCGTCCCAAAGGACTTAAAATTAGCATACTATAGTGATACAACCACATCAAAGTTCATAGCAGCTCAATTCACAATAGCTAAACTGTGGAACCAATCTAGATGCCCTTCAACAGATGAATGGATAAAGAAGTTGAGGTACATATACACAATGTAATACTACTCAGCATTAAAAGAGAATAAAATTATGGTGTTTGCAGCTAAAGAATGGAGTTGGAGAATATCATACTAAGCAATGTAAGGCAATCCCCAAAAAACAAAGTCCAATGTTCTCTTTGATAAGTGGATGCTGACCTATAATGTGGGGGAGGGCATGGATAGAATGAAGGAATATTGATTGGGAAAGGAGAGGAAGGGTATGAGAGGGGGTATGGTGGAATGAGATGAACATCATGACCCTAGGTACATGTATGACTGCACATGTGGTGTGACTCGTGTACAACTGGAGAAATAAAAAGTTGTGCTGCAATTGTGTACAATGAATCAAAATGCATCCTGCTTTCATGTATAACTAATTAGAACAACAACAATAAAAAGAAAAAGCCAATCCCCCCAAACCAAAAGCTGAATGTTTTCTCTGATAAGCGGATGTTAATTCCCAATTAGGTGGGGAGACTAGGGAAAAATAGAGGTACTGTGGATTAGGCAAAGGGGAATGAAGGGAGGGGAGGGGATTTGCAGGTACGAAATATAGTAGAATGAATTGGACATTTATTACCCTATGTATATATATTACACAACTGGTGTGATTCTACATTATGTACAACCAGAAGGGTGAGAAGCTATACTCCATTTATGTATGATGTGTCAAAATGCACTCTATTGTCATGTGTAAGTAATTAGAACAAATTTAAAAAGGTAAAAAAAAACTACACAAAGATAACAAGAAGTACAGACCCATACCACTGAAGAATACAGATGCAAAAATCATCAATAAAATCCTAGCCAACCAATTTCAACCACACATCAAAAAGATCATCCACTACCATGATCAAATGAGATTCATCTCAGGGAAGGAAGAATGGTTCAATATGCACAAATCAATAAATAGGATTCATTGCATTAACATAATTAATGACAAAGTCAAATGATAATTTCTTTAGATGCAGAAAAAGTATTTTACAAAATCCAACATCTTGTCTTAAGGGGAAAAAATCAAATTAGGTTAGAAGGGATGATTTCTACACTGAAAACTAAAGCATTAATTAAAACACCTAAAGTGAAATAAATGAAAGACATTCTATGTTCACAGATTGCAATGATATTGTAGAAATATCCATGCTATGTCTTCTTTGGTGTAGACACCAAAGTGACCTACAGATTCAATAAGATTTCTGTCAGAATACCAACGGGATTATTCACAGAAATTGAAAAAAAATCTAGGAGTTTGTATAGAACCACACACACATACACAAATCTCAGAAAGACAAATCTTCAACAAACAGAACAAAGCCAGAGACATCACAGTACTTACTTCAAAATATACTACAAAGGTGAATAGGGAAAATAGTGACTACCAGAGAGGGGAAGGTATTGGAGATGGGGAAACAAAGTTTGGTCAAGAAGTACAATGTTACGATTAGTAATAAGTTTTGATGTTCTACTGCACAGTATGGAGACTCTAGTTAACACTAAGTATTATACAAAATACTTAAAAGGTAGTATTTTGAATGCTTTCACCACAAAGATATGGTACATTTATTAGTACAGATATACCAATCACTGATTTTTATCATTACATAATGTGTACATGTATTGAAGCATCATGTAGAACCCTAGATATATATAATATAAATTTTATATATGTATATAAAAGTATGTATTGATTAAAAAGAAAATGAAGATACTTAATTCTTTGTTATAGACTGAATTCTGTCTCTCCCCATCTCCAAATTCATAGAAGAAAGCCCTAATTCCAATGTGACTGTATGTGGAGACAGGGCTTTTAAGAAGGCAGTTGAAGTTAAGTGAGGTCATAATAGTGGACCCCTGATATGGCAGGACTGGTTTTCTTGTAAGAACAGGAGGAGATACTAACTGCAAAACTATTTCCTTTCATAAAGATATGAGAGGTTTATTCTTTGTACAAAGCCAATCAAACACACCTGGTTACCTCAATTTTTAAGTGAGTTTAGGATGGGCTCTGTGAAGATGGTGCTATATCCTCTTAAGAACAAGTTCTTGTCCATCTTCAGAACATGTATATAACAAGTTATGCTTCCTTGGCTATATGGAAGGGTGAAATTTCTTTATGTCTTTTCAGTCTCTTAGTGGATTGCCTGTATTGCGCATTACCTTCTAGTGTAATGCTTATTCAATAATAAAACTTTTTCTCTTCTATCTTTATGCAGAAGTTTTCTGGGTTAGGAGTAAATTTCGTTTTTTTTTTTTTTTTTTTTTTTTTTTTTTTTTTTTGTGGTACCGGGGATTGAACTCAGGGGCACTTGACCACTCGGTCACATCCCCAGCCCTTTTTTGTATTTTATTTAGAGACAGGGTCTCACTGAGTTGCTAAGTGCCTCGCCATTGCTGAGGCTGGCTTTGAACTCGCGATCCTCCTGCCTCAGCCTCCCAAAGTGCTGGGATTACAGGCGTGCGCCACCGCGCCCGGCTTAAATTTCGTTTTTAATTATATTTATCCAACACTTCCCAGTACCAGGTCAAATATTAGGCAACATGCAAACATCTGTTGAATTAATATCTATGGTTCCTTATCTGTTATTACTGCAACTACACAAATAATAAGGAGTTCTATTAGAGTTTATTACATTTTAATTCTGATGCTCACATTAGATAACCAATTGTAGGCTATGATGAAGATTAAATATTTCATACTAAAAGGGTTTTACTCAGGTGCTTATAGAATCATTTTAAATATTTGGAGAAATTAGATTTCTTTGATTATTGGTAAAAGGTCATACACCCTAAAGACCAGTCTCAGCTGAAAATGTCTCATGATCCTTATTGAGTCACTAGGGGCCCAAGCAGAATGTCACAGTATTATGTATTATGGAAATCTGGACCATAAAGTTTACCTAGTATTTACTAACCTTGCCATCTTAATAAACTGCAATAGGTACCTGCTAATTTCCAAATTGGCTTAACATGAAACAAAAGAAACTGGAAATTCTTTTCCATTTCCAGTTTATCTGGTCTATTCTTGAATTTCTTCATAGTGGCTTTTCTTTCAACACAATTTTCTTTTTTAAATGACGTAGGACATGGCACTTATAGTTTTGCTGTTTAATTTGGTTCTGCATTGGGGGTTATGGTTGCTAAGGGGGATGCGCTATCAAGTTACTTTGTCTTTTCAGTAAAAGGGAATTCAAGGTGTTTACAAACCAAAGGAATGAAATGACTTCAAGTAGAAAATAAAATGAAATGAGGCATAACTGTATACTACAAGATAGCAATGCAATTTAGAGCTGGAATGGGTCTAGTATGTACTCAATCTATCACAAACACATTTTACATTATAAACATGTATTGGAAGCAAACAGTCAAGCTTTTTGCTGTGATTTATGTTTTGGATTTTTTGTTTGTTTGTTTAAATTTGTTCTTGCCGTCTCTCTGCAGCCACAGGCCAAAACATTCACTCTCCAGGAGAGCCCTAGCCAGGGGAAAGTTAGGTGTGTCTCTCAGAGGAGGCAGAATAAGGTGAAAGCAAAATGCACAAAACAGAACAGGCATTACTCACAGGTCCTGCAGAGGTTTGGGTGCCAAAGAAAGCCTAGAAGTGACAGGATGTTCAGCCTGGGAGTGTGCAGAAGATTCACCCTTTATTAAGGTCTGATGCTTTAATCCCTTAGACTCTCCCACATGGGGTGTGGATTGGCTAGTTTAAAGTGAGCCCCATGAAGAGGGGGGATGTGTTTATGGGACTCTGGTGTTGACTATTAGGTTTCATTGTGGTCAGCTGCTGCAGGTTGTGTTGGGTTTGAGTCTATGGGATAAGGAACGGAGGGGTTGTATCCCAAATGGCCACTCAGGAGGAAAAATTTTAACTAGACCAAAGGTGATAGGGTACAGCTGGGTTTGAAACAACTTGAATCAGGCCTAAAAATGGATGCCAAGACAGTAAATATATTTAATACATTTATGACACTTTCCCATAGAACCTGGGTTTTAAATTATTTACATAATATTGCACATGAACAAAAACTATATTGAAAACAATCCCTTTTTTATATTACTAGGCAGGAATCAAGTTTTTAGGTTCTTACATGTATAAAGGCAATGCCATTGAAGTGGGATACTGGGGACTGAACCCAGGATGTTCTATCACTAAGCTGCATCCCTAACCCTTTTAAATTTTAAGATAGGGTCTCAATAAGTTTGTTAGGCTGGCCTCCTTGCAAGCCTCCTGCCTCAGCCTCCCCAGTTGTTGGGATTTTAGGTCTGCACCACCACACCCCCTCACTAAGGTAATGTCATTTTAAGTAAAAGTTATGAGGAAAAATGTGAGGGCAATACATACAGGCCTGAACCTTGACTTTGGCAAGCATGGAAGTCTTTATAGTTTTCTTTCCTAAAAGCCCTTCTTTATTCTAGCTTCACCTTTTGTTTTTGCTTGTTTTAGTGCAGTCTTCATGAGGATCTTCTTCTGAGGCTGTAAAACAGATGCTTTCATTTGGAAAAGAACATTTTTATTGACTATGTTTTGCTGTTATGATTTTGGAGTACTTCTTTTATCTGGAGGCTTCAGTCTGTACACACATTGCTAAAAAAACAAACAAACAAACAATAGCTTGAGATTATAGTGTTGTTGCCAACAAATTAACCCTGAATTAACCACAGGTGGCCTTCATTATAGGAGCGCCTCTGTATAAGACTTAACAATAGGTCTCAAAATGTGGCCCCTGGGCCTGCAGCATCAATGGCAGGGGACTTGTTATAAATGTGAAGTTCCAGACCTCACCCAGCCCTTCTGAGTCAGAAACTAAGAGCGGCTCCAGCCCTCTGTGTTCCCCAAGGTAATGTGATTCTCTTGTGCATTGACATTAGCGAACCACCACCAGTTCATTGTTACTGAAACCCTAAATGAGGTAGTGCATTACTTAAGTACATATCAATGGCCAGCATCTGTAAGTCTTTAGATGATGCTGAAGGCCATCACTCCGTTTAACACTGGGTCAAGTTAATTGTAGTGGTGATCATAATTCACACCTGTGGCTAGTTGGTCCTGTTCTTGAGTACAATGATTTACCCACAGGATTCAATTAGACCCAAACTTCTCCCTTCTGAAGTGCTCAGATTCAATTAGAGACTTTTGGAGGCATTAGCCATGTAGGTACTTACATGGAACGAGCATTTATCCTTCCCTCATATTCACCTCTTTCTGGACCACTTTTCTTTAAATAGTGGCTTGCTCTGTGACCTTGCATATCCTTCCTCCCTGTGGTACTTTCTTAGAGCTTGCATTGACTCCATGCGTTCCAATAATCACCTTACAAATGTAGTTTCAGAATCTGCTGCTCTTTTAACTATATCTTCCATCTTCCCTATGCTGTTCTGTCCAGTGCACATGGTCACTTAGACAAGGACAGTGAAAAAGAGGCTGTCTTCAGGCTAGAAGAGATCCTTCACGAGAAATTGAATTGGCTGACACTTGAATCTTGGACTTTCCAACCTGAAGAATTGTGAGAAGTAGATTTCTGTGTTTAAGCCACCCCATCTGGGGTTTTGTCATGGCAGCTGAAGCTGACCATGTGGCTGCTCCTGTGACCACACTTTGAGAGGACTTCTCTACTCCACTCTGATGAGTCTCCTAGAAACTAGATCTCTATCTTGCTGATGTACCTCCTTTTCCCCTGTCCTCACTTGGACCTCAGACATCCTTGAAAGTCAGTTTTGAGCCATATCCCTTATTGAAATCTTTTGACTCCCTTGCTTATGACAATTTCTCTTTCCTCTGAAAACCTTTATCATGTTGTCTTTAGACTCATCTGTCATCTAGCACAAATTATTTGGTATGATTCCTTTTCTCTTCACATGGTAGATTCAGCTCCACTGTAAGCTCCTTGGAGCACAGAAGTCACCTCTTGTCTTTAGAATAGTGCTTTGTACACAGCAGGGTTTTAACAAATGTATGATTATCTGACAACCATGGTATGTTCATTGAGACTGCAAATGTGTGAGTCATGCCAGTGTCACAGGTTTCTCAATCACTCTGAAAGCCTCTTAGGAATACACAGATACAACTCACAGTGGAGCAAAGAGCTATTGACTTTCTGGCTTAGACCTGCATCCTAATGGGATCCCTCTTTTTAATTTTTTTGTAGTGGAAAGACACATTCTTAAGACAGGGTACATGTAGTGATGATGATAATACAACAAGAATGAACATTTACTGAGGTCTATGTGTGCAAAGTGCTTTATAGGTATTACCACTTGTAGTTCTCCCAGCAACTAAACAGAGTAAAAATTATATCATCCATTTTAAAGATGGAGAAACTGTGGGGTGCGGAGGTTAAATGACTTATCCTAAGGCCATGATGCAAGCCTGCAAGGCCCCATTTCCTTGTTTTTACAACACACCCATTTCTTGTCTCTCCTCTATAAACAAAGACTTTAATGCCAGAGATTTATACAAGCTTAACTCCCAACTTTCGAGGATGTAGATTTACTATTTATATGCCACTTAACACAGTTCATACTCCCTTTTCTAAGATAAATTAAACACTTAATAGCAAGGCTGAACTTTTAGCACCAAAGGATAACTGAAGGACAACATTAATCTGATTTACTTTGTGTAGCAAAGAGTTTTTCATATTTATTTTTTAAAGGAGAAGTATGATTCATAAAAAACTGGACACATGGAGATATTTGAACATTTGGAAAATTATAAGGAGCAGGAAAAAGTATCCATCATAATATACTGCACAGAAGTAATTGTTTTATTTTGGAATCCTATAAAAGAAATTTTATATGCCAATATTTATTAATTTATAAACTCTCATCTATTCTATTACTGAACTCCATCTCAGGTGTGCCCTTAACTCCCCACCTCTATTCCTGCCACCCAAGCCCACTTCATCTCTCACCTGGGTATTTTTCAAAGCCTCTAGCTTGTTTGCCTCTTCTGTCTCATCTCCCATCAGTCTGTTTTCTATACTGCACTCTTCATCAAATCATGTAATGACATTCAGTTGCTCTTGGGTGTGATGACTGTCTCTAAAGGGCACCCAGAAGCAATGTGGAATATTAGACCAAGAATCTGAAGCTCTCTGACTCTGTAGTGTTGTTTTTTGGGGCTCAGGTGAGTATAAAATTATGTGAATGCACTTAAAAACTGTAATAAACTGCAAGTATGGGTGATTATTAGATTGTCATATCAAGTTTTTGTTTTGTTTTTTTGAAAAAGGATATGCAGCATTCACTTTCATAGTTATTTAGGCCAATCTTAACTTTTTAAGGCAAGTAATAGAACCATATGTCAGAAAAACAGGGATTCCAATACCACTAATACTCACTGTAACCTTGTAAGGAGATCTGGCTTTCACCCAATAAAGAAATGAAGAAATTCACACACACACACACACACACACACACACACACACACACACACACAGAGGTGTTCATTTAATATGGGTAGTGTTATAATAAAAATGAAACTTTCAAATATTCATGCCATAAACAGAATGAAGAAACAATGGAATGACACCTGTTTTGAGTTAGAAATATGGACAGCCAGTTACTAGTTCAGTAAAAATTATAATTTTCCCATTGCATGACAAACAACAAGCACCTGCTTATTCCATGCTGTGAAACCTCTTAAATTTTACAATGTTTTGCCAATGACTTCGTTGTTTCAATCAGATTTCAAATTTCCAAAAAAGATGAAATGCTGAGCAAGATAAATTGCATTGTAAGCAATCGGATCTGAGATTTTGATGTCCTGGCCAGAATGTGACGGAAATATTCCTATGTAAAGCTCTTTTTTTTTTTTTTTTTTCCTTTTCATTCTGGACAACTCAGCCATCAAAATTTGTTGTTCTGTCTCACTCAGAAGAGATAGTCTGATGCTTACCTACTTATTTAAACATAATAATTGATGATCCAAATGAAAAAGAGTTGCCATTAAAAAAAAAAAAAAAAAGAAAGAAAGAAAGAAAGAAACTAGCAAGGCCCTAGAGATTTGTTTTCATATCAGTCAGTATTAATAGAAACAGAGCTCAAAGTAATGCTAGGGTGGTTTAAGAAAGTGTTTACAAAGGGTGAGGAGAAATTACAAGGGATTTTGGAGCTACTAACACTTCTCATCCACAAGGCATGAGGGATGGAAATAGTTACTGAAGTTTGGAAGGAGGGAGTTCTTGAGACAAACTTGAGAGACTCAGAGTCAAAGGACATAGCCAGCCTGAGGGAACCATGTTCAGAGGGGGGACTGAAAAATGAATATTTGACCTTACTCTTCCCTCTCATAGGGTTTCTGAAGGAATCCCTACTGCCTGATCCAAACGGGAAATAGAAGGAGCATCCAAAGCTGTAATCCATGCAGCTGAGCCTCCTGGGAAGAGAGTAGAGTGGATCAGGAGGAGAAAACAGACACTCAGCACAGCCTTTCCTTTCACTGTGCCTAGCACTTAGCACCAAGTCTGGCACAAGGTAAATGCTCCTAAAAATGAAGCAAATGAAAGGATACATGAATTTTTCAGTGACCTAAACTGAGCATAGTAACATACTTCACTTTGCCCTAGTTGCTTTGGAGTTTGATCTAACGGCAATAAAATATCATCATTTTAAGAGTTTCACAAAAAAAAAAAAAAAATTATATTCTTTCTAACTTTGTATACCCCTCCAGTGTCCCTTACTATTTCTTCGCTTGTATGACAATTAGTGAATAGTTCAGCCATAGAATTATAAGCTATTTTTTTCCTAAGGATGCAACACATGCATATACACACTTTGGGTGCTCCAGTTTTTAGCACAAGGCCATGAACATAGTTGCTTTCTTTAATTTTTAAAATTTGTTTTAATTAGTTATACATGACATTAGAATGCATTTATACACTGTGATATGTCATACATAGATGGAATATTGTTTCTCATTTTTCTAAGCGTACATGTTGCAGAATCATATTGGTCATGTAGTCACATATATACATACAGTAATAATGTCTATTTCATTCCACTATCTTTCCCATCCCCACATTCCCTCCCTGTCCTCCCTTCACTTCCCTCTACCTAATTTGAGGTAACTCTATTTTTCCCTAGTGCCCTCCTCCCGCCTTATTGTGAATTAGCATCCACATATCAGAGAAAACATTTGGCCTATAGTTGCTTTTGATAAAGGTTTGTGGTCCCATAAATTAAAACTGAGGAACCATGTTATATCACACAATTTAAAATTTTTGACATTTTATTTAATAGTATTAATTTGTTCTAAAATTTACTAAGCATCTACTTTGTAGGCTGCATTGTACCAAACACAGATTTCAAGGATGAATAAGCAAATTGCCTCTTTTCTGTAAGAGGAGGGAATTATCTATTAGCAACCATGATGTGACTCACTGTACTCAGGGAGATTACAATATGAACACTTGGGATGATGGGCATGAGGGTAGAGAAGAGTAGGACAAAAAGGGAAGACCAAAGCAACAATATTTACACACAAACACCTAGGAGTGGAATCAGTCTATGTTTAAAAGGTTTACTGGAAGCAGGATGCATTTTCTTGCATTCAACTTGGATCCCTAAAATGTAAATTCTTCTAATTAGTATTCAAAAGTTTCATAGTTCCTGAGCATGCCCAGCAATAGGGCTAGAATGATAGGATACTGGGAAGCAAAGGAAGAAATTAGAAGCTTCTAGAAGGAGTTTGATGCCTGCATGAAAACAAAAGTATCAATTTGAAGAAAATCTGAATACAGGAAGATTAGTCACATAAAAATGTAAAGTAAAGAGGGAGTATACCCATTTATTCAAACCTAGGGAGAAGGAATCCTGGGCTGGAGTAAGTCAGACTAAGACACCATATTTCTTTGGTGATGAAAATGGGAGTGACCTGGGAGTGGTGGTGCATGCTTGTAATCCCCGTGGCTCTGGAGGCTTAGGTAGGAAGATCACAAGTTGGAGGGCCAGCCTCAGAAATTTAGGGACACCCTAAGCAACTTAGCAAGACCCTGTCTCAAAATAAAAAATAAAAAGGGCTGGGGATGTGGCTCAGTGGTTAAGTGCCTCTGGGCTCAATCCCTGGTACCAGAAAAGAAAAAGAGAAAATGAGAGTGAAATAGTGGTGTGTGTGGTGGGAGATGGAGGGGATTGTCTCTGCAACTTATCTATGTGACTCACACTTTAGTAAGTTTCTGAACCCATCTGTGACTTAATGCCCTCATCTGAGAGGTGCATTAATGTTACTGGTTTTGCAGGATGATTGGGAAGAATAGCACAGAGGTGGACTGCTTGCTTGGTGTACAATAGATGTTTGCTCAGTGTTACTGTTAACCTTATTCACTTGCCATTTCTACTTTGGAAAGGGAATCAGTATTTCCAGAAGCAAAACCCTTCCTATTCAGGTTGTTTGTGTACAGCTTTTTGAATGCACAAAAGATCCTCACCCAGATTTGTGAAGTGAAAGTCATCAGACTGATTGCAATGTGTGAAGAGCCAAACTTCACAAATTCTCCTTATTTTTCCACTCCTGACTCAAAAGAAAGGCTGACCCTTGGTCTTGGAAGGCTGTACTAGCTAGTCCAATAGTCCCCAGGGATAGGAAAGTGACAGATCGATTGGACAGGATTCCCGATCTCTGCTTATTTCTAAAAGACTTGCAAGCTAAAATGAGAAACCACTTTCTGACTAGGTTTTCAAATCAGCATTAAATTGAAAATGGCTGAGTGGATTTTAATATTACTTCCCCAAATAAGCTGAGGACATTCCTCAGCATTTTCTCCCTAGGTAGCCAACCATTTGAAGTTTCAACTATGGCCAGTGGCCCAAAATCTCATTATTTAATTTTAATGTCAGTTCTTTTGCCAACAAAATATGATTAATATTTTAATCATATGAGACGGATATCATTTTCCTTAATGCATGATTGAAGACCTGAATTGTACGAATATACTTTGTATACAAACAGTTGTATGTAAAAAGATACTAAATATATGCACTATGAGTTGTACATATTAAAAATTATAAAAATTAAAAAAAAAAGAAATATTCAAGCTTATTGCTAAAATTAAAAAAAATATGATTAATATTAAGTTTCCAAACATTACTGATTAAGAAAAAACTCTTAATACAGTGAACCATTTCAGGGAATGATTTCTTTTCTACTCCTGGGTATATATTTTTTATGTTGAGGAACACAATTAGAGATAATGAATACTTTCTCTAGGTAAATTGACCCCAAAGGACTATATTTGAGAGATTTCCAAATTTTACTGTTGAGAATAAAAATGTGCTTAGATAAGTAATCTGGCATTTAAGCTTTTCATACTTTATTCTGGATGATATCAGAAATAACACATTTTCCACTTAAATTATAAAAATCATAAAAAAATAAGAGGGACCAATCCCCTCATTGTATTAAAGCAACATGATTATACTGAAGTATATTAATAGATTCCAAAATGTGAATCTGTAGCTCTCTGCTTCCTGTTTCAAATTAAACTTAACTTCAGCAGGATACAGTTTATTAAAGTGACCAAAATGATGTGATTTAAATTTTAAGAAACTTCAGATAAGCAGTGACTCAAATATTTTACTAATAAAAAGTAAAAAAGAGACCATAGAATAGTAACATTTCAGCTTGTATACTTTAATTCATATAGTCATCAACTATGAAGTTTCATTTTCTTTGAGAGTTGTAACTTATAAACATAGCTTTTCTGGGAAAAGGTTTTGTGATTCAGGTTTCTTATGCTTTAATAAAAACTCACATAAGGACAGGATAGCTCAACAATTAATTATTCTGTGTTTCATTCCAAATTGTATTACCCATTGTAAAAACAATGTGACTTAATATGTTAAAATTTTACACACTTTTCACTGTCTGAAACTGCATGAAATATTAAGAGAGTCCTTGGTATAATGAAATAACTGTTAGGAAAAACTTCTCTTTTCCTGATGAATATTGTAATCAAGATGCAAGAAATGTATTTTATGCCAGCTTTTAAAACTGTAAGTAACAAATCTTTGAGAAGCAGTGACATAAAGTATGAGTTTTCAAGTTAACTAGCCAGTTTAAACCACTGAATCAACTTCTGAAGGAATAATATGTAAAAATTCTTACAAATAGTAAAATAATTTCTGCAAATATTATCTAAAAACCTATCACAGTATCTCTGTACATTCTAATGGTGCAGAGAAACCCAAGACTGATTTTAATATTTATTGAAAAAAAATAGGTGGTGATGTGGTGAGTAGTTTTACTTTAAAAGCAAAAGAAACCTTTTTTCCTCATAAGAATATATCATCAACCTGTGTGCTGCATTGGGATTCTGAAGTAAGGAATGTGAGTTATACCTTCCTGGACAGCTTCTGCATCCAGAGCACCTTTCTCTTTTTACATCCTTATGGCCCAATCTATTCACTTGCTTCTCTGCCTTTCCTGTCTCCTCAAGCCAAAATTTCCATTCTTCTAATGTGACCTACTTTATTTCACTTCTTGCTTTTTAGCTTATGTTAGAGAAGGGTGTCCCAATCTCTGCACTATTGCCACTTGGAGCCAGATATTTTGTTGTTGTGTTTTGGGGGCTTCTCTGTGCATCGTAGGATGCTTAACAGCATCCCTGGCCTCTACCCACAAGAGGCCAGAGACCAGACGCCAGAAAGACAACTACCAGTTCCAGATGTGAAAATGAGCTCCCCAGATATTGTCAAATGTCCCCTGGGGGACAAAATCACCCCTGCTTGAGTATCATCATATTAGAGCCACTTGTATACAAAACTTCATCTTTACCTTTGAATATTCCTTGTTGTGGGAGACTGGGTTCAAAGGTGATGCTTAGCAAATATTTGTTAAATGAATGCAGAATAAGATGGTATTTTAGAATTGGGGTATATTGGTAAAATAATAAACATATTAATCATATATTGAGCTCAGTTTCACTTGTGATCTTCAGAACTTCTGCATCCATTTTGGGTTTGTTTGTTTTTTCAGTGTTTTGAATAGAGAGAGAAGAAGACAATGTTTTTCCAATAGGACAGATTTCATTTGAACTCTGGTTCATAAATTTTTAATGAGACTTGAAGGACCTTGTACTTTTTAATTTACTTATTTTATTTTGTTTATTTATTTGCTACTAGAGAAAGATGACACCTCTTTTCTAAAAAGAGAACAAAAAAGGAAGAAGGCAGGGTAAAAATAGGAAAGAAAGGAGCAGAAAAAAATAATAGATGAGGAAGAAAAGAAAGAATCAGTGATCAAGCTATAGAGGCTCCTCTATACTTCTAAACCCATCTATGAAATAGTTAAATTCCAATAAAAATATATTTTATTTTAATTTTTGCAGTGCTAGGGATTGAACCCAGGGTCTCTCTCATGGTAGGCAAGCACTCTACCACTGAGCTACATCCCCAACCCTAAAAAGTATTTTTAAAGGAACATGTATTGTTTGACTTCAACATAGTCAAAATAAATTATTAATTAAAAGTGACTTTTTAAATTTATATACTACTACAGTTAATCTAACATAGACAGAGGGAAAATAGAAAAGGATGAGGCAAAAAAATTTTAAAAGAAAAGTTGATTTCATTCAATAGTTCTGTATTCCCAGTTTAAGGAAATATGAGAAAAAGTACAAGTAATCAGGAAAAATTCATTCAAGGTATTTAGCCATGATACTTATCATCAAGGACATGTGTTACACAGTAGGTGGGAACTTAGAATCTACATCTGGGCTTGCTGAGTTAGAATCTGGCTCCCTACTCTTCAGCCATGTGACCTCAGGTTTGGATTCTTTCATAAGCAGAACCTAAGACTAGCATTCAAAGGTAATGGGTCTACTTGGGAAGTATCTGGGTAACACTGGTAATAATGGAGGGAGAGGTAAGAAAAGGAAAAGAAAGGATAGTAAAGAAGGACATGCTATCTGGCCAGCCCTCTGAGGGGAACTGGAGCCCTCTCCCCAGGGGAACTCTGAATTGATGTGAGTATAAAATATATCTCAGGGATGTCCCAAATACAGAAGATGGAAGTTGTTTTCCTTTCTCCTTTTAAAATTTGCCAACTTCCTGTCCATTTAATTATAATTAATGAATGCTAAAATTCTGGTACTCTCCATTCCTAAGGATCTTCAATTTACTCTAGCAAAAATATTAACACTATAATAATTCTGAGGTTGAATTTTAGTTTAGAGTTCAGTTTACCTTATTCTCAGGTCAAATGTGTTAACTTACTCTGTGAGGTTTGAGTGTCTATGAATTTCTTTATCAAGGCATCAGTAGTTTGGGTATAAAGACTGAGAGCGTATCTCAGGGACTGAAGATCTGGGCTTTTCTCCAGGAAATTCTTTTTCAGGCCATTTCCTCCTGCATGAAAGTATTGCTAAAAAGGGAAAAAAAGTCTCATAAGCAGAGGGAAGAAGTATTAAAAGATAATAAAATTACTTTATTACTTTAATAGAGAAATTCAAAATAATAACACATATGATAAGTGTAAGGTAGATACAATATATAATGCCAACATTTGTACAGGGCTATCCCATCATCATCTAATTCAGATTCCCAGGAAATAAGATTCTTGAAGGTCTATGTTTTTTCCTTTCATTCAAAACTTTAGTTAAACAAATGGATCATGGTGTTACAAGGATCAGAATACTTATAAAATAATAGGTCTAGGTTACAATTTTCCACTTGTTTATTCATTTCAATTTCCAGAGAATGAGAAACATATATAGGGTTATAAAAATTTCACAGGGAAGGTAGCTCCTGGCCACCTAATTTACAGATACTAATTTAAAATTATAGGTTAAATGCCTATTGCTCCATCTTTCCCAACCTCTAATCACACAATGGTTTAGACACAGGCCAACCTGAAGAAGCAGCATGGTACTTGGAAATTCAGTAACCCCCAAACTTTGTATATGATGACCATAAAAAAAAGAGGATTTTTTGTTTGTTTGTTATTTGTTGTCATATAAAAAGCTCAAAATATTTTAATATTTATATATAAGACAGGAGAGAAGAGCTGGGCATGGTGGCGCACATCTGTAATCCCAGCAGCTTTGGAGGCTGGGGCAGGAGGATTACGAGTTCAAAGCCAGCCTAAGCAATTTAGCATGGCCCTAAGTAGCTCAGTGAGACCCTGTCTCTAAATAAAATACAAAAAAAAAAAAAAAAAAAAAAAAATGGCGAGGATGTGGCTCAGTGGTTGAGTACTTCTGCATTCAATCCCTAGTTAAAAAAAAAAAAATTAATGATAGTAGAGAAGATACATGCTCATATATGGTCATTGAGGGATGTTAGCATTTCATGTTGTTTTATGCACAAACACTTTTTTGAAAGGCAGAATGTCTAGAAATAGGTGATAGAACTATGGATGTTTTTTTAAGGTCAGGTAAAGGGTTCTCTCTTCCTGTACCAATAATACTAGAGGAAACTGAGCATTCACTAGTTATCTGTAGCTGACTGTGATCTATAATTCTGACAGAATGAAATATTTTGAAGATGTTCAACAAATGATTCCGAACACTCACTTAAATGGATATGTGTCATCCATTTGTCCCAGTCCTTAAGAAATTTTGAGGTGGAACAATTCAATGAACTAAAAAAATCATAATTATCTCAGATTTCTCCCCTATTCAAAGGGAGATGCAAAAAAATTATTCTTGGAATTTGTAAGCATCTGCATGTACTTTGAAAAAGTAGAATTAGAAGAGATTCAGGGTGTAGGCCAGAGGAAGCAGGCAATAGGGATATAACCATAAGAAAGATTGCTACAATTGCAGTTCTCTCCCCAAGAAGAAAAACTTATAATTGTGTAAAATTTGACTTAATGATGCCTAGTACACTATAAAATGCAAGCTGTAGCAATACTGTGTATGGCTCTGAAGAGAAGGCGTAGAAAAATGAGAAAAGCCTTTTCTTCCTCTGTAAAAGAAGACAAAAATAAGATATTTAAAATCTTTCCACACTTGGCACACTTGGATCTTCTTATAAAAATGATAAAATATTCTCACATGCAGACAGTCCAGAATTGTTTCAAGAGCCTCAATGGATGGAAAAAATATGCTTCCTTTCATCAAGAAACATGACATTTCGGAGTGGAAAAAGATAAGGTGTATTGATAAGGAAGGTTTTGCTTGGTCTTGACTGGGTCACCTGGAAGAGGGGTGGGGCATCTCTGGAGGTCTATTTACATAATGAACCTAGAAGCTACCAGAACTGATAGCTTACCTTAAGATAAGAAGAAGAGGAAACTCTAGAAGTGAAGGCAAGGCATTCTCTCTGCCAATGTCTCTCAAGTAAGCCCCACTCTTAACAAACTTGAGCATAACTGCTAGAAGGTTATGATAAGAGAGAGGAGGCAGGGAGACCAAGAGTGACAAAGTGATATTTTGCCATTTGTCAGGAAAAATGGACAAAAAAGAAATGTGAATATTCTCTCTACTGTACTCATCTGGATTATTTTTACTTTTTATAGTCTTTGAGCTATTTAAAAACTGTAAATTATAGAAAATTTCTAATAATGTAAATGATTTTTTATCCATAGCAACAGAAATAAACTATTTGTTGAGGTGTGTAACTGATTATTATTCTGTAGATAAACATGTTTTGCCTCTATTTGTAAAGTTATTTTAGTTTTCTTATTGCTTATATATGTGTGATTCTTGTAATTCCATTGAGACAGCTGCAATATCTTACTGGTTCCCTCATTTATTGATGAGTTAGAAAACATTTTGACCCATTTCATAACTGCATCATTATGCTCTCTTTTAAAAACTATTCTTTAACAGTGTGTAAAAGTCTCACAGGTGACAGTGTTCATAAGGGTGAACATAATTCTTACCATCTAATTTGGGGGAAGTGGGCCATGAAACTATTTATTAAACCTGTGGGGCTGGGGTTGTGGCTCAGAGGTAGAGGGCTTGCCTAGCATGTGCGCAGCCCAGGTTCGATTCTCAGCACCACGTAAAAATAAAGGCATTGTGTACAACTAAAACAAATAAATAGATATTAAAAAAAAAAAAAAAAACCCTGTGCCATGAGTCAGACATTGTGCTAGAATCCAAAGAAATAAAACAGAAGAGGACAGTGATTGCTCTCAGAGGGATTATAATCTGGTAGGCAAATAAAACCAACATGTGAACAAATGACTCCAATAACACATTGCAGATGTAATAAAAATGAGTTGAAAATACAGATTATGTGGGGAGGCAAGCGATTCTACTGAGGATGGAGTCAGTAAAGGCTTCCAAAGAACTGATCTCTGTGGTATTTTTTTTAGTACTGCTCCTTTTAACTTCAGTAGCCACCAGTTAATCCACTGCAGTAAACCTGGCAGGGAGGATAATCCCATGAAGTAACCAGAGAAACCCTGGGAGTCTCAGCACCACCTAGGAAGAGCAGAGGTACTTGTTGTTCTCACAATATATTCTTTTGATGCAGTTTATTAAAAAAAAAAAAAAACTGCTTGCTATTGCTATTGTTATTCTATTCTCATCACTAAATTTGTGCTGCCTGGAAGCTACACATTGCTTCTAGGCAGTAGAGGTCCTAGAAAAGTTAAGAGATGACACTGTACTTTTGGAGATTTACAATGCTTATTAGCACAGTAAAAGTCTCTGTGACCCATGGTGGTAAAGCAATCTTTCTAACCTTTTACTGATATATCTGGTTATTAAAATCATCTGTCCAGAAGATACCTACATCATTGGATGTCTATCAACTATTTTAGGGATACAAGTGTCCCATAGAATATGATGTGGGAAAACCTGGGAAAAAAGAATGTGTTGGACTTCATATAGTTGAGATACTTTTGAGGACCTAGAAGGCTATAGAAGAAAGAACAAGAGTTAAGGTACAAAGGCATATGTTACACATTTACCCTTTCATCCATTTATCTATAACAACTCTAGGAAGATGTGTTTTTCTACCAAGACATTATTGTGTAGGCGTTGAGACTTAGGGGACTAATCATGAATTGAAAAAAAAAAAAATCACAAACATTAAGGTGTAAGTTTGTTCCTGAGTAAAGCCCAGGGGCCTCCCTAGAGTTCTGGGGTTATGATATTCAACTGACTTTTTCCTTTTTAGCCACAGAGTTTTATGAGTCATTCTGTTGAAAGCTGTAGCAGGATATCTGGTGAACAAAAGATCTTTAAGGGCAGAAACAGTGCCTTGTCTTTTGAGTGTGTTTTATAATTGGAGATGTTGCACGAAAGAAACCCAGGATAAAGGGTCACACTGTCAGGAGAGAAAACAAATTGCATGGTGTTCAGAGTGAAAGCTGCCTATTCAGTGGACGCAGGAAAATAACACATGTCATGGGTTCCTCAGTCAAAGAGCAAAGGAAATGATTTCTATGGCTGTGTAAATGCAAGCTCTCTGAGAATGCTACTTCAGGGAAGTCTTTCACAGGGTATTCAGATCCCAGGTGACAGCACCCCAAAGCATTGGTGTGGTTATCTTGTTGGCACAGATAATCAGGAGAAAGATGGTTGCAGTTAATGCAAGGACCTTGGCCCTCAGAAATTTCACATTCAGTTTTGACTCTTTGCAACTTACCCTGAAGGAACAGGAGAGAGAAATTTTTATTTTGCTGAGGCTTGAGTTTGAAAAACATAGATGTAGAACTGATGTTTGGGACTAGATGTCTTAAAGTATTAAATTCCACTACCCACAGCTTAATACAGTTCAGTTGATTTCCACTCATTATAGTGAATTATATACTAGAAGAAAATTATATGCTAGAGGGGAATTATACACCAGAGGGAAATTTGTAAATGTGGGGTTTTAAGCTTTCTGAATGTTTCCCTATGCATGTGAAAGTGGATTACTTTCCATTGGTTCTAAACAAAAGATGTAGATTCAGTTTCTTGTTTTTCCTCTATGACCTGCTGCATAATCTAAGACTCTCTAGTTTGATCTGCAGTTTCCTTCAATGTCTGAAAGACCATCACATGATAAAGGAATTAGAATTATTTTATAGTAGTTCAAAGGACAGGAAGAGGGCAAAGAAACAACTAGAAGTAGCAGGGAAGTACATTTTGGTTTGATATAAAGAAAACCTTTCTAATTACAGTACCTCTTAAAAATCAAAACTGTTATGTGTGAGTTAGTGAAAGCCCACCACTGGTCACTATCCAGTGATAGCCAGTTGACCAAGGGCTAATGAGGGCTGACTACCCTGTAAGATGACATCTCTCTATAGGTATAGGACTGTCAAGGTGTTGAGTGTTGGGTCTAAAATTCTGAGATTCTACAATTCTCTTTACCTCATTGGCTGCCCTTTATAGTATCTCAGAAGATATAATTATTTTGACTTCTGTACAATGTGAGTTTTCATATAGGTTATTTAACCTCTCTAGCAGTTCGTTCATTTATAGATGTAGCAGAGATATCCATACTGCCTGTGGTATTATAAAAATGTAACTAAATACTTTATCTGGAAGACCTTTTGAATGGTAGAGTTCTTTCCACTCATCAAAAAATATATTTAATTGGTGGAATAATCTCCAAATCTATAGTCTAGCTTGGTCTCCTAAACACCAACCTCTGTCTCAGTAGATGGATATTTATTTCCATGTTCCTAAAACCATATCTAATTTAAACACAGCAATGGGAAGGTAGTCCTTCTGCCTGATTTATCATTTTTCTTAGTAGAACTATGCTTTCTGAAACCACTGAGTGCACCTAGGCTCCTTCTCCCTCTTGCCTCATATTGAATTGCCAAGTTCCAGTGACTCTTTGTTTATTTTTTTCACATATCCATCTTTTACTTTGTACTTCTGTAACCATCATCTTGGTAAAATCCCTCATCACTTATAAATTAAAAAATTGTGATCTCTGTGGCTATAATCTTGAACTATGCAATCTATTTTGCACATTTCTATAAGATTTTATTCTTATAGAAATGACATTTTTAGCATACTGTATTTTCAAAATCAGGAATGAGTCCTCTTTTATAGAATGTACTTAGGGCACAAAAGAAGCTTGGTATTTTCAACCCAGGCATTCTCCCTCAATCTCATTTTACATTGCTTCAGTATGCAAACAACCAGGTAATTCCACTCCAGGCCACACTGTGGTCTAGTCTTGACTTCCAGAACTCTTGTCTTGTGGCTTTCCATGGTGAAATTCTTTTTTCCTGTTTATGATCCTATCATGAGTCTTCCCAAGAGAAATGTCCTATGCAGCAAGTGAATTTTCCCATGTGTCCTTGAAGACCATCCAGCTTTCCCTGATTTCTTGAGTTCTACTGTTTACTCACCTGCTTTCCATTACTTTCCTTTACTTTCCTTATCACTTTTTGTCTGTGCCCTTCAATCAATATTTGTATCAATGTGTTGGCATCTCTTACACTGTTGTCTTAAAAATAACACATTTCATTATTTAATTTTCAGTTTGCCTCTATCATGTTTTTTTTTTTTTTTTTTTTTTTTTTTTTTTTTTTTTTTTGGTACTGGGGATTGAACTCAGGGGCACTTGGCCACTGGGCCACATCCCTAGCCCTTTTTTGTATTTTATTAGAGACAGGGTCTCACTGAGTTGCTAAGTGCCTCACCATTGCTGAGGCTGGCTTTGAACTCGTGATCCTCCTGCCTCAGTCTCCCAAGTGCTGGGATTATAGGTGTGGGCCACCACGCCCGGTTCTATCTTGTTTTAATCTCAACTGGAAACTTCTTGAGAGAAGGAATGGTGCTGCTTCCCAAAAGAGAGTCTCAGAGTGCTGAAGAATCTTGGAGGGTTTATGCCCTTATAGAGTGAGAAGATGCTATGCACCGTAAATAGAAAGGTAAGAAGGCAAAGCTATCAGGACTGAAACCAATGGTTTCAGTTAATAGATAGCTTCATGGAGAAAGGAAGTTTAATAAGAAAGAGGAAAAAACACTGGTTGCCAGTGGAATATATGGGATCTTGCCTTTAAAGGTGGAAAAGCGTTCATCAAAATAAGCCAATCCTCAGATGAGATGAAGTTTAACATTTATGAAGAGTTTTCTACATGACAGGGAATATTTTGATTGTTTTGTATGTGATAACTCATTCAATGTTCTCATGATAATCCCAAGTAGTAGTAATGTTCCCACAGGAGAGTCATCTGCATGCTTATACTTATTTTCCCTCTCAGTAACCTGCTATCTTGATACTTCTTGATTCTATCAATAAATCATTTCCCACATAGTTTCAAACACTTCATTTACACGTGTCTATATACACTTCTGCCGTTTTTAAAGGGTTTCCACCCTGGACACACTGATAGGCTGGCTTCACTGATGTCAGGGTGTGCTATGGAGCACTGTTATATCTGAATGGGGTTTGGAAAGAGCTGAGGATGAAGCATCATTTTCTTTTTCTGAAAAAGTAAATGGAGAATTTTTTTTCCTGTTTCTTGGATTCTCCATAAGACTGCAGAAAATAAAGCACTTCAGACCTGGCTGTGATTCGTGAGAAGAAAATAATACTGCTAAGTAAAAATATCAGCATAAATATTGTCTGCATGCTTAGCAAGCCATTATTTTTATAATTTCAATAAAATTCTCTAAGTTCCTCACACCCCTTCCTATTTGTCATATATAGATTGTAAGAAGAATTTCCTTTTTGGTAACATACTATATTGGTAGCAAATTCCTATCATCAATTTTTTTACTTCCAACACTCATGTCATACTTATGGCAAATCCATGCAAACAATTCATTTGGCAAACTTAGATACTAGCAGAACCCAACTTTAACCATGAAGGCTCTTTAAAGAAATCATTTGATAGATATTCAGAAACCATTATCACAACTGGAGTTTAGAAAATGTTGCTTTCTCCACAGCATATCCCAATGTTTCCCTTTTGCTGAAAACCTAAAATTGAGATTCTTTACCTTGGTGTTTAAACCTCTAGCATTTTGGCTCCAATCCAATAGTTCTCTTTCAAACTCTGTGATACTCAGACACTCATGACTTATTCTTCTACTAGAATATTCAAAGTGTTCAGAGTGATTGACAACTTTCATATTACTCATGCTTTTCTCTCTAGGCCTACCATGCTTTTCTTCCATAGTCTTATCTCTCTTTGTCCTCTACATCATAAAATGTCCCTCTCTGGGGAGGTTTTATCCTAGAACCAGAGATAATTTATCACCTTCTCTGCATTCACTAGTACTTTGTCCAAAATTTGTTTTATTGACTGTAGATGTTTTTCTTCTTAAGTCAAAGGCAAGACCTCACATCTCCACCTATTTCTTCATTATTCTTTATTATTCTCTATATTATACATACAGTAAGCTCTCAAATAATGATTTGTGAAATGCAATACTGCAATCTAGATAGGTTATTTTGTTCTTTCTATAAGCAGATTAATTTTAAATAATGAAAAACTATACTTGTAATGATAGGAAAGAAGATGCTGAGAAGCAGTCACAAAATTTGGATAAAGGAGAGGAGGATAAGACAGGACTTCTTTCAGGGTAAGAAACTCAGGGGCATAAGGTGTAGTTCAAAACTATATTTTTAGCTGTTTGGAGTCTTACATTAAAAATGGTGTTATTTAGCATTGAATAAGAAAGTAATAAACAGCTTCCAAACTATATCTGAAATTGTATTAGTATTAATTCTGTACTTTATACCAAGAAGCACATATTTCTAGAGGGCCCTGACCCACAAGTCCCTTATTTTTCAGAGAAAACTCTGTGTTGCCACTACATGATATCAGTGCATCTACAACATGTATTGTAGTATGTCATGTTCAGATCTGGTGAATTTGGAGGGTGGGAAAAATCAAACTAGCCAGCATTTTTCTATATATTTCAAACTTAATCATAAAATAGTTTGAGGATTTTTCAGGGTTTTAGAATTTTCTTCAGCCTTTGGATTCATGCTCAAGTCAGAGTGGCTGGTTGGTGCTTGGAAAAATCTCTCCTGTTTTTTTTTTTTTTTTTTTTTTTTTTTTTTTTTTAAAGATAATCACATTTAAGGAACTCCCATGGCAGTCCTGAGTTTTCCTGCGATAGGGGATTAGAACTCAAAAGCCAAATTAGTACCCAGGCTAGGGATTGCCTATAGCCTCTCTATCTGCTTGCACATATTAAATAGATTATTGGGTAACTGTCTCCTAGTAGTCATCTTACTACTTTTACTTTAAAATACTATGAATTTGGTTGTTTTGTCAGATGAATATGTCAAAGTTACACTATACTATCCATAGTAGGTCATTATCATTTCTGCCATATTCTATGTTCTTGACTTAATAATTGAAACCACATGTGACTGGTGTGAAAAAAAATAGTTGCAGCCCAGTGAAAGTTTTAGTATTTAAGAAAATTAATATTTTAATCAATATTTATATAGAGGTTGAATGATTTTAAATTATTTTTAAATAACTGGAAAATAATCAAATAATTGAAATTGGCATTCTAATATAGGAAGAAGCAAAATCTCTGCAGAAGTATCCATTTTAGTCTGCTACACGTTACATTTCATAAACATTTCCTGAGATGTGTAATAGAATTAAGAACACTGACTTTATAGTTTGGAGCACTTTCTCAGCTCTAAAAATTACTAGCAGCACTTTGGCCTTAGATAAAACCTTAAGTTCCTCTGTCCTTCAATTTTCTCATCTGTAAAATATAAGTGATAATTCTTGACCTATTTACCTTGCAAAATGTTCATAAGGATCAGATAAGATGCTGTACAAACTCTATAAAATGCTCCTTCTTCATTTCTCTCTTTATCATTTCTGGTTTATTTGATTTAATTGAGCTAATGAAGAAATAAGCATCATCACCCTGGCAGGCACTGGGAATTAGCCTGGGTGGCATCTGCAGCTTTGGTCTAAGAACTTTCTTGTGAGGTCTCTTCTTGCTCTATACTGCTCTCTTTGTTGGGCTCCAGGCAGATACTGTGTCTTTAGTTCTTGGAGTTACAACTTTATTAACTAGGGTCCCTCCTTCTCCTGAATTCCATTGTAATAACATTAGTGTTAGTGATTGGTAGGATATAGTCAGTCAGGCAAACCTCAGAGGCAGACAAGGTAAAGAGAGTCTCAGCTCTTGCAAACAGATGACAGGGGCTCTAAAATGCCCAAATCAGTAAAAATCATGGCAAATGGGCAGACCATAGGATCAACAGTCTTAACATGGAGGTCCCTAGAGAACTGGAATCACAGAATTTAGGGATGAAGAGAAGTATGGACCTGATCTCAGGCTCAAGAGGACCAGAGTCAGACTCTAGTCCCGAAAGAATGAGACAATGATATGGACCCATTTACTGGATCGTGAACACTAGATGGTAATTGGTTTCCAAAGAATAAGGCACATGTTTAGAGGCTGAGACCGAATTAAAGGATTTTCACAGATGGCCTAATAGGAAGATGGGATTTTTGAGCTGTCAAGATGTGGATCAAAGGGATTTGCTTGGGGATCAAGACTGTCTCAGAGTTTGGGGAGAACTCAGCCTGCAGGTGGAGATTATGTGGTCCCACCAAGAAGAATTAGAGAAATGATTGAGTTAGACACAGGAGCCAGGTCAGTCAACATATTGAATGCTGCTCCTATTTCTACAGAACACATTTCCTGACTGCTTCTAAAGTTATGAATTGTTCTAATAAAATCATAACGGGTTGAATTCAAATTCTAAAAATTTTACTTTATTTTCTTTTTCAGAGTACACTCTAGAAATTTTATTTTTTTCTAAAGCATTTTCCTATATGTAGTCATCAGTATTCTTATGACTCCAAAGGTTAGTCCATTCATACTCAAATATTTGAAAATAATTTTCAAAGAGAATTGATTTATGTTTTTTTCTGAATTTATATTGTCTATTTTTAACCTCGAAATTATCTTGCAAAATTACCATATTTCTATGCAAAATTATTGCTGTTTCTTTAAAATCCATTTTTGTAATATTAAACCTAAACTGAATTGCTGAGTTGCCACCAGATTCTACAAAACTCTTGTTTTATAACTTTCATTTTGTGGTTTTCAATACTGAAATAGCAAGATGACCTCATGTTAAATGATGAAGCAGTAAAACAAAATCCATGTGGTGACTGTTTTGTGAAGATATCAGTTTTTATTCAGGTAGAACTCTATTTTGATGAATACTATTGCAATGACTGTTTGGGATTATGTCATGCTTTGCAAATGAATCCTAGATAACAGTTCTTTGCTATACTGTTCACACATCCTTGATGATAGATGTTTCTTCAGGTGCAGAATGGAAATGCTGAAAAAAAGTTTGGATTTAGAAGGTAAATTCCTTCTTTAGAACTCTTTAATGAACTTTCACAGTGGTGCAAGCCTGTAATCTCAGAAACTCAGGAGGTTGAGGCAGGAGGACCACAAGTTCAAAGCCAGCCTCAGCAATTTAGTGAGGCCCTAAGCAATTTAGTGAGACTCTATCTAAAAAAAAAAAAAAAAAAGACCTGGGGATGTGACTCAGTGGGTAAGTAACCCTGGGTTCAATCCCTGGTATAAAAACAAAAAAACAAAAAACTTTCACACACAAAGTGTGTGTGTGTGTGTGTGTGTGTGTGTGTGTGTGTGTGTATACATATATTACCACATGTGAATTATTTGTAAAAAACTTTTAAGTGACATTTTAAGATCTGCACACATTAAGCTCACACTACAATAACTTTTGGTCAACTTTTGTTTATGAAAAATTAATGTGTACAACATAAGGCCTTTGCATTTGCAGCAGAAAATAAAATTAAATTATTGTATTACATAGAGCAGAAGGCTGATATTTTAAAAATCATTTCAACAAACATAGATAGCATAAAAATAAATTCTGTTAACGTAAAAACCCTCTTGAACTATTTAATTGGGTTGGGGAATATACATGTCTTTCTTTTAAAACATAAAATATAAGTTTCATCCACATCTTTCAGGAAGCAAATATAGGAACAGTGTTATATGAATGTAATAAAGAGACATCAAGGGCTTCATCTGGCACACTTGGAAATGCCTCTGTTCAACTATCTCTGACAGCCTTGGCTGACATAGCTCTACAGATATTCATGGAGGTACCTAATTCTAGGCTGCTTGATGGGCTCTCTGGGTGCACTCCTGGGGGCATATAACCTTACCTTGATAGTAGCCAGGACCACATCCATTACAGCACATTGTCTTGGTGTTAGACCCTTGGCGTCCTCTCTAATCATGTGCTCCTGGAAAACAGGTTAATGACTGCTTACACAATCATCAGTTCATTTACTTAAGTACTTTAAAAAATATGTATAATCACATAGGCAATTTGAAATATCTTTTTCATATGGGTGCATTCAAAATGATTATTTTGTCATATCGTTAATAAATATCCATTCTACCAAAGGAAATACTACCTGACTCCTTAAAAAGCAGTACTTGTACAGAGATGTGGCTTGATTTTCACTGCAAGTTTATGTAGGAAAGTAAGAAAGATAAGAAAGAAAGAAACAAAGAAACCTGAGAATTCTGAGAACTGTGTGTCAAAGCCTTTTCACCGTAATTCTTTGCTTTGCATTCTGTCATACTGAGGAATCTCAAACACAGAAGAGACTTGAGGGGTAATTTTAGCCTCTCCTAATTAATACTCATGTAGTCTACTTTAAATACAGGGCCCCTACTTTTTTCTCTTTTACAGATCCCCTTAATGCTTACTTATTACTGGGAAAAGCCCCAAAGAATGAACTGAATTTGGCTGTGGAGGTGTTCAATCTTTTGTAATCACTTTAATATTTTAGAACCGATTTAAAAACTGATTTCATTACTTAACAATGGATTTTCCTCATTGTTCATTGTGGTCTATGTCAACCCATCATTCAAAGCTTACTTAGAAAAACAATGATAGAAAAGTAGAGAAAATAATAAAGAAAATAGAAATTTGTCTAGAAGAAAAATTTTAAAATTCCTGACCACTCCCACCAATGGATACAATCTTCCAGGGCTGCTACTAATCTATTAACAACATTCAACACACATTTATTGAATGCTTATGACAAGCCACACTCTTCTAGGTTATTGAGATATATTATTCAATAAAAAGAAGACTTTTGTCTTCCTGGAGTTCAGGTTCCTTCCAGCTTATGTTTATACCTCTGTGTGAATTAAAGTCCCATGTGTGGATACAGCTCTGAGAATGCGTGATTTGATTAATGGATCAGTACCTTTGCGGGAATAAAAAGAATCCCTTTTCCTATGAGTCAACTCCAAGTCAGCACACAGGGCTTGGCAAAGGAGCATGGGTTTGGTTCCAACCTCCACTTGTTCCTTTAGCTGGCCACTTCTGTGCAATGTTCAAAGTGTGCCATCATACCTAGGGGCTTGTCCTATTCTGTCCCTTTTCTTATTCTATTATTCAGTAGATGCTGTGAGCTCCTGGAGATAATCTCTAACCATTTCACTGTTTCACTTCTTCAGATTTTCAGGGTCTACCTTGGCAACTGTTACTTGCCAGGCACTGAACTTTTTTTTGGCAATTGAATAGTAATTTCTCCAGATTATTTCATAGGCTCCAAAATACTTCTTGCAAACAGAGTAATGCACAACACATCTTTTTCTGATGCAAAAATTTGGATTTATATATCTGAGTTCATTTAACATTTTTTAAACAGGAATATTAAATATCCATTGAGAGTCAAAGGCTAAGGGAAAATGTTTGCTAAATTATAGGGGAAAATGCTTTATGATCTGTTTATACAAACATTTTATATTAAATAAAATTTTCTGATCTTGACTATTTTTATAATGCAAAAACATTATTTTAAAATATTTACTAATGAATACTATGTTTTGGTGCTATAAAATGTAATTTTTGCCAGAAATAACTTTCTGAGACTTATTAATTCATTCAAATAAAGGAGCCTCTGGGAGATGACAGCAAAGAATTATTGAGCATGTGAAAGGTTTGTAGTAAATTCATAGTCTCAGGCGTATTTATCAAGTGTTTTTGTGTTATATCAGCAGCCCATTTATGCATATTTACTTTTATTTTCATGTCAATTAAATTGAATCCTATTAAATAGTAATGTCAGGCATGCATAATATACATATATTATGAAGTTACAGAATCTGAAGTAATAGAGCTTATGTCAATTGTTGAATAAATACTTGTTTAATGATTAATCCTAAATCCATAGTCAAATACAGAAAAAGTTCCCCACATTATTCTATATTTCTGATCTTCTGTTCTTTTAAGTAAGGTTAATTTACTAATATTTATATTTATGAGTTCTCAAAGTATCCATCAGCACAATTATGTCAAATAGTGCCTCTCCAGCAGATCAAATCTACTTTCAAACAAATGTATAGAAAATGTAAGGTGGTTTAAAATTCTTTAAAAATAAAGTGGTAAAATAAAATAAAGTAATAAAACAAAAGTAATTAGCTTTATAAAATGTGAAATTCTTTGTGCCAGCTGGAGTTTCAGTATTTCACATAAAATTATAGAGCATTTATAGATCTGTAATGCAAGTAATAATAAATATATGGACTAACTGAAAAACGATGACCAAGGGCCCATAATAGAACTAAGCTAGCTTCGCATCACCTATGGATAACAAGATTCTTGTTTTAGTCTTTCAGATTATTTCAACATTGATAAAATGACTTTTTAAGATCATTTCATTCATAGATTGCCTTGAGGAATTAAAAGAATATTACCAAAGTGCAAAAAAATTGGGGGCCACAAAGTGTATGAGAGTGCCATGTTTTCTATGGATTCTCATTTTTCCTACCCAGAAGGCATATATCTCCAGGCAGCCAGCCTCTATCCTACACAGAGTGTCTAAGATTTTGGACAGGGCTTACTTTATCCCCCAGTGCAGGGCTGGCTATGAATTGAGCCAACTGGCCCACGTCCTTTCCCAGGCTACAGTGATTAGTTTAGGAATAGTGAAAACTCTCCCTCAAAGCCAATGATTTACCAGGAGACTTTCCTAGGATTCTTGGCACTAATACAGGTGATTTTTCCCCACAAGATTTGAAGTTCATAGGATGTAAGAGCAGAAACAACCATCTTACAACCAGGAAGGAAGGTTTGTTGTCATAATACATCAAACAAGGAGAAGAGCAGAGTTGAGAAATAGAAAGTAACCCCATCTTGCAACATTGCTAGAATCCCTAATCAAGCAGTCTTGGAAATCAATGTTAGCACTGAACTATAAAATTTCATGCAACAATAAATTCCCTCTTTGTTTATGTTAGCTTGGCTTCTATCCCTTGAAATTGAAAACATTTTAGCTGATATAACATTCAACTCAGGAAACTGAAGCCTGGGGAGAAGGAATGTTTCATAATATCACACAGATGCTAGACAGGCAGTCAGGGTCATTTCTTTTATAATGAGACCTATGCTGCTTCACCTTCATGCTTCTATATGAGAAACTTTGACACTGTATAAATCCATTTTTCAAGCAGGGTCCAGAAATCCCAGAACGGTAATAAAAGAATAAAGAAAGAAAAATACAAGATATTAAGAAAAAAAACAGTTTAGTAGTAATATCTACCTTCTGTTTTCCTTCTTAACCATCAAATAGCCCTGGATGAGAAACAATTTTAGGTGATGGTTATGTCTTCTCTATGGATTATTGGTATTAAGTTTTTTTTTTTTTTCCCCCTGAGGAAGGGAGATGTTATTGATGATAAAATAAGATACTGAAATCAGAAGTTATATATTTTACTTTGGTAAATAATTATGCAAATTTATTACTTTCCCCCTGTGTTGTATATATAAAACAATAGCAATAATATATAATTATGAGCTACCAGCTGGGGACAAATGAGGTGGCATACTCTTTGCCATTGCCAAGCAAAGATGATATATGCCTTATCTTATTTATTCCTACAATCTTATGGACCAAATGTTAAACTTTTCTGTGTTTTACAAATGCCACATATAAAAATTAGAAAGGTTAAATTATTTGGCCCATGTCACACAATTTGGATAAATTTGAACCAAGGTAGTCTGTTTGTGCAACCCATTCCCACACTACATTCTAGTGGGTAAAGAAAAAAAAATATGCATTTTAACTAGCTAAGTTCCTATCCTAGGGAGATAGGGACTGAGGTTACCTGTATAAATTTAAATTTGGGGGAATTCCAAGTGATAATTAAGGTAGGGTTATTTCATCAACAAATCCTCACTTAATTTAATGGGATTGAACATGTCTACAAGTTCATTTTTTGCTTTGATGAGTTTTGCTTTCTTATATTTTTTTTTTTTGACTGTAAGACTTCTCTAAGCTTCAGAGGATTTCTATGTAGTGTTCCATTTTTCTTTTATGCATACAAAACAGTTTAATATATGAAAGAAAATATGTTCTCTAATAATTTGGTGCAAAAGCAATAATGCTAAGGGCTATAATACAAAGTTAGAAATTCTTAATGCAGATTGTGAGATCATAGACACTTATCTTTCTAATCCCACCATGCTAGATATCCTGATAAGCAGGAGGATGGTTTCTTGTAGAGCTGTAGTTAGCTTATTACTTTTCACAGGCAACCAGTTTCCTTATTCTTATTACCTTCAGTTTGGATAATTGTCCAAGATCTTTAGCTGCAATGAAAATCATCTGAGGTCCCTGGAAACATAGAGAGAAAATGAAAGACGACTCAGTCTTCAGATTGTCAATGTTAGTCACAGTAGAAAAGTAGTCATTAGATAATTTGTGGCTTCTTTGTTGAATGCCCTTAATTGGTCTATTTAGATGGGACAAAGATATCTAGTAACCTGGCACCATAGCAGACCTCATAGGTGTCCCACTTCTGAGAGTCTTAGGTTTGGGTTACTGAATGGATTGCAGTAACAATCCTAAAATTCGCACATCCAGTTTAAGGTAGCACATAGACTGGACTCTTTTAGCAGAAGCAATTCTCTCACTTCACTCCCCACAAATAAATCTATACAGGACTAAAGAAGGTAGAGCTGAAATGCTGTCCAATCTATCAAAGACCTGCCTCTTGATCCCTTCCTCAGCTGGAGGCTTTCTCTAGAACCCTCAAGGTTTTGGGGAAAAGAATTTGTAAAACACTGTAATAAACAATCCAAAGCAGTGGAATGAAGCAGTGGAGGCATGTCCATTGGCATAGGTAACTACAAAAGTACCAAATTTGGTCAAGTTCTTTGGTGGCTTGAAATATTCCCACAGTAAGGAAAATCAGCTATTTTGGACCAATATTCTCTATTCTCTCCCTCTCTCTCTCTCTCTCTCTCTCTTGTAATTGGGAATTAAAGACTACAGTGTTCACGAAAACAGCAACCATGGCCCATTTTGCTCATATTTTATCATAAATATGTAGCGCAGTACACAGTACCTTCTAGAAGCTCAAAGGATATTTATTAAATATATAAATGAATAAATGAATAATATAGGTTCCCACTTGTTGATATCAATGCTAGGGGAAATTCACATGGTGATAAGCTCTTCTAGGAAAGACCTGATATAGAGAGTGAAATGTTATGAAGAGCATTTCTGCTGTAACATGACATACACATTCTTGAAAACCCTCATATGCTTCAAAACTGTGCACTAAAAATAGTAGGGTTTATGGGCAAAAATGGTAGTGGAGAAAGCAATCAAAGCTCATGCAATTTTGTTACCAAAGACCTATCAAAATGATAATTGATTCTTTAAGAGATTGCTTGGTCAGCTGGCAGGGAGCTCAGTGAGGCTGATGGCTGCCTCAAGGGATATTAAAAATGTAAAACAAAGAACAACAAAACAATAGTGTACACTTGTGGGCTGAGGCAATGTCCAGTCAAGTGGGTCTCTGAACTCAGGAAGTGGTGGCCTTCTGGAGAGAGAGTCTTTGTGCAGGGAAGCTACCCTGCCTTTTTTTTTTTTTTTTTTCCTTCTTCTTCTTTGAATAGATGTGTGCAGCAGCCGAGGTATGAGCTTTTTATTTTCTGAAGTTATACTTCTATTATATTTCTGAGCCTATGACCAAGGGAAATTTACATGTAAAACAATCTAACTTTCAGATTATACTGACATCATTCTCCTATTGATTAGTTGTATGAAAGTTAACTGGTGTTATGGTATTATAGAAATGTACTCCATATTGCATCAGAATAAGATGTCTGTGTGTGTATGTGTGTATGTATTTATATACATGATTTGGCCACCCACAAATATAGTCTATGAATGATTAAATGACACATTCACAGCATTAAGCAAAACTAAAACAACAAAAACATACTTATATTTGCATCATGGTATACTTTATAAGAAAATATTATCTGCACATATAATTCCACTGGATATATGTGGACTGAGTGTACATGACTAATGGTGTCAATACATATTTTAGTTTGGTTTATAATTACTCATTATTTGTATCCATTTATCTTCCTCAGTCACAGAAAAAAAAATCAATTACTCCATAACAAGTACTTGTTAGGTTATTTCTTCTCCCTTGCTTTTATCAGGATATGTGACCTGAAATATCTGGCACACTGTGTAGCCACTTGACCACTGTCTAACTTTACTGCCAATTGATCTCTCAGGTTCTCTTTTATTTTACTGTGTGTAATACAATCACATTCTTCAAATCCACTAAGAACAGTCTACTCTATTAACCTCCAAGTCGGGAGGTAAGATGAAAGCAGAAAGAAAAGGTGAAAAGATCCCATGTTGTAGTGTTGGAACTATAATCTAAAGCTCTAAAATTTAAGAAAGAAACACAATGTCAGCATCCTATCCTGAATCTATTTCTCTGTGTGGTCACAGTAAAAATAAACAAAAAAAATAAACAAAATCATATATGTATACCAGACAACTGTACAAATGAAATTTGGATACACATTTTTAAAGAGAAGCTTTGAGTGACAAGCATGTGTGGAGCTTGATTGCTATTACCCCCATTTAAAACTTATTTGATAGAAAAATGTAATTTGATAAATAATTGTAAGAAACTGTATACCAAACCTCTTTATCAAAATGGATTTAAATAGTACTTCATTTGGATCAAAACCACTCATTAAAAAAAAGACAATTAGATGTGTTATTAAAACTACATTTTAAATACTTACTGTTTGGTCTGTCAGAGGAGGGAGAACAATTTGTTTTTCTATTTTATTAAGAACTAGTTTCCATAGTTCTTTCAAAACTCGCTTCAGGACTGTTTTCTCACAGATTTTTGCTGAAAGACTTAATCTGAACAAAACAAGACACACTCACTTTTAAGTCTCATCAATGTACCAACTTACTGTGTGAATCAGAAATTCCCATTAACCACCAAGATTCAAATACCTGAACAGGCCTTGATAATTTTAAAATGGTAAATTCCATTTACTGAAAAAGATTCATAATACTAAAGTATTTTAATCATACTGCACATTAGGTAATTCTTTATATTTGGTAGAAAATGAAATCAGATAATTTGTTTCCTTAAATTGTTTCCTGAATTTACAGGCTTCATACAAGAAAATACTGTTTGATATACACAAATACACATTTAAAGGCAAAGGATCCCTTTTATTTGTATATAAAATCTGTTCAGCCAAGAGCAATTTCTGAGATTGGTCACCAGGGTTCGGTATGGGGCTAAGAAGATGATAGAACCAACATTTTTCACCTACCAGATGGCAGACCCCTGAGGGATATCCTTGGAACTTTATCTCTGCTACTTTGAAAACCATTGTTCTAGCTTTTTTTTCCTTCTAGTTTGCTGATGAAAATTTATGGTATAGACAGGATAGAAACCAGCAGATATGTCATGGCAGAACAACAAAAAAGCTATCTTTGGAGATAGACTTAGGATGATTTGAGATATAACAAATATGTCAATTTTGCTGCATACTTGTCATTTCTACTTTTTAAAGGTCTAATTTTAGGAACTGATCTTGTGTGTGTGGTCAGCTCATGTACTCAGCAGGGTAAATAACCCTGCTTAGGCTGGAACCAGAACAGGACTAAAATCAATGACATGTATGCAGCTCTTTATGGGGTTTCTGCTAGTTGGAAGTGGAGTTTATAGCTCATTTTATGTAGTAGTGAGATCTTAATGGAGAAGAAGGTGAAACCATAAAGAAATAAGATGTTTTATTTACAGAGGCTGCCTAAAAACAGAGAAAGCCTATGCATTTATAATATAACGTGATTTCTAAGGGGATTTTCTCTAAACCACCCTAAAGACTCTCAGTTCCCTATTGTTTATTTTTAAAATAATTGAAAATACAGGGGAAACCTAGTAACTGTTTCCTTAATGTAGTCAGAGTTAACTGATTTGATCATGCAAACCAGAAAGCTTGTATTTTATGACCTGAGCTACCTAGATTGGCTGAGCACAGAGCCAATTAACCATGTGGTTTTCAAATGTCATGTGTTTAACAGGTGTTATGGTAGAGATGTGAGGTGTTCTCCAAAAACTGTTGCATGAGACAATGCAAGAGAGTTTAGAGGTGAAATGATGGGGTTATTAGAGTCTTAACCTAATCAGTGTATTAATCTCCTGATAGGGATTAACTGGGTATAACTATAGGCAAGTAGGTTATACCCGGAGGAGGCAGGTCATTGGGGGCCTGACTTTGGGGCATATATTTTCTCCTTGTTGAGCAGAGCTCTTACTCTGCTTCCTGGTTGCCTTGTTTTTAGCTACTTTCCTCCACTACTCTTTCACCATTATGTTCTACCTCACCTCGTAACCCAAGGAATGAAGCCAATTATCTGTGGACTGAGACCTTTGAAACTATGAGCCACAAAATAAACTTTTCTCCTCTAAAATTGCTCTTGTCGAGTATTTTGAACACAGAAATGAAAAAGCTGACTGAAACAACTGGCAGTAGAGAGTTCTTGTTATATAGTTGGTGATATTTGTGTAAAACCTTTCCCTCCCCCTGGAATGCCTATCCCTCATTTCCATACATCCAGATCCTGTTCACCTCAAATTAAACAAACTGAGGGACATTTCTACTCATTCCAAAGAGACTATCATCCTATCCCTTATTCTTATTCTTATTCCTAAACTGTTAACTCTTTGAAAACAAAATCAGTAGCTGACTTTAAAATATCTTCTCTAACCATTGGCTTTAAAGTTATACATTCTGAATTAGTTCTAAAAATTTCTGCAACTTTCCATGTCTCATATATGTTTTTCAAAAAATTTTAAATCACAAATTTTTAAAGCTCATAAATTCTTTTCTGTCTTTATACATTATCTCTTTCTACTAAAAATTACCAAAAAATGACATATACAATGATATAATAAAGTATAATTAAAAGTAGAAAATTAAGACTGAGTAAAATAAGCATCTAAATGCACGGAAAATAAGGGTCAATCCACTTTTTCAATTACCCCACTTTACAAGTGGTGAAATGGATTCTAAGTCCTCACCTAGCTGTTAGCAGTATCTTACACTTTCTCTTCTTTGGTTACAGAAAATACTAAACAAAAAGTTTTTTTTTTTAATGAAAAACGGTATGTCTCCAGACTATCGGTTGGTGTTCTAAAAATGAAAGACCCTCCAATGTAAGAAAATCAGGATTGCTCAGTCCAATGCTGTTGTTTATAGTGATTTAATTCTGTGTTGTCCAAGAAAAGAGTCAAATAGAAGTAAGTTTCAAGGAATGCAAAGGGAATGATGTGGTAAGAGTGTCAGCCTGCATTAAGAAGTTAAGTACACAGACAAGTGCCTAGCTGGCATTACAGGTATGTGTCCACGCACCTGGCTCTCCAAATATTCCTGATTTTGTAGTTTCAGGTTTCAGGCCCTATGATAGAAGTTTCCCTCTATAGCAAAAGAGGTCAAATGCTGTTGACCACCAAGCAATATTCTATCTATCTATCTATATCTTTTTTTTTTTTTTTTTTTTTTTTTTTTTTTTAACTAGGGCTTGAACTCAGGGATACTCAGTCACTGATCCACATCCCCAGCCCTATTTTGTATTTTATTTAGAGACAGGATCTCACTGAGTTGCTTAACTCCTCACTTTTGCTGAGCTGGCTTTGAACCCGCATCTTTCTATTTCTACTTTCCTTTTCATCTCTGTTCTTTCTTCATTTTCTCTTCTTCTTTCTTCCAATTTCTTACATACTCACTTGCTGGTCTACCCCTCATTATCTACCTACCTGTTCACCTACTTTCTAGATATTTCTAGACAAAAGAAAATAAGATTTAATATTTCTATCAAATACTGAAATTAACTTGATAAGAATATTAGTCTTATATATGCAGTAAGCTTATAACCAAAGGGGAATGGAATTAAAATAGAAGTTCTAAACATACAGAGAGGTTCTCCCTGCTAATTCTTTGCTGGGCTTATCTTTGAAGAAGGGCATTATATCCTCCTTTCAAAATCTTGCTCCTTTTGTTGTTAATTTGTCACAACAATAATAATGAGATAATATATGTAAACTACCATATGTGACACTAGGTGCTCTGTAGGAATTCAATATTATTACTTATTTTTTCTCTCTCTTTTCGGTTCTGGTTTTGAATACAGGTTGAGTATTTCTCAATCTGAAATGCCTGGGACCAGAACTGTCTCAGGTTTTGGAGGTTTTCAGATTTGGGGATATTTGTATACACTTCACCAGCTGAAGATCCTTTGAGTAAAACTCTGTATTCCGAAATACTCCAAAATCTGAAACTTTTTGAGAATTCTATTGGTACTGAAAAATTTCAGATCTTGAAGCCTTCCAGATTTCAGATTTTTAAATTAGAGCCGCTCAACCTGTACCATTGTTTAAGGAGTCATGTCTCTGGTTGTTTCAGATCAATCATTCTTAATTGTGGACATATTTAAAAAATGGTTGCTTTGGCCTTACACCAATGAATTAGAATTGTTGAGGATAGGAACAAAGAAGAAGCATCACAACAAACAGACCAACTACCAAACTTTTTGGCTGAAAACACTGTCTGGGTTGTTAAGGCCTCCATTCCCACCTATTCCCACCACCACTAGGTTGTTATCTCCATTGTACCAGGAACTTTGACCCTTGTTTTCTTGGCTTGGCAGAGTCTAGAATAGGGTTTGATGCAGATGGACACTTAATGCATGGATACTGAAGACTGATCAGGCAGGTTGCCTTTCCACTGAATTCTTTTTCATTTTCAGCAGGTTTCTAACACAAAATCAGATACTGTGGTCTTAGTTCTGTCTTTCTCTATGTTCAGGAGCATGCAAAACCATATACCATCTGAGGAGCATAAAATTTGAAATCGGAACAACAAACCCTCTTAAGCTACGGGTATTTATTTCTTCTCATTTTTTCCTTTCATGGACAAAGTTGTTATTTTTTTCTACCTAGTAATAAAATAAAAGTGTTGCTCTTTAATGAATGCATTTATTTTTACAAATATCCTTGTAAAGCTGTTGGGCATAGGGGAAAATAATTTTTTTGTAAGACCTCATCAGTCAAGGAAATTAAGTAAAGGTAATAAGTAAAGGCAATAAGTAAAGGTAAAAGTGGATAGAAAACTTACGTTTTGTCCAAGAAGTCCATAAGTGGTCTTAAAACAATCTCTGCATCCATTGCTGCACTGTTCTTATTAGATGTGCTATTTCCATTTGCTCTCATTTGATTTAATTCAAAACTCATCTGTTTTATGCATTCTTCAATTATAAGCTGGAAACTAAAGAAAAAAGAATATAAATTCTGGAATAAAAGTAAACATTTTTTTCCTGGGCTCTTTTAATTCTACCATGAGAAGTTTGATCTGTTTCAAATAGCATGAATTCTCTTGTTCATTAGTTCTCAAACTTAATATTCAACTGCAAAAAAAAAAAAAAAAAAAAAAAAAAAAGTGGTTACAATGTAAACTTACTTGATACCATTATATGTGAAAAGGGAAGCTTTTCAGGCTGAATTGATTTAAATGGGTTCTTCAGCCTCCATCTCTGACGATAACAGTTGGTATGCTTTTATGAGTATTTTTTGGAAAAATACTACTCTAGAAAGACCATTGGCATTAGGATGCACTTTCTTCACTTGCTTTTGGTAACCCCACACCCTCCTGGCTTTCTACACCATCACTACCTGCTCCCTCTCAATTGCCTGACCTCTACCCACTGGAGTAGGATTGCCTTATTAAATCAAATTAAAACATAGGGGGCCTAATTAAATTTGAATTTCAAAGAGTAAATATTTTTAGTATAAGTCTGTCCATGTAATACTTGGGACAGACTACACTAAAAATTGTTCACTGTGTATGGGAAATTCAAATTCAACTGCATTTTATCTGTTTACCCGACATTGGTGTGCTCCAGGCTTGATCCCTGGACCACTCTTCTCCCTCAACAGTCACTCCCTTGACTATCCCACCTGGCCCCATGGCTTCCATACCAGTTACATACTGGTGATTTTCAAGTCCACATGTGCAGACCCAACTTACACCCCACACTCCAGAATGTTTTATTAAACTGGCTGTGCAAACTTTCCATTTGGAAATCTGAGTTCCCTATACCCAGCAGCCAATTTGTCAACAAACTGTGTCCTAAATCTAAAGACTATTTCTTCCCAAACACTACTTAGACCAATACCCACACCTTTCTCCTAAACTGGTGTGGTCATTTTCTAAGTCTCTTTCTATTCAACCCTCTACAATATCCTTTTAAAGACACCAGATTGTGATCCCCCCTTGTTAAAAATTGTCAGTAGCTTCAAAACAAAATTGTAACCAAATATAAAAGCATTTCATAGATGATAAAGGCCAACATGAGCCAGTGCTGGTGATCTCAAAGGTGTTACTTCTTGCCTCCCTCTTTCAGCTTCACTGCAGTCCAGCCAAAACCTCTCCCTGGTGTCCTGGGATGCTCCAAGGAGCATGTTTACCATATGTCCACTGTCATGTGCCCTCTGCCAGGGAAACTCTCATGGCTATTTTGGTCTTTCATTTTGGGCATAAGCCAAACGATTCTTCAGAGAAGTCTTCCTTGAATGCTCAAACTAAAACGGCATTCCCATCATTCTCATTCCTTAACTGTTTAGTTTTCTTTAACCATGTTGTCCATCATTTGACAGAATGCCTACTTTTAGTTTGTTTGCTGCCTATTGCCTTCACTAGGATATAAGTTCCACAGGAGCAGGGACTTTGTTTTGTTCAGTATTACTTGCCCATACCATGGCACAAACGCAGGAAATACAGGGACAGTAGTTAAATAATTTTCAACATTGTATATTGAAAATTGCTAAGAGGATAGATTTTGTAATAAAATGTTCTTGACATACACACAATTGATAATTCTGTAAAGATGATACATGTATCAATTAGCTGGAATTTTGTGATCATTTCATAAGGTTATTCACCTTAAATATATACAATTTTTGCATGTTGATGATATCTCAATAAAGCTATGCAAAAAAGAAATACTGGTTAAATGTACCAGTGGATGATCTCCTTTCACCTGCCTTGATTGCTCACCACTCTCAGGATTTAAGCAAGTCAGTGAAGAGTAACCCTTTGCCCTGTCTGTTTTTCTTTTCTATGTCCTCAGTACCAGTTTTGGTGGTTCTTACCTAAGCAGTGGCAAGTAGTAAGAAATTTAAGTCATGGAGACTCTTAGCTTCATTGTTAAGATGTTTCCAACAATGCTTCCATGTTTCTGATAATAGAAATAATTCTAAGTATATGCGTGCACGGGTGCGTGCGCGCGCACAGATACACACAAAAAAATTACTTAGGAGAATGATGATAAACGAAAGCTTGGGAATTGGTCAAATCACTGGAATGATAATGAGAAGCAGGGAATTCTACTCAGTATTTTAAAGTCTGAGAGTAAGTCAGTCCCATTCTTTTTCCACATACAATGATTTTAATTTTATTTGAAAAGTATTTAAATTACCCAAATTTTAGATAGAAGCTTAGGAATGTCCACTATGTAACACTTTCATTATGAATTTAACAGAATATACATATTTACTCATGTACACACATTTTATAAATATTTAATAAATATCTACTATGTGCCAATCACTGTTTTAGGTGCTGGGAGTACATCAATTAATAAAATAGGCAGAACTATTTGTTCTTGTAGCATATATGAGACCTTCACTTTTTTTTTTTTTTTTTTTTTTTTTTTTTTAGTTCTTGTTTTTACCTAGTATGATGAATCTTTAATAGATTTTAAATTGAACAACTTGGATGTTTTTCTTATTCCTAGTCCTTTACTAGCAGGTTTATAAACACACTAGTCCATAATTCGGGGCATATATTCAAGGCCTGATTCTACTTCTACCATTATGTTTGGCTTGTCTCCCAACTTTTTTTATTTTTTATTTTTTATTTTATGTTATGGGGATTGAACCCCGGGTGCTATGTCACCGGCCCCCTTTTTTTTTTTGTACCAGTTACTGTCTCACCAAGTGGCTGGGGATTGGTTTCCAATTTGTCACCTTCCTGACTCAGCCTCTCCAGTCCTTGGGATTACAGGTGTGCACCACCATGCCCAGCCAGTCTCCATTTATGGATCCTGACTTCTCCTTGGTTTTCTTTACTGTTGAGAACATCATTCTTACCCTTTTAGACTTGCATTTGTATTGATTCCTTGATCCTTGGATCCTGCTGACCCCTCTGGGTATGACTCATTTCTTACCTATCTTTCTATTTATGGAGTTCAATGGAATAAGCTCTTCCAACCTCTTATTCAGAGGAATTCCAAACCCTGTCTGTTTGGCTTTTATCTGGCTGCACCTGTGTTTGGCCTCTTGTCAGGTAGCAGTTGTATGGGAGGTAGGAAAAGATAATGGTACAGACAGTGGGCAAGGTTTGGGTCTTTGTGGTGGTGTGTGTATTTAATGGGGCTAATTAAGTAGACACTTGACAGGATAGAAACCAAAGGCAAACAATATTGGAAATTTCTAATGGGTTGATTTCCCACTAGGTCATCAATGATCCCGCTGGCTTTAATAAGAATCACCTTTGAAATAACTACTTTCTTTTGCACTGATTCTTAAAATCAAGAATTGGAATGAGATGATAGACTGAGCAGAGAACATGAGATTCATGTTTCAAATATGTGAAAAGCAGGTTCCTACACAGATCTATATTGTAAACTCAATCATAAGCCAGCTCTGTGTGTGGGATCAAGCATATGGAAGAAGTGTTCTCAGTATATCAAGCGCAATGCCACTCTATGATTACAAGAGTCCAGGGTAAACAAACACCTACATTTCACCTAAAAAGCCTTTTTCTCAATCAATTGTTTTAGTAAATTCACCAAATAAGTCTTTCCTCTTTCTTTCTTTCTTTCTTTCTTTCTTTCTTTCTTTCTTTCTTTCTTTCTTTCTTTCTTTCTTTCTTTCTTTCTCTTTCTTTCTTTCTTTCTTTCTCTCTCTCTCTCTCTCTCTTTTTTCTTTCTTTCTAGTCTTTCCCCTCCCTTCCTCCCTCCCCCCCCTCTTTCTTTCTTCCATTTTGGTTGAAAAAGTTTTTATTAACTAGCTTGAATAGAAGTAATGACACTAAATGATAACAGACTTTGTGAGCACCCAAGGAGCAAAATACTCATAGAAGAATTCCTATGAAATATTCCTGAGTTCTCTGTATATTTAATCTAGCCAGCCTCTGGGACTAAATGTATCAGTAAGAGAGATGCAGTAAACAAACAAACAAACAAAAAAAAAAAAAACAAAAAAAAAAAAGAAAGAAAAAGAAAAATATGTGTGTAAGCAGAAATCTAAGTGGCATAAGTATTGAAAATTTTAAGAACATCTTTAATGAATCACTAAAGTGAACTCCTATAATCATGCATCAGGAACCCAGTTATCCACGTTTCAAATGTGTGGTTTGGCTCTTGTCTGGCTTTATGGCAAAGTCATCCTAGCTGGTATATATAGTAGAATAATTGATTATGCTTTTAATGCTACAAAATAAAAAACTGATTTTTGAAATTAATTATGTACTTATTTTTAAAGATTTATATTGCTAATTTAGACCTTAAGAAGAATCGATTGAGACTAAATTCATCCAGTTTGAATTTGCAACAAATCACACTGATCACTGTGGACTTGCCATCCATTCCATGTGTGATGTATCATAGCAAAGAGCTTATAATAATTATTCTTTTTATAAGGAAAGTGTGACATGTGGCCTGTTTACTCTAATAATCTGAATAGTCCTAATTGAATGAAGTGCTAAATTATTCTCTATACTTAAAATAATTATGAAGGAATGGGTCCTGGGTAGCCAGGGGTTTCAACATGTAGGCTAAAATATCTGAACTCATACATCTAAAGCACTTCAGATGCCCTCCTAATAGCCCCACTCCTTCTTTCAGAATTGACATTTATCCATTGTTTTTCAAATCTGAATTCATAGCTTAGCCTTTGTAAACAAAACATTCCTCCCTCTCAAAAAAAAAAAATCAAAATACAAGAAAGAGCACTTGCTCATCACAGTATTTTACAAAGAGTAATTTAGTATGCTTTAATATTCCAGTTCTGTTTATTTTTTGTGAAGTTCTGAACACTTTTCTAGCTATCTTGACTTGTTTTTTCTCACCCTAACTTTGCTAAGCAATCCCTCCTATTGCCTTTGTAGCTGAAGGCAACAGTATTTCTTTTAATCACACATTCATGTACAACCAGATCAGAGGCAAGCCTGAAATGGCTGAGCCAAAGCCCCATCTCTAAGTGTCAGGGCCATCGGACCCCTTCATTTGTGAACAACTGCTGCCTCTCCAATTCCAGGTACAACTACCTTCCTGTTGCTGATTAACATTCAGGCCAAGTAGGCAGGGTCATGCAGATCAGCTAACAGCACTGAGCACAGGCACAACTACCCTGATCTCTGTTTGGCTGGAGGCTCCTGCTCAGCACTTGAGCTGTGAAGGTCGTATCCATAAGGACGATGCCACTTGGCTAAGGGACTTATTAACATAACTCCGATTATCAAGAGAAGGATAAGTATGGGGTTTTTCTTTACTGTGTTTTATTCTTGTATCTGAGGAAAACAATGATGCTTTCAGTGTTGCTTCTGTTTAGTCTTTCTGATTAAAAAAGGCATTGGTAATCAGCAAATGTTTATTTACCACATATCTTTCTAAAACATGTTAAGTAATAAGGAGTGTTCAAAGAGATAGTCCCTGCCATAGGAGCAATCTTTATAGTTTCATTGGAAAATTGCACTCATAGTTTAAATTGGTAGGTCAACATGTATTGAACTAATATTTAAAACAAATTCTATAGTAAATTAATGAACTTCTTCAAAGATGGATTTCTGTTTTAACATTTGATAATGAAATGCTTCTTGCACAGGACCAAAATCAAATTTGTCTATGGTGAACTTCTCTTGCTTTAGAACCATACCATATACAGACTAAGTTGATTTTTTTAATATGGGAAAAATGTAGATATGTCAGTAGTTTCCAAACTCCTGCCCATAGGAGAGTTGCAATCAGATTTCTAAGCCTTAAAACCAAGAATCCTGACTTCATTTGATACAGGATTAGGGATTCAGGCATTCTGAAGCACAACCACATTGATATGTCACAAGAACAACCCAACAACCCGTATTTCTTTCATGTGTAAATTTTTTTCCTTCCTCCTTCCCTTTCTCCATCCTTTCAATAGCTAATTGTTGACCTCTACACACTGGAATTACAGACAGGTATAGGATATGATTCTAGCCCTTAAGGAGCACAGAAAAAACTGATGGAAACTAGACCAGTAAATCAAAATCTAGAGCATAGTGGTACCCAAATGAAGGATGCATAGAGTTCTGGGGAGTATTCAGCATGATATCACTATTAGAGGGAGGGGTTGCAAAAGAGTTTTCAGAGGAGGCTATGCTTAAAGCAGGCCTGGAAGCTAATTGGATTTAGTCAGAGGAATAGCACTGAAGGCATGAATATTATAAATGAAATCTAACACATTTAGATAGTAACTACTCAGGCCACTTACCTTTCTCCATATGTGACACTGAGCTCATCCAGAACCCCACTGAGTTTAACTTGAAGTTCTTTTAGAATGGTACTAGCTTCAGGATCCAGCTGCAGAAAGATCATAAACAATGTTACTTGGGAATTTTGAGAATTATGCCTTTGTTTCTATTAGAAACATTTTCTTCTTATATTCAAACAGCACATACATACTTTATCCTTTCTTTATGCCTTGGAAATCAAATTAAAAAGTTTAGGAAATTGTGAAGAAGTAGGGGAGGGGGGTTTTTGCATATGAAAAATTTATTGAATTGCATGGCATGCTTACAAATAAGGCTAGATAGCAAGGTTTTGTTGGTTACAGCAATTGGATTTAAGACATGACAAAACCATTCTCTAGAGCATGACAATTTCACAATTTAGAAAGCCTAACGTGTTATACATTAGTTAAATATGTGTTGTTTCAAAATATATTTCAGTTTTCAATATCACTGCAAAGTAACAGGCCCATTAAAAATATGAATTCAGTTAAAAGTTAACTTTTGAGAACAAGTTGAGTATACCTAATCCAAAATGCTTGAGACCATAAATGTTTCAGATTTCAGAGTTTGCCGTATTATAGAATATTTGCTTAGATTTTATTGTGTTAGCATTTGTTATTCCAACCTTTGAAACTTGGAATGCTCCAAAATCTAAAACTTTTTGAGCACTGTTGTGACACTCAAAAAATTTTGAGCTTGGAACATTTTGGATTAGGAATGCTAAACTTGTATCCTATTGTTCCTTCTGGGAAAGTATATTTCCCAACTTTAGAATTTTATGGTAATGAGAAATACAAATTATCTAAGTACATCAATGTTTTTCTGGAGATGATAGGTCTGACTACTCTTTCATGGTGTCATTTGTAACTTGGAGTTCAAGATTCAAATTTTAACATTTTATTTTTCTTCAGGACCTCAATTATTTAGAATTTAGAGATAATCCCATTAGCAAATTTGGGGGTAAAAGAAAAATTACCAAATCAAGATAATTTAATTTTGATGCTTATTTATACAGTGCAAACTTTAGAAGACAATATTTCTTTTTATCTTATTTGTTCTTAAAATAATGTTAGTAAATATTACCAAATAGCTTACTATAAGTAAATGCAAACAATAGCACACCAATCTTCTAGCTTGAATTTATTTTTGCAATTAAGGTGTAAGATCAACACATACTTTATCAAGTATTTAGAAAATTGTGTTTTTGTTTGTAAACAAAACAAAAACTTTATAATAGATGTATCAGGCAGAGAGAAATTCATGTGAAAGGAAACTTGGAATATTCTCTGAAATTAAAATGAAAGTTAATCTTCCTTCCTTTATCCTTCAGAAATTTAGTTTCCTACCATTAATATCTATAGTTCTTTCACAAGCTGATCTACTACTGGAAAAAAAAGGAAGGTATAAAGACAACTTTTGAAAGTAAAAATTCAGACATGGCTTACTGTAAATGAGACAATCTAAGAAGCATATCAAAAAAATATAGGACCAATGTCAATTTAATCTCCTGGGACTTAGTCCAGACCCAAGAAATTTCCCTGAGTTTACACTCGAACTAAATTCTATAATCCTCCAAGAGTACTTTATAATGCTAAGAAATGGTTAGGAGGAAGTATTGTTCATATTCTCATCAGCTGGGTAGCTCTAGGCTGTAGGAACATGACTAAACATTGAAATGAAAATCAAAAATTGCATTTGTCATCTGAGACTTTTCTGATTATATCATATCAATCCATGATGTCAGTTTCAACTCAAATCTAGGTAATTTTTAAGATTGCTCAGTTTCTGCCCCTCTATCAGAGCCAACTATTTCTAGTATCAAATGTGCTCACTGCCCTTGCACCCAGACACACAGGATGTCATAGCATAAGACTCTTCTGGGAATGGGAAAATTATAACACTTGGAGTCTTGTACATTCTAAGAGTTCTATTTAGCTATTACCAGCTGCAGGGCAGTGATGCAGAAAGGCAAATAGATGGTATGTACTTACTTTTAAAAACCTAAGACTGATAGCATTTAAACTCAATTATCCTAACAAATTATGGATTCCTAAACTTTAATGAAGAAAACATTTGTGGACTGCCTGCTCCAATCCTAGGGACCAATACAAGCTAGAAGTTTATTATTATATTTCCTTACTACTCCTCTAATTCCAACTTTAACTTGATTTAAATTGTATAAAAAGATTGGAAAAATGGAATTAAAGAAGAGACTCCCAGCCAGGCGTGGTGGCACATGCCTGTAATCCCAGCACTTGGGAGGCTGAGGCAGGAGGATCGCAAGTTCAAAGCCAGCCTCAGCAATGGTGAGGCACTTAGCAACTCAGTGATACCCTGTCTCTAATAAAAATACCAAAAGGGCTGGGGATGTGGCCCATTCGTCAAGTGCCTTTGAGTTCAATCCCTGGTACCAAAAAAAAAAAAAAAAAAAAAAGAAGAAGAGACTCCCATTTGGTGTTCTGCAGGCACAGGTAGCAGTTCCCTACTCACATTTCTGTACCTCCAAAGAACGGCTCTGAAAACAGGGTTTTCAACAAGAGATGGCAGCAGGGGGTGGGGTTGTTGCTTCTCATTTAAAAGGTGTACTTAGAACAAAAGAAACAATTAAAAAATTCAACAAAACAAAAAGCTGGTTCTTTGAAAAAATGTATAATATTGACAAACCCTTAGCCATCCTAACAAAAAGAAGGGGGGAGAAAACTCAAATTACTAAAATCTGTGATGAAAAAAGAAATATTGTGACAGACACTATTGAATACAGAAGACAATTAGAAACTATTTTGAAAATTTATACTGCAGTAAAACAGAAAACCTCAAAGACACTAACAAATATCTAGAGGCCTAAGATCAACCCAAACTGAGTCAAGAGGATATACAAAGTTTAAACAGATCAATTTCAAGCAAGGAACTAGAAGATGCCATCAAAAGACTATGAACCAAGAAAAGTCTTGGACCAGACAGATTCACAGCTGAGTTCTACAAGACCTACAAAGAAGAATTAATACCAATACTACTCAAATTGTTCCATGAAATAGAAAAGGAAGGAACCCTTCCAAACTCATTCTAAAATGCTAGTATCATCCTGATACCAAAACAAGACAGAGACGCATCAAGGAAAGAAAATTTCAGACCAATATCCCTGATGAACATTGATGCAAAAATTCTCAATAAAATTCTGGCAAATGGCATACAAAACATATTTAAAATAGTGCACCATGAACAAGTGGGGTTCATTCCAGAGATGCAAGTTTGGTTCAACATATGGGAATCAACAAATATAATTCATCACATCAATAGACTTAAAGATAAGAATCATAGGATTATAACATTTGATGCAGATAAAGCATGTGACAAAATACAGCACTGTTTAATGTTTGAAACACTAGAAAAACTAGGGATAGTAGGAACATACCTCAACAATGTAAAAGCTATCTATGCTAAACCCAAGGCCAACATCATTCTAAATGGAGAAAAATTGGAAGCATTTCCTCTAAAAACTGGAACAAAACAGAGATGCCCTCTTTTACCACTCCTTTTTTTTTTTTTTTTTTTTTTTTTTTTTTGAACTCAGGGACACTCAACCACTGGGCAACATCACCAGCCCTTATTTTGTATTTTATTAGAGACAGGGTCTCACTGAGTTGCTAAAGTCCCTCGCCATTGATGAGGCTGGCTTTGAACTCACGATCCTCCTGCCTCAGCCTCCCAAGTGCTGGGATTACAGGCGTGCACCACCGCACCCGGCTCTCTTTTACCACTTCTATTCAACATAGTCCTTGAAACTCTAGCCAGAGCAACTAGACAGATGAAAGAAATTAAAGGGATATGAATTAGGAAAAGACGAAATCAAACTATCATTATTTGCTGACAACATGATTCTATACTTAGAGGATCCAAAAAACTCCACCAGAAAACTTCTAGAATGAAAAAATTAATTCAGCAAAGTAGCAGGATATAAAATCAATACCCATCAATCAAATGCATTTCTATACATCAGTGATGAATCCTCTGAAAGAGAAATTAGAAAAACTACCTCATTCACAATAGCCTCAAAACAAACAAACAAACAAACTTGGGAATCAACTTAAAAAAAAATGTGAAAGACCTCTACAATGAAAACTACAGAACACTAAAGAAAGAAATTGAGGAAGACTTTAAAGATGGAAAGATCTCCCATGCTCTGGGATAGGCAAAATTATTATTGTCAAAATGGCCATTCTACCCAATGTGCTATACAGATTCAATGCAATTCCAATTAAAATATCATAGTAATTATAGTCATTTCTTATAGAAATAGAAAGAACAATCATGAAATTCATTTGGAAAAATAAGAGAACCAGAATAGCCAAAGCAATCCTTAGCAAGAAGAGGGAAGCAAGAGGCATCACAACAGACCTTAAACTATACTATAAAGCTATAGTAATAAAAAAGGCATAGTATTGGCATGAAAATAGACATATAGACCAATGATACAGAATAGAAGACACAGAGACAAACCCACATAAATACAGTTATCCCATACTAGACAAAAGTACCAGAAACATATATTGAAGAAAAGATAGCCACTTTAACAAATGATGCTGGGAGAACTGGAAATCCATATGCAGCAAAATGAAACTGAACCCCTCTCTCTCACCATGCACAAAACTCAACTCAAAGTGGACCAAGGACCTAGGAATTAGACCAGAGACCCTGTGCCTAATAGAGTAAAAAGTAGGCCCACATCTTCATCATGTCAGATTAGATAAGACTCCTAAAGCAAAAGAAATAAAAACAAGAATTAATAAATGGGATGGACTCAAACTAAAAAGCTTCTTCTTAGCAAAAGAAACGACCAATGAGGAGAAGAGAGAGCCTACATTTTGGGAGCAAATTTTTGCCACAAGCACATCAGATAGAACACTAATCTCCAGAATATATAAAGAACTCAAAAAGCTTAACACCAATAACACAAACAACTCAATTCATAAATGGGCTAAGGAGCTGAACATACACTTCTCAGAGAAGATATACAATTGATCAACAAATATATGAAAAAATGTTCAACATTTCTAGTAATTAGAGAAATGCAAATCAAAACTACTCTAAGATTTCATCTCACGTCAGTCAGAATGCAGCTATCAAGAAAACAGACAACAATAAATGTTGGCGAGGATGTGGGGAAAAAGGCACACTCATACCTTGCTGGTGGAACTGCAAATTGGTGGAATCAATCTGGAAAGCAGTATAGAGATGCCTTAGAAAATTTGGAATGGAACCACCATTTGACCCAGCTATCCCACTCCTCGGTCTATACACCAAGGACTTAAAATCAGCATAAAAACAGCCGCATCAATGTTTATAGCAGCTCAATTTATAATAGTTAAACTGTGGAACCAACCTAGATGCCCTTCAATAGATGAATGGATTAAGAAACTGTGGTATATATACACAATGGAATATTACTCAGCATTAAAAGAGAATAAAATTATGGCATTTGCAGGTAAATGGATGGAGTTGGAGAATATCATGCTAAGCGAAGTAAGCCAATCCCCAAAAACCAAAGGCTGAATGTTCTCTCTGATAAGTGTATGCTGATCCATAATGGGGGGAGGGATGGAGAAACTTCGATGGGACAAAGGGGAGCGATGGGGGAGGGGACTTGGGGTAGGAAAGATGGTGGAATGAGATGGACATCATTACCTTAGGTACATGTATGACTGCATATATGGTGCGACTCTACATTGTGTACAACCATAGAAATAAGAAAAGTTCTGCTGTAATTGTGTGCAATGAATCAAAATCATTTTGCTGTCATATAAAACTAATTAAAATTAAATAAAAGGTGTATTTAGTTTTCATATTAGTTTTATTTACACACTGAGACTGAGGTGGTTTGTTTACCTGTTAGTATAATAACTTTGAAGTTATAAAAACAAGTTAATGTAGGTGACTTAGATAAATTATTATTTTTCCCATAAAATTATTAAATATACCTTTGGTATTTGGTGACTACACATTTCTTATCAAATAACTGATTATTACTTCAAAATCTGTAATTGTCAGATGATAGTAATTTGAACATTGGATGACAGTTTTAGTGCTTTGTTTTAATGTGTTTCTAAGTAGGTTCAAATGGAATGCTTTTGTCACATAACCAGGTCAAATGAAAAACAAGCCAAAAAGGAAAATTTTTAGTTTCAGTTTCTGATCCAAATAATACCACTAAAATAGGCAAAGCAATTCTAAGGCCAATTAAATGACTTTTGAAAATTACAGGTCTTTTACAACAATGAGAATAATGGTATATATATCATATTTATCCAGTTATAAAGTAATCTTGTTAGGCAGCAAAATCACCAATACTTGAGTCTTTCTGCATTTCTTTATGTGCCCAAATTGAGGAAATATTCCTTACTCCTACAAACCTTCTAAAGTTTTAAGAAATAATAGACTGGGATTTAATATTTCATTGTCTAAATCACCAGTGGCATATTTTTCAAATTATTAGCTACTTTGAAAGGGTAAAAAGGTACAAAATATTTTTTCAGCAATCTTTAAAACATAGCCAAGTTACATATTAATAATAGAAATAAAGTTAAAGTTATTATTAAAAATAAAAAGAACAAAAAAATTTTTCAAGCATTTGAAAATCATTATTAATTATTTATTCTAAATTATAAACTGAATTAGCATGTATACCTCAACAACTTAATTAGCTGGGTAAATAAAGTTTCCATGTAAAGAGGAATATAGTCAATGACAATTAAAGGTACTGGGTAAAATTCTAAATTTATAATTTAAGGCTTCATTCACACTCTGTGAAAGGTTTGGGAATTCTAAAATCTAGGGTGATGAAGTAGAGTTCTCATGAGCAAAACAAACCATAGTCATATACAGGTAGTCACTGAACTTTTACACCATTGAGATAATTTACACCACTGTACTTTGGAATATAAATAACTTGTCTGGGGAAAAAGAGCATTAGGTAAGGTGTTTTTAAGTTATTTTTCCTTAAGCCTCACTTTTCCTATAAAATGCAAATTACTTATCACTTCCTTTTGCAAATTGTCCTTCAAACGTCCCTCCCAGTCAGTAGAAGCTTTAGCTTCTATATTAACTGTGCTTTTTCCTATTAGTGTGCATATAATGCTCTCATAACTATTTTCTTATAAACCTATCTCTTCTACAGAACTGTACCTTACTTTTCTAGTATTGGTGTCTGTCCCAATGTCCTGCATGCCTAAGAATTTACCAAACGTTTGAGGAAGGAGTTGAGGGCAGACCAGAGCAGCTCTGCTCTCCAGAAACTGCTTCTCCTGGGACTTATATAACCTGGCATCAACTATTAACAGGATCCCTTTGCCTTTGAAATCACTTTATTTCCTCGCTACACTATATTCTGGACTTACCAAGTTAGTGTTGATTTCAAATATTTGTTTTATTGCCAGACCATGTTAGATTATGCCCTTATATTTGTTTGTTTGAGAGAACATGGTTACCAAACCAACTCTGTGTATGTGTTCTTTCCCAGCACAGATTGTTACATTCTTTCACTTTCTTTAAACAGCAATTGCTAAATTGACCATCAAGCTCTTGCTAGGGTTATTGGTAGTGGGCTGCAAAGTGGCATTGAGACCCTTCATTCTAATAAAACAGAGACTTTACATGGAAGAACTTAAGATCTGTAGTGTGAGTTCTATTTCTTTTCCACAGTTTTTTTTTTTTTTTTTTTTTAACCATCTCATTTCCTTTCTTTCCTCTATGTTACTATGCTGCCTGCCCTTGTGTTTAGCTCATCAGTATTAGGATGCTATTATCTGCTCATCTAAAGAAGTGTAGATCAGGAAAGAAGGTTATTTCCTGTCCCTCATTCCCTCAGAAAATGGGTCTAAACTTTATACATTAGTCTGGTGGGTTCATCATTTCTAATATTTTTAAATTAAATTCTTTAATTTTTTGCATTAAATATTTCAATACTTTTGCACTAAATCCCTTAATATTTTTGTATTAGATATTTTAATATTTTTAAATTAAATACTTTAGTAAATGCAAATTTCATCCCTATTTCTATGAAAAAGAAAGTCTCATTTCTAAGAAAAATGTTCAACTTGAGCTCATTATCCCTTTCTCTTTATCTTCAATCCGTCTATTACTTTTATTGATGCCTCATCATATAAATATGCTCCAAAAACATTTATGCTAAAATAAAAAAAAATTGAACAAATAATGAATGAATACCCAACTCATTTGGAACTTTCTCCTCATTGACATGTAACTAATATCTTGACCTTCAAACTGCTTAGGACATTAAGCATGAAATGTGTTGACTCCACATCCTTCTCTCTAAAATATTCATTAATTCCCCTATTATGTGGCTTCTGCTGTGGATACACCACTGATATCGTCACATATAAGTCACCAATGATCTCTTAATTGCCAAATGCAGTGACCTCCTTTATCCTAATCAGCCTTAACTCACACTGTGCTTTACTCAATTTCTCAAGCTCTTATTTTCTTGCTTCTCTACCTAAGATTTGTGTCTTTTGTTGGCTTCAATCCTCTATGTATCCCTGACATATTACTTTTACTTTCTAGTCTTCAATCTATACTCTTTCTTTGAGCAATCACATTCATGACTATGGCTTCAATTACCTGCATGCTAATGACTCCCAGATTTATTATCCATAGCCTTAATAGAATGCCCAAACATTAAGTCTATATTCTTGAGGGCCTAAGACTTTTCCACTTTGATAGTGCACACAAATCTCAGTCACAGAAGTATATGAAAAAATGGAACTTATTACCTGGCTATCTTTTCGTATTTCCCCTCTTGTTTTTGCTGATTTGGTTAATGACATATGATTGTTAAAGGCACCTTTGACTTCTGTCTTCTTCCTTCCATATTTACTCAGTTACTAAATATGATTGAAAAAGCTTCTTCTCAGCAAAAGAAACAATCAGTGAGGTGAATAGAGAGCCAACTAATTGGGAACAAATATTTAGTACATGCACATCAGACAGAGCACTAGTTTCTAGAATATATAAAGAGCTCAAAAAACTTTACACCAAAAAAACAAATAACCCAATCAATAAATGGGCTAAGGAATTGAGAAGACACCTCTCAGAAGAAGATACACGATTAATTAACAAACACATGAAAAAATGTTCAACATCGCTGGCAATTAGAGAAATGCAAATCAAAACTACTCTTAGATTTCACTTCACTCCAGTCAGAATGGCAGCTGTCAAGAACACAAGCAACAATAAATGTTGGAGAGGATGTGGGGAAAAAGGCACACTCAAACATTGCTGGTGGGACTGCAAAATGGTGCAACCATTATGGAAAGCAGTATGGAGATTTCTTGGAAAACTGGGAATGGAGCCACCCTATGACCCAGCCATCCCACTCCTGGGTCTATTCCCAAAGGACTTAAAAACAGCATATTACAGTGACACAGCTATCTCAATGTTTGTAGCTGCGCAATTCACAATAGCTAGGTTGTGGAACCAACCTAGATGTCCCTCAGTAAATGAGTGGATTAAGAAAATGTGGTATATACGCACAATGGAATTTTACTCAGCAATAAAAGAAAATAAATTAATGGCATTTGCAGGTAAATGGATGAAGTTGGAAGACATAATGCTAAGTGAAGTTAGTCAGTCTCAAAAATCCAAGTAACAAATGTTTTCTCTGATATAAGGAGGCTAGTTCATAGTATTGTTGGATGGGGGGGGTACATAGGAGGACTAGAGGAACACTAGAATGGTTAAAGGGAAGGAAGGGTAAGGGGGGGAGCAAGAGGGGAGGGAGGGGGAGAAAAGGGAAGAAAAAAAGGTGGTTGAATGAGACGGATTTCATTTTCCTAAATGCATGATTGAAGACCTGAATTGTACGAATATACTTTGTATACAAACAGTTGTATGTAAAAAGATGCTAAATTCATGCACTATGAGTTGTACACATTAAAAATTATTAAAAAAAAAAGAAAATCTCTTTGAAATATTTTCTCCATTTTTCCTGTTCTTTTCACTTCCTGATTCAGACTTTTTCCTGGTTTAGTGTAGTACAATCATTTCTGAGTAAGTTTTGCTCTTATTTCCTGTTTTCCCCTTCCAACCCTTTAAATGTTGTTCCCAGAGATTTTTAATAAATCCAAATCTGATCTTAGCACTTGCTAACCCCTCAAGCTGGCTTTCAATCAGGGAAGTGTTGCAAGACATTTCTCACAATCTTCTCTGGGTTCTTGGTCTATTCACTTGGATAATCCACCATGTTGTAAGAAATAAAACACATGGTCCTCTCTATTGCAGACAAATGTGCCCTAGCTCTAACAATGCTACTCTGCTTTTTTGTTTCTTTTTAAAAATTCCTCTTTGGAGGGATTCTCTTCAAGAACATAGATGACCATTTTCAGAGATAGGCTATGGCATATTTCCTATTCCATTTATATGTGCAAGAATGTTATGCTAGAAGTGTCAGTTACAGTGTATAAATTGGTGTTTCTAACTTGGTTTCAAAAATTTGAAGAACATCAGTAACTGTCTCCCATCCTAATTAAAGAGTATGCAGTGAATTCAACTGTCATTGTGCTTCAATTCAACTAAATGCCTTTGAGATATGTTAGTTTCTTTAGCCTAGACAACTGAAGAAAAAAATAAAAAAGGATGCCTCATATTTTGAAATTCATTCAGTGTAGTTTTGAGTTAGTGAAGACGTAGCAAAGTTTGGATTTCTGTTTCTCTGTACTGTTTTACTTTAAATTACATCCTCAAGTCTCATATGAGTAACATGTCATTCTTTCCTCATAGTTTAAACATTTTCTTCCCTTCTCGCCTACACAGCACATCATTCCTCAACTTTTTGGATTGCTAACAAGGTTCTTGTCCTTCTAACTACAGAATTTTAGAACATAGTGCACCTTTTTTCTCTTTGAAGTGAGGAAAACCAGCACCTACATAATGTGTCAGGTTTTGGAGCAACATGGAGATTGAAGTGTAGCACTTTTAAAAGTTATTTTTTCTAAAGCAACTCCCTTTTGAAGATATTCATTAAAAAGAGATAATTGCTAATAGGTTAGATGAGCAAAATTCTGAATCAGGAAGTGAAAAGGACAGGACAAATGGAGAAAACATTTAAGAGATATCACAAATCATATTTGACATTCCCCAAAAATATGGAGCAAGAAGATGGAAGTCAAAGATGACTTTCACAATTCTGCCCTCAGCAACTGTGTTCTATTAACCAAATCAGAGAAAACAAGAGGAGAAATAACTTGACTGTAAGGGAATCTGGGGCTTATTGGCTGCATCTATGGGCTGCTTAACTGTTTAACTGTACAAAGTAGGAATGTGTTGGGAATAGAAGAAATGAGACAATCTATTATTCTCTCAATACTGCCTTTGTACCCTGCCTGACTCTCTTTCCCTTTGCTGTTCACATGACCTCATTCATAACGAACCATTGTTCACCGCGGTGAATACACGTTCAGGGAACTAAATTCAGTGCCTTTGACTACCAAGTGATAGAAACAGAGGATCCTAGTGAGACACGTGCAAGAGATGTCTGAGGAAGCCAAGCTAGTTGTGGTGGTACACACCTGTAATCCAAGCTAAGACAGGGGACTAAGGAGGAGGACTGCAAGTTCAAGGCTAGCTTTGTCAATTTGGTGAAGCCATAAGCAACGTAGTGAGACACTATCTCAAAAAAAAAAAAAAAAAAAGCAAAACAAAACAAAAAGGCTGGGGATGCAGTGGTAAAGTGTCCTGGGTTCAATCCCCACTACAGAACAATAGCAAAACCAGGGGAAATGCTTAAAGATTCTGAGGACTACTTTGTCAATCTGTCAGATGAGGGAGAATGGTGTGGGTTTAAGAAGTTAGGTTTAGAGTAGCAGGAAGTAGGAAAGGGGGCAGGCTGGTTAATGGCTACAATGTTACTTTCAAGAATCATAAGTTCTGGTTCTACAGCACAGGAGGGTACATATAACAGTGCATTGTGTGCAGGAGCCCTGTTTGGGGAGATGGCTAAGATTGTGGTTGACTACGGGCCATGGAGATGTTTGGGCATTGCCGCCTTCCGTAGTCTCACAAGACTTGGCCCGGGATCTCGAGAGACTTGAGCGAGATTGCTGACCGGGTCTGCACCATTTGGTGTGTTGGTTGTTTGGTTGTGTGTGTGGTGGGTGTTAAAGTCGTTGTTAGAGCCAGAGAGAAAAGTTATCAGAATAAAAAGGCTGTTTGTTTCCAGTTCGCCTCTGAACTTCTTCCCGCGGCTTTGTTGCTCCAAGCGGCCATTGCTTCAGGCGGCAACAATTGTATATCTCAAAATAGCTACAAGAGAGACTTTTGGCTGTATTATAAAGAAATGATAAAAGTGATAAATATGCTAATTATCCTGATTTGATCATTGCAATGCATATATTAATTGAAACATCACATAGTATCCCATAAATATGTACATTATGTGTCAATCAAAAAATGAGAATAATAAAGACCAAAAAGCAAGAAAAGTGGAAAAGGAAGTTTTCTAGTGACTATATTGAATTATGGTTTGTTATGGCAGGTGTGAGCAAGTCAGAGTGATCACAACAAAATAATGACAATGGTCTTATTATATAAGATGGCAGTAATAGTGAAAATATTTCTTTCCCTCCTGGCTGGGTCATGTATCTGTTCTTAAGTTTTCTCTAGGTTCAGAGAGAAGTTTTTCTAAAAGGAGATTTGGCAGTATATGAGTGACCCTCTGATCTCTCTAATGCTCTAGGGAACAAGGTTAACAAGGAGCACCTGCTGGGACCTGTATTTCATTTTGACATGGATTGCCAGGCAAGAAACCTCTCAAAACCACCTTGGTAATTTCTTCCTTAATTTTGCAAGTTTAGCTGTTAGCCAGACTTTATGTAGTCATAGTACTGGATTCTTAATAATATTTATTAAATTACCTCAATACAAATTGCCCTTCTAGCCCTCCTTATTCTTTTAATTTTCTATTAAATCCAATTTGTTAACTCTAATTGCAGAGATGGTGAGGGAGAGAAAGAAACCAGGCAATATCTACATGCCAAAAATAAAGGGCTAGCATTTCAAACATTCAATCATCTTTGTTATCTCGTACTATAAAACTGGTTGCTTTTACCGATTTCAAAATAAATTCAAATAACATCTTACCTTTGAGCTTTATTTACATGAGAACCCAGAGATTGGAGTTTATTTAGATTATTGCAGATCAAGATGTAATAATTACAACTTTCATTTAAAGAATATTTTTAAGTTTAAAAGATTGTTATTTTTCTCCAGTGAATCTTATCTCTTTAATCGCTTGAATTCTCCTAACAAAGTTCAAGGCTCTTTTTTTTGGGGGGGGGTGTGTGGAGTAGTGCATCTTAGTAATAATTGTATTTCTAATGCCTAGTAAAATTTATAGCATGTAATATGTGCTCAGCAAATAAATATTTGTTGAATGACAAATGAAGGTATAAATTCTGTTTTCATGTTCCACCTGTTCTGGCCTCTATTTTCCATAAAGCCTGCAGGGGAAGAAATGTTTAGAATGGTCCAGACAGACATGGGACATCCAGATTCATGAAAAGCTGAAAGGTATCTCTGCTTCAATTGTTTACAAGATTTTACTCCTTGTAACTCCTTGAGGCCAAAGACATCTTTTTAATGGTATTTCCTACTCCAGTTCCTGACACAGTAGATGAAATGAATACAAGTAGGTAACAATGGATACTTAAACATTGCCATTTACAAAGTTTTTAAATTGCTTTAAGAAATATTTTTTTAGAACTGAAAATAAAGTAATGAAATGAGCTGAAATTGCCTATTTTGTTATTTAACTATGTCTACTATATGCTGTATAATTTATTTTATAACTTATTTTGTAGTTGCTGAAAAAGATAAAACAACCAATTGATCCTCATTAATTTGTTTACTACTAAATTGTATTTCTATGTACATTGAGGGGAGAAGTTGAGTTAGATCAGAAACCTGAACATTGAGTTTAAATCTATAAAACCACTTTTTATAAGCTTATATGCAAAATGTAAGCATAAAGTCCAGAACATTTTTGGGAAGTGCTGGACTTTTCTATACGACTGCTTCTTGGTCACCTGTATTTTGGAGTTACTATATTCTTTAATACAAATATTTGCATACACTATCATTTGCTGTCCCAATGACCATCCAAACACATCAAATCAAGATTCAATATATTGTACAAATTAGATTGTAGATGAAGGAAATATTAATGTCCTACCAGAAAGTAGGCTTGTAAAAGTGGAGCATAAATAAGAAAAAGGGTATTTTGTGCTCTTTTCTAATTATCTTTTTCCGTGTTTTTAAAACCATAGAGCAGTGATTCTCAAAATATAGTCCCTAGCCCAGTAGCATCAGTAACTATAGGAATTTGTTATAAATAAAAATCATAGGGGCTCCACTCTTGACTTACTGAAGCAAATACCCTAAGAGTCAAGTTTGCAGTGTATTTTAATAAGCTTACCATGTAGTTTTTATGCATATTAAAATTCAGTAACTATTGGCATAGAGGATCATTTCCTTTAAAGCAGTGGTCTCTAATCCTGTTGCCTTGGCACATATAATGAGAGGGTAGTACCAGGTGGAAAATGACAGAGGTTAGTTTCTTTCCTCTCTGGTCTGGGGTTGCTTAGCTAATGACCAAATCCATTTTACTAGTAGGTTGGGCAATTAATTTCAGAGAACTACATGCACACATACACTTTTGGGCAGGCAAATGCAATTTCTAATTGGCACTTTAAATTAATCATTAAAATTAAGTATGATATAGATATGCATCTCTGAATCAAAAGAATATCTCAGTTGTTCCTCAAAATACACACATTGTAGGCCAGGCACGGTGGTGCATCTATAATCCCAGAGGCTTAGGAGGCTGAGGCAGGAGAATTGCAGGTTCTAAGTCAGCCTTAGCAATGTATTGAGCCCTAAGCAACTTAGCAAGATCCTGTCTCAAAATTTAAATAAATAAATAAATAAATAAAAAGGGCTGCGATGTGGCTCAGTGTAAGTGCCTCTGGGCTTAATACCTGGTAGCCCACCCCTTCCCCTCAAAAATACACATTTTAGGATAGTGGGGTATTGCCACAGATTTCTTGGCCCTATTCAGCTTGGATATATGTAGAAGTCACTCTTACAGGCATATGTACCACCATGAGATGAGTCAGAATATTGAATGATCTTTGAGACATATCAATAAAGATAGCTTTACCATTGTGCCAACTTGTCTGCTTTGTGGTCAGAAGAAAGAGAATTTAGCTGAACAAACCAACTCCATAGCTTCCTAAACATCTTAATTATGGCTAACTTTTAGAATTTGAAGAACTGTCAAGTGTTATCAGACGTATAGAAAACCACAGATTCTTCTGTTTGAAATGACTGTACCAATACAATATTGCAATGAAGTAGTTCACCTTTTGCTTACATAGTCACAATTCTTCTAAATCATCATGTTTTAAAGAGTTCTATAACCAATACTTATTACTTCTTGAAGAGAAATTAAATTTTTAACTATTTAATTTTCTTTTTCATATATTGTATAAATTAGATTGTAGATGAAGGAAACATTAATAAGTCCTTTTCATGCACTGTAACCATGTGTTTCTGTTACCGAATAAATTCAGACTAAGTATTTGCAACTGATATATGCTGACTTATATCCATGAAGTAATTAAGCTATTAAAATAATAAAAACAAAAAATGTTTTACTTTTGAGCTATTTGAGCTGTTACAGAATAACAAAATAAACACCAGTGAATGATAATTATCACATGGCATTCTGATAATGATTTTTCTGTTACAGTGTGATAAAGTGATAGGTAATACAGTATGGGGATAGGGGCATAAATGATTAACTTCTCAATGAAGTCAGTTCATAACTTGGGCTTGTTCTTTTATTTTAGTATAGTGATTCCTAAACTGTATGAACATTAAAAAAAAATCACCTGATGTGCTTTATGAAAAGAATCTGGACCTCATTCTTAAAGTTACTTTTTCTGCATGTTTTGCAAAACTTATTCAGTATTCTCTAGAGAAATAACAATTGTGATTGTAAAACATACTCTCAATTTGTATGCAGAGAAGCTTTTGGAAAGTTACTTTATAGGAGAAGAAATTTCGTGGTTTGCTTTTCATTTTTGATTTTCTTCTTAAACAGGGTACTGGAAAAGAACTCCATTGACATGGCCTATGGGACATTGTGTGTGTACTTGCTAATGAAAACAGCTCAAGTGATTACTATTTGGAGCCATCCTGAACAACATAATCCCAACACTGCCTTAATGTTCAACAAGGTTTCCATCCTGAACTCCACACAGAGTGGATTTTTTTTTTTTTTTTTTTACCACAAGATGATTTAAATAATCCTTTTTCCAGAGAGAAAAGAGGTTAATCCTGAAAAGAAAGAGCAACTGCCCTCACACAATGATCAGGTTAAAGCAGCCGAGAGCTGCAGCATCATGCAGCCATGCCTGCAAGCGGCCAGCACTTTGCAAAGTATAAGAGGCAAGCAACAGTATTGTTAGAAGCCAACTAAGAGACACATGGCATGAAAAATATATGGAGCAAATGTACTAACATACATTTGCTCATTAGATTTTTGTAGCAAGAACTGCACATTGCAGCACAGATGGTAGGGGACAAAATAATAAACTCCTAAAGAATAAGATCTGGGGTGGAAAGTTTGCCTTTGGGCTTATAATCAGTATCACTGTGAGGAAAAATCTGGGAATTAGCACTAATGTGGTCTAACCACATTATATAACCTTAAAGGCCATTGAACATCTGTATCAAGTGCTATTTATATTTCTCATATTGAAGGGTGACTCCTCTCATTCTTGATGATAAAATCCTTGTCATCTTTAGATACTGGCATATGCAGGTAAGGGTGTTACAGTGAATCTGCCTATCACTTTGGATTCTTGTGCCTAGAGGAAGGTGGGTGTAGCAAATGACCCTAACATAATTCTGTGTTAATGAAGTTTATTTCTGCCTGGAGGTTGCATGTCATACTCAGACTTGGATTCAGGTCTTGTTTTCTCCTGATGCTTCATCAATTCCTATGCCAATGCAGATGGGGCCTGCTTAAAACTTTTTCTTCACAAAAAAGACAAAAGTTGAAAAGGAACTATGCGTGGAAAGACAGAGACACACAGAGAGAGAACATAGAGGAGGCTACATATATAGTGAGGAAAGGGAGGAAAAGTACTTAAATGTAGGAGATGAAGGGAAATAAGGTCAATGTTATCCATCTAACAGATTATATGGTTAGATGCTAGACATTCATTTCATTTATTAAATTAAAATTTCCTTTTAAATTATGTATGAGGAGTTAACAAATAGATATTGCATGGTTATGAAAGGAGAAGTCCCACACCCAGCATTTCTGTCTTCCTTATTTTCTCCAGTACAGAGTTCTTGAAATTATATTTGTAGTGTGAAACTTGTACATTTCAAATTGGTAATTTTATCTGAAATAAGAATCCAGTTTTGATGGATAAATGAGCCACCTCACAACTTGTTTAGTTAGTAGGTGCCTTAGCCCATACAGTTTCTTTGAAGTACAGGCTTGATTAATCTGTTTGGTGTGTCTTTTCTGATTTTTCTGGTTACTATTTAGTTCAGCAATATATTAGTCATATTAGAGATCACATACAGAGTAATAATGAAATAGTAGTAGCATGAGGAGAAATTTCTGGAAATATGACATTTTAAATATAAGTTCATTCTTAAATGATTCCTGGTCTTCAAAATTCACTGAAAGGAGATGGGATTTCCCACAAGAAATCAGTAATTTCTTTACTACTTTTCAAAACTGTAAATGGACTTAGAAGTCTGAATATAAAACCATCACTAAAATTAAAAAGGCGATCTTAGGTTATGATCCTCTAGTGCTTGTGTTCAACCAATTTAGCACAAGAATTTTGAAATGAGATTGATGCCCTCAAACCTTGCAACAGGCATTAACATACTTTGGGGAATTAAGCCTTATTTTATACAAATTAAACTCAGACTGCAAGGGAAGCACAGCTCATAAAAGTTCATGTTAAAAAGTTTTGCACCATCACACACATATTCTGGTGTTTATCATTTGTAGGATGTTAAGTAGCAACTTCATTTTTTTTTTTTTAAGAGACTGAAAATGAAAAAGACATAGTTGAGTGAGAAGAATGTCTAAATATCTCCTTAGGGTTAAAAGCAACTTTGTACATGAAGAAGTACCATCATAAGAAAGCATTTCCAGCATCACAGATTTAGAAATAAAAGGGATATGTGCTTTGAATTTAAAACCTAGTTTTACATATGTCTCATACATTTTATCACAGGAGAATGCAAACTAACTTTGAACAGAAATATCCACACACTCAAAATGAGCTGTTCTTGGGAATGTTCTCAGGATTGTTTCATTGTGGGGAGGGGACAGTGAGTGAGAAATCCTGCTTTATGACCCTCCCTCTCAGCACTTTCTCCATTTCTCAATTCTCAGACACTCAAATGTTTGGTGGGGGAGTTTGTGGCGGGGAGAGGACTGCCAGGCAGGAAGAGGCAAGTGCACAGCTAATGTTTCACTCTGCCTGATCCAAACGAGCAAATGAGAGTTGAGTAGGCAGTGCAATGGCCTTTTGGTGTAGTTTCAGAGAAACAGCCAGGCAAAGGATCAGATGCTTACTATCACAAACCTCATAAAAGAATCTCTCTCCTTCCTTCTTCTGTTCATGGAATTGGAAGCCAAAGATGTTGGACAGAGACATGACACATTACAGACACAACACACAACACATTTTGACATAGCTTTTTTGATGTGAAAAATAAACCACTGATATATCCAAAATCATTCATGCCACAATGTGTATTCCATAACAAACATCAATATTAAAACTGACATTGTACAATACAATAAAAAAAACTATTATTTGTGGTGCATTACAGATCATTAAGATCATTAGCATATGCATATATTTGTGTATATACATATATACACTCCATATACATAAGACAAAAGGCTTTCTCCCTTCTTCCATTCATACTTCTCTTTACTAAAGTACTCTGTTACAGGTAAAAATTGCCTTGATTGATAAAGGGATTTTAGATTCTCATCACTTTACGTTCTTTGACAAACCATGTAAAAACTTGATTAATGAAATATGCTGCTAATGATCTCTAAGTAGTATTCAGCAAATGCAGGAGTAAGAACACACTTACCTCTTTCCCTCCCATAGATTCAAACATTTTTTCCAGTTGGACCCGTAATTGTTGAATATTGTTCATCAAGATACAGGGCTTTAAATAAAGAAAATAGAAGAGTATTAAGAGTATTTTGAATATCATATAAATATATATATTGAATGAGTTTACCTTAAATGTGGCAATATACAGCTTTTATTGCTGTCCTATTATATTTGGCAAATACAATCACTCAGCTGCTTCAAAATATAGTTAACAGCTAAGGATGGAAAAGGAAAAAATATAATGATCATTTTGGGAAATGAAATTTAATAACATACTACACAATAGACCATTGGAGACCTACTCCTAGAGTTTTTAATCCTCAATATAGTAGCATTTCATGCTTAGAAATTAACCACATTGTTTTACAATTTTTATTTTGGGAAAAACATATTAAATCCTGAAATTTCGCTGTTTAAAGACAAAGCACCATCTGAAAATTTTAATATGTATATATTTTTAGTTGTTGATGGATATTTATTTATTTATTTTTATGTGGTGCTGAGAATTAAACCCAGTGCTTAGGTAAGTGCTCTATCACTGAGCTATAACCCAAGCCCTGAAAATTTTAAACCCAAGAAAATTTTTAGAAAATGGATTTTAATGGATTTCTCTTGCTACTGATAAAGTCCACATGGTGATATTCAGGTCCCCTTGTTACCTGCCTCTGATCCATGCTTCCCTTTGCATTTTCTCTTTGCCTATTTAAATCATATTTATTATTTGGGTTAGAGTTTTCTTTCCTAGATTTTATCTTTCTTTCTTTTTTTTTTATCACTTATGTGGCATTTGCTTTATATTACTTTATATTTTAAGTTGCCTCTCACCAGCTAACCTTAAATACATTGTACTTGCTGAGTTGTGTATTTTTCCATTTTTTCTTACTTGCAGACTATTGCACATTACTTTATACATAATAAATGCCTTAAAAACATTGTTTTCGTTTCCAAAGATTCAGAGATATAAAATAAAAAAGTTATGAAACTGTTACAAGACTAGATGTGATCTTAGAAGAGTAGAAATTAATTTATAATTGGAAAAATAAAATTTGGAATGGTTACAGAATCATTTAATATTTCCTACATATCAATTCTAAAGAGCCAGTATATCAGTGGAGGAGACAACAAAGAAAGGAAAATGGATATATCTTTCAAATTGCTGGGAAATGAGCCAATAATGAATCAGAGTCAAGCAAAGGACTCACAGGATGTCAGAGAGGTACTAGCTCTGATCAGTGGAAAGATTTTATTATTGCCTTAACCACATTACTGACCTTCGAAAAACTTTCTACTTGACTCTTAAAGTGACCACATCTTAACATTGATTTATGAAAACAATTTTAAACTTCTATTCTGTTCCCTTGATTCTAGTCACTTAAATACTAATTGTTTTTTAGCACAGATAACTGAGATTGATCTCTCCTAGATTCCAGTTAGCTGAGTCAGAATGTTCCATAAACGATTCTGACTCCAGCCAGGATCTACTTTACCAAGGCTTACTTCTTTCCATAGCAGGTATGGAAATTTCCAAATTTTCAGGGAATTCAGCATCTTGCCCTGATGTCCACACACTGAGCCAATATGCTATTTTCTTCCACTAGGAAATAGGGTCATTGTGATAATTTTAATTGCAGAAGGGGAAGATTTGGCATGAATTTGATAATCATACCAGGAAGAAATCCAAGGTCAAAATAAGTCTATGGTTTTTATAATGAGAACCCTTGGCATGGGTGAATGATTTCATCACTTGTTCCCAGTGGGTCTGAGTTAGTTCAACTCTAATGTGATTAGCATTGAAGCCTATCTTTATTGGCACACATAACAGGATCCTAGTACCAGCTTTATAAATGAAGACTAACCACCAAGACTTTTTAACATGATCATTTCCAAGCTATTAAAAACAAAATAAAAATGATTGGTTGGGCTCCCTTGGCATGTATTGCTACTGATCCCATGAATTGCTATGGAGAAAAAGAGATGCAATTATCCAGAGGGAGATAAAAATAAATGTGAAATTCTCCTCTTTTAGTAAGTTTTTCCTGGCCTTGGAATGCCCAAAGTTCACTCCTATTATGTCAGTATATTAAATCAACTCATCAAATAACTGATGAGAACTAGATTACAAAAATCTACCTTAAATGTAATCATGGAATGGCTTTTAGTTTAAACACACGATAGTAAACGAAAAAACAACAACAACAAAAAAGAACATTAACCTAAATAGGGGTATTGCTTGTTGAGGAGTTTAGTAAGATAAAATAACTTATGTTTGAAATCAAATTGTATATTTTTATTTGTGCATTTTGACTTTCTTCCTAAATATATAATCCATTTCAATTGATCTTTATCTAGAACAGTTAGGAAGCTGAAATATGATGAATATAAAAATTAGTTTTGTTTAATCTAGGGCCATTTCTACATGGCTGAAGTATTTCTGAGTTGAAAATAATTTTTAAAATTATCAGAAATAAAGCAATTATGATTTTGATAATGATGCTTTGATATCTTTTAGAATGTGGGATCAAAAGGATAAAAGTGTTTTGACCCCTTTGCAATTTAAAATGTCACAGTAGGACATTACTTATTCTGACATGGACATTTTGTTTAAATGTTGTCTTTAATTTTGACCCCTAGCAAATCAAATGTATAGTCATATCTTAAATGATGTCTAACTTTAAAAGTTTCTAGCTCAATTTGCAGATAAGCTGCTATATTACCACATATATACTGAGAAATGTACAATAAATTTCAATGGTGTAATACTAAAATAAAATTTTAATAATAGTTATATGTACTCATGCAAACGTGCAAAAGCACTTACTCCATTTGTCTCAAGTGAAAGCATAAATCAGTTAACAAATTTATATTCTTTTATAAAAGTTAGAAGTTAAAATAATACTAATAATAACAGAAAGGAGATCAGTAGAGTAGAGCAAGAGGCTCGGGGGGAGGGAGGATGGGAGGGAAAGAGAAGGTACCCGGAATGAGATTGATCAAATTATGTGCATGGACAACAGTGGCATAATGAATCCCATTATTGTGCATAATTATAATGTACTCACAAAATGTTAAAATAATTCTTTGTATTTAAGCAATCATGTATAAGGCTGGTGAAGGTATCAGTAAGTAGGGAAGAACAACTGAGGAAGGAAAGTTCCTGTGCTAGAATATTTGCAAAGGCTTCTTTTTGTTTTTCTTTTTTTACTATATAAAATTATTTTGAAAAGTATGAAACACACAGAAAAATTACATTGAATAATACAATAAGTACTAATTCATAATATTTATCTTACAGTTTTTAATATAAAATATAATGTAGAATGTTATAAAATGCCAAGTGGAAGTCTATAGAAGCCTTTAAAAGTGAATTTTCCTTTGTGAAAAAAAGGAATTAACCTTAGTATTTCACAACCACTTTTGAAATCCTCATTTTGCTATCCTAATACAAACAGAATCTTTTTGAAATTATAAGGCATTGTTTAAAATTTTAATATAATTCTTTAGATATGTTTATCTTCTATCCTTTAATTAGAAACATATACTTCTAACAAATAATATTCTATATCACCTTTAAAATATTCATAGTCAGTGTCAATTAGAAATTACTGCTGAGATATTTGAGAATTATAATAAAATTTCTGGGCAGCATATTAATTTAAGGGAAAGAGGGATCTTCTGAAACACTCAAGAATCAACAGGACTGACTTAATGAGCTGTCAGCAAGAGGTCAATGGGGTTTCAGCAGACTAGTAACTTTCTTAGAATTCTCTTTTAAATAGCAAAGACTAAGTTTTGTTGAAGGGGAACAATTCCTTGTTCTTTTTCCCTCAAAAAGAAAGAAAGAAACAAAAAAAAAGCTCTTAAAATTTTTAACTTAAAAACCCTGTCCTTATTCCTTAACTACTTTTTTTCAATGCTACTTTTTGTTTGAAAATTTTTACTGTCCACATATTTTTCCTGTTAACATATTTTTCTTGTCAACATGTTTAGGGCTGTCAATGTATTTTTCCTAATAATACAAATGGTAAAAAAAGGAGTCTTTCACCTTTCATCATAAAACATCCCTAATTATATTCCAAATAACCAGCTTATCTTGCTTCTCTTTATACATTTTCTTGAAAAAACTGGGATAATGGTTTGAATTTTATACATATTTCCTCAATCATCAAAAAATGCATTAATAATTCATATTAAGAACCAATTTATTCCATATATTAACCATTCTTCTCAATCTACTTGAAAATGTAAAGGCCAAATTATACTTATCTTAGTATTGGTTTTCAAGTGAAACTAGTTGTCAATACTTATCTAATTTTAACATCCTAATTCTCAGATACCACTGTTTATAGAATATGTGAGTTTTCAATGATATATGGTCATCTTGTTTCTTATCAACATGGAACACCCCAAGGTTTTGAGACACTGTTAAACCTTCCTGTGAACCCTGTATTAAAACCAGTTTGAGACTACTAGAGATGTTTTCAAACAATTTTGTAGGATACCCATTTCTTATTATTCTGTATGAAAAAAGAAATAAATAATTTCTCTTGCTTCCTCAAATCTGGAAGAAGCAAATCTCAATGAGAAATACTTGAAAGTAAAAACAGTTTTACTTACCACATTTTCCTTATCACAATATGAACTGAAATCACTTGATACAATTGCTGCATACTGGACCAGAACTTTATTGATAGTCTAAGAAAGAAAAACACTATGAAATTTATTTAGGCAAGTATGCAGTTTTATATATACTATATAGGCTAATGCAAAGTCAAACTAAAGTGTCTTCAGCTGAAAGGGAGCCATCAACAGTGATTAAATATAATCTTTATCAAAAGAAGAACTTCAATCAAACAATCATATTTATTTGATAATTTGTCATAGTTTTGAGTACATTTGAGAGATTCCACATGGATCCATCCTATTTTAATATAATTTGCTCCACTGCAAAATGCTTTATTTCCTAACTTTACTCAGAATGTACATTGGCCATCTAGGGCAACCTCCACTATGCTTTCTTACTTACTATGTAGTGAACTTTAATGCTCTCCCTTCCCATTTTTTAATAGATACCTTATGCTCTGTATTATCTTCCATGGCTTCTAGTTCCTAACTCCTTATTCCAGCCCATACCTATCATGCCAAATTTATCTGTGGTGGTCATTTTATCAACTTTCCCCATTGTTTCTAAGTACCTGATTTATAAGTGAGGTCAGAGTATTACTATACACATTACTTAGTAGTGACTATTTCAGTGATAGTGAATCATATTGAGAGCTATTAAAAACCATTCTTTAAAATCCAAATGTTAGCTTTTATTATATCATACTATCTCTAGATCTCAATATATTTATCACTTTTTACTGTTATAATTTGGTTATGAAACATCCCCAAAGACTTTTGTGTTGAAAACTTGGTCTCCAATGCAGCAATGTTCCGAAGTGGAGTTTTGGGGGAAGTAATTTGATCGTGAGGGATCTAACTTCATGAGGGGATTAAACCACTGACAGATGAATGGACTATTGAGAGGTGGTGGAAACTATAGGAGGTGGGACCTGGTTGAAGGAAGTAGATCACTGGGAGTGTGGTTGGGAAGTGTATTTCCTAATTATAGCCTCCTTTTTATTTCCTTCCTTTCCTTCTCCCTCCTATCTCCTCCCTCTCCCTCCTCCTCCTCTTCCTTCTTCTTCCCCAACACCCCCCTCACTCTCTCTCCTGCTTGGCTTGCTCTGCCATGCCCTTCCACCATGACCTAAAAAAATAGAGCCATCTGAGCATGGACTGAAACCTCAGAAACCATGAGCCAAAATAAACGGTGTCTCCTTTAAGTTGTTTTTGTCAGGTATTTTGGTCACAGTGACAAAAATCTGACCAACATATTTACTATGTTATTTATAACTATTTCTGAGCCTAATTAATTATGAAAAACAGAAAAATGAACAAACTATGTTCATCAAATTTATTGCAATTATGGAAATATGTATCAATAAGTTTTGAGCCTACTGCTTTAACACATAGCTTGAAGTATCATAAGCCAAATGTGGATGTGATTTTCTTGGAAAAGATAAAGCAAAAATAATAGTAGAAACATGTCATATCTTTTTATAAGGAAGTCTAAACAAAAACATTTTTATTTACTTTTTTGTATAATATGTAATGCTTGAGGGGTTTTTTGTTTTTGTTTTTAATTCAAAATCAACTATGAGCAATATACCAAAGTCAAGCTAACAGAAAATGTGAATGCACCAAATGTGACTATGAGTTCATTGATAGGCTTTTAAAATCACAATGAAAATCTGGAGTTGAGACGATATGTAGACAGAAAATTGATATTTTGTAGAAGTACATGTCAATATGCATCAATTTAAATAGAAAGTTGGTCTTGAGAAATATAAGAGCTTATCAAGCAGCAGACCAACAAAATTGGAAAAACAGATGGTTGATCAGATTGAAATATCTTCTAAACACATATCTTCAAATTTTACTTTGGACATAATGCTGAACTACTCTGGGCTTTCTTAAGGAGTACTCATTCCTTTGCACATATGAACATTACTCTCAATTTACAATTTCTTAATGGCAGTGTCAACTGTAGGAATCATTTCACTATATTGCAAGAACAAACATAAAGTCATATTCTTGACTTTAGGAGCTTGTTGCAATTCAGACATTATAACTTGCTCAGGATAAAGTTTGGAATACACAAAAATCCCCTACAATTCAGTATTATTTAAACATCTGCCGGGTGACTTGCTGAACAGCTTGTTTGTGTTTATTTGTTCATTTATTTTTCTGGAGAAGAAAGGAGAATCTAGACCTCAATTTACAATTATTCTCAGTGAATCCCCCATATTCTACCACTTTGCTTTACTTCATAGGAAAACCCTCGTCTCTTGAATTTATGCTTGGAAAAAAACAATCCTAGGATCTCCCATTCACTAGCCTAAAAATGCCAGTGGTAATAAGCCAGGATGTACTGAAGGTAAAGAAAAGTGCACAGTCTTATGGGATATAGTTTAAGACAATGTTCCTGCAGAGTTGTAGTGTTCTTTACTAATATGCAAAGTATACTTGAACCAAAATGTGCAGTGTACATTTTAGGGGGCAACTTCAATTTCATTTTAATTTATTCACTGAAATAAGATCACTGCCAGACAGTTGTCTCCTAGTACAAATACATATGAAATGCTTCCTAATTCATTGGTTCTCAGAGTGCAGCTCTGGTGTGAGCAGCACCATAAGCATCACCTGGAAACAGAAATGCATTTTCTCTGGTCCCATCCCAGTTCTGCAGAGCCAGCAACTTTCTAGTTGAGACCCTGTAGTCTGGGTCTTAAACAAACTTCCAGGTGATTTTGACCATGTTAGTTTGAGAACTATTGTCCTAATACGTGGCAAGGCAGGGGTAACTATTCAGAAAACTCCATGGAAGGGGTCCTTAGCAAGACCTGTATAAAAGGTTAGGTCATGATTACCTTTGGGGGACTGCTGGGCTATAGAATTGAGAACAGTGCAGAGAGAGACCACACACAGCCTAGTGGGTGTGTTTGCATCTTGTTCCATAATAAAATATATTTTGTAGGAAGACATGGTCATGAGAAGTAGAGGGTTCTTTTACGGATGCAGAAAAAAATAAATTACTATTCAAAGCGCTCCAGTTTAAGGAAAGATAAAATTCTAATAGGATTGTGGCAGTGAAGCCAGTGATTCTGCTGCATTTAAAGAATCAGACAGGCTGACTAAAATATCTCCCAGCCTCAATCAGTTCTGATCTGACATACAGCTACTGGTATAGCATCAAGTGGGACAGGCATCAATTACTCAGACAAAGGCACCGTGGTTTTCTGAGCTAACACCACAGCAATAGGAGTGCGCTGAGTATCCTGTTAACACTCCAGTAGTTCCATCTATTGCATTGCTCTTATCAGTAAGAATTCTGGATCAAAACATATCTTTCATTCACATTTTATACATGTAACAATACAGTATTAGATCAATGCAAGGAGGACAGGAAGACTGTCACATCAATTCACCAACAGCAGAACTGTAACTTGGATGTTTTATGTCCTGTATTTTAACCCATCCAAGATATGATAGGGCACCCCATTTCTTCTACCACAAATGCTCAGGTTTGGCCTTAGAGTAAAAATCAATGGTGAGATTCTCTTCCCCAGTGCACCAATTGATTTCTGATCCTTTCAGGATGAGAAAGGAATGCAGTTTAGTGGTTAAAAGCATTGCAAGCATGCCATTTCTAGGTGGTTGCATTGTTTTAATAATTTAAATATTTTGAAACTGTGCCATCATTTGAAACATTAGGGAAGACAACAGTACCCATTTCACAGGGTTTTTGTAAAGAATAAGTGAGACACCCTATATACAATGGTTAGCATTTTACAGACTCAATATTGTTATTATTCTTTTTGAAATTAGTATTAGGGTTTCAGAAAACCAGGAATAGGAATATATGTGCTTTGTTCAACATAATATTTCCATCTGGAAAACAAAAATTTATATCCAGGACACTCAGTTAATATGTGTTGTTTTTAAGTAATACTAATAGTATCATTATTTAATATCACCTTTTAAAATTAAACTCCCATACTAGTCAAGAGCAACAAAACAGTCACAGGAGTAGTCACCCACTCAGCACAGCTTCTGAATGTCCCTTCTATAAAATTTGCAGCATCTTGTTTGGTATCTTAATGAGTCTTATGTTCTCTTTAGAAGGACAAATCATCCCTGTAAGTCCCATTTTTGAGTGCTAAATCTTCTAAAATGTCTGCAGGCATCATTAATATGTCTTATTTCTAGGAGATGGTTTAAATCAGTATAAATCCCAAGAAGAGAATGAATGTACTTTCTGTGTATTTTGATGTGAGGATTCCAATCCTAAGAGGGTGGAGTTTTCAAGACTAATAGTCACATCTGATGCAATTAAAACAAAAGACTCCAATGGTCTGCAGTTATTATAACAAATTATATTAACCACAAACTTTCATTTCTAATTCTTTACATATATACAAATTATAGATAAAAAGACTGACACTGGTAAAAAGAATCTGAATGATGTTTATGTATTCTTTCATTTGTTTACTTAATTTTTCTTTTTAAAGTTGATTTTGCATTTTAAGACACTGTGAGAGTTAAAAGAATACTGACATGATTTTTAAAAATGATTCTCACAAAATAGAATTTCTATTTCAATGCAAATCACAGATTTCTTTCCAAGGTAGTATTTTTCATTATTACATTATTTCTCTGTGATAATGGTTAGATATTGTTGAATTTCCATAAATTAAAAATGTTTTACTTAATTGAAAATTGTATTGTGCCAAAAAACACACATTTTCTCAGTGGCACATGCATGGAACTTAAGTCTTTTCTTCTTTCTTCAGTGAATGTTTCTTAAATGTGATTCTAATGTGATCTGTCTGTGCCCTCCCATTTCTTGGTATTTTGTTGGGTCCACTTGGTTATACACCCAGCAGTCTCAACATGGCTGGGTTGGGCTCAGCCTGGTGGCTTCAGAAAGTTCAGAGATGTTCAGGACAGTTGTTGAGGACCTTGGCCTGGTCAGCATTCCTCCTTTCTCACATTACTTCCATGTCTGTTGCCATTACCTGCTACCTGGCTCCTCTGACAATGAATTGTCTACTGTACTTGTCTGATGTGTACAAGTACAATAGTATGTTACTAAATATACGTACTCAGAGTTTTGAATTCTCATATGATCCTGCTTCTGCTACAGGTTCTACAGAATTCCAAGAATAGCATGTGGCATACTTTCTCAAACACTATATTCCTAATGACCTCATTTCATTCATTTTTGGTATTTACCCAACATTCAGCTGCTAGTCAAGAAAAGAAACAATTTTTAGAATAATTCTCCTGTAGATTTTACCCTATTAGGGGACTGTTATCATATAATACCAAGAAAGTCCTCTCTAGGAATGATCCAAATAAATGTTTTTTTTTTTAGCTATTACCTTAAAAAAGTAGTTTACTTGTGTCTTCCTAATTAATAGGTATAAGGATATGAGTTGAACATATTTCATGGCAAAAAACATTGTAATAGAGTTTAGGCTGATAGTTTGCTTAACGATCTTCATGGCTGCTCATTTTATGCTGGCTAGCCTTTTAGCCTATTCTTTGAGGCTTTTTCTAATGTGTAACTAATTCTCCCATATTATTTTGTGAGCCTTCTGGGCTCTACTTACCCTATGCTTTCGCCTTGTGGGGACCTTTTAGGCTAAACTCCTTTTGTCACAGAATGGTGAAGATCTCCCTTACAGGGTCGTTCAAAAAATGTTTGATGTTTTATGACCCAGAATTAAATCTTTGTCGTGTTAAGCTACAAAATTTCTCGATTTAATTGTTACCTTAGCATAAGTCTGTCTTATCACAGTTAATAAAGATGGTATCTCCTGCAAGACATCTTTTCTAATCATCTGTGAGAGAATCAGGTTAATCTAAGAGATAAGCCTATCTATAACCTCAATGACAGGTTCAGACTAAAACCTGAGATTAACAATGGACCTTAACTTTTAAATGATAATGCCAAATGAAGTTATGTAGTTAGTATGTTTCTGGTTTAAAGCAGTTGCATGCTCAGTGTACACATCTGTTATGAGCTAAAAATACGTTCCCTCTGTTGAATTGTTGAATCCTTCTCTAATTCCCAGTAGCTCAGAATGTGACAGTATTTAGAGAAAGGTTTTTTGTTTTTTTGTTTTTTTTTTGGTATCAGGGATTGAACCCAGGATGCTTAACCACTGAGCCACATTTCCAGCTCTATTTTTATTTTTTATTTGAAGAGACAGGGTCTCACTAGGTTGCTAATGGCCCCTTTAAATTGTTAAGACTGGCCTAGAACCTGCTATCTTCCTGCCTCAGCTTCCCAAACTGCTGGGATTATAGGCTTGCACCACCACACCCAGCTGGAGAAAAGCAGTTAAGGTAAAATGACACCTCTGTGGTGGGCTCTAATCCAATCTTACTGTCATCCTTAATTTGGATACTAAGGACACCAGTGGCACCTTGTACATAGAGGAAAGACCATGTGAGAACATAGTGAAAAGGCAGGCCATCTACAAACTAGAGAGAGAGGCCTCAGAAGAAACCATACTTGTGGACACCTTGATCTTAGGCTTCTAGCCTTCAAAATTGGGAGAAAATAAATTTCGGTTGTGTAAGCTGCTCAGTATGTGTATTTTGTTATAGCAGATCTAAGATCTAAGAACTAATACATCTTAAAAAGTACAAAATTTAAACTGGGTTTTGTTGTTTACCTATTTTCTAACATGTCAAAACTCACACACACACACACACACACACACACACACACACTTCAACCTCTCTGATCTTCTGATTATAGCATTTGACTCTGTCACAGTTGTTTACAGTTTTGGTCTTCCCACTGTAGGTTTTCTTGAGACAGAGATTATGCTCATTCAACTACTACACCCTTAGAACATTAGTAAGTGTTCAAGTAATGAGTGAGCTCTCACTGAATGAACATCCAAAACCTCAATCATCATTCAATCCATGGAGCCAGATTTACATTTAGGTTGGTCAGACACAGGAATATGTAGATAGTTCCCCTAAATTCCTACCTACCCTGCTCAAAAATCCCCTAATGTTTAGTGTTTCCTAAATTGACCAAAAGATTAAGTCTAAACTTCGCCTGTATAGGTGAAGAGCCCTTCAAGATCAGGGCCTATCTCCATTCCCCCAACTTTTCCTTCTCCCTAAAAAAAGGCTTTTTCCTCTGCCCTTGCCCTCATGTTCAGCTGTACCTCTTATTTTGTTCCTGCTGTTTCTCTGGTTTAGAATACTTTTCTAACCTTTAAGGCTTCCATAAGCCCTACTTTTACCATGAAACTTCTGTTTTAGCTGTTGGCAGTTTTCCTTCCACTCAATTTACTGTAGATCCCATCTGCTTAAAGCTGAATTGTGTCCCTTTTCTTGTCATCTTCCAATTATTTTATGGTATATGATATTTTGGAGGGGTAAGATTTGATAGACAGAAGCTGCTTCTTTACACTTTCCTTGAAAATCTTGGCAAACTTATTAGCACATAGTAAGCTGCCTTACATTTTGAGAGGCAAAGAAGGCTGTGGGAGAAATTTGGTTGACCAAAATCAAACTGTCACATAAGAAAACTAAATTCATAAAAATCGATTGAATTGTTCAGATTCATGGCACTTATTGGCTGATTTATAATCAGAACTCAGTTTTTATGACTCCAAGTCCACTATACCTTTCACTATGCATCAGGAGCTGCTAAAATATATTTTCCCATTTATATATAAAATGCCAAGGCTTACTTTCAGCTAGAAAGCACTATATTTGAAAGAAATAATTTGGCCATCCATGATAATTTCTTCATTTATAAATGACTAAGTCATCCCTGTGAATTATCAACAGGTGTTTTAAGATGATAAATCTGTACTAAAGAAACAGGAAGTATATGAGTTCAGAAGACAAATGTGGAAAGAGCTGAATCTATTAGTAGACAATTACAAATTGAACTGGGGCAGTGGTGTCGAACAAGACTAATACTATGAAACTGCCACATTTTTCAGGTTGCCACAGCCCTGGGAAAATTCAATCCATTCAACCTACCTTTGCAAATCTTCTCATTAAGTGAGATAATGCTTCAGGATTAGGGCATTCCAGTTTCTTAATAATCTCGAAGCTTTGATTAAGCTGAGCAAAGACATCAACCACAGAGCAAGAGAAGAGTGCATGATCAGATGTCTGCTGGAACTGAAGAGGGAGGAAGTGAAATCATCAGTAAGCACACTGGGGTGTTATATCACACCAACAACTGAATTTCCCAAATCGTGCACCAACATTTTCCAGGAATAAAACACTTAATCACTTTCAAATAGTTCAACTAATTTTCTGGAAAGTACAACAGTAGTAATTTCATGGGACAGGCTGCTGCTAATTGCTTTTTCATCGCAGAATTGAGGATCTGGTTCTTTCAAATATTTCCCTCTTCAGGGCCATTAGAATAGTTTTGTGAGCTGGTTGTGGCTCAGGACTTTTGAGAGTTGTTGCAGAGGAATGGGAGGACATGTGTTCCTAATCTACAAATCCTGGAAGGGTTCCAGGATGACAAGGAAGCTTGGCACAAGCCTGGGGAGCTTGTAAAGTCTGACTTGTTTAAGAAGTAAAGAAGAATCTTGGGGGGGGGGGGGGAAGGGGTGATTGATTTTTTTGTTCCTTTGTTTTTAATTTAAGCAATTTCCTAGAGTTCTGACTAGCCTTTTGAAATTGTTTTTAAATTATCTTATTCATTGGGGTATTAAAGTGAAAGTCAACTAATAACAATGAGCCTAACAATCCCTGTTAGCCTAAAGGTGAGCAATGTGATGGAATTATAGCATTAAGCAAATGTAGAGTAATTTAAACTCACTCCATCTTTTTTATCTCTTCCCAGTGCTCCATGAAGGAATTCCATTGAAACATCTTCATTTTCATCTAGCCACTGCATAACAAAAGGTTCAAACCACCTAAAAAATATTAACAATGTTACATACCACACAGAGCATTATTTGCATGTAATTAACAAGAATGCTGCTTTTTTTCTGGTAAGAGAATAAAACAGAATCAAAAATGTCCTGTCATTCTCCTTTTCCCATTTTGCTTCCTCCGATGTCTTTACCTTTACTTCACCAAATATATTCCCCTCTCTTTTACCTTCAATTTCTATCTCTTTCATTATTCTTCCCAAGCTACCTCAAATATGCTGAGTTCTCAAAACCTCCCTGCAATTTCCCCTACAATTCAAACTCCTGTAAAGTGTCCACCTTTTGTGCTGTACCCCCAATCATGCCATTCCATCATTTCTTAATTCTTCTTCATTGAGCATATATACATACCCACAAATCTCCTGTACTAGTAATATTTTGACTTCTTAGTTACGATCTAGAATCCATCTGCAATTGGTTTTTGACAATGGTTTAAGTTTCAAAGTTCTTTTTCCATGTGTATGTACTGTTGATCTAACACCATTTGATAATACCACACTTAGTTTTACTGTATCATTTTAATGAACCTTGGTAACCAAAGAGTAGTATTCCAGATTTTCAAACTTCCTCTTTCAGATGTCTGATAATTCTTAGCCCTATGTATTTTACGTGCACTTTTTAATGAATTTAACAATTTGCACAAAAATAACTTCTAGAAGTTGGAGAATATAATGCTAAGTGAAATTAGCCAATCCCCAAAATCCAAATACCGAATGTTTTCTCTGATATAAGGAGGCTAGTTCACAGTGTTGTTGGATGGGGGTACATAGGAGGATTAGAGGAACACTAGAATGGTCAAAGGAAAGGGCGGGGAAGGGAGGAAGCAAGGGGGAGGGAGGGGGGGAAAAAAGGAAAAAAATTGGTGGTTGAATGAGATTGATATCATTATCCTAAATGCATGATTGAAGATCTGAATGGTACTTATATACTTTGTATACAAACAGTTGTATGTAAAAAGATGCTATATATGTGCATTGTGAATTATAATACATACTACTATTATAAATAAAAAAAAAGAAAGGAAAAATAAAAAAAAAATAACTTCTAGAATATTTATAGGATTGCATTGAATCTGTTTGTCAATGTGGGAGAACTATCATCTTTATAATAATTGAACTATTTAGGAATATGGTAGATTTTATTCAGTTCATCTTAAATTTCTCTTAATAACATTCTATAGTAGCTTGAAAAAAGGGCTTGCATACCCTTCCTCACATTTATTTCTGGTGATTTCAATGATATTTAAGTGGTATGCTTTACATATAATTTTCTAATTGTGACCATAATACAGAAATTTTATCAAGTTTCACATAGACTTACTACATTTACTAATTCTACTAATTTTCTTATACTTTCTTTTGAATTTTCTAGATGTACAACTATCTCATATGCAAATAAAATAGTATCATTATTTGTTGTTTACAGTCATAATTTTCTATTCCTTTTTTTGGTGCTAAGCATTGAATCCAGGACTTCTTGCAAGTTAGGCAAGCACTCTCCCACTGAGCTATAACCCCAGCCCCACAATCACGCTTTTCCATTCCTTTCTTGTCTTATTGCATTGCCTATGATTTCTAGTACAATGTTAAATAAAAGCAATATTATCAGATACGTCTCTCTTTCTTTTCTTAGCAGTACTAGGGATTGAGCCTACAGTGCCTAATGCATGCTAGGCAAACACTACCACTGGTCAACACCCATAGCTTTTCAAATTTTATTTCAAGACAAGATCTTGCTAAGTTGCTGAGGATGGCCTGCAATTTGTGATCTCCAGTAGCTAAGATTACAGGCATGTGTCACCATGATATGTCTTGTTCTTTATCTTAAAGGGAAGCTTTCAAAATTTTGTCAATAAACATCATGTTTCTTTGGTTGTTTTTACTGCTGTTATTTTCAGAAGGGTGGCTTTTTATTAGATTTAGATAGTTTTGTTCCATTCCTAACTTGGTAAGATATTTTTAAAACCAATTAATTTTTTATTTTATCAAATTATTATTCTGTGTAATGATTACAGGGATTTTCTCCTTTGCTCTTTAAAACAGTGTGAATTACACTGATTTCTCAATGCTTAACTAATCTCATATCCCAGGAAGAAATTTTCTTTGGTGATGTTATATTAGCCTTTTATAAATTATTGAATTCTATTGGCTCATATCTTATTAAAGGTATTTTTAAAACTACATTCATGAAGTAAATTGTCCTGTTATTATCCATATTTTTTGTGTTCTCAATAGGTTTTAGTAGCAAAAATATGCTGGTCTCAAAAAAGAAAAATGCTTTGAGTTTTCCTGTGTTCTCTGGAAGTTTGTAATATGGGTGATATTTCTTCCTTAAACATTTGTAAGAATGGCATTTGGAGCTACCTGGACCTAAGATTTTATTTGTGACACAATTTAGTTAAGTATTCAATTTTAAAAATAGTTATTGGCTTATTAGATTTTACATTTTTCTCATGTCAGCTTAATAAGTTTTATTGTAAAAGAAATTTGTACATTTTGTCTAAATTTCTAAATGTATTAGAAAAAATATTTTCTATTTTTCTTGTTTTAGGATCTTTATTGTGCCCTTTTCCAATGGTAGTGATTTGTGACATTCTGTTTCTCTTTCCCATTGTCCTTGCTAAGGCTTTTTCAATTTTATTAGTCTTTAAAAACCATATTTTGGCTTAATTGATTTCCCCTATTTTTTTCCATTTCATTTTTACGTCAGGTTATATTGGCTATTTTTTTCTTTTGATTTTCTTTTCTGTTTTCAAAATTTCTTCCAATGTTACTGTATAGTTTGTGAGTTATTAAAATTTATATAGGTGTGTGTGTGTGTATGTGTGTATGTGTGTGTGTGTGTGTACAACAATGTCTATAAAAATTGTGGAATCTCTGGCTAATTAGATATAGATACACTGATATTAGTACATAGCTATAAACTGACATCTCCAAGTAAGCTCCTGTTCTTCTCCTCCTCCTCCTCCTCCTCCTCCTCCTCCTCCTCCTCCTCCTCCTCCTCCTCCTTCTTTCTTTAGTATTAGGGATTGAACCTGGAGTGCTTTACCACTGAGCCCAGTCCTTTTTATTTTGAGACAGGCTCTGGCCAAGTTGCTTAGGACCTCACTAAATTGCTGAAGCTGGCTTTGAATTTACAATCCTCCTATCTCAGACTCCCAAATTGCTGAGATTACAGGTGTGCACCACTGTTCTCAGCATGCTATTCTTATTGTTCAAACTTTATTAATGATTTTATTGGTCTGAATCTTTACTCCATTGCTGAAGAAATATAATATCTGAATAAAAGGGTGAATCTGCTGATGTTTTTCCTTTTACTTGTGGCAATTTTTGCTTAATGTATTTTGCTAATGTTATATGATTCATGAAAATTTAGAAGTGATATGCCTTTTGTTGAACTGCCCCTTGTATCATCATGAAATATTTTTTCTCAAATTATTTTTTTTAATCACCCCTCTCCCAGGGGCACTTTACCACTGAGTTTCATCGCCACCAGTTCCTTTTTTTTTTTTTTTTTCCCCTTTCAAATTGCTGAGTGTCTTGCTACGTTGCTGAGATTGGTCTTAAACTTGTGATCTTCCTGCCTCAGCCTACTAAGTCATTGGGATTACAGGCATGTGCCACTGCATAAGCTCTTAAAATACTTTTATTTTAAAGTATATTTTGTTCAATATTAGTATAGCTGCATGAACTTTCTTTTGATTATTGTTTCTAACTTCTTCTTCACCCCTGGATCCTGGTACCTTTTAAGATTTTTTTCATCCTTTTGGTTTCAAACACCTTTTAATGATATACCTGTAGGCAGTATTCTTTGCATCATCCTGTTTAGGATTTATAGAACTTCTTGAATTGTGGCTTTATGTTTCTCATTAATTTTGCAAAATCCACAGTCAGTCATGATTTGCTTAATGAGGAGGATATGTTCTGAGAAGTGCATTAGGCAATTTCTTCATTGTATGAGCATCCTAGTGTAGTTATACAAGTCCGCTACAAACCTGGGTTACATGACATACCACTATGCGTACAATCCATCAATGACCAAAACAATTTTTTGTGGTGCATGATTGTCTCATGTCTTCTCTGTTCTTTTTTAGGACTTAATTCTTTGTATATTAGACCTTTATACTTTGTATCAGATAGCACTGTTTCTTTTTTTCTGTACTTTGAACTGCTTGTTTCTCTTTGTTTTCACATAGGTATTTCCTTCAAACCTATCTTCTAATTATTTCTTGTCCTTTTCTGCTGTTTCCAATCTGTCCTTAAGATCATCTATTATATTTATAATTTCATTTTACTTCAGTTCACTACTTTCTATTTTATTTTTCCTACAAGTTCAATTTTTCTGTTGAAATTTCAAATATTTTAAGAAGTATACATTAAAGATTAAAGTCTGTGTCTGGTAAGACTAATTAATATCTGTATTTTTTCTTAGATCCTAGCCATTCAGGTCTTATTGCCTTTCATTTTTTGTTGAATATTGTATGTTATCTATGAAAAACTGTGGACCTATTGTTATCATTTCCTCCCGAGAGGATTTATTTATTTTTGTCCTTTTAGACAGAATTCAGGGAGAATATCTTGATCTAGACAGGCTGGGTTTAGTGGTCTATTTCTAGTTTGCCCTTATTTTTAGGACAAAGCCCTCCAGGGATTTCACCTAGAGGCCCTGAGTGTTTAAAATATTCCTTCTTTTCTAATAAGGCTTGACCTCTAACTTTTGTCCCTATAGTGCTGTGAGGCTGCCAAAATCTCCTTTTAGTTTTCAATCTCTCACTTTCTACTTGATATTTTTCTGCCTAAATCTCTACACATAGGCAGTTGAGGATCAGAAAATACCTCAAGGGGAAACTACATGTACAATTCTACGTTCCTGTCTCTGTAGTTTCCATTTCTTTTGGCTCTTGACCCCATGAATCCAGGCAGCCTTCACAGTCCTGTACACTGTTATTTGTTTTTTGCAGCCCAAAGAGATTGCTCCAAATTCTTTTTTGGCCCAAAGAGCTCTATTGCAAATTGGGAAATATATGTGGGTGGGGAGCTCAAGGGACTAGCTACACCACATAGTTGCCTGCTTGGTGCACTTCTCTTTTCTCAGGGACCCTAACGTCTCCATCCTGGGCTGCTTGATGATGCTTTTTAATTTTATTAAGATTTTATAGTTGGTCTTTGGTGAGCATTATTATCTAGCTTTTAGTTTAGTGCAGTAAGTCTAGGCAGAGCCAGAAACAGATGCCTCTGGCAAATAGCTCTTCTGTTTTACTCTTCTATCCCCAATGATACCACCAACTGCTTAGGTATACCTACTTCATGTTTAATTCCTCATTATTTTATCTCCATATGTATTTAGTTGACAAATTCTATTATTAAAATCTATCCCACATATCTTCACCCTTTGCATTCTCACTTCAATCACTCTGTATTATTAATAAAATCTTTTAAAATATAATGTATATGGTTTTATTTTGTTTTGCATTTGTAATTGATGAAATTTTATTTCTATGTGAAGATGTTTTGAAATATGTGTGCATTGGGGAATGGTTAAATCAAGCTGATAAACATATGTGTTACCTCACATACTTAAGACTTTTTATGGTCGGAACACATAAAATTGATTCTTAGCAACTTTTAAGAATACAATATGCTGTTATTAACTATAGTTGCCATGTTGTATAATAGATCTTTTAAACTTATTTCTTCTAATTGAAGTTTTGTGTCCTTTGGCTGACATCTTCTCACCTCCCCTTCATGATTTTAGCCTTTAATCTTTCTTACTGCCCTACTCCACCTTATCCATGTCTGTTAAGAGTTATATTTGAGGCTGCGAATATGCCATCATTACATTGCTCCTCACCTTCTAAGTCTCTCTTCTGCCCCCCATTCTGTCTCTTCCAATTCCCATACATTGCTCCTCACCTTCTAAGTCTCTTTTCTGCCCCCCATTCTGTCTCTTCCAATTCCCATAATGTTTAATGAATGCAGTACAAACTTCACAGAATCAATTTACAATGATCTTTTTCAAAATTACTTTTCCTATATCACTTTCTACTGATTTCATGAAACACCCTGTCTCACTAGAATAACACTATATCCTATGAATCATAGCCCAAATATTCTAAAATACATGACTGTACTCACAACTTTCATTTCCATCTTAATGCTTTTCTCCTTTTTCTTGCCATAACCTGACCAATTTTTTAAAGTCTACATTAAATGCTATTCCATTAACAAATATCATGCAAAGTTCCCAAACAGGGTTAAGGTCTCTCTGTTGTGAGACCCTATGATACTTTGTTTATGCTCCTTAAATTAATACTTGTTTCATTTGCCTTGCTTCATCATGATTTTTGCACTTATATCTCCTGAGTATCAGCTCCCTAGAGAACTAGCTTTTCCTCTTTTGCATTATTGCCCTATAGCACTTGGCACAGTGACTGGTGCATGGAAGAACCCTTAAATGAAATGTTATAGTGTTCTAATGCATATCAAAATTTACTGGCTAAATAATGATTTCCGTTTTAGAAATGTGAATTTCTAAAATAGAGGCTCAAATTAAAGAGAAAAGTCTGATGATATAGATCAATATGTAAGCATCCTCATTAAGAAATCTTGCATTCTAGCAGTTTCATAGGAAGTAATGTCATCATATAAACAATTTCTTATTGTTTATTTCTCTCTCTCTGAGTTGAATATCCAAATAAGGGATACTTGAAAAAATGCAACACAATTCAATTAAATATGGCTGAAAGACATGCAAATCTTTTAATATTAACTTTATGACAGGATTGTCTGTTTTCAAATGAAGACTATGTGAAGAAATTTTAGTATTACACAATTCAGCTGTAATTTTACAGAACTGTGAATTGAGAACAAACTTGGGGGAGGTGTTGAAAATCAGTACTTACAAGGAGTATTCAGGAACGGCATCCTTGAAGGCAGGAAGTTCGCGCACATATTCATTATAAAACCATTTCACTTTGAAATGCAAATTCATATAATCGGTGCTCTTGCATAATCGCTGCCTCTCATGTTCTATAACAGATAACATCAAACAATTAATAAAGTTTGGTTTGCCAACAGTGCTGCTGTACTCCAATCTACCTTTAGTGCTAGATTAGTGGTATTTATAACAAGAAGAGAAGAATGCATTAGAGGTAAAGGCAAAGTGAATTGCTGAAGGCAGACCAGAAATTTTACAAAATGCAAAAATAATGGCATCTCAAGCAATAATGTGAAATAACTTGAATGTTCTAATGTGTCCCCACTTAAAAAGGTGAGAATCTTGATAGACTTAAAGAATAATAGCATACTTAAGATTTTTCCATTTATCTGCAAACGTTCATATTTTGACTACTTTTTAGCCAGATGCAGTGACAGAATTAAACCTCTAAGCATGGATAAAACATGTTTCAAACTAGGCATCATATTCACCGATTAATACAGAACATGTGAATCTGTAGATAACATTTCTGGCCTAATTATTTAATACTTAAAAAATTAAGAAAGTTAAAAAGAAAAGCTATCTCATAAGTCATATGATTTTTTCCTTTACCTTTTAAGTTCAACTAAAATTATTTTGTACACTATAGCTTTTTTGATATTTTGTTAGAAGAGTTTTACTAATATACATCGTTTTTTCCATCTTGCTTCAAAAGTATAGTTTAAAATTGTTTTTATGACCTGGACTTACAACAACTAGGGAGGAGAGGCATGTAATAATGCTACTGAACACGTTGATTCCAGCCCTCCTATGTTAATATCTTGGCCAATTTTGGCTAAATTATAAACACAACCAAACCCAAAATATCCCTAGCTATATTCAGTATATTCAGGTTGACAGTATGCTCTGAGAAGTTCTGGTGGAGATCTGCAAGTCTCCACCAAGCTCAAGGCTTTGATTCAATGTAGCCCATACTACATTTTGGACTCAATTCTGAAAATACTAACTAATTGAAGCAATTAAATTGTTATGAAAAAATTTACATTATTCCTGTTTTCCAAAACCTGTCTATAGAGGGACTTAAACCCCCTGTGGTATAAAAAAGAAAAATATTAAAACCCCAAATCAAACATTTTAAAATTATCTCAATAATGATCAATTCAAGACAATGTGTCAGGGGGAAGAGAGAAGCACAGATATATGTACTCACATAAAAACAAAAGGAATAAACTAGTACTTCTAAGCCAAACACCAAGCAAAATTATGAACAAGATGCTATGATTCAGGTATCACCATATTTATTTCAGGTATCTCCAAATTTATTTCATTCTTTTTCACCTTTTGACTTTGGTTTTCTCCCAGCCTCTCCTGTCACATATCTAGTATCCCTTCATTGCTTAAGAGGAAAAATTCATAGGTAGGAACTTAACACAATACTACCATGAAACACAACAAAGGTTGTAAGTGCCCTTTACCTACACATTTAGAGGTCTCAACATATCACAAATGAAGTAGCTCATGGGCTCCTCAATCACATGGGATCCCATTCTTGGTGCTGTACAGAGCAAGCTGGGATGCTAAATATCTCTTCTTGTGACTAGCAACATTCATGATTAATACCTGCATTTATGATTAATATCCTCTAAACCACAGAAAAAAACATTATGGACAATCTTTTGCCCTAAGTTCTAAAAACAAAAGGTGACTGTGTCCAAATGCTACCAACTTTGGCAAGCTGTTCCAGTGCTGACCCATAGAAACACTGTTTTAGAGTGTTTGGAGAAACTTGCACTGTGAAAGCACATAGGTGAGGGATATGGCAAACTAGCAAGCCAAGTTCTACCCAGGACAACAGAAATGTAATATATTACTGCATAATAAACTATAATTTTCAAGTTAATTAACATACGGTTTTAACTTTTATTTGATTCCAACTTATGCTTCTGAAGGTATTCATGAATCAAAACAGATACGCATGATAGATGGGGAATATTTTGAATAAAGCATAATTCATATTACTTTTAGGTTTGTATATGTGTAGTTCCAGGTATAATATACATGAAATTTGATATTCTTTGCCAATTAACAGACATTGAATGTTAGAAGTATAAATAGTTTTATTTTTTAAAATTGAGATGCATGAGCTTTAATTAAATTTTAACTCTAAAAATATATAAACTTTTATATTTTAAAGCTTACCTTAAATTACATCTGTTTATAAAACATTCAACTCATTTTTATTTTGAATACTAAATATTTTATTTTTAATAAATATTGAGAATGCATGTAAAGTGAGATTGGGTTGAAAAAGAAAAAGTGCAATTGGAGTTCAGAAAAAAAATGAAATGGAAAAAATGTCAAATGGAAGGTGTCTTTTAGTTTTTAAAAATATGGATGGTGTGACAAGGCATGACTCTGGAAAACTGTTTGGCATCACTATGGAATGCAAAATATTTTGAAAATTTTAATTTTAACTGTATAGTGTTCTTTCTGAAATAGAGATAGAAAGGTACATTTTCTATAAGAAAATTATGATTTCTGATTTATGGATATCTTTATTCAAATATCCAAATATTATCAGTCCAAGCAAAAGACTCAAATAAGCATATTGAAAATTGAATTTTAACTTTGTCATTTTGCCAACTTTCAAAATATTAAGATATAAATGGTGTTACATACAACTTTTATTATGTTAATAAGAAGTTATACTCATTAATGTAGAAAGATAGAACATTTTACTTAACAGTTTGGGAGCATGGTTTGTAAACTGTAAGTATTTAGGTCTATTCTATGTGGGCATCTATGTATGATCTTAGCTCTGCAAATGTTAGAAATGTTAATGTATTATTTCTCTAAGAATATTTGCATATCATCAGAATTGTGAAGGGAAAGGCAACACAGTTTCATTTAATGCCAAATGTATTTATTGAAGACTGTCTTGTGCAAGGCCATGCGTGAAGCACTGAAAATCTAAAATGAGGCCACATGTCCTTGATCTGAGTTCCCTGAGCATAGGGAGGAAGAGTGACATATCATCAATCCATTGAACACAAAATAGCAAGTGTCCTGATTTGCAGGTTGTACAGAATGCCATTATCTCCTGGAGAAGATGAGTTTAGCCAATTTTTTACTTTGAGTGAACAATTAAATAGAGAAATTATCCATTGATAGTGATAGTGCATGAAGAGGAATTAGTGTCAAAGGAAACATATTACATGCAATAGGACCTCATCTTATTTAAAAGGGATACTACTTTAGAAAGATGCATGTCTCCTGGGAAATTGTGTGCCTATGTTTCAGAATAAAATCTTTGGCTGTCTTCTTTTCTTTACTAAGATTTATAAATGTTTTAATGGTAAGTATGGCTGAACCTTGAATGCATGTTGACCCTAAAAGGAAAAGGTTTCACCAATCCCTTATAACACAGAACACCTTGGAAAAAGTTAAATGCCTGTTTTATAGGCAGGATTTTTAGTTTATTTGCAGGGACCACACTTATAGCACTTCTCCAAAAGCATAGATGTTGTTTATTTCCTTGAGTACTCAAAACTTACAAACCTTCCAAAATCCATCCTCCTGGACTCTGTAAGCTCTCCTATGCTTCCACAGTTCTTTCATTCCTGCTATTCACAAAGTCCCAGGAAAGGAACACTTATTTTTTAAAATTATTTATTTAGTCATTCATTCTAATTAGTTATACATGAAAGGAGGATGCATTCTGATTCATTGTACACAATTGCAGCACAACTTTTCATTTCTCTGGTTGTAGTCATACATGTATCTAGGGTAATGATGTCCATCTCATTCCACCATCTTTCCTGCCCCCCTACATCCTCCTCTTCCCTCCCTACCCTTTGCCCAATCACAGTTCCTCCATTTTTTCCCATGCTCCACTCCCATTATGGATCAGCATCCACTTATCAGAGAAAACATTCAACCTTTGGTTTTTTGGGATTGCCTTATTTCGCTTAGCATGATATTCTCTAACTTCATCCATTTACCTGCAAATGCCATAATTTTATTCTCTTTTAATGCTGAGTAATATTCTATTGTGTATATATACCACGGTTTCTTTATCCATTCATCTATTAAAGGGCATCAAAGTTGGTTCCACAGTTTAGCTATTGTGAATTGAGCTGCTACAAACGTTGATGTGGCTGCATTACTATAATATGCTGATTTTAAGTCCTTTGGGGATAGACCAAGGAGTGGGATGGCTGAGTCAAATGGTGGTTCCATTCCAAGTTTTCTAAGGCATCTCCATACTGCTTTCCAGATTGGTTGCACCAATTTGCAGTCCCACTAGCAAAGTATGAGTGTGCCCGTTCCCCCACATCCTCACCAACACTTATTGTTGTTTGTATTCTTAATAATTGTCATTCTGACTGGTGTGAGATCAAATCTTAAGAATAGTTTTGATTTGTATTTCTCTAATTACTAGAGATGTTGAACATATATTTTGGCATATATTTGTTAATCAATTGTATATCTTTTTCTGAGAAGTGTCTGTTCAGTTCCTTAGCCCATTTATTGATTGGGTTGTTTGTTTTTTGGTGTTAAGTTTTTTGAGTTGTTTATATATCCTGGTATTGGCACCAAAATAGACATGTAGACCAATGGTACAGAATAGAGGATCCAGAGACAAACCCACATAAATACAGTTATCTCATACTAGACAAAGACACCAAAAACATACATTGGAGAAAGGATAGTATTTCCAGAAAACTGGAAATACGTATGTAGCAAAATGAAACTCAACCCCTATCTCTCACTATGCACAAAACTCAACTCAAAGTGGAAAAAGGACCTAGGAATTAGAGACTATGCACCTAATAGAAGAAAAAGTAGGCCCACATCTTCCATGTCATATTAGGCCCTGAATTCCTTGCCAAAACTCCTAAAGCACAAGAAATAAAATCAAGAATCATAAATGGAATGGATTCAAACTAAAAAAACTTCTTGGCAAAAGAAACAATCAATGAGGTGAAGAGAGAGCCTACATTTTGGGAGCAAAGTTTTACCACACACACGTCAGATAGAGCACTAATCTCCAGGAGAGGAACACTCAATATGTCTAGTGTATTGTAGCTTCACCTTGACCAGGCTACTTCCTCATGTTTGCATCTCCTACATCTCCCCAGTGAAGATGGACATGGGACAGTAAATAAAAAGAATGCCAGTGATCTATCTAGATGACTGTGGATCCGGTTTTGTTCTTGTCTTGGGAGTATGCATTTTATTTATTTAGCTATTGAGGATTGAACCCAGTGGTGCTTTACCACTAAGCTAGACCCCTACTGCATTTTAGTTTCTATGAATTTAGCTGGCACAATGACTCAAACTATCAGGTTTTGACCAGCCCCTTTGCTAAAAAAAAAAATAAACAAAAAACTTAGAAATAACTACTAGATTACTCCTTCTCATGGAATTGCTTGCAAAATCCTTAGAATTAGCTCGTAGTCCTTTAAGATTCATTTTTATCATGCACTATGAACTGATATTTACTGCTGTTACCAGACAGAAACAGGAGACCTGTACCCACCGTTCATGTTCTACTAATTCAACAAATGAGTAATTGACATCTCTACCAGCCTTATGTTCTTCAGTGTTCTAACAAGAGATCTGTAGTATACTGTGATAGTTGGTGATGGTGTTCTGATCTTGAGGAAAGAGCAAACAAAAGTGGAAAGAAAGTGTCTACTCCAGTTATTGTGGTTTGGATCTAGAATGTCCCCCCAAAGATTCATGTGTTTGGTTCCCAGTGCAGCGGTGGTACCTTTGGGAGGTGACTGGATCATGAGGGTTCTAACATTGATGACCATATCTGAATGGACTACTGGGAGGTGGTGGAAACCCTAGAAGATAGAAACTAATTGAAGGAAGTGCGTCCTTGGGTGTCCCTAACTTCTTCTTTCTCACTCTGCCTCCCAGCCACACTGAGGTGGCCAGCTATGCCTTAACTTTGGCCATGATGCTCTGCCTCACCACAGGCTCAGAAACAATGGAGCCAGCTGATCATGGACTAAAACCTCTGAAACCAAAAGTAAAATTAAATCTTTCTCCCTTTAATTTGTTATATTTAATTATTTTGTCACATCAATGAAAAGCTGACCAACATATGTATAGATAATGAGGGTACATGTCTGAAATTTGTCGTGAAGTAGCATATGACAAATACAAGCTTTTATTTATTTATTTGTTTGTTTATTAAGCAGTGACTTAGAGTAGTCACTATGAACTTCAGTGTTTGTGGCAGGCTTAACTGATTGGCTACCAAAGCATGTCCTTTTCATCCCAGGTACACAGATAAGCTACATTTTTCAATTAACCCTGAATTTGGAATTGGAACATATGCCAATTCTAGTCTTGTCCTGAAACACCTCTTGGAAAGTCCCTTGTACTCTCCTTCTTCTCATCTGTTGGACAAAGTGAGAAAGCGCAGATGAAGATTCCAAGGCCCTAGGGGATAACAAAGCCTGGAATGGTAGAAGGCTGGGTCCTTGAGCCATCTCTCATAGGACAGCTGCCCAAAGTCAGATGGAGACAAATACAGTGTACTGTGAAAAATTGTTTGTTGTGAAGTAAGCGTTGTGGCATATTCTGTTGTATCACAAAAAGGTTTTTCAAAAGCACATTAATTATCCTCCACAGTACCTTGCTTTCTCATTTCCTTTTTCTTTTTAAACTATAGATTCATACTGCTATGGTTTCAATGTAATTTGAGTGGCCCCCAATGCTTCGTGTGTTGATATTTAGTCCCCATTTTTGAGGTATTAAGAATATAGAAACATAATTAACTATGGTATTTAGAGGTGGGGACTTTGGGAAAAGATTAGATAAGGTCAATTATTCTTTTTTTTAAATATTTATTTTTTTATTTGCTTTAGTTGTACACAATGGGTTTAAATGGGTTTATTTGTACGTGGTGCTGAGGATCGAACCCGGGCCGCGCACGTGGTAGGCGAGTGCTCTACCGCTGAGCCACAATCCCAGCCCGATAAGGTCAATTATTCTGTAATTGAAGGCTGGTGGCTTTATTAGGAGAGTGGGAGAGACCTCACAGACACACAGACACACAAATCTGCCATGATGTGATACAGCCGAGAGGACTCTCATGAGCATCTGAACCATGCTGTTTTAGACTTTCAGCCTCTAAAATCATGTGCTAAATAAACCTCTTTCCTTTGTAACATTTGCCTATCTCAAGTATTTTGTTATAATAATGAAAAACTGACTATTATACATGCATACGTACATATATACATATGCATGTATTTGGGCTGTCCCCTTGTTTTATGGAACTATAACAGTCTTAAGTATCTCTATCTTATCTACTGTGCAATGATTCACCATCACGTAAGAAAACAGCTAAGCAAACTTTTGAAGATGAAAATGTATAGGCTCTGAGTGAGAAATAATCATATAAATAAAATATACAGGTTTTGTGGATAGACTGATATCACTTTTTACATCCTGATAAACTTATTTCATACTGTGCACTCTCAGTTATATTCTGAGCAGTTATTATTGCTTAAATGATTCTACGAAGTTAGCTGTTACTGTTCCAAAATCTGTGTATCTGTTTTTTTTCTCATGAGTTCCTTTATTTTTCTCATAATACATGATCACATATCAGACATATGAAGATATTTAAAATAAACTACAATTATATCCTATGAATTGCCTATCAAGTATCAGTGTAAGAGATTGTAATATGAAATTCAAAAATATACTTCAAATTAACTTAATATTTGCTCAAATTATTTCTGCTTAATATGTTACATATCTTTACATATGTTAACAAATTTGTATCAAACTCATATGATAAGAATGACTCCTAGAATTTATTTACCCATCAAACCTTCTACATTTTTAATTTGGCAACAAAGATTCAACTAGCTCATTTCACTTATAATAAAAGATTTAATTAGTTTTCCAAACTGCAGCATAATGATTTTGTATAAAATTTAATATTTGAAATTCATGAGAAATGTGGATATTTTACTACCAAAACAAAAATACTTCCTTAAAATTATACAAGGAAAATACTTGGCAATTCAGGAGCATATGACTATTTTCTCTTAGATGGGGCTTATTAGCATTTACTGGGAAAGAGGGTCCTCCCCCCGAAAGTTAGTGTTTACACATGGGTATTATGATTTGGATACGAGGTGTCTCCTAAAGGATCCTGTGTTCATGCAGGAATATTTAGAGATGAAATGATTGGATTTTGAAAGTCGTAACCGAATCATTCCATTCTAGTTAAAATGGATTGGGTGGTACTAGATAGGTAAGATGTGGCAGGAAGAGGTATGTCACTGGGGACATGGCCTGGAAGGGTTCATCTTCCTCTTGTCCTTTCCCCATTTTATTTCTCTGCTTCCTGACCACCATGAGCTGAACAGCTTTTGTCTGCCATACCCTTCTGCCATGATGTTCTACCCTCACCGGGGACTCAAAGCTATGGAACTGGCTGAATATGGGCTGAACTTCTGAAACCGTGAGCCAAAATAAACTCTTTTTTCTTTTAAGTTGTTCTTGTCAGGTATTTTGATCACAGAGATGCAAAGTTAACTAACACATATAGTGTATAGTGTTTTATGTATAATGAAGAAATGTACAATTATGTATTTGTTTAAATGGTATGAATAGTATACATTCAACCCATTATCATGCCCAAAGCAAATGAACTACAATTATATCCTATGAATTGCCTACCAAGTATCAATGTAAGAGATTGTAATATGAAATTCAAAAATATATGTAATATGAAATATTCAAATTAACTTAATATTTGCTCAAATTATTTCTGCTTAATGGTTTACATGTGATAACAAATTATCACAATGTCACTTTTCATTCTTTAATTTGTGACATTATTTCATTTCATAAACACTCTGCTTTATCCTATAGTCAAGAGCATACAATTTTGCAAGTACTATCTTAAATATTCCTCTTAGTGTTTGATAACATACTCTATCTCTTTTAGGTGGTAATATGGAGTGTTTGAAAGGAAAATCAAATAAAAAGCTAGTGCTCAGATTCAAGGAATGTGATGTTCTGTTATATACTGCATGCTCACAAACATAAAAGCTTACCACCCAGAAATCTGGGCCCCAAAATAAGAGTGTATCATTATGTCAGATTATTATATATACACACACACATGCACACAAACACACACACCTCAATCCAAGGTACCATACATTTGCATTAACATGTGTAGATACATGATGGGTTCTCCTTTATTCCTAGAATGTCAAGCCAGGTAAGTACAAGAAAAGAACAAGTTAGACAAAGTGTTACCCTTTTCCATTTAGATGGGTTTTACCAAGGTCTTATAACAGCATATCTTTGAAGGTGAACTATCATCTAAAATTCTGGCTGCCAAAAGTTAACTGTGATATTAACAAGATATAAAGCTTCAAGAAATAAAATAAAATAAATTTACCAATGATGCATAGCATGTTATGAAAAACTAATTTGGATTAATGTGAATCTTTAATAAGTGAAAATGGGCAAAGAGGAAAAATTAATCATAAAAGTAAATTACAGCAATCAAATTTCTTAAGAATCACTGACTATTGAGGAAGAAATATCATTAATTTTTGTAAGGTAAGAAAGAACATAAAGAAGCTTCTTTCATGACACATTTCTAATAATCAAGTCTTAGAAAAACACAAGGAGAAAAAAGCCAAGAAACAAAACCAAAGAAAACATTGCATTAATCCATGACCACTGAAACGGATGCCATAGAAGCCTTTCACTCAAGAGGAGTAGTTGGCAGTCCTGGTCCTAGTCACGGTGAATCTCTCAGGAGAATTCCAGAATGAACCCAGGACCTGGGTTCATTAAACTAAAAATGAAGGGGCTAGATATACCTTACAGCTACACTCTCTGATGTACCTTCTTGGAATTCTGGTCTAGATCTTTAAACACAAAGCTAGACTAGTGTATTTAGAGTAAGCAATCTCTCTCCATGGAAAATGCTTGATGACATCTCTGAGGCACAGACTTTGGAAATCAGAAAGCAGTAAGAAGCAGGGCCATGTACTTGGGTGTTAGGAAATAGAGGTGGGAAAAGAGGAAAGAAATGAGATGGGGAGGAAAACTGTGTTCAAAAGCATAGATGGCAAATAGGCTGCAACACAATTGTAAAATTTAGGCATCCAAAGAATCTAGGACCATTAACTGACCATTCACAAAGCAAGGAGAGGTATTAAGGTGCGGTATAGGTATTTCCATGACAGTTAGAACTGGGAAGAATGAGAACTGAAATGTGGATTTCATTAATTTATGCAACATATATTTATTGATTATCTACTATGAACCAGCTACTATCTTACATATAGAAAATATAACAAAGAGGAAAACCGTGTTGCTGCTGTCATGAGCTTTGATATCTTTATTGTAGTCTCAGCTCTAAACCTGTTAAGCATCCATCATCAATCCTTTAGCTGGTGTTTCCACAGTCATCTCTTGATTAGATGAAGCTCATTCACCAACAGATTCATGAAGGACCCATAAGGGCAGTAGTTCCTGAGTTCTTGAATTTTAAATACTTTTTTGGTCCTATAACTTTTTGCTATAGGCTGGATATTAAGTCCTTGGTTCACCACTTTACATCTGAATGTCTTCAAAATACTGCTGTATTCATTATTGCTTTCACTGCATGTTCTCCTTAGAATCTGATGAAAATCTAATTTTTGTTTTTAGACCTTATAAATTATTTTTCAGTTGTGCCTAAAACTCCCAAGGATATCTGTAATAATTTGCTAGGATCATTTTCAGAGTTGTTCATTCCAGGTTGATTTGTTCATTATTCAGTGGACTCCAATAGTGAGTCTCCCTGAGTCTTCTTTCATTTGATTGCTTTCACAGAGTTTTCTATGTTTTCGTTTAGAATGAAGTTCTATTCCTTTGTTTTGTTTCTTCAGAGATTCCAATTATACATATTAGATACTTTCTTCCCCCTTTCAACAACTGAAAAATATTGTTTTGTTCTGTTTGTAAATTTTATTTTCATTCTTCTGGTTATTTTCCCATTTTTCTGCAATTTACCATATTACATCTTTATTTGATCTATTTTTTCTTTGGATTCTTTAAAAATTTTTTTAGTTGTATATGAACACAATACCTTTATTTTATTTATTTATCTTTATGTGGTGCTGAGGATTGAACCCAGAGCATCACAGGTGCTAAGCAAGTGCTCTACCACTGAGCTACAACCCCAGGCCCCTCTGGGTTCTTGGTAATTTAAATTTTATTTGTGAGGGGATTTTTCATTTCTTCTTGAGTTCAATTTTGATTCCCTCCTCCCTTGTCATTTACCTCCCTTTCTCCCTTTCTTCCTTCCATCCTTCTTTTTTGGGTATACTTTCTTTTAAAAAGAAAAACTTGAATTTCTGATTCAGGATTTTTCATATCCCCAAGCACTTGCTTGAAGATCTGTCATTCAGTTTGCAGTGCTATATTTTCATTTATTCTAATTCATGGGTTTTACTAAGGGGAGTTTAGGGTGGCAATTTTTATCATTTGAAATGTTTTGGTTCTCATTTGTTATTTATTATTTTCTTTTGAGAGTGGCTTGGAATAGAAGTAGACTTGTCTATTGCTTTTCTGTAATAATTTGTAATTCATAAATTTAAAAGCCTACTATTTACACGAGAATGAGTGTAAGAAACAGTAGATTCTTTAATAGATGACATTTTTGATAGTGATAGGAGAGGTTATATGTCTTATATTTTGGTTTATCTTGCCTTTCAGGATCCCAGCTCTCTCTACTCCGTTTACCTCTTACCATCCAGAAAAGGAGACTATTTCTTTTGAACTCTTCCATGGAGTGATAGTATTATAGACAACTTTCCACCTTCAGTTCTGACTCTTTTAAGTACTTATGATGGTCTTTACCCATCCTTTTCATATGTAGGTAGTCTTTCTCTTTAGGGAACTAAGCTCATCTTTTGGCCTTCCATTTCCGTCTTCCCCCTCTCATGCAGGTTTTATCCAGACTCCTTTGCTCTTTTTTCATATAGGGAAAACCTGTGGTGGAATATTTTAAACTATTGAATTTGTAGGTTCTAACATCAGCAAGATGGTAGAATAGAGGTTCCTAACTCTCCCTCCACCCATGAATGCACAAATATACATCTACTCATGGATTACTTCCCTGTAAAAGTCAGAAACTGTTTTAGAGACTCTTATCCACTTGACAACTTGAAAACATTCACACTGAACCAGTATGAAAAGCTGAGACACATTACAACACAGATATTTCCCCAGGCATTTGACATGTAATGGAAAAATGAATCCCTGAAATCTGCTTCTCTTTATGGAGAGTAGGGAGGGTTTGAGCCTCAAACATATATATATATATCACCCCAACTCTCAGGTTCTCCATGGTGTGGCTTTTAATTTACTAATTATAGGAGTGGAGGGTTCTAGACACATACAGTTAATTCTAGACTACAGGGAGAAAAAAAAGCAGTGGTTTAATATGTGTGCAACCATTTCCAGGTTCCTCATCCCCTGAATGCAGTTCAGAGGAGCTGAAAAACAGCTCATGCTTCTCATTGGGAATGGTTTCTGGTGCACTCTTTCAGTGGCTGCTTGGTGGCCTCACTTCTAACTAACCTGCATCATATAATTTAAGGAGCATAAATATATTAACCCACTGGCAGCCTGAAAAGTAAACCCGTACCTCCCAAGACTTCTCTCCTGCCTTGCCTAGTAATAATTTCAAGTCTATTGTCTCCTGAAAGGACTGACTCTATTCTCATATTGAGTGACCTACCTTTTACAGCAACCACCTGAGTGAATACATTCTAAAAAACTTCCAGCTCTGGGAGTGGAAGGTACTAGATATGAGTCTCCCTAGATTATAGAACAAAAAAAAAAAAGTGATTTTAAATGGTCTACGCCCCCTGGGAGCACTGAAAAAGAGACTGGAACATGTAGTTCAAAATTTTTTTTAATCTGGAAAGGGTTTCCTGCATATTCTTCCAGTGGCAACTTGATGGCCTACCTTCTAATGAACTTGCAGTGGGGAGCTGTACAGACAAACAGGAGCCCTATGCCAGCCTGAGCTGATGTTTGGCTCACTCCAGTGATAAATTCAGGTCTGCTAACTTTTTGTAGAAGGAGCTAGTCCATAATCAGTGCCACAACTTCTGTAACTCCCACCCAAGGGACTGTTTCCTTAATGACCTAGCTCAGGGGGTCAATGGGGCTTTGCATTCTTGATTGGTCCTAGATCAGAGAAAACAAAAAGATCCAGAATGCATCCAATATTTGAACCTTTCCAGATATATATCTGGAAGGTCTGGCTTCTACCTTAATATATTGAGGGACTACTAAGATGTGGTACATCTTAATTTTCAGAATGCCACTAAAATCAGAGATAATGGTTTGGATAAAAATAGATACCTTTAAAATGTTCACATAGATGAATTGGTGAGATATATTTCCTACACGAGGCCAGTCTAAAATTAGGAGAGGCAGGTGTCTTATCTGATGTGCAGAATATTACAGGGAGAGTCCAGGAAAATGAAACACAAGGAAATATATTCCAAATAAAAGAACAAGATAAATCTGCAGAAAACAATCCAAGTGAATTAGAGAAATATGTGATTTACCCAATAGGGAATTAAAAATAATGGCTATCAAGATGCTTGCCTCAGTCAGGAGAGCAATGCAAGAACAAACTGAGAATTTAAACAAAGAGATATAAAGAATAAAAATGTACCAAATGAATATTATAGAGGTGAAGAATATTATAACTTAACATAAAAAATTCAAAGTCTAATGTGAGTTCAACAGAAGACTCACTCAAGCAGAGAAAAGTTTCAGTGAACTTAAAGACAGGTCACAGGAAATCATCAATCTGAGTAGAAAAAAAAAAAAAGAACAAAAAAGTGAAGATAGCCTAAGAAACTTATGGCATACCATTAAGTGGAATAAATTAACCATCAATGGTGTGCCACAAGGATAAAGGGGGAGGGGGAGGGAGAGAGAGAAAGGCATGGAAAACATATTCAAAGAAATAATGGCAGAAAACTTCTCAATCTTGGGGAAAGAAATAGAAAACCAAATTCAGGAAGCATGAAGAACACAAAATAAAACAAATTAGAAAGATTCAACATCAGACTTGTCATAATCAAATTGTCAAAATTTAAAGGTAAAGAGAGAATCTTGAAATGAACAAGGGAAATGCAAAGTTTTATGTACAATGGAAGTTTTATGACAGTATCAACATATTCTTCAGTGGAAACCTTGTAGGCCAGAAGGGAGTATGAGGATAAGTTCAAAACCCTGAGACAAACAAATTGTGCCAACCAATAGCCCTTAACTCAGCAATCCTGTCTCTCAAAAATGAAATAATGATGAAGACTTTCTCAGACAAACAAAAGCTGAGAGTTGATTACCAATAGACCTGCCTTTTAAGAAATTCTGAAAGAAGTTATTCAAGCTGAAGAGGATGACAGTAACATGAAAGCATGAAAGTCTAAAACCTACTGGTAAAAGAAAGTACATTGTCAAATCCAATTCTAATAGTATAATGGCAAGGGCAAGTCAATTATAGTTTCAGTATAAAGGTTAAAATGCAAAACTATTAAAAACAACTAAAGCTGCAATGATTTTTAACAGGTACAAGTTGCAAAAAGATAAACCAGGTACATGCCTGAAAGCTTAGCAACTCAGGAGGCAGGAGGATTGCAAGTTCACGCCCAGTCTGGGCAAATTAGTGAGACCCCATTTCAAAATAAAAAGAATTGGGGATGTAGCTTAGTGGCAGAGCTGCCCTGGGATCAATACCCAGTGTGTGTATATGATATATATGATAAATTTTAACATTAAATAAAAAGTAAAGCATGGTAGAATGAGGATTAGATGTAGAGTTTTTGTATGCAATCAAAGTTAACTTGCTATCAGCTTAAAATAGCTTGTTACACGTATTAAGATGTTTTACATTAGCCTCAAAGTAACCACAAAGCAAGAGCCTATAATAGATACACAAACAATAACAAAAAATGATTCATACCACTACATAAAGCCATGAGAACACAAAGGAAGAAAGCAAGAGAGGTAGAGACAAAGGATCTCTAAAAGAATAGAAAACAACAAAATGGCATTAGTACTTTGTATCTATCAAGAGTTACTTTGAATATAAATGAATAAAATTGTCTAACCAAAATACTTAGAGTGGCTTACTGGATAAAAAACATGACCCAGACCCAGCTATATGTTGTATATGAGAGACATACTTCACCTGTAAAAGCTCATCACAGGCTAAAAGTGAAGGTATGGAAAAAGATATTCCATGCAAATGGAGACAGAAAGAAAAATGAAATACCTTTAGTTATCTTAGAAAAGGCTGACTTGAGACCAAAAACTGTAAAAATAATCAACTAGGGTCATAATATTGAAATGGTAGAATGAATTAGACATCATTACCCTAAGTACATGTATGAAGACACAATTGTAAAAATACTTTATGTAAAACCAGAAACTTGAAAAATTGTGCTCTTTATATGTAATATGAAATGAATTTCACTCTGCAAACATGTATAACAAATTAGAATAAAAATAAATTTTAAAAAAGTGTCATTTTAGCATTTTAGCAAAAGGATAGAACAATTATAAATTGTATATACACCCAGTGGAAGAGCACCTAAGTATGTAAAGAATATTAAAACATAGAAAGGGAGAGATAGATTATAACCCAATAGTTATAGGGGATTTTGATAACCTATTTTCAATAACAAACAAATCATCTAGAGAGAAAATCAACAAAGAAACATTGGGTTATTTGCTTTTTTTGGTGTTAAGTTTATTGAGTTCTTTGTATATCCTGGAAATTAATGCCCTATCTGACGTCAGGTAGCAAAGATTTTCTCTCATTGTATAGGCTCTCTCTTCATGCTCTTGATTGTTTCCTTTGCTGTGAAGAAGCTTTTTAGTTTGGTGCCATCCCATTTATTGATTTTTTATTTTATTTCTTGTCCTTTAGGAGTCTTTTTTGTGTGTGTGTGTGTGTGGTACCAGGGATTGAACTCAGGGGCACTCACCCACTGGGCCATATCCCCAGCCATTTTTTGTATTTTATTTGGAGACAGGGTCTCACTGAGTTGCTAAGTGCCTTGCCATTGCTGAGGCTGGCTTTGAACTCGAAATCCTCCTGCCTCAGCGTCCCAAAGTGCTGGGATTACAGGCGTGAGCCACCGCGCCCAGCCTTTAGGAGTCTTTTTAAGGAAGTCAGTTCCTGAGCCAATATGTTGGAATGTTAGGCCTACATTTTCTTCTAATATGTACAGAGTTTCTGGTCTAATTCCTAGGTGTTTGATTCACTTTAAGTTGATTTTTGTGCAGGATGAGAGATAGGGGTTAACTTTCATTTTATTACACATGGATTTCCAGATTCCCCAGTACCATTTATTGAAGAGGATATCTTTTCTCCAAAACAGTGAAATTAATTTTACATAATTTTTGTATGTACATACATGAAAATACCTAATTGAATCCCACCATCATGTACATCCACAAGAATGTGTTCCCTATTAGAATAAGATATAATCTATGCATGTATGATTTTATCAAAATTTATTCTACTGTCATATATAACTAAAAAGAACCAAAAACAATCTCATAATGAAAAAATAAACAAAGAAATAATGGACTTTAAGTTTCTAGACCTTAGACCAAATGAACCTAATAGACATCCCGCCTTGTATAGAACATCCCACGCAGCAACAAAATAAACATTCTTCTCAAATGCATACAGAACATCCTCTAGGATGGGTCATACATTAAAACACACACACACACTCACACACAAATCAACAAATTTAAGAAGACTGAATTATTTCAAGTATATTTTCGGACAACAATGGTATAAACTAGAAATCAGGGGTTGGGGATATAGCTCAGTTGGTAGAGTGCTTGCCTCACATGCACAAGGCCAGGGGTTCAATCCCCAGCACCACAAAAGGAAAAAGAAAAGAGAGAGAAAAAAAAAAAAAAAAAACACTAGAAATCAGTAATAGGAGGAATACTGGAAAAGTAACAATTATGTAAAAATTTAAAAATACACTCTTGAATTACTATTGAGTCAAAGAATAAATTAAAAGGAAAACTAAAACATATCTTGAAATAAGCAAAATGAAACAAAATATACCAGAACTTACAGGGTGCAGCAAAAGCAGTTCCATGAGGAAACTTCTTAGAAATAAATGTCTATATCAAAAAAAGGAAGAGATCCTAAATAAACAACCTAATGTTACACCTCAACAAACTAGAAAAAGAACCATCTAAACCCAAAGTTAGCAGAAGGAAGGAAATACCAAATACCAGGGATGAAGTACATGAAATATAGTGCAGATAATACATAAAAAGGTCAAAAAATTAAGTCTTGTTTTTTTTGGAAGTCAAAAACAATTGACAAACTAAGTAAGAAATGAGTAAACTCAAATAAGAGATGAAATATGGGATATTAAAATTACTAGCACAGAAATACAAAACATCATAATATACAATGGTGAGCAACCATATGCCAACAAATTGGAGAAATAGATAAATTATTAGAAACACATAACCTACCAAGACTAAATCATGAAGAAATAGGAAATCTGAAGCAAGTAATGAGTAGGGAGATTAAACTAGTCATTATAAGTTTCCCATCAAAGTGAAGTCCGGCACAAAAGCTACACTGATGAATTCTATCAAACATTTAAGGGAGAACTAATATTAATTCTTCTCAAACTCATCAGAAAAATTTAAACAGAGAGAATCCTCCCAAACTCTTTATTAAGAAAATATTACCTTCATATTAAAGATACTAAAAAACTATAAGCCAATATACCTGATGAACACTAATGCAAAAATCATCAACAAAATATTAATAAGCCATATTCAATAGTGCATTAAAAGGATCATTCATCATGATCAAGTGGTATTCATCCCTGGGATATAAGGATGGTTCAACATACAAAAGTCAACACATATGACTCATGAATGAAGGACAAAAGCCATCTCAATAGATTCAGAAAAGAATGTGACAAAATTCAACATCTTCTCCTGGCAGTCAGCAAATTTGGTACAGAAGGAATATACCCAATACAATAAAGACATATACAACAAGTCCACAGCCAACATTATACTCAGTGGTTAAAGGCTGGTAGGTTTTAAAATCTGAAATAAGACAAAGAAGGCCAACATAGTATCAGGCATAGTACTAACCAAATAGAAAAGGGAGAGGAGAAATTGTCCTTGCTGACAATATGATCCTCTATATAGTCTACACTAAGACTCAACCCAAACACTTTCAGATCTTAAAAAGGATTTCAATAAAGTTGCAGGATACAAAATCAACTTACAAAAATTAGTACCATTCCTATATACTAAAAAACAAACTAAAAGAAAACAATACTACTTACAATAGCATGAAACATATTGAGAGATAAATCCATCCAAGGAGATTAAAAAAAAAAAAAAAACTGACAGCATTGGAAATTTTTTCTACTATGACCTCAAATTCAAAGTATATATTTTACATATCTACATCTATAATATTGTTTCTCCTTCTGAGAAAATATTTGTATAAGGAATAACTAGGACAAATTATAGTAAAATTCAGTTTACAATCTAAAACAATCTGTGCACTGAAAATACAAATCATTGATAAAAGAAATTTAAAATGACACAAATAAATGGAAAGGTACCCTCTGTGTTTCACGAATTGGAGGGATTGATATTGTGAAAATATCTATCTACTCAAAGTTATCAACAAACTTGATGTAACCACTACCAAATACCAAAATCATTTTTTATAGGCTAGAAGAAACGATTTCAAATGTACATGACACCACACACACACAAAAAAAAATTAATATACAAAACCACTTGATCAGAAAGAACAAAATCCACTCTTCAGCATTTATCCTAAAGAATTAAAGTCATCATACTATAGTGATACATACATACCCATGTTTATAGCAATAGCCAAACTATGGAAACAGCCTAGGTATCCATCAACAGATGAATGGATAAAGAAAATGTGGTATATACACACAATGAAGTTTTATTGAGCCATAAAAAAATGAAATTATGTCATTTGCAGGAAAATGGATGGAACTTGAGAATATTATGTTAAATAAAATAAGCCAAATTAAAAAGGTCAAGGGTCATATATTTTCTCTAATATGCAAAAACCAGAGAGGAAAAAAGAAAGTTTGGGGGTTCTCATGCAAATTGAAGGGAATAGAGGAAAAGGACCAGGAGGAGAAAAGAGGGGAGAAAAAAAAAGGGAAAATATTGGGGAATGATATTATCCAAATTATATTGTTGTATTGTATGTATTATATTGTTGTATTGCATGCATGTATGAATATGTAACAATTAATACATATCAATTGTATGTATTATATTGTTGTATTGTATGCATGTATGAATATATAACGACAAATCCTGCCATTATGTACAACTACACCAATGAAAATGTGGAAAAATTTAAAAATTAAAAGAAAAAAACAAAGCTGGAAGTATCACACCACTGGATTTCAAAATATATTATAAAACTATTGTAATCAAAATAACATGGTATTGGCATTAAACAGACTCACTGACCAAAGGGATAGAACAGAATACCCAGAAATAAATCTATACATTTCTGGCCAATTGACTCTTGACAAAGTTACCAAGAACATACAAAGGGGAAAAGATAATCTCTTCAATAAACGATGCTGGGAAAACTTTACATCCACATGCAAAAGGATGGAAATAGACCCTATCTTATCCCTTACACAAGAATCAACTCAAATTCTCAAGGCTTAAATGTAATACTTAATGCTGAAAAACTATTATCAGGAGACTTAAGTGAAAGGCTTTACAACATTGGCCTGGGCAATGGTTTCTTGGATGAAATCCCAAAAGCACAGACAATGAAAGCAAAAACAGACAAATGGATGGCACAACACTAATAAGTTTCTGCTCAGTAAAGGAAACAATCATCAGAGTGAAGAGACAATCAATTTGGAGAAAATATTTGGAAATAGTATATCATATAGTCAGGTAATATCCAAAATGTGAAATTAGGTCAAACTAGTCAGAACAAAGAAACAAAAATATCTATTTACAAAAAAGGCAAAAGAGCTGAATAGACATCTCTCAAAAGAAGACACACAAATGGTGAACAAATACATTTTTAAAAGCTCTACACAGAAGACAAATTCAAATTAGAGCCACAATGGTATTATCACCTTGTACCTGTTAGATTGGCTGTTATCAGAGATGAAAGATAACAGGTGTTGGTGAACATGTGGAGAAAAGGGAACTCTGTGTTTTAGTCAGGTTTCTCTAAGGAATATCCATACTGCTTTCCAGATTGGTTACACCAATTTACAGTCCCACCAGTAATGTATAAGTGAAACTTTTCAGGGATTTGGGACAAAGATTTGGATTTTTAAGTAGCCATAATTATCATAGTTTCATCAAATAACTGAATTTTTAGAAAACACCTTCAACATATACTGTGAAATTCTTCTAGAGTTACTTGAATGTGTTTCCCTGTTAAAATTTAAGCTCCTTATGTTGGCAAGGATATGGGGAAAAAGGTTCACCACCATTTGACTCAGCTATCCTACTCCTCGGTTTATACTCAAAGGACTTAAAATCAGCATACTACAGTGACACAGCCACATCAATATTTATAGCAGTTCAATTCACAATTATGAAGCTATGGAACCAACCTAGGTGTCCTTCAATGGATGAATGGATAAAGAAAATGTGTTATATCTATACAATGGAATATTACTCAGCCATAAAGAAGAATGAAATTGTGGCATTTGCTGGTAAATGGATGTAACTGGAGACTATCATGCTAAGTGAAATAAGCCAGTCCCAAAAGGCCAAATGTTCTTTCTGATATGTGGATGCTAACCCACAACGAGGGTTGGGCAGGAGGGGAAAAATAGAAGTCTATTGGATTAAACAAAGGGAAGCCAAGGGAAAGGAGGGAGAGAGGGGGGAATAGGAAAGGCAGTAGAATTAATCAGACATAACTTTCCTAGCCTTGTATTCAAATACATAACCAGGTTACCTCCACGTCATGTATAACAAGAAGAATAGGATCCTAATTGGAACAAGTTATACTTATTCTATGTATATATAATATTTCAAAATATACTCTACTGCCATATACAAACTTAAAAAATAAATATAAAAATAAAAAAAGAAAGATGCTCCAAGGAAATATTGTATAGAAACAAACAAAAAATTTTAAGCTTCATGAATGAAGGACCAGGTTGGTCTTGTTCACAGCTGTATTTCAAATGCTCATTAAACATAGATTATATGGTTTGGGGCCCAGAAATTTTCATTTAGAAGCTCTGAAGTGGGGCCAGAAATCTGATTATTTTGACAAATGTCACATCTGGTTCTAATGCACATTAGAGTTTGGAACTACTTCTCTCTGAGAATGCCATTGAATACAGTAACTCTAGAAATTCAGTAATCTCTTGATTACTTCAGGATCAAATAGCTTCCCAAATTATCATTTCAATACTTTTTATTAATTTGTTGTCATCTTTAAATACTTCTAATTTGCAGAGCTACTAACATGTATATTTAAATTTTTATTTTGTATTTTTCAAATTAATAAAGTAACACATGATTGTTGTAACAAATGAAAAAAAAAATTCTCACAATCCTAACTACCCTCCACTGAATGGTCCTAGAACACTGTATGCATCTCTCCTGAGGAAGTATGTGAACACATATGATCTGTTTGCATCTGCCAAAATAAAATCACATATATACCTTTTTATCTTAGATATGCAGCTTTATGACTTGATATTCACCTCTCCAAATGATGACTGATGCCCTCGGTTGGTCTCTAACATGCCCTTTTGTCACATGCATCAGTATTCTGGGTTCTAGAGAGCAGGTGTTTTTTCAACAAAGTCCCAGATGATATTTTTGCATATTGAAGCTTGGAAGAATTTTTCCAGGCTTTAGGGGATTTCAGGGGGAAATAGCTAAAATGTATGCAACACCACACTCCTTAGAGTGCCTCTTGTATAGTTCTAATCTGATGAATCTGTTCAGATGTTTTTGAGATAGTCCCCAAATCGGATCCTCATTTTGTACCTCTATTCTGCCAGCTGAAGTTCTGTCATATTGATGTACCACGGCTTCCCCATCCTTCTGGAACCAGCCTCCTCTTCCTGCTTCTATGCATTACTATTGGCTGTTTTCTCCCCAGTTTTTTTTAATGGATTCCCAGTTCATCTAGCCTCAGCCAAGTAATCATCTTATTTAAATGTAGCTTCACATTCCAATAATTTACCAAGTTATCACCAGCTAGTGCCATTCCATGTTGACCTTTTAGTAAAGAGCCTTGCTAAAGCCTCCTTGTATTTTCTTATTAACACTTCCCCTAAGCAGGCTATAATTCTGAGTGCCCTGTTTTTAATCAGATCTCTCCTAGTGTTTACATTTGCATCTGCAAAGAATAGGAGCTTGAAAATTTTAAGTAAATGAGTTAGAATTCACCATTCAAAGACCAAAAGGATTGGCTAAATAAAGTATGAATTCTATAATATACAATTAGTTTTCTTATATGTATTCTTGACAAGCTGAGTATATGTAGGATAATGTGAAGATGAGTGAAATCACAAAATAGCACAATTTATTTGAAATCTGGGCTTTATTCTATTCTTTTTGCTGTCTCATGGGTTATCTCCTTTTGTTTATTTGCTGCTTCTTTCAAGTTATGATACCTCCACAGGCACATTCCCAAAGCAGATAGCAATAGCTTCAATACATATTGAAATTGTATAACACTGAGCACTGTCAGTGAACACTATTACCAATTCAAAAAGAGAAAAATTCTAATGTATTATATAGCAAATCTGTTTCTATTATTCTTAGAACTAGACAGTGAATTAAAATTTTAGTGAAGCATGTTAGTTCTGAGATGCAGAGAAAAGCAATGCATGAATACCTTTGAAACTATCCTTTAAAAGCATTCAACTTGTGAGTTGTTAATACCTTTTCTTAGGAAAATAGTCAATAAATTCACATTACATGAACTAATCCTAGCATTAAATTAATTTAGTCTCATTTTCTACTGAACTATCTAAATTTATCTGGGACAGTATGACCTCTCATCGGTATGTGGCTACTACTGAGAATCTAAGGTTCTTATTTCTAAATTTATTTAAATAAATGTTTGATTAAACTGTTATTAAATATGTCCTTGTGGTTGACAGCTCTATTTTACACACACCTGCAATTACTTGTCTTTGTCATACTTATCTGGAAGATGCATAATTTGCATACATCCCACTCCTCATTTATTCTGAGTCAGTATCCCAGTGCTTCAGCATAACTGGAGAAACATAACTATGCTGAAGGGTCTTCCCTTAAAGTGATGGCCCTAAAGCTCAATAGGGCCCTCCATAGTGATAGTGCCCTCTACACTTTGCTGAACATCTTTGCTTGCTACTCTCTGAGGTGATTCTAGGCTCTTCACTTCCTCATCCATCCAACAAGCCCTTTCCTCTCCTCACTCTCAACTTGGTGCCCACCTCTCCCACTATGTCATTCTCCAATATGCTTTCTCTTGTAATCTCTTGCTTTGCCCCCTCCTGCTGCCTGACCCATATCACCATCTAAGGCTAACCACTGCACCTGCATCCTGGATTCAGTTGCTCTTACCCAAAGACTTGGCTTTAGGAATATTGTGACTTTATCTTCTGAATTCTTACAAGATTCTGTTCTGTCAGTTTTTCTACATTACTGAATCATCTCAATAATCATAAAAACCCATCATATTTTCCCATTATTGAGTGGATCTTTAGGATTAAAGAATTAATATTATACATAAATAAACTAAACTGTAAACTAACAAAATACTTATATGTATAACATTTAAGCTGAAAGAAACCACAAATGCCGAGAGATTCCATAATATAATAAATTCTTATGACAAAATGGAAAAAACACTTTAAGAAAAATATGTACAGCAATGTTTTTAAAAAATATTTTACAAGTAAACTATATAAATTAAAATAAATACAGTATTAACTGTATTAAAGACAACTATTTAATAACCCAATCAATAAATGGGCAAAATAACAGAAACTTCTTAATAGAAGAAGCACAAAAGGCAAATAAATACATGAGAAAATGTTCAATGTCTCTAGCAATTAGGAAAATAAAAAAACACTAAGATTCCATATCACTTCAGTCAGAATTGCAATGATCAAGAATATAAACAACAATAAATACTGGAGAGGTTGTGGGGAGAAAGGAGCACTTGTACATTATTTATGGGACTATAGACTAGTACAACCACTCTGGAAAGCAGTTTGGCAATTCCTCAAAAATCAGGGATTGAACCATCATGTGACCCTGCTATCCTACTCATGAGTATTTTTCCAAAAGATCTAAAATCAGTATACTACAGTGACACAGCCACATCAATGTTTATAGCAGCATAATTAACAATAGCTAAGTTATAGAATCAACCCAGATGTGTGTAAAAAAACATGAATGGATTAAGAATGAGAGAGAGAAAAAGAGCGCGAGAGAGTGAGGTATACAACACACACACACACAAAATGGAGTTCTACTCAGCCATTAAAAGGAATGAAATTATGGCATTTGCTGGCAAATGGATGAAAATGGAGAATTTCATGCTAAGTTAAACTAGCCAAACTCAGAAACTCAAAGGTTGAATGTTTTATGTGGAAGCTAGAGTAAAATAAAAGAGGGTGAGAAGGATAATATTACATAAAGAACCAATCAAATACAAATTATTAGATGAGTGAAAGGAAGTCTATTATATTAGAGGAAGAAGGGCTGGGGAGGGGAAAGGGAAAAGGGGGGTTCATGAACTGAATGAGTCCTATGCATGCATGAGTTTATGAGTTTGTTGGTAGGAACCCAATAACTATGTATGGCCATAAAGCTCCAATTAAAAAAAAAAAAAAGAGTTAAAAATAAAAAAAAAGGACCAGTATTGAAGGGCAAGAGTATGAGTGAAAAAAATATAACATGGAATAAAAATAGAACAGGTCAACAAGCAGATAAAAAATGTTCAAGTGAAAATGACAGAAATTCAAAGTATAAAATCGGTGAGCTTCCACTTTATAACTATTATAAGAGAAAACCTAAAATCCTATGATATTTTGTTCTGGCAAAGTTGTACTGAAATGAAAATCTATTTCAGTTGTACTGAAATGAAAATGCCCATTTATTGGCAGAGTATACCCCTTAAAACAGTGGGAAATAATTTGGCAATACATTTCAAAAGGCATACAGTGTCACTCTTCTTAGACTCAAAATTCCACTCCTGATAATTTGCTCAAAAATATAAATAAAATGAGGAAATAGCAAAATACAAGAGTATTTTCATTATAGCATAATTCATAATACTTTAAAAATTGCAAATAATCTAATTATCCAAAATAGGAAGTGGTTAAAAAGGTAAGGTTTATGGATTTGCTAGAATATCACATAACTATTAAAATTACTCTGAGACTTTGTATCAATATGTGAAAAAATTTTAAATGTACAAAAATACTGTTATTATAATTATATAAAATTCTATATGCATATATAGCACTAGAAAATGGGTGTTGGGATCATAGCTTATTGGAAAATGTATTATAATTGAGCAATAAAAATACATAAATCTATCTAAAATTATTAATAAATAAATCAGTTTTCATAATTCTTGAAGAGAATTTTTTTCTGTTTTATAGATTTTAATTTAAGCCTTGGATTACCTATTCTAATGAATATTGGCAAAGGCATTGGATTCTTTCTGCTCTTTTAGAAGTAATAATATACCTACATATAAGTGACACACATAAAAGTTTAGGTAATTATTAATTTCAAATATGCTGGACTTAATACTACTATTAGAGAGGTTCCAGTGGGGTGTTCTGCATTTAGAACCACTGCACATAGTAGGGAGGGGAGAGTTTAGATAGCAGGAGAGGCAATTTGGGAGGCCTGGAGCCTAAGAAGGATTACATGGAAAAAAATTTGTTGTGCTGAACTATGCAGTGATGTGGATAAGAGAAGAGGGAAGGGAAGAGCATGCTTACAGGTGAGAACTGACAGAGCTTTGGTTCTGCAAGTGAGGAGTGAGGGGAGGAGAGGACCTAGTCTAGCTGGGGATCTGGCGGAGTTTACCTGGTGGTCAAAGTGAGGCCTTTAAGTACACCGGATGAAGAAAAGTTTTGGAGAAAGGATAAATGCTCCCCCCCCTATATTTTTTGTTAGTGCATTATAATTACACATAATGATGGGATTCACTGCCACATATTCATACATGCACACAATATAACAATATTATTTGGCTAATATTATTTCCTAGTATTTCCTCTCTCCATCCCTCCTCTCTCTTTTGGACTCTTTCCTTTACTCTACTGATTTCCCTCCACCTTTCTTTTCCTTTTCCTCTTGCTTCTACATATGAGAGAAAGCATATAACCCTTGATTTTCTGAGTTTGGCTTATTTTGCTCAACATAATGGTCTCAAGCTCCATCCATTTTCCTGGAAATGACATAATTTCATTCTTTATGGCTGAACAAAACTCCCTTGTGTGTATATACCACATTTCCTTTATCTACTCATAGAAAGGATGAATTTTTGATGGGCTACTAGGATGGAGACTATTTCCCTACCATTAGCTATCTAGAGAGGTTAATAACAACTCATGTATGTGTGGGGGAGGCATAAACATTTAAAAAGCTTGAGAAATTGTACTTAGATAATCTCAAATCAGAAATATATGCCTTTATGGCAAGGGTATGAACATCAAGGAATGTTCTTTAATCATTTTAGTGATGGGATTTCAGTCATACAAATCTAGGAACTTAAAGGACTCCTGTGCCAGCAAGAGTAGAGGGTTCAACCTCAATTTAAATCTGTATTTTAAAAATGTGCAGGTTTATATTTGACGAACACAAAGCTTTAGCAATAAGGCAACACAATGTTTCACTCCCAACTTCCTTACAGACATGGTGAGTTTTAATAGAAGAAAGCAAATAGCATTTTTATATTGTGATCCCCTATCATTATACTTTAGTTAAATAAATCAGGGTCATTAGGAGACATTCGAGGAATCAATTGAGTTTAGAAGGATTTAGACACAAACTTTGTGTAGTTCATATTTTTTTCTGTGGGGCCGACTGTCAGTTGGGTGATTTGACCTTGAAAAGCTGACCTGGACTAGGCCAATAATGCAGTCATATTTTTGTCTATTTTGAGAGGGTCTATGGGCTTTTCTTAAGTAGAACCCATCAAATATTTTTTAAAGGGGCTAAACTGGTGACTATTTGAAATTTATTTTCCCCTTAAGAACCTACCAATCCCTGCTAATTAGAGAAAGGTGAATTTTAGATAGTCAAAGAATACAACAGAAATGAGGACCTAAAAGCAATATATTCTACTCATTGTGTACCTCAAAATGCATTGATACCTTAAGCTGCTTGTAAGAATCTTACTTAAAAACAGTTTTTAATTTCATGAGTTTTTTTAAAGGTGATTTTGATTATGACCCTACAAAGGTATAATAGAAGCTATACTAGACAGATCCTGAAAAAGAGGGCTCAGCTATGTCCTCAGTACCTGTGTGACCTTGAGATCACTGATGTTCTTTGTCACCAGTATTCTTGTTTGTAATTGGACTGATTTGGACTAACTGACCTCTGATGTCTTAAGTGCTGCCTCCACAAAACCTTCCCTAGTACTAAACCTCAACTGTGGCCTCACTTCCTAGAAAGTGGCCCCACCCAGTGGGAGCCCAGAGAATAAACAAACCAGATAGTTCTGAGGAAGGGAAAGGCTGCTATGTGAACAATCAAATCAATCATAGATGAGACTTAGATTTTATGGCAAAACACCAAATGTTTTGAGAATTACAAGTTTTATAAATTTTGGAGCATCTGTTGAGTGGGTTTCTTTGCAGCTTATATAATAGATGCAACAACAATATTTAGATGCTACTGAATATGTATGTCAAGATTGCCAGCCGGAAATGGTTTCGTGACTAAAATATCAGAAGCATAATCAAATAGCTAAAGATGGACATGCATTTCCTCTTCTGGAACTTTCTGGGGGCTTGCCAACACAAAAAATGACTAAGGCTAAATGGCAGCCAGTGAGAGCAATTGTTCAAGGCAAAGCTAATTTTACAATGAGGAAGAACTACGTTTGTTACCAGACAAGCCAAATTGGTGAACACATGTGAACCAAATAATGACATCCTAGGCAGTCAAATGAGAAATGTAAATTCCAGCTTTCACAAGCTATGGATTTACAGGATCAGTGGTAACTATTTAAAATTGGTGGTTTAAAAGAAAATATTTTGCTATGTATTTATTCTTGTAAAAATTTTTCATTTAAACAAATTTTCCAATCCCTTTTTAATGGTTAACCCTTAATTGTCCTTAAAAATCTCAGCTCAAAAATAGCTTCCAGGGCTGGGGATATAGCTCAGTTGGTAGAGTGCTTGCTTGACCATGTGCACAAAGCCTTGGGTTCAATCCCTAGCACAAAAAAAAAGCTTCCATTGGGAATACTTCTATGAATCTCCTGACAAAATAAAATAACCCCTCTCAAAAAGTCTTCTAGCTGGTGTCAGGGTTACTATAACCTAAGTGAGTGTGAATATTTGATTAAGACTTGCCTCCAGGTCAAGACTATGAGCTACATACTGAGAGAGGGTCTGTCTTTTTATTCCAATTACTTAGCACAATACCTGACTCAGACAAGAGGTTTAAATATTAGCTTATTAAGTCACCAAATAAACAAGTAACATTTTTTTGTGAATATTAGGAGTGTATTTTAATACAAACTACAGAACACTTTGTAGCTTATGAATATTTTACAGTAGATATTCAAACTTACATCTTATAGAATAATTGATACTTGATAGTATTACAGCTATGAAGATCATATGGCCTGGGTTCTCTGATACAAAAACAAAAATTGTTCCTATTTCTATATAATGTTCCAGTTTATATAAAATTTCTCTTAGTTGTCAGGCCATGTGTCCTGTTACTATGTTTAAAAGATACAGTCACCATAACTACAGGATATTCTGAATTCTGGAAAATGCTACTTTACAAAAAAAGTAATTCACAGAATCCAAAAACAATAGTCTTCAAAACTACTTTCCCAGTACAATCAACTCCTATTACATAGATAGCAGCACCTATCTTACTGTATGTAAATCTGTTTTATAGACTATGTATCTTACTAGAAGGATGAAAAACTAAAAATTAATTTCATCAAACTTTAGAGTTTATAATAAATAAAATCACATAAATGTTTATGTTAATAAACTGGCATGCACTGGCAAGATGTGATATTGCATATAAGGTATTCTATTAGACACTATATATTCAGTCATTATAAAAAGAGTCCTGAGAACTCCTAGGAAAAGAGAAGGAAAGTATTGATCCTCAGGGAGGGGAAACAAAACACACAGCAACAACAATGACAAACCACTTATGATTATAAGAACTAAAATTGGCAGTGGTGACCCTCCTATATAGTGATCCAACATTATAAAACTTTATTCACGTCAGAAAATTTGATCATGGCATTAATCTGAATGTAATCTGCTTTACATATTACTTTACTCGAGTACATAATTTAATAAAATTAAATATTCACCAAAATAAAGTCTTAAATCCAGTTTGCAAGAGCATTGGAAGCAAAAAATATGAACGATACTTCCTTGAGTATTATCATGCCATGCCTGAGTTTCTTCTGAGGGGAATTTGTAATGGGATTCCTGATGTCTAAAATTGCCAGTGGAAGACCTGGATCTCTAAGTAGACAAGATCTGTTCAAACCCACATGCCCACCATTCCCTCAGTTACATTGGCTATTTGAATTTGGTTAACAAATGCCAGAACCTCTGGGGAAATTAGATTATTAAAAAAACCTCCAGCACCCAGCAGGCTTATGCTACTTCTCGAAATTATTGAGACGGTAGTGTGGTTATCAATCTCATGGGCTCCCTCTTCCATGTCATGGAAAGCAAATGTGATTTAAATTCCCATGTAAACAGTTTTATGCAGTTAGTGCAAGTTTAAACAAGATAATTCCTTTAAAATCAATGACATAGGAAATGTGATTTGACAAGTCATTTACCTTCTGTGTACCTTCATTTCTATTAATAATGTTTAACACTGACTTACTTTATGAAGATGTCGAGAAATTTAATAAGCCAGTGAGTGTGAGCAATTAACACATTTAAAAAGTCTAAACTTATAAATGGAAGGCAAAATCCAATAAGAAAAAGGTATACAAAAATAGTAATACTAAAATTTTAAGAGTTCTTTACATTTTACCACAAGTTATCTGTCAATTTGCTAACTGATACCAGTTGGGTTTTGTTATTGAGCACTAACTAAAAGCTTAGGAAAGCTTAAGACACATGAAAAGTGAAAAACTGAATGTAATAATGCTTTATCACTCTAAGTTAAATGGAATAAATTTGATAAACCATAACAGAAGGAATATGAACAGATATTTTATTTTTACTTATTTACAAAAATGTTAATACTGAATCTGACACTTTCACTTGCAAACTATGTGGACATAGTATTAAATCAGAGACTGTTTTTTGGTTAAAGATATGCCTGAGAGTGACGTATGCTTTAAAAAGCAAAGTGGTATCAAGTAAACATTCATTCCTATGTTTATTCTCTCAAATTGCCATATTATTTTGACAATGAAGTGTCTTAGTGACAAGTATACATTTCTGTGCCATTTTTTAAACTACAAAAGATAAAGTACAATTGAATTTCAATTTTATTGTCCAAATGAAAGCTCTTAAATTTTATCCAGAAATACATTGATTTTCAGTTTCTGATACTTCTAAAGTGATTTGACATATCTCTCCTTAGGCAAATATACAAAAATTAAAGAAATAGCAAAATAGCAATGCTGTTGTTACATTGCCTTCAAAAGTTTCAATATCAATTTCCCAAAGCAATAAAGAATAAGAATTAGTACATGATAAAAATTAGAAATTAATGAACTTGGGTATAATTAAATTAAAAACAAAACTAGTTAAAATTATAAATAAATATTCACATATACCAATGCTTTAAAAAATAGAAGTTATTTACCTGTATTATGCTATACATGGATAAACTTGATAAAGAGAAATGATGGGTGAAGGGCAAAAACCCACACGGGGACCACCATGTAGAAAAAGGGGGTTTATTAACCAGCCTCTGCGGATGGAAGAGACACCAAAGGGACGCATGAAGAAAAGGGAACCAGCAGGAGGAGACGAGCAAGGATGAGGCGAAGAAGGAAAAAGAAAGGGAAGAGTGCCTGCCTAGTGAGGGTTTAAATAGTGACTTGGGTGGGCCAAAGGACCCCTGACTCCATAGGCTGCCAGGTAGGAAGTGAAACTTGTACACTAGGGATTGGCTCAGAAAGGGAGAGCCCAGCAGGTGGTGAATTCCCACAAGAGGTGGGTACTTCCGGGAAGGCAAAGCTCAGACTTACAGGATAACCTAATACACCTGGGGTGCAGCTCATTTAGACCACCTGGGGGTATGGCCTGTCAGCCCAATTTTATCTAACAATGGGGAAAATTATAGTTAATATATTAAAGCTAAATATTACTACAGATTTCCATATTTTGCTTACATGGGAACTGCCTTTTGTAGTTTGTGTGAAATAACTGTCTGCAATGGTTCTAAAAAATAATAATATGATAAAGTAAGAAGTCATCACATTGTTATAAAAGAGAAAGACACGTAAAGTATGGGCATTTATAAAAGAAAATTGCTTTAATCTGTTACCCTCAGAGGTTTATTCTTCTTTAATCATAATATTCATAAACATTTACATAATACTTTATTTATAAGTTACTTTTTATAACAGCTTTATTTGGGTATAACTTATTATCATGAGGTTCACCTATTGAAAATGTCCAATTTACTATGGGTGAAGATAGAGAAAGTGACTGCTAATAGGCACAGGTTTCTTTTTGTAATGATAATAATGTTCTAAGTTTAGATTATGGTGATAGGGTGGTGGGTGTACAGCCAACATCATACTAAATGAAGGGCAACTGAAAGCATTTCCTTTAAATTCAGGAACAAGACAAAAATGTCCACTTTCACCACTTCTATTCATTATAGTTCTTGAAAATCTAGCCAGAACAATCAGTCAAGAGAAGGAAATTAAATGGATACAAATAGGAAAAGAAGTCAAACCATCTCTGTTTGCTGATGACATGCTCCCATATCTACCAGAAGATTTCTGGAGCTGGAAAATGAATTCAGAAATGTAGCAGGATACAAGATCAACATTCATAAACTAATAGTTTTCCTATTCTCCAATAGTGATTCTGCTGAAAAAGAAATCAGGAAAACCATCCCATTCACAATAATGATAACATCCTCAAAACAAAATATTTGTGAGTTAATCTAACCAAGGGTGTGAAAGGCTGCTACAGTGAAAATCATAGAACACTGAAGAAAAAAACTGAACACGACCTTGGAAGACAGAAAGGCCTCCCATGTTCCTGGACAGGCAGAATTAACATTGTCAAAATGGCCATACTACCAAAAGCAATATACAGATTCAATATAATCCCCATCAAAATACCAATGACATTCTTCACGGAACTAGAATACACAGTTCTCAAATTCATTTGGAAAAATAAAAGACCCAGAATAGCCAAAGCAAGCCTAAGCAAGAACAGCAATGCAAGAAGCATCACAATACCTGATTTCAAATTATACTACAGAACTATAGTAACAAAAGCAGCATGGTGTTGGGATCAAAATAGACATGAAGAGACAAACCCACATACTTAGAGTCGTCTGATACTTGACAAAGGTGTCAAAAATATATGTTGGAGAAAAGGTAGCCTTTTAAACAAATGGTGCTAGGAAAACTGGAAATCCATATGTAGAAGAATGAAACAAGATCTCTCTCTCACCCTGCACAAAAATGCAGTCCAAGTGGATCATAGATTTAGACATGAGACCAGAAACTTTTCAACTGCTGGCAGGAACCATAGGACCAACAATCCATTATATTGATGCAGGCACCAACTTTCTTAACAAGACCACTAAGGTTTAAGAAATGAAACCAAGAATCAATAAATGGAATGGCATCTAGCTAAAAAGCTTCTGCACAGCAAAGGAAAGAATTAAGAGTGCAAAGAGATAGCCTACAGAATGGAAGAAAATCTTTGCCAGCTACTCCCCAGAAAGGGGATTAATATTCAGAATATAAAAAGAACCCAAAAAGTTTAGCAACAAAAAACAAAACAAAAACCCAATTATTATGGTTTAAATATAAGGTATCCCCTAAAAGTTTCTGTTTGAGAAAAGGCAATAAAATTTAGAGGTGAAATGAGGGTTATGAGAGCTTTAACTTAATCAGTACATCAATCCTTTTGAATAGATTAACTGGGTGGTAACTGTAGGCAGGTAGGGGTGTGATTGGAGGAGGCAGGTCACTGTGAGTGTGCCTTTGGTTTATACTTTTTTCCTGGTAAGTAGAGAGCGCTTCCCCCTCCTTTCTCCCTCTCTTTCCCCTTACTCATTGCCATGTCTTGAACTATTTTCCTCTTACACACCTTCCATCATGATGTTCTGCCTCACCTAAATCCAAAGCAATGGAGTCAGCTGGTTACGGATTGAGACCTCTGAAATCAAATAAACTTTTTCTCTTCTAATTTTTTTTTTTTTTGTCAGTTGTTTTGGTCAATGACAAAAAAAACCTGATTAAAACAGAAATTAGGACCAAGAGTAGGTAGGATCATTGGTGTGACTAACCTGGTTCAGAAACCTTTGGAGCAGCTTTTATGGGGGAGGAATTTGGAAAAGTTTAAAGATGCAAGCTATAAGTGGAGCTTAATGGGTGATTCTGGTGGTAGTTTACAAGACCAGAATATGAACAGGACTCAGGACCATGAAGGACTGGCCCCATGAGGTTTCAGAGGAGGAGGACTCAATTGGATATTATACTCAATTGGATATTTGTGTAACATTCTGGCAAAAATGTTGACTACATTTTGCCCATGTCCTGAGACTTAGGGCAAGGCTGAATTTAGAGGTGATAAACTAATTATCTGGCAGAGGAAATTTCAGGGTAGCACAGCATCCAGTTGGCATGGACATTGCTGGTGGCTTTTGCCAAGTTTACTGTGTTAATCAGGAACTAAAGCACAACAGAAAGATTTGAAAAACTTTCATTTTGGTCAGAAAAAAAGTGAGTAAAGCTGAGGCTAAGGGAGTTGTAGTTTAAAGATATTACAGCCACTAAAGAAATTTAAATACATCTCTCAGAAACAATGGGAAGGTTGGCTTGAGGGCATCTCAGGAATTGGGTAGACCACACCCATCTTAGGCTCAAGGTTGTGAAAGTAAAAATTTCTCTCGGGGGTACCCTGCTTGCCCAGGTGGGCTCAATAAGATTTTTTTTTCCTCACCATTCTCTGCCACCCAGATACCCAGAAGCTGCTGCAGTCATGGTCCCAGGAGGCTTGGCTACTGCTCAGGATGGTGGCAGACCTTGGTGTCAACTATGTGGTGCCTGTTCTGCAGGATTGCTAGATGCTGCAGTTAGGTGGTCATGGGGGCTTTCACTGAGATATCAAAAGAAGGCCTAGGAAGCCAGATAAAGGGTAGAAATGTTGGAGTTCCTGCAGGTTCCCCCTGAAAGGGTAATGTGGGAAGATCTGAGAAAGAAATTGAAGCTGCTGTGCAGAGCACTGAGATTAAGAGATACCAGTACCATGGGATGTCTACTGAGGAAAGCTGCAGGAATTGAACATTAACAAGGCAAGAGAGATCACAGGGCCTGCAACCAGCAAGGCCAAAGGGGTGGAGCTATACAAGCCCTTTGGAGAGAACATCAAGATATCATTTGCCTCAGAGGCTAGATGTGGAACTATAGGATTTGTTTGCCTAGCTGATTTTCAGTCTTGCTTTGGTCCCATCCCTTCTTTATATGTCCCTATTTCTCTTTTGTGGAATAGAAATGTTTCCTTTGTGCCATTACAAATTGAATGTAACTTGCTTTTCATTTTTACAGGGTCTCATATTGAGAGATAGCCTTCAGTCTCAGAGGAGACATTGGACTTGAACTTTTGGGTAATTTTAGAATTGTTAAGACCATGGAAACTCTTGAAAATGAATCAAATGTATTTTGCACTGTTGAGATGGGATGAGCTTTGGGGGACAAGGGATTTAGATATATAGTCCAAAAGTTTATTTGTGAGACAATGCAAGAAAGTTTAGAGGGAAATGATTGGGGTTATGAAAACCTTAAATTAATCAGTGCATTAATCTGCTTGAATGGATTAGCTGGAAAGTTAGTGTTCTGGAAGAGTATGGTTAGAGAAGACAGGTCACTAGGTATGTGACTTGGGGTATATATTTTGGCCCTGGTGAGAAGAGCACACAATTCACAATAGGCAAATTATAGAACCTACCCAGATGAAAGGATAAAGAAAATGTGGTATATATACACAAGAATGAAATTATTGCATTTGCTGATAAATAGATGAAACTGGAGAACATCATGCTGTGTGAAATAAGACAGCCTTACAAACTCAAGAGTCAAATGTTTTCTCTCATATGCAGAAGTTAGAGCAAAATAGGGGGTGAAAGGGTTATCATGAAGATATAGGGAAGATCAGTAGAGTAGAAGAGAGGGAGGGAAGAGGGACAGGAAAGGGGAGGAAATGCAGAATTAATTTAAGAAAATCATGCTATGTGCACATATAAATGTATCACAGGGAATTCTACCTTTATATACTCATGAAGCACCACTAAAAATTAGGTGAGTGAAAGAAAAATCATTAGGGTAGAGGAAGGGAGGAAAGTAGGAAAGCAAGGGGCACCAGGGACTAAAATAGGGTCATCAAATTCTATACATGTATGATTTTGTCAAAATGATCCCAACTATTAGCTATAATCGTGATGCTCTAATAAAAGATTACTTACAAAAGTTGCTGGACAAAAAACTAAATCATGAATGAGTATGATTGAATAAAAGTAAACAATAAAACAATAGATTACAATGCAATACAATGTTTCTCCATAAAAAAGTATTTCAGTTAGTTATTATGTAAAAATTAAAGTTATACATAAATTATGTAAAATTTTAAAACATACATAAAATTTTAGGATAGTCTGGGTAGTATTAATGTTCTTTGTGCATCTTTATATTTTTCCAATTTACTATAACTATTTTTCTTTTTTTAGTTGTTGATGGACCTTTATTTTATTTATTTATATGTGGTGCTGAGAATCGAACACAGTGCCTCACACATGCTAGGCAAGTGCTCTACCACTGAGCCACAACCCTAGCCCCTCTTATAACTATTTTTATCTTAAAAATAATATATACTTTTTTATAGAAAAAGAAGAAATCATCCAGTCATATCCTCTGGAGTTAAGTAAAATGTTGTTGCTTCACATATTCTGTATATTCTAAGAGGATAAAAAATTGAGTTTTTAGGTCATAGGTCATTAATGAAACATATAGATTATTAATCTACATAGGTTTTCAGAACATGGGGAGTTGAATATTTTTCAGGTCAATTTTTAGCATTGAATCCTCATTTCAAGGGCATAGCAAAAGATAGCATTTATTGAGCACTTATTACTAGGTACCAAGAAATTCTATATCCACATTAAATGTAGGATTTCATTTACTCCTCACAGCAATCCGATATTTCAGAGGAGGAGATTGAGGCATAGAGTTGACATGACAACTGCTCAATGTTGCCTGCTGGTAAGCAGTGAAGACAGATTCTGTATTCATCCTGACTGACTAAAGCCACTCTACTGTGCAATATCACACTAGAACTTCTTACTCCTATCTTACTGTAACTTATTATCCTTGATCAACCTTTCCCTACTCCTCTCTTGCTCCTGCTCCTCCCAGCCTCTGGTAACTACCATTCTAATCCCACCTTCCATGACACTTAGCTTTTTTACATTCCACATAAGAATGAGATCAGGTAGTACTTGTCTTTCTCACTATATTTATTGATTTTATAACACACACAGGCATATTATCGATCAGGCTTGAAAAGCTCTGATATAAAGCATAAAGGGGCTTTAAACAAATCCTTTCCCTTCCCTCAAGTTGTAACCAAGTTGTGTTTATAACATACATTCGTGAAAATCACCCTAAGAAGACCAACAGGAGATTTATTGCTTCAGAGCCTTCCTGGGAGCCCTCCAAAACAAAACCAAAACAGAACAAAAATATGGTTTCCTGGGCTCCTTGTCAGGAGAAATTTCTGGACAGTGATGTGTTGCCTACTGACATCTCCTTTCCAGTTTTCCTTTGTTGACAAAATATTTTTACTGGCTGGGTATCAGCAATCTCCAAACAGACAAAGTTTCCACCAAAGTATTATAAAAATAGTCATAAATTTTTATTTTTTTATTTTTATTTTATATATATATTTTTTATTCTAAGATGTTATAAATGACAGCAGAATGCATTACATTTCATATTACACATATAGAGCACTTTTTTACAAATCTCTGTTTGTATGCAAAGTATATTCACACCATTGTGACTTCATACATGCACTTAGGGTAATGATATCCATCTCATTCTACCATTTTTTTTTCCCTTCACCCTTTTGCCCCCTCCCTTCACCTCCCTCCCCAATGGCCATTCTAGTAGAATGCATTACGATTCATAATACACACGTAGAGTCTCTTTTCACATAACACTGTTTGTATACAAAGTATATTCATACTATTCAAGTCTTCAATCATGCATTTAGGATAATGATATCCATCTTATTATACCTCCCTTTTTTCCCCACCCCCCATGCCCCCCAACTGCCCCCCTAACTCCCCTTCTTCTCCCTCCCCTTTGACCACTCTAGTGCTCCTCTAATCTTCCTAAGTACCCCGACACCCAACACCACTGTGACTCTGACTCCTTATATCAGAGAAAACATTTGGTACTTGGATTTTTGAGACTGACTAACTTCACTTAGCATTATGTCCTCCAACTTCATCCATTTACCTGCGAATGCCATTCTTTTCTTTTCTTTTATTGCTGAGTAAAATTCCATTGTGCGTATATACCACATTTTCTTAATCTACTCATCTACTGAGGGACATCTAGGTTGGTTCCACAACCTAGCTATTGTGAATTGTGCAGCTACAAACATTGAGATAGCTGTGTCACTGTAATATGCTCTTTTTAAGTCCTTTGGAAATAGACCCAGGAGTGGGATGGCTGGGTCATAGAGTGGTTCCATTCCCAGTTTTCCAAGAAATCTCCATACTGCTTTTTAAATCTCTGTCTGCATCTGCATATTCACATGCATTGCTGGGCTTGTGATTACTTTGATTTAATGAGAAAATAACTAAACTTACAAGTTTCAGAATTACAGTTCAAGTAGTTTAGATACTGTTCATTTGTTCATAATTTTGTGTTCTTTAATATTCACAAGGGACTGCAAGGCAGCAATTAGTATCTAAAACTATGCCATTTAAATATTTCAATTTCCTGATTAAACTGAGTTTTTCTAAACTAATTTTAAAAATAACTTTCAAATTGTTATTTCTTAAAACCTTTTTTTCCTCCAAAGAGCACTAATAAGGAACAAAAATGTAACTGAGTTTTTATCACTTCTTTTAAATCTTTTTCCCCTTATTTTTTCCAAATGGGACATGACTGAATGATTACTAACAGGAAAATAACAGAGGGAAGATAAAAATTTAAATATATACTTTTCACATAAATGATCATATACTATTATATTCACATATTGTAACAGTAGTTCACCTTTTGAATATAGTCCTCTTTGAGACTTTAAAAAAAAAAAGTCTCTCTCTCTCTCACACACACTCTCTCACACACACACACACACACACACACACACACACACACTTTTTTTCTCTCTTCTCCCTTCTCCGCCCCCCCCCCCAACAAGATAAGGGAACACACCCACCACTGGAAGAGATATATACCAGAGGATCTAAGAAGTGAATATCTAACACACCATCAAGGCGCTCTAGGACCCCCTATCAGAGCACGCCTGGCATACAACCCTTGGACAGCTTCTTTAAAAGCCCTCTTTTCCTTGATGGGCAGAACCACAGCCTCTGGGACTGGAGCCCCTGTGTTGTTTCTCCTTTGCTAGCAAAGCAATAAACCTTCTTTTTCTCAAAACCCTGTCCTCATTATTAAATTGGCTTGAATTGGCATTGGGGACAAGGACCAAGCTTTTGATAAAAATATGAAAATTGCTGTTACTTCTAGTGCCTTTCTTACAGCCAGTGCCAACTTCATTTTCTTGATTATATTCTTATTACATTTTCCTTCTGGAAATTATGACCTATTACAGATTTTCATTTTCAAATGTTCCTTTCAAATACCTTGCCCAAGGGACATTATAATTAGCCAGGAATATCTTAATTAGTCTTAAGAGAAAATTATTTTTAAATATAAATTTTCATTATATATGTATTTTTAAAAGATGCAAATACACGAGTCCCTAAATTGTATCAATTTATCAAATATTATTGAGAAAATTATGTATATGCTCTATCATTTTTGCAAATTTATGAGTATAGAAATATATATTACTATATATTTTGTAAGAGTTTATATTGGACTACATAGTATATTTTTTTAATTATTCGATGATTATTTTTTAATAAGAGTAAGTACTCAACTGTAAATGGGATTAAAAGGTTCATGATTTCATGAAGCTTATTATTTTAAAAGCAATGCTTTTAAAATTTTGGCTTTGACCCATCAGTGGGTCATGACATCAATTTAGAGCATTATGATTATAATTTAAATATATTCATATCATTTACATAGATTTAACAATATATGCACATGTGTGTGTGCGCGTGCACACACACTCACATACACAAAGCAATAAAGTTTCAGAATTTATCACCCCATCCTTGTCAAGATGTTTCTTCATCCATGTTTCATAAATTTTTTGCTTTGATTTAATTTGTATTTCTGTGTGTGTACTGAATGACTATAAAAACATACTTTTTATTTTGGCTTGTAATCAAAACATTTATAGTATTTTGAAAAAAAAGCAAATAAGTGAACAAATAATTAGGCTCAATAATATGATTCAGATATAGAAAGTGTTTGGGGGGAAAAGTGGGTAGAGATGTATAAAAATATGAGGGGTGGGATGGTCAGGGTAGGTCACTGTAGGATATGATATGACCTAAGACCTGAAGGATGGGAAGGAGCTAGGTACACAGAGGCAGGAAAAAGTTTCATAGGTGGAAGAACGATCAAGCATGAATGCTCTGGTGTTTTAGAACAGCTGGAGTACTGGAGGAACATGTGTGACTAGAGAATGAGTGAGAGGTTAGTGAGTGAAATGAGGTTCTAGGAATGGGTAAGGCCCAGAATTCATGATATAATGTAATCCATGTTCAAAAAAATAAAAATCTGATTTTGAAAGAGGAAGACTTTGGAAGCTTTTATCTGTAGAGAGTGTCTCGATGTCATTCAGCATACTATGAGCTATTAATGGATAGGAGAGCAAGAGAGGAAGTGTGCAAACTACTTAGTGGGCTATTAGAGATATCAAAGTGAAGTGGGTGTGTGGCTAGAGGTAGTAGAGATGGAGAGAAAGATAAGAGTCAGACACATTTTAAAGGTAGAATAGTTATAATTTATGGATTTGTACATGTTGTGTGTTTGTAGATGGGAGTAGAATAAGATAAATAAATGATCAAAAATAATGTCTGACACTACACAAATGGTAGCATAGTTTTCTGCAACTGGAAAAGCCAGGAAAGGAATAGGATTTGGGTAGGAGGTTTTAATTATAGAGGTATATTTTTTAACATGTAAGTTTGAGATGTCTAAGACACTTTTCATTCATATTCTGATTAAATTTTATAATTATACATTAAATGTATAATTATTTGCTTATTATAAAGTAAAAAGGTCCTCAAGGCAGGGTCATGCTTATTTTGTTGGTTTTGTATGTTCCACTGAGACTTGCTTTCATGATGCCTTATACAGAACAGGAATTCTGGAAATACAGGTGTTTGTATTAATGAAATGTTGAACAAATAGCTGTGATTGACTATCTTTTAATGAACATTTTTTATTAAAGACATCAAGTTTTAGCACCAGAAAATTTCTACTTGCATAACTGTGAGCTAAAAACAATGAGATGTCTGCAAAGAACCGTGAGGTTAGGCTCATTCACCAGTTAAATCGCTTGCTTCTACACAGGAGCCTCCTAAGGCAGTTGTTTTCATCAGCTTTTTTGTTGCTGTGACCAAAATACCCAACATAATAACTTACCGGAGAAAAGGTTTATCTGGGGCTCATAGTTTCAGAGGTCGCTATCCATAGATGGCCAAAGGAGGCCAACCCCATTGTCCTGGGCCCAAGGTGAGGCAGCACATCATGGGGGAAGAGCCTAGCAGAGGAAAGCTACTCCAATTTATGGTGGGATCACAAAGCAAAGAGAGACAGAGAGAAAAAGAGAGAGGAAGAGGCCATAGGGAAGATGGACCCTTGTGGGGCACACAGCCAGTGACCCATCTCCTCCAGTTGTGCCCTACCTGCCTATAGTTACCACTCAGTCATTCAAATGAAGATGGGCTGACTGTGTTACAGCTCTCACAACCCAATCATTTCACTTTTGAATATTTCTGCTTTAATAAAGGAGCTTTGGGTGACACCTCATATCCAAACATTAACAATTGTTAATCAAAATCAAGTGCATATTAGATTCACTTTGAAGTTTTGTTTAAAACAGATTGCTGGACCTCACTTTCAGAGTTTCGGATTTAGTAAATATGAGATGGGATCTGAGAATTTGCATTTTTACCAACTTCCCAGATAATTCTGATGCTGTTGGTTCTGAGGGAACCACATTGTTTTAGTGAGCAAAGGTTCTGATCCTAAGATTCATGGATCCTTGGAAGAATCTACACATGGGCTACAGGGCGTTCATGTAGAACGCTTTCTCCAGAGGATGTATGCAACATTTTTATGTATATTCTTTTTTCTTTTGCAGTTTTTTTTATTCAAAGTTGTTATATATGACAGTAGAATGCATTACAATTCATAATACACATATAAAGCACATTTTTACATATCTCTGGTTGCATACAAAGTATATTCACACCATTTGTGTCTTCATACATGCACCTAGGGTAATGATATCCATCCCACTCTACTACCTTTTTTTTTTCTTTTTACCCCCTTGTCCCCTCCCTTCCTCTGCCTCCCCATTGGCCTTTCTAGTGTTCCTCTAATCCTCCTATGCTCCCTGTCCCAACTCCACTGTGAATCAGCCTCCTCATAGCAGAGAAAAAATTCAGCATTTGGATTTTTGGGATTGACTAACTTCACTTAGCATTATATTTCTCCAATTTCATCCATTTACCTGTGAATGCCATTATTTTATTCTCTTTTATTGGTTAGTAATATTACATTTTGTACATATACCACATTTTCTTTATCCATTCATTTACCGAGGGGCATCAAGGCTGGTTCCACAGCCTAGCTATTGTGAATTGTGCTGCTCTAAACATTGATGTGGCTGTGTCCCTATACTATGCTGTTTTTAAGTCCTTTGGGAATAGACCCAGGAGTGGGATGGCTGGGTCATAAGGTGGTTTCATTCTTGCTAATACAGCCTGCATATTTCAAAATTTAATTAACAGAGTACTAGTACTCAATTATAGAATATACTAAAACTACCTGGAATCTTGACTCTTCTATTCAATTGCTATCTGGCATCGGCAAAATAACCTTTCTGTGCCATAATTTACTCGTCCATAAATAAAAGAAAAATAATATCTACTTCATAGGTTTGATATAAGGTTTAAATTAGTTAATAACTTGTAAATCAATAAGAACAGTGCCTAACAAGTGCTAAATAGGTGGTTTCTAAATGAGATTTAAAATCTGGGAGTGTTTTTAAAAAGCCTAGGTTCTATCTCTGATGATTCTAACATATAGCCAGAGTTGGAAACCACTGTTCTGAGATTCTGAAATTAAGAGAACATGAGAGATGAATGAATGCCTTTCTGGAGAGTGGGAGCTAATTTCCTTGGTGAACCACACAGAAGCTCCCAGAGGAACTTAGCTAGAAAAACTAGAGAGTCTACAAGAGGCTTAGCATCCTGGAAGATAATTTATCTTTGTAAAATTTCAACTTGGTTCATGCTCACCTCCTTTTCTTGAGGTAGTGGAAGGGACTGAGAGGAAGAAACAGAAGAAAGACAATTGGTTTTAGCCACGTTGTTATTTTTGTTTAAAACCAGCATAAAAACAAAAACCTGTTCTAATATAAGCATATGCTAATATTATAAAGAAATGACCAGAGAGGCAAGTACTAGTACTTGTGCTAACCAGGCTGCACAATGACACCAGTGACCTTTGACTCTTGGACCTTGTGTCCTTGTGTACTTTTCCCCACACTGAACAGTGGAACATATGACCAACAAAGTATTGCCAAAGTGGTGGAAAGTGGCTTCCCAGGCTAGGCCGCTAAAGACATGCTCTTTCTCTTGTATTGCTTACTTTGAGAGATGCTAGCTTCCATGCCTTGGGGATAGTCACACAGTTTGTGGAGAGGTCTATACTGAGAACAACTGAAATCTCTCACAAACAGCCCACAACTTCTTGGCAGCTAAATTTAACAGACCTGGAACATCCCATCCAACAGAAATGATGCAGATAATACATATTGATCTATATTGTAAGCTACCACATTTTGAGATTATTAGTTATATCAGGGTAGATAACTGATATAAAATCCCTGACATGTATGCTTTTTCAGATATCTGACTTGACGGTTTCCTACTGTTTCAGTGCTACTACAGGTGATCTGTTCATTTTATTCTTTCCTGACTCTTTAAGCCCACCTAAGATGATTAGCTACTCGAATGATTGTTTAGTAAGGTGGGCATGCTGAACGAGGGGGAGAGAACCAGTCTTCTGCCTTATAGTCTCCTGGGGCCTCACATGTGAGAGGAAGAAAAGGTAGTGACTCTTCAGTCGCACCAAGCTCAACAGTCAGAGGCCAGCTGTCCTCATGATGGCATGGAATCTGAACTGAGTTAACAAGGGATTTAAATTTTAATACCATCTCAAATGGAAAACTACAAGAAGTTCAGTGTTTCTTAGCACTGGTGAGCAGGTTTACATAACTAAACCCTTGAATTTTAAGTGTCCACTGTTGTTTATTTCAAAGCCAAATAAAAAAGCAGAATCATATGAGATATAATTAGAATGTTCTTGTTAGAGCCTGAGTTCAGGCAGATAGAAAATGCCCATCAGAACCTTTATTTACTATTTATATACTGACCATGTAACAGTGAGAACTATCTGGACAGGCAAAGCTGCATCTCACTGTTCTACTAAAGGAGGTCACTGGGCTTCTGAAAACTCATTTCCATCTACCTGCAATTCTGCTAAAGTTTACAATTGTGGGAAAATAGATTTAAAAAGCCATTGAATTTAATTTCAGAACACACAAGGGGCGTGTTCAGCAAATGGATTTTCTTATACTGCTAGTAAGACCACATTCATAATCTGAGAAGTTAGCTTAGCCTTGTTTTTCACTGTTAATTATTTTTGGATTTGGACTTAGAATAAGTGGGTTAATTTTGTACTTATTCTAATGTCTATCAAAGGAACACAGTATATTACTCAGGTCAAAACATTTTAATTATCTGACTGAAATAGATAATAAGGTGAATTGGTAAATGATTAAAGGTTAAGATGAATAATAGCATTGTCAACACTCCTGGATGTCTATTTTTCTTTCCTGCTATTTAGAAGCCAAATATTTATATCAGCATGTTTCTAGATCAATTACATACAATGCTTACCATCTCTCTCTATTCCCAGAATATAATACAAGTAGTTTCAACTTAATTACCAGGTTGGGAGTGGAAGGGAGGTGGGACAAAAGAAATGAAACTGCCAGAGGAGGAAAGTATGAAAGAGGCTCTGAGCTGCCCAGGTTAGCTCGATTGAATGAACACAGAATCTCCTGAATTTCTAAAAATCAGAGAGGTAGTTCAATCCTAGTTTTATTTCATTGTCTCTGACTTTTATTCCCACATGGTCACTTCCAATTCACCAGTGCATGCAGGATTTATTTGCATTTCCACCCTCCTAGTTTTTTGTTTGTTTTTATCTAGGTAAAGACTATATAGGTATTTACTATATATACTATGCTTTCAAAATTTTTCATTGGTTTGACTTTTTAAAAATTGTATTTGTTAGTTTTAGATATACCTGACAGTAGAATGTATTTTGGCTCATGTTTTAATTTTAATGTTCTTCTTTTCTTTCCTTGATTTTGGGTCTTTTGAAAGAGATAACCAGGATGTTCCAAACACCACAGAGCATGCAATTGGGTGAAAAGCCTTGAGTGTACCAGGTGTTCAGGAGATGTACACGGGCAGTGGAGCAAGTGGAGAATGAGAAAATACAGCAAAACAAACAAGAAACAGAACAAGCCAAGGAAAGTAGCGCTGAAATACATTTATCTAGCTTGGTTCCCAACATTCACTCTTATCAACCTCTACATTCCCATTAAGTAACAGGGGATTTAATGGAATGTTTTTAGATTTTAGATGGGATAGCCTGATAGTCGGTTATTTATTTATTTATTTATTTATTGATAGATATTGGGGCTTGAACCCAGGGTGCTTAACCACTGAACCACATCCCTAGCCCTTTTTATTTTTTATTTTGATACAAGGTCTCACTAAGATGCTTAGGGCCTTACTAAGGCCTTGCTGAGGCTGGCCTTTAACTTGCAATTCTCCTGCGTCAGCTGGGATTACAGACCTGACAGTTGATTTTTATTAACCAGCTCACAAGTCTGTTTGATGGTTAAAATTTGACTCTATCTCATATGCATACTATGTTTGCTAATGTAAAATAGACTGTTATATATTAGAAAGCCATTGGGTAAGGAATAAAGGCTCTCCCAGTGGAAGGCATTCTGATGAGCTGAATGAAGCTTTATTTTTCTGTTGTCCAAATATCAATATGTACAATTAAAGTGAGTAATAATGTATTTTGACCCAGAATGGACTGGAAAATATAGAAACTTATGATGATCAATCCTTGACTCTGATCTAGAAGAAAATCATTCTTTTGTTACTAATATATACACATGCTTTCATATATACAGTTTTAGTGGACCTTAGATTTTTAGTTAAATATTATTTATCAGATATCTACTACATGCCAGGCTTGTGTTATAGACTGAAACATAGTCTATGTGGTCCTTCCCCCAAAGAACTCATAGTCTCACATAATAGAAAATGGCACTAGTAAGGTCATCCACTCTGCTTTAAAAAGCAATAAAACATCTTAATCTTCAAAACATGTATAAAGCATGCTGAAGTGTTAAGTATGGAGAACAGTATTGTGCATAATTCTACATGCATCCTCGGTTGAATCCATTCTTTAAAGATAAATAAAATATAAGAGTCAAGTTAATTATCCACATTCTACAATATTTAGTTTATGCAGCATTATGGTATAGAATAAAAACATTAAGTGTTCCAGAACTCATGGAGTTTTGTTATACTCAAAATAATAAATAAATACAAAGAAAGAGGTAAACATTATAAGAAATTCATTTTCTTAGAATTTGACTCGAAGGCAAAACAATGAAAAATGACTTGATTCAAATGCAGTATTCATATCTATCTTTCCTTTAATAGAAGGTTAAACAAAATAAGAAAGTTTTGTATTCTTCAGTAACAGAGGCTGGTTTTCCTCTGTTACCAAGGACTCTGTGGGCTTTCCTTAACATAAGGACTTATGCCTTGTTGACTGAGACAAAATCTTCCTCTTCACTTTTCTCTCAGTGGGTTTCAGGCTTATAAACTTGTCCTATGCCACTCCCTTCCTCCTTTGATTTCCTTAAGAAGTGTTTTTCATTTATTCTCTTTTTTCTTTACTTATAAATTATTCTAAAATTTGATTGTCACTTATCAATTTGTAGCTTTCACTTGTCTTACTTCCATGATTTTCTTCCTTTCCAAGTTTGTTTAACATATTCATACCAACTCTCCCATTTTAACACTAATTAATAGGGACATATTTTTTTTATCTTTTCATCTTTACTGAGGTATAAATAAGAGTTGTATATATTCAAGGCATACAATGTAATAGCATAACATACTTACACAGTGTGAAATTATTGCCACAATCAAGTTAATTAACACACAACACTTCGTGAAGTTAAAATGTGTCTGTCTGTAGGTGTGTATGGTAGGGACTCTTGAGACCACTGTCTTACATAATTTTAAGCATACATATGACACTGGTAAATATGGCCACCATGTTGTACATTAGATCCACAGAACTTTCCACCTCATTTATGAAAGATTATACTCTTTAACCAACATTTCTATATTTCTACCAACCTCTAGTACTTGGCAACTACCAATTTACTCTCTGTCTACATGAATGTAAGTGTTATAGATTCCACAAATAAGTGAGATCACATAAATATTTTTCTTTTTGAGTGTTTTTTATTTTATATAGTATGTCTTTCAGCTTTATCCACATTGAAAATAATAGATTCTTCTTTTTGTGGTTAAATATTATTCCATTTGTGTGCATGTATGTGTGTACACATTTTCTTATCCATTCATCTGTAGATGTACACTTTGGTTGTTTCCACATCTTGGTTTTTGCAAATAAAGGCACAAAAATATGGCAGCCACGTATCTCTTTGAGATACTGATTCTATCTCCTCAAGACAGATAACCAAAAGTGGGGTTGCTGGGTCATATGATAATTCTATTTTAGTTTTTTCACAAGGTCTGAGCCAATATCACATAAGGGTTCTTTCTCTCCACCCCATCAAAATTTACCTCATGTCTTTTTGATAATAGCTTTCCTAGTGGGTGTGAGGTGATAACTTATTATGGATTTGATTTGTATTTCCCTGATGATTAGTGATACTGAGCACCCTTTTTACATGACCCAAAGGGGATGTGTATGCTGTCTTTAGAATAATCTCTGTTCAGGTCCTTTGCCCTTTTTAAATCAGGATATTGTTGCCATTAAGTTGTATGAGTTCTCTATATATTTTGAATATTAACAAGTTACTGGATTTATAGTTTGAAAATATTTGCTCCCATTCCATAGGCTGTATTTTTATTTTGTTACTTGTTTTCTTGGTTGTGAAGAAAAATTTAAAGTTCTTCTACCTGCTTATTATTGCTTTTATTCCCTGTGCTTTTGAGGTCATATAAAAAAAATCAATGCCAAGACCAAAGACAAGGGGTTTTTCCTTTTTTATTATTTTTCTAGACCTCATGTTTAAGTCTTTAATCCATTTGAACTAATTCTTTATGTGATGCAAGATAAGAGTCTAATTTCATTCTTTTTCATGTTAATATCCAGTTTTCCCAACACCATTTGTTGAGGAGACTATCTTTTCCTCATTATGTATTTTTGGTGACCTTATCAGAGATTACCTGACCACATATGTGTTGATTTATTTCTGGGCTCTTTATTCTGTTCCATTGGTCTACATGTCTTTTGAAAAATATTAGTGCCATTTATTTTATTTCTATAGTTTTGAAATCTGGATGTGTGATGCCACCAGCTTTGTACATTTTGCTCAACATTGCTGTGGCTCTTCAGGATCTTTTGTGGCCTCATGCAAGTATTAGGATTATTTTTTCCTATTTTTGTGAAGCATGACATTAGACTTTTGGTGGGGATTGCATTAATTCTATAAATGTAATGAAATGATATTTTAAAATGGTTAAAATGTTTAATATGAAGATTTTTAACAATATTAACTCTTCCAATCCATGAAAACAGGATATCTTCCCATTTAGTTGCGTCTTTTTACTTTCTTTCATCAATCAGTGTCATACTTCTCAGTGTATAGAAAGAAGAAATGTCGCTTGTTACCAATGAGGTAATATTAACTGTAGAAAGTAATATTTTTTTCTACCAAAAGATGCGGATCAAGATAAATTGGCAACCAGTGATTTGTGATGGTAGTCCTGAGGATCAGCATGTAAGCCAGAAAGATGTCACGTATGAAATTACTAGTCTGAGGCAGGCCAAGTATAAGGTTGACCAGAAAGAGGTTAGGCTAAGAATACTAAAAGTTAGGCTAGAGAAACTTATATGGCAACAGGTAAGTTCATTTTTTTTAACTAAGGTACCCAGTAAGACCAGGAAAGACAGACCATGCCTTTTGGGACCCATTATCTTTGTGGTGACATGGTCAAGAGCAATGTTCTTAAATTCAGTGGGTGATCTGGGACATATATTTGGATGAATGGCAATCAAAAGAGATCACAGTGATTTTAGAGAAGCCCCCCAACATACATGTGAGGTGAGGAAAGGACCTCCATGAGGCATTCAGCACACAAACTGCACATGAAGCAGTGAATACAAAGTTCATGGCAACAGCTGTGCATGTTAGGAGGGTGAGCTTCCCAAAACATTAAAGAACCAGTCTGAGAATCATCACCATCTGGTGAGGTCTAACAGGATACCTAAGCAACAGATGAGAAAGATCAGTGATAAGAACACAGAATGACCAGAACTTAGACATTACATCTAACTACAATGTTAAACCCTTGATGCCACTCAGCCTGTGGTGACCATTACTTCAAGATTTCTAAGAAATGAAGAAAAGCTTTCTCTTTCAACTCCAAGTCTGATCAGTCAGAAAATGCACTTTAATGAAATTCCCAGGTGATTCCTGAGCACAGTGAAGTTTGAGGAGTATTGATCTGAGAGACTTTACTGATGCCAGGTGAAAGATGATTGTGTTTTACATATTGCAACCAATTCAATTTCTGTCTAAGTTACTTAAGTAAAAAGTCATTTTTATCTGGGCACAGTGGTGCACACCTGTAATCCCAGCACTTGGGAGGCTGAGGCAGGAGAATGGTGAGTTCAAAATCAGCCTCAGGAATGGCGAGGCACTTAGCAACTCAGTGAGACTCTGTCTCTAATAAAATACAAAAAAGGTCTGGGGATGTGGCCCAGTAGTTGAGTGCCCCTGAGTTCAATCCCCGGTACCAAAAAAAAAAAAAAAAAAAAAAAAAAAAAAAAAAAAAGTCATTTTTAACTAATTTATTTCCGGTGAGTTTTAATTGTTTTCTTTGCTTAAGGAGTCATCTGAGAATTTGGCAAGTATAATAGTACCCTTCCCTCAATGCAATTTCAGAATATGACCTGAAGTTCAGCCAAAACCCCACTTAAGAACCAGTGTTTTAAGGCATCTCAAGCACTCTTACAGAATTGTTCATAGAAACTACGGACCAACTTGTGGACCCTATTTACCATCTGGTCACTATCTTGGGACCTCTTGGGATGTGCTATACAGGAAGTGCCCAACTTAAGAATTACCAAGTAACCAAGTTTGGTCGATACCAAGATGACAAATATAATGTTTGCAGGGCTCTGAAGTTACCAGTGAAACATTTTAGTCACAAGCATCTAGACGTTCTAACACTATTATCAATTGTTCCCAAGTTCTTGCTTACAAAATTATTACCATAATGACTAGTATTTGTTGAATACTTATTATGTGCTAGAAAATTACTCTCCTTAGCCCTCATATCTGTCTTTCTTACAACTCCTTTATAAATTGTGTATTTTTGTCCCTCGTTTGGAAATGCAAAAACAGGATTAGTAAGTTGATGAGATTGTCCAAAATCATCACTTAATAAGTGAATGAAAAGTAGTAGAGCCTGAAGTCAAATCTTGGTCTAAATAACTACAAAACCCATATCTATACCCGCTGGGGAAAAGATCATAGAAATCTTCAGAAGAAACTCTCTAGAAAGTCTGTATAACCAACTCCATTTCAATATAAAATATTTTATAGGAACGTTTTTTCCTTCCTATCCTCTCTTTTCTTTTGATGAGTAATTTTTTTTTCTGTTAGGTAATTTATCATATTTCCATTAAAAAATTTTTAACTTCAGAATGATCATATCACTTACTGTTTATCTAATTAGTAAGGTGATTAAGGTCATGTATGAAAAAAATAAATTGGCTCATACAGGTTGAGCAAAGTTATGGGTAAAGTCGTTTTGTATTTTAAGTAAATTATTTCTTTTGTAGCAGCTGATGAGTTTGTGAAGTAAAACAAAAAAGCTACACCCAAAAGCTGCAAGTCCATGAATTCCAGCCAGCTCTGCTCTGTTGACCTGACTTCATCAGAGGTTGCTCACGAGTCAGGTTCAGATGCTTTAATCACAAGACAAATTATGTAGCCCAAATTATATAATCACAACACAGAGTCTTTCTAGGTCAGCAGTTTGAAGTACTGCTCTACAGTCAATTAATTTTACAGTGTTCTATAAGGCAAATTGGCAGAGTAAGAACATTACTATCAATGCATTTAAAAAAAATTGCTAGAGGACTGTTTTTAAGTATATGCTTTCCATTTCCTGAGATACTCTTAGTTCTCATTTTTCTCTAATAATTATTGTTCATTCCACATTAAAATAAAGACATATTTCTTAAAGTCACCTACCAGATCCAAATGGCAAAAGGGAAGAGAAAGAGATAGTGATCAGATTTGCATGTATTTGTAAGCTTCCTCCTGGAAGATAAAACCTTCAATGACTCCTGCAGGGGACATTTCAAGACTGACATGTCTTCTTCCCCTTGCATAACTGCAACATCAACCTCCATTAACACTTCAGAGTTTGCGAAGTTCATTAAAATATCATTTGATCCTCACACCAACCTGGGAACTATTATCACCATTTTATAGATAAGAAAACTAATGTTTGGAAAGGTTATGCATGAATTGCCCAACCTGTACAGCAAGTTAAATGATAAAGCTTTCTGAATTGTGTTCCCCAGAGTCTCAAATCTTTACACTTGTTCAGTTGAAACATGGTAACTATCCTGGTTTTGTCTGCAAGGTTCTTTGTATAGCGTTGACCCAATTGCAGTTTAACTGAAACAAATAAACACATATTGAATTTCTATTGAGATTCAGTGAATACAAAAGCCTTCTCTTCTAATGGAAGAGGGATAAACCATTAACTGCATTCCAAGTGATTCCCTCATATTACTAATTATGCCTTCCTGAAAATATGTGTAAATATGCAAATGTAACAACTATTGAATTGCACAAATAGGTGATTTATCTGATAAGTTAAGAAATCAAACAAATAAAACTTCTTGTTCAGAAAGAGAATATTGTCTCCAAAAAGCCAAGAAAGTTCACAAAAATTTAATCACTCCTTGAAATTGTGCCCCTTTTGATGATACAACCTCAGCATTTGGGTTGTTATTTTTTGTATTCAGTACAAAATTAACCTGTAATCAATAATCAAACAATAAAAGTTGCAGGTGTTTCACCTGTAGCATTCCTAATTTCATTGTCTCAATTATATTAAAATCTTGAGGTTTGTATTTCTTAACATAAATATTATACTTGTCTAAAATTACTACTTTTTTAAAGTAAAAATGACATAAAATATTCAAGTAGTTGCACATATGTTTCTATGTAAGCAAAACAGGTACTCAGCCTAGCCAAATGTGTACTAGCAACCAATTCCTGCTTATAACAGTTCCAAATAGTCAGGTGCCTCTGTAATGTGTGTGTGTGTTGGGGGGTGTGGGGGGGGAGCCATCCAATCCCCAGTCCTCTGATCCCACAGGCAACTTTCATTTTTCAGGTGAGGAGAGTGAAACACAACACTTGAATGTTTCTAAGATCATGGAGCAAAAGATTCTGAATGCACATCTCCTTCATTACCCTTTTCAGTCCTCCATTAAGAAGGGGTTACCTGGCAAAGATTTGGTTCAAAGAGTAGTTAATGAGTGGCTTTTACTTTCTAGGCATCACCCTAGGCAATATAGTTATATCAGTAAAAATCTTAGACAAGATTTAACAACATGGTGAGGAAGGAACACAATAAATAATCAAATGAACAACCACAAATAAACAAATGAAAGACAATAATATGTTGCCATACAGAATGTTAAAACAAAGTTATTTGGCAATTATAGATACTATGTAACATCTGCTGAACCCTGCACAGCTGCTTGTGAAGGTTGGTGGGAAGAGAAAGCCAGGCAGTAGAACAGCTGGTATAAAAGCCCTAATGGAGGAGTGAACTGTGAATATGGTGAGGACAAGACAGGGATTGATGACAATCCTCACACACTTGGCTTAAGTAACTGGATGAATGTTGTGCCCATAATTCCAATAGGAAGTAGGGGAGAGGAAGTAGGTTTCAACAGAGAAGATTCAGATTTCTGTGCTGACTTCATAATGTTAGAGATGCTTGATAGATATTCAAGGAGGGTGGGAGTGTGCAGGGGATAGACCCAGGGGAATAAATGTTATCCCAAGGAAATTCCTTGCGTAGTATGCTGGTGGTTCTTGCCTGATGTTTAGGAGACTTCCTGGATCCCCAAGAGACAATTACAGAAGACTGGTGTAAAAGGATGTGGTTATTAGGAGGCAGAGATGGAGGCAGAAGCAGAGAGGGCTGGACCATCTATACACTGGAGAAGGTACCACCTCACTGCCCAATAAGGAGATTGTACCTCTGCACAATACTGGTGCAATTTTAAATATTAGATAAAACTCTCTGCTTGTGGGTGGGAGACCCTGACTTTCCCAGAAAGTCAGTTTATAAACTATTGTGTATCTTATTTTTTTTTTTCAATTAAGGAACACTTTTGAATGTTCCCTTTGCATCTGCTACCTCAAGCTTCCATTTGGGCAAAGTTAAAAATCAGGCACAGCAAGCATGAACTCTCAACCAGGCTTACCCTGACAATCAAAATGATTTTTCTAAGTTGAAAATCTGAATAAGATATGTTCTTGCTGAAAACTGTTTATGGTCTTTCATTTCTCTTAGTGTGGAATTAAATTCCTCACCCTGGCCCGCAAGGCCCTTTATACTGATCCTTGCCATTTTTCCCAGACTCACTTCTTACTGCCTCTTTCTAGTTAGGTCTAGGGCATTATCTGTTCTCAAATGCATCTTGTGCTTGTACTAATTGTTAATGCTTGGTCCTCTACCAGGAGGTTTCTTGCTCCTACTTCTCATTTAGTTTTTTTTTTTTTTAAGATAAAGTTTTCTTAGAGAAAATTCTTCTACAAAGCCTGCCTTGTTCTCTTCTCCAAAGTCTGGTTTAGGTTCTTTACCTTTGGACACTCCATCATCATTAACTTTGGCTACTCCACGTTGCAACTGTCTGCTTGTATCAATACTTGGAGCTTTCGCATAGTCTTGTTGAAGGCAGGGACTGTGGCTATCTTACTTACTGCTGTATCTCACACACTGAGTATACCCATAATAATTTATATCTATGGACTCAACATATGTTTGTTGAGTAAGTACAAAAATTTTTTTCTATAGGATGTGAGTTCTTAGGAGACAGGAGGCTGGTTTATGATCCTATCACTAACTCTTAAGAGTGTAGGAGCTTGAACAATATTTATAGAAACGTTTGAACATAGAGCTGTATTTCTCTTGTTTTACATTGTATGTCTTGGACTTGTTAAGAGTGAAATGTTTTGATGAAAACCCTTGGTATTGTCTTGTGTGAGCTTTGGTCATACTTTCACCTGCCTCCCATGGATACTATTTCCAAGTCCATATAGACAAATACCTAGACCTGTACTATTCATCCACTTCTCAATATGGCAGCCTTGGTAAGCAAGCTGCCATAAAATACTCCTGTGTGATCATCATCCTACAGTGAATTATCCATTGTGATCCTGCAATTTAGGCCACCTGATTAAAACATGTAGCTATTTCTTCAGGACTTTCAAATGCTCTGAGACATTTATCTTCCTACCACGTGGAAATATGTTTTTAAACTAAGCTGATTACCATAGTCAATGTTTTTAGTGAATTAATTCCTTATGATTAAAGTTAAGAACATAAATCACAATATAATTTAATTAAAGCAAATATTCTAATAAGTATAGACTTTGTACTTACCTTCTAGTGCATATTTCATATCTAGAGCAAAAAGAGTCCACATGATTTCAGCACTGATTTTCCCCATATTTAGTTCTTGAGGAAACCTAAAATGAAGTACATTTGATTAGCGTATCAAAAAGTGGGACATGCCTGCAACAAAAACAACAACAAGCATGCACGTGCAGGTGTGTGCACTCACACACACACACACACACACACACACACCCCCCATCTCAATTGGTATATTAAAACTTAAATGCATAAGTTTTACATTGATCAAATATTTAACCTCTGAACTCCTTCTTATGGATAAAAATTAATAAAACTAAATAGCATACAAATTAGATTTTGGCATTACATTTTATTTCTTGGTATAAAAATATCATGCTGTGAGATACCTGCTGTGAGAAATTTCATAAGCAAAAGTATTTATGAACTGCTGTGAGGTACCTTACTTTTAAATACCTTTGCTTATGGACGTTCATAAGTAGAGGTAAAGAACGTGCACACACATACACACACCAGAGTACTGTGCTAAAAACTTTTTGGGTAATGGGAAAATAGACTTTATCATGTTAAATTATGTTAATACGTTGGTGCCAAAGTCATGATGCTCAGGTCTCTCCATGAGCCCCTTCAGTTTAATCAAACACTCCATCTTCCTATGTCTTGATTTTGAGGATAGGTCCAATGACCCTGAATAGTATTTTGTAGTCACCATGATTTTGTACATAGAAAATGGTCAAAATACTGCTAAAAATTGTCTTATTTGAAAATGTCTAACAAATTACAAAGAAAAGCTACTAAAAATAATTTCTCACCATATAAATTTATATTAAGTATAAAATTCATGTTAACAATGAACCATTAGAAATTGAAATTAAAATGACAGTATTATTTATAATTGCAACAATACTTTTGAATACTTTATACAAATATAAATATATATAATATGTATATCTATATACAAGATATATACATATATATATATGAAGAAAACTATACTATATTGAGATAAGAAAAAAGGAGACCTACATAGAGAAAATACTGTATTCATGGATTTCATGGATTGGTACTTCAATATTATTAGAATATCAGTTTTCCATATTGATGTATAGGTTCAATGCAATCACAATCAGAATTCCAGAGTAATTTTTTGTAGAAATGACAAGCTAGTTGTAAAATTAACATGGCAAACTCAAAAATCTAGAAGAGCTGAGATGAAATAGAAAAAAAAAAAAAAAAAGCTGAGACTTACATTACCTATCTTTAAAGCTTTCTATGAAACTATAGTAATCAATCCACCATATCTCCAAATACAAAATCACCTTTCAATAAGGTACAAAAGTAAGTCAATAGAGAAAATACACTCTTTTCAACAAGTGATGCTAGAATAATTAGATATTGCATGCATAAAAGAAAAGTGAATCTCTGTCTCTACTTTATAACATATACAAATTAACACAAAATGGATCACAGATCTAAATGCCACACCTAAGACTATGAAACTTTTAAACAGAACATTGTACAAGTTCTTTGTGACCTTGTATTAGACAAAGTTTGCATAGATGTGGCACAGAAAGTGCAATCCATAAATAAAATAGTGATAAATTGGACTTCATTAGTTAGATAAACATCTATTTTTCAAGAGATACTACTAAGAAAATGGAAAGACAGGACATAGATCAGAGAAAGATATTTTCAAAATGTGTCAGCTTTTACATCGTTGGTAGGACTGCAGACTAGAAGAACGACTTTGGAAAACAGAATGGAGATTCCTCCAAAAACTAGGTATGGAATCACCATATGACCTAGCTATCCCACTCCTTGGTTTTCATCCAAAAGAACTAAAATCAGCATGCTGTGGAAATACAGCTACCTCCATGTTTATAGAAGTATAATTCACAATAGCAAAATTATGAAATCAACCCAGGTGCCCATCAATAGTTGATGGATTAAGAAATTTTAGTACACACACACACACACACACACACACACACACACACACACAATGGAGTTTTAACTCAGCCATAAAGAAGAATGAAATTTTGGCATTTGCCATAAATTGATGGAAATGGAGAACATGACATTAAGTGAAATAAGCCAGACTCAGAAATCAAAGGTCAAATATCTTCTCTCATGTGCAGAAGCTAAAGTACAAAAAAGGAAAGGGGAAGGGAAGAATAGGATAACATAAGATAAAGGGAAGTAATGTAGAAGAAGGAGATGAAGAGGCAAAGTGGAGGGATGGGTAAGGAAGGCAATGCAGAATAAATTCTTAAAAACCATGTTATGCACATAAATAAATATACCATAGGGTATCTCACCTTTATGCATAAGTAGAAAGAGCCAACAAAATATAAACAAATAGATGAATAAAAGTAAAGGTAGAGGAAGGAGAATGGGAGAGGAGAGAGAGGTAGGGAGGGAAAAGGGGAAGGAAAAGGGAGATTATGAACTGAAATGAAATTCCATACATGTATGAGTTTGTTGAGATGAACCCAACTACTATGTATAATTATAAAGCTCTAATAAAAAATGTGTCTGATGAATTTGCATCCAGAATATACAAATCACCTCAAGTCTCAATAAGAGGAAAATATTTATTCAATTAAAAATTTGGCACATGATTTGAATGACATTTCAGGAAAAAAGAAAATTAGATGGGAAAAATACACATGTAAATATGCTAGATATCATTAGTAACTAGGTACATACCAGTTAAAATTGCCATATAACCCATACCATAGCTTGTCTATTAGAATAGTTAAAAACAAAAAACAAAAAACAAAAGTTTGACAACATAAAGGACTAGCAAAGATACAAAAGAATTTAGAGGAGCTGAAACTAGCATATTTATGCTGAGAATGCAAAATGTTACAGTAACATTGGAAAATAGTTTGACAATTTCTTATAAAATTACATATACATTTATAACAGTCCCACTCCTAGGTATTTATCCAAAAGAAATGTGAATTTATGTTTATGCCAAAAGCTATATATGAATATTTCTAGTGGCTTATTTCATAATCACCAAAATTTGCAAACAATTAAAATATTTAAGCAATGAAAGAATAAACTGTGATGGATCCATAAAGTGGAATACTGCTAATCAATAAAACTAAATTACTGATGCAAGTGACACTGTGGATGAGGACAAAATGAACGATGCTAATTAAAAGATGCCAGTCTCAAAACCTACGTATTGTTTGATTCTCTTTATAGTTCATATTGAAAGGTAAAAATTTAGGGACAAAAAACATATAAGTGATTACCAAGGGTTTGAAATAGGGAGAGGAATGTTAAAGAAATTTTGGGAGATAAAAATGTCTGCATTTTAATTTTAGTGGCCTCGTAACTGTCTTATCAATTATAAATTTAATTTTTCACTACTTTCTTTGGGTTTAACATGTTATTCTTTTTCTATCTTCTTAAGAAATGTAATTTATTTGGGGCACTTTCAAATGTGCCAGTACCTTTCCCTTGACACATTGAGGTGAATACAATGGAATTTAGAGCATCAGGTATTATAAAATATACAATTAATACATTTAAGTAACTAACAAAATAGAGAAATTCAGCAGTGATCTGGACACTAATGAAAGAATCAAACAGAAATTCTACAGCTGAAAACTATAACCAATTTCAATATGTAAACTTAACAGCAGTTTAGATAAAACTAAAAAGTGAATTAATAAACACAAAGATAGGCCAAAAGAAAATATTCAGAGATGACCTCAACCCAGCTAGGGGCTAAGACCATTCAAAACAAGGTAACATTTGATTTATATTTTTTTTCTAGGATTCAGAATCTTAAGGCCCAAGGCTGTGAAATTTACCAGGCACACTACTTTGTAGGCTCTGTTTTCCCATTACTCGCCTTTTCCCTTATTTAGCTTCTTGGTTTTTCAGCTGCTTTCTGTGTAGCTTCTCATCCTCTCAGCCTTTGCTTTCAGATTAGTCAGTTTCTCAAGAGAAATTACACACCCACCATGCTTTTCTAATAGACACATGCCACCAAGGTGTAGAGAAATCCATGAGCATAAAAAATATTAAAACCATATTAGTAGTTGTGTTTGGGTGGGGAGCAAAGGGAATTGGAGTCAAGGAGGCATATGCATGCATAATCTTCCAATCAAATTTTTCATATTTATTTTAGAAAATAATCCAGAAATTTTATAAATTTACAAGTAATAAAGTAAGATGTAATATAATACAAATGACTGCTAATGCCATTCCCTATAACAAGTAGCTATTACCCAAAAGTCCAGCAAGTGCTGAGGGCCAATTATTTGCTACTAAATAAAACAGACAGGGTCTCTGGCTCTCTGAAGCTTACAATCTAATAGGACCAGAAATTTAAAAATAAGTATGCACCAAAAATTAAAAAGTGGGATATGTGCTAAGAAAGAAACTATAGGGTGAAAGGATATGAATGGTTGTGGGAAACAGTGGTTTTATTACATCAAATTTTAGGAAAACAGTAACTAATCATGATTGGTTTTCACCAGAAATGATAGCAGTTGCACTGAGAATGATTCCTGTGACCTCTAGAGAAGTGGCCAGCAGTGAGAATAATTTTGGCAACAAGGAATTTTGAAGCTTCATTTATCAGGCACTAGTCGTGATAGGAAACTTGGGGTATGCTGTAAGTGATGGTACCCACAGTGATATCAAAGAAGATCAGAAAAAGAACTACACAAAGAATAAGAACATGGAGAATAGAAAAGGAGAATGAAGAATGTCCAAGGTAACTGAGGAACACTGAGAGGGACAACACAAAGAGCATAAGCTACAAGAGCTAAAGATATGGGGCTGCTTTTATATTCCGTTTTCTACCCTTGAGTTGATTGTGATACTAAGAAACATGGTTTACAACTGAAAAGGACGAATTAGAGCAATAAGTGGAAACTACCGAATAAGATAAAGCCAAATATAAGATGTAGAAGAACATACTGGTATGGTCATTTACATAAGTTAGTTGAAGAAAGTCATATTTCTGTGGACTTTTGAAGAAGGATAAATAAAGATTAACGGTGCAATCCAATTAATGACTGTAATTATTATACAAAAAGACTTTCCATGTGATTTCTAATATATTTTTCTTTAATCTAGAAGTTTCAACGGGATAATTTCAAAACAGAACCTAAAAATAAGAAGTTAGTCTCAGGGTTTTTTTACATAAGCACTGTCAAGTTTGATTTTCATTCTTGGAAAACTGTGGTTGAAGGGTTCTTATCACTGCTGTTAAATCCTTAACAGGGCAAAACCTAAACCAAAATTAAACCACCATTTAAAATAAAAACAACACACTGGAAAAATGTACACAGTCTAAAAAAAAGTAAAGGAATCCTGTTATTCATATAAAAAGAACCATTACAAGTCTACAGGAAGAACATGAATGTTGAAAAAGTGGCTGATGAGATGAATGGGTAATTAAAAAAGAAAAAATCCTAAATGCATGATTAAAGACTTGAATAGTACGAATAAACTTTGTATGCAAACAGTGTTATGTAAAAAGATGCTCTATATGTGTATTATGAATTGTAATACATGCTACTGTTATAAATACAACAACTTTGAGTTAAAAAAAGAAAAAAAAAAACCCACAAAATCCTAATAAACATAGGAAAAGAGATGTTCACCCACTCTAATAACAGACATTTCAATGAAATAACAGTGAAAAATTGTTACTTATGCAATTAGAAGCCATTAAAAAAAAACTGATGAACATTCAGGCCTTTTTTGAACCTGATTTTCTCATAGTTATCTGATGATTCTGCACAGGCCTCTAGTTCTTGTGCCATACCCTCTTTAAATTTAAATCTCAAGATGTAATTTTTGCTGAGATACACTTTAATACAGAAAAAAATTTCACATCTGAGATATCTTTCTGCTGTTTTAGAACATTAGCTCCAATATAGTCTACTTATAAAAGGCTGTTTTCAACTTTGTCTGTGCTTACTATTACCTCTGGAGATAACATATATCCCATGTTGAAATAAAAAAGAATGCAAACTTCCTTAATTTACTTATCTAATTCAACATAGGTTCTTCTGAATTCTATATTCGTATTTTACTTTACTGCCTGTCTATGGCATTTTGTGTGCATTTGGAAATATTTCTTACTCTTTCTAACATGCACTCTACTTTAATAAAAGGCATCACTATTTATTCTGTGAATGTAGATAAGCCATGTAGTCATCAACCTCTGCCACACTCCACAGCATCTCTTCCTTCTATTTCCCTGTGGATTCTTCTTTAGGCACACCTATGGAATTTGCTTCTGTGTTTCTATTAATACTCTCAAGTCCCTAACTTCAGATGTTATTCTTACTTACTTCAAGAATTGCCCTAGACTATTAGTTCATCTTTTTGCCTCCATGTCTTCTACTTCCAATATATGGAACCCTCTATGCTACCACCTAATTAACCTTTTATAAACAAAGACCATAATATTTCAAACCACTTTTGTAAAACCATCAATTTCTTATTTTGTGTAATAAGCCCCAAATTTAAGTATGAAATGCATAAAAAATGCACATATCCTAAGTGATTGGCTGGACATTTCACGATTAGCTTGGTAAATATTGGTGAATCAAGGACACCAATGTACCCACTGGCAGGATCATGATACGGAATATCACTTCTTCTCAGAAGCACCCCTGCTCATGAGTACTACTTCCTTCCCCAAATTAATTATGATCCTGACTTCTAACACATAGCTTGCTTTTATTTGTTTATATATTGTCATCATATGGCATATTCTCAATTGTGCCTGTCTTTTGTGTAGATGCTCTGGCTTAATTCCATTGCTGTATTTTATTTATGAAAATACTATGGGTTATCTCATTGTTTTATGTTTAATAGACATTTATATATAGACATTGTTTTATGTATAATAGACTGTTAGTTCATCTATTTGTCTCCATGAATTCTATTTCCAATATATGGAAAGCTCTAGGTTACCATCTAATTAACCTGTTATAAACAAAGACCATAATATTTCAAACAACTCTTGTAAAACCATCAATTGCTTATAACATCTCCTAACATGACTATCTTGGCTCCAGACCATCTAACTCCAAATCTCACTTCTTCCATCTCCATTCTCCAACACTTAACTAACCATGCTCTAATTACCTACATTACTTACTGTTTATTGATATGTCTGATGTTTATATCTTCTGGTCATTTCTCCCTTCCTCTTTTCTCTCCTCTTTAATTTCTATATAATCATAAATACTCTTTCTGTCTTCAAAACACAGCCCAGGTATTACCTCCCTCTAAAGTTGTCTATAGTACTCAAAGAGAACTAACGATGATTAAATCACTGGAACAGATAAGGGCATAGAAAAGTGTGTAGTCACTATAAACTGGACCATAACTCACTGAATATTAAGTTTGTGACAGTGTTACATATTGTGTAAATGTACAGTTTACTCTTGAACCAGGATTTAACTTACCTAGCATGATTTTATTGATATTTGCTTTAAAGTTTAGAACAGATCAAAACTATATTTTTTCTCTTTAGTTAATTTTCCCTAGCATTATAAAACATTTCTTTCTACAGGGCTCAGAATATTCTATCCCAAAACATGACACCTTCAAATACTGAATATTTTAACTTGAATCAATTTGAGAAATGGCATGTTCAAGTTGGACTTTTGAATTTTCCCCTGAAGCTGGTCTGAAGGCCCTCCCTCACATGAGAGGTGAGAGGAGCCACCCCTATACCCAGAGAGGAAAGGAGCATCCTTATCTTTGAGGACACAGGGAGGCCAAAAGGAATCTGAGCGTTCCTGTTTTCCCCAGTGATGACACTTATCCCATACTCACTGAATGTTTTTTTTTTCCTGAGACAGCTGTCCATAGCTGTACTTCACCAAATCTAGCACAAAAACACTCAGATTTAACCAATTCTTGGCTCTTCATGTTCTTATAAAAGCTCCTATAACCCACAAAACTGACAGTAAATAAATCTGTATGCCTTTCTCTTGTTAATCTGTCTTTTGTTATAGGGACCTTGACTAAGAACTCAGAAAATTAGAAGGAAAAGATATTTTCCTTCCCCTGAACTTCTTTCATCTAGTGCCCCTGCACCACCAACATTTTATATACATTACCACATTTTATATACATACAAATGTATACTCATATATATATATACATATATATATGTACATATACACACATGTGTTTCCTCTCCAAATAGTTTAAGTAATCCCAAAAGCCAGAATATAACCTGATAATATTTACAAAACTAAGTTTCCAAAACAATTCCTTTACTCCACTCCACTTATGGAAAAAATAGAGAAAAAAAAATCAAAATTGTGAGCGAAATACAACAGATTAAAAGGAAAAGAAAAGAAAATTGGTGCTCAAAGAGGAATGACATCTTATTTTTCTCACAATCTAGATTTTGTCAAGTACCCAGTAAACTGCTGGTTAGACTTCAAGTTTCCAAATTTTAAGAGGCCACAAAATAATTGTATATTCATAATAGTGTTTTTTGCACTGTATTCAAATTTCCTTCATAAATTTGTAAATATGTACTTTCACTTTGGCACCAAAATTTATATGCTTAATTTATGCTTCATTCCCAGTTCCAAAGCATGATTTTAAACACAGAGTTGTTTTCCTCCACCACCCTGACTTTTCTTTGGATAGCTAAGAAGCCTACACCATTTACATATTTGTTAGGGGATAATTTCCCACAATTTAACACATTTCTGGCTTATTTCTTCCATATAATCTGCAGCAGTAAGAGCCTGAGGCTAAACCTCAATGAAGTTCAGAAGACAGAGACCTTATTTTCCCTCTGCAACTTAACTAATTTGCCCAGTAGAACAGTTAGTAGTCTCTTTAAATCTCAATTATCTCTTCTGCAAATGTGGATGATAATAATTGAATTATTATTATTATTAATATTAGTTTCCTAGGACTGTTGTGAGATTAAATGAGATTTTTATAGGTAAATATTTTGTATACTTACTACCACATAGTGAGCATTCAATAAATTTTTGCTGCTGTTGATAATAAAATTCTAATTATAAGTGAGCTATAAAGGAAAGTATTATTCATATTCCATTGATTTCTAATGGAAAAATAATTATCACACAAAATTAATGGAAGTTTATATTTGTGTTTTCTAGTTTTCAGTCTCCAGAAAAAAAATGTTAATAGAATTAATAGCAATAAACTTGATTGTAGAGGAACTTTTTCATGTACTCACAGGAGTAAACTAGTTTTATAGCTTGAGAAATCCTAACTGACACACTAGCAGTTCGTAAGCTAATCAGAAACAAATTCCAAACTCTTATAGAAGCAAAACTGAAAAAGCTATTAACTTTCTGCAACCATTTCCTATGTGCACCTCAGAGGAATTATATATATATTTAAAAGTTAAAAAAAGTATACATAAAATGGTATATTAATGCTCCTATTCCATTATAATGTATACATACATATGCATGTGTTTATCTTTCTCATATTGAGGTCGGATAGAAAAAAGGATAAAAGATAGGTAGAAATGAGACAAAAAGAAGAAAGTGGAGACTGAAACTTTAATCTGAAAGTCTTGTGCTGAAGTTTCTAATACGTTTTTCTCGTGAGGCCAGTATTTCTCCCAGGCCTATCACTACCAAACTCAAGAAATCTGTTTATCTTAATGTGACTACAAATTCACTCAGTTATGAAAATTGCCTTCTGTACTGTTAATGAGTCTACACAACGCACTAACGTGTACTTTTAGAAAAGGCTGAACAAAGGATAATGTAATGTTCTTTTTCCCGATTTTTAAAAGATAAACTATTTTAAGAACCTATAATATAGGTATATTCACAATGTTACCTATGCACCAAGTAGAGAAAGCAAGGTAGACCTAAGAATCCTGAGACCAGCCAGACCACCATAAACTGTTTTGTGTCACCAGGCTGATTCCATCCCCACATACCTCCCTATGCCCACTCCTTCCTTACAAGTTTTCTTTAAAAGAAGAGCCTGCAACCCCAAAAACATTGCCTCACACTCTTCAGATAGCTGGTATTCTGCTTTGAGAATGTAGATTTTCACCTTTTACTTTCTAATAAGGCTTTTCCTCTGATAAAACCTGGTGCATTCTTAAATTCTTTTCTGTCTTAAGAGCCTGCAAAGTCCAGGTAGAGGTATCCTTTTCCTAGGGACCTTCTAGAACCCCCTTCTGATACAACACCAATCTGAATTTGTTACATTTTCTATATACACATTAAATTCTCTAATATAAAGTCCACTTCTTCATTCTCCATGCAGTCATAGCTTAACTTTTTCTATAAATTATAAAGAGGAGGTTTAATGAAATAACTGATCCATCCTACCATTATGTTTTTAATTTGCAGCAATTAAAACAAAGCATAAATATTTTAAACCTTGAGTCTTATGAGACACAATGATTTAATAAACCAATTTATTATCTTGCAAATCTCTTAGTGAAATAAGGAAAACATAATCTACTGCTGCCAAATTTGATCATTCTGATTCATTAGTCACAACAGATAAAATTAGAATCCATTAAATGTGAAGTATTATTGTGATATGCAGAGTTGTCTTTGAAGAAGTATGTTCATTGTAATAAATGAGTAAGCAATGGCTCTGTGCTAATGCCTGACATGTATGCAATAAAAACTTTATTTTCATAGCTAATACTTAAGAAACATTTGGTTTGCGGTGCTCTTTCAGCTTATTATTAACAAAACATTCTGTTAGGATGTTCTGCATTTAAGAACACTTGACATACATGATTACAACTAACTGCCTTTATCATGAACAGACAGAACAACTGAAAGGATAAATTTTATTGAGCAGGACTTTACTAGTTTATTATAAACTAGTCTTATAAGTGAAAGTGGATCAAAGAGAAACTGAAACACCATAACACTGCAATGAAAACTGAAAATCAGCATATATATTGGTAAGTGAGTTCATCTAACTGAACACTTCCTATATTGACAAGTTTTCTATTTGTAGTTAGGTTTTTTCTCTTTTCATAAAACAAATCAATTGCCAATACTATTTAAAGCCAATCACTCTTTTATCTTTTTGTTTTCTCTTTATTTGCACTTATGACTTAAGGTATTATTTTAATGAACTTGAATCTTCAAGCACATACTTAATTTTAATGTGAAAAATAAAATTGGTAATGAATTTAGGTTAACCACTGAGATTAACATTGTACAAAATAACAGAAATGCCTTCCAGAAATGAGAAAGGAGGTGGAGATGGATAAGGACAGCCTAAATAACTTGTTATTTATCCTGTGATAACACATTTCTTTTTTTTTCTTTCTATTATTTTACATCCTGTTGCAACTGGTGCCATATAAAATCCTGAACTTTTAACTTTTTTTGTAAGTAGTTGTGTTATAAATAATCATAACCAGATCCAGATTAATCATTAAAACATCAGAAAATATCTGGGTTGGACTGAAGGATTAATGTCCCATCATCTTACTCCTGGGATCATTTTTCTTATAATCAATACATTTGTTAATTCAAAGGGTTGTTTAGATTCTTAATCCCCTCTGTGCTTCAGATTCATCATCTGCAAGTCAGGGAAAATAATGGTACTGATGTTATTAGAATTGAATTAAACAAACTATGAAAATGCTTAGTACAGTGCCTGATCCTATTCAATTCTCATAATTCCCTATTTGAAGATGATGATGTATGTAACACATATCTACTTGTATCTAAATTTTCTAGCAAGCAAATCAAAACCTTAAAAAAAAATCCAGGATCAACTTTTTTTTTTCTTCTGTAATGTATAATTAGGGAGATTAAAAAATTGAAAATTTCATAAAGGTTTAATTAATACTAATTCTTTTTTTCCAAATTTATTTTTATTCTAAGATGTTAGAAATGGCAGCAGAATGTATTACATTTCATATTATACTTACAGAGCACAGTTTTACATATCTCTGGTTGTATACAAAGTATATTCACACCATTTGTGACTTCACACATGCACTTAGGGTAAGGATATCCATTTCATTCTACCATCTTTTTTTTTTCTTCACCCTTTTGCCCCCTCCCTTCTCCTCCCTCCCCATTGGCTATTCTAGTGTTCCTCTAATTCTCCTATGCTCCCCATCCCAACCCCAGTGTGAATCAGCTTCCTTATATCAAAGAAAACATTCGGCATTTGGCTTTTTGGGATTGGCTAACTTCACTTAGCATTAATTCTTAGTAAGCATTTGTATAATAGAACTCTTAAGGACTTAGAAAAATATTCTTGTTCTTTTCATATGATGTATTACTTGGACAATTTGCAGAGAAACAATTGATCTACATTTAAATGGTTATAATTAATATGAGTCAAAATTTTAAAAATTTGTTATGTTCTTTTTTTATACCATTGATGTCAAGTAACTTTTAGGCACAAATGTTTGGATTTTTTAAGCTATCCTTTCCCCCACTTGAGTCCTGATGGCAACAAGTCAAATATAAAAAAGGCATTTTTAATGAAAATCAGGGACATTTGCTTACCAATTAGGAAATAGTACCATGGGGCATTTAAATGTGGAACAGAGATTACATAATACCAACTTTATTTTTATCAGTTGTGATGTGATATTGTGACATCCAAAAAAATTAGCTATAATTTTTAGAAATAAATTCTGAAGTATGGAGGAATTAAATGAAATGTGCCTTGAGTTTTATTTAAATATTTCAGAAAAAACAAAAATCAAGAGTATATTTGAAAAAAATTGACAAAGTTTGATAATTGTTGAATTTAAGAGATGGATATACGATGTCCTATTGCACAGTTCCCTGTACTTTTTAGTATGATGAATGCTTTCATAATATTTTAATATAAAAAAAGTTTAGGGAAGCCATGGGGCAAAAAAAGAAATCAACAGCTTTACTACTTTGAACAACATTATTTCCAACACAGAAAGAACAAGACACAAATCCCTGATCAAAGTAATTTGTAGCCAATCTCCCTCACCACAACAAATAAAATATATTACCTTTTAAAATATACAATTTGAAAAGAATGTTCTGGTTTTTCCCATAACCCTGAGAAAATAAAAACAGCATATTTCTTTCCAATGAAATGGTAAATCTTTTAAAATTTGTCCATTTTCTACTCAACACACTGGATACTCTGATGTATATTTTTAATGCAGAGTAAAAATCACTGTATATACACTTTTGAAGGAAGCTAAAAGGAATCCACAGATAATACAATGAGCACAGTAAAGAGATAACAGAATGGATGAAATATGTTTTGGCTTATATTTTGATAAGGATTATAAAAACAAAGTAAAATCATAATATTTTAAATTTAATAAGAGTAAAATTTTATGAGTATCTATGAAGAAATATGATTTCTTTAGGCATATGCATATTATTATATTACACATATTATATATTTAATTGGCATCAATCTAAAACACTTTTGTATCTAATTATACAATTGCTTCCTGTATATAATACTTAAATATCACATAGGTAATCAAATCTCTGTAATTTTCTTATATTGATATGTCCTTCTGTATTTATTACCTTAAAAAATGTTATGTCTATAAATATAGCACTTTATTGTTTTCTGCCTTCTTCCTTAACACTCCTGTCAATATAGTAAAAAAAAAAAAATCACTTGATTTATCTCCTCAATACTTCATAAACTTGACCCAAGTACTCCATCATCATGTACAAGGCCCTCATATTTTATCACTGTGTTTCTGCTGTAGTTGCTTAATAGTTATCTCCACTAAAAAAGACAGTAATAAAGAAAATAAATAAATTTAGTGGCAAAAATAATTAATAAATTTACTAAAACCCAAAACTGTATTTTTTCTAAAAATATCAATAAAATTTATGTCTACACAGTTGAACAAGAAAGAGAGAGAAGATATAAAATATCAATATTAAGGATGACAGAGATGAAAGCATTTCAGACTTTATAGACATTAAGAGGATAATAAGAGAATGTCTGGAAATTTGAAGACTAAGATGAAGTGAAAATAATTATTTGAAAGACAAGAATTGCAAAATCTTGAAAAAAAATGAGTAATCTGATTATCCCTGCATCTCATAAAGAAATTGGAGTTTTGGTCTAAAAAATCTCTACAAAGAAAACTTTAGGTCCAGATGTCTTTCCTAGTAAACCCTACAAAAAACTCAAGAAACAAATTTTCAATTCTATAAATACTTTTCTGGAAAATCAAAACAAAAACAATACTTTCCAACTCATTATATAAAGCCATAATTATATTGATATAAACACCATAAAAAGACATTATAAGAAAAGATGGGAGTATAGCTTATGGGTGGAGTGCTTGCCTAGCATGTGTGAGGCCCTGGTTGGATACCAAGCACGGGACAGAAGATATAAAAAGAAACACATACACTAATATCCTCATGAACACAGAAGAAAATTTGTATCTAATATATAAGAAGGATTACATATCAAGACTATGGGAAATACACCCCAGAAATGTAAGCTCAATTTATATTTAAAAATATGTAAGTGCAATTCATCATGCCTGTAGATTTGAAGAGAAAATTATATAATTATTCTAATATAAGTAGAAATGATATTTGACAAAATAAAGTAGCTATTCATAATAAAAATTCTCATAATAATAGGAATAGGATTCCATCAATTTCATAAAGAATTATCTGTGAAAATCTCTCAGTTAACATCATATTTAATGGTGAAAGATTCCATGCTTTCCCCGTAAGATTGGAAATCTTATCTGCTCTTACTAGTTTTAGTCAATACTGTACTAGAGATTTTATCATACTAGAGGAATAAGGCAAAAAAAAATAACAAATAACATCCAGATTGGAAAAAAAGTGAGTTAGGCTGTCTTTATTGTTGACAAGAAGATCATTAGAAATCTACAAAAATAAGTAAATTTAGAAAGGCTGACAATGGCAAGAGGAATAAAAATAACTGTATTTTACCAACAAAGGGAATTGAAAGAAAAAATATCATTTTCATTAGCAATGAAGATATATTTAAAAAGATTTGGAAAAAGATGTGCAAAACCTGTTCACTAAGAATGACAAACATTGCCTTGAGAAATGAAAGATCTTAATGAATAAAGATATATACTATGCTTATAGACCATAAGAATTGATATATTTATGGTTTCAGTTTTCCCCAAATTGATTCATATATTCAATATAATTACAATCAAAAGTTCACCAGGCATTTTTCTTTTAGAAATTAACAAATTCAAAATTTAAGTGGAATTGCAAAGGAGCTAGAATAATGAAAAAGCTTTTTAATACAAAGTAACATACTTATATTATAATATTTGAGAATATATCATAAAACCACCTTTATCAAGAAGAGTGGTACTAATGTAGTGATTGATATATGTATATCAACAGAACAGAATAGAAAGAAGAGAATTAGACTATTATGTATATAGTCGAGTGTGTTTTGACAAAGATGGCAAACCAATTCAATTAAGAAAGGATAATTTTACAACAAGTGGAGCTAAAAATTTTAGATAAATATATGCAGGCAAACCAATGAAACTTAAAATCTCTTGTCACACATATGCAAAAAAATTAACTGGAAATGAATAATAGACCTCAATGTGAGATGTCTAGAATAAAACTGTGGTGTTGCAAGGATTTCTTAAAAAAGAATATGAAAAGCCCAAACTATAAAAATACCTGGTCAATAAATTTGATTACTCAAATCAGAATTTCTAAAAAACACACAAAAACTTTGCTTCTTAAAAGATACTAATTAAAAATAGAAAAGAAAGTTAAAAATCAAGAGAAAATATTATGATCTTTTTATTTCACAACAGACCTTCATCTAGAATATATAAATCAGTGAAACAAAACAATAACAAAGTAACAATCCAATTTGGAAATGGGAAAATGGTGTGAACACAAACCATTAAAATATGAATTGCAAATAAATACATGAAAAGAAGGTCAACTATGTTAGGATTCAGGAAATGACAAAGTAAAACCATGATGAAAAACTACTATATAACTTTTTAAAAGGGTAAAATTAGAAGACTAGTAGTCACAAGGGTTAGAAAGGTATAGTCACTTTGGAAAATGATCAAACAGAAATGAAATAACATGTTTATAGAAGACTTGTAAACAAATATCCACAATAATTTAATCTTAAAAAAATCCAAACAATGATTAACAGATGAATAGATAAACATATTGTGGTATAGTCATACAATGGAATATTACTCAAAAAGAAAAACTCAAAACAACATGAATGAATCTTGAAATAGTTAATATGAAGTAAAGAAGACAGATCTGAGAGTGCATATAATATATGATCATATTTGTGTAATAACAAACTTTCCAAACTAATTTATAGCATCAGAAAGCAAATCAGTGTTTGCCTGGGAATGATGGAGGGGTATATAGGATAGATAAAAAAAGGCACATGGGAACTTACTGAAGAGATAGAGTTCTTCATTATCTCAATTGTGATTATGGTCTTGTGGCTAAATGAGTATATCAAAACTAATAAAATTACATGCTTTAAAATGTGTAGTTTTATTATGTTTAATACTATCTTGATAAATCTGTTAGAGAAACCCTATATCTGATACTGAAAATATTCTGCCTAATGTTTTTCAGTTTCAGTGAAATTTGTATAAGCCTCTAGACTTCATAAAAATGTTTAAAATTGAGAGAATATTGCCTAAGGAATCAATTAATGAATCAATGGAGTAGTAATAGAGAAAACATATATTGACTCACGCATAAGGATTTACTTTATTCATTCATTCAATAAGTGTATATGCCTGAATATATATACTGATCAAAACAGAAGAAATCCTTTCCTTCATGTTTACACTATACAATTACTAAAAACATTAAATAATTTGCTTACAATTATTTTTTATTATATTATTATTATATTATGTAATTATTATATTACATTAAATAATAAGCTTACAATCATTTCTCAGTCATAAAAACAATAAAAACTTTATTCAATAATTATTTATATCAATAATCCTTGATTATACAGAAGGAGATTTTAAAATGTCCTATATTTTTTAATCATTTACTAGCCATGTCTTCCAAAATAAAACCCAAACCTGTGTTAGTTTGACATATCTTTCACAAATTGGTTTGTGCCCTCATCTGTTAGTATACACAGGACACATGAAAGACTCTTCATTAATATTGCAGACTTTAGTGCCACTGCAGATTTTCTGACTCCAGATTTAGGAGAGGGCTAAGAATCTGCAAAGTCAACTTGTATCACAAGATGATCCAGACCTGTGGTCTGTATTTCTCACTCTGTGAAATACATCCCAAGTAGCCAATGAGATGAATAATGAAGCTTGATGTGATGATGCATTATGTAAATAAAGCAGCTGTGAACAAAAATCTCATCAAATTATACAAATGCTACATTGGCTATCAAGACCACATCTGAATATCCAGTTGAGTTCACTGTAAGGCAATGATTAAAACAAGTAAAAAACAAAATTGAGTGATCTCAATTAAGCAAAAAAGCATTAGAATATCCTTAAGATCTGAACAAATACAATCATATCACTTTTATATGTTTTATGTTATGTAACATATTATGATTGAATCAAATATAATCAAATAACTTAATTTGTGTTTCTCAGAAGATGTTTGTTTTTACATTATTGGTCTCCCAATCTTTAGAAAAACCTACTCTGTCCTCAAGAAATATCCAAAGAATGAATGAGAAAGTAAATCTATTCCAAGAAACTGGCAGAGATCCAGTAGACAAAATAGATCCCAGGACCCAAGTTGTGAAAAGAACATGCCTTGAATTAAGAGAAGTCACCTAGTCCTAACAACGGAGAATAAAAGAATGAGGTTTCTACAGGAGGTGATCAGGAGAAATTATGATTAGTAGGAAGCAAACGTGGGTACAAGGATTAGGTCTGGAGAAAAGAGGGAAAAAAGGAAAAGGCAAATGGGAAGCTATAGTGGTTGCATACAGAAGATAGGACATATCCTCCACAATTAGGAGGAAACTGAGGCAGGTGACAATGGATGATTCAGAGGCAGAAAGGTTGAAAATTGGGATACTTTATTCCTCCTGCAATTGGAATTTTTTATTGAATCCATCAAAAATTTAACTCTATAAAACTGGTTCTCCATTGAACTACTTCATTGTTCTACTTCATAGTTTGCCTACTTCTGCTATCCTTGCTGCCCACATCACTTCATATCTTACCAATATGTTAGTATACCTACTCCAGTTAACACAACTGTGAGTTCCTGGTTTGCAGTCTGTTACTTTTCACCATCAATATGTGTAACATTAAATGAAACTGGATCTTGGAAATTATCTAGTAGTATGTCTTTATTTTACATAGAAGAAAACCGAAACCCAGGAATATTAGACAATTTGCCCCAAATCTCATAGATAGTGGCATTTTGAGGAGATGATCATTTTAAACTTCTAGAATAGTCATGAATTTAACCTATCTACCCTATCTTGAGGAATAGAACCATAGGTCATAATTTGCAAAAGTGGACTTGTTCTACTAAATATTGCATTAACTTGATTATATCCAACATGCACAACTACTTTGGAAGCATTTTTTTGTCCAAATCTTTTTATTAAAAAGCCACAGTGGAATATGTTTAATACTAGCTCTTTAACATTCTTTTTATTTTGGGGAGCAGAGTACTTTTTATCTTTGGATAAAAATGGAATGGTTATGAATAGAACCAGAGGAACGAGGGAATTTTCTAGATGAAATAAAAATAAAGTTTTGAGAAATATTTGTGTCCATGTCCAAAGAACCATACTTGACAGGGTTGAAACTGAAAAATTCATAGTATTGCTGAACTGATATTTACTGATAAAAGTAAAAAAAATACTGTTTTCTGCTTAATTTTAGAAAAATTTTTCACTGACATCATAATACAGGCTGAGCTTAAAATGTACATTTTTACAAACTTTTAGTGGAATGAAACCCATTTATTTCTAAAAACAGAGTACTTACTGATTCAGCACAGGTGTGTAGGCGGTTTTATCTTCATCAATGATGGTGACCATCAATGTAATCAGTTGGGGCCAAAAATCCAAATTCTTGGTGGTTGGCCCCTGATCTTCCCGAGGGATATCCTGTTTCTTATTCTGCTCACAAGGCACACGACATGCAAAAGAAAAGGTTAAAAGGGATGACTTTAGTTAGATGTCACCGTCAAATAGGAGGATCAGATAAAAATGTTATGAGAAACTCTTAAATCATTTGAGATAAAGCTCAGGTGTCCTTTCTTCATTGAACAGCATCCCACAGGAAAAATTCAGAGAGGCCAGGCCTATATTTCTAATCATTCCTTTGTTTTGTTTACCTTCCAATGCTCTTTTATTTGGTTCTAGAATAAATGTTTCTCTTCCCTCTACTGCAATTTATGCCACAGAAATTATTGCAGAAATTATCCCCTCAATGTGGCTTCTTTCACAAATACAAATTGAACTTTGTGTATGTAAAGATGGGAGTGTATGTGTGCGTGTGTGTGCAACTTATGGGTAAATGTTTTATCCAAAGTCACAGAGTATGCAGAATTCAAAACTGCCTGGTTATAAAATCATACTGTAAAATTCTACAATGTTACATGAACTGTCTGGAATTTCCCCAGTATGCCCACAAATTTATTCAGTTAACTAAAATTTTGTAAATCTATCCTTTTCTCTTTTCCTGTTCATTTAAATAATCTTTGAATGCTTAGAAAGCACAGTGTGGCCTGGCATGATCTGAATTTACTTCAACCTATACTATTCTTTTCAACATATAGATAAGTTATTCTGGTTATTTATTTTGGTGAGTATTCTTACAGCACATTTTCATATTTACTTTTTAAATTAGGTGAAAAATATAGGCAGAGATAATTTCCACTCAATATGCAAATAAGTGGGAAGCATACAGCTTATATGACTATTTTTGCTAAATCATGTACAAGCTTATAGGTCTAGGATATCTGAAAACTTTAATTTGTGGCTCAGGAAACACAAAGACTCTGATGAAAATGGTGTATTCAGTTTTGTACGGCCCAATCTATTGTCATATTTAATGGCCATGTCTTTTGTCGTGACTAGATCAGCCACCTGTGCTGAATGGCTGTATATCTTCCAATGTCAACCAAGACATATACCTGGATGAATCATCAACCTATTATTGTTCTCACTTGAGTTAAAATACGGCGCCTGAGTGCATTCACTTATTACTAGAAACCTGTGCACACAGACTATAATGTACCTGTAAGGACACTTATTTCCCTAGGGTACTTCCGAAAGCTATCTATTTAACTTAATGTTGAAAACATAAGGATGTTAAAATTTGTAGAACTAAATTCAAATGGTCAAAATAATTAGTGATTGACATAAATCACTTCAAATAACCAGAATGAACTGTAAGCAATCTTCAGAATCTAAGAACTTTGTATATATCTGATCCCTGAAACTCCTTGTTGGCAGGCTTCCTCCTTCAAAACCTGAGGTATATCAAATTCTATCAGTGGATCTTTAGGAAGAACAAGGCAGGCTTACAAATACACACCTTGTCTGACTTTAAAGTTTGATTTTTTTTATTAATTGAAATTTATCTTTGTTTTGTGAACAGAACTTTATTATTGCCACAATAATGTAATTATTGACTCGTTATATTAAACCCAATAGATCTCCCCTCTACCTCCTTTGAAGCATTTAGAAATTTGTACAACCTGGTGAGTTGTAAAGGCTGTAAATAAAATGAGTTCTGATGGCCACAGTGGGATATATTAGGATACTATCATTAATCACCATGATGTGTACATAGCTAAACAACATGTCTTACATATTTTAAGTAGTGTTATTAAATAAAAGGAATTATTATAAATGATATGTCTAACATCACACTACTTATCATCAACTGCAAAGACTGATATGGAAAAGGGTAGAGACAGACTAATTGTATATGCATTAATTCTGAATTCCCTTAGGTGTCACATATTATACTTCCATCGCTCTTTTCTATGACACCAGGGGATTATTAATGGTGCAATTTTTGCATCAAATTCCATACATATTACATCAAAATAAACCAAACTGGATGCTGAATCATTAATTTTATACACAGCACACTGCAGCAGCATAAATCAGGCTTTCTCCACTTTAATAGACTGCATGTTTAGAGAGGGTACAGTCAGGTGTATTGTAATATTTACTGAGTTTCTTCAGAATTAAACTTTCAAAGTTAACTTACTAATAGAGCCTAGAAACCTAATAAATATTTCATCTTATCATTGGAAAAATTAAGGTAATGGATGATAAGAAAATTTAATAAAGCTAAGAAGTATTAATATTTACCAAAATTTCTCATTAATATTTATCATAATAAGAATATATAGCCATTATAGAGTCTTTAATTACAACAAAAGTTCGTAACATGTTCTTATTAGATCAATTGTGATTATTATAATAATAGTGGCTAAAAATTATTTAGTTGAAGGATTCTTATGGTAAGAGATTTGAGAGAAAGTCTTGTGAGGGTGAAATGGGGAAAGAATTTTTTGAAGCAGAATGTTGCTAGGTTCTAGAATTGGCTGAAGAAAGTTTCTAATGGTTGTTTCTGAACGATATTTCATTACTGAAAAGTATATGCAGACAAACCTATAAGATGTTCACTACACTTTCATGATGCCAAATATGAAAATACAAGCATATCCCATCAAGAAAAGACCAATATAGAGAGCCATGACAGGCAGGAAAAAAAGTATTGAAGTAACAGATGACATCTTCACTTTAATGGGACTTAATGCAACACTGTGAGAATCAGTATGAAATATTTCTGTCCATTTCATAGATTTATTCAATGAGCATATAATTGTGAAATTCCTCCTCTCAGTGTTGATTGACAAATGGTTAATGTGAGAGAAATGCAAAGATGCATAATTTAAATGCAAAAACACATGCCAGATGTGCATTTGAAGAATTACTAGTAAGAAGGATAAAAACAGCCTTTGACAAACTGTGTTTATAGAACTTTAGTTTTATTGGATGCTAGTATTTCTCTCTCTCTTCCTTATTCACACACACACACACACACACACACACACACACACACATGAACACACACATAGTTCATGCTCAAATAACTTAAGAAAAAATTTGCTTAAACAAAGTTAGTTATTCCCAGACTTCTTGAAGCCTTCAATATGGTAAAATACATTGTAATTCTCTAAGACCATAGTTCTCAAACGTTGCTTTGTATAATCATTCCTGGGAAAGCTTGGTAACACAGATTGCTAGTCCCCACCCCACTCCCAAAGTTCTTGGTCCAGATCTACAATGATGTCTGAGAATCTGCATGTATAATGACCTATCAAGTAATGCCTATGCTGCTGGTCCAGGGATCAATATGAGAACTACTTCTCAAAGAGCTAATACTAGAGCATTGTTTCTCAAATGTATTTCAATTTGGTATGGTCCTCTACTCTTACCTATTCCCCACTTTATCTTGAAAAACTTTCCACAAAATAAGTATTCATCTGAACATTCTTTGGGAAATGAAAGACTGAGGAGATAAATTCAGGGGTAAAATCTTGAAGGTACTTGTGTCATGTCAAGGAGTTTTCATTTTAACCAAACTTGATAGAGACAATTAAACATGGGAGTACTTGGGTACATTTATGTTTTATATGACATAGCAGTAGCAGAAGTTTAATCGAAGGGAAGGGAAATCCTTTGGAAAAAGTTATTAGATAAAATTGGAAGAATAAGTTGACTAGTAGGTAAGGGAAAAGAAAGAATTGAAGGAATCGAGTGGAACTATCCAAAAGGTAATTAGATAGGCAAGTCTGAAGTCTCAAAAGCATTCTGGACTGTTTCTGTAGAAAGAATTCCAGGAGGAATGCATGAAACAGCTGAAATTATGCAGTAAACAAGATTACTCAAAGAGAGGGAGGAGAACACACAGGCACGGGAAAAAAAAAAAAACTTGGGGAAAAATCTGAAAATGAAAAAGAACAAAATTTTATAAAAGAGATGAATCAGTGATGGAGAAATTCTTCTTTTGAAATAGGAAAGAATGCGACTCAGAGTACATATAAGAGGATTAACCTCAAGAGTAAAGGAAGAAGCTGGCTTCTTATCTGAGTCAGAAGACAGACTTGAAGGTAAATCTTGTTAATGGTCAGGAATGACAGCTAGGAACTCCATCTGAGAGAAGAGGTGGTAAGACATGGTTCTGGAGGTATAGCACCTGAAAGGAATAAGAGTGAGTCTTGCTTTGGACCCATAGTGACACTGCCAGGTGCCTTGTGAGCTCTGGTGAGGGTGGGTCTCTGAACTTACAGTGTTACTACTGTGAACTATCATGGATTTTCTTGAGTACTGGATCTAGAAGCTAAGGAACAGAGTGTGGGAGTTGGTACTGTAATGCACAATGAAAGCAGGAAAGGAAAACAAGATGTGTTTGATGAGAAGAGTTGAAGGGATAGAAAAAAATCTCTCTGTCTGTCTGTCTGTCTACCTATCTATCTATCTAGATATGCTGAAGGGAGGAAGATAGGAATTGGAAAGAAGGGGGAGAAACAGATCGAGAAGGAGTAAGGTGTGAGAAGGGCAGGTGGGCAGGTGGGCAGATGGTTGTAGTCAGCAGATCATTTGTGTTTAGGCATTCAGTCCATGAGAGTGGGAGGCAAAGAGAGGTTAGGTGAAGGGCTGTATATTTGAAGTCTAGGAGAGCAGAGGGAAGTGACCCTGGAGGTAAGATAAATCTATAATGTCTCTGAACAGGACTTACAGAATGTCTCTGTGTGTGTGTGTGTGTGTGTGTGTGTGTGTGTGTGTGTGTGTGTGTAGGTGACAGCTGCCATGTGCATAATCAGATGGCTTTAGAAAGCAACCTGATGAAAGGTCCTGGCAACAATGTTTATTAATGCTAAGAATTGGAAAAATCAGCACAGCATGGATACAAAGGAAATAAAATGAGATAATAGCTAAACTTGAACATCTAAAAAGAAATAAACTTTAAAATATAATAAAAATATGGCAAGATAAATTAATATTAAACCATGAACTATATAGCTCTGTATATGATATGTTTTGTAACTTCCTCTGACCCTGAGTTGGTGGTTTACCTCCTCATACTTCTGAGATAAAGAAATCTTAGCCCTAGAACTTCATAGGTTAGGGAAAAGGAACTCTGTTACTGCTTTAAGAGGCAAACATAAAGTTTCAGACTCTCAGGGGATCTTAGATCCTTGCAAAGGTTGATATGGAAAGTTTATCAGTGAGGAAAAGGGAGAGCATTTATCCTAGTCTACATTTAGACAGGATTGAGGGAAAGAATTTCTCTAAGTGCCCTTTACTACTTTTCAAGGCAATGTGGGGGACATTCTTGACATCAGAGGAATCACCTTGCTTTAGTCTTCCAGAGACTGCTGCTTTTCCCGTACTGCCCATTCATACTTCTCTTACCTCCAAAAACATGGTTTTTTAACTGATAACAAAACTCATAGACCATATTTAAGAATATATAGCCTTGTTTTCTTCCTTTATAGCCTCAATGCCAAGAACTAATTATACAGTTTATAGACCCACATGAAATTATTCTTGCACACTAATAACACTAAGCTAATTTTTTCTTGGAGTTATATACCTTTTATGAGAAGGAAATCTTTCATTAAACAAAACTATCCATGTTTATGTGGAATCCCTATGCACTCCTTATGCTCCTGACTGTCAGAATTACAGAGCACTCATTTGTGGTTTGAGACTTATAGGTACAAACAGGGTCTACTTTTAAATTCATTTCCATTTGATTTCCCCCCAGTTTTAGAGCATTCTTAATTGTCACTGTTTTAATTTCAGCTCCCTGCTATCCCAAAGTCTCCTACTAAATCATTAAATTTTATTGTTTTCACATCACCACAGCTGTTTCATTTGCTTTCCCCAACTACTGTTGGTTTAATTCTGCTCAGTTGGGATAGTATGAATAGCCAGACATGGACACAATGGGATGACCAAGGGAGTTTAGTTCTCAGCTCTTCATAGATTCCCACCAAACAGAAAGCCATCAAAATAATAGGATGGCTTTTAGAGTAATCATTGCTCATCTTGGAAATCCTAGACGACTAAAGCTCAATTGTTTGATTACATTTAGGAAAGTGACATGATTCTGCTTTCAGTGTGAAGTGTGGTCAGGAAACAAAAAAATCAGAGTATGAAAGTGCTTATGGAGGCTTCTACTTAGCAGAAGAAAAAAGTTGTATTAACTTTATGGGAGCACTTTGGTACCACACCAGTTATACAACCCCTGCTCTTAGTCCACTCGAAAAAAAGATAGACTAGATCCCAGAATCATGCATCTGAAGTGAATCAAGGAGACTGTTAACAGACAGGAAAGGAAGAGAAAATACCAATGCAATAAGTAAATGCAAACATTTTTTCTGAACCCTTCTGAACTTTTGCCAACAGCTTTTAGCTTCACCCACAGAATTGTACCTCTTTCTCATTCTTTAATCACACTATGATTAAAAAGACTACAGATAACACCTATTGTAGTTTCTGTATGCTACACATAAGGGAACTAAGACTGAGATAAAGTGGTCCATTCAAGGTCATACAAGGTCAGAACACCAGACATGGAAAACTTAATGTTTAGTGCCTATTCGTCAGTGCCTATTCACTCTATCTTCCTTGTCTTAAAGTTAAAGATTACTGAAATTTGATAGCCAAAATAGTCATATTTTGTTTGGCAACAGATAAAGAAGGCAATGAAGGTATTGCTTGGTAGATTTTATGACCTTCCCCACATACACACACACTAATTAAGTTTGAGTACCACTGCCAAGTGGAAGCAATAGTATTTTTTTAATTGATGGCTGAAGAAGTCTCCCTATGTACTATATAACCTAAAATAAATGGGGCATCCTTTAAAGATCATGCCAATATTTTCTTTGCCTTTGGCAAGGTTCACTCCATCTCTTACTTAAACCATTTGCAACTTCATCACCTTTGATCTACTCACATCAAAGGTTGCTTCTACTATTAATCTTTAATGCCACTGTCAAAGTTGCTTTTCTTTTCCACTGAATTTTACTGTTACACAGTAAGTCACTTCAGTGGTGTCCATGCATGGGAGGGATTTGGGAAGCTAGAATGAATGAAGTTAGGTGCCTGAATTCTATAATTGGCTGGATCTTTATCATGTACACTTAACAGATAACACTTCATATTTTGGTCCTGAAGATAATTCTTTATTTACTTTTACCATAGATAAAGCAGTGGCACCTTAATTTTTCTAGAAGAGTTGGGGCAGAGTAAAAGTTCCAATTGGTGATCTATTGTATACCTGGCTTTTAGAATCCATTTCAAACATGCCTTGGGAAAATATGAATTGCAATTTATACAAAGAATCTAAAAGAAACATACTATGGACTGATATTTGAGACTGTATTCAAAGCTGCTACTTATCAGTGTTTGTCTAAGTCTGGTGCATGGATTGTCTACATCCGACTCACTTGTTAGAAATAGATCCCCTATTCCAGACCAACTTAAATCAGGATGACTGGAAACATCACCCGGTAATATCTGCTCTGCTCTTATGAAATCCTCATGCTCTAGAAAGAGTCACTACTAACCTGTAAATCAGGTCAAAATAGGCCGCAAGTTTTAGGAAGAAGAGTGATCTAATTTCTCCTGGATGCCAATGTCAGTAATAGGTTTGCTACATTTTGCATTCTGTCATGATAACAAAGGCTTTGGTTTCACCATTATATCTGACAAATTTTCAACTATACACTGTTCCTTAATTTTAAGAGAAGGTGGAATCTTCTACTGGATATTTACATGGTATCCCTTCCAGCTGTTGACAGACTCCATTGCCAGATCCTTTTGTAAAAGATTACTTTATAAATGAACATTCATTAGGGAATTCCTGATATTCCCAAATAATATACTGTTGCTAATTGGGAACAACAAAAATATTGAGCAAACAACAGGTTTAAAAAAGAGTAACCATTCAAAACTAAAAATCTGAATAAAAAAAGGAATGTTCATACGTTAGAATATTTCACTTTTATAACAGCAAACTATTCAAAGAATCTTACTGGGTCTTTTCAATTTCCATAAGTCACAGGTATCCTGACATTTAAATTGCCAAAACGTCTTTTCAAAGTGTTTGGACACTGTAAGTGCTTTTTAACAGCTCTAAATGGTTCTTGAATTTGAATAGGCTACACCTGAGTAAGTAATCTTTATGTAACTATAAAATATCACAATTCTGAACATGGAATTTTAAAAATACAAATTATGTAACAGCATGGTACATCAGAAAAAATAATACTTGGACATGGGATCAGGGACTTATATTCTGCTCTCAGCTTACCATTAATTTATTATATAAATTTAAGCAAGAAATTAATCTCTTCAAACTTAGTAATTCTAATACTAAAATTAATATAATAAATATGTACATACTTTTTTATTTCTTTTTAAAATTTATTTATTCTAATTTGTTATACATGACAGCAGAATGCATTTCAATTCATGATACACATATAGAGAACAATTTTTCATGTCTCTGGTTGTACAGAAAGTAGAGTCACACCATTCGTGTCTTCATACATGTACTTAGGGTAATGATGCCCATCTCATTCCACCGTTGTCTTTTCTACCCTCATGCCCCCTCCCTTCTTCTTCTTCCCCTTTGTACTATCTAAAGTTTCTTAAAATTCTAGCAAATATATTTATAGAATTGCTTTTCAAGTCACTGGTTTTACATAAATTATTTTCACAACAAATATTTTAATAAGATATTACCAAGTAGATGAATACTAACCACATTACAAAATTATGGCATATGCTCTACCTATTTGACAAGTTTGTTTGTTTTGGTACCAGGGATTGAACCCAGGGCACTCAATCACTGAGCCACATTCCTAGCCCTTTTTATATTTTATTTTGAGACAGGGTCACACTAAGTTACTCAGGGCCTTACTAAGTTGTTGAGACTAGCTTTGAACTCATGATCCTCCTGCCTTAGCCTCCCAAGTACTAGGATTACAGGCGTGTGCCACCACACCTGGTGGCACAGTTCTTATTAGTATCTCAGGACTGATTCATATGAAAGTTTCTTGAATATAAAACACTACTATTTTCATGAATAAACTAATGGTTTGATCTTTCTTTTAAATAGCACAAACTAAGATTAAAAAAAGAAAGATGCAATGGCTCACATATGTTTGGTATTTATTTTCCATTTGAGATATTACATGTTTAAAAGAACTGGACCAGAGATAGGAAACACAAGACTAACATGGTAGCTGACTTCAATTACATGATGGGCTAGTATGTAGAAAAATAATTAAAAGATAAATTGGATTTGTCTTGTGTGGTTGAGAAATTAATACTTATAAAATTTTCAACTAAGGAAGATTTCAGTACAACATAAAGAACTTTTTAAAATATCATATGTCTCTAAAAGTTATAATCACCCCACCTGAGGGATAAAACAACATAGAGATACCCCATGCATAGTCAGGAAGTGCTAAACAAGTATTCTCTTCTCTATATTGTATCTAAACATTGACCACATGTTCTCTGAGTTTCTTTTTAATACCTATTTCTATGATTATATGCCTGAAAGTAAATAATCCACAAGTGCTATTGTCTGAATGTTTGTGTCATGCTGCCCCCAAACACCACCATTCATATGTTGATACCTAATTGTCAATGCAATAGGATTAAGAGGGAGGTGCTTTGGGAGATGACTATATCAAGATCCCTCAGGGATGGGATTAGTCTCCTTATGAAAGAGGTCTGAGAGAGCTTGTTTCCCTTCTACCATGTGAGGATGCAGCAAGAAGGTGCTGCCTACAAGGACAATTGCTTGTTAGACATCAAATCTTCAGGAGTCTTGATCTTAAAATTCCCAAACTCCAGAACTATGAGTTTATAAATTACCCAGCATAAGGTACTTTTTTTTTTTTTTTTTTAGCAGCCCAAACATACTAAAACAATAAAGTTTGAGCACTTGATAGCATATTGATGAAAAAATATTTGCTTACTGTTTGAAAGTATAAACAAGTTTGAAAGGCATTGTGGCAGAGAATGGATAGCTGTTCACCAAATCTGTTCTCTTTTTCTTGGATACATAGCTACACTACTGTGGAGGGCTAATGATGGTTGCTAATTCTTTGACAGACCTTCTGTTGAAAACTATGCTTGTTTCCTTCCCTTGAATATGGGTGACATGCATCAATGGAATACAGCAGAAGTAACATATATCTGTTTCCAGGCTAAAGTCTTAAGAAAACAGCAATTCTCAATTTCTGTCTCTTGGAATATCTGACCTTATAATGCAGCCATTATGCTGTGAGAATGCACAAGTAACCCTGGGAAGAGATCATGTAGAGAAGTAAGGTCAGATCTTGTGGAGTTCCCAGTCAACAGCCAGTTCTACTTGCTAGCCAACTGAGTAAGCCATATTGGAAGTATATCTTACATACAGCTTCAGTCTAGCCCTACCAGCTAAAGCCACACAGAGCAGAGATGACCCTTACCATTCAGCCTTTCCCAATTTGAAGATTTGTAAGCCAAGTAAGCTACTGCTATTACTTTAAAACATTAAGTTTTGGGGTGCTTTGTTACTTGATAGATAACTGGGACAGAATTTGATACTGGAAATGGCATTAGTGTAATAAAAACCTAAAACATTGATTTAGGACTAATCAACGCTGTGCAGACGCTCAAAGGGTTTCAAGGAGATCATCAATGAAATCAGAAGACTTGTGATGGGAATTTGAAGTACAGTGAAGGAATTGTTTCTTTAAGCCAGATGAAGGGCGATGCCTGTTACTTATGGGGAAAATATACCAACATTGTCATCTGCATTTAGTGTGGAAAGCAGAAAATGTAACATGGGTTTGGCAGAATGCTAAAAGTGCCACCTGTTTCTGTATAGCTATGTAGAATCAGATACAGTTGTAGGGATATATCAACTAAAAACCAAAAGGATCATTTTCCAAGCAGAATTCAGAAGAACATGAAAGTACCAGAATTTCTTGGATTCAAAAGTTATTTTTTCTAGTCTCCAATCTCTCCAGGAGGTTCTCCAAGAAGCATATCAAATTCAAGTCACTTTACTTATGTAGTTGTAAAATGGCTGGGTCCAGAGGAAGGTTTCTGAGAGGTCATGAATGTCTTGGATGTATCTGGTAGAGTGAATTATAATCTTAAGTGCATAGTCTTATGATTTTCAATGTTCAGTAGTAGTCCATTTCAGAAAGAAATATGGGTGTTGCTTTTATCTAGTGAAATTTCCACAGATATTTGAAATAAAAATATCAAGTTTGGACTGAAAGGGATTAAGTAAATATAAAATGAAAAGAGACAGTTAACTCTCCAAACATCTATGGGCAATGAGGAGACTAGCAGATTACTTAGTTGACATCATAAGACTTTTTTCTTTTTCTTTTCTATTTTCTTTCCTCCTCCTCCTCCTTTTCTTCTTCTATGGAACAGGAGGATGACTCAAGTCAAGATCAAGAGCTTAGAGAATTGAACCAAGAGTCAAGAAGAATCATCTACAGATAGCAGGACTGGCATCATGTTCCTGGTTAGAGTTCAGAATTTCTATGGAAAAGAACTGTTATACATCTCCTATTCTCTTCTTTTTTGAAAAGAAATGCTTACTGCACTTGTCTTTTTGTCATATCACTTAATATTGAATTGGTTAGGACAACTTGGCTCTAAATGTTTCAGATATTCAGATAAAAGGAACCATGTTTGAGACATTGTACACGAGAAGCCTCATCTCTATTTGGATCTGCTTTGAGCAATCCTGAACCTCAAGTATGAGCCTAATGCTATAATAGGTTGAGAATTTGGTGAAGCATTGAGGGTAAGTCAGTGCTTTTTTGTACTTCACAGAAACCTAAAGAGTCTATGGAGAAGCCTACATAGAAATGAACTAAGGCCTCTAACTATCAATTTCACCTGAGCTTCTAGACCACAATTAGGAATTTTCAAGCCATGTCATACAAGCCATGTTGGAAGTCCCATCTAGATGAGTTACTTCACCTAGTGCTGAATGGAGCAAATATAAGCCATCCCAGCTTGGCCCTTCCCAAATTGCAACTGCAGATTCATGTGCAAAGTAAATTACTGTTTTGTTTTTTTTCTGTCTTTGAGATTTGGCGTTACTTTTCAAAAAGCAATAGATAATCAGAACTGTTCATCCTGGCTCCTTTAGAGGTAGCTGCTGAAATGTGTTAAGTAACAGCCAATAGGATGTGAGTAGAAGTGGTCCAGATTTTAAACAATTCTATAATTGTCCATGCCTTTGTTCCTTCTTTAAGTTTGATATCTGAAAACACTGCCATCTTGGTACTATGTTTAAGATGACAGAACCACAGATAAAAGGGAACTGGAACTGTAAATGTCTACTTGGGCTTGTGAATCTGTTGTTTTTGGATAAATTGTGTCACATCCATTAAGCAACCTGATTTCAATGCATGTTGCCTATGCATGTTGTCACAGTCCCATGTCAAGCATTGGCTGCAACTGCTCTTTGTTCTGGTACATGGGGCTGTTAAATATAAAGTCTTAGTTGGTCATGATGTCACATTCAGGTGGGACTTGGAGGAGTGGAAGAGTCAGTAGCTTGGGACTCTTGAATAGTTTCCTAGTGATGCTGTCATGTAAACATTACTACACAGTTGGTGACTTGCAACAACATAAACCTATCCATAAGTTATGGAGGTAAAAAGTTTAAAATTAAGATGTTTAGGGTTGTTTTTTTTCTGGAGGCTCTGAGGGAGAATTCAGGTTATACCTCTTCTAACTTCTAATTGCGGCTAACAACTCTGGATATTCTTCAGAGTGTGCCTAAACAAGCCAGTCCTTGCCTCTACCTTCACATGGTTGTCTTTTTCCTGTTATCCATGTGTCTACTACTTTTCTGGCTCTTTTAGGAATAGTTGCAAGAGCATTTGAGACCTACTCTTAAATAGAATGACCTCACTGCAAGATGCTTACCTTAATTGCATCCACAAAGATGTGTATTCCATTTTAGTACACATTTTGTGGTTCTTGATGACCAAGTTTTGGGAAAGACAGTATTAAACCCACTACTTTCCCAATACTCCATTGGGACCATTCTGAGGTAATTCTGTTTGGCTTCCCAGTATGTTCTCAGAAACAGTGAATGAGTCAGTTGATATAGAAGTAACTAGCTTGTTAAAAAATCTGTTGTGGATTTCCTCTCTTCCTAATCTCTTTTTCACTATATATTAAACTCCTATTTTCTGGGATAATAGTTAAAATAAACTATAAGTCTTTTTATACAGGCTCTCCTTTCATAAAATTCAAACTATCAAAGGAAGATCACTTGAATAGCAGGCAGACTGATTTTTATAGGCTTTATGTGAGTGAGAAAAAAATTAACACTCACATTTGAGTTTAGGTTTATTTGTTTTGGCAGACAGTTTAATCAGATAGTAATAATACCATCCCATTGTTCTTTATAAACTTTAACTCTTATAGGCTTTTTCTGTCTATATTTCAGGTGTCACCCACACTTTCCTTATGATTCTGTCTCCATTATCTGCTCAAAACTCCTTTTTGTCCTTAGGAGAATCCTGAAAAACAGAGTAACCTTTACTTTTTCGCTTCATAAGCTTAGGTACTCTTAGATATTTCAGAAAAGTCATTTTTAGGTATTTTTCCTTGAAATTGACATGAAAAAATTCTTTCTAAGCCTTGAGTTTCTACAGGTACACTCATCCATGGAAAGGGAATGAAATTTCTTTGAAAGGACACAGTCACTAATACTCGATACCCGATATGGCTATTTGAATGATATTCTGCTACTTCTCAAGGAATTAATAATTCTCTTAAATAAGATAGAAATAATAAATCTTTTACTCCAAATCAAAAAACCAAGGAACTGAAATAGTCAGATGGAAAAAATTAAATATTGTCACTGGAAAAAAAAAAAGAGAATTTTGCTGCTGAGGTGCATTTTGTTCTCTATTTCTGTATAAAAAAATTCCAGTTTTAGCAACAATACATGTGTGTTGTTACAGTTTTCATGGGTCATGATTCCAGACCCAGACTCACTGGGTTCTTTACTCTGTAACCCAGAAAGCACAGCCAAAGCACTGGCTGGGATTGGGATTTCATCTGTGGCTCAGGATTCTCATGCAACTCATATGGTTATTAGAAGAATTACTTTCCTTGTGTTGTAGCTCTCCTGGAAGCTTTATCCCTTAAAATCAGCAGAATATCATTCCTAACCTTAAAAAAGTCTGGAACCTTCTTTTAAAGGGCTTACCTGATTAGTTCAACCCCTCCCAGTGTTGTCTTTTTATCAGTTCAAACCGTTTACTTCTATCTATAAAACTCCTTTGCCTTTAACATGTAATCTAACTGTAAGTTCTGATTTTTGTTTTTGTTTTATGATTTGATCATGCTCTACTGGCTAGAGGCAAGTCACAGATTCTGTCCGCACTCTAGGGAAGAATATTACACAAGAACATGACTCATTAGACATTATTTAAGGATAGTTGTAGGGTACAACTTATTTTAAAACTTTACTCAGATCTCTTGAGACACAGCTGCTATCCATGCCATTGCTGTTGCCCAGAGGTCTTCCCTGACATTGCTGCTGCTGCTGCTGCTGTGGCCTGGCCTGGTTCTCCTAGTGCTGCTACCACTGCAATCCACGTGCTGCTACACATGCAGAGTGTCTACAGGTTTGGTTGCACGTGGCTGCCTCCATCTTGGGACACTGGATAGCAGCTGGGGGGCCAGGGTGCTGGCTGTTTTGTGGCCACTGCCATCTCAGCGTGCAGCCACCTCTGTCTGGGGACACTGGCCAGGACCTGGAGGTTGAGTTCTGGGGTGCCTGCAGGTTTGGCTGCCCCTGAGGTCTTCCTGCTGGGAGTTCTGGTGGCCGCCATCTTGCTGCTTCTTCTTGGAGTTGCTCTTCTGTATGAGTACATTCCTGGTGGTCTCTCTGCAAGTTGGACCAGAATTGAGATCTTGGGACTGCCATGTGGCCAAGCCTGGGGTGTCTGAGGGCCATATCAGTAGGATAATGACTGGGTCTGCATGGTCTGGTTTGGGCCTTGCAATCCCATGAGAAGTAGGAGACAGGGCTGAGAAACTTTTGAATGCCAAAGAAAACAGTTGTTCAATTTTTCATCCATTTTTTTTTTTCTCTGTCTTCTCTAGCACCTCTATTTGAAACCAGGTATTTTTCATGCATCAGTTTATTGAAGATTGTGATATATGTATGGTATTTTGCAGTTTTGTTGTGTATTCTTATATTTTTAATATTTTAATTTTTTTCTGCTAATGGCCAATCTCTTTCAATTCCTCTCCACTCTTCCTATAGATTTTTGCTTCTGGCTTCATCCCTCCTCTTTCTTGGACATTGTGTCCTGCATCACTTCTGTTTTCTCTTTGTCCACCATTTGAAATTGTAAGCCCTTTTAGCAAATTTACTGTTTATATTGTAGACAATAACTTATTTAAGTTTATTGTGAAAAATCTGTGAACATCTTCATAGGAACTAGCAGGTTTGAGGCTGTATGTTGATTGCATTGAGTGCTGTTGATATTGGTCTCCACCTTAAAGGCAAGGTACTGGAAACCTTATGGGACACTATAAGTCTTCAGGGTAGAATCTGTGCTGCCTCAAATCCATACTGCTAGATGGGAAAACACATGAACAACATGAAAAAACAAAGGAATAGAGGACCCTAAACAAACCAAGATGCTCCTATAACAGAATCCACTGACAACACAGTAGAAGAAATGTTAGAGAAGGAGTTTAGAATGAACATAGCCAAAATTATCTGTTATATAAAGGCTAGTATAAGGAGTGAAATCAAAGAGAAGATATAGGAAGTGAAAGATCACTCCAATAAAGAGTTAGAAATTGTGCAAAATAAAACAAACAAAAACAAAAACAAACAAAAAAAGCAGAAATACTTGAAATGAAGGAATAAATAAATAAATAAAATTATAAATTCAATGGAAAGCATCATCAACAGACTAGACAACTTAGAAGACAGAACCTCAGGCAATGAGAAAAATATATATATAATCTTGAAAATAAAGTTGACCATACAAAGAAGATGGTAAGAAACCATGAACAGAACTTCCAAGAATTATAGGATAACATGAAAAGACCAAACTTAAGAGGTATAAGGATAGATGAAGGAGTATAGATACAAACCAAAGAAATGCACAATCTTTTCACTGACATAATATCAGAAAATTTCACAAACCTAAAGAATGAAATGGAAAATCAACTACAAAAGACCTATAGGACCCCAAATGTACAAAATTACAGCAGACCCACACCAAGACACAATATAATGAGAATGACTAACACAGAGAATAAGGATTAAAATCTTAAAGGCCATGAGAGAAAAAAATTAAGTTATGTGTAGAGGGAAACCAATTCGAATCTCAACTGATTTCTCAACTGAGACACTCAATGCCAGGAGGTCCTGAAATCACATATACCAAGCTCTCAGAGAAAACGGATGCCAACAGAGAATTTTATACCCAGCAAAATTAAGCTTCATATTTGAAGATGAAATGAAAAACTTCCATGATAAACAAAAGTTAAAAGAATTCACAACAAGAAAGCCTGCACTACAGAACATTCTCAACAAAATATTCCATGAGAATTAAGTGGAAAAAATAAAAGTTAAAACCAGCAAAAGGAGGAACTACACTAAAGGAATAGTCAATCAAAGGAGAAACTAAGTCAAATTAAAAACAAAAAAACAAACCAAAATGATTGGGAATACAAATCATGTCTCAGTAATAACCTTGAATTTTTTTTTTTTTTTTTTTTGGTACCGGGGATTAAATTCAGGGGCACTCAACCACTGAGCCATATCACCAGCCTTTTTTGTATTTTACTAGAGACAGGGTCTCACTGAGTTGCTAAGTGCCTCGCCATTACTGAGGCTGGCTTTGAACTCGTGATCCTCCTGCCTCAGCCTCCCAAGTGCTGGGATTACAGGTGTTTGCCACGGTGCCAGGCTTCAGTAATAACCTTGTATGTTAACAGCCTAAACTCATCAATCAAAACACACAGACTGACAGATTGGATTAAAAAACAAGACCCAACAATATGTTGTCTCCAAGAGACTCATCTCATGGCCAAAGATATCCACTGACTGAAGGTGAAAGGATGGAAAAAAACATATTGGTCATATGGATCACATAAACAAGCAGAGATTTCCATCCTCAGATAAATTGGACTTCAAGCCAAAGTTAATCAGAAGGGACAAAGACATACATTTCATACTGCTTAAAGGAATTATTCATCCACAAGACATAACAGTTGTAAATATTTATGCTCCAAACAATGGAGCATCTATGTACATCAAACAAACATTTCTCAATTTCAAGAATCAAATAGACCACAACAGAATAATACTTGGTGACATTAACACACCTCTTTCACTGTCTGACAGATCTTCCAAACAAAAACTAAACAAAAAAAAAACTATAGAACTAGATAACACAATCAATATTTGGACTTAACAGACATATATAGAATATATCATCCACCACTGAGCGAATACACTTTCTTCTCAGCAGCTCATGGATCCTTCTCTAAAATAGACAATATTTTATGTCACAAATAAACTCTTTGTAAATACAACAAACAAACAAAACTCCACAAGTGGAAATAATGTCCTGCATTCTATCAGATCATAATGGAATGAAACTAGAAATCAATGATAAAATGAAAAAAAATAGAAGGTATTCTAACACCTGGAGAATAAATAATACACTATTGAATGATGAATGGATAGCAGAAAAAAAAATCAATGATGAAATAAAAAAAAATACTTGGAGGAAAATGAGAATACCAATACAACATATCAAAATCTCTGGGACACTATGAAGGCTGTACTAAGAGGAAAGTTCATTGCATTGAACTCATTTGTTAAAATAATAAAAAGTCAACAAATAAATGACCTAACATTATATCAAAAAGCCCTAAAAAAAGAACAAATTAACACCAAAATCATATAGAAGAGAGGAAATAATAAAAATCAGAGCTGAAATCAATGAAATTGAACAAAAAAATTGAAAAAATTGACAAAACAAAATGTTGGTTCTTTGAAAAAATAAATAAAATAGATAAACCTCCTAACCACACTTACGAAGAGAAAGAGAGAAAACTTAAAAAATTCGTGATGAAAAAGGAAATATCACAACAGACACTAATGAAATCAGATAATTAGAAACCAGTTTGAAAATTTATAGTTTAATAAAATAGAAAATCTTGAAGGCATTGACAAATTTTTAGAGACATATGATCTACACAAATGGAATTAGGTGGACATACACAATTTAAACAGATCAGTTACAAGTAATGAAATAGAAAACACCATCAAAGGCCTACTAATCAAGAAAAGCCCAGGACCAGATGAATTCTCAGCCAAGTTCTATAAGACCTTCAAAAAATAATTAACAGCAATATTCCTCAAAGTATTCCATGCCATAGAAAAGGAGGGGACCCTTGCAAACTCATTCTATGAAGCTAGAATCAGCCTGAAACCAAAACATCAAGGAAATAAAATTTCAAACCAATATCCCTGATGAAGATAGAGGCAAAATTTCTCAATAAAATTCTGGCAAATCGCATCAAAAATGTATTAAAAGATAGTATACCATGATCAAGTGGGGTTCATCCCAGGGATGAAAGTTGGTTCAACACATGGAAATCAATAAATGTAATTCATCACATCAATAGACTTAAAGACAAGAATCACAATATTGTCTCAATAGATGCAGAAAAAACATTTAACAAAATACAGCATCCATCCATGTATAAAATACTAGAAAAACTAAAGATAATAGGAACAAGCCTCAACATCTTAAAAGCTATATATGCTAAACCAAAGGCCAACATAATACTAAATGGAGAAAACTTGAAAGCTTTCTCTCTAAAACTGGAACAAGACAGGGATGTCATCTTTAACCACTTCCATTCAACATCATCCTTAAAACTCTAGCAATTAGGATAAAGAATTTAAAGGAATGTGAATAGGAAAAGAAAAAATCAAACTATCACTACTTGCCAATAACATGATTCTATATTTAGAAAATTTAAAAAAGTCTAGAACTCATAGATGAATTCAGCAAAATAGTAGGATATAAAATCAAAACTCATAAAATCAAACACATTCCTATATATCAGTAATGAATCTACTGAAAGAGAAATTAAGAAAACTACCCCATTCACAATAGCCTCAAAAAAAGTAAAATACTTGGGAATCAATCTAAAAAAAAGAGGTGAAAGACCTATACAATGAAAACTACAGAAGACTAAAGAAAGAAATTGAAGAAGACCTTAGTAAATGGAAAGACCTCCCATGCTCCTGGATAGGCAGAATTAATATTGTCAAAATGGCCTTACTACCAAAAGTGTTACATTGCATACACTTAATGCAATTCCTATTAAAATCCTAATGACATTCTTCATAGAACTAGAAAAAGCAATCATGAAATTCATTTGGAAAAATAAGAGACCCAGAATAGCCATAGCAATCCTTACCAAGATGAGTGAAGTAGGAGGCATCACAATACCAGACATTAAACTATACTAAAAACCTATAGTAACAAAAACGGCATGGTATTGGCACCAAAACATACCCATAGACCAATGGTACAGAATACAGGACACAGTGACAAACCCACATAAATACAGTTATCTAATACTAGAGAAAGGCACCAAAAACATTCACTGGAGAAAAGATAGCCTCTTCAACAATTGATGCTGGGAAAATTAAAAATCCACATGTAACAAAATGAAATTAAACCCTTCTCTCTCATCCTTCACAAAACTCAACTGGAAGTAGATCAAAGACTTAGGCACTAAAATAGAGACCTTGTGCCTAATAGGAGAAAAAGTAGGCCCAAATCTCCATCATGTCAGCCTAGGATGTGACTTCCTTAACAAGACTCCTAAAGTACAAGAAATAAAATCAAGAATCAATAAATGGAATGATTCAAACTAAAAAGCTTCTTCTCAGCAAAAGAAATAATCAATAATGTGAAGAGAGAGCCCACAGAATAAAGAGAAAATCTTTATAGATAGAGCATTAATCTCTAGGATATATAAAGAACTAAAAAAAAAAAAAAAAAAAAAAAAACCAAAAAACTAAAAATCCAAATAACCCAATCAATAAGTGGGCAAAGGAACTAAACAGACACTTCTCAAAAGAAGAAATATGAACAGCCATCAAATATATGAAAAACTGTTCAACATCTCTAGCAATTAGAGAAATGCAAATCAAAACTATCTAAGATTTCACCAACCCCCATTGGAATGGCTATTATCAAGAATGCAAACAACAATAAATGATGGCAAGGATGTGGGGAAAAAGGTACATTCATACATTGCTGGTGGGACTGCAAATTGGTGTAACCATTATGGAAAGCAATATGGAGATTCCTCAGAAAATTTGGAATTGAACCAACATTTGACCCAGCTATCCCACTCCTCAGTTTATAGCCAAAGTACTTACAATCAGCATACTACAGTGATGCAGCCACATCAATGATTATATCAGCTCAACTCACAATAGCTAAACCATGGAACCAACCTAGATGCCCTTCAAAAGATGAATGGATAAAGAAAATGTGGTGTTTGTGCACATATATATATATATGTATGTACATATATATGAATATTATATATACATATGATGGAATATTACTCAACCATAAATAAGAATAAAATTATGGTATTTGCTGGTAAGTGGATGGAGCTGGAGAATATCATGCTAAGTGAAACAAGCCAATCTCAAAATATCAAAGGGAAAATGTATTCTCTGATATGCAGATAGATGCTAATTCACAATAAAGTGGTGGTGGTGGTGATCTAGGGAAGAATAGAGTTACTTTAGATTAGGTAGAAGTAAATGAAGAAAAGGGAGGGGGTAATGGGGATAGGAAGAATATTAGAATGAATCAGACATTGTTACCCTCTGTACATATATAACCATTTGACCCTTGGGATTTCATATCATATACAACCAGAAGAATAAGAAATTATACTCTATATATGTATGATGTATCAAAGTGCATTCTACTGCCATGTATAACTAATTGGAACAAATTTTTTAAAAATGGAAAAAAAATAAAAAAAAATAAGTGACTTTTGAGGGAAAAAAAAACCCTTTATTCAGGGGGCTGGGGCTGTACCTCAGTGGTAGAGTGCCTGCCTAGCATGTGTGAGGCCCTGGGTTCAATACTTAGTAAAACACACACACACACACACACACACACACACACACACAATTTCTTCAGGGAAATCTGATATCAGAAACTTCAAGTTTAGGGGTTGGGGTTGTGGCTCAGTGGTAGCGTGCTTGTCTGGCATGTGTGAGGCACTGGATTCGATGCTCAGCACCACATAAAAAATAAATAAATAAATAAGTAAAATAAAGGTATTGTGTTCATCTACAACTAATATATATATATATATATATAAACTTCAAGTTTATAGTTTATTTTATACATACTAGATTAGAAATTCTGACTAAAATCTCAATTGACAAAACTGAGATATTGAATAAACGGCTGTGATCTATGAAATAGGAAATCTGTGGAAAACAGTTTAGTATTATCAAGTGAAGTAAATTATGAACATATTTTAACTTTTTGTAATCCCACTTACACGCATATACTCTAGAATAACTTTTGTATGTATCTACTAGGAAAGATGTGTAGGACTAGTTAGAGAAATATTGTTTACCATACCTATATCTCCCCAAAGTGGAAATAACTCCTCATCATCTATAGATGTATAAATTAGGTTTTATTTATATAATGGGATCCTTACAGTGCAGTAGAAGTGAATGACCAATTATGCAGTTGACTCTGTGGTCAGATTGCCTCCCTGGGCAAAGCCTTTGCTGCTGGGAACAGTGGCTGTTGATGGCTTAGAGTTGTGTTCAGAAGTACAAAACTGACTCACCCAAGAAGTCAGCGCCAATAACTGGCTGATGGTGTGATGTTCAATTGCTTTGCCTCTGTTGGGGACAGCTTTGAAGGACCAACCCAGATCCAGACCTTCCTGTAAGATTGGATGAATCAGCTTCTCTCTCTGCCAAATTCTGCTTTTCCACGTCCTTACAGATGCATCTCTCTAGAGCTCTATTGCCGAATACCATAGTTCACTGGCTACATGTGGATATTTAAATTTGCTTTTTCATTGAGTTAATTCAAGTGACAGTCACATCCAGCTAGTGGCTAAGTTACCTTAGGCAGAGTCCATTAGGCAGAGCGGGTATAGAACACTTGCATCACTGTGCACAGTTCTACTGGACAGTACTGCCTTAAAGCATGTCAGGACACAATTGTCCACTTCAGAATCTGGCTTCAGGGAATTAAAACTATGACAAACTGTTACAATCATGGGAAAATCTCATATAATGCTGAGGTCAAAGAACATAATGCAGAAGAATATATTCAATATGATCCCATTCACATCAATCTAAAACCAAAATTAGACAATAAACTATATAGAAAAATATTTATATGGGGTAGAACTATAATGAAAAGCACAGGAATCATTAAATAGCTATTTCTGGGGACTACATGCTCTCAGGGTAATCTCTTTCTAAACCTGGTTACAAGTATTTATGAGTTCATTTCATTACCATTTTTTAAAACAAAAATATTCTCTATATTTACTTTAGACTTTTTTTTCAATATAAAGAATTAAAAATGATCTGGCTTTTAAGGAAAATTAAATTGAGTCATTTTTTTATTAGTAGAGAATATTTATGTATAAATAAGATGGAGTATACTGATATGACCTTATTATCATTTTTAATTTTAAAAAATTAAATAATAAAAAATTATATATATATATATATTTACAATGCACAACAAGTTATATTTATACACTGTGGAATGATTAAATAAAGCTATTTAACATATGCATTACATCATATATTTAGTGTGTTTGTATGGTGAGAACATTGAAAATCTACTCTCTTCATAGTTTTCAAATATATGGTACATTGTTATTCATTGTAGTCACATGATGCGCAGTAGATCTCTTGAACTTGCTCCTCCTTCTCTGACTGAAATGTTACAGCCTTTCATCAACATCTCCCTAATTCTCCATTCCTCAGCCTTGAGTTATTACCATATTACTCAGCTTCTGTGAGTTTGACTCTTATAGTCCATATAAGTGAGATCATATGGCATTGATCTTCTGTGCCTGGCTTATTTCACCTACAACAATATCATCTGGGTTTATCCATGCTGTTAAAATAATTTAAAATTTCTTATTTTTAAAGGCCCAATAGCTTTCTGTGTGTGTGTGTGTGTGTGTGTGTGTGTGTGACCACTATTGATAGGTTTGTTCACACATGGAAAAAAGATTACATAAACAAAAAGAATTGAAAGAACTTTCATTTAATTATGTCATTCTAAAACCTTTCATAAAAAGGTAGTAAAGGGAGTAAAGTTTCTTATCCAAAATATATTAATGAAGGGCTGGGGATGTAGCTCAGTGACAGAGTGTTTACTGAGCATGTATAAGGGCTGGGATTCAAACTCCATCACAGGAAAAAAAAAAAAAGGTATAATCTCAAAATATTCTAGTGAACTAAGAACTGCTGATAAGATCCATGGGTCAGAGAAAAAAAGTTTTGATATAAGTTTGATATGACCACTTTATTTAACTTGGAAACTTAATAGGGTACCTTGTTGGTAGCAAGAATGCAGGTGAGTAGTATATGTGTTTCATTGGACCTAAGAGTTTATAATCCACATATTTCCTTCAAATGCTTGATAATAATTCTGAGTATGCTAAGTGAAATGAACCAAATACAGAAAGACAAATACTGCATGATCTCACTCATATATAGGATCTAAAAAATGATGATCTCATGTAAGCAGAGAGTAGAATGGCAGATAGCAGGGGCTGGAATGTTATGGAGGGAATTGGGAAATTATTGGCCAAAAGATACAAAATTTCAGTTAGGAGCAATAAGCTTAAGAGATCTATTATGCATCACGGTGATTACAACATACTATATATATGAAAATGCTAAGAAGGTAGATTTATTATCACTATAAAAATCATAATTGGGTCTAGAGACATAGCTCATGGTAGGAAGTTGCCTAATATGCAAAGATCCTATGTCTGATCAATAGTACCACAAATAAAAAAAATAAAAATAAAATAAAAAAGTATGGGGGAAGTGTTGGGAGTGATATTGGCTAAATTATGTTATTATATTGTGTTCATGTATTGATATGTAACAACAAATCCCATCATTATGTACAACTGTAATTCACCGATAAAAGTGTGAAAATTTTCCTTGATCTGTACCCAAATGAGTTAAAATCAGCATACTACAGAGTTGAAGCCACATCAATGTTTATAGCAGCTCAATTCACAATAGCCATGCTATGGAACCAACCTAGGTGTCCTTCAATGGATGAATGGATAAAGAAAATGTGTTTATATATATACAATGGAATATTACTGAGCCATAAAGAAGAATGAAATTATGACATTTGACAGTAAATGGATGGAACTGGAGAATATCATGCTAAATAAATAAGTTAGTCACAAAAAAACCAAAGGCCAAATATTCTCTCTGATATGTGGATGCTAACCCACAACAAGGGAGGGTGGGGAGGGGAAAAATAGAAGTCCATTGGATTAAACAAAGGGAAACAAAGGGAAGGGAGGGAGGAGGGGAGGGGAATAGGAAGGACAGTAGAATTAATAAGATATAACTTTCCTAGCCTTGTATTCAAATACACAACCAGGGCAACTCTGCATCATGTACAACCAGAAGATTAGGATCCTAATTAGAATAAGTTACACTCCATGTATGCATAATACACCAAAGTACATTCTACTATAATATATAACTAAAAAGAACAAATAAAAAAGACTTCCTTGAACATGAAAGAAGGATAAACAAAAGTCTATCAAGTCAAAGTAACCTCCTGGGATGTCTTTTCTAGGCTCTCTCTTTGAAATAGGAAGGGATAATATTTCTCTAGATGGACATCCCCTTCATCAGGAGCAAATCAGACTTTGAGGAGGTTAGAAGGAATTTCATACAGTTCTGTCCTGGGGCAGTTCTCCATTTTGATACATGCTGCTGAGAAGCCATTTGATACCTAATGTTGAGAGCCATCCCTGGGCTGTGTGTGGACCATATTGTGCATCACAACCTAGTGAATAGGATAATCCTGTGTCTGGGAACTTCCAGTGGACATTCCTCTGTATAAGACTGCCCAGATACATTGTGAGCCCTAGTCTTCTCTGCCTGGTCCCACACAGCACTGGAGATGGGGTGACCTGCTACAACCATTCAGCCACACAGCCCCTCTGACATGGGTGTGACCTGCCAAGATGCCAATCAACCTGCTGACTGCAAGACATCCAAGGCTCCGCCGCTGTAATCTTATCCATGGTTTTGATGTACCCCCTTAAATAAACCGCGGGAGCCATTTTCTAATTGTCTAGCTCCAGCTCCTGTGTCAACTGGAAATATCAGGCATTGTATCCTTTAAAACCAGGACCTTCTGAATAGCTGGTTAGAAGGAATTTCATACAGTTCTTCACTAATTATTCTAGACTCTAATTTCTTAGGAGGCTTATCTCTCCGAGCAGGCAAAAATTCCCTGGCGAGTTGCCAGTCACCCAGCGATAATCTAGAAGCCTGTGGTTCCTCACCTCTACATTTGGATGTTGTAAGAGGACTCAGTTGGATAATAGCTTCATGGTGACTTTTGATATAAGTAGGTGTCATGCCTCCACAGCTGACAAAACACCTTGAAGTTACTGTGTAGGTATTGCTTAACCATTATCTGACACCCATATCATTTTTTTTTTTTTTTTTTGTGGTACTGGGGATTGAACTCAGGGGCACTCGTCCACTGGGTCACATCCCCAGCCCTTTTTTTTTTTTTTTTGTACTTTATTTAGAGACAGGGTCTCACTGAGTTGCTAAGTACCTCGCCATTGCTGAGTCTGGCTTTGAACTCGCAATCCTCCTGCCTCAGCCTCCCAAAGTGCTGGGATTACAGGCGTGCGCCACCGCGCCCGGCCATATCAATTTTCTTTCAGAAGCTTATAACCTTCTCATCAAGGGCGCTCATGCCATCCACATACCCAAATACAATATGTCAGCTCTTCCTTGTGTGAAATCCAGATTCCAATTCTCTGATGATTCATCATACTCCAATAATTATATGTCCCCCCTTGGCCTCCTTTTACTCTATGCCCTCAATAAAAAAATTTCTGGGCAAAAAAAAAAAAAAAAAAAAAGAGTCAGAATTGAAAAAAAAATCATAACTATGACAGGTAATACATGCACTAGTAAGTCTGATCTTGTCATTACATGAACATAAAAAGTAAAATAAAAATCATAACTATGAGAGGTAATGCAAATGCTAGTTCTCTAGATTTTTGTCATTATACAATGCACTTGTAATTCAAAACATTTTTTACATGATAAATGCATACAACTGTATCTGTCAACTAATGTTTTCAAAAAAATTTAAAAAGTGATTAGTGAAAATTTACATTATAATGAAGAATCAGCTTTTAATTTTTAGAGTTATAATTCGGTTGAAATTTTTTAAATTTTAATTTTTTATAACAACAGAAAATTTAGATATTTATAGTCTGTTCAAATAGTATCTGAAGGTGATATTAACCCAGAAAGCTATAAATAATTGGAATGCTGACTTGAAATCAATAAATAAAATCGTGATAAGATGTTAGGTTAGAAATAAGAATGATCAACTAGAAGACACCACTTTCTTGTTTCATCAAAAGTAGATTGAAGACAAAGGTGTAGGCAGCAGTAACTGGATGTGAATTAGCAAACATTATCATATCTTGATATAACAGACAGATTGCTCATGGTCAATTTAGAATTGAAAGGTGCCTTAAAGATTTCAAGTCCTTAACATGGTGGTGCATACTTGTAATGCCAGCTATTCAGAAGGTCCATCCTGAGCAACATAGCAAGACCCCACTCCAAAAAACAAGATGTCAAAGTTCTTTTTTTTTTTTTCCCCTTGGCTTAAAGACAAGTGAGCTTTATCTCCATGCCTAAATGTTGGTATTTCATTATGAGGTATTCCTTGATTTTATATAGTGAACTACATCATTGAAGTTTCTGGAATTTATGTCAGAATTAGCAAAGACACGCAGAGTCTAGGCCTTTGCTTTTCTAACCTGTTTCTCAATGCTTCCTAGACATGCTAAATATTGTCAGTCAACAGAATGGATATCAGCTCATTCCTGACACTTACTGAGTAGTTATAACAAATCAACATTGTAATTTCTTTTCCATCTGCAGAGAGAGAGATGAAAGAGAGCTAATTTGAAAGCCCTAAGAAAATATTGTGTTGTGGAAATGCCAAGTGTTAGCTTTCTAGCAGTATCATAATACATCAGTGGCAATGGTACAGACAAGCTCAACAAATGAAATCAGGTGAGTCCAATGAGCTCATAAGAAACAATTACCACCTATTATTCCCTTTCTTGTGACCCTTAAAAGCACAAGGAAAGTATAGAGTCAATACTAACAGAGGATCCCTGACTAGCCAGAAATTTCCTTAAATGTAGTGAAAAATGTAAGAAGAGGGACTGGAAGAGCACAGATAGGCCCTGGCTCCATCTTGGTTCTCCTCTTTATCTCATGCTGGACCATACTCCAAGCTCCTTAGAGATACTTGAGTTCACTGAACTGTCACTTTTCCTTATTGTTTGTCCATCCACAAGTGAAAACAAATCAGTGAAATTGTGATAGAAAAAAAGGGAAACTAAAGAAATTTGAAACTTGGAAACTCATCTGTAAATAACCAAAAAGACATTGTGCTTCTTAATACCATGACTTTAATATTATAGCTCATAGCATCCATCTAGAACTTTCTTCTGGATCTGTCAATTCATTGGGTAGGCATAAAATTTGTGGTGTGTTTTTTGAGCTGTATGGCTTCTTATCAAATCCTCAATCATTGCTTGTGAGATTATTGCTGCACGGGGAACAATAATCTAAATAGTCAATTATCAATGTAATTGTTAACTGTGACTGTTGTGCTGGATTGCAATACACAAGCAAGAAAAGGAGAGGGCTTCAGCAAAGTCGACACTTCAGTTGAGAAAGAAAATTTCCAAGCTAACCTTATCCCTAACAATTATAGCTCAATATTAAAATTAAATTAAAATGGAATATCCTATCATTTAACTGGTGTATGCCAGCATTCAAATTTCAATGTTTCTTTGGCCAAAAACCCCTTGCCACACAAAAACTATGTCTGTAATCTATATGTGGATATAAAAGCACAGGGGTGTTCAATTTTCATGACTGTGATAATTGGAGAAAATTCATTTTTCCCTTTATGCATAATTTTCTGGAGCAGATGATTCTAGGGTTTCTTTCTGTATCAACAAACTATGGCGAAATTAATCTACAACTGTATAACACAAATAATGACATACTAATTCATTCTTTAGATTTTATGAGATGAATTCCTGCCTTAATAATAATAGGAAGGACATGGCTAAAATTAGCACTTAATGAGCACCAACTCTGTTTCAGTTACTAAAACAAGAGCTTTGCAGTAATGATAGATACTTATTAGAATTTTTTATTCAATTAATTATGTGGGCATATTACATGAAACAAAGAATGAATCTCCCTTACAGAATGGAATCTCTACATTTAGTGCAAACACCAGGGAACGAACAAGCATTCTTTAAACAGTCCTTAAGAAAATTAACATGAATTAGATGTTAGCATCACCATATTGGGAGGGGGAGACTCAGAATAAGTTAATAACTCGTTTAGGTCACACTGCTTATGCACTGTTTATACTCAGTTTTGTCAGAAGTGAATATATAAAGCTCCAAAAGTCACTTCACACAGGAGATGATATTTGATTTGACTATAAAAAAAAAAAAGGATGGGGTTTTAAAGACACTACTAGGGAAAAGAAGGGATAAAAGGACACATGTTTTGATTCCCACAATAGCAGAGGGTCTATCAGATCTGTGAACAATCTATCTTATTGATAATGTGGTTCTGGTGTAGTCAATCATGATGACCCAGTGCCATCTGTGGCTTAACATGGACCCCAAATCGCAAAGTGAATTGCCAGTGGTAAGAAACTCTAGTCACTAGACACTGAAACACAAGCCTGGAATTAGGTTGAGATAAGCCAACTGGCCTTCATTATAGATTTAAGACTTGACCATGCACTTGAATGGCTCTGAGAGTTTGACACTAGTAGACCTTGATCCTGGACCAACTGAAGTTTTGTAGCACAGTGTAAATGTCATCAGTTGCTCTGAGTTCCAAATGTGGCTTATTAAATTTAAATTTAATTTAAATAAAATAAAAATTCATTTATTCAATTTCTCTTGTATCAGTACAAGTGCTACTAGCTACATGTGGCTAGTGGCTATGGCACTGGACAATGCAGATATAAATTATTTCCATCATCACAGAAAACCCTATTGTGTAGCGTTAATGTGGCTCAGTCCACAATCTGAACACAAGTCCTTAATTTTACTTGAGAATAGATGCTCGAATGGGTTTCAAAATGGAGATGATAAAAGCAGCTCTTGTGCTATATAGTTTGTTGAGCCATTTGTATATTCACTCTAGAAATTGTTAAAAGTTTACTTTTAATTCATTCATTCTATGTAGTATTTATTGAGAAGATACTGTGTGCAAGGTACTGTGTGTGAGCCAGGGCAAGAAAGGGATTCTCAGAGATGAATCAGACTTAAATCCTCTCTCCAAAGGGGCTGAAACATAATAGATGAGCCAAGAAGACTTATAATAATAAATGTAATAATATGAAAAAATAATATGAAGTAAAAAAATAAATATGAAGTAGAACATATTTCCAAATAGGAATTTAGAACTGGAAGGACTTATTATTTACTGTTAACATCTATCACGAAGAGATATCACCTTTAGAGAAAAGGTGGTATCGAAGTTGTGCTTTATGGATAGATAGGATTGGGAAATATGAATACATTAGCAGGGAGGGCTCTGTAGAGAGAGGTGAAGTGAGAGGAAAATGTGAGCCATGCATGTGAAGAACTGTTTGAATTGCTTGAAATATAGTGTGTGTGTGTGTGTGGAGTGGTTAGCGTATCTCTTATGTTTTCTTGCTAACTCCTTTTCTGAAAGCTTCTGAGAAGCAATTTTAATATAAATAGATTTTAATACAAATAGATTTAAATTAATAATTATCATGTCACTAATACCTGAACTTATGCATAATTAAATTCCACAAATTGTAATGTCACTTTTGTGTGTTGACAGCTAGCCAGGTTTTCTGAGAAGAATGTGGTGTTAGGAGCCAATAATTCCTGATGTAACTGGTTCTCAGGGTATAGTACACTGCTCTGGTGTAACCACAACATAGTACTGTCCAGCTACTAGCTGACTGGATGTATTATATTCTTACAAATAAAAGCTGTCCAAATACACTTCAAAGATTGGTTAGAAATTTTTCAGAAAAAAAAAGAAAATATCTTCTATGTATTTTCTGTAAAATATCTGTGAACACTAAAGCACACTGCAATAATAAAACACCATCCATTGCTAAGATGCTATTTAATAGAAATATTGAGAAACTTTCTCTTCCCATCAATGTGTCATATTTGTTTTTTCTAGTAAACCCTGATCTTTCTCAATTACAGCTAGTTTCCTGAATTCAATAGTTATTTTCAAAAAAATATGATTTAATAAATAATACCAATTTATCACACAAACTTTCAAACTAAAGATATCAAAATATAATATTGAAAAACTACAGTACATTAAATGCACCAGGCATGGGTGCATGTGTACATGAGCATATGTATGTCTGTGTGCGTGGGTGTTCATGTGCTCAAAAGTAAATATAATGAAATGCTTGTGCATAAGGGTTTTTTTTTTTTTTTTTTTTTTTTTTTTTTTTATCCTGGGGATTTGAAATTGGGCTAGAAAATGAATCTCAGGCAAAATACAAAGCAGGATTAAAAGCCACATCTGTAAAGCCATAAGGGAAATCTGAAAGGCCTGAACATAAGTACTGTAAGCTGCTGGCTTCTAACATTTTGCCATGTTATGGAACAAAATCTGTTGTATAACAGGTAAAACTACATCATTAAAATATTATGCTGATGAAATATCAGCAATTAATTCTTAATAACAGAGTAATCATAATAAACAGATGCTTTTAAAATAAAGGCTTTCTATCTGAGGAAGAGGTGTCTAATTTTAAAGGGAGTCATTAATAAAAAATAGGATATAAAGTAACACACTAGGCAATATCCCAAATTGTATTGCTTCTATGGAAAAATGAAACAATCACAAAATTTCCTAGACCATGTCTGCCTAAAGTGGTGCAAAGATCAGAAAAGTTAATACTAAATATCTCCAAGATGGGAAACTTAAAATTTTATATTTTCTTTCTTTTTTTCTTTTCTCTTATAAAAGCTCATGAAGTTTTAACGGTTAAATAAGATGAATGGTTCAGGTTCTGAGGCTCCAGGAAGACAGTGTAACATAAGAAGTTCTAAAGAATGTTTCTGCAATGCTCACAAGATGGGATTTTTTTTTCTCTGGGATTGGATATTTTGAGGTGGATAGGAACAATGCAAGTGGAGAGCCTAGAAAATTGTCATATAAGGACTGATCAGAATAACTCAACCTCTTCTATTATATAGCTTGAGTCTCTGAAGACTCACAGGTAACATACAAAATCATAAATCAACGTTGATCTCTGTGCTATCCCAGATTCCTAAGTAATGCAGACAATGTTTTGCAAATACAAGAGAAATAGATTTGGACATATAAAGAGAAAACTTGGAAAGTAGTGGATATGTTTATGGTCTTGTTGGTGATGACAGATTCACAGGTGTATACTTATTCCCAAATTCACTGCATTGTATATATTAAATATGTACAGTTTTTAAAAATATATCAATCATACCTTAATAAAATGGTTGAAGTAAAGAAGGCTATTTTAGTACCAACTAATGGGCAGTAATCAGAGAAACGCCTTTTCCCAAGATATTATGAAGATAAGGGGAAGACTTCTAGTGGATACAATGGACTTGCATCTGTGAAGAGGACCAGCTGGCCAGAAGCAGGAGGGTGGTGTGGAGGGAATGTTCTCAGTACAGTGTCTACTTCCTTCCATTGCAGTCATAAACAGTTAAACATAGGAAAAGGCTAAGAAAACCATGCAAACAGCCTAGGCTTGTGGCCAGGTCCTTCAGTTCTATGGATCTGGAAGAGCAGTTTAACTCTGAATGGAATGTCCTCTGTAGGGCAAAGAGGAAAAGCTATTGAAAATTAGAGTGGTGGTGGGGCTGTGCCATCTCTGGGGCTGGATTCTTTGCATTCCCATCAGAGCTACTGCCACAAACACAATGCTAGAATCAACATCAATATCAACATATGGAAATATATGCATAGTGGTTATGATGTGGTTTGTTTACATTTATGTCCAGCCAATAGTGGCTCCAGCGTGCCGCAATTAGACTCATTCATAGTTTTCTAATTCAGACCACTATTGATCAGTGATAATACAATTACCAGATGAATGTGTTTCCAGCACTTTCTAGACACCAATTATATTGACTGAGGTCCATTATGTCAATTAATGGGAACACAATAAGTAAAATCAGTGCTATAAAACCCTTGTAGTGGCTTGGGGAGCACCTTAAATAAGGGACCTGTATTTTGCAAAAAGGCTTTGGGCTTTTTATTTTGATACATATGAGTTTTTTCCATTTAAAAAAATAGTGTTACAAAACTGAAATCTTACTGTTCCTCACTAAAAGTATGAACTGTCATCAGCTCAATCAAATTACAAAAGATCCTGCCATTCAGAAGATAATACTGAATTGAATTTGAATGTGTATGAAATGGCATTAAACTCCAGTAGGTTCCCTATGCCTTCCAAAATGAACATTGAATTGAGATTCTGCTCAATTCTGAGGGCAAGGGGCTGTTTTAGCAAGCTAATGCTTTAGCTCTCATCGCAGCTCTGAGTATAATTACTTACAAATAAAGCATGACTTTACCTCAAAAATTGGACTATTTTCATGCAATTTAATTTTTCTTTTCATTTCAGATCATTTTTCTGCCTAATGCATGAGTGATCATCTAATTCACTTGGGTCCAGCTACATCATATAAAAGATAACATGCCACAGTTTGTAATCTTTAACTACAGATACATGTACTTATTTCACTTCTATTCAATCCTATTTTTTCTTTCATACCACATCAGTTAAGCAAAAATCTCATTTTCTCATGTTTTTTGTTCTTTGGTGATATGTAAAGGTCAAGCTGGAATTTCTAATCAGCATTAAATGACCATCATGCCTATGCCAGGTTGATATAATTTCAGTCAAAATGAAAGAAATGTCAGTTTTTAACTTGTTTTTACAGAATTGTATAATACTTAGTGTACTTTTTTAATATACTAAAAAATTGCTTATTTCTCTTTACTTTCTATAAACACCTATAGTTGCTCAGGATCTCCAAATTGGAAAAACATCACTTAAGAGATAAGATGTTAATCTTTCTGTATGTGTTATTCTTATTCAACATACACCAAAGAGTTAGGTCATATTTTTGTAAATGAATTCTTTGAGCAAGAACAAATCAGGTTCTATTAAGAAATGTAATGAAGTCAGATTACCCAAATAGCCTATTAGCTGCTCTCCTTGCTTCCATTATCACCCCTCCAATTAATTCTCTATTTTGCAGCTAGATCCATTTTTATAAACACAAATCTGATCATGCCACACTCCTACTTAAAATTCTCTGTGGCTCCACCTTTCTTTCAGGACAAAATCTAACTCCTTAACTTCTTTTCTAAAATATCTGCTTTCCTTCTCATCTCTCACCAGTAAAAAGAAACCACTGGGGGCTGGGGTTGTGGTTCAGCAGTAGAGTGCTCACTTAGCACCTGCGTGGCCCTGGGTTCGATCCTTAGCACCATGCAAAAATAAATAAAATAAAAGCATTATGTCCAATTACAACTAAAACGTAAATATTGAAAGAAAGAAAGAAAAAGAGGAAGAAAGAAAGAAAGAAAGGAAGGAACCATTGGTAGTTCCTACTACTTTCACTATTATTTATATTAAACACCTTGTAACACCCTCATCCTTGATGGTGTCTCATGATCAGCTCAGCACTATGGTTGGTAACTATGCTCCAGCCTGGGTTCTTGAAAAGGACTGTGCCCTCTTTTGCCTCAGGGATTTTGTGTATGTGGGGCCTTCCTTTACCTTGGCCCTTTGACCCTTGCCTTGCACAGGCACTCTTTTCTGTAACATTCCCTCCTCCTTACTTAACTCACTTATCCTTGATATATCTTCTTGAGAGTTGATTCACCATTTCACAATCTTCCCCCAAGTAGGGCATCATGAGTCACCTATGTGCTCACAGAACCCTCATCTTTTCCTTTGCGGAGCCCTTTCCATCCTTTATTATGACTGCCCCTTCACTTGTCTGAGTCTATGATTTTCACCTACAGGGCTTCCCAAGCACAGATTGTTGGGTATCATCCCCAAGAGTATCTGATTCAGGAGCTCCTGGTGGGGCCTGGGAATGTGCATTTCTCTAAAATTCCCAGGGGTCAATGGCTTAGTGATCTTGCAACAGAAAATAAACTTCTAAGGCAAGACTTTGAGTTATTCAGCCATAACTGGCATCTAGCCTAAGGCCTTATATACAATAGGAAAGACCCAAGTATTTATTGAATTCACAAATTTTGGGGAGTGGTATTAAATGTCACATTACATATAAAGATAATGGTGAAGTAGGCAAAAATTTATGTTTATAGCCCTCCTAGCTCAATATTGACTGACTATATTTCCTGATACACATATATATATATTTAGTTGTACGTAGACACAATATCTTTATTTTTATGTGCTGCTGAGGATCAAACCCAGTGCCTCACACATTCTACACAAGTGGTCTACCACTGAGTTATAACCCCAACCCCTCCTAACATTTTAATATCTACCACTGCCACCATTATATCTTCACATGGTCAAATTTCCAGCACTTGAGGTAATCATGAGACTAATCTAGATTTTTTATGGAATAAATATAATCATCTTGATCACTTTATTCCCCCCTTTACAACTGAAAATTATGTATTTGGGCAAGATTATGATTGTCATAGCCAAGTCTACATGACTTTTTATGAAAATCAAGGAAAAATTAGCAATTTTGGGGGGTGGGAGTGGGTACCAGGCATTGAACTCAGGAGCACTCAACCACTGAGCCACATCCCAGCCCTATTTTGTATTTTATTTAGAGACAGGGTCTCACTGAGTTGCTTAGTGTCTCAATTTTGCTGAGGCTGGCTTTTAACTTTCCAACCTCCTGCCTCAGCCTTCTGTACCACTGGGATTACAGGTACGCAGCACTGTGCTTGGCTAACATTATTTTTTAAAAAAGGAAAAATATGTTTTGTAAAAAGGGTTATTCCAGGAGTAAGAGAAAATATATGGAAACCAAAGAATAGTTTACTGAAATGGTGAAAGAACTATTTGTTCATATTTTCCCCTTGTTTTTCTCAGTAACTGTCCCCAAATTACTTTCTCCTAAAAGGTTTACACTTGTTATTTTTATGTTAATTTTAGAGACTTGAAGTTTTTTTTAATAAGTAGGTTTGTTTAAAAATTGTCTTAATTCCTGCTTTATTTTTTAAATATGAATGTTACAAAAAGTATATAGAAATATATAGTACTAAAACTTAGCTCTTATTTTTTTAGAATTTCAAGGTGTAAGTTTAGAATGGAAAAAAAAAAATCATTTTATTCCTAAAGCTGAGCTTGACAACCATTTTCAAATTTAATATTTCATGAAAACAATTTACAGAAGGGCCTGTTGGATAGTGGAAGAAAACAGGAAAGTCTTTTCATAGTACTCCAGGCTATATTTTAGGATGGTTGGAATGCAAAGCAAAATCATTTGCTGATTTGATTCTTCTCTATTATTCACAATTAACTTTTATTTCCAAAGTATCAGTAATAGATTAAGACAATGTTTCCATTGAATCATACATCAAAATGAATTCCAGGTGATTTATGTTTGAACATAAAAACTATAAAAATTCTAGATAGAAAAATTGGGATAAGATTTTTAAAATAATCTCAAATTAAGGATGGTCATTCTCAATATGACATAAATCCTCTAAGATATAAGATGATACTTTTGACAGTATAAAAATTTTAAAAAGGAAAACCTGCCATAAAGGTAATCTAAAGAAATCACATTTTTAGCAGCTTTCAATACAAAGATCAAGTCTCCTTAATATAATTAACATCCTACTTAACAAAATACTGTAAACCAATTTGAACAAAACTTTGATCAAAAATTGGTTTTTTAGTATATGAAAAATATTTAAACTTATAAATAATAGAAATGTACATTGAAACTCATAAGCAATTATATCTATTCAATTAAGAAAATAATTTTTAAAAATGCTATGGCCTGAATATTAGGATCTGCTAAAATTTACATGTTGGAATCTAATACCCGGTGAGATAGTATAAGAGGTAGAGTCTTTAGGGATGTCTAAGAAAAGAGAATTCTGCCCTCATAAGTGAAATTAGTGTATTTATGGGGGGGTGGTGCAGTGAAGGGAGCTGCCTTGTCTCTCTGCCGAGTGAGGACACAGCAAGAAGGTGCCATCTTGGAAGCAGACAGCAAGCCTTACCAGGTACTTAACATGCTAGAATTGTAATCTGGTTCTTCCCAGTTTCCAGAACTGTGAGAAATAAATCACTTTTTCTTGTTAATTGCCTACTCTAAGGCATTTTAAAAAAATCATTAGTCTAAATGGACTAAAACAACAACTTTGGTAGACAACATATGAAGGAGATGTCAAGAAAAGACACTTTTGTAGAATACTGGAGTGAATGAAAATTTATACCTCTTGGGAGAATAATTTACTACTGTTTATTAAAATCTATGTGACTTTTGTTCCAATCAAATATGCCTCTTACAATTTTATCTAGCAGATATAGTTTAACAAGTTAAAAAATTGTATATATGTTTCTAGCAGTGGTTCTGATAACCTAGCATTACAATGACTTGAATTCCTGTTAATAAATGCAGGCTAAACAAATTGTGAAATATCCAATGGCATATAATGCAAACATAAAAATGGAATATTTTTATGTATTAAGAAACCATACCAATATGAAATGTAATGCATTCTGCTGTCATATATAACAACTTAGAATAAAAAAAAAATGTCAAAGATGTGTTAAGCAACACAAACTTTAGTACAATGTATATAGTATGCTACCATTTGTATTAAAAGTAATGCATGTATCTGTGCATCTGCTTGTATATGTACACAAACTTATTTGTATATACGTCTATAAGACAAGTGTACCTGGGAAGAATATAAAATTGATTCTAAATGCAGTGTCTATGAAAGGATACACAGCAAATTCATAGTATTGTAATCTAATGCAAAATTGGGAGGCCCTAATCTTTAAGTTGTTTTCCTGGAAGAAGAGCAGAGCTAAGATTTTCTTTTATTTGAGGATGATACTTTGGCTTATAGAACTTTGCTGCTGTTACTAGTTACGAAAGAAACCTAAGCCATAAACTAAGCCACCAAAAAGAAGGAAAGGACAGTGAAGTGCATTTCTAGCAGTAGCGATTCTGATAGGGCTTCGGTGCCAAGTTTAATTACAGAATACATTTCAGTGCTTTCAAATACCTGAAAGTTGCTTTGCAAGCAGATGGAAAGTAACAGCATATACATTTCAAAGCCTGATGGGTACAGCAAAGTGTACATTTTTTTTTGTGTGTGTGTGTTAAAATCTCCTTCCTTATAAGGGTAACAGAATTAGTAAAAGAAGCACTGAACCAAATACTGTTTCACAGTGTGTGGTGCTGTAGCATCAACTCCCAGCCCATCTGTGATTGCAGCACAATAACAAGGCAAGTATTGATGCAATTGGGAAAAAAAAAAAAAAAAAAGGACTACCTCTTGAATACCTATGACTAAGGTGATTCAGAAATACTCTCTCATTTAATCTTCACAGAAATCCTATTAAGTAACTGTTACTATACCCTTTTTCCAAAGGAAGAAATTGAGACTTAAAAGAATCAAATAAAATGTCCAAGACTCAGTAGCTTCCTGATTGATAGTTCTTCATCTAGGAAGAACCAATGTTACTATACAATCCATATACATGAATCCAAGTGGGTCTTATTTCAAAGCTTCATCTCTTCCTAGAACATTCCTAATGCCAACCAAAATGAAACAAAATTCTTTGTTGATACAGGGCAGGCAGGACAACCTACTCTTTTCCAGGACTCATGAGAGCTACCTCCAAAATTAAAGAAAAACTTTTGTCTAGCTCCTTCATCCCAGATTGTCACATCTTCCTGTGACAAGTGAGCAAGGCTCCTTGTCCGAAATAATAGGGAGAGAAAGCAAGGCATCTCTCCCTCTTCTGAGAACAATGTAAGACAAAAATGGCGCCGCAATGGTTAATTCTATCTCCCTATTCTTACTGTGTCTCTGTGTGACCACTAGAGGCTCATAAGTTAGCTATTAAGCATAAATCTGACCACACAAATTTACACTGTGGAGTCTGAGCCAGGAACTCTATAGCAAATTCTTTAGTACATGAGTAAAACAGGTTTATAATTAGACATTAGGCTTGTAAGTAATGATTAAACTTGTGGCTCTTGCTGTGCCCCATAGTTCAGACTTTTCTAAGTTATAGTTATAAGGTTTTAAGTTATAGTTATAAGGCTTTCTTATGATTGATAAGGATTCTTTTATCTTAGGTAAGTTTAGGATATTAGTTTAAGATATATTGATATAAGTTTTCCATGGTAGAGACCCCTTAGATATAACACCTGATCAAAGGAAAAATACCTGTTAGCTTAACTTTTAAAAATAGCTATACTTCTTTCTTTCTAGTTCAGAACAAAGTTATTATAGGAAACAATAGTAAGTTGAGTTCAGTCAAGGTTTAGCTATGATGTACTAGGGCAATCAAGGTGTGGGACATTGTGAGTGATCTTAAAGTGCTGTAAAAATAGTTTTAGGCAAAAACATGTTTTTGTTCTTGACATTTAAGATTGACCAATATATGCTTTTTTTACATCTTTAGATAAGTTTAATCAGTAATATGTACTTAAAACAATATCCTGTTTCCCTCAGAATGTATAACTCTGAAATTCTTTAATGTAACCTCAAAAGCTGTAATGCAAAAGACTGTGCTGTCTGGGCTATAAAAACTCGGGTAAAGAAAAGTAAAGTTAGAGTTAAGCCTCCAGACTTGTGTGCTGCGTGGTTTATCTCTCACCTCTTCGCCAACTTCTTTGCCCCCCGTTACAGGAGCTGGACTCCGGCACCAGATCACATACAATCCCTGTTTTCGAAAAGGTTGCTATTTCCAGGTTTTGTTTTGTTTTGTTGGTTGGTTGGTTTTAAAGGAATGTCTTGTTTTGAAGCACTGGCCTGAATCACTAAGTGTAACTAGAGTAAGAGCCAAGGACAAAACCCAGGGAATTCAAACAGTTAAAGGCCGAGAAAAGAAGGGTATTTTGAAAAAAAAAAAAAAAAAATCAAAAGAGAACAGCCAGTGAGATCAAAAGAAAATAAGTAAGGATGGTGAGCGGACACACATAAAAGAGTTTTAGGAAGGATGGAGTGACCAACTGTAACAAACGCTACTGATGAGATGAGTAAGGAAGCTTCAGGTTTAAGGAGAGTATGGGTGATTGGTGACCCCACAAAGATAGCTTTAATAGGGGTAGAAAACTCAAACCCAATCTTTGTTGAGGTGAAAAACAGAACTGCTTATATATTCCAGGTACTACTTGCCACACCATGGTTTTAAATAAAGGTAAAATAATGTTTCATTTAGTTTTTGTTTTTTAAGATTTCCCTTATCTTTCTGGAAACAAAGCTTCAACAGAAACTGTTATACTTTTCCTCACATTCCAGACTAGGATGGCTCTTTTCATGTACTTTAATACTGCATTGTAGTTTCCCCCCTGTTGGCGTCTGACACGGTTTGAATCATTGGTGCAATTATTGTTTTGTGTCTGTCTCTCTGGCTAGACTGTGAGCCCCTTGAGGATGGTGACTGAAGTTGCCTTGTTTATTTCACTTTCCCTTAGTTTGACAGTGTCTGGCATAGAACAAGAACTCAACAAATTTTAATTATTGTATATCTATGAATGAACTAGTAAATCCTTTTACCTATATGGGGTAGAGAACTTAGAACCAATCTTCTTATATATGATTTTGAATGTTTCTTGTTGCCATTTTTACTATTGCCAGAAAGAAAGGAAGGAAGGAAGGAAGGAAGGAAGGAAGGAAGGAAGAAGGAAGAAAGAAGGAAAAAGGAAGAAGGAAGAAGAAGAAAGAAAGAGAGAAGGAAGGAAAGAAAGTATCTCAAAGAGAATTTTACACTAGATGAAATTTTAAAAACAAGAAGCAGGATATACAAATTGCATTTTTAAAAGAATGGTAAGGAAACTAAACACCTCTATGGAGAGTCATGTAGCATATTTGAGGCAAACAAACACAGGAAGGAAATAGAAAAAGATCAATTTATTTATTTGTGAAATTTTATTATTCTTCAACTTGCTCTGGAAACAGCATGGGGAAATTGGATTACTGGATATTGCAGTCTACTCTGCCTTTAAAATCACCAGCTAGAGAATACGTATACACACCACTTATGGGTGATAGCTAAAATACATATACGTTCTAAAAGCTAGTAGAATTGATAATTTGTTGTACTTTTGTTCTATGTCTTTTTTCTGACATTGTTGTGAAGAATTAGGATCATTAGAACAAAACTGCTAATAAAGACTCTTGGGCTATGTAAGACTCTTCTAATAAAAGTGACTGTCCGATCAAAACATTAAATCCAATTTTATTAATGTGGCACTATTTTATTCAAATGATTTTGTTGTTGCTGATGATGATTAAAAACAATTAATTATAGCCAAGAATATTCTTAGGAGAGTATATCCTGCCTCTAAAATTTTATGTATTTATATGTTCTTATAAACAAAATCAAATCAATGAATATAACAACAATATCAGTATTTCCTAGAAGGTTGCAAATAGTGATTTTTAAAATACATATCAAATGTAACCATATAGGGATTCTTTTAGATGGTTCAGAGTTCCTGACTTCTTTTAAAATTTCACATTAGCCTTTCAACCCAAGGTCTGTATTTCACTGAGATCACTGAGTAAGTTGTATTTTAACTTGAATTCTATCTTCTTTATACTTCTCTCTTCTGATTATTTATACTTCTAAATGGATTTGTAACTTACTAGGTACATTCATACATATCTCTTTCTGACTTTAGGACCCACTGATTCTGAAGTAGATAGGAAATGTTTTATGATTATTTTAGAGATAGAAAACCATGGCTGAGTGATTTCTTTGCTCATTTTTTCAAATTAGTAACAGAGCCACAAATTGAAACATCTTGTGGTTTTGATTTACACATAAATGAAAATCACTAGTACTATAACCACTATGTATAAAATATCCATTATGTGTGAATATTGCATATGAAGAATTCATTGGTGAGCCAGAGAGGCAAAATTCCTGGTATGGTATGGTTCACAGTTTGGTCTGCCATATTGTCTACTCTGGATCCTAACTTCTGTATTTTTGATCAAGGATTCAATAATATCAATGATAACAACTACCTCTTTTGTAATTTGGAAGCAAATTAAGAATTGTGTTACTTTTGTGAAGCTGGAAAAGAGGAGCATAAGCCTTAGAAAACAATGAAGATTGCTAGAACAAAATGATCCTCAAGAAGATTTTTTAAATACTATAGCTCTTGCACAACTGAACTTTCAGTAGAAGTTTCTATATTTCTTTCTTGTGGTTACTTAAAAGAAAATAAAAGGAAAAGAAATTAAGAAATCACAGTAGTGACAAAGTTCTATTTAATATAATACTTGCGTAATGTTGAATATCACTTGAAGAACTTACTAAAAATACAATTTCCTGGGACTCTTTATTGGACATCCTATTTTATTGGGTATGAAATATCCAAGAATTTGTGTTTCAATAAGCTCTCTGGTTGATTCTTAGTAAAAGAGAAGTTTGGGAAGAACTTACCTATAGTCAAACAGATGAAACTGTATATTTCTATTTCCTATACTTTCTGAACTTTTCATGAATTCAAAATATTTTAATTTAGTAAAATGTCCTGCCTGAATTAACAGCTATATTTTAAAACTAACAGAATTGAAACCCACTTACTTCCCAAGTAACTGCACAAGCTACAGTGTAACAGAATAGATTCTAAATGAGATGACTCAATATATAACATTTGAGGACACACTGTATGTTCCAAACACAAAGAAGCATGCCATGGATTATTTCACTTTTGCCTGACATAATTTGTGATAAAAATGAAGGTTTTTAAAGTGAGAACAGAGTAAAACAAGAATCACTTGATGCTAAAGTAACTATTTCTTAAACCTGTTAGAGTGGTTTTGTGACTACAACTTTGCACAACTTTAGTGGTTCCCATGGATATTATGTGCATGTACATTTGAGAAAGGAAAGAGTCATCACATCTAACCCAGTTCTATACTTGTCGGATATTGAATTCATACTAATTAAAAATTTTTATGAAGTCTAGGTACTTGATTCCAAACGTAGCAACAAATTAAGCATATTTGGTTCCAGAAATTGACTTAAAAAAATTTGAAGTGAGATGTTGGAACCTCAAATACAGAGATTTAGAACATGTGAGTTCTCCTTATGTCTATCAATTCATTCATCATTCATCAATTCTGTCATCTGTCTACCTACCTACCTACCAACCAACCTATCTACCTATGGTTTCACCAACATTCTGCAATTCCACCTCCTCCTGATCTAACACAGGACCACATTACCTTCCTTGGTATTTGCCTATTTCTCTGCTCATAAAATGTTTATTAAGTTTTGCATGTTTATGTAAAATTTACATAAATACTACTGTGCTGCTTGTGACAATCTGTTTCATCCTTATTTTTTCCATTCAACATGATGTTTTACTTTGTATCCACGTTACTATGTAAATGCATGACCCATTTTTCTACTTGTGTCACAATATTTTATAGCATGACTATTACTTATCTAGTCTCCTGTATAGGACCTTCAGGTGGTTTCACACTCCTCAGTTTCACTAACAGTGCTATATTGAAGATATCAGTAAATAGTATCTTATGAAACTGTGAGAAATTCTCTAAGAATTGCTCCTGGATGCATGCCACTAAAAGAGCATGAGGGCTCTGATCTCCATATCCCCATGAAAATTAGCATTATCCAGTTTACTAATTTTTGCCAACTCGATGGATATAAAATAATAGCTTAAGGATGTTTTATGTATATTTATTTAATAACAAGTTTGAGGAACTTCTCATAATATTGTCATCATTTTTTGAGTAACCTCTTTTGATTATTGCCTTTCGTATCATATCCTTATTTTTCAAATAAAATCTCTGTGCTTCTCTGGTTGATACTGGAGTTTCCTAGTCTCTTGTCAGCTTTTGACATGGCAAAGATTTATCACCATGTGTCATCTTCCTTTACTTTAGTCACATTTTATATTTATAAGAATTTTTCAATTTTTATTTACTCAAATATATCAGCTTTTCTATTTAAAATTTATATTGTGAGATTTTTAAGAAAAATTTTTCCTATCCCACATCAGAAAGCTAATATTTTATACTATCATTATAATTAATACTCACACTTGGCTCTTTATTTCACACTGTATGTGGTGTTAGTAAGAATTCAGTCAGTTTTTTTTCTTTTCAATATGGTGAGACAATTTTCCTAACATTATATACTGAACATTTTCCTAACATTATATACTGAATTATATACAACATTATATACTGAACAGTCTGTTCTTTTCTCTAGTAAAATGTATGATGCAATTTCTGGTGTAAAGAAATCCTATTCTCTTATAGTTGTTAAGTGAGGTTGCTTCTTCTGTGAAAAAAAAAAAACAGCTTGGTTTTGTACATTTTGTAGATTTCTTAAAAGAATGCATTTAAATTTTATCTGTTAAATATTAATGACAGCTATGTTTTTTTGTAAAAATAATCTTACCCAAATTCTATTGCTCTATTCCTACTTTGTTGAATTTTAAGATAATATATGGAAATTATAGCATGTAGTGAGCATTCTTTAAAGTTAGATACTTTATTTTTATTATCATGTACCAATCAATTATACATATTCAGGGGGTTCACTGAGATATTTCCATACATTAAAATACAGTATGCACTGATCAAAGGCAACCTCCCTTTCTGAAAGCCCCCACATCCTTTCCAATCTCTAATAGCCTATTCTACTTTCAGTTAGACTTGTTTTAGTTTCCATTTATGAGGGAAAATTTGTGATGTTTCTCTTTTGGAGTCTGGATTATTTCACTTAACACAGTGTTCTCAATTTCCAGCCATTTTGCTGCTAATGACAGGATTTCATTTTTGGAGGCTGAATAATATTCTATTATATTATATGTGCATATATACACATTTTCTTAATCCACCCATGCATTGATAGGCACTTTGGCTGACTCCATATTTTTGCAGTTGTAAACACTGCCATAATAAACATGGACATGTACGTATCTCTTTAGTATGTTTATTTATTTGGGTTTGGACATAAACCTAGAAGTGGGATAGCTGGATTATATGGTACATTTATTTTTAGATGAAAACCAAAGCTACAATGAAATACCATCTCACCCTAGTTAGAATGCCTGATACTACATATAAAAAAGTAAAATAAAATAAAATAACGAATGCTGTCCAGAAATGTGGGGAAACAGGAACTCATATATTTGTGAGAATGTAAATTAGTATAGCCATTACAGAGAAAAGTATGGAGGGGGCTCTTCAGTCAAATTTTTGTTTTTGTTTCCTTTACTTTTGTAGTCCTATCCAGAATATCATTACCTATGCCAATGTCTTGAGGTGTGACCCTGGGTTTTGTCTGAGTAGTTCCAGAGTTTCAAGTGTAGGTCTTTGACCATACAATTGAGTTGATTTTTATGCAAGGTCAAAGATAGGCGTCAAATTTCATTTGTTTGCATATGGATACCTAGTTTTGCCACCACCATTTGATTGAAGAGGCTGTTCTTTCTCCAAATTCTGGGGTATTTCTATTGAATAAATTAGCTGTAGATGTATAGGTGTATTTCTGGAATCTCTATCCTGTTTCATAGGTGTCTGTGTCTGTTTTCATGCCAGTATCCTGCTTTGGTTACTGTGGCTCTGTAATATGTATGTAAAGCAGGCATCATGATACCTAAAATTTTGTTGTTTTTCTCAAGATTATTTTGGCTATTTAGGGTGTTTATTGCTTTCCTATGAATTTTAGGATTTTTTTTCTTAGTTCTGTGAAGAATGTCATCAGTCTTTTAATGGGGATTGCACTGAATCTGTAGATTGCTTTGAGTAGTGTGGGTGTTTTAACAATATTGATTCTTCCTATCCACAAACATGGAAAGCCTTTCCATTTGTATATGTATGTCTTCAGTACCTTTCATGTGTTTTGTCATTGTCATTAGAGAAGTCTTTCATTTCCTTGCTTAAGTTTATTCCTTCCTTAAGTTTATTCCTTCATATTTTATCTTTTCAATACCAACTATGAATGGCATTGTTTTCATGATTTTTTTCAATAAATTCTTTATTAGTGTAAAAGCTACTGATTTGTATATGTTGATTTTGTATCCTAAATTAATTAATTAATCAAATCTTAGTCTTTTTGTGTAGTATTTACATTTTTCTCTATACAGAATCATGGTATTGGCAATGATAGTTTGATAACCTTCCTTTCTTTTGTATGCCTTTCATTTATTTCTTTTGCCAACTGCTATGGCTAAAACGTCTACATCTATACTAAATAAGAGCAGTGAGAATGGATACCCTGGTCTTCTTTTTAATCATAGAGGAAATACTTGAGCTCTCTGAACTCTGTGATGTTGGCTGTAGATTTGTCCTTTTATAGTCTTTTCTATATGCAGTTACATTTCTTCATCACCTATTTATTTGGTCATAAAGGGATGTTGAATATTATCAAATGCATTATATGCATCTATTTAGATAGTCAAAAGATTTTTATCCTTCAGTTTATTGATGTGATCCGTTACATTTATTGATTTGTATATGTTGAATTATCATTGCATCCCTGGGACAAACCAACCTGATTGTAATGAGTAATCATGTTGATGTTCATTGAATTTGATAGTATTTCCTTGGGATTTCTTTTTTTAAATTTATGTTCATCAGGGATATTGGTCTATACTGTATGTGTGTGTCTGTCCAGTTTGGATAACAAGGTAATGCTGGTCATGTATCTTGAGTTTGGAAGAGTTCATTTCCTTTCAATTCTTTGTAGTAGTTTGAGAAGAATTGTTAGTTCTTTCAAATTTTTGTAGAATTCAGTAGTGATGCAATTCAGTCCTGTGTTTACATTTGTTGGTAGATCTTTTATTACTGATTCAGTCTTATTACTTGTTTGTATAGTCAGGTTTTTATATTCTCAAGGTTCAATTTGGTAGGTAATATGTGTCCACAAATTTGTCCACATCTTTTAGAGTTTTAAATTTTTAGCATATGGTTTTTTTGAAAATATTCCCTAATGATCCTTTGTATTTCTGTGGTGTCAGTTGCATTATATACTTTTTCATCTATGATTTTATTTATTTGAGTCTTTTCTTTTTCTTCATTAATATACATAAAGATTTTCTGGTTATTGCTTAACTTTTCAAAATACCAACTCTTTGTTTTATTGATTTTTTTGAGGGGGAGGTGCATACCAGGGATTGAATTCAGGGGCACACAACCACAGAGCCACATCCCCAGCCCTATTTTGTATTTTATTTAGAGAAAGGGTCTCACTGGGTTGCTTAGGGCCTCACTAAGTTTCTCAGGCTGACTTTGAACTTGCAATCCTCCTGCCTCAGCCTCCTGAGCTTCTGGCACAGGCATGTGCCACTGCATGTGGCATGTTTTACTGATATTGTGTATTGCTGTTTTAGTCTCCATTTCATTTGTTTCTGCTCTAAAATTTGTCATTTCTTTCCATCTATTAATTTTAGGTTTAGTTTGTTTCTGCTTTTCTAAGTCCTCATGATACATTGGTAAGTTGTTTATTTGAAATCTTTCTACTTTTCCTTTTTGATGTGGGTATTCATTGCTGTAAACTTCCCTCTACTTACATTATATCCCATATATTTTGGTATGTTGTTTCCATAGTCACATGTTTTGACAACTTTTAAAAATTTATCCTTTGATTTCTCAATAATCCATTATCTTATCAAAAGTATTGTTCAGTCTTCCTAATTTTTTGTTGTTGTTGCCAACCTCTAGTTTTAAACCCTTGTGATCAGAAAAGGTAAAGGTATGATTTTAATTTTTTAAATTTGTTCAGACTTTTCTTGTGACTTTATATATAATCTATCCTAGAAAATGCTACATGTGCTGATAAGAACAATGTTTATTCTGTAGTTATTGGATGAAATGTTCTATAAATATCTATTAGGTTCAGTTAACCCATAGTGTAACTCAGTTCTGATGTCAATTGTTGAGGTTTTTGTCTGGATGATATTGATGAAAATGGAAAGTTGCAGTCTCCAATTATTTCTCTCTTTAAGTCAAATATTGTTTGTTTTATAGAATTGGATGTGCTGACATTAGGTGTTTATAAATTTACAATAGTTGTATTTTATTACTTAATTGATCCCTTGATATATATAGTGACCTACTTTGTCTCTTCTTATAGTTTTTGTTTTAATTACTCTTTTGCTAGATGTAAGGATAGCCACTCCTGTTCCCTTTAGGTTTCCATTTTTCCATTTGCTTGGAATATCATTTTCCATCCTTTCACTTTCAGTTTATACATCATTACAGATGAAGTGAGCTTCTTATAGGCAGCAAATTAAATATTGTTTCTTTATCCATTCACTCTGTATCTTTTAACTGGAGAACTTAGTTCATTTACATTCAAGGCTATTATTGATTGGTAAGAACCTATCCCTTCCATTTTATTGATTTTCTTCTAGTTATGTTCAATATTCTTTGATCTTTTCTTCTTCCCTATCACGTTCTTTCATGTGATGAATGGTAGTTATCTTTCTTTCACTTCTGAATATAGGACTCCCTTATGCATGTTTTCTAAGTCTGCCTACTGGTTACATATTGCTTCAGTTTTTGCTTCTCTGGGAAGGATTTTGTTTTTCCTCATTTATAAAGTATAGTTTTGCTGGATATAATATTCTTGGTTAGTAATTATTTTCTTTCAGGGCATGGATTGAGTCATTGCATTCCCTTCTTGTTTATAGGTTTACTTATAAGGAATCTTTATATTAGTCTAATGAGGATACCCTTGAATGTGACTTGACACTTTTATTTTGCAGCTTTTAGAATTATGTGTCTTGTTCTTTGGACAGTTTGACTATAATATGACATGGTGAAAATCTTTTCTGCATATCTATTTGGAGTCACATAGACTTCTGTACATGGATGGCCACCTGTTTCCCAAGATTGGTGGGATTTTCTGATATTTTATTGAATAGGTTTTCCAAGCCTTTACCTTCCTTCCTTTTCACCTTTAGGTATTATGTGGATATTTTGTTCATTTAATGGTGTTTCAGTGGCCTTGAATGCCCTCATTCTTTCTTTATTTTTTTTTTGTGTTTGACTGGGACATTTCAAAAGGTTTGCATTCAAGTTCAGATATTCTTTATTCTGTTGATTGAGTATGTTTTTTATGCTTTAAACTGTATTTTTTATTGGCTTATTGAGCTGTTCCTTTCTAAAGTTTCTGTTTCTTTCTTTTTCAGATTCTTTTTTTTGGCTGAATTTCTCATTCATAGTTCATATTGTATCCTAGTTCCATTTAACTGTTTATCTATATTTTCTTAGGTCTTATTGATATTTTTAAGAAACCATTCTTTTAAATTCTTTATCAGACATTATATCCACAATATAATGGAGAGGTCTTATTGTTCTTTTAGAGACATCATATTACCTTGTATTTCATATTTCTTGTGCTCCTACATTGAGATTTGTACATATGGTAGATTAGTAGTCTTTACCAATTTTATAGGGTAGCTTTCTTAATGGCTTTTTTTTCCCCAGAAGATATGTCCTGGGGTTCTGGTTTGTTATGCAATGTTGACTTCATTTCTAGCTGGGTGCAATAATGAAGACTCCTTGTAGCTTTTTGTGGTGTGAAAATGAATTTGAGCATAGTGTGTACTACTATAATATAACTGGAGAGACCCAGTGTCTCTGCAAGCTGTGGAAGAATGGGGACACTCTAGCAGTTCAGGCAAGCATAGCACAGACAGTAGTGGGTGTATGGTACCCACAGTGTGGCTAGTCCTACATTGTGAGTGGTGCTCTCTATTGGTTGATAGGGTTTTTCATAGGCATTGTTGACACTAGTTCTCCTACTAGCAAGAGTTTCTGGCATTGACAGCCCCAGCAGTGGTGAGGGGCCTTAAGTACTTTCCCTATGATCAGTCAGTGGTGCAGGCCCAGACTCTGCACAGGAAGAGGTGGTGAAAGAATCACAGCACCCCTTCTGTGGTACTCAGACCAGTCCTGTTAGAGCTGTATGGTCTAACAAGTTATGGGGCAGGCCAGTGGCAGGAACTATGTAAGTGGGGTAGTAATGGGATCTCTAGTGGTTCTCTCTGTCTCTTTGGTGACAATACATGCTCACAGCAGTACTATGGCTTGAGCTGGGCCAAGTGTCTCTCAGACCCCCTTTGGCTATGTGCCCTGGGTTTGGGGTGACAGCTAGAGCCAAGGCTTACCCTGGCATTTCTTTGACTACGGTGTATGCCCAAGAGTGATAGTTTATTTTTAGTCATAAAGAAGAATCAAATTTTATTTTATATTCTTTCTACATTTTGGGAAAAAAAAAATACCATGTTTCTTCCATAGTTGACTATTATGGTGAATTATATTGAAAAATGTTTTTCTAATGCCGAACCATCCTTGCACTCATGGGTTAAAATTATTTGACCAGAGTATATTCTTAAGAATATTATTTTATTTTACTTAAATATTTTATCAACATTCATTAACAAAATTATTTTATAAAATTATTTTCATGTATTGTCATTGCTAGTTTTAGAACAAAAATTGCACTGATTTCACTTGCACAATGTGTTCACTATGTAATTTATTCTTTTAGAATTTATTAAGGTTTCATTTGTGGCTTGATTTATTGACTTAATTGGTAAGAAAAATTAATAATATGTCCTAGTGGAAACAATTTGTGGGATTTGAATTTTCATATTTCTTTTTTTTTTTCCCACAACATATACAATATGGCAATACCCAATAATTTGGGGCAATTTCTTTTTGCAAAATTTTACATTTAGGAATAAATTTCCAATTTCTAACCTTTTTCCCAATACATTTTATAAGGATCTAATTATAAAATCAAATTAACTCTAAAATGTGTTTACAATTACTCAGATCTAGTTCCTAAACAATAATAACATGAAATTATGGAAATGTGCCTACCTTTCAGGAAGAACATCATTCTCTAACTAATCTAATGACTACACAAGAAGTAAATTTCTGGGGAAAATGTCTAGGGAAAGTAGGAGACCCTTTGTAGCCAGATTTTAAATGATTACTATTCAACCTTTTGTGTTAAGAATTACATTGGCACATTTTTTTCTGTTAATAAATTTCATGAGTATGTTTTGCTTAACTTTCCTTTTATTACCAAAGTGGTTAGACCTTGACTAGAACAACAAAAGCAACAAAAACTAAAATGTAAAAATAAAAGATCAACAGGTAAAGCCATGCTTTTGGTTCAAGTAACTACAGGGGACAGGACAGTGGTAGAGCAAGTATATAGCATGCATGAGGCCCAAGACAAGAAAATTAAAAAAACTAAAACCTACAAACCAAACATAGATTTTCTAAAATTTTGCACGTTTAAATTTATGTAAATTGTCAGTTTAAAGTATTCTGAGTATTTCTTTTTTTCAAGGAATTTTCATGAAATACACAAAATTTTACATAGTGGTATACATATCACATGATGAATAATACAAAGAAATGTTTTTGTGGAGAAGTTCCACTAAGTAAGCATTTATTGATTTCTGCTTCTTCTCTCGGAGGCACAGTGTTTTAGCCATGAATTCAATAAAAAGACACATGGAGTTCTGTCCTCACTAAAATGAATGTTTACTGTGAAAATCAGATAGTAAAAAGAGCCTCTTACTACATGTGTAAAAGTAGAGGCTGCTCTTATTCATGTGGTGTAGAATGGCTCAAAATCAAGTACACATTCTTCCAGTAGAGAGGGAAAAGCAGAGGAAAAGAGGACATTCTCCTGTCCTTAGAGAAAAGACTAGAGGTTACGCTCATCACTTCTCCACACAGATATCTATTACACCCTTATTCATGAAAAATTACAACTGATGTCAAAATTGAGATTTGTTTATGCTACAGGCAGTTATAATAAATATTGTGCTTTGATATATCAGATAAGAAATAAAAAAGCAGCTGGTCATGGTGGAACATGCTTGTAATCCCAGTGGCTCAGGAGGCTGAAGCAGGAGGAGCACAAGTTCAAAGCCAGCCTCAGCAACTTAGTGAGATGCTCTCTCAAAATAAAAAGTATTGGGGATGTGGCTCAGTGGTTAAGCACCCCTGGGTTCAATCCTTGGTATAAAATAAAGAAATAAATAAGCAAAAATACTTTAAAATCAATAAACTGTATATATATATATATATATATATATAAACTGTATATATATATGTATATATATATATATAAACTATATATATACAGTTTATTGATTTTAAAGTTTTATTTATTTATAAAAATAAATAAATTTTGCTTATTTATTTCTTTATTTTATAAATAAAAACTGTATATATATATACATATATGTATATATATATATATATATATATATATATATATATCTCACAAATAGCTGTCACACTCAAAAAGTTATACTGAACTTTAAAAACTATAAAGGAATCCATACAAATAATGACATCTGAACTTTCTGGTTCTGGAATTAATATGCACCACCACACCACTGTGCCACTATACTGCCTAGTTCTATTGGCAGTATATCACAGTTTGATGATGATAAAAACTATATCACAAATGGATAATAGACATGTATAATAAATGTACACAAAGATGAATCACAAAGCTAAAATCAAACTCATAGTAGAGATTGCTTCTGAGATAAGAGGTGAGGGAGGGAAACAGAGACGAAAGACTAAGTCTATCTATATAATTGTTCACACACACACACACAGTGTAATAGAGTAATAAATTTGTTCCTATTGATTTTACATTTGTCTCTCTCTCTGTTAGGTAACACATTTTCCTCTGTATTCTTATATTCATGCTACCTGTAACAAAATAGTCATTTAGGGAAGTGAGCCTCAAAAGAAATTATCACCAGAATGTCAAGCACACTAGATTATTTTTTTTATTTTTAGCCAAATATTTCAATCATATTAAAAATCAGAGGAAGAAAAAATTGTTCCTAGATGTGCTTTAAAATTAAAAGTATAGATAAGTTTTAGTAAAAATATACCTTAGAATAATTTCTGTATGCATTCAAAGAACCACATAGATTTAACAAAACATTTACAGTTAATAGAACAACATTTTTAGGCAAAAAGAGTGTATTGGTTTCTGATGTCTTCCTCTGGATTAGCTGGACATGAACAGGTTTCCAGGACAGGATGGGGTGAGTGGGGAAAGCAGAGATCAGTTAACAACCCTTTTCTTTGGTCTACAGAATAAGTTCTTTCAGGGCTGGGGCCTGTGGCTCAGTGGTAGCACACTTGCCTGGCATGTGTGAAGTACTGGGTTGATTCTCAGCACCACATATAAATAAATAAAATAAAGATCTATCAACAACTAAAAATAAAAAATAAAAGAATAAGTTCTTTCATCACCTGATTTCCACGAAGCTGAGTTGTTGCTGTGACATTAGCTTAGGACCATTGTTTTAGATGTGTATTTAAAAAGAATGTTCTATATCCTTTGCATTCCACAGTAAAGGGTCTCCTTACATAGATTTTTAGTAAAATAGATGAGTTCCACTTGGTGATAATCATTGTTTATTTTATCCAACTAATTTCTTTTGCTCTTGTTTGATGTTCTTAAAGCACCTTCAAATTACAGGTTTTCTTTTTATATAAATGTTCTTCTGGGAGAGGATAAGATGAAACATTTTCAATTCTGTTTGAAATGTTTATTACTCTTAGTTTTTAAAGCATTTATTATTTGTTCCTTGGGATCCTCAGAATCTACACCAGTGCCTGGCATAAAATAGTGTTGAACGTATGTTGGCTGATTGAATACTAAACTAGCTTATATCCTGGTCTCTCACATCATTCTGTGCAGAAGACTAATCACCTCTGTTCATGTTGACACACTGAGTTCTCAGTTATGCTAAACTGAAGGACAAACACAGAGCCACACAGTGCTCAGCCAAAGTGTGATCCATCTATCAAGAATGCAATCAGTCTGTGGAGACCACATTGATACCTTATTCTTCTAACTGCAACTATTTCAACTTTTTCTATTAAGTGTGTTTCATGTTTTTATTGCAAGCATTTTACTTTTTCATGGTTCTTCAAAATCCCTTGGGAGAGAGAAAGTAGGTTTCTACATTTAAATAATCATAATTGTACTGTATCTAACATCCCTGAAATTCTTAATATTTGGTTACAGGCTGTGTATCTTCTAAAGAGAACACAGATCAAGAGAAATAGCATGAATATAGAATATATGTATCGATGAAGAAACTGAGCCATGGAAAGATTAAACAGCTAGTCTAAGGCCTCAAAACTAAGCAATAGTGCTGAAATTTGAACTCAGGGGTTTTGATATTAGAGATCATGTTCTTGATCACAGATTTTAAAGTGGAGTCACTATCACAGACTATAAATAATTAAGTAAGGTAATACTGCTTTTCCTTTTTTTTTTTTTTTTTTTAGATAATTTATCAACCCACCACTGTGCACAGGGATACAAAGAGGGAACTCTCCATCTAGTGAAAAAGATAGGTGACATGAATATCACATATGTGCCTAATTCAGCATCTATATACATGAATAGTGACCTGCCATAGTGTTATGAGAACAGAAAACAGAAACACCTCATCTAGCTAGGAGAGGTTGCAAAGATCAGATGAGTTGGAGTTAGCTATGAGAAGGGTCATATGGGAAAGTGAGATACTTTCTAGGCAGGTAAATATAATGTAGGCAAAGACATTATAGAGTGTGGAGTGCTGAAGCAAAGAATGTTAGGTGGAGATGATGTAAAAGTAAGGAAAAATGTCAGGGCTGAGACATTGCAGATCACTTTGATAATGGCAGAGTTGGACTTAATCTCATAACCAGTCAAGTGTTTTAAATAGGAGTCACATAATGACGTATTTTAAATACTTTGGGTGGCAGGTTAGAAATGTATTTGAAGGGTCTATTCATTAAAATAAGCCAGTTTGTGCCATGGTAACAAATAAATCTCTAAATATCAGTGACTTGATGAAATACAGGATTATGTTTTAAACATCTAAAATCTGCAGCTGGCTATGCAACCCTTCTCCATCTGGTAGCTAATCCTTCTGGAATATGTTTCCTTCTGTGTTACTACAGCAGAAAAGAGAGTCAGAGGATACTGCAGGATAGTTTAACAGGTTGGGACTAGAAATGGCTTTTATCAATTCTTCTCGCTTCTCACTGCCCAGGACCCTGCGACACGTCCCAGGGTCACCACTGCAGGAGACATTAGGCAAGCATGAAGCACCCCCCACAGAAAAGGGCACTTCTTTCAGTATTGTTTATAAAGGGCACAGACACCAATAAATACTTATACATTGTTGGAACAAGTCATTATTTATTCATTTTTCAATCTTTCAACAAATAGTTTTTTTTGAGCATCTACGAAGCACTGTCATAAACATGGTCATGAGTACCAGGGGTGAAGTACTGTACACCAAAATTCCCTATGGGAAAATTCTTCATTAGCTTCTTAGTCACTGGTGATAAGTCCAAAATGGAAAGATTTAGAGTAAGCAGGTAGAGAGCATAGCATAAGCCACATCACATGGGGAATTGTGGGCCATCATAAAAAGTTTAAATCTGATGTAAGTGAAAGGCACTTAGAGCATTCTATGAAGAATGACATGATTTATTGTTTAAAGCATTACTCTAGCTTCTCTATTGAGAACATATGAAAGGTGGTAGGGTAAAAGGACTGAACTCTCTTCGAAGGTTACGTAGTGATCAAGTGAGCAAAGCTGGTGGCTTGGAGAAGGGTGAAGCATGTAGCTGGTAAACATGCTCAGGCTCTGAATACATCTTGGTCAGATGTATGGTATGAGACAGAGATTTTGAGCTCCCAGGAGAATGGTGAAGAAGTCAACTGAGGGGAGATGATTTTGATCATTTGAATTATACCTAGATGGCTTTAGAAGGGCTCTGGGGAGTATGAGTCTCTTAAATTATTCAGATCCAATGGGTACTTCCTCTAGAATTTTGAATGATAACAATGTTTGTGGAAAAATCTTTTCCTCAAATGTAAAGCTTAGTTCCTAACATTCTCTATGTTGAAAGATTTCATATAAAATCCACAGAACAATCTACCAAAAACTATCCATAAAATTATGTAAACATCTTTTTGAAGGTCAATTTAAAAAATATTAAGCTATTTTAATTTATTTTTATATGATGCTGTTTATTTCTTTTAAAGGGCATGTTTGCTTTATAGGAAGTGTCCTTAAGAATTCCTTACAGAGAGAAACTGCTTTGGTAGTTTATTATTATAATTATTTATATATTAGAAAGACACTACTTTAGGTATACAAGTTGATTTAGGCAGTTTGATTTATCCACTCTGTGTGAAGTAATTGATAAGGAAGAGGTGACAAAGATTCTTTCTTTGACCAAACTTTGGCTAGACTTTTATGAGCTTTTTTTCAAATAGGCCTCAAGTTTGGGGCTTCCATGTAGTTTCTTCATTGTCAAATTTTAACAATAATTCTGCTAAATCTGGTTAGCCAGAATACCCTATCCTTGATATTTTGATTACCCTCTAATATCTGATCAAATTTCCTTTCTCTATGGCCCCATAGGTGATATCTGATCACATTGGTCTGCCTTCACCAAAAATTGTCAAATCCCTTTACCCCTGAGTTACCTCTTAGTTATTTCCATCCAGGGATCTAAGCTCCTCCTAATACCCACTGCCTCAGTTCTTGTTTGAATTTAGATATAATAAGGACAGTGGTGTTAAAAATATAGAATAGTTGAAAAAGCTTTCATGCACAGTGGTGCATGCCTGTAATCCCAGAGATTCAGGATGCTGAGGAAGGAGGATCACAGTTCAAGGCCAGCCTCAGCAATTTAAGAAGATTCCCAGCAATTCAGTGAGACCCTGTCTCAAATAAAAAATAAAAAGGGCTGGGGATGTAGCTCAGTGGTAAAGCCTCCCTGGATTCAATGCTTAGTACCCCAAAATATAATAATAATAATAATAATAATAATAATAATAATAATAATAATAATAATTTATAAAGTCTAGTGAAAGTAAGACAGAGTACAGAAAATATAAACTACTAAGAAGCAAGCCACGGGGCAAGTAAAAGTGAGAGCCAATCTAATCTGTCAGAATCAAAGAGAATCAAGTTTCTAAACTAGAGAAAATTTAGCACAGTTGGTAACAAATTCTGAACAAGTATGTGGTTATATATTGTTTTGTTTTTATAATGCCAGACTCTAACTTTAATGTTTTTCTCTTATTAGGCAAAGGAATCAGTGATCCCAGAATGTTCCAATATTATATGAGATCTAGCTTGAACTTCAGCTTGGAGTAGTCCCTCTTGCTTTTATCTACCCTTTGCTTTCTAGAATTTGTCTCACTTAAGTAACCAGAAAATTTCATGGGTAATCCCATGGTTTTCAATATATTGATAAACAACTGTATTCTTCAGAAAAGAAAGTAGGCATTAAATAAATTATGAAAAGCCAAACCCAAATGCCAGTTTTATAGAAATAATACCAATATATTTTAAAACTTCCAGTGCAAAAAATTAAAAAAAAATCCTTATAGAGGGAGAAGTAATATATGAAATCCACATAATTTACAAAGAAGTACCCAGAATATATTTTAGAATTTTCTACAAGTTAATGGGTGAAAGACAAGTAAGTCAAAAGAAAAAACATAGCAAAATATTAACAGGCCGTTCACAGAAGGTAAAATTCAAGTTCGCTGAGCATGTGTGAAAGGATATTCAAACTCATGAGTATTACAACAATATTCATCTCTGAAAATTGAGGGCACAGATAGAATGTGGAAGAGGTACAAAGTGAAATGCTACTTTTCATCTAATGTTCGGTGTCTTTAAGTAATCAAGAGAATAGAAAACATTTCTAAGTGTTTACATTTGGTAATGTAATGTTCACATTTGGTAATGGTAATTACATGTGTGCTTGATTTACCTTCTACTTTCTTTTGTATTTTTGATATGTTTCTTAATAACAATTTAACATTATAGTTATTTTACTATCTTATTCTTTAAAGCTTTTTCTACCTATAACTTTTATGAGATCAAATGATAAAGGAGGCAGTATAAGTTAGGGTAAGAGCATAGGAACAGGTTTTGACATCCTAATATCCCAAATCTACCACTTATCCACTATGTGACCTTGAGAAATTCACTCGATTCTTCTAAAACTGCTTCCTTACCTGAAAAACCTGAACAATATCATTTGCCTTCACTATATAATTATTGTGAGGAGTGAATTAGTTCATGTAAACAAAATGATGTTTATGAAGAAATGGTACAGAAAATTTTAACCCTTCAGTTAATGTGAAATTAGATGAGCATACTTTCCCATCTACTATCAATCTAAATTTATTAAAACAGACATTAGAAACAGAAAAGTGGAGAACATAAAAGACACACATCTATCCTTACCGGATCTATTAGCTGGGAATAGAGTTCATGGCAATTGTCGAAAATATATTTGTATGTAGAATCCAGGCATGCCCTGACACAGTCCTTCACTACTGTGCTGGCCTTTGGAGGGCTCTGTAGCTCCAGAACCTAATGAGAAAATTATTTTTCTTAAACAACCTAGAATATCATAACCCAATAAAACACTTTAAACAATATTTAATAAATGGTTTTAGTTGATTTGTCTATGTTCAAGAAATATAGTCTTAGAAATCTTTTAAATGTATAAATATTCACTTTTACTTTCTGATGACTAAAAACTCATTGCTAATGTTCCTTGTTATAAACATTAAAATAGTAATACTAAATGTAACCAGTAACAACATCATTCATTTAATTATTTAACAAATATTTGCCACTTACTATATGACAGGCAATAGTGATACTACAATGAACAAAAGAAACAAAAATCCCTCTTGTCACTGACCTAAACTCTAATAGATAATACATAAAATAAGATAGCAAAATAAATTATATGATAATTCAAATCAAAAATAAATTACTGGAGATGGGATAGGATATGTTTCCATGAAGCAGAATAAATACAGGGGACAGTGATAGTAGAGGAAATCAGAGGCATAACAAGATGGTAATAGTAATGGGAAAAATCACATACAGACCATCACATAAATGTAGTTTTGATTAAGGTGAGAAAGAATTAGACATCTAGAGCAGAAGAGCAAAGTGAACTAACCTAATTATCTTATTAAAGTTTCCCTATTTTATCATACTTGATTAGTCTTATAAAAGATATATGCACTGCATATTAAAAATTATAAAAATAAAAAAAAAAGGATTGGGATTGCTTCATTTAGAAGGGAAAAAACATAACTACTATCATGAAAACACAAAGTATATAACTCACTAGATCAAATACAGAAAAGAGAAAGAAAATAGTCAGCCAAGTGTGGTGGTGCACACCTGTAATCCCAGCTGCATGGGAAGCTGAGACAGGAGGATTGCAAGTTCAAAGCCAGTCTCAGCAAAAGTGAGGCACTAAGCAACTCAGTGAGACCCTGTCTCTAAATAAAATACAAAATAGGGCTGGGGTTGTGGCTCAGTGGTTGAGTGCCCCTGAATTCAATCCCCAGTACCAAAATAAAATAAAATAAAATAAATCAGAACTTATCAATGCAAAAAGTCAACTAAACACCAGGAAAACAATAGAGGAAGAAAAATATGAAGGATAGTCAAAATAATGAGAAGAAAATTAATAAAATCAATAAAAACACCAAAAATAGAAAGGGATTAGCTCCCCCAATTAAAAGATAGACTGGATTAATGGATTAACAAAACAAACACACACACAAAGACCCAAGATATGCTTTCTATAGGAAACTTACTTCACCGGTAAAAGTAAAGGGATAGAAAACAATATTCCACACAAATGGAAACCCCAAACAGGAAGAAATAGCTATTCTTGTACCAGATAAAATGGGCATTGTGTCTAAAACTATAAAAAGAGACAAAGAAGGCTACTATAAAATTATCCAGGGACCAATTCAATAAGAAGATATAATAATTGCAAATACTCATATACCTAATGTTGTAGCACTCAATTTTGTAAAATAAATATTATTAGATCTAAAGGGAGCAATGGGCTCTAATATGATAATAAGGGGAATTCAACACCTAACTTTCATCAGGGGACAGATTCAGAGAGAAACTTGACACAGGATCATCAGAATTGATCTATATAATAGATCAAATGGACCTAACAGACATTTATAGAACATTTCATCTAATAATAGTTACAGAATACACACTCTTCTCATCACTACATGTACCATTTTCTATAAGACAAATATAAAACAAGTCTTAACAAATGTTTAAAAATCAAAAATTTTTTCATACACATTCCCTGATCACAATGGAATTAAATAAACGTCAACAACAACAAAAAAAGAAATTTTAGTAATTGTACAAATACATGGAAAATAACAGCACACAATGAAAGACACAATGAGTCACCAAATGTTGGGACTTTATGTCTGCCAAGGGGATGGGGCTCTGGTTGCTTACCATGCCCTTTGGAGGACCGGGGCTAAGTGAGGGGTGTGGCTATGACGTAGCGTGAGAGTCCCAACAGCCCTGCTGGTTGATTGGTTAGTTCTAGGCCTATATAAGTTCAATACCTTGTTCAATAAATTTGAGTTTTGGCTCTTGCTTTCTACAAAACTCCCCGGGTGTGGCGTGGTGTCCGTCGAGCAGGCGGGGGGAGGCGCCCGGCTATTTTTGCCCGCTAAGCCTATCTTCGCCAGGTAAGCTATGTTCTTTCTGCGGGCAGAAAGAACCCCCTTTTAGGGCCCAAAAAGGGGGTAGCTTTAGACCTTGGTCCCATTAATAACACAGCAGTCCCGGCAACCAAAGAAATCAAAAGGGAAATTAAAAATGTTTGAAACAAATGAAAATTTATACATGACATTACAAAGATTTACGGAATACAGCAAAAATTGTTAAGGGAGAAGTTTTTAGCAATAAACACATATATCAAAAACAAACAGAAGGATGTCAAACACACAACCTAGCGATGCATCTCAAGAGGATAGCAAATAAGAACAAGTCAAACTCCAAATTAATAGAAGGAAAGAAAGTACAAAGATCTGAGCATAAGTAAACAAAATATTCTAGAAAACACAAATCAATGAAAGAGCTATTTTTCATAAAAAGATAAACAAAATTGGCAAACTGTACCTAGATTAATGAAGAAAGAAAAAATAAAACTAGAGATGAAAAAGGGATATTCCATATACCACAGTAATACAAAGAGCCATCAGGGAATGTTATGAATATGTATAAGCCAACAAACTTGAAAACCTAGAAGAAAAGGATAAATTTCAAGCACATATAACCTATCAAAATTGAAACACAAAGATATAGAAAAGCTGAACAGACTACTGACTAGTAATGAGACTGAGTTTTTAGTAGAAAGTCTATCAACAAAGAAAAGACTAGAACCAGATGGCTTCACTGCTAAACTCTACAAAACTTTTTCAAAAGAACCAACACCAAATCTTCCCAAAGTTTTCCAGAAAATTAAAAGGGAGGGATCTTTTCAAAACTTCATCTACATGGTCAGCATTACTGTGATACTAAAACCAAAGAGATAAAACATAAAAGAAAACTAGAGACCCACCTCCCCAATGAACATAAATGCATAAATTCTCAACAAAATAATAGCACACAGAATCCAACAACACATCAGAAAGATTAGTCACCATGATTAAGTGGGATTTGTCCTAGGGATGCAAGAATGATTAAACATATACAAATCTATACAAATCAGTAAACATATTACATTACACCAACAGAATGAAGGATACAAATATATGATCATCTCAACAGATGCTAAAATGTTTTGAATGAATTTCTGAATTCCTTCATGGATAAAGCTCTGAACTCATTAGATATAGAAGGAAGGTATCTCAGTATAATAAAGGCTATGCATGACAAATATACACTATAATATTGAATGGGGAAAAGATGAATAAGCTTTCGCTAAGATATGGAAGAAAATAAGGAGGTCCAGTCTAACTGCATAGGACTAGAAGTTTGAGCCAGAGCAATTAGGAAAGAAAAAGAAATAAAAAGCATATAAATAGGAAGGGAGGAAGTCACAATGTTCTTTTTGCAAAAGACATGTCTAAATACAGAAAACCTAAAAATTCCATAAAAAGACCATTGGAACTGATAAATGAAATCAATAAAGTGGCAGGATCAAAATAAACATTAAAAAATCAGTAGTTTTTTCTAAGTATCAATAATGAACTTGCTGAGAAAGAAATCATAAAAGCAATACCATTCACAATAGTACAAAAATATAAAATATCTAGTAATAAATTTAACCAAGGAAGTAAAAGAACTCTACACTTACAACGACAAAACACTGATAAAATAAACTGAAGACACAAAAAACATGGAAAGGCTTCCTGTTTTGATAAACTAAAAGAAATAATATTAAAATTTCCATATCACCCAATGCAATTTCTAGATGTGATGCAGTATTCCTCAAAATATTAATAAGTCTTCACAGAACAAGAAAATAAACTCCAAAATTCATATGGATGCACAAAATCCCCATATAGTCATGTCCTTTTCAAGTAAAAAGAACAGAGCTAGAGACATTGCAATACCTGGAACTCAAGATATATGATAGGGATGAAGCAATCAAGACAGCATAGGATTGACATGAAAATAGACACACATACCAATGGAACAGAATAGAGGTAACAGAAATAAATCCACACACTCATAACCAACTGACCCTTATGAAGGTTACCAAAAACATACACTGGAGAAAGGACACCCTCTTCAATAAGTGGTGCTGGGAAAACTGGATACCACAGACAGAATAATGAATCATGTGATTCTAATCTTATGACATTTGGCAAATGAGAGAGAACAAACAGATAGAGGCCAGAAGAATCAGTGAATGAAATGCAAATAAAGTCAAACAAGATGAGTGCCTTGAAAATCTAGGGAGAAGAGGGTGTTTTGGAAGAAAAAGTGGACAAAATGTTGCAAATGCTAAACATTGTAAGCTAAGAATTCATAAGTGACCACTAGAATTAGTAAATTGGTGGCCATTGGTGACTTTCTAAAAAAATTTTTGATGAAGAGATAGGATAAAAGTCTTATTGTAGTGAGTTAAAAAACAATGAGGCAGGGTTTGAACATTTAATATTGTTAAAAATATCAGCCCAGGGCTGGGGTTGTGGCTTGGTGGTAGAGTACTTGCCTAGCATGTGTGAGACACTGGGTTCGATCCCAGCATCGCATAAAAACAAAATAAACAAAATAAAGGTATTGTGTCCCTCTACAACTGAAAATATTTTTTAAAAATATCAAATCTTTTCAGATTGATTTGTAGATTTAAAGCAATATCAATGAAAATTTCAGCAAAAACTAAAATAACCTAGATGATTTTGAAGGTGAAGAAAAAGATGAAGGATTCATATTTTATGATTTTAAGATTTGCTATAAAGCCACAGAAATCAAGACAGTATGGTGGTGGTGGAACTCTGAGTCTGATCTAATCTCAACAGTATAAAGTTCAGAAAAAGTCTCAAATACACATGGTCATTTTTTTTTTTAATTTCATGATAGTACAAAGGCAATTTAATGGAGAGTGGAAAATCATTTCAATAAATGGCATTGGAACTACTAAATATAAATATCCAAAAACTTTATCCTTACTTTTTATTTTACTGTACTTTTTTCTAAAATGAAATTTTTAGAAGCAGCAAAGGAAAAACTCTCTGATTTGGATTTCTCCAAGCGATTATCGATAAATGGAAAAAATGACAAATTATTCAGAATTATAAAAAAGATCTTTTGGTGTTTTAATGTCACCCTTGAGAATGAAAATAAAATATTACTAATCATATATATGACAACAGACTTGTATCCAGAATATATAAAGAACTCTCAAAACTCAAGAACATTACAGTCTTGAAAAATTCCAAGAGATTGGTTTTTTAAGGGTTACCATCACAACGGTGATAACTTTATGAGGTAATGCAAATGCTAATTAACTAGATTTAGCCATTCCCAATGTACACTTATTTAAAAAATACCATGTAGATAATAAATACAATTTTAATGTTTAATTTAAAGAAATTAAAATCTTAGTAAGAAAATAAGCTAATGAAAATGGGCCAAAATTTCCAAAGAATCTTATGAAAGAATTTATTCAGATAGAAAATCAGCCCAAGAAACAATGCTCAACATTATTCAGTTTTAGAGAGAAAATTAGGACTACAATACAATGTAATTTCACTCCTATAAGAAAAAAATAGATGATCGATAGATGATTTAAGAAAATACTAAGAGCTTCTCTAGAAGATGGAGAACAGATGGAACTATCGTACATTTTGACTGGGGATTTTACCCAAGAAAAGTGAAAACTTATGTTTACACAATCACCCTGTACATGAATATTTATAACAGTTCTTTTTAATAACCCCAAACTGGAAACAACCCAAATGTCTGTCAATTAGTGAATGTACAAACAGTGCATAGATAATAAAGCAGGGCATACATAACAAAGAATTACCACCCAGCAACAAAAAAGAGTGAACTGTTGCGATACACTCAACAACGTGGATGGATCTTCAATATATTATGCTTCCTCATGTATTACTTCATTGGCATGATGTTCTGGAAACAGCAAACCCAGTCAGAGAACATCAGTGTTTGCCAGGTTTTGACCACAAAGAGGCAACACAAAAAAATTTTGTAGGCTCATGGAACTGTTCTGTATTTTATTGTGATGGTAGTTATACAACTATGCATTTGTCAAAATTAAAGTAACCATACAACAAAAAGTTATTTTATTAGCTATAAAGAAGGAAAAGATAAAGGGATGAGAATAATTATTTAAAAGATAATGCAAGAAAAGGAAATGTGTAAATTACTATTTTGAGAAGTTTTGGTATCAAAGGAAAACAGGAACTGTGGTAGTAGCTATAGAAGAAAGTGAAGTCAAGCAGTCTTTTTGAAGACTGAGAAATCACAGCATGTTTGGTAATGGAAATATTCAGTAGAGAAGAGAAAGTTTACAATTCAGGAAAGATTGCTGCACCAATGCTACTAATACATAGAGGAGATGAAATCAATTGCAAAGGTGGAAGATACAGCCATTTCTCAGATAATGAATGGATCATTAGTGGTAATAAAAAGGAAGGATGAATATATGGACACAATCAGGAAGTAGCAAGATGGAGTAGGTGATGGGCTTCTGTGCTAGGAACTTGAGGATGCTCCTTTCTTTTTGTTCCTATCTTTTTCAGTGACATAAGAAGAAAATCATCAGCTGCTGGTGAGGGTGTGGAAGAAAAACTGGCAAGTTTAGGACATGGTGTTTTCTAACACTGAAAGGCTTGTGACCAAAACACTGCGGTTGCACAGCGCTGTGTTGGTACTCCAACCCTCACTCCCATTTCCTCACCCCTCCGTGTCAGTGGCAGGTATCGCATGTCAATCTGAGTCAACTTTCTCACTGATCCTTAAGTGGCTCTCAGTATCATCCTCTACACACTGCTCCAACAGCTACTGCCACTGGATCAGAATGGACATCAGTTCCATTTATCCCATTCACCCTACATAGCCTGTTTTCTGTCACTTATAAAATGCCATTTTTAGTTGCTTTGAGAAAAAAAAAAAATCATGGACAACTTCCAGGAGGCTTCTGAATAACCATCACAATGCTGTCTTTCAGAGTAAAAATGTTTAGCCCACAGCCTAGCAAGCTATTTTTGGAAAGCCTAAGTTAAATTGCTGGGCAAAATTATGATTGCGGATATCTTGCTATTAAAGCAGAGGAGATATGTTCAATAAGAAATGCCTGGATAGTTTGTTGGATTAGGTGATCAAATATATTCCATCATAAACATTGCCAAGGCTGAAAACAGAAGTTGCCACTTTGGGGTAAATAAGAGTCAGATACTCTCTTGCAGTGAAAAGTCAGAAAAACATTTCAGTTAAAAACTAAAACAAATGAACTCCATTTCCATTTAACATTCTTTGGAGTTTTTTCTTAAGTATCATGTCCACTTACTAGAGAGATTTGTTTAAAATAAATTTAATTTAAGACTAAATTTGAACCAAATGGATCAGAGTATGTTGTGTATAGAAGAATCTATTCTTCAATTACACTTTACACTGGAAGATTCATTTAGCTCAGACTTAATTGCTGATGTTGAACAGTACTGAGAATTTATCAGGGAATGAATGTGTTCTTATGTCACAAGAAGACACTGACAGAAATAAAATGAGATACCTTCATCCTAAAAAAGGTGATGCTTGTCAGCAGGTCAACAGTTGATTTCAGGTCTTGTAGTCTTTCACTATTGCTGGCAGGAAAGTTTTCCTGAAGAAATAAGAAACAGAAAAGAGTCAAGTTGCCAGCATTAAACCTCCAGTGGGAAAATAAACTAGCTTACTGTGAAAGAAAATGGGAAGTAAATGCATAAAAATTTTAAAAGATCCCTAAAGCATTCTCAAAATATTTTTATCATAAAATGTTGTGGAAAATAGAAGATATGGAAATAATCTCTTTTTCATATTAGAAAGCCATACCCTTTTATTTATACTCAAAATTCTATCAAAAAGTACAAAACAATATCCTTATGGCAAGGTTATGATGTCAATCCTTGTTCATAAAATTACTTTGCTACTAAAAGAAGGGATATTGGTATATATTTTAAGATCTTCTCATTATTTTCTAAATATAGGTACATTTTTTTCAAAAATACTTTGAGCACTGTATATCTAATATATTTATTTTTTGTCACAAAGAAACTTAAAAGTTTAAGGAATAAGACTGCATTGCATAGTCTCTCCTTTACAAAAGTTAAGTATCATTTTAAAAACTTAAAGTTTTAGTGAAGTTTGGTGAGAAGTATCATTAAAAACACAGATGTTCAGAATTTTGAAGTAAAGAAGATACATATGTATGAAAATGTTTAAAGAAAGAGTTTATTTAAACATTGAGAAAATTTTCATCTTGCTCTCAGATTGGCTTTCTAAAGAGCCACAGGAAAACCTCAACTAACTTCTAGATATTGCTCATGAACTCAAGTAGAGCTGGTGTGTCTAACAGATGGTTGAATAAGGTAGGCCCAACGCTCTTCTTGCCCCCAAAATATCTTTTCCAAATATCTTTTTCTCATCATTTCGTCCCTAATTACAACATGAAATGTGAGCTTGATAGAATGTGGTTTGTATAATTTCTAGAAATGTGCAATTAAGGACGCTGTCAGTAAGAGACCAATTAAAAATGGATGCAGAAGAGATGCATGTGTGTAAATATGAAAAAAAGATTTAGGATAAATTGTTTTAAAAGGTAAGATGGTAAAGCATTTGCCTAACAAATACAAGGTCTTGATATTGATCCCCAGCAATACTCACACATAAACAAGAAGAATGTATGAGATACAAGAACATCTATTTTTGTGACTATATTTTTGAAAATGAAATTTGTAACTCAATTTTTATAAAGAAGGCATTTTAAAACTAAAATTGTGTGTGTGTGTGTGTGTGTATGTGTTTGTGTTTACATGTATGTATGTATCCATTTCACCTAGAGGAAGAATAATAGAATTGTTGACAATGAACTCAGGACAATGTTGAACAAGTACACTGATCTAGGAAGAGAGAATTGAGCAGTAAATTCCAACAGATATCTCAGAATTTGGGGACATATCAGCAAACTATCTCAGTAACAAGGAGTGAATTTTCAAAATAAGAAACTGGGCCAAACTCATGAGTTAGCATATCTGACAATTATTCTGAAAATTATACAATGAAAGCTGTATACACATACTGAGTATTATGATTGCTGTAGGTTTAAGTGGGGCAGAGAACCCAAACAATAAAGGAAATCTGTAGATTACTTCTAGTGTGATGACACCTGAAACCAAAATGTTTACTTTTACATTACACAATGGATAACTTTAGGATATGGCAAGAAATCACTTGGAACAAACACAACTGTTTACCTTTAGGGAAATAATTTTGTACATACCCTGTATTTTGACAGGTCAATCCTTAGAGAGTTATGTAACTGGTCCAGTAGTTTTATGAATTTTTCCCTCTGTACCAAGAAAACACAAAATAGTAGCATGGAAATAAATGGCTACTCCAAATATCCTTGATATAATTCTATCTAAGGTATTATTCCTTTTTGATAGAAAGGAAGGATCAAAGACTTGTCCAAAACCTCAGAGCTAGTATGTGGCATTGCAGTGATTCCAACACAAGCCTCTTTGACACCAAATCCATGCTCTTCCCTAAAAATCACACTGCCTTCTATAATGAATGAAAAAAAAAAAAAAAAAAAGTAAATGTACTAACAAAAGTATCTACAGAACTGGGTTCCATACAAAGAGCTCATACAAATGAATTGCAGCTATACTTTTCTATATGTAATGACTCATAGCAATATAATGTGTCAACAAGAGAAAATACAATCCACCCCTCATTCTACTCCAGCACATCATCTAGGCCCTCCAGAAAATGAATTAGATTTCTAAACTTCTCCTATGAAAGGGAGAACAGCTGTTGTTTTGTGTTAAAAAACAGTTTCAAAAACCATTTTCTTTTTGAAAGCAAATATAGACAATCTGAAAGATCAATTACTTTTAAAGGATATTTATTATTTAGTGCTAAAAGTAGTATAAAAATTAAGCCTGCAAGATTGCTGCTGCCGACTTTCAATGCAGTATCATTGTTGGATTGTCCTCTTGCTATAAGTACTTGAAGACTAAGAATAAAGAGTTTTGCTGATAAGTGTAACATTGAAATTGTGTGATTTAAAGACGAACAAGGGAAAAACATTAAAGTCACACAGAGACCCTATAGATTGACACTCCATTATTCTAGTTTTTTAATTGAAACTAAAAAACAACAGGTTGGGGATTGAGAGAAAAGTTCTCTGCACACATTAATACTCTGTAAACACCAAATTTCATTTTGGAAGATATCAAGAAAAAATGAGATATTTTCCAAGTAGTTTTACACAGAAGGTGGGTTTATATGATATAGAACTCTTATTCCTTGATGTTACTGATCTTAATGGAGTGAGCTATTAACAGGAGGTGGTGAATTATTCCTAAATTGAAACTTCATTTTTCTGAGTTAAGTGCCTCCATGAGATTCACACTTCTCTGAACAAAATTGGAGCATGCTTCTGTGCTAATCCCTGTAGAGGACATAAAGAAGCTGGAGGGATGAACTTTGTCTTCCAGAGCTTACAATCTCTTTAGGAAGGTTAAGACTCCCCCACCCAACAAGGCACTGGAAATACATGGATAAGCTGAATGTCGTGGATTTCTCTTTTCCACTCTCCATCATACCTTGCCAGGGGAGTGGGCAACCCATGTTACCCTTTGTTAACTCCCCAGCTTCCATCGTGTGGGTCAGTGGCTCTCCATCAAAATGGAAAAAATGAAAAGAGCCACAACAATAATCAGTTTAGGGCTATGTAATCATTCAGATGACTGTAAAAGTCAGTCTGATTCATGTCATGTCTCTGGATGCTTTACCTGACCTCCGTGATTGGCACAAATCATCCAGACAGCTGAAGTGACTCTGATCGACCATGCCATGACCCAAATCACTGACCCTGTTATGCCCACTGGGGCCAACTGCTCTGGCTGGCTGCCCAGTATCTGCTCTTGCACGGTTCCTTATAATAGGGCCTCATGTGCCCAATTGGAAATGCTTACCTTCCCAGATCTTTTTTCTTCCAGGCATGGCCACGATGGATGTTTTTGGGCAATGAGATATATGCATCTTATTAAACGGAAAGGACTCAATTAATTCTGATTTGAAAAGATCCTAAAAGAATTATTGGCAGATAGTTTGTTTTATTAGTGTTTGCTATAGAATTACTTGTTAAATACAGCTTTCAGGCTTTTTTTTTTTTTTCCTTTTGCCCTTTGTGAGTCTTCCTTTTTCTCACCTTCGATTCAAACAGAGGGCAGAGCCTATCATGCCTAAAAGGCAAAAAACTAAACAAATGATAAGAATGGTGAGGCCTTATGCTACAAGAGCTCCCACCCTCTTCTACCCCCATTTACCCACACTTATTAAAAATTACAGTCCTGAGCAGCTGCACTAGTCCTAAATTCCTTACATCTGGACTTCAGTTATATTGGGGGGACAGGCAGAGGGGAGTATTTAGCTAAGTTTATTTGCTTTTCTGTTTTATGCAGTTGAACAAAATTCTTACTGACACAGATCTCTCATTTTATCTCCCCACCTAGGTCTTCAGGGCCCAGCTGGAAAATTTACATTCAAGGAAAACAGAAAGCTGTAGAGAAGACTGCTGGGCTTGTTGTCAAAGAATTCCAAACAATATCAGATGATGTGAAATTAAAAGTGTGCTGCTGATTGAATTTTCAAAGAGATTCTTTAAACAGCAGGGACAGCTTGAGATGTAATTTTATTTACCATATTTCTATTTAACTAGAGTGAGATTGCCTTTGCAAGAACAGAGGAGGCCTACTGTCTGCGTGGCATGATTTGAGGAGTAAAGAAGACTGAGTGATTAAAACATGTTTCCCCTGAGGGACATGTCACCATATTGGAAACTGCCACATTATTCAGTTCTTTGTATTAGGTAAAGGCCACATATGTCTAGTAGGAGGCAAATCAATTATGATAATACTAAGTATTATCAGTTACCAAAAATGTATGTTTTATTTGCTGATCAGACAAAGTAGGCCAGGGGTCAGCAAACTGTCTACAAAAATCTAGAAAGAAAATGTTTTTTACTTTGGAGACTGTCATAATTATGTTACTGAAAGCTCTGTCCTTGTCCTGGATGCCAGTTCACGCCAACTTAATAATGAGGACATGGTTTTGAGAAAAAGGAAAAAGAAGGTTTATTGCTTTGCTAGCAAAGGAGAAACACAGGGGACTCCAGTCCCAGAGGCTGCGGTTCTGCCCATGGGGAAAACAGAGGGCTTTTAAAAGAAGTTATTCAAAGGCTACATTCCAGGAGTGCCCTGGTGGTGGTGGGGGGGGGGGGGGGGGTGGGTTCCAGGTGCACCCTGAGGGTGTGTTAAAATTCACTTTTTATTTTGGGAGATAATCACTTCCTAGTTCTTCTGGTGACATCTCCTTCTTGTGGAGAACAGATAATTCAAGGTAATTTTGTCCACTCCCCCAGGTTAGGGATGGGGAGAGGGAGAAGAGGGAAAGGAAAAAAAAAAAGTCCATTTTAAAATAAGCAGTAAGGGCTATATTCAAAAGATAACATGGACCCCCATTACAGCACTCAGCCCTGACACTGTAGCAAGATAGCCAGTATAAAAAATACATAAATAAATGGTTATGAAACATTATTTATGGCAATAAAATTGAAATTTTGTATAATGTTCACGTCACCAAATAAAAATCTTCCTTTGAATTTTTTTTCAATATTTAAAGATGTAAAAGCTTTTGTTAGTTAATGGGCCATACAAAACCACTGAATGGGCTGGATTGGACTCATGAGATTAACACTGATACCAACAGATACTTAAAAATTATTAAATGCCACTACAAGGATGTTTGAAATTTCAAACTAATTAGTAAATTGAATCAATTCAGTGTCTTTAGAGTTCCTTCACAGGAAAACCTAAAGTCACTAACTTGTTACCATTCACTCACTAAGACACTTAAGGTTTTCCTCAGCTTGGCTAGACCTAGACTTTACACAGGCTTCTTCCTGATTCTAGGCCCTGACTGACCTATTCTTAGAGAATCTTCTTTGGAAAACTTGTAAGTATATGTTCCTTCTTTGTCTCTTTGATACATAAACCTTTTTTAAATGCCTCTTATAAATTTTGTAATCCATGAATATCTTCCTGAATGAATAGGCAGCCATCCCTTTGAAATGTAATCATCAAGAAGTGAGCACCCCATCTCCCTGTCTCCTTGGGAGGGTATGAGCCTAACATTGATGCACATGTGTTAGCAAACACAATGGCTCATCATGGAAAATCCATCAAGCCTCTCACTTCAGAGCCTGCAGAATGCCCCCTCTAACTTGTCCCATCCCTTAAATCTCCCCCATTTGTTTCAATGGAGTTTAGACAGACTGAGGTCTGGTATCTCCCCTCTATTGCAACAGCCTTGAATATAATCATTCTTACATGTTTAACTTTGTTGTGTGATGTTTTTCTTTAACATCATGTATGAAAAAAATATAATAATGCTTTCGAAACCAAATTTGAGAAAAGGCATCAAAATGCTTGTGTTATTATCAATGAATGGGGAAGCTAAAACAAACTTTTCTAAGCTATCAATTTTTTTTATCAACTCTACTAGATAAAAGACTGAATTATATTTCTTTTCTTTCTGTAAAACATCTCAGAACTTTTGTCATATGAAGAAATTATAACGAAAAATCGAGACCCCCAAACTATAGAAAAATTTAAAAAGAGGTATATCAGGCAGTTAATGAAAATATTATGTTGTTTTCTTACATTTTGTAATTTCTTATGGTGTTTGCCATAAATACTAATTTTAGCCAAAATTTCCAATGAAAAGTCTGCATTCTTCCTAAAGAGCATCCTCTCAAACTGTGGAAGGTTCAGGCAACACTGCTTCTTGCCCACACTAATCCTTTGGCAAGTCATGAAGAAACAGTGTGTTCTAAAATGTTCCCCATATCCATTCTCTCTTTTGCAACACCACATTTCCCCTGTAAACTATTTTCTATAGATTCAGCAGCACATTGCCATGTTAGGACTAGCACATCAGCCCTCTCCCTAGCTTTCATTTAGTCCTCCTGTGTTCAATTCCAAAGACTGTTTACTCATTTCTCTTTACTGCTCTGTGGCTCCCTGTGGCTGAAACACTATACACCATTCTCTCTCACACTTTACCATTAGTTTGCCATAATTACCTTAGTTTCTGCCTATTGGATGCATGTGCATTGACAACTCCTTTTAGGAAGCAAGTCTGAGATGGGGGCCCACTGCCTACATTTGGCTTATTTCTGCTACTAAAAGCTCTCCAAGCCCTGTATTTTGAAAATGAAGGCTTTGAGGCCCTGCAAGGACATTATCCAAGTTCACACATGTGTTTGTGGCTGACCCATGATCTAGAAATAAGTTATCTTAATTTAAACCAAGGTAGTTTTTTGAAGCTGCCTGACGTGCAGCCACAATACCACAATACCGCTGGAGGAGATTCGGTGGCAGGAATCTATTATTCTTAGTCTCTGTCTTTCTTTTTATCTCTTCTTCTCTTACTAAACTCTTTTCGGAGGCTCTTAGCTAAACTCTTTCTTAGTCTCTGTCTTTCTCTAGCTCTAGCTTCTTCTGACAGAACTCTTAACCGCTCTGACTCTTATTTCTTCTTCTGACTACATTCTGGCCGCTCTCTTTTCTTCTTCTCTGACCCGAACTCTTCATCTGACCAACTGAGCGACTGCATGACTGACTGAATGAATCACTTCTGACCGCTTTCACCCGGTTATATACCTTTAGCTTTGCGGGTGCATCACGTGCATATAATTTAATGTATGATTATTATCAGGTGGAACTTATGGCTTCCAGGTAACCGCAATAGCCATCTCCCTGATTGGGGCTCCTTCAGTTTTTCACTATGTTTGAGAGTGTCTTTCAATGTGTCACATCACTGATGATCCTGACATTGATCATCTGAAGGGAGGTATTTTGGTCCATGATTAATTTCACAGGAGTTTAGAGATTTTCTAATAAATCAAGTCTAAGTTAAAACTTGTATACTCAAACTACAACATCAGATGTAAAGAGGAGACTTTTGTTTTCCAGTCTTTTGTCACCAGCTTTGAGATTTTGAAAAGATGGTTGCACTGACAATAGAGGCAGTTTCCTGGTTCCCTACATTACTGTTTGTAAGAAAATTTATAGTGTGTCTTAAAAATAAGGTTCATTTTGATATTCTGGATATTCTCTGCAAATTATCATGGAGCCACCTTCCTGCAGTCCTATATATGATATTGTAAACATCTAATTCTCTTTGTTAAATTCTTTTCTACTTACATTGGCTAGGACGCCTTCTATTACTACAACTGAACCCTGTCTCATACACATTCTGTTTTCTCTACAAAGTGATCACTCTTAATTAGAAATTTTATCTGGTTATATCCTGTATCTTAAGAATAAAGACCAAACAATCTAGTAAGCAGTAAAGACCTCAATAATCTCATGCCAATTCAATAACAAAGCTTCCTATTAAACTTCCATCTCTTACTCTGTCCTACTCAATAGGTAGGGTGCCTCCCACACTTTTTTGAACTTATTTTGCATTCCTATTTGTACTGATCTACTCAAATAAATTCCTAGGAATATGGTAACTACATCTTTGATTTTCAAAATACTATCCATCATTCCTCTGTCAAGCTTCCATGAGTTCCTGGAGAGAATCAGTCATCTGTTCCTCTTTAATCTCAAAATATTTGTTAGTACTGTATAAACTCCTTTGAGACTTATTACAGCTTGAGAGTGATTTATGGTTGTTTTTATGTTTATGTGATTACCTTATTAGAGTATAAACCTCAAACAGTAAAGGCCAACATTTGTCTTTCAGTATTTCTATTACCTGCCATAGTAGCATACATGAAGTATCACATAAATGTGCCTTGAGGAAATAAATGGACAAAGAAAGAACATGTATAATATAAATAAATACTTATTAGCATATTTGTATTTGCCTAGTACTGGCTATGTCAAAGAGAGAGTATACATTCAGGGAAAAAACAGAACTAGATAAACATCAATTTTACTAATAATTTTTTTTTTTACTATTTACATAATAATTCACTAAATAAATGTCCTAGGGATATCTGAAAAATTAAAATATTGATGCACTACCACCACCTCAAGGAATTTTTTTTCCCTTTCCAACCTGTCATCTACCCAGAAGTTTCTTTCACACTTATGAAGACATCTTCTCCAATAAGATTCTTCGATCATTACTCTAAGCAATATTTATACTCAATGGTGTGCTGGTGTACAGGTTCTCTGAAAGCCAAAGGCTTTGATTTTTATCATTTATCAATTTATATGCTGTAAATATTCTCAGTTTCAATGATACCTGTATTTAATAGCCAGTTTTCAATATTCCTGGAAATTGAGCAGTCAGTTCTTGTGAGCAGGTATGGTCCAGTGGTATGCCACTCTTCACGTTCACTTTTCAATGATTCAACTTGTTTGCAGAAATAATACTTGGACCCCAGATTTCCCCTTTGAAACATTAGCTGAAATGTATGATGTTCCTTCCACACACACCCTGCCCCCTCATGCCTCTTCTGCTGCCACTTATCAAATCTAGACCCTATGGTGAATCACTTTTCTCCTTACAACAGTCTACCTAAGAATTCCCTTGCCCTTCCACTGCCTGTCTTCCGCAAAACTTCAGCCCAACCAGCCACCTGATATTTCTCTTACTATGTCAGCATCAGAATGCTGACAAACTTTGACAAATCCTCACAACACACCAATTGTTGTGACAACAGAAAATGCTACCTTTACTAGAAAGTCCTCTAACTCCAAAACATTCTTCTTTGTATTCCCACCAGTAGCATACCAAAACTTTTACCTCTCTCCCTCACTTCAGCATCCAAAATATAGCCCTAGTTTTGTAGGTGAGCTTTCCTTGTCCTTGCAGACAACTATAAGGAAGATTAAAAATTTGTACTCTTCTATCAAAAGATTACTGTTCCTTGCAAGGACCCCCATACCATTTCCTCAAATTTTAGAAAAGAGTTCATCCTGCCTTGTTCTAAAGGACAGCCCCCACATCTGACCTCTTGATCACTTCCTTTTTTCTCCTCTGTGACATTACCATAGCACTCATCCTCTCCTTCCTGGTAAATGTGAACCACACACATGCTAGCTCCTTTCCTAGCAGTATAAATATATTCAAATCTATCTGATTAAATAATTTTAAAAATCCTACTTTGTAGAAAATAGAAACAAAATTTATTTTTATAAGACAAATCTCTTTGTTTTTGCCCAATTTCTCATTTTTCCTTCATTTCTAATCTCCTTGAAAAAATAGTTTCATTTCTTTTCTCCCATTCACTAGCTTTTCACATTATTATAAAATCAATACAAACTCAATAAAGAAAAATTTCAAATTTAAATGTAAAAATGACTACAAAACAATATCAACAAAATACCAGTATTAATCCAACCTGATGGGTGTATCATTGGCATTTTATACATTTCCTTTCAGTCTAATCCTGTATGTGTCTTTAATGTTGAAATTAGAATGAAGAGTTTTATAGAATTTTTTTCCATTTATTAGTACATATGAGTATTGTTCAATTACACAAACTACATGATTTTTGATGGTTGCCTTATATTTTAATGTGAATCCTGATTTATGCAATTGTTCATCTATGTCATTCACTAACCAACCCATGAGACCAGCCTTCAATTTTAACTGCTTCACTAGTGACTTACCTGCTGAATTCAATGCATTCATTTCTTTTCCCAACTTAGTTAAACTATCTAAAATGACAGTTAGCAGTGGCCTCCCCTTTTCTCTAGTTCATCTCCACCATCATAATATCACATTTTTGTCATCACTCTCACTCAGTCTCTCTAGCCACTTTTCTCAGTAAGCTTTGCTTGCCCTTCCTCTGTACACTCAAGGTTCTGTCCTTTTTCTTTTGTTCTTGAGTATTTTCATCCACACCACAACTTCAATAACATTTATATGCAAAAAGTCTGAATTTGTGAAAGTAACAGATTGCTTAAGGATTTGTTTCAACAATTATCTTAAGTAAGAAAGCTTTTACTACTAGTTCAATTTTTTGCAGAAGACTTAACATGTCTGGGTTATAGCTTTGAGAAAAGCAAGGAAAGACCATGTTGCAGGGTCCCAAGTCATGTATTAGCTTCAGCAGTGAGGGGGAATAAAAAACTGGGGCTCCAAAGTGGAAGTGGGAGTTACTATATGTAATATATTTCACTCCGCAAATAGCATTATTATCAATAGTTAGAGAAAAATAAAAATTTACATGCCAAATAACCAATTTATCAAACTATAGTTTGATCAAAATGTCTTTTTAAAAATCCCTATTCTCTAAGAAGTTATTTGATTTACAAAAGGAAGTTTGTTATAACCATGTTGTCCCTGAAACCTGAAATATACACTGAAATCAATCTGCTTTCTCTTCTGTGGATCAGCATGGAGAAAAAGAGCATGTTAATGTCCCACCAGGTAGCTTCTATGACAGGTATTAATCATATAACCACATTCTTTTTCTCAGAGGTAAAAAGGCTCAGTGTTCTACATGGTTGGCTTATTCCCCACAATGCATACCAGCAGAATGTCAGAAGCAAAACAATTTCATAACACAAAATGCTTTATGTTATAGGTGAAATCCCAAGACAATGAGTTCTGTTACTAAAGATGAGGGTTTTATAGCAAAAGTGTTCTGTGATCTGGTATTTGGTCATAATACTATTTTTCTTGAACTGGATGCATTTTGGTCCCAGGTCCTACAAGAGTCATCTGTCTGACAAAATTAGCTTGTGGTCTGTACATATTACAGGTAGGGCAGGAGGGACAAAATACTCATACTTTATTTAATTATTTTACTTTCAACTTTGACAGACTGGGTCACCAGTTTTCAATCTTATTTGATTTTCATGTTAAATTTGAGAAATGTGTGAGAGCAAGAACTATTATATTCATTGGACAGATGAAGAAATTCAGGTTTAGATGATTTGACTTGCTAACTTACAATAAAATTTCAAATTTTATGACTTCTAGCCTGAAAGGTGTTCTCCATTATTAGTATTTCTGTTGGCTTATTATTAAACTACAATAACTTTTTCATGAACACTCTCTTTGATGAAAAGCACAGAATAAGAGTAAACACAGCAGCCTGTTTTCCTTCTGACTGGTTTTTCATCTTTTCATTTTCTGTGCCTCAGTTGTTTCTATTCTGTGATACATATTTTCATATTCAAAAACTAGATTTCTAACAATATTACTCAATAAAAATCTATTCAGTGAACCAAATTGGAAGTGTGGTGGAAATATCAACTATGGTAACTTGGAAATCATTTTTCTACAATGTATCTTAGTTTCCTCTACTAAAAAGAAATCAGAATAAGAATAACTTGTCTCGCAGGGTTACTAACCAGCACTATTGCCTACCCAGTGGCCCTTGCCAGAAACCCCAGAATCTTAACAGGCACAATTTTTATCCCCTCACTGGCTCTAACCCAAAGACAGGGAGTGCTGTTGATGCTGTTGATTTTATGCCTTGAAAACCCTGGAATCTGTCCTTTGCTCTCTATTTCCACCAATTCTGTCTTAGTTTAGATTCTTACCACCTTTTGGGGATTACTCGTAGCTTACATCCTATTTCCAGACTTGTCAATTTCAATTTTTACTTCATACATAGAGAATGAGTTTCAGCAATTGGTGTAACATAACTTAGTATTCCTGCATTTCTGCTTTTCATGTGTTGATGATGCTTTTCAATACTTCAGGCAGACCACTTAATCAGGTACAGGTAATTCTCTTGGGCTATTTATATGTCTACTACTTTTTTATTTAGAAGACATGCCATTACCTAGCAGTAATAATAGTACCAGTAAGAAGTACAAATGGAGCTTTCCAGGCTCCAGAGAAGGCAGCCAAACTCATACTTACCAGAGAACTATATCTAAAGATGGTAAATCCTAGATTTGCATACATGGAAAATTACCTACAGAACATCGTATGTTCTTTCTTACAGAATGTATGTTTTTCTCACTGGAAAATATCATTCCACATATGAATCTCCAGATATGGAGATCCAATCTAATGAAGACTCCTATGACTGTCAAATAAAGTTACTTTACTGAAGGTGTTTCAAATGAACCTTCAGCTGTAGTCCATTATACTAGAGGCATTTCCTAAGATATCCTTTACACAATATCATTGAAGAATATTTTGAGTACAAAGTCCCCTTAAAATGTAACTCCCATAATTACTTAGAATTTTAAAGTTTAAATAAATTATACTGACTGAAGATGCAACTGAGTGGGAGAGTACTTGCCTAGCATGTAATGGTACTGAGTTTGATCCCCAGCACTTCAGAAAAATGAAATTATACTTACGCCAAAGTTGGTAGCAGCAAACCGATCTGAGGCAGAAACCTGTATGTTTGTGGAAACCGTTGTGTGAGCATAAAAAGCATTTATATTAGCCAACAAGGTGCTCATCACAGCAGGAACACCAGGGCACATGTATTTAGAAGACAGACATGAAAAGTGCCTGCAAGATGAAAGAATATAAAGTGTTTTTAAAACATACCAATTAATTCACATTACAGTATCTATTCTATTGTCAGCAATTAAATCATTCCTCAACTGTATCATGAAAAGAAAACTCCCACAATCTCTAATTGAAAGAGAAAACAATTTCAGCCTTTTGAAAATTTCTCATTCACAAATATGAAGCTGCTTAATCAGAATGTGATTTGACACAGGGTTACGTATAATTCCTTTCAACTCTAAGAATGTTGTGTGTCTATCCCTAAAGTGCTTCCAGTGGAATTAAGCACTGCTGGAAAGAAACACCAAAGAAATCTCTATCTCTCACTTAATGCTGCCCCCTTTATTTCAGTTCCTGAAATCCCATATTCCAGATCACATGTTCTTTTACCTTTGTATTTCCCTCTCACTGAAATGGCAAGAGGCCCTCCTCTGACTACAAATTGATTCAACTACATATCTGACTTGAGTCCAGTCTGTGAGCTTTTTCCAGAAAGGCCTATCTTCTATAAGCAGTTCTGTTTTCTGAGCACTTTGTTACAGACAGGAGTTAATTAGACAAATAGATGAATAGTGAGAACACATTGTATTATGCCAGCTTTCTGCTTAAAAACCATTTATTTTAAACCCTGAACAATAGTACCATTTATAATCATCAAAAGCATCAAATGTTCAATTCTGTTACTTCTCTCAAGGAAACCTATTTCATTTGAACTATAACAAAAGATTTGGAAATTGAAAGCAGAGCTTATGATAAAAGTAGAAAAACAGATCAAATATTCATGGAGAAAAGAAATTTTCAGCATATAATCTGATCTTATTTTGCTTTCATATCTTAGTAATTTATCCTCCACCTAGTCATCTCTCATTTTAAACTATTGAACAGCAACACAGAATGTAAATATACAAGTAAGTGGATAGTACTCCTAAAAACTGTGGTTCTTAGAACTCAGCCAGGCTATCTTGCCACCCCACTTTTCCTGATACTAGCTAATGCAAATTAAAAACATTAAACATGGATCTTTGAGAGTCAGAAATAATATTTATACCACAAAAGTACATGACATGTAATTTATGAGATCATCAATGATTGCTTACCTTTTTAAATATAAATGATATATAATGCAATTTCATTATATACTGAACTTTTTATAATGAATATTTAAGATCACAATAATATTAAATTATTTTTGAGAATAAAATTTAAAACTCTAGGCCTATGCCATCATATTTAATATTTTTTATAAATCATGTTATTAAAATTTTTAGAATTAAATCATGGTTGTGTAATATGCAATGCTTAAATATAATGGCATGGAAGATTGTGAAAGGAAAATGCCAAAGAAAGAGAAATACAGAGGAAAAAGGGATATAGCAACATCAAAGGAAATTGTCAAACTGTTAACATACACAAAGGTGGCATTAATTATTCAGAACTTGCAGGGTTTCCTCATGTTGGTTAAGATAAATTTTATTTAAGTGTTAATAGGTCACTTTTGTAAGCTGACAGATAAAATTGTGTGTATTATCATGTACAACATGATATTTTGAAGCATAAATAAATTGGTGATGAAAGCACCCTAAGAAATTATGACTTTGGTATTCCAGAGCAATGTTTCACAACTAAAACGGGAGGTTTAGCAAAAAATTTATAGGTTACATATGAACATTTAAGGATGATAGAATGTCTGGTAAATGCATGCAATGTTATCTAGTTGAACACAATCTCTGCTAGGCATTTATCATTACTGTTAATGTATATCATCCATAGAAAAATTGGGAAGACAATGAAGGCAAACTTTGGTTTACAAGTTAAAGTTTTCTTAGAACAAAACAAAACAAAACAGAAAACAGAAAACAACAACAACAACAAAACTAATAGCAGTTATGATTTTTTTTCTTATTAAGACTGATTAGAATTAGAATTTATTCTAGAGGTTTTCAACAGTTTTAGTGTTTACCTTAGATCTCCACAGAGCATATTAGTATTCAAGGATGAATCTGGAAAAATGTCTCTGACGTTGGCATATAGATGGATTAAGATGAATAGGTATTGGAAGCAGAAAAACAATTTAGGAGGTAAAGTAAAAATTGACACTCCTGCCCTGCTTCCAACATGGATAAACTTTTCTCATGAAGTTAGAAGGGGGGAAAAAAGCAAAAACTTACTAGCTCAATACAATCCAAAAGTCATAGAACTATGCTGTTTACTTCTGAGTTCCAAAAACCTTGAGTAGATTTTCCTTACAAAGTAATTTTAAACTTCATTTTGACCATGTTATAAGTGAAGATCTATTATGTTCTCAAAATGTGAAAAGCAGCCAGGAAAGTTGCTGTTTTTTCAAGGAACAGCATGAAAACACCATGCTAAATAAATGACCATAAGAATTATAGTTTTTTTTTTCTTTAAATACTTGGTTGTTTTTGTTTGTTGTTGCTATTATTATTAATATTATTGTTATTATAATTTTTATTGTTGTTTCTGAAGTCTGACATTCTTCCCTGTATTTGTTGTAATTACATATATTCTTTTCTTTCCTAACTTGTTTCCCCCAAGATCCTAAAGCTAGTAGGAGTAAATCTGAGGCAATGTCAAGTAGAGAACCATTTCTTCTAGCCACTAAATAAAGCTTTTCTAAATTAATACTCCTCCTTGTTTTTTATTTTTTAATTTAAATTTATTTAAATAAGTGTTAAATTTTACATATTTATAGCATGCCACGTGATATTTAGATACACATATACAGTGTGTAATGTGTAAATCAAGTTAAACTTATCAATGTCCTTAAACATGTATTATTATTTTATGATAAAAGTATTCAAAATCCTCTAGCTTTCTAAAATAGCAGTAGATTATCATTTTAGCAATCCTATTGCACAACAGCACACAGGAACTTTCTGTTCCTACCTAACTGCACCCACAGATCAACCTCTTCTCATCTCTCTCCTCACTCTGCCCAGCCTCTGGTAACTACCATTCTCTCAATGTCTATGAAGTCAACATTTTTATTTACTATGTTCATAGAAGATTATGTGGCACTTGTCTTTCTATGTCTGGTTTAGTGCCAGTTCTATCCATGTTGTCACAAATGACAGGTTTTCACCGATTTTTTAAACAACTGAACAGTAATTCAATGGGGGTACTTGTACATTTCTTCATTTACTCTTCCATTGTTATACACAGCTTGTTTCCCATTTTTTGGCTATCATGAGAAGTACTCCAACAAACATAGGAGTATGGCTGTCCCTTGAGCAGACATTTCATTTCTTTTGGTTACATATATGTAGTAGTGGGATTGCTGGATCATATGGTAACACTATTTTAAATTTTTTGAGGAACCCCCATACTATTTTTCATAGTGGCTATGCTGATTTGCATTCCTTCTTTACTTTTAATCAAATTAAAATTATATATATTTATAGTGATATTTATATTCACACATTATAGGATGACTGATTCAAGATATGTTGACGCTTTACTTATGTATATCATTTCTATGTGATGAGAACACTTAAAACTACTCTCTTAGCTATTTTCAAGAATATAATACATTGTTATTTACTATTGTTACATGTTATATAATAGATCTCTTGAATATATTCCGCCTATCTAACTGAAATTTTGTATCCTCTGGTCAACTTCTCCACAGCAGATTACCAGCAGCCTCTTGCATTCTTTACTTTCATGAATTTGACTTTTTGAGAGTTCACAATGAATGAGATCATGCAGTATTTGCCTTTCTCTGTCTGGCTTCTTTCACTTAACATAGTCTCCTCCAGGGTCAAATGTATATTGTCATTAATGACAGGATTTCCTTCTTTTTTTTTTTTTTAAGGTTGAGAAATATTACATTTTAAATATATACCATATTTTCTTCTTCTGTTGATGCACACAGGTTGACTCCTTGTCTTGATTATTGTGAATAATGCAGTAAATAACATGGGAGTACAGACATCTCTTCACACTGATTTCATCTCCTTTGAGTCACCTTCTTCTCTTTTCAAGGTTGTATATTATGAATGTACCTGCTTCTTCTGAAATATGTTTGGCCATGCTTTGTTGTTCTTTTATCCAGTGCATATTTAGTATAGAGATTTCTTGTAGCCAGGTATTGACCAATAAATTTTTTCTTAATGAAAACAAAGCAATATGAGCAAAAGGTATTTCTGTAGACTTAAAGAGTACAGGACATATGCTTGGTTACCTTGAATATGACAGAATATTACCACATGTTATTAGTTTGTGAATATTTGGCCAAAGTACATAGCAGGTAATGCTATAACAATGATGGCTACTTTGAAGGTTAATAGTATTCTACTTAACATCAGTATGCAGAGAGCAGTACTTTAAATTTTCCAGAGCATTAGGCATGTATTTGTCTTAAGAGAACTGACAGAAATATTTCACTTTATGATTAAAATGTAATTGAGGTTTTTTTCAGGGATACAATAGGTGGTGGCTAATGCACAGGTCATCCATCTAAGCCTCCCATGGAAACTTCCAAGAAAACCAAAGATGATGGAAGATCACTACACCTTTAAATAAAGGCTACCAACCAAAGATTTCTTGGTACCTGGAAGGACTTTTCCCTAATTTTAGAGCAGCTGATTAGACTGAGAAATATCCAGTGGCTGACTAGTTATAAAATTCTAAAACATTTACCAGAAAAGAGAAATGGGAAGATATTTCTAGGAACCAATCACTGTAGGCCTCTATATTGGAGGTATGTGGCTAAGACTGATGCCCAGCAGGGCTGTCAATCAATCCCTATTCCATAGTAATGGCCTCCAGAGTCAGTAAAGCTATTTTTCATTTCCCACACTTTCTCATTCTGTATCCATTAGAGAGTATACAATTCCCAAAGTTGCAATACAGCTTGTGCAATGGGGAAATGGGCAATGGAATATGGAGCTAGTTAGAGGAAGGGACTGGAAGAAAACTGGGAACAGTGTACCCTGGGGATTATATTATTACCATTTATATTCTATAAGAAAAAAATCAAGGTTGTTTACATTGTTCTCCCTATCGTAAGTGCTCTAAGTATGAGATAATCTACTCAAAATGAACCAGTGAATATCTTTCCCTGGTCTAAAGGACAGCTTCATTTAAATAAGGATACAGCAAAGAGTGGAAAATTTTTAGGGGTTTGCCTTTTCATTTTAATGCTGACAACACTCAGATGGTCAGCAAATACCAAAATAAGCAGATGTAAACATTTTTTGTGTTATTAGCTCAAAACACATACATACATATAGCAAAAACAATACCTAGCAGGAAATACTACTAACTTAAATGGTCCTGTTTTTATTGCTGGGTGGGTATATAAATTTTTGTAGTACAGAGTGAAAGTAACAAAAACAGTATGGTACTGGCATCAAAACAGACATGAGGATCAGTAGAAATAGAAGACAGAGACAAATCCACATAGATATAGTCATTTGATACTCAACAAAGATGACAAAAATACACATTATAGAACAGAGCCTGGGAAAACTGGATCCAAATATAGAAAAATGAAACTAGATCCCTGCCTTTTACCCTGCACAAAAGTAAACTCAAAGTGGATCAAAGACTTAGTAATTAGACAAAAACTTTGCAACTGTTAGAAGAAAACAGGCTCACCATACATGGTGGTGCATCCCCGTAATCCCAGTAGTTTGGAGGTTGAGGCAGGACTATTGTGAGTTCAAAATCAACCTCAACAATGGTGAGGTGTTAAGCAAATCAGTGAGGACCTGTCTCTAAATAAAATACAAAATAGGGCTGGGGATGAGGCTCAGTGGTTAAGTGTCCCTGAGTTCAATCCCTGGCACACCCCCTCCCATCTCTTCCCCCCCCAAAAAAAAAAAAAAAAGAAAAGAAAACAAGCTTAACACTTTAAAATAGTGGCACAGGTACTGACTTCTTAACAAGAATTCTAAAGCATAAAAAAAATAAAAGCAAGATCAAAAAGTGGGACAGCATCAAATTTAAAAAAATCTTTTTCATAGAAAAGGAAATAATTAAGAGCTTCTCAAAAGAAGAAGTACAAATGGTCAACAAATACGTGAAAAAAATTCAACATCTTTAGAAATCAGGGAAATGCAAATCAAAACTCCATTTTTATTTCATCACATTCTAGTAAGAATGGCAATTATCAAGAATACAAACAATAATAAGGGTTGGTGAGGATGTGGGATTAAAGGTACACTCATACATTGTTGGTGGGACTGAAAATTAGTGCAACAACTCTGGAAAGCAACATGGAGCTTCCTCAAAAAACTAGGAATGGAACCCACTCCTAGCTATCCCACTCCTCCATATTTATCCAAAATAACTAAAGTCAGCATACTATAGCGATATAGTCACATCTGTGTTTATGTCAGGACAATTCACAATAGCCAAGTTATGGACATAGCTCATGTGCCCATCAGCAGATGAATGGATAAACCAAGTATGGTATATAACACAATGAAGATTTATTTGGCCATTAAGAAGAATGAAATTATGGCATTTCCCAGTAAATGAATGGATCTGGAGAACATCATGGTAAGTGAAATAAATCAGACTTGGAAAGAAAAGGGGGCAGGGGAAGGGTTCCATGAAAATAGAAGGGAAATCATTGGAGAAGAGGAAGGGACTGAGAGGGAGGGAAGAGGGACAGGAGAGAGAACATAATGAAATTAACCAAGTTATGGTATGTGTGTATATGAATATACTAAGGTGAACTTCACCTTTATATGTGTATATAGAAAGAGCACTAATTTTGAAACTGTAAAAAAATAGGAGAAAGATCAATAGAGAAATGGGAATGGAGGAGGTAGGCAGGGAGGGAATGGGGAAGCACTGGCAACTGAAGTGGAGTGAACTGCATTCCATGCTTGAGTGATTATGTCAAAAGGAATCCCAATATTATGTACAGATATAATATGCTAATAAAAATATAAAAAGTGCACTATGCTTTAAAAATATACTACTAGCATGTTTTATTACTCTAATCAGAAAAAAATACAAAATATGTATTTTAAGTTTTGCTAATTCAACTTTTGACCTATTACTGATTTTTCCTGTAGTTTATTATTGTTACTAAAATCTTCTGTAAACTTAGGTACTAATGAGAATTAAAGATAATTCAATTTTTTGAGTAACTAAAGTAAAAAATCCTTTGCATGTATGTTAGTTAAGATTTCTGTTGCTCTGACAAAATGCCTGAGATAAAACAACTTATGGAGCCAGGCACGGTGGCGCACGCCTGTAATCCCAGCACTTTGGGAGGCTGAGGCAGGAGGATCCTGAGTTCAAAGCCAGCCTCAGCAATGGTGAGGCACTTAGCAACTCAGTGAGACCCTGTCTCTAAATAAAATACAAAATAGGGCTGGGGATGTGGCCCAGTGGACGAGTGCCCCTGAGTTCAATCCCCGGTACCACAAAAAAAAAAAAAAAAAAAAAAAAAACCTTATAGGAGGAAAGATTTATTTTGGCTCACCATTTCAGAGGTTCCAGTCCATGGCTGCTTGGCCCTGTTGCTTTGGGCCTGTAGTAAGGCAGAACATCATGGTGGAAGCATATGGCACAGCAAAGCCCCTCATCTCCTGGCAGCCAGGAAGCAAAGACAGAGAGAGGAGTGGACAGGCTCCAATATGCCCTTCAAGGGCATGCTGCCAGTTACCTAATTCCTTCCATTAGGCTCACTTCCTAAAAGTTTCACAACCTCATGATAGCACTACAGGGTTGCCACTAAGCAAGCCTTCAACACATGGCCTTTGGGACCACTTAAGATACCAAACCATAACAATATATTTTCCATTTTTAATGAAAACTATATAACCTTTAAATTATATGATGCAGAATTGCATAACCCATAGAGATGCTTTAAAGTATCATTTAAAAAAAGTTTTGTGGAAAAAGGCAAACAAATCATCCATAAATGGTTTCTTTTTTCATAGACCTTAGTAATTTTGAGTTAATATGTCCTCCACATACTATAAAATTTCTAAAAAAGTAAATGCCAACTTAATTTTGAAAAAGAAAACATATCAACAATAAAATTTAAAGATACTAACAGAATGATCTTTGTGTGTAAATTCCTAAGACAAAAATATAGGTATGAGAATGGTGAAGATGTGCCAGGGGGCACACACCTGTCATCTCAGAAACTCAGGAGGCTGAGGCAGGAAAATAGCAAGTTCAAGAACACCTTAGCAACATAGTGAGACCTGTCTCAAAATTTAAAAATAATGGTTTTTGGCATAGCTCAGCCATAGACCAACCTGAGTTCTATCCCTAGTACCAATAAAAAGAGGGAGGGAGGGAGAAATGAGGGAGGGGTGGGAGAGGATGGTGAAGATATGAAATCAAGGCCAAAAAGAAAACTCAATGTTGCTCTTACTGCTAACTTTCTTCCCATTAAACTTTTACATGGATTTCAATATTGAATGAATAATATCATGCTATTTTTCTTGGAGCTGATTAAACAGCAAAACCTTTGTTCTTTTGTAAAAGGAAACAACTAAATAGATCAAAATCCTCCAAAATTTCATCCAAATTAGGTTGAGCACATTCAGTATACCTAGAGATCACAAACATGATACTTAAGAGGTAGCTGCTATCTCTTTGAATTTAATATGAAAATGTTCTTGGAAACAACTAGCAATTCGAGATTTAACAAAAGAATTGGAATGCTGTGATTAAATATTTAAGCATTTGACATTAATTTAAAAACACATACACACTAAAATCAGCATACTGTAGTGATATATCATACCGACGTTTATAGCAGCACAATTCACAATAACCAAGTTATGGAACCAGTTTAGGTATCCCTCAATAGACAACTGTATTAAGAAAACATGGTATATATACACAATGGAGTTTTACTCAGCCATAAAGAAAAATGAAATTATATTATTTGCTGGTAAATGGATGAAACTGGAGAATAGTTCAGAATGAAATAAGGCAAACTCAGAAATTCAAAGATTAAATGCTGTCTCTTACATGCAGAAAATAAGGAATTTAAAGAGTGGTAGAGAATTCAGATCAGTAGATGGGAGACCCATGGAGTCAAGGAATGGGGAATGAGGGGGAAGGAGGAAGGACGAGAAAGAGGAGGAACAGCATAATAGAATTAACCAAACTATGACATGTACATCTATAAACATAGCACAATGAATTATAATTTTATGTGTAATTATAATGCTCCAATTAAAAATAAATCAACAACAACAACAACAACAATAACAACAATTAAAAAATAATGAAGGAGAATTTTTGGGTCACTCCAATGAGTATAAGTCTTTCCCAGGTTGGTAAAAAAAACAAACAAACAAAAAAAAAACAAACAAAAAAAAAAACTGTCTTTTACTAAAAACTGTGCCTAAGAGTATGGTAAGTCAAAGACAGTACCTCTTGGTACCAAAAGAATAGTCTATACTAAACTTGCCTTTTTTACATTCACTTGCAACCCTGAATAGTAAATGATTAGGAAACTGATATGGTAAAGGAGTAACTATGTATCAAAGTCCACATTTCTTAAATAATCAAAGGATTGAAGCAAAAAAGACTTAAATTTCAAGGAAGGAGAAGTATTAATTAGGGTTAGTGGTCTTTGGAAGTCTTGAAGAAATGTTTAGCAAGTGCTTTTCTTTCTTTTTATTTTATTTTATTTTTTAAGCTTTGGTATGGGGGGAAATAGAGAGACATCTGGGTGCCCAGTCTAGAGTTAAAGGCACCAAGGCAAAAAAGACTTCATTCTAACCTTGGCCCTCTTTTATGAACATAGAGAAGTAAATTCACCATACCTACCTACAGTTTTCCACATGTAAAATGAAAACACCATTACAAGATAAAATCCTTATAAACTCCCCATGCTATCAATCTCTGAATATAGATAACATGTTGACAATGTCCAGCTATATGTATCAGTTCTTACTACCATTAACAATTGTGTTGGAATCTGGGGTTTGAAGGGATAATAAAAAAGCACTGGACAAGAGGAGTCAGCCTGAGGCAATCCTTGCTTTTTACAGAGTTCTCAGTTAAGGGGCTCCTACACAGAATATAATTTGGCAAAATCCTTGCTTCTAAGTTTATGTGCAGCTATAGCCAAGGCAAACTTGCTTCTAATCATTAAAAATAATTTGCCTTTTAAAGGCTATAGTTCCAATATTTACTTAAACTATTTTATAGATGGGAACTGGATTAAAAGTATAATTAGCAATTTAAAATGACCAAGTAGATCTCTGATGCAAACCATCTCTTCAAAAAGTACCACTTCAAAAAATCTAGGTCAAAAAGTTACTACAGCAATCACTGGAAATGTTTAACATTCTCCCCTCAAGACAAGATTAAAAACAATGGATTAATAATGCTAAGAGCACTTGACTTTACTTTTGCAAGTAAATGGGGTTAGTGTCAAAACAATTTAACAAATGGAATTTCAGTTTCACTGGAAAAGCTAGAATAACAAAGCCCCACAAACAATCCTTAAATTGTGAACAATGAAGCATTAAAAACAAACAGAACAATGGAACAGAACAGAAACTTCACAGATAAATCTGCACATTTATAGCGAACTGATTTTCCACAAAAGTGCGAAAACCACACAATTGAAGAAAATAGTCTTTTCAATAAATGTGCTGGAAAAACTGGAAATCTACATGAAAAACAATAAACTTAGATCCTTACCTCACATACATGCAAAATCAAATGGTTTAATGACTTAAATATAAGACCCTAAACTATAAAACTACTAAGAGACTTCATTCTAACCTTGGCCCTCTTTTATGAACTTAGAAAAGTAAATTCACCATACCTACATACAGTTTTCCACATGCAAAATGAAAATATTATTACAAGATAAAAATCCTTATAAATGCAGAGGAAAGATGTATGACATTTGTTTGGCCAGTGATTTGTTTTGTATTGCTTTTGGAAATGAACCCAAAAGAACAGGCAACAAAAGCAAGACACATAAATGACAAACAGACATTTGGTATTTTCTGACAAGAAAATGCAAATGAAAACCACTATGAGATATGTTAGAATGGCTATTATTGAAAAGAAAAAAGATGACAAGTGTAGAGAATACAGAGAGAAAGCAACCCTTGCAGGCTGTTGTATAAATTAGTAAAGCCATTATGGAAAACAGTATAGGGGTTCTTCAAAAATGAAATTACTGTAAGATCCGTTGATTTCAGTATTAAATATATGCAAAGAAACATCCACCCTCCCATGTTTGTTGAAGAGCTATTTACAATAGCCGAGATATAAAATCAACCTAAGCATTCATAAAGAGATCAAAGGTTAACAAAATGTAGCACATATATATAATGGAATGCTACTCAGTCATAAAAATGGAAACCTGTCATTTGTGACAACATGCATAAATCTGGAGGACATGATGTTAAGAGAAATAGGCAGCCATAGAAAGATAAACGCCACATGGTCTCACGTATGTGTGGAATCTAAAGAAATTGATCATGAATCACGAAGAGAAGAATGGAAGGGTGGCTGGTGTCCAGGGTGGTTGGTGAGGAATGGGGTATTGGGGAGATGTTGGTTAAAGGAAATAAAATATTAGTTAGAAGGAATAATTTCAAGAAATGTATTGCACAACATGAGGACTATATACAAATTATTCTTAAAAGATGTCAAATGTTCTTACTACAAAAATGATAATTATGTGAGGTAATATTTGTATTAAGTAGCTAAATTTACTTGTTCCTCAATGTATATACTTCAAAACATCATGTTCCATACTACAAATATACACAATTTTATTTGTCAATTAAAAATATAATAAAATAATAAAAATTGCAATTGATACAGTTGCTGGGATATTTTCAGCTAAAGCAACCACTACAATGTTTATTGACCCTTAAATCTCAAAAATATGGTAAATATTGGGAATTAATATGCATATCAAATTATATATTTGGATTCACCTCAGTTGCTATTGTTTTATAGGTATCATGGTAGGAAAAAAATCATTTAACTTACATGCCATGTTGTGGAAAATTGTTCGTAATCACACTAACTTGCAGTTTCTAAGAGATAGGCATGCTTTTGTTTCAAAGATTTAAAAAATCAATTATTTTTAATGAATAGAAGAGCAAGATGATTGCAAAGAAGCAATGAGAAGACAGTTATTCTTAGATCTGTGGAAGAGATTTCAGTGAAAAAAAAAAAAAAAAAAAGATGTAAGGGAAGACTACCTGCATTCCTGATGTTAAAAATACACTAAAAATTTGCTCCCCAAATTCAGATCAGGCTGTATTTCAGTAATAAATAAATGTTTTATTCATTCTTGTCAATAAAGAGGGACTTGGAGATTTAAGGATCACTTTCCTTAGGCGCAAGCACAACAGCTTCTCATAGATGCTATGGATTGCTGCAGCTCAATTATGGAGACTGACTACAAAGAGCAGAGGTGTGGAACATGAAGAGAACAGAAAGCATCATTTTAGTGGGACCACAGGCTGCCCTTCCAATTTCTCTCATACCTCTCCTCCTCTGTGTCTGGATGGGGTTCATCCATTTCTATGCTTATAAAATAACTCCCAAATATGTATTATACTGTCTTATTAATATTTAATTTTTTCTTCTTCTTTCCTCTAAATTAGGAACCCACTGGAAGCAAGAGCTGTCCTTTATTGCTATATCCTAATGTCTCTGGACTGTGGTCTGAATTTTTGTGTCCCCACAAAATTACCACATTGAAAGTTTACCCTGAAGTTGACAGCACTGGAGGAGGGCCTATGGGAAGCAAATAGGTTCTGAAGGTGGAATTCTCAGGATTGAGATTTGAGAAACCTTATAAAAAAGGCCTCAGAGATTTCTCACCCTGTCAGCTATATGAGGGCACAGTAAAAAAGATAGCTATCTATGAACCTGGAAAAGGACCCTCACCAGATACCAAAACTGTAAGCACATTGATTTTGGGTTCCCTTGCCTTTGTAACAGACAGAAATAAATTTGTGTATCTTATAAGCCATCCAATTCATTGTATTTTGTTATAGCAACATTTGTAGACTTAGACTCCCTGTGTAAGTCTAGAAGGTGGGCTCCATGATTGTCTAAACTTTGACTTCCAGTTCATTGCTGTATCCTCCATTCCTAGAAATGCTTGTGTAGTTGGCAGATCTTTAGTAAATATTTCTTAAATGAATAAATAATCCAACTAAGCAACACTCTCTTTTGAAAGCAGGCTTGTGGTTCAAACAGCTAAAATATACTGGGTTCAAAGTAAACAGTATCTGAACATTTCTGGTTCAAAGAGAAATTTGATTTAAGGTGGTCAGTGCCAAAGTGGCTATTTGTTAAGCACACCAAAGTGAAAAACATTAACTTACTGCTTTTCTCTCTCATTTGGTATGGTAGAGGCAAGACCATTATCTAACAGAATCTTGCATTTTGTGAGACAGTTTGAGCTTCAATTAATATAACAATAATGACTAATTAAACACTCAATTAAAATGTATTTGTTGGATAAAAGTCACCTCTGGAGGACAATTTAATCCTTAATGCCTGCCATGAAATTTCCTGTATGTGTTCAGAGGTAAACATTTGGTCTATTACAATGTTACTAGGAAAATATATGCTAGCATAAATAGATGAAAATTATCATCAACTCCCCAAATTCTCATGATGAAGACAATTTCTATGTCTGATCCCATGACACAAAATGTATGGAATATCATGCTCTTTACAAAAAGGAAACAGATTATCATTCTTACTATCATAAAATAGCAAGTTTTTATTTTAAATGGTTGATGTCATTCACTGTGTGGGTATAAACTAATCTTGATCAATCACTTGTATAAACAGGAAACTCTAATCCCTACCTTTCTCATGGATGTTCCAGAAGAAAGGATACACTTTTATGGAACAGATAGAGCTAATAAATTGTGCCCCCCCAAAATAGTCTGTGGTGGAAGGGAAGTGCATTTACAGTAAGCAGGAGGCATCCTGCAGCACTGGGAAGTTGAGTCTTAATGTTCGGGTTATTTACCAGCAAAATAGATTCAGCTTCCTTTCTGTGATAAGAAATATACAAGAGAAAAATGTAATAATGCACTATCAGACTATACACACTTCCCTGTGTTTATTTTTTCTCCAAGTCTATCTTCCAAGAAATGGGAATGTGCTTAAAAAATCCATTTCTAATAATATAAAGATTATGAAGGTACCTGGGGATTCGGCTAAGCATATGGGATTATTTAAATATGAAAAGAAACTGCAATTTGAGTTCTGTTTTTGTTCCAATGTTGTATCTAGAAAAATCCACAAGAACTAAACATGCTTGTCATTTCCCAGACTTGTGAGTGTCCATACTAAACAGAAAGGACATGTTTTCCTCCTTGAACCAGAGTTCCCCCATTTCATATTTTCCAAAATTAAGAGGAAATAATTCTGAGATAAGCCAAGCATTTCAATACTTAGTTCTATATTTTTTTTGTTGTTGTTCGTGGTTGATATTCTGGTTTTTGTTTTTGGTTCTCTGACACAAGGTTTCAAAACAACAGAAAAATACTGAGTTATAGGGCAACAAATTTAAAGCCAAGACAGGTTTATTCATAAACGTCCCTTTTCCAGTTCTGTGTTTTGTTGGCCAACAATATGTTAGGAATCAAGTTATAGTTCAGTTGCACAAGTATCACTTTAAAGTCTGGTTAAACTGACTGATTATTATTCATTATTCAGATTATTAGAAATTATCAATGTGATATGTTTCAAAACACTGAAATACAACATAATAGATGAAATGGGTATCAATATCAGCCTAATTAAACCTTTCATATCTATCTTATTTGCTCTGAGCAACTGAAGATATCTGACATCCAAAGAACGGAAAAAGAAGTTGACATAAATATAATTCTGATAAACAACTTCTGATTCATTCAATTGTGAATATGTATTGAGTTTATATCCTGCACCCATACTTCTTAACAGCAGAAATGGAAGTTACAACTCTTCAAGATTTCAATTGGGAATCCTTGAATAGAATTTAAATGCACGTCTAAGGTATTATATTACATTTTCTCTCTTAAACATAGTGACAGACAAAATCATATTAACATATTAATATAAAATGGGTGTACACACAACACACATTTTTCCATAAAAGCACCAATTTTGGACAACTAATGATTATCAATAAACAATAAATGAAGACATTGCTGGTATGTTGGTAGAAATTTTAATAAAGGTGTTATCAGATTGTCAAACAACAGAAAATTTATTTCTTCTGGCAAGGTAATGGCAAACTTAGTACTATCAAAACAAAAATTGTTCTGGACTAAGTTCATTAGGCAAGGGGAATTTTTTAAAGGACTATGGCAATAGACAACATCTTTTCCAAAAAATTAACATCTCAAAGGAGGAGACAGAGGATTCATAATTACAAGTTTTCTAAAATAAATGCTCTAAGGAAAGGGGGTCAGGGGCTCCTATGGTTTAGGCCATCTGGAATCTGCAAGGGCCAGGATGAGAGGGAGGTCAGGAGCCTACAGGCAAAAGAAGCCTATCTAAAGCTTTGTCAAGCTTGGGAAAACATTATGGAAGTCTTGATCAGCATTCAATGCTAAAATATGTAATAAATAAAATATCAATATAAAATAAAATATATAACCACAAGTAGGTATAATTTACCATATCATGTTATCATTGAAGTGTATGTGTCAATCTATCATTTAAAAAAAATCATTCTTTTTCCTTATGTCTCTCTACCTTGCTCTCACTGCTTATGTTATGAAGTCCTAGGCAGAGGCCTGACTGGGAATTGAACAAATTGGGTCTAGCAACGGACCTCAAAAACCAAACAAAAAAGGTAATGGTAAAAAGCATGAAAGGAACTTTAGTCAGTGAAGCTACACTGGGAAGACAAGGGGACCCATGTCCTTAACCCTGTCTTGCAGGCACTGACAATGCCTTTCAAGTTTTATAGAAAGGAGTAAGAGGGTAAGGATTGGGGGTTGCATAACTAGAGTATTTTCATAGCAACCAAAGCAGGTGATCTTGATCAGTGTGGTCTGTCCATTATTATCCCAACATTGGTCAGGTGAGTTTTATCCCAGATTTAAAAAATTGCTATTGCCTGGGGCTGGGGGGTAGGGGTGGAAGCTTCTGTTCATTCCAAGATATTTATCTGACAAGCCCTTGTTCCTGGAATCCAAGGTGGAATCAGAGCAAAGGAGATAGATGCAAAATGGAGGCAGAGAGGGAAAGTCTTTAATTCTGCTTTTAGGTAACCACTGGATATTTATTTGCAGGGAAAAGTGAAGAGTCTAAACTCTTGTTATACATAGACCATGACTGGCAACCTAAGGTCATCAGGTCAAAATATATATATATATATATTTTTTTTTTTTTTTCAAGAAAAAGTTGTATCAGAACATATCAATGCCTATTTTGTTGCTTATATTTAAGATTGTTTTGGAGTAGACTGCAGTGTTGAGCAACTGTGACACAGACAGTAGGCAATAGGGTCAACAAAAGTATTTACTTACTATCTGGTCTTTCACAAAAAAAATGCTTTTTTGCCGATCTGTTTTAGATTATCAAATAGTATTATCAGGGGCTTTGTCAAACCTGAGTTTTACAAATACAATATGACTAAATTCACTTGTAGGTCACTTAAAATCAAATAAGTATACTAAATATTTTTTATTCTTATTATTTAGTTAGACTGAGAGGCAAGAGAAAAATGAATGAGGTCTGATTCCCTTTTCAACTATTATGTACTTGCCATTTTTATATTTTAACATGACTGTGCTCCTTAGAATGTAAAAAACATAAAAATGAAAGAATCTGACATTAGCACACAAAAATGGTTTGTAGTAAATTCGGTGTGATCTTTTCTTTTACTGAGATTCTTTCTAGATGCAGGTTGCTTTGATTGTTTTAACCTCAATTTCCTTGGTTGGAACAGCTCATTTACTTTATATTGTTAATCACAGTTGCATTTTAATTGCACTCAAATTTTATACTAGGTATTCTGCTGACTTACAGCCTTTGGCATGGGACAAAACAGATGGTAAAGTCACAGATTCCCTTGTAGCTGCCCCATTACAAGGTAGGTTGCATAGAAAGTGAGCCCTTTTTACTGGATATGGACAAGCTGATGGACGATGACCATCAGTCAGAGATCTAATAACAGTTTCCAGATTTGGCCTGGAGGTTAAATTCTGCACATCTAAGAATCTGTTTATCTTTACTATTTAACATCAGGGCATTCTAAAAACTGTAAAAGCACACAATTTCTCTCTCACTACTTCTTAAAAATTAATTTATTCTTAAATTATGCTATTCAGGAATTATAAATAGTGATTAAGTGTTATGAACAATAAACTTTAAAGAGGGACACTGATTTTGGTTCTATTTACATCTCACTAAAATTAATTTATTAATGATATCGCCGGGCGCAGTGGCACACACCTATAATCTCAGTGGCTCAGGAGGCTGAGACAGGAGGATTGAGAGTTCAAAGCCAGCTTTAGCAATGGTGATGTGCTAAGCGACTCAGTGAAACCCTGTCTTTAAATAAAATACAAAATAGGGCTAAGGATGTGGCTCAGTGGTTAAGAGCAATCCCTGGTACCACCCCCTAAAAAATTAATGATATTGATTATCTGGGCCAACATCTATTAAATTCACATGAAAGTATGACCCTGTCATCAATACAAAAGAAAAATCCTCTAATATATGCATATAGTTTATATATTGTACATGTTAGATATGTAAATGAAATGCATTTACAAACTTGGACCAGATCTTAGAATGTAAGCTACAGAAAGTAATGACCCAGCTCTGGATCCTGACTGAGCTCCTCAGTAAAGATTAGGAGTCTTGAAGTCAATTCTCTTGTACTGTATTTACTGAAGTGTTTGGCTTATATTAGTATTCAGTGAATCTTTGTCTTACTGAAATAGGGGCACTGATCTAAATAGCAAAGGGAGGACTAATTACTCTAATATTTGGCACAAGACATTACAATGTTTCTGGATATGTCACTGACACTAACCTCCTGTCTAACTTTGGATACTTCAGGGCTTTAGCTTTCTCAAATATCAAATAAGGTATTATTTCTTGAACATTAAAGTTGTGAGAAGCAACTGAAAGGATTGTTAAAACAGGTTTCTGGACTCCACCCTCAGAATTTCTGAATCAGGTGGATAATTTGAATTTTCACAGTTCTGGGTGCCATGGATACTATCAAGGGACCACACTGTAAAAACAAAACAAAGGTGGAGGAGGATGATAGAGCATTACCAAATCCTCAATACTGGTCCAGTTATAGGAGCTGGTAGTCAGTATCAATCGTTCATAATTAAACTGTGACCATCTTCTTAGGCAAAGTTTCCTTTGAATTAGAAGTAAAATGAATGCTCTCTCTCTCTCTCTCTCTCTCCTGTTTTTTTTCTTTTTCTTTACACATCAACAGGGATTTCTGACCATGTAAGTGTTAGATAGTACTTACGTCATGGCTTGGTAAATGGATTCAATCCCGTAGCGCATGGCAAATTCATCAACTATTTCTTGGGATGCATCATCAAAAAAAACCTTCCAGGCTTCATCCCCTTTGACTTCTGGGATTTTCACTCCACCATTAGATTTCACTTCAGTTAAGTAATGGAACAGATTCTAAAAGCAAGTGGTTTTCGATTGTTCAGTGACGCCTCAGAATAAGCTAGAAATATTTAACTATAATTTCAGTAAAATATGCTTGCATTCCCATCTCTTCTAATGTTTCATCAGCATCTAATAGCAAGAAATAGCTTAGATTTTTATTCTAACTCACTTCATTTATTATTCAAAAGATGCCATTACTTCTGCTTAGGACTATACAGAATCAATGATTCACATGTTTTGTACATATCCAACTATTTTCAGAAGGAAATAAAAATGTTTGCATGTAAATATTGCTACATGATAGGACATACTTTGCGTTCATGGACTCTGAGTTAATTATAGTGCCCTGGAAGAATGTGATTTTGGCTACATTATTACAGAATGTAGTTACATAATGATACCAATGGGACAATGAAATGAGGTTGAAAATGAATTTTGAGAATTTAATCATAAAAAAAAAATCACTACCCTCAGATTCTTTTTGCTTCTAACAGTTGGGAACTGCTGTATGGATGCAGCATGAATCAACTGAAGAAACTTCTCTTAGATTTCAGTTCTTTCTGGTCCTTGAACCACCAGAAAAGACTCTAAAAAGTGAAGCATGATGCTGTTTCTCTGAACCCAAATATTCTCTGCCTATAATTTAAGGCCAGACTCCTCCCATCATGTTAGTTCAAGGGATTTATTTTTATTGGTCTGAAAACTAAATGACTTTTCTTGAAGGAATGAGATCACTAATGGATTGTAGTAAAGAAGTTTAGGCCTAATGGCTAATTTCTGTATAATAGGTAAGTGACTTAAAGGCAGTTTCTCATTTTTACTTTAGTAAAATTGGGTGCAAATGCTTACATGAATTGAATATTTACAGGTATAAATTTTCATATACATATTTAGGAAAAATAGTGCACAAAAAAATCAAAGCTGTTTTTCAATTTCAAATGTTTTTTGTCAATAGGAGAGTACTTAATCACTTTGAATATGGGGAATGATACATTCCTCAGTTTTTTTTTACCTTACCTTTTTTGATGTTAAGGACAAGTATCATTTGCATCTAAGAAATTCTTCACTGTTACCACAACCTACTCCAATGCAAAGCACCCAATAGAAGCCGAAGGTTACTTGTCTGTTTATTTGTACAGAGGCACATGGGAAACTGGTGAGTTGGCCCTTTAAAATATCTGCCTCATGAGCTTGTGCTGAACTCTTGTTAGAGGAAAAGCCCTCCAAGGTCAGTACCTGGGATTTATAACACCTCAGCACACCATCTGTTGTAGTACGGAGTCAGAACTCTAGGAACTACTTCACAAATACAATTTCATGATTTCTTTTTAAACATATTGTTATTTTATGATCCATTATCAAGATCATTTTCTTTTCTAGGTTTCATTCTTAATAAAATATACTTTACTTACCTCATGTAAACATGTGTATTGTATATGGTATGGAGCAACCTTCTCCTCTCCTTTTATTTCAACATTGATTTTCAATCGAATGGCTCCAGATACAGCTGACTTATCTGTCCGTTTCTCTGACAAAGCAAAAAATATCACATTTCTTATTCAAGTTTTCAAAAGCTTAAAAAAGGCTTATGTGGGTAAAATCTATTTTTTTTCTAGATTAGATTTGATTAAATAGCCATGATTCCACTAAATACAACTCAAAAGATTTGCTTACTATATCATTGTGCTTGTAAAACCACCTTATAGAAATAGGAAAGGTTAATCAGAAGATATAATCTTATATTATATATTCTGATATAAATTTATGTGTACTTGACCACTTTATACAATGAAATTAAATATAATATTTGGCAACCAAAATCAATATGGTTAAATTATAGTATTATTTTTTAAATTTTTTCTTTTTAGATATACATGTCAGTAGGGTATATTTTGACATACATACACAGAGTATAAATTATTCCAATTAGGATCCCATTTTTGTGGTTGTACGTGATGTGGATTTTCACTGGTTATATATTCATATATAACATAGGAAAGTTATGTCTGATTCATTCTACTCTTTCCAATTCCCATCCCCCACTTCCCTTCATTTCCCTTTGTCTAACTCACTGATTGAATATTAAATAGGAAATTATTTCACTTAAATCTCTTCTCATTTTTTTCTCCTTCTTTCTGGGCTTGAAAAGACAGCCAAAGTTTTGGTTAAAAATGACAACAAAAATCAGTTAACACTTTCCACTGTCAGTGATTCATAAGACCTATAGTCTGTCTATAGCCTATGTCTACTTATAATATTGGGTTAATTGTCTATTTGAATGGGATAAATACATAATGAATTGAGTTACATAATGTATGTGTATGAGCACTTATAATATAAACTGGTAGCTTTGAAAAAAATAAAGTCTTAGTCACAAGATTTTAATGTGTGAATGTAGGTGGGTACCAAAATATGTTACCCATTTCATAGATAAAATATGAAAAGGCATGTCAACCCATTTCACAGTGAGAAACAGGATCTAAGTAAGGTGGCACCAAGTCAGTGGTAGAGACTTCTTTAACTGGCTCTCTTATTTTTAGCCATGTAAGATAGAGTTAAATCATGAGAGCTACTTTCTTGTTGTAGAATGCCTGCTGATTGCTCATCCTTACTATTTAATAGTCCTTGTGTTTTGAAGATCATGAGAGTTTTTCTTACTGTCTAAGAAATGGTTGATTCTCAAGGAATACTGAAGTTCTCTACTGGTGTTTAGAACAATGTCAGTCTTTCTTGCCATCTACCTATTTCCAGAGCTACAGGGGAGATTACTGGGTCTTTGATTTTTAACTATCATTATCCCAACAGACCCATGGGAAGCCCTTGGGCACCCAGGGCTTTTGGCCAAGTCTTATTTTCTGTGGTGAAATGAGTTCTAAGTCGTAAGGAAGAAAGAAAGGTGTACAAACAATAAAAGGATCAAACCTACTGAGAGATTTTACAAAATGCTGAGAAAGATAAAAACCTGTTTCTCTCTTTCTCCCTCCTCCCCTTCCCTGAAGTTGACCATCAACAATAAGGGAAAAAAAGATTCTACTAAGGGTGACTGGACAGAGGAGATTGTGTTGAGTGACATAATCCTCACATAGACTAAGGAAAAGTTTCAGCATGAAAACTGGATGGTTGATTTCACTAATAGCACATTCATATTCCTTAGAAAACTGAACATATTCTCATGTTTTGCCAAAAGAACAAATTAGGGACTTTTTTTTTTTTTTAAAAATATTTATTTGCTTTAGTTGTACACAATGCAATGCATTTATGTTTACATGGTGCTGAAGATAGAACCCGGGCCACACCCGTGCTAGGCGAGCACTCTATCGCTGAGCCACAACCCCCCAGCCCTAAATTAGGGACTTTTAATCTGATTATAACTTTATTGCCTCAACTCTAGGACATGCTAGAAAAAAGAAGAAGAAAAAAAAAGGTCCGTGCACATGTAAATCTCTTAAATTAAAATATAATTTATGAATATTAATGGCCTAAAATTTACCCTTACCTAACATCTGTTTTCATATATAAAGTTATTTAATAATTTAAACATGATGTAGGAGGATACTCACTATAACTTAGATTTAAAATTTTACCCCAATAATGTAGAAGTACCAATTCCTTTAAGGAGGATTTTGAAAACATTTTTGGTAATTGGTTCTTAGTATAGCTTGAATTGTTTGTGTCCAGATAAATTAAATATCTTTAAATTATTATGTAATTTAGAGTTTTTTAATTCTGTGACATTTCTTCTTTACTTTCTTAACTATTATGTTACTAAGAGTTAGCAGGCTTTAAAAAGCTAAAGTGTATCAGTATCTTTAAATTCTTATATTTTTAAATTATTATGTAATTTAGAGTTTTTTAATTCTGTGACATTTCTTCTTTACTTTGTTAACTATTATGTTACTAAGAGTTAGCAGGCTTTAAAAAGCTAAAGTGTATCAGTATCCTGGGTGGTAACCTTTTTGTAACCATGGAACTGTGTCAACTTTTCTTTGACTCATCACTAGCCAGCTCTCAAAAAGTGAAGATCAGAGGATATCAGTAAGAGATCTTTGTAACATGTCCTTTGTGGAAATTGTGGTAACCAATGTATTTTTATATTATTAAACCATCAATGAAGATTCTATGGTATTATTCAAGACTAGTAAAATCATATTAAAACTTGTATTTATTGATATAATAAAATTTAATTAAAAATTATGAATTAAACATATTCTCCATAGCTTCATCATCAAAGTCATTGCTGCATCCACATGCATACTTGGCTTCATCAACTAAAGTGTGCTTTTATGTGAGCCTTTGAGAGAAATCCAAAATATATTTTTATTGCCAAAATTCCATTAATAGACCAGAAGGAAATCAGTCAAACAACACTAAGTCAGAACTTGATTATTTTTCTCCAAACATTGGACAAAGGTTTTTGAAACCATATGTTATGAATTAAAAATGAAGAATTTTCTCTGAAGACATTCAGTTGGTTCTTTGAGTTTTCTCTTTTCATCTCCAATTTACAAATGTCTTTCAGTAATACTAAATTTGAATAGTTACTTTTAATTGCCAATGAAACTACCCCACCTAAAAGTCCAACAGAATGATCTTTAGACATTCGTTATTTTTACCTATATGGGAATATAATAGATGACATTCTGGAATTTTTTAAACTTGCTTTCAAGTAGATGTAAAAATAATCACCTAAATTATACCAGACGTCCATTTCTCCACTCAGTGTCCTTACTTCTACAATCGTTTGTCCCAGAAAATCATCTGACTCCTTTTTGAAATGTTGCTTGACTTTGGACTTAATGTCATCATCTTCATCCCATACTCTGACTTTGATTCGATCTGTGGAGTTATGGCACTCACTGAAAATAAATAAATAAATAAATAAATAAATAAATAAATAAATAAACAAATAAACAAACAAATAAATAAATATTTAGTAATCATTGAAAATAGCTCTAAGGGGCATCTGATATTAGCACCTAGTTGTAAATCTATCTAATCCAGAAAGACATAGCATATCACATGATAAATGAGATTTCTCACTGCCCCATTCTAACCATGGGATGTTGTAGGTATCAAAGAAGGTATAGTGAAGAAATGTTTGATTAATTAAGTGATGTTATAAGGAAAAATCCTGTCTCATACTGTCCTATTTCTTTTAACTGAACCAGATATAGTCAAATGTAGCACAGAGAAATTTGCTTGGTATATTTTCATTTATGCCATATTTCCTATTTGCAACAGTTATCTTGGACAACATAGTCATGCTCAGAAAATTCTTCATCAAAAATATAAAACTGATTTTATTGCAATGGGCTTTGAGAAAGTGGATTTCACAGAGTATAAAGTGATGGTATAGTATGTGCAGGTGTTTGATTAAATAAAAATCCCACTATGCACACAAGATAAGGTTAAGTAGAATTGAGTAACATATTTCTGAATTTAGGAATAAACTGAGAAAAAAAAAAAAACAAGAAGAAACTGCACGTTCTAGTCCAACCCCCATTTTCAGGTTTTTTTTCCAACTTCTTTTGTTGAAGCAAATTACATGGTATTATTACATATATTGTGGTCTTTCCTGACCCTGTGATTTTTGTATATATTCTTCTCTATTCTTTTCTTGATAACTAATCATTCTTTAAGAATCAACTAGTGCCGGGCGCGGTGGCGCACGCCTGTAATCCCAGCACTTTGGGAGGCTGAGGCAGGAGGATCACGAGTTCAAAGCCAGCCTCAGCAATGGCGAGGCACTTAGCAACTCAGTGAGACCCTGTCTCTAAATAAAATACAATAAAGGGCTGGGGATGTGACCCAGTGGTCGAGTGCCCCTGAGTTCAATCCCCGGTACCACAAAAAAAAAAAAAAAAAAAAAAAGAATCAACTAGTCACATGCTCTCTTCCCGATGCTTTTTGAACCAGTTAGTCATGTTCAGTGGTGTGCTTCCACTATATTATACACATGCATCCCATTTAGAATAGGAGTGTTTAACTTGGAGTTTGTGGATGATCCTGGGCATTACTGAACTTAGATTACAAAAAGCAAACAAACTTATATTAATTTTTTCAACTTTGAAGAAAGGCAACAAATCAGACCAGCATTTTGTTATCAATGAAATCATAGTAACTTACATATAATGTTACAAATGTTAGGAGAGTAGATATATATATATATATATATATATATATATATATATATATATTCTAAAGCCATATTTTAATGTAATTGATTTTCTTTTCAAATCTGTCTTTTATTTTATGCATTAAAAAGGCACAATTTTGTACAGAAATCCACAGCATTCACTAAACTGCAAAATGGATTCAAGGAACAAAAATTATTTTAAAAGTCCTGACAGTAAAATAACTCTCCTATTAAACTTTGAAGCAAGGTGATAAAGACATGTTAAGAATTAGATTTGGAATATAAATGCCTATGTGTAAATTGTAGTCCCAATAGTCATTTCAGTGATTTCTGGAACATTTTTGTTTGATACAAATTTGAGGACACTATTGGCATTCAGTGAGCTAAGCCAGAGATTTAGACACCCTGTCATTTGCAGGCAAATCTTTGTGAATTAAAATGGTCCACTAGGCATTAGTGAAGACATAGTACCCATTAATAATTATCTCAGCTCAGGAACTAACTATTTTACATAAAAACATAAGTTTTTTGCATGTTTTACTAGACACTGAAATTTCTTGGAAACCAAAAGAGAATTTTCTTTTTCTTTTTGTAGTTACTATTCAGAACTTTACCCAAGAAAGTTTGTGCTCCATTTTAAGCAATTATGTTACAAATCTCAAAACTACTCAAGTATTTGAATCAAAGAATATGTATCAGTTTGCTTTTACAATGGTCTTATTATTGCTAATTCTACCAATAGGAAAAAGCCTGTATCTACAAGATCAACACCCATAAATCAATAGTTTTCATATACTCCAAAGTGACTTAGTTGAGGAAGCAATCAGGAAAACTATCCCACTTACAAAAACCTAAGAAAAACAATACTTGGGAATTAATCTAACCAAGGAGGTAAAGGAGCTTTACAATGAAAATTATAGAACACTGAAGAAAGAAAATGAAGAGCACCTTAGAAGATGGAAAGTTAGCCCCTGTTCTTGGATAGGCAGAATTAATATTATCAAAATGTCCACACTACCAAAAGCAATATACAGATTTAATGCAATCCCCATCAAAATGCCAATGACATTCTTCACAGAATTAGAAAAAAATAATTCTTAACTTCATTTGGAAAAATAAGAAACCCAGAATAGCCAAAGCAATACTAAACAAGAAAAGTGAAGCAGGAGGCATCACAATACCTGATCTGAAATTATACTACAGAGCTATAGGAATAGAAACAGCATGGTATTGGCATCAAAACAGACATGAAGACCAATGGAATAGAGTAGAAGACAAAGAAACAAACCCACAAGCATATAGCAATCTGATATTTGACAAAGATGCCAAAAATATATCTTGGAGAAAAGACAGTCCTTTTAATAAATGGTGCTGAAAAACTGGATAGCTATTTGTAGAAAAATGAAATTAGACCTTAATCTTTTATCCTGCACAAAACTCAAATCAAAATGGATCAAAAACTTAGGAGTTAGATAGAAACCATACAATTGTTAGAAGAAAACATAGGGTCAACACTTCATCATATAGGTGCTGGCACAGACTTCCTTAACAAGACCCACAAAGTACAAGAAATAAAACCAACAATCAACAAGTGGGATGCCATTAAATAACAAAGCTTCTGCACAGCTAAGGAAACCATTAAGAGCATGAAAAGAGAGCCTATAGAATGGAAAAAAATCTTGGCCAGCTACTCCTCTGATAGGGGATTAACATCCAGAATATACAAAGAACTCAAAAAACAGCACTGAAAAAAACAAACTACCCAGTAAGTAAATGGGCAAAGGATCTAAACAGAAACTTCTCAGTAGAAGAAAGACAAAAGGCCAATAAATATATGAAAAAATGTTCAACATCTTTAGCAATCAGGGAAATGCAAATCAAAATTACACTAAAATTCCATTTCACTCCAGTCAGAACAGCAAAGATCAAGAATGCAAATAACAAGTCAGGTGCAGTGGTGCACGCCCATAAACCCAGCGGCTTGGAAGGCTGAGGCAGGAGGATCAGGACTTCAAGTTAGCCTCAACAAAAGCAAGGTGCTAAGCAACTCAGTGAGACCTTTTCTCTAAATAAAATACAAAATAGGGCTGGGGATGTGGCTCAGTGATCCAATGCCCCTGATTCAATCCCAGTACCCACCCCTCAAAAAAAAAAAAAAAAAAAAAAAAAAAGAACAATATAAATAACAATAAATAGTGGAGAGGTTTTGGGGAAAAATGAACACTTATACTTTATTAGTGGGACTAAAGACTAGTACAATCACTCTGGAAAGCAGTTTGGCAATTCCTCAAAACATAGGTATGGAAACACCAAGTGACCCAGTTATCACACTGCTGGGTATTTTCCCCAAATATCTAAAATTGGCATACTATGGCAGCACAGCCACATCAATGTTTATAGCAGGACAATTCACAATAGCTAATTTATGGATTCAACCTAATACCTGTAAATAGATGAATGGATATACATACATATTCATGGATATACATATATATGAATAAATATGCATATATATTCACAATTTCTTTATATATATATATATACATATGTATATATATCACAATGGATTTCTACTCAGCCATTAAAAAGAATGAGGGCTGGGGTTGTGGCTCAGTGTTAGAGCGCTTGCCTAGTATATGTAAGGCACTAGGTTTGATCCTCAGCACCATATAAAAATAAATAAGTAATTAAAGGCATTGTGTCTATCTACAAGTAAAAAAAAATTTAAAAAAGAAGAAATTTATGACATTTGCTGGTAAAAGGATAGAAATGGAGAAGTTCATGCTAAGTGAAATTAATCAAACTAAACTCAAAGTTTGAATGCTTTCTCTCATAGTTGGAAGCTAGAGTAAAATAAAGGAAAGGAGGAGGGAAGGAGAGAATTATATAAAGAACCAAATACAAATTAATAGAAAAGAGAAAGGAAATCTAGAAGAGTAAGGGAAAGAGAAGGGGGACAGGAGGACAGAAGGAAAAAAGGGGAGGGAAATGAGGGGATCATGAACTGAAATACAATTCCATGCATGTCTGAGTTTGTTGGGATGAACCCAACTACTATATATAACTATAAAGATCTAATAATTTTTTTTTAATTTAAAATAAGCCTGTATCAACCAGTCTATGTATTCGAGGGTAGTTGTCTCAGAGTCCTTACATATTAAAATACATTTTAAGGTACTTTTACTTCTCCTTTACATAAAAATTGGAACATTTTACTTATTTTTTCAAATTATATGTGTGTGTATGTATATGATAAATTATGTTATTTTGTTTTAGCATAAAATGGGTCATTATGAACTATGTTATGTAAAATGATTCATTGGGTTCAACAGGGTTGAGAATTAGTAATTATTTTCTACCTGTTTTAACTTCAATGAATCTCAGTTTCTTTTTCTATAAAATGGGGGTAAGAATATCTATTTTATAAGATGACTATGGGAAAAAATGAGATAAATATAATAGCATCATGCCAAACACATAGTGTTTGATTCATACTACCCATTATTATAATGTTACTATTCCATAATCTCTTTGAAGATAAAGCCTATGCTTGTTTATATAGTTGTTTTGACAATTATAGCATTTATCTTTTCAATAAATACTCACTAAAATTTGCAAATTTCATCATAACAAAATCCCTCTTATTTTAAGGACAAAAAATTTTGTCATTCTTAGAAATGTATTCATCAAAATAAATCTATTTTTGAAACTTATTTTATTAGTAAAATGTTGTGGGGAAAGTGAGGGAGAATTGATGCAGGATACTGTGCTGATAGCAGGTGACAAAGACACTGTCAAACAAGGAGAACAATATGGATGACAATAGCGAGTTCTTGCCCATCTACCCAGAATGCCAGGTAACTATACAAAAACACGCCTGAAATTGCTGTAACAAGAATAATTATATGCCAAAATTTTGGACAATTTGTCCAAAAATTTATTTTAAAAATGGCTAATATTTTAATGTCTTTGCTGTCAAAATTTAAAAAAATACAGTTTGGGTAGAAACTAAAACCCGGATTCCAGTCTATTTTGTTAAGTATTATCTTAAAGAGATGAAATAAAATTTTAGAACAGCAGGAAAAATGCTAGTCACCATTATTATAAACTTAACACTCAAACCATTACAAAAGCAGAACGATGTCTCCTTTTGTTGTTGTACTAGATATAATACCCAGTAGCACTATACCACTGAGCTACATCCCTGTCCCTTTTTATTTATTTATTTTTAAATTTTGAGACAGATTTTTACTAAGTTGCTGAGGCCAGTCTTGAACTTGGGATTCTCCTTCTTCAGCTTCTCCCGTAGCTGGGATTGCAGGCATGTACCACCCTGTCTAATATTCTGTCATCTTTTGATAAAATGCTTTAGCATAGTTCATATAAACCATAGAAGACAAGGATCTAATATATTTTTTCACCTGCAAATAGGAGGTATGATATATAGCAAGTTCTAGATAATGAAGATTGGTAAACATTATTGTCTATTCCTTAACAAAATATTCTGTCTCATTTTGAAGAAAAAAATGTTGAGGCTCTCATTCTTTGTATGAAAGGCAAGACTTTTAGAATGATTAAATATATATGTTTTGTATGAATTATTAAATATATATGTTTTACATTTTTTTTCCTCATAAAAACAGGCCAGGTCCTATATTCTTTGCTTCCCATAGAGCTATTCTGAGGACTACTTAAACAAAGTTTGCCATCATGTTTCAGGCTTAACTGTCAGAAATTTGTATTTTTACCTTGACAGAGTAAAGACAATAGTGGGGCTGCTTGTTTCAAGTACTAGGAATTATAGGAGGGTTTTGTGATTAAGACCAGAGATTTAGTTTAAGATGATGTGAAGAGTCACCACATGGGGATGTTTATCATCTCTGAGCATTCTGCTTCCTATTTGGTTACATACCTGCTGAAGCTTCTGCTTCTCAACATTGAAGTTAGATAACTCACCTTCCTAGATTTCTTACAGAGTCCACACATTTGCTTTGCAGTCCACCAAGATGTGGACTCAAATTGAGTAAACTGATGCAATGGCCATAATCTAAGGACCTACTCTTTTGGCAACCATGGTGTAGAGGCTTTGGCACTTTGATATGGAATTTCTGGTATTTAGTCCCAAGGGGGAAAAGTATTGATGAATGGGGGCCATGGTGTTTCTCTCAAAGAAACCTCATGATATACTTGAACATTGTTCTTACACAGTAGCTTCAGCAACTGGCACTTTGAACTTTCCAACAATTCTTAAGCAATGTAATTGTCTATGACATAATCTTTTCATGCATAAAGTAACCAGGGTAGACGGCTATTTGCAGCTAAGAATAGTGACTATTGTAATAATTTTTAAAGCATGAAGAAAGGTACAAGTAAAACAAAATAAAATGTGGAATCGACTCTGGAGGAAATAATTAGGAAAGATTTAATTAATGTAGGATGGAAAGACAATGCATTATTTTTTATTTTTTTATTCAAAGTTGTTGTAATTGTAATAGTAGAATGCATTACAATTTATAATACACATATAGAGCCTCTTTTCACATAATACTGTTTGTATACAAAGTATATTCGTACTATTCAAGTCTTCAATCATGCATTTAGGATAATGATATCCATCTTATTATACCACCTCCTTCCCCCCCCCCCATATCCCCCTTGCTCCTTCCTTTCTCCTCCCTCCCCTTTGACCATTCTAGTGGTCCTCTTATCTTCCTATGTACCCCAACACCCAACACCACTGTGGATCTACCTCTTTAAATCAGAAAAAACATTTGGTATTTGGATTTTTGAGATTGACTAACTTCACTTAGCATTATATTCTCCAACTTCATCCATTTACCTGTGAATGCCATTATTTTATTTTATTTTATTGCTGAGTAAAATTCCATTGTGTGTATATACCACATTTTCTTAAACCACTCATCTACTGAGGGACATCTACGTTGGTTCCACAACCTAGCTATTGTGAATTGTGCAGCTACAAACATTGAGATGGCTGTGTCACTGTAATATGCTGTTTTTAAGTCCTTTGGGAATAGACCCAGGAGTGGGATGGCTGGGTCATAGGGTGGTTCCATTCCCAATTTTCCAAATGGTTGCACCATTTTGCAGTCCCACCAGCAATGTATGAGTGTGCCTTTTTCCCCACATCCTCTCCAACATTATTGTTGTTTGTGTTCTTAATAGCTGCCATTCTGACTGGTGTGAAATGATATCTTAGGGTAGTGAAATGATATCTTAGGGTAGTTTTGATTTGCATCTCTCTAATTGCCAGTGATGTTGAGCACTTTTTCATGTATTTGTTGATTGATTGCATATCTTCTTAAGCTAAAGCAATCCTTAGCAAGAAAAGTGAAGCAGGAGGCATCACCATACCAGATTTTAAATTATATTATAGAGCAATAGTAACAAAAACAGCATGGTATTGGCACCAAAACAGATGGGTAGACCAATAGTACAGAATTGAGGACACAGAGACTAATATGTATAATTTCATCTGTATTATATTAGACAAAGGTGCCAAAAATGTACAGTGGATAAAGGACAGCCTCTTCAACAAATGGTACTAGGAAAACTGGAAATCCATATGCAACAAAATGAAATTAAATCTTTATCTCTCACCATGCACAAAATTCAATTCAAAGTGGATCAAGGACCTAGGAATTAGACCAGAGACAATATGCCTAATAGAAGAAAAAGTAAGCTCCAATTTCCAACATGTCAGATTAGGCCCCAAGTTCCTTAATAAGAATCCTGTAGCACAAGAATTAGTATCAAGAATTAATGAATGGGATAGATTCAAACTAAAAAGTTTCTTCTCAGCAAAAGAAACAATCAGTGAGGTGAATAGAGAGCCAACTATTTGGGAACAAATATTTAATACATGCACATCAGACAGAACACTGATTTCTAGAATATATAAAGAACTCAAAAAACTCAACACCAAAAAAAAAAAAAAAAAAATCCCAATAATTAAATGGGCCAAAGAACTGAACAGACAATGCATTTTTATATGCCAGAGCAGAAGATCTGGTCAAGATGTTGCTTGCTATACCTATGATCTCTAACCACAGGCCAATTAAATATTTTCTTTAGTGAGCATTGGTGAGAATAAAATCTAGAATGTTGGCATGTTTTTGTTAAATATTGCTACTTTCAAATACATAAAGCAATAGAGATGCAAACTAGAGCCACAGTCTATAAGCAGAGATGAAAGGGAGCACAACTATACCAAAAAAGGTTCACTCTCCTGGCATCCTGAAATGTAAATTGACTGAAAATATCATAATTTGGAACCCTGCAGGGTTGAGAAAAAGGCTGTTTTTGTTTTTATTCTGTATCCAAAAATATACTTCTATAAGCAGAGGGACGACCAAGTGCAACTTCAAATGGAGAAAATTGTTGCCCAAGGACTTTTCTATCACCTTCCTTCCCTTGGTCTCTAAATGACAGGAGGGCAGAGTTTGGTAGCAAAGATGGATTAAAGATGTCTTTACCCTGGCATATTACTTTGCAGGGCCTCAGGCTACAACCATTAGGTTAAGGGAGAGGAATTTCAGCAGAGGAGCTAATAGCTTAGAGTTAAAATTTCCAGGTTTATGTGTCTATTCACTCATAAAACTGTTTTAAAGCCCATCTCCTGGAAACCTGGAAAATTTTCTGGGAAACATTATTGTTAAATGTTTGGTTATAGTTGAACTTAAATTCCTGGGTTACTGAACTCAGCAATGGGAAGTGGGCTCCAAATAGAGTGTCTTCCTAACTAGGAAGATTACATGCCTATATTTACTGGGAACATCCCACTTTATGGGTATCATAGAGAATGTAATGCTTTTTTGGTTATTTTCAGAGCCTTTTTCATTTACTTTCACTTACACAGTACCCACCTTGAATGTAGGCACTAACAAAATAGGTATAGGAAGTCTACACAGATGTAGATACAAGGATCTGGAGGAAAATTAATAAAAGAAGTTCACCTAGAAAGAAGTACCAGGGCCTGCCAGATTTGGTATCCAAATAATCATTTTTGCTACTGGGTTCAAGAAGTATTGAGTAAACCTGTCCAACAGAACTCTTTATTTACTGTGTAGCAATACCTGTCCTGTATTTCCCATTTTCCCTTTTACTGAATTAGAAACAGCCATTGTCCTATCTTCTCTCTCTATAATAAGACATTGGGAGTGTTGGAGAAGGATGATTTGTTTTTAATTCATAGGTCACAAGCTCAACAAAGAACCAAATCTGGAGTTTATGGGTAGACTACCCAGAGACCCTGGAGTTCAAGTTAATTATAGCACACTAGATATAATTTTGAGATAACTTGACTTGGAAAGGTATTTATTTTATTTTAAGTAAACAGAGGAGTATAAAAGTTGTATATAAATACTGAGTCCTCAAAGAGGTGAAAGGTGGCAGACACTATGTGTCTGCTCATACAATAATCTTTCAAGACACATCCCTTTCCTAATGTTACATAATTTCCCAATTGTTTTTTGCAACAAGGGATGGACATTTGACAAAGATCTGCCAATGAAATACAAGCAAGAGTCTCGTCTTGCTATCTGTTCTATTTTCTCCTTTAATAATGGAGTTTGGGGGTCAAAAGGACAGTCAGTATAGGTAATGAATGATTGGGTGGTTAAGATAGGGGCTGATTCAAGAGGAAATAAAATGCTAATATCTTCATAGCATCCCCCACTCCTCTAACCTATTGCTAAGGTTACCTGCCTGCAGGGAATTGTTCCTCCCTGCAAGGAGTTGTTAATGAATGCCCTATGGGCTACTTCTTTCCTGTCTGTACCCTGGGGGGTTTCATTGGACTTGGATCACGTCACATTTTGGTCATGCAGGCAAGATAAAGGGAAGAGGGGGGAATGAGAACAAAGGAAATCTAAAATCTATAAAAGGGGCAGGACAGACCCACTCCCTTTCCCTCAGGCACTGACTTGGACCCTCTCCTCTGTAGAGGAATCTCTGTCTGTTTTATCCTTCAAGTAAAACTTTTTGCTGTTGCCTCAGTATTTCTCCAGTATTTGGTCTTCAACACCAGGGGAATAGGACTCAATCCTGATTCTCAACAACAGATCACTACCCTAGAGACTGGTGTGAACATCTTTCATTTAAGTTGTGAAATCAGGCAGATGGGATAAACTTATAGAATCATTGAACTACCAAACAATATCAGAATGCTTATACTGGATATTATTCTTGAATGAAATCAATGAATCTTTTTTTGTTTAAGTCACAATTGTGGTTTAATATGAAACTGAATAAAATTCTAATTGAGTAAAGTCTGAAAAGCATAAAAACCTAGTATATTCATCTTGTTTTATAATATCTGAAATGATTTAAAATAAATTTAAATTAAGAACTCTTTATTGTTTCTTATACTTGGTGTATTCTGTGAAGTTCTTTAACTGTTTAAAATGTATTATACAAAACCATGACTTTAATGAAAATACAAAATGTTTGCATTTTAGGGAAATGAAGTTTTTATAGTAAGCAGAATTTGATAGCAAAAAGATACATCTCCACATAAAAGAGAAAAAATATACAATATATACTAAAGAGAGAAAACACCTTCTTATTAAATCTTCCTCTATTAGACTTTTTCCATCTGATTAATCAGCTAGCCATGACTACTGGCTTACTTTACCAGTTTGAGAATTTGGTTCTTTAATCAACATAAAGTAAATTACTTTACAGTACAAATGATTGATTAAAAATATGTATTGCTAGAGCCAAGTGATTTGCTTTCTAGCTTTCCTTTAATTAAAAATAATTGTCTTCATCAACAGGGATTCATGTGTCTAATTTTATATGTTTTCATTGTTAAAGAGAGGTCTAGTGTTGTTCCTATGGAATTAATATATTTTACTTCTTCCCAAATTAAAAGAACATATTTTTTCTTTTTGGACTCGGGATTTGTGTGTGTGTGTCTGGGTGTGTGCACATGTGTTGTGTGTGTGTGTGTGTGTGTGTGTGTGTGTGTGTGTGTGTGTTTTGTTTGGTTTTTAATTCACGGGTGCCATATCTTTTTTTAAGAGTTAGTTATCCAGTTTTCTTCTGTCAGCCATCCATTTAACTAATTTTTAATATAATTTTTTATTCCAAGTTTTAAATTATCTCACTGCAAATATTGTTAGATTTAATTTCCTAGATGTAGCCCAAATATGTATCTGTTATTAGTAAAGCAATTTTTTTCCTTACTCAAGCTATCAGACTTTAACCCATCCTGAGATGGATCATTCTTGGAAAGATGCCTATAGATAACACAAAGTCATAAAGCCTGATTACCTAGTTTCCATTGACAAAAATAAGGCCCTGCTCAAGTAACCATCCCCAAAGCAATATCATTGGTGAAGTAGTGTACTAGCAATCAATTGTTCAAGTGAAAAAATGGAAAAATGGAGATTGCACTTACACTAGAAGTAGATATAATGTAGCAATTAAAATGTTTCACACAGCAATTACATAAAAAATTAAGTAAAATCACCATTTAAAATCATGCTCCTTAAGAATATGTAAAATTTCTAGTTACATATTTTAAGTCTATCAAATAAGATTCCATAATATTTTAACTTGTATTGTACCAGGTTTTATTAAAAGACACATTGGTGACTGAAATATTAAACATATTTGAATTGCTTGTGTCTGTGTGTATGCATTAGAATGAGCTATATGAATATATGCCAAAATACAAGTGAAAGAATTAGTGAAAATCTGTATTTTTTAATATTTATTTATTTATTTGTTTTAGTTGTACACAATGCCTTTATTTTTATGTGGTGTTGAGGATCAAACCTGGGCCGTGCACGTGCTAGGCAAGCACTCTACCGCTGAGCCACAATCCCAACCTGGAAATCTGTATTGTATTCTTTATAGTTTTCTGCTACAATAAAAAATTGATACTTTAAAATATATTCTAGTAACTGTAAATAATCTCATTTCAGCTTAGGCTGCAGGGCAGAGCATTGATTCAAAAAACCATCATCCAGATACCTCCTCTAAAAGCCATTCTAAGGCAGCCTTTCAAACAGTAATTAAATTCTCCAGTTACAACTTAATTCCTTAAACTCTGACCCACTAAATGGAAATACTATGAGATGTTCAACTTTCACATTTCCTCTTAGTGATTTATTATGAATTATGCAACCCACTTCCCTTGCAATATTGGTGTCTCACTTGTTATTGAATCAGGATCCCTAACCCTGTTACCTCTGAATTCTATTACAGTAGATGGACACACTCAATGACAATGTGGAGAAACTTTTCCCATCTGCATTTAACAAGGACATTTATATGACTATTAGGATAAACTGTTCTCAACACCTCACTGTTGTTTAGGTTGTTTCAAGTTTTAAGTTTGATAATCATTAAAATAAATATTAAAAATTAAATACTACAAAATAGTGATGATAAAAGCAATATTTAGTAATATAAAATAATTGCTAAAATATTAAAACAATATCATAAAATTGTAACATGAAATATGCAATTACATAAATTTATAAAAATTTTATATTTAAAATAAAGATTAACAACCTTATTTGTTTAAGAAAATACCTTATTGCCCATTTTGCTATGAAAAAAAAAGACAATAAAGGAAAAGAGTGACCAGAAAAAAGGAAGATCAAATTGTTCTCTGAAGAAAAAAGGACACAGAGAGAGGGAGCGTGCATTTATGCGTGTGTGTGTGTGTGTGTGTGTGTGTGTGTGTGTGGCCTGTCCATGAGGGTGTATGAACATAGTGTGGGGTGGTTTCTAGTCACCATTGCTTTTGGTTCATCATGTATTTTCTCAGCTCAGATTGTATATTAACCCTGTTTTTTAAAATAAGGTTGTCTTTTCCTATTCTTCAATGTGGTGAATATTTACCTATCAAGACCCAGAAAAAGTTTCATTTCTGAGTCATATCCAAAGTTCCCTGGGAGCTCTTGATTTTTTTTTTTTATGTTCCTAGTTCCTGTGGCCAGTGTTATTTAAAATTTGCTTACTGAATAATTAAGAGAAATATCACAGGTAAGAGGAATCATGCCCTTTATTTTTGTTCCCTTTTAAATGTTACAAATATGCAGGTTCCAACTAGGAGAATAAATGTTGTAGTTGAAATTGGATCCTTTGTTTGAAGTTGGAAATAAGGTCAATTTTGGATATATGTTTGACATTTATTAAACATTGTAATAAAGGGTTTATCATCCAAAAACTGAGTTTTCTTTTAGTGGCGATATGTATTTTTGCTTAAACTAGCTGATCCAAGAAATGAAGGGTTATACATTAGTGATCTCTAAAGTTCCCAGTTGTAATGAGGGGGAAAAGGTAATATAACTCTTAAGGGGTCCAGAACAGTGTATGCTGATATTGTTTTGTGGTTATCCTATTCTAGCTTTAATATCTGTGATTCATACTATAAGCTATGCCCTTTTGCATTTTACTTTTTTTCTTATCTATCAATCATCTATCTATCTATCTATCTATCTATCTATCTCTATCTATCTATCTATCTATCTATCTATCTATCTATCTATCTATCTTTGTAGTGGTAATTGAACCCAGGGGGTCTTTTCACATTGAGCTACATCCCCAGATCTTTTTATTTTTTATTTTGAGACAGAATTTCACAAGTTGCTTAGGGCCTTGATAAGTTGCGGAGTTGGCCTGGAATTTACAATCCTCTGCCGCAGCCTCTCAAGTCACTGGAATTACAGGGGTGCGCCTCTATACCTGGATGCATTTTACTTTCAAAGTCAATGTATATTAGATATGATGGAATAATAAAACAAGCTTGAAAAAAATACTTGTTCAAAATGCTTGTTCAAATTTCATTTGAGTTACTTACTAGCGATATGACCTTGGGCAAGTTACTCATTTATACAGAGCCTCTATGCCCAATCAATAAAATTAGAATATAAACAATGAACTTTAAGAGGAGTAAAGATAATATATATAATATACTCAACTGTATTAAGCACTTAGCAGACTTTAAATTACAGCTAACTAAATTGTAGCTAATTACATATTTTGAATGTCTAAATATCCTCTGCCTTTAACAGCAAAGAATGAGCCAATACAGGTATGTAAGGAAAATTTTAATTAGCCTAATTATCCAAACACAGGAAATTGATTAAATAATTGATGTAAATTAATACAAAAATATTTTATGTAATTTTTAATAATGCTGTTTTAGGAATATATTTTACAATGTAGGAATTTTTACTATAGATCATTAAGAGAAAAAATATAGTGAAGGAATTATAGTAGTAACAATTCTAATTTTAAAATTTTACATACTATAATATATAGTCATACATCACATAATGATGTTTTGGGCAACAATAACCACAGGTATGACAGTGGTCTTATAAGATTCTATTACCTAGAGACATTGTAGTCATATTAGTTTGCATAAGTAGATTCTATGCTATTCACACAACAACAAAATCACCTATGGATGCATTTTTCAAAGCATATCCTTGTTTAGCAATGCATGACTGTATATCATACATACGGTGAAATGTATGTGTGTGCCTATGGATATATGATTTTACACATTTAATTACCTATATGACTAGAGAGAAAGCAACATCAAGATTTCTTACAGTGGTTATTCTTATGGTGGTTATATCAAATGGCATGAATATATTATGGAGAAGCAATTCAGAACATTGATTAAGAATGAAGGTTCATGCAGCATTATTCATAATGTCAAAAATGTGGAATCAATCCAAGTCCACCAAATGGGGAATAGATAAATAAAATGTGATATAACCACACAATGGAATATTATTTATCAATAAAAACAAATAACCTAATGAGACATGCCATAAAATGGATAAAACTCAAAATCATGATGTTAAATGAAAAAAGTCAGATTTTTACACTTAGAATGTGTAAATAGTATCCTATGTATATTATACCACAATAATAGTACTACATAAATGAGAACTCAATTCTGGTTCTACCATTTATTAGCTATTATATTACTTAACATCTCCATGTATTAGTTTTGTTTTTCTTCTTAATGATAACTATAACAATGGTACCTATAGCATAATACTTCCATAAGAAGTAAATGAATTAATATGTGTATGTGTGTCACTTGGAATAGCACTCAAGAAAGTACAGACACCATATATACTACTTGTAAATATCTGTTGAATGCATTCTTTCAATCTCATATTTGACTGATGGAAGTCTGTGTTTTCAGACTTTCTTCTATTGTTGCATTCTTTGAAGTATGTGGAATATGTGAAAGCAGAAATGTAATGTGTAAACTGGGCGTGGTGGCATCTGCCTGTAATCCCAGCAAATCAAGAGGCTGAGGAACGAGGATCACAAGTTCAAGGCAAGCCTGGACAATTTATCCAGGCCCTAACTCAAAATAAAATTTTGAAAAGACTGGAGATATAGCTCGGTGGTTAGAATGCATGCCTGGTATGTATGAGGCCCTGAGTTCAATCCCCAGTATTACTTTTTTTAAATTGTGTATTCAGTTTACTTTAGTTGATAAATTTTGTTTACTCTAACTTAGCTATTTTCTAAACTTAATTCATCCTTGTTAAAGTAGAAAATCAAGTGAAGAAAATACTATGAGCTTATTTGGAGAATATGGAACTTTTCACCATTTTTTGCAAACTCAGAATGCATTGTGGCCAGGAAGGTAAGAAATCTCATCAAGGGCTGAAAGCCCAAGCTTTCTACTTTGGTGGACAATCATTCTAGATATGTGCTCCTAATTAGCAGATTTAGAGTTTGGGATAAGTGATGATTTCTAAATGGGAAGATTGTGATTACTGCTTGCACATTCACTGCATGTATACATACAAATGGATTAAGACAACATTATTTGAGCAATTGCTCATTTCTATACCCCTCATTTCTGTACCCCATACTTGAGGGGTATATAAATGAGTGAGTGCCTACCACCAAAGATGCCAGATACACAGGAGAAGTGAATGTAGTTCAAGAAGCTCAATCTAAGCAGTTCAGCTGCAGAAATATTTCAGATCACTACAGTATTTTTATGGATCTGTGTTAAGTGCAACATGACTAACACAGAAAAAGATGTATCTTAGTGCTTCTTTGTGGTCACAAAACATGAGGAATTGATGAAACAGACATTGCCTTTGCCTGATTATGTGACCCCAATTAAAGTACAAAAAAAGTACACTTGTATAAATATATCAGAATATATTAATTCAGTTAAAATTCAGCCATTATCAGAAAACATTTCGGGGAATTAAATGCAAGAAATTGCTTACACAATGATAAAATAGCTGAGAAGCTAAATGATAGAATAAAGGATCCCAGAAATCAGTGCCAATAAAAAACTGACACCAAGCCTCTGTTGGAAGAATGCTGTGAAGAGCTCAGATGAAGGGGATGGAAACATAGGAGGAGCTGAAAGAAGGGGGTTGGCCCCACAGAGGCAGGCCATGTAATGGAAGCTGGAGTCATGGAGGAGAACCAGCCATTGCTGGTGGTGTTCTCCAAGGCAGAGTGGGCAGGGAAGGAATAACCCTGGCTTATCTCCTCCTTCCAATTTTAATCTCACTGCAGTTCCTCACCATGGCTAAACCTACCAGGCTGGAAGTCTGGAAAAGATATCCTGCTGAGATAGAGAGAAAATTAAAGGAACTTAAGAGAATAAATAGAAGAGTAAACAGGGAAATGACCAGGACATAGGCCAGATTCGTATAGAAATTACCATGGAGAGATAAGTAAAGCTATACAATTAGACAGAACTTTTCAATATATATATATTTTTTTGTTCTTCCTGGGAAGGTCTTAGTATTTGACTATTTTAAAAGTATTTTATTAGGGCATTATAATTATACATAATGGTGGGGTTCATTTTTGACATATTCATAAATGCAAATAACAGTTTGCTTCATTACAAGCCCCAGAAAGTGTTTGCATCTTTGTGGTTTTTTTGGGTTGGGGGAGGAAACCGGGATTGAACTCAGGGGTGCTCAACCACTGAGCCACATCCCCGGCACTTTTTTAAATTTTATTTAGAGACAGGGTCTCACTTAGTTGCTTAGTGCCTCAAAGTTGCTGAGGCTGGCTTTGAACTTTGTATCCTCCTGTCTTAGCCTCCTCACCCTCTGGGATCACAGGTATATGCCACCATACCAGGCAGCATTTGCATCTTGATAAATAAAATTCTCATCTCTTATTTTAAGAAAGAACACTGTTAAAGAATAAAAATTCTGTTGCACTGGATAATACATAAAACTGCTTTGGGAAAACAATAGTGCTTTATTATCTATTTTATTGTCATTATTTTATACTTATATAATCACTTTGGATAAGCACATTGATACTTTAAAAACTTTGAAAATTATTGAATGTTTTTCAGAAAGATAGTGCACACTTTCTCAATTTCCCTTGTAGTGAGCACAATTATTATTGTGGTATTTGAGTTCAATAATTACTGAACTCACTGAACCTTATTGTCAATATTTTAGCAGAAGGTTGTTGTTTGGTGTTATTATTTACCTTTTAAAGATTGGAACATTGTTTTCAAAACATTTACATATATCTGGTTTAAACTGTGACAAATATGGAATCATACTCTACATACCATTTGGCACTTTGACTTCTTAAATTTAATATATTGCATATATTATAACAAATACATTTACAACACTCTGTTTCAATCATTACATAATACTTTATTATAAGACTGTGTCTTAACTTTTCCATTCATTCCCTATATGAAATACATTGGCATTTAGATGGTTTTCAGTTATTTACTATAACAAACAGTACTACACAGATTATCTTGTACATATCAGCCTGTATGTGTGTCTTAATGGATATCCTAAAATATTTTCGTCAAATTGATACAAGTGGATTTGCTAGGTTAAATGGTGTGTATAGTGATTATGTGTATATGTACATATAGATACACACACATATACTACAAAATAATAGTCTCTAAGGAAGCATGTGTAGTTTACCCTTGTACCTGGTTTTCTATATTCTCATTACACTAATTTTATAATCTGGTAAAATGAAAAACCTACTGTAGGAGCCCTGTTTGGGGAGATGGCTTGAATTGCGGTTGACTATGGGCCACGGAGATTTGGGTATTGTCGCCTTTCGTAGTCTCATGGGACTTGGCCTGGGATCTCGAGTGACTTGGCGGAGATTGCTGATCGGGTCAGTGCCATTTTGGTGGTGTGTGCGGCTCATGTTAGTCATTGTTAGAGCCAGAGAGAAAAGTTATCAGAATAAAAAGCTGTTTGTCTCCAGTTTGCCTCTGAACTTCTTCCCGCTGCTTCGTTGCTCCAAGCGGCCATCGCTTCAGGCAGCAACAACCTACCTTTTCATATTACATTGATATTTTAGGGAGCATATTATACATGAACTGATGTATGTGTATGCAGTATTTATGCAATGAGTTGCTCTTTGTCATACCAGAGTATTTGAAAAGAAAAGACACTATTAAGAAGCCTCATCCCACATCTAAGAGACCTCCAAAAAGTTTCTGAATATTTCTTGCTACAGAAAAAGGGTTAAACAAAATACATAGACAAAATTTATCTTTGGCAAGAAAATAATACCAATCAGCATTCATTTCCATAGTCACCCAACTTGCCTTTCTCTTAAGAGTCTCCCCCTCATTCTTGGTAGAAAAGGAAATGTGCCATTTTCCCAAGAAACTGAAGCAATAACAGAAGTGTTCACAGTCAGGTTACAGTTGTATCAATTTTCTGACTAGAATTTCTCTGACCCCCAAACTTAGATCTAGAGTGGTGATGTTAAAGGTAAACACTATTAACAAGCATCCCTCTAGTCCCAAATATCATCAGTGAGACAACACAGCAAGAAGCTCATAGAAAACTTGAGCACTAATCACCAAGAAATTGCTAAAGAAAAGAAATATTAGGAAATATAACATTCCAATTAACTTTTTCACTTAAATATAGACTTTATTTGATTACTGGGAATAGAGCAACTGTGCTTAAGAATTCATAAATAATAATGTTAGTTATACTTTACTCCTTTCTAGAATTCTTGCTGGATATTATGTAAAATCCAAACAAATGGAATACAAAAAGAAAACAAAAAACCAAGTCACTGCACAGATATGACAAAATACATGATAAAACCTGTGATATGTTGGTGTTGGTGTCTATTTGCTAGAATAGTTACTATTTATCATCAAAATGCAAACTTAAGTGGCATAAAAACAAATTAAATATATATAATTTGGAACATCTGAGTAAAAAGTTTACTAAACTTCTATCTGAATGTATTTAATATATTTTTTAAAAAGTTTATGTAATGAAAATAACAATTCAATTTGATCAAATATAAACAGCTTAAATTTTAAAATGTACAAAAATTACAATGATGACAAAAATACAGGATTGATGATTCAAGAATACTTCACTTTAATAAAAGATATTACTTTGGGTTAAACTATTTGAAATTGCCATTTTTGCACATCAAAAGAGACAAACAAATATCAGCAATTTCATATGATCCCTCTTCCATGAATAGAAAGTCTTCTCAGGGGACCTGTTCTTTCTGTTTACTGACAACTACCTTGACCTAAAGACCTCACTTTAGTAGTCCTCAAGCTCTGAAAACTGCTGGAGAGCCAGTATATAAAGTTTATCAGCACCTTAATTTTCTAAAAATATATCATTTATTCCTGTATTGTAAGTAGTTTGGGTTCATAACATTTACTTTCATTACAATACTTACAACTGAATGTACAACTAAAATACAAAACTAGATTCATTGTTTCAATTCCTCTTTGGAGCAAATCAAGTTATAAATTATCAGTAACTTTAAATTAAGTATTGAATAAAGCATGTTTTAAACTATTTTAAATATTACCCCTGTATTGGCAATGTTAAAAAGATAAAGTAAGTCTTCTTTATGATGAATTTTACCAACAGATATACTTTTCTCTCAATACCAGTGTTTCATAAATTAATAATCCTGTGAAGTCAGAGAGGGCCTTATAAATCATCCTGAGATGAAAGGATATGCCAGATGTCTCCCCAGAGCTGGTGTTAGTTTTCTACCCTATGTTTACTTAGTCTTATACTTAGTTCTGAGAGGACAGAGTGGAAGAGAATGATGGATCTAGTCATAGAAAAAGCTCAAGAGGTTACTTCCTACCACTTATTTCAGTGTGTTAACTAAGTCAGAATAAGGTTCAGCCTTTTTATTGTCCCTCCAAGTCCAATTTCAGTCAAAAATACCATCAAAGTTTATTGGATAGAGACATAATTGAAAGAAATCAACAAACATGTTATGAAGACTAAAGGCACTGTTACAATATCCTCAGGCAAGAGAACATTCTAGGACTATTAATTAAAAGCTAATATCTGATTTCACCAAAGCAATGCTCAGGCAGTATGCACAGAGAAGAAAGACATGCCTTTGGGATTTCTCAGAAGAATGTTGTAGAAAAAAGGGAAAGTAAGGGTAAAGCAATGGCACAAGCAAATGAAGATTTTCATTGGTTAGAAATCAACTTTAGAAACTTTCATTTCAAAATAATCATGAAGTAGACTCTCAGGCTTTCTTTGTACCCAACATTATTTCAGGAGGTTGCTATCCTAAAATTTAGGTGAGAAAGCAAGAGTAACACATATAAAAACATGAAAATCTGTTTAAAACTATATAAAAATGCTCAAAATGTTGTAAGACTCATGGGAAGAATGGTATATCCAAGTAGATAAATACATGTATACTAAGATGGCACATTCTTTTGAGTAATGTCTTTTTATATAGAAATCAATAAGATGTGAAAAATTTACTATATTATTATGTACCAATTAGGTCTTCCAGGAACCTGTATTGAGAATCAAGTATTTAGAAGAAGGTAAAAGTTGGAGTTCTGGCTTTCCACTTGTATTTTCAGGAAAGTCTGAGACTACTTCTTCACATATATAAATGTGAGGACAGAAATGTCTATAACATTGTGATTCTCCTAAGGTTTAAGTAGCTTTAGATATGTAGAAGAATGTTGGAAATCATAAATTGCCAGCACACACAGGTTGTTGTTGGTGGGAATCATTGACACCATTGTTGTGGTGGCTGTTGTTATCATTGATATACTAGAAGCAGCAAGTCTATACCATTTTGAATTTATGGAATGTGAAAAAGTAATGGAACACTGACTCTGCTAACACTTAATGAAACTATTTTTTCTACGACATTTTTTATTTAACAGTTTTCAAAATTATAACTGACATACGCTTGAGTGCACATGTATAAAATATATAATTTGTTAAGTCTTGGCATATATATTCACCTATGGAACCATCACCCTGATTGATATAATTTACACATCCATCTATTCCAAAAGTTTCCTTGGATTTCTTTGTAATCGTGTCCTCTTATCCATTCTATTCTTCACTTCCCCGATGTATACTGATCTGATTTCCTATGATATATACTAGTCCACATTTTGTATTTTCTATAATTTTATGAATTCCACTAGCGGAATTATTTTGATATTTATCTACCATGTTATGTATATCAATAATTCCTTCATTTTCATTATTGAGTAGTAGTATAGTTTATGGATACATCAAAACTTATTTATATATTGGGTTGTTTTCAATTTTTAGTTATTACAAAGAAAGTGGTGATGGATATTTGTGCATGTCTTTTTATGGACATTTGCTTTCTTTCTAAGAAACTAATGAACTGTTTCCCAAGTGGTTCTTCCTTTCTGTATTCCAACAAGTAATGAGTTAGAGATCCAACAATCCAGATCAACACCATAACTTTGACAACAATACACATCAATACCATAAGGTCTAGAGGAGACAATAGGAAGTTGTTTCTACCATGTGATAAGTGGTGAAATATCACTGGTAGATTAACTATGATATTTAGAGATACATACTGTAAACCATAAAGTACTTACTGAATTAACAAAATAATAATATATATAAGTAATAACTCAACAAAGTAGATAAAATTAAATCATAAAAATGCTCAAATGGTCCAAAAATGACAGAAACAGAATATTAATGAATAAAAACACATCATTCTTCATAATGGTTTTTACTGTGGATTTAATTTGTATTTCTCTAATTATTAGTGACATTGAACATATTGTCATGTGTTTGTTTGCTAGCTATGTAAATGTTTTATGTGCACTTGAGAATATGTGTATTCTGTTACTATTGGGTGAAGTTTTCTAAGTAGCAGAATACCTATTTGTGTCTTTATATTTAATATATATTTATTATAGGTGGGATATAGTTGGGTGTTGATTTTTATTCAATCTGACAACCTATGTCTTTCAATTGGAGTATTTAGATGTTATATATTTAATATGAGCATTAGCATATTTAGGCTTTAGTATATATCCTCTTGCTATTTGTTTTTTATTTTCCTCATCTATTTTTAACCTTTTTTTCCCATAGATTTATTAAATATTTTGAATTAGATTCTGCATACTTTGTTAACTTCTTAGCTATAATTTTTTTTGTTTTCTCATTTTGGTGGTTGTTTTAGGGCTTACAATATATATTTTTAAATTTTCATAGTCCAAAAATATTATACCTCTTTGTGTATAGTATAAGACTCTTATAATAATATATCCTGGTTTTGTCCTATAGGCCTTAATATCATCATTATCATACATTTCAATGATCACATTGTGATGTAAACTTGGGAATAAATTATTATTTTTTTGCTTAACATTCAGCAATTTTAACACAAATATAAACAATGACATAATGATCTGTTATATTTACCAATGTAGTTACTCTTTCCCATAATCATCATTTCTATTCATACTTTTACATACACTTATATTTTTTATCTGGCATTACTTTTTTTGTGCCTAAAGGACTTAACAATTTTGTAGTGCAGGTACTTTTAGCTTAGCCTCTTTATTTATGAAAACATCTTTATTTTGCATTTGGTTTTCTGAAAACTATTTTGTTGTCTTTGTTTTTAGAATATAGTTTCTCTGAATATAGAATTCTAGCTTGATGGTTTTTCATTTGTCAAGGTGCTTCCCCCTACTATATTACTGCTTATATGCCCTTTACTAAATTACTGCTTATATCATGTAATACAAAAATTTTCTGTTATCATTATAGTATAGTATTTTCTTATGCAATGTCTAATCTGTCATTTTTATATAGTGTGCTTTTCATTTTATATGTTGTGGTTTCAATCTCTTGCAGTTCAATTTCCATCTATTTTTTTAGCTTCCATGTCTCCATGTAACCATTTTTCATGTTTTTTTTTTTTTTTTTGGTGCTAATTTCTTTTAGATGTTTTGAACAACTCACACTAGAATAGGAATTAGTGTGGAAAGGGTATTTATTTTGGTAAGAGAAGATAGATACCAATGAGTCAATGAGTCATGTTTCTTTTGTTTTGCTTTTTGGATGAATTCTTTAGCAAAAACCTCCTTTCTCGTTTGTAAAATGATGCTAACAATGATCATCATAATTTTTTTTTTTTTTTTTTTTTTTGGTACCGGGGATTGAACTCAGGGGCACTTGACCACTGGGCCACATCCCCAGCCCTTTTTTTTTGTATTTTATTAGAAGCAGGGTCTCACTGAGTTACTAAGTGCCTCGCCATTGCTGAGGCTGGCTTTGAACTCACGATCCTCCTGCCTCAGCCTCCCAAAGTGCTGGGATCACAGGCATGCGCCACTGCGCCCGGCTGATCATCATAATTTTTCACAAGTTTATGAAGTTTGATACATGTGATAAGATTTGAAGAAACGGCCACATAAATGTCAGTGCTTTAATTATGATGATACTTGCAGTGACTTGGGTTTTAGAAATTTCTTCATAGCAAATAAGAGTTTTTCAACAAGTTGCTTACAGATCTAGATCTTCTTTTGGCCAGGCTTCAAGTATTACCTTGCTATAAACTGTTTATTTAAACTAAATACCTTTTGATTGATAAGTTCATCCAAGATGGCAGCACCAAGCAGAACTGCCTATTTCCCCCCAACTTCCTGGGATTGGCTTTCCCTAGCTGCTGGTATTAGTCTCAGCATCATCTCTACTCCAATTAGAATGAAAGCTCTGAAAGAGAAGGCACTTGCCTTTTATATTTACCTAAGTGTCTGCAGCATTTAGGAGAATGCCTCATGTATTCATATGTTTAATAAATTATTTCTCTGAATAATAGGGGAAAAATTGCCCAGGAGGCTGGATTTTACATTCTGTGGATCTGAGTTGATAGAAACCTTTAGACTTTCAGTTTGGCTAGGAGTAGTGGTAGCATGTTGATCTTATCCTGCTGACAAATGATTGGTCCACACATGGGGTACGTACAAGTGGTGGAAGAATGAGTCATATAGAGATCAATTGGCAGTGTAGTGTTTGGGTCCCGAAAATGCTTACTAGATCAGGTTAGTTGTAATGCTCTGACAGGACATATTAAACTCAAGGGAAATTATTTTAATCCGCAAATGCATGACTAGCAGACCCTTGGGGCTTCCCTACTCTTCCCTCCTCACACAAATTTACAATAAAATTTGTCCCCTCTCAATCCCATTTTCATAAACTAGTTCAAGTATGGCAGATTCTCTTTCTTCTGATCATGATGTTCCTTATAGAATAATCCCCAGTGCGCCAAGAATACTATTTGTAATTCAACTGCTCCCTAAATATTTGCAGGATTTGGGTATTTTTTTTTTAAATTCCATTTGGTTTTCAACATAAAATTAGGTAAAGTTTATGGCACTTTGTAGCTCTGCCTATTGAATATCACAGTGTTATCTTTAGCATCCTGATATGATATTTTATGGCTTCTAGACTGTGAATTAATTTTCTTTGGTGACCCGAAGTTCATACTTCATGACTCTCACTGCAGACATTCTATACCCCCTTCCTTTCCTTATAAAGCCCTTAGGTTATAGTGTGAAGCAATGATGAAGTCAATCCTATGTTATGGACTCTACTGTGTAATGGCTCAACCTCATTTAGTAAGTAAACCTCATTTAGTATTGCTTTTATATCTCTTACTGCTCATTATTTATAATGTAGATAATAATTAGCACAAACAAAAAAAGATTCTGAGCTGGAGTTTTAGCTCAGTGGTAGAGTGCTTGCCTAGGACACATGAGGCACTGGGTTTGAACCTCAGCACCACATTGAGGACACAGAGACTAATACATATAATTTCAGCCATCTTATACTAGACAAAGGCACCAAAAATGTACAGTGGAGAAAGGATAGTCTCTTCAACAAATGGTGCTGGGAAAACTGGAAATCCATATGCAACAAAATGAAATTAAACCTTTATCTCTCACCATGCACAAAATTCAATTCAAAGTGGATCAAGGACCTAGGAATTTGATCAGAGACAATACGCCTAATAGAAGAAAAAGTAAGCTCCAATTTCCAACATGTCGGATTAGGCCCCAAGTTCCTTATAAGAATCCTGTAGCACAAGAATTAATATCAAGAACCAATGAATGGGATAGATTTAAACTAAAAAGCTTCTTCTCAGCAAAATAAACAATCAGTGAGTTGAATAGAGAGCCAACTATTTGGGAACAAATATTTAATACATGCACATCAGATAGAGCACTAATTTCTAGAATATTTAAAGAACTCAAAAAACTTAACTCCAAAAAAACAAATAACCCAATCAATAAATGGGATAAAGAATTGAAAAGACACTTCTCAGAAGAAGATACACAATTAATCAACAAATACATGAAAAAATGCTCAACATCGCTGGCAATTAGAGAAATGCAAATCAAAACTACTCTAAGATTTCATTTTACTCTAGTCAGAATGGCAGCTATTAAGAACACAAACAACAATAATTGTTGGAGAGGATGTGGGGAAAAAGGCATACTCATACATTGCTGGTGGGACTGCAAAATAGTGCAACCATTATGGAAGGCAGTATGGAGATTTCTTGGAAAACTGGGAATGGAACCACCCTATGACCCAGCCATCCCCCCCAAAGGACTTAAAAACAGCATATTACAGTGACACAGCCACTTCAATGTTTATAGCAGCATAATTCACAATAGCTAGATTGTGGAACCAACCTAGATGTCCCTCAGTAGATGAATGGATAAAGAAAATGTGGTACATATACACAATGGAATTTTACTCAGCAATAAAAGAAAATAAAATAATGGTATTTGCAGGCAAATGGATGAAGTTGGAGAATATAATGCTAAGTGAAGTTAGTCAATCTAAAATATCCAAATACTGAATGTTTTCTCTGATATAAGGAGGCTGACTCACAGTGGTGTCCTGTTGGGGTACATAGGAGGAACGCTAATCAGAGGAACGCTAGAAAGGTCAAAGGGGAGGGAGGGGAAGGAAGGGAACAAGGGGGGATGGAGGGGAAAAAAGAAAAGGTGGTTGAATAAGATGGATGTCTTTATCCTAAATGCATGCTTGAAGATTTGAATGGTACGAATATACATTGTATACAGTGTTTTGTAAAAAGATGCTCTATGTGTTTATTATAAATTATAATGCATACTACCATTATAAATACAACAATTTTGAATTAAAAAAAAAAAAAAAAAAAAAAAAAAAAAACAGACCACAGCAGCCACTGGAGACTAAAAGTAGCAGTGTCCTTTCTAATTACAGAGTGTGAGGCTGGATTTGAGCCGAATCTCTGCAGAGCCTAAAGTAGCAAGGCCACTGACCCTATAATCCTTCCCACAGTGAGCCTATCTATGGTTTGATCTGCAATGTTCACAGTCTGTCACTGCCCATTCTCTTGAGACTGGGATTTTATTTTTGGGGTTTTTTTTTTTTTTTTTTCTTTTTTTTCTTTTCATGTATGAAGTAGTAAGTACAGAAAGATATTTTTCCTTTTTTAAATTAGTAATGTTAGTAAGCATAACTGCCTATGGGATTCAAAGAGTTTCATCTTTTGTTAGAATATATAATTTTAACTCTGAAGGCTGCAACCTAGAGAAAATAATTGTTTGTCATCTGTAAGGAAGGAGATATCAAAATTAACTAATTTTTTATAACTGAAATTGGAAGTTCTCCCATATCAAAATCATTGAAACTTTAATCATTTCTCAATCTTTCTGAAATGGATTAGGCACTTGCTTTTCAAAATAAAATATACTGAACATAATTGCATCATTTTAAAATGTCTGGATCTGGTTAAGAATCTTGATTAGTGGCCTGTGTAGTTATGCAGAAATACTTTTGTGAAGTGGATGAAGCAAAATAAATCCAGAGTGCTAGGGCTTTCAAGTTTTTTTTTTTTTTTAATTCCTGATTGATATTTTTTAAAAAATATTTATTTATTTGTTTTAGTTGTATACAATGCCTTCATTCTTATGTGGTGCTGAGGATCGAACCTGGGCCACGCGCATGCTAGGTGAGTGCTCTACCGCTGAGCCACAATCCCAGCCTCTCAAGTTTTTAAAGCTTTTGTAATATGCATATATAATTTTATTCTTCCCTCCCATACTACATCTGTCATCTTTGGCTGGGGCCACTGAAATCACCTCTAATAAATTACCTGTTCCTCAAAAATAAAATAAAATAAAATAAAATAAAGGTATTTAGTCCATCTACAACTAAAAGAAAAATTAATTTTAAAAAAGATTCTAATCCCATGAAGTGTTTTGTTTAAATTCCTCATTGATTTAAATAATTTTTGACCATTTTCTATGACAAACAACTTGCTGATGCAAATACAATCACTGTAATCTGGCTCAGGCAACTGAGGAAATGCTTCCTTCCCGTGTATCCCAGGAAGGAACTATGTCAGTGATCTAGGCAATAAATCAAATCCTTGATTATGTTCAGGCTGCCATTGCTAAATATTAGCCTGCTGTGCTATGCAGATATTTTATTTAATTGTAGTGTTAAGTAAACTATCTCCTATAGTGCTTAGTTTGTGTTTAATTCATGCTCATCCTTGGCTCATCCCTCAGCACATGGCAGGGTGGAAAGTCACTGCCCAGGCACTGTCTGCCACCACAGTTGGGTAGCTGGGAATTGAACATGGCTGACAGACTCCTCAAAGGGGCCAAGGCAATCGTCCCTCCAAAGAGCATTATGAGCTTATGGTGCCTTTGTTTTGCACTGCTTTTTAAGGTAACTTTATTGAAGTAAGATGGGAAATAATTTTTGTGTACATTCCCATTATGAAATTGAGATTCAAAGAGCCTAAGGGGTTTTCTAGAATAAAGAAGCATGTTTGATCCAGAGCAGTTCTGGAACTCATATTTATAAATTTGTAGGTCAGAAAGCTTTCTGGTATAACACGTGCTCAGTTATTTCCCTTGGCACCAAGTAGAGTAGTAGAGTGTTTGCATACAATGGTCATTTGGGCAAAGTAGGTGGAGTCTATCCTATACCCCATGGAGAAAGTGGAACTGTCAGTTATACAAACAGAATGTTTAAACACTGGTGTTTTGCTTATTCAATACAATAAGTAAGGGCATGTTTGCACTCTTACTACAGGTATTGATTAGATTTTTGTTAATATAGTTCTCTACACTTCAATGGTTAATATCAATGGAAAGCATATTAAACAAAACACCCTTACTATCACCTTTAAGACCTCTAGAAGACAGTCAGCACAAAAATTTGTTTTTATTTCAGAAGTTGGCAAAAATTAGGCACCCAGGATCTTATATAGAGTCCTCAGGAAACACAGCATCAACATATGCTTAAAAGTAGGTTTCCCAACTCTTAAATTTCCTCTATATAACCCACTGTGAGAAACTTCTTTTCCTCCTGAGGGAATGGTTTATAATAAGCATAAAACATTTCATTAGTGATAGCATAGGGAAGTGAAATCAAATGTCATAATTAATCATGAAAAGATCAACCAAACAGTGTATTAGGATCAAAGAACAAAGATAATGAGCACCTTAGATTTATACAATGCTTTATCATCTTCAAAGCTCTGTAACAGACATTATCTTAACTAATCTCCATGTGGTATTTTAGAAATTAGAGGCGCGTTTACACTCCTCCCATCCCCAACTCCTGCAAGGGCTTAGTGGGTCATGCCTCTGTTCTCTGTATATACTCTCCAGAGTGCCCCATTCTGGAGTCACACAACATCCAGTCTTTTGAGGATTAAAATTTCACAATTCTTGTTTTAACCTATGGTAATAGAAGTAAAACTAAAATTGAAACTACTTACTATTAAATCCCTGAAGGGCATCAAAGTGCCTTTAGTAAAGGGACAATTACATTTTTAAACTAAATCCAAAACTTGAAAATTATTTTAATTTCATTTTCATTCTACCAGCTTTCTGTCTGCTTCTCTTGATAAGTTAATAGCACTTCTTCAAGTGAAGAATTTGGATAGCCAGGCGCGGTGGCGCACGCCTGTAATCCCAGCACTTTGGGAGGCTGAGGCAGGAGGATTGCGAGTTCAAAGCCAGCCTCAGCAATGGCGAGGCACTTAGCAACTCAGTGAGACCCTGTCTCTAAATAAAATACAAAAAAGGGCTGGGGATATGACCCAGTGGTCAAGTGCCCCTGAGTTCAATTCCCTGGTACCTCCCACCCCCCCCCCCCCAAAAAAAGAAAAGAATTTGGATATAGGAAAAAGCACACTTCCTAGTTGCTTTTAGTCTTATGTATGGCTTCCCAACAGAGGGCTGCTTTGTGTAGCTGGCTCTACTGTAACCCATCCAGCTTTAGTTCTCTCCTCACACAAACAAGAGAGCAAGGCAAAGCAATCTTTTAGATCCTTTGCCCAATCTCAGTTCACTAATTCTATTTCACAACTACTTTCTTTTTCTTTATACAGCACCCTGATTAATCATTGATCCTCTCTTGGCCTCACTAAATCAGATTAGAATTTTCTGACATTAGAATGTCACTGTGGTGTTTACTGGAAAGTCCTGAAGCTAAAAAAAAAAAAAAAAAAAAAAATGTGGTCTAATAGCTAAATTATGGAATCAACCTAGATGCCTATCAATAGCTGAATGGACTAATAAATTATATATTCTACTCAGCCATAACAAAAAGAAAGAAATTATGGAATTTATGGCATTTTTCTGGTAAATGGAGGGAAATGGAGAATAATATAATGCTTAGTGAAATAAGCCAAATTCCAAACTCCAAGATTGAATGCTTTCTCTCATATGTGAAAGCTAGAGTAAAATAAAGGATAGGGGGAGGGAAGGATAGGATAATATAAAGAACCAATCAAATATAAATTAATAGGTAAATAAAAGAAGGTCAAGTAGAGTAGAGGAAGGAGAATGAGAGAGGGGAGGGAAGACAGGACAGAAAATGGGGAGGGAAAGGGAGGGAGATCATGAACTGACATGGATTTCCATGCATGTATGAATCTGTTGGGACAAACCCAAGTACTATGTATAGCTATAAAGTTCTAATAAAATAAATGAATGAATGAATAAATAAATAAAAGAATGTGATTATTTTATGATATTAATAGTGAAAATTATACAAGTGTCATGAGATTTATGTATATTATCAAAACAAATATTATAATTCTGTGATATGTGAATTATTATCCTAATTTTTCACATCAGAAATAATTGGAAATAAATTGTCCCAAAGGAAACAAAAGCCATATTATTATTAAGACATTCTGGTTTTAGAATGGTAGGACACAGTTTTACACCACAGTTCATAGGGCAGAACTGTTAGGGTAGAGGTAGATATAGATGAATTAATCTATGATATGTATGCATTTTAAAAAATCTGCACATAAATTCATAAAGAAATTATTTCCTCTGACAAAAGAGGACCATTTACAAAAGAAAGATAAATTTTCTATTATCCTATCATTTTCAAGGCAAAATGAAAACATGCCCAGGTAGATTCAATGTGGTATTTCTGGACCCAGTGATCCCACACCTCTAAAATAAGAATGGAATTTCAGAGTTCAAGAAACTGATGACTAAAAGAATTAATATCAAAGAAAAACTTGGTATTCATTGTTGATGTTATAGAAAGAGGAAATTGAAAATAATTGTGAGTATAATTTCACTTAAAAGTAAAAAATATGCTGTCAATAAAGTAAAAAATATTGTGAAAAAATTATGAGCTATATGTATTTCATGCATGGCAGGGTACCATGGATTTATAATTTGAATTTACTTTTCATTGAAAAAAAAAATGTTGTTTTAAAAATGTATGTGCTGTTATTGCCAGTACAGATGGTACCTCCTATCAAAAGGAAAACAAAGGCATATGGCAGAAAAATATTCTTAAAAGCTGCCAATTAGAACATAGATAATTCATATTTCAATGGTCCACTCCAGGGCACTTCTGTGTACTTGTCCCGGGAACCACAATGCTTTCTAGCTTGTCTAACCCAGACAAACACTGGTCACTGTCACATTTAGGCCTTTTGGTAGGCCTTACTTTGGTCTTGGGTAGCTTCTTCACATGCCTGCATTTATTACTCAGCTGATTCCCCAAGGGTTAAAATACTCAGCAACTATTTTCATGACTGTGTTCTTCTGAATGGATGATTAATTTCATAGTTTGCCACTGGCATACTCTGGGTTAACTTTAATACTATTTTGTTTTATTTTGGCTTATCAATTAAATTCAGATTACCAGAATTTCTACTCCATTTAAGGGTAAGTAGCAGGGGCCAGAATATCCTCTCTCATGTGAAAAAAAAAAATGAAATATCTTTTAGAAAATATAATGGATATCTGTTAATGAAGAACAGTGATACTTGAGAGACAGAAAACCAAGTGAAATCTACAACACCTTCAGAAAACAGACTTAAGGGAGTTTCACAGGCAGTATGCAAGGAATGGGCACCCATGTAGAGTCCACTAGATTCTCTGAGTGGAGAAGACAAAACTTAAGAGTCTGGGAAGACCAACGCAGCTAGATGTCACAAGGCACAATATCAAAAAGAGAAATGAACAGAAGTAAATTTGCAACCATGTGCAGAAGCGTCCCCTTTAGAAGTCAGTTTCATAATGATAAGTGGAAGCATGTGGTGAAAACTACCCAAGGCTAGCTTGAGAGCATCTAACGTTTTTGTTTGTTTGTTTGTTTGTTTTTTGTTGTTGTTGTTGTTGTTTTTTTGCGGGGGGCGGTTTCCTGGGGATTGAACCCAGGGCCTTGTGCATGCAAGTCAAGTACTCTACCAACTTACCAACTGAGCTATATTCCCAGCCCACATGTAACAAATTTGATGTAATAGTATCCAGCATTCATACAGGACCAGAAATACTAAGCACACTAGAAAGCTTCATAATTCATGAGTCAGAGGCAGAGTATATTGAATCTCACCTCCATAGTGGGGCATAATTAGCTGAGATTGAGCATGATATTATTTATCTCTAACAGAGTTTAAAAGCAAGATCCAAGCAACAATTGTTTCCCTGTACCTTTCTATCCAGAAAGATTAAAAATATTTACAAGATGTCAAATTATCCACTGATCAGCACAGTGATATTTGCAATGTCTGGCACCCAATTAAAAATTACCAGGCGTGGGCTGGGGTTGTGGCTCAGTGGTAGCATGCTTGCTTTGCATGTGTGTGGCACTTGGTTCAATCCTCAGCACCACACACACAAAAATAAAATAAAATAAAATAAAAAACACAACAAAACAAAGGTATTGCATTCATTTACAACTAAAAAACATTTAAAAAATTACCAGGTATGTAAAGTAGCATAAAAATATATCGTAGAATGAGGAGAAAATTTAGTTATCAAAGCTGACCAAGAGCATGCATAGATGTTAAAATTGGTAGTCGAGCACAGCAAAACATTTACTATTAAGTATTGTATTTGTTTAAAAAATTGATTTGAGATATAAGATAAAAAGATTCAGTTTGAGTTTCCAGAGATGGAAAATTTTAATATAAAAAGTGGTTTAGATTTGTAGATATTAGACATTACAAAAGAAAAGTGAATTAAAGCACATAAGGGTAGAAATACTCTAAAGTTAAAGAGAGCGAGAGCGAGATCAAGAGTGAGGAAAAGAGAGAGAGAGAGAACAACAACAACAACAAAAAAGAAACTCAGAACATTAGTGAGCTGTGGGACAACCTCAAGAAGCCTAATGTACATGTTAAGTAGAGTCTCCAAAGGGTTTAGAGGGAGCAGAAAGGCTATTTAAAAAATAATGACTAAAATTTTTCCAACTTTGAAGGAAAATAAACACCTATGGTCTCAATTAGCTCAACAAACTCTTCAAATCAGAATACAAAGAAAATTATATAATGTAATGTCCTAATAAATTTGTGTGAATAAAGAGAGAAAATAAAATCTTCAAAACAGCTGGGAGGAGGAGGACATGTCATGTACAGGGGAACAAAATGAGGAAAACAGCAGACTTCTTATAGAAAGCAATGCAAAAAAACAAAGACAATGGAGGAAGATCTTTAAATATTTTTTTAAAAATAACAATCAAAATCATATGATCATCTCAGTAAATGCAGAAAAAAATGTGACAAAATCCAATATCCATTCCTCTTCAAAACTCTCTCTTCACTAGGAATAGAAGACGGCTTTCTACTTTAATAAAGGGTAACGTAAATAATACTACAGATTATACCATAGTCAATCAAGAAAGGAATATATTACATTTAAGATTGGTGACAAGGCTAAGATGTTTGATCTGATCACTCCTATTTGATTTTATACTAGAAATTTAGCCATTGGGCAGTTAAAATTCTACCAGGTATTATTTATTTATTTTTGTTTTGTAAAAAATGACAAATCACTCATGCATTGCTGGTGGGACTGAAAATTGGTGTAACCATTATGGAAAGCAGTATGTAGATTCTTCAGAAAACTTGGAATGGAACTACCATTTGACCCAGCTATCCCACTCCTTGATTTATAACCAAAGGACTTACAATAAGCATACTACAGTGACATAGTCACATTAATGTTTATAGCAACACAATTCACAATAGCTTGGTGCCCTTCAACAGATGAATGGATACAGAAAATGTTATATATACACAATGCAGTATTACTCAGCCTTAAAGAAGAATGAAATTATGACATATGCAGGTAAATGGATAGAGGTGGAGAATATCATGCTAAGCAAAGTAAGCCAATCCCCCCAAAAACAAAGGCCGAATGTTTTTTCTGATATGTGGATGCTAATTCACAATAGGAGCTAGGGTCTAGGGAAAAATCAAGGTACCTTGGGTTAGGCAGAGGGCAGTGAAGGGAGAGCAGAGGTTTTGGGGGATAATAGAATGGAATCAAATATTGTTACCCTATGTACATATATGATTACACAACCAGTATGATTCTACAACATGTACAACCAGAAAAATGAGAAGTTATACTCCATTTATATATGATGTATCAAAATGCATTCTACTATCATGTGTAACTAATTGGAACAAATAAAAAATTTTAAAAATGACAAGCCAATTTTAATTTAGTGTGGAAATAATTGAAAAATAACCTAAATAATTTTGATAAAAAAGAAGGAAGTTGGAAGATGGATACTACTTTAAGACTTATAAGAATATGATAATCAACAAGATATGGTATTAGAATACAGATAAATAGATTAATAGAATAGAATAAAGAACCAAGAAAGTTAGCCACATATACTCATAGAGATAAATGTTATCAAGGGTACAAAAGCATTTTATCAGATAAAGTAATTTAGCTTTTAAAAAAAATGACATAGAAATAATTGTATGCTCATATGCATAAAATGAGCTTATAACTTATAACACATTAAAATTATTTCAAAATGTTTCATAAGTCTGATGTAAAACTTAAAACTATAAAACTTATGCAAATACAAAATAAAAATATAAAAAAAGTCAAAATGCCTGAACAGACACTTAATCAAAGAAGATACATAACATATCAGCACATTAAAAAAAAAAAAGATGCTTAAAATTATTAGGGAAATGCAAGTTAAAACCTTACATGACACCAGTGCACACCAAATAGAAAGGTTTAGATTAAAAAGACAAGCCTTTCCAAGTATTAGAAGATTGTGTTAGATCTGGAACTTGCACACATTTGTAGTATAAATATACCCACTTGGGATGCTACACAGCATGAAAAGAAATGAACTACTGATATACCCTACAACTTGGACTGATCTCCAAAAAAATTACACCGAGGGAATGGAAGCAAACAAAAGAGCACATTTGTCATGATTGCATTTATAAAAATTTTAAGAAAGTGCAAAAAGAAATGTATTCTATAGCATCAGAAAGCATATCAGTGACTGCCTTGGCACAAGGAAAGTCAGAAAGGGAGACTTCTAGTGTTCATTATCTTATCTGTGGTGAATACATGATCATGAGTTATACATACATCAAAACTTAACAAATCGTACATTTATATGTAGAATTTACACTATGTCAATTATACCTTAATAAGCTATTTCTAAACTATTGAATTTCCACCTTCTCCTGAGAACCTGGGAGTTCTCAGGGCATCATTGCATGGCAACTGCAAGCCATGTCTTTTCTCGGAGTTGTGTTCCCTGTTTTGCCATGGTTTCCAACCCTCCCCCCTTCTGCCCTTACCCTGCTTTACCCATTTATTTGAATCCAGGAGAAATCTGAATTTACAACTACCAATTGATTTCCTGTCTTCTTTTAAAAACAAAGGCATATTAAAATAGTCTCTTCCATCACTCTGAAGGGAGAAACCATCCATGTTCCTTAACTCATTCTATGGTTATCTGGTCCCAACTAATTTTCCAGACCTATTTTTTAACACTTTCTTTCATCAGTTCATATACACAAGAGACTCTACTTCTTACCCACTTTGCCCACATTCCTAAAGAAGCCAGTGTTTTGGGTTTGTTTACTTAGCATGTTAATGAGATTCCTGTTTAAACCATTTGTAAAGAGAGGACAAAACGAAAAGACTGCCTTTAAATCCACTTAAAGCTTACTATTTCTACTAAATGGTAATTAGGAGATTTTTGTTTTGTTTTTGTTTTTCTTTCTTAGCTCCCAAAAGTATAGAGATAGAAAGAAAGGAATCCTTGAGAGAAAAATGATATCTTGGCATTTAGGTGCAAGACATAAGAGGTTTAAAATAAATGTGCTTGACTGTGAATTGGCCTCCTTATATCAGAGAAAATATTTGGCATTTGGCTTTTTGGGATTGGCTAACTTCACTTAGTATTATATTCTCTAACTCCAATTCACAGTCGGGTTGGGATGGGGAGCATAGGAGGATTAGAGGAACACTAGAATGGCAAATGGGGAGGGAGAAGAAGGGAGGGGGCAAAAAGGTGAAGGAAAATAAAAAGATGGTAGAATGAGATGGATATCATTACCCTAAGTGCATGTATGAAGTCACGAATGGTGTGAATATACTTTGCATACAACCAGAGATTTGTAAAAATGTGCTCTATATGTGTAATGTGAAATGTAATGCATTCTGCTGTCGTTTAAAACATCTTAGAATAAAAATAAATAAATTAAAAAAATAAAAATAAATGTGCTCATAAAAGTTCTCATTGGTCATTTCATCAGTATAGGCTACTGTAAGTATGATTCTGTCCCAACTGACAGGCCAGGTGATGTCCAGAGCCTTTATACTGTCATTGGTCAAAAACCTTCATTGTTAAGATACTGCTAAAAGAAGCCTATAAATTCCTAGCTAAGTTGGGTCATTCCCGAGTTATAGCTCATGTTGTGAATCTTATGCTTTCCCTCTACAAAGTCATCCTAACTGTGTTATCTTCTTTTTGCCTGAAGTATTCCTTTTAGTCTTTGTGTTTCTAAAGATAAAGAATAAATAGTAAAGGTTATGAGAATATTAGGTAGGTTTATAACATTGGTTTTACTTTTTGTAATTTCCACATAAGAGATTATTAAAATACAATTATTTGCATTCTTTGCATGCCTGTCTTAAACTTTTCTCAAAGAGTTTAATATGTGTAAAAGCTTTATACTCACAAATAAAACTTCTCATCCCATACTGGATTCAAGTTTCCAAAAATGGTTTTAGTCCTTCTTTTGTTTTTCCAACTTGAACTGTAACATACGGGTCACTAGACCCTGTTTTGTCTTTTGCCTGCAAGCCTTGTGCAGAAACCACTGAAATAAACCAAAATAAACATTTTAATATAATTATATTTTTCAAAACAAAGTTAAGGAAATTATTTTCTATCATTTTGTTCCCTGGGTTTGCAGATATATCCCCATTGCTTTCATTCTCACAACCAATAGGACTTTTAAAAAATTTTAATAAAGAATGAGTATATTAAACATTAAAATCTTTCCTGTGACATTTGTTATGACTGAATACTGTTCTGACATGTGCATAAATCACATTTGCCTTATTCATTGACCTGTTGATAGTCACTTGGTTTTATTCTATATCTCAGCTATTGTGAATAGTGCCACAATAAACATGGGAATGTAGGTGTCTCTTTGACATATGGACTTAATTTCCTTGGGATATGTACCCAGTAGTGGGACTGTTGGATAATTTGTTATCTTTATTTCATTTATTTTCTCTGGAATTTCCATATGGGTTTTCATTGTGGCTGTCTTAATTTATATTCACCAACAGTGTACAGGTATTCCCTTTTCTTCACATTCTTGCCAATACCTATCTTTGTCTTTTTGGAAATAGCCATTCTAATATCTGTGAGGTAATATCACATTGTTTCAATTTTCAGTTCCCTGATAATTAGTAATACTGAGCATTTTTTTCATATACTTGTTCGTCAGTTGTAATTTTTCATTTGAGAAATGTCAATTTAGGTCTTATGCTCAGTTTAAATAGAAATTTAAAAAGATCAAAATCCAGCCATTTGTGACAATACTGGTAAATTTGGGGGACATATGTTAGGTGAAAATAATCCAGACACCAAAAGACAAATATCATATGAAGTCATGTGTATGTATAATCTAAAACAGTTGGTCTCACAGAAGAAGAGAAGTGTAGTGGTAATTAGAACCTGGGTTGCTGGGGGAAGATAGGACAGGAAATTTGTTAGGACACATACTTATAGTGAGATAGAAGGAATGCATTTCAAGAGATATACTGAAATATATCAAAAACGTGACTCTATACACAGTGATGTGACTCTAGTTAATGACAATACACTATATTCTTAAAACATGTAAAGAGAATGTATATTATATGCTCTCACCACAGCAATGATAATGATGTGAAATAATGCATTTAACTAGAGTTAACTGGTGCACAACATATATGTGTGTGTGTGTGTGTTATACACATATATAAGGATTTTATGTTTAAAGATACCATGTTGTACATAGTTAAAAACATACACTACCTGTGGATTTTTTAAAAAGCAAAAAATCTTTCTTTGACTAATATTTGATTCTTCCTCTAAATAATAATAGCTACATATAATTAATATAATAGCTAATATAATAATATCTTGCTGATGTATGTGTGTGTTTACTCTATACTCATGTACACATTATTATATACATATCTAGAAAGATGATGAGACATGTATAATATGTGAAAAGTTACCTAGTATAGTTTGAAGTCCTGTGATTTACAAATTTTTATGAGTTTGCTGTCAGTAATGATCAACTCTATCCAGTAAAAGAAGGATTTTTATTTTACTTTGTAAACACAAGTAAGTTAAGAAATTTTGTAAATGTTAACATCATACATAGGCACTTGCTGTTAACATCACAAGCAACTTTAGAAGTTCCAATTACTAGATATCATTAAATGCAAATGACTTTTACTCAAGGATCAAATGGATGTGTGAGTAGTAACTAAAATGATTAAAAAAAAACTTACTGAAGAGGTTATTACACTTGTAATTTGTTAGTATCAGGCAGTAATAAAGCTCATTTCTTGTAATTTTCAGGGTATAGATTAATATAATAGAAGAAGACAGACTGAAGTTACTCCAATTATCTAGTATATATTTTAGAAATACAAACTCACGGCTAGAATTGTCAGTATTGACAAGATTAAAAAATATACTTATTTTACTTATAATTATTTTTAGAGGTGATTTCTGAGACACAAAAAAAAAATCTCAATATAGAATAAAACTTTTGAGGAAGACATTTTTTTTTTACCTGTAATGGTTATTTTTGCTGACCACTTAGATGTTCCATCCAATACACTCTGCTTGGCTGCCTTTGTGTACTGCACAAAATCTTCTTTAGAAATCTGAAACATTTCCTGAATTACTTCAAATACCTCTGGCCTGTTTTTCTCCCTGATCTTCATTCTTTCCTTCATGGCTGTAATAATAGTCTGAGTCTTGTCTTCGGCGCCATGCTTCGAACTCTTTTCTGCTGCTCCTATAATGGAGACGTCAATGGTGGTGTGAATGCTCGGGAGTTACTTTTTGACGGTTCAAATGAGGGAGAGAATGAAGAAGAAATATGGATGAATGAAAGCTTTCATTCTGAGGACTGGGGGAGGGGGACATTTTTTCAGAAAATATCAGAAGAATAAATCACTATGCTGAGATACAAAATACTGAACCTTCACTGATAAATGGACCTCCTTGATTCCTGTTTTTTTTTTTTTTTTTTTTTTCACAAGTAATACTGGAATAAATTAGGGGATATACAAATATTTGGACTGAATTTCCAAAAAATAAAATTCAAAAAACAATAGAGTTCTCACAAACATGTTATGTAACATGTATGCACTCAATGAGTATTCAAAACTAAATTGAGAAATAGATCAAATATAAATGGTGAATATTGCTCCTAAGTTGATAGTTTGAACTCTTGCATTCATCCAACTTATCTAATTATTTTTTTCTAGATGAGACTTCCCACAAATAAATAGCATAAAATTTTAAAATTTTCTCTTCTGCACGTTATACATTGAAAGAGGATAATATTTCACTTAAAATGAAAGTAATGTTGCTGTTGAAAAAATTTATGGAAACCAGTGGGTTGGATGACCTATGTAGTGCCTTACAGACCACAGACATGAACTCTCTTTCTTTTATAAATCCATAGTTTTAAACATGCTGACTTTTCACCTTCTATTCAAAACCTTTCTTGAATTCTAGGACATTGATTTTTTGTGTGTATGATTGTTCTCAACTTTCTGGGTATTTGTTTGCAAAACAAATCCTTCTGACAGTGAAGCATGTCCAAAATTTAATTTCTGGGTCTTCCCTAACCTCCACCTATCATTCAGCTTTCTCACCTCTGTGTGTGATGTCCTGGGTTACACAATATTGCACAAGTGGATAGTGAGCCACAATTCCGAGTCTCATAATTTCTGTTTGTGTTTGAAGTGAGTAAACAAAAGCTCATGTACCAGCATTTGCAGGAACTTCCACTGCTAAAACCTAACATTTTTTTTTGGAAAAGAAGCAACTTCGATATAGTGAAAAGAATCCAAAGACATGTGCAAATAGAGCAACTGTTCCAGTCATGTCTGCATGACTGCAGTCAGCTTAAACTATAATTTTTTCTAACATACTATATTTATGAAATAAGCATCTAAATATCTCAGAAAATATCTGAATATTATGTGGAATAATTTATTTGCATAATTCCTACCACAAAAGATATCCTCCATAAGAATATTTGAGCCTAATTCTGTGACTATTGAGTTCAGTTGAAATATAAAAACATAAAAACTAACACAGGAGGGAAGATTCAATATTAATTTTCTTCTTGACAAATTCATATACAATTTGACAGCTCTAACTTAGTGAAAATATTCATTTATTTGAAAATATAACATTTATTTCCTGAAGTGAAATAATATGGTCATATCATTGTGAATAGCAGAAGGTAAAAGAGAAGAAAGATTATTCTAATGGTAAAAAGAGAAGATTACTTGTCTTTATTTTTTTAAACTTGAAAGATCTAAACCTCATTTAAATGAAAGAAACAAAAAAGGAATGAATTCTGTGTAAGGCAATGCCCTACTTATCTGTTAAAAGATGCACTAATACAGCTACAGATGTGTAAATTATATACCCTTTAGTAAGTAAGCATGTTTGTAATTTTTCAATAATGGTTTAACTACACCATTCATAATTCTTTATAAAATTTGCTTAAGTTGTACTAAATAATTACAACTACTCAATGGGCATATTTTGCTTCAAGTATTAGAATATTCATCATATATAAAGGGCAATTTGTGTCTAGAAGATATTATCTCCAGGATTTTAAATGCCCCAAAAGTTTGGGTTTTGACAGATATGCTAAAGATATTAAAATGGTTAGAAATATTGTAATTTGTTGACTCTCCCCCAAATTTCTAAACAGTTATAATAGTATTACTGTGTCTATTAGAACCCGAAAGGCTCTAGGAAAGGGTGCTACATCCCTACAGAATTAAATATATTTTGGATTATTTTTCTAAATTCAAGAAGTCTCCAGCTACTCACATAATAGATACTGATACAAGCAATAACTACCAAATTCAAAGCTCGACTATCAAGAGATTTTCTATCCAAAGGAATCAAATCTCTAACCTTAATGACTGCCTCTTGAATAATTTAAAATTAATTAGGGGACTGGGTTTGGAGCTCAGTTGTGGAACACTTGTGTCACATGTGTGAGGCACTGGGTTTGCACCGCATATAAATAGATAAAATAAAGGTCCCTCGACAAGTAAAAAAATATTTTAAAATAATTAAGTAGGAAATCTTAACAATAAAGTTTGGAATCTTTCACCTATCCTCTGGATGTTGCAGCAAAGCATGTACTCCAGTATGCACAGACAACAGAAAGATCCATGAGCAGAAATTGCCAATTTTGGGAGAGCAGATTGACAAGGACTTACATTTAAGCCTTTTGTCTGTCATTGCTAGAGAAGATATTTGGCTTTTCAAAAAATATATTTCTTTATATTTTTATTCTGAAGAAAATAAAATGGTTTGACTTAGATTGGTTTAGCTCAGAGATACAGACACAAATTCTTAATTTTGTTACTAATTTATAAGTAATTTCCATTGTTTATTAAACCCACATAACTCATCTGATTTTTCTAATTAAACTGTTTCTTAAGTAATAGCAATTTGTCATGAGTTTCCAGTTCTTTGGGTTTATTATTTTCCTTCAGCCCTATTCATTTGATTTCAAAGCAATGAGGGATAACTTTAAGTTTGCATTTATATAAGTCTTCCTTCAAAATGTATGCTAGATAGTCTAGTATTTCCACTGAAATACAATAATATGCCAATTGGAGAACAACAACAAATGAGATGAAGAGAGATAATGTACAGTGAAAGCACTTTGTAAAGTATAACACATTACCTAAATGAACTGTATCATTGTTACTTTTAAAAACACTTAACTGACAGAACAAATAATGTGATCATGAACAATAAAACTGCAAGATAATTCACCCTTAAAGAGTAGGAAACTTATTACAGGCAGGGCAACTCAGTTCCCTTCTATAGAACTTAATGGGATATCAAATAACGAAACCTACCATTTTCTTCATTTATTATGTATTAGTCAAAACATCCAAATTTCACATGAAATTCATAATTTTACCACCTTTCCATGACCACTTATGATTTTAGTGTTTTATCAAAAAAAGTATCTGTATATACATAACAATTTCAATATTCTTCCTTTGTTCCTATTCTTTTTCATTCCAATTTTTCTCAATAGCTGTTCCAAAACACTTCTATTGTGTTCAATTCATCTACCTTAGCCCTGTTACCCTCCTTCTTATCATATGATTATATCTTCTCCTTAGCAAAAAGCAGAGGCCTTATAAATTCAATGGTCAATTTTCTCTTTGCTACAGATAAGAAGGAAAAAAATACAAAGCCCTAGCTCAATTTGTAGCACTAGGAGATTTCTATGATATAAATACTCTAAAGTGACTGATTTTAAGCAATTGTCTCACAAAATTCTTGAGTATTTAATAATCACCAGTGACCTGCATGGACTTCTCTCATGATAGACTGCAAGGCCAACCTCTACTAAATGTGGATTCCAAAGATCCAATACACTATTTGGATAACAGCATACACCAATATATAGAGAAGCCAAATTATTTCTTGGGGGAACTTAAGATAAAATGATTACCATAACTGAGTGTTTAATTTGGCTGTGTTTAATTTAATTTGTTCTGTTCTTATTGCAAACTTTGACCCTAAAGCCATAATTCTGGAAGAAACAAGAATACATCAATTTAAAAGTATAATCATGCTGTGGAATTCATCTCATGGAGATACAAAATATATTTGGCTCTTTTCTTGGAGTTCTCAGAACACAAACACTGTGTGCCTGTCATTAGAAAGCAGAATTTGGTTGACTTACATACTATATGGATTTCATAGTCGGCATGAAGCAACTATAAATTGAAGAAACACATTAAGAAAATGATTTTTAAATAAGGCAAAAGTGCATAGTAGTTAATGATGCTTTGGTATAGGAGGAAACAATCCTGAATGTAAATTTATCTGTCACTTGCTGATATGATTTGAATCTTTGTGATCCCTAAAATTCATATATGGAAATTTATCCCCAAGTGACAGTATTAGGAGGTGAAGCCTTCAGAATGTAGGAATGACATGAGAGCAGAATCCTCAAGAATAGCAGTAGTGCCCTTATAAAATAGGCCCAAGGGAGCTCTTCTCCCTTTCTACCATGTGAGGACAGCAAGAAGTCAGTAGTGTAGTGCAGAATCTGACTATGCTGAGACTCTAATCTGGTGTCCCATCTTCAGAACTGATACATAAATTTTTGTTGTTCATTTACCTAGTTTATAATAACTTGTTACAACATTACAGATGGAGTAAAATACTAGCCATTTGAACTTGGGCTAGCTCTCGTCTCTCTAAGCCTCATCTGAAAAACAAAAAGGAAAAACAGTAATGTCTCCCTTAATAATAGCATTTTATGGGGATGGAATGACATAGTTCATCTGGGTATAATGATAATAATCAAGTGTAATGATTTCAGAAGGTTAAAAGAGTGAAGACAGAGGCATTTATTAAAGAATTTCTCCTTAATTAGTAATTTTAAAATGTTGAGCTTCATGATCACTGTGGAACAACTCCTCGAGACTCCCAAGGACCTTACCATGCCCAGTGCATCACTTGCTAAATGCTCTATAATTATTTGCCAGATGGGGGTCAATGAAATGCTTGAAGACAAAAGAAATAAGAGTTTAAAGAAATTGAAAATAGTTTTTCTTTCTTCTTCTTTTAAAAAAATCCTTAAACGCTCATCTGTATTTGAGATTAATGAACCCAAAGAAGGCAGGTGAGCAGCACCCATGGAAATCAGGCCGAGGGTCTGATGCTGAGGCATTTGAATATTGCTTTTTCTCTCTAGGAGTCTCAAGCATAGAAATGGGTTTCTTTTCCTTTCTTTTTCACTAAAATCATGTAGGTGGGCCTGCTTTGGGTGCCTGTTTTTCTTTCCCATGAAATCATGTAGGAGGGCATAGAGTTGGCATTTTGTACCCTTTTCCATTAGTGGCTTTATATCCAAGATAACCTCAACCCTCCTCTTTTTAACATGCCTTCAATCTTTTCAAGGAACTTGTAACTCCCCCAGCCTTCAAGTCAGCCGCCTCCTTTTTCTCATACAATCAAAGCCACACACTCTAAATTTCTTGCAAACAACAAAGGACTGACATTTAGCAGGAGGGTAATTGGAGGAGCATAGATCAAAGGTAGTATCATCTCCCACTTTTGTAGGTGGCTTGTCATTACAGTGGGGGAGTGTGGGCAGGTAGCCCTCTCCAAGGAACCACCATCTTCTCTAAAGTGACTTCATTGTGAGTGAGCCTGCCACCACCAACAAACAAAAAAACCCTACATCTTTCCTGCCCTTCTGCCTATACCATCCCCAGTCTTTAATCAGACCATTAGTGATAAATGTAAATTTTTAGAATGAGTTTGTGAACACGTGCATATTTTTAAAATATGGAAACTGGAATGCACTCTCATAATTGTATGTTAAAGCCATTGTATATCATCATTATATTCTATAGATTTCATACTCATAAAGGATTGAGAGAACAAATTGATAATAAAAGTGTTTGCTTTATTTTTGAACTGTTTTTACTAAGCAAGGAAAACAAGAAAGCAAGGAAGAGATGGTAGGAGGAAAGATAATTATGTTCTTATCACAAATAGCTGCATAGATTACTTATTAAAAAATAAACAAAAGAAAATAACATACACAAAATTTAAACACAAGATTTTTTTCTCATTATGTTTTCTAAAGTAGCATCTGGCAGCTTAGCTGACACAACTATTTCACAATGCTATTGGAAGCTGGCCTGGTGCTTGGACCAAGACCATGTTGTCCTCCTGTGGGACATAAACAATCTCACAGAACACCAATCTCAGACTGGTCACTGTGTGACAACGCTGAAGTAATACAGGTAGGCCATTTCATTATTTTTTCTAAACATAAAAACAAGATTGCTATGCAAACCAACAAATACCAAACATTACCTCCTTAAGAACAGTGATCATTGTTTCTTCACCAAGTACACTAAAGCTTCTCTATAGTCTTCTTTCTTTCTAGATAACTTTTGTTTTTATTGTTTTCTTTTGTTAAAAAGACAGTGTCTTGATATATTGCTCAGGCTGGCCCTGAACTCCTGAGTCAAGTGATCCTCTTGCCTCATCCTCCAAAATAGCTGGGACTACAGGGGTGCACCACTGTGCCCTGCTTGCTAGATAAGAGTTTTAAAGATGTGCAGTCATAGAATTGTCCTTACTTCCAGAGGCCATCCTATATAGAGTCAACTTTGTTTTCTCATACTATCTTGCTGAGATACTCTACAGTTCACCCCCCACAGTAATAAGTAATAAAGAGAACTTTTAAAACTGCAGGTGTGTTTCTGGTGGCCTTCAGCTGGAGGGCATAAACAAGTATTACTAACTGTCTTCATATATGAAGCAAATGATGTCAGCAAAATTTTTTTAAAAATCTAATAAAAACAGAAAAGTCAGACTTTTAAAAAATAGCTCATGACTGTGAAAATGTGGACATTTATAAACATTGAATGTGTATATAGAATAGTTCCATAGCATTATGTAAAGCCATACTCTTCCTCCTGGTCCCTCTTTCAGTGGCTGGCTTCAACACCTGAAAATGCTCCATTATTAGTCTATTCCTTTGGGTTACAGAACTGATCATTGTATTGAAGAAACTTAATTAATTCCATTTTTATACACATTTATTTATCAGTTTATTACTTTCAGTACTATCAAAAAGTCAGTGCTCACATTGAGACAGGTTGGTGGACTGGGGCATATTGGGGGGTGGCTAAAGAATGGCAGGTCCTGAGAAATCATGATGGGAAGTTCTGCAAAGTCAAATCTGGGGACAGAATGTCTAAACAGGGAACAAATGAGAAAGTGTGAAAGCACTGAAAATAAAACTAAACAATTCCATTTTGTGCTAGCACCAATTTAACTTATTTATTTGTAAATTAGGAAAGAACGCTAGGCTATAAGTTCAGAGACCTGAGCTCTAACCTTGACTGTGATATTCATTTGATTGTTCTTGACAAGATACTACATCTTCTGAACTCAATAAAATCAATCCACTGGCTTCTTCAATACACTAATCTGAAGCTCCCTAATAGTAGATGCTCATATGGACAGATCTCCAACCAACTTCAGGTTACTTTTAATCATAGCTGTGATGCCTTCATTCATTGTATACCCACATTTTAAACAGCTCCAATGCTTCAACATGTGCTGACTTCTGGGGAAGTAATCTGGTCTCCACCCAGCAGCAATGCCTGAACAGAACCCTATTTAGAAGCTTTCTGAGTATTCATTACATGAACACATTTTGTATAATTCTTTTTGAAAGAATTTCTATAATTTCCAAGATAGGTGTTCATACCTATTCACCAGTTAGATTTTAGACAAAATTTTGCATACTTTCTTCCTACCTCTAAAGGCCTGGAATAAAGCTCCCAGCCATAGTAGGTGTTCAATATATACAACTATTTAACTGTTTTAAAATTTATGGTTGCAAAATGTGTTAATAGGACAAGAAAGAGGAATCAATACTCAATTTTCAAAATAGGGTATGCTAGCCAGATTTTATTAATGTTATGAATTTGCCATAGCTTACATAGGACACACAAACTTGATATAACAGCAGTGAGAAAGACACACAAGATGTTGCTTTGCTGTGCTCTTGGAACAAGAACGCTCTCGCCTTATGCAGTTACTTGAACTTTATAGCTAGGAATCAAAATTAGGCAAAATGCTTATTCCATGGGACTCTGGGATTCTTTTTTGGAGATATGTAAGGAAGTATAGCCCAGCTGAGTTAGGTGATACTACAATTTGCATAGTTTCCAGGTTTCTCTGGTTGTCTCTTTTCTAAATTGAAAAGATAATCAAGGAAAATATTTTACATTTGATCGCTCTTTTATGTATGCCTCACTCTGTACACAATCCCCATCCCATGTTAATGTAATTTAGAGTCACAATCTGCTCCTCCATTTTCTATAATTTGGTTCTTCCACCACTAAATACTTTTTCTTCCCCCAGAAAAGAATGGAATATATTTTTTAAAGGAAAAGTAGGTGGATTCTGACTTCTGCCACTGACTTGGAATTGAAGGAGAAGAACAAATCAATTCTCTTTTCTGTTTTCCTTTGACCTCCTCTGTTCTACCCACCACCTCATTTCTGTCAGCCTTGAGTGAAAAAGAGGGCAAAGTATAGGAACCACCAAGAAGCACAACCAGCTAGAGAGAAACTGAGAGTACCGGACCTTTCCATGTGTCTCTGAACCTATGAGGAAGCACTGAACTAGTGAGTACAACCATCTGGTCTAATTATACTTGACGAAAAGTGTGTAAATCACAAACACAAGACTCCATGAAAATGAAATGCCAAACTCAAGTCAATTTGAAGCAACTGTAGGAGTCTGTCTTTTGTATGGCTCCTCAAAACCACATGTAGAGAACCTTTTTTTTTTTTTTTTTTTTTTTTTTTTTCTGTTTTAGTGTATGTGTGTTGATAGACTGCAATGATTTCAGAAAAGGATTATTAGAATTATGAGGGTTCCAGTAATCCAAAGAACAGATCATTATTTTCAAGTCTTTGAAAAATTGTCATATACAATGGAGAAGCCAATTTATTAAATAGTTTCTGCAGAGGTAAGATATGGCTTATTGAGTAGAAGACATAAGGAAGCCAAATTTGGTTCAGATTTTAATTTATGAATTAAAATGTTCTAGTAAGGAGTTAAGCTGCATACCACAGTGTTCAAAAAGGTGTTCAGAAAGAAGCTAACCTAGGTGCCCTTCAAAAGATGGATGGATAAAGAAAATGTGGTATATATGCACAATGAAGTATTACTCAGCCATAAAGAAGAATGACATTATAGCATTGCTGGTAAATGGATAGAACTGAAGACTATCATGCTAAGTGAAATGAGCCAGTGCCAAAAAGTGAGAGGTTGAATGTTTTCTCTGATATGCTGAAGCTAATCCCAAATGGGAGGGGTTAGAAAACAGAAGAAAGATCAGTGGAGTAGATAAAGGGGAATGAAGGGAAAGGAGGAGGAATAGGATAGGGAAAGAGTTGAATTAATCTGACATAACTTTCCTATGTACATATATGAATATACCATAGTGAATCTCACTATCATGTATCTCCACAAGACACTAATTAAGAAGAAAAACTATAAGAAACTAGTAGAAAGATCAGTAGAATAAAGGGAAGGAAAGCAAGAGAGGCAGGAGGGGAGGGAAAAGGGAAGTACTGGGGACTGAATAAGAACAAATTATATCCCATGCATTTATAATTATGTCAAAATGAATTCTAATGTTATGTATAACTGAAAAGAGCCAAAAAAAAAAAAAAAGGGACAATAACATAGACTCTTCTTAAATATACTGGTGACTTCATGTGTATACCTTCCACTCTGATTTCTCTTTTTTTATTCTTTGCTCTTCACTGTTGGTCTGAATAGAGACATGTCATATTCCATGTCACTATTACAAATTTCTTGCTTAGACCAATGAAGAAAAATTTCTTAAGGAAAGGTCACTAGTTCTATAGGGAGAATTTCAAATTTTATTGAAAGTTCTTGTGAAATGTTGTGATGTTAAATGCATATATTTGCAGATCTTCTTTCACATTAATGTGAGAGTGTTGTTTTCACTTAAAAAATAAGAAAGGATAATTAAAGAAAATGCCTACATATTCACCCTCATTGTTCTGCACTATTTTTGATTCTTCCATTATCCATGTGCATTTCATTGAATAAGCTCAAGAAAAATGTTGGATAATATAATTGACTTAGTCAATATCAAATAATAACTGCTGTTTTAAAAAATGGAAATAGACTATAAAAATATTTCTAAAGTTTAATGGATGCATGGCATCACTCCTTTTAGAAAGCTGAAAAGAAGAGTGATTTCATTTCTTAGCTAGAATCTACATCATTTTTTTCCATAAGAAACGTAAGCCATTTGTTTTTAGATGACAATATTTTCTCTATCTGCCTTCCCAAATATCACTGCCTAATATGTTTATTTCTTAACATACCTGTTTACAATTCCCTTTTTAAACACATGGATTAAATTTTAATTGGATTTTGTAATTAAGTTTGATAAGTAATATTGTCAATCCTTATACATTTTAAGCAATCATTCCTAAATGAACTTTTTAAAAGTTTTTTTCAAAGAAGGGATACCACCTCTTTTACTTTTATTTTTTCTTAAAAACATTTATTACTCTTAACATAGCTTCAATCTGATGTGATTGTATTGGAAGTATGCTAATCAGCAAAGAAAGTTAGAGACTGTGACTGCGTCTGCAACAAGCCAGCTGTGGCAGAATTTCTGACCATGTTTATTGTGACATTTTCTTCTGCCCTACTCAGTTTCAGGCAATCCATGCAACTTACATTGTCTGAATTCATATCAATCACAAAAAGAGGAGACAATATTCGGATATGGAAAAAAAACACACTATTTGCAAGTGAATATCCATGCTAGAATAGATTTCTCTGGCAATGGCTTTTTAGGAACACTTAGAAGATAAGCAGTGAAAATTCGATTATTATTTTAGAGTATAGTGTTGGCATTTATGGACCTAAAGTCAGACAGAGGAATTTTTGGAAATAGAAAATTTAAGACAAATTGTAATAAAAACAGTGGGATGTATCTATGCAGAAGTGAGAAAGGATGGAGAGGCCATTAATATTGGAGCATCTACTAAGGGGCAGACTCTAAGCACAGAGTGTTTCATTTAGCCTTCCTAATGACTCTGAGATAAATTTTATTATCTGTTTTCACTCACTAGAGGAAAATAGAGGCCTGAGAAGTTAAAAACATTCACCAGAGTGACATATCTGTTAAGTTACATTTTTTCAACATTCAAAACCAAAACCCCCAATTACAAAGGCTGTGCAGGGGCTGTAGAAGGATGCTCCTGTCAGGTTGGTATCAAAGAGGCTAAGGAAGAATTTTAGTTGCTGTGATTACAGGGGTGTGCTTGGCTCCAGTTAGGGCATTATCTATTCCAACTTACTGCATTGGGCTATTATGAGATATGAGTAAGAAAATATATAAGTCACTATGAAGGTTTTATACTTGATGAGAGGGTAATTTCCCTCCAGGTACTCACTCGTGATGAGTCTGACCCTGTAGAAATGCATTATCAATGACATAACTTGATAAGCAAAATGTGTATCGTTTGTGTATGGTAAGAAGAAGGCAGCTAGGAAGGACATGGTGAAAACAAGAGCTGAAGAAATCTCTCCAGAAAATACATGGCATAAGGCAGAGGATGCATACCATTTTTCAGCCTAACCAGCTACTCACTCTGTAAGCAGTCAGCATTCAGGAGGTCCTGACACTTCTCATGGCACTTCACTCCACACTCCAGGCACTTCATGCCCTGCCGTGCAATGCCCCACAGGAGCCCTTCACACTCATAACAGTAGGTGGGGGTTGTAGCAGTCCAGACCTCGAAGTTGTGTGGTGTGGTGGAAGATATGGGGTAGATCAGGGCCTGCAATGTCTTCTTGAAGACATGCATTTTCTGTGAGGATGAGAAAAGTTACACATGCAAGCCACATCAGTAGATTTGGAGAAGAATTTCAATATAAAATAAACTGTTTTATCATTTTTCCTTGAAAATGCTATTTTGAGAGAGCCCACTTACTCTTCTGCCAGTACTCTAGAGCCCTATTCATTTATTTGAATACAGAGAACTCCCTTACTTTCCAAACCGGATTGGGCTCTACTGTCACACAGCTTCTTTCATGGCAGCCAGCAGTTTTAATTACTTGATAAAGCCCCTTTCTCTGCTATCCTGTAAACTCCTCAAGGGGAAGGGTGATGAACATCTTGCTCATTACTACACCAACCCTAGAGTCCAACCTAGCTCCTGACTAAATACAGGTAGTCAGGAAATATTAATTCAAAAAAATCAATTTATATTACTATTCTTAGTCTTAGTTGACTTGTAGTAAAATTGTGAGGTTTAAAGAAAGCATTCTTACTGCTAACCCCAAACCTTTAGAAACATCTCCACACCTCTTTTGTATCCTACCCAGGCCTCTCTGACTGTTGCCCTCCGTGACACTTAACCCCTCTTCAGCCCCAAACCTGCTTCTTTTGTAATTCATTCTGCAGGGAATTCTTTTCAACACTTATCATTTAGAAAGTCAGAAGAAAGCACTTGTAAATAAAGGTTAAATGTGGCATTCTCTCATGGTGATATATTTTAAAGGGAGATAATTTTTAATAGTACATGGAAGGATTTTCTAATTAGAAGTTACTGTTGAGTTGGGAAAAACAAAACAAAACAAAACACTAAATGATTAGTTAGGGAACTAGAGTTCCCTTGCGTGAGCCCAATCCATGATCTTTAACATGGGCCACTTTCGGCAGTAACTAACACTATCTTTCATCTTTCTTTGCTTAGTCCCTAAACAGCACCTACCATTGTTCCTAGCATATAGAAGAAATGTATGCTTTTTTTTTTTTTTTTTTTTTCATAAAATGAATAAATGTCCTGCTACTTACCAGTATTTTAGTCTAGAGTGAGATATAAAGTCTTTAAAACTCACTTTCCTTATGCACCTTGCCTTTCACATGGTATTATATTGAATATCACATTATATACTGATAACAAAAATAGTTTCCAGATTTCAAAACATTAAATAAAATTACTAAGTATTAGTATTGATGGGAGATTTTCAAAAACAAATAAACATAGGTGATAAAATTTTGAGAAGTAATTGGATTAGTCCTTCTGTACTCCTCTCACAGCTCATTATGCAAGTGACTTCCTGAGAGACACACCAGTACTCTTCGTGATTATGTTTATTGATAATTTCCCATGATTCTCTGTTGCCAAATGCATATTTACATAATCCTACAGGAGCCTTACTTATAAGGAAGGGAAGCATTTGTATTTTGCATTAATCATCCTTAAGTCTCATTTCAGAATATTTTCCTACAGTGTTGAAATGACCAACTGTGCATTATTTTTCAATTTCAAAGTATGGTAACAGCATTATTTCCCTTTATAAGTACCTTATCCTCACTGTATTTTCCCAGAATGTATTTGATAATGGTATTGGGAGGTCCTCTACCAGAGAATTAAGCTTTGCTTCAAATTTTTCTTTGAATGACTAGATCTATTCTTACTATTACATGAGGGTCTGGTCAGTCCAAAGCTCTTTATGCTTCAAATGAATCTACAGAGCAGCAGCATGGAATATGAATGTGGGAATTAATTAAGTGGGAGGCCCCAGTGTCAGGGTTTATACAGATAGAACTGGAGCCATCCCTTTTCAAAGATGATAGCCTGAGCCAAGTAAATCTCTTAGCTTCATGTCAGAATAAAGATGTTTTACAGAAAACCATTGAGAATCCTTTGAGAGTTAGGAGTATGTATTATTCATCTTTGCCTCCCCTTTACTGCCTAGCAGAGTATCTGCAATATCATTAAAGTGAGTTGAATGATCTTTGGCGTAACAGATTTTCTATCAGCAATTCACAGTCTTCTGTTCTAGTGGTTTGAGGAACCAGTGTTTGTGTGTGTGTGTGTGTGTGTGTGTGTGTGTGTGTGTGTGTGTGAGGGAGAGAGAGAGAGATATATATATATATAGAGAGATGTTAATATAGAATTCCTGGCTTAGCTTAAAAACTAAGAAGAAAATTCAGTAATCCTGAAATAAGTGTATCAAGCATTTTGTTGTTTGTTAGAGGGGGATAGAGTAGTTTGCTACTGAGCTCAAGAAAAATATGAAATATGAATTTAAAAAGTAGAACTGGTCAATGGGTTGTTTTTAAACATAAGATTATGCATACATTTCAAATTTAAATAAATTATTAATCTATTTTATCTAATACTCTATATCTATTTTCTTTTCCAGAATTCAAGTAATGTATAGTCAGTCCTATAAATCTTAGTTTACAGTAGAAACAACAAGTATAATTAATACTTGTAGAAAAAATAAACATGCTAGAAGAAAACATAAAAGCTCTGAATAGGTATTTGAGAAAGTTTATTGACATGTTTTGTTTGCTTTGGTTTTGTGAAAGAGCTGTGACTCATTTCATGCAAAGGGAGAATGAAGCTAGTTTCAAAAACTAAGAAATATAAAAAAAAAATAATAGCATATTGGAAACCAATTGAATGGGGCATGAAAACAAATCCCAACACTTAACAGTTATAGATGCTAAAGAAAAACATCAGATAACTCATTTGAGTCCCAGATAAATGATAATATCTTTTTCATTCTGAACTTTTGGGATATAGAGCTGTGTTTATCAAAGCTGAAAATTACTCTAAAATAAATGGCATATGAAATCTTTATTTCAGCAAAGGGTAAGAGATAAGATAGAAAGATCATCAGTTTTATAACCGAGGAAAGCATATAAAATATATTTCATTTAATTAAAAAATAAACAGTATTTAAAAAGCTATTTGATAGAATGGGATTCTGACATCTCAGAATACTGTATCTCATGGAAAGAAGGTACTTTACATTCTCAGCAGCAAAATCAGACCAAATTCAAACAAGATTAAAAGACAGAGAATGTGGGAATTTCACAGAATAAGAAAAAAAGATCAAGTAACACTGAATAAAAGCCCAGCAGAAGGAAACAAGGGATCATGGCATATGGAAGTCCGCTGCTCATCAGTAAGAACTAGAAACAGTTTTTTTCTTTTAATGCAGAAGTTAAAGCTGGCATATAGATAATTTACTACAGATGGTAGGGTACTTGGTGAAGGGGAAGAGTTGGATTGGGGTGTTATCCAGAGCAGGTCTTGGACTTTGATGCACAACTTGAACAGATGAACGGCCTTCCACAGCTCTGGGCTCTGCAATGAAAGATTCAACCATCCACAGAGTGAAAGTATCTGGAAAAATACTGCATCTGTACAGAACATGTACAACATTGTTTTGCTCATAAGTCCCTAACTGAACCTGTGTAAGAACTTTTTATGCACTACTTAATATTGTTCTAGGTATTGTAAGTAATCTAGAGATGACTTAAATTATATGAGAGGGTATATGTAGGTTCTATGCACATACCATGCTGTGTTATATAAGGAACTTGAGCGTTGAGGATTTTGGCATAAGGGGGTTTTGGAGTCATTTCAATGCCCCACGGACATTACAGGATGACTTGACTGCATGTATAAGGCGTTGTCACAAGAATAACCAGAGCTCTAATTACTGTGATTTAGAACTCAAAGACTAAATGATTTGGCAACATGAGTGACTTGCTGCCTATCTAATTTAAATGTTTTTAAACTTTTCAAATCTTTTATAATAAAATATTTTCTAAAAGATTTAAAAAGATATTTGATAGGATTCTGACATCTCAGAATACTGTATCTCATGGAACAAAAGTACTTTACATTCTCAGAAGCAAAACCAGACCAAATTCAAACAAGATTAAAAGACAGAGAATGTGGGAATTTTTTGATTACAATAAAGCACATGCTTATTGAAAAAATAATTTATCAAATAGAAGTGTACTAAAATAAAAAAATGAATATAAAAATTATATGATATAATGTTTCAAAGTTAAGTAGGGCTTGATGCATATCCTTTCAGTATTTCTTCTAGGTATAAGCAGGATATAAAACTTTTGCAATTAGGAAAATCAAGAGCAATATTAATTTTACATTGCTTGTATGATTCCAACAAAGAAAAGAATTTTTAGTGTGTGTAGACAGTGCTTTAAACTGCTGAAATGAGAGTAAGGGATGTTTGACTTTTTGACAAGCCTTTATAGGCAAGGGTAAACTATAGAATACAAAGGGGAGGATGCTCATATCCCAGGCAGATTTTTTTTTTTAATAAAATTCTTGCTCCAAGAAATGAGTTTAAGTTGACTTTCACTGGTATATCACTTTTTGAACAATTAGGACATTGGAAGGAAATAAATTGCCTTTTCTATTCATAACTGTCTGAGGAAACTAAAGTGAGTCTGAAAATTAAAGCAGTCAGGCTTTCTGCCAAAAGCAATGAGTAGTGTTTTCAGGCTATTGAAATTCTAATGATATATTAATAATAATGCTAATAATTATATTAGCAGCAAAGTTTGTCTGCCTTCATTTGCCATACCCATTCTTTTTCTCCTACCATGTTAACTGGTGATCATACACCAATGAAGGTCTATTTCCCCTCACATCCAGTGTGTTCCCCTCATGGAATTATGTAAACCAACTTCCCATACCCTAGACAATCACATTTGGATAGTTTCAATGAAAAATGTGATTCTGGTTTTGAAGCTATTTTCATATTCATGATGCATAATTTTAGGGAAGAAATATATTCACCGTTCTCTAGGTATATGTTTTACTATTTCTGGACAAAAGCATCAGAAAGATTTGCAGAGTAAACATTAGATACAGTGTGACCTTTGAAATTTGTTTTAAGCATGAAGACAAAAATACTAGAAAAGCTCCTGAGTATAAAAACAGATATAATTTCAGGATTGATTTAGTCTTCACAATAATCTTTATGTAAGACCAACTTTAAAAGCTTAAAATTATTCAGGTACATTTTTCTAATAGCAGAAAGTACAAAAACTAAAAGTTATATGCCTATTCATGAAAGAGTATAAGTAATTTGATTTTACTTGTATTGCTTCATAATAGATGCTAATTATCATTTTCCTAATGGGGTGAGTCCAAACAAAGAGGGCAGAACAATGATAAAGTGGCTAACTCATTGATTCAAAGACAGCACAATAGCCTATGCCATCTGTTATGACATGGTACATGATCTGAAAGCAGACTATTCTAGATTTTTCATGTACTGTAAATGTCACTTTTTTCTCCAATTCAGACTTCCAATGAAAATTTATGTATAAATGATGGGGCCGGTATGAGGTAATTCATTTGTTAAATATAAGAAACCAAAAATTATGTGAATTCCTCCACCGGGGTAAACTTTAGCCATTTTAATAGCATAAGTAGCATAGTCAGTTATGGAATTGGGAAATTGTACAGTGAAAAACAGTTAATCATAAAAATAACATATTGACTTATTAACATATTAACATACTAACTTATTATAAAAATAACATATTAACATATTAACTTATTGTTGTGTCCACAATAGATACATGGGGTACAATTTCTATTATTTATCCCTTTCATTTATGTTGTAAATATCCTTTGTGTATAATTCATGAGAACAATTAAAATAAAAACTTATATATTCAACTCTATAAGTTAGAAAATCAGTTTCAGGGTGAACACAGGAGAGTAAAGAATGAATCTAAATAGCCAAAAGAGAAATAAATGTGAGAGAAAATGGAGAAACAAATTGGAGTCAACAAAGTAAATACAAGAAAAGTTTCTTGTAGCACTGATTTTGCAGAAAAAAGAAAGAAAAGGCAAATAAATAATATTAGAATTAAAATGGCACAAGTATTTTAGAAATGGCACTATAAGATCAATTTGGTGGTATTAAATGTGAAAGTTTAAGAAAAGGGGCATGGGAATGCAGGTAAGTAATAAAGTACTTGCCTAACATGAATGAAGGGATGGATTCAATTCCCAGCAACACACACACACACACACACACACACACACACACACACACAAATGAGGAAAACAAGATAGCTTTTTGGAACAAATATAAATGATCAAAATTAAGTCACTAACTCAAGAACAAATGTTTAAAGAACATGGTTATAATCACTACATTAAATAAATTGATTCAGTAGTCAAATAACCACCCTCAAATTAAGCATCAAATAAGCATCAAGTCCAGATGGTTTCAGAGGCAAGTTGTGCCAGCCCTTCAAGGTACAGCAATTTATTTATGCAAATCATCCCAGAGAATCTCAACAAAGGAAAGCTCCCCAGCTTATTTTACAAAACTAGTTTAATATTGATGTCAAAATTGTTCAAAGATACAGCAAACCATAAGCTCATTTTACTCATGCACATAGATTTTAAAAACTGTATTGTTAGTAAAGATAGAGTAAATCAAGGCCAAGAAAATTTCCATAACTTGCCTGAGACCTCACTGCTAGTAAATGGTGGAACTTCCAACATGAACCTCAAGCCAAAGACTGTGCTCATGAAGAAAAACAGAATTAGGACTAATAAAAAATATTTATAAGCAAGACATAATATTTACAGTGGGCATCATTACTGCTGGTTTCTATGTCAGCACTCCCTGGACAGGAATCTAAGCCTCAACTGCAAAAGACAGAGTGAGGCATTAGCATTCATGGAGGCACTGCTGTCCCACATCTGGCACTAGATACAAGAGCCCTTTCTTTCCTTGAAAAAGATGACTGAGCTTTCTATCGTCTATTTCTTTAATTAAAATTTAATATTTCTCATATGGCCAAGCTGTTTTCCTTTATGTAAAGTCAAATATTCCATGCTTTCACTTCAAGGGAGCCTAGCAAGACTTTCAGCACTGAAGTGTGGAAATTGTTCACTTCAGCATTTACATTAGCTGCCCATATAATGACTGAAGATGACAGCTTGTCAAGAGTGACATTTCATATGCCTGTTGTACAGAAGTCATATTTCATTTACTTTTTGAGACATGGGCCCCAGGGAAATGGGCTTTGTGAACCTGAGAGGGAGCTAATGGACTCCATTCATCCAACTAACACCCACAGAGATGTTGTTTAGTTAGTAAGCCTTCTGAAACTAAGCAAGTAAAGTGATGTTTTTTGAGTTACTGTAAGTTGATCAGTAGCTAATTTACCCATAATGTGAGGATATATTCCCTGCTCAGGGACTCAGAAAATGTAGCAGCATTCCACTAACTTATATTGCTTTCCTGTTAACTTTTCATAGGAATGAAATTCATAATTCTAATGCCATATTTCAAAATATAAGAAAGAAAATATAGAGGCTTATATCAATAAAACCCTTCAATTCTGATTATTTCCTCAAAAACAAAGAAACAGATGCTTCAAGATTCAGCAACTAAGATGGTGTTTTCTCATACAACAGAGGATACATCATTGTCTTGTATTCAAACTACACTCAAAATATTGCAAGGCATCATAAATCTCATACATAAGACTGAGACCCTGGAAATGCAGTCACCTTTTTTTAACCTGTGGCATAATAGAACATGTATTAACTTTCTGTAGACTCTGAATATAAAGGGCCTCCCCATCCTTTCCCAGTTTTTAAAATTTTTTTGTACCAGGGATTGAACCCAGAGGCACTTTACCACTGAACCAGCCCTTTATTCTTTTATTTTGACAGGATCTCTCTAAGTTGCCTAGGGTCTCACTAAGTTGATGAGGCTGGCCTCAAACTTGTGATTCTCTTGCCTCATCCTCCCAAGTCACTGGGATTAAAGTTGTGTGCCACCAGACCTAGAGTCCTTTCTCACTTCTCAACGAGTATGTGTGTATTGGGGTAGGGGAGCTTGTTGATAGAAAGAACTAAGAGAGGTTGACTTTGGGATGGTGGATAACACTGTCAGGAAGAGGAGAATAATTATCTTTTCTTGACAAGTATATAGAGAGGTAAAACAAGAAGTGCAATATTGGCAGAATTTTTATTCTATAAAAAGGACAAAGTTGCTAAAATTGGGAGAGGTAGGAGATATTAGCTCCCATAAGGGAGTTCACAGATAAATTGTCTTGAGTAAATCCCCAGCTGAGTGTGAAGGATGGTGCTACCATACACAATACCCAAGGCACAAACACTGGGAGTTTTAAAAACATCCCTCACACTCAGGCTGTACCTGGAGCCAATTAAATCAGAATTGCTGGGAGTGAGACCCAGGCATGTTTTAAAGCTCCCTCAGGTGTTCTAATGAGCCAAATTTAAGAACTGCTGACCTGGATATTTGCAGCCTATATTATCTTCTAGTCAGGCTGGTTCTTTCATTAAGAATTTACAAAGCATCTACCTCATGCCCGACAGTGTACTAAGCAATGATGATGACAGAATTTAATAAGAGCAATAAACAAGGTTCAGTGCTACCCTATGATATCAGAGTTTATGAAAGTTTATGCAAAATAACCAAATTAAATATATAAAAATAAAGACAGTAGCTCATAGGTATTGTTCACTATGCCCTATACTATGCCAAATGTTAAACATCCCTCCCTAATCCTCTCAGTTTTATTATCACCCCACTTTATAGGTAAGGTAACTCAGACTTAGAACTTGCAAAATTGTAACAATGTTAAGTGGTACTGGGGGACACACACATAGCAACCTTCACTTGTAACTATGAAGGTCATGACTAAATGCTATCAAAGCCCATAGGTAGAAACTAATAATTCAACCAGGAGGGGAGGAGGCTATTTGGAGAAAGCCTCATGAAAGAGGTAAAATTTAAACCTTAAATGTGATGTTCTTAGGGTTTCATATATATATGAAGAGCAGAGGAGAACTGGCATGATAGTAAAGCTGACGCCCTAAAGAAGTGTTTTGGGGTCAGGCTTTCCAAGCTCTCAGTTATTCCTGAAACATTGGAATAAACATTACAAATGAGTGACTCAAGCAGAATGTTTTTGCTCCTGTGAGCATGATCAATATATAATTAGTAATTGACACTGTACCTACCAGTTCCTCATTGTTTAGTGATGTTCTAATAACCATAGCCAGGGAGAGACCAGATTTCCGGGCAGCCAGGGTCTAAAATAAAAAGAATTATGACTTATTAATATATGGGAGGTTGTCAGGGACATGCATGACAACCTGATGCTCAGCAGAATGTGAAAATGCAAGGATAGTAGGTATGTATCACTGTTCACATTTTAGTCAACAAGGACCTGCCTGCTCAGTGGTTGATGAGTTCTTTCAGAACATATACTCAGAAGACACCGAAGCTGGAAAGAACCCTGTAGATCATCAAACCCAACCTCTACTTGGTACATGGGGTGAAATTCAGGACCAACAAGGCAAGGTGATCTGCCCAAAGTTTCCAGGCTTGTAAGAGGCTTCTAAAACTGTGTTATTCCCCAATGTTTTCATGGTCTCATTTCTTCATAAAACATGACCATGGATACTGAGCCAGCCTGACTTGTGGAATGGGCTTGAGTCATAGTTGATTCGGGGTGATTCTTTGAGTTCTTCACAGATCTCTAGAATATTCCTCCATATGTAGCCAGGATATTTTCTTCCATTTGCCCATTTTATTTATTAAGAAATATTATACCCAGATTCATATTCCTCACTTAATGCTGGCAATATAAGTGATCCTAAGTAAGTCAAGTTCCTTTAGCTTTTTCACACCTTTAAAGTACAGCCACCATCACCTGCTCCTATCCAAAATATTTGTGATATAATAACTCAGCAATGCTATAGAGAACTTTGAAAATCAGAAGTTCCAAGAGGGAATGTTAAATCTGCTATCTCTTTAGGAGCAAATGGAAGTCACAGTGGAATAATACATTCCTGATCATACCTATAGTCCCATCTGGTCATCAATATATCTCCTAGGGGTTATGAAGGCAAATTCTAAGGTTCTACACATACCCAAGTAAGGAAGTTACTCTCCACCCATATTGCATCAACCTAGAAAAGGCTTATTTCCAAGAGTTTACTCAAGACAATACTCATCTCTGATCAGTAATTGCCCCTAAATTTATGTCTGTAATCTATTTTAGTCTGCTTGCCTTTGTCATATACATAATTGAGTTTCTCAGAATTGAACTAGAGGTTAAATTCTTGGAGAACCCATACTTTTTGTTCTTGTATGTTTCTGTCTTTTATTTTCCCATCTTTCCCTCTTTCACCTCTAGTAAGGGAAGAGTATATGTGAGAAGAGTGTCAAATAATAATAATCAAATCAATTGAAAAGCACTTACCATGGCCTGAAGATTCCAGGAGTGAAAGGAAAAAAAGTTTAAATAATTAAACATAGGAAAGGTAGGAAGATAATAACAATGTTAAATTAGTCTAACTCTTTAAAATTATGTCTACGCTATAATGACAGGAATCTGAGATAATTGTACTGACACATCATGCTTTCCAGTATAAGAGCTTTCCAGGCAAGATCTTATTTTAAAATCAAAGTGATGACTTTCAGATAAAGGTATTTTTAGCAAAATTAAAAACTGCTGGTACAAAAAATTATGCATATTATTGGCTATATGTATATCTATGTTTCTTTATGGGAAAATACATTTTTCATGTCAAACTATGTGTGGTCATATAGTATGTGACCACAGAATGTGACATTTTGGATGATAGACAATAAATACTTTCTTCCATGTTGATGGGCTTTTTTCTTTACACTCTAATACAGACCACTATCCCACTATCAGTTCTTCGCATTTCTACTTGTTCCCCAGAATATTTCAGTAAAGCAGGGTAAGTTATTCAGAATCATGTTCAGAACTAATAAAAATGTTAATGACTTGGGAGCCATAGTTTTATTGGCATAGAAGAAGAGATTACTAAATTTGTACAGAATTGGCTTTAATATAATAGAAAAGAGAATTGATTAATATTGTCTGCTTCCTTTACAAAGTATTCAAGTCTACTGAGTTAAACTAAGAAGTTCAAATCAACCATTAAACTTAGCCTATTAAACTTGTAGTCATTCATAACACTGAACACATCAAAGTCTAGCAGATCATTTGGCATGCTGTGTGTTTTCTTTTGGCTCAAATATAGAGTCATTTTAACTCAGTTTGTAATTCCAACTAATATCAAAAGTGGTTGAAAGTTTTGAGATAGTTCTCCCATGAAATACATTTTAAAGTAATAATAAATGAAAGAAAGACTTGGTAGAATCTGACATCATATATTTTTATTCCATGAAGTATTTACAGGCTAGGTAGTTAATGAGAATAACAATATTGTATTTTTATAAAGAAAAAGTCAATACATGCAATCAGAAAACATAAGTAACTTACCACATCTCGTACAATAGGCAAAGTTTTTTTCCTGCGAAGATCTGGCATACTGTCAATACCATAAAGGCCCCGCCCAGCCCTAAAAGGGGGTACAAAAGAAATTTAAATGAGTAAAATGACTTCCTATTATAAAAAAAAAATCCATTGTTATTTGTATAAAGGCTGTAAAAAAGATAAAGTAGATACCATGGTTTTCAACTAATTTCTAAAATAATGTAGATCCAAGACTCTAGGACTTTGACCAGTGTCTGAGAAACTCTAGCTACCACATAAGCTGCACTTGCTTGCTTAGGGAGCTCAGTGTGTTGGAATTTTAAGATGTACATAGTCTGGTTAGATACACTGTTGGTTTTTTACTTCAGTATCACAGAGGCAAATCAAAATTGTCAGGCATATGGAAGTCTATACCTCCAGAATGAGGTAGAATCAAAGCATTCTTTACAACTTTGGTCTGTCTGCAATGATAAATAAATTACTTTTATTATAAATTACTATTTTTCTGTGTGCTACATCTTCACAGATTCAATTTCAAAATGGCAGGTCAAGGAGCCATGGACAAATTTAAAATATTAGCGACTAAATTGGAAGGTCCATTTACCTGAATTTATCTCATGGATAAATGCATGGGATTAAGATAATTTATTGTATAAGGATGTTCACTGAAGTATTTTTTGCTATAGCAGCAAAAGCCAACACTTATCAATAGTACATTGATTAAATAAATTTGTGGGAAGAATGCAATAATTAAAGTGGATGAGGTAAATATTTATGTGTGCGTATGAAAAATACCCCTAAAAGTGGAAACAATGTTTGCATTTTAATCATTTTAGTAAGATTTCATATATACATATGGTTATATAAATGAAAAATTATCTAAAGTATATTTGTCAAACTTAAATCTGTACTTATCTCTGTGGAGTGAAACAGGGTAGGAAAAAAAGAGAAGACCCTTGCTATGTTTTAGATGTGGAATAATGTGTCATTTTGCAAATAAAATGATTTTAAAAGATGAATCTTCATGTTTTCTTGAGAATTTGATACATTGTTTGATATTTTTACCGCATCAACCTACCATCTTGTACAATCAAGAAGTTGTTAAAATAGTTAATAGTTTCTCCTTATTTCATTTGATAAGCAAATCTCTTGTGGATCTTTTGCTTAGGACCAGCTTATTCACCATGAGCAATGGTTCACGCTTATGGTGGCAGCTGGACAATTCTGCCTTTGTAATGGGGTATAACTATCAATAATAGCTTATCAGTAGTTTAGACTCCATTTTTCCACAGATGGCCTCTATGTTGCTGTTGCTTATCTTAATAAACAGTAACATTTTGTCTTACTGGATTTTTCTTTGTAGCTATAACCTTAACTCAACTACTTTTTCTGGTCTCAAATACTAGCTTGGTAATTTTGGAGAAAACACTAACTTCATCATATAACACATATAAAATAATAATATAATAAAAACAATGTAATGAAGAAAATGGTAATGCATGAGTAGCAACAGTGTCATAACTTATATGCAATAACAAGCACAAAATATTAAAACTTTGCAGATGTGTAAGGAGGATGTCAATGATGAACAAGTTATTCCTATGTTCATGCACTTCAGTGGAAAGCTGCCTTTAGATCACAGGATACAGGAGAGGAGCAAATGTGGAGCAGAGATTATGAATGATGGAAGAAGAGAGAAGGAAGAAAAGAAGGGAAGAGAAGTGTGTACTGAGGAGAGATGACATTTTAGAAACACTCCATTATTGTATGCTAAAGAAGCTAATGCTTAAGCCAGGCCCTGTGGTGTGCCTATATTCCTAGCTATTTGAGAGGCTGAGGCAGGAAAATTGCCTGAGGCTAGAAGTTAGAGGCCAGCCTGGGAAGCCCAGACCCTGTCTCAAAAAATAAATAAAATATAATGTTTTTTTCCTCTCATTTCCTGCAATAATGCCAATGGGTACACTATGGCAAGGGCTGTTAAAAATCACAGTGAGTCAAAGCTTGAGAATTTGGGTCACAAAAAGAGTCTTTTCTTTATTTCTCCCCCCCTTTTTAAAAATGGACCATCAAATTCAAGAGGAAAGAACATGGACCTCACTTCTGAATGAAGCCATGCCTGAGAATTTGTACCATCTCTAATCTTCTACAGGGCCAGAGGTCTTATTCAATCCTGCTTGGACTGCAGAAGCCCATCCAAGTTGACCATGTCAGGTTCTAGAAGATAACCCTCCCTCCGAGAGTATATAGGGTAGGTGCCTCTGTCCTTCAGGGGGAACTGACTTTGTGTGGTTGGATGAGCTTATATCACAAAAAGCAATACAAGTACAGGACCTTGTTCTTCCACTGTCTGTGTGACACAAACAACTGATTTAACTTCTCTGATCTCCAGTTTCATTTGAAAAAAATGATATATATAATGCCATTCTTGTAGTCTGTTGTAAAGATTAAATAGGATTAAATGAGAAAATGTATGGAATAAAATTTACTTCATAAAAAAACTTTCTTTTGATAATAGATTTGTGTTTTCATATTTTCCATTTTATCATTTTTACATGTTTAGTTGACAGATAATAATTGTGTATATTTATGAGGTGGAATGTGATGTTTAATCTATGTATGCATTGTGGAAAGATTCAGTCAAGCTAAATGACACATCCTTCAACTCACCAACTAATCATCTTTTTGTGGTGAGAACATTAAAAGATTTTCTGAACTTTAAGGAACTGTCAGATTGGGAAAGGGCAAAAGAGCAATGACCTATTTTTTCTTAACACCCATCTTCAGAAAGCATACCCACTACCCATTAGTGTAAATTCTTCCTTCCCTCCTATTTGTCCCCTCCATACCAATTCAGGCTTGATCCTCTCACATCTAAAACATTAAGCATGTGGGAAGGTAGCTATATGAATGGGTTTAAGGAGTGTTCTTCCAATATTATTTGCTATAATCTTAGTCTGTGATTCCAAGTAATTTCTCTTTCTCCCATCTGTGAATAATAATGACATAAGTATACATTAACAAATATCCTTCCACTACACTGCATATCAATTATAATTTGCTGTCAAGTGTTTTGAAATGTTTTGACTCTTGAAGAATTTAACTTTTATAGCTATGTAAAGAAACACGATCAATTGAGATAATGATTGAGAAAGTGATTTTATGAACTGTAAAGTAATATAGAAACAAATCGATTGTTCACTTCCTATTGATAATTTTTTTCTTTTGTTTATTGTTTCCTTCTTTTCATGGAACTTAATTCAGATTCTCAAAGTGTACCCTGAATATTGAGCCAGTCCTATATACACAATTGAACACATGTGTTTTCATGGGCCTGATATATTACTCCTATGCTTGCCTCATCAGAGCACTGATATTCAAGGACCAAGGCTTAATTGGAGCTGAATGGGATAAGGAGCACAAGTTGGAAGACATGTATCCAAAATTCACCTCTGCCTCTTTTGATCCTGCCATTTAATTTCACTTAAATTTTGTAACTTGGAAAGTTGAGACATAATAAAAATGTTCTCTTAACCATCATAGGCTAAAAGATGCTCTTTTAAAAAAATCAGGTTATGTTACGTCTTAATTTTACATTTTCATTATTACTATAAAAAGTTGAAATAAACATTTTCATGAGACTAAGCATCAAATAATAATAAAGCTTTTATTGCAAACCTAGACCTTAAAAAAAGTCTTCCCTGCTGGCCTCACCTCAGGAGTAGAGAATCACTGATAAGTATTGTGAAGCTCTCCACAAAAATGCAAAAATATTTTTTGTAATATTTATTGAGATACTTTTTAGTCAGGAGAGATATGGGAAAGATTAAGTAAAAATTGATGAAGACTGGAAATATCAGTAGATAACAAACCATTGACTTTCTAAGCAAGAGGTCAGATTCATGCACAATAGTTAAATCCAGAAGCAACTATCTAGGATTAATTATGAGGGAGTCAGAAGGAGTCATAAAAACCAGCCACCATAGACAAGTAACTCTGAAGGTAAGATTTGTTTCTGGGAAGAATTTGTTTTATTTCAGCTCTTTTGGTATAGATTGGATACTGTAGGCTGTATACTACAAACTAGCTGAAAATAGCTAATATTTATGTTGTGTTATCAGGTACTAGATATAATGCTAACAATCATGGTTAACATAGACCCAATATTTATTGTTCTAAGCACTCTACTTGGATTACCTCATTTCATTCTATAAAATTCCAATGAAATGTAGGAACAATTATTTTCTTCATTTTATAAATGAGGAGATGGAGACACAGAATCCTTCAGAATCATCTATCTAGAAATGGCAGTGGCAATATTTGAACCTATATTCCTTAGCTCACCATGCTCCACTGCTTAAATTATTGGATCATTGCATATCTACAACAGTAGTATCAACTGGGGCTGACAATCCTATTTTACATTTAATGAAAGTAAAGTTAAACAACATATCTAGGCCTGGATCAAACAGCCAGAACATGGCAAAGCTTGATTTCCATTGCAGGATTATATAGCCTTAAACCTAATGTTCTTAAGAGAAAATAAATCTAAAGGGGTCTTTCAGATTACAGGCACTACAGGTGGGGTAAAAAGAGTGAGGAGATCTATGGAAGTATCTGAAAAGTCAAGAATAACATAAAATTGAAAAAAAAAATGGATATTATTCTATAGATAAATCAAGATGAGTTCTAATTCAATATTTGCTCTATTAAATCATTTTTAGAAATTAATATTTTAATTAACAAATCATAATTTTACATTTATGAAGTACAACGTGATATTTTGATTCATACACAATGAGGAATAATTAAATAATTAAATAATTAAATTAAAGTTAATAAATATATCCAACATGCCATTCACTTATTATTTCTGTGGTGAGACCTTTAAAATTTATTCTCATCCAATTTTAGCATTTCCAGTTTTTAAAAATTTCTTTGTTCTTTTCACAATATTAAGAATAACTTATAGAATTCAATAAAATACAATGCTCCTTGACTTAGATTGTTAGTCATCTTGTTGCAAATAAACATAATGCAAATTCTTTAAACATATTCTCAATCTAGCTCTTGGGAGGCTAAGGCAGGAGAATTTCGAGTTCAAAGCCAGCCTCAGCAAAGGCAAGGCTCTTAGCAACTCAGTGAGACCTTGTCTCTAAATAAAACACACAAAAAGGGCTGGAGATGTGGCCCAGTGGTCGAGTGCTCCTGAGTTCAATCCCTGCTACCCCCAAAATAAATAAATAAATAAATAAATAAATAAAAGATACTTAGATAACAAAAAGGTTATTTTACTGATTAAAGCACATATTAATTATTTTCAATCTGATAATGCATTGAATGTTTATAGGTTGGAAAAGAACAAAAAGGAACCAGGAGAATATCACATGCAAACTGATAGATTAAAAAAAAGGTAGATATGTAGAAAAATCCACATCACTAATCATCAGGGATTAGTGAGATGCACAACGAGATACCACTTCATATCTGTTAGAATGGCTATTTTGAAAAAAAAAAAAAAACAATTGTTGGTGAGGATGTAGAGAAAAAGGGGCCCTTGCATGCCAATAGGAATGTAAAATAGTATACTCATTATGAAAAACATGGAGTTTCCTCAGAAAGTTAAAAAATGCATCTATGGTATGATCCAGCAGTCCACTACTGGGTGTATACCCAGGCAAAGTGAAATCAATATGTCAAAGAGATGCCTGCCCTCAACACTTCAACATATTGACATGGGCATGGCTTCCTTAACAAGACTCCTAAAGTGCAAGGAAAAAAAAACTCCAAGAATCGATAAGTGGGATGGCATCAAGTTAATAAGCTTCTGCACAGCAAAGGAAACAAGACTGTGAAGAGAGAGCCTACAGAATAGAAAAAAGATCTTTGCCACATGCCCCCTCAGACAGGGGATTAATATCTAGAAATATAAAGGATTCAAAAAACGTAACACCAAAACAAACACGCAAACAAATAACCCAATTAATAAATGGAAAAAAGAACTAAACATACTCTTCTCAAAAGAAGAAATACAGGGCCGTGATTGTGGCTCAGTGGCAGAGCACTTGCCTCACATATATGAGGCACTGGGTTCGATCCTCAGCACCACATAAAAGTAAATAAATAAAATAAAGGTATTATGTCCATCTACATCTAAAAATATTTTAAAAAAGAAAAATACAAAGGGCCAACAAATACATGAAAAAATGTTTAACACCTCCACTAATCAGGTAAATTCAAGTCAAAACTACATTCAGATTTCATCTCACTCCAATCAGAATGCCAATTATCAAGAGTACAAATAATAATAAATGTGGCGAGAATGTGGGGGAAAAGGTACTCTCATATGTTACTGGTGAGACTGAAAATTAGTGCAACCACTCTGGAGATGCCTCAAAACCTAGAAATGAAGCCATCACAATAACCCAGCTATCCCATTTCTCAGTATTCATCCCAAAGAACTAAAGTCAGCATACTATAATGATACAGCCACATCACTGTTTATAGCAACACAATTCACAATAGCCAAATTAAGGAACCATAATTACGGTTCATAAATTATGCCCATAAACATGAATGGATTAAGAAATGTGGTATAAACACATGGAGTTTTACTTAGCCATAAAAATTAATGAAATTATGGCATTAGCTGGTAAATGGATGGAAATGGAGAACAGCATGCTAAGTGAAATAAGTCAATCTCAGAAATTCAAATGTTTTCTCTCATATGCAGAAGCTAGACCAAAATAAGCAGGGGAAAAAGAAGGGAGAATTGTATGAAAGTAGAAAAGAAACCAGTGTAACAATGGAAGGGAATTGAGGGGAAGGGAGGAGGGACAGGAAATTGGAGAAATGGTAGAATGAAATTGATGAAAACTATCCTATGTACATACATACCATGGTGAATTTCACCTTTATGTATAACTATATATGAATCATGACTTATAAAAACTATAAATAAATAGAAGGCAGAGCAGTAGAAAAGAGAAAGAGAATAGGGAGAGGGAGGAGGTGAGGGAAAAGGAAATACTAGGGTACTAAATTAGAGTGAATTATATCCATACATATACAATTATGTCAAAATAAGCCCCAACATTGTGTATGACTATATTGAACTAATAAAAACCATGCTTAAATATTCAAAGGCAGTTCCTATTAGAAATATTTCAAGTCAGGAAACTCATGGGAAAAGATTTATTGTTCTCAGAATAAACTGAAATAAGTCCTCAACTAGAGAAAGAGGGGTGGGGTGTTGTCTATGTTTCTGCCTATGTTTATTATGGTATCATTCACAACACCAAGATATGGAATCAAACTAAGTATCCACATACAGATGAGTGGACAAAGAAAATGTAATTAGATACAGATCAATACTATGCAGCCTTTTGAAAGAAGGAAATTTGTGACACCATGGATGAACTGAACTGGAAGGAAGTAAATTAAGCAAGACAGAGATAGACAAATAGCGCATACTCTCACTCAGATACAGAATCTTAAAAAGTTGAACTCATAGAACTAGAAGGTAAAATGGTGGTTATTAGAACCTAGGTCAGTGGCAGGGGTGGGGGAGAGTTGGAGAGATGTTGATCAAAGGATATAAAGTTTCAGTTAGGAAGAACATTTAAGAGATCTATTGTACAACATGGTGAAATGAATATTACATTGTTTTCTTTAAAAATACTAAGTGGATATTGTGTTCTCATAACACAAACAATAACTACGTGACGTAAAGCATATGCTAATCAGCAGATTTTGTCATCCACAATGTATGTGATGCTGCACACTATAAATACATATAATCTTCTGTCATTTTAAGAAACAATAATATTGAAACAAAGATGAGATGATATTAAAAAGGAAAAAAATCAAGCAGGTTTTTCAAAGGTAAATCTTTCTATGTATGGGACAAAGGTATTTTATTTACGGAAGTGGGTGGTTGATAGTGAATTAACTAATATTCATAACTATATTCATAGACAGCTAATTTGCATTGGAAATCAGAAATCAGAAAATTGGTAGACTCGGTTTATGTCAAAATAGTTGTTAAACTAGTTGAAGAATACAGTTCTAAAAAACCAAATGTATAGTGCTTCTGTTATTTCTATGTTACAGGTGAATAATCAGATAGGGCTGTGCAATTAATCTTTTTAGCATTATGGAACGTTAAGGCATTGTGAAAGATTAATAATGAATCATTCTTAATCCCTTTCCCTTAATATAGCTATATTCTATTTCAAGACTTTTGAAAACAACCTTTTTGATACAGCTATTCTATTCTATTGAAGATAAACCTTTGTATGTATTTTGTTATTTAGTGCTAAATACATAATAACCTGTTTTGCTTAACATTATATATTTTAACAACATTTAGCAAGATTTTCCTGATGATCTTTATATACTTTATTTAATTATTCACCTGCCAAATATTAGCTATTCAAGACTTTTTCTTCCCACCCACCCCACTTTTTCTATTATTATCAAAACTGAATGAATATTTGTGTCTGTATAATTGATGCTTCACCCACACAACATAGGATTAATCACTAATTCCTAAAGATTTTTTATTCCATTTTCATCAAAGCTAAGACACCATCTGTTGTACAATACAGCATTTGTTTATATACTATTATGAAAAATCCAATTAAATTATAATACCAGGCTTTCTTAGCAATTTGAATTCGAATTTAGAGCACTTTTAAAGTCACCTAATCTATGAAACAGATTTTTATCATTTATTAATCATTTTTCCTACTTATGTAAAACAAAGTATAAACAAAATAAATTTTTATTTCTTCAATTTCTCATTCAGAATCCAACCTTTTGGGATAACTCTTCAAATCAGATTTTTGGATGTGTGGGATATTTTCTAACTTGTCTTCTAAGTCATCAAAAGTATCGTTCATTGGATATTATGTAAAATCATGCCTCTGTCTTCCTTGCTTCAAGCAGCAGAGAGCTGAGCTGACCGTTAGGATACTGAAGGTCTCTTGATCTTACTAAGAACACCAAGGGAGACAAAATGAACTCCTTCCTGACATTATTCCCTCCCTCTCTCTCTCTTTTTTTTAAACTGAAACATTAGGAGTTTCCTGGCTGACTATGCCACCAGTAAATAGATTTTCCCGAGACATTTTTCACTGAGTTTGCAGATGTGCAGGTAATGAAATTCTGACAACTGTTGCTTGGTTGTTGATAATTTTAAGACACCATCAGTTACTAAGATTCATCTCATTTTGTTATAATATATAAAAATGTATGTTGCAGAATTGTTAAAATACAGCATTTGGGCATCTGTCCCCTCTTGAACCCTATTATTGCCCTATCCCAGGTCTTACCTAATCTCTTGGCTTTGCCAACCCCCTCTCTTCCTTCTTTTTGCCAGACCTTTCTTTGGTTTGCCATCAGAAAGACTTTTTCTATAACACAAATCTAAATGCATCTTTTTCATATTTAATATGTGTTATTGCTTACAGGATGTAGAACAAATCCCTATATATCCCAGCGAGGTATGGTTGCCTCTATAATTGTATCTCCTCTAATTTCTACTCCCTGTTACAGCCATCCTGAATTCCTTGCAGATTTTCTGAGGAATCATACTGCTCCGCCTGGCTATTTTTACTCCAGTTTCCCCTCTATTGACACTAACATAGGCCAATGTCCACTTACCTCTCAAACAAAACCTGACTATAACACTCACTGATCCCTATTGTAGATGTAAGTGCCTTCTCCCCATCACAACTAAGTATCCTTCGTAACCTGAATATCGCGCATTCTCAGTGGGAAGGAATGTGAAGAAGGAAAGGAGAAATCATGGCTCCTGGCTCTCCAAAATTGCTCTCAACTCCATGTGGGTTGAATGGTGAGCATCTGTTATTGACAGGAGGATGTTCCACATTTTAGTTGAAAAGAGGCCCCAAATGCCTCAGAACAACTGTTCTAAGTCTTCTGTAATAGCCGCTGTAATACTGCACTCTATTTGTTTAGAAAAAACTGTCCCCACTAGAATAGATGATTCAAAAAGCTAAGAAATATGTTTTACTCATTTCTGTTTCCCTAGAACCAACTCTGGCACGTAGAGGGATGAATGAAAACTGATAGGGCAAATGAATAGGCCTTGACTTCAGAGAGATTTTACATTAAGTAAACCACGGTCTTTGTTCCAAAAGTAGGATTTTTCTCTCGAAATAATATCTAGAAAGAGCAGGAAGGAAGCCTGAAGATCAGGAATAAACTCAGAGGCCTCAGGCTAAAGAGGGATTGTTGGCAAGGACTAGTCACAGGGAAAAAGGTAGGAGCCTAGGATGGACTAGGCCAGTAAATTATTTTTAAGCCTCAGTGGCAGCTACTTCCATAAAAAAGAGAGGTGCCAAAAGCCAAGGTTATGGCAGTGACCTACATTGTATTCTGAGCTGTTAACTTCCTCTTTGACTCAGCTTTGGTCCAGACTTCTTTCTCTGCTGGCCTTTGCCTAGCACCTTAGCCTGAAGATGCTGCATAGTGGTTCAGCTTATTGCTTGCAAAATCCTTGTCTATCATCTACTCAGTCATTTAATTTTCATCAAGTGAGAGTTTCATGGATGACTCTAGTAATTTCGTTTTTCTGTTAATTTTAATCTCTGAAAAACACTGCTTTTATTCACTCAAACATTTTTCAGAGACTGGTATCAAAATGCAAATAAACTACAATCAACAAAGTTTCTTTCTGGCCTTAACCATTCCAGATTCCCTATTTTCTCCCTTGTAGCTCCCAGATTCTCTTGACTGTGGCCATAAAGTAGGATTTTTTTGTTTTGTTTTTTGTTTTTCATTGTAAATTGCACACAGTACTCTAAAGTGATCTTAATTAGAGACCAATGTACCATCTCTCAATAATACCAGCATGGTTGTAGTTCCTCTTTCCATGGAGTAATCATTAGCTCCTTGGTTGATCACAAGGTGAATTAATTGGCATGAATTTAGAGGCCATGATTATATGGAAAATATATAAAAAGATTATCCTCAGTTGAACAGCATTGTTCATGCCTGAGGAACAAAAGAAAATTGAAACTTAAATAGAATACAGCATATCCATATCTTTTATTCTCACGCATTCTGGGAATGGCCCATCATTCAAAAAATGTTTTCTTTTCTCTCACTCTGTCTTGTTTTCCCTCTTTTGCCCTTTATCTAACTCATATAGCAGATTTGTATATGAAGTGATTCCACCTAAGTAGGCAAGGAGCACGTCTATTCTGCTGAGTGCCAGGGATATAGCAAACATCAATAATTAGTTATTAAATGTTTTAAAATATTTCCACAAACCCACCAACATTGTCAAGACAGTGCATCAATTTTAGAACCAATTATTTTCCCTCCATGCTTTAAAATGTCTCCTTTGATTTCACTGTTTTGTATTTCACTGCCATTTGAACAAAAAGTTCTAAAATACTAAATAACAGTTAATCTGTGTCAAAAAATGAAGCAACCTAGGGAATTATATATTCCAAATTTTTGTATTAGTGATGTGGAAACTGAGCTACAATGAATTCAAAAGTTTATGTAAGATACCTGGGTTATTGTCAACAAGCTAGAAACACTCAGGGCTCTAGACAACTACTGCAGTTCTGACCTTTTCTTTGTCCCTAATATCCAAGATAAATTAAGCCTTATCTATCTTACTTCATGATCTCAATATCTCAGTCTCTCACTTGTATCTTTTATTTTTTGATCATCCCATATATTAGCTGTGAATTTTATGGAGCTATGCCCAGAATTATTTTCATTGACTTTGTACTAACCAATTGCCATCTCTATTTACAGTTTTGGTTCATCTTAAACAAAAATACTGTATCCATCTTCCTATAGGTTTTTAGCCATAAGACTAACATGATGAAAGCATAAGACTAACATGATGAAAGAAGACCGGTCTGGCGGCGCTGTTCATGATGGATTGGAGGACGAATAAAGGAGAGAGATAGTCTCAAAGACTGTTGAAGTAATCCTGGATTCCTTAATGGGTTTCTAATAAGGGTCATTACTGGGATGGCTTCACCATTTTCTTTTTCAACCTCTTCCTTCCACTTTTTGAACCCTAGTAGAATTCCCAATTCAAGCTGCTATAATATTTTAAAGAGTAAATGGTCTTGTTGTCAAAGAGAGGCTTTGTATTCTACTAAATTACTTTCTCCTTTCTTGGGCATTTGACCTCTTAAAGCTCCATAATGCTCTTAACACTCTATGCAGGCAGGCTGGCTGGTTGGCTTGCTTGCTTTCTTTTATTTTCTTTTTCTTTTTCTCAACTGCTTGTTTCTTTGAAGCATGGTTTCAGAAGTACTGGCTATCTCATTATTCAACTTTATTATTAAAAAGCTAAATGCCATTTGAAGCTTTTAAATAAACAAGGGGGATGTGAAAGATACACTATTCTGGTGGAAGAGGAGATTGCAAATTATATTTCCAATGATTAAAAATGTTTTTCATAGTGAGAAAAATAACCAAACGGCCCCAGGTTTTTCTTATGAGTGAAGGAAGTAGAGATATAAATGCAGTTTTTAAAACTATCCTGAAGTTGTTCTCAATATTAGGCTTGGGGACAATGTCAGATGTCAGGAATTGACTTTCAACAATACAATTACAATATGTACCTGCAAAAGTTCTTTTCCTTAACAAATTATTTATCAAGTGGATAATGTAGCCTTTTTAGGCTTGCAATGCCCCAAACCTTTTTTATTCCTCCCATATAGGTACCAATCACATATAGCCATTATCATAAGTTACAGAAAAGAAAACAAATAAAAATGTAGTCCCCAAGTTTTCTCATAATTAAGAACCTATTATTATTTGAAAAAAAATTCTCTTTAATCAATATTCATGCTATGTAGGATCTCAATTTAGGATGCTATTTTTTAACCTTCTGTAGTGAATACAAAATTGTACATATGAATGTTCCTTGGGTCAGAGCTAATTTTCTTACTAATCTCTAGAAAATTTCACCATCATTTACATGTAGTTTGTGAAGCATAATCACTCATAACTAACAAAAGAGCAACTTCTTAATAGGCTCTACTTAAATGTCAATAAGTAGAGTCAAATATCTAATAGCAAAGAAACTATATTTCTCAAAGCTAAAACTTAGAGTCCTTCTAATTATGCTGTTATTTAGAAGTCTGCTGCATACCTAAACTCCTAAAGTTTTTTAACAATGCCCCTTCTGCCAGTAATGAAAATTACCAGTACCTGATGGCAGAGAATAATGCCATTAGGCAGTTCACAGATTTTCACAGCCCAAGTCCCTCTGATTACTAGACAATGTTTCTTGCACCCATTCTTTCATTCATTCTTTTTTTGTTGTTGTTTTTTGTTTTGTTTTGTTTCACAGTTCCATGCTGACAGGAACACAAAACATAAACCATGATTTAATACAGACTCAAGTCATATCTGACCCAGTGGTTTTAGCACCACAGATAGGACCAAAATAGGCCTTTCAGGCACTGCTCACCTCAAAAGATAAAGAGTGATGAAGAGTAAAGACAACTCATGATCCATGTCCTTCTGTAAGTGCTGCATTTGCCATAAAGAAAGTGACAACTGAGTCACACATTGGTTGTGTGCTAGCCCATGATTGCTCCTTAGTTTAAGGGAAATTACAGGGATTCTTAAAACTACAATCCAATTTTACAAAAGCAACACAAATACTAGGTATTGCCTTAATCAATTGCCAAACAATGGATGGATGTTATAGGGATTCTAAATGACCCAAACATTCAAGAATAGAATATTATAATATCTCACTTAGCATTATTTTCTCCAACTCCATCTATTTACCTGCAAATGCCATGTTTTTATTCTCTTTTAGTGCTGAGTAGTGTTCCATTGTGTATGTATACCAAAGTTTCCCTATCCATTCATCTGCTAATGGGCATCAAGGTTGGTTCCACAATCTAGCTATTGTGAATTGTGCTGCTAAGTGAAGTTAGCCAATCCCAAAAAACCAAAGGTTGAATGATCTCTTTGATATGAAAATACTAACTTATAAAGGCAAGGGAGTGGGGATGAGAGGAAGGAAAGAGCTTTAAATAGAACAAAGAGGGGGGAGGGAAGGGAGGGGACAAGGGGATGGGAATAATGGCAGACTGAGTTATCCATGATTACCCTAAATACATGTATGAAGACACAATTGTTGTAAAAATACTTTATATAAAACCAGCAACTTGAAAAATTGTGCTCTTTATATGTAATACGAAATGAAATTTACTCTTCAAATATGTATAACAAATTAGAATTTAAAAGAGCATATACAAAATTTCCCTCACATTAATAACCAAACCTACTAACCAACAGATGAGAAGCAAATTCTTACATAAGAGAAAGAAATTAGAACTGAAGAAAGAGATATAAGGAAATATTTTCATGATACAAGAGCATGACAAAAGAGAATGCTGTTACTAAACAATAATAATGTAACATAAAGATCTATCATTTAACTTAAAAAATTTATCTCTTATTTTTCATCTGTTTTAAGTTTTTTGAGAGCTTTATTTTGGTTGTTTTTTTAAAAATTACCACTGAGCTTCATAAAGAAAGTGACCATAATTAAATGTTGATCAGGAGACCAAAAATCTGACATAGGAATTTTATGAAATTTTCATGTAAATAATGCTAAGTGAAGTTAGCCAAAATAAAATTCTCCAATATGATGAGTTCTGTCACATACTACATATTAAAATTTGAAAACATTATAAAAAATATTATAATATTGTAGTTTCAACTGTATTTTTATAAAATTCTTTGACCACTGACTCCCATCCTATAATTTTGCTCCCTCAGTAGTTCAACCTGTGCCTTTGCTTCGCTGGATATGTGATCTCAACTCCTATGACTGATAGTCTGCTGGCACCTTTTAAAGAGAACATTCACTTCTGAAAGTGTCAAGCATGGCTACCTGTTATGCTTGGAAAGTTACAAAATAATTACCTGATACAAAATAATTTGCAATCTACGAAAGTACTCAAGGGAGTGATTACCCAGAATTGTGCAAATGATCAGAAGCTTACAAAGTTAACAAGATTCAACTGCATGCTCTTAAATAACTTTATTTAAGTGCCAAGGACCAATTCAACCATGCTATCACTACACTCAATTTATTCATTTTATAACATCAGGCAGCTAAAGTTATTTTCTCATATATAACTTCCCCAGATTATGGACTTCCCAAAAACAGAAAACACATACAACATACTTTTTACCTCTAGTATTTAGAATAGTACTTTACACATATTACCTATTAAATAAATAATGAAATTAATGAATAGAATCCCTTTCTTTCATTAAAGACTACTAAAACAGACACACATATGGAAATCTTAAGTAATTAGAAATGAAAGACTGTCCCCATATTTTGCCTTATGGTTCAGAATGAAGATTACTGTTCTAATAGGTATGATTCTCTAAAAACTAGAAAACAAACAATCTATTATTTCTAGAATGCAAATATTGTTCTTACTGTTCTTAGCATAGGAGCACTTTGCTTTCTTGAGGTAATCAGGAGTTAAACAGAATAAGTACTTTTGTTCCTAGTGGATATGCCTTGCTTTTTCAGGTACAGCTGCTGGAACTGAAATGATGTTTTATTAAACATGCACACAGAACCAAAAAGTAATGATAGCTATTAACAAACAAACAAACAAACAAACAAATCCATCTCTGTTTAGCTTAACGTGTAATCAACTCTGTTAGCAGACTGTCAAACTAGTATTCTAAGAAACATTTTTTAAAGACAGTATTTAAAACAAACCTAGATCTAATTAGGGTGGAGGATAAAAGGAGGGAACCAAACTATGCAGATTTGGAGGATTTAGCTGTTCTAACTCAGGAAGCAGAAAGAGGGAAGACCTCATTTACTCTGCTCATCTCCTGTAAGGGGCACCTTATCATGTATATGATGTATGTTTACTTGAAAACAGGCATGTTTCTGAACATGATCATTAATACAAAATGCTTTATATATATATATATATATATATATACACATATACAAATATATATACACACATGTACATATATATAAAAATACACACACACACACACACACACACACACATATATATATATATATACATACTCACACACACACATATATACATAAATATTTCTCAGGTGCACACCTATATGATTTGTCTACAACATCTATCACATGGATCTCTCTTGAGCAGTTTGACATGATGAAAGATTACCTACTTACCTTTTTGTGATTAATTCACCTTGGGAAACAAGGTAAAGAGATCAAATGTCAACTTTTAAAAAATAAACTGCAAGCAATATGTAAGGGAATGAAAGCAGCAAACTTGCATCAGTTGGCCAGAGCTGGTCACAGAATATAAAAGTCCCTGGAATCATAAATTAATCATTTTGTCTCTTGGTGCAAGATAAAGCTTTTGAGCCAATGACAATTAGAATCCCACATAAAATAAGTGGGTCTTAAGAGTAAATGAGCCAATAAGAAGTAATCTCCTGCTTCTGATCATAATAGTGTTGTAGGTGATGAAAACTAAGGTTTCATTCAATGCAAGACCTTCTCTTGCATTGAATGACAGCTAGACAGCTAAACAGCTGTAATGCAAACTCACTCCCTTTAATTTTTCTCTAGAAAAAGCAATTCCAACGAGATCTGCCAGATATAATCTATTTCAAGAAGCACCAATAGCATCACACCCACCATTTGTTCAAGCTGAGGAAGACAATTGGGAAAAATGGTAAGACACTGAGGTGAATGATCTGTCAGTGTTATCACTTCTATTTTGTACAAGCCAGACAGTAGTGAATTGGTCCACTGTAGTAGAGCTGGCCCCATGACTCTGGAGAGCAGATTGCACACATATTTCTTCATTTCCATTTTCAGAGATGCTACACTGATAGCTTGCAATTGACCATAGTTGGATAATTTAGACCAGGAAAATAGGCCTTTTATTTTTAGGGTCCTTTATTCCTTTATTTTTAACAGGACAGCCAGTTGTGACATATTTACCAGCACAGTACTAACCACAACTCTTGCTAATATCCCAATAAAAACTCCTATAATTTGTCACTTCACTAAAAGAACTAACTCCTTTGTTCCCCTTCATCTCTACCTTTGATTGACATGAGCCCTTAGCATCTTTCTAATCATCTTTGTAGGAATGATTTAGTTCTTAAAAATGGGCATCTTTCTCAGAAACTCAATTGAAAGTCATAATATATATGTATCCAGAAATAGTCATATAATTTTCAGTGATGACTTCAATTCAGTGCTATTTTGGGTTGATTCTCTGGTCAAATTAATTCACTTCAATATTAACTGAGTTACTACTATATATCTAGACTAAGTGTTGTATTGAAAGACAATTATTCCTAAAGATCCTTTGTGTTTCTGTACATCTTACTCATAGAATCACCGACTGACTTTTGTAGTGTCTACTCTACATTTATTTGTTAATCAGTACTAAAAAATGTGATATCTCTCTATGAGTCAAAGTCTGGCTTCATTTGCTTTTAAGAATGTAACTGGCTTAGTAACTGATGCAAGTACATCACCTACATGTCAACCTGGTCCACTTCCATGTCACATGGTGGGACTTAGGGGACAAGGAAAACTAATGCAAACATGAAGTTCATGCTTCCTTCTGTGGCATGAGTAATCAAATCCTTGTCTCAGACCCAAGAGCTTGCTATCATTTGCCAGCTATGCAACTGTAATAGGCTAACTTCTCAGTCTGCAAGTGGGTGAAGTATCAAAGCTATTCATACTTTTTGACATGAAGAGCCCAAAACAAGTTATTTCTTGACCTTCAGGAGACATAAACTTAAAATATTTTATTATGCATGTAATTATAAAGCATTGAATTGTATAAAACTGAAATATATAAAGCTCTACACCATTGCCTTTCAGTATAAACATAAATATTTTATGCCACAGAATTCTTATTCATGATCATATTTCTTTGATGAAAGTATTAATCATCTAATTAGTAAAAAACCAACCAATTTAAGAACCAAGATGGAAATAACCTTCAGATAAAATCATTAATTAGAAAAATGACTACTTTTTTCCTGGTCTAAACAACATATAGTTTCATAAGTTTTTCTTGGCCTAATATATTAAATTACAATAAGCATTTCTTCCATTTACTGAATACCAAGTATGTCAAGCACTGTACAAGCCTCTTTATAAGTATTCTTGTAATACTTATACTGACCTTTCAAGTAGGAATTATTATTTTTAATTTATAGAAGAAGAAACTGGCTCAAAGATGACAGTGTGATTAATGTTAATCTAGCCACAAAATAGCATAAAATTGATGAAAACAACAGTCAAGTAGTTGTGAAAGAGTGTCTTATACATATTTTAAATGAAATAAACATATAGTGATTAACATTTGCCAAGCAACTTTGCCCACGTTCTCATTTTATTGTATTTAATTAATTTAATGTGTAAGTTGGATATCTAATTCTAAAGTAGTTACACATATTTGTCTGATCACCCTGACAGCAAAATGCCAAGCATATAACATATGTTTAATCAATAATAGCCAGTGGTAGGACCTGTTGGATATTTGTACACATAAAATATTTACATACAATATAAAGGTAAATTGAGGAATTGCTTCAGTCTATCTTTGGAACATTTAGGCTACTTTATAATTGGAGAATAGAATTGTATCCTCAGGTTGCCTATACTTACTCAAATAAAATTAATAAGAACTTTAAATGGGAGAGTTAGGAAATAACTTTTCTATCTTCAGGGTTTCTTGGCGTTCTGTCTAACACTCCTTCGATTCTCCCCTGAAGCCCTCTTGGACACTTAAGTCTCTATGTAGCAAAATAGAGTGAAATGGAATGAGAAGCAGAGTATCCTAGAGACATCTGCTTTCAATACAGGAGCCCTGAACCTTAGGAAGGTTAGAGGAAGGTTGCTCAAAGTCCCAGACTTGCCTTGTTAACAAAAATTCACATTGCAGAAAAAGAGTTGCTGCTCTTTGGGCGGACATGAATCACACAGGGCAAGGGATCCTTGCTTCATCTTGTTTGATTGTATAGACAAACACTGATAAATGTAAACGTATTTGGAACAAAATAACACACAAGTGTTATTGTTCCTGATCCCTTCATTCTGGGTTACCTGTTCTATTTCCGCAATTCCTATGGACCATCTTCAACATTACCTAATTTACTTATTTTTATCTGTCACTCTATTAGAATTCAAGTTCCATGAGACAAGGATCTTTGTTTTATTCTCAGGTGCTTTGACCAACAACTAGCACATAGCAGTTGCTCAATAAATGTCACAAGTCTGAATGGATGAATAAGCAATCTTAAACTCTTCAATAATAATCAGTTGTTAAACACATTATGAGGCAGTTACTGTTTCTGATGTATATACTTACTAACTCATTGAGTCCAAACAGAAAATTTAAGTGACAAAGCTTTTATTTTCTTTATTTTATAGGTTAGCATACTGAATTACTAGATATTAAAGTCATACAACTAGCAAATATAGAGTTGAGCTTTAAACCTAGTTGTCTGATTTCAGAGCACATTTCTTGACTACCATAGTACTGATTGTATTCATAATGGTGACTGGGTCATTTTTAGAAAATATACAACTTATATTTTAAATATCTCATCTAATAAGACAAGATCCATGCAGTACACTTCACAAAGATATATGATTAAAATTGTCCTGATAAAATATTAATTATTCTATATATTTAATGGGCTTATCTGAATAGTTAACTTGGAAAATCTAAGTATAGAATGTAGCAAGCATAGTTCTATTTCCATAGTTTCTTCTCCTTCTCTCCCTTCCCTAATCATTTTTCAGCTTCACTCCTGCCCTCCCTCTTCTTTCGTTTTCCATCATCATCATGACCTCCATGTCAACATTGTGCCAGTTCAACATTAAACTGGCACAATGCACTGCATAAAGATACTTCCTTTCTGAGACTGTGAGGTATAAACTTTGATTTAGGATCCAAGTAATTCTCGCTAAGTCAGATACCTTGGGTTTTATTTTCCATTAGGAGGGGTTATATAACAACCCCAGCACAATGCTTTTTTATTAGGAGGTGTAAACACAATCGGAGGTCACCACGTTACAGACTTCTGACATTCAAGAATTGTGATCTTGCCAGAGCAATTTCATAAGCCAAGAGTCCTCGCCTTACAGCCTTGCAGTTTCACTTTGCTGTAATTTCCGGATTATGATTGTTTTGACAACACCCAGAGTTGACTTTTTATATTGACTGTAAATATACCTATTAGAAGCACCATAAGACTCCTATTTTCACAACACACTTCCTGACAAGTACCACAAATACCTTAACACAATTTATTGTCTGTTCTAGACAGAATCATATCTCACAGGAACTTCCTTCACTTTATCCTGGTTTACTGCCCAACTGTGAGGATGATCTGCTTTGTCTGAGAGAGCAGAAGCAAGGTGAGAGTTTTTAAATACCAAATACCGTGGACATTAATTTGTAGTCCATTCTGTAGTAACCATCAACCATTTAAATTTTAAAAGAGGAAAGATTTAGTATTCCTATTGTTAACCACTTTCTCTTAGGAGTGTTAGGTCTTCTTGAACTGCTTGAAGAAGATGTAGCCAAGTTCAAAATAATTCAATGGAAAAAACCCTGAATCTTTGCTATTATAGAAAATAATTTCTACTCATGTAAATGATCACTTAATTAGAGGATAGGGATTGGAGCCTTACCAAGCTGTTTAGGCAGGGAAAATGGGTGGTAAGTGAACAATGCAAATAGGAGGGAGAGGCACTATAATGGGGGAAACAGAACAAATCATCAGTAAATATTTTTAGGAGTTTTCTAGGTAATTTTTGAGCTTGGGGGAGGTGAGTGACATCAAGGAGTTGGTACTGTCATAGAACTGAATATTTACTACAAATCCACAATTTGTTATGCACTTTATAATATAAAATAATTGATTTAAAATAATTGATTTCCTTGAATTGGCAATTCATTGATTAAAATTTAATTTTGTCATAAGGTGGTTTCATTCCCAGTTTTCCAAGGAATCTCCATACAGCTTTTCAGATTGGCTGCACCATTTTGCAGTCCCACCAGCAATGTATGATTGTGCCTTTTCCCCCACATCCTCTCTAACATTTATTTTTGTTTGTGTTCTTAATAGCTGCCATTCTGACTAAAGTGCAATGAAATCTTAGAGTAGTTTTGATTTTCATTTCTCTAATTACCAGGGATGTTGAACATTTGTGTGTGTGTGTGTGTGTGTGTGTGTGTGTGTGTGTGTGTATTTGTTGATTGATTGTATATCTTCTTCTGAAAAGTGTCTGTTCAGTTCCTTGGCCCATTTATTGATTGGGTTATTTGTTTTTTTTGGTGTTAAAAGTTTTGAGTTCTTTATATATCCTAGAGATTAGTGCTCTATCTGACGTGCATGTGGTAAAAATTTGTTCCCAATTAGTAAACTCTCTATTCACCTGATTGTTTCTGTTGCTGAGAAGAAGTTTTTTAGTTTGAATCTATCCCATTTATTAATTCTTGATATTAATTCTTGCACTATAGGAGTCTTATTAAGGAAGATGGGGCCACTAGGTGCCCTTCAGTAGATGAATGGATAAAGAAAATGTATATATATACACAATGGAATATTACTCAGCAAAAAAAGAGAATAAAATAATGGCATTTGCAGGATGAAGTTGAAGAATATAATGCTAAGTGAAGTTAGCCAATCCCCAAAAGCCAAATGCCGAATGTTTTCTCTGAAATAAGGAGGCTGATTCACAGTGGGGTTGAGATGGAGAGCATAGGAGGATTAAAGGAACACTAGAATGGCCAATGGGGAGGGAGGGGAAGGGAGGGGACAAAAGGGTTTAAAAAAAAAAGATGGTAGAATGAGATGGATATCATTGCCATGGATACATGTATGAAGACGCAAATGGTGTGAATATAGTTTGTATACAACCAGAAATATGTAAAAATGTGCTCTATAAGTGTAATATGAATCGTATAACATTCTGCTGTCATATATCACAACTTAGAATAAAAGAAAAGAGAAAATTTTTAATTTTGTCCTAACTCTTCAAAGAAACAGCTTAATAGTGCAGATAGGCAAAGTTGTGTTAGCTAAACCCAGTTTAATCTTATGGCAGTTATTAACTCTCAGAAGCACAGATAACATTTCAATTCACTGAATTTCTTCCTTGTCACCTCACTAGTGACAATTTTGGAGAATATGACAGTTGTACCCTATAGTACACTCGGACAAACTGCTCTGAAAAGTGAGGTGTTTGCATTTCAAATCATACTCTGAGAAAATGTCAGAAAGAATAAAGCATATTTTCAGATTAAAATTACTGAATGTGTCATCTAGCTCTTTTACTCTGAAATGATTTACCTATAATTATGTAGGTGATGTATGTATGGAATAAATTGAAATAACTCATGTATTTACTACTCAGCTCAAAAAAATAATTACAATAATATTGGCTTTCCTCAGTCATTTTTCATCTCCTTTCCTCTAATCATCATCCTGAATTTTATGATAATAATTCCCTTGTCTTTCTCAATATTGCTCCATTTTAATTACTAGCTTTGTTATGTTGTTTATCTGATAAGGTATCTCTAACTTGTTTCTTTTCCTACAGAGCTGTGTTAGTTATTTCTACTCTCTGTCTTACATAAAATGTTTAGATCATTATTTCAAATTAAAAAAAAAACTTATTGAAGTAATAATTGTCATTGCATTTAACTTGTAGATCAACTTAGAGAAAATAGATATCTTTGCATTTTCTCATTTTATCTATGAACACGGTATGTTTCTACATTTGTTTGTGTTTTCTTCAGTGAGTTCAATTGTTTTATATTGTTTTTCATAAATGGCATAAATAACCACAAATTCACCTTATTCCTAAAACCTTTATACTTCTGTTAAAACTAGAATTCTCCCTTCTCACTGAATTACATTCTTTTTGCTGCTAGTATATGGAAATACAATTAAATTTTGTATACTAAACCAATCTAGCATTCTTTCTAACCATGCTTATTAAAAGTAATCACTTGTCTGGAATTTCTTTTGAGTATTCTGTGAGATCATAATATCATATGGGAAATAAGAAAAGTTTTGCTTCCTACTTTCCAAATAAAATACCTTTGATATATTCTCTTTTTTAGATGGCATTGCTTAGAATCTCCAAAATAGTGAGAAATGAAAATCATGATATAATAGACACCTTTTCATATTTCTGGTCTTAAATATTTTAGTTCTTTACCATTAAGCATGGCATTTACTAGAGACCTTTGTTATAAAAATCCATGAGTTTAAGATAACTTCTCTCTAGTTTGCTTGGATTTTTTTTCTCCTAAATCATACATGGTTTAAAATATTAATTGAATGATTTTTATCATCTATTTAAATGATTGTATAATTTTCATTCTTTAATCAGCTAATGTAGATTAGCATATTTTCTACTGTTAAATCAAAGTTGCAATCCTGAAATAAATAACTTGATCAGAATATATTATATTTTAATGTATTTCTGGATGCTGTTTCATATTGTACTTAGTAATTATCTATCTATACTTATAAATGAGCATAATTTACAACTTTCCTGTTTCTTTTTTCCTTTGTAAGATAAGCATTAAGGTCATGCAAGTTTCATAATTATGTGAGGGAATATTTCCATGTGTGTGTGTGTGTGTGTGTGTGTAAAAAATGAATGTACGATGGATCCATTTAGAACCCTGTCTTCCTCAGGGATTTCCAATACAAAGTCTCATCTTTAGAGACTTCATTGTTCTTTCTCCTTTGACCTGCATGCTGCTAAAAGATCTAGGCTTTTTGCCCACAAGGGAACTGACAGCTTTATGCTTGCTTGTCTTTCAGTATTTTCATTTCCCACTTCCAGTTTGATCAATGAAAACTTCTGTTATTTTCTTGAGACTTCAGCCAGACTTTTGAGGGAATAATTTCTATATTTTATTTAGGAAATGAGAGTGGGTCTATAATTTTTGTAGGGTGAAAAATAAGCCTCATCTTCCATTTGTGGGAGAGCTTTCCCACATGATGAGACATCATGCATTTGAATGAATACAGGGAAGCATTCCTAGAGTTGGTGAGTTTGGGAGGAGAGTAAGATGGTCATGACCCCATGAAGCACTATGAGAAAGGGGGAGATCTAGTGTAAGACATAAGACACAGCTGTAATAAAGTAAGCTGGGTGGCTCATTTTAAATTAACTCACTTTCAATGTACTATGAAGCAACAAGTTAACTTGAATAAATTTAACTACTTACAACAAGATTCTCTCTGTGCAGCCATCAGCACACTGTTTTTTTGCTTCACTTACCTGAAACCTCATATTGTGGAACTTACAACTAACAAACAATACTGATAGTCATTGCTGAAAAGGATGTACAAATAGAAAGGTAATAAGAGACCAATCTGCTGAATATGAAAATTGAAGAATAGTAGAGAATTTTGAGTGTGCAAAGGAGGAATTTAGGTAATATCAAGTTTGATTTACCCTTCACCTGAAAAACTTCAAGGTATTTTTATGGTTGGATATGAGGTGTTCCCCCAAAGCTCCTCTGCTTTAATACAGGAGTATTCAGAGGAGGAAGGATTAAATTATGAGAGCTGTAATCTAATCAGTCCATCCTAGTTTGAATTGTTTGAGTGGGTGGTAACTGTAGACAGGTGAGGTGTGATGGGAGGAGGTGGCTCACTGGGAGCCTGGAAGGATGCATGTGCCCTGTAACCCTTTCTCCTGTCTCTCCTTCCTGGTGGCCCTGAAGTGAGCAGTTCTCCTCTGCTGAGGCCCTTCCACCATAATGTTCTGCCTCACATCAGGCCTGAGAGACAGTCTGTAGATCATATGTTGAACCTCTGAAACTGTGAGCACTCTAAGAATAACCTCTAAGTTGTTCTTAGGTATTTTGATTACAGTGATGAAAACCTAACTAACACAGTACTAATGCTGTATTTCTTGATCCCTCTGTTGTCTCTGTTGTATATAAGGGGGCTTTTCCACTATACCACCTCTCTAGTCAAAAAGGACAGAGTTGACAACACAATTCTATTTACAGAATGAATAAAGGATTGTCATACCTTGATGTTCTTCAGTCATTTGTTATACCTTGGTTCCCTACTAAAGCTGTGGTGTATCTTAGAATGGTAGTGTTGAATAATTAAATTTTCAAATTACTATTTTTCCTGCCTACATTTTGTCTGCCAGCCAGGCTTCTACTTAGAGTTATAGAGCATAAACCTGCTTCCTACCATAACCATATACTTTTCCACTCTTCTAGTAGAGTTGTTTGTGGAGTGGTTACCAGCTAGAGAATAATGAGGATTGCAAATTTACATTTTGTTTCTGTACAAAATCAGAGATCATGGAAAAGAACCAAAAAAATTGCAAATGCATGCACACAAAACTCCTTTTCCAAAAGGCTAACTGAGCTCAATATTCTACACATAGAAGGTCCATAGGGAAATGTATTTTTTGATTAGAGATGACAAATTATGTGGATAGAGACTTTAAATTATAGATTCTGTCATCCTTTTCGGCTTGTGTTTCACTGAGAATTTTTGATTTCTAGTTTCTTTTTTCTCATTAAACATGCTTAATATTGCTTTCAAAAATAACATATTATTAAAAAGCTTTTATACCTAATTGTAAGAGCATAATTCCCATAGGCATTCAATTCTGTTTATGACAACAAGCCACCTGGGTGGCTGACTTGGTGCTAAGAAGGGAGTGTCACTTTTCCAACATGTGGGAACATATGAATGTCCTATGTTCCTATGCAATATTTGGTTTATTTCCCTTCCACATCTGTCTCCCTCTACATGCAGTTCATGGCAATTTACCTAGACTCACATTTAAATATCACAAACTAGCTTTGAAATTATTTCAATTCGAGGGAGAGTTTTGAACCACTTTATTTTCATCTATAGAATTAAGCAATGTTTTCAAAATCTTCCATGGCCGTTGATATAGACAGCTACTTTTAAAGGCTCACTCTTCATTACAAAAGTTGATCCAAGAGTGCCAATCTTAAAACTTCTTTGAACAATTTTAACTCTAAAAGCATTTCATGATTAAAATATGGATCAATGTTTTTGCCACAAAAGGTCTAAGAGAACTTATTCTACAAATGGAAGATGTTATTATTACTACATACAATAATTTATCCCTTCATGTGAGGCTGAGTTTCAGGAGTGTGTAGAAGGAAAATCAAGAAATGAGATTGATAAAGCAGGATTTGGCTAAAGACCTTGAAGGACTTTCAGAAGGTGACTCTCTACATCTGTCACTGCTCTAGTGTAAACCTGCATTCCTTCCAGGCCAAATTATTACTAGTATCCTAACAGGTTTACACAGAGCAGCCAGAGGGATTTCTACAATTGTAGGCCAAATTCCCCAAACTCTTCTCCTTGCTTTCTATTTATTTAGAATGAAGTCCACACCCTGCATGAAGTCCTGTGTGGCCCTCAGTGATCTCACCTTTATGTCTCTACAAACTCAGATTGGGTCCCTGAATTTGGACTATACCAGCCTTCTTTTTGTTTTCCTACTTGGATATACTTATTCCCAACTTTGTCTTCTTTGCTAGGGCCTTATTGGCTCCAGATCTCATTGTCCAGGTATTTATCCCAACATCATCTTCAAAAGCATTCCAAAAAGCTACCCTGGCACTCTCCGCTATTGTCTTATTTCCTCCTTGGCATTTAGCTCTATCTGATAAATTTCTTGTTTATTTTTCTCTCTCAATGTATTAGAATTTAAGTTCCATGAGAATGAGATCTTATTTATCTTATTTGACAGCTTTACCAGGGCCTAAAAAAGTTCCTGAAACATTGTAGGAGGTTAATAACTATTTGTTGAATGGTAATTTTAAAAAAATATCCTCTAATAATCATGGAGAAATAACTATGTTTCTTGAGGAAGGGATGATACATTGTTCATATACACTGAGCAGTGAGTAAAAATGTGTTTAGACTAGAAAGAGATTAACACTAAGAGGCTAACAGAAATCCTGGTGGTTTGCATTATTAAAGTGAATTTAAATGAAAAATGTTCACTCAGAGCATCTATCTTGTCATGGAGCAATTTGGAAGTAGGGTCTTAGCCTCTAGGGAACAGGATAAGAAGGGTGTACCTGAGACAGAAAGGGTAAGACTATAAAAAATTATTTCCTGTGCATGAAGAAAATAGAGTAAACAAGAGAAATGACTATTTTAAAATAGCTTCTGTGTGTGGGAAAGCTAATTATTAATTCATTAAAAATAAAGCATATTTAAGTGGGAAAGTGGAACCAAATTCATCACATCATCTTAAAAATATTCGTACATTCACCCATCAGTGCAATCCAAACAACAGGGAAAACCTTTGCAGGCAGATTTTCCCTGAAGAACTTTCATTAAGGTAAGGCCAGGTCACTTAACCTCTTACTGCCTCAAATTCTTATCACTAAATAGAGCTAATGGCAGCAGATTGCCTGTTTTTACATAGTTTGAATAGGGTTTAAATGAGTGGAAGATTAAGACTGCAAGACCAGCAAATGCAGGTGAGGGGTTTTTGGTGGATGGAACAAGAGGGAACACTGACCAGCAGTAAAGCTGAGAGGGGCCTCAACCTAGAGGCTTTGAGGATAGAAGCAGATGGGGAACATGGAGAGCAAATAAGAAGGCTATGGGGAGAGACAGTTTTTAGGGCAAAAATGACAAACAAGGAGCCAATGCAATGCAGAGATGCTGTGGTTGTGCACAGGATACATAGAGGAAACATGTGCTTTCTATCCTCAGCTTCCTAGAGAAGTGGGTCAAGACTATAGGAGTATACCACATGGTCATCAGTAGCTAGCAGTTTCTGAGGCTAAATTTCTGATTTATAAGGAGATATGTGAAGACCTTGAACTTTGAACAATGTCCTAAAGTCACAAAGCTTTTCACTTCTTTCTCATTTACATATTCAGCATCATCTCACTTAGACTTTGTAAATTAGAACAAAAGGCCTGGGGTAAGGTGGTGGGGGGATTGTTTTAGAAAAAACAGAAGATATCTGTAATCCAGTCCACAATAGGAGAAAAGACTGCCAAAAGCAATGAAGATAAAAAGGCATAGCAAGAAGCTGTCTCACATCTACAAATCTCAGATGAAGCTACTAGAACAACAGTGTCCTAAACCAAACATTCCACTTGGAGTAATAAAACCAGTAACTCTTGGGAATGATGAAAGACATGCTGTGGCCACTATATGATGATAGAATAAATCAAGGAAGAACTAACACATGGCAGAATTAACCCAAACATAATAATTTGAAGAATAATATATTAGATTTGGGGTGAAGAAAAAGACTGCATTTTGAGGCACTGGCAGCTTTCAACCCAAGTTGTCTGGGGAGAGGTAAAGGCAAAAGAATTAATGCACACATAGCCCTGTATCATCAGATACCACTAGTGGAACATGATGAATCCACTCTTGCCAGGGACAGTCCTTGACCAGTAGATCACACAAAAATAACTCATCTCTTTTTAAAAAAGACAAATAATAATAACAACAAAAACAAATTAATAAAACATAGGCGCGAAGACACTGCAAAAATAAAGGAGAAAAGGAACAAGAAACACAAGTAACAAGAAAGAATTTTAACAAAATATAAAGTTTCCCTTGAAGAAGTGGAAATTGTTACAAGTACATTGCCTTACATTCAAGAAATAATTCAAGAAATATAATAAAGCATTCACTATTATAAAATAAGACCTCAGATGAAGCATACATGAGCTTAGCAAACACATAATGTATTAACTTCTAGAGATGAATCGTAGGCAGACAAAAATAAAAAAGAGGAAGTTAAGAAGAGGGCAAAAGCCCTCATAAAAATGAACTAGAACAAAAAGGAGTAGATATTGCTGAAAATAAAGGATTGGGTTGAGGAGAGTGAGGTAAGGTAGAAATAAGTTTAGAAGATTAAAGAATTACAAATAAAAGTATATAACAAAGAACAATGAATAGAGAGCCCACCAATGTGTATTCAATTCTCAAAGGTAAAGGAATATCATAATAAACATAAATTTAATTTTCCTGAGGCAAATGAAATTTAAACACGGTGAAAATGCATTATGCTTCAGAATTTAAAAAGACAAGGAGAGATTAATATCAAGACAAAGCTTACTAAGATTTGAGTATAAAGCATGCTTTGAGTATAATGGAGCAGATATCAATGTACACCTATTTGGAGAAAGGAGGTTATTAGCTTCAGGTTCCTTCACTTTAATGGTGAGGATATGTAATTGCTTATATGTTCTTTGAGAAATGAAAAAATGTGACCTTGAAATTGCATACCCAGCATACTGTTAATTGGTTAACCTAATTTCATATTCCTTTTTCATTTATCCCAATAATATAAATGAGGTAAAAGGTGAACTACACTTCCCAGACTCATTTGCAGATATGTTCTAATTTCAAATGAGGATTCACTAGTTAGGCATACTCATATGAAATTTGGGAGGCAGAGGTGCTGCAGAGCTCATCATTCTGCTTTTATAGCAAGCACCATCACACGCTTTCTGCAACAGTTTTGCAAGAGTTTTGTACAATTCAATGAAACACTTCTGAAGACTCCACAAAGTAATTACAGTGAATTTTGTTATCCTGTATTGAACTCTGATTACATTTTTGTTAAAAAATAATAAATGAATATTTTTTAAAGTTGTAGATACAGTTATGTGAGCCCTTCACAAAAATTGTAGTAGAGGATGAATTTCAACTAACAAAAAGGCCAATGGAAAGCCTATGTAAAAAAAGACTAGAAGAGAATCATTTTAACGGTAGGCAAAGAACGAAACAGTATTAATGAGTATTAACACTACGTTTGAAGAAAGAATGAATGCCCACTCAAAAGTGATGTAGCTGACAAAATTTGGGAGGGGACGCAAAATAGAAAGTGAGAAATGGTTTAAGTATGCTTTCTTATTATTTTTATAGTCAGGATCAAATCTACTACTTAAAACTAAGTAAAAGCACCAAAGAATATTTGAAAAGTAAAGTAATATATTACATTTTGGTGGTGGAGGAAAGAAAGTTGTTGGACCAAAGTGATACGGGATAAACTAATTGTATCATTGCATACCATGGGAAAAATACAGATAAGATCTCAAAAACAGAAAATAAATATTTTGTATATTTTAAAAATTGACTTTCCAAATTGCTAAAATAAATTACACATAGATTACAACAGGAAAAAAGACCATAAAAGTTGAAACATAAAACGAATAAAAACTGTGAAATGAGGCCTGTTATTTTAACAAGTATAAGTTTTTTTTAATTTATTTTTTATTCTAAGTTATAAATGACAGCAGAATGCATTGCATTTCATATTACACATATACAGCACATTTTTACATATCTCTGGTTGTATGCAAAGTATATTCACACCATTCGTGACTTCATACATGCACTTAGAGTAATGATATCCATCTCATTCTACCATCTTTTTTTTTCTTCACCCTTTTGCCCCCTCGCTTCCCCTCCCTCCCCATTGGCCATTCTAGTGTTCCTCTAATTCTCCTATGCTCCCCATCCCAACCCCACTGTGAATTGGCCTCCTTATATCAGAGAAAACATTTGGCATTTGGCTTTTTGGGATTGGCTAACTTCACTTAGCATTATATTCTCTAACTCCATCCATTTACCTGCAAATGCCATGATTTTATTCTCTCTTATTGCTGAGCAATACTCCATTGTGTGTATATACCACATTTTCTTTATCCATTCATCTACTGAGGGGCATCTAGGTTGGTTCCACAGTTTAGCTATTGTGAATTGTGCTGCTATAAACATTGATGTGGCTGTGTCCCTGTAGTATGCTGTTTTCAAGTCTTTTGGGTAAAGACCAAGGAGTGGGATAGCTGGGTGGGTCATAAGGAATGGAACCACTGTATAAGTGGTTTTAAACAATGTATCACTAAGTCAAAAAGCAAATTGCTAGATCAGGCTCAGTAATAAAACACCCATAATCCCAGCTATTTGGGAGGCTGAGGTGAGAGGCAGAAGGATCTCAAGTTAAAGGCCAGCCTCAGAAATGTAGTGACACCTTATCTCAAAAATTAAAAAAAAAAAAAAATAAGAAATAAAGGACTGGGGTTGTAGCTTAGTGGTATTTTGTCTAGCAAGGCCAGTACTGGAAAGAAAGAAAGAAAGAAAGAAAGAAAGAAAGAAAGAAAGAAAGAAAGAAAGGGGGGAGAGATATGGATGAAGGAAGGGAAAGAAAGATAAAAGCAAATCACAGTTATGAAGTATATACAAAAATATATACCTAAAACAATTATTAAATAGAATACATAAAAATAATAGCCTTCCCATCATAATTAGTAACAAAACATGAAGGAAACAACTTAAATGTCCTGCATGGATATTACAATACAAAATGAAAAGTTAGCTCTCCATTACTATTGAAGAAGCACTGTGTTACATTAAGTTAAATTTTTGAAAAAGACTCATATGGAATTCTATCATTTGTTATTTTAAGTTGAATTTTGTGCATGGTGAGAGATATAGGTTTAATTTCATTTTATTGCATATGGATTTCCAGTTTTCCCAGCACTATTTGTTGAAGAGGCTATCTTTTCTCCAATGTACATTTTTGGCACCTTTGTCTAATATAAGATAACTGAAATTATATGTGTTAGTCTCTGTGTCCTCTATTCTATACCATTGGTCTACTGGCCTATTTTGGTGCCAATACCATGCTGTTTTTGTTACTATTGATCTGTAGTATAATTTAAGGTCTGGTATAGTGATGCCACCTGCTTCACTCCTCTTACTAAGGATTGCTTTAGCTATTCTGGGCCTCTTATTTTTCCAGATGAATTTCATGACTGCTTTTTCTATTTCTATGAGGAATGTCATTGGGATTTTGAGTGGCATTGCATTAAATCTGTATAGTGCTTTTGGTAGTATGGTCATTTTGATAATATTAGTTCTGCCTACCCAAGAACAGGGTAGATCTTTCCATTTTCTAAGGTCTTCCATAATTTCATTCTAGCATACTTAAAAAAGTCTACCGTGATAGACTATCACTAGCAAGATATGGCAGTAAGTGGGAATGAATTTATGGAAATGGAATGGGTGGTGGAAGTAGAGGTGAGAGGGAGATATTTTTATTTTACTCCTCCCTCAGAATACTTGGGGGATTGGTTCAGGATCTACCCCACCTCCAACATGAAGACATAAACCTATGGATGCTAAAATTGCTTATATAAAATCTCATAGTATTTGTAACTAACCAATGCACATCTTCCTGTACATGTTAAATCATCTCTAGGTTACTTGTACTATGTGATGTAAATAGTGTAAACAGTATTTAAATATATGTTATACTGTTTTGTTTAGGTAGTGATGACAAGGGAAAAAAAAAAAAAAAACAGTCTAAACAGATTCAATGCAGATGCAGTTTTTCCAGGATATTTTCAATCCATGATTGAACCTGCAGATTCAGAACCCAACTATACTATAAGCTCTTTTTACCTTTTTATTTTTTATTGTACATATGAATTAGCTGTTTAATTAAATATTTTTTCATCCTAAGCAATAGCTATAAAGTTAGTAAAGTTCTGGGATTTGAGCCTTGTCTGTGCCAATTACTGGTTGTGCAAATTTGAGACAGTTTCCTTTTTACATGAATGGGGCAAAAATATTAACCAGTGCATAGGGTTAAGTTACATGGAGGTGCCAAGATGCTATAAAGACTGACTTTAATCATTACCTATAAACCTCTCCTAAATGTAAAGCATCAATCACCTCACTAGACAATTTTGTAGAATCAGTTCAGTTCCTGAAGCCTTTTTACAAATGCAAAAACATTAGCTGAAATAGCACTATCTACCTGAACTATTTTACATAATATTTTTCTATCTTTCCAAATTATTTAAATTGATTCCAGCCTTTTCAGTAGCATTCGTTCCAAAACGGGATTTTAACTAAAATGGGGATTAAGTGGCATCAAAGAATAAAGATGCCAAATGAAACAGCCTTAGTGGCATTTCTCCTCTTTGTAAAAACTTGATCTGAATCTGTCCTATGAAGTTGCCACAACTAATATTGACTCATGACTACAAAACCTCATGAGTTAAAACATAATCCATGTTGGTCAAGTTATCTTAATTATATTGCTTACATTTATGCAACATACCTAGAAAATGGTTTCAATTGTCTCTTTGTCTCTGCAGACAAGGCTCCACATCCCAATATACTCTTAAAAGTTTCCTAATAACTTCTCCTGAACTATTTACTACTTATGGAGCTCATTTTCTTAATAGTTATTAAAGATTCAGTAGGCAACTGGTGCTGTGAAGGTGCTGCTTCTCTTGAAAGTGCTATTAAAATAAATTGAATTTTTAAAAATGGTAACATCAAGGGGCTCACTTTATAAGAAATTCTAAATAGAATATGAACAGGCAAACTGAACACCCACATCCTCCAACTCATCTCTCCCTTGTGTGCACAGGGAGTATTTATTTTCTGGTTGAGAAGACAGAATCTCCTGAGATACTTTAATACATCCCACTCTGATCCAGACACTGACTTTAGAGACAAAGAAAACAAGCTTCTCAGATCTGCTCATATGAGGACAGATGATCTGTACTTACAATAGCCAATGGCATAGCCTTGGTATTTTATTGTTACATATTATTATTATTGCGTGGATCTCAACTTACTACTAACAGTTGACTTTTTTGGAATACCATTTATCCCAAGCAATAGGAAAAGTAATAGCTTTAATTTTTAATGAAATTTTACCAAAATAGTATTATGGAGGCATATGCTTTATTGCTGGGGAGTTGGGAAGCTATAACAATGAAAAAGTGAGCTTCCTGAGAAAAGTTCTTATTTGGAGTAGGCAAAATTTGAGTACTGGTGATTTCCCCCATTTGTAATCATTAATTTTAAATGTCTAATAAGTGCAATTACCCAAAGAGGGTTTCTAATAAATAGAATAGTGATACATACCTATCCATTTAAGAAAGTCAAGCAGGATCATGCATATAAAGCCTTTAGCAGCATCTGATACATAGAAGTCATTTAACAAATGAGAGCGAACATTGTATACATAAAATTCCATAACAAAGCAGTAGTATAATTATCAAGAGTTTAGGCTCTGGGGTCAGACAATCTTGTTTAGAATCCCATTCAAAGTTGCTCTTACGTGGATTAAATAAGGTCATGTTTACAAATTGTTTAGCAGAGTCCCACCTATTTCATGAATTTGAAATAAATGTAGTCTTCTATACTCAATTATCATTACCATAAAATATTTTTATGCAGTTCTACTAAAATTGCATAATTCTGACAATAAAAATATAATTTAATTTAAAATAATTATCATTATATGGTACCATCCCATTGAGCTCAACATATAGTTTACTTTTTTACACTTTAATGAAATCACAACTAGGAAATAATTTAATAAATTTTTATTTTATTTAAGACAATGTCAGTCTGTGCCTTCTTTGGCTATTTAAATTAACTGTAAATATAAAGAATTTCAACATAGTTTAAATGATATAAGAAGATGATATAATTGAGTTCTAAGCATCAAGTTCATTCTGCTAGATCGATTTGCCAGCGATATTGTCTAGACATGAAAAACACAGCTGCTACAACTGCAAGATCCACTCGTTCCACACATCCCTCTTTCTCAAACATCAGACAACTTCACCAAAACAACTTCAACAACAACGTGGCCTCTCCTCTACATCCATGAGACCTCCTAGATCAATGTGTTGTGACAGACATTTTCGTTTTTCATTTATTTGTGATTTTACCAGACAATGCCTTGCTGATATTTGCCTACAAGACTCAATATGTTGTTACTCGATAAACTCAAGACAGCTGATTTGTTTAAAAAAATTTAATATACTATACAATTTAGCTCATCAACAAAAGGCTTGTCATCTTAACAACATCCCCTCTTTTAAAACAAAAAAGGGGAAAATGCAGAAGCCCTGATTAAAGAGTCGGCGGAGACCGTTTGTTTACATCGGAAATGCCTTCCGAATCTCACTCGCCTTAAAATCTCACGGGACTTGATGCGAGATAGAAAAAACTTTTTACCAGAGGAAATAACCAACAGGAGCCATTCTCTCTCCTGCTGGACCGCGTGGTAGTGGGATCTTGCCCGGGAGAATTAAATTAATCTTTTCTTTTCTATTTTGTCTTTTGAGTTCTTTCCACAGCTTCGCCGCTTTGAACAATAACTTGCACACAGCCATATATACGGCTGTTTGCAATCTAAAGTCAGCAGACAAAAACCAAAAGCAAACAAAGCCCATTCACAGATTCCAGATCTTGGTGGACCTCAGCAAGTGGAGAGAAAAGACTGAATCAATGAGAAGCCTGCTGCATTCAGCCAACTGAGTGCTCTGAAGGAGAGACATATGGTGCCAGGAGAACTTCTTATAAAAGAAGATCATTGTTACAATGGTCAGGAAAGCATTTCCTGGGGTTGTCCTGAGATTTAATTGATGAACAGAAGAAATCAACTGTGTAGAGAAAAGTAGGAAGACTACTGAGAGCAGAGGAGTAATCAGAGACAAAAGGTTTGTGGTAGAGAAAACTAGACACAGCTTAGAAACTGAAAATCCAGGTGACTGATGCAAACTGCAGGACTAAGGAGTTATGGAGCAGTGTCAAGACATTTGTGGATTATATTGACCTTTATTTTAAGAGCAATAGAAAGTCATTAAAGACTTTTAAATACTAGGATGATATGCTCACAATTGCATTTTGAAATAGCCCATTTCTGGCCATGGTATGTAGAACTTGGTATGTGAACAAAGAACGGATCAGAGCTACCATTTCGGAGACTAGGTAAAAGTCCAATTCAGGGTAGGGGAGCAGTGGTGGAGAAAAGCAATGGCCTAGGAAGTATTTAAAATTGTGCTTTAGGTTTTTTTTTTTTTTTAATTTTTATTTGTTCTTTTTAGTTATACATGACAGTAGAACGTATTTTGACACATCATACATACATGGAGTATAACTCTCCCTTTGTGTGTTGTACATGATGTGGAGTTACACTAGTTGTGTATTCATATATGAACATAGGAAAGCTATGTCTGATTCATTCTACCATCTTTCCCATTTCCACTCTGCCTCTCTTACGCCCACTCCCCCTGTTCAATCTAGTGAACCTCTACTCCCCCCAGCCCCTTGCCTTTTGTGAGTGAGCATCCACTAATCAGAGAGAACATTTGGCCTTTGGTTTACTCTGAAAAATCACTCTTAGAAACATATGTGTGTGAGCTCATACAAAGTTTTATTTGTAAAAATGATACCAACTGTGGTGTGTGTGTGTGTGTGTGTGTGTGTGTGTGTGTGTGTCAAACCTAATAGTTTGGTGACTAAGGGCAATGTGCAACAAATAATGTATAAGCCAAAAGCACATTCTTATTTCTCAATGACACTAATGAAATTTTGCCTCAAAGCTTAAAGGTATTAAGCTGCGCTTGCATGGAGAGGGCATCGATCTGTCCTCACTACAATCCATCATTAAATTTTTTTTCCCATGGTGAGGGTGAATTTGTTCTCAGTTATAATATAAAATGATAATATAACTTATTTGTCTTGAGAAACATGTTTATTGTGTGACAATAAATTAAGAGATCAATTTGTTTTTAGAATCCCCAAATGTACTATATAACATATTAGGGAGGAAATATTTTTAAAGACAGAGGTTTTCAAGTGCCAAGTATATGTCAGAATTTCTCTTCTCCATATACTCAGTGAAAGAAATTTAAACTAAAGAGTAAATAAGTAATAAGCCAAATAAATACCCGAAATGTGAACATAGGAAAGCATTTGAATTTACCTTCTTTTTAACTTACTATTAGCACCAGTTAATAAGAAACACTCAGAAAAAAAATAATAATCCTGAAAAACAAATTAAACCAGACAAAACTTTGTGTGATAGAAAGGTATAGTCTGCATTATACAGATTATAACTCTTAAAAATTGGATCATCTATTTCCAGATATATGTTTTTATAAGTTAGGAATCTACTCCCAATTTTTCAGTTAAATTTATTTTTAAATAACATGTAAAAATATGAATGTTTTGCATATTAATGGAGTAACCGGTAATGTTTTAAAAGGTATATATGTAGTTGCATAATGTTTAAATCATGTTAGACATATCTCCCAAACATTTGTTTTTTCTTTATAGTAAAAACTTTTAAAATCTTTTCTTCTAGCTTTCTGAAATGTACAATATATTATTGTTACCTATGGTTACCATACTGTGCAATAGCACACCAGAATTTCTTTTTCCTATCTAACTGCAGAATCCATTGATAAGTCTTTTCCCATCACTCCCCCCCCCGCCGCCCCATCCACTGTCCCTGGACTCTGGTGACACCATTTTACTCTCAACTTCTACAAGATCAACTTTTTTGTGTTCCATATAAGTGTGATCATGTGGTGGTCTTTTTGTGTCTGGCTTATTTCATTAAATATGATTATCTTCAGTTCCATCCATTTGGCACAAGTGACAGAATTTCATTCTTTTTATGGTTAGGTAGTATTCCACCATGTATAAGTACCACATTCTCTTTATCTACTCACCAGTTGTTAGACAATTAAATTGTTTCTATTGCTTAGCAATTGTGAATAGTGCTGCAACAAACATGGGAGTGTAGATGTCTTGGCAGACTGATTTCATTTCCTTTGGAAATACACCCAGGAGTAGGATTTCTGGATCTTATGGATAGTTCTATTTGTGGTTTATAAAGAAATCTCCATGCTATTTTTCACAATGGCTATTGTAATGGTTTAGATGTGAGGTGTTCCCCAAAAGCTCATGTGTGAGACAATACAAGATGGTCTAGAGATAAAATGTTTGGGTTATGAGAACCTTAACCTAAGCAATGCATTAATCCCTGATGGGGATTAACTAACAAAATGGTAACTTTAGGCAGGTAGGGTGTGGTTGGAAGACATGGGACCCTTGGGATATGCCTTTGGGGTATATATTTTGTCATTGTTAGGAAGAGCTCTCTTTCTCTCTGCTTCCTGGTGCCATGTCTCCAGGTGTTTTCCTCTGCTCCACTTTTCTGCCACGATGTTCTGCCTCACCTTAAACCTGGAAGAATGGAGACGGATGTGTATGGACTGAGACCTTCAAAACTGTGAGCCTCCAAATAAACTTTTCTCCTCTATAATTGTTCTTGTCAAGTGTTTTAGTCACAGCTGTAAAAAAAATGTTGACTAAAACAGAAACACTGCTTCACATTCTAAGTTTCTAATATGTTGTGAAAACCCTGCATAGAAATTTTGTTAATTTCATATCTCCTCTGTGGGAGCAAAGCCTGACCCTTAATTCATATTAATAACTGGTAATTTCTCTCAGGGAGGAAAACAATAGATGTTCAACTGTGCAACTTGAAAAGTCTTGTCCCTCTTGGAATTTCTGTTCATTAAACTCTTTTATTTCTTCAATTCTCTTTTTTCAGGGACACTTATTTAACACAGGTTATTTAAGATTACAAAAGTTACTCTTCTGTGTATTTTCTGATATATTTTATTTTGGAATTGGAATAACTTATAAATAGCTTAAAAAGTCATCAAAAGTTCCTGGGAGGCTTATGAAGGCTATCCTGACTTGGATAAAGACTGTGTGGAGAGAAGAGATGGGGAGAAAGCTGAACCTACCTCCTTAAATTCTACTTCAAACAAAATAGTTCTGCTTTAAATGGTTTTACATATTCAATTTACAGCCAATGGACCACTTAATATAGGATTCGAAAGCTTGAAAACCATGCTTGATTTTCAAACATTTGGATTTCTGGAGTTGAAACGGGTGTTTTTTGTTGTTGCTGTTTGTTTTGTTTTTGTTTTTGTTTTGTTTTGTTTTGTTTTTGCTTAAAGGAAAAATATCATGGTAAAAATTAAAGGACAAGATTGAGGAAACTTTAATACTGCTAGTTTTAAAAATAAAAACAGCAGGCAAAAAGCAACTTTACACAGGCAAAGAATTCAGACTACTAAATTATTGTAGGTCACAGACTAGAAAATGTTTTTTAAAAAAGGGATAGAAAGAATGTCGAATATTTAATACTACCAACATACAATGAAAAAGACAAGATTCTGTCTTTTATAATAGAAAATCACTTTCTTGAGAATGAAATAGCAGCTGTTATACTTTACTAACTCCAAAAAGATGAATATATAATAATAAATATAGTTACATTGTGATAACTATGTATTATATTATAACAACTGGGATAGAGAGCACACCAATTACATTTTATTTAAAAATTTACGATGTCTGAAATTATACATAGCATGTTTTGAAGTTAATTATCAGAAAACGAACCCATAGAAGATTATATACAGAAGTGAAAGTAAAAAATAAGAGTCTGCTTGTATTCTGCTTTTCTTGAGTAGGTCTATGGCTTCCTTTTTACCTCTAGCTGAGGAAAGACTAGTGCCTCATTCTAAAACTATGATGTGCAGTCATCTGTTTGGATTTGGATCCTGGACAACCACAGATGCAAAAATATTGGCACATAATTTATGCACATCTTTCCATACATTTTTATTTATCTCTACATTACTTATAGTGTTGGGACCTTACACTGTCTGCCTAGGGGGTGGAAAAGCTCTGGCTTTCTGGCTGCTTGCCACATTACCACGCCCTGTTACCTGACCTAGGCTAAGCAGGGGACGAGGCTGTGAGAACCAGAACCGCCCTGCTGGTCACTGACTGGCTGTGGCCCACTATAAAGCATTGTGCAGCCCTTCAATAAACGAGCTCCTGCATTGACTGACTGGACTCCCCTGTGACCCTGTGTCTGTCTGACAGGCGGGGGAGGGGACGCTGGCGACTCTTGTCCTCTCAGCCTGTATTCGCCAGGTAGGCTACCCCAGGCCTTCTCTGCCAGTCAGAAAGGGACTCCTTTTGGGCCCAAAAGGGGGGTGGCTAAAGACCTTGGCCCCTTAATGTAAGTTCGCGACATTATAGTACATAATACTACATAATGCTATTTAAATACTTGTTACACTGTATTGTTTAGGAAAGAATAAGAAAAAAGTCTGTACATGTTTAGTACAGGTACAATATTTTTACCCAAATGTTTCTGATTTGCAGTTGTTTGAATTCAGGGATGCAGAACTTATTGACACAGAGGAATGACTGTAGTGATATAGTGATATTCATATTGTACTTGATGATCATATATATATATATATATATATATACATATATATATATTTATATTTATGTAGTAAGTGGCATGTAATCTTTCCCAGAAAATGGGATTTTTGAGTGCAAGTGCTTAAAAATAATCCTAAGCTGTAAAGAACCTCTTTGCATATTTCTAAAGGAGAAGTAAATGGACTTTTGTATTCATTACCTGAGTCTAGATGACAGTATCTCTGTTAATGATTGCCATTACCATCATTGTTTACTACTATTGGTGATAGAAATAGAAATGGTTTATAGAACTGTACCTACATGGGATTAATTTTCTTTATGTTACCCCTTACAAATGTGCATAGTAGAGTAGTAAAATGTGTGTGCATACTGTTAAATATAGCTACTTTAAAAAAAATTTTTTTTAGAATACTTTTGAAACAATTTAGGTTCTCAGACTTTTAGACTTTAATAAGAGAAAAGTCTTCATTTGGGAAGTTAGAGTTAGGCAACCCATTCACATTTGCAGCCTGCCTGTTTAAAAACCAGTATGATAATATCAATCTCAATGCTACTGGTGTTCATTTGGTGAAGAGCATCAAACTCTCTTCACCTTAATTTGGTGATTCATCATTGGTAGCATTTTCATTCTTCTTTTATAGCATTGTAAAGTGTATCCCATAAATGATTAGTCTTTTTTTCTCCACAGAGCAGGGTGGAAATCATGACTTATTGTGGAAGAAAAAAAAAAAAAAACAACATAATTTAAGAGCTATGTCTAAGTCCTCATATATTAAGCCCATATCATATTTGTGCTTTTAAGGTACTATCTGGTAATATTAAATTTATTCTTGAATGCCATACTTTCATGAAAGATAGTTTTATAGGCTTTGATTTTTTTTTTTCACTCTCTCTGGTCTTACTGTGGATATGATGTATTAGAATTATAACTTCATCCTTAAGAACTTTTTGATAAAAAGCTCAAGTCATTTGATAATGTTTCGACCTTACTTTTGATATATGATATTTTTATAAACATTATAAGAGGAGAACAGGGGTTAAAGAAAACAGTGACTGTAGATTGCAAAACCAAGGTAAGCCACCTTACAAAACTAAAAAAACACGTAAATAGGCACAAATTTTCTTTGATGGAAGACAATAAATCCAATGACTTCACCAGAATTGGATTTTAACTTCTAGAAGCCACTGGCCCACAACATGATCTAGAGATGCTATTAAAAAGTGGGAAACATGTTCATGTACATCATTGTAAACAATCACTATAAAAATTCAACAGAGAAACAAAAATCTACCTTGAAGATTATGGAAAAGGAATATTAGACTGTATGTCCTTCCAGATTCATTTCAGGATGTTTCAATTTATGATTCCATGAGGTCAAAATGGATGAGTATGTTTTAAAAATATAAACAACACATTTCATAAGGATAAACATTTATATAAATCTTTTCTTTTTGTATTAAACCCAGGGATACTTTACATCATCAGCCCCCTTTATTTATTTATTTTTTTGAGACAAGGTCTCACTAAGTTGCTGAGGGGCTCGCTAAATTGTTGGGACTGACCTGGAACTTGTGATCCTCCTGCCTCAGCCTCCCCTGTTGTTGGTGCACAGGTTTGCACCACCATACCCAGCTATACTAAATCTTAATGGCCCAAAGTTTGTCTAAGGGATGGGAAAATATCAATTCTATGTATGACATATTATTTTTGGCACTAAAAATTTATTCTATACTAATGCTTCTCAAACAAACTATGGTGAAGGGTGAATTTATTTTTTTGTTGTTGTTGTTCCTACCCTTGGTAGATCAGTATGTTGTCATACTATAAATTATTATATGACACTTGTCTCACATGATCCACACCCTTATTTAATCAGATGACTCAACCAGCTGATCATGGGTTTGAATGTCAAAGTTGTACTCTTACTCTCAGTTTCCACATGTTTCCTTGGAGAGAGATTCTTGGATTAAAACAATGTTTGGGGGGGGCACTCTTCCTCTGACCTCTTCTTTGTTCAATTCTATCTTCATTTCCTTATAAAAGGAATCCTATCCCAATTGGTCAAGTTCAAGGTGTAAGGTCAACTACATTCATAGTAGCTTAGGATCATTTTGGATTAGAAATCGTGACTTCTATGTAATGGTTCTGTTTTTATTTTTTTTCCTTTCCTTTCTACCTTTCCCTCTTCCTTCTATTCTACCTCCAATTGCTACTACATGAAAACTGATGAATCCAAGTTCTATAAAACTTATTGCCTTCTATCTATTTGAACACCATTTATAATGGTCCACTGAAGCCAATAAAATAATGGTGTGATTCCAATATTAATGTTCAGGCTTTATAGGGGAGGTATAAAACAGATCTCTGGCCTAACAGCTATGTTCTATTTCAGCTTGGCAGAGAATTCTACATTATAGTAGTATCAAACACTGATCTGGATATTAAGAAAGTAATATTTTGTTTGCATTAGCAACTTGGAATTGCACATAAAGAAATGCTGACATACAGGATCTAGGAATTTCAACAACTACTGGCTATTATACCATTAAATGTTATTTAAAAATAAATAACAAAGGGAGAGTTTGGAGAGCTTAGTTGATGAACTGCCTTTGATAACAAAGTGCCTGACTGAAAGAACAAGTCTTTGGCTTAAGTAATCTAACAAGTACAACTGATATCAATAGCATAAAAAAGAGTATTCTTTTAGTGCCATGGGAGACTCAACTCAAAACTGAAAATCTTCAAATGTAAGACCCCAAACTTTGAAAGTGCCAGAAGAAAATAGGAGAAACACTTTGAGACATAGGCACAGGCAATGACTTCCTGAATAGGACTTCAATAACTCAGGAAATAATAGCAGGAACCAACAAATGGGATCAGATCAAACTAAAAAGCTGACAGCTAGGAAAACACAGAGTGAATAGATAGCCAACAGAATAAGAGAAAATCTTTTCCAGCTACTCTTCTAACAGAGAATTAATAGCCAAAATATATTTTAAAAAACTCAACAATAATGACGATAACAAAAACAGTCAATAGGTGGGCAAATGAACTGAACAGTCACTTCTATAAAGAAGTAGTACAAAGTGGTGCACACCTGTAATCCCAGCTGAAGCAGGAGGACTGCAAGTTTGAGGCCAGTCTCAGCAGCTTAGCCAGAACTTGTCTCATATAAAAGGTGAAATTGGGGTGTGGGGAGAGGAGGCTGAGAGTATAGCTTGCTAGTAGAGTGTCCCTGGGATAAATATTGAGTGCCAAAAAATAACAGAAATATGAATGGTCAATAATTATATGAAAAAGTGTTCCACATCTTTAGTCATCAAAGAAATGCAAATTAAAACTACACTGAGATTCCATCTCACCTGAATGGCTATCATGAAGAACACAAAAAACAATAAATACTGCTGAGAATGCTGGAGAGAAAGGAAGCCTTATACATTGTTGGTGGTAATGTAAATTACTACAATGGTAAAGACACCATCATCAGCACAGCCTTTTACTGTGAGAGAGACATTGTTATTTCAGAGGAAATAACTCTTTTGTAGTCTGATGGAGTTATTGTATCGTCCAGGCATGATTTTACTTTGAGAATTTAGGACTAAGTGAATCATATTAACAGTGTTTGAAGAAGGAGGAATATTCTATGTACAAATTGACTTTATCCACTCATTTCATAGTTTTATTTTTTGATGCTACTCTAAGATACTCTAAGATATAGATGAGAATAAAATGCTTAATGGTACTTAACCAAACCACTTGGTGAATTTTCTTGATATGAGTTAAAAGGGCAACTTTATCATTAAAAATCCAAAGTAATTATTTGCTATGAATATTTTCTTCACAAATAGTTGACCAAACAAATGAGCCAATTCACTAGTGGCAGAAATGCTTATATTTTCTTTGCAATCTCTTAAAAGGGAAATAACACTACTCGTACTGAAAATTAAGAAAGAATACATCATTACTTATTTTATGAGGATAGCATAATCCCAGCATTAAATCCCAATACGGATTTTAGTTGAAAGGAAAATTATTTTCATGAATATAGACACAAAAATCTAAAGAAAATTATCAAGTTGACTTCAGTAACACATAAAAAAAGGAAAATATGACATGACTGTATGAAATACATATTAGGGATGTAAGATTGATGACATGTTTGATAATCCATCAATTAAATTCACCATAGAAACAAATCAAACGTAAAAACCTGCATGATAATCTATAGAAGTTTATAAATGGCATTTGACAAAATTCAACACACATTTATGATGAAAAAAACTCTTAGTAATAGAAGTGAACTTAATAAAGGACAACTGTGAAAACCTACTGCTAGCATATTTCATAGTAAAAGCTTTCCCTTAAAATAGGAACAGGTAAGGATGTTAATTCTCATCATTTCTATTTAGCATTTTACTAGAGATCCTAGCCAGTACATTTAGACAAGAAAAATAAACCCATGCACATTAAAAATAAAGTAATAAAGTTGTATACTTAGAAAATCCTAAGCATTTTTTAAAAGTATTACAAAAATTTGTGATTTTAGGAAGGTTACATAATGCAAGGTCAATATTTCTAAAATAAATTTATCCTCTATGAGAAAATGAGTATAAGAATTAAAATAACTATAACAGCATTTCAAAACCATAAAATTCTTATAGATGAATTTAACAGATGAATGCAAAATTGTACACTGTCAACTATAAGAGAGAAATACAAAGATAACTTGAAGAAATCCTAAATAAATGAAAGTTACTCTTTGATCTTTGGTCAGTTCAGTCATTATTTTTAAGACAGTACTTTACCTGCAATTAATCAAAGGTATAATGTATTCTTGATTATAATTTCAGCAGGCATTTTTTGTAGGACATGTAAAATTTATATAGAAATTTTAAAAGTTTAGAATGTTGTTCTGATATTTCAAGATCATTTTAAGCTTAAAAATGATCTTGAAATATCAGAACAACATTGGAGAAATACATTACTTATTTTCCAGGCTTATTATAAAGTCATAGAAACCATGATGATATGCTATGGGCATGTAAAAAATACAAATAGATCAGTGAATAGTATAAGGCCAAAATATGACTCATACATGTAAGGTCAATTCATTCTCAACAGAATTTCCAAGGTAATTCTACTGAGAAATGCTAACATTTTTGACAAAACATCCTGAAAGTACTGTATATTCAGAAGGACGTAAGCAAATTTATCTGTTACCTTTGTAAGATACACCAAAATTAGATATAAAAAGATCACAGATCTCACTATAAAAGGTAAACTATATATAGTATGAAGGACACCATAGGAGAAAGTGTTCACAAGCTTAGGGTGGAGATTATGAAACTTAATCTGGACATTTTTTAGGTGTGTTCCAGTAGAAGATTGACAATCTATGGTATATTCAGATGGGAGCATAATTCTCTGCAATGCAAAGTAACCAACTACTTCTGAAATCAACAGCATTGGCCTCAGCTGAAGCTGTAGTTGAGGAATATTAATTGTATTACCTTATTTGAAGAAAATTCAAGAATTGGCAAAATTAATCTACAGTAAGTCCCAATTGGTCAGTGATTGCCTGGAGCCTAAGGTATGGGGTTGATTATAAAGGAATGCAATGTTTCACGATAATGGAATTCTATGAATTTTTATTGGGTTGTGGATTATGCAAGTATGCACACATTTCTGATAATTCATTAACTTGTACACTTAAAATGGTTGTTTATTACTGTATACAATGCACTGTGCCCTGTCCTGTGACTTTCCTGTCCTCACACTTTGTGTAAATACTCCCTTCTTAAACCTCACCTCCACTTTGTGGATGCCATCTCTTTTTTGTTCAGACCCTGAGAGAAACGTATCAGGTATTTAACTCCTGAAGACAATTTATTCATTAGATATTTGTGGGGCAATGGGGATTCTTGAAAGGAAGTGTCTTTGCTGTTAATAAATAAATAAATAAATGAACCTCACTGAAAAGGAATCACTTGTGAAGTACTCCCTGTAGATCCCTCTGGAGCAGATTATTATGTCTGCCAAGCACCATCTCTAATTTAATGCAGTTTAAGGTTCAGGTTGCATATTATAACAAAAAAAAAAAAAAAAAAAAAAGAAAAGAAAAAGAAGAAAGAAAATCTCCTGTAAAACATTCAAATTAAATGGCTCTCTCTTACTTATAAAATAAAACTTCTTTTTTGTAAAATAAGAAGATTTAAAAGATAAAAAAAAAACCTCTTACCAGTGATTTAAATTTAAAAACAGGAAATCAGACAGTCTATCAGAACTATGTATAATAACATTTTTAAAATTCCCTGAAATATATAGATTATTTTTTCTATTAATTTATACTCCCTCTGTACTGTTTCTGTACTAGATGTTTGTCTTTAACCAAATGTAGAACTTGGGATTGATAATCCCCTGTGTACCATGAGATAAATGATTTTGGTGTCCCTATCTTTCTCTTTAGTATCCTGTAGTTTTATGCCTGAGAATTCCATCAAGAGAAAGACTTTCTAGGTCATTAACACTCTGTATATTTTTCACATACAAATACTTGTCAAGTAGAAATCTATTAAGTTACTCTCAGACAAGAATAGCATGATAGAGAAAAGAACTTCTTTCTAAACAGATATGTGGGGCAAAATCTTATCTGAAAGAAAGAGGAACACATTTTGATAGCATCCAATTTTCTAAAACATGCTTATGGATTTTGTACTATATACCATGTGCCATAATAGGTGTAGTAATATAGTGATTTAAAAAAAAATTTATTCTCCTTGCCTATATGAAACTTATGACCTTGAGTAAGGACGTAGATATCAAACACATTATCACATAAAAGATATAGACTCAAACAATGAAATATTCCCTGAAGAAAAAGCACCAGCTGCTATGAGAGAAGGTAGAGGAACTTAATATAAACTACAAGGTCAGGAAGGACACTTGGAAGAAGGCTTTCATAAGCAGAGACTCAAAGTGTAGATAGATGTTAGTAAGGAGTATGGTAAGCTAAGTGTGTCAAAACTCATTCAGGCAGAAGAAAGAGCAAGTTCAAAGTGCTGATGCTACAGAGTGCAACTGTGGAAGGAAGGAAGGAAGGAAGGAAGGAAGGAAGGAAGGAAGGAAGGAAGGAAGGAAGGAAGGGAGGGAGGGAAGGAGTAAGGAAGGAAAGGCATGAGATGAGGTTGCAGAGGTAGCCTAGGCTTTCCAGACCAGCTTATTTCTAAGTGCCACGGGGTGCCATTATTTACAAAGAATAACCCCTGAAAATACCAGTAGTCAAAAACTACTGAAATCCACAATAGAGATTAGTAATCTGGGAAGTAATAGGTAAACAAAAAAGGAAAAATGGAAAAAAAAAAAAAAACAAGAACAACAATAGCTATTCTATTCTACATGGAGAAAATCCCATACTTAGGAAGAATGTATGTTCTACAAATCTGTTAACTCCATTAGTTCATAAATTCAAAATGGCTAAGAGAAATTTAAACTTGTACTCATTAGATGCATTTGTACCAAACAAGGTTGTGAATTAATCCATCAAACTGTTTAAAAATTGTATGGTCTTCTAAAAACTTTCTTGGCTTTTTAATTTTCATCTATATTGAAAAATTTTTCATTAATGCCCACCCTTTTGATGGTGTCAGTCAGATTCTATTTTTTTAATATCTGGGTTAACTACAATAGTTCATCACTTGGTGTATGTTTGATATTCCATCTATTTGGCAGGGACTTAAGCTTGTTCAGGCTGTTTCAAAGTTTGCATTAATCACTTTTATCAATTCTTGGTGATAATCATGGATTTTGTAGACATAGCACTTGCTATGTTTCAAGATTCATCATGTTCTTTCAAATGTTTACCTCATCAAAAAATTATTCCATATGCATTTATAATAATTACTTAATCCTAGAACACTGCTTTCTAAAGTTCTTAATTTTTGATTCTCTTACTATTATTGAATTTAACAAGCCTGTTGGGGTTATAGTATTCATGAAATACCTCAAATATAATAAAAAATGAGAACAAATCCACCCCTAAACTGTCTAAAAAGATAATGACTATAGACAAAAATCTCCCTCTCTCTGAGTTAATGAACAGAGAGAACCACTTTTGGAGCAAAAAAGCCTACAAGTTGAAAATTCTAGATAAAATAATGTCTATATTAGAAAAAAACAATGATGATAAAAATGAGTATAAAATTCAAAAAAAGGAAGAAAACATATTCAATACCTAGCAAGAAGCTTAATAGTAAATGTAAACATAATTTATAAATTGTATATTTCAACTTTTAACACCTGAGGAAATTGTCACAGTAATCTGAATAAACTAAAGCCCAACAAATCTCAAAATGATATTTTTTTAAAATAGTAATATAAACAAGTAAGTGACAGTACATTAAAATGCATTTTAAAGCCATAATTTTCTGATAGTTTATGATGAAACATTTCAAACTTTTAGGAAAGATGAAAAAAGCATAAGAAAATATACTGTGTTCACCACTGAGATTCCACCATTATCATTTTATAGATAAAATGAACTTGCTTGATCTCATATCTATCCATATGTCCACCTCACTACCCATGGAACAATGAATGCTCAGATTGCTGGTTCTTCCACATCTTTGTCAAAATTTGAGTATTTGGTAGTATTTTAGGGCAGTTATAATTTGCATTATTTCATGTTTATTCAAATGACATGTATATATATATATATACACATATATGCACAAATACTGGTATTTCTTTTGAATATTCAAAAATATAAACAGTGGTTTAATTGTGGAAAGTGAGAAAGGGAATGCTGAAAGCAGAGGGAATAGAAATTTTTACTTTTTTTACTCTTGAGGCTCTTCAAAATTTTTAAATGAGCATGTATTATTTGAAAATAACTGCCAACACACATCCCAAACTGTTCACTCCAGTTCAGATGATAGGATTTTTACAAGTGATTCTGATTAAAGCTTATTTATACTTTCAATTCTTAAAAATTATTTTATAGTATGATGAGATGTACCAAGACCTAAATATAAAACAATTACTACTTTATCCATTAAAACATCAAGCTATGAATACTACGGTGAAATTATTCCCAAACTAGAACTGCATATTAATTCTTTATGGTTGAAAACCATAGAATTCTCTCTTTTTTTTCTAGCTCTGAAGTTTCAACCAAATCATTCTAAGTTAAACCCACATGGTTGACATCAACCCAGAGCATTTGACACTGAACTTCAAATTTGATAACAAGCATATCCTCCAAAATCATTTAGTGAAAGCAACCTTCCAAGGGTCTAATAGCCCTGGAAACTCAGATGTATTGATAGAACAGGCTTTAGCCACTTGTAATATCTGTTTTTATTTTAGATACTAGATCCATGATCAGTGACTTTTCAGTTTTAACACTATATTACTGATGACCTGTTTAGTTTTTTAGTTCTCATTTATTGTATCCACATAAAGATTTGGCCACACCACATTTTCTAAGAAAAAAGCAATATTTTTAATGTGGTTTAAGTCAGCATATCGATGCTATTTGCCATAATTAAAAAACAGTTATCTGTGATTTTCACATTTAAGTAAAAACTGTATGCGCCCTGGTGCAGTGGTGCATGCCTATAACCCCAGTGACTTGAGAAGCTGAAGCAGGAGGATTGCAAGTTCGAAACCAGTTTCAGAAACTTAATGAGCCCCTAAGTAACTTAGGGAGACCATATGTCAAAATAAAAAATAAAAAGGGCTGGGGATATGGCTCAGTGTTAAAGTGTCCCTGTGTTCAATTCCTGGTACTGAGAAAAACAGAACAAAACAACAACAATAAAAATTGTATCCATACATAGTTACTCCAGTGCTTTTTATAAACAGGGTATAGACATATTTTACAGTGTATTTATACTGTTAAGTTGCATGTTTATCTATTAGATATAATTTAAACTTTAATTATACATAAAGACTATCTTTTTTTTAATAGCTTACTTTTCTTATTTTTTAAAGATATTTATTTATTTACTTTAGTTGTACACAATGCAATAATGCATTTATGTTTATGTGGTGCTGAGGATCGAACCCGGGCCGCGCACGTGCGAGGCGAGCGCTCTGCCGCTGAGCCACAACCCCAGCTCTAAAGACTATCTTTTTAAGTATAATTGCTGTTAGCCTTCCTGCCTGCCTTCCTTCTTTCCTTCCCTTTTTCTTAGTCTATATATTTAAGGTGTACAACATGCTTTCATATACATAGTAAAATTACTATGTTAAAGCAAATTAATATATCCATCAACTCACAATTACTTTTTTTGGTGGTAAGAATATCTAAAATCTATTCTCCTAGCAAACTTACAGTGTATAATAAAAATATTATAACTATATTCACCATATTGTACATCAGATCTCAAGGTTTATTCATCCTACAACTTTCAAAATAAAGCAGGCTTGTAATTTACATTCTGAGAACATAATTCTCCTGCTAGAAAAAAAAAAATATTGTGTGCCAGGTAGCTGGAAAGACAATAATTGTTGGATTTTTTTTTTATTCCCAAGTAATTTCACTCACCACCTTTATTCCTAAACTCTTGATTCAAAAAGAGATTGTTACCTCTTAGAGTAATGGATATATTAAAATTACACAGCACACCATTAAACACCTGGTAGATACTGGATAAATAACTTATGCTAGATTGATGATAGAAACAATCCTCATCTTCAAGATGAGGTGCTCAGGAATTTATACAAGAGTTTGATTATAATATATAGCCTACTGGATAGGAATGAAGACAGAGAGAGAGAGAGAGAGAGAGAGAGAGAGAGAGAGAGAGAGAGATACAAAAAAATCCTAAAACACAACATAATTTATCTATCATTTTCTTGTTTCACCTATTCATCCACCATAGGTGAAAAAGTTAAATTCAGTGACCTTGATTTGTTCAATATCTGTTGATCTCTTGATTTCTCCCTTCATGCTCAATTTTGAGTTTTATAAAGGATTATTTAGGGGATTACTTTAACCTAGATTAGAATTGTTAAAAGTATATCTGTGTGAGAGATTAGATAACAAGTGAATTAAATGCAAATTAAAATAAATGTTAACCAAAGCATAAACTAGTTTGCAATGAAAGAGGATGGTAGAAAATCTACTAACCTTTCCCACCAATAGCTGATAAACTATTTAATGGAACTGGTGTCAAAGGACAGAACACTTAATAACAGAAATTGATTTAAAAGCCAGAAACTGTTTTGATAAAAAAAAGTCTTCATCAGTGAAGATGATAAAATATGAGAATATATTTGAGAGGGAGATAGTTTTAAAATCTTATTACTAGGATATCGTCCAGAATGAGACCATAGTATTTCAAATATCCTCTCTCTGATTGCAAGGTCTGGCCCAGGTACTCTTTTTGGATATCTTCTGGCCTATCCATCCATAATTCACAAGGGACAAGCTGAAGTAGTCAGGTCTCTAGATTTCTGTAATCACAGGGGATAAACCCATAAGTGAAACAAAGAGAAAAATAGATGAGTCTCTGCCTTTTATTGAAATTACTGGGGATTATATACTAGTTGCTTGCCTAAAACCTTTAGGAATTAGTTATTATTTATTTTTATTAATGCATTTAAGTGAAAATAATTAGATTTATAAATCCACTATATAGGATTCCCTATATATGTACAGAGATACATATATGTATATACAGTGTATACATACAACTATATATATTTATATTTATGGATATGTATATATTTATAAATAATTTTCTCAGCCCTATGAGTAACATGCAAATGCAGGAACTCTACTTTCTGTGCTCAGACCAGCCAATTTAGTGCTATTGTTTATTATTCAATTTATGAAATGATGTGGAGATGAAATACAGATCAAGTAGTTTTTCATGACAAGTTACTAGAAATGAATTGGTGGAGCTCTCTTGTATGGTTGAGGGATTTATTGTCCACATTGACTTTTTTTTTTTTGCCTCCTTTAGGCTTACGTATCATAGTTCAATCTAACTTCAAATTTAGATACTTTTCCTATTATAGTGGGTATGAGCACTTCAGTTCTTTATAAAATATAGCTTGATCTTTAAAATCTGAACTATTTTATCAGAAATTGAGATCAGTGATAATATATACTTAAAGATATTTAAAGACATGGATGAGTAATTAATGGTGGAGGTCATCATTTATTCTGACACAGTAGCCCCTGTGTTCTCTTTTTGACAAAAGTATTCCAAATTTTGCTCAAGGAAGGACAGGACATGCAGGTGATATAACATCTAATAGAAGAGGAAGGTACATGTGACTCTTCTGCCTCCCCACAATTCTTATACTTTCTCTAGGGGACCACTGCCACAATGGAAAATCAAAATATTACTAAAGTATTTGGAGTTTAAAAAACTACAGGGGGGAAAAAAAGCCTACAGGCAAAATCCTGTGCTTCTTAGCTGATGTTTAAGGCCTTTCATAATTGGCATGAGCTTAATTTCAAAATCCTTGTTTCAATTGTACCCCTGATGAGCCCAATACTTCTACCAAACTGTACCACTAACTCATGTGTCCAAGTGAATGTTGAGATCTGAAGTAGGGCCTTCAATGCCAAGATCTCATTAAAGCACATTCTACCCACAGGCCACTTGGTTTTTCTCTGTGGTCCCTTGTCTGTCTCATCTCTTCTCAACTATCTTAGCTGAAAACAGCATACGCAAGAAGAGAGAGGGCTTTATGCTTTATACCCTCTCCTCTAATCAAAAAAGACCCACAGAATGAACAGTGCTTTCACACTTGGTGTACCCTTGATAAATTTGTTGACTTGGATTGAAACAATACAGACCTCTCTCTTCAGTTTTCCTTTCTGTTCAAATCCATTGATATTAATATTGTGTCAGACTTTTACTCTGTTCATTCTGTATGGACCACTGGTCTAAATAGAATTTGAATGCTAGAGAGACTGAGAAATTATTATATCAGCATGTTTACTAGACAGTTCTATTGTAGCCTATTCAACAGTGAACATAAAATAGCTAAAGTATAATAAGAAAGATACATCGCCGGTAGGAAAATGTTTAATGGTGTGATGCAGTAAGTGTCAAGCTTCTAGGCAGTAGAAGATGTTTCCTGCTTTGAGAGCAACAAAAAGTAGGGTTTCCTGCCAAAAATAGTGAAATAAAACTTTGTCCGTGCTCCTACTTGAAGTAATAGGAAGAAAAAGACTGCAAAAAGGGGCTAATAATTATACTAATGAAATTATGCCAAGTAGGGGGCTGGAACAGGCAATTTCTTTTTCAAGTTTGAATCCATGCATTTTGTAGGCAGAAGCCCAGAGAAGTAGAACTGCATGATTAGAAGTATACTGCTTAATTAAATCCTCTAAATGAGAGATTCTAGTAAGCTATATTCATGTTGCAGGTATGCTGGTCTCAGAGGAACTCTTCCACCCGTCATTTGGGGTAGATCCCAAATCATCTCAGTTTGCTCAGTTTAATCACTGGAAGTTCAGAATCCTGGGAAAACCACTTTCTGTATCCAGAAACCCTACCTCTGATCATGATGAGCAAAGCTTTGCTTTTTCTATAATGTATAGAAAATGTTATTTTCTATAATGTGTGCTACATGAAAAAGTTGAAACACAGTAAATGATCCTGTGACTATATTATAATGTAAAGTGATGATTATTTTTATCCACCTCTTTCGAAAAACACTTTAAGACCCAAGAGAGACTATAGTTATCACTCTGTGAATCTGAAACAACTTTTTCAGGTATTGTGTCCTGAAGGGATTTTATATGTAAAGATTGTATCACAGATGTGGTGTCAACTTGTGTGAAAAGATTTGTACTCCGATCATTCTAGCAGTGATGGTTTCTACAGATCTCAGGCTTTGGCTTTTCCAAGCTGGCACCTTAGAGTCGAAACATCAACGTAATGAGCAGGAGTTACAGTGATGTTTATCATGGTTGACAGAGTTGTGTAAAAGTCCTCAAAGCAAAAGAGATGCTTGCTATGCCTGAGTGCACTTGCTTCTGAGACTAGTGTATTTCTAAAATTAAGTTTCTTATGCTTTTAACAAATGATTCTGCCCCAGCTAATGCAAACTATATCATCTGGTAAATACAAGCCCACCAGCTTCTTCCCTCTCATGTCATCATCCCCTGGTAGGGACTGCTCAGCTACTGTGCTCCCAGAACATCTGAGTTGTTTTTCACAAGATGCATGTATTCCAAGTAATAGATATATTATTCAAAGATTGAGATGTACACTTAATACCACGAGCCAGGCATTTAGACTTTCAGCTTACCTCTCCAAATGCATCTTCCTCTTCTCTATTCTATGTGTCCTGACATTATTGCCCAACACATTTTCTTGCTCATGAGGCTACACAAGATTTTGTACTGATAATCGGCTTGGTTTGCATTTTCTTTTGTTTATATACATGTCAAAATTATATCCACAGTTCTTTTCAATAAAGTCTGCCCTGATAATGCCAAATTAAAAATATCTCCTTATTTTTAAATTCTGTAGAGCATTGTATCCCCTCATCAGGAAAGTAATTACCCCAATGCTGTATTCTAACTGAGATATTGGATAAATACCAAAAATGAAATTCTTATATTTTTTAGCAATCACCATTTTTATTATTATAAACATAAAGAATAGTATGATGTAAATATGAGTAAGTATATGAAATAATGTTCTATTTTTTCAAATTATGGAGATATATAACTTGAAGAATACTTTTTGATAGCCATGATTATGTTAGTTCATAAAAATGTGGAATAACAATTCACTTCTCTCACAGAGAGAAAGTCTACTTTCACAATACTTGAGTCCCAGATGGACTTATGATTAGTTTTGCACAATAGAACACATCAAGAGTGACAGGCATCAGTTCTAGTCTTGGATTCAAATGACCTTGTATACTTCCACTAATTGCCTAAGAATCCTGTCCCTGCCATACAAACAAGCTTGGTCTGGCCAGCGGGAGGATGAGGGACATATAGTTCAATCCCTCCCTGTTGCCTCAGGCAACAGTCAGACAACCACAATGCAAGTGAAAACTGGCCCTTCTTCAGCTGACCATACCATGTATGCATAAGTGAATGTGTAACAGTGGACCACTTCACTTTTTGAATATAGTTCTGAGGCTTATTTTTTAAAGGAACATTTTTTTTTTTCTTTTCTCCCTTTCCCTTACCTAAACTGGGCACAAAACTCTGAGTTATCTGTGCTCCACAGGAAGAAGATGTCTGCCAGAGAATCTAGGAATTGACAAATTAACAAGTGAATCCTAACACACCATCAAAGCACCCTGGACCCCCTGTCAGGGCACTCCTGCAATGTAGCTTTTGAAGAGCTCCTTTACATTCCCCCTGTTCGTCCTGATGGGGAGAGTCATAACCTCTGGGAAATGAGTTCCCTGTGCTTCTCCTTTGCTAGCAAAGCAATAAACCTTCTTTTTCTTTTTTCTCAAAACCATGTCCTCATTATTAAATTGGCATTAATTGGCATTGGAGACAGGGATCGAGCTTTCAGTTAAAAATTTGGCAACCCAGATGGAACTGAGAGCAGCCCCCACTCTGGCTTTCTTGGGCTGGCTTGGCACTCCAAGCATCTGCACTTCTATGCTAAGGATGTAAGGCAAATTTTTTGAGAGCTGACTACTGGAAAGTTAGGAGATGGGTGTGTGTGTCTTGGGTCAAACCAGAGGAGCTGCAAGTAAAGGGAGGGACTGAGGTACACTCAGCAGCTGCCAAAGTCCCCTTTGCTTCAGAGAACTCCTGCTTTCCTTCCCTGCACTGTAAAGATTGCTCTATCTTGGTTTACGTTGAGGAAAAGGGAACAATGCAGTAAAGTTGAGGCACCTTGGCCATTTGGTAAGCTCCCCCAGTGTGCACACTGAGACCCTTGATTCTACACTTCTGATTCCCCTTTATGGGAACATCTGTGGTGCTGCTGGTATAGGAGTGGGAGTTGGGAACTTGGGGAAATTTTCCCCTATCTGGTCTTTCTGTTTTAAAGGTTCCTATCTGTTGGCCATAGTTTGGAGATCCTCTCTGTTTGTCTGTCTGTATTTGTCTTATTTGTATCTGTTTCTGGCCCTTTAAGAATGGGCCATAGTGTGTTGATCCTTGGGAAAGATCTTGGCTGAATGGGCCACCTATAGATATAAATCTGAATAAGAAAAAGATTATGTTTTACTGTAACAAACTGGTCTTTGAATGGTTTTCTATACTATTGTACAAACTTGAAGTTGTGAGTTGGTCTGTCAGAGATAGAATAAGTAAAATATTCTATATGTACATGTATGCAATTACATAATAAGGCATCTAACCAGTCAAAAACTAAGTTGTATGCAAAAAGGTGCTGCCTGTAATGTGCATGCATAGCAGGACACCAAAGGAGGATTTTTTAAAAGGTTTTTTTTTTTTTTGTTTTTTTTTTTTTTCCTTTTAACCCAGTGCTCACACTCTAAGTACTGCTTCTCACCTGGGCCCAGGCATCTGAAAGTCACTGTGCTATGGGTCAGGGACACCAGTCCTGGGATAAAGGAGAAAAAAAATCTCAAAATAACTCCCTGATCTATAGAGGGGCAAAGAGTACCTGACTTCTACTCTGCTTTCCAGATACTCTTTTGTTGTGGCATTTTCTATAAATCCCTCTCCTTTTTCATGAAAGATATCATGGTGTTGAAAGAGTTAACTTTGACTTCTACTTGCTATTCAGTTGTTTATTCACATATATGGCCACCAGATATTGCTATTTCAATTATTTAGATCCAGAATAACTCTGTACATTTATCTTTTCTTGAAAGGAGTAACACAAATCTTTTTCTATAAGTACTTAATTTCTAGTTAATAAGCTTTAAGAGTCTTTTTGTGATTAAAAATAAATTTCTCTTACTTTTAAAGTAGATATAAATCCCTTAGAGCAAAAAGTCCTTCATGAGCTAACATTCAGCCTTGCCTCCCTCTTTTCCCTGCTTCTAAGTTTTATAAACAACTGCTATAAAAGAAAAACAATAGTACTTTGGAATCCCAGACAGAGAAGGTTGACTTTATCAGACAGCCTAAATGGTGTGCAGAGAAAACAGTTTCAGGGAATCCGTGAGAAATAAATTTTCACCCAAACTAATTAGATAAATAATGACAAAATTATAATATTCCCAGGCAGTCACATACAGGGCCTTGAAAAGGTGCAAGTGACCTCAAAACCTTGAAATGTATGAAATAAGAAATTTAATATGTCTAAAATATAATCTATAAATTAAGTCATGTCTGTAATAAAATCACCAAAGAAAGTATAAACAATCTGTACTGCTAAAAATTATGCTTAAAACCTACAACAACGTGAAAGTAAAGAGAGAAGATTCCACAGCCTGACTCGCGTGTTGGTGTGTTATTTTCCCCATCGCTGCTTCTCTGCCTTCGTACTTCGTTGAGCACTCGCGTTGTACCCCCTGGCTGGGGCTGGCCCCCAGCACTCTTTGCCCAGGGGAATAAAATCAGAGATTGAGAGCAGAGCTCAGTTCTCCACTTCTGTGACAACTGAAATCCATGTGGGCTGTAGGCCTCACTGATTTTCTTTCTGTGTTCTTGTCTCATGGATTCAAAGAATAAAATCAATGAATGGTGGTGACAAAAATTAAAAAAAAAAAAAAAAGATAGTTTTGAATGAGAGAGAGAGAAACAAACAAACAAAAAGAAAGCTGGAACTCCCCATTCTGTGAGGGGGAAACTGGCAGAAAATTTTTCTATTTGAGTATAGTAGACTGGGTACTTAGGCTTCTGGATAAAGGCATTGATCAGAGTCAATGCTGAAGAGACATTAAAAGTGTTGGGGCTAACTGTTGGAATCTATGCTGTACAGATGTTGGATAGGTACCAAGGCTATTGGCTTGGCCCATGACTTTCTATTTGGCTATGTGCTTTTAGTTATTAAGTCTAATTTTTTTGTAACCTCAGCTTGAGTCCATCCCTATTTCTATTTTCCTACCACTCTGAGATAAAGGAATGGACTGGAATGCTTAACTTCATAGGGTTGCCTATACATTTGAAAAAATCTTATCTGGGGCTCATTACACTCATGATCTGATGATTAGCTAGCCTATCTTAATGGGGGATGGAAGATGAAAGCTGCCAGTCATATGGAATGAAGCAATGGGTTCCAGTACTATTAAATTAACTTATAAACCAGGGACAAAATAGTGTCTCCTTTTTAAGATCTGATAGGATGCTCTATTTGGCCAGAAGACACTTCTGGGTGCAGCCCTGACTGTTGCCCACAGAGCTAAAATACAATGGCCTTCCTAAGTCCCCATGAATTCAAGCTCCTGTGTCTTGGCTCTGCTGATTTTTGCCGAGAGATCCCTCACAATATTTGTATGGTCAATGTGACTTTCATTTGACAGAGTATGCTAAATAAAAACATATATAAAGAGAGTCTCTGAGTACAACTGACACTAGGGAACACATTTAAAGTTGATGGCATTATGATGATGATAAGGGAGACTGGTCAAACAATAATAACATGTATTACAACCCCTTGAATGCAAACTGGAAGGAAAAAAAAACAGATTTAAGTCACAGGTTTTTAAATATGCTAGACTGTCTGATTCCTCTCCTGGGATAAAGTTTGTTGTGTAAATTAAATGTGCAGACAACATGCTCACACCACAAAAAAGTAGCAACTTCATTTGCAAGTGTCTTCCAGAAAACAAAACAACAACAACAAATCTCTTTGGCTGGAGGTCTTCTAGAAGTAAGACCTTTAAGGCCAAAGGTCTTACTGAAAACAGTGATCACTGTTATCTTAGCCAAGATTTTGTTTTAGGAGGAAATAAATTGCCCTGGGTGGGAGGGGATAACCCCTTAAGAAAGAGGCATTCATCCTCTTCTGGACAGTTGGTAAAAATGTGAATTGAGTCAAATTGAGTCAATTTGCCAGATATCCTACTCTGCCTATTCTGCCTGTTCAAAAACCTTACACTGATGAGTACCAGTTTGTGCAAGACTTGAGAGCTATAAAATATTAAAGTGTGATGTCCATTGCTTTTAGGATTTTTTTTTTTTGTCAGAGAAATAGATGACTTAAGATCTTGACCAGACTTGATTTTCATGAATAACTTAAATATACATGACTAGAGATATGTGTACATCTGAAACTAAATATGTTTGTCTGAGTCTTACCTAAATGTTCTGTGAGAGTTTATAAAATGAAAATTCATATAGGTTTAACAATAAGTGCTCTCTTTTATACCTTGCATCTAGCATAAAAGGGCCACACTGCCATTTGAAAAACTGGTTTATATATGTCTGCTTTAATTAAGTCTAGTTCTGATCATTAACACTGTTCCCTAAATGTATAAGAGCTTTAAGGCTGTCCTTGATTTTTGCTAGTATTGCTAAACTCTTCAAGCCTATAATTTATCTGTGGATTCTGAATTTTACTGTAAAAATTAAATAGCATCACCATTACACAGATGTCCTTAAAACTATTAGTTCTTTGTATAGTCAGTATACTAATGTTCTTCTAATGTACAAGTTTTAAAATATAAAGCTTGGAAGAGCACTTTTTTTTTTTTTTTTTTTTTTTTTTTTTGCGGGGGGCACCTGGCAACCCAAACAGTGTTTGACAAGGATCCACTGGGAGAATGATGTTTGCAAGGACTCATCATCTCGAGATAATGCCAGATGTATGCCCTCTGGGCTCTGGTGCCTTTTTAGCACTATTTTCCTAATAATATAATAGTCATACTATTTTCTAGTGGTGATTGCTGGGGGTGAGGGGAATACTACAGCATTTTCTGAGAATATTAATAAAACATTAGAAATCCTAACCCCTTCTCTACCACAAACAGTAAAATAATCCTCTGCCACCGTGTGATGTGTCTACTTCCTGGGGTGATTGTTATAAGCACATATTGTTATGTGAGAACAGTCACAGAGCCACCTGTTTCTCCAGTCATGAGTATGCAAAAAGCACATAGTCTCACTATAAGTAATCAGAAACAGAATAAAATTATAAAGCTTCCTACTATAGAGACCCCATGGGAAAAAAAGTTCTTTTGGTGCCCGAGATCCCGCTCTAGTAAGATCAGCTTTACTAAACAATATAATAATTATCTACAAAGAGATTTGCCATGGAAACCACTGAAACCATTGCCCTCTTGCAAGCCTGAACTTAAAGATTAACTTAGGCTAATAGAGTTAAGAGTCTAGCTTGTTTACCACAGCTAAGCACTATGTCAAGAGCATTTATGATGAAATAGAAACTTAAGATCAACTTTGCTGATTATGTTCATAGCTTAGATATTAAATCAGAACAATAGTAGGGGATGTGGTGGGGATGTTATTGTCTCATACAATCACTTTTTCCAGTAAGCCTGTTCTGTACCAGGAATTCTATGGGTTTTATGTTAACTACATTCTTGGCATGTTATACTTTAAAAAATGTATAAAAACTGTGTGTGAACTCAATAAACTTGTCAGCATTCTACACTGGCCTTTGAGTCTGTGTGGTTGCTGTCCATCCATCGCCGACGCTGTCTACCCCGTCACAACCCCTTGACCAGGAAGACCCCTGACCCTGCTGGGGCTGGACCCCGGCATTTTTTAATTATTTTTTATTCTAAGATATTATTTATGACAGTAGAATACATTACATTTCATATTACACATATATAGAGCACTTTTTTACAAATCTCTGGTTGTATGTTGTATGCAAAGTATATTCACACCATTCGTGACTTCATGCTTGCATTTAGGGTAATGATATCCATCTCATTCTACCATCTTTTTTTTTTCCTTCACCCTTTTGCCCCCTCCCTTTCCCTCCCTCCCCATTGGCCATTCTAGTATTCCTCTAATCCTCCTATGCTCCCCATCCCAACCCCACTGTGAATTGGCCTCCTTATATCAGAGAAAACATTTGGCATTTGGCTTTTTGGGATTGGCTAACTTCACTTAGCATTATATTCTCTAACTCCATCCATTTTCCGCATATGCCATGATTTTATTCTCTCTTATTGCTGAGTAATATTCCATTGTGTGTATATACCACATTTTCTTTATCCATTCATCTACTGAAGGGCATCTAGTTTGGTTCCACAGTTTAGCTATTGTGAATTGTGCTGCTATAAACATTGATGTGGCTGTATCCCTGTAGTATGCTGTTTTCAGGTCTTTTGGGTAAAGACTAAGGAGTGGGATAGCTGGGTCATAAGGTGGTTCCATTCCAAGTTTTCCAAGGTATCTCCATACTGCTTTCCATATTGGCTGCACCATTTTGCAGTCCCACCAACAATGTATGAGTGTGCCTTTTTCTCTACATCCTCTCCAACATTTATTGTTGTTTGTGTTCTTAATAGCTGCCATTCTGACTGGTGTGAGATAAAATCTTAGAGTGGTTTTGATTTGCATTTCTCTAATTGCCAGAGAGGTTGAGCATTTTTTCATGTATTTATTGATTGATTGTATATCTTGGAAGAGCACTTTTTCAAGCTGGTGTTCTCCAAACTGACATTGTCTGTGAAGGTAAGTTTAGACTTATAGAAATAGCAAATTTAATTGAGGTTTTTATTTATCTCATTTAATGTTCTGTAACTGGACCTGTTATCAATAAGTTGTATGTAAAATTTTATGTTACTTTTTACACTGGGGTAGAAATTTAAATATATATTTTTAAAAGATAATGAGAGACTGGTCTGTTTAAAGGTGAATATTATAAAACATGAAAACATTTTCCCACTCTCCCACAAAAAAATTGTTAAAAGCTCTCTTAGCTTTTCTTTGACTCATATTTCAGATATAATGTTGTATTCTGTTATTTGTGAAAAGCCCCACCTTACCTAAGATAAGGCTCTGCTGCCTCCCACCTTACTCCATGTTAGAATGGCTCCAAAACAGGCTAGAATTCAGCTCATTTAAAGTTGTGTTCAAAATAATGATTATTGTTGTAAAGATTACTGGGAACTTAAACAAGTAATATATAATTAAGAAAAGGTCCAACATTATAAAAGTCATTTTTCTTGATTCATAGCTATTACACACACTGAATATGTTTTTGTTCTGTTAATTTCATTTTATATTTTCCTTGTAAATTTTGTAACTGTTGCCTGTTAGCTGTTTGCAGAGGTACTATTTCTAAAAGAAAAACAACAACAACCTGAGTTAATTTGAGATAATAGGCCATCATCTATAGGCAGACAGGATGTAAGGCTTGCTTCCAGTACTAATACAAACCCAAATAAAATGAAAGAATAACAGTAAAAGTATAGATATTGAAGTAAAAACCTGTTACTCCTTCTTTAAGACTGGTGAAACTGGCTTTTTGGGTGTTTAAAACCAAAAACATGGAGGCCAAAGTCGAGGAAGTATGGGCCAAGGAAAAAGCAGTAAATATTTGGCCCTTTTCCTCTTAGGTGAACCAGCACCCAGAGAATGATAGGACCCCTGTAAGGGCCCTGAAACTCTGGTGAGCCACCCAATCTGCCAATCAGAACTCTAGAGAACAGGAAGCCAAATGGTGCACATTCTACAAAGAGGAGAGTCATTGGAGAGTGAAATGCCTAATTCTTCCAAGAGAAGCCACGTGTGTTCATCAACACCCTGGCCTGACCCATCCTGGTACATGGCACCACTAATAGAGGAAAGCTAAAGGAGCCAGGAGGCTTCACACATGTCCCCAAGAATGATCTCTGAGGAATCTCAACTGACTCTTAAGAATAGACAGGAACAAGGTCAGTTTTGACTAACTTTGTCTTCAATATCTGGCAGGAGAGTATAGCCTGAGCACAGTTCTACATGGACATTTAAAAGGAAAAAAAAAATGGTGTTTTTCAATGTAATTTAAGACGTTCACTTGGCCTTACCAAAAGTAAGTAAAGCTAGAGGCTGTAAGGACATGGTCTTATGGGAATGCCTAATGAAACAAGACTTAAGTGTAGATAGGTAGTTGGATTGAATCATAAAGATGGAAGCCAGTTTGGGTCTGGAAAGTCAAAGGCCACCTCTTGGGGATTAACTTTAATGCCTCCAGAGCCCTTCTTTCACCCTTACCAAGATAACCTGCTCCTGCTCCAAACTGTTGCTAAGGTAACCTGTCCCAGGAATAACTGCAAGGAGTTATAAAAGTTGTTAATTGATGCCTCCTGAGCTGCTACCTGCCTGGATCACTCCATGTGGTCCTTCCACTTGCCAATCTGCTTCTCACCTTTGGGCATCCCACCAGCATCTCCTGGGCCTAGTCACCATATGCAGGAAGGAGAGAGATAAGGGGGAAGAGGGCAAGAGAACAAAGAAAGTCTAAAATTATAAAAAGGGCAGGATGCTCCCACTTCTTGGGATACCAGGACACCAGCCTGCTCCCCTTCTTCTTCCTGGGATAATTTTGTGTTTTATTACTTTTAAAATAAAACCTGTTCTCTACACTTGCCTCCGTGCACTTCTCTAACATTCAAACTTCAACATTTGAGGAAGTAGAACTTGTCACTGGTAACCAGCGTATCATTAATATTTAACTATCACAAAGGACTCTAGAAACATGAGTTTGTCTTGAATTTCAGAGATTGGCTGAAATACTAATTGGTTTTGTATTAATTGCTTACTGTCTTGTTTATTGTTGTCCTAGATTAATCTTGCCTTATTCAGTCACCTGCCAACTGCCACCATGGATCTCTAGACTGCTGTGATGCTGAATACCCTTAACTGTCCATGCCTCACCTGACAGAAAACAAGGACTTTGAGTCACTTCCCTCCAACTTTGCCCTCTCTCAGCAAGAACCAGCTTGGAGATGTCATCACCCATTTTTCCAATTTCCATAGAAATTAAGAGTGGGGAAATGTAACAGTGGTCCACTTCACCTTTTGAATATAGCTCTGAGGCTTATTTTTTTAAAGGGACTTTTTTTCCTTTTCCTTTTCTCCCTCACCCTCTACCTAACTTGGGCACAGAGAACAAGATTACCCTGAATTATCTGTGCCAGAGGATCTAGAAAGTGACAAATTAACAAGTGAATCCTAACACACCATCAAAGAACCCTGGTCCCCGTCAGGGAACACCTGTGATGTAGCCTTTGAAGAGCTCCTTTAAAATCTCCCTGTTCCTCCTAAAGGGGAGAGTCACAGCCTTTGGGACAAGAGTCTCCTGTGTTTCTCCTTTGCTAGCAAAGCAATAAACCTTCTTTTTCCTTTTTTTCTCAAAACCATGTCCTCATTATTAAATTGGCATTAATTGACATTGGGGCCAGGAATTGAGTTTTTAGTTACAAATGCAGGTGAGATCAGGCGATTCATTGCATTAAGACACTGAGTTTTGGAGTGGTTCATTACACAGCAACATCTAAATGATACAACAATTATATTATGATAGGATATTATATTAGGATAGAATGTACTAGATGCCTTAGCATTTAGAAAAAGCAAGAAATATAATGAGGGTAAATATAAAGAGGTATTTTGGATGCTATTTAAAAATAGAATTATGTCACAAATTTATAATTATGATGGTATAACTTGTTGAAATATCATAATAATCTCATATCTAAACATTATGCATTAATTTCTTTAATCATCAAAACAACTCTATTATTGTTTTAATTTACTACTCCTTGAACTTACAGGATATCTATAAGGCATTATAAGATTAAACTTGATTCTGTGTGATGTACTTAAGATTCACTAATTTCCTAATAAAATTAAACCAAGGCAGAAATGTAAAAATCATGATTAAGAATCTGAAAGAACTGAAAATATATAGTCATATGTAAATGTCCAATGAGCAAGCTGAACACAGAGAAGGCTTTAGAAAAATGTAGCATTTCTAAAAAAATACACTTTCCTCAGGTTTCTTAATTAGGAATTTCATTTTTTTTTTTTTTTTTGAGGTTGCATTGTCCTTTGTGGCTGTTCCACCCCAGCCAATCGGTTAACTTCCACTCCTCACCTCTCTCCTGCCAACAGAGTCAGTGTCTGTGTATCAGAGAGAATATTCAGCCTTTGGTTTTTTGGGATTGACTTATTTCACTTAGCATGATAATCTCCAGTTTCATCCATTTACCAGAAAATGCCATAATTTCATTCCTCTTTATTGCTGAGTAATATCTCATTGTGTATATATACCACACAAGAAAAGAAAACTTGATTGAGGGTCATGAGGTGGGGAGGTAAATAAAAGTAATACTGTGCTTAGGTTTATGATGGTAGCCTTAATTTTCAGATAAAAGTTTAGCCTTAAGAATTGGACATACAACTTAAATCACTAAAACTGTTGGCCTTACCAAATACCAGTCTTTTGAAAGTAAATGATTTAGTATATTCCTTTATAGTATGTAAGAGGTGGAATTAGTGACTGATAGAAAATAGAGAATGGCAATTTCTGATTGGGTATGCTTTTTAAATTTTTAATTTTTTTTATCATTTTTATTGGTGCATTATAGTTGTACAAAATGTTGGGATCTGCTGTTACTTATTAGTACATGCACACAACATAACATAATTTGGCCAATTTGGCTCCCCAGCACTTCTCTTCTCCCTCCCCATCTTCTACCCCTTGATCCCTTTCCCTTGTTCTACTGATCTGCCTTTGATTTTTAAGAGATCCTACTACTTTCTTTTTCCCTTTCTTCTCTATTTTCCACATATGAGAGAAAACATATGTTGGGTGTGCTTTTGATTGTCAGCCAACTTCGGATAAAAAGCAGGCTGCTTCAGAGGAGCTAACCAGTGCTGTTCATCGTCGGTGCCAGCAGTGGCTTAGAATACAATTTTCAGAGTTGATGATGGCTGTGATTTCCTTCCCTGAAGGGAAGCCACTGTCTGAATCCCAGGCTGATGCGGATGTGGCGTCACGTGCATTCTCGGGATTTAAGAAGTGCGTCAAAAGTGGCTTTGACGATGCCCTTCCCCACAACACAGAACTACCTGAGGTTTCATATTCTTATGTATTATCAAATAATGGAAGTAAGAATGTGATTGGCATTTAGGAAATAATGTGTCTGTTCTGGGGGAAGACTGCAGGAAGAATGCTGAGGACTAATAAATAGGTCCGGTGTAATCAGGAGTCCAGGAGAGGGTTGAGGCTTTCCCCACAGTCATGGAAAGCTTCTTTTAGTGGCTGTCACTACTCTCTGGCTTGGCTGTGCCTGACTCTACCTAGGAGATGATAGGGGTTGTTTTCCTATAATGGTTTAAGCAAATCAAATTTCCTTAAATATCAGAAGAGATTAAAATTAAGCTGAACAACAAGAATCTTTAAGTTTGTGCAACTTAAGAAATGAATATTATTTAGAAATGACAGAAGTCACACAGAAGAGGGAGATAATGCTTATCCATCATAAAAGACAGAAAAATGGAAATTGAGAAAGATGTTCAAGTTAATATGAAAAAATCTATATTTTATACTGCAGAAAAAGAAGAGCTTATGTCAAATACATTTAAGTAGGAAAGATTGGGTTTTAAGGAGACTAATCTTTAAGAATATAGAGACTGGATTTAATATGGAGGAAGAAATTGAAGGAAGATTAGTCAGAAGATCAGTTTGCAAGTGCCTGGGTAAAAAGCACTGAGGACTAAAACTAAGTTTTAGCTGAAGTTGATGGGAGTGTGAACATAATTAAGTCAAAAAATATACAGACACTGTGACTAGATTACTATGCAATAATGATTGTGAAAGTGGGCCCTGTTTGTATCTGATAATCTTCCTATGAATTAATAATCTCTAGTTCACTCTTAGTGTTAATCAATAGTGAACGCCTCTATATCAAAAGGTTGGGAGGGAAAGGGAGCTCTTTTGTAAAACAACTAATTGAGAAGTCAAAGACAAAGGCTCCCCTTTTTAGAGCGAGCTGTTATTGTGATGAATACAAACTGTGGTATTGCTGTTATTTTTTCAATACTTGGAAAACTTGGTTTAAAGAATGCAAAGATGTTTGTGTAGGGTCAACTGTTGACCCATGGGGAAGAGATTATAGCAGTAGAAACAGCCATTTTCTAGGCTGAGGAAGTTTTCTGATTGTTCAAAAGGAAGGAAGTTAACTAAGGGGACTGGGAAATATCACATTTGTGAATTAGGTTAAGAAAACCTACATAAAAAGTTCTTGGTAAGTAGAGAGAAGACCAAGACCATGAGAAAAAGTATGTTAAGAGCCTGTAGAAAGTAAGAGCAACCTTTGCCTCTATGTTACATGAATTATTTTAGGCCCTCACTAAACATAAATCAAGACTAGGAGTGAGGAAGAGGGCATAAAGATAGTATGCAATCTTCTAAACTTTTTATAGGAATATAAAAGCAATGTCAGAGATATCGAGTAAAGTAAGTAAGCTACATTGAAACCTTATGCAATTAACCCCTTTTAGGTTCTACAATAATAACAAATTTGCTGTTTCAATCAAGATCAATTATAAGACAGTAAAACTGTAAAGAACTTTTTGGCTGATAATTGGCTTTTTCACATCTGCTAAATTATTTTTCATGGCAATAACTGAAAAACCTTGGAAATTTTTTTGTGTTTTTTTTGGCAAATATACCTATTTAAAAATGAAGTCAAAACAGTTTTTGTTTGTTTGCTTGTTTGTTTTTGTCCATGGAAATCCCTCAGGGTCCTGCCTTCCTCCCTCCATTTTTCTCTATTTCTGCTTTTGCTTTTCCCCTCTCACCATTGACTCTTTCATGACAACTTCAATCAGCCTGGTAATAGTTCATCAGGAGTTACCCAGTTCCTGGGGTTAAGAAAAGCAGCCACAGCCTAGTGCAGAATCGTGGATGGGGTGAGTAAACCCTCCTTCACCTAGGCCAAAGAGTTTGTACCCTTGAGAACCACTCTGCAGAGAGAAGCTTGGACTAGCAGAGAAAAAGAGAAAAGAAGACGAGAATTCTCATTCCCACTATGCCTTTCTCTAACTCCACCACTGTTTTATATACCTTTCTTAATTCTGGTTATGATAAGGTTTGTACTTTGGCATTAGAAAGAGAATAAAATATATGGAAGCTTTGCAATGTTCTTTATAATGCAACCAGTGGAATTCTTTTTTTTTTTTTTTTTTTTTTTTTGTTGGCACTGGGGATTAAACTCAGGGGCACTCGACCACTGGGCCACATCCCCAGCCCTTTTTTGTATTTTATTAGAGACAGGGTTCACTGAGTTGCTAAGTGCCTCGCCATTGCTGAGGCTGGCTTTGAACTCATGATCCTCCTGCCTCAGCCTCCCAAGTGCTGGGATTACAGGCGTGTGCCACCGCGCCCGGCTGCAACCAGTGGAATTCTGACTACAAATGTCTAGGGAAGGGTAGACTTATATGCAATCAAAGCCTCAAAAGGTGTCATTTTCATTTAAAAGATGATTCATGTAAGTTACTTATTATCACTTCATTCACTATCATTTATCAAAGTGGTTTCATTGAATTGATGCAATTAGCCATGGACATGTAAGACTCACACATCCTTTAGAGAGTATCTGATTGAGAGCAGGATAGCATGATGATAACCTCCAGCTGCTACCCTCCAGAATCCATTATGACATTCATCCCAGGGCTACATTCTCCACAAGTTGCCCCCAATCATGACTGAACATGGTGGGGGTAATAAAACTAGCTCCTTATGCCCAATGCCTTTGGGCTTTTCTCTAGGACTTCCCATTGGTTTGCCTGACACTTTGTTCTTGCATTCATTTTAAGGCTTTTACACCAATCCTCCTTCCTTCCATCTGTTCTTTCACAGATGTTAGATTCCTATGATGGGTTCCTCTTGCTTACTCCTGCTTACTCTCTCCATTTTATCTTTAAAGTATTCCCCACAATATTTCTCCTATATATTAGTAATCTCTTCATGTGTGCTTCTTTGTTTACACACACGATAAAAGTTAACAAAATCTTATAAAAATCACCAAATATTATGAAATGTTTATTGTTATAGATTTCACTGAAATATATCCTTCCAGCATTCTTTCACATTTTTTTTCTTCACCTTTGCTCTCCCTCTCCAGTTTTTTATCCAGAGCCTGCCTGAATTTTTATGGTGCCAGATGGTAAAAACACAATGAAATTTGGCATGTCTTTTCCAGCAATACTTATAGAAAATGTACAGAGAGCTAAACAAAAACTGGAAAGCAGAATCGTTGATTCCACAATCTAGTTTCCATGTGTATAAGTTGTTCTTTCATTGATACCTGAGAAAGGGGAGGGAAGTATGAATGCTGTTTGACTTTGTAGTGGTTAGGGATGGTGAAGGTGGAAAAGTGAAGGATGAGGTCATACTGCCACTGCCACGAAGTAGCAATGTTGCTTTGTTTTTAAATTTTTCTCCCATCTCAGTTTTCTAGAACAATAGTTGTGATTTTTGAGAGGAACGGCCATAATACTTCAACTTATCAAGAAAGATATTTAAAATATTATTTTTAAATAATTATTTTAATAATATTAAAATATTATTTTATATATTTAAATTATATTATATTAAATATTATTTATTATAATTTATTATTTATAATTATTTAATATAATTTAAAAATTATATGAAATATTATTTCATATATTTAAATATTAATAGGAAAAGTATAATATGCAAATTATTCTTTTTTTTTTTTTTTTTTGGCCCTGGGGATTGAACCCAGTGGTGCTTTACCACTGACCCACATTCCCAGCCCTTTTTATGTTTTATTTTGAGGGTCTCAATAAGTTGCTTAGGACCCTGCTAAGTTGCTGAGGCTGGCCTCAAATTTGCGATCCTCCTGTCTCAGCCTGCTGAGCCTTTAAGATTACAGGTATGTGCCACTATGCCCAGTCATAAGCAAATGTTTCTAAAAGTTTGTGATCCAAAGTTCATATGCAGATGTTCTCTTCATGTTCTTCAAGAGAAAATAAACATTCATGCAATGATAAATTATCTATTTTAAACAAAATTAGTAAGCATTTTTATTTCAAATCTCTTTTAATCCTTCTCTCAAAGACATAAGTCAGTAGCATTCATAAAAGAAAGATACAGAGGAAATACTTGACAAGAATCTTGTCAACTATCTCCACACTGACCTCTCAAAACCCAGGAGTTGTACCTGGGTTTTCCAAACAAGACCTACAGTGGCCATTAATGTCCTTTGAAGAGTCAAACATGCCAGACACTCCATTCTGTAACTAACCAACAGGGACATTTCAATACATACCTCTCTAACCCTAGAACAATACCAAAACACACCCATAGTGTATTTGTTTTGTTTATATCAAACCATTTTCACTTTTCATTCTACACTCAGGACCCTCCCTTACCTCATTTAAGATTGGCTTGCAAATCTATTTTAACCACTTAGTAAATTTTTGTAGTTTATGAAAACAAGTTATGCAGCAACTGTTTTAGTATGTTAGGCACAGAAAGAGAGTAATGAAGAAAAATTAAACATGAAGCCTAATTTACTAAAATAGTGCTTTGTTTTAGAGGAAGGCAGGGATAGCTAAAAAGAACAGAGTGGATGCAGAGAAGTGTGGTCCCCTTCTGGTAAAAAAACTGACAATGACCTGGAACCCCTAATGATACCCCTTCTCCATTAAGTTGCTATAAATAACCAAAAATATATAGCAGTGACTATACCACAAATAGCATCAGTATGTTCATCCTAACAACCTGCTTACCTCCAGAGCAAAGCCTGGGTCATGTCTATCCCCCTAGGGAGCACCAGGGATGGAATAATCAGACTGGTCCTCCAGTTCCACCTGAGCTATTCAGGAAACTAAGGACAGAGTTCTGAGGGGACTATGTGGTCCACGGTTATCCTGAATTCTGACGAAGAGTGTCCTATGTTTTCTTTACATTCTATTTTCTGGATCAATAATTATTGCAGTCCATCTGAGACCAGATATCCATGTTTCTTTCCATGGGTGTTTGCTTTTTGACTGACCCCTTGATGCCCCTTGGCACTATAAATGTGGATGCAGGGGTGGGGAGGGGATCTATTCCAGGTACCCGCTAAACCATTCTGCAGGTGAAATTATGTCATAAATTCAGTATGTAAAACAGGTTCCCCAGGAAATAGATGAAAACAGGAAGGGATTGGAGAAGGCATAGAAAAGACAGGAAGAAACTGGGTGACACCCATTAGCAAGGCCAAGGGGCAATGAAAAGGACAAATACAATATGAAATCCACATGTAAAGAAAGGTCTCTGTCTTCCAGAGTAAAGAGTCAGTATTATAAATGCAATTCATTGCTCTATTTTTTTTTAACCTCAATGTTTGATTACTCAGGGCCTGTTTCTTTGATCCAACCCCAATCTCACTCATCTCTTTCAAATTCTCTAAGACTGAAAATTATCATCCCTTTCTCACACAATCACGATTCCAAAATCCCTGGGAGAGTCCTTTAAATAGGCAGTTTCTGGAAAAAGAAGGATGTGGAAAGTTTCTATTGGAAATGCAAAAATGCCCCATGTTTAGTTAGAAAGTTATCCAGAGTGCATTTGCGAAACAGATGGATATAAATTAATTCTGTTGCTTTAGCAATGATAAAAGTCTATATTCAGATATGAGTTAGGAAATCAAGTCATTTCAAAGTGATGGATGCTATGGTGGAAGATGCAGGGTCTATAAGATTATAAACTCAGATAAACCTCCAACATCATGAAACTATGTCTCAACATTTCTTCATGATTAAATTGGAATTCAATTCAATTATTTTCTAAGATATCCAGCTTATTCAATTTGTAAAGTTATAATTTTTAGTAAACTGAAAGAATATGTGTGGGGTAGCATAAAAATAGTTTATTTTTTATATAAATTTTCTATGGACAATTCATAGAAATTTTTAAATATATCTGTTGTTTGTAGATATTTAAATCATTCTGACATAATAGAAATGAGGGGAATTCTTCACATGTTTATTTAAAGAATATTGACATTAAAGACATAACAGAAGTTATCTCTTAATCACTTCTATTTGGAAAATAAGAATAAAAATTATGCGTGTGTGTGTGTTTATGTATAATTTTGTAGGAGCTTTAAATTTGAAACTTTGAATCTTACCAATCTTTTATTTAAAATAAGAAATGTGAATATAAATATATAGATAGATAGATAAAACAAAAGATTCATTTTAAAAGAATGACAGTATCATAAGACAGAATTGCAAAACTTTTTGCCAAAAAAAAAAAAAACCCTATAGATATATATAACCTGTTTCTACTTATATTGTAGACAAATATATACAAATTTCAGCACTCATATATCACCTAATGTAGATCTTTATAGGTATACATACAGATACATAAGCTATGTATAAACTTTAGTCCACATATCATATCTTTAAAAAAACTACTACAGGGTTTATTACAGTATCATTTACAATAATGGCACCTAGAAATAATTTACTAATAAATATTTCATAAGTATTGTGAAACAATTGGATTACTTAGATATAAAAAAGAAGAAATTTTTGCTAGGCATACTGTTAAATGAAAAAGTAAAGAAAAAAAGAAAACTGCAAGTTGCAAAAGCAATATAGTACAGTGATTAAGATAATAGACTTCTGAATTAGATTATCTGAGCTGAATTATTGACTTTGCCACTTACTAGCTGTATTACGGGAGAATTTTCTAAGTGCTTTGTGCATTGATTTTCTCATTTGTAAAATGAATGTCAAAATAGTACTTACCTCATAGGCTGTTACAAGGATCAAATGAGTCATCATATATGAAACAGTTACAATTGCTGGTATTAAATCTACATTGTTAGTGCTTACTTATTTGCATATAGAAAGCAATTTAGACCAATTTATGCAAAAATGTTCAGAGATTTAAAAACTACTGATTTTATATGAATATAGATATGAATGCAAGCACACAGAAAGAGGCCTATGAACATACAAACCAAAGTAATACCAGTCTGTAATTTTAGGCCTTAAAAAGGATGCTTCTTGTTTCAACATTTTACATGGAGAATACAATTTATATATTATTTTTTGTGACTAAATGTTACATATTTCGATCCATTAAATGTAATACTATGCAAGTGTAAAAAACAATGATACAGATTATATTCATTGAGTTATTGACAGAAAGATGTACATGCACATATCACTAAGTGCAAATAAGCAAATCAAAACAGCATTGTGTTATTATAAATTTAGTTATATAAAATTGTTCAGTTGCATTTGTATATGGAATAATGTTAAAAGCTAACTGGTTAGATGATTTCAACCTTTTCATGTGTATACATATGTGTGTGTGTATATATATATACATATATATATATACATATAGACATATCTGTTTACATATCTATATTATACACATACACTTTCAGGTTAGAACCTTTTGTCATGAGCATGTGTCTCATTATTTTATAAGAAAACAAAACAAAATCTACTTTACTCTGAAAAAAATAATGCAACAACAAGGCTAATTACACCACCATGCAATACCTTGCATTCAAAACATGTGTTAGAAGCACAGTCAAGCACTATTGATGAATGGAATGAATTAGAAAGGTTATGAACTACTTACCCACCAAACACCTGGAGTGCAGAGAATTTGGAAGCATCCAAATCATTGCCACTTACTATTCGAGCCTTAAATGAAGAATAAGAAAAAACAAAACAAAACAAACAGTATTTTAGCATACTATAGTGTATGTAAGTGAAACTGGGACACAGGTCAACTGCACTACACACGTAACACCTAATATGACAGATGCTAAGCAGGGTCAGCTCCAAGTCAAAGCTGTGTTTTGTGAGTGGAGGTTTTGAAATTAGCTGTCAGCATTTAAACAAAAGCACTGGCAGAGTTCAGGATAATACATCATATTCCAAATACCATTGCCCTTAAAACTTGGTATGTGCAGTGACGTTCATGAATCAGTCAGGAAGGTCATGACTTAGCCAGACTTAAGAACAGATGCTGCGTTTGACCGAAGCAGACCCCTAGGGTTGGCAAGGTAAGCTAAAGTAAGCGCAGCTGGCAAGGTGTAACCTCTTCATAAATGCAACAGATTAGGGCACACTTAAAGGACAATCAAAGAATGGGAAGCTGGGATGACATGCACATTTCACAACTAAAACAGAGAAACCAAACAGGTCTAACATGTAAACAAACAAACATGTACAAAAGACAAGATCCCTCAGGAGGGAAGAAAAAGTATGATTTAAAACCTTTTCATCCACAGAACTGCTATCTGAAAGAGAATCAGGAAAAGAAGGGATAAATGTTAGATGGATTACTTTTCAAGAAACCATTTAAACATATACATGAACAAAATGTTATTGTTACATTGTTAAAAATCATAAATGAACAGTTGCAAGGCTGAACACCAAGGGAATAGTGAGAGTAATTCCTTATAATTTAGAGCTGCAAAAATGTGAGAATGCTTGAAAAGTATTGCTAGATTTAATGAATGAAAATGTGTCATATTAAAAAAACAAAACAAAACAAAACAAAAAAACACCCCACACAGTTGAAGAATCAGAAGTCCTGGGCTCCAGCTGGGGTTCTGCCACTTACTGAGCACACTGGGCAAACTACCAAACTAGAGTCTACGCTCAACTCTGAAATAAGGTCAGAAATATTTTCCCCAGTTACCTCAGAACATTGTTGAGAAGATCAACTAACTCAATATTTTTTAAAGTAACCCTCAGCTGCCTATAAAACTAAAGTTATTTTTATCAAAAGATCACTTATTTATGGTCCTCATATGTAGAAATAAGACTAAAAAATAATTTAAATGATTCCATCTTAAAAATACTAATGCCTTAAGGCATTAAAAATACTAATGCCTTAAAAGGGTTGTGCCTTGATTAAGATCACAAAGCTAGAAAATGGCAGAAGTGAGACAGGAATCCAGAGCTTCTAATGCTCCACTTGGTGCTTTTTAGATCCAATGTTTTTACGCGAATCACACAAAATAGCAAGGGGTGCATAGCCCACAGTCTGACAATGTAATTTCAGATAAACCATAGGGACAGTAGTTTTCAGTTTTGATTATGTATGGGACCAGGTGGATAGACAATGGACTGCTGTGTGCTTGTAGTGGTGGTGGTTGTTATTGTAGCTGTTTTCAAAACTACCCTCTATATCTGCCAGGTCATAAGACATGGTCTATTTTTACTTTATACAGGACTATTTTTACTTTATATAGAACTATTGTTCTTAAATATATTCAGCTTTGCTTATTAGTTTAATGCTGGAGGGACATCTCTATGGATACAAATAGGCAGGACAGTAGAGTTGGAGTGACCTTGGAATTCAGTCTAACCCCACCCCCCCTTTTTTAAAATTTGCCCAAAGTCATGTAGCTCAACCATGACCCTTACTGAATCACTAAGTATAGAATGATTAATTTTCATAACTAAATATCTTTGTGCAGATTTCACAATATCTCAGATTTAATCTTCAAATATAAAGCATGGCAAATGTGCTATAAAGTAATGAAAGATGAATCTTATAGACATAAATATTTTAAATACCGTATAAAGTATAGCAAATAAAATTTAGTATTATTTTGGAAGAATAATAAGCTATACCTGAGAAGAGTTTACCCTAAGAATGATTTAAAATCATGAAATGACCAATTTACTATGACATATCAATTGGTCATTCATAAATTGGTCAGAAAATATACACCTGAATTTCAATGGTACTAAAACCTTATTTGATAAAATTTCAAGCCTTCAAAGTAATTATTAAAAATCTCTTTAAAATGGGTATGGATAGGTCTGCCTTAAATTTAATATATTTTAAAAATCTTAATTTCACAGTCACCAACTTAAGTGTGACAAATTAGCACATTTTTACTATCAAGGACAAAGCAAAACATTCCACTATCATAATTTAACTTATATCTGGAAGTTCTGACCAATATATTAAAGCATTAATAGAAAGAAAGAACATAAATGTTAAAAGTCAGGATACAAAGTTGTTATTTTCAGTAATGACAATTTTATATCCAGAAAACAAAATAAAATCACCTTGAATACTGTAAGGGCTAATTAAATAGCTAATAAAGCAACTGCCTAGTTAACAGATAAACAAAATAATAATAACTAATTTAATAATGTATTTTATAACAATAAAATATTATTTCCTATATATTAATAATAACTATTTTTTTAAACAATGAAATAAGATCTGATTTCAGATATTCAATATTTTGTAGGGGCAATTTGTATCCATTGTTTCCTATAGGTATTTGTCTTCTATCTCAACCATTCTACCAAATAAAAGTAATTTTACAAAGGTCATCAATTATATTAAGTTGCTTAATATGTCAGTACATTGATTCATTCACTGTTCCATTCATTCAATCAACACATTTATTATCAAAGAACCCTTTTTGTTCACTTTGATTTCTTTCTTATCTCCCTGCTATATTCTAAAACTTTTAAAATACAGAGATGATCAGACACTCCCCTTTTTATAACCCACCCATGATACTCAAGACCCTCACAAAAGAAAATCAGATCCAGGGTTACTATAGTCTCATGACTCATCATTCCCTTTCACAGCCTGAACTTGAGTCAGAACTAAATTATTTCTGTGCCACATTTATTGAAATCTGTGACTCTGCATTTGCTGTTTCCATCCTCTGTAACACGTGTTCCCTCTTCCCACCTATCAAGCTTCCTGTAAGCCTCCAAAAAGCATCTAAATCATAAGCCCCTCTCCTGGAAACTGGTCGTTTAACAAGGATTCATGGTCCTGTACAGAAAACTGCACACTGAGCATTCCTTTCTGTTAATCCTCATCTCTTCCAGTTTTCTCATCTGCAATTCTTCTAGAACCTGAGCTCCTCAATATTAGTAGGGTTTTAATCCCATTTTCTTAATCTCTACCACATTCCTGAAATAGAGAAGATGACCAATAAATATTTTCTGATAATTAAATGAACAGCTTTAGTAAGCTGTACAACTTTATGGAATATCTAAAAATATTAATAAAGAAACATATTATTTCATTTTCCTATATAGGAAATATAGATTGTTATCCAATAAGTTTAATAGTCAGAATCCTAGTGGCAGTCATTTATGCTAATTTCAAGTCTAACTAGATTATATATATGTGAAACATCTGGAAATTTTTAAAAGAAGCATTATGAGGACAAACTATTAAAACATTATGGCCCCAGAAAAATTGTAGATGATAATATGAGTGAAATATAAATAAAACTAATATTTTATATACTTAAGAATTTAATCACTAGGAAAGGACACCTTTTTTATCAGAGACACACTAGTCAGTGAATGGTGCTTTGACAACAAGTTGAGTATCTATACTATCCATATGCATATTCATCTCATACATATGACAAAAAGTTCCATGTGTATTAAAAATTAAATGTATAATAACTAAAACTATTAAATGAAGAGAAGGGATTATTAATTAAACCTATGGAATGATAAGAAATCTTCAAATTTAAAGATAATAGATAATTTACAAATTAAAATGCAACAATGGTAATTAAGTATGAAAAATTATCCAATTTATTAAAACTATGCCTAATCATTATTATAAAATTAACAAAGAACAAATATGTTAACTTTAATAGTAAAAATAATCCCTGAGGCTGTCGAGGATATCATATATTAAACACTATCAGAGTTGATAAGAGTGAAAATTGTAACAAAAGATTTATAATTTTAATGTTGATTTGATGGGGAAATTCTAGTTTTTAACATTGATACCAAGGAAATTCTTTTTGTTATAAGTTAATTTGTGTGTTCCCAAAATTAACATGGTGTAGTCCTAACCTCTAATATTTTGGGAGGTGGCCTTGTTTGCAAATTGGGTCATTATAGGTATAATTAATTAAAATGAGGCAGTATTCAAAAAGAATAGACTCCTAATCCAATGAAAATAGTATTATTTTTTAAAATTTTTATTCTAATTTGTTATACTATACATGTTTGCAGAGTGCAATTCATTTCATATTACATATAAAGAGCACAATTTTTGAAGTTGCTGGTTTTATATAAAGTATTTTTACAACAATTGTGTCTTCATACATGTACTTAGGGTAATGATGGCTAACTCATCCTACCATTATTCTTATACCCTTGCCCCTTCTCTTCCCTCCCCATCTTTGTTCTATTTAAAGTTCTATCATTCCTCTCATCCCACTCCCCTGCCTTCACACATCAGTATCTTCATAACAAAGAGATCATTCCACCTTTGGGATTTGGGATTGGCTAACTTCACTTAGCATTATTTTCTCCAACTCTATCCATTTACCTGCAAATGCCATGATTTTATTCTCTTTTAGTGCTGAGTAGTGTTCCATAGTGTATATATACCAAAAATTCCCTATCCATTCATCTGCTGATGGGCATCAGGGTTGGTTCCACAATCTAGCTATTGTGAATTGTGCTGCGATAAACACTGATGTGGCTGTGTCCCTGAAATGGTGTTGGGAAAACTGGAAATCCTCATGTAATAAAATGAAATTAAACCTCTTTCTCTCGCCATGCACAAAACTTAACTCAAAGTGGATCAAGGACCTAGGAATTAAACCAGAGACCTTGAACCTAATAGAAGTAAAAGTAGGCCCATATCTCCATCATGTTGGATTAGGCCCCAAATTCCTCATTAAGACCCCTGTAGACAAGAATTAAAACCAAGAATCAATACATGGGATGGATTCAAACTAAAACCTTCTTCTCAGCAAAAGAAACAATTAGTGAGGTGAATAGAGGACCTACAGAATGGGAGCAAATCTTTACCACAAGCACATCAGATAGAACACTAACCTAAAGGATATATAAAGCTCCCAAAAGCCTTAACACCAAAAAACCAAATAACCCAATCAATAAATGGGCCAAGGAGTTAAACAGACACTTCTCAGAAGATGATATGCAATCAACCAACAAATATATGAAAAAATGTTCAACATCTCTAGTGATTAGAGAAATGCAAATCAAAACAACTCTAAGATTTCATCTTACTCCAGTCAGAATGGCAGCTATCAAAAAAACAAACAATAAATGCTGGCGAGGATGTGGGGGAAAAGGCACACTCTTACATTGCTGGTGGAACTGCAAATTGGTGAAGACAATCTGGAAAGTAGTATGGAGATTCCTAGGAAAACTTGGAATGGAACCACCATTTGACCCAGCTATCCACTCTTTGGTCTGTTCCCAAAAATAGTATTCTTAATAAAAGTGAAAATATGAAAAAAGATATATACACACAGAAATAACATCATGAGAAGCTTGGTGTTTTGTTACTACAAACCAAATAACCAGTAGAAACTTGGAGAGTGGCCTAGGAAGATTCTTCCCTAGTGCTTCAGAGTATGGCTTTGCCAACATCTTGACCTCAGGCTTTGGACCTCCAGAACTCTGAGACAATAAATGTTCACCATCCTAAGCCACTCCGTTTTTGGTGCTATGTTATGATGTTATGGTAGCCTTTACAAACTAATACAACTTTAAAAACTAAAAAATAATTCCTGGCAAAGATAAACATTGTTTCATTAATTAATTTTATTAATTAATTTCCAAAAAATTGGAAAAACACACATGATCAAAATAGAAATATAGGTTGAAAAATTTGTTCCCTGACCTTGATTCAATAATTTGTGACCATTAGTACCAATGCATTGAAAGACTATATAAAATAAATGTTTATAGCACATAAAATAAAACTTAAAGAAGTAATATTGTGATTATAATACTAATAATTTCGTTTTATCTATGTGAAACAAAACATTTACATAGACAAAAGCTTGAAATAAACATTAACAGAATGTTAACAATTGTTCACCTTCAGTAGTATGGTAAAATATTCTTTTCTATTGTCTTGAATGTTATAAGCTTGATTTATTTAGTAATATTATTTAAAAACATAAATGTAATTTGCATACTTCTAAACTACACATGGAACATTCTCCAAGATAGATTATATTGGGCCATACACATAAAAAAGTCTTAGCAAATCTAAAGATTGAGATATATTAAGTATCTTCTCTAACTACAAAGTATGACACTAGAAATCAGTAGTAATGGGAAGAAATTTGGAAAATTTAAAATTATGTGGAAATTAAACAACTACACTCTAGAACAATCATTGTGTCAAAGGAAAATTTAAAAAATCTTGAAACAAAATAAAGAAGAAATGTAACATACCAAAACTTGTAAGATTCTGCAAAAGCAGTTCTAAGAGGGAAATTTATAGTGTTAAATGCCTACATTAAGAATGCATTAAGCCAGGTGTAGTGATACACACCTGTAATCCCAGCAGCTCAGGAAGCTGAAACAGGAGGATCACAAGTTCAAAACCAGCCTCAGCAACAGCGAAGCACTAAGCAACTCAGTGAGACCTGTGTCTAAATAAAATACAAAATAGGGCTGGGGTGTGGCTCAGTGGTTTGAGTGCCCCTGAATTCAATTTTCAGTACCCCCCTAAAAAATGTATCAGCAGCCTTATAAAAGATGCTTAGGGCACCTATATCTAGAAGTGAAAAAAAAAAAAAAAAAGGCAACCACCATTGGGAAAATATGTGAAAATGTAAATTCTACTCAAATAACAGATACATAAAAGATAAATATAAAATAATCAAACATTACTAAACATCAGTATAGTAAAACATCAAACAAAAAAATAGGAATAGGGGAGAAAGAAAAAACAAAGAATATTCAAAACAACTAGAAAATGAAATTTTAAAAAATGACAGGAATACATATTTACCTACAATAATAACTTTGAATGTAAATTCCTCAATTTAAAGATAAAAGCTGGCTGAAAGGATAAAAAATAAAAACCAACAATATATTGCCTGCAAGAAATTCATCTCACAAGTAAACACCCACAGAGAGATTAGAAATAAATAGATGGAAATTGATAATCCAAAAAATGTAAATCTAAAATGAACAGGAATAGCTATATTTATATTAGTAAATAGAACCTTTAAGAGGAAAATGGTAAGAAGAGACAAATAAAGTCACTATATAATGATTAAGGGATCAATTCAAAAAGAAGGTATAAGGATTTTAAATTTGTGTATTCCAACCAAATGTCCGAACACCCAATTTTATAAAATAAACACTATTTGACTTAAAGGAAGAGAGAGGTTGCAATACAATAGTGGATAATTACTGGTCTACTCTCAGTGGATAGATTATCCATACCAAAAATATCAACAAAGAAATATGAGAATAAAACTATACTACAGTCCAATGGACTTAACAGACATATACAGACAATTCCATCCAACAGCTATAAATTACATATTCTCTTCATCAATGGATGGAACTTTCTCTGGAATTGATCATATTTATTAGACTACAGAAGAAGGTTTAACAAAAAAAAAAAAAAAAGAAAGAAAGAACAGCAACAAAAAAACCTGAAGTCATATCATATTTTTCCTAACAACTGAATAAAATTGGAGGTAAAAAACAATAGAAATTTTAGAAATTATTTGAAAATATTGAGACTAAATAACACACTGAATAACAATAGCTCATCCAAAAAAAAATCAAAAGGGAAATTTAAAAAATTATTGAAACAAATTAAAATGCAAACACAACACACCAAAACTGATGAAATACTGAAAAAGCAGTACTGAGAGGAAAGTTATAGCAATGTGGCTGGCTACTTAAAATAAAAAAGAAAGATTTCAAAACACAACAACCTAAGACTGCCTGTCAGTGATTTAGAAAAGCAAGAAAAATGAAAAAACAAAAAAACAGGTCCAAAATTAGTAGAGGGAAAGAAATAACAAATATCAGACAAGAAATAAATAAAATAGAGAATAAAAAACATTTTCAAAAGATCTATGAAACAATGATTTGTTTTTGTGAAAAGACAAACACAAGGGACAAACCTTTAGCTACACTAAAGAAGATATAAATAGAGATGTCCCAAATAAAATCCAAGGTGAAAAGGATGTAATGTTAAAATGTTAAAGTAGGTAGGTAGACAAGGAGAAGGGGGTGGGGAAAGTGAAAATAGGGCTCACTCCATCTTGAATGACAAAAGATCATTCCCTGTTTGGTGATAAAAAGAAAAATAATAATAATAATTCTGTCTCCTACTTGGCCACATATTACCTTCTTAAAATGGAAAAGATATGGGTGTCACCAGTTTAAGGAACTTTTCAGCTTTGGAGCATGTGTAGGGCAGTATACTAAGTCGGTGTGGGAAACCAAGTACATAATACATAAGGAGGGAGGTTTCCAGACCAAACATATAAACCTGCCACATGTAAATTCCCATGGTGCTGCCTTTCTTGGGACAGCCCACACCAGGTTCTCCCTGGAAAATACATTCATTTCACTAAATAAATACTTTATGTTTTTTTCTATCTGTGTTCTCAACTGAAATTCTTCTTTCAAGAAGACAAGAACCAAGGAAAATATATTCCCTGGTAACATCACAACCGATACCACACAAATACAAATGTTCTTTAGGAATTATTATAAAAAACAATGTGGTAACAAATTGGAAAACCTAGAAAACATAGAAGAATTTTGGGCACACATTGACCTATGGTAATTGAACCCTGAAGACCTTAAAAAAATCCAAATACCAAGTAATGAAATTATATCAATAACAAAAAGTTTCCCAACAAATAATGCCCATGACTGGATGGTTTTATGGCTGAATTTTACTAAACTTTCAAAGAATAATTATAACCCATTCTTCTAAAACTATTCCAAAAAATTTATAGGTAGTAGTATATCCAAATTCATATGAGGCCAGCATTACCATGTTACCAAATCCATTCAAGAATACAACAACAACTACAAAAGAACATTATGCATCCATATCCCTGATGAACATACATGTAGAACTACTCAACAAAATACTCGCAAATTGAATTCAACAGCAAGTATAACATGTCACTCACCATAGTCAAGTTGGTTTTATTTAGGGACGCAGGGATGGTTCAACATATGCAAATAAATAAACATCATACATCACATCAAGAGAATGAAGGGTAAAAAAATCAGGTGAACATCTCAATAGATGCAGAAAAATAATTTGATAAAATTCAGCAACCCCTTCATGATGAAAATTCTGAACAAATTAGTTGTAAAATTGTATCTCAACATAATAAAGACTATATATAACAAACCTACAGCCAACATGATACTGAATGGTGAAAAATCAAAAGCATTTCCTCTAAGAATAGGAAAAAGACAAGTTTGTTCACTCCTACCACTCTTATTTGATGTAGTACTAAAAATTTTAGCCAGAGGCATTAGGAAAGAGAAAGAAATAAAAGCCATGCAAACAGGAAGAGAGAAAATCAAATTATTTCTGTTTGTAGATGATATTATTCTGTACATAGAAAATTCCAATAATTCCACCAAAAGACCAAGAGAACTGATGAACAAATTCAGTAACGTAGCAGGATACAAAATGAACATACCCAAATCAGTACTATTTATATATATCAACAACAAATGTGCTGAGAAAGAAATCACAAAAGCAATTCCATTCATAATAGTTACAAAATATGAAATACATAGAAATAAATTTCACTAAGGACATGAAAGACTTATATAACAAAAATCACAAAAAACATTGGTGAGAGAAATTGAAGAAAACAAAGAAAGCTGGGTAGATTCCCCATGTTCATAATTAGATTTAGAAGAATTAATATTGTGAAAATTGATCTATAGATTCAATGCAATTAACATCAAAGTAACAATGACATTTTTATAGGTCTAGAAAATAGTAATCCTAAAATTCATATTGGGAGCACAAAAGATCACAAACAAAAAGCAATCTTGAGCAAAAATAACAATGTTGGAGGCATCACAATATCTGACTTCACAACATACTAAAAAGCTATACTAAGCAAATCAACTTGGTTATGGCACAAAAAGAAAACTACAGATCAATGGAACAGAATAGAAATCACAGAAATAAACCTACAGCCAACTGATTTTCAACAAAGGTGCCAGAAATATAAATGGAGAAGAGACAACCTCTTAAGTAAATGGTGCAGGGAAAACTGGATGTAGAAGACTAAAGTTTGACCCCTACCTCTCACCCTGTACAAAAATCAATCCAATATGGAACACAGACCTAAATATGAGACCAGAAACTCTGAAACTAATAAAAGAAAATACAAGGAAAATATTTCAAACCTTTGGTATAGATCATAATTTTCTGATAGGACCACAAAAGCACAGGAAACAAAAGCAACTACAGACAAATCGGTTACCTCAAACTAAAAAGCTTCTGCACAGAAAAGGAAAACAATCAGCAGGGCAAAGATACCGCCTTCAGATCAGGAGAAAATATTTTCCAGCTATTCATCTGACAGAGAGTTAATCTCCACACTTATATAAAGAACTCAAAAACTTAACAAATAATCTGAATAGACATTTTTCAAAAGAAGAAATATAAATGGCCAACAAATATATGAAAAAAAGTATTCAAAATCATTAGACATCAGCAAATACAAATAACAACTGCAACAAGATTCCATCTCACCCCAGTTGGAATGGATAGTATCAAGACAAATACATATATAAATAAATACTGATAATGATGTGGAGAAAAAGGAACGTTTCTATACTGCTAGAGAAATGTAAACTAGTAGAGCCATTATGGAGAACAATAATTAAATAATAATTAAATAAATAATTAAAAATAGATTTACCATGAGATTGAGTTACCCCACTTCTGGGTATAGAAAAGAAATCAGCTAACAAAGAGTTACCTGAGGCTCCTGTTTATTGTGACACTATTCACAAGAGCTAAGATATGGAATCAACCTAGGGGCTATCAATACGTGAATGAATAAAAAAATACATATACTTGGTGAAGTATTATTGAATCATAAAGAAAAATGAAATCCTGTCATTTGTAGCAAAATGGATGGAACTGCAGGACATTACATTGAATCAAATTTACCAGACACGGAAAGACCAGTACCAATTTTTAATGTGAAAGCTAAAGTAAAGTGACCAAAAAGTAGAAGAGTAATTACTGAAGACTGAGAAGGGTATGTAGGAGTTTGGTGGGCAAAGGAAGGGTTGGATTTAATCAGTGGATGCTGCATGCCTAGAAAAGAATATTACACTGGGCCAGGCACGGTGGTGGTGGCACACATCTGTAATCTCAGCACTTGGGAGGCTGAGGCAGGAGGATCACAAGTTCAAAGCCAGCTTTAGCAATGGCGAGGCACTTAGCAACTCAGTGAGACCCTGTCTCTAATAAAATACAAAAAAGGGCTGGGGATGTGGCCCAGTGGTCAAGTGCCCCTGAGTTCAATCCCCAGTACCAAAAAAAAAAAAAAAAAAAAAAAAAAAAATTAAAGAATATCACACTGTATCACACTGAACTCCATTAATATGTAGAATTAATGCATATTAATTTAAAATGTTTAAATAAATAAGTAAATAAACAAAGATAATTATATCAAAAAAAAAAAAAATATTCCAGACAATGAAAGACAAATTAAATATGACCTAACTTATGTGGAAAATCTAAAGAAACCAGTAGAACTTATAGAAGCTGAGAGTAGAACAGTGGTTTTTTTCCCCAGGGTTGGGAGGTAGGAAAAATGGGAGATTTGGATCAAAGTGTACAAATTTTCATTTATAAAATGAACAAGTTCTGGAGAGCTAATGTACAACATGGTGACTACAGTTAATAATACTCTATTGTTTTCCTGAAATTTGCTAAGACAATAAGTCTTCTGTGGTCTCACCACACATAGAAAATGGTAACTCAGTGTGCTGATGGATGTGTTAATTTTATTGTGGTAATCATTCCACGGTGTGTACATGTATCAAATCAACATGTTTTAAGACCCTGAATGTACACAATTTTTTATATATCCAACATGTTAATTATTCTGAGGAAAAAATTTAAAATAAAGTTGATACAATAGGCAAAGTCCTGAATATTACTTCAGAAGTAGTAACATACAAAGGCTTTGTTTCCTTTAATTCTACATAAAATTATTTCGTTTCACCAATTTGTGGTTAAACTTCTGTAATTTTATGTTAAATACTCTTTAATGCTATACCCTATTTTCTTTGTTTTGAAAATCATATCTCAACATGGCCAGCTCAGTGACATAATGACATTAATGCCAGAAAGTGGTGTATGCATCTACTTTGTACTTTTTATTCTTAGAAATGGGATTAAAGTGAGGTTCCAGTTATTGTACATTTTTATTGCCCCATAAATTCCACAAACTAGTTACTTAAAATTTTAAAAGCTTTAAAATATTTAACAGGTGAACAACATTATTCTATTCAACCATGCTACATGGGAGCCTGCGTAACTAAAATCATGACAATAGGATTGCCTAAAATAAATACATGTGTGTTTTCTGAGCCATCAGAGGTTCTTGAGTGAGCCTCTCTGAAAAGAAAATTCAAAACTAATCCTCAGTTTTCATCCATTTATAAGAAAATTCACAAGGTTTGACTAGCTTCTAAAGCTCGTCACTCTCAAATCTATGACTTTATTTTGGTATGTATAGTGAAGTTTCACTATAACAAGAAGAATACTCACCCATTAACACCAAATGTTAAAAAGTAATACCTAATCTCTAAATTTTGTATATAAATATATATAATCAATTTTTAATCTTCCAAGATAAATGTTAGATATGTATTTCCTCTCTGGATATTTTACCCCTATTGTATTTTTTGAAAGAGATTTGGATAGAAGAGGTTTCTAAATTTGTAAATAATTTGATTTCAAATTAGTTTAGGTACTTCCTTTAACTTCCTTGCTTTAAATTCCTTCAAAGATAACCTAAACATTTCACAGATGACAGTATTGCTCACTATATGTGAACATTGTTTGCTTTATTTACCAACATGTAAATTAAACATGCCTTTTAGAACTTGTGCAGTATGTCTGAAAGTCATCTCCTGGGCATTGCAAACAGTCAACAGAAAAAAACATTCATTTTTTCAGAGGATTGTTGAGTTGCTATAGCCTTTATAGAGTATCTATAGTCTGCAAATCATTTTATTAAACTATTTTCAACTGTCTTGTGAGGTTATCAATATTCATTACAAGCTGCCAGAACAGAGGAAGCAGTTTGGCATGGCAAATATTTCAGTCATGATTAAAGATGCAATGGGTAGGTGCTGAGTGAAAGATTGATGCTGATGTAAGTGGAATGTTACATATCAGACTGTTTACTTATGACTTGGGGTTTGGGTGGGAAGTAAACTGAAAAACTCAGTTCACAATGACAATATAATATGAAAAGAATTTTTGAAAGATACCAACAAAGTGATATTAGAGCTCAGAGAAGAGATGCCTTAACTCTTCAGTGAGAGAGGACATTAGGCTTGGAAAGGACTCTTGAGAGAGTTGATGTGTGAGTAGGTGCTTCTTGGGTTGTGAAGGTATTCTGGGTCAAGGGAGAAGGATTTGAAAAGGCTTTGAAGTTTGGAAGAATGTAGAATGTTAGGCACTGAAACACGGGAGTACAACAATGATGAATTACAAGAAATTGAAGGTAAATGAATAGGGTTCATAACTTGAAAGTCCTTAAAATACTATTAAGGAATTTGAATTATACCTTAAGTGCAATGTATAATCCAGATTGCTTTCAAGCAAGAGAAGTACATATAACATAGTAAGAATTTTATTTTCTGTCTTTAAACATACATCTCATTCTTCTGGAAAATAAGGCAGAATAAGATGACAGAGAAAGATTCTGCCTTCTGGTCCATATATAACATAATTCCATAAAAACACACAAATGCAAGGTATCATACTTTCTTTAAATTTTAATATATCTTAGATCAAAAAAAATTTCATGATCTCCCTCCCAATCACTTCAAAATTAAAAGAAAGTAGAGAAAAAGCCCAATTTTTTACATGGATGTTGGAGCATTTCATTCATTGATTCACTATCCATATGTCTCCCGAGTGGCAGACACTATGCTAAGGACTGGAAATGAAACACTAGGAAACAAGAATAAGTGCCTCTGTTCTCTAAGAAACTTTTATATTAAAGGTAAACCCACATGACAGAATCTATACATGAGAAAAGTTTGAACTTTCTGGATAAAGCAGAAATTTACAAGTTCACCATAAATGTATGAGGTTAAAAACTAGCAATATGAAAAGAGAGAAGAAACAAGGAAATTTTGCATCCATCAAGGAACATAAATGGAAAATATTTACCAATGAAGAATAAGAACTTCAAATCTATGCCAAGTACATACATATATGTATGGTTCAGAATTCATTCCAAACTGAAATACATTTATGATTTCACTTAAAACACTATTGAAAATGAATGATGCACCTGGCCATAAAAAAAATATCAAAATATTCCATGTAAGTGATACCAAAAACCCCATTTAAATATGAAATCAACAATGGATTAGCAAATTAAAAGACAACAACAACAAATACTTAAAAACTACATTTGAAGGGCTGGGGCTGGGGCTTAGCGGTAGAGCACTCACCCAACACATGTGCAGCCCTGGGTTCAATCCTCAGCACCATGTAAAAATAAATAAATAAAATAAAGGTATTGTGTCCAACTACAACTAAAAAACAAATATTTTTTTTAAAAAACTACATTTGGAAATATAAATGTTCCTTAATATAATTCACATATAAAATCAAGTAGAAATCATTAATGTTTATAATTAAAGTTTAAAAAAAATAAACAAATCACATGTATACATGTGTGAGTGGGTGAAAGCTAATGTAACAGAAGGAAGAGAATAGCCTTCAATACATGTTTTAAATATTATAAAAAAATAAAGTATATGAAGTTAAACTGCAATTCCAGAAATTAAACCATATTCACAATATAAAGGCAAAGAAAGTAAACATCAGGGTAATAAAGAAGAAATGGAAAATAATGTAAAATTATGAGGTGGGAAAACAAAGAATGGCTCTGTAAAATTTAATAAAATCTTTAGCAAAATTGATTAAGAAGATAGAATGCATATTTCAACAATATTATTATAAAACGGATATAATTAAAGATGTGGTGGAGATTTTGAAAACTTCTAAGTTTATGACAATGTATACTTAAACTTAAAAGGAATGGGAATTTTCTAAGACCATTAAATTACCAAAAAAATTTTTTTTTCTTATACAGATTTCCAAGATTTACTAAAAAATTTACTAAAGAAATAAAATCAGTAAAATATGCTCACCAAGAAAGATACCAAATAGTTTAGAAAATAAATTTTATCAAGTCTATACAAAATGAATAATTCCAATGTTTTACAAATTTGACTATAAAAGTAGGATGGACACAGAATAGAAAGAGGAGGAATGTGCCCATTAAGGTCAGTATAATCATGATATAGAAATCAGAAAAGGATAATACATATTAAGTTTATATACCCATATTATAGATGAGAAAAATCCTAAATAAAATGTTTGAAGTTAATTTATTTGTGTGTAACATTTGTGTGTAACTGTATACACATTTAGACAAGTTATGATTTTCTAAGAGATAAAATAGTGCTTCAACAATATAAAATCTATTAATGAGATTTCTGTTTTAAGTAAAAATGGATATACCTATTCTTCCTATTATTTTCACTAAATGCAATTTTAAAACCTTTCATTACAAATAAAACAAACTTAAGAAACTCAGAATATTAGAGAAGGCAGATTAGCTAGAGACGTTGGGATCTAAAGCTTGAACTTCCACTTTACTTTCTTCACAGAATACTATTAGGAAAGGTTTCACTGAGAACTTTCTTCACCACTTCTCAGTGGTAAGGCAGTCACTTCCATAAAGTCAGTGGTAGCCACATGGGAAGCAGCAGTCAGAAATCCTTTTACATTTCAACTAGGTTGGTATAACCAGATAAACCGTGGAAAGCCTTAACTACCAGCCATGTCGAATAGTAATAAATAGGCCATTTATGGAGGGGGAGTAGAGAAACCAAACTTTCCATTCCACCTGCCAAAAATGGGTCAGAACTCTCCTTCAACCATTAGATTAGTTCAGACAGGCCTACAAAAACCTTAGATTTAAATAAGATGCAAAGTCTTAAATGTTTAAAATATTCAGGTTTCCATAAAAATATGTTTGTTTATACCAAGAACAAATGATTGTAAACTGAATAGGAAAACATAATCAACCAATAGATGCCAATGTGACCATATAGATATTAGAATTATCTAACAAAGATTTTAAGGAAGTTTCAAAAATCCAAAAGTAGATATATTTTTAATTGTTATAAATCACTTTTAAAACTAAATATATCTTCCATGCTTGTACAATTATATCAAATTAAATTCTAAATTTTTTTTTAAAAATAAAATTATATGTATATATTTCTAGTACAGTTCTAATATTTTAATAAGCAATAGTCTGTAACTCATGCTTTCCCTGTAAACATACTCTCAGGACCTACCAGCTTTTTTTTTAATATTTATTTATTTACTTTAGTTGTATTTACTTTAGTTATACACAATACAATGCATTTATGTTGTACGTGGTGCTGAGGATCGAATCCGGGCCGCACACGTGTGAGGCGAGCGCTCTACCGCTGAGCCACAACCCCAGCCCCCACCTACCAGCTTTTAATAATACTTCTTTCCTCCTAGAGCCAAAGATAACTGACTTGACTTCCCTCTTTTGATATCCAACTAGCTGTTAAAGCACACAGATTTACCCACCACTTATCTTCCTAATATCTCTATAACTACGCAAAATATCTCTATAACTACGCAAAATATCTCTATAACAAATGCAAAAGAAACAGAGGAGAGCTACAGGAACATTCATTCATTCATTATTTATTCATTCATTCACTTAACCAGCATTCATTGAGTCTATGTGTGAAATAGTCCTTCCTCCAAAGGACTGCAAAGTTTGCAGTTTCATAGGTGGGAGTGTACATTAGGATTAGTGTAAGGAGTGGTGGCAAAAAGTAATAGAACATGATAAAGTATAAAATAAGACAACATTTATCAAGAAAAAAACATTCACATTAGTTTAACTTGAAGAACACTATTTACTGCACATATTTGCAACACTATTCTTTCATACTTTGGTTTCCATCCACTATTAAGTTCAAGTCATGCATGTTCTATTAAGTTGTGACTTTTTCTCAGGAGTCTTTTTCATTATAATTTTCATTATTTGGAGTGAGGGAAAAGCCACATTTGAGCATGGCACTGTCCATCTGCTTCTACTTATAACTAAGCAAGTCCTGAGCAGGGAGATCCAGTTTGTGGAAGAGGTTATGTGTAAATAGTAACTCTTCATCACTCTGGTAGAAAGTAGGGCTTTCAGATAGAATTTTCATATCTAGGTTCCCTAATAACAACTGTGCCACTGGTTTTAGGCAAATAGCTTTATATCACAGTGGTTTAAGTGCAAGAATGTGAAAGGGTGTCAATACTTTGTACCCTCACTGCAATCCCATCCCTTATTTCAACCTTTGAAGGAAAAGAACCACTTCTATAAATCAAAGACTGCCATCTTTGAATGGCTGATGGTTCCTAAGTTCTAAGAAAGAACAATATCTCTTTTCATGTCTCACACTGTTCACTGCTAAACACAATACTATTATTTGGCCCCTACGAAAGGCCCCTGTACACCCTCAAGTATTTTTGACTTTCCATTTGCCCAAATCATGCCATATGCCACTCTTTGATGACAGGGAGCTCTTCTAACAACTACTCATGAGTTATACAGCACAACACAGAGCTAATAACAGGGAACTTTCAGTGATTACTTGTTGAAATCATAGTATCTCATAATCAAAGGTCTTTTAGAGATTACATTGCCCAGTGGTTTTCAAATTGTGTTCTGAGGAGCCTTAGAATCCCCAAAGAGGCTTCATAGGTAAGGCAGGGTCCTGGCAGCTAGGGCTCTGCATTCATTACTTTTTGCAGAGATCCAAGTATAACAGTTATACTATTTGCTTTATAACTTAGGATTCCAAATAAGACATTTTTTAAAAAAATAAAAACAGCACCTCTCTTAAAAGGGAGGATATAACCATTTAGTTTAAGCATTAATTTTATTTTTAATGAGGAAATAAAAATTAAGTGAATCATTTTATAAAAATGTCACGTAGCTCTTTATGTTGAACCCATTTGATATTCACAGAAGAATTCTCATCACTGTGGGAAGCTGTTAAAGAAGATATGAGGGAGAGTTAGGTTTCTGTTATCATATTGTCATACCATATTAACATGAGGATGTTTCTCCAAGTGTCAAGTCAGAAGTGAAAGGATAATTATGTTTAATTTTCCAAAACACAACCTTTGGAATAAAGTCAGGGAACAAGGAAAAGCTAGAATTCACTCCCACATATTTTTAGTGGGCTTCACTTTCTGCTGTAAGTCAGAAGAATGAGAGTCATCATCAACTGTATGGAGATACCTTTCAGATCATAGAGCCTAGGTATGAACTAGAAAATTGGCATTGTTCATTAAAAGAATTACAATAATGCATTCAAGCTTTTAGAAATTAATTTTTACTCTAGTCTGTACCAGTAGGAAGAAGGACTAAGTCATCAAGTTTCCATTCCTGCTTCTATTAGACCTCTTGTGGAGGACATGCATGAAGCTATTGGTTCAATACAAGGAAATCACTGAAAGGGGGGTGGGGAATTATATTAGGTCCTGTAGCTAGTAAGGAAGAAAATCACTAAAACCACCTTTGATCTCTACTTCTGGCCTGGCTTAATGGTCTGGAAAACTCATAACCATTAATTGCTACAAAAAAAAAAAAATGTCATATGGCTAGAGCTATAATGTTCAAACAACATGCAATTATATGTATTTCCTAACGAGTGGAAGCTTCTTCTAATTGTTTTGAAGCCAACTAACAAAACATTACATTTTTTTATTCCTGTGATATCTTCACTATAAGCCTTTTAGACACAGGAAGCAATCTTACTCCCAAGGTTATAAACTGTAGACAGGAACTTGATTGTACATTCAGGTCTCATTCCACCTCACAAATGGATGATAACAATATTTCTCTTCATTCTTCTTAGTATAGAATCTTTGAAAATACTGCTTGTCTCCTAGAGAACTTCCTAGGTTAGGTTAGGAATTATCTATTAATATTCACACTACAAACAGAAGGACCTGCAACCATACCTAAAGATGATATTTAAAATGACCATATCTTTCTTCAGAGTGAATGTGATGGGTGAAAGGGTCATCAAGAAGTCTGTTCTGTCTGCAGGTGTGTGCAGGGGTAGAAGCTCCATTCTCCATCCCAGCAACTCACAACACACTATTGTATAATGATTCTGCCTCTTATCAAGGGAGACCATACACATATGATTTATGCAGTGTGAATTATTCTTGATGAAGATTATAAAGTAAAAAAAAAAAAATGTTATTTATATTAGAAAATATAGCTTGTAAAAAGTTAACCTCTGATGGCAGAGAGGTTGCTAGGCACTTTTTTGCTTTCAGTTTTGTAGGGCATTAGTTGAAGGCTAAAACAGCCACAGATGAAAAACATCTATGATCCTAAGTAGAGAACAATGCTTGGGTGATGAAGAGAAAGAAGGAATCACCCCATGAGGAGGAGGGTATTGTAGGAATCCCACACTAGATGAGAGCACTGAAGGCTTACTCCCTTCCAGGCTCTGACTCTCATACCCCTGTCAGGAAGGCTTCTACCCTGGCATACCAAAGAAAACCACTCTAAGCAATGGGAAATGTTTTTGCCTCTGAATTTGCTGAGGAGTGCTTACATCTAAGGAGCAGCCTGAATCTGCAGTTTTTTTTTTTTTTTTTTTTTTTTTTTTTTTTTTTTTTTTTTATTATCCAATAACAAACTTCTCCTGGTTATCACTAAATCAAACAATGGAAAGAAATCCAGCTCACTATATATCTTCACCTCTTTTTAATCTATTTCCCCTATTTTCCAAGCAAAATAATAGGAATGGAGTGAAAATGTTAAATTGGAGCTTAGAGTAAATAAAACTCTTTCTTTGATGGTCATTAGTTCTTGTTTAGCCCTATAGGTAATCTATATGCTATGTTAAAAAAATAAATAAATGTTAAAGGAATTTGCTGAAGGACATGGAAAATAGGCCCAGGAAACTTCCCTTATCTATATCTGTTCCCCTATCTGCCCTCCTGCCATGTGTGTGAGGAGATGTCTGTAGTAAATTGGAGCTTTTGTCATTGAGTGGGATACATTATAAGCTCAGGCCTCAGCTAGAGAGAAGGACGGAAGGTAAGGGAAAATGGGGAGAGCACAGAAGGACTTGCACCTGGCCCCTACCAATAATAGGAGAACAATAGGCCCCTTGCTCTCCATGTCCACTATAGCTCATGACCCGAAATCAACCCCAGTCCTGGGCTAGATTTTGGCTGCCTTACTGCTACATGGATGGAGCAAGGACCTGTACTGGGTCCTTTGTTGGTGTTGGAGGCATCTTCCTTGTAACTCTATCCGCTCCAATTCCTTCCTTCTCTTATGTTTTCAGACCTCCAGATCAGAGGCTGATTTCTGCCATTTTATTCCTACATGCAATACCAGCCTTCTCATTTTTTGGAGAGGTGAGATCACTTCTGGTATCTTGCAGAGGAACCCTGCCCAAGACCCTCATCTTTTGGCTCATCTGGACCCTGGGAGTTCTCCACCAATGGTATTACAGGAGTAAATGCCCTCTCAGTTTCTGTGGAAGAGATGTGGTACATGGGAAAGAAGAAGGCTTGAGACAACTGAAGACTGCTGGCTGGGGCTACTCCCTGGTGCTGCATGATAGTCTCATGTCCCAGATCTGACATGAAACCTCAGAGACCAAATATTAGCCACTATCTGTCCCTGTTTCTGATTCACTTGGCCCAGTGGTGGATGGCACCCTCACCCAATGAATCTTGGATCCTGAAGTGAAATCTCAGTCTGATCTGAAGTCTTTGGGAAAGAGGTGACCCATTAATCCCCACAGCATGATCCAAGCAATCTCTCCCTCTTGAGAAATGTTTCTATCCCAATTCTGTCCACACTGTCTGCCTCTTAAATAGGGACCCATTATGAGAAATCCTCAAGATAGCGCTCCTCTAGCTTTAAAATGAAACTACATTCTTTAGATTTTCATAAGACACATTTTCTTTTGTACTCCCCTCATCTGGCAGGAATAAAGCAGAAAATCTGTCTCAGTTAATTAGAGTAAAACTACCCCTTATTTGTCTTAGTTCAGGAATCCAAATTATTTTTCTCTAGAGGAGATAATACCAGAGGACTAACAGGCTTGTCTCCCACTTCAAATTGAGGAGCATCATATGAAATCATAGTCCTGTGAGTATGAGGACCCAAGAAGAAAAAGTGAAAAATGTAAGAATTTTTTTTTAATTTTTTTTTATTATTTATTTACTTATTCATCATGCACAAGTATAGTATCTTTTTACATACAACTGCTTGTATACAAAGTATATAAGTACCATTCAGATCTTCAATCATGCATTTAGGATAATGATATCCATCTCATTCAACTACCAATTTTTTTCCAACCCCCCCCCCCCTTTACTCCCTCCCTCCCCTCCCTTTCCATTGACCGTTCTAGTGTTCCTCTGATCCTATGTACCCCCTTCCAACAACACTGTGAACCAGCCTCCTTATATCAGAGAAAACATTCGGTATTTGGATTTTTGAGATTGACTAATTTCACTTAGCATTATATTCTCCAACTTCATCCATTTACCTGCAAATGCCATTATTTTATTCTCTCTTATTGCTGAGTAAAATTCCATTTTGTATATATACCATATTTTCTTTATCCACTCATCTACTGAGGGACATCTAGGTTGGTTCCATAACCTAGCTATTGTGAATTGTGCTGCTATAAACATTGAAGTGGCTGTGTCACTGTAATATGCTGTTTTTAAGTCTTTTGGGAATAGACCCAGGAGTGGGATGGCTGGGTCATAGGGTGGTTCCATTCCCATTTTCCCAAGAAATCTCCATACTGCTTTCCATAGCGGTTGCACCATTTTGCAGTCCCACCAGCAATGTATGAGTGTGCCTTTTTCCCCACATCCTCTCCAACATTTATTGTTGCTTGTGTTCTTGATAGCTGCCATTCTGACTGGAGTGAAATGAAATCTTAGAGTAGTTTTGATTTGCATTTCTCTAATTGCCAGTGATGTTGAGCATTTTTTCATGTATTTGTTGATTAATCGTGTATCTTCTTCTGAGAAGTGTCTTTTCAATTCCTTAGCCCATTTATTGATTGGGTTATTTGCTTTTTTGGTGTTAAGTTTTTTTAGTTCTATATACATTCTAGAAATTAGTGCTCTATCTGATGTGCATGTATTAAATATTTGTTCCCAATTAGTTGGCTCTCTATTCACCTCACTGATTGTTTCTTTTGCTGAGAAGAAGCTTTTCAGTTTAAATCTATCCCATTCATTAATTCTTGGTAATCACAACTGGCTGTCAAATGTCCTCCCTTAAAATAATTATCAAGAAGTTAGTGTCCTCCATTCTGAGTAGGTCACAGAAGGAAAAGCAGAAACTGCTGAGCCCTAGAGGCTTCAAAATCAGGGAGTTTTCTCCTAGCCAAAGAGATAGTTTTCTTAGCACTGGTGCCCATGTTCTATTCTCTTTTTTAAAATTTTTTTTTTGTTCAGAAGAGAGCATTGTCCTCAAAATTAATAGTAGGGAATGACCTAATCATAGTTGAGATAAAGGAAATGCATAATAATTTTCAGTAGCCAACCTTGCCTGATTACCAACTAGGGAAATGAAAAAAAGGTCTCTGGAGGAAACAAATTAGAGGACTACACCTAAAGAGACTGATTTTACAAAAGAAGAGAATGGTTAAAATGCCCTATGCATGAGATTTTGCCTCTCAAGCTCAGAACAGAAGCTTCCCTCACTTAGCTTCTGCCAGACCTCTATCTGGCTTGCATTGAAATGTAAATTGCAAAGGCCTGCAGGGATTGCAGAGAACTGATTTGGGACTAAAAAAAAAAAAAAAAGTGTCATTTTTCAATCCAAGCCACTGACCATCCTGCTTTCTTAAAAAGCTCTTCCCTAGTGCTGGGGTTGTGGCTCAGTGGTAGAGCACTCGCCTAGCATGTGCGCAGCCAGGGTTCGATCCTCAGCACCACGTACAAATAAAGGCATTGTGTACAACTAATATATATATATATATGTATATGTATATATATATACATGTATATACATATATATATATATGTATGTATATATATATATATATATTTTTTTTTTTTAAAGGTCTTCCCTAAGCACTGCAGCACAGGGAAGAAAAAATGCAATTATCAAGTCTTCTTTGCCTTGAGAATATCTGCCTGAGGATTTTAGGGATCCCTAATTTTTAAAATATCTAAACATACTCTAATCTGAGCCAAACAGTAAACTCTGATATGATAAAGATGTTCTGCATGCTCTTTACTAGAGTAATTAGTGGTCAGGTGTCTTATTTTTTTAGAATTCTTGGGTTTTTTTTTTTTTTGAGCTCATGGTTTTATGGTGAATTCACATTTGATCCTGAACACCTAAATTAAAATATTTTTCTAATCAGTTTTATTTTATCTAACTATAGAGGTTTTTACACTCTGTCTTTGTTCAGAGGCCATATTTTCAAGGGTTAGCTCTCAAATACATTTGAAAATCTCGTTTTACAAAATCCTACAAAAAGGAAATTGAATAGAAGTCCTAATAAATATCTGTACCATTGCCTCCTACCTGTGGAGATATACCTACAAACAGCTACAAGAGCTCTGTTTTCTGTCTGTTTTGTTTATGTGTACATTCCTATGTATTGTGTTGTTGTCTACATATGTGCTTGTGTCCACATATCATGTACATGATATCAAAATTAGCATATAGATAAATGAGTGCTCATAAATTAAAATTTAAAAGAGAAATGGATCCAAATACCTTTTAGTACATATGATTTTAAAACAGATGAGAATAAAGATGTCTTTAAAATTACTAATTCACAAGTTTTTCTAGGTGGTCAGACAATAGAGGGTTGGTTTTTATAAAATGTCTAGAATGTAATATTCATTTCTTCTTGGGATTTTCTTCCAACAATGAGGAGATACATAGTACTGTTTACTACATGTGTCTAATGTCTTGTTTTTTATTTTTTAAAATAAGTAAACTAGATTTAACATAAGTGGGATAAATCACAAATGTCTTTGTTAGAGACATCTGAATAATTTACAAAGTGCTAACTGCAAAATATAAAATCAAGTACTCTTTTTAAATTTCATAAGGTAATATATTTAAACATTATGTGTGTTTTCATAAATTGGTAAATGTAAAAAGGCTTACGATTAATTTGTGTATGTGTCTTCACTAAAACAAGGTTACAAAGAGTTAAGATTTTATCAGGTATAATGTATATGCACAGAATATAAAATATTTCAGTTGTATTTCAATTAAAGTACTATAAAAACAAACTATTCCATCTTATTAAAGTTGAGTAATTTGTCTAAATTCAGAAATTTTATAAGGTTTCAAAATGTAACTTTTAGAAAGGGATCACAGCTTAGGAAGAGATAAGATGGTCCTAGGTATGGAAATATGTTTTAGTATGGAAAGTAGACGAAAAAGAAATGTTTCTGGATGAAAAAGTCTTTGTGGTAAAGTAAAAAGTTGTAAAATGTCTAAGTAAGTTGGAGAAGGTTTGTGGAGGGCAAATGTCAAAAAGTTTGTGTGCAACTAATTTGGAAGTAGCAAAATCAGTTAAGATTTATCCCTAAGGTCAAACACTCAAGTACTGGTATAAACCAAAGTCTAGTTCTCTCTGTGTTGAAATAACAAAGATTTCTTAAAACATTAATCTGCTCTTATATATCAAGCTAATCTCTTGAGTCTGTTAAGTTTTATTTTTTAGATAAACTAGTCTTGAAGGAATTAGGGTTTGTACAACTCTCATTAAACAGGAACTGTTATTTTAGGGTGTTACACTACTTACAGAGTCTAAACTTTTCTTTAAAAGCTAAACTTGGTTAATATAAGAATATCAGTGTAATCATGAGACTGTTACTGGCTTCCTTGTCATATCCTCTAAGTACATAACTCTTTAAAGTAAAAGGTTTAGAAGAGCATATTAGCAAGCTGGTATTCTTCAAACTACAGTTTAAAATGAAGGTTTGAGATTATAAAATTTCAGTTCTTGGTTCACAGTTATTATACAAACTCAATGTTTTTTCTCTTGTTGATATCATTTTGTATTTTCCTTGTAAACCTAACTGTTATCTGTTAGTGCCTTATAGAATTATAACTTTCAATATATATAGGATGTAAGGCTAGTTTCCAATACTAATACAGACCCCAATTAAATACAAGGTATAAATAACTGTAAAGATATAGGTATTAAAGTTAAAACCCAGTACTCTTAAGGACTGGTGAAACTGGCTTGCTGGATGTTTTAGACCAAAGCTTAGAGACTAAAGTTAATAAAATTTAAAAAAGGCAAAAAAGAGAAATTTGCCTATATATGGCTTTCACTCTCTGAGTCAGCTGAACCCAGGGAACAAGGGAACTTCTCTAAGGGCTCTGTGACTCTGGGGTACATAACCTCCCAATCAGGGAGATCAATGAGACCCTGGAGAACAGACAGCCAACCAGTGCACATGCTGCAAAGAGGAGGGTCATTGGATAAAGAGAAATCTTTGATGCTTCCAAGGGAAGCCACATGGTAAAGAAAACCCTGACCCATCTTGGCAGATGAAACTAAAAGAGCTAAGATGCTGCTCACAACTTCCCAAGAGTGACTCTTTGAGAGAACTCAGCTACTATTAATAATAGATAGGAACAAGATCAATTTGACCAGCTTGGTCTTGAACACCTAGAAAAAAAAAAAAAAAGATTATAACCAAAGTAGAGCCATAAATGGACTTTTAAAAGAAAAGACAATAGTTCTTTTAATAGAATTTAAAATGTACACTTGTGTCAGCCCCACAGCCCTAGTGCCCAACAAATTCTGAGGCATTTTTTTCCTTTTTGAGGCTCATTTTTACCCCTGCCTGCTAAAAATTGGACTGGCCTCTGTACTTTGGTCTTTCTTACTCCTCAAATTAATGTTTTAACTAACAACCAAAGTTTGCCTCTCAATAATGATGCACACCAGACACAAGAGAACCCTTTTAGTTTATTCCCTTACTCATAGGGCTAAAGATATCTGCAGGGATTGGCATAGGAACAGTGAGATTAGGAACCTCTATTAACTATTATTAAAAAAGTCAGTACAGGTTATTAAAGATATCCAACAGGTCACCCATTCAGTCTGAATTTACAAAAGCAATTAGATTCCCTGGTGTATGTCCTCCTGCAGAATCATCAGAGGCCGGATTGTCGGGACCTTACATTGTCTGCCGAGGGGATGGAAAAGCTCTGGCTTTCTGGCTGCTTGCCACATTACCATGCCCTGTTATAGGACCTAGGCTAAGCAGGAGGCGTGGATGTGAGAATTGAAACCACCCCAAGGATAGGCCAATGGCTCCGCCAATGGCATCCACCCATGCTCCTTTTGTGTCCCTATGATCTTTCTGCTGACTGGCCCATGTCCTCTATAAGACCATTCAACTTCCTCAACAAACCAAGTTCCTGCACTGACCAGTGACTGGGCTCCCCGGTATGTTCCTGTGTCCTTTGAGGGCGGAGGAGGGAATATCAGTGGCCTTTACTTTCCCAATCTAGTATCCTCGTTGAGGTAGACCCCTCTGGCCTCTTTTGCTAGACAGAAGAGGTCCATCCCGGGTATGGGCAGGCTAAAGACCTCAACCCCTTATATTATCCCGACATCGGATCTCCTTACTTGCAAATGAGGTGACCTCTGCCTCTTCCTCAGAGAAGAATGTTGCTTCTATGTCAATCAAACAGGACTTGAAAAGGACCTATTGGTACAGCAGGAAGGAGAACTGATTCCTGGTGGGCTTCATTGGGAGACCTAAAATGGTGGACTTCCTGGTTCTTGCCTTTTATAATCCTTAATACTCATTTTTCTTGTAATAACTTCTTTTACCTGCTTTGTTAACTTTATACAAAAGCAACTTCTTGAAAAGGTGATGCATCTAACCCAGACCACCTCCTAAGAGATGCAATAGCCATTCTCCTCCTGTACTCACAATGTGACTCTCCTGAGCCCCATAAGGAAGGAATCACCCACAAGGATATCCAAGTTCTCTCCCTCTATGGCCCCCTGAAGCCACAACTGCCAGGACTGTATAAGAGCCTAAAATATCCCCTATCTCCTTAACCTCTTCCAGATTTCTGACAGAGGATACCCTACTCTGCCCCTCTTCAGCAGGAAGTAGCCAGATACGACAAATTCATCCCCAACTCATTATAACACTTTTAAAATCTGGCAAAAAGAATGTGGAAAATAGGCCCAGGTAACTTTCCTTATTTACAACTGTTCTTCTATCTGCTCTTCTGCCATGTGTGTGGGGAGATGTCTGTGGTAAATTGCAACTTTTGTCATTGCAGTGGGATAAAATAGAATCCCAGACCTCAGCTGAAGGGAAGGCAGGAAGGGAAAATAGGGAAAGCACAGAAGGGACTCAAACTTGGCCCCCACCTATAAAAGGAGAACAGTAGGCCCCTGGAAACTTCCTTTATCTATAACTGTTCCCCTACCCACCACCACAGCCCCACCCTAAATGAGCCCACCACCTCAGGCCAACAAAATCCTCCTGTGACCTGCTTCTAATAAACTCTATAAAACTCAGACCCTTGTTGTAGCCCATCTCCATTTTCCCTTGAAAATATGCCCTTCCATTGTTTAATAAATCATTGCTGATCCATTGAGGTCTGTCTCTGATTGTTTATCTTTTTGTATTTGTATTTTCTTTCATTTGCTTTCATTTGCTATGATATTTTGACATTCAAGACTACTATAATGCCACAATTATTCTACCAATTGTTTTACCTACATTGTTCAGTGATTCTAATGTATTATTTATTTTAAAAATTTATTGAAATAATAACAGAAAAAACATCATCATCAAGTCATTATCTCCAAATACTTGCAACAGTTCCCAAAAAAGTAATTCCTAAAAAATAGAATAAAACCCTGATAATCCTTCGACTTTGTTGGCCTTTTGAAGATTTTTCTCTCTGAAGTTTGTTCTTTCCTATTTTATAAACTGTGGTCTCAGAGTCATGGAAACCATCACTCTCTTGCCTTTGCTCAGACTAGTCTTTGGGAACTGTTAGAATAAAGAATTAAAATTTCAACACTCTCAAAACTCAACTCTAATCTTTTAGTGGGGAGTTTCATTCCAATGGATGCCTTTCCCTTGTTTATATAATCCTATTATGAAAATAAAGGGTCCCTGAAAGATGATCACATCTATTTCCCTGTTTCCTTAAAGGTAGATAGAAAAACCATGCCAAAGTAAAGGGAATGATTCTATTTAATATACAACTTGAGAGAAGACTCATTTTGCCTTCAGTATTACATATCACACTAATTGTCTTTAAACTAAAGCTGAGTTCTCATTCTGTAAAAAAAATATAGCACCACTTAAATTCAATTCTGCTTCTGTTCTCAGCTGTGTTGCAAAGTTGTATCTCAAATTGTAAAGACTGCCTCTTTTCACTGCTTCTCCTGTTGTAAGCTCCTTGAATGATGGGCACCAGATTCCTCTTCATATCAGACTCCAAATTCTAATTAACTGCTTGGCATATATTTTGTTAATCAAGCAAGATAAAAACTTACTTCACAAAAGTGTCAAAACCTAAATTAAGACACTGACTTGGAAACGTTTGCATTGGTAGTTGAATGACTATCATTTATAAGTCCTGTTTATTGTAGTCTTTTATTCTCCCTTGCAATTCAATAGTCCTTATTTTTCATCTGTATTCTACTCAATTATTGGCATATTAAAATTAAGATAAAGACCAATGGATAATTGCATTATGGGATTAAGTATTGAAATAAAACTGTCAACAATGTCAGTCACAATTTTGTTTTAATTCCAACAAAAATAAGTGTTGTAAGAAAGTATTTTTCAACTTTCTGATGTTGTTCTATATAAAAATACATCTAATTTCAATATGGCTGATATAATGCCTACTGCATACTAACCTGTAAAACAAACTAATTTAGAGAATTTATGTTTTCAGGAATGCAACTTTAATTTTAAAAAAAAATCCTTTATAATACTGAGAGGGATATAAAAGAGCAAGAGTTTTGAACAAATCAGTATTTTGCAAAGTGGATTTTATTATGAAAAGTCAGAAACAAGACAATACTTTTCCTGTCTTGCCTGACTGCCAGCTGCCAGTGTTACTGTTGATTCACCTTTAACTATAATCCAATTACCACTTATCACATGGGTTTATTCATTCATTCATTCATTCATTTATTTATTTATTTAATTTTTGTCAGTTTAAATCTAAGTCATATGGCAGGTATCTATTAAATGTCTTTTTAGAGGCGGAATGGAAGAAAAGAATGACTGTGGAAAGAGAAATTGGTAGTAAAGACATTAAGAAAAGATTGCACATGAAACAGAAAGGATTAACTTTATCTGAAGAAAGGAGAAGAAACGACTTTTCTGCTGAAACTAAAGAAGAAATGTAAGATAACAGAAATATGTGTGAAATGATGCTTATATGCTAATTTTATTCTGAGCAAGTTCACTGAATGTCATTCTCTGTAAACTCAAATGTGAATTGCTTTTAAACAGCAAATCTGAAAATATTCTTAGTTGATGTGATTTTTTTAAGGTTTGGGGGAGTTATTTAAGGTTTAGAGGAGTCCTTGGGGGTATTTCAAATTCTGGATTTAATATTTATTCTCTTCAGGATGACTTGATCATCAGTAATAATTCATTTTTATAAGAAAATTATCCATTCCGACAAGCCCAAACTCTAGGTTTCAGAGCTTGCTCTTCATATATTATTCCCTGCTTCTATAAACATGAGTCTCAGAAGTCTTATAAATCTTTCTCATTTCAAATAAAAGTAGATGTTGCTGAATTGTAATCAGTACATCACTCAGATCTGCTTAATGAGTCAAGGGATCCAGAAAGACAGTTGTACCAACAAATAGAATTATAGGGTCTTATTATTGTTTAGATATGAGATATACTCAAAAGCTCATCTGTGAGACAGTGCAAGAAAGATTAGAGGTAAAATAATTGGATAATAAGAGCCTTAACTTAATCAGTGTATGAATCCACTTAAATGGATTAACTGGGTTGTAACTGTAAGTAGGTAGGGTGTAGCTGGAGAAGGAGGGTCACTGGGGTTCTGCTTTTGGGATTTATATTTTGTCCTGGCAAGCAAGATATCTCTCTCTCTCTGTTTCCTGGTGCCATGACTTGAGCTGCTTTCCTCCATCTCACCCTTCCACCATGGGGTTCTGCCTCCCCACAGGCCCAGAACAATGGAGTTGACCATCTACGGAGAGACCTCTGAAACTGTGAGCACCACACAAACTTTCTCCCCTCTACATTGTTCTTATAAGGGCTTTTGGTCATAGTGCTATAAATAGACCATTTCTACTTCAGGAAGCCCCAAGCATCTCAAACTCACTAAGTTTTAACTAGAACTAACTGGATCATTGCCAGTCTTCCCCTTCATTCTCTTTGCTTAAAAGATAACAATGTGTCTACACAGTCCTCAAGTCAAAAGCCAAGATCTTAAACTTTTTATTCCAATTACTCCATCCACCCCTATATTTTACCAGTCTGGCTAAACCCACCTCTTGAATACTTCTCACACTCTCTCATCTGCTCCTCTGAAACTGCTATTTGAGGGGGTTTATAGCTGTCTATTTGTTAGTCACCTGGGGCTTTCACATACAAGAGGGGGCTTTTGTTTAACTATGAGTTGGCCACATACATATATTTCTTCATTCTTTGTGACTTTACTAAAATGATAATTAAAGATTAAAATACACAAAAAGAAAAAGGAATGAAGGAAGTTATAGGAAAAAGCCAGTAATGGGCAGTTACTTCAAGAAGTGTATTTATTCCTAACAAAAGAACCCTGTTAACCTCCACACTATGAGGTACCAAATACCAAAAAATGTGGACAAGATAAAGGGGCTGAAAGTAGAATGACTGACAATCAAAATGGACCCCAGGTCCCTCTCACCACTATGCACAGTTGCCATGGCCTCAGGAAGGATACCCAAGGTTAATTCTCACAAGAAACTGAATCTAAGAAGCTATGGACCCATAAACTCCAGAAATATTGAGAATGAGATTGTGATAAGAGAACTAAAGGGACTCCATCTTGTCTTTCAGCAGCCATCTTAGGAATTCCAAGAAATAGTTCTGTTTCTCAGAAATAATAGAACATGGAAAGTCCTGCCTCTGTACCCATTAATTGTTACTTAGCATAACACACTTGGCAACACAAAAATAGCAATTCTTATACAATGTAAAATTGTTCTCTTTGATTTCCATTTTTCTTGGGCAATGTACCTTGTCAGAGATTGATTGTCTAGATGTTAGTAACCATCCTCTGACGTGTACTCAACTAGGGTCATTTTGACCCCCCCTTCCCTTCTACATGCTTGTTGCTATGCCAACCTGGGAAGTCCCATGGCAAATACCATCATACCTATTGCATTGTCTCACTAACTGCCCAAATTCAGCTTCTGTACTGTGGCTTGCTTGCATTGGCTGAACAACCAAATATAAACCCTTGAAAATAACTGCCAGTGCGCCATCTTGTCACACTATGTGATGCGTGCAGATGGTGGCCACTGATCAGCTTAATAAAGGCTTTTATTGGCTCAAGTGTGACATAGCTTGGAGTTTTAATTCACATTTTTGGAACAACAAGATAAAAATTAAAAAGTTATATACGATTATAAAGATGAACTATGAGTTCCTCTTGTCCTCCCTCTCTAGAACCACAGAGTCCCCTCAGGTTAGGGTAACTGGGGATTTTCCTCTGGACAAAGGGAAGAGATTCAGAGACAACATTCCAGAAAATGACATCTGAATGCTTTTGTACACACTCTTACAAACCAATGAAAACTCTGAAAACTCAGGCTTGCCATCACATAAGCCTAAGTTGCAACTCACCAATTATCAACCCCCATCCACATACACAGGGCTTCTAGCAGCTTCCCAATGCCTCATTCCTACCTAAGAACCAAGAGACCAGGATTGGGAGACAATGAAGAACAAACGGCTAATATGACAGGTGGACATAACTGAATTAGAAAGGAACCCAGGTGAACCACAGGATGGTTAGGACATAGAATTTAACAATAAAGACCAATAAATATAATTCTTTAGAGAGACTAGAAATAATATCACATCAAAGAGTAAGAATAAGATACTATTAAAATGAACCTTTCTGAAAATAAGAAAGAATTCTTGGATATTAAAAATCTGATAGCTGAAATAAAACTATAAATTACTGAAAAACAGTTCAGAGAATTTCTTACCAGTCATAACATATAATAAAAAAAAAAGATGGGAAATGGAACAGATAAGAAAATTAGACGTTAGTCTTGAAATTTGAATCTCAAATTATAGGAAATTCAGAGAAAAAGATGGAAGATATTTGGGGTTGGGGGAGCACAAACAACATGTGGACTTTCCAAAAAAAGCTACTATATACATTCTCCATAATTGCTATTTTATATCCTTGACCTTTTCTTGTAAATCTCAAATATACACAATAAAATGTATTTTTTTAAAAAATGTAACCATAGATAAAAACATTTCCAACTGAAAAAAAGAAACATAAAATAATGAGCTTTACATAGATTGTTTCTCAGGAAATTACTAACCTCCATGAAAACAAAGAGACAAATCCAAGAGATAGAATCCAGGTATCCTATGTGGATAGCTAAGGGCATTTCGAGAATGGCTGCCAATAACCCCCAGAGAAGAAATAACATGTGAACAGTAGATTTTCTGAATGATGAGCACTGGTTGTTTCACAAGGCCGGAGGACTCTTAAGAATTTGACAACAATGTCTCAAAAGGTCTATATGTTTGGAAAATAATATTGAGAGTCATCTGATAATTCTGATGGTACATGAAGAATTAGGTATAGAAAATTAGACAAATGAAGGAACAAGGCAATCAATAATTCTAAGGACAATAAAAAGTATTCAAGTAAGTAAACTTAATAAAAGGATTCCACTGGGTTTGCAGCAAAAATTGTAAACATGATAATGAACATAAACAAGAACAAGTTCAATAAAAATGTAAAATATTGAGTAATGGGATGAATGAGTAGAGGAGAAAGATGGTGAATACTTAATCTACGTGTACTACAAAAATTATAGATATGATTAAAATTAAGAATTAAGGAATGGCATTATGAGCACATTATTTTGATACATGGAAGTAAATTTGAGAAGCTAATGTACTTTTAAGAGGTTGCTATGAAGTAAACTTCTGAAAAGAAGAGAGAAAGTAAGGCCTACTCTATTTCATTAAAACAGCTTTTAGGCTATGTTATGGTTTAGATGTGAAGTATCCCCCAAAAGCTCGTGTGTGAGATAATGCAGGAAGTGTTAGAGGTGAATTGATTGGGTTATAAACATCTTAATCTAATCAGTAAATTAATCCCTTGATGGGGATTGACTGGGTGGTAACTGTAGGGGAGGAGTGTGACTTTAGGGTATATATTTTATCTGTGGTGAGGGGAATCTCCATGCTTCCTGATGCCCTGGCCCCAGCTGCTTTCCTCCACCATACTCTTTTGTTGTGATGTTCTGCCTCATCTCAGGACCTGAGGAATGAAATCATCCATTTATGGACTGAGACCTCTGAAACCATGAGCTCCAAATAAACTTTTCCTCTTCTCCGTTTTCTTTTCTTTTTTTTTTGCAGGGGGGAGGGTGGAGGTAACCAAGATTCTCAAGGGCACTCAACCACTGAGCCACATGCCCAGCCCTATTTTGTATTTTATTTAGATACAGGGTCACACTGAGTTGTTCATTGCCTTGATTTTACTTAGGCTGGCTTTGAACTCTCAATCCTTCTGCCTCAGCCTCCTAAGCTGCTGGGATTATAGGAGTGGCCACCGTGCCCAGCCTCTTCTTTCTTGTTCTATAGAGTCTTTTGGTCAAAACAATGAAAAGCTGACTAAAACAGGCTATTGATTAAAAATATACTTTCAGTTAAAATATAACTTGTAATGACAACAAAGCTTTGTTGAATGGTAACATTTAACCAGTGTTTTACTCCCTTATTTGGTTTGAACCCTTTGTGAGCAATGACAGTATCTTATGTTTCCCATGTACTTTGCATTTCTGGTGCTCTTTATTGTTTTGTGTTAATCTATATTTCCAACTAGTATAATTTTTTGTGTTTCTTAAAAGACTTCTGTTAACATTTTTTGAGGGTTAGTCTTTTCACCTGCCAAATCCATTTGTTCTTAAAAACTAGGTTGAGCAGTGTGCTTGTAATGTGTCTTGCTGTAGTTTTCTTTCTTTTTGTGTTCTGCAAAAAGTGGGAAAATCCCATACTAGTTTTAAAAAAATTTTAAGTCTCTTTTTTCTTTTCCATGGAAGAGGTTATAAAAATGTGCCCATGTCCCTTTTCTGAATTCCTGCTGATGATTCTTTATCAATTAGAATGCTCCTCCAGTGAGAAGTCCAAATCTCTTCTATTTTTTTTCCTACTGCATATGCTAATCTTTGCAAGTATGCTGATGAGACTGTTGTTTATTAACTAGTGTTCACCTGTTAATAACAACTGGGTAAACAATCATCTACTCTCTATTATCCCACTTATCCTACCTGCACTTGTTGAATGATGACTGTGAAAGACACTGAAAATTTCAAGCCTCAGGGCTCCATTCATTAATGAGAGAAAAATTAGTTCTTATTCACTGGCATTTATCTCAATGAGACTGTTCTCAAACAGGTAAGAATATTTAGAAGTTCCTCCTCTAATTATGCCAATGCATTTGAAGACTTAATCCTATGAAATGGTAAAAATAGTAGCTACTAATTATTAAACACTTAATTTTACAGCAGGCAGTGCAGGGGGAAATTTGATTCTACTAACTCAAATATTCATTATTATCTTAGAGGAATCATCTCCATATTACCAATAACAAAACTGACTTCTCCAGTTCACTTACTAGCTAAATATATAGTAAAGTAAGGATTCTAAGAAAGGAATTTTTTTGGTAGTATATCAAAATTTAAGAAAATGTATTTTCTTAAATTTTGATATACTACCAAAAAATTTTATTAAAAATTAGTTGAGCTATTAGTATAGCCATTAATAATTAATTGAGCCACTAATGTTGGTATTAAAATAGTTAAATCATTTTCAAAGAACATTTCTTTCTATGCTGCAAATATCTGGGCAAAACATTATGAAATTAGTTTTTCTAAAGAGGAAGGAAATTAATACATAATTAAAAATCTATAGCACTTCAGATAGTATATTATTCATATTTATTATCTATGTTTACTAAAACCTTCTAAATTCTACATTATTATTCTCAATTACATATGATAATATTTAAGCTAAGTGAGAATTTCCCCATTTACCAAATAAATGATTGCAACATCACTGTTCTTTCAACTTTGTCCTACTATTATTGAGGTAAGGAAAGAGCCTGCACCACATTAGAAAGATTAACAGTCCTTAGTATGCATTATATTGGGAATATCTCCTAATGTTAATCAATTAAAGTGATGTCCTTTGTTTATTAGTTACTTTTTTTAAATTTTTTTTTTTTTTTTTTTTTTTTTTTTTTTTTTTGGTACCAGGGATTGAACTCAGGGGCACTCGACCACTGGGCCACATCCCCAGCTCTTTTTTGTATTTTATTTAGAGACAGGGTCTCACTGAGTTGCTAAGTGCCTCGCCATTGCTGAGGCTGGCTTTGAACTCGTGATCCTCCTGCCTCAGCCTCCCAAAGTGCTGGGATTACAGGCGTGCGCCACCGCGCCCGGCCTTAAATTATTTTTTATTCTAAGAAGTTATAAATGACAGCAGAATGCATTACATTTCACACTACACATATAGAGCACTTTTTTACAAATCTCTGGTTGTATGCAAAGTATATTCACACCATTCGTGATTTCATACATGCATTTAGGGTAATGATATCCATCTCATTCTACCATCTTTTTTTTTTTCCTTCGCCCTTTTGCCTCCTCCCTCCCCCTCCCTCCCCATTGGCCATTCTAGTATTCCTCTAATCCTCCTATACTCCCCATCCCAACCCGACTGTGAATTGGCCTCCTTATATCAGAGAAAACATTTGGCATTTGGCTTTTTGGGATTGGCTAACTACACTTAGCATTATATTCTTTAACTCCATCCATTTTCCTGCAAATGCCATGATTTTGTTCTCTCTTATTGCTGAGTAATATTCCATTGTGTGTATATACCACATTTTCTCTATCCATTCATCTACTGAAGGACATCTAGGTTGGTTCCACAGTTTAGCTATTGTGAATTGTGCTGCTATAAACATTGATGTGGCTGTATCCCTGTAGTATGCTGTTTTCAGGTCTTTTGGGTAAAGACTAAGGAGTGGGATAGCTGGGTCATAAGGTGGTTCCATTCCAAGTTTTCCAAGGTATCTCCATACTGCTTTCCATATTGGCTGCACCATTTTGCAGTCCCACCAACAATGTATGAGTGTGCCTTTTTCTCCACATCCTCTCCAACATTTATTATTGTTTGTGTTCTTAATAGCTACCATTCTGACAGGTGTGAGATGAAATCTTAGAGTGGTTTTGATTTGCATTTCTCTAATTGCCATAGAGGTTGAGCATTTTTTCATGTATTTATTGATTGATTGTGTATCTTCTTCTGAGAAGTGTCTGTTCAGTTCCTTGGCCCATTTATTGATTGGGTTATTTGGTTTTTTTTGGTGTTTTGATTTTTGAGTTCTTTATATATTCTAGAGATTAGTGCTCTATCTGACGTACATGTGGTAAAAATTTGCTCCCAATTAGTAGGCTCTCTGTTCACCTCACTGATTGTTTCTTTTGCTGAGAAGAAGCTTTGTAATTTGAGTCTATCCCATTTATTGATTCTTGGCATTAATTCTTGTGCTACAGGATTCTTATTAAGGAACTTGGGACCTAATCCAACATGTCGGAGATTAGAGCTTACTTTTTCTTCTATTAGGTGTAGTGTCTCTGGTCTAATTCCTAGATCCTTGATCCACTTTGAGTTGAATTTTGTGCATGGTGAGAGATAGAGGTTTAATTTCATTTTATTGCATATGGACTTCCAGTTTTCCCAGCACCATTTGTTGAAGAGGCTGTCTTTTCTCCAATGTACATTTTTGGCACCTTTGTCTAATATAAGATAACTGAAATTATATGTGTTAGTCTCTGTGTCCTCTATTCTGTACCATTGGTCTACTGGCCTATTTTGGTGCCAATACCATGCTGTTTTTGTTACTATTGCTCTGTAGTATAATTTAAGGTCTGGTATAGTGATGCCACCTGCTTCACTCCTCTTACTAAGGATTGCTTTAGCTATTCTGGGTCTCTTATTTTTTTAGATGAATTTCATGACTGCTTTTTCTATTTCTATGAGGAATGTCATTGGGATTTCGAGTGGCATTGCATTAAATCTGTATAGTGCTTTTGGTAGTATGGTCATTTTGATAATATTAGTTCTGCCTATCCAAGAACAGGGTAGATCTTTCCATTTTCTAAGGTCTTCCATAATTTCTTTCTTTAGTGTTCTGTAGTTTTCATTGTAGAGGTCTTTCACGTCTTTGGTTAAGTTGATTCCCAAGTATTTTATTTTTTTTGATGCTATTGTAAACGGGGTAGTTTTCCTCATTTCCCTTTCAGAGGATTTGTCACTGATATATAGAAATGCCTTAGATTTATGGGTGTTAATTTTGTATCCTGCTACTTTGCTGAATTCATTTATGAGTTCTAGAAGTTTTCTGGTGGAATTTTTTGGGTCTTCTAGGTATAAAATCATATCATCAGCAAATAATGATAATTTGAGTTCTACTTTACCCATCTGTATCCTTTTAATTTCTTTCATCTGTCTTATTGCTCTGGCCATCATTTCAATTACTGTGTTGAATAGAAGTGGTGAAAGAGGGCATCCCTGTATTGTTCCAGTTTTTAAAGGGAATGCTTTCAATTTTTCTCCATTTAGAATAATGTTGGCCTGGGGATTAGCATATATAGCTTTTATGATGTTGAAATATGTTCCAGTTATCCCTAATTTTTCTAGTGTTTTGAGCATGAAGGGGTGCTGTATTTTGTCAAATGCTTTTTCTGCATCTATTGAGATAATCATATGGTTCTTATCTTTGAGTCTATTGACGTGGTGAATTACATTTATTGTTTTCCGTATGTTGATCCATCCTTGCATCCCTGGAATGAACCCCACTTGATCGTGGTGTAATATATTTTTGATATATTTCTGTATCCGTTTTGCTAGAATTTTATTGAGAATTTTTGCATATATGTTCATTAAAAATATGGGTGTGAAGTTTTCTTTTTTGGATGTGTCTTTGCCTGGTTTGGGGATCAGGGTGATGTTGGCCTCATAGAATGAGTTTGGAAGTACTCCCTCTTTTTCTATTTCCTGAAATAAATTGAAGAGTATTGGTATCAGTTCTTCTTTGAAGGTCTTGTAGAACTCAGCTGTGTATCCATCTGGTCCTGGGCTTTTCTTGGTTGGTAGGCTTCTGATGGAATCTTCTATTTTGTTGCTTGAAATTGGTCTGTTCAAATTATGTATATCCTCCTGCTTAAGTTTGGGCATATCATACATCTCTAGAAATTTGTCAATGCCTTCAGTGTTTTGTATTTTGTTGGAGTACAGGTTTTCAAAATAATTTCAAATTATTTCCTGTATTTCCGTAGTGTTTGCTGTGATATTTCCTTTTTCGTCGCATATATTAGTAATTTGAGTTATCTCTCTCCTTCTCTTTGTTAGCCTGGACAAGGAAGGGTCTGTCAATTTTATTTATTTTTTCAAAGAACCAACTTTTTGTTTTGTCAATTTTTTCAATTGTTTCTTTGGTTTCAATTTCATTAATTTCAGCTCTGATTTTAATTATTTCCTGTCTTCTACCACTTTTGGTGTCGGATTGTTCTTCTTTTTCTAGAGCTTTGAGATGTAATTTTAAGTCATTTATTTGTTGACTTTTTCTTCTTTTGAGGAATGAACTCAATGCAATGAACTTTCCTCTTAGAACTGTCTTCATAGTGTCCCAGAGATTTCGATATGTTGTGTCTGTGTTCTCATTCACCTCTAAGAATTTTTTAATCTCCTCTTTGATGTCATCTGCAACCCATTGTTCATTCAGTAGCATATTATTTAGTCTCCAGGTGTTGGAGTAGCTTTTATTTCTTATTTTATCATTGATTTCTAATTTCATTCCATTATGGTTGGATAGAATGCAGGGTAGAATCTCAACTTTTTTGTATTTGCTCAGAGTTGTTTTGTGGCCTAGTATATGGTCTATTTTAGAGAAGGTTCCATGTGCTGCTGAGAAGAAAGTGTATTCACTCGTTGAAAGATGAAATATTCTATATAAGTCAGTTAGGTCTAAGTTGTTTATTGTATTTTTTAGTTCTATAGTTTCTTTGTTCAGCTTTTGTTTGAAAGATCTATCCAGTAGTGAAAGGGGTGTGTTAAAGTCACCCAGAATTATTGTGTTGTGGTCAATTTGACTCTTAAACTTCAGGAGAGTTTGTTTGATGAATATGGATGCTCCATTGTTTGGGGCATATATATTTATAATTGTTATGTCTTGTTGGTGTATGGTTCCCTGGAGCAGTATATAGTGTCCTTCTTTATCCCTTTTGATTGACTTTAGCTTTAAGTCTACTTTATTTGATAAAAGGATGGAAAGCCCTGCTTGTTTCCTCTGTCCATATGAGTGGTAGGATTTTTCCCAACCTTTTACCCTCAGCCTATGGATGTCTTTTCCTATGAGATGAGTCTCTTGGAGGCAGCATATTGTTGGGTCTGTTTTTATTTGATCCAATCTGCTAATCTATGTCTTTTGATTGGTGAGTTTAGGCCATTAACATTCAGAGTTATTATTGAGATGTGTTTTTCAGTATTCCCAGCCATTTTTACTTCTGGTATTTACCTTGACATGGTTTATCTTCTAATTGTTTTTTTCCTTTAGTGTAATACCTCCCTCTGTTGTTTTCCATCATTGTTTTTCTTTTTCTCTTCATGGAATATTTTGCCGAGGATGTTCTGTAGTGCTGGCTTTGCTACTTATAAATTCTCTTAACTTTTTTTGTTTATCATGGAAGGTTTTTATTTCGTCCTCAAATCTAAAGCTTAATTTCGCTGGGTATAAGATTCTTGGTTGGCATCCCTTTTCCTTCAGAGCTTGGAATATGTTGTTCCATGATCTCCTAGTTTTGAGTGTGTGAATTGAAAAATCTGCTGTGATACGAATTGGTCTCCCCCTATATGTGATCTGATTCCTCTCTTTTGCGGCCTTTAAAATTCTATCCTTGTTCTGTATGCTAGGCATTTTCATTATAATGTGTCTTGGTGTAGATCTGTTGTAATTTTGTACATTTGGTGTCCTATAAGCCTCTTGTATTTGTTTTTCCAATTCATTCTTCATGCTTGGGAAATTTTCTGATATTATCTCATTAAAGAGGTTGTGCATTCCTTTGGTTTGAAACTCTGTGCCTTCCTCTATCCTGATTATCTTAGATTTGGTCTTTTGATGCTGTCCCATACTTCTTGGATGTTCTGTTCATGGTTTCTTACTATCTTCATTGTGTGGTCAACTTTATTTTCAAGATTATATACTTTGTCTTCATTGTCTGAGGTTCTTTCTTCCAGTTGATCTAGTCTGTTGGTGATGCCTTCAATTGTGTTTTTTATTTGGTTAATTGTTTCCTTCATTTCAAGGATTTCTGACTGTTTTTTTTTTTTTTTCAGAGTTTCTATCTCTTTTTTGAAGCAATCTTTTGCTACCTGTATTTGCTGTCTTATATCTTTGTTGTAGTGGTCCATTTTTGCCTGTATTTGCTCATTTAGGTCATTCTTTGATTCACAGATCATTTTAATTATGAACCTTCTGAACTCCTTCTCTGACATTTCATCAACCTCGCTGAGCATGGGTTCTGTTATTGTAGAATCCTGGTTTGTTTGGGGTATTGTCCTCCCCTGTTTTTTCATGATGTCTATTTACTTTCCTTTTTGCAGTGTAAATCTGAGTTATTACAGATTCTTCCCTATATTTTTTGATACCCTTGCATGCTGTCTGTGCCTCCCCTTAGCAATGGACTATCAGAATCTGCCACTGACCCTCAAAGTATGCTACCTGAAGCTGGGTTCACACTGGTTGGCACGGGCCGAACTGGTTGAATCTGAGCTCTTGTGGTGGTCTGGGGCTAACCGCAATGGGGTGAAAGTCAGTGGGACTGCCCTGGGCCCGCCTGGGCTCAGGCTGAGTTGGCATGTCTGTCCCTGCTGTCTCCTGCTCTGGGGTAGAGGCCAGTTGGACTGGATGGAGCCTGGGCCTGGTGGCACTCTGATGTAGGACCCCGGGACTGCCCCGGGCCTGCCTGCATTCTAAGCAGAGTTGGTGGGTCTATCCTTGCTGTCTCCTGCTCTGGGGCGGAAGTCAGTGGGACTGGATGGAGCCTGGGCCTGGAGGCTCTCTGATGTAGGACCCCGGGGCTGCCCTGGGCCCGCCTGCACTCTAAGCAGAGTTGGCGGGTCTGTCCTTGCTGTCTCCTGCTCTGGGGCTCTTAGTTACTTTTAATTCTGATGGGAATGATGGTTTTAGTCATCTGAGCTCCCAAATTAATATCCTAGATGTTTAGTACTTCCAAAATAGATTAGAAAGTAAATCCAAGATGCCAAATGGGCCTCACCAAAGAGTACAAAATCATATAGTCATGTATCTGAGAAAAAACTTATGAAAAGAACGAAGGGTTTTTTTTTTTTTTTTTTTTTCACCAAAAGAGCAGTATAGAGTTATGTAAATAATATAAGGATCAAAATATCCAGTTTTTTAAATAACCAAACTTGATGATATTATTAAATGTTTATGACCTATAAAATGATTTGTACATATTACCAGATACGGCTTTTTCTTGGAAGAAATACTATTCACATTGTTTCAGGAAACAGAATGGGATTTGGGTCTAAGGTGATAAATTTTCAGCTCTCCTAATTAAAAAAAAAAATTGTAAGTAAATAGTAGAAAGATCAGTAGAGTAGAAGGAAGGGAACAGGGTCGGAAGGACAGGAAGGAAAGCAGAAGTACTGGTAACTGAATTAGAACAAATTATATTCCATGCTTTTATAATTATGTCAAAATGAATCCTATTATCATACATAACTAAAAAGAACCAATAAAAAACAATTCAGTTCTCAAAAGACCTGGATATTAAAGAAATAAAGCCTGTGCTCAATTATTCTGGCATATTCTTAAGGAAAAGTGTGATAGTATAGGGGTGTGTGTGTGTGTGTGTGTGTGTGTGTGTGTGTGAGTGAGTGAAGGAGGGAGGGAAGGATGGAGGGAGAAGAGAAAATGTGTTGTGAGAAAGTATTGATGAGTATATGTCTGTACGTGTGTGAGTGAATCATTAAATAGCTGTAATGGATGGACTACGATGAGCATAAAACAACTACTTTCTTCCTTTGATTTGCTTACTGAAAATCTGCCAAACCATGAACTTTGGTCATAGACTATATTTTAATTCCAGGACAAAAAACGACATGGCTAGGAGTATTAAGCTAAAGCTACCAACAGGCTTACAGCATGAGACACACATACTGGATCTGGCCAATGGATCACTTATTTTTGACAGTTAACCAGTATCATGGCAACAACAGTTGCAGAGAATGCTGCTCTCCAACAGGACCAATCAGATTTTTTATTCCCTATGAGACATGAGTTACCAAGACTGAGTGACCACCCTTGGAGTTCATGTTCTTAGTATGTGAGGAAAGTCCAGGAAAGGAAAGACACAGAGGAGGAAAGACCAGCATTTTCTGAACAGTAGAATATACAATCAGAAACATTTAATTAAAACATTTAACAAGATATAGCTTTCAAAAAATATTTAATGCTGAGAAAGTAGAAAATATTGTATATAAACACAGAAAATATTTACTTTTTTTTTTTTTTGCTCTTGCAATCTCAAAAGGAGGGTGATAAAGGATCTCTATATTTACAGTTATACAGACCTGCCTCAAGAGGTAAGGGGACAGAGGTGGGTAGGTAATGGCTCTGTATCCTAAGAGTGAAGCACATGAGCAAAATCTATAGCAGAAAGAAAGCTTTCACTTGAAAATCCTTCAGCCAGGCCCTTCAGGTACTTCTGAATAGTCTTTGACATCTTCTTGTAAACTTTTAAAACTGAATGTTATTAAAAACACTGTAAGGTAATACAAATATTCTCAGGTTAGATAGTGCCACTAGCACTGTATTATTAGGTTAGTAATTATATGGCCAAAGTTTATATTTATGCACTTAAATGTAGAAAAAAATAAACTGGATTCTAAGCTGTAATACTTTGATTTCATTTATTTCATTTCTTTATTTTTATAAATAATTTGCTCTACCTGTTTGAGTCTTAGTTTTCTCACCTATATGATGGGTTATTCAAATTCTATGTCTTAGATACCTCACATAGGATGCATTAGGCATCAAATGACATATGCACAAGAACTTTGTAAGGCAAAGACAAATGGAGACTAGAGGACAGTGGATGAGGGTTGGAAGAGTGTGAGGGAAAGGTTGGACAGAACAGCAGGAGCCAGACCATGCTAAACATTAGCAACACTGAGTAACTTAGTCTTTGCTACAAGTTGTTTTTAAATGCTTAAAGCAGGGAATTGCCATAATCTAAATATGTCTGAAGACACTCTGGCAGCAGAGTGGAGACTGTATCTGAATGGGTATAATCCACATAAAAGACCTACCAAGAGTTGAAGAATTGGAGATAATAAATATAAGGCAACTAGAAAAGGGTTGCTGTAAAGGAGGGCAGAAAAATAAGTACTTCTCCAAAACAGTGATTTAGTAGGTCTCTCATGGAGCCTGAAATTCAGCATTTCTTCAAGCTCCCAGGTGAAGATGCTACTGGTACTTGAACTATATTCTGATTACCAATATTTTGAAGAAGTGCCAATTATTCTCATGTTCCAAAGTGAGGACAGAAAAGCAGAGAAGGATACTTAAAACTCCAAAGACATTTGTTTGGCACTAGTTTAGTGACACAGACACAGAGGAGAAAATGCATCTTCAGTTTATAAGAAGGCCTGGAGTGACCAAGAGGGAGCAGGGAGTTAAGGGGAATTTTAAAGAGAATACTGAGTAAAGAAGGTGCTCATCACCTTAAGCTATGTGGATAATAGAGAGTTGATGCTTTTGCACCCTTCGAATGTAGAGAAAAGATCTTGAATGAGTCTGATACGCAGCTTGATTTGATTAGAGTTCAAGAGGAACAATTCCTGAGAAACATAAGGGGGGAAATGGCCAACAGTCTGCCTGTTGGGTGGTTGGTGACTTGCAGAGAGTCTTCTGTGTTGGGGCAGCCACAAGCCTGGAGTTCACTGGACAAAGGATATGTGAGTGTTTCCTATGGAATATTTGAGGACCACACCCATGAATAAGTCTTTGTGGGGGTTTTATACACTCTGCCTAAGATGGTCATCAGAATGGACTTAAATACCTCGTCAGAAAGATGTTAAACCTATTGGAGTATATCCTTTAGGCTGAGGGAGAATTTAGGTCAATAGCTATCATCACTTTGTATTTAACTGCTTCATTGAAACAAAAATGAAGGGCCTGCAGCAAAGACAGTTTTCCTCAACAACTTAACAGAGAAGGGCTCAGCTTTAAACACTTACCAAATGCAAGATGGCTCCACAGGACTGTAATGGAAGGGAGAAATATTTTGGCAAAACTTTAATGTACCTTTTGATTATTACTGGGAGTGAGCCCTTTAACTGATGTTCTGAGACTGTTTAGTAAACTCAAGTGTCCAAGGACTTTTTTGTTATCTGAGAATAATATCAAAGACAATGGAATCTGCCCAACTTTCATTTAAGATGGTCACAAAAACCCCCCCACAAAAATAAAGTTTTAAATGAAAGAAGACAAAAATAAATTTTTCTTAAAGTTTTGCCCTATGAGTCTAGCTTATTTAAAGACATAATTATACAGTTACCTCAAAGCACAACACAAAATGCACAAATCCGTGAGTCCCAGTTGGTCTTAAAATTAAGATTTTCTTGACTTAAGAGCTGAAGGTGTTAGATCAGGTCCTCCAAGAGGCAGATGTCAACATGGGATTAGCTGCACAGAGATATTAGTGAGTGGCAGCGTCTGTACGGGAAAATAAAAAGGGAGCCAGGAGAGGCTGGGAGAGCTGTCCAAATACTATACAGAACTGGGAACTGACTCTGACCCTGGGTGAAGGAGAAAGGGCAGGAAGTTTCGGTACAGGTGTCTTTCTTCTTAGTGCAGTTCTAGGAGATTGGAAATTTCTTAGGAGAGTTCTGATACCAACACTGCCAGTCAGAGAAGTTCCCTGTCACCCAGCACAGGCCTGCCTTTGCATCTCTGCCCTGCTCAGTCACTAGTGGGCACAATCCATGGAAGCAGATTCTCATCAGAAAACAGTAATGCATTCAAAGTTCAGCAGTTGGATATACAGGTCCATTGTATTCCCTGCATATAAGAAATGTATTCTCATCATTGCCACAGTAACATGCTGACTTTTACTTTACTTATTCATTTTTGCCTTGAGATCTTGAACTGAAAAAATAGCATTTTGAGGATGATTCATGGATCATGTTGTCATACTTTTCGGTGTTATGAAATCACTTTTAGGCAATGTATTTATTGATTAATGTGACTACTTCTTTATTGAATTGAAAAGGTGTTATTAATGAAGGCATGCACTCAGAAAAGGTCCCTTTCCCTGGGGCCATACTTTGGGAGTATAATTCCTGGTGTGAAGTTCAAGCTTCACTCATTCCTACCCAATTGGAGTTGGAAAGATTCCAGCTGCATTTCACAGATCTAGGGATACCACTTCCAGGGGTCCCAACCCCAGTTGCAACCTGTGCTCATCTTACAAAATTTACCCACCTCATGGCCTTGGAACTACGGCTGCTGGTTCAAAAAGCCTTGGTATCATGCAAACTTGCATCAGAGAAGTTCTAATCATGTACTGCAGCTCCAGGACTATGATTAGCAATGCCATAAGCTTTACCCCACTAGCAGGTGCCCTATATGATCTAGGGGCATTCCTACCCACATTCTGTGGCTCCTTGACCACAGATACCAAAACCACAAGCCCTAGCACCATGGGACATAGGGAAGGTCTCCTCCATGTCCCACACCTCAAGGAACATGGATACAGACTTCAGACCATAGCTGCTGGTGAAAAAAAATCACTCAAACCACTTGTGCTTTCACCTTGGGATCTGAAGAAGGTATCATCTGAATTCTGAAGCTCCAGAGAAGTGGATAACTATGCTACAAGCCCTGTAACCAACTGCAATAGACTCATGGGACCTAAGGAAGTTCATATTTGTTCTTCTAAACATCAAGTTCATAGTTACTTGTACAACAGACCCCAGTATCACTTGTGATTATCCCACCCCTTCCTGTGGCTTCAAAAATGTGACTGCTGGAACCAGGCTTATCATCTCTCACATTCATCTAGAGGGTTCTAGGGAAGATCTCCTTCACCTCTTATGTTTCAGGTATGGTGGCTGCTGGTGCTACAACATTTGTGTCAACTTTTGCCCTAAAGGAGCTGGGAACAGTACTCTTCACATCCTACAACAAAAAGACTGTGGCAGCTGTCAAAAGCCCCAGTGCCATCAGGGCTCAGCTCTGCAAAACCTAAAGTCACACACCTTTGGAACCTTTTTTCCACTGTAATCATGCAATAACTTCATAAACTGCCTCAGTCTAAGCTATTGAGGCACTCCTAGACACTGCTAACATCAATAACAGATGAAGGAATCATACCCTGTAACTAAACCCAAAATATGTATACAACTGAGATCCTGTATTCTATTTAAATACAAAAATATTTTTCTACAAAAGATAACCTCTGTCAAACTTTTTACAAGGCCAGCATTGCTCCGATACAAAAACCAGGCAAAGAACAACAAGAAAGCTATAGATCCTTATCTCTGATGAACATAAATATAAAAATGCTCAATAAAACATAAGCAAGCTGTATTCAATAGGACATCAAAAAGGTCATACACTACTATCGAGTGGGATTCATCTCAGGGATGCAGGGATGGTTCAATACATGCATGTCAGTCAATGAACATGACACTGCATATTAACAGGGTGAAAAACAAAAAAAAATAATAATTTCAAAAAATGCATAAAAAGCATTCATACAACTCAACATCCCTTCATGCTTAAAGCTGTCAACAAATTAGGTAGAGAAAGGACTTAAAATACTCAAGGACAAATGTGAAAAACCCACAGCCAATATCATACTAAATGGGGAAAAGCTGAAAGTATTTCCTTTAAGATCAGGAACAAGACAAGAGCGTCCACTGTCAACACTCTAATGTACTTTTGGAAATCTTGGCCTGAGTCATTAGGTAAGAGAAAAAAATTAAAAACATCCAAATCGGAAAGGAAGAAGTTAAATTATCGATGTTTGAAGTATGATTTTATACATAGCAAAACCTTAAGTACTCTATAAAATTATTTGAATATATAAAAATGAATTCAATAAATTTGAAAGATAAAAAAATCACAAAACTAGTAGCATTTCTACATATAAATAATGGGAAAAAATAAGAAAGAAAGCAATCCTATTCAAATTAGCTAGAGAAAATAATATATTTAGAAAAAATTTAAGAAAGTAAAATGTTTCTACAATGAAAATTATAAAAACACTGATGGAAGAAATTATAGAGGATAAACAGAATAGGAAAGATAGCCATTTTAATGGACTATAAGAATTAATATAATTAAAATGATGATAATACCCAAAGCAACCTATAGATTCAATGCAACTCCCATCAAAATATCAATGGCTTTTTTCACAGATATAGAAAATAATATCCTGAATTTTATACAGAACCACAATACTCACAATAATCAAAGGGATCATGAGGGTGAAGAGGCTCAAAATACTGGAGATATCACAGTATCCAACTTTGAAATATACTACAGAGCTATAATACAAAAAGAAACAAGCAAAAAAAAAAAAAAAAAAGCATCATACTAAAACCAGACAAACAGACCCAGATCAATGAAACAGAATAGAAAAACCACAAATTAATTCACTTTCATTCAACAAATTGATCTTTTGACAAAAACACCAAGAACATATGGTGGAGAAAAGGTAAGTCTCTTCAATAAATGATGTTAAAAATCTAGATATCTATATGCAAAATAATTAATATAGATTCCTTCCTCTTACCCTACACTTTAAAAATCGACTCAAAATGGATCAAAGTCATATATATTAAATCTGAAAGGCTGGGGTTGTAGCTCAGCGGTAGAGTGCTCGCCTAGCATGTGCACGGCCCGGGTTCGATCCTCAGCACCATGTAAAAATAAATGCATTTTGTACAACTAAAGCAAATAAATAAATATTTTAAAAATCCGAAGCTATGAAATTACTGTAAGGAAACACCAGGAAAACACTTTTAAGATATTGGTGTAGTCAATAATTATTTTAATTGCTGCATTAAAATTATACAAAATATTGAGATTCATTGGGATATACTCATATATGCACATAACATAATTTAATCAATTTCATTGTCTGGTACCACTTCATCTATTCCTTGCCTCCTCCTCACCCATCCCCAATCCCCATCCCTTACTCTACTGGTCTCTTCTATTTTCATGAAATACTGCCCTCCCCTTTTTTCCTCCCTAGCTTTCATATATGAAGGAAAACATACAACCCTAGACTTTCCAAGTCTAGCATATTTCACTTAACATGATATTTTCCAGTTCCATCCATTTATTTGACCTCAAAGGCAGAGACAACAAGACAGAAAATAAATAAAGGGGATTATATCAACTGAGAAGCTCTGTAGAACAAAGGGAAGAATCAGTAGAATTAAGGTACAACCTACAGATTGGAAGAAAAGATCTGCAAACTATTCATCTAACAATGGATAGATCCAAAAATATACATGAATTCAAAAACCTGAACACCAAAAAAGCAAATACTTTAATTTTAAAATGAGCTAAAGAATTAAACAGACACTTCTCAAAAGAAGATCTATAAATGGACAATAAGCATTTGACCCAGCTATCCCACTCCTTGGTTTATACCCAAAGGACTTAAAATCTGCATACTATAGTGACACATCCGCATCAATTTTTATAGCAGCTCAATTCACAATAGCTAGACTATGGAACCAACCTAGGTGTCCCTCAATAGATGAATGGATAAAGAAAATGTGATATATATATATATATGTATATATATATATATATATATATATATACACTCAATGGAATATTACTCAGCTTTAAAGAAGAGTGAAATTATGGCATTTGCCAGTAAATGGTTGGAGTTGGAGAATATCATGCTAAGTGAAATAAGCCAATCCCACAAAACCAAAGGCCAAATGTTTTCTCTAATATGCAGATGCTAATTCACAATAAGGTGGGGGGGCACTAGGGAAGAATAGTGTTATATATATATATATATATATATATATATATATATATTATATGTTTATATATATATATTTGTATCTCCCATTTTATACACACACACACACACACACACATTTGGGTATTACTTAATCATAAAAATTAAAATCTTACCATTTGTGGCAACAAGGATAAAACTGGAAGTCATTACATTAAACAAAATAAATCAGACAGAGAAAGACAAATACCATATATCCTCACTCATTTGTAGAAACTGAAAACATTAATTTTATAAAATAAAGGAATGGAATAGTGATTACTAGAGACTGGGATATGCAGGAAGGCAGGGAAATTGAAGGAATCTCAATAAGAGCACAAACACAGAAAGTGGTTCTTCTTCAGCACAGTAACAACCTACAATATTTTTCCAAATTACTAAAAGTGCATGAAATTCCCAACACATAAAATTGATTAATGTTCAAAGAGATGAAATATTTACTACCCTGACTTGATTATTACTCATTGTATACATATGTCAAATTACCATAGTTTACTCCATAATGATAATATTATGGCTCCATAAAATAAATATGGGCATTAACTCAACAACAGCAAGAGGTAATCACACTAGATCCAGAAGATACTTCAATTACAGCAGGAAGAATCTGAGTATGGCTCTCTATGGGGTCTCATTCATGCTAATTCCATGTGAATTGCAGCTCCTATATAGCATTTAGAAATTATCCATTGATATGAATATCTTAAAATAAATGCTCATTAAAAAAAAAAAAAAGATTCTCAGCCAGGCATGGTGGTACATTATTATAATCCCAAAGGTATGGGAGGCTGAGGCAGGAGGATTGCAAGTTCAAAGCCAGCCTCAGCAAAAGCGAGACACTAAGCAACTCAGTGAGACCCTGTCTCTAAGTAAAATACAAAATAGGGCTGGGGATGTGGCTCAGTGGTCAATACCCCTGAGTTCAATCCATGGTACCCACCCTCATGAAAAAGATTCTCATTAAATTATTCAGGAGAGCAACATTAACATTCAGCTCAACAAAATTCTAATTATGTTTTTTATTAAGTTTATAATCATCAAACCACACCTTTGCCTAAAAGCGAGGAACAATTTAAGGAGTAAGACTGATGATGCAAACACAAACAGTTTAATTCTTTAGGTCAATTCCACATAAATCAATATAAAACTGAAGGACCCTTGAAAAGTCAAAAATTAATCCTATCAGTCATTTTATCTGTGCAATAAGGAACAAGTAGGACAAATACATTTAACTGACTCAAATTTTGTTTGGAATCAGCCTTCAATCGTATTTCCAAAATAGACAAGATTCACACAGCTTTAGGGATGAATAAGAGAAGCTTAAGTATAAATTGGAGAACAGATAGTCAATAATAAATGCCAAAAAATGACCCCAGGGAACCTTGCTTCACAGGGTAAGAACAAGTGGAGGCAAAGGGAACAGGGACACTTCAATCTGAAAAGCAAGGAGATTCTTACTAAATTATGTTACTTCATCTTCCTCTGAGAGGATGACATTGTCAGATACTTAATCTTTAGGCAAAGAAACCTTTTTACCTCTTTTTCATAGAACTAATGAAAATTTAAAAAATGTTTTGGGTTGAGGTATCCAATGAGGCAATATAAAAAATTCATATTCAAGTACAAATATATGGTATCACAGTCTTCTATGTCCCAATAGTCTGAGTGCATCTTTTATATACTTACATTTATACTATATGTATAGTTTTCATACTATATATTGTTTTAGTCAGCTTTTTCACACTGTGACCAAAATACCTGATAAGAACAATTTAGAGAAGGAAAAGTTTATTTGGTGCTCATGCTTTTAGAAGTCTTAGTTCGATAGATGTCTAACTGCATTGCTCTGGGCTCAAGGTGATGCAGAACATCATGGAGGAAAAGGAAAATAGCTCAGGACATGACAATTAGGAAGGGGGCGAGGGGAGAGAGAGAGAGAGAGAGAGAGAGAGAGAGAGAGAGAGAGAGAGAGAGAGAGCTCTGCTTACTAGGGACAAAATATGCTCTCCAAAAGCACACTCCCTAATGATATACCTCCTCCAGCCACAACCTATCTCCCTACAGTTACCATCTAGTTAATCAATTTGTTGACTAATGCGTTATTTAAAGACTCTCATAACCCAATCATTTCACCTCCAAACTTTCTCGCATTGTTTCACACATGATCTTTGGGGGATGCTTCATCTCTAAATCATAACATTTTATTTGAATGTCTCTCTCCCCAATATATTTAAATTTATTGAAGGTTTTAAGTACTTATTGATATTTTTTTCCTGTAACTGGTGAGAATAATGTTCTTGGTGATTAAAAGGAAAGATTTTGCTCAATTCATATTTTTCTCCAACATCAAATTGTGCTTCTTTGATCAAGTTAATATCTTTGTTCAAGATACAGTTTAAAGGAGGGGTTACAACATTTACCTAAATATGTCATTATGAGGATAAATATAATAATGTATGTAAAGACTTAGTACCAGATAGAGTGCTAGTACTAAACTATGCTCTGAAAAGACTGCCAACTAAAAAACTGTAAGAAATAATAAAATTTTTCAGAAATAGAACTGGTTAAAAAATAAATATTCACACATCGATAGTTTCTCTACATGCAAGTAGTATTCAGTTAGAAAGGATAATGAAAAAATACCCCATTCAAAGGAACAATAGAAACATGAAATCTATAGAAATGCATCAACATATATATAGGAACTACATTTAAATATATAAAAAATACAGAGAGATATAAAATAAACAGAAAATAAATGTAAAGTATAGAATAGCAGGGAAAAGAGGATTCATCATTTTAAACATAGCAAATATTCCCAAATCAATCCACAAATATAAAATATCTCCAATACAAATTTCAATTGGTGGTGTAGAACTTATGAATGAATTCTAAAATCATTCTGGAAGAATAAATAGAAAAAAAATAGTCTAAAAAATGAAATTGAAGCCTTATAAGGACAGAATGAGGGAGAGGTTTTACCTGAGACAATGCAAGATGAGAAAGCAGGAAGATGTCAAGAGAGGGTCATTTAGGAAAACAGGAGTTCCCAAGCACAGAGGACTAAGAATAAATCCTAAGTTAAAAAGAGGCAAAATCAAACTAGCTAGCATGATAAAGAAGTTCAGCGTGAGCCAGATGAGACCATTAGAGGAGACCGACTGAGAAGGGCCACAGATGGCTATAGGGGCAACCCCTGATGGCTCTGTGGAAGGTGTGTGATTCGCAGGCATTTGGGGATGGATGTTAGAGCTTATAGAACTGAGGCTAAGTGGACATATAATGCATTCTCACCTTTCTATGCAAACTTCAAATCCTTCTTAGTGCTCCTCAATCGCATCATCAGGTTCCCCACTGACATGTGCCGGTCTCACTAAGCATTCTCAGTCATGGAGGGACAGAATCAAGTTGTTGCTTCCCAGAGGAGATGTACTTGCCTAAATCTCAGACATCTTAGCCCCATAACAGGGAGAGAGAGCCCCTGTACAAAGAGCCATCATATGCTGTGCTACCCCAATATCTTCACAGAAGGTCAACATCCTGATGGGAAAAGGAGATGGGTAACTCCAATTCTTCAGATATTTTCAAATATATCACTGTTTGGCAATGTTCCAGATAAACCTCTTCATAACTGGCTAAATTTAACATAATTGGTTAAGAGGATGAACTTGAGCCAGAATGTTATGTGTTTGAATCCTGACTTTACCACTTTCTAAATGAGAATTGTCACTTAATTTCTTGAGTCTATCTCTGCAAAATTGGGGTCAATCTCTTATAAGATTGTTGTGAGAATTGTAAGAAAAAATATGAAGCATTTAGAAGCATGCTTATAAAATAGCACCATAAAGCATTTTCTCTTATTCTTATTTTAAATTTGACATTTGGTATTGGGTAGACAGGACTTATCCCTCAACCATAAGCTTTTTGTCAACACGTTTTGTTTTCAATAGAAATGACAGAATCATAACTGACAGATCTGTTCTCAAACAGTACCTGAAAGAAACCCTTTAGCACAGCTTGAGAGACCCCCAAGAGAAGGCCCACACAGAATAAATCCTCCCAAACATTCCTGAAGTAGTTCCATTTCCAGTGAGCAGATTCCCTTTGGCTAGCACAAAATAATCACTTGACATTTATAGGTGATGCACGTCTTCAGAGAAAGAAATTTAACCATTGTCAGAGTTCTTTTGTACATCTGCAAAGGAAACACATGTAAGCTCCAGGCTATTTGTGAGAGTACAAAGTCCTTCCCAATAATATGGGTCAGCTGTGATGCAACACACATTCTGTGTCATACATTCCCCTGAGGATTGAAGAAGCACATTTAGAAGTCCTATTGCTTGTCCTGGTCCCACTCCCACAGTCAGTCTGGGAAACATGGAATCAAATCTCATTTTCAGGTATTTTATTCACAGCATTATAATATCTCTAATATGAGTTGGATTTCTGAGTGGCATTAGAGGTATATTTTCAAGCTTTCTCTATGGACAGTAGAAATTAATGTTCTATTCTGAATTCATATGTGAAATACATCAAACACAAAACTAAATTACATATTTAGATTGGAAAAAAATATGTAAAAAGCAATAACCTGAAGTCCTTCCCTTGAAGTAAATCAAAATTTAGTAATTAGAAGTAATATGGAAAAACTATACATCTTTTCCATGAAGTTCAGCACCTCCTCCAAAGTGAACATACATGCATATACCAGGACACACATACTTACACACTTAATCCTCTAGCCTCAGAGAGGAAACAATCAGAAAAGTGCTACAATCTAACATCTGCACATGGTTAATTTGAAATCTAGCTTCTCTGTTCCCTTTTCCATATCACAATTTAAACTCAGGAAACACAATGACATACCAGGTCCTTTATATTCTTTAAACTATCATAGGAAATGATAAATGTAGACACATTCTTTCATATGACAAATTGCAGTTTATAGAATGAGCTTTTTGTTGTTGTTGTTCTTGGCACTGTGCTGTTAGTAGGCATGCTTCACCTTTAAGTTTTCACAAGAGCTGAGCAAAGGACATATTGTTAGCCCCATCTTACTCACCTGGGAGAGATAAGTGGTTTGCCCCAAATCAGATCCTTGGCAGGTCCATGAACCATATGGAAAAGGAGTTGTGAAACAGAAGCAGAAAAGAGGTAGGAAAGAGAGGCATAGGAATGCAACATAGGAAAAAATGGTGCAAACAAGGCTGCTGAGAGAGTGTTCAGGGCCATGGGTGTGTGGGATGTGATGGGACCACGATGCTACTAAGCCCAGCATTAAGTTTGTGAAATTTTTTGTGATGTTTCCCTCCCTAATTCTAGGCCCCAAAGCCAGGGGTGACCAATCCTAAGTTTTCTTCTGTTTCACTAATATGAAATTAGCTTTCCCTTTCCTCTAAACCCCTTTCTTCACTGGAAGAAAAAAAATATGCAAGGAAAAGCAGAAAATGTTTAAATCTCCATGTACTAAATTACACATGACATGGTCTCCACCCTCTATAAAATTAGAGATAAAATGACACACAGAGGGCAGTCACTTTCTCCTTAACCTATGATTTCAACTCCCACATCAATTCTAACCTTAAGAAAATATTTAGAGGAAGGAAGTAACACACGCTGATAAGAGTTACAGCCTGGGAGTAAATAAACCTCTCTGTAGTCAAGCTCTGCTTCAAACACCACCACCAACACAACAACAACAATAATAGTGTTCTGGTAGGAAAAGATTAAAATTCCTATCAATTGGCACAATAACCTGCCCATTTAAAATCATCTATTGTTTGGAACTATATCTACAGTGACATTTTGGCCAATGCTGACTAAAAATGTTTCTTCCCCTGCACAGTCAGAATAACACATTCTCCTTCTGCCAGCTTTTCCTAAGAATGAATGACTTGCCTTAAACTGGACATAAAGGGTATAAGCAGGAGTGTGCTTGCACTGATGCCTGAGGCCAGCGTACTGAAAAATTAGGACTGTGAAATGAGAGGAATCAGGTGAATGGATGAGGAAATAGAAGAAAGAGTGTTCTTATGTCTGCTTCTACCTTTTTGTCTAATAAGAAAAGATGTGTATGTGTGTGTGTGTGCGCGCGTGCACGCATGTGCGTGCGCAGGACGATTCATTTATGCATATAATGTGGGAGCCCATTTTAACAGAATATTTTAAGACTTTTAAAATCAAGGAACACATGCATTATTCTAGATTCTTATATTATAGTTGTTATTTGTATACATTTCAATGATGTATTTAGAACACATAAATGTGTTCTTAAATATCAGATGCAATTATAAGTAAATAAAATTTTTTTCATTGAGGTCTACATATGACAAGTTTCATTTTAATTACCATTAGAGATTGTCTTTAAACTCTTTTCTTCCCAATACCCAAGTTAAACCGGTAGAGCTGTAATTATTTGATAATTTCCTCAGTCAAGGAAGCCCCTGGCAGAGATAAAAGCTTGGTCACTAGAGATAACGTCCTGGAAGAAGATGAAACAGAAAGCCATTTTTAATCCAGCTTCTTAGCTCATCTATTATAATTCTCCTTTGTGACATAGACAAGGCTATGTCTAAAGCAACTGCTCTCTAAGAATCTCTCAGTGGCAACAGGAGGGTTATGGCACAGGAAATCTACCTGTAGTAGAAACATACATCAAACTAATTTAATCCTGTAACCTGTATAGCTGTGGATTTCAGTGAATTCTTGGCAGTTTATACTTGAATTAGCATATGCTTACTACTGAAAAAGGAAACCAAAATGATCACATCATAATACTGATAAAATGAGGTGGATAAAAATGAGTTGTAAATATAGGGTTTTACACTCCAATTTTACAGAAAAGAATCTTTTCATAAACAAAGCTTTGGAAAAATTCAGAGAGCTGTTCTATCAGGTGATGAGTTCACTGACTCCAATTGTGTCCAAGTGCAGGATAGAAAACCAGCTGCCACACATGATGTGATGGAAAGAGACCTACAGTGATGAACTATTACTTTCTAAGGGCTGTTTTAATCTGAATATTCTTTTTTTATTTTATAAAAAAATTAAATTGATATCTTTTGCTCTCCCCAAAGCATGGATGCAAAAAGATAAATAATACATATCCAGAATTGAGATTTAAAATTATATTTTATACAGAGACAACCAAACTTAAATCTGATTCCACTTTCTGAAGTGGAGTTCACTAAAAAAAAAAAAAAAAAAAAAAAAAAAAAAAAAAAAAAAAAAAAAGCTTAAAGTAGTAATAATTAGAAAAACACATAATAGGAGGCAAATAACACTTGTCTGAATGATGTAAGTTCAATTTACTTTGCTAGGAGAAGAGGAAAACATCACTTCCAGCAACTGATAAGCACTGAAGTAGAAAATTAGCAGCACACAGGATACATGTGAGTTGAATAGTGATATTTCAAATCTACAAAAAATAAGACCATTTCTATGGCAGTACATTGCTACATTTCAACAGATTTAAAGTTCTTTTTTTTTTTTAACCACTCCACTCTCCTTCTTTTGAATTCTCATCTTAAAGAGATTACAAAACAAACACAATAGTTGAGAAGAGATTTATTCTTTGTTAGCAGAGTATCAAACCCATTTTCTGTGCTCCAGGCCCTTTGAGGAGTATTTTATTCTGAGACACCTAACAGCCTTGATTTTATGATGCTACTGAAAAAGTTTTGGTCATAGCATGAGACCGTTAAAGAGACACAGAACACAATTTCTGAGAATCTTAAAAACATCTGTATTTAACAGGAGGTTTCACTACTATATACATATCTGTCTCCATTCGGTCCCTTAAACCATGTCATCCCATTTGGGATGGAGAAAAAGGGCAGGCTAAACTAAATTTTTGTTAGTAAACAAAATTACTTATTTTTAAATAAGTAAATGATTTCTTATTTTTAAATCATTTTTAATTGTACACACAGAAAAGTGCATCACACAAAATAGTTTTTGAAAAGCTCCATATCCTAAAGTGAATATCCCTGTAACCCCCTCACAGGTAGATTATTGCCAGCAGGCCTAAAACTCACCTTGGGCCTCATCCAGATGTCTTCTCACCTCCTCCCCCAAAGGTAACTATAATCCTGATATCTATATTAATCACTTTTTTGCTTTTCTTTTTAGTTACACTATGTGAGCTGGTATTGCCCCAGGCCCTATAATTTATATTAGTTTTTGAACTTATATAAATGAAGTCATACAGCATTCATTCTTCAGAGATTGGCTTCCTCCTCAAAATTATGTTTGTGAGAGTTATCCAAGTTGTTCATGCTGTTGCTTTTCATTCATTTCAGTTAGTATATAACAAGTGTTCTCATCCTTGACACTGTTGGGAATTGAGGTCAGATAATTCTTTGTTATGGTGGTTATCCTGAGCATTGTAGGATGGTTATCAGCACCCCTTATTTCCTTCCACCTGCCAGATTCCAGTAATCAACGCCCGCAGGCATAACAACAGAAAAAAAGTTTCTCCAGACATTGCCAAATGTCCTTTGGAGGATCAGATTGCCACCTGCTAGGGATTTCTGCTGTAAAATATTTCCTGTTTTACTATGCCATAATCTACCCATTCTATTGATATCAGGTTGTTTCTAGTTTAACTATTAAAATAAAACTACTATGAATATTCTTGCCCATTTTATGTCTAAGAATGTTCTCATGCACATCTAGAAAAATTAGTGTGTCATAGAGTATAAGTGTAAGGATACTGGGGAAAAAAAACTTTTCCTACTATTTTCTTATACACAACCAACACCTGATATTTCTGTGACCTCTGATCATAAAAAAATGTGTGGGGAGTTTTCCCAGCCAGGAACCAGTTGGTTCTGTAGCAGTTTCTCCAGTAAACACCAGCTATGTATTCTCTAATGAAATTTGATTCTGGCACTATTTGGTGGTAGTGTCAGATCCCACAGGTTGAGGGCTTAGTACCACTAGACTGCTGCTCACGTCAGATGTTACCCACAAGTCTGGGTTTCAGGAATATATGACCAACAAGCTATAAATTGGGGTTCGTATGCCCCATTCTCAGATTTAATAAACTTCCTAGAATGGCTTACAGAACTCAGGGAGCACATATTTAAGTTTAATGGTATTTTACAAATGATATAAAAAAGGGCACAGATGAACAGTCATATGGAAGAGATTAATAGGGCAAAGCATAGACTTAGGAGCACAGAGCTTCCATTCCTTCTTTGGGTGTGCCACCCTCCAGGCACCTAAAAGTGTTCATCTATTTGGAAGCTCTATGAAACCTATGATTTTGGGGTTTAAGATGGCTTTCTTAATTAGGTATGATCAATTACATCATTGACCATTGTTGATCAACAATCTTCAGTTCCCCTTCCTTCCCAGGAGATTGGGGTTGGATGGGGTTGGAAGTCCCAATCTTCTTGGTATTTTATGCTTCCCACCCAGTTCAGCCCTATCCAGATGCTACCTGGGGCCTATCAGACTCCAGCCATCTCATTTCCATACAAGACACTGAGATACAAAAGATCACTGCTGAAATTCACCAAGTGGCAGGAACCATATATCAGAAAAAAGGGACACAGAACAAATTTATATTTTCACAACATCACAGGGTCTCTTTAATTTTGATTCATAAAGACCAGTTAAAATTATTTGCATGCCTGTCATCAGTGCATGGGGGCCTCTGTGGCTTCAACTCCTCACCAACATTTGCCATTGGTTATTGCTTTCATTTTAACTTTCCAGGAAGCATAAAGATGCTGTAGTTAACACTAGTACATTACTGATTACTAACAAGGTTGTATACCTTCTTTGGTAAGTTTATTGATGAAGTGGCTATTCTTTCTGTGTAGGGTCTATTCATATATCTTACCCATTTTTTATTGGTTTATCTGACTTGTAGAAATTCATTATTTCTAGTTTGAATACAGATTCTTTGTTAATTACATGCCATGTCAGTTTATGGAGGCTGTCGTACAGAATACCACAGACTGGATAGCTTAAGTCACAGACATTTATTTTCCTACAGTTCTTGAGGCTGGAAATCCAAGATGAAAATCAGAGCAATGGTGTCAGGTGAAGTCTCTTTTCCTGGCTTAAGAAGCAATGCCTTCTCACTGCAACCTTACCTGGCATTTTCTTTATGTATTTGCACTCCTGCTTCCTCTTCTTCTTATAAAGACACCAGTTCCTTGGGATTAGAACTTTGCCCTTACTGCCTTATTTAATATCAATTCCTCCTTAATTTTCAAATACAGTCACATTGGAGGTTAGGGATTTAACATAATGGATTTTAGAGGAACACAATTCAGTTCACATTACATGCATTGCAAATATTTTGTCACTTTGTGGCTTCCCTTTTCACTCTCTTAATGCTATCTTTTGATGAGAAGAATGTCTTCAATTTAGTGGTAGTCCCACATATCATTATTCCTCATTTCTCTCTCTCTCTCTCTCTCTCTCTCTCTCTCTTTCTTTTTGTTTTTTTTTTTTTTTTTTTTTGTGTGTGTGTGTGTGTGTGTGTGTGTGCTGGAGATTGAACCCAGGGCCTTGTGCATGTGAGGCAAGCCCTCAAACAACTGAGCTATATCCCCAGCCCCAGTATTCTCCTCAATAGTCAATGTTTCTTTGTGTCTTAAGAATTCTTTTTATATCCTAAAGTTATGAAGATAATTTTCTATATTATCTTTCAGGATTTTATTGTTTTAACTCTTACATTTGTATATATAATACAATTGACTTTTGTGTGGGATGTGAGAATGGAATTGAGGCTTATTTTCCCCACATAGATATTCAGGTTAACCATTTCCATTTATTAAAAAATCATCCTTTCCCCATAGCTCTGTAGGACTTACTTTGTTGTTATCAAGCATTCTTATTCATTAGTTAATTTCTGGGATCTTGAGTCTCACCCATTGATCTATATTTTAATTCTGAGATCAATACCACTCTAACTTAATACTATAACCATATTATATCTCTGAGTTAGAAACAAATCCTCCCTTATTCTCCTTCATAAACACTGTCTTGGAAGTCCTAATCTGCTAAAGGTACAAATTTATGTTTCAAGGTAAAATTGTCTGATGGCTGAGATGCTTAAAAATACATTAGCAAAGTTATATAGGGTAGGGGGACAATAAAACAGAATTGGCAAAGTGTTAAAATAATTGCTGAGTCTAGGAAATATATTAATATGTCATTATATATTTTTACTTTTGTATATTCTTGAAAGTTTTATAATAAAAGTCAAAATAAAAAGCTATCTTATATATAAGCAAACTAATATGTTGAAAAGTCTTTAAATGACCTTGAATTTAGAAAGAGCATATTAACTAAGAGTCATTGAATTGTCCATTTAAAGTGGGTAAGATGTAAATTATATCTCAATGAATGTGTTTGAAAGAAATAAAAAGCATGTCAAGGTCCATAAACAAACATGTTGGTATTTGAATTTGATTGCATCACATTAATTTATAGATCATCTTGGAGAAAATTAATATCTTAACAATATGGAGTCTTCTAAATTATATTATATGGCTATAGTTAATTAAGTAATCTTTCACTTCTCCTAATAATATTTTAGAGTTTTCTGTGTATAGGTCCTATACAACATTTCTTATAGTTATTTCTAGGTGGTTGTTTTAATGTTCATAAATGGTATTGTATTTTCACTTTATTTATTATAGATGACTGGAATAAGGAAATAGTGCCTTTGTGTTTTTATATTGGTCTTGATTGGTCTTGTATTCATTTATTTTTCTAAATTCATGTTTTTCTTTTATTTTCTTTTTTTCTTTTTTTTTTTTTTTTTTTTCAGTTCTGGGAATTAAACCCAGGTCCTTGAGCATGCTAGGCAAGTGTTTTATCCCTAAGCTATATACCCAACCCTAAATTCAGTCTTAAATTCTGGGAATTTAAAATATAGTATTTTACATGTTCTACAAATATAGCTCTGTTAATAACAAAATTGTCTTAGTTTATTTTTGGATGTACAATTGCCCTCTGGTTTGCAGCATCCACAGATATGACCAAAGATGGATCAAACTACTTTAAAAATATTGTGTATGTTCTGAATATGTACACTTCTTTTTATCATTATTCTCTAAATAATAAAGCATTTGTGCAGCATTTACACTGTATAATGTTTTTCAAGTAATCTAGAGATGAATTAAAGTGTGCTAAGGTTGTACGCAATTTCTATGCCTTTTTATATAAGGGAATTGGGCATTTGTGCATTTTGGAATACTTGGGTGCCCTGGAACCAATCCCCAATAGATATTGAGAAATAACTATCTATTATTTTTTTTTCTTGCTTTATTTCAGTTCATTGTCCAGGATTTCCAAAGTGTAATAGTAGTAGCAATAACAGACATAACTTGTCTTCTTCCTGGTCTAGGAAAATTGTCAGCAATTCACCTGTAAAGATGACACTTATCTCTGGGGCTGGGGTTGTGGCTCAGCGGTAGAGCGCGCGCCTAGCACGTGCGCGGCCCAGTTTGGATCCTCAGCACCACGTACAAATAAACGCATTCTGTACAGCTAAAGCAAATAAATAAATATTTTTTTTAAAAGGTGACACTTATCTCATTTTATAGATACCCTGAAGAAGTTATTTTTACCAGTTCCGTAGACATTTGCAAGCATAAATGAATGATTATATTTATCTCATACTTTTTCTGTAATAAGATGATTGTATAGCCTTTCTTCTTCATTCTGGTAATGAGGAGTTCCATGGCTTAGTATTGGAACAACAACCACATTTGTATTCTTAGAAGAAACCCAAATTGTGTATGGTATCATTCTTTCTGTTTTGCAACATTTGATTTGCTAGTACCTATACAGAATATTTTCATTTATATTCATAGATTTTTGATAGTATTTTAAATTTCTTTGTTCTTTTTAGTTATACATGACAATATTCATTTTGACATAATTATGAAAACATGGAATATATCTTGTTCTAATCCAATCTCCAGTACTCTCCTTCCCTTTCCTCTCCCCACCCCACATTCCCTTCCCTCTACTCTACTGGTCTTTCTGCCATTTACCCATAGTTTTTAAGTTAATTTCTTGTGGATGTACATGATGGTGACATTCTCTGTGGTATATTCATGGTCATGGATTTTTATTATTGTGTTTTATTCTTATATTGCCTTTATCAGGTTTTTGTATCAAAGATGTGCTGTCCTCATAAAATTAGTTGGAGTGTTTCCTCTTTTTTAAGACTCTGGGAGAGTTTGTGAAAACTAGTATTATTCTATAAAAGTTGGGTAGAGTTTTCTAGTGATGGATGCTATCTGACACTGGAGTTTCACTTTTGAAATGTTTTAAATTGTAGGTTTAATTGCTTTCTTTGTTGCTGCACTATTCAGATTTCTATTTGTTATTATGCCAGTTAGAGTAATTGTATTTTTCTAAATGTTTGTCTATTTCATTTAAATTTTTGTTTACTGACCTAATGTATATAATACACTGCTATCATCTTTTTAAATTTTTAATTAACACATAATTATATATATGAACAGTCCTTTAAATGTCTGAAAAACTTGTGAAAATTATTTTGATTATCTTTTTCTCTTTTTTACTCTTTATCAGTTTCACCAGGTTTTAGAACTTTTATTATTCTCTTAAAAAAGTCAGCTTTTGGCATTTTGAATCCTGTTTTTATATTTGCTTTCTAGCCATTCATTTCTCCTCTTTACTTCCTTTTCTCATTTTCTCAGTGTGAACTATTTCCCACATATTTTGAGATTCTTATATCAGTAATTTTCAGCCATATTTCTTTTCTAATATATCCACTAAAATTATAAATTATCTCTAAATCTGGCTTTATTTTACATTCTGTGGTTTAAAATACATGTTAATTTTCACTGAAATTAATTCTTTGATTCAGGAGTTACTTCTAAATGCATTCATTTTATATTTTTAATCATGAAAATTTTCAAAACAAAACAAAACAAAAAAAAAAAAACACAAACATTAAAAGAGTAGCTTAACAAACCCACCTTGGACAAAATCCAGACCCAGTGATTTATAACTCATGGGCATATATTTTTTTTTTCATCTATACCTTCCCCCTCATGATTAAATTAAAGTAAATCATTTGTAAATATTTCATTGTAAATAACTTAAAATATAAGGGTTCTTTTAAATATATAACCACAATAATTATTTACTATAACCCCATATCAAGTCTATATACATATTCTCAATTTTCATGACTTAATTTTTAAAATTTGTTTATGCAGATAAGCTGTGATATCCTTATTTGACAACTATTTGTATATCAGAATTATTTCTTGCTTAATTGCATTAGAGAACATTCTCTGATTTTATCACTCTGGAATTTGATAAGATTTGTCTTATGTTCAGTCAGCTTTTAGAAATATGCCATGTATTGAGAAGAATTTCAGTGTATATTATGAAGTTTGAAGTTACAGTAGTCTAAAGGTATGCATTAGACCTAGAATACTTTTTAAATCTTCATTGTACTTCCTAATTGTTTTCTGCTAATTCTGTAAGTTATTGAAAAGTATTCAATATCTACCATTCTGACTATAACTTTGTATATTTATTTTTATATTTCTATGAGATTTTACTTTGTATATTTTGAATCTAAAGCTATCAAGTACATACAAATTTAGGATTATTTATCTGGTGAATGGAATGTTTTGTCATTATAGACTATCTTCCTTTATCTTTAATAATCCTTTTTGTCTAGATGACTATTCATCTTGATATTAATGTAACCATGACATCTTTTCTTTGAGTAGTATTTGCATGATACTGCTTTTTCCATCACTTTACCTTTAAACTGAGTCTTGTTTTAGATGTGCTTCTTTCATAGTGCTTTCATTTTAAATAAACAGTAACAATCTTGCCTTTTGATTTTGTCATTATACTCTCATATATTTGGGTTTTATCTATTGTATTACTTTTTATCTTTAATGTGTTCTGTCTGATTTATCTCTTTTCTTTCTTTGTCTTCTTGTCTATTTTTAAATAGGCTAAAATTTCCAAGGTACTGAAATACACTGATGTTTTCACTCTTCTTTCAGACAGTTGCTACTCTACTAGAGATTCTTTACTATGGCAGATTATATTCACACAAAATGGCCTAAATAATATCTTTCATTTCATGTGCTCTTCTCGAATCTTTCTAATTAACTAGCAGGAGACAGAGTCTATATCCAATCACCTTGAACATAGGCACACTTTCATGACTGAATAATATAGTTTGTGGAAATGATTTTATGTGACTTCTGAGGTTAGTAGTAAAAATATCATGTATTTCTGCTTTAATCACTTGAGATACTTGCTCTTCGAACCCAAATGCCAGACTTTGAGAAATCATGGGAAGATACTTGTGGGAACAGAAAACTGACCCTTGGCCCATAGCCCTAGCTAATCTGCAGCCAACATGCATTATCATTTTGCCAGATGTGTGAGTGAGACATCTTGAAAAGAGTCACCAGCCAGGTGCAGTGGCTCAGGCCTGTAATCGCAGCTACTTGGGAGTTTGATGCAGGAAGATCACAAGTTCAAAGTGAGCCTCAGCAATTTAGCAAGGCTCTAAGCAACTTAGGGAAACCCTGTCTCAAAATAAAAAAATAGAAAGGGCTGGGGATGTTGCTTAGTGGTTAGGTGCCCCTGGGTTCAATCCACAGTACCAAAAAGAAAGAAAACAGCCCCAGATGACACCCCTCCAAACCGAGATGAGCTAGAATTCCTCATTGTTAGAATCTGTGGGCATAAGAAAATGGTTATTCTATTTCATTTAACTTTTGGAATGCTTTATTTTATAGCAAACCCAATTAAAACATTGACTTATTCAAGTCTTCATTATTATTTTTACCATCTTTTTAAAATTCTGAGAGATGACAAATAATTTAACTTCATTGACAATCTCCACAGTCACCCAACTTCAATGTTACTGTTGTGTTTTTTAATCCCTTAAAAATACCATAGTATTAGTAAAATTTACAAATCAATATTAATTATAATTCAACCATATATTTAATATTTTGTTTACCATTATTCCCTTCATCTCTGTGCTTCTATTTGAATTTTTTTTTCTGTTTGAAAAACTCCATGCAGATATTCATTTCTCTTAATGGTAATGAATTCTATTTGCTTTTATTTGTCTATAATTATCTATGCATCTTTCCTTCCTTAAGAATATTTTCAGTGGTTAATGGTTCTAGGTTGGAAGATTTTGTTTTGTTTTGTTGTATACTAAATGTATATTTTTGTTTGTGAGCTTCTATTATTTATGTTGAAGGGGTCAGATGTTAGTCTGCTGCTTATTTAAATATAATCTTGTTCAGTAGTTCCTTCTTCTATTTTTTCTTAGCAGTGTTACTATGATATGCCTAAGTTGGAATTAATTTTATACATACTACTAGGGGTTTAAAAGACTTTTGAAAATTGTACTTAATAACTTTATCAGTTCTGAAATTTCTCAGTCATTACCTTTAAAAATATTTTTTCTCTCACATTCTTTCTCTATTCTTCTGATACTCTTAACATCTGTTTGTCTTGCTCATTTAATTTTAATATCTTATATTGTTAGTTCTGAATTTTCTCTTTTTATCCATTTACTGTGCTTCATTTTGGTTACTTCTTTTGGCTAAAATCTAATATCTACCTTTCAGTGTACAAATTTTCCTTCCAATTCTGTCTAATCTTCTTGGAAACCATCTACTGTATCATTAATTTCATAGATTTTTGGGTTAAGCCCTATCTTCACACTATCATAAAGTTAAAAAACTCATAAGTCAAAAACTATTTGTATTATATTTCTCAACTCTAGAATTTCCATTTGATCCTTTTTTTAATCTCATCTTTTCATTTTTACATTTCCCAGTTGTCAATCTTGTTTTTTATTTTTATGACCATCAAACCATATTGAAATGTATGTTAAACCCATAGTAAGTGGTAAATATCACAAGTCAAAATTGCATTTAAGCTAGGCATGGTATCATATGCCTGCAGTCCCAGCTGAGGCAGAAAGATCACCTAAGTTCATGAGCTCAAGACCAGCCTGGGAAATATAGTGAGGCCCCATTGCAAAAAAAAAAAAAAAAAAAAAAAGAAAGAAAAGAAAAGAAAAAGTGCATTTAATACACCTAACCTACTAAACATCATAACTTAGCAACACAGTACTATGTAAAGTATCTGTTGTTTAACCCCATAGCTGCAATGCCACTGCTTGGCATTCCAAGAACATACAATATCACATATTAGTAGCCTGGGAAGAGTTTAAAGTTCAAAATTTGAAGTATGGTTTCTACTGAATGTACATCATATTCACACCATCATAAAGTTGAAAAACTCATAAGTCAAAAACTATTTGTATTATATTTTTCAACTCTAGAATTTCCATTTGATTCTTTTTCCAGTCTCATTTTTCATTTTTATAGTTCTCAGTTCTCAAACTTGTCTTTTCTTTTTATGGGCATCAAACCATATTGAAGTTTATGTTTAATAGCTCCAGTATTCAAAATCTCCATGGATATGTTTTATTGTTGACTTTTTCCCCTCTCAGTTCATATTATCATTTTCCTTCATCTGCCTAGTCATTTTTTACTGTGTGAAAAATATTGCACTTGAAAAAAGATGAAGAAATAATTTGAGGCCAAGGATGGTATGTCTTTTTAAGAGAAGATTTATATTTGCATCTGTTATGCATTTGGGCACTGGCAATCCGGAATCCCCTTAATCCAAATTCAGCAACTGAAATGACTGAAAGCATGGGCACAGTCTTTTGAAAACCAAATTCTGAGGGATCCCAAACTATAATGCTGGAATCCCTCCTAGTGATAGTTTTGTATATCTCTCGCCATAGAAACCTGTAAAAAGTGCTCCTAAACCTCAGGCTGACTTTCCTTGAATCTATAAACATACCCAGAGAAAATGACTCAAATTCTGGGCACATCTCTGTGTCTTTTGTCTCCTATAGAATCTTAGTTCTGGATTTCTTTGCTAACTTGTTAGTTTCTGATGTTTTTATTTTGTCTAAGTTTTTTTTTTTATCTGCTTTCAGAGGAGAGTTAGTCCAAATTTCTAATCCACCAATAATATCAGCAGAAATCTCCATAACTCACAATCAAAAGTCTACTTAAAATAATTATAATGCAGATGAATTGAATCACCTACTTTTATAAGTAATAAATTATTTTTGTAAATTTTCTAAAATAGGCATATACCTACCAAACACTAAAATTACTTGTGAGTAATAATTATAATGCACTTGCTCAGACACACTACTACTTTATAATGTAAAACAAAGAATGATTTTTCTTAATTCTTCCAACTATGATATTGAAGTTAAAGGTCCCTGATTGTAAGTAAAAAATAGATTGGATGGCATTACAATCTCATCTATAGTAGAGAAGAAAATTTATTTTGCTAAAGAAGATAATTTTTTCAAGTTACTCAACTATCAATAAAATTTTGGGGTTCCTTATGAATTAAATGTGTGACTTATTTTATATGTACTTTCATGTTTAATATGTACAATAATACATGTGAACTAGTATTATTCCTCTTTTATTAGTTTGAAAGGGAAATCTCAGATAAGTCACATAACCCACCCAAGGTCCATGACTCCAAATGACAATGTCAGTAGAGAGAACAAATGCATACCCAGAACTCCTGATTTTAGAGAAGTAGGTAAAAATAATTCAAACATGAGCTTGAGGATTTTTGAAGCCACAAATCAATAGTTTAAATGAAACTTATTTAAGAAGGACCCCAACATCTATGACCTCTGAGTTACAAAGATAATTCATAAACCCATAAAATTCAGTAGTTGAAAGGGATCTTTGAGAGAATACTACTTTATGCACTCTCCAACAAGAATGAAATAAGACCAAACTTATTAAAAGAAATAGATTAAGAAGACTATGGGAACAACAACAACAAAGGTCATGGGGAAAGAAGCAAAGGAAACAATCAAGCACGTGAACAGAGAACCTACAAAATGGGAGAAAATCTTTACCAACTGCACCTCAAATAGAGCATTAATCTCCAAGATATACAAAAACTCAAAAAAATTAAAACACACAAAATAACTCAATAAATGGGCAGAGGAACTGAACACACACTTCATAGAAGAAGATATACAAATGGTCAAAAATATATGAAAAAAACATGTTCAACATCACTTGCAATTAGAGAAATGCAAATAAAAACTATACTGAGATTCCATCTCACTCCAGTCAGAATGGCAATTATCAAGAATATAAGTAACCAAAAAAATGCTGTTGAGGAGGTGGGACAAAGGTTCATTCATACATTGCTGATGGGATTGCATATTGGTGCAACCACTCTGAAAAGCAGTACAGAGATTCCTTAGAAAACTTGGAATGGAACCACCATTTGACCCAGTTATCCCACTCCTTGGCTTATACCCAAAGGACTTTAAATCAGCATCCTGCAGTGACACAGCCACATCAATGTTTATAGCAGCTCAATTCACAATAGCTAAACTATGCAACCAAACTGATACCCTTCAACAAATGAATGAATAAAGAAAATATGGTTTTATACAATGGAATATTATTCAGTTATAAAGAAGAATAAAATTATGGCATTTGCCAGTAAATGGATGGAACTGGAGAATATCATGCTAAGTGAAACAAGCAAGTCCCAGAAAACCAAAGGTCAAATATTCTCTGTGATATGTGAATGTTAACAAGGGAGGGTGGGGAGAAGAAGTTTATATGTTCATTGGATTAGACAAAGGGTAATGAAGGGAAGGCAGGGGGGACTAGAATAGGAAAGACAGTAGAATGAATTGCACATAACTTTCCTCATATATGAATACATTACCAGTATAACTCCACATCATGTTCAACCATAAGAATGGGATAAAAATTGTAATGGGTTGCACCCCATGTATTTCAAAATATGTCAAAATATGCCCTACTGTCAGGTATATCTAAAAACAACAAATTTTAAAAAATAAAGAAAATTAAATATACTTATTTGTTTAGTTGGCAGTTTCTTATTTAGCAAGTTCTTCAGTAATTATTGTTATTAAATTTCATAAGATATTATGAGACCAGTAATAACAGCAATTATTTTTGCCAATTACAGAATAAGATGTTTTAAGAATGAGAATCTTGATGAAGAAATACAATTTTCAAATATGAAAAATGCATTAAAATGCAACATAAGAAAAACAACATGCTTAATAATCTATATTAAGAATGCATCTTTAGAATTTCCTAAGCAAGGTATGCAGTGAGAAATAGCCTATTCATGATGGGCAGTCCTTTCCCTTTTTTCTTTCCCTTTGCCTCCAAGGCTTTCAGAATCATGAGTGCATGGGGAACAAAAGAATCCTTGTATTCTCAGAAGAACCCTGCACTTGTGGCCTAAAGGTGGGGACCCAAGATTCAGTTTAACCACTGAGGAGCCATGTGACCCTGAGAAAGCACTCCTCTCTCAGACACTGCTTTTTTTTTTTTTTTTTTTAATCCTAAAACTTGAAGATAAAATGTCATTCTATGGATTAGAAAAATATACTCAAATAATTTGTAAGTTACCATACAAAGTGAGTTTTTATGATTGTTTATCTAAATCACTCTAATAAAGTTCAACTCTCAAGGAAAGAAAGTGAGTAGATATATTGGTTCAGCTCTCTATCTTTCCCCTTTATTCCTATTTCATAGCAAAGAGTATTCCCACAGGGATTGGACACAAAACAGAACATGGGAGTGATGCTAAAGTTTGTATTTGTGTGTGTGTGGTCTGGAAAGGTAGGGGATGGGAGGTAATGGCAGAAATTCCAATCTCTAGTATCCTTACATTGAAGCAAACTCATTATGAAGTGGAACTAACCACCTCTACTTCACCAGCATCTTCCTATAATTTCTACCATTCAACAAATGTGGTGTTTTCCAGAGAACTGCAAACACTTAAAAATTTATTTACATGAATGTTTCTATGTGTACAAATAAGAGGGTGGTAGGAGTGGGGAGTATTTAAATGGAAATTAAACTAGATGTAATACTCCAAATTAGGGAGTGGGAAGAGGGGTCCTAGAACTCTAAAAGATCCTGTGTTGAACTGGACCCTGTAATGTACTAAAAAATGACTAAGCACCTCCATCTATAAAATGAAGGCAGTTAACTGGATAATCTCTAAAGACCCTTTGAGATTTCATATTTAAAAAAACTTCTCATTAGCATTTTATTATCAAAAAATTGAAAATACTTTTCAGGCACTAATTTGGAGATAGTAGTGACACAAGAATTTTTTTATAATATGTGCTCACATCAACAAACTGATGAAAAACATATGGACGCTTCTTTTCATTTATTCAGATCACCCATGAATTATTTTATAGTAATTTGCAACATGTTTGAACATACTGATATTCCATTATAGGGGTTTAATACTTTTCATAGTGCTAACAGCCATCTTTCATGGAAAGCTCAAAAAGCCTTAGATGCTGGACAAAGCAGTTTATATATGCCTTCTTCCTTAACTCTGTTATTATTTTTTGAATATTAAGATATTTTTACAGATACAGAAAATGAGGCTCAAATGACTAATAAGTGTTGGAGCACAGGTCTGTGCTCCCAGATACACTATATTAATGGCAGGCCTTTAAGGTGATCGCTTCTTAAAAGAAACTGTGAATAAGAAAATATTGTGGATCTACTGCAGTTTAAAACCATTGGCAAGGTCAAGGTGTAGCTAGTAAATTCATTATTCACATATAGTTACACCCACAAATAGTAAAATGTTCTTTTTATATAGATCATTCTGAAAGATTCAAAGTATATTACTCAAGAGAAATGAGCACAAAACCCCCTTGTTAAGAGGTCCTAGATAATTTAAATCCCTTTCTCAATTTACCTCCACCTACCCCAAGCTGAACTTTCAATTAAATTCACTGCAGCTTGAAAAAAAAGAAAAAGAAAAGAAAATGTAGTGGCTTGGAAAAAAAGAAGAAACAAAAAGGTCTTGTGTTGTCTATGCAAATCAAGGCCCATGTAATAGTAACATGGCAAACTCCCAAACTCTTTGAGTGATATGCATAATTTTTCCCTTCTCATGCTCTATTGCCTGTATTTAAGTAAAAAACGAATATAAAGGACAGCCTCAGCTAGGCTCTATGATGGATAATTCAGATTGCAATATATTTGAGTTTATCACCAATTGCATGTATTTACAGGTAACCTTCAGGACAAAATACTTATAGTGTGAAAATAACATATTTTTATAAAAAAAAATAAAAAGTTCTAGCAGAATTATTTGGGAGTGAGCTTTGGCATCTTGGACATGCTTAAAATAACAATTGCTATTGCAGACTGCATGCACTACTTCTCAGGAAATACATACCAGCTTCCCAGCCCCATCTTCCACAGATTAATATTATAGATCTGCCATATATCAAGTTCCTGGTTTCCACCCCTGGAATTGGGAAAGCTAGGAGATATAAAGTCTATGGAAGAAGTAATAAGGAAAGACAGAGAGGATCAAATTCTGCAAAAGAGAAGGAGAGATGCCCTGAATATAACAGAAACAAATCCAATTTTGTCTTAGGAAATTTGGAGTAAAATGGGTTTCCTTGGCACAGCCCCACATGGAAGGTGAAGGGCAAATAAGTCAGGAGTCACAAACACTGAGAACAGCAGGGTGTAGGTGACCAAGAATAGATCAGGACAGCAGGTGGCAAACATTTTCTATGAAGGGTAAGATTATAAATATTTTATGCTTTGTGGGATAAGTGGTCTGTGTTGAAACTATTCACCTCTGCCATTATAAGGGCCATAACAACATGAAAATGAGTGTGGTTGTGTTCTAAACTATATGTATGTACCCTGAAATATAATTTTCATGATATGTTGTTTTGTATTCAGCCATATTAAAATGTAAAGACCATTGTTAGCTTGTTGCCCTTATAAAGAAGTGGTAGGCCATATTTGGCCCACAGGAAATTATTTGCTGACCAGTGGTTCAGGGTAAGTCATTCAGAATGGATTGTATAGAGCTTGCTCCTTCCTTTCTTTTCCTTTCTCCTTTCTTTCCTTCTTCCCTCTTCTCTCCTTCCCTTCTTTTCTTGTTTTGTGGTGCTTCTGTGTGCTTAAAAGTAGAGGTTTATGAAGTGGTGACAAAAGAATAAATCAAGATCTGATTCATGAAATGCACATTTTACAAAAATAAACAATAATAGAAAATTATACTAACAATGACCATTAGGTGCTACTATGTTCTGAACACTATTTATTTTTTATTTTTATTTTTTTTTTAATTTTATTTTTTGGTGCCAGGGATTGAACCCAGGGGTGTTTAACCACTGAGCAATATCCCCATCCCTTCTTAATTTTTATTTTGAGACAGGGAGGGTCTCGCTAAACTGCTTAGAGCCTCCCTAAGTCCTGAAGGATGGATTTTTATTTGCTATGCTCCTGTTTTGGCCTCCTGAGCTGTTGGAATTACAGGCATGTGCCACCATACCTGGCCTGAACACTGTTTTTTACACGTATTAAATCTTTGATGAAGTGGAAATTATTATTACACCATTTATAGATAAGGAAACTAAACAATAGACATAACATTAAGATCTGTAGCTATCTACAATTTATCTGTAGTTTTGAAATTCTAGAAGTTTACCAACAAAAAATAATACTGCAAAGTTTTAGTAAATATGACCTGAGTTGGTGGCTATGTGCATATTACTTACTTTTCCCAATTAGAGTAAATATTCATACATTCCATTGAATAAATATTAATTAGTTTTATTATCAAATGTAACTTTAGACCCTGCCATGCTTCTTCATAATAGTAAATATATTAATACTATTACTTTTCAAAGGTTTAAACCTCAGCCGGGCGCGGTGGCGCACGCCTGTAATCCCAGCACTTTGGGAGGCTGAGGCAGGAGGATCGCGAATTCAAAGCCAGCCTCAGCAATGGCGAGGCACTTAGCAACTCAGTGAGACCCTGTCTCTAAATAAAATATAAAAAAGGGCTGGGGATGTGGCCCAGTGGTTGAGTGCCCCTGAGTTCAATCCCCGGTACCACAAAAAAAAAAAAAAAAAAAGTTTAAACCTCTCTGAGTTTCCAAACACATCTGGCCCTATGAATATTGGTCAACATATTGTACTTTGTTTGAACTCCATATTCCCTACCAAATTTTGAATTTATCCTCATGAATGACAGTGTGGTCTGTGAAAGAAAACAATGTGGTGATGCACACCTGTAATACCAATGACTTAGGGAGGCTGAGGTGGGAGGATTGCAGGTTCGAGGCTACACTCAGCATCTTAGTGAGACCCTCAGTAACTTAGGAAGAACCTATCTCAAAATAAAAACAATTGGGAATGTAGCTCATTGGTAAAAGGACTTCTGGGCTCATTCCTTAGTACCTAAAACAAAAACAAAACAAAAAATAAAAATTAGAACAAAACCAAAAAGATTAGATGAATAGTTTTCAGCCTATTAACTAATCAATCGGGGCCTTTAAATTTTCACTTGTACCTCTCTGAATCTCAGATTCTTCTTTTTGAGATTATTGTCTCAAATACTCATAGGGTCAGGCAAGAAATCTAAACAAAGGAGGAGAGAAACTGTAGACCCTGGGAAGACAAGAGACTGCCGCAAACTGGAAAACACAGGTCCTGACATTTGTTACATGGACATGCATGTTTCAAGTATAAAATGTATTTGAGAAAAATAAAACATCTGGTTTTCATATGAATATACATAAATATTAAAAAACATATAAACAAATAAAATCCTATACAGTCTAACAAAACAAGTCTGAATGCTAAGTGTGATGATGTACAGGCCATAGCCCTCAACTGATTGATGGGATATAATATTGTCTTACATATATTCAGACTCAAATTCCTTCCCCCCAGAGGTTTATGCAGTGACTTGCCCTTCTTCATAGACTGCCTTCCATGTTCAGTTATTTTTTTCATTCTTCAAGTCCTATATTCCTAATTAGATTACAAGATCCTTGAGGAAGATGAAATATCTCTCAATTTCTATAACAATTGGCTCAATGCCTTGAACACAGTAAGGACTTAATGAAATCATTTGGACTGATGTAGAAATATGTTATAAATAGCCCTAGATAAATCAGAAAACCCAACTTTGAGTTACTTGGATTCTTGATTGATACTGGTACATGCTAATATATAACTGCTCAAATGGGAACTTTGGAATACAGTAAACCTAAGCTAGACAGGGGAAGGAAATAAAAAGGATACAAATTAGAAAGAAATAAAAACTATCACTGTTTGCATATGATATGATCCTATTCTTAGAAGCTCTAAAAATCTACACAAAAATTTTTCTCAAGCTGATTTAAAATTCATCAGAGTATCTGGAAACAAATTCAACATGCAAAATCAATAACATTTTTTTGTTTTTTAGAAAATTCTGTTAGAGCTTTCTAGTTATACATAGTAGATGGGTTCATCCTGACAAAGTCATACATGCATGGAAATCAATTTCAGTTCATGAACCCTCAATAAATTTTTATGCACCAATAATAAATTATCTGAAAAATAAATTAGAAAAACAATATCATTCATGATAGACTAAAAAAAAATACTGAGGAATAAATCTAACCAACAAGGTGAAAGACCTATACAATGAAAACTATAGAGTATTGAAGAAAGAAATTGAAGAAAATACTAGAAAAAGGAAAGAGCTCCTATGTTCATGGATTAGCAAAATTAGTATTGTTAAAGTGGCTGTATTACCAGAAGCAATCTACAGATTTTATGCAGTCCTCATGAAAATATAAATGACATTCTTCACAGAACTAGAAAAAATGGTCCTAAAATTCATATAGAAAAATAAAAAGCCCAGAATAATCAAAACAATTGTGAACCAAATGAGCAATGCCAGAGGCATTATGACATTCTATTTACAATTGAACTGCAGTGTTGTAGTAACAAAAAAACAGCACATTACAGGCATAAAAACAGACATGGGGACCAACAGAATACAATAGAAAGCACAGAGACAAATTTACATGTACACCTTCTAATCCTTGACAAAGGCACCAAAAACATACATTGGAAAAAAGACAGCTTTTTAAAAAATGTTACTTATAAAACTGTATATCCATATGTAGAAGAACATAATTAGATCCCTATCTCTGACCCTACACAAAAGACAACCCAAAAGGGATCAAAGACCTAGGAATTAGATCAGAAACTTTGCAACTGCTAGAACATAAGACTTGAACATACAGGGGCAGACAATGATTTTCACAATAGGACTCCTAAAGCTCAGGAAATAATACCAAGAATTAGTAAACAGGATAGCATCCAGTTAAAAAGCTCTACACCGAAAGGAAACATAAGAATATGAAGACAGAGCCTACAGAATGGGAGAGAATCTTTGCCAGATACTCTTCCAACAGAGGATCAATATTTAGAATATATAAAGAACTCAAAAAACTTAACAAAAACAAATAACCCAATCAATAAATGAACTAAATAGACACATCTTAAAGAAGAAATACAAATGGCAAATAAACACTTTAAAAATCATTGAACATCTTTTTCAATCAGGGAAATGCAAGTCAAAACCATACTGAGGTTTCATCTCACTGCAGTTAGAATGGCAGCCATCAAAAATGTAAACAATAAATGCTAGAGAAAATGTAGGGAAAAAAGAATATTTATATACTGCTGGCAGAATTGCAAATCAGTAGAACCACTATGGAAATCCTTATGGAGGTTCCTCAGATGAATGGAACCATCATATGACCCAGATATACCACTCCTCAGTATTTACTCAAAATAATAAAAGTCAGCATACTACAGCAATACATGCATACACGTGTTTATAGCAGTACAATTCACAATAGCCAAGATACAAAACCAGCCTAAGTGTCTTTTGACAGATGAATCTATTAAGAAAATGTGGTTTACTCAACCAAAAAGAAGAACAAAATTATGTCATTTGAAGGAAAATGCATGGAATTAGAGAACAAAATGCCAAGTGAGATAAACCAGACTCAGAAAATCAACAGTTGTATGTTTCTCTTGTATGTGGAAGCTAGAGAATAAAGGGGAGAAACAGGGAGAGAGAGAAAGTGAGAGTGAGGGAAAAGGGAATATGTGGAATAAAATTGACCAAATTATATATATGTACCAATGAATCACAATGAATTCCATTATTGTGTAGAATTATAATATTGTATATAATTATAATGCATCAATAAAAAATTTTAACAACTAAGCAAGAATGTCAGCACTTCAAGCTGTATGACCTTGAGGATATCATAAAACTGACCAAGTATCAACTAGCTCATTTGTGAAACAAAATGTTAACAATATTCAACTAATTTGGTAGATTAAATAAAATAATATTTAAAGTATATAGCATAGAGGATATGTCAATAACCACTGATTCTTTTCCTTGCTTCTCTGGCCAAGGAAAGAGAAGAGTTATTAAAGGAGAGTTAAGATTACTCCTCATATTACTCTTCATCATCTATAGAAAAACAAGTGTAATAACTGCTGTGGAATACCCAGGGATCAAGTACACCTATGTCACCATAGCCCAAGACACTGGCTTTTACACTTTAACTTTTGTGATTTCAAATCAAGTATGGTTTTCTGAGTTGACTTGAAAAATAAATCTCCTATGAAGCAATCAAAATACCTCATCAAATGCATGGCCTGTGGCAAGGACATGTTTGTAGCTTTGAAAAAAGAAGAAAAGAAAGAAAAGTTTGAGAGAAACTATACGGTCCCCAAGATTATTTTATGCAAAATTATAATAAATATTGAAAATAAAAGGATCTATTAAGAAAGCATATACGATGTTTCAGTATTCATAGGTGTACTCTGATATGAATGTCTAAGCACATGAGCTACATGAGCAGAAGACTGCCAGTGACTGATTAAAAGGAGACTTATGAACAGAGCTTCCAAAATGTCAGAGATGTTCCATCACAGAATGTCTCAAAAGTACTGGGGTCTAAATCGGAGCAAATTCTATTCCATAAATTTATAATTATATCAAATTTAACCCTAATGTAATATATAGCTAATATGTACCAATAAAAATATGAAAAAAGGTGACTTTAACAGCCAGCCCTGTGGTCCAGCCTTTATCTCTACAACTTCCTGATGGCTCTCCTAAAGCTACTTAGTCACTTTCAATCCCAGGGGAACTTAGTCCTTCTCATTACAGTATTTGCCACACTGAGAGGAATATAATTCAGACAAGACCTTAGAGCTGTTTCCTATTATCTCTCAAGCCTGATCTCTGTAGAAACGCAGAATAGCTTAATGTATAAGATGCATATTTGTATGCATAAATACTGAATATCCTTTTGTGTTTCTAGAATTATTTATGCATTATAGATAAAACAAGATAAGCGTAATGCACTTTTTTACATGATTTGTCATGTTGATGACAAAACACATACATTGTGTTTTATTAGAGAACAACACCTAAAATAGACATAATGCCCTTGTTCAACCAATTCTATTATCCTTCATTTATATTCTCTCTCCTTATGGGATCAATAAGTAAAGAGAAAAAAAAAATTTTTGACATTTCTAGTGCACCACTTTCTTGAAATTCAGTGACCACTACATTTTTAGTAGTCTATATAGTCATTTATGGTCCTTCATTGTCATTTTTATAAACAGTCGGAAAATAAACATATGCTTTGCCAGTCATACAGTTCCTATCGCAACTATTCAACTCTGCCATTGGAGAGTTACAACAGCCATATGCAATATGTAAACAAAAGGGCATGACTGTTTTCAAAATAGAACTATAGTTACCAAAGAAGGTAGCTGCCTGTATTTAGCTCCCAGACATAGTATAGTAGAGTAGCGAGAACATTGTCTTGGAAGTCAGGGAAACGAAGTTCTCATTGTGGTCCTTCCTTTAGTTACCATTATCTTGGCAAAAAATCACTTCACAACTTTAGGCTTGACTCTTTATGTCTACATGGAGCAAGTTAGATGATCTTTAATAGATCTTCAATTTTAACATATCTCTGAATCAGTTACTTAAACCTCTCAGAGTTGCAGCTGAGTTGTTCAGGTTGCACTACAACTGTGTTTGAAAACGTTGATTGAGCCTTTTTAAAGATGGACTAAAGGGTTTTCCAAAAGCCCCCCTGAAAACTGTCACCAATGTAGGTAACAGAATGAACAGGAAGTTTCTCCTCCCTTGGGAAAGTGATGGAGACTGCTTCTCGGTAACTCCAATCTAAGTATCCCAGATTTACCAAATACAAACTTTTTGTTGTTCTTCTGAAACTTAAATTTAACTGAGCATCCTGTATTTTACCTGGCAATAAATATTACTCCAATTATTTAATATGGGAAAAAAGTCAGACTGTATACATTACTACTTAAGTATTTTCACCAGTATTGACCTCATTATGTCTCATAACATTCCACCTGTCAGGCAGCAGAAACATTATCTTCATTCTAATCAGGTAAGAGCTGAGGTGCCAGGATTTATGAATTATGCAGGCTCAGAGGGTTAGTGACAAATAAGTCTGAGTATTTACTAGTAACTTCACAGAGATACAAACATCTAGTTCATTCTGGAATTGCTGTCTACTTTGTACAACAGACATTCATACAGATATGCCTGTCAAAAGTATAAACTTCCACTTACCCTTCTGTTTTATTTATGCAATATAATATTTGCCACTATTTCCTAAAACAATATTCAAATGACTCATCATAGGGGCATCTTTTCCTTGTCACAGTATGACTTATGGACTGAACAAATGAATTCTCCTTTTCTGGAGAAAACAGTTTTTTTAATCAATTGAAGAAAGTCAAACATTTAACAATTTTATTTATTTTTTTTTTTTAATTTTTTTTATTATTTATTTACTTATTCATCATGCACAAGTATAGTATCTTTTTACATACAACTGCTTGTATACAAAGTATATAAGTACCATTCAGATCTTCAATCATGCATTTAGGATAATGATATCCATCTCATTCAACCACCAATTTTTTTCCAACCCCCCCCTTACTCCCTCCCTCCCCTCCCTTTCCGTTGACCATTCTAGTGTTCCTCTGATCCTATGTACCCCCTTCCAACAACTCTGTGAACCAGCCTCCTTATATCAGAGAAAACATTCGGTACTTGGATTTTTGAGATTGACTAATTTCACTTAGCATTATATTCTCCAACTTCATCCATTTACCTGCAAATGCCATTATTTTATTCTCTCTTATTGCTGAGTAAAATTCCATTTTGTATATATACCATATTTTCTTTATCCACTCATCTACTGAGGGGCATCTAGGTTGGTTCCATAACCTAGCTATTGTGAATTGTGCTGCTATAAACATTGAAGTGGCTGTGTCACTGTAATATGCTGTTTTTTTAAAGTCTTTTGGGAATAGACCCAGGAGTGGGATGGCTGGGTCATAGGGTGGTTCCATTCCCATTTTCCCAAGAAATCTCCATACTGCTTTCCATAGCGGTTGCACCATTTTGCAGTCCCACCAGCAATGTATGAGTGTGCCTTTTTCCCCACATCCTCTCCAACATTTATTGTTGTTTGTGTTCTTGATAGCTGCCATTCTGACTGGAGTGAAATGAAATCTTAGAGTAGTTTTGATTTGCATTTCTCTAATTGCCAGTGATGTTGAGCATTTTTTCATGTATTTGTTGATTAATCGTGTATCTTCTTCTGAGAAGTGTCTTTTCAATTCCTTAGCCCATTTATTGATTGGGTTATTTGCTTTTTTGGTGTTAAGTTTTTTTTAGTTCTATATACATTCTAGAAATTAGTGCTCTATCTGATGTGCATGTATTAAATATTTGTTCCCAATTAGTTGGCTCTCTATTCACCTCACTGATTGTTTATTTTGCTGAGAAGAAGCTTTTCAGTTTAAATCTATCACATTCATTAATTCTTGGTAATAGTTCTTGTGCTACAGGATTCTTATTAAGGAACTTGGGGCCTAATCCGACATGTTGGAAATTGGAGCTTACTTTTTCTTCTATTAGGCGTATTGTCTCTGGTCTAATTCCTAGGTCCTTGATCCACTTTGAATTGAATTTTGTGCATGGTGAGAGACAAGGGTTTAATTTCATTTTGTTGCATATGGATTTCCAGTTTTCCCAGCACCATTTGTTGAAGAGGCTATCCTTTCTCCACTGTACATTTTTGGCACCTTTGTCTAATATAAGATAGCTGAAATTATATGTATTAGTCTCTATGTCCTCAATTCTGTACCATTGGTCCACCAGTCTGTTTTGGTGCCAATACCATGCTGTTTTTGTTACTATTGCTCTATAGTATAATTTAAAGTCCGGTATGGTGATGCCCCCTGCTTCACTTTTCTTGCTCAGGATTGCTTTGGCTATTCTGGGTCTCTTATTTCTCCAGATGAATTTCATGACTGCTTTTTCTATTTCTTTGAAGAATGACATTGGGATTTTGATTGGAATTGCATTAAATCTGTATAATGTTTTTGGTAGTATGGACATTTTGACAATATTGATTCTACCTATCCAAGAGCAAGGTAGGTCTTTCCATCTTCTGAGTTCTTCTATGATTTCTTTCTTTAGTGTTCTATAATTTTCCTTATAGAGCTCTTTCACCTCTTTCGTTAAGTTGATTCCCAGGTATTTTATTTTTTTTGGTGCTATTGTAAATGGCGTAGTTTTCATCATTTCCCTTTCAGAGGCTTTGTCACTGATGTACAAAAATGCCTTTGACTTATGGGTATTGATTTTGTATCCTGCTACTTTGCCAAATTCATTTACTAGTTGTAAAAGTTTTCTGGTAGAGTTTTTTGGGTCTTCTAGGTAGATTATCATGTCATCAGCAAATAGTGCTAATTTGAGCTCTTCTTTTCCTATCTGGATCCCTTTAATTTCTTTCGTCTGTCTAATTGCTCTTGCCAGAGTTTCCAGTACTATGTTAAATAGCAGTGGTGAGAGGGGGCATCCCTGTCTTGTTCCAGTTTTTAGAGGGAATGCTTTCAATTTTTCTCCATTTAAGATAATGTTAGCTCTGGGCCTTGCATAAATAGCTTTTATAATGTTGAGATATGTCCCTGATATTCCTAGTTTTTCCAGTGTTTTGAACATAAAGGGGTGCTGTATTTTGTCAAATGCTTTTTCTGCATCTATTGAGATAATCATATGATTTTTATCTTTAAGTCTATTGATGTGATGTATTATGTTTATTGATTTCCGAATGTTGAACCAGCCTTGCATCCCTGGAATAAATCCCACTTGATCATGGTGCACTATCTTTTTGATATGTTTTTGTATCCGATTTGCCAGAATTTTGTTGAGGATTTTTGCATCTATGTTCATTAAGGATATTGGCCTAAAGTTTTCTTTTTTGGATGTGTCTTTTCCTGGCTTTGGAATTAATGTAATATTGGCCTCATAAAAAGAGTCTGGAAGAGCTCCCTCTTTTTCTATTTCTTGAAATAGTTTGAAGAGCATTGGTATTAGTTCTTCTTTGAAAGTCTTGTAGAACTCTGCTGTAAACCCATCAGGTCCTGGACTTTTCCTTGTTGGTAGCTTTTTGATGACATCTTCTATTTCTTTGCTTGTAATCGATCTTTTAAATTGTGTATAGCCTCCAGATCCAGTTTAGGCAAATCATATGACTCTAGAAATCTGTCAATGCATTCAGCATTTTCTGTTTTATTAGAGTACAAGTTTTCAAAGTAATTTCTAATTATCTTCTGTATATCCGAGGTGTTTGTTGTGATATTCCCTTTTTCATCACAAATGTTAGTGATTTGAGTTTTTTCTCTTCTTCTTTTCGTTAGCATTGCTAAGGATCTGTCAATTTTGTTTATTTTTTCAAAGAACCAACTTTTAGTTTTGTCAATTCTTTGAATTGTTTCCTTAGTCTCAATTTCATTAATTTCTGCTCTGATTTTAATTATTTCCTGTCTTCTGCTGCTCTTGGTGTTGATCTGTTCTTCTTTTTCTAGTGCTTGGAGGTGTGATGTTAAGTCGTTTATTTGTTGGTTTTTCTTCCTTTTAAAGAATGAACTCAGTGCAATGAATTTTCCTCTTATTACTGCCTTCATAGTGTCCCAGAGATTTCTATATGATGTATCTGTGTTCTCATTTACCTCTAGGAATTTTTTAATCTCCTCTTTGATGTCTTCTTCAACCCCTTGTTCATTCAGTAGCATGTTGCTTAGCTTCCAGTTGTTGGAGTAGTTTTTCTTATTCCTTGTTTTGTCATTGATTTCCAATTTCATCCCTTTATGGTCTGATAGCATGCAGGGTAGTATTTCTATTTTTTTATATTTGCTGAGATTTGCCTTGTGACATAATATATGATCTATTTTGGAGAAGGAGCCATGTGCTGCTGAGAAAAAAGTGTATTCATTTACTGAGGGATGAAATATTCTATATATGTCCGTTAGATCTAAGTTATTAATTGTTTTAAGGAGGCCTAAGGTTTCTTTGTTTAGTTTTTGTTTGGATGATCTATCCATTGGTGAGAGAGGTGTGTTGAAATCCCCTAGAATAACTGTGTTGTGGTCAATTTTACTCTTGAACTTGAGAAGCGTTTGTTTGATGAATGTAGGTGCTCCATTATTTGGGGCATATAGATTTATGATTGTTATATCCTCTTGATGAATGGTTCCCTTAAGTAGTAAGAAATATCCATCTTTGTCCCTTTTGATTAACTTTGGCTTGAAGTCTACCTTATTTGAAATGAGAATGGAAACCCCTGCTTGCTTCCGCAGGCCATGTGAGTGATAAGACTTTTCCCAGCCTTTTACCTTCAGTCTATTGATGTCTTTTTCTATGAGGTGTGTTTCTTGGAGACAGCAGATTGTTGAGTCATTTCTTTTAATCCATTCAGATAATCTGTGTCTTTTGAATGGCGAGTTTAGGCCGTTAACATTCAGGGTTATTATTGAGATGTGATTTTTATTCCCATCCATTTTTATTTGTATGATGATCTTTAGCTTGATTTGGTTTCTCTTCTGGTTGGTATTTCCCTTAGTTTAATATCTCCCTTTGTTGATTTTCATTGTTATTTTTCTCTTCTTCTTCATGGAAAATTTTGCCCAGGATGTTCAGAAGTGCTGGCTTTCGAGATGTGAAATCTTTTAACTTTTGCTTGTCGTGGAAGGTTTTTATTTCATCTTCAAATCTAAAGCTCAATTTTGCTGGATATAAGATTCTTGGTTGACATCCCTTTTCCTTCAGAGCTTGAAATATGCTATTCCAGGATCTTCTTGCTTTTAAGGTCTGGGTAGAAAAATCTGAACAAAGTCTGATTGGTTTCCCCCTATATGTAATCTGCTTCCTTTCTCTTGTGGCTTTTAATATTCTCTCCTTGCTCAGTATATTAGGCATTTTCATTATAATGTGTCTTGGTGTGGATCTGTTGTGATTTTGTATGTTTGGTGTTCAGTAGGCCTCTTGAACTTGGTTTTCCCCTTCATTCCTCAAGTTTGGAAAATTTTCTGTAATTATTTCATTAAATAAATTACTCATTCCTTTGGCTTGAAACTCTGCCCCCTCCTCTACCCCAATCACTCTTATGTTTGGTCTTTTTATGTTGTCCCATAATTCTTGAATGTTCTGTTCTTGGTTTCTTACCATTTTTGCTGTGTAATCTAGATTTTTCTCTAGGATATATATTTTGTCTTCATTGTCTGAGGTTCTTTCTTCCAAGTGATCTACTCTGTTGGTGATACTTTCGATTGAGCTTTTATTTTGATTTATTGCTTCTTTCATTTCTGGAATTTCTGTTTGGTTTCTCTTTAGAGCTTCTATCTCCCTATTGAAGTAATCTTTTACTTCCTGTATTTGTTTATGGAGTTCTTTGTCAAAATGATCTTTCACCTCCTGTATTTGCTCCCTCATCTCATTTTTGAGTTCATTCTTAAGTTCCGCTAACATTTGGAATATGTAATTTCTGAATTCCATCTCTGGCATTGCACCAACTGTGCATGGTATGGAATCTACTGAGGAGGTATATTGATTTGTTTGTGTCACTTTCTTCCCTTGTTTCTTCATATTGCTTGTGCGTCTATTCTACCTGCACTGTGGGACCTTGTCTACTTTGATTTTACCTTAAAACCTTATGTTGCTCCTGTAGTACAATGCTATCAGATCCCCTTATATTTCCTTTACACTTTAAAATCAAACACTTTCTATTCAGAGAATCCCAGTTTGATCACAATGTACAGATTTAGTTAACCCAGATGTTGTTTCCAATTTACTCTGTATGCTTCTGATGGGGTTTTAAAGTTTCAAGTAATGGACAGAGAGGTAATATGTTTAGGAAGAAGGAAGTGAGTGTATTGATTTGTTCTTTCTTAGAAAGTATGAAAAGAGAGTTCTATGGAAGTGGTTTAGTATCAGCCGACGAGAGAGGAAAGAGAATGGAGTGAATGAATAGATGGAAAGACCGATTTACATATAAACCTAACTTATGCTGCGGTTGAGAGGAGAAATAAAGAAAGATGGAAAAGAAAAAAAAAAAAAAGAAGAGAAAAAAAATAATAACCAAGGAGTAGTAATTAGTGTAAGAGAGAGGAGAGAGAGAATAAGTCTAGAAAATAGAGAATAAACCATATATAACACCACTTTGCTATATATTTCAATTGTACACGTTCTAGAAATCTCAATTTGTGCGTATAACTTGTTTTTGCCTCTGTTGAGAATGCAATGGCAGGGTGTAAATAGGGAAGATGAAGGAAGAAGAAAAAATATAAAAGTGAGAAGGAAGAAAAGAAAGAAAAGAGGAGCAGAAGCACACAAATACACTGTCAATCAAAACAAAAACAAACAAAAAACTCCCAAGAAACAACAAAACAAACAAACAAGCAAATAAAAACAAAAACGTTGAACCCAAGAACAAGTCTCAAACAAAATGGACCCTTGGAAGCCCTTCTTTTTTCCCTTCCAGTTTAAGCCACCTGACCCAGATCGTGTACAGTCAGCAACCCTGTTAGTGGAGTCAAGGCTGCACCTTTGGTCCATTGCAGAGTGGCACAGTGGAATAGTGGAAGGGACTTATCCTCAGGCTGGGCCCTGCTTACAGCAGTAGGGAGATGCTACTATGGGCCTTGGAGGCCAGGCAAACTGGCGGAGGGTTCTCTCCTTCCAGCGGGCAGGTGCCTACCTCTTGCTCTGGTTGCAGCTGGGCAGGTCGCACTCCCCCAGGGAGTGGAGGAAGCACTTCACCAGGTCTGGCCCTGCGTGCAGCAGCCAGGGAGATGCTACTCTGGGCCCCGAAGACCAGGCAAACTGGTGGCTGGGTCTCTCCTTCCAGCGGGCGGGAGTCTACCTCTTGCTCTGGTCGCAAATGGGCAGGTCGCACTCTTCCCGATAATGGAGGAAGCCCTTCCCCAGGTCTGGCCCTGCGTGCAGCAGCCAGGGCAGCTGCTACTGGCTGGGCCCCAGGCGGGGCCAGGCCAAACTGGTGGCTGGGTCTCTCCTTCCAGCGGGCGGGAGTCTACCTCTTGCTCTGGTCGCAAATGGGCAGGTCGCACTCTTCCCGATAATGGAGGAAGCCCTTCCCCAGGTCTGGCCCTGCGTGCAGCAGCCGGGAGCTGCTACTCTGGGCCCAGGCGGCCAGGGACAGTCCATTTAACAATTTTATAAAGATATTAATTAGGGCTGGGGTTGTGGCTCAGCGGTAGAGCGCTCGCCTGGCACGTGCGCGGCCCGGGTTCAAACCTCAGCACCACGTAAAAACGCATTGTGTACGACTAAAAGCAAATAAATATTAAAAAAAAAGATATTAATTAAATATGAGAATAGAGTATACAGAGCTAGGTGTGTATTGTGTTGCCCTAAAAGACAACCTAACAGTCACAGTTGTTCTTTCAAAAGACAAAGCAAAGAATTAAAAGGCATTTTAAGTATGGCATTAATCTAAATAAATATTCAATGATGTCTACGTGAAGACAAGCCAGTTTTCCTTGAGGTAAATGTACTTACTTTAGGCAACATTACTTTCAGGAATAGTCATTGAATTGAAATAAATAGGGGTATGGGGAAGGACTGCTGTTGTTAATAATCTAAGGAACTCATTCATCTTGAAAAATATCAACATCAACCAGAGATTTAGGCTAAAAGACTGTTAGAGTAAGCCAAGCATTAGACAGAGTGACTGTGGTTAACACCCTTCATGAACTGGCATGGCAAAAATTTATCCTGCCTAGATTTAAAACAACCAAATATAAGTTTCTGCTTTCCTTCAACACTGACCTTAAAATCTAGGCATTGAATTTGGATATTATCTTGTGAGAATATTTTGCCTCCTAGAATGCTGTACTGGACAAAATCAGAAAGACATCTTGACAACAACATCCCTAGGACTTTTTCTCCCAGTTTTTCAATTTTGAATGCTCACATATACCACTGGCCTCATTTCTGGTTTTTACTCCTCATAACAGAGAATGGCCTGTCAGTTTGATCATCAACTTCCCCAAATCATCCTAAGTATAACATGTGACTTCCTCCAAGTATCACAAATCCCATTTGGTGGGCCTCAATTTCCTCAAGTGGGGAGTTCTCTGAGGAGCACTTGTGGCCACCTGGAGATAGGGCTCAGGCTTGGAGCTGAATTAAATTCTTGGCTTACAGCATCTCTGTTTCTGTTTTATTTAATTGCACAGATGACATTGAATTTGAACACGGACTTCCAAAGCCCAGTAAAAAAAAAAAAAAAGTTTGAAAATAGTAGGCACAAGATGGCTTGACTCTAAACATCAGTACTGAATTTATTAATAAGGGATTTCAAAAACCTATCCCCAGATTGACTTGAACAGGGTCAAAAACATATTCGGTATTTATTATGTACTAGATTACTTACTATCATGATAGGAGGCAGGAAAAGCCTGAGATATAATCTTAATCAATTTATAATTACTTATTAAATTAGATTATCCATGAATACCTTTTATGGACATTAACCACAAAAGCAAAATAAACTATTCCCAGAAGCTGCTCTGGACTTGTGTTTGCTGATTAGTTTAAGGTCTTTTTTTTTTTATTATTCTTTTTCTATTTGCTTTAAAACTCCTCAAGTAGATTAAAGTCATAGTTAGAGAAAAGTTAATTCATGTTGGGGACATTAAGAATATGTCAGCCGGAAGAATAGAAATTTAAGTCAAGGAAATGAAAACCTAACTCTTTGGCTGTCTCCCACTTCCTGATACATGGACTTGGCCTAACCCAGGGGTGTTGTCCTGACATATGATGAAAAATCAAACCACCACTAGGATAGGCTAGTGGCTGTTCCTCCAATGTGATCTGCTCATGCTCCCTATGCTCTCCTATATCCTTTCTGCTGATTGGCCCATGTCTTCTATAAAGGCCGTCCAACTTCCTCAATAAACTGAGCTCTTTCCTTGACCAGTCTCCCTGATGCATCTGATTGTCCTCCAAAAGGAGGGCTGGGTGCGGGCGGTCAGTCGGCTCTTACCTTTCCTGATTCGTCCTTGTTGGAGCGCGCTCCCCCTTCTCTTGCAGGTTGAGAGGAGTTGGGAGCTAAAAACCCTAACAAATTCAGATCTCCAGAATTTTACATGGGTGTTTATGCTAATAGTAATATTTATGGGTATGGCTAATTAACCATTCACGTGGTGGTTACTTTTATTTTCATAAGCCACTTGTCTAACTCTGTTTTGTGTGGCTATAGCAGCATACCACAAACTAGGTAATTTACAAAGACGATACATTTATTTATCATAGTTCTGAAGTTCAGAAGTTCAGGATCAAGGTGTTGGTATCTGCTGAGGGGCTTTATGTGGCATTATGATAGCAACAGGTGTCACATGAGCCAAAGCAAGTGTGCAAACCCACATCTCTCTTCCTCTATTTATAAAGCCACAAATGCCATCATGGGGATCCACATTTATGATGTCATCTAGCTCTAATTACCTCCCAAAAAATCCCACCTCCAAATACAACCAACATATGACACATGAACTTTGGATGGCCACAGTAAGAGGTCATAGTCAAACTATAATTATAGTATAATTAAGTACTATAATTACTTAATATTAGTCCCTTTATTGGAAGTCAATAAGTTATTAGTGATGGGTTCAGTAGCATATAACCAGAATTCACCAATACCATTTCCTCTTCCTGTACATTTTGGAAGAGTATATGTCCCACTCTCATTTGTAGTTAGATTTGGGCCATAGGACTAGCTATAGCCAACGGAATGGCCTAGTCCTTGAAAGGTTCCTGTCAGGTCTTTGACTCTTCCCCACTAAGTAGAAGTGAAGAACACCAAGATGACAAAGCCACCCTGAACAAAAAGCTCAGATGCTTGCATCTTCACATTCTCACTTGGATGACAGCCTCCTATATCTATCTGAGATATGATGTTGGCAAGAAATAAATCCTTGTTGGGTTAAGCCACAGTGATTTGGGAGTTGTTTGTTAAAGGAGCTTACAAGCATTACTTTTACATCAAGGAAGAGTCTCAGGCTCAATATTCTGTTTCACCTTAGCATGGTTCATCATCAAGGAAAAGTAGTCTCAGATCTAAAAAGAAGCAATGAGGGAAACTTGACTAGTATGAATTGGTAGCAGAGATCATGCAAAGCAGAAAAAGCAAAACAGATAATTGGATTGGGAACCTACAGAACTTGAGACTTGGTAAATCAAAGGCAGAACTAGCAGAAATTAAGGCAGAGGTGGAAAATATTACCTGGCGCTGGCTCCTTTGTTAAGAATGGCAAGACAGGCCACCAATAGGGAGCAGAGCCCCTGAGGACTATATTGACTATTACTAGTACTTTTTTCTCAGGTTCAGGTTAGAGTAGCCAAACCTGTTGAAATGCATACTGCTGAAGAGAGCTCTGAGAAAAATGGTGTGGTTTTTCATATCTAATTTGGAGGCCTAGGTATTAGCTGAGAAGTCTAAGAATACCATGAAATTGGAGTGAATGAATCTTAAATCCAGGCAGTTTTCTATAACAAAAGTAATAACAGCTAGAAATACTTGTACAGTGATTTTTTTCCCACATATTTCACTTCTCAAGTACACTTATCCCTTTCCAATTTTGAGAACTTAATCTAAGACTTTCTTCAAAAGTCTTGATGATGGTCAGCAATGACAAACTAAAATCTCTAAGACTTTAGCAAGCACATCAACAGAGATGGGAAGTCTTCAATTAAGCTCTATTTCATGAAGGTAAATTAAATGGTATATCTAGTTGTTCCTACTTAACTGCTCTTGACAAGATTTTAGGTGGTGGTTCCTGCTGATAGATTGAGTGCAAAAGAGTGAGAAGGACTGGAAATGGGTAAGGGAATGACACTATGAATAAATATGTATTTGGAAGATTTCCATTTAATTCTTTTGAATGAGCTTCTGTTTCACATTAGCAGCATCTCTTAGGAAATCAGCCACACTGCATTTGTTTCACTGCTCCCACCTGCATATTGAATGAAACTGTGAATGTATTCTCTGCTGATCCTAACTCAGGGAAACAGTAAAAACCTCAGGCATTGGCCTGCCAGCCCTGTACTGTGAAGAAAGACCTCACCATAGTCTCCCCCTTCTTAAGGGAACTACAACATTTTGTCAGACTTCAAGGTTGTAATCATTTCTTTAGAGGCTTTTCAGTAAAAACTTGACTACATGTATGTGGAGCCAGTAAGTCTATTTGTGGGCAAAAATAATAAGAGAAATGAAATCATGGCAATAGATGGAGTCATGGATCTCTGTGTTTCATAAACTAACCATAATACCTTGAGTTAGCATCTTCAAATAATTCTCTGTACCTTTATAGGGTAAACATCCTTCATGAGAGTGATTTCACCAAGAGTTGTGCACAAAACGTGATATCTTAAGAATATAAAGAAGCTGGACACAGTGGTGCACACCTGTAATCACAGCATCTTCGGAGGCTGAGTCAGAAGATCATGAGTTCAAAGCCAGCCTCAGCAACTTAGAGAGGCCCTAAGCAACTTAGAAAGACCCTTTCTCAAAAATAAAATTAAAAGGGCTGGGGATATGGCTCAGTGGTTAAGCTCCTGGGCTCAGTCACTGGTACAAAAAATATTTTATAGATATATTATTTTTTCTTGTATTTCACATTTATATGAAGTAGGAGAAAAATTGAAGCAGGAGGAAGAAAGTAGGTCTAAAGTGATACAAGAAGGCCTTCTCCATCCAGTTCCTTTAATTTTTTTTTAAACATGACAAGTCTTAGAAATTCATGGGTGGTCACAAACAGGCATTTCCATGAAATTCTTAGTGACCTTTGTGCCACTGAAATCCCTTATTTCCAGAATTACATTAGCTATTTCTGCCTAACCTGGCTGAAAAACCTATTGATAGTTTCAATTTTAGGAAATAAGAATGAGAAAGAAAGTGAGGTTAAGTAGGAGGTATGTGGAACTTCTTAAGGGCGTTTGTGGTGGGGAAGGGGCACTGGGAAAAGATTTAGGCAGCTAGAGTCTACTGGTCTTTTCCCCTTCTCAAAGACATATGCTCCAGGGTAGCCCTTACGTCTCCCTCTTAGAGTATCTGTGCTGCATCCCACTGTGATTTTGTTGCACATACCTCCTACCCCCAAAATTCATGGAATTCAATGGAAGCATCGCATTTCTTCCACACACCTAACATAAAATCGGTCATTTTTATAGAGGCTAAGTTATTTTTGTAGCATTTATTTGATGTCTAGAATTCATCCACAATAGTCTTCTTTAAAGTTTTCCCTCTGCACTATTGCCAAAAATAAAATGCTACTTTGCTTCCATACACTTAAAAGTCTGAATCCAGGAGAATGGAAATGAGTGAGGTAGAAGTAAAAGGGGATATTAAATGGGGATCAAGTGATCACTATCCTTGACTGAGAGTCAATGGCTTCTAAAAAGGGATGTACAATAAAAGCAATAAACAGATGATATTTGCTTTGGCATACCTTCAGGACTTTCCCTCCTTTTGGTGCCCTCTAAGCCCACTAAAGACTCTAGCTGCCTAAATCTGTTCCCAGTGCCCCTTTCCCACCACAAACACCCTTAAGAAGTTCCACATACCTCCTACTCAACCTCACTTTCTTTTTCATTCTTATTTCCTAAAATTGAAACTATCATTAGGTATTTCAGCCAGGTTAGGCGGAAAGTTAATTAGGGTAGTTGCCATTAATTTTATGACTAATCATCTCCCCACATAGCCTTAACCTCCTCAGGAATGTTTTCTTATTAATTCTAACTGGTGAAATTTCAGTTGGTGTGGAGGAGATATTTTGGAATAGGAAGACATTTGCTGTCTTTTAGGAAGGAGGGAACCAAAAACACAGGTTTGGTCTTATTCTCTTCCCACCACATTTCCCCAGGCCTATTCAGATGGGAATGATGAGCCTTTTCTTCCACTCTTAGTAACTTAAGAGTCAAGATCAATAAGCCTCCCTAATTACAATTTTGTCGCTCAGTAAAAGAGATTAGGGTAGAACACTTGGGTTGCCTACTTAAAAAGAAAAAATAATTTTTTGAGGTGCTGGGGATCTAATCCCAGGCCTAGCACATGCTAAGCAAGCACTCTGCCACTAAGCTACACCCTTAACCTGGGATATCCTACTCTTATACCAAGCTAGACCAGGATCTCCTTGTTTAACCTCCCAATACTTGCAACGACCAACAATTATACAGTAGTTCTCAAAGCATAGGGTGGATCATAATCACCTACAGAGCTTAATAAACACAGATTGATAGGCTCAACCTCACAGAGCTTCTAAGTCAATCTGTTTGGGTGATCTCAAGATTTTACATAACTAAAAAACTCCCCAGTGATGCTGGTTTTAGGGAAACACATTAAAAACTATTTCCCTACACTAAACTTCCCTTTCATGCAGCATGGAAAGAATATTCCAAAGGGACAGAAGGCATACAAAACAATCCTTTGAAAAAGAGCTTTCTGTTCAATACTAGTGGCATTTTGCTTTCCCCAGAGATTGAGTTTTATGAAAAGAAGACAAGGAACATGGAGTTGAGGGAAAAGTGGAGAAGCGTGTTGTCAGTTTAGAATGTGGAGCTGTACTTTTCCTCCAGAGAAAACTGTGACCTCTGTGGTATTAGAGGAATAAAACATTCAGGAAATCATCTTAAGTCACTTCCCATCTTGGCATAAATTAAGAATAAGTTACTGGTAAATAATACAGGCTGCTCAAATTCTGAGATTACCTTTAAAATGTACAAAGGGATTTGACTGGCATGCTTGTGGTAAGAAGGAAAGGATGAGAAAACCTCTCTGCCCACTCACTTTCCACTCCCCTTGTTTTCCTTTCTCCTGGATTCTTCCAAATAATAAGACATTGTGGAACCCTTATCAGGCATTTATACTGAACATTTATACTGAGCAATCTCACTGCACATGAAGGTTTTGTAGAAGGGATCTCTTTCTTCTATGCTCTCTCATCTCTGTGTTAAGAGGTTCATACCATCTTTTCTCCACTATCTTGCCACTTTTGCTCCCTTCCACTTTAGCGTGCCTAAAGGGGATTGCTGTAGCATTTTTCTAATAAGGGAGGTAATATTCCAAGATCTGGACTTGCACATAGGGGACTATATACACCCTGACAGTCTTAATGTGGTCTTCGTGTTCTTGCTTTCAGACAGAAAGATCAGGTATAAAGGAAAACTGGGCAGTGATCCAATTAGTAAAAAAAAAAAAAAATTCCATTCAAGAAAAAAAGATAGGCAAGATTTCAATAGCAAAGCAAAGATGTTTCTTCATTTGTACAAGGAGAATGTACTGAACAGAGCACTACTTTTCTTCCAGCAACCTAAATTCTGAGAGAGCACAGTCCTTGGTCACAGTCTTAGATTGGATTCTGAATTAGGAAGTAAGTGTAGTTAATTTAAATCAGAGAAAATACTGGGAGAATATGCTCCACTGAAAGTAGGAAAGGGAAAAGAAGGAAACCAACACAGAAAAGTTAGCTCCATGAGGAACTGGGACTCATCTCTGGAAAATGGTATAGGACATGCCTTGAGTTTCTTGACCTAAGTGCAAGGAAACATATCTATCAATTCCCTCTAGTTGTTAGTTAAGGCTTGCTCCCCAGGTGTTAATTTTACTAATTTTTCTGACTATTCTGAAAAGGGTCATACATGCTCTCATTGTCAGAGAAATTATACAAAGAGTCACAGAAGTTAAGTGAATGTGTCTGATTGATATACAGAGAGTACTCACAGATTTCCTATAGTCCTTTGGGTATTTCTCCTTTTCTGTCTTTCAGTTGACCTAACTATCTTAGGTGTCAGTAATAAATTGCACCCATTGGAAGTTAAACATATTTCAGTTTCATGGTCTTTCACTTTCTATTAATGTCAGGTTACTTGTGTTTTATCCTGTTAATAAATTATATAAATGTCTTCTTAGAAATGTATACATGAATAAACTCATTCTAAAAACTAAAACACCATTTGTTAAGGTTTAGATATGTCCCCTAAATGCTCATGTGTAAGACAATACAAGAAAGTTTAGAGGTGAAATGATTGTTGTAAACCTTAACAAAATTAGAGAATTAATCCACTTGAACACTTAGCTGGGTGGTAACTGTACACACATAGGATATGGCTGGAGGAGGTAGGTCACTAAGGGCATGCACTTTGGGGTATACACTTTGTCTCTGGTGAGCAGAGCTCTCTCTGCTTCATTTTTGCCATGTCCTGAGCTGCTCTCCTCCTCTATTCCCTTCCACTCTGATGTTTGGTCTTTCCTCTGGCCCAAAGTAATGGAGTCAGCCTTCTATGGATTGAAACCTCTGAAAGTGTGAGTGCCAAATAAACACTTTCTCCTCTAATTGTCCTTTTAAGGTCTTTTGATCACAGCAACAAAAAAGCTGACTAAAATACCATCTATGTAAAGATGTTTAAAAGCCTTCATAATTTATTCTTTAAACAACTCAGAGAAATATGCTCAAAACTTTTCAACTGCATACTGACAGTAAGAAAAAAATCAAATTTCCACATTTGCATTTAGTCTAGACACGATTACAGATGAAAATCCCTCAGTCGATCAGCTTCAAGCTACATCTCTGACATCAGTACAATAGCACTCAGTTGTTTTGTACCAGTACATATCAAAAAAAGAACATCAAAATAAAAAATAGAATCTCAAGAAACATATTTTCCCATGATAAATAATTACCAACTTCTAATTGAGTGGTTAGTTTGGTATAACTTCATCAGGGAAATGATAGAATATAGGACAAAGATATGATGAACAAGTTGGCAAAGACCAGCTTCTAAGCAGCTAATTTAGTATTCTAGGAAATCCAAATATTAGAAGCATTACTTTGAGTTGTTTTAACTAATTGAGAAGTCAAACATGATTATTTTATTATAATAAATAAATTATTTAGTATTGCCTGTTTGTGAACTTAATCAAATTAAATTGGCTTTTGTAGACAGAGTGGTTCTTGCAATGTAATATATGGCATAACCAAATTCAACTTCTCAAACAATGTCTCATTGGGTGTGGCAGTGCACACCTGTAATGCTTGCTAACTAAGGACATTTAAGCAGGAAGATTGCAAGTTCAAGGCCAGGATGAGCAACTTGGCAATATCATGAATCAAAATATAAAATTAAATAAAATACAAAGGACTGGGGATGTAGTGCAGGATAGAGCATTTTTCCTAGCATGCATGAGGCCCAGGGTTTGACCCCTAGTATCACACACACACATAAAAAGGCTATTTATCTTTAGACTATAATTAAAAGAAAAATGAATGAACAATGCAATCTAATACCTGAATCAAACAACATAAGCCACATAGACTACTGAACAAAAATAAAAAAATCAGACACATGAAAGTCAATTCCATGCATGCCTATGGCTCATCAAGGACTAAATAGGAAAAATAAGAAAAAAAAGACATGCAAAAAACAAATGTCTAATGTTCTGGTTTAGTTATGAGGTATCCCCCAAAAGTTCATGTGTAAGGCAATGAAAACAAGTTTACAGGTAAAATTATTGGATTATGAGAGTTTTAAACTAATCAGTGCATTAGTCCCATGATAGGATTAATGGGTGGTAACTGTAGGCAGGTGGGATGTGGTTAGGGGAGATAGGGGAGATAGATCATTGGGGCTTTCCTTCAGGGTGCATATTTTGTCCTTGATGAGAGGAGAAAGCATTTTCTCTCTCTCCCTCTCCTTCCTGGTTTCTATGTCCTGAGGTGCTTTCCTCCACCACACACTTCTGCCATGATGTTCTACCTCACCTTAGGGTCAAAGCAACAGAGTTGTGCACCTATGGACTGAGACCTCTGAAACCATGAGCCTTCAGATGAATCAAGAGATGGAGAGCATCTTAACTATAGAACTAAAATAAAAATTTGAATCTTGAACCACTAAAACTTCTGCCCTAAGATCTACTAATAAGTTAAGAAAACAAAAACTTTTGGAAGCATCACAAGAATACACAGAGATTTTAAGGAAAAAAGAAAGATCTGAAAAATAACATTGTTATTAGCTTTCTGACTGTTGACATATCTTTTTATTGTTTTCCATTAAATGTGTGATACAAAAATTTTATTGGCCGGGCGCGGTGGTGCACGCCTGTAATCCCAGCACTTTGGGAGGCTGAGGCAGGAGGATCACCAGTTCAAAGCCAGCCTCAGCAATGTAGAGGCACTTAGCAACTCAGTGAGACCCTATCTCTAATAAAATACAAAAAAGGGCTGGGGATGTGACCCAGTGGTCGAGTGCCCCTGAGTTCAATCCCCAGTACCATACACACACAAAAAAAAATTATTGAAGGAAAAAGTTTGTATCATATATGAAGGTTGAAATTCATAAAAACATTTGAAACTATTTCTTTGTATGTTTAACCAAATTTGAAATGCAAGTACAAGTCAGTATTATTGAGTTTCATGTATTCAAACTGTCCAAATGCCAGTTATTTAAATAGTATCCAAACAACCAAGTGGGCAATACTACCTTGGTGAATCTAAACATTACATTAACTTATAGTTCCCTGATGAGAAACAACATTTGTCTAAGGATTTTCACCTTCTCTCTTCATTTATACAATCTTATTTAACATTTTGAAAATAGTCTTAATATTAAAGAAAAGTTCTAATATAAAGAACCTTTTCCCCTGAACCATTTGAAAGTAACTTGCTGACATTTGCCATCATTCATAACTACTTTAGTATTTCCTCCAAGTCAGAACATGCTACATAACTAGAATACAACCTTCACAATTGAAAAGTTAATACTAATACATTCTACCACCTAATTATCAGATTATTTCCAGGTTTTGTTACTTGCCTAATATTGTCTTTCATAACAACAGTGTCTCATTCAGATCTCTGAAATGCACTTAATTGTATTTCGTAGTCTCCTTCAGATTCAAATATTCAGTTTTTCCTTGACCTTCATGACCTTGAATCTTTTAAGGAGAAGGCTTGTACAATGTGCCTCAGATGGATATTTCTGGTTTCCTTATTATTGGAACCAGATTACATGTTTTGTGACAAAAGTATCACAAAAATGATTCTTGAATTTTCTCTTTGAAAACCATTATGTGACCTATAATTTTAATTTCCCATTAGTGATAATGTTAACATTGATCCCTAAAAGTGGGATCTTCTGGGTTTCTGTTCCGTGATGCCGTCTTTTCCCTTTGTAATTATTTAGTGTTCTGTGGGGAGTAACTGTGAGACTACATAAGTTTCTTTGTTCCTCATCCAACTTTCAATTTATTCATTTAATTGTATCTATATGGATTCATGTCTAATTTTATTAAGTAACTGTTATTTGTCCATATCATTTTTAAAATTCATTTTTTCAGAAATGTTCTCCTTTGAAAATTTCAGACTTTTAGAACATTTGTAACAGTAGTAAAAAGAACTCCTAGGAAACATTCCCCAAATTTTAACAGTTTACTACCTTTGCTTTATCCCTTCTCCTCTCTTTCTAGACAATATATAAATATAGGTAGAAAACAAAGTTTCTTTTCTCTGAACTATCTGTGAGTTGCAAACATGAAACCTACTTATTGATAAATACTTGTATTTCTTAAAAACAAGGAATTATGTAGCTATAGTGTAATGATCAAAATCAGGAAACTGAATTTGGCTCAATATTAATATCTAACCTACAAACCTTATTCAGAATTTACCAGATATTTCTATAGTGTCCTTTATAACCAAAATAAATACATTCATGGAGGATTTTCATTGAAAAAATAAAAAATAAAAAGAGCTAGGGAGCAGAGAGAAAGGATTTTCAGCACCAAGTTGGAGACCAAGACTTTAACCCCTAGGGAGAAATAAAAGCTCCAATCTATAGCAAAAACATTGTCCTAGATAGCAAGGGAAAAGCACAGCCTTTACAGTTCCTGAAGACAAACAATCCATAAAATAGACTTTAGCTTGTAAAAATTTAAACACCAAATATTTAAGATGAAATTTAACAAATGGAAAGTCACTCTTCTTGGATAGTATACTTCAATGCCATAAAAATTTTATTTATAATTCAATTCATTTATGTTTATTGCAATTTACATAAAAATACCACCAGAAGTTTTTTTTTTGGTACCGGGGATTGAACTCAGGGGCACTCGACCACTGGGCCACATCCCCAGCCCTTTTTTGTATTTTATTAGAGACAGGGTCTCACTGAGTTACTAAGTGCCTCACTATTGCTGAGGCTGGCTTTGAACTTGCGATCCTCCTGCCTCAGCCTCCCAAAGTGCTGGGATTACAGGCGTGCGCCACCGCGCCCAGCTAAGAAGTTTTTTTTTTAAAGTCAAAAAGTCAATACAATGGTTTTTAAAAAGGAGGTTAAAAGAGTAAAGAGAAAAGGAGCTCTTCTTTACAGAAGAATGTTCATTAATAAAGGTAAAAGACAGAATTAGAAAAATCCTCATTTTGTAATCACTATGGTAATTATAAATTCAAGCAAGAATTATTAATGAGTGCTAAAACTACTTTGTAGAAGACTGATAAGTATATTCCCTGAATCTCAAAAATATTTTCCCAGAGATTATTTACTATAATAATTTACCTTATGTGAGATGATAGATAAGTTCATTTACTTCACTGTGTAATAATTTCCACTATCTATGTGTATCCCCAAAATATAATGTAAATCTCAAATATACCCAAAACAATTTATTTGTTTAAAAACACCATGATATGCTACTTCTCTCTCAACAGGGTGCCTATAATGAAGTAATCCGATAACAACAAGGGTTGGTGAGAATGTGAACAAATGAGAAGTCTCACACATTTCCAGCAGGATTTGAAAATTGCATAGTCACATTGGAAAATTATTTGACAATTCCTCAAAAAGTTAAAAACAAAGTTCCATATGACTGCGCAATTCTACTTTTAGACATACACTCAAGAGAATATTAAACCTATGTCCACACAAAAACCTATATATGAATGTTCATAATAGCATTATTAACAATAGCCATAGAAACAACTTTTTTCCATCAGTCGATCAACTAATAAATGAACAAATATGGTATATCCATACAATAGAATATTATTCATCCACCCAAAGGAATGTAATACAGACATGCTTTGTCGGGCCTTCTGAACACTCTTGGCGGAGAGGATGGAAAGCTCTGGCTTTCTGGCTGCTTGCCACACCCTGTTAAGGACCTAGGCTAAGCAGGGGGCGTGGCTGTGATGTATTGTGAGAACTGAAACCGCCCTAAACATAGGGCAGAAGATTCTATCCTATGAGGTGTGCCCATGCTCTTTACCTGTTTCTACAATCTGCTTACTGATTGGCTGATGTCCACTATAAAGCATTGTCCACCTTACTCAATAAACAAGTTCTAGCACTGACCAGTGACCGGGCTCCCTGGTATGTTCCTGTGTCTTCTGAAGGCGGGGGAGGGAATATCAGCGGCCTTTACTTTCCTAATCTAGTCTCATCATTGAAGTAGGCCCCTCTGGCCTCTTTTGCTGGACAAAAGAGGTCCATCCCGGGTACGGGGGGAGGGGGGGTCTAAAGACCTCAACCCCTTATAATATCCCGACAATGCTTCAATATGGATTAACATGAAATGCCAAAATAGTCAACTCCATAGAGACAAAAAAAGCTGAATAGTAGTTTCCAGAGGCTGAGAGGAGGGGCCAATGAGAAGTAACTGCTAATATGTACAGTGTTTTAGGGTGAGGAAATTTCTAAAATCTGATGATAGCACAACTTTGAATATACAAAAACTACTCAACTGTACACTTTAAAAGGGTAGATTTTATAATAAGTGAATTATATTTCAATAAAGCTACAATTTAAAAAGAAAGTATTCTGAAATTGAGGAAGTTGTAGGAAATATAAGGCCCAAAGGAGAGAAGAAAAGATTAGAACTCTCAAACTGAGAGAGAAAACATTCTTGAAGAAAACTCAGGAAAGGCAATTTCAGTGACAGCATTCACGCCCAAGTTCTGCAGGTCTACACGACTAAAGAACCCAGAGCTGTACAGACCTTGTGGCACCAACAGGAACCTACTTCCCTTCACAAGAACCAAGTGAGCCACCCCAAATAGCTGGTTGTTCACAGACTCCTCCCCATGCTATTCCCTAAGAGAGAAGCTAGAAGAGGAAAGAAGCTCAAACTTGCTTACAGAAGACACAATTCTCTAGCCCCCATTTTGTGATTTAAGCTCCAAATTAGCCTCAGAGTGAAAATAAACTGATATAAAAAGTTTATCAGTGATAGATTCTTAGTTATTTTCATTTGATACTTTATGTAGAAAACAAAACGTTTAGCAGGGCACGGTGGCGCACACCTGTGATCCCAGCACTTGGGAGGCTGAGGCAGGAAGAGCGCAAGTTCAAAGCCAGCCTCAGCAATGGTGAGGCACTTAGCAACTCAGTGAGACCCTGTCTCCAATAAAATACAAAAAAAGGGCTGGGCATCCCACTCCTGGGTCTATTCCCAAAAGACTTAAAAACAGCATATTACAGTGACACAGCCACTTCAATGTTTATAGCAGCACAATTCACAATAGCTAGGTTATGGAACCAACCTAGATGCCCCTCAGTAGATGAGTGGATAAAGAAAATATGGTATATATACAAAATGGAATTTTACTCAGCAATAAGAGAGAATAAAATAATGGCATTTGCAGGTAAATGGATGAAGTTGGAGAATATAATGCTAAGTGAAATTAGTCAATCTCAAAAATCCAAGTACCGAATGTTTTCTCTGATATAAGGAGGCTGGTTCACAGTGTTGTTGGAAGGGGGTACATAGGATCAGAGGAACACTAGAATGGTCAACGGAAAGGGAGGGGAGGGAGGGAGTAAGGGGGGGGTTGGAAAAAAATTGGTGATTGAATGAGATGGATATCATTATCCTAAATGCATGATTGAAGATCTGAATGGTACTTATATACTTTGTATACAAGCAGTTGTATGTAAAAAGATACTATACTTGTGCATGATGAATAAGTAAATAAATAATAAAAAAAATTAAAAAAAAAAAAAAAAAAAAAAAAAAAAAGGGCTGGGGATGTGGCCCAGTGGTTGAGTGCCCCTGAGTTCAATACCCAGTACCAAAACAACAACAACAACAACAACAGCACACACACACACACACACACACACACAAAAAAAAAAGTTTAGAAAATAAGAAATAATGTTCTGGCAATTATTTGAATCTGGGCTCCAACAGTTGACTCTGCAGGTTTGTGATTTCTTATAATGCCAAGCCCAAATTCATCTTGCTAAACTGAGATGTACAAGACCCAGTTGTGAAACATTAGGCCTCCATAAATCTTACAAACTAATCCTCTTCACCACTGACAGCACTATCCCCCCAGGACAGACACGCTTCATCAGGGATAAAGTGCTAGAAATATTCCATTATCCAGAACTGTGCCCAGTGATAGCCTTCTTCAACAGATGACATCAAATTATTCATATGGAGCCAGATGTCTCCTGCATTTGAGAACAGTTATTTCACAGCTTTCTCAGAACTTGCCCTCAAGTTATAACTATTTGGGTACCACTGCCTCAACTGACACAGACATTGTGTTAACCCTCCTGCCAATTAGAAACGTCATGAAAGTCTTCACATCTCAACTCTGAGAAATATCATGGAATTTTGACAAAAATTTTGAAAGACTTAAGTTACCATATCTTCTGGTGCCTGAATTAGAGAATTAGTCTGAATTCTTCTCTGCTCTTAATCAAATTTTCCTCAGGAACCATAGGCTAATTTATAATAGGCACAAATTAAGTCAAGTTAGAATTTAGCTCGTAAAATATATTAAAATGCATTTTGGGGAGATAAAAGAAGCAAAAAATAAAACTATAACAATAAAGATAAAATCTAAATTATAAGTAAACATCTCTCTGATTATCTGAATGAAGAAAATCTTCTAAATTTAAAAAATGAATGAAAATATCATATAGGGAAACTTACCACATGACATATATAAATTCTATGATTAGCAAAGATGGATAAATATTACATTAGGAAAATTTTTGTTCCAAATATGCAAGTTTAATATCTTATTATATATAAAATTCCCAAAAAAGAAAATATAAGCTAGGCATGGTGGCACATGCATATATAATCCCAGTGGCTCGGGAGGCTGCCACATGAGGATTGAAAGTTCAAAGCCAGCTTCAGCAATGGCAAGGCACTAAGCAACTCAGTGAGATCCTGTCTCTAAATAAAATTAAAAAATAGGGCTGGGGATGTGGCTCAGTGGTTGAGTGCCTCTGATTTCAATCCCCTGTACTCCCCCAACACACATACACACAAAAAGAGCAAATACAAAAGCTGAATATTAAATTTTCAACTTAAAGTTTACAATTTCAAAATGCAAATAAACTCAAACCAAAGTTCAATTTATTCATTTTTCAATTTAAAAAGGCCTCAGTATTATAACAGTATCATAACAGCTCTGTAGTACTTATGATATCCCAATTATTCATCTTAGTTCCCTTTTTTATTAACAAATTTAATCCTCACAATAATCCTATGGGTAAGCAATACTATTTTTATCATTACAATTTAACAAAGTGAGGTACAGATAAATTAAGTAGCTTAAATTAAAACTGATATTTAAGGTGATTCATTTCCAAAATCATTCTCTTCACCACTAAGCTCCATTGCCTTGGATTGATAGAAAGGGTATGACATTTCAGTCATACTCATTCATTACTGCTTAGGAGTATATAGGGACATAATTTCTGAAACATTTTATATGCATCTATCAAGAATCTTGACAGTAATATTTAGCCTCTATTTCAATATTTTGACTTCTAGGAATCTATCTTAAAATAGTATTTAAAGTAAAACAGGTTTATGCACAGAGAAGTTCATGACAACATTTATAACAAAAAGAAAATAGAAAACAATATAAATGCCAAATGCTGTGAGAATTTTTATGCTAATTATAATTTGTAGAAACAAAGAAGTATCTGGCAGCAAATGAACATAACATTTAAGAGTTTTCATGGGATGGAAAATGAGGCAGGATAGATTAGGAAACTTTGTCCCAGGTCCCATGCCACCTCAATTCACAGAACTGATGTGGGGCTAATGATCTCCTTTTCATCCTGCCCCACTGCTGTTATCCAAGGAGCTAACTTTCCCAAAGTGTAAATAAGATTCTTTTTTCAAAATGATTGCCTGCCCATCCCAAGGAGTATGCTCAGAGAACCACAAGTTTGACCTATAGTAACTTAGAAGGGAGAATTCCCTACCTAAAACTACATAAATATTATTTGCATCTCATGCATCTAATGTAAAACTTGAGAACAAGCATTTGGTGCATGTGCATAGGCATTATGGGCAAGGCACAGGAATCTGTCAGTCAACCCTTGTTTAGCATAAACCACTCCTAGCATAAAGCCCACCCCCCCCCCCCCAAAGGAAAACAAAGAACTCAGAAATCCATATAAGCGCAGATCTTCTCTGAGTCTGCTGCAGATGTCTTTGTCATGTCCCTGCTATAAGGGTACAGGTATCTTACTCCAATAAACTCTACTAACTGCTACTCCTCTTTGTCTTCGTGAATAATTTTCACCACCCACTCAGGTCATCACCCAGATTCCATGAAAGGAAACATTTATAATGCTAAAGAGAATGCAGAATGAAAAGTTTTATGCATACTACTCACTTTTTAAAAAAGACATAAATTTACTTATTCAGCACATATTAAAAAGCTCCTCTATGGTATCTATAAACAAACTCCACTGCTCTGGTGAAACTAACTTTCCAATGGAGCAAGCAAACAACATATTAAGTAAATGAACTGCACGTGAATCAGAAAGCTAAGTACAATTGAAAAGAGAAAGTAAAGAGCAGAGTAATGGGAATTGTAAATGGTAGGTTGGCACATGCAGATGCATCACTGAGATACTATGAGACAAGCATCCCTGACATACTATGATTTGAGCAAGGACTTTGAGGAGGTAAGGGGCTTTAGCTAAGTGAACATTTGAGGGAAGAGCATTTTAGGGTGAAGGAAGAGCTAGAGGAAAGGCTCAGTAACAGATGCTATTGGTAATGTATGCTTCCCTACAAACATACCTGAGACAATTTACTGCAAACACCTGTGGTTGTCTTCCTGCAGGCCATTATATCCAGGCTTAGAACATGCTAAGCCAAAACATGAGGCAACCAGAAAATTAATGGCTTTGGAAGCAGGACTTGACCCATCAGCTAAGGTATAGAGGAAAACACCCCCAGTTCCCTGCCTTTGGGTAGGATAATTCAAAGGTTATGTTCTACACTGTCACTTGGAGCAATATTTCTTAAAGATTAATCAGGGGATAGGAATTCTCTAAAGTTCTTGCTGGGTGGGGCCTGCAATTCTTGAGAGTCTCATTTCAATGAACTCCCAGGCAAAGCCAGTGCTGCAGTCTCCAAGCTATACCTTAAATAGCAAGGTCATACAGTTATTCAGTGGGATCAGCCCACTGGCACATAGCATAAACAAATCTCTTATCAGCTTTCTTCCCATCCCCAACTTATCTCCTCTTTCCCATAAAGTGTTATCTTGGCATCACCTTCAAAAATAAACTTGTTGCATTCACTTCATCTTAGGAGCTGCTTCTTGGAAAGCCATGAGGATAGGAATGTCCCTGGTTAGCTGAAAGAACATAATCAATACAAGGACTGGAGCTGAATGAGTAGGTTAAGTAGTGGGATAAGGAAAAGAATTTTCAGAGGTAATAAAAGAAAATCATGCAAGACAACTATAAGGGTTGGGGCTTGCTACGGTAAAATGAGAGGCTATTATAGAGTTTTGAGCACAGGATAACAAGACAATATGCTCTGACATTAATATGCTCACCCTAGCTACCAGTGGGGTCAAGGGCAGAAGCAGACATCAGTTCAGAGGTTATTGCAGAAACACAAGATGGAGATGATGGAGGAACATGAGAGGCTCAGAAGAAAACTGAATCAGTTTGTGAGTAATCAGATTCTGGATATCCAAATGAATCAGTTAAATAAACAGTTATATCATAACAGAGTTTAGGAAATGTCTGTACTAGAAAATATGAAAGTGGTCAACATCAGCATGTTAGTGACTTTTAAAAGTCATGGGACCATGAAATCAGTTAGAAAGTAAATGTAAATAGAAGAAAAGAAGGCGTCTGAGAACCGAGTCCTCAACTTCAGTCTTAGGAACTGGAGGTCGGTTATGCTCCAAGTCAACAGTAGCAATGTCTATGTGCAGAGATTCTTGGTAGTTGTTGTTGTTATTATTATTTTACTGCCATTATCTTGCCTTCAGTGTTCTGTCTGTGGAGTCAAAGATGCAAGGGAAATGCAGAATCCAATGACTTGTCATTCTGTCTCACTATGGCCCTGCCAGTTGGGAACCATATGAAAGGAATAAAGAATTTTGGCAATTCAAATCAGGCAACAAAATTAAATGAGATTTCAAAAGCATTACATAAGGAAAATATCTGATGGAATGTATATAAAATGTGTTTTGAGCCAGATAAGGAAACATTAAATTGTATGAAGAAAATCAAATAAGTGCAAAACCTAATCAAGCAAAGAAACACATACATCAGTGGAGTGGACAGAAATGACACCTAACAATAACCTGAACCCAAGAGAAGGGTGAGGTCTTCTACAAGGCACGAGGACTCCATTATTACAAAAACCATAAAAAGCTGGTTTCCAAAAAAATAAAAAAAAAAAAACCAGTTTCCATGTAGGTAAGGACATGGGAAGAACCAAATCCTGTGCCTAGACCCCAAACCTTCCTTGATACAACCTCCACAGGCCTGAGATAGAGCAATTGTCCTTTAAACAGCAAAGCTGAGATATTTTCATAGGATATATCAAATCCATACTTAGAATACATGTAAGTGTAAGTTCCAGAAAATGGTTTCTATGAAATTGAAAAGTTTAGTAGTTCTTATGGCTTAGATGTGAGGTGTCCCCCCAAAAGCTCAGGTATGAGACAATGCAAGAAGGTTGGAGGAGAAATAATTGGATTATAGCCTGACCTAATCAGTGAATTAATCCCTGATGGGAGTAATTGAATGGTTAATGAAGTAGTAGGGTGTGTCTGGAGCAGGAGGGAATTGGGGCGTGGCTTTGGGTATGTGTTTATGTCAAGAGAAGTCTCTCTCTCTCTCTCTCTCTCTCTCTCTCTCTCTCTCTCTCTCTCTCTCTCTCTCTCTCTCTCTCTCTCGCTCTGCTTTCTGATCACATGTGAACTGTTTCCCTCTGCCACACTCTTCCACCATGATGTCCTGCCCTTCCTTGAGCCCTGAGGAATAGAGCCCACCTTCTATGAACTAAGACCTCTGAAACCTTAAGCCCTCAAATAATCTTTCCTCCTCTATAGTTGTTCTGGTCAGGTCCTTTAGTCACAGCAGCGAAAGAGCTGACTAAAACTGTAGTTAAAGTATTAGAAACGTTTTGAATGATTTGATTTATTAAACTAACATGGGCTTAGAACTATAAATTAAGCCGTAAAACATAGTTAATTTTAGAATTGTGATGTTATTCAAAGAGCGTTTAATTATGTTTCTAAACAGTGTCAGGATACTTAAGAAAATCTGATATGCACCTACATATTTATAAGTTTAACTTCTAATTATTTTAAAAATTACGTAATTACTTAGGAAAGTTTTGCTTATCAGTCAGTTATAATTCTTAAAAAGAAAATCAAATAGTTTTATGTATAAATGTAGTTTTTAAACTTCAAAATTGTTTTACTAATTTCATTTATAAATGGGATATAACATTAATTCAGAGCCTTCTTGATTCTAACAACTGATTGTTAAAAAATTTACTACAACTAAAATAGAGTAAGATATACAAGTTAATGTAGAAGCATAAGGAAATCTGTTTTTTAAGTGCTGTGACTAATAAAGTACATATTAATTTTAAAGTATTATATCTAAATGGAATGCCTTTGTTCAAAAGTTGCCTTCAAAGACAAAAATTTTTTAAATCAACCCTTGTTTTTGTACTTCTCAGTTTTTGATAAATGAACATAGATTCTTATATTGGTTAAACTTTACACAGTACACATATATTAGTTTTATTTGGAAAAAAAATGTCTATTAAGGACACAAAAATGAATTCCACCAAATGAATAAATTCCCCAGTACTTCTGCAAGTGGTAAATCTAACCATTTTCCCTCTAAATGTTAACCAGATAGTGTTAGAATATATAGAGGCAAATTCTTAGGACTGTCTTGTATAAATAAGACAACTATTTTCTAATGTGAACACCACATCCACAACCAGGCCAAACTTACATCTTCCTGTTAGAAGCTGGTTTAGTGGTTACTTTATCAAAGTGGTACCTGTTACTATATATCAAATGTATATAGCTGCTATAGTATAATAAAAATATATATTCATTTTAAAGTATAAATAAATTCAAAGTTTTTTCCTATAATCAATAGATGCTAAAATAGCAAAATAGTTATTGAGATATTCTGATTATTTTCCAAATGATAAACATTATGCTAAGCCTTTAGATATATATATTTTTCATGATAACCTAATGATAAAAATATTATTGTTCCAGTTTTACAGCTGAGAAAGTCAGGGAATAGAACATTTACACTACTTTTCCAGGGCATGCAGTAGAGAAGTTCAAAGTGCAACAACTCTATCTTTTTTACTATGAAGCGCCTGCTTTTAATCACATCAATGCTGTATGTAAAAGTTCAACTTCTGTTAAGCAGGAAACCTGAAAAATTATGTGGATGCTAAGTAAGGGGGTGCTGGTACTTAAAATAGGCAGAAGAAGTGATGCTAGATTCAAGACAGGCATTTGTTTTCAAGAGTTAGGAATGGGATTTTAACAGAAAGCAGACTATCCAGAATAGATCTCCCCAGTCTTATCCTTTGTTAGCCCAAAAAAGATAAAATAAATCAAAATTAGTTTCCAAATAAAGCTCAATCTTGGAGGTTCTGCCCTCTATGTGGGCAGAGTAGCCTGTTTCTGGTGACTTAGTAAAGTTTTCATTAGCCTAAGTAGAGCGAGTCATTATTTATTTGAACATTTACCTGGATAGCCTCTTACTAAGGCAAGAATTTTATTTAGGCTCCATCTCTCCCCTCTTTTTATATCTGTTGAAACCAAAGTTTAGAGTGGATTCCTGGTTGAGCAACATATTATCAGCACATTGAAATGTGCCCCCCAAAGAAGCATCTAAAGAACTGAAACATAACAACTTTTGAATGTTAACAAATAAGAGATACAATCATTAATGCCTTTAGGAAATTCATAACTTCCCTGAGGCTCATTTCTCTCTCCATCATTTGAAGGATTTGAACCTAGATTAGGACTTTGCCAACAGAGCCAGATAATTGTTTTCTAGGGCTTCTGTCCTGTGTGCTCTGGAAAACATCCCTGGCCTCTAACCAGGAGCGTTAGTAGCATTCACAGATAAGAATCACTGAATGAGACAAACACTGAAGTCCCTTCAGTTTTGAAATATTCATATTCTGGGAAACCTTTTGGTTAGTTGATCAAATTCTCAAATGCTAATCCTCTTTGGAAAGAAACACACAAGAGCAAAGTTAAGTAGAGATAAGCCAGTGTCTCTAGAAAGGAAAGGGATTATGTTTTAGGGAAATCTCAATTTATCATGCAAATAATAATTCTTCAAAATAACCATAAGACTCACAGGCCCACACTACAAAATCTAAATCACCGAAATACCCTATTACTACAAGAAACTCTGTTTGTGCTTAAGACATCTTGAGGAATTTCATGACTCCATCTTCTGAGTGATGGAACATTTTTCCTTCCTCTTCTGACATCCAACATTTGGGTTTGTTTTTGGAATTTGACTTAAAGTTAGTAATACATTCCTGTGAGTTTTTCAAATCATAAAAATTTGGGTTTGTTTTTATTACTTAAATAATACATAGGGTTTTCAATATAAAGTAAAAAAGTCAATCATTATCAGTTCAAGGAGATACTAGCACTTTAAGGGGGCTCAAGAATTTATAATTACTAAGGGAAACAAATAACTACATTTCCTATCTTGTATTTATCTAAATGCTTGAAGGAAACAAAATTAGTAACAGTAGTTAAAATGACTTTCCTATAAAAGAGATGAATTACAGAGGTGTGAGCTGAGTTAGGGGAACAAAAAAGGATGGGAAGACCCCAGAAACCAGACCCCAGGAAATGGTAATCATGCCAGCTCTAAAGGACCAAAGAAGGAAAGAGTGTGCCAGTGCAGGCTGTTTTGCAGGCTGAAAGAACAAGTTCCATCTAGAGTTAAGGCTGAAACAGGGACCCAGAAAAAATACTCTGACCTTTCCTTTCTGTCAGCTAACCTACTGCAAACTTTTCTAGAAGCCTGCTGGTATAGATGACCCAGTGATGCACTAGGCAGAGGTCAGCCTGTAAGGGCAGAGGAACAAGGGAAGTCCATTTCGGAACAAAAGCTCAGTAAATGGATTGGCAAGAGGAATCATCACTGGCACTATTTCAATTATTCTCTGCATCTCTCCCCTCCTTCTTTTTGCCAGTGGAGTTGAACTCAATTCTATGATCCTGTAAGGAGAATCCATGGCATATTATAGAAGATCATACTTAGAAAGCTCATTGCTGTTGGGTTCTTTTATTAGCGCATGAAAATAAAGAATGAAAAGATGTTAAGTATCATATGTTCAAGAGGCTCATTGTGAAAGCCTTCATGAAGTTTACGTGTGGTTCAGTTTCTTAAGAGGTGCTATATGCTATGTCTCTCACACTCCATGTGTGAGAAAAAGCAGAAAAAGAAGAAAGAATGAAAGAAGGGGATGGGGGAGGGGGAAGGGAAGGGGACAGGAGAGGAAGAAAAGGTGGGGGTGGGTGGGGAGAAGGAGAAGCAGCAGCATCAGAAGAAGGAGAAACCATGACTCAGGCATGAGTTATCTCTAGGTTTCAGCTTTTTTCTTATCCAAAACAAGAGAATGGGATTAGACTGGGTGTTCTCCAACTTGACCAATTCCAGAAACTTAGGGGATCCTACCAACAATACATATCCCTAAGTCCTTTTCCATGCCCACTGAATCTGAATCCTCAGGTGGGAAAACCCAGACCCTTAGTACATAAAATCTGATCTAGGTGATGCTACCACGCATCCACACTTGAGCCAAGTAGTCAATGATCTCCAAGACCCATTCCAGCTCCCAAATTCCAATACTATTGATAAATTTAGAAAGATAAACTAAAGAATCACTTATCACCCAGTAGAGAAAATTAGCTGTTAATAAATAAATAAATGACATTTTTCTTAACATCTTTCAAAAATTTTTTAACTTGTCCTTTTTAAAAATTCTTTGCTTTTCAGATTTTCACCTATTATTGGTAAATAGAAGGGCACTGGTTATTTTGCATTTGTGTTTCTTTCTATAAATTAGGAGATAAGCTCTGAGGTACTTAGTCCTATTATTAATGTATGTATGCCATCATTAAGAAAGCAGTTGTTCTAATAGAAAATTCCTTTCATTGCAATTAAAAATTTACTCCTACAGGTTGACTTCTTGAGGAAAACCAGTTTCTAGTAAGTTCTCTAACACAATTACCTGTGTAATCTTGACCAACATATTTACCCTCCAGGACTTCACTTCCCTTAAGTCATAAATGACAGCACTGGCCTAAATGATTTATAAGGTGCCATACAACCTAAAAACCCATGAATCTAAGAAACACCATATTAAATCTACATGTTTTCCCTTGTCTGCTGTTGTACTTTAACAGAGTCTTCAAAATTTAATACCTTGTACTAAGCAGAGTATGACAAGTAAATAATTCTCTAATAGTTATTTACATGTCAAATGTGGGTTTCAATTCCACAATGCAATGAGGAATCTCCAGGTGGAAAAAGTTTCTTCCAGGAGCTGGCTTCTAGCCTGTCCAAGCATTCCTTACATTCATTCAGGCCTATAATCAAAGGAGTGTTTTCCCATCAGTTGGCTTGATTTTTCTTGACATGGAAATGACTGCCTTCCACACAAACTGCTTTTCTTTCTAAATCATTCATACTGAGAATGAACAATAGAGGGAGGAGGGAAGGGAAAAGGGAAATGCTAGGGAATGATATTGGCCAAGTTATTTTGTTAGTATTAACAATGAATCCCACCATTATGTACAACTATAATGCTCCAATTAAAATATGGAAAAAATTAAAAAATAAAATTGAAAATATCAAAGATGGCAAAACTACCAATAGAATTCAATCACAATCATGACTTAAACTCAGGACATAACAACTATCTGACCTGAAATAGAATGTAGATGTATTTTCTCCTCCTATAATCATCTTAGTCTTTACACACATAGTTATTATGTCTTTACCATAAAAAAGGGAAATTATTCTAATTAATACTCTGAATGACTACATGAAGAAAATAAAAATGAGTTTCTTAAGCAGCAGATCATAAGAATCAAGTGCCTGTATAAAGAGTCAGTGTGGTAACAAACAAAATTGACATCACAATTCATTAGTGATGGGCTGAGGCTATAGCTCAGTGGAAGAGAACTTGCCTAGCATGTGTGAGGCACTGGGTTTAAGCCTTAGCACCACATAAAAATAAACAAAGACATTCTGTCTATCTATAACTACAAAGAAAATTTTTAATTCACTAGTGATATTCAAAAATTGGTTTTGTGCGATAGTTGGTTTTAACAATAATGTGAGCATGTAAAATAGATAACACTTGGCCATGATTATGGTGAATTTTATGCAACCATATCAAAATTTTATTTGATCTTTATTAATATTGTATCCATAAAAGGCATAAGATAGAGCACTAATCTCTAGGATATATAAAGAATTCAAAAATCTTAACACCAAAAAACAAATAAACCAATCAATAAATGGGCCAAGGAACTGAACAGACACTTCTTGGAGGAAGATATACAATCAATCAATAAATATATGAAAAAATGTTCAATATCTCTAGCAATTAGAGAAATGCAAATCAAAACTACTCTAAGATTTCATCTCACTCCAGTCAGAATGGCAGCTATTAAGAATACAAACAACAATAAATGTTGGAGAGGATATGGGGGAAAAGGCATGCTCATACATTGCTGGTGGGACTGCAAATTGGTGAAACCAATATGGAAAGCAGTATGGAGAATCCTTAGAAAACTGGGAATGGAACCACCATTTGACCGAGCTATCCCACTCCTCGGTCTATACACAAAGGACTTAAAACCAGCATACTACAGGGACACGGCCACATCAATGTTACAGCAGCACAATTCACAATAGCTAAACTGTGGAACTAACCTAGATGCCCTTCAGTAGATGAATGGATAAAAAAAATGTGGTATATATACACAATGGAATATTATTCAGCATTAAAAGGGAATAAAATGATGGCATTTGCAGGTAAATATATGGAGTTGGAGAATATAATACTAAGTAAAATTAGCCAATCCCAAAAAGCCAAATGCTGAATGTTTTCTCTGATTTAAGGATGCTGATTCATAATGCACTGGGGTGGGTGGCATGGAGGATTAGATGAACTCTAGATAGGGCATGGGGAAAAAGGGAGGGAGGAAAAGGGAGGGGGCATGGAGGTAGGAAAGATGTGGAATGCAATGGTCATCATTTCCCTAAGTACATGTATGAAGACATGAATGATGTGACTTTATTTGTGTACAACCAGCGATCTGAAAAATTTGTGCTCTATATGTGTAATATGAATTGTAATGCATTCTGCTATCATATATAACAAATTAATTTTTTTTTTAAAGTCATCAGTGAAAACCATTTGCCCAGCTATCAGTAAGTACAGTTAGGTCGTTATGCATGCATGCATGCAGTGTGTACAAAGGGAAACATATGAACTTTAATAAGAGCACCCCATCTCCTTCATGAGAAGGAGTCCCAAAGACTATACCTCCTAATACTGCTGCATTGGTGATTGAGTTTCACGTGAACTTTAGAGGGCATGAAAACATTCAAATCATGGCACCTCCCTTTTCTCAGCCTCCTCCCCCACCCAATATTTTTGCCCCTTCTCAAACATTTGGTGCAGAACTGATGTTCTGTTTTTTTCTTTGTCCTTCAATCAGTACTAACTCTACCTCAAAATATAGAGTCTTCAAACTGTTTAAAGATTATTTCATCCAAGTCCAACCTTACATGTGTCTAGTTGCTAAAATGATGTAACTTCAGGATATCTGTACAAACTCTTAAATCCATAAACTGTATCCTACAGGCTTGTCAGTGACTGAATTGCCTTTATCAGCAGGAAAGTCTTTGTCTTTCATTATATAAGGGAAGAGAAAAAGCAAAAAAAAAAAAAAAAAAAATTGCAAACATCCCCCAGGTGATGTAGCTTATTAGCTGAAATAAATTACAATAAATACTAGAGTCATTTCACAAAGTAATCTAAGATGGGGGGTATACAGTAGAGAGTAACTGGATCACCAGATGCCTGGCAGCAGGAAGGCACAGCATTGCAACAGAGGAGATGGGAGTGAGAGGAAAGGAAAGAGAAAAGGGAGACACTACGGTTTGAAAGCTTTTATTCCCCCTAAATTTCATGTTGAAACTTAATCCCAATGTAACAGTATGGGGGTACAAATCTTCAGAGGTGATTGAGTCATCAAGGCAGAGCCCTTATGAATCAAATTAGATGCCTTTATTAAAGTGTTTGATGGAGGGCATCCATTCCTTTTTATGTTTTGTTTTTTCCTTTATGCCATGTGAAGACCGAATGTTCCTATACTTTGGAGGACAAAGTGTTCTAGACATTATCTTGGAGGCACAGAGCAGCCCTTCTTGGACAACTGAACCTGCCATTGACTTGATCTTAGAATTCCCAGCCTCTAGAACTGTGAAGAATAAATCTTTGATCCTTATGGATTATACACAATTGGTATTTTTTATAGCAGTACCATTAAACTAAGACAAAGGGGGAAAAATGATGGAAACCCCACTTTTTTCCACTCAACTTTACCCTACTGCCTTTTAACATATACAAACCTTTTCACAGTTTGCTTCATATTGTTTACAAGAGGTTGAATAACAATTAACAGAAAGGGCTGATATCTCAACCTCATTTTGGTGCATCAACAAGGAAAGTGACATTCAGTTTAATGGCCTGTGGCTTTGTATTCTCATCAGCAAAATGAACATGTTAATAGTCATGACTTCAGGTCTTAATATGGGTCCTGCTAAAAGTAAGACTTGGGATAAGGGCATAATGATAGTTTTGGGGGGAAATAGTCCCTGGAATAAGGAATGAAGATCTAGAATGAAGCAGAGAAAGAAAAAAAGGCCAACATAAGGGTGCATTACTGAGGTGGCTACTGCAGACAATAAGGGCTTGACTGGGCTACACTCTCCAGAGGTGTGTTCAGTGGGGAGCACTGCACTGACCTCTGAAGGATGAAAAAGTGCACATTTTGTGCAGTATCTGCTGTCCTCCACTGGTTGAGGTTTGCTGCGGGGAATCCCTCAACATCAGGGAAGACTCTGAAGCAGAAATCTGAAAGGAGGAAGGTAGCTATTTGAGACAAAGATGGAGCTGAACATGATTGATTCTATGGTCTACCACAGCTGCTGCTGAAATCAGAGGAAGGTTGACTAGGACCACATGGGGTTCTGGAGACATCTGGTGTACCTCCTGAAGTCATATGAAGATGTCAGTGGAAAAATTCAGGCAAAGTACTCACTTCTGTCTGTCCTGTAGTATAGGCTGAATAAATGTTAGTTATTTTATGACTTCATTTATTTCTAAGCTTATTATTAATAATTAATAGCTAATAAATAACAATTAAATTGTAATACCATTAGTCATCCAGTTATTTAATTATTTTTCTCTATCTTCTAATTATAACCATATGTTTTTCACACTATAGATTCAGGTAAATGCTAATAAATATTTTAATAAACATATGAATTATAATATATATTTATCCACATGCTCAACAGTCTTCTAAAGAGATAATTTTGAATTAACTTGAACCAGACTGTAATGGTATGAAAGAAAGAATCCATATCATTTTTTTTCCCTGTGTTTTCTCCATTCCCATGCCCTAATATCAAGTTCATCACACTACTGGGCACTTGATAAATCTTGATGGACTTATTTGGTTCTCTGCATTGATACTGCCCTAGGCAAAGCATTTAACAAGCAAGAGAGTTCAGGCAATTGCATGGTTTTATGTTTCATGAAAACATCAATAACAGTAGTGATTAATGCTATGTCCAGTTCCGCCAAGCTGCCTGTGCCCAGAGTCTTTCAAGGATTGAAACCATAGAAATAATAACATAATTGATCACTTCCCAGAATGCATTCTGGATGGCTATTTTAGTTCAGCTAAAAAATAGGAAGATAATTATAGCATTTGGCTTCTGGATCATATTTCTCAGAAATAGTTTAATTTCAACAGAAAAAGTCACTATGCCTTTTAGATAGGTTGGCTCCCCCACTGATTTACTGGTTTGGCTGAAATCTTACCATATTTTTAGATATTTATTTTATTTTAATCACATAGAGGTACCATTATTGTGTGCATTTTTAAAACAGGTAACTGAGACACAGAGAAGTTAACTAACTTGCCAATGATCATGACTCCAGAGGGCGTGCTCTTAACCACTGCCTTGCAGCCTTGTTAACTGCAGGTACACATTGGGAAAGATGCCTGTAGTCCAAGGCACTATACCTGCCTTGCAGGAGCTTACAGCTGGTGGTGGACACAAAAAAGAAAGAGACCTTTTCAGTACCATGGGCTCACTGCTTGCTTGGGACCCTTCCTTAAAGTAATACTAAGACATTTTTACAGTTTTATAGATTTATATTTACCTATGGATACAGCAAGATCAAAGATTGGGAGAGGAGAGGCATAGAGACACGAAGACTAATTAGAAGAATTTAGTTAGAATTAGTTAGAGATGGAGGTTGCTAGAACTAATGGAGAAGCAATGGAGGTTAAGAATTTCCTGTTTTTAACCTTACTGAGCAAGAGTGAACTATGTAGAGGATATACTTCAGACTTGAACTGTAGTAAGGACTCTTGCCTGGCTCTCCAGCACGTGGGTCACTATGCAGATTTTTGACTTGGATAGATTCCATGATGTTATGAGTCAGATCATTAAAATAAACATCTCTCTAGGAATACAGACACACACAAAAAAGAGAATTTGCTGGTTTTGAAAGATAATTAAGAGGTAAAAATGCCAGGATGACTTAAGTGAATGAATCCGGGGTAATGTGTGCCTCACATAACAAAATTCAGTTTCGCTAATAAAAGAAAAATAAAGAATGTCTTTGAGTAGATCATAGAGAAAATCAACTTCAAGTTTGAAGAACTCATTTGAGATATTGTCATCAAAGAGACACAGAAACTAGCCAAGACTCACGATAGTTGTTTCCCCACGATTAACACCTAAATGATGTGTGACTACAATCCTGACCTGGATACATGGCTCCATGTACAAACTAACGAATAATTCCTAATTATCCCTATTTCCCATCACTCTCTCCAAATTCAAAATTCTGGGCTGGAGCTTTCAGTTAGCTGAATTTGCCACGTGCTCAAGGTGTGGCTGCCAGGAGATAGGAAGAGATTTCTAGTTCCCTTGGTTTTACAGAAGAACACAGTAATTCCTTCCACGGATTACCTACTAAAGGGAAGTCAATAAGGAATGCAGACTCTAGGCAGCCAAAAATAAAAGAGCAAATGTCCATACAGTGTGGCAAGGAAAGCGCCAAGGAGGATGATTCATGAGCAAACAGAAGGATGGTAGTGCCATTTGTCAATGCAGAAGAACCAGGAAGAGAATCAGGTGAAGGGTATGGTAGGAGAAAAGTATATAGCATTAGACATTTTGAATTTGAGGCCTGTAGAATATTGTATTTAATGTGATTCCTATTACTCATTATGCCACTCGCCTTCACTGGCTTTTCATGGCTTCTGAGAGTAAAAAAGAAAAACAATCTCCAAGGTATCTACCAGACTCAGAAAAAAATCTGCCCTCTGATCATTGTACCAGATTTTTTTACACCATTCTCTGCCTTGCTGTACTACTCCAGCCATACCTGTCTTTCTTTCAGTTCCTGAAATCTGTCATAGTATGCAATGTTTTGTCTCAGGACCCTGGGCCTGTGCCATTTACTCTGCCTCATATGCTCTTTTTCCCTTTGTCTTAGCCTCTTTCAGTGTACTCATTCTTCAGATCTTGGACCAAATATCATTCTCTCAAGGAAATCTTTTCTAACATCTAAACTATCATATGCTCTCTTAACACTTTGTATTTAGTTCTACAGCAGTTATCAAAGTTTAAAATTATCTATTTGTGTAATTCTTACTGTTAGGATAGCAATGGAGGCCCCCCTGGGATGCTAGAATGCTAGGATAGTAACCCCCACCCCCAGGTGGGCTAGAGTGTTAGGATAGTAATGCCCTGAGGCGGGCTATTTGAATTTCATGCACATGGGCTATTTGCTCCAACAAAGATGTAGGTAATCCGAGGCTTCTCTTTGTTCAGGGTGAATTTCACCCACGAGGGCAATGACGTAGGTAATGCTATATAATCTGAGGCTTTCCTTTGTTCAGGGTCTTGCGCTTCCTGCGTGTCTGCAGGAGAGCTTGACCCCAGCTAGCTGGCTCAATAAACTCCGTTTGTGTATTACATTACTGAACGGCTTCTTTGTGGTTCATGGGAAAATTAGCAAAACTGGATCTTAACATTACAAATTAACTTCATCTCATCTACTTAATGATGACAAGACCAAATATCGTTTGTTATTACTATATCCCAAATGCCCAGTCTGAAATTAAATATTTATTTAAAAAGGACCAAACCAGTCCATGAATTACTATATTATTGTATATAATAGTTGAGTTTTTAAGAGGGGAAGAGTTATCCCAAAGACACTGATTGGGATCATCACCACACAGACAGTGACTTAAGTCAAAGAAGTAAATTACATCACTCAAGAAAGAGGGAAAAGATTTAGGATGCATTATTCACTATCAACTATGAAGCATTCTTTTTTTTTTTTTTTTTTGGTACCGGGGATTGAACTCAGGGGCACTCGACCACTGGGTCACATCCCCAGCCCTTTTTTGTATTTTATTTAGAGACAGGGTCTCACTGAGTTGCTAAGTGCCTCGCCATTGCTGAGGCTGGCTTTGAACTCGCGATCCTCCTGCCTCAGCCTCCCAAAGTGCTGGGATTACAGGCGTGCGCCACCACGCCCAGCTATGAAGCATTCTTAATGTGATCCAGGAGTCACCCTGTATCAGAATCAACTAGAAATTGCATCAGGGAATCTATATTTTTCAACAAGTGAACCCAGATGGGACTCATACATCCTAACATCTGAAAGTCACTATTTGTAGAATTCAACACAGAAATACTCTTGAAACAGTCTCAAAAGCATGTATTACAGAATGGGAGTTCTAGTTTTCCATGCAAAAAGCAAAAACATTTACAGGTAGCTAAGAACATGTTGTCATGCAGAGAGTATCAGAGGAGGATTCCAAAACCCTGGGACAAAAACTGGGTCCTACCACATGCTAGTTTCACAGCCTACACAACTACTGACAATTACTTTGAAAGAAGAGAAATTTGGGGACTTTGTATAGTCCCTCTCATTGATATTTTATGAGGATTCAACATATACGATAGTGAACTTTTTAAAATAGGCAATTAATATTAGCAAAGTGCATTTTGGCCAACTTGAGAATTTCCTATTCAGATCTTTTATATTGTAAAATACCATTATATTAAACACTAAGTAAATTTCCATTTTGTGTTTGCATGTATGGGTACTATCCACTTTTGTTCCTCCTATCACTGAGGAACAAAAAGATAAAACCTAAAGCCATGGCCTATCCTCAAGACAGTATAAACATCAGAAAAGGCACTAAGAAAATGGAACACTCAACCTAAATCTTTGGAAAATAAGAATAATATTCAGTCTATTATTTCTTGTAGCCACTATTACATATAGTAAACAATTTCTTTTATTTCAGGTTGCACAGAAATGATACCTGAATAATCACTCATGTTGCCTGCGGTATCATGTAAAGTGGTAGAATGGCATGATGGCTTGAGCACTGGCTTACGATTTAGAAGAACAGTTTGTAATTGTAGCTCTGCTGACAAATTGGCTGTGAGGTAAATCAATATTTTGCTACATAATACCGTATTTTCTTTATCCATGCATCAGCTCATAGATTCTTAGGTTGTTTCCATTTCTTGACTATAATGAATAGTGCTTCAATGAACATGGGAGTATAAATGTCTCTTCTATACACTGTACTTTACTTTTCACTTAGATGTTCTTTATTATGTTTTTAATTGTGCATTGTGTGGTAGTGGTGGTTTTATTATAATGGCATATATTATTCCATAAATAATTCATAGATTTTTTTTCTTTTTGGGGGGTACCAGGGATTGCATTCAGGGGCACTTGACCATTGAGCTACAGCCCCAGCCCTATTTTGTATTTTATTTAGAGACAGGGTCTCACTGAGCTGCTTAGTGCTTTGTTTTTGCTGAGGCTGGCTTTGAACTCAAGATCCTCTGCCTCAGCCTCCTGAGCTGCTGTGATTACAGGAATGCACCCCTGTGCCCTGCAATTGATACAATTTTGAATACATATCTCTGGCCATACTATAGGATCACCAAATCATAATGTTCAGTGATTCGGTAATTTTAAAACACCACCATAGGAACAGCTACCATAAAAGCTCCCCAGATGATTCTAACAACCAGTCAGACTGGATTCAACATAATAAAGAATCAACCTTGGGAAATTGTTCTATATTCAATGTCATATTATGTGGAACCAGAATATTCTCACAAAGTCCTATAACCACTTAGAAAACAAAATACATACCATGAAATAAATTAGTAATTGTGATAATTATAATGTCACAGTCTCTTAAGAACAAAATTTTTGTTTTTCTGCTAGGAAAATTACTTCTAACTGACTTAGGCTTTAAATCCAGGTAAAGCATACTCAGATTTGAACTATATCCAAAAATGTGAACATCCTTTAAAAAGGATGTTCTAAGCCAGGTGCAGTGGTGCATGCCTGTAATCCCAGGGGCTTGGGAGGCTGAGGCAGGAGGATTGCATGTTCAAAGCCAGCCTCAGTAAAAGCAAGGTGCTAAGCAACTCAGTGAGACTCTTCTCTAAATAAAATACAAAATAGGACTGGGGATGTGGCTCAGTGGTAGAGTACCCCTGAGTGTTTGTGGCCAGTACCCCTCCCCTGCAACAAAAGAATGATGTTCTATAATATTTATTGAGTACTTCAAACTTTCATTTATAAAATAGACCAAATATTTTAAGTAGAAAAACAGAATGAGTTATTTCATATCAAAACTTCAGTGTACCAGAGAATTTGAAATAAACATAGTGGCTGACACTTTTCTCCATCTTTAATTATATTTTCCCATTATGTTTTTCCAACTGAAAACATGATTAAATGGAACCTTGGAAATGAGGAAGCATATAGCTGCTTAAATAACCAAAATACCCATCCATTTGATTCTGGATGTACCACTTATTAGTTGTATGATGTTGAGTGAGTTATGTAAGTTTTCAGCATCTCAGTTTCCTTATCTATAAAGTGGGATAATAGCAGAATCAAGTTCACCATAGTGGTAGAAGAAGTAAAAGAATGAAAATAGGCTAACTGCCTGAAGAGTGTTTAGTACCTCATAATGCTGGTTAACAAGTTTTTATCTCAAGCATTCTTCTGAGCTCTCAGAATACATTCATAGCCTTAGCAATGAAAGGCCACAGTTTGAATTTGGATTTGACTTTGAAGTTGGTGCTTTTCATTTAGTGGCCTTGCAACCTTCATTCAGGTATTTATCCAACACATATTAACTCACTGTAATCTCAGCATAAAATGCTGGTCTAAGCACAGTGCAAATTAAAAGATGAAAAAGACAAGACTCTCCTGCCTCTAGTTAAAAGTTTAGAAGATAAAATGAGAACTGTATATAAATATAAGTTGGAATCCAGGGCCATAAGAAACAGAGACATAGAAATTTAGAGACAAGAGTAAATTCCACGTGGTGGGTGGTGAACAGCTGGAAGTAAGGATAAGAAAGTCCCTATTGTGGTATTTAGTTTAGGCCAGCTATAAAAGTGGTGCCATTCAGCAATGCCCAGCAATGAGGGCAGAATTTTACTTCATGGGTAAGTTTCTGGCCACAAACACTTAAAATCTCTTACTCTACTAGAATGATGCTTGAAGGTCCTCAAGAACACTAACTATCCACATCTACAAAAAAATTAGGGTTTTCTTGTCTTCTAGACCCTCAGACAAGAGTTGAAGTAAATAATTCAAATATCTGAACATAATTCCATAAATCCATGTCAAGGGAATAGCATCTCACAAAGAATTTTAGAGCAAGATCTTTATGGCCCAATCTGGCCAGGTTAATAATGAAGAAAAGACAGCACTGCTACCTAATGACAACTGGGTAGCCATGGAGAGAAATATCTGTTGGCACCTGCCCAACACTCAACAAGCAGATGGCCATGGGAACAAAAAAAAAACATCATGACAATTGGCATCTCATTGGAATGCTCTGAGCAGGGAAAGAGCCTGGAAAATGTCCTTCTTTGGCCGCCCGTCCTTCTAAAGCATATTGGTAGCACAGGATGGGAAAACTGCCTGACTGCTGCCAAGGGGAGCAGAGATGGCCTTTAAAATCTAGGCTACTGCAGCCTCCTGGGTAGTCAATCTGGTGCCTTTCAGTAATCAGAGAGCATCTTAAAGATGTATGCTGATTTCCTCTAGGACAGAGGATATCCAACAGATTCCATTCAAAGTTGGCACATAGGATGACAACAATCCAAGCTCCAAGGTGGTGGAGGGGTCTAAGCTCTCTCTTGCCAGGCCTGCTGTGTCAGGTCAATGGCAGAAGATTATTTTCTCTTAGAACTCTTACATTGGTGGCACACAGTTAACCAAATACATTTGTGTTTTCAAGAAATGACATTGTATGACTAGATTTGTTAGCTAGTTGAAAGTTATTACCAGTAATAATCTACTTTGTAGAGACTTGCTAATTTGGAATTCTTATTTTTAAATTTTTAATGAATTTTATTGTGTATATTTAAGGCTTACAACATGAGGAGAATCACATAGGTTATTACAATGAAGCAAATTAACATATCTATAATCTCACATTATTGTCCTCTGTGTGTATGTGTGTGTGTGTGTGTAAAACAGCAACAACTGACTCATATAACATGGGTGTAGTAACTATTATTAATTATAGTCCTCACATTGTATATTAGATCCCTAGACTTGGTTCAATCTACCTATCTGCTATTTTGTATTCTCTCACCTATATCACCCATTTTCTCCCCCCATCCATTTCACTTATTGTTTTATTCTCTACCTCTACGTATTTAAACTTTTTAAAAAAGATTCCACATATCAGTGACAGCATGCAATATTTATTTCTGTTTCTGGCTTATTTTACTTAACATAATGTTCTCCAGTTTTACCCTTGTTGTAGTAAATGGTAGGATCTTCTCCTTTTTAAAAGTTGGACAATGATTCATTGTTTATATCAGTTTTCTTCTTAAAATTTGAAGATTTATTTATTTTTTAAAAATTTGCACTCTGGTCCTATTTATGATATTGACTAACATTTCAAACAGATAACCAATTGACTTTAAAACATTCATCTATTACATCATAATACACACACACACACACACACACACACACACACACTCAAAAGAAAGTTTAGTCTTAATTTATCCTTTAGTAAACTCCTCTGAATCAACAGTGAATAAAGGACAAAGTCAAAGTAACTTCTGGCTTCTATCCTCAGAAATTATCAACTTAGTTTCAGCAGTAAGGACAGCTAACCACCAAAAATAAAATTTAATGACTTTGTATTTTCAAATCAGCTTTAAGTATAGTTAACTACCTCCTCTCTGAAAAAAGAAAAGAAAGAAAAAAAAAAAAAAAAAAACAACAACTAACGGTCACAGCCAATGCACCCAAGATCCCTTTGACTTACATTGTTCTTTAAATTACATAGGCTGTCTTGTGTTACTCAGATTTTTAGAACAGAGAAGACTAATTGTTATTTCAATTTTCTTAGGGCTTGAAACAGTTTAACAATAAAGATGTTTGATTATTCAATAATCTACCCATATTAACCAGAAAATAGCCAGTTTAGAGGAGTGTCTGATCACAGCTTTGGTCAAGGCAAAGAAGCTGCAATCAGCTATAAAGTAAGTAAAATATTATGACATTATTGCCTAAAAGCAAGTAAACTTGATCATAAAAATACATGCCTTCATAAAATATTATGTGGAATAAATATTTGAGATAAAGTGATAAGCATGCAAATAAAATTTGTGGATACTGATGAAGTTTGACAAATAAAAAACTCACTAAACTCATATATTTATATACAGCTACCAAGTATATAAACCAAAATTTCGCCCCCAGAAAATTAAAAGTGTTAGATAAGGTACTTCTCATTTCCATAATGGGGAAGAGACTTCTACTCCTCCCTCAAAGAGGAAGCTTCATTGTTCTATTCCCTTACTAATTTATCCTCAAAGAATGACTTGTAGCCACTCAGGCATTGCCTGGGGGTTTGGCCTTATTGTTCTCCCTCAGCTGCATCAGTAGATGATAAGGAAGTTTCTGGTGGGACTGGCTAGGACTGGCTGTGCAAACCTAATTCTTCCTATCATCAGGCTCCAAATTGTAAATTGGATGGGAGGAGAGGTTAAGATTCTGTCTTCTCAATTTTTTTTTTTTTTTTTAAGATTAACTGCACTTTTCTCTGCATCCATATAAACCTAATGAAACCAAGGAATAGACAGCCAGCTGTTGTCTTAAGGGGTTTTCCTTTGATTTCACTCCTCATTTTCTTGACAACTGATGCCACATTTGGTTCATATGAAATGAGGTTTGTGTCTAGCAGAATACTATTCCAATGAGTATGGTTAAATTTGGAGCCCTTTTAAATGACCTATTTGAAATATATTTTTATTTTAGATTACCAAGCCCAACTTGCTGAGAGAGCTAGCTGCATGAAATAAAATCCTCAAAATTAAGACATGCAAATTCATCACAAGTACACTCTTTGTCCAGGTAAACAGCTCATGCTCTAAGCAGCAATACTCAATGTCAAAACACGATTAATTCATAATGTAGCATTTAAACATGAGTACCTCCAGCCAGGATCTTCTCTTCCAACTCTGCCATTTGTTTCTTATAGGCCCTTAAAGCTGCCTCTTTGAAAGAGGGACGAATTCTTTTTGGCTTTGTGATTTCCACTGGCTGCTCAGGTATGTTTTGGTTTTCATCTTCTCTTATTTCCATTTCAGATGCTGGTTCATGTAAGGGTTCCAATTCTCCTTCACTAACCACATCATCTGCCTGCCCATCATAACCCTCATCTTGTGGGGTTTCATAAGGTGTTTCATATGAAGGGTGATCATATTCCTGCATTTGTTCATCTGTTTCAATAACACTAGTCCTATTTTCTAGCTTAGCAAGGACTTGTTCCATGACTTCAACATAATCTGTTTCATTATCAGCCACTGGTTCACTGTAGTCCTCCTCATCCTCTGCTTTGTAGTAATAGGGCTCTGTGTAGACATCAGAGTCAAGGGTGGTACTAGATTCATTGGCAGTTGATTGAGATAATGTACGAAATCTTCCCATTAAAGAAGAGCCACTGTCCTCATACCCACTAAGACTCTGTGTGCTTTTGTTCCATACTACTTCCAAGGCTGATTTAGCTCTCTGTAGTGTAGATCCAAATTTTGGGAAGCTGAAAGTCTTATCAGAAAGGTCAATGCTTAATCGACTATGCCAAGATTTGGGTGGGGCATCCTCTGAATCATCACTTTGCAGTTCACTTTGGCTTCGATACATCATGGGCAACTGGCTTTGGTTTTGGTACAGCTCATTAGAATTAGTTTCCTGATAAGAATCATATTGGCCAACCCACTGGCCTTGTGGTTCATTATCTAAGCCAGGGCATGGAGAAGAGTTGTCATCTTGGGTTAAATCATAGCTTTCAGAGTCATCTTGAAGGTCACTATGGCATTTTCCCAAGTCTTCTAGGTCTTTATTGAAGACATCCAGCTGTTGGTCAGATAAACTGTTTGTGTCATAATCAAACACTTCCTGGGTGGATGAGTCTAAACCTAAATCAGTTCCTTGCTCTACTTGATTCCATTCCTTCCATGGGGAAAGATCCTCATGTAAAGAGAGCTGAGAATCACTGTAATGACTTTGGTCTCCAGATGGACACACCATGCTATTACTCATTCCACTATCCACAGTTTCTGTGTTCTCCATTTCACTCTGCACTTGAACACCCTGAGTACTCTCAACCAAACGCTGGTCCTGAGGACTGTCGTACAAAGTAGGTATACCCTCCTGTTTTCTCTGCCAAAGCTCCCGGTCTGAAGATGACAGGAGAGAGCTCCCATTAGTTCTAATGAAATATTGATTTTCTGAAAAATCTTCCGAGTAAGACTGACACAATTTGGAAAAATCTGATTCGGAACGACTAAGTTTAGCAGTGAAAAAATCACTCTGTGAATGCCAGAGAGGCATTGCATCTGCATATTGGGTCATGGTTTGCTTTTCCAAATTATTTGTTTCTGGCAATTGTGATGAAATTTTATCATAATCTGATTTATTTGAAATTCTGCTGGTATTAGCAGTTTTATTCTTAGATCTGGCACCATGTGATTTTGAGCTTGACTTGGAAGTACTTCCTTTTGTTGGAAACTCTGGCTTAGAAAGCACAGCATAACTGTTTCTATTGAGGTCAGATTCCAGCTCACCATCGCTGTCATCAGGTGACTGCCAATTGTTCTTTTTGGTTTTGGGCTCTGGAATAGATAACTTCATATCCATGCTCTCATATGTCTGGGAAGATGGAATTCCTTTCTCTTTTCTTTCTCTGATATCATAAGTCAGAATATCTGTTGAGATTCCAATGCCTGTTCCCTTGAGTTTATATGATTTTTTTAAGACAGAATCCCTTTGCTGAGGAGTTTCAAAGTATACAAGTATGGGTCGAGGTTTTGCATTTGGGCAGTCCCTTTGGTGTCCTATTCTCTGAGCAAATTCAATTTTAATAGCATTTGGTGCATCTGAGAAACCCATTTTATCTATTAGAATTTGGTACACCACACTTTCAATATATTCAAATCTTTCTTCAGGCACATTTAAAAATCTCAGGCTTGCCTTGCTACCCATATGACCTAAGTGTTTAATATAATCATGGATGTCTCTTGTTTCCCTCCGAGACTGGACAAACCCTGTACGTAGCTGTTCGATTTCACTTTGCACAACCTCCACACTGCTAGAGATCTCATCGATGGAGTGCTTGAGAGCATTGACATGCCCTCGTAGTTCAGAGAGTTCTGTTTCAATCTGACTTATTCCCTGAAGCTCCTTAAAGATCATTTCCATGACATCATGTGTTTGGCTAATGCAGCCAGAGGAACTGAATCCTGGTTCTAGAGCATTTGTCTTTGGATTTCGGGCAGTTCTGTCTAAAGATTTGCTTCTTATTCCCCAGGTCTTCTTCATGGTGCTCAACTCTGAATCTGAGGAGACACATTCTTGACTCTTCTTCCATTTCCTCAGCTTTCGTAAAGCTCCCAGTTTTAAGCTATGAAGAGTGCGCTCCCCATCGGAACTGCCCTCAGAGGGCGCGAGGCTGCTTGAGCTCTTCCTGTTGCGTCTAACTGGCATGGTGTGTGTGGACTGTACCTGGTTTTCTGTACTACTCCTTAGTTCATTTAATGATTCTGAGTAAGAGCTCTCAACTGAAGATAGCTCTTGAAACAGATCCTCATTCTCACCATCGGTTACATTAATATTCTTTTGCAGGCCATTGGCAATAGCGACTCGGTAACTGAATGTTGGTGAGAGGGAAAAGTCTTTATTAGCCTCGTCTTCTTCAGTAGATAGGTTGCGAGTGGATGAACACTTTGCAATCTTCTTTACAGTGCTTTTTAAGGTATTAGAAAATTTGGGGGGTTTGGGATGGCCAACAGCAGGAAAATCTTGATTCTTTTTTTGCTGACGATTTTCTTTTTTTTTTGTTGTATTTCCCAGTTTCTTTGTAAACATTCCTTTGCAAAGCTTATGTATATAAGGTAAAATCAAGCTCTTGATGAGATTAGCCACCATGGAGAGAAATTAGTGCAAGTTTTTCTGCCCCAACAAAGTAAACAAGGTATCAGGATGAAAACCGGTAAAGCCGAGGCAAGCATCACTATTCAAATGTTCTGTGAATCATTGAAAACAGCAGGAAACGCAGTTTTGGCTCTGCCACAAGGTCAATGTCCAGTGAAAACCAGAAGCGAAGCTCCATTTGTGAAGGACATTCCTGGAGGAAGGGATTCACGGATTTTATTTCCACATATCTTCATGTACTGTCTGAAAAGAAAGGAATATTAAAATGAATATAAGAATTCAATCCTCAATTCATCCCACTTCTGAAATTTTCCAAAAGTATTTGTGACACATAATGCATGAAAAATTGCAGAGGGGTCAAGGGAATATCTGAATTTAAATACAAATTTACTTAGAAACTTTTGTCTTTTCCTAAATCACTTATGGGTGAACATAATTGAAGAAGTAATAAAAGGTAATAAAGACAATTTTTAAAAATATGCTAATAGAATGACAATTCATAACTAAAAAGAACAAATAAGAAAAAAATTAAAATGACAATTCAATAGTCATATTAACTTTGTAATGCCATTTCTACTTTATTTCCTTTCCTAAAATTGTTTTTGCTCACAGAAACAAAGACTTAAATTTAAGTATATTCTCCCTCCCCCATATTTTTAGATTAACAAAATTTATATTATTCATATATGAAAGACTTTTTCTTATACAAATAATCTCTACATTTCTAGCTATTTAATGATTGGTAATTTCTTAAGTAATGATTAAAGTAATCCAAATAGCTACATTTTTCATATGATGAATAAGTACCAAGATAAAATAGTTCTTACATAGCTGCCAAACTTGTCAATGGAATATCATGACTTGAAAAAAAATTAAGGTTACATCAGATTACACATTGTAAAAACAGTGAATATACAATAATAAAATATATTTGAAACTTTAGGTGATACATGCAAAGTTTGAAAATCTCTGACTTGAGGCAGCAGAACCAGGTTGATCAACCATGCAAACTCATAGTGGATGGCTAAAAAACCCATCCTGGGGGTTAGGACCATGACAGGAAATAGGGTACCAAATCACACACATTAAAAAAATTGTGCCATGTATAAAATAATCATACAGGTAGTCAAGGACTATAATTTGTTGTGCTGAAATGCAAGTGACCGCACAACTACATAATCTAATCTTTATAATGGCTACTTTATTGAATTACATGAAGAAGAAAAAAATTCAGATTTTTTTACTGGTTTTACTAGTTTACTAATACAGTACCTTTTATGTACTAGAGTTTTGTTGGCTTGAACTGAATATTTTATCACTGAAATCAATTCCAGAATAAAAGTAACAGCCAAAAGCCTGGCTGGTATCAAAGCATGCATTTGGGTAGGTAAATAATCTGCCCAATTCACCAAAGCATAAATCATAAACTGCAAATTGTTTTAGGAGTCTACTGACCCTTCTTTTTTTAAATCAGTGCATAATAATTATATAGAATTGTGGGTTTCATTGTGGCATATTTCTATATGCACACAATATAATTTCTTTATCAGCTCCTTGCACTTGGAAATCTGCCAATTTCACTTCAATCACGTTCTGCAGAGACTTGGGGAACACATGCTCTGGCCAAGAGCCAAGCTTCTCAAGAGACAGGGTGTATAAATGAGAAAGGGAGGGGGAATTATAGGGGAGGGAAGGAGGCTGATAATAAAATCCTGTGTCTTTCTGGGTTTTATAAGTTGTCAGAAGGTAATTCCTCTTCTCTAAAACAATTTGGTATTCAGTCACAATTACAAACTAGGACCTGTTTTCTACTAATAAAAATATCATGAAATTAACTCCCAAATTAAGTTTCAAGGGTATTTATTATAACCCTTTGTGACCTCTGCTTATAAAGAAAAGGTATGGAAAGTCAGCACTGCGGTAAATAAATTGTTTTAAAGACAATTTTGGTAGAAAAGAATTCCACCAATCACTCAATCAAAAATCCTGGGTTTCCCAAACCTAGAAACACATATCTGCTTTTTTGTTTAAATGAAAGTAACAATTCCTGTTAAAGCCTCTGATGTTTTCATATTTCCTGACCTAAATTACTAGTTTAGAGTTATTGTTCTAGGCAATAATTGTTAGAAAAAGTTTGAGCAGGAAAGTTCAATCCAAGTTGAAGTCCTGCTATAACAAACACAAACTCAAGAGCATCTGTCCACAACTGCGTGTATTTTAACTCACTCTACATCCTAGCCATAGAATGACCTCCCGGAGGGTCCTACATTTTCTCATACCTCAGTAATTTTTATGTTCCCTGTATCATTCATTCCCAGCTTTCTCTATCTGTAAAAATTGTGTTCAAACTGGAAAATCATTTGCCCAGTGAATACTGTATCCACCACCCAAACTCAGCTATTCTCTTAGCCACATGCTCCGAAGACCCGGTTAATTGGTCAGTAGAATTCTTCTGTATTACAATACAATTTCTGCTTCCCTCCACTAGACTATGTCCTCTTTGTAGGTAAAAGTTACATCGTAGTGGGCTGGGGTTGTGGCTCAGTGGTGGAGCACTCGCCTAGAGCGTGCGCGGCCCGGGTTCGATCCTCAGCACCACATACAAATAAACGAATTGTGTACAACTAAAGCAAATAAATAAATATTTTTTTTTTAAAAAAGTTACATCTTAGCCAATTTTAAATATCCAAAATTCAGCACACACAATAAACACTCAAATTTTTATTGAAGAATTAGCATATTTCATCTACTTGCTAAATATTTCCCCCTGGTTGCCCAAAATTAAACTCTGTCTAAAACTTGGTCATTTTCCTGAATTACTGATCACAATTAATGTTACCACAATCATCCGCTTATCTAAGACATATGCCCAGAGGTCATTCCAGATTCCACAGGATCCATCCATATCCACACCTGAGGTGACTGTGTCTCACCTCATTACTGAAACAATTTCAAACTCCATAGTTTCTTATCTGGACTGGTATTATTGTGTCCTAAATAGTCGTCCTAACACTAATTCAACCCTTGTTTCAAATACTACATTAACCCTCCTACTTAAAATATTACCTTAAAAGTCTGCCCAGAAGCACACCTATGCCAGTCAGATTCAAGTAATTGCAGGTCCCTATCATATTTTTGTCTCACCAGTGTACCTTTTACCATGATTTTCCTTCTGTCTCCAATTCTTTTCCCCTTCCCCTTTCCACACACATATTTCTGTGATGAATATCTATATAATACCTGTGCATCTTTGATTCAGCAATGGGACAGTTAAGGGTTTTCATTTGATGAGGAGACACTAATGGTTACTGGCTTTCAGCACAGTCCCTAGATCTCTATTACCTGCATTGGGAATTCTAACTCAGACACCCCAGATATATGATCTTGTGAAAGTTACTTGAATTCTACACTGCTTTAGCTTGTACATTTATTATGTCAGAACAGAAATAGTATCTCTTCGTGGGGTACTTTTTTAAATGAATTAACATGTGTGAAGTTCTTAGAACAGCATCTAGAACATAGCACAACCCCCAAATATTCATTATCATTGTTACTAAGAAGAATAGTGAAAAGATACAAGAAACAATTACATATGAATTGGGTGATATTTTATGTGAAAAGCATGAGGCAGTTAAGGAATCCTTCTTGGTTGAAAGATGAATAATAAATACATTCTAGAGAAGCAGGTGAAAAACAAAGAAGGATGCCTTACATCTCTGTGGTTTAATGAGTGAAAAATTTCTGATACTAAAATCTCACCTTCCCGGTTATTGGGTGTGTTTTGTTGCTGTGACCAAAATACTTGACCAGAATGATTTGGAGAAGGTAAAGTTTATTTGGGGCTCACAGTTTTAGAGATCTCAGTCCATGATTAGTCAACTCCATTGCTCTGGGCCTGAGGTAAGGACATCATGGCAGAAGGCTATGTTAGAGAAAAACTGCTCAACTCATGGGAGACAGGAAGCAGAAAAAGAGTGTGTGTGTGTGAGGGAGGAGGTAGGGGGAAAAGACTTAATCTCCAAGGACATGCCTCCAGTGACCTACTTTCTCCAGCCATACACCACTTACCTACAGTTATCACCCAGTTAGTCCATTGGAATTATTAAACCATCAAATTGATTTCTCTGATGATTAGCTTACAGCTCTCATAACCAAATCATTGCACCTTTGAACTTTCCTCTTTTAACACAGGAACTCTGGGAAACACCTCATATCCAAATGACAACACTGGGTTGGTTCTTTCTCTGTGTGTGTGTGTGTGTGTGTGTGTGTGTGTGTGTGTGTGTGTTATAATCCCATCATAAAATGCAGCTGCCTTAGAAAAAGGGATAGTGAATACAATGTCCCAACCATGGGACCTCTTTCAGACAATTGACTGGGATAGGGAAGGAATCTAACTTTATGCTCCATAAACAAATTATTCCAATAATCCTCACAGAAACCCTAAAGAACACATTATTATGCCTATTATTGGGATGAGAAGACAAGAGATTCAAAGAGATAAAGTGATATGGCCCAAAGATATATGGCCCAAAGAGATACAGCCCATCTAAATAAAGCAAAATCATAGCTTGGTCCTTAATCCTGGAGTCTCTGAAATGTTTCACTTTGCATGTAAAGTAAATATTACCAGTGATAATTCACATATGTTCTTACACTCACCCATATAAACCCATATACCCACTCCTTTCTCTTAGTTCATTTTTTAAAAAAGGAAACAGCTCATATCACAGCAAAATTAACAGGGGTGGTATGATTAGGGGGCAAAGAGAGGACTAGTACACCAGGATAACAACATCTACTTAGTAACCACTTTAAAAGTCATTCTTACTCCCCAGTTGTGTTAACTTTAATTACACAACCACACATTGTATTCAGTAATGAAATTTCAGGGTAAGAATTAAGGTTTTCAGAATGAAATCTTTGAGAGAGATTAAAACATGTTGTTGCGGGTAGCCTATATAAAAACATTTAATTATTACCAATGTTGTGCCAAACATTGTTAATGCAATTTTCTGAAATTTACTTCATTTTATTTACATAAGGATTCGATCAAAAAAGTATTTTCATTTTCCTTCTGGAAAAGAAGCAACAAAAAGAAGCTGAGGTTTTGAGATTTGGGCAACTTGTCTTATATCATGCAATTAAAAAGCAACATCTCTTTGGCTCTGAGCCCCAGATTTGAACTAAAAGTATGTGAGCTCTGAAAATATTGTTAACACTTAATAGTAAATTAATTTGTCTTTTTCTGCATTTTGTTATCAAATCCATTTGTAAAAGAACAAATGGGTTTTCATGGGTCTAAAGCCAGATGTCTTGGTGGACTAAAGGTGCTAATTAACCTTTAACTAGTCAGGAATTTATTGCAAAATCATTACCAGAATTCAGTTAAAGCATTTCAGATCAATAAACAATTCTATGCTCCTTATCAAATGCATTGAAATAGGTGGTGAAAGAAAATTAGAGATTAACTTTCAAGATAAAGAGACAAGACTTGCCATGAGGCAGGCCAGCTAGTCCACTTTCCCAAGTCTTGCCCACTGGACTTGAGTGTGAGGCTTGTCTCAACAGCCCCTGACTCTGAACTCCTGGGTTCCAGTCCTTGGCACAGGAACCTTATGCTTATCACCTGAGTTTCTTTCTATATTATCTGCTTTCCTAGCATAATGGTATCCCATTATGGTAGGGTAACCTCATGCTTAACAGCTCCTTCATTTGCATTGAGTTTGTGTTATGCAACCTGAACTGTATTTAGGATTATGATGCATTTCCCATGGAACACAGCAAGAAAGCCCCTGCTTCTTTCTTCTATAGCAATTCATCAGTAGAAAATGTCTTACACTATATGACTGTTGACTTGAAAGAATTTCTTTCAAAAATAAATATGAGTGTTACATAAATATGTTTCACCAAATATCTGTTCAATAGTAAATTCTTGGTGATTTGGAAAACAGTTGACTCAAAGATATTTTTCATCACATGGGAAGGCAGAGTTGTTGCAACAGAGAAGGAACAAACCTAACCGTGCAGAGAAGATGCATGTGAGTAAGAAAGGTCCTGGGGGAAAGCAGCACTGAACATCATGTTGGGCAGATAATTTTATCAGCAGGGTCCTTCAAACACAGCAAAGGTGAAAAGTAGGGTAGCTGGAGATGGAAGAGCAAGCCAGTGCTACAAACCACAAGCACTGATGAGAGAGAACAAATTGAGACAAGCCAGGTGATGAGAAAGTTGATATAAAAGAACACGTTTTTAAAAGAAACTTCTAAAATGTCTTTACTGGATCAATGAAGATTTATACCTGTTTTATATATCTTTTCCATAGAAAGGGGTATATAATATAACTGATGATCACAGGGATGATTGTGACAATGAAAATTAATACAGCTAAGGTTTGTATAAGCGTCCCCCAAAGGTCCATGAGTTATAGGTTTGGTCACTGGAGTGGTATCACTGGGAAGTGGTGGGACCTCTGATAGGTGGGGCCTATTGGGAGGTCTTTAGATCATTAGGAATATGCCCTTGATAAGGACTGGGACCCTGCTCTCTTCCTCTTTCTTTGCTTCCCAACCATCAGGTGAGTGGTTTTGGTCTACCACATGCTCTCATCTTAATATGCTTCCTCATCAGAGGCCCAAAGCAAAGGGGTCACTCAATCAGATGGAATTTCCAAACCAAAATAACCCAGACTGTTTATAAGTTAGTCAGACATTTTGTTACCATAACAGAAAGTTGGCTAACACACACATAATCATACAAAAGAAAGCTTAGGGAAACTATTAGTTTTTTATCTTATTTTAAAGAGAGATACTAGGTAAATAAGTATTAAGATACTTCAACAAAAATGATCTAACCAAGATGTTTTTAAAAGACTTTTCCTAAGCTAAGAGATTTCTTAAGAAAGATCCATTTAATGTAGAATTAGGCCAAATGACTCTCCATTCTTGCTAATCAGGTAGTTTCTGAAGTTTTAAAACTACAACCTACATATAGTCTTACTTGCTTCTAATGCTACTACTCTGGTTTAAGAGTAAACACTGACAGCACTAATGCTTCTATAGCATGTTAGAGTCTACAAAATCCTCTTGCATTCATCACTTCATATGATCTTTGTAGCAAACTTACGTAGACATTACCTCCAGTTTATGTTTAGAATGCCAAGTCTCAGAAGTACTAACAGAGTTGCCTAAGTCTCCAGATTCTAAGTTTCTTTCACTAAAATAATTTACACACTTCTTACTTCAGACATCACATAGTCCAATAGTTTCTTAACTCACTAAAGTAATATTGTCCACTGTTTCAAACTATCCCATAACTGATTTTTATCTAATTTTTCTTAAATATTATTTCCTTCTTTTCATTCTCCCATGATGAAGGATCATATACTGTCTACTCTACAGCATTTCCTGGTCCCATGGATGCAATATGCTTATTGTTTCATTGTTTATTCTTATTCTTCACCCTACCTAGAATATCCTCTGCCTAATATATTGTTGAACAATTCAATGGAAAAATCAAGACTCATCTTTTTCACAAAAGGTAATTTACAGTTATCTTCTTTTTATAATAATTATAGTCCAAACCATGATATTCAGCCTTTGATTTTTTGTTGTTGTTGTTTACCAAATATTTTCATTTTTTAATGTTTATTATATGTCAGACTGTCTTGAATGGATCTGCATATATTACTACATTAATATTGGATAGTTATCTATGCAGTAAGTTATGTTGTTAGTCTCCATTTTGCAAATGAAGAGACTAAGGCTGACTACCTAGCTCAATACCATACAGCTAAGAATTCACACATCTAGGATCACAACTCAATTTGACTGACCTTTGAGTCCTTTCTCATAAACACCATGATATACTACCACTCTTAGGAGGATAAACCTTAATGAGTAGGTGGTCACTGATATAGTATGTTTCAGGAGCTCCCCACTTAAGAAGAAGCAGAGGAGGAAAGATGACAAAGTCAAAGCAAGCTACACTTTCCAGCTCCTCCAAGGCTGAATCAAAGTAGCAAGACAATAACTTCTAGCAAGGTGGGTGAATAAAGGAATTCACTGAAGTTCAATATTGGACAGTTGAGAGACTTAGACCTAGAAATTCTGATCTATGGAAGGGCAAGAAAGAATGCATCAGCACCAAATCTGTGTTGACAGTGCCAGGTCACAGAGGGAGGGGAGGGGTAACACAGAGGGAAAGAAAAACAGATATAATGGACAAATTTGACATAGAAAGAGCTGTAGAACAGAAAGGTAGTCTTAATTTAGCTGCTGAAGGAGTTGTATAGCAAGCTGGTACTTGAGAAGTGTTCTGTGTTTCTTAACTTACAAGTAGAGGGCTGTGGCATGGAGCCATCTTGTAGAGGTCACGCCTGAGCTTGCTACTTTGGGAACCTTGAACATTGTAGCAATTATTGCCAAGCTGTCCCCATAAGCATGTACCTAGAGGACAAGTGTGGCCCAGATGGAACACTACTGAGGCAAATGTAAATATTATATGCAGCGAGATTCAGGTCATAATCTGGAAGGGAGTACAGTTCACTTTCCCTTTGAGTCAACTAGCTAAAGATAGGCATGCATGATTACATGTGAGGACTAGGCCTAGGAAGGCCACACACATGGTGGTGAAGTGTGTAGGACTGGCCGTGTCCTGTCTACCAGGGTAGTTGGTTGACTCATCTTCTAAGTAGGATTCTCAGGGTTGGGGGCACCCAAGTCCCAGATATTCAGCAGTCAGCTGGGCCCTGGAGGTGCATCAGTCTAACCTGTCCAGAGTAGACTCCAGCTGATAAAATTACTTGAGCATTTAGAACCCAGTATCAGCCAACAGAATGTCCTATTTGTGGCTCAGTATCAGCCAAGCCTTGGAAGTGCATAAATCTGATCTGTCCAGAGTAAACTCCAGTAGATAGTAGTTCCCATTCCATACTACCTTGTACTGGTGATCAGGGAAGCTGAGAGCCATTTCAACCAGCTTTAGACACAGCTGGCAGCCTGGCAAGCAACACGATAGGAGGAAGAGTTAATGAGAGAGCCCTTGCTCTAAGGGGTGCATAGCCCAAAAAGAGATAGAAAGAAGTACAGATTGGCATAGGTAGTGAATATTCCCTCTTGTCTACAGTTTTGATCACTTCAGTGCAGATAATTCTTTCATTTCTTATTAATACTTTTCTCTGTATTTGCCAGTTGGTTCTTATATATATTCATATATATACATATATGTATATATGTATTCTTTTTTATCATTTTTTGTTTTTATTATCCTTTTTTGGCTATTCTTTTCTTTCTAATAGACCAATTTTCTTGTTCTTTTTTATTTTCTTTTAAAATTTATTTCAAAATTATTTTTCTTTAATCACAGCTTTCATTTCCTACTTTTCTTCTGCTTTCTTTCTTCTCACTTGTTGAACATTCTAATTTTTATTATGATTTTCTATCCTCAATATCTTCTATTTAAAACAACTGGATTTTTATCATCTTTTAAAACTGTTTAAATAATTTTTGCCTCTACCATTCCCATTGTTATGACTGTGAGTGTTAAGAATGTTGTAGCTGGTATGTGGCTTTTACTTTATTGCTGTATCTGGTTCATTGTTATTTATTGCTATTGCTATTGTTCATTTCCCACTTTCTGCAACACAGAAGGGATTGAACATGACACATGAATTTGTAAAGTAGCTGTTCTTACTCCTTGTAAGGCTCATAATTTACTAGCAACTGACTCCAAAGATATCAAAGTGGATAAAGTACCATACAAAATTGTTCCAAACAAGGATTATAAAAAATATCAATGCATTCCAAGAGTACATAGAAATATAAGTGAATGCTTTAAAGAAGACAATAAAGAATATGAGTGAAAAATTCAATCAGGAAATAGATATTTTGAAAATCAACAAATAAAAAATCGAGTCAAATAAAAAAAAAAATCAATGGAAAGCTACCAAATACACTATGTCAAGCAGAAGGCAGAATTTCAGGGCTTGAAGACAATGTGAATGAAGTAGAACATTCATACAGTAATAGAGAAAAAAGAAACTATGAACAAAATATATAAGGTCTATGGGACAACATTAAAATAACTAACTTAAGACTCATAGATCTTGAAGAAAGACTAGAAACACAGGCTAATGAAACAGAAAACCTATTCAGTGCAATTTTCAACATCTTAGGAATAAAATGGATGCCAAAGTAGTAGATCCATTTAGAATCCCAAATAGACTAGAAAAGAAACTCCCTATGACATTGTAGTAAAAATGTGAAAACTTTAGAATAAAGAAAGAATAGTAAAAACAACAGAGAGAAACACATGTCCCTTGTAGAAGAAAACTCATCAGAATAATAGCATATTTCTCAAAAGAAACTCTAAAGGCCAGGAAGGCATGGAATGATGTATTTCAATCCCTGAAAGAAATAACTGCAAGCTAGATTGTTATATCCTGCAAAGATATCAATTTTCAGAATTGAAGAAGAAATAAAGACCTTCAAGATAAGCATAAACAAAAAGAATCCATGAGTACTAATCCAGCATTACCAAAGATACTTAAAGAAATTCCACACACAGAAGAGGACAAAAACACAACCACAAGACCACAGGAAAGAGTAATCTCACTAAAAGAGTAGGCATGCAAAGGAGAAATAGGAAAGAAGCCACTAAACAACAACATGGCAGAGTAATAACTTTCAATATTGACCTTGAATACAAATCACCTTAATTCTCCAATGAAAAGACACATACTGAGGAATTGGATTTAAAATCAATATCCAACCATGGTTTCCTGCAAGAAACACATCTCACCAGCAAATCATACGTGGACTTAAAGTAAAAGTATGGAAAATTATATCCTATGCAAATAGAATCCAAAAATAAGCAGAAATAGCTACACTTATATCTGACAAAGAAAACTTCAAGCGAAAATTAGAAAAGTAAAGAAGGTTGCTACATATTAGTAAGGAAATAATACACCAAGAAGATATGGCAGCTGTAAATACATATGCACCAAATATCAGTGCACCCAATTCCACAAAACAAACACTACTTAACATAAAGGGACAGGTAAGCCTCAGTACAATAATAGCAGGTGATTTCAATACTCCACTCTCACAAATAGATAGGTCAAACAAAAAATCAACATAAAAACATAGAATTAACATAAAAATCAGATTTAAAGTATGACATAGATGAAATGGATTTTACAGACATCTACAGAAAATTCCATCCAACAATAGCAGGATACACATTTTCATAACTCATGAACTTTCTCCAAAAATAGATCACAAAGCAATATACAAATTTAAAGACTTTTTAAAAAAACATCTATCAGATCATTATGTAAGAAAACTAGAAATCAACAAAATAAACTATCGAAAGTATATGAACACAAAGAGATCGAACAATACTTTTTCAAATCATCAGTAGGTCATTGAAGAAGTTGGGGAAACCCAATGTTCTTGATGAACATAGACACAAATATCCTCAATAAAATACTTGCAAACTGAAATTCAGCAACACAGTAAAAGGATTATACACCACAATACACTTGGTTTCATTCCAGGAATGTAAGGATGGCTCACATAAACATAATACACCACATAAACAGAACCAAGAATAAAAATAACATGATCATCTCAAAAAATTCAGGGAATAACAAGAAAATAATAAAAAAAAAAACTTTAACAAAATTCAGCATCCCTTCATAATAAAAGTCCTGAAAAAAACTAGGTAAATAAACATCTTTTCACAACATGATAAAGACTGCATATGAAAAACCCATAGCTAACATTGTACTGAATAGGAGAAAACTAAAAATATTTCATCTAAAAGAAGGACTTTAATAAGGATGTCAACTGTTACCACCCCAATTCCATATAGTATTTGAAATTTTAGCCAGAGCAATTAGGCAAGAGAAAGAAATCAAAGGCACAAAAACAGCAAAGAAAAGGAAGAACTCAAATTATCCTCATTTTCAGATGATGTGATCCTATACTTAGAAGACCTTAAGGCACAGACAGAAGACTTTTAGATTTGACAAAGTTGGCAAAATAGCAGAATTTAAAACCAACATACAAATATCAATAACTTTTCTATGTACCAATAACAACCCACTGAGAAATAAATCAGGAAAATAATTCCATTCACAATAGCTCAAAGAAAACCTTAGGAATAAACTTAACCAAAAAAGTGAAAGATCTCTACAGTGAAAATTATAAAATATTAAGAAGACACCAGAACATGGAAAATATGCCATCTTCATGGATCAGAAGAATTAATATTAGTAAAATGTCCATGTTACTAAAAACATTCTGCAGATTTAGTGCATTCCACATCAAAATACCAATGACATTCTTCACAGAATTAAAAAGGGCAATCCTCAAATTCATATGGAGGAAAAAAAAAAAAAAAAGACCCCAAATAGCAAAAGTAATTCTGAGCAAAAATAGCAATGCAAGAGATTTTACAAAAACTGATCTCAAAATATTCTAGAGTAGCCGGGCGCGGTGGTGCATGCCTGTAATCCCAGCACTGTGGGAGGCTGAGGCAGGAGGATCGTAAGTTCAAAGCCAGCCTCAGCAATGGCGAGGCACTTAGCAACTCAGTGAGACCCTGTCTCTAATAAAAATACAAAAAAGGGCTAGGGATGTAACCCAGTGGTCGAGGGCCCCTGAGTTCAATCCCTGGTACCACAAAAAAAAAAAAAAAAAAAAAAAAAAATTCTAGAGAGCCATAGCAACAAAAACCAGCATGGTACTAACATAGAAATGGACATGTTCACCAATGGAATGGAATAGAGGACACAGAGACAAACCCCCATAATTACAGCCATTTTATTCTTGATAAAGGTGCCAAAAACATACATTGGAGAAAAGACAGACTCTTTAACAAAATGGTGCTGGGAAAACTGGATATCTATATGTAAAATATTAATATCTCTCACCCAGTACAAAAATAATCTCAAAATGAATCAAAGACTTAAATATAAGACTCAAAAACTTGAAACTGCTAGAAGGAAACATAGGTGAACAGCTTTAAAACATAGCACAGGCAATGACTTCCTGAATAGGACTCTAATAGCTCAAGAAAGAGCAAGAATCAATAAATAAAACCGTATCCAATTAAAAAGCTTCTGCAGGGCAAAGAAAACAACATGGTGAAGAGACAGCTTACAGAATAGGAGAAAAAGCTACTACTCTTCTGACAGAGGATTAACATCCAGAATAAATAACACCAAGAAGTAAAAAGTAAAAAAAGCAAACTAACCCTATCAGGAAGTGACAAAGGAACTAAACAAATAATTCTCAAAAGAAGTACAAATATAAAAAAGTTTAAGAACTTTAGTCATAACGGAAATGCAAATCAAAACTACATTGACATCCTATCTCACCCCAGTAAGAATAGCAATCATCAAGAACATAAAAAACAATAAATGGCCAGGTGTGGTGTCGCACACCTGTAATCCCAGTGACTCTGGAGGCTGAGACAGGAGGATCCTGAGTTCAAAGCCAGACTCAGCAAAAGCAAGGCACTAAGCAGTGAGACCCTGTCTCTAAATAAAATACAAAATAGGTCTGGGGATGTGGCTCAGTGGTCAAGTGTTCCTGAGTTCAACCCCGGTACAAAAAAAAAGAAAGAAAGAAAAAGAAAATAACAAAAACCAATAACTACTGATGAGGAAGTATGGAAAAAGGAACTCTTATACACTGTTGGTGGAAATGTAGATTAGTACAGGAACTACAGAAATTAGTATAAAGGCTCCTCAGAAAGCTAAAAATAACTACCACATTATCAAGTTGTCCACTCCTGGGGATATACCTTTAATAAGATTAAAGTCAGTATACTCTACAGATGCTAGCATACCCATGTTTATCATGGCACAACTCATAATAGCCAAGTTATGAGATCAGTGTAGATGCCTATTAACAGATGAATAAACAAAGAATATGGTATATATACAAAGTATCATGTAATTCAGACATTTATAAAAAGTGAAATCATGTTATATTTAGGAAAATGGATGGAACTAGAGAAAATAATGTTAAGCAAAATGTGCCAGGATTAGAAAGACAAGTATCACGTTTTCCCTTATATGTAGAATCTGGGCTGTGCATGTGTGTGTGTGTGTGTGTGTGGGGGGGTGATATGAAAGTAACAGGGAGAATATTAGAGAAAGGAAGGAGTGGGTAAGAAGAGATAGGAAAGGTAATGGGGCGATATAATCAATGTATATTATTTACATGTACAAATATATCACAATAAAATTCATTATTCTCTAGAACTAATATGCAAAAAAGAAAAAGAAAAAAACTATAGATTTTTATTCCTTTCATTTAAAGTTTTGGTCCTTGTTGAAATGCAAGTCTCACTATGGGGCCCTCGTGTCTTAAGGCTTATTAAAAAAATTTTATACCTTGGTATAAGTGGCGAGACTAGAAGGGAGAACAGAGAGCACATAAAGGAAAAATAGGTGTAATATGAAATGTAATGCATTCTGCTGTCATTTATAACAACTTAGAATAAAATAAATAAATTTTTTAAAAAAAGATATATAGGTAAGAAGATAGTCCAGAAGTGAGAGACTGAGGAGCCTAGAATAAGCTTTGTCCACTTTGTCTTGTTGTGGAAAGACCTGTTCCCAGCCACCAGCACACTCCTTGATGATAAGCACTATATTTTTTTTATGTCTTTGCAACTTCTGTCCATTCACATGCACAGAAAGCAGAGCATGAGTATCACAGCTCACAGAGGAGCAATTTAGAATGACATCATTGCAGACCCAAATTGTTTGTTATGATTTTCTTTGTTTATACCCTCTAAACCACCAATTATTCTTCCCTCCTCCTCATTTCCCAACAAACTCAGATGTAGAAACTCGGTACAAATGATTGATAAAAGCCGAGCTTCATTATGTATGTTGAATTAAGGGAGCAGGGCTGGAATCCCACTTTATCCTGCTGCTCCCACATGAAGTACAGACTGTCTAACCCATGACGAAGTCCTGAGGGTTAAGGAGTACAGTTTTAATAACACTAATCCTCAAATTGTGTACAGCATGAAAGGTAAACTAAGAAATATCAAAACACTCCTTGAGTTAATATGGCAGACTTGGAACAGAAATGCAGTTCTCTCTATCTCACTGTTCTCTTCTGGGCTATGCTGCCTTCTCTCTAAAGCAATCATATCCAGGATTAGGGACATACTCTGACTATGCCCAATATTCTTTGACAGGGCAATATAACTCTATCCTTTAATAAATTGGCTTTCACTTTGAGTCTCTGTAGTCAATGTCTGTAATTTTCTGGAATTGGAAAGTCTTTTGAGATTAAAAGGGATTCTGAAAGAAATCCTGTAGCAGTTTTGACATCTGTTATAAGTATAACTAGACACTGAGGAATACCACTAATCTAGAGCAAAAGTTGCTACTAGTTATAATGTTTCCTGTGTTTTCTGTCCCACCAGGTTGAACACATTACCACCTCAATGTTCTGTGCCAAGACAGAGATCCCTATTTCTGTAAGAATAATTAGTCCTTCCTGTGTGCATCTTTATACTACCTTCATCCTCATAATAGCATGGTGTGTCTTCAGTATGTTATGAAGGTTACTCTATACCTTTAAAACAATCCCACAGGCAAACTTCACTTCACTTTAAAGACAAGAAAAAAATGTACCCTCAGAGACCCTAAGCACTTATTCAAGTGATAGAGCTAGGATTTGCACAATTTCTCTGTGGTTACCAAACCGCACTATATCATATTATTTAAGTGTAACATCAATTAAATGAAGCAGCATTTCCATCCTTGTGAGTAAGCAGCATATGCCATTTGGAGCCCAATTTAGCCCCAAGACACACCATTCTTCAGTTGAAGGGAGGAGGCAGGGGGTAGAATTAAGCCAGACTACTTGATTTAAATCATGACTCTGCCATGCACCAGCTGTACAAATGGAGCAAATTATTTAATCTTCCTATTCCTGAGTTTCCTTATCTGACAAATGAGATAATAATGGTACCAAATTCCTCAGGTTGTTTTAAGGATTAAGTAAAGATAACTAAAACAGAAGCAGTAAACATGAGTTATTATTATCATTATTATTAATAAATAATGATATTTTCATGTGGGCAGACCTTCCTAAACTTCCAGTTCTTTTCCAACTGCAGGGCAGCCAAGAAAACCTCACAATGAAACAGCCTCTCTTTCGTGTTTATTTACACTATTACAAATCGTTCAATATTTTTCTCAAGTTAATTGTGAAAGTTTGGAGGAAGATAAAAACTGGGGTGTTACATGTAATTAAACGTTGTATCTTTTAAAATACTGTATCCTCCAAAGGTGTAGATATACTCATGACAAGGATTTTATTTGTATTTTATTGACTCTAAGGCACATACTAGCTCATTTGATCATTTCAAAAACTGGGATTTCAGAAACAGAAATTTTGCTTCCCTTCTACATAAATCAGGAATGATGTGATCTATATCATGGGGGTGTTCATGAGGTATGTCAGATGATGAGATAATGGGAGTAAACATACTATCACATTTCTTGGTGAATCACATTGTTTGGTATCATTAATATCTATTTACTTCCTTCTCTCTTTCTTTTCTACCCTGACAAAATGTTATTTATATCAAAATTCACTCTGACCACCCAAGTGTCTTGAATTTCTTATTCTGTAAGCTGGATTTGCTAAATCCAGATCAAGCAATTCCTCCCTGCAAAAGTCTAGTTGATGACCCAGATAGAAGTTAACACACGCACTCCATCGTGTGTCCAGAGTTCATTTGAACATCATGACACCTCTGCAGCACACACACACCTATTGTATATACTGCACTGAATATATTATTTATATAATATGAGGTAATATAATCCCTCATTTTTGCATCTGTTTTCCCTAATGGAATGTATCAAGGTACTTCATAACTTAATAGATGTTCAATTACTTTCCCCTGGGAAAAAACAAGTAATGAATAAATGTATCAAACCTATCATGAACTATCATTAACTTACTTAACTATACATGAAACTTGACCTTTTTGTTAGAAGGATGGAAGAAGAAAAGAGTAGCCCTGTTCTTAATGCAAAACTATTACCCCCCCCCTAGTTGTAGGAATTATAATACATTCTGAAAGAGTAAAGTTCACATTTATAAGATTTACTATATTTCTACAAGAGTTACCTATACAATAAAATACTTCAGCTAAAAATCTCTTATGCTAATGCTACACTAAACATATCTATATCAAGAAATTAGGAATATTGATGGAAAATTGATACATTGATTAGATATCCACATGTCCAATTAATGAAGTCTAAAGAGCTCAGCACTTTGGGTGTCTCAGTAAAAATCTGTTCACAAGGTATTCTTCATAGATGATTAGGTGCTGCTTGTTCATTTTGCCAACCTTTATTACTTTTGATCTGTCTGTAAATTCACTCTAATGCCAAGAGCACACCCTTAAAAGCAATATACTGATTTAGCAATTAGTGGCAATTCAGACTGATTTCTAAATGTGGTTTTCTAAGACTGGTGAAGGACAAGATTCTGACTAAGGAATTCTTTCAATGTTAAAAGCACTTGATGGACAATCTAAAATTGATTTGACTGAAACTAGCTATATAATATATATAGTACAATAATATCACCACCTGCATTTCATATGACATAGCTTTCAAAGTGTGTCCACATACATTCTCTTATTGATTCTAAAAATAGTTAGAATGCTTAGTCTGGAAATTGGGGGTGGGGAGCATTACCCCCAAAGATCAAGGTTTGGAGAAATTAGTTGACTTGGCCAAAATCACAGAGCTAAATTCTAGTAGTTGTGGCTTGTGGAAACTGACTCTCACTAAAATCAAGGACTATACTTCACCCCGATAGCTATATGGAATTTTTTAAGTCTTTGGATCATATTTTGGAGCTCTGTTTGAGCAAACTTCTCCATTTTAGCTCATAACTTCTCCCTCAAGATTATTATCTCAATCAGTTTACCTTTCTCTGAAATTAGAAATATACAGAAATCATCTAATTTTTCTGCCAAAATATCATGTATCACCACTTAAAAAAATGAGAGCCACACATTCTTTTCACATGCAAATAGCCAACTAAATAATATAGACTATGCTGGGTCTTGAGACAAATAACATTTTCAAAAGACTGACATTTTATAGCACACATATTGTGACCATAATAAAAGAAAAAGAAAAAATAAATACAATATACCTAAAATCAACCCCATGATATTTTGAAGTCAAGGAATATTTCTCTAAAGAACCTATGAGTCAAAAAAGAAATAATAAGGGAAAATAAAGATGTTTTGAATTCATTGGTACTTTAAAAAACGCATCAAAATTTATGATAAATAGCTTAAAGACAATTTAAAGCTTTAAGTACCCTGAAAATCTTTCATTTAAGTTTCACCCTTAGAAGCTAGCAAGACTAAATTAAGTATACAGCAAGTAAAATCAAGAAAATAAGAAAAATGAGAGAAAAAAATCAATAAAAATGGATAAATCCACAGGAAAAACAATGGGGTAAAAAAGAGAGAAACACAATTTGGAATATCAAAAATGAAAGAGGGTTTATAACTACTTAGGCATAAAAAGACAAGGAGACAAGGAGTCTCAATATTGATACATTCGATAGTAGAAAAAGCACACCAATTTATTGAAAACTACAAATTATACAAATTCAGAGAGATTAGAGAGAGAGAGAGAGAGAGAGAGAGAGAGAGAGAGAATCTGGACCTAGACTAGGAGAATAGGTAAAATATACATCTATCTATCTATCTATCTATCTATCTATCTATCTATCTATTCAAAAAGCTTCCATAAAGGAAGCTTCAGAAAATTCTAGCAAACATTTTTTTTAATGTAATTTAAAGAAACTTTCAGAAAATAGAGCAAGGAACAGTGTTCATCTTGCTTCATTTCATCACAAATTCATGATCCCCAAATCTGACAAAAATGGTACAAAAGAATAAAATTCAGATTAGCATCATGATCATAGGTGAATTATTCTTAACAAAATATAAGAAAATAAAATCTAGATATGTGTAAAAAAAGGTTGTTACATAATGACCAAGTATTGATTATTCCAGGAATATAAGGATAATTTAAGTTTTGAAAATCACTCATGTAATTGAACATATTTTAAAAATTAGAGGCTGGGCACGGTGGTGCACGCCTGTAATCCCAGCACTTTGGGAGGCTGAGGCAAGAGGATTGCGAGTTCAAAGCCAGCCTCAGCAATGGCGAGGCACTTAGCAACTCAGTGAGACCCTGTCTCCAAATAAAATACAAAAAAGGGCTGGGGATGTGGCCCAGTGGTCGAGTGCCCCTGAGTTCAATCCCCAGTACCATAAATAAATAAATAAATAAATAAATTGGAGGAAATAACATCTAATCACCTTCATACAGGTAAAGAAAAAAAGGTATTCACAAAATCAAACACCTATTTAGGTCATAAAAGTTTTTTAGCACAATAGAAGAAAACATCCTGTATTGGATAAAATTAAATCTACAACTGAGACTTGGACAAAGATTACAACTAGTGGTAAGATAATTAATGGTCTCTCCCAGGATAATATCTAGCCTAGTATATTCATTCTTACCAGTTGTTTTCAACATTTAAATGAAAGATTTAGATAGTTCAAGGAATTAAGATAATAAAACAAAAGCCATAAGCATTGGAAAAGAAAAAGTTAAAGTGCTTTCTTTCACAGCTGACATATTATTTCTGAGAAATTCACAAGGAATTTTCAAAATAGCTATTAGAGCCAAAATATAAATTTAGCAAATTCACAGAACATAATAGCAATATAGATAGATCAATTATTTTTCCTGCTACAAGCAGCAAAAACTAGTAAAACATAGTTTTTTAAAAATTCAATTATAATACCATCAAAATAACAAAATTCTCAGAAAGAAATTTACCAAAATGTGTGAAAGATCTATATACTGAAAACTATAACATATTGTGAAAGAACTTAAAAGAAGAATGAACTACATGAAAAGATAAGCTGAAAAATTCAATATTAATATTATATTGATTCTCTACAAATTAATCTATAGATTTAATACAATCCCAACCAAACTACAAGAATATTTGCATTTCAGGATTTGGAAAGAAAATATTAAACTCTATAAGAAAATTGAAAGAATCTAGAATAGTTAAAACATCATTAAAATACCAACTGTGGAATATTAATATTTAATTTCAGAATTTACTAATAGCTGCAGTAATTGTGGTATTCATATAAGTGGAGAGAAATTTTCAAATTTATTTTCATCCATGAGCTACACTGTCCTCTAACTTTCACATATAGTACTATTAACAGAACCAACATTCTGATAGCTATAACAGACTGGAACTCCAGTTTTATCTGTGATTTCTTCATTTTTTCCCCTGCACATCTAACCAGTTTCTAAATCTCATGGTCCTTAACTTTACTATTTCTCTCATCCCCCACATGTCCTTTCCATTTCCAGATATATACATTGATTCAGTCCCTCATCAAAGTTGACTCAACAACAAACAAAATCCACAAAAATAAAACATTTTATGTAGGTTCTAAAATATTCCACATGTTGTACTGTACATATTTGAAAAACAAAATTCATTTAACCCTCACCATAGACTTTTACAATTGACTACTGTGATGGCTTCCTAGTTGTTCTTCTCACCTCACTGCAAATCTCTAGATGTGCCCTTGTCCTGTAGTAAAAGTGAGAATTTTAAATTTTAATGGATGTTGTACAGCATGGCAACAGCCCAGAACTTTAAGGCTTGCATAATTATATCCTCCCTCTCTCCCTTCCCTTTAGACTATTAGACCTGGTGCAGTTCTCTTCACACAATGAAACTGCATTTGATTCTAATTCTTGGATGAAAGCCAATTACTTATGCCTCAAGGCACTCAAGCAAAATGGGTGTGGCACTTCTAACTAAAATTTAAATTAGTGTCACTAAACAGAGCTACAATTTCATCCTTCTTTTATCACTGGGTGCTTTTAAAGTAAATGCAACAGAAAATCATTTCAAAATACCAAATAGACATCTTTTAAACTTTTCAGGAAAAACAGCCTAGTCCATATAATAATAGGTAATACATGCCCCCAGTAAAAAAAATTCAAATATCTAGTTCAGTTTTTTAAAAATTTCTGATATTTTTATCATGGAATACTAAATAATAAATGTGAAGTCTCTTCAGTATAAAACATACTTGGCATTTAGCCCACTTTTATCTCAAAGAATACCTGGGAATAAATAATCACAATAAGAGCAGCTAATCTATGGCAAGTCTAGGTGCTTAGATAATTGAAATAGAAAATGGAAAGAAATTAAGTAATATAAACTTTTTACATCTATAATTACCACAAAAATAATAATATACAATGTTTACCTATCTGAAGCCCCTTTTCACAGAGAAGATAAGTTCTCTCTCCCATGATACCACTTTATGTTTAAGGCTCTCATTGTAACTGTGCATTCCTGGTCCTCTTGTTCAGCCTGGAACCTTCACCTAGGCCTTGTTTACAGCTATAAAGGAAAGACCCAGAAGAAGGCTCTGAGAAATTAGAGAAACTGTCCTTCATACCCAGGGACCACAATCTGCTAAATTTCTAAATCACATTATTTGAAAAATAATGAGAAGATCCTCTGAGTAAATGTTTGTTCCTTTGAAGGAAGAAGGACAAGAAAGGGATAGCTCCAAGGGTGTAAACTTTCTGAGCACCACTGAATTAAAATAAATGTAATGTCAGTGATAATATTTCTATTCCATTCTCCCATCCAAGTCTACCCTCAGAATCAATGGAGACATATGATGTGGCACAATTGTGGTGTGCCACACAAATAATCCCTTCAAGATTAAGTTACTCATTGCTTTGACTTCTGAGAGGGTTGTTTACTAAAGACTCATAGCTAAGTCACTCTCTGAGAATGGTCCTTGGTCAAGAGGTCATTCTCCCTCCTCTGGGACAACCCAAAATCCAATGACAAATTGATGTGGGGGACTCAAATGTCTGGCCCACTTGCTTTAACATAGGGACCACTCCAGTTTCCTACAAGACTGGAAGAGACTTCTATGGTAAATGCATTGCAGTTCAGCTTCTTTCTCTATATATTATCCAAAAGAAGCTATAAACAGAAATATATTTCTGTCTCATAGTCAGTTTCTCAAGAAACCTGATGTAAGAAAGTTGGTACCGAGAGAGCACTGAGGAAGTGACATTAAATGAACTACTCTATCTGTATGCAGATCTAACCACTGATGCTATGTAGAAAACTGATGCCTGTGGCATATTATAACAGTGTAATTGTTAGTATTTTCACTGGTTTAGACTGGGATGGGATACCAGGAGAAGGGAGTGAACTAATGTATACATATCTCAGGTGCTCGAGAATTTCATGAGAAGGAGTGATGGGCACTATGAAATAGAATAACATGTACTAAAGTCTCTTGGTGCACTGAAGAAAGACAATGAAAGAGTAAGAGTGATTAATCATTAATTTAGGGGTAAATGTAAAGATGGCAGACTACCATGTCACCATATAAGTGGATTATCACTTCTTACAACAGGTACAGGAAAAGCTGAGCACTAGGCCCAGGAATTAATCATAAGAGCAAATAACTCTAGAGAAGGATTAATTCTCAATTCAAACAGGTTGGCTATGCTGAGTTTGGGCCCTAAATGGGAAGAATAGGACTGTGCATCATTAGATGAGACATCTGGGTTAATTAACGTGAAACCCTGGAATCCCTTTATTATCTCTGAATCCTCTGAGACACAAAAGTGGTCCTCTCCTCCCTTTTAAAACCTAGCAATCCATCCTTGTTTGAAGACCTTAGAAAGATCTCTTATTTGAAAGGAAATCTGTTAATCTACCATTAAGATCTACCACAAACAACCCCTGGACCTCCAGACCAATAGCTGGGATAAAGTCATAGCATAATCCTATTGATGAATCACAGAGTCTATTAAGAGAGGAAAGAGACAACATCTTGAAGAAACTGTAGGATCTCATCAACATGTATGCACAAGTGGGAACTGAGAGAGTATTTATGCACTGGATTCTTTTTACTGTTTGATCAAATAGGAGCTATATAAATTTAAATGGGGGTGAACTTGTCCCTATATCCACAGATATTGTTTAATTTATAGTAGTGAAAGAAATAATGGATGAATGATCAGGAGATTGAGTACAGCCTCCCTAACGAGATTTACAAGGCTGACCTAGGTGGTGATGTTGCCAAATACAATACAATCTGCCAGCAATTGAGACCAATGCTGAACAATTGATACAATACTTTCCAAGAAGACTGAGCAGCTATTTGGTACACAATGATTTCACTGCACTTCTTCTACTCTGAAAATTACAATGCCTTGTTTAAATCAGAATCAACCCAATTCCAGATGAGAATTGGTTTCCCACCCACAAAATTTTACTTTAGAGATAGGGGTCTTCTGAACAATAGTAGAGGTGCAGCATTGAGTCCATGACCACAGGCTCCACTAGCTCTGTCACATCAAAGCAAAGAAGACTCCAGCCTGATGAAGAAGTAGCCTTTGAAAGCACATTTGAAGTACTAACTTATTAATGATACCCTGATGATGAGTCCCATAATTAAGAATGCAGTATATACTCTAAATCTGTGACTATCAGATACCCAGAAGATAGAATACATAAATTTAGGAACCAAGGTGTGAAAGTAGGAATGATCCTACTTATTATCACTCTCAATGTCATGCTTGGAATACTTGTATTTCCCATCTCCACAACTTTGTTTTCTGTAATTACAGAAGGCCTGGATCCAGAAGAAGACTGTGTCTTTCAGGAGACATGAGGAAAATATATGCTATCTTAAGATGTAGTTGTCACTAGATGACTATAAACTCATGACAGAAGGAATTGACTCTGATCATTAGGAGAATGTAGGGCTAAAATTGCACAATGGAAACAAGGATTGATCCATTTGGCACCCAGATAAGCCACTGCAGAAACTCTTCAGTACCCCTTGCCCCACTTGAGCGTAAATGGACAAGAATGGCAAGAATTTCCAAAGTCTCAGATTTTTCAGGAATCATAATCTGGCTCACCCCATTAAGTAGGCCATCTAGATCAACAGAGACACTAGCCATAGGTCTGTGTATGGTATCTAGAATTGAAAGTATAATGAGTTGTGGCCTTGAGATCATCTGCAATTAGAGGAAGCTTTAGTTTATGTCAATACACATCTTCATGTAAATTTCCCCAGAAAAAGAAACCAGCCAGAATCTTGGAAAAGAATAGCAAGTGGGTTTGAGAGGCACCCAGTGTTGATGGAATAAATGCCAGATGTAATGCCTTTAGAATGAAGGTGCTCATTCCTCTGAGTCAACCTCTAGGAATGGCCTTCAAATAAGGGGAACTGGCACAGATACCAGTTCACAGTTGTTTTTTTTTTTTATTCTTTTTCTTGAATATGACCTAGCTTGGGGTTTCCATTTGACTCTATATCTACAAAATATATTTTTTATAACATATCATAAGTAGCATACATAGTTTAAAGAGTAATGAAGAATAGTGATAGTTGCCCTGTAATATTTCCTTGCTCTGTTTAAGGTACATCCTAAACATTTAAAATGTTTATATTTTAATCATGACAGCAAACTACAAAATTCATTCTTATTATAGAGAGGAAACAAATTTTAGCCTGGCACAAAAAGACAAGTCTATGTGTGGCTCAGCAGAGATACAGTTATCATGACCTGTTGACCTGTCAGATAAGCTGGCAGCGTGAATTTCCTTTACTAGTTCTTCCCTAATCAAGTTACCCTGGCCTCGTTTTCCTGCTTAGGGATAATGGCCAAATCACAAAAACATGAAACAGGGCGTTAGTAGACTTCTCAAGCCAGTTTTTCTTCTTATTTCCTTATTGTGACAGTATGAGAAATCTTTGTAAAACTTACGTGCAGCACTGTGGTAGTGCTACCTGTCAGCACCTGGTTCAGCTCCTTTAAAGTTAACCAGCTAAATAGGCATGCTGTCTGCTTTTTTTTTTTTTTTTAAGTCCAGATTAATACAAGCAACTCCATACTTTAAACAATAGGTAAATCAACACCTGGGTACTGATTTACAGACATATTTAGCACAATTTTCCATAAAAGCAAAAAGTCAGTTCTCTAGGGAATTTAACATTCATATTAACTTGCACATATTTTGGAAATCCATATAGTGTATAAATTAAGAACCACCTGAACAAAAAATTAGAAATAACCTTCCCTCTGGTGTGTATTTGGCTGTTTTTGTATCTAATAGTAAATCAAAAGAACAGGTTGTATGTGACATAATAAACAAAACACAAACATATTTGCTAAAAAGTAAATCTGTGTACTTAATGGCAAAATAAGTGAAGCATGAGTAATGATAGTTTAAACTTAAAGCCATTGCCCTGCTGTGTTGTCTTCAGGAACTGTTTGTACTAATATATTTTTCTTCTATTTTTAATCCCTGAATTTCCTACCATGCTATTGTTTCAGGCAGAAAGCAAGAAAGATTGCCTAAATTTTTTTAAAAGCAATTAGATAGTGTTCATTAATCAGGTTTTGTTGATAGTTTTCCAAGATTGTAATTGAGGTTGCAGAACCTTGTCTTCATTGATAAATGCAAATTGAGCCAGTATTCAGATAAGAAATATCTGATCATGATTTGAGAGTAGGTATTTAACAGGTTTCTAAAATATTAAACGGTATGCTGATATTACAGAAACAGCTTACTTTGCCTTGTAACGTTTTCCTCAGACCATACATGGCTTCATTTTCTTCCTCTCCCAATAAGTCTGTGAACACCCCATTAAAAGATAATCCTTTGTAATCTCAGTATCTGCATGGTGGTTACTAGTGACAACAAAGGTAGATTCAAAAGGTATCTAAAACCTGGATTTGAATTCAAAAGCTCACTTTATTCATTCATGTGATAAATATTTATTGGGTGTCATCTATGGATAGTGAACTATTGTAGAATGGTAAGCAGAAGAGCAATAACCCCTGCCCTTTGCAATATCAAAACAAACAGAGTTATTTAAGGAAACAATTTCAATAAATAATACTATTTTCTTTCCATCAAAAAGTGGCTCATTGATGTCTGCTCCATGAACTTCAGAACTACCAATAACCCTAACTCCTTATATTATTTATTCTAATCTGAGACATCTCTTTACCGACCTGCTGGGATAGAAGGTATTTTCATTTCCTCCTCTCTGGACTATCATTGTTGCAACATGGAATCTTATAATTCATTACTTCCATGTTCATGCTTCCCTCCCACAACAGATCTAAGAACTTTTTTTTTTTTTTTTTTTTTTTTTTTTGGTACCGGGGATTGAACTCAGCGGCACTAGACCACTGGGCCACATCCCCAGCCCTTTTTTTTTTGTATTTTATTAGAGACAGGGTCTCACTGAGTTGCTAAGTGCCTCGCCATTGCTGAGGCTGGCTTTGAACTCGCGATCCTCCTGACTCAGCCTCCCAAAGTGCTGGGATTACAGGCGTGCGCCACCGCGCCCGGCTAGATCTAAGAACTTTTGAAGGGAGATTTCCTTTTATTCACCTCCACACTCCTTCTGTAGAACCTTAAAAAGTGCCCAAAGATGTGGGGGGAAAGGCACACTCATACATTGCTGGTGGGACTGCAAAATGGTGAAGCCAATATGGAAAGCAGTATGGAGATTCCTTAGAAAACTGGAAGGGAACCACCTTATGACCCAGTTATCCCACTCCTCGGTCTATACCCAAAGGACTTAAAAACAGCATACTACAGGGACACAACCACATCAATGTTTATAGCAGCACAATTCACAATAGCTAAACTGTGGAACCAACCTAGATGCCCTTCACTAGATGAATGGATAAGGAAAATGTGGTATATACACACAATGGAGTATTACTCAGCAATAAAAGAGAATAAAATAATGGCATTTGCAGGTAAATGGATGAAGTTGAAGAATATAATACTAAGTGAAGTTAGCCAATCCCAAAAAGCCAAATGACAAATGTTTTTCTCTGGTATAAGGAGGCCGATTCACAGTGGGGTTGGGATGGGGAGCAGAGGAGGATTAGAGGAACATTAGAATGGCCAATGGGGAGGGAGCGGGAGGGAGCAAAAGGGTGAAGAAAAAAAAAAGATGGTAGAATGAGATGGATATCATTACCCTAAGTGTGTGTATGAAGATACAAATGGTGTGAATGTACTTTATATACAACCAGAGATTTGTAAAAATGTGCTCTATAAGTATAATATGAAATGTAATGCATTCTGCTGTCATTTATAACAGCTTGTAATAATAAAAGAAAAAGGTTCTTACATAATGACAAAAATGATTTCCAGGGCTCCATGTATGACTTCTGCCCCACAAGCATTTCCTCTGTCCGGAATATTCTCTCTGTCCAAAAATTATAATATAGGCCACCCCCTTTTTTTTTTTTTTTTTTTTTTTTTGGTACCAGGGATTGAACTCAGGGGCACTCAACCACTGGGCCAATCCCCAGCCCTTTTTTGTATTCTATTAGAGACAGTGTCTCACTGAGTTGCTAAGGAAACAATTTCAATAAATAATACTATTTTCTTTCCATCAAAAATCAGCCTCGCCATTGCTGAGGCTGGTTTTAAACTCGCAATCCTCATGCCTCAGCCTCCCAAGTGCTGGGATTACAGGCGTGCACCACTGTGCCTGGTCCACCCATTCTTATTAAAAAAAAAAAAAAAAAATATATATATATATATATATATATATATATATATATATAAAATATTGTATCCCTTTCGAAACATTTTGCTTCAATTATCCATCCCCATAGCTAATACATGTAAACTTTCTACAAGTTTCACAGTAAAAGGAACAATAGCACCAAGACTATGCTTTCTAGAATCTCATAATCTAGTGCAGAGTAAAGGAGAAGGTGTGGAAAGGTCACAGAAATTCAGACCACACTGGATGGTGAGGGAGGTCACACCTTTAGGCCTTCGCATAGGTGACTACACATTAAACCCACACAGACACATCTAGTCTGAAATTCAACTTCATTTTGCCGGCAAAAGTTGCTCACAGCTCTTTAATTAACACAGAAGGAACCTACTAGATGCCCAGTGTTTTATGAAAGCTGTAGCTCAAGCGCCTGGAGATAACATTTCTCAATCAGAAAGGTAGAGCGATATCCCTTAGATAGACTAAGGCATATAGCAAGGACAGAAAATGTAAACAGTTAATCTTGGTAAGCTACAGTGTGACCTTTGTGGTCATGTTTCTGATCCAAGCTGGACTTTCTCCTGATGTCTGTGACACTCCTGCCCACCTTCTTCCATGGCCAACTGCTGAGTCCTCAGGAGCCACAGACTCATTTCAGTATTAACCTAAGCAAAATGCAGTTAAGATCAACCTGTTAGTACTTAGGAATATGAAAAATGCACTGTCTTCCAGCTCTAGTTTCCCTTTGGTAGGATGCTGCCTTTGAGTTACTTTTCTGGGAAAATCAATGAATTTCGAATAATTTTGAGTATTTCTTTTTCTTATTCCTTTTTAAGGATGTTTGGATCCAGGTATGTGATATTAGGATAGAATATTTCCCTCAAAGCTGATAATCAATACATGTAGGAATTAACTTACTTTATGAAGGATAATTTCTACTACTTCCCAAACTAAATAAAATAGACTTATAATTATTCACTAACCATACCTTATCATTAGCATTTATTATTTAACTGAATAGAAAAGGCCTACTTATCCAAAATATCTGCTTATGCATTTCAAATAATCAGAAGTTTTAAATTGAAAACCAATTATGATAAATATAACTTAATATTTTATAATATAAAAAGTGTTGGGCTGGGGTTGTGGCTCAGCGGTAGAGCGCTCGCCTCCCACGTGTGCGGCCAGGGTTCGATCCTCAGCACCATGTAATGATAAATGTATTGTGTACAACTAAAAGCAAATAAATAAATATTTTTTTAAAAAGTGTTAAGGGGAATTATTGAAAAGTATTCATGATATCAAAATGAATATATCATTATTGTATGATATTGTAGACAAAAGATGGAAAGTTTAATCTATTAATAATATCTTATCTACAACTATCTAGCACATTTATCTTTCTTCTAAAACTACTTCATAAAGTTATTAAATGTTCACTAGTATTTGAATTCCTGATAAACAGGAGTCCACAATGTCTATTAGATTTCAAATTAGTTGTCTTTAGCACTAATTTTCACAGGCATATAGCAGCTAATTTCTTTGCATTAGAATATGAACAGGCATTGATTTTTGGAGCATTTTCATTTGGTATTAAGTATTACAGTAAATCATCTCTCCTCTATGAGTCTTAGGTAACTGAACTAAGAGACTCAGTTCACAGTGGAAAATGAGACAACCTATGGATTAACTGAGAAGCAACTGAAAAACAGGCATCCAGAATCTGTAATGACTTTGACAAAAACTTTCTTGGTGCTCTACAATTTTTAAAAGCCATATGTGATATTTTAAAATTTTAACTCAATTTAAAATTTGGAATTTGTGTCACACCTTGTAGCTTTTCAAATTTTCTGCATTTTAATAAATATCTTTTTCATTCTCATAGAAAGATGTTTTATATCATGTACACAGCAATCAGCAAATAATATCTTGCACACATTGCCTGAACTACAAAAACTAGAATCAACTATAAAAGAAATTCACCAAGGCTTATCATGTCCAGTGTCTATGAAGATTAGAAATTAACAAGAAAAACTTACAAAGCTAAGATCAAGCTATCTTTCAGTAGATTCTAGAATTGTCCATACTTTATCCCTCCAAGTTAACATTCCCTGCCCTTTCCATCTCAAAGAAGGAATTCAAGGCTTATTTTCCTCAAACTCCTCATTCACAATTTTTAAAATCATTTTTGTTAGTTGTTGATGAACTTTTTAAAAAATTTAATTTATTTATTTGTATGTGGTGCTGAGAATCAAACCTAGTGCCTCACACATGCTAGGCAAGCGCTCTACCACTGAGTCACAATCCCAACCCCATTCATCACCATTTTTTGACAAATTTCCCTCCAGTGTGAAATCTCACAGGTGAATGCACCTATCTATAATCAGGCACACTGCCTTCCATTTTGAAATAAACAGATGCTCCAAGAATTCCTTCCAGAAAAATAAAAGACCACTGGATGCTCCCTGGATTTCTTTCCATAATTATGGATATTGGTGAATCCATTTGGGAACTGGATGCCATAGAGTAGGAGCCACAGTGGTAGAGACCAGTAACGGGGGCATGTTGAATGTACTGTGAGAGTAAATAAAATAGGAGAGAGTTAGACTACAATTTTGATTATCAGCTGAAGTCAAAATGGGAAGATTTAGATCAGAGGAAGTGAGGAAGGATATGGAATGTGGAATCATTGAGGTAAACATTGTTACTACATAAACCAAACTGAGAAAAAGAGAAGTTAGACCAAGAAGAGAGAAGCTGACATGGACCTCTACTGTGACATAGTTCCAATCTAGATAACATTGAGGTAGATACTTTCTTATTTTTAAATGTCAATTTCCACGCCCCCCCCCCCTTGGAGCTCTACCTCTCTGCCTTTCAATGGTTGTGTTCATGAACTAAATGGGCATTCGCCATAGTTACTGAGTGTCTCCCGAGATCAGGAGCTCTGAACAGGAAGAATAAATCAAGGCTGCTGGTCAACTCCAATTCTCTTTGTTCTCAGGAGCATTTGTCAGTGGTAGATTCTTAATGAAGCTCACATCAGCTGTAATACATGAAATCATTAAGATTTGCTGCCATAATACTGTGTAAAGAAGCACACATAAGCTTATACTGGGATCTCAGGGCACTTGATTTCATCAAAAAACATGCTGTTAAAAGCTATTTCAACGTATCCTAAATGTAGGTTCTGAGAGAATTACTATCCCGGAACACAGTAAAGGTTTAATTTTCCCTCTGAATTTAATGATATTTTTTCTTCTTGTTGTTATTTTCTACTTAGTATACTAGACTCTCTCCTTCCCTAACCACTCTTTTCCTCTAATAACAGGTAATAGTACAGAATGAAAATCAAATATAAAATCCAACACATATTTACTGAGCAACCACTTTTACATGTCAAAAATTAGAAATGTAAATATAACTACAATTAATTCTAGTGAGTATTCATTTGACACTCTATGTTATTTCTTTTTTTATTATTTTTTTTTATTTTTGTGGTACTGGGGATTGAACTCAGGGGCACTCGACCTCTGGGTCACATCCCCAGCCCTTTTTTGTATTTTATTTAGAGACAGGGTCTCACTGAGTTGCTAAGTGCCTCGCCATTGCTGAGGCTGGCTTTGAACTCGCGATCCTCCTGCCTCAGCCTCCCAAAGTGCTGGGATTACAGGCGTGCGCCACCACGCCCGGCTTGTTATTTCTTAATTCTCATGAAAACTCTGTGAAGCAATGGTCTATAGAGTGTCATTATTTTTCTGGTTGAATTAAGATGTAGGAATTCTAAAAAGTGAGGAAGTTTACACAGACACTGTACTGAAGTGGTTTCAAGTTTAGCTAGGTTTTAAAGTAGCATGCAACAATAAAGATTTAAACTGAAGGTCAACAACATGAGAGAAATTTCATGAGAAAGTACACAATGTATTAGGAAATGAATTAGGAAACCCATTTAGTACTTTGGAATTATATAACACTAACATGTGAATATTTGGAGTCTACAAGTGTTTAGTCAGCTTTTTCACTGCTGTCACTAAAGGATCTGACCAGAACAACTGTAAGGAGGAAAAGCTTATTTGAGGGCTCATGGTTTCAGAGATCTTAGTCCACAGACAGCAGGCTCCATTACTCAGGGCTCAAGGTAAGACAGAATGGACATCATGGTGGAGTGTGTGGCAGAGGGAAGCAGCTCACATCATAGTGATCAAGAAGCAGAGAGAGAGACTTATACAAATATATACACCAAAGCCACACCTTAATTCCCACCTCCTCCAGCCACACCCTACCACTTCAGTTACTACTCACACTCAGTTCATCCCTATCAGAGGATTAAATCACTGATTGGATTAAAGAGCCTTAGGAACCCAATCATTTCTCCTCTGAAACTTCTTACATTGTCTCACATGTGAGCTTTTTTGGGACACCTCACATCCAAACCATAACAACAAGTGAATCTGGGTAACTGGGGCAGATATTGGATAAAGGACTACAGGGAAAAAACTGTAAAGCTGCAAAGACAGTCTGGGATCTGCTTGTAAAAGGTGTTTCTTGCTGCACACAGGAATTTAGGCTGTATTTTTTACAAAATATGCTGTTCTTGAAAGTTTCAGAGCATATGTCATAACATTTTTTAGGAGAATGAGTCTGGCAGTAACATGCTCACAGAAGTGCATAACAAGAACAGTGTTTGGGAGGCTCAAGCAGTATTCTAGGCATAATGTGATAAGAAAGTCAACTACTGTGGTGACAACAGGAAGAGAAAGTACACAACAGAGAAGGCATGGCATGATTTATATAAAAGAGAAGATAAGAGTCAGAGAGTAATTGGACACAAGCCATGAGGAAGAACAGGACAGTGAAGATGCCTTGAGGTTAGAGATTAAGAGAATGAGGAAATCAGGAAGAGGGGCTGTTTGCTGGGAAACTCCTGGAGTTGAATCTTTTGACTTGATGAGACATGTTAGTGAAAAGCCCTCCAAAGAGGTAGATGCTGACAAAATTCAGGTCACCAAGACAGCAGATAGAAACAGGGAATGCTTGAGTAGGATCCAAAACTAAATGGAGCAAGACAGCAGTGAATTTATGCATCTATTGTAGTTTCTGTATTTATTTACTAAGCATTCTGTTTCTTATCATTTATTAGTTTTAAAACTATGTTCTGCAATTATTCTCCAATAATGTTGTGTCTCCTTGCTAGGTAATTAAGCACTATCTCCTTATCCTATCCATTACCTTCTAAGGAGGAATACATTAAAATTTTGTTTTAACATATATGAAATTAGTTATGTATCTTGCCTCCTGCCAATCAAACTCCTTTGAAATTAAAAGAAATATAAGTTTTCCTTATGTTTCTAAAAGAATTATAAAAGATTTAGGGAGTTTCCCTAGTTTAGTTTGCCTCTTCAGCCAAGCAACCCTCTCTTTTCTAGCATGTTCTTTTTGAGTATGAACATCCAGAGAGGAAGAAAGCTGGAGGAGAGAGGAAATTAATGTAATGACTAAGTACAGTATGTGAATACACTTTAATTTTAAAAACACTGCTCTGTGTATGACTCTAAAATTGGGAGCAGCTAAGTACCTTAACACCATTTGTTTTTTGTTAGCCAAACAGCAGCATTTCAACATCTATCAAAACTGCAGCAAATATTTTATGAATCACCAACTATATGTCTCCAAAATATAGTTGGCCCTCGATATCGACAGGTCTTGCTTCTGTGGATTCAACCAATTACTTTTCAAAACTATCTTTTAAAAATTTGCCTGTAGTTAATGTGTACAAATTTTTCCTTGTCATTATTATCAAAACAATCTAGTATAGCAGCTATTCATGTAGAATTTTAAAGGCATTAGATATCATTAGTAACCTAGAGATAATTTGAAGTATACAGGAGGATGTGCTTAGACTATATAAAAGTATTGCACCATTTTAAATAAGGAACCTGAGGACCTATGTATTTCTGGTGTCTGCGTGGGGTGTGGGGTGGGGGGTGTTCTGAAACAACCCCCACTCAGAAACTGAGAGGTGATGGTGTGTTGTTACATGGAATATGATCAAGCCATTATTTTTGTGTAGTTGTCTGAAGGAAAACAAATTATCTAAAAGAGTGAATAGTATTTCTTCAGTTTATCAGGCAAACAAGTGCTATTTACACACTTCTAGCCTCTCAGGAGAAGCTAATCAGAGCCAAATAATTTTGTAGCTACATTTCAAATGAAATCCATCCTACAGAGTCTGCATAATGTAGATTTTATAAAATCCCTGAATCAAAGAACTAGAAAAGATCTATCTGCATAAGCAGCTAGATTGACTTACAGATGAGAAAACCAAGGCTTCTAGGGAAAGCAACAGTCTGGTTTACCTAGCAATTTGGAGACTGAGTTAGGATTTGAATACATGTCAGTGTTTTCTACTAGATAGCAAAAACACTAGCCTCTTGGACTGTGTGCTTTCATTCTCTAGATTTAACTCACTCCCAAATTTTACTTAAGATTTCTCATTGATAAAGCAATCTTTTCTAATTTTTCAATGGCATTACACTTAACAGTTTATGATTCAAAGCATGTTCATTCTTCCAGTTATTCTGGGATCATGCCAACAGTGTCCTACCCAGGAACATGCCTCAGTGATTAAACCTAAGTCATCCATTCTTCCCCTGTGAAATAGAAAAGGTGACCCTGTCCATTAGTTATTCTTTTTCTTTCTCTTTTTTAATTGAAATTTTTAGGTTATATATGCCTGGAAAAGCTACTTCTAGAGTATATTATTTCCAGTTATAGAACACATGTAGCAAAATATTTCCATGAAAAACACTTTTTCTCTATCAAAAAGACATATTGTAGGGCTTGGGTTGTAGCTCAGTGGTAGAGTGCTTGCCTAGCATTTATGAGGAACTGGGTTCAATCCTCAGCACCGCATAAAAATAAATTAAAGAAATAAAGACATATTGCACGCATATTCTCAAGAGCCAGAATGCTCAGAAACAAAGTATGTTTTATCCTGAACACAAGACATGGGCCAATGAAGACTGACTGTTGGGAGTAGAGACAGGATGAAGGTGGGATAGCAAAAACCTAAGGGAGACAAGAAAATATTTGAAGGGAAGCCTATCTCTTACAATTACCTTTTAAACATACTTTGAAACCCATGAGTATGATTTATAACATTAAATTTACATTCCTATCCAACATTTATTTCTACAACATATTTTTCTAACTCTGACTAGGAAGAGCACTATAAAACTCCTGCATCAAAACTATAACAAATTCTGTATGCTGAGACTAAAATATACAATGTAACTAGGGTATACAAGAGATAGTAAACACACACACACACACACACACACACACACACACACACATATATATATATATATATATATATATATATATATATATATATATATATATATCTTGGATCAGAACCAGATTTTCAAGTGAAGGAGCTTTGACTCAGTGTGTCTTCATGTCCATTTTCCTCTGCAGGACTTATGCTCTGGAGGTTAGAATACTTACTCCTCTCTTCCTAACCGTATCTTAAAAGGCCACAAGTGAAGTGAACACTGCTGTGGCATCCATTATCTCTGCAGAGATTACAAAACTAGGTACTCAGTCTTCTGTATGCTCAAAAGCTACAGGCTGAGAGAGCTATTAATAAATCCTTTATTTTTTTTTAAGTTGGAAAGGAACTGCAGTCTTGCGTATCAAGCACAGACAACTTAAGTAATTTGTAACAACAACAAAAAGATGCAAATATAATTCTTTAAAATTTTAATTACAGTTTGAATGATATTATTCTAAAACCAAGTAAGTTGCTATTAGGTATAAATTATAATACAGTTGGATTGTAGCTTTTGATATGTAAAAATGCATTTCAGAAACAAATTTAGCATGTATTTGAAATACCTAAAATTTCTCACTGAAAAGTAGGAATACTATTCTCAGGTGGCAAGGTTTCAATATCTTCAACAATTCTGGAGAAAGTCCTTATGTAGTTATATATATATATATATATATATATATATATATATATATATGTTATATATATATATATATATATATGGAAAGAATGAGTAGCATAAGTTGATGGTGTTAAATCAGAAGTCAAGGTACAGGTGGCACAATGCCTCAAAGAGCTCATGGTAGGGTTTATGTGTTGTATTAGCTGAGAAGGTCAACTGAAATGAAAGTGCTCAAGGCATCTTGTGGGAGAAAAGATATTATTGTACCAACAGTGTGCTGATATTCAAAGATACAGTTTTGCCCTAAATGATGAAGACATCAAAATATGTTCTCTTCTCCACTGACTCCACTACCAGCACCACACACACACACATACTTGGTGTAATTTTTCTTTCAAAGGAGAATTATTGCACTTTCATCCTTCTTCAATGATCTATGAACTCTTAAGCAGCTAGTTCTGTGCTCCACATACTTCATTGTTTGATATTTAAAGACTAGGAGTGATAAAAGCTATTGCACAGTCTAGGAAGAAAAATAGTCTACATTGTTAATAATAAGCACATGAAAAGTGACTTCTCTAGGCTTATCTAACGTGTTTACTTCCTATTTCACCTGGGCATTGATTTACCAAGCACATGGTAATGATGATCTACAGAAAAGTTTCCAAAGCCTAAGATGAAAGCCTAAAATCAAATAATTGAATGCTTAGGAAATAAACCTCTATCTATCCACCCTCATGTTCAAGTCCACAATTCTACTAAAATTACTTTCTCAACAAAATGTTATAGTGGTTTGGAAAGACAAACTTTTGTAGTTTAAAAAAGCAACTCTCGTTTGTAAATGGGAGCTACAAATATTCTTTTAGATTATCTTACATCAATTTCTTAGTTTCAAAAATAATCCTTTACAGGATTCTATGAAATTATTATTGCACTATTGCTGTAGTGTTTCATTTACAGTTATTATAACCTTCCCCATACAAGATGTCAACATAGAAGTAAGAAAAATACAATGTTTTTCACTTTCTACTAATGAATGCAAATTTACAATCTGTCCATCCTCTATCATTATTATGGTCTCAAAAATTGCCTGTAATGACTTACCATATTTTGACATTGTTACTATTATTATACTAATTTGTGAAATTTTGGAACAACTGATTATCTCATTTTATTGTGTAGCCTAACTCAATGCTCCAGATCCCTACCATTTGGCAAAACTGAGATTTTAGTTATAAAAGAGCATGGTGGTGGTTTACTTTATAGTAAACATAAATGATTATTTAAATCCCATTTATCGCTATTCCACTTGGACTTTTAAATCATAAAAAAGTAGGACCAACAATAATTAATAATCAGGATCCTAGAGTTTTAGTATTAAATCTTTGTGTTATAAAACACTAAAATCTTTAAAATATTTGTATGTATACAAATATGTGACAAACTTTTTTATATTCTTGTTTCTCCTCTTTAAAAAAGTTCATTTAACTTGAATATATGAACATATAATTTATTGCCAATTTAATCCACCTTAATGAAAATTAAGTATTAAAGAGTAAAAGATGGTAAGATTATCTTTTAAAAAGCATTACATTTATTATTACTTATGAAATCATATAATATTCCTAATTTTTTTAATGAAATGCAGAGTTTTTATTTTTTAAAGAACTCATTTTTATGTGGGTTACCCACCCACTTCTTTCATTTTTCTCTTTAAAATCCTAATAAGGAAAATTGACTCTAAGCTTTGTCATCTCAGCCCAGGTACTAAAGGCAGCCAACATTACAATTGTTGCCATATCTTTCTCTTTATTATACAAGTATATTGATGATGTAATTGCAGAAGTTTGGGTTTACTCATGCTGCTGGATTAAAGGGATTTTATTAGATTGCCTCCTTCAGCTCCATAGAACACTTGTAAAACAGAACCAAGCACATAATTTAAGCAATTCATCTCCTGAAAGTAAATCTGCAGGATCTTCATCCTGAAGATCAAGAGCTAGAAATGCAGAACCACTGTAAAGCTCAATTTGCTCCAGACTGGAGGTTGAGCTGGAAAAACACTTGGGTCACATAACATTAGTCTATGACATCTTGGCTTTTAACCCTTTTCTAGAAGCCTTCAACTTTTCTTCTCTGTTTGGCTCTAATTTTCCCCCAAAAACTTAAGAGATTGGGGAATATCTCAGCCTTTTATCCCAGCCCTTTTTATCCCTATGCAGATATTCCCCTGAAAGTTGACTGGGAACTAAGCAAGCATTTGTCATTCTGCATTTAAAATAAAGGAATGACTGAGGAAACCGTGGTGATCCTCCATACAGTCATATTATCATAAACACAGGACAGCTGAGCTTTTACAAATGCATCTACTATTCTAAGAAAAATCCCACAATTGTAGATGAAAGCGCAAACAAAAAGGATCAACAAGAAAAGACAGACGCAAAATCACATGCAGATGAGGCAGCGCATACAGTGGGGATAGAGAACATACCTGAGGGATTCTCCTTTTTAAAGAAAAAAAAAAATGTACACGCGAGGTGGGTTGTTCCTCCTCTCCTGTTGGGGTGTATGTGCTTTCCTTTTAGAAATACCACTTGCAATTTTGTTTCTAGTCTCCTTTCCTTTATTCAGCCACAAATAGTTAGAACAGGAGCAGAGGCTGTGTCCCAGCGACCGGACTCATGTGCAATCAGGCGTGCCTTTGGTCTGCAACGGTGTCTGTTCTTTTCTTGTCAATTCTTTCGTGCTCCCTGGGTAGCCTCCAAAGCAATTTTACAACTTAGCTGCTGGCACGAAACTGTCTTTCACTCTTCCCATTGCCAAATTCCTTGGGCAGCTCATTTCTCATCCCTTTCTCTAAGAAAGCAAAATGAGATCTCTCCCGAGTGCCCAGGCTCATCAACAATTGAGGGTGAAGAGCAGCCTGGCTCGGTGCGTGCTAGGAACTTCACACATCGCAGAGACCACTGCTTTTCGGAATGCAGCAGCGACACTGAGAGATCCCCAGCCTCCTGCATGGAGAGCGTCTCTGCTCCCTCTGCTGCTGCTGTAGCTGCACAGAGCGGCTCTGCGAGGGTGAGCCACAGCCCTTGCTCACAGGAGATACACAGTGGATGCGGCCAGGTGTGGCCATCACCACCGCACTGGCAACTAACTATGTGGGGCACAGCATCATCTTTGGGGAAATGCCTGAATACCTAATCTTCTCTTTATCACTGGAAGCTGACCTAAGAGACAATCATAGCCAATTCTGCTAGCTGCGTTAGAATAACAAGGGCAATTACTAAATTAACAATGTTATTTAATAATCACTGTTTTAGATTTAGTTGGTTATGCCTGGAATCATGAAAAGTACTCAGCCTTTAGTAAAATTTCCAATTAGAATCAAGAAGCTGCTAAAGAACCCCTTATTTAGATGAGGGAGGTACTGTCATCCCATCCCAGGGGGGTTCTTTTTTCTTTGTAGTGTTTGTGAAATTACATTTGAAGGTGACTCGTCAACAATGTGAATTAAAAACACATATACATATCAAAGTAGGAAAGGGTGGAGACACAGTGCTACAAAGGTTTTGCTTCTCACTTAGGAATAATGTCTTCCCATTTGATGTTAACATTTTAAAGATCTGGCTATGAATTGAATGGGATTGCTTTCTTTTTTAGTTTTGCGGAGTAGAGGAGGTGGGGGAGTAACAGCTCCTACTTCCATCAATTAAGCACTTTCAATCCTCTAACCCTCCTGTTGAAACAAATATAAAAAGCACTGAATCTTAAAATAGAGCCTTAAAGAAGCTCAAGTCCTGGAATAATTTGTAGGTTTTAAGCTGCATCTGGTCTACTGGCTTAGTTCTTTCTTCTTTGCTTTGTAGAAAATGGGAGGATGTTTCCAGGATTGAAGAACAATCAACTAGTAACTGAGATTAAACAGTATAAGTATGTTATCAGATTTGCATTACATTTTTCAGTACATGTAAGGATGAATGTGTTTAGATCAATTTTAGAATTGACTCTCTTTTCCCATGAACATTTAATATAGAATAGTTGCCAGTAAAACAAATAGAGCTTATTGGGGCAAAACTTGTGGCAAAACATATTCTACCTACCATATTTACCATAAATAACTTCTCCATGATTTAAAAAAAGAATGTTCCCAAATTTGATAAAGTATTTGCTCTAGGTACTGACAACTGAGCGCTCTCTATCCCTTGCTTTCAGTCCCAACTTTGGCTCATAACAGCACAGCTTTCCCAACCTGCTGCTTAAGTGACTGTTAAGGATTTAAGCAGCTGCTCAGTCTAATGATCTGCATCAGGGGGCAAATACTGGGGCAGTGTGATCCCTGCCTTCTGTACTCACCAGAGTGGCAGGCTGGACAAAGCTCTACTGCCCCCGACTGTAAGCACTTGAGAGTCGCATAGGAAAACTCTTTAGACCTAAAAGTACAACATAGGGCAAAACTTGACATTTTTACACAGAAAAATTCATGGTAGCTAATCCACTGTTTTGAAAAAAGGTCCTCTAACACGTAGAGGAAGGAACTATTCATAGTTTCATTTTTGGTCTTCAATAACCAAACCAAAATGCTGAAACTGTGCTAGGCTAAGAGCCCCCAGGACCCAATATTATGCAATGTATGTAAGTCCTCAGTATGGTGGGGTATGGTGTCAGTGATTTTAGAATTTAAGCTTATAGAAGGAATATAATAAGTAAGGTGATTCTAAGTATGTAGTCTATAGAATATGTCTGAAATATGTGAAAAGTGAAAATCTTGCTGTAATTCAGATACTCACATAAAGGAAATAACACCAGTGGTGGTGATCATCATCTTTGCTGGTAAGAAGAAATACTTCATGAATCCTGCAATGCCAGCCTGTGTGTTCTGCTTAATATACTCCTTAGCTCTCATGATCAGGATTCTGGTCATATATTTAAAACTGGATTTTTTTTACATCTCTGAAAGTGGTAGGAATCATGTATCTGAGGGATACTGGCTGCTATTAAAATTTTACTTCTAGAAAAAGTAACAGGGATTTATGGCTTTATTGACCTCTAGGGACACTGAAATTCCTAACAGAACTTCTTTGGTTCTTGATGGGTAGTTTTCACCTGCTGAGTACCTGAGTTGAATGATATATAATTACAGAGATGTGAATACAAGTTAGAGTCCTGCATATTCTTATCAATAACATATATTCCATTTCTGCAAAGAGCATTTCAAACTCTCAGATTAGTAACACCAAAACAACACAGTATAGGAAATGAGTAATTTCCACTTACATACTTTTCACTCTACAGGTACATGCCCCAAAACTTACTCAAAGATTGATTAAATAATAAAATCATCCATCCTCCAAATCCTTCAGCAGTAATTTCAGGAGGAATAAAACCTCAGGGCATCATTCACCTCTCATATCCCAAGGCATAAACTGGGCCATATCATTTGTCTCATTTATGGTTTTGGGGAAAAAAGGATCTAGATCATTGGTCATTTTTTATTAGCAAAACTACTAAGCCAAAAGGATAAAGAAATTCTGGTAGAATCCTGTTCCTTCCTGTGTATCTGAATTTAAACAACCAAGGAATTCTTTAAAAAGCATAAATCAACCTGTGTGCACTGAATTCGATTTTCACCTTTCCAGAAGGCCTTTCTCTTTCTTTTGGAGAACAGATCGTTGGAGCTCACTTTTTAAACAAACAAACAAACAAACAAACAAACAAAAACCCTCCAGCCAATCATTGCCTTCCTGTATCTAGGCAAATGAATTGGCAAAATAGTTCATTTTCAAGATGATTGAGAACAAAACCATAATTACTTTTAAAGTAGCAAGGTGAAGTTGACAAATCTACATAAGTAGATAATTTATAGAGGAGCAAATATTTGGGAATAAATCATCTAACATAATTTGAAAGATTTAATTAATGAGAGTTGCATAATGCAATGCACATATTAAGTTCTGTTATTAAAGCTTTCCATTAAATTATGGGTCCTTTAAAGATTTCACCTTTGAACAGAAGTGAGAGTGTGTAACTGCAGAGGTACAATGCAGTGCAGTTTCCTCTTTGCCCACTCTCTCAGTTTGTTCACTTTGGGGAAGTCAGCTCTCATGTCATGGCAATACTCATGGAGGAAGCCCACCTGACATGGAACTAAGATCTCCTAAGACAGCTTGCCAAAAACAGACACCCCCCTGTATACAGTCATGTGAATGAGCCATTTTGAAAGATGACCCTGAAAATACGTTCAAACTTTGAAATGACCGAAGCCATTGCTGACATGCTAGATGGAAGTGTACAAGGAACTCTTAACGTGGAGATACTTGGTTAAGCTATTGCTGACCAAGAGAAACTGTAAGATAATAAATAAAAATAATAAATAAATAATAAATGTTCATTGTTGAAGTAAGAAAAAAAGTACATTTGAAATTTCCAGAAGAGGAATTAGATTGCGTATTATTTAACTGTGGAATTTCAATGCACCTAAGTGTTAAATAAATCTCGGGTTCAACAAATTCACTCACAAGATGACAGTGTCATATTTCTCTAATTATTCTTAGCATTACTCTTGTCTATGTGTTCTTAGAAATTTTATAAATCTGTATTTTAGCATTGGTTTATTATCAAGTATGTTAGACCATTAACTTACTCATCTCTCTGCCTTCCCTTGATTGACAGTGGGCTCCTTGAGGGCAGAGACCATGGTCCACTCATCTTTATATCCCCAATGCCCAGCTGAGACTTGATAAAGGTAGTTTAAATGAGTAACAGTGTGCTTATGAAAGCACAAAGTTAATAAGGCTTAAGACATGGGTTGAATTTCTATATAACCTCTTAGCTTTCTTCTATTTATTGGTCCAAATGGCACCCTTAGTTCTCACCAGCTGCCTCACACATATATGTGAACAAACTTTCTATCTACATATTGTAATAGTCATCAGTGTCAAAATAATAATATTTAAAGTTCAACATCCTTACCAATGCTTTTACATTTATTTTTTATTTGATACTGATCTTTAAAAATGTATAAAAGATTACAGTGACATTTTTATTGTCCCCACACAATAGGGAGGGATAAAATAGACTCGAATTGCATAGTGTGTCTGATTGTACAGAATTAGTAAATGTTAGAGACTGGATAAAAAGCTTCTACTTCAAAACTAGTTCCACTGCAAATGTGACATCATGATAGATGGCACAATTTGTAAGTTGTGTTAAAAATTTTAATTATTAAAGGGAGTGAAATTATTCAAGAAGACACTCTTGAAGAATATTTCTGCTTGGGTAATGATCATTAGACTTTGGGTAATGATCATTAGATGTTGAATGCTGTTGAGTGTAAAAGCATCTATAATTTTATTCAGTTATTTTTTTCCCTTTAGTAAAATTAGTCTCATCACTGTATTCCAGCAAATCATCAAATGAAGGTATTTTTTTAAAAAAATATTTAAATTTTTGAAGAGATACAACATTCGGATAATAGTAAGTTGAATTTTTTTTTCCATTTTCTTATTATTTTCACTTGTATTGGTTCAGAAAACCATGATTAACAATATAGCACAACATCAGAGAGCGCATACTCTGTTTCAGGGTTCCTGCTTTCCAGTTTGGGCTCTAGAAAGTACTTTATGTTGATTTTGATCAAATTTCTTTACCTTTTTAAATTTAGTTAAAATGAAAAATGTTTTGAGAGAGAAGTCATGGAAAAAGTAAAGCCACCTATTCGAGAACAAAATCTCTACAGGATCTATGGGCAGATATTTAAAACCAGTTAATGCTGTTTCACATTTTACTAACTTGTGAAACCACAAACCAATTTCAACAAATTGGCTTTTGTCAAATATTCTTATTAATATCCAAGGAAAGCAAATACTTCATTAAAGAAAAGCAGCTACATGTAATTTATGCTTCTCCTTACTTCCTTGCCCCCACCACCTTGATCTGCATGATGAGTTGTCTTTAATAATAGTTCAAGGAAGTATCTCTTGAAGCTAGATGGATTAACTAGGAGGACAAAACAACCTACAGATAACAAGTAAAAGTACTTGACAAAAGATCCTTACCAATCCTAGACATAAGCAAACTGGGGACAAAAAACAGCTAGATGAACATTATGTCCATTTCTGTAAAGAGATAGGAAGAAGCATTAATGAATGTGAAAGATTTGAGAACAGGAATAGGTGTTTGCTTAAAAGTGGGTGGCCATTTGAGAAAAGCAGCTGTATATACTTAAGCTTAGCATGATGAGCAAAGTGTGTTCTACAAAATTACTTTTATATAAAAGTGAGAAATAGAAAAGGATCACATTCAAATCCTATACAACGTTGTTAGAAGAAAAAAAAATGAGTTTATGGAAGTACATATAACCCTCCACAAAATGAAAACATAATATAAAACAAGCCCATAAAGCAGATTAAAAATTACAAAATATTTGAAATAAACATTAAAAACTCATGAAAATTAGTAGAAAATAAAATATAAAGAATAGCATATATTAGAACTAGAAAACCATAAATAAAGTGATAGGAGTCAGAAAAAGAATTAGAAGCAAAATTATTTCAGAAATTGGAGAAGGCAAAGTTTATAGATACAACTGATATCACTTCAGGATAAATATTAAAAAATAAGTAAAATGTTTAAGAGATATATAAAATAGTAAAAATATTTATAACAATTATGGAAGTTAGGCAAAAAAATAAATTAACATACACACATATAATGGAACCCCCAAAGAAGAAAAAATAGTAAAACTTTAATTCAAAGGATATTTACTGAAATTTAAAACAAACAAACAAACAAAAAGGTAATTGGAATATATTTTTTTGTGAAAGAACACACTACATGCCTGAAAAAAAAATCAATCAATAAAGAGCAATTCCAGAATAACTCTAGCAAGTTATATGGGCTTCCAGACAAAAAGACCAAGTTACTTATGAAGAAAAAATTCAGAATGTCTTCAGATTTTTTTTTTTAAGTTTTCATTCCAGAAAGCAATAGAGTTACAAAAATAAGGTACTTAAGCAAAGAAAATATGAATCATAAATTTGATATTCAGACCAACTGACTTTGAAGGATAAAGAGTGCAATCTGCAATAAACATAGAGAAACTAAAGGAGTATTATTCCTGTGATGTCTTCCTGAGGAATACACTACAAAAAGGACTTCAGACAACCAATACAAATGAGGACATGTTTGTATAAAAAACTGGTGACCTTGAGCACTGATGGTTGTTACGGAAAAATAGAAACAGCCAGATGTCATGTGCCTTCTTACAGAATAATTTACAGCTACCTATGAAATAGTCCCGCCAAAGAAAATTGAACTTGAACCTAATCAAGCCAGCAGATTGAACTACTGATTCATAGAAAATTTAAATAATAGAAGAAGAATATGTTAACTATTCCACGGGAATCTGATCAGACAAACTCAGAATGTGGGAACTCTATTAAATAACCAACACTTCAAGTTTCTTCAACAAATACATCGCAGAAGAAATAAAATAAAGAACATAAGAGATAGAGGGAAGGGGGGACCCAAAGATAAAAGTGCATTTAAACAACAAAACAAGTTCCCTTAGTTAGATATTTTCTGTAATTCTAATTTAAAAGGAGAAAAAGAGAATTTGGGGGAGATAATTAAAAGTTTAAACATTCAAATGAATATTTGATGATTAGATAATTGTTGCTAGTTATTAAGTAATTGCATAAATGGTTGTGTTAAAAATAGCTGAAATATTAAGATGTATATTAAAATATATACAGGTGAAATGGTATGATATTTGAGATGATTTTACATTAATATAGACTAAGGAGAACGGTAGAGGCACATAGATGAATGATTTGTTAGTCATAGGTTAATAATCACTGAAGTCAGCTGATAGACATGCCAGAGTTCATTTGAACAATCTGCATACTTTTTATTTTAAAAATTTTTTATAATAAAATATAACTCAAGTCATGACAAATAATCATACTATAAAGGATTCAGTTTATTTTGTATTATGTTGCCTACATGAGTGTAACATACCAAGTATTTCTCAACCGTTATACATAAAAATTATCTGGGTTTGTTAGCATACTCAGAGGAGAAAATTTTAAATGTCATTAATGTTTCTTTCCTGCACAGTTGGGTGTTCTTACCTATAAGATGTACCTCTGTAGGGCAGAACATAACAAAACTATTTCGGCCTTCAAAAGATCAGAAACTATTTTTCAATACTGATGAGATGTGACTGTGGGGGAGGGGGGGCTAGTGCAATACTTAACAAGCTTCACATAGATGAGTCTTGATGACAATTCTCTTGTGACAGCTACACTGTAAATGACAAATGCACCTTCACCATTGGGGAAAATGTCTTTTCCAAGGTGCTGCCTCCTCAAAAAGCACGGCAAATCAGAAATCATCTTGGCTCCTGAGATCCATGAGTGACTGTGGCTGACAACATGGCTCTAAGCTGTGCTATTATGTCCCTCCAGTGATACTGGCTGCTATCAGAGCCTCTAAGGTGCCGAAGGATCATAAGTTGTCTTACTGCTTGTCATATTGTCACCCAATTCTAGATGAGATGCTATTTCAAAAAACAACAGTTGGAGCTAACAAAAAAGGGGGCATGTACTTTTATGCTTTCATATATCATCTTTAATAATGAACATGAGGTCTTTGTTTAATGCAATAGATAACTCAGATAAGTATTCAGACCTGTTTTATTTAGATGTGGATTTACACATCTCAGTAGAATATCTGAGCATCACTGTAGAATTTATTTTACCTTATTGAGCTGCATTACATATCCCTGGAGTATAAAGAAATATGGGCTACTCGGTAATTATTTGAAAAAAAGACCATTTTTATCTACTTTTCATAGATCCTACAGGGATTGTCTGTACAAATAGCTGTAAAAATATAGTGTTTATACTAAGTGCCATTCTGAGACTTAAAATACTACCTACACAGGGTATTTTGGAGTTAGGGAGACAGCTCAACTATATTGACTCTTTCTAGCAAGTAGATTGCATTCTAGCAAAATTGTTAATTTGCTTTCAAAACCTTTTCATCATGTTCTTAGATTTAGTAGTCCCCAGTACAAAGTTATGCATGAAAAGTACAGTCTTCCTCAGGTGATGTCTCAATGCTCATTCTACTCCGTAAACAGGTTTGTCTTTTCTGATTTTACTTTCAGAAATTGCAATGCATTTTTTTTTTCTCCACCAAGGTCATATCTTTCATCTGCCAACCTAAAGCTGTAAATGAACAACAGGTAAAGACCATTCCTCTACAGACAGATAGACCTGCTTGTGATTTGCCAAACTCCAGAAGATATGTTCTTCCCTGAATCCTGCCAGGACTTGGGCACTAAAATAGATGTAGCAAATCCCTCTGTCCTGACACAATTGCTTGACGGTAAATTATGTTTCTGAATATAAAACCATCCAGCCTATTTTATTTCCATTCCCAAGTGTAACATTCAATTCCCCTGACAATTTCTTAGTCATTTTAGGTTTGTGAACCGTGAACTTTAGTCATTGGCTCCTTGCTCTAGGAGATTCACCTCTGCTACCTGAAATATGCATCTCTCTTCCTTGAGCATCTCATCCTTTTGTTCTGGAGACTCATCCTGTAATAAGCTTTCCAAAATCTACTCTGAGAAGGCCTTCCATTAATAGGTAGTATTATTTTTTGAGTACATATACTTTCCTAGGATTTGTACTAAAAGCTAGTGATATGTAATATTTATCAGGACTTTATCACATGGCTGTTACTGAGCTAAATCCTTTCCATGTTATCTCATATAGATGTCTCTACAACACAATGATGTGGGTACCCTTCTCAACCCCACTTTACTCATGAAGAAACGAACTCAGAAAAGCCAACACATTTGCTGCAGTTCACTTATTGCTTGACTTATTTCAAAGCTTAGTGCATTACATTGTGCCAGACTGTCCTTCCCAAGTCTAAAAGTCATTGTTTTTTTCAGCCTGAGCCAGGGCATAATATTGATGAGCTGTGGAAGACAGCAGTTGGTCTTCTTATTGCAGAAGAAATACAAGAATTTTAATTTTTTTAACCTTTTCAAATAAAATCTCCAATAGAATTAAATATAAAGATGTGAGTGCACATGAGGTGTGTGCTTGCCTCTGTAAACGCGCAAGGATACCCTAGGCTTTCTCGTGGCTGATGCTTGCCCCCTACTGGCGTATCTAATTCGTGCTACACAATGAAATTCTATCATCTGACACAACACACCTGTAATACATGATGTTAAATGAAATAAGCCAGGCACAGACAAATCCTGCATGATTTCACTCATATATAGAAACTACAAAAAATGATCTCTTAGATCTAGAGAGTAGAATGGTTGTCACCAGAGCTGGGGTGTTGGTGGGGGATAGACTTGGAAATTTTCGGTCAAAAAATATAGTATGACATAACTAAGTTCAAGAGATTTATTATAGAGCATAGTGACTAGGACAAGAAATATATCATATTCTTGATAAAAGCTAAGAGAATGGATGCTAAATATTTTATTGGTACATATTAATTATACAGAATGGGGGATTTCATTGTGGAATATTCATACATGCTTATAACATGGTTGATCAAATTCATTCCCCATTGCTGCCCCATAACCCCTCTACCTCTTCCTTCTGGTCCCCTTCTTCTATACTAATAGTCTCCCTTAAATGTTTTTACCACAGAAAGTTAAAACTATGTGAGGTAATGAATATGTTAATAAACTAGATGCAATCATTTCACAATGTGTGTATAGTCATTCCCTGAGGACCTGGTATTTAAGAGGGATTGGTTCCAGGACTCCCACAGACACCAAAATCTGTGGATGCCCAAGTCCCTTAAATAAAATGGCCCAGTGTATCATATATACTATGCACATATTGCGTATGCTTTAAATCATCTCTAGATTACTTATGATACCTAGTGCAATGTAAATTCTATGTAAATACTTGTATACTGCATTGCTAAATGATTAGTGAAAAGAAAAACTAATGTATGTTTGGTACAGATGCAGGTTTTCCCCAAATATTTATAATCATCTGACTTTAGGAATAAGGAAACTATGGATGAAATGAATAAGTAAGCAAGCATTCTCTGCAAGGCCACAACCCTACTGTAGGGTCATTAAAACATAACCTACTTCTGTAGTTTTAGAAAATCCATTTTCTGATCTCCACAAGCCAATGTGTATGAGTTGGTGGGGGGGACATGTCATAGAGAGAATGACATGAATATATTCTATTGTAATTTCTTTGCAGTGCTATAACTTGCTATCTTTGATTTCAAAGGAGTTGGAATTTTCTCATGTACAAAAGGTGGCAGATGAACTCTTATTAGTTATTCCCTTCAGGTGGTTCTGATGAGGCAGTGGAGAAAGCTGACATTCTAACTGAGGAAGGAATTAATTAGAGCAGAGGCTCACCTCTGTGATTCCATTTTATGTCTGAAGAAAAGGAAATCTTGGCATTTGCTCCAATCCATTCCCTTCTTGTCTTTAATGATACAGTATATATATTTTTTTGCATCCAGCTACCTGCTAAGTACTGCAACACTGAAATGGTACAGTCAGCACCACGTAGTTCTGGGAGCTGCCCGAGATAGATGACTCACTAAGTTTGCTGTGGTATCCACTAGAACTTAGAGGATCATAATTTTTTTTGACATCATTATAAAATCAGACCTATGCTCTGCAAGAAACAGGCGGTCCTGGAATACAATAAGCACGCACTCAAACACATAGATATATATACACAATTGAAAATAATTTCAAAGATACTGGAAGGAAACTGTAACTTTATATTGCAATAGTGGATATATTAAATATTAATCTACTCAAATATTGCTAGTTTTTAAAAATATCAATGTTTAGAAATTATTAGCAAAGTATTATATTTAAATCTTTGCTGCCTGTTGTATTTCTCATATAACGATTCACTTATTTGTCTTACATCCTCATTTAAGTCACCAGTATGAAAAATTATATTACTTCAGTCAGCAAAATGCTTAGTATTGTCAGATATTAACTAGATACTAGAGTTTAAAGAAAATATAAACAGTGATCAAGGATTATTGATGTCATTAATGTCAGAGATTAAAAATGCAAATAATCTAATAGTGAACAAGCTTCAATATTCATAAGTTACTTGAAGAAGAAAGAAAGAGTTATTTCTTTGAGGAAACTCATAACTCACTAACTCAGTAACTCCTACAATGTGATAATATAAACAGAAATGAAAGGAAAGTATTAAAGAAAGATAAGTGAGCAGTAGAAAAGATGTTTGCAACTTGTATGCCTTCTTCTTTCCCCAAACTTCTTGACATGGTGAGGTTGGTTTGTGGATTTATTAGGCTGATGTACCATCAGAAAAACAACCTTTTATTCTAGACACTGATGTGCATTAACTAATTTAATATACTCTCAACAACCTCATTTTTCTCTATTTTACTCTTACAAAAATGAACTCTTAGCAATGTCACGCAGTAACAAAAAGAAGATTCAAAGAGTTTTTGAACTCTTAACTAAAATGTGCTGCTCTTTCTGATTCTAAACTTGCTCTAAACCACTGTGTACCATAATTCTAAGGAGGCGGTGGTAAGAGCTTATAATGACAACTTATACTCTGATCCTTCATCATGAAGACAAGGGCAGTATATTTCAGATGAAAGATCTTGAATCCTAGCTTCTATATTCTATAGCCCTCTTTTAAAACAGGGCAATGTTCTCTCATTTTTTGACCTTTTTGACTAAAATCAAGTGAAAACAGGATAACGTTCTGAGTGGTAAAAACAATTCGGATAGGAGGGCAACCAGAGCAGAATTCTCTAGGGAAGGAACAAGTGTTAAACTCTTGAGGGATTTATAGACAGGTGCCAGGCAAATAGGCAAGATGTGGGAGGAGCAGACATCCCTCTGCAGAGTGGTATTGCAGTGTCTGGAGTACCCCTGGGGAGTTCTAGAGAATTCGTCACTGACTATTGGCTGTAGCAAAACCTCAGAGATTAAGGACAGGAGGCCTAGTGACCATTAAAAAAGTGGGCAGTTACTTCAAAAGGTGAATTTTGCTCATATGTACATTGTAGATAAAGGAATACACAGACCCAGTAAACAACTTAAAATTTTGTAATTTTATAATTTACCCATCATCTAAGAATTATTTATAATACCTGCATTATAATTATTTGCCTCTTTTTCATAATATATAAAAACTAGGGAAGATAAGTGGGAGAAGTAATTCAGTAATTCAGTAAGTGCAAATTTGGTAAGAGGGTGACACATTGGCTTCATACAAGAAAATAATATTCATCAAATGTAACTCAATGAAAAACTTGGTATGTTAGGAATGGCTGAAATGAATATGAAAGTATTAAAACTATGAAAATGATTATACTGACCAAACTATGCTCTACCCTCCAAAATAGTTTACTTTAGGATCTAGGTCATCAGAGTGGTTGTTTACTATTCAACTAGTAACTTGAGTCATTTCTAGACCATATCCTTATTTCATATTATATCAACACACCTTCATAGTAGTTGCAAATAAGCAGTTGTATTTTTGTTGGTTTATGTGTACGTTCCAAGATAGAGCTCTTGGCTTCTTATTTTACAAATGTTTCATTAAATGGTACACTGGTGACCTTAAAGGTCAATTAAACTTTAGAAAAGCCAAATAATACAAACTATGTCCCAAAGAATAGGGACACTCTGGTTCCATTCCTAAGATCCCATAAAACCTAAGCTACCTTCTAGAGGAGAGAAAGTGGGTGGACCACAAACTTGATTAGTTTACCACAGGATCATGTACAGTTCTTTCAGCAACCCTCTAAGGCAAGCACTGACCCATTACACAAACAGCCACACAGAGGTTACTCATTTGCCCCAGGTAACAATGGCAGAATGGGGATCCAAACTCAATTTGGTTTTACTCAAATGGACATGACCCTTTAGTGACTGCATGGAATGGGAGAAAACGGCACAACAACTTGTAAACTGTACACTTCCAGAGTGCCTGCAGTAAGCCAGGGTAAGAGAGTGATCCCATTGTTCTGTTTAATAATATAAAAGACTGCAGGGGCTGGAGTTGTGGCTCAGCGGTAGAGCGCTCGCCTAGCATGTGCGCGGCCCGGGTTCGATCCTCAGCACCACGTAAAAACGCATTGTGTACAACTAAAAGCAAATAAATAAATATTTATTTTTTTAAAAAAAAGACTGCACATTTTTTAAATGAGAAAAAAAATACTTATCCAGAGAGTCCTAAATGCTGCCTTCTAGGCACTTCACTACATTTATTAAAATGTCACACTATTTTATGCCGGGCGCGGTGGTGCACACCTGTAATCCCAGAACTTGGGAGGCTGAGGCAGGAGGATCGCGAGTTCAAAGCCAGCCTCAGCAATGGCAGGGCACTTAGCAACTTAGTGAGACCCTGTCTCTAATAAAATACAAAGAAGGTCTGGGGATGTGGCCCAGTGGTCGAGTGCCCCTGAGTTCAATCCCTGGTACAAAACAAAACAAAACAAAACAAAACAAAACAAAACAAAACACTATTTTCTTTTCTAAAATATAATTGGAGAAGATTTTCTTCTTAAATTTCATTTTATTACAGTGATACTTAGCACAGAAATTGTTATAAAGTACATGAAAAACTGTAAATAGAAATTCATTTAATGAAAAACTTGGCCTGTAAAATTTATTCTGCTCAACATGGTTCATCTATACCATATGCATTATCCCCCTTTACTATTATAGCTTGGATCTGTTTTCTATTGTGAAACTTAATACACATACATGAAATCTCTATCATCACTAACACTGCAAATGATAAATTATCAAACTGAGTCAGAAAAATCTGTGAGTCCTAAAAACTAAAGAGAGCACCTCCAGCCTACAGAATTGTGGGCAAGCTAGTAGGTGAGGGAGGAAAATCAACGTTGGGGGTTAAACTGAGATTGCCACTAGCATGAACAACAGCAAGGGTAACAAGGAGACAGGAAGCAGAGACAGCAGGAGGAGCCTGGGATGATATTGGAGCCTGAGCCTTATCATTCATTACTCCAACATCAAAGGATGGGACAACTTTTGTCAAGTCAGGACTTGCATCTACATTTAACACTTGGTAATCTCCCTTGGAGTGTCAGCTCTCTATCCTTGAAAATAAAGTATCACAAAGTTTTCCAGAACAGCTAAAAAGGCAGCAGTGGTGAGTACAGGTATTCATTCCACTCTCATTTAGGCAGTGGAAGTAACAAGGAGGAAAGTATTCTAAAACTATTTTAAATCAAGAAGTCATTTGGAATCCTGAGGCTGGATCCATATGAAATTTAGAGAATGAAGTTTTGGGGAGAAAGGATGTAACATGTATCTCTAGAGCTGTGCAAGGGTGAAGCTGTTCTGATTCTAGTAACCTGATTCCAATTCTTTAAAATTTGTCATAGTTAGGGAGAAGAAACTGGATTGGGAAAAAACTAAAATTCTCTGCAGGTCATCAGCTTTTGTCAGGCAGTGTCTCTACAGATTTTTATGCAGCCATTATTTATATGGGAAACACAGCTCTTAACTACCTCTTTAAAATGCTCTGGAAATCAGGAACAAGATTTCCTCAGACTCCTCTTTCTTCCCTCAGAAAAATAGTTTGAGACCAAGAAGAAGTTATTAGCAACAGTTTGATTTGTAAGAGAGCGATTTACTGATGCTTCTTTGCTTCTCACTAGATTGATTACCTAGGGGGTGGGTCTGCTTTCCATGTGTCAAATTTGCAAACTCAATAAGCTACCCCATCCCTTCAAGCCTCTCATCTTCCCCAAATCCACATTTTTCACCTGCCAACATATGCATCTTATGTTTGTCAGTTTTTGATGCAATTTTGATCAAAATATCTGACCAGAATGAGCTTACAGTTTCAGATGGTCAAACCATGATTGGCTGACTCCATTGCTCTGGGCCCAAGGTGAAGCAGAACATCAGGACAGAAAAGCATGGTGGAAGAAAGATGCTCACCTCATGGTAGTCAGGAAGCAGAAATAGAATGGGAGGAACCAAAGACAAAACATATAATCCCCAAGGCATGTGGCAGTGACCCATGTCCTCCAGCCACGCCCCACCTGTCTATAGTTACCAGTCAGTAGTCCTCTCATGTCATTAATCCATCAAATTGATTAATTCACTAATTAGGTTATATCTTTCATAATCTAATCATTATACTGCCTTCATTAATACAGGAGCTCTTGGATGACACCTCATCTCCAAACAATAACACAAATTCCAAAACCCATGATCTCATTAACATCCTTTTCAATACCCTATTCTTCTTTGTCTCTGTGTTTTGTAGACAAACCCTATCTAAGATGTTATCACATAATAGTTAAGAACAGGAGTTTGGATCAAGATTGTGTGTATCCATTTTTGATCACTGAATATTCTAAGTACCTAGCATAGTACTTCCATGTTGTAGGTTACAAATACATATTTGCTGTGTGAATAACCCTTCCTTAATATTCTTAAATGGGAAGATCTGGTGGAAATGATCAGCATGAGGAGACATCAGGATGGGGAAGATAACTAGCTGAGCCATTGCTAGACCACAAAGCTGACAGCATTTAACAAAACTTCTGGATTTTTAGAACCAGCTCTGTCTCTGTGCACTCTACCACTTTCTATGTATTCTTGAGCTATTACCTGTCGCTGCCTGAAGCAGAAGTCGCTTGGAGCAGCGAACGCCACAGGAAAATTCAGAGGCAGGATAAAAATGAAAAAAGGTCTTTTCTTCTTCTTCTCTCTCCAGCTCCAGCAATCACTCCAAATGCTCTAACTCCAACCACCACCTTCTTCTTCCCCACACACACTAACGAACCTCACCCAGTTATATACATATAGCTTTAACAAGGACATGTGCTTACAGCTCAAGCTTACAGGTGCGTCACACAGTGTTCACGGGCATACAAAGATTCTTTGAATAATGTATTAATATCAGGTGGAAACTAGAACATCTTTTATGGCTCTCAGCTAACCGCAATCTTTAGCTATCTCCTTGATTATAGGCTCCTTCATTTCCCCCTTTTAGTTTTAAAAGAGGGGATGTTCTAGGACGTCCATGTGCAACCGACATTCTTACCCGTCATGGGAGTCTAGGCTGTCCTGACTCCTGGCTTAGGTTGACATGCCGGCCACATTAGACTGTCCCGTGCGACTGTGCCGTGTCTTAGGTTGTCCCCTTCTGGGGATCTTACCCGTCATAGGCTAACCAGCCATCCAATAGAGCCCTTCAGGATCGACTGTGTGTTGACTAACAGCCGTCCAATTTTTAGGAGATGCTGCGGCTTTAAGGCGGTAAGCCTACTGCTGACGAGCCAAGCTTCCATATCGTATCAAGTTCTTTAAGCGAATCAGCTGCCCTTAGTTTCATCAAGTAACGCACTGAGTTTTCTTAGACAAATACCCGCAAGGCATTGTCCCGTAATGTCCCAAAATAATGGAAAATCAAAATGTCCATAAGTTATAACACATAGATTCAGGAGGCCCCATGCATGCAGAGCAGAGGCCACACTGCTGGTTAGGTTGTTTGATGCTTGAGCAGCAGGGATGCTTGCAGCGACCGCGGTCCCTGCAGTTGTAGCAGCAGCCGTCTTTTTTATGTCTAGACATTTCCACCGGCAAATCTTCAGGGCCCGCTACCTAAAAACTCAAGCATCCATTATTAAGGGAAAGGCAGTGCTATTCCAGCACTGAGATCAAAAGGTGAGCTGTCAAACTAAAAAAAGAATTATTAGAGTAGAAAATAAAAGTTGATCTCTGCTCACACACATTGCTGCTTAAGCTCCCACAAACATAAGCTGGCAAAATATCACATTCAGAAATGATCAAAGAGAAACTGAGGGTGTTTACTGCATTAAAGATAAAGAAAAGCTAAAGGCATTTTGGAAAAATAATTTGTTAGCTGGAATCCTCGAGTCTCTATATACACAGCAATCCTATACCTGTTGAAATAATTCAAATTAATCAGCTATTAAACAAATGAAGTTAATAACAAATAAATGATCCTCTGTCGGAACACCAAAATATTAGGTTATACAACATTAAACATATTCACAGCTGAAGAGAAGTCCCGGAGACAACTATAAATCAAAATTGATTATCATTATAATTGATTATCTAATTAAAATATTCTGAACTTATATAAATATCTATTTATCTATCTATCTATCTATTGATTATCAAATTAGAATATTCTAAGCTTAAATGAATTAACGTTATTTGTTATTTGGATCTATATCTATCTACCTTTTTTTTTTAAGCGCTTAATTATTTGTGACGTCACACTAGACAGACGCACATATAAACATATATTTATGACATCACATTAACATGAAATTTAGACAAATGCACAGACATAAAGACATATATAAAAGAGAAAAAAAAAAAGTACAATTGTGTATACACTGAAGAGAGATCTTCTTGTCCCGGCCGGGAAGAATGAAATTTAAGTTGTAAATTTAATGGAGGACTCTTTTAAGGGAATCACTCCATACCTTCATTTTGGTCCTCTTGATTTTGTACTTGTTTATTCAATCTAGACTCCTCAATAACTTCGTCTTGATCCTTTTGACTTTGTACCTGCTTTATCAATCTAGATGGTATCCATATTGGAGAGGATTCGTGCTTTGGAAAAACACAAACAGATCCTCTCCCTCAAATTAATACTGGGTCTGGACCCTTCCATGTACCTGAGAGAACATCCTTCCAGTAAACCAAAGGTTTATGTTGTTGGTGTGGGTTCCAGTGTCTATCTCCAGCCGAATGTCCATTAGAATCTAAAGTTAAGAAATTTAGGGTAAACAGGGCAACTGCCAATCTGTCCTTAGGATTTTTCCAGTTTCCATCTTTTTGCTTTAGTAACATATTTTTAAGTGTCCGATTTGCTCTTTCAATTATTCCTTGTCCCTGAGGATTATAAGCGATACCTGTTTTATGGATAATATTGAACTTTGTACAAAATTGTTTGAAGGATGTGGATGTATATGCAGGGCCATTATCTGTTTTAAGCATTTTGGGGATGCCCAATGCAGCAAAAGCTTGCAGACAATGAGATATAGTATCTTTAACTTTTTCTCCGGAATGTAAAGAAGCAAAAATCATGCCTGAGCATGTATCTATGGTGACATGAATAAATCGTAATTTTCCAAAACTTGTCTCATGTGTGACATCCATCTGCCACAAATGATTGGGCATCAAACCTCGTGGGTTAACCCCATAATGTGGATTGGGCAAAAGTGTTACACAAGATGGACATTCTTTTACAATTCTACGAGCTTGTTCTTTTGTGATTTTAAATTTTTGTCTTAAGGTAGTGCTGTTAATGTGGAACTGGGAATGAAATAAAGTAGCTTGTTGTACTGTAGTAAATATAAATATTGTTTTACTGAGGGCATCAGCTTTTTGATTACCTTCATGGAAAGGACCAGGCAGATTAGTGTGAGCTCTTATGTGACCTATAAATAAAGGTTCTTTTCGTTGCCATAGGAGATTTTGGATTTGAGAAAACAATTTAAAAGCTGGAGTATGTGGTGCTATTGGACCTGCTAGCTCCAATTTTGGGACAGCATGTACAATATAATGGCTGTCTGAAAAAATATTCATAGGCTGTTCGTTAAAATTTTCCAGAGCTATTATTATAGCTTTGAGTTCCACTAATTGAGCTGATTTTTGATTAGTGATATGAATCATTTTTTCATTTTGAGTGACTACTGCAGCAGTACCGTTAGAGGATCCATCTGTAAATACATTAAATGCTTTAGGAATGGGTTGATTTTTTATTACCTGTGGGAATATGATAGGATGATTGATACAAAAGGACAGTATAGGAGATTTAGGAATATGATTGTCAAAATTTGCAGAAGTAGAGCATCTAGCTATAGCCCAATCATTATCATTGAAGCACAAATATTCAACCTGTGATGATGAATAAGAAGTAATAATAGTAGCGGGATGAATTCCAAATATTTTAGTAGAGGTTTTAAGTCCTTGAAGAATAAGTTTAGCCACCATGGAGGTATAAGACTCAATTGTACTTTTAGGAGAGACAGGCAAATGTATCCATAATATAGGTCCCTGTTGCCAAAATACTCCTGTTGGAGTATATTGTGAAGGAATAATAATCAATATTAGTGGTTGTGCAAAATCAAATCTATCACAATGGGATCTTTCAATGGCCTGTTCTACTAATTTTAGAGCTCTCCTGGCCTCAGGAGTTAATGTTCGAGGTGAGGATGGGTCAGGGTTCCCACAAAGGATGTCAAATAAGGGTTTTAATTGTCCAGTAGTGAGGCTTAGTGTAGGGCGAAGCCAATTAATGTCACCCAGTAATTTTTGGAAATCATTGAGGGTGGTCAAATGTTCTTTACTTATTAGAATTTTTTGGGGTTTAACAAAAGTATCCATGATTTTAAAGCCTAAATATAGTATAGGTGATCTGCTTTGAACTTTTTCTTCTGCTATATATAATCCATATTTTTTTAGATTTTTTGTTATTTCACTAAATATATTAAATAAGATTTGTTGATTAGGGTGAGCTAATAAAACATCGTCCATGTAGTGTAGACACATGAGGTCTTGATATTTGTTTTTAATGGGCTGTATAGCTCTGTCCACATATAGTTGGCACAGTGTAGGGCTATTTGCCATTCCCTGCGGCAATACTTTCCATTGATATCTTTTATCAGGGCCATTATTATTAATAGAAGGAATTGAAAAAGCAAACCTGGGGGCATCCAGAGGATGTAGGGGAATGGAAAAGAAACAGTCCTTTATATCAAGGGTTATAAGGTAATAGTTTTTTGGAATAGCTACAGGATTAGGAAGTCCAGGTTGAGTAGGGCCCATAATTTGTATTGTTTTGTTAATTTGTCTTAGATCTTGTAATAGTCTCCATTTTCCTGATTTTTTCTTAATTACAAATATGGGAGAATTCCAGGGAGAGGTGAAAGGCTCTATGTGTCCTGCTTCTAATTGTTCTTTAACTAATTGATGGGCCGCTTGCAATTTTTCTTTGGATAGGGGCCACTGAGGGACCCAAACTGGCTTATTAGAGAGCCATGGTATTTTTAAAATTGTTTTCTCAGTGGCCCCTAGAAAAAATGTCCTTTGCCTTTTTTATTATGATTAGGATTTTTATTCTTAACACCTGCAGGCTTGGTCGCTAGGTGTAGCCCCATTTGACGTAAGATATCTCTTCCCCATAGGGTAACTGGCAAGCTGTTTAAAACATAGGGTTGGAATGTTCCTGTATGGCCTTCATTGTCTTGCCAATTTAAGATTACAGCACTTTGAGCTGGGGTATTACTGTATCCCAAGCCTCTTAAACTGGTTGAGGCTTTCTGTAGAGGCCAGTGCTTAGGCCATTGTTGTAGATTTATGATGGAAGAGTCAGCTCCTGTATCAATCAGCCCCTCCATCTCTATACCTTGAATTTTTAATTTGCACATAGGCCTCCGTGAACAGTCCTGGACCCAGAAAGCCATAGGTCCTGAACCAGTGGAACCGAATGCTCTGCTATTTCTATTTTGTGGCATGCTTTTAAAAGAATTATGGAGACTGGGAATGAGGAGCAGCTGTGCGATTCTGTCTCCTTGATTTACGGAGATGATGCCCCTGTGTGTACTTAGCATTATTTTAATCTCTCCATTATAATCTGAATCAATAACCCCTGGTATAACATTAAAGCCTAATAAACTTTTGGAACTACGCCCAAGGATTAGTCCCACAGTTCCTGAAGGGAGAGGTCCCCTGATTTCCGTAGGAATCAGCTGAACCCCCATTTCAGGTGTCAGGACCATCCGGGCAGTAGAACAGAGATCTAATCCTGCACTTCCTCTTGTCCCTCTGATAAGGGAGTTAATGGGTAGGAGGGACTGTGACGAGGAATCATTTGAATCTGAGGGCCTTCCTCCTCTAGTGCCTCGTACATTTGTGGGCCCCGGGGCATTGGGCCCCGTGCCCCGTTTTTTGAAATCCTTGATAAATCATTTCCATATATATCATATCTAGAATGGCATTGATTGGCCCAATGTATACCCTTTTTGCACCTGGGGCATCGGCCTGGAGCGCGCTATGAATTTGATCTTATTACCCTTGGGGGATATTGCTTAGCATATCTTGGTTGATTATAATAATTTTGTCTGGAATATCCTGTTCTATGTTGAATCCTTTGGGAATTTTGAGGGGAGGAATTTTTCATCACTGCAGCAATTACGTTGCCTGTGATAACAGCCTCGTTAATGTCTTTGCACAGTCTGATATAAATTGATAAGTCTTTTTTACTTCTCCACGGCCTTATTGCATCCTGGCAATATTTATTAGCGTTCTCGTATGCTAATTGGATAACTAGAGGCATAGCTTACTCGACTTCGCCAAAAACTCTAGATGTTGTTTTTAAGAGTCTATCTACAAAATCAGCGTAAGGTTCGTTAGGCCCTTGTATAACTTTTGATAGGCTGCCTTGCAGATCTCCTGTGCCTGATATTGTCTTCCAGGCTTTCACAGCTGCAGTGTGTATCTGGGCATACACACCGGGATCGTATTGTAGCTGATTTTGTAGTTCGGCGAACTGACCCTCCCCTGTGAGCATATCTATATTGCGTTGAGGGAAACCTGCTGCAGCATTTCTCTTTGCTATTTCTGAACAAAGTTCCTGGAATTGAGTTTTCCAGATTAGGTATTGTCCCCCGCTTAGTACTGCTCTGCATAGACTTTTCCAATCTGAGGGGGCTAAGATTAGGGTGTTAAGTGACTCTATCATACTTAATGTGAATGGAGCTTGAGGCCCATAAGTCATTACCGCCTCTTTAAAATTCTTTATTGTTTTAAAGTCTAGGGACTCGTGATACCTTTGTCCCTCTTCATTTTGAAATACTGGCAGTTCTAGGTGCTCCTGCGGTCTATGTTGTTCGAGAGCATATAAGCGCTCAGAAAGGCCGCCAATTTCTACTTCAAGGGCACATACACTCTGATCAATACTCTTTATTGTTTCTGTTAGGGATTCTATCCATGAAGGAGCAGAGGGCACTAGTGGTTCCTCTATTTGACGGTCTTTTCTCTTTTTTAATTTCTTTTTGTTCTTTTTATTGGAGACTGTGCTCTCCAAATCGCTTTTTGATTCCTCTTCACTACTAGCTTCATAATTCCTAACCTGCTCAGTGGAGGAGAACGTACTTTCATGGTTTGGCTCCTTGTTACTATTATTACTTTCACTAGTATCCTGAGTTTCAGCTTCTAAGGAGAGTACATACTCCTCAACTAATTTTATTAAGCTTCTGATGGCTTTTGCAGATCTTACTTTTGAATTTACATTCCTACTCTCCTTGCTGGTCTCAACTGAATCAGAGGATATGCTTTCTTGTTCACTTTTCTCACTATCTGAGTTCTCAATATCAAAAATTTCATTCATGGCTTTTATAAACCGACTTTTTGTTATATCTGCTCCCATCTTTTTAAATTTTCTTTTTTCTTACCTGGCCGCCCAATTCCCCGTACAGGCTACCACCTGTCGCTGCCTGAAGCGGAAGTCGCTTGGAGCAGCAAACGCCACAGGAAAATTCGGAGGCAGGATGAAAATGAAAAAAGGTCTTTTATTCTTCTTCTCTCTCCAGCTCTAGCAATCACTCCAAATGCTCTAACTCCAACCACCACCTTCTTCTTTCCCACACACACTAACGAACCTCACCCAGTTATATACATATAGCTTTAACAAGGACACGTGCTTACAGCCCAAGCTTACAGGTGCATCACGCAGTGTTCACGGGCATACAAAAATTCTTTGAATAATGTATTAATATCAGGTGGAAACTAGAACATCTTTTATGGCTCTCAGCTAACCGCAATCTTTAGCTATCTCCTTGATTATAGGCTCCTTCAATTGCCACCATCCATTTACACTTCACCACATCAGGACTGCCCCAAATTTCTATAGAGAATACTCTAAATGTATTTAAGTGTTTGGAGATGGAATTTCAACAGCCCTGTCTCTTTGATTGTATTTTGGCCAAATGTAGAATGCTCTAATTACCCACATCATTTTGGCTGGAGCTGTTTCAATTTTTCTTATTTCCTACTTCCTTTCATTCTAATGAAATAATAGGAATACAGCAGCAGGAAAATCATGTCTCTTACTAATGCTGTTTCTTAGAATTTTGTATTCCTTAATTCATCATGTTTGATATTAAAAAATATTTCTAGGTTGCTCTTTTCCCATAATGACTTTTTTTCTTAGTTTTCTTTTTTTCTTCTTTTTTTTTTTTTGTGTGTGTGTAAAAATTCATGTCAATGATATAAAATAAAAAGAGGCAGAAATCTTCACAAAGCGGTTTGAATCTTTGTCTATGTAAGGGATATACTATAGATAATTAAAAATAATATCTATAAAATTATACTGAAAATACATATTTGCTTGAAATTGCTTTGCACTTAATGGCACTGATATTTTGATGCTGTGTTTTCTCATCATATACATTCTAATTATCTTCTTATATTCCCCAAATTATCATAAGTTAAACCATGAGATGAATTTCAGGTATCTGAGCCAGCTCACCTTTTTAGCATTATAAGTGAACTGTGAATATGCTACATTTTTAGTCATTTTCATCTTTAGCATTGACCTTTAATTTTGACTTTGATATCAATATAAATTATGAAAGTCTTCAGGTAGCAAGATCAGTACACTGACTAGAAACATATAGTTTGCTCGCTATAAGTTTTTAAAATCTAAACATAATCATAGCATTTTATATGTAATCATATAAAATTCTTCCCTTAAGTTTGAGAGAGTGAGAATGCCCTCTCTCTTAAACATAAACAAAACACTGAAGAGAAATATTACTGTTCTTCCCTAAGCTAGTCCCGGGAACTGTCTAAGTTTTTAGTTCTATAACAGACAAATTGGATTCATAATTTGCAGCCTATAGTTATAAGATGAGACCGCTACCACTCACTCAGTAGCAAATTGTAAAATTCAGTGCTGACATATGATTTGGAACATCATTTTCATCATCAAAGGAGTCCATGTGCTAGCAGGAAGAGCCCTGTCACTAAAGCTGGAGCTTTGGGGTTGGAATCCCAGGTTGACCAATTTATAACTGTATATACCTAGTGCAAACTACTTTTGAACTCACCGGATTTTAGTTTCTTTAGTCACTCAATATTTACTTCCTTGGCAAATGTCAAGCACTGAACTTCTAAATAAATTTATAATCATGCTTAGCACCTACAATAAAGTGAAAATGTATGCTAAGCAATAATAAGTTCAAAGAGAAAAACTGCCTCAAGAAGCACACAAGCTAGCAGGGTAAAGAGATAAATTGTTGGGTTATTGTAAATTTTGACATGGAGCATGTTACAAGAATGAAGCAGGGAAGAATGTAGCCCAGATTTTAGCTGAGGAAGTGATGATAACAGTTTTTGACAGGTTGAATTAAATGGGATGGTGCATGGAAAGCAAATGGATGCATAGTAGTCATTCCTCCCACAATCTATGGCTATAAGAAACCCAGGCTCTTTAAAGGATGGCAAAGAAAGAAGACAGGGATCAAGGATAAGGAGGGCTGTGCTGCCTTGCTGCACACGCATCCTTCCCTGTCAGCTGTGTGTCCTTCAGAGTCACAGTATGTGTCTGTTCATGCCCAGCTGCACACAGCATCTTAACAAGAACCTCTGGATTCTGCTCTGATAACTGCTTCTAGGGGTTGTAAGAGCAAGGAGTGATTGGTGATGAGAAAAGCTATCAAAACTACATGACTTAGAGGCAATTTATCAGGGAACCAGAAAGACCTACCATCTTTTCATCTCCTGCTCAATCTTACAACTTCACAGGCAAAATTAGTGTCTAATATGGTGACATCTCTAATGACAAATGAGACTGGAGAGGAAGATTATATCTAAATATGCATTCTGCCTCTGGGTCATTGCCTCCAGTCACTGCCATAAAGCAACTACCACCAATTCGTAAGTCATCCATTTTTAGAGTAAATTTGTTGAAGCTTTAGCCAAATCCATAAAGGAGAATCTTTATTTTGTTTGTCTTGTAATACTCAGGCGATGCCTTAATATTACTATTCCAGAAACAACCCTAGGTCTAAAGATTCCTTAGGGTTGACTTGGACAGGAGCTGGAGACTCATTGCTAATGTGCCTTGATTTTTGGAGCCCTCCTGAAAGAGATATGGGGAGTGTCACTCAGCAGATGCCTGTTGGCACAGCCTAGCTCCTTTTTACTCCTCATGTGTGTATAAGGAAAGCCATCAATTTATTTCCCTCAGGATTCAAAAGCATCTGATTTGCATCAAATTAATGGAGGTTTTCCATACGGAAATAAAATGTGATCTCTTACTACCTATGTGCATCTGAGGAAAAAGAAGAATTCTTAAAGTGCATTTCAAAATACTTTTATCATGGCGCTGGGGTTGTAGCTCAGTGGTAGAGCACTCACCTAGCATGTGCGCAGCCCGGGTTCGATCCTCAGCACCATGTAAAAATAAACGCATTGTGTACAACTAAAGCAAATAAATAAATATTTAAAAAATACTTTCATCATATCAAATCTGAAACAATATAAAAAGACACCTAAATTACTCCCTGCGAACAGCTGTTGTGAGTGCCAATTCAATAACAATTTGGTCAACTCCTCTCTACTACTTTACCTAATGTTCTGAACATAGAAGGGATATACATTTCACATTTTTTACCTCACAGAAATACAAGACATTCCAGAAATATTATTTACATTTTGCTATGTTCTTCCCTAAACTTCTCAGAAAAAAATTAGATACTATAAGAGACTGTAAATTTCAGCAACTTTTAAGTTCTTTGAATATTATGAGTATTGTAGATCCCTGTGCTTAAATGTTTTCTCTATATACTTTGAGTGCTAAGGATGGGCTTTGAATCTCCAATTTCATTTAAATTTTTAAAGGTCATTAGTTTGCCTTGGTCATCTTGCTCCTAACAAAAATGACCACACACTGCAGTACTAATTTGGTTACACATTAAAAACATCTGGGAAGCTTTCTTAAAAACAATTCTGAAAAACAGATCATGACCCATGTCAATTAAATCAGAATATCTAGTATGGAAGCCAAGCAGAAATCAGTATTTCTGAAAGATTCCAAGGTGTTTCAAAATGGGCATAAAATTTGGAAACCACTGGTAAAGCCAAATTTGGTACTCAAATGTTTGATAATAACTGGCAATACAAGTTTGTTGATGAGTGAGATGATGGATTGATGAAGGAAGAGAAATGAATGAGGGAATAATTTACACTTAGAAGTCCAAGCTCAAAATCTAGTTTATTTCTGTGCAGCACTGAGCAAGCAAGTCAAAATATGTATGCATCTATTTCCTTTGCTGTACAATTCAAGAAGATGAGAGTGCCTTAACAAGTAACACCATAATCTCAACCACCAGTACTATATTTATTTTGCTTAACTACCTTGCTTTCCTCCATATCTGCACATTGTTAGAGTAATGACCATACATCCCCAGGTCATGTTCAAGGTCTTCAGAATCTATACCCTTCAGGAAAAATTCTTTTCTTGTTAAGACAATGACTGCATAAGGAATAATGTGTCATTTACCTGAAGAATAGCACCTTAGCACACCATTACAAGCCTAAACATTTACCTCACACCATTCTATGGTAGATGCATAAACAAAGAAGCATATCATCCTATACAATCTTTATCCTTTGTTCTTTGTAGTCAAAGTTTTCCATTTACAGAGGCTTAAGGGGAAAGTACACCTTGGACAAAGATAAATCCTTGTGACCAGCTGGTCTATAGCTCTGCTGGGACATAGCCAAAGGAATCACTTGAACTTTCAACAAGATGAATCTGCTCTTAACATAGGAATGTCCTAGGAATGAAGGTTATTTGCATTTAAAAATAAAGGATGTAATGCCCATTTTTGTGTTATGTTACTAGTAACTTTTTCTCACACTTGCTAGGAAAAAAAGTCCTTTAAGGGTGGCCATTAAGACCAGGGGTTTTAGCATCAAATAAAACTGAGTTTTCATCCTTTATCTGCCACTTGCTAGTTTAAGCAAGTCACTTAACCCATCACAGGCAGCTACCATTTTCTTATTTGTGGGAGTAGAGGCCAGTACATATTTTACAAGATTTTGTGAAGAATAAGGTGACCACATAATTTGTTCAAACTAGGACAATTTTCAGAGTGAAAAAAGTCATCACAGTAATTAACAGGTTGTAATTATTCTGTGACAGAGTTCAACTAGATCTGCCACTGGCAAACCTAAGCCAGGTGGGCATCCAAAAAAAAAAAATGATTTGGTTATTCACATTACTGTGATAAATACCATGAATAGCCCTTTCAGACTCAACAGATGCAAAGTCAGGGTAAAACATAAAAATTAGAGTTCACCATCCCCAGTTCAGCAGGTAATTTGACTCTTCTATGAGTTGAATCAGGATTGAGACAAGTTATAAATTTTTGCACTTGTTATAGACATATATAAATAATCATTAAAGTAAATTTGACAAAAGAGACCTTAGAAATCAGTCTGCAGGACACAATAGCACATGCCTGTAATCCCAGCTGCTCGGGAGGCTGAAGCGGAAGGATTGTGGGTTCAAAGCCAGCCTCAGCAACTTAGTGAGGCTTTAAAGCAACTCGGCAAGACCCTGTCTCAAGATAAAATATAAAAAAGGACTGAGGATGTGGCTCTTTAGTTAAGCGCCCCTGGGTTCAAACTCCAAAGAAAAAGAAAAGAAACCATTCAGTCCACTACTCATTTTTTGCAGTCCAAGAAATAGCTTCAGAGAAAATGCATTATCTCCTCATCTTCCCATGTTCCCTCCCAACATGAGCACCAGAGAACAGAGTACATAACTCCAGGGCTCTTTCCACCAGCTTATTACATCAAACTTCTCTGTAATATATTTTAAATGTTATTACATAAAGACCTAAAACTTTTGGAAATATTTATGAAGGAATGCACTTGCCTTGCCTAGCTGATTTCCTAAAAGCCTTCTGAACATGAATGCGTCTTACTTAAGTATAACAGAGCTGCAGCCTAATGCTAACCCTAAGCTTGCTCTCCCCACTGACAAGAAAATGCATAATCATTGTGTGCTACTCTGTTTCTATCTTCAGTATTTATCCAGAATCAAATATGACTTTCTACATTGCATGTCTTACAGTGCAGTTGGATGCTAGAGGTGGACCTATTGAATGTGACCCCAAATTAAATATAAAATCCCTGGAATGTCTGTTGACACCTTTGAATCCCCAACCATTGTCTTCAGTTGTTACAATGAAAAATTACTTCAAAATTACAGTACTGAAGAATTATACTCATTAAATCAGCTGCTAAACATTACATAAACATGAAAACATTCTACAGAAACAAAAATCTTAGCTTTTGTTGTTATGGTTGCTGAAACTATTTTGAACAAAGGAAAATGTAAAAACAATAACTTATTTAACAAAAAGAAAAAAAAATCAAAGAGACCTCTGGGCAAATCGCTTGACCTCTCCAAGCCTTGATTTCCTGTCTATAATTCAAGAATAAAATTGTCCACTTCACACACCTATTGTGAAGATTAAACAAATTCATAAATATAAGGAGTATGCCACATGACAGCTCTCAATAGTTGATCAGTATCCAGCACCATTCCTTGTGTTTTAAGTTTTAAAAGTTGCCATAGAGATGACTTTGAACTGTCTTGCTGAGCTTAATGTGGATTTTTTCCCCAACGTGTTCTGATATAATGTACTAAGGCAAGAGTGTCGGAAATGTTTTTCTAGATACATTTCTGTGTGTTGACATTTATATCTTCTTCCTGCTTGTGTTTCCAACATTGAAGATAGTGGTTCCAAAAATATGAAAGGAATGAAAATAGATAGTGGAGATTTTTAAGGTCAAATATAATGTTAGTTAAACCTTATTATAAGATGTCTTCTCCACTCAAAAAGAATTAAGTTCTTAAATATCAGTTCAACAGCCAACATCATATTGAGTCTTATCAGACTAAAGTGTACAGAAAAATATTTTTAAGAAAGATATTTAAATGCAAATTCCCAAGCCTTATGAATAAAATCTGATTTAATATATTTTTTTGGAATAGAGCTACAGGAATCGGCACTTTTGTAAGCCCCTCTAGTGCCCTGGGAAAATGCTATGAGAAAAATCTCTGATGTGCCTAGTCCGCTTCTTAAGATTCAGCTCACAGTCCTCCAAACTTGGGTTGTATAATTAGATAATTACCACACAGAAATAAGTACTGAAGAAGGTATAGAGAGGGTACTATGGAGAAATGGGGCAGGGGGGATGACAAAGTGTCATAATTAGCAATCTTTGAGAAACTGTTTCAGTCAGCTTTTTTGCTGCTGTGATCAAAAGACCTGACAAGAACAATTAGAGGAAGAAAAGTTTATTTGGGGGTCATGGTTTCAGAGTTCTAATCCATAGACAGCTGACTCTATTCCTCAGGGCTCAAGGTGAGGCAGAACATCATGGGGAAGAATGTTGTGGACGGAGATGGCTCACATGGTGATCAGGAAGCAGAGAGAGACTATACTTGTTAGATACAAAATATATACCCCCAAAGGCACATCCCAAAGCCCACCTCCTCCAGCCATACCCTACCTGTCTACAGTTATCATCCAGTTAATCACCATTAGGGGATTAATCATCTGATTAGGTTAAGGCTGTCATAACCCAATAATTCACCTCTAAGCCTTCCTGCATTGTCTCACACATGAACTTTTGTGGGGAACATCTCACATTTAAACCATAATAGAAATTATTCTGTGCAAAGTACTTTAGATAACATGCAACTTATTTTCTTACTTTTCTCTTAAAGCCACAAACACTGCAGAAATCCAAACAAAACTTCCACAGTTTTCCTGGTTACTTCAATGACTAATTCCCACATAGGTGCTAAATTTTTTAAAACATCTGCCAATCTCCCTTCCAACAAGTTGAAAGTGATCCATAATTCAGAAAAATGATTAAACATCTGCTAAGTAGAAGGCACTTTACCTGGTGGCCTGTGGCCATCCTCCAAGCTAAACCATGAGAGAGCACCAAAAATATTGATAACTGCTTAATATGGCACCAAGCTTCTCCATTGCAGACTATGGTAAAGCATTTATTATATTCTAATCACCTGTCCATTTCTCTGTCTCCCTCACTACTTCATGAGTCCCTGCAGGGAAGGCACTGTGTCCTGCTGGTTGCTCTATCTCCAATACCTAGAATACAGTACAATACAAAATCAGTTATGAATGAATAAATGGGAAATATCTTTAATGATTTATTCTACAAAAGAATAAATTTCAAGCTCTGTGGGCACAGTATGACTGAGGATCTGAATTCTTCTCTCTAGCTGCACTTTTTACCATTTTCTTTCCTTTCTCTTTAGCCTCTAGTTTCTTCACATCACTCTGTAACACCTGTGTACCTTCATTCTAATTTTCTCTGATTGAAAGACTATCAACTTCAGCAGATGATTTCTATGCATTTTTCTAGGCTCATTCCAGCTACCCACACATGCTTTTTATTAATGTAAGAGCTCAGAAAATAAAAAGAACCTAGGCTGATAGAGTATAATAAATTTCTGTTGTTCTTAAATTCCTCACAAAGTTTAAACAATGGCTGGTTTTTATCCAGAAGTAATTTACTGCCCCTCTGAAAATATGTTATAAAATACTTCTGAAGACAAAGTCACTGTGATGGCACACTGAAGTTTTTGTTCTAGATATTTTTGGCCCATCTGTTCTTCTGCAGTGAAGCCTAAAGGATCATCTTCTAACCTTGGCAACTCTCCACCAGCATCGTGTAAAAATTCCCAGATAACAGCCAAAACAACCTCCTGTAGTCATGCTTCTGCAGTAGACATTTAAGAGTCTCCAGTGGGTACAACAACTGTGTGAGGGCAGGAGTGATCCCATTAAAGAGACACAGGTGTCCCTTTTAAGAAATAAAGAGGGCTCACATCATGGCAAAACATGTGAATAAATATCTCCAACAAGAGGTAGAAAGTGATCAGAGACATGAAGAGGGACAGTAAGATTTCAGGAAAGGAGAGGCTACTGCAAGTTGGAAGGGAGTATAAAAATCTATAAAGGAGTTAGATTCTAAACTGTGTCTTGGAGGATGATGATTGGGAATGGATAGAGGATGCAAGAAAGGTCTCCTGACTGAACTGAGGACTACTCTTGAGCTGAGGGCTAATAAATCAGTTTTATACCTCATTTGCTGATTCATTCATTTGAGAAATATTAATCAAATGTCTTCTATGTGCTACACTATGCTATACATTAATCACATAGTGGTGAACAAAAGAGACATGGCCTCTACTTTGGAACATGAATTCTGATATCCTCTATCCACTCTTTTTCTTTGGTTTTATTGTGTCATTTAGAAGTCTGTTGGGGTATAAATTTCTGGAATTCATCAAAGTCTAGATCTGAAAGTGTAGGTAGAAATATGGACTGATTGATTGCACATAAGTCTTCATTGTAGGTTGGAGACAAAATGTTATGATTATATTTGGAAAAATAGGTAAAAGAAGACAAAAAAAAATAGTTACATTTGTTTGCTCACATACCAAGCATAACAAGCTAGAATCTTCATTCAGCCTATTAGGTTCAGTGTTAGTGACTTTTCAAAAAGCAAGCCAAACAAATTAATATATCAAAATAATCAAATAATTAATTTGTTTATTTATTTTCTTTCTGAAATTTTAAAACAACAAATTGGTAGACTAGAGCCATCTTAGAATTACAGACACAAGACACTTTATATTAAATATAAATAGAGATATTAAATGTAAATCATCTAATTAAAGACAGAAACTGATAAAGTGGGTTTTAAAACATGACCCAATTATACAAGAAATTAACTTCAAATATAACCAGTTATACACAGTGAAAGTAAAATGATTTAAAAAGGATATATTATGTGAACATTAATTTAGAGAAAGCAATTTTTATGGATATAAATAAGGATGCAGAAAATAAAAACAAATTAAAGTCTTAGTTCCTTGGAAAAGAAAAGTCACTTAATATTTCCTAGATTCATGAACAGAGGGGAAAACAGTTAATGATTGAGTACTATTTTCCTTTCACTATGATTTCTCCACCATGGTGGAGGTAAAATAAAAGGAAGGAAAAAGAGTAAAAACAAGAAAAATTCTAACAGTGACTATCACCAGTAATAGGTGTAGTTAGACTTCTTGTAGGATTTTGACGATGCTTATTCTGTTAATGCTTCTTAGTTCCTTAATATATAGCATGGGAATGAGAATATATATTGTTACAGGCTGAGTGTTTGTACTACCCCCTCCCCAGTTTATATGTTCAATTTCTAACCTCCAATATGATGGTATTTGGAGATGGTACCTGAGGAAAGGAAATTTGACCATGACGGTTGACCTTTATGAATGGAATTAGTTTTCTCATAAGAAAGGCCACAGAGAGATCCCTCACCCCTTTTCTCATGAGAAGATATGGTGGGAAGATGGCCTTCCATGAACCAGAAAGTAGGCCCTCATCAGACACTGAATCTAATGGTGCCCTATCTTGGATTTTTCAGCCTCTAGAGCTATGGAAAATAATTTTCTGTTGTTTATAAGTAACCTAGTTTCTGGGATTCTCCTATAGCTGCCCAAATGAAGGAAGACACATATTTTTCTAAGATCATTACAGAAACTGGATATAATGTCAATTTAATAAATTATAGATCTCAAAGATAGCTGAATGGAGTAGCCTAACACTCCCACATTCCTCTACAAAGAACCAAAAGAACAGCTAGATAGTTGCATTTTGAAGTGAGTGATTATGGAACTTAACAAGTAAAAGACTGAAACCTTACAATACTTAGAAATCTGGGACAACAGCCAAGAAAGAGGAACAAAGTCCTCAGGCAACTGCCACCTCAGCTCACAAATTAGGAGGGGTGGAGATTCCACTTTGCAGAAGAAAAGTGAATAGGTAAATCCAAGCAAACACCATGAGCATGAACACTGGCAATCCTAGCTAAAAGAAAGCTTCAAAAGCTACCTAAAGCTTTCAAGTCAGTCAGAGGAACAACCTGGATTCACCACTCCTGAATCAGTTTTACAAAAGATGCTTAAGAGAGTCCTATATTCAGAAGCATAAGATGGATGACTGCCATCATGAAAACGTGAAAGTATGAAGCCACCTAATAGGAAAAAATACAAAAGAATCAAATCTGATCAATACAATAAATAAATTATCATAAAGATAAAGAAGAGAGGATAACTAGCACAAATAATATTAAAAAATTATAAAAGAAATTCAACAAATTAAGAAATTAAGTCCTAGTATGTCCATAATAAAATTTAATGTAAACAGATTAAATTTTCCAATTAAAAGGAACAGACTGGCTAAACGGATACAATGACAAGACCCAATGATACGATGCCTATAAAATATTGAAAATCACTTCACCAGTAAAGACATGTACCAACTGAAGGTGAGTGGTTGGAATAAGTTAGTCCATGCAAATGGAATCCCAAAGTAAGCAGGAGTAGTCACTCTTATATTAGAGAAAACACACTTAAAGACAAAAACTATAGGGATGGAAATGTCATTCAATGGTAGAGCACATGCCTAGCATGCACAATGCCCTGGGTTCCATGCCCAGCAAAACACACACACACTCAAAAGACAAAAACTGTAAAAATAGACAAGTTCTATTTTATAATTATCAAGGGATCAATTCAACAAGACCAATAGTAACTGTAAATGTTACTGCACTAATGCCAGAAAGCCTAACACAAATATTATCAGATTTAGAGGGAATAAGATTCAGCACAATAATAGAGATTTCAAACTGCACTTTCATCAATGGACATATAATTAAGATAGAAAATCAACAAACAAACAGCAGAGTTAAAATATACTATAAATGGACTTAATCTTTGCAGAGCCTTTCATCCAACAATTATAGAAAACACTTTTTTTTTTCTTTAGCACATGTAACAGTCTCTTGAATGTTCAGATAATAGGCCACAAAGCAAGTCAACAAATTAAAAAAAAAATCATAATCATATCATCATTCTGTGACCACAGTGGAATAAAACTATAAATTAACAACAAAAAAATTATACAATTTTTGGAGATATAACTCTACTGGATGAAAAATGGGTTATTGAAGAAATCAAAAGAGAATTTTAAAACTTCTATGAAAATGTGAACAAAACATACTAAGACTTAAGCAATGTTATAAAAGCATTATTAAGGGGAAAGATTATGGCAGTAAAAACCAGAAAGATTTAAAATAAAAATATAACTATTCATTTCAAAGGCATAGAAAAAATTATAGAAGAAATGAAATAATAATGATCAAGCTGAAAGTAAATGAAAATACGGTATATGGTATGAGTTATGTTATCTTGTTTTTCAACACTACTGTTATTTATTTGTGTTTTCTGTCTCTTTTTTTGGTTAATTTATTTAAAGAATTGTCAGTTCTGTTTATCATTCCCCCCCAAAAAAAACCCCACTCTGTTTAATTAATTTTTCATATTTTTTTAGTTTCCATCACAGATATATTAATTTGTAATTTTCTTTCCTTTTTTTTTTTAAATTTCCCTAACTAGTTTTGGTATCAGTGTAATGCTTCCCTCAACAAATGAGTTTGGAAGGGTTTCTACCCTCTCAATACTTCAGAAAAGTTGAGAAGAATTCTCCTCATATATCCCTGATGAGTATATATGCAAAATTTCTTGACAACATATGAGCAAATCAAATACAATAGCACATCAAAAAGATTATTCACCAAGGCCAAGTTGGACTTATTCCATGGAAGGGTGGATCAACATGTGGAAATTAATAAATGCAATATATCACACCAACAAAATGAAAGATAAAACTGAGGTGATCATCTCAATAGATGCAGAAAAAACAATTAATATAATTGAACATCCTTCATGATAAAAGCCTTAAACAAATGAAGTATATAAAGATTGTACCTCAATATAAATAAAACTATATATTAAAAACATATATCCAACATCATACTAAATGTGGAAATACTGAAAATATTTCCTTTAAGACAAGGGTGCTGACTCACACCGTTCTTACTCAATGTAGTGCTGGAAGATTTAGCCAGAGCAATTGGGCAAAAGAAATTAAAGATATGCAAACAGGAAAGGAGAAAGCCCAATTATCTGTTTGCAGATAATATGATACTGTTTATGGGAATCTTAAAGAGCCCACCAAAATACAATTAAAACTGATAAATTCAACAAAGTTGAATGATAGAAATCAACATATAAAACTCAGTAGGTTTTCTACACAAGAATAATGAATTTTCTGAGAAAGAAATCATGAAAGCAATTCCACCAGCAATAGTTACAAAAATAAAATAAATAGTAATGAATTTAACCAAGGAAGTGAAATAACCCTACAGTGAAAATTATAGAACATTAACGGGAAAAATAAAAAAGATGCAAAAATTGGAAAGAGCTCACAACACAAAGAAATGCACAGATTCAATGCAATACCCATCAAAACACCAATGACATTGTTTACATAACTTTAAAAATCCTAAAATTAATGTTGTAGAGCAAAAAACTCTTAACATCCAAAGAAATATTAAACAAAAAGAACAAAAATGGAAGAATCACAACATCTAATGTCAAGATATACTAAAGGGCTACAGTAACGAAATAGCATGGTACTGACATAAAAAGCACAAATAAACCAATAGAACAAAATAGATGTCCCAAAAGTAAATCCATACATCTGCAACCAACTGATTCTTAACAAATAAACCCAAAATATACATTAGAGGCTAGACAATCTTTTCAATAAATGGTGTTGGGAAAACTAGATATTCAAATGCAGAAAACTGAAACTTCACCCCTCTCTCTTACCTGTTACCAAAATCAACTCAAAAATGGATCAAAGACCTATAGACCTATAACTACCAAACTATTCCAAAAAAACCTCAAGAAATTGACATAAGCAATGATTTTTTTTGGCATATGATTAAATAAAAGCAAAAGTGGACAGATAGGATTATATCAAACTAAAAAGCTTCTGCACAGCAAAGGAAACAATTAAGAGGGAAAAGAGACAGCCTACAGAATAGGAGAAACATTTACAAACTGTTAACCTAACAAAGAAATAATATCCAGTGTATTCAAGTAACTCAATAAACTTAACAACAGAAAATTAAATAATCCAATTAGAAATGGGAATTTTCTGAGCAGACACTTTTCCAAAGAAGAAATACTTATGGTCAACAAATATGTGTAAAAAAATGCACAATATAATTAGTCATCAGGGATATGTAAGTCAAAATCCCAATGAGATATCATCTCACCCCAGTTAGAATGGCTATTAAAAAAAAAAACAAAACAAAAGTTGGTGAAGATGTGGGAGTAAAAAGAAACTTTTGAACACTGTTGGTGGGAATGTACAAGCTTTCTAGAAAAAGTGTAGAGGTTCATCCAAACCCTAAATATGTATCTACCATATGATGATTATGTGTATATATGCAAAGGAAATTAAATTAACATACTAAATACATATTTGAACATCTGTGTTTATAGTGGCATTACCCATAATAGCCAAGATATGGAACCAAGCTAGATGCCAATCAATGGAAGAATGAATAGTAAACATGTGTGTGTGTGTGTGTGTGTGTGTGTGTGTGCGCGCGCGCGTATGTATGCAAGGGTGTGTACATACAATGAAATAATTTGAGTCATAAAGAAGAATAAAATCTTTACATCTGAAGTAAATTGGATGGAACTGAGGTACATTATGTTAAGTGAAATAAGCCAGATACAAAATGACACATACCCTATATTCTCTCTCATATTTGAAATTTTAAAAAAACAACAGACAACCAACATCAAAGGGACATACAACATACTAGAACATATGTGGTTCAATCAAAGAACTCTTAATAGAGAACTTTATAGGAGTCAACCCCACAATAAAAGTAGAAAGTTCTCAAACAAGCAACATATCATTGCATCTCAAAGAAATAGGGGAGAAAAAAAGAACACACAAAACCCAAAGTAGAAAGACATAACAGTAGTATAAAGAACTACTAGAAATTCTCAGAATTTATCAGTGGACTTAATTAGTAGAAAGAAAGAAATAATAAAAATCAGAACATAAATTTTTAAAATTTACACTAAAAATACATGAAGATAAAGGAAACAAAGAGTTGGTTCTTTGAAAAAATAAACCAAGTAGATATACTCGTAGCTACACAAATTAAGAAAAGGAGAGAGAAGATTCAAATAAAATCATAGATGAAAAGGGAGATTTACAACTGACATCACAGAAATTCAAAACATCTTTAGAGATTATATGACAAAATTTGGTAATTCAGAAGAAATAGACAATTCCTAGATATATACACCTTATTAAGATTGAATCATAAAGAAATAGAAAACCTGAACTGATCTAAAGCATATAATGAGATTAAATCAGTAATAAAATGTCTTTCATGAAAGAAAGCCCAAGACCAGATGGCTTCACTACTGGATTCTACCAAACATTAAAAGACAAACTAATACCAATTCTCCTTAAGTTATTCCAAAAAACATAGAAGAAAAAGGAATTCTCCAAACACATTACCCTGGCACCAAAACCAGATAAAGACACAATGAAAATGAAAACTATAGTTCTTGACCTTGGTAAAGATAGATACAAATATCCACAACAAAAAAACTAGCAAACTGTATCCAGCTGCACATTTAAAAGAGTATTCACCATGATCAAGCAGAATTCATCTCAGACATGCAAAGATGGTTCAATATATTGAAAAGATGGTTCAATATATTGAATGAAGGATAAAGGCCTATATGGTCATCTGAATTGATGCAGAAAATGCATGTGATAAAATTCAATATCCCTTCTTGATAAAAATGCTAAACAAATTAGGCATATACATGATAGTACAACAAAGGCCATTTATAAAAGGCAATGGTTAACATTATGCTTAATGGAGAAAAGCTAAAAGTTTTCTTTCTAACATCTGGAACAAGACAAGCATGCTCATTTTCATCACCTTTATTTACCATAGCTCTGGAAGTCCTAGATAGAGCAATAGGGCAATATGAAAAAAAATAAATAAATAAAGGTTATCCAAATTGAAAAAGAAAAGGTCAAATTTTCTTTGAAAAAGACATGATGTGATATATGTTATGCACTGATCTAAAAATTAGGCAATGAAGGAGCCCTAATTAGGGAGGGCTGTTGTAGCTAGCTGGAAGCCATAAGTTCCACCTGATATGTATGTGATGCACCTGTAGGCACCCGCAAAGCTGAAGGTATATAACCGGGTGAAAGCGGTCCGAGTTAGGAGAGAATTCAGTCAGTCGGGCAGTCACTCGGTCGGTCAGAAGAATCAGAGCGGCCAGAACGTAGGCAGAGCGGTTACAGAAGAGAAACCAGATAGAAGACAGAAGAGAAACCAGATAGAAGAAGTAATGACTGGTCAGAGTTAGGCCGAGGCTCCTGAGGAAGACAGAAGACAGAAGAAAGAAGAAGGAAGAAAGAAGAGAGAAGAAAGAAGCTCTAATCTTTCTCTAAGCTAAGCTCTATCTTTCTTTCTCTCTAAGACTCTACTCTAAGCTAAGAAGATCTTTCTTTCTCTCTAAGACTCTAAGCTAAGAAGACAAGAAGAAAAGCTCTTTAATCTTTCTCTCTCTAAGCTAAGCTCTATCTTTCTTTCTCTCTACTCTAAGCTAAGAAGATCTTTCTTTCTCTCTAAGACTCTAAGCTAAGAAGACAAGAAGAAAAGCTCTTTAATCTTTCTCTCTAAAAATCTTTCTTTCCCTCTCTAAGCTCTCTAAGAAAGTAGAAGTAAAAGTAGTAAAAGCTTTTCTCTGCCTCCGAGAGTTTTCCTCCCGGTTTTCGGTACCAGGTACAAGGCAAGGCTGACCCTATTTTGTTCAGACATCTTACCCTGCGTAAAGTTGGCCCCCCTTTCCTAATGAGTCCACTTGCATAGAAACTGATATCTCCGCCCCTACCCACTTGCACCCTAAAGACAATATCTTTGAACTATGGAGCTGAATCAAGGTTGCTGACTTGCTTCCTGAGCATGTACAAAAAGGTGAAAATTCTGAAAAAAAAAAAAATATATATATATATATATGTATATATATATATATATAAAACTTGGTGCTTTCCACTTTACTAAGTGTCTGATGATTAGACTTGCCTTTCCTGCCCCACTTCTTTGTGGTTTTTATGTTTTTAAGCTGCTCCCCACCAGGGTTCAGTGCCATGGTGGCAGAACAGTCTGCTTTCTGCTCCCTCAGTCCTGGCCAGAATAAATCCTTTGTCTTTTACTTCAAAAAGCCTCAGAGTTTTATTTGGGATTTTGGAATAGCATCTTAACACATAGACACCTCAAAAATCTACCAAAACAAACAAACAAACTACCAGAAGTGGTAAATTAGTACATCAAAACTTTAGAATACAAAATCAACATATGAAAATCAGTAATCTACCTGTAATTCCAGCAACTTGGGAGGTTGAGATAGGAGGAGTGAAAGTTCAAGGCCAACCTGAGCAACTCAGTGAAGCTGTAAGCAACTTAGTGAGACCCTATCTCAAAATAAAAAATAAAAAGGGCTGAGAATGTCGCTCAGTGATAAAACACCCCAGGTTAAATTCCTAGTACCAAAACCAAATGAACAAACAATAACAAAAATATTGATTGTTATATGCTAATAATGAATTATCTAAAGTAGAAGTGAATCCCATTTACAAAACTGAAGGAGCCCTAATTAGGAAGGGCTGTTGCAGCTAGCTGGAAGCCATAAGTTCCACCTGATATGTATGTGACGCACCTGTAGGCACCCGAAAAGCTGAAGGTATATAACCGGGTGAAAGCGGTCCGAGTTAGGAGAACGGAGAATTCAGTCAGCCAGGCAGTCACTCGGTGGGTCAGAAGATTCAGAGCGGCCAGAACGTAGGCAGAGCGGTTACAGAAGAGAAACCAGATAGAAGACAGAAGAGAAACCAGATAGAAGAAGTAATGACTGGTCAGAGTTAGGCCGAGACTCCTGAGGAAGACAGAAGACAGAAGAAAGAAGAAGGAAGAAAGAAGAGAGAAGAAAGAAGCTCTAATCTTTCTCTAAGCTAAGCTCTATCTTTCTTTCTCTCTAAGACTCTAAGCTAAGAAGACAAGAAGAAAAGCTCGCTTTAATCTTTCTCTCTAAAAATCTTTCTTTCCCTCTCTAAGCTCTAAGAAAGTAGAAGTAAAAGCGGTAAAAAGCTCTACTCTGCCTCCGAGAGTTTTTCCCGGGTTTCGGTACCAGGCAGCTTACACAAAACTACAAAAAATTTTCTAGGAATAAATTTAACCAGAGAGGTAAAAGATTTTTACAACAAAAATTATAAAACATTGATGAAAGAAAGTGAAGAGAACACAGAAAGTGAAGAATATTCCATGTTTATGGATAGTTTTTAAAATGTTCGTCTTAACCAAAGTGATTTACAGATTTAGTTCAATCTCTATCAAATACCAATGACATTCTTCACAGAATTTTAAAACAATTCTAAAATTTATATGGAGACACAAAAGACAAAAAAAAAAAAAAAAAAAAACAAAACATCAGAATTATCAAAGACATCCTGAACAAAAAGAACAAAGCAGGTGTATTATGCTACCTGACTTCAATACATACTACAAAGCCATAATAGTCAAAATAGCATGGTATCAGCATAAAACATACATGTAGACCAGTGGAACAGAACAAAGAACCTAGAAGTAAACTCACTCATCTATATAGCCAACTGAGTTTTTACAAAGGTGCTAAGAACACCCAAAGGAAAAAGGATAGTTTTTTCAAGTAACAAAATTGTATATAAGAATAAAAGTAGACACTATTTCTTACCAAATACAAAAATCAACTGCAAATGCATTCAAGACTTAAATGTAAAACCTTAAACAATGAAACTGCCAGAAAAACACAGGCAAAGTACATCAAGACACTAGAATGGGCAAGGATTTTTTTTTTTTTTTTTTTTTTTTTTTTTTTTAGACAAGAACTCTAAAAGCACAGAAAACAAAAGTAAAGATAAACAAATGGGATTATCAATCTTAAAAGATTCTGCACAACAAAGGAAACAATCAACATAGTGAATATGCAACTTTCAGAATGGGAGAAAATACTTGCCAATTATTTATTTGATAGAGGGTTAACTTTCAGAATATATAAAATCTCTAAAACTCAATAGAATAAAATCCAAAGAAAAATTTTAAATGGATAATATATCTAAACAGACATTCAGAAAATGGATACAGGAAAAATGTCAGCATTACAAATCATCAGGAAAATATAAATTAAAACCACAATGATGGGCTCGGATTGTGGCTTAGCGGTAGAGCACTCGCCTAGCACGTGCGCCGCCCGGGTTCGATCCTCAGCACCACGTAAAGAATAAATACATTGTGTACAACTAAAAAGAACAAATAAATAAATATTTAAAAAAAAAACACAATGAGATTACACCTTGCCCATGTAATAATGACTATTACCAAAGAGATTAATGATAACAAGTACTGATGAGGATGTGGAGAAAGGGGAAATTATGTACATTGTTGGCAGAAATGTAAATGAATATAACCATTATAGAAACAGTATAGAGGTCCCTCAAAAAATTAAAAACAGAACTGCCATATGACCCAACAATTCCATCACTGGGAATGTATCTAAAGGAAATGAATCACTATGCATGAAAGACATCTGCATTCCCATGTTCATTCCAGCAGTATTAACAATAGGAAAGAAAAGGAAGCAACTTAAGTATTTATCAATAGGTGAAAGGATGAAGAAAACACAGTACGTGTAGTGTATTCCAATGAATATTATCCAGTCATAAAAGAGAATTGAATTCTTCACTTGCAACAACATGAGTGGAACTGGAGATCATTTATGTTAAGAGAAATAAGTCAGACACATGAAGACAAGTATCATGTGATTTCACCCGAATGTAGAAACTAAAGAGTCAATCTATAAGAATCACTGACAACATGGTTGACACCAGGGACTTCACTTGACTTAAAACACACAGACTATATGTGGCATTAGGCATACTTCCTACTGCCAAATCATAGGGAATGATTTTAACCAAAAGATAACTCAATTATTTTCATTCTCCTAAGAGAAGAGTCACAGACTCTCACAAAACTCAACTTGAGTATTTGCCTTGGTTTATGTGCCTTAATAACATGTTTTAAACCTTAGGCTATATCTATAAGACAGAAGTCAAGGGCCCAATAAATTAAACCCTCACCCCGAGTCACCCAGGAAAGCATGTATGATTAGGAGCAAAGAATCAAATAATTTAAACACACACACACACACACACACACACACACACACACACACACACAAATACTTTGTAATGCAAACTTCAGGATTTAAAAGAAAAACAAAAAGAAAAACAACCTTCTTACTGAAATGGTGAGCTTATCTCTTTAAGTCCCTGTCACTGAATGGAGTTAAACAGTTGACACCTAGTTTTTTTTTTTTTTGTTTTTTTTTTTTTTTTCCCCCCCCTGAAAAATCTCTTAAATGTCCTTTTCAATTAAGAACATTCAATTTAGGAAGAACCCATTAGATGATAGCTAGAGAGAATTTTTCATTTGACAGGACTAAGTGTTCTCTGTAGAGTGTAACAATAACTTTATTTGGGTTTAAATCTTACTTTCATTTCCTTACTCTAGAAATTTGAACACTGAAAAAGTATCCTAAGAGCTTTGTATTAAAATGCATGAGAGAAGAAACTCAATCTTCATTGTTCATGACTATTTATTTCCCCAATATACAACTAACATTAGTAGGCCCTTAGTAAATTCTAAATGAAAACAAAAGTCTTGAGAAACAGCACATTTTAATGATTCTGTCACATAATGAATATAACCTGGGTTTAGAGAGGAAAAATACAAATAAAATTCAACAAAGACTACATAGAAATAATTTTCTCAAGCACAGGCAGGTCAGTATGGTTCTTCATATACACATATACAAACACACATTTAGTTGTAGATGGGCACAATACCTTTATTTTGCTTATTTTATTTATTTATTTTTATGTGGTGCTGAGGATCAAACCCAGTGCCTCACACATGCTCAGCAAGTGCTCTACCACTGGACTACAACCCCAGCACCTCAGCCCAGTATGGTTCTTCTTAAGTCTCAGTGTCCCATATTTAGTCTGCCATTGCCCTAGAAGGAGCCAAAGCAGCCCTCTTCCCAGAAAATCCACTTTCAAAGATGTACCTGATTATCTCCAAAGATGACCAGCAAAAATTCTGCTTATCTTTCCAGTCATGCGCCTCTTCCCATCAAGAGGTTGGAATAATTTCCCCTTCCCTTGAATCAGAGCTGGCTTGTGATTTGCTGTGGCCAAAATAATGCAGTGACAGAGACTTGCATGAGTTCAAGGCTGATACAATGAGAGGGCATACATTCCTGTTGTCTTGGCTATCAATCACTATCCTTAAGAAAATCCATGCTTTCCTGCTAGAGAGTGATGATGGGAGAGAATTTGTGGGACCCTGGAGGAGAACAGAATTGACCATCTGATAGTCAGCTTCAAGCCACAGACATTGGAAAAAGGCCATCTTGGATGTCCCAGTTGACAGCTGAGTCTATGAGTCATTGACCCTAGATGGAGCAGAAGGATCCCCAGAACACCCACAGAATAGTGAGAAGTAATAATCCATTGTTGTTTGAAACCCTTATGTTTTAGATAATTCATTACATAGTAATAGGTAACTAAAACAAGTGACATTACAGTCCTGCCCTTCTATATCACCACCAGTATCTTTTTTATAATATGTTTTTCTCAAAGAAATTCTACCCTGTTTACTTTCACTGTGGTGTTGAAACCAGTTTCTTGAATAAATAGGTATACTTGGAAGAGGATGGTTTCTAAAACTTTCCAATGGGTACAGTGCCAAATAAAATGACTTTTATTATAGAGATAGTCTGTCTTCAAAGAATCTATAATCAAATTTGCTGTATTTGAAACATTCAAATGCACAGAAAGTATTACTCTTAAATTTCTGCTGATATTCAAGTAGTGACCAAAAGTAATGACCAAATATAAAGCCTTTCCCACCATCTGCACTTTAAAACCTGTTCAGTTCTAATTCATTGTGTAATTAAATTCTTTTTCCTAATCAAAAATGGATTCTTCCCCTATCATTCTAAACTTTAGTACTAGGTGCCTTAGTGTCACCAAGGGTAGATACACTCATCAATAAGTTATCTAGTAACATTTTACTTACTGGCATTTCAAAATAACATGGCACAATTAGGTAGACCCCCTTTGAAACCTCCCAGCAAACACTATGGTCCTTTTGCTCAATGGCTCCTATCATGATAAAGTCCTACCCATTTCTTCAGGTCAAAATTTCAATATGGGGGTCTTCCCAAAGGGAATATACAGGGCATGACCCACTCCTGAAAATGTTTGTTCTTCCACTGACTTAAAGAAACATTTGTACATTAATATTACTTAGACACAATGGTGATGTAGTAAGCCAGACCGCCAGTACTTGGTAAGAGTGCAGTGCCCTGGGAACACACTCCATCCTGCCCCTAGGAAGCAATTCACTGTAAACAAACTGTACTATAAATCCCAGCTACAACAGTCACAGTGACACTTTCACATAATAAAACTGAAAGCAGATATGATCAAGTGTCCTCCCAGGGGATTCTAAACAGAACTTTATTCTTGATTATCCAGTATTGTATCTCTATGCTGAATGCTTAACATGTAGACATGTTTCATTACTTCCTTTCGTAAACTATGATTTCTGAAGTTGAAGTTGTCATACATGTGTGTTTCAAATAACTGTGAACAGAATAGATAGATGTGATTTTGCTAATTCTATCATTTCTTATACTTCTACTCTTAAAGGTACCATGATAGCTGCTCTCTCTAGAGTTCGCTTCCCTCTGCTCTTCTCACTTTATGTCAAATGAGGCAAAACCAAATACCTACATTTGCAAGCTGGATCAAACCAACATGAATCTGTTTCTAAAACTTCCTTGGGCAATCATATACACACCCACGGCTTTTAATGCTACTCCCAAATCTGAAAGTCAGGCTCTGACCCGTTCTTTGAATTCTAGCTTCATAATATAATCATCTCTCTTTAGTACATGTCCACCTACACATTCCAAAGCTGCTTCAAAATTCACATGACCATTTTTCTTTCATTTATACTCTCATAATTCCTGTCTCATTAGGGGAATCATCTCCTACCTGATCATTTCTGACCCTTAACTCATTCTCCTTTACACTCCATAGTTAGTACATATCAATCACTAGAAACTATCTCCAAACATCTTCTTTGTATTTTCTTTTTAGAACTGGTGATTGAATACAGGGCCTTTCACATTCTAAGCAAATGGACTACCACTGAATTAAATCCCCAGTCGTCTGAACATATCCTTTGAATGAATCCCTTCCCTCTCTCTTACCTCACTGATACATCTTTTCTCATCTGGACTCTTGCACCCCTTCCTCACTGTTCTCCTGCCTGTAGTCATGCCTCCTCTCCAATCTATCACCTACATAAGAGCCAAGGTGATGAACATAGAACTGAAACATAGAACTAATCCTGACTGGAAGCACAGTAGTATGATTATGATTATGATTAAGAATCTAGACTACATAGCTGGGTGAAATCCTGGTTCCATCACTTACTAGCTGTGTCACCTTGGGAATGTTACTTAACCTCTCTATGCCTTGCTTTCCTCTAAAGTCAAACGGGAATAAAAATAATATCTATTTCACCTGATTGTTATGAAAATGAAATGAATTAACAAATATTTACAACATTCTTGGGACTGTGCCTGGACCATACAAAGTACAATAGAAGCATATGTTAAGTAATGGGATGCCATTTATCTTAAAACATTTCTCTAGAGGAAAAGTGCTTACTCAGAGAAGGTGGCCCTCCATAGTATGGAAGCTGTTAGCTGTCTAGCCTTGCACAATTTATCATACATAAGAGTAAAGCTCTACACCCAGAAAAACAGTGGCAGATTTCCCAAACTGTCTTTCTATCCTGTTCCTCCTTGCCCTTCTCTCTGGACTGCAGGTTGAACTTTCATCAATCCTGAAAGCAGGAAAGGATTGAGTATCTGCTTCCTTAAAAAGCATTCTAGACTCACTAAAGCCAAATTACTCACTTCTTTTCTGGTACTGTTGTGGGATCGAGTAGATATCTCTATTATGCTACTTACCACACTGCCTTTCAATCATGTTTATGACAAACACGCTCTTTGGGGTTAGGGACTATTTCTATGTTTCTATATCTTCAATGCATAGTGTGATACCTAATGTGGAACAGAGGATACAACAAATATTTGTTTGGTTTTCATTTCAGTGCCAGGGATCAAAGCCAGGGCCTTCCACATGCAAGTCAAATACTTTACCACTGAGCTTACTCCCAGCCCTACAAATCAAATATTTTATTTAATTATTTTTTTATGTTCTGTCTTTCCTCTCTCCATAGGATTAATAGTAATAATATCATACTGTCTTTGTATACATAAAATACTGTGAAACACATAATTGTATTTTGATGTATAGAATAAAAGCCACAAAAAATTAAATATATTTTTTTGGTGATAAAATGGGCCTCAGGAGTTGAGTGGTTTCCTTAGGCTCATACATCTGCTATTAAACTCCAAAATTTTCAGTTAAAAATCCTGTGCTTTTTTTTTTCTCCACAGCCACAGACCCTCCCTTGAAGATGGCCATTTTATATTAAACTCTAGAAAATTAATGATACTGTTCCCTATACCACCTTATACAATATACCTCTACTTTAATATATCTGCAAGATTCACACTTTCCTTACATATTGAAACAAATAAACCAACAAACCACACACAACCAAACAAATATCTCATTTTAATCAACAAGAATACTATTGTTCCTGGTCAAATTCATTTATTACTTACAAATATGTCTTGTAAACTCCCAGACAGATGTCTTTTAAAAACATGTTGTACTCCCATCGGAGTGTCACCCAAATGCTTGCTATTCAAGGGTACCAAGTCCTTGGAGTCAGATAAGGAAGTCTCACCTAAGATGTCATATTTTACAGACCTAGCCAGAAATAGCCACAAAAACAAAGTACCTGGCCAGGCATGAGGATTTTTCACAAGAACTAAACAAGGAAAATCTTTAAAAACAAAACAAAACAAAAAACAATTTTCGAAGACACCTGAAGATTAGGCTCAGAGCCAGTGTCACAGGTAAATAATGGTCTGGTGTTTACATTTTCACCAGGGATTGTTTCTCCTGACACCACAAATTAAATGAGGCAGCCAGACTCTAAGAATCTGCAATTTGACTGGCTGGGAGAACTCTGTGTTTAAAATCTAAACAAAAGGACTAGCCTGCCTTTCCAGGGAATTTAAGAAAAGCCAGAATTTAACATGCAAAAACATTTCTATCTTGCTTTACTAAAGGGCTTTATATTAAAGCTCTAAAATGAATTTTCTCTCACCTCTGAAGTCCTTCCAAATTCAGGTGTATGGCAAATGTTCATTGCCACAGAGAAAACAAGCCTCTCCCTTGGGAAGAGGCTGTGTTGCCAAACAGACCTTTTGGGGTTTGAAATGTTGACAGGCCCAAACAAAAGTGTCTTGTGGTTTTTTTCCTCTTCATAGATTGCAGCATTTAACTTTTGTAACATGAAAAGATACAATATGATGTACATTATGTTTATTTTGGAGAGATGCATACCCTATAGGAAACTATCTGAAATAAAATCTAATGTAATCATTATAAAAGTTCATGAATACCCAATCAAAATCACCTGGTGACATTTATTCCCTCCACTGAAAAAAGAAGAATAATGCAAACGAATTCCTTCTGTTTTGGGACATTCCCCATGAAACTAAGAGCTGCTCTCTTTATAAAAACTATTGACTGAAACAATATTCTGACTCAATATGTGGCTCAGAACAGCTGTGAAAGCACAATTTTCTATTGATAGCTTAATTCTTCTCTCACCTTGGGATTCTTAGAGGTAGGCTCAAAAGCACATAAAGCCTCACATTCTTGACACATGGTTTGTAAACAACATTCATCTTGAAGAGGAAATCTTTTTGTGATCAACAGAAATTGTTTATTTTCCTTAAATTTAAGTTTTGATTGTGATAATAATTAGATGACTCAGTATTCAAAAGTCCGTGATGTTAATCAAATGTAGGTTTTCTTTGAGATTAGAAAACAATGTCTCTTGTTTTTTAATCTTCTAACTAAAGGGCAGTACATATGGCACATAAAGTCTACTAAATTTACAGTGAAAATTAAATATTTGTTGAGGGTAATCTAAGCACAAGACCATAAAACAGTGTTATTGCATAAATTATTATCCCATACTAATTTCCTCTTATACACAAATTAAAAATATAGTGCATCCTGCAGTATTTTCTTTACTCATAAAAATAAAAAATAAGTAGGAGAAGTTACTAATAATATTTTATACCTTACAAACATTTATCTATTTATTTTTTAAATTGAGCCTCATGAAAATTCTATGAAAGGGATGGGAAGGGGTCCTTCTTCCCATTTTACAAAATGAGGAGCTTAGTTTCAGAGAAATTAGCTGGCTTCTCCAAAGTAATATAGTTAGTAAACAGCAGAACTAGAAACAAATCTAGCCTGTGGCCCATGAACTGTACCATGTTGCCTCTCTGGTATAAACTTGCCCTTATCTAGAGAAATCAATTTAGAGCCCAAAGTGCTGCAAGTTGCCCATCTACTGTAAATTAACCCTAGCAATAGTTTAACAAGTTTGTTAAGCCTTGGTGAAAAGTTCCCATGAAGCAGCTGAGGATCACTTATAAACTGAGAGATGATTCTCAGGCTCTTAGTTCCAAGGAAGAACCATATTCTCCTCCAATATGTCTGATACTCTCTGTACAATCTTCTCTTTCTAACTGCCAAATCTCTGCAGCCCTCCATTAACAATTTCCACCATAGAAACATAAAAATAATGTAAGCTCTGTAGTGATAGCTAATCTAGAAGGCAGATGCAATGTATGGGATTGAAAAGTGGTTTTCTAAGAATGAGTCAAGGGCCATAGGAGCAATTGACTGCAAATCACCAAGCTGTTGGTTATTCAGGTTGTCACATTAGTAGTCACTATTTTTTCTACTATGAATGTAACAGTGTCAAACATGCAATGAAGACATCCTAGAAAAATTTGAAAATTATTCTTTCAAGTACATTCACTAACATATACATGGAGATTTACCTATTTTCTCCAGTCTTTTTTAATGCAGTAAATAATTCTTGGGCATCTATTATGTGCCAGGAACTACACTACACCTAGCGTGCAAAACTCTCTTGCATAGGAGTCAGACAAATGTACATTTCCATTGCTTTTCAGCAGACAGTGTAACTAAGTGCTCTGGGTGTGACATTTTTTCCACTTAAGTGAGTGGAAAAGCTTCACAGAATTCATATTATTTAATCTGGTAGTAGCTCAGTAACAAGGAATGGAAAGGGTAGTATTTTATTCTTGCTGCAGTTCACAAACATAAACATGAATGAACACATCAATTCCCATGTGAAGTTTCTAACAACTTAAGGTCGAAGTAGCTTAACAGAAAGACAAAACCTCCAGAACAATGTATAGAATGAATTGTTAAATAATGACCGCAAATCACATCATGCATTTTACTGTTGATAACTGCTTCTGGTAAGTAACAGGTAATTTATCAAATCCATGAATAGATTCTCAAAATATCAAGGTTAGAAAACTTCATAGCAAAAGCCTAGTTCAATATCACTTTTTTATAAGGCATAAGAAGAACGTCTTATTTAAAATCACACAATCACTGAAATTAATAGCATTCATATTATGACATCTAGTTTAGATGTTTTTTCAATATTGCATGCTGTTTTAAGTTAATAGTGTACAGTGAAAGATGTCCTTCATAAGACAGAGTGATAGTCTGCAGTCAGACGGTAAGGTGAATGAAACCCACAGGTTTGTTTTCTGCTTAATACAAAAAGAAATATAAGTCCCTGAAGAGGAGAATCTGAGGCAGAGAAAGAAATTCCAAAGTGAAGAGACAGGAATCTAAAGATCAAAGGCCAAGAGTCAAGAGACTTGGATTTGTTGAGACTTATTCTTATTAGTGGCCTTGAACAAGTTGTCTGTCCCTATTAGCTTCCACTTAATCGCATGTAAAATTAAGTCCACCAAACCTGGCCATTTCCTTGTATGTCTTCCTATCCCTCTGTTTATGAACCTGTGCTGCATTTCTAAAAACATTAATATAGATTAGACATCTCCTGGGAACCTTTTCCATATATGCCCTCCATTATTACTCAAGCCAAATTAACGCCCTTGGTATTAGCCTGTTTAGAAATGAGGAGACTGTACTGCAGGGAATTTATGTGACTTTCTCAAAGGCATTTGGCCCATAGGTTGCAGAACTGTGGTTTGAATGTGGCTCACCAAGGCCACTGCTGTTTTAAAAAAAAAACAATAATATCCTATATTTCCCTTATCATGGCATTTTATTCTTCAAGCTTGGCCAAATAATCACATACATGTTTATGAACATAAACTCTACTGAAACAAGTCTCAGAAAGCTACATTATTCTTACTGCACTCTGATACAGTCTAGTCTATTCTTTATAATGATAGTCAAAACCCAGCAAATTTATTTTGTGACCAATAAATTTCATGATGTACAGTTATCAAATGCTGTCTTATGTTTTATGGTACTCATGATTTTTCCATTAACAGAACTTCTAAACCAAATGACCCTTAAAGCCTACTATGTATCTAAAACTAGACTTTTAATAAAATAAGAAACATGAAAGTGCTTTAAATAAATTTAAAGTGCCATTAGTAGCCATAACACAGCTACTAATCATGTTTTTACAACAGTAAAAATTCCACCCATCACTAGCTACATGCCAGAGTGAGAGGGCAGGCATTTTGAGTCCTTTATAGCCCATGGAAGATTAAATCATAAATAGTTGTAATTTGTCCTAGCATTTAGAAAGTTGATCTCACTGAAGAAGATTTTAGGTTGAAGAGCTCTGAGAATAATAGATGTTTAAGCAATCTTATTATTTTCATTATGCAATATGTAGTCTCTACAGAGATTTGTTCCGATGTAATATCAACAGAATATTTATATTTGCCTTGGTTGGCTCAAAAGTTATCTTGAAAATGAAATGACTTCTACTGACTTAAAAGACGTGAATTTCCTCCCTAGAAAAGAGTTACATAATAAATATGCCAACTTCTTTTTCTTATTGATTATAAATTGAATGATATTTCCAATAAGCATAAATAGATCACTAAACAAATTGAAGGCTTTTACCAATATAAGTTACAGTAGCACTGAAAATCATACAGAGTAACAAGAGATGAAAACATTGACTCAATTCTCCTATTTACATCTGGACTAAGTGTTCTAGAGCCATGTGCCTTCCTATTACCAAAAAAAAAAAAAAAAAAAAAAAGATTTTTTTTAAAGAAATTAATGTCTGTTCTATGGATATCTGCCATGTCTTCCTCATCTCCAATGAGCTTTTCCACTACTGCCACAAGACTAGTTCAAGTGCTCTCTCAATGCCCACAAAACACCCAAGCCTTCTAATTTAATTACTATTTAACCTTCAAAATTCGACTTAAATATTTTTCCTCAGAGAATTTTGCTGAGCCCCTTGTCTTGATAACTCCTCCTGGCACATGCACATTACAGCTATTATTAGAAGTATTATTTATTATTTATTTGCATAATTATCTGATTTAAAATAATTGCCTCACTATAGTCACTCTAAGAGGATAGAAACCATTTTTGCTCATCATTCTATAGTGAGGGAATACCCAATGGCCTGATTATGCATAATACTGTTAATTTTTTTTTTAAAGAAAATAAATGGTTTTCTATGGAGAAGCCTCTACCTGCTCCCAGTTGCCATACTTTATACATACCCTCTTCCAAACACTATTTCTGGAGTTATTATTCCTAAAGTGCCTATATATCAAGGAAATAATATTTCATAAAAATAAGTCAATCAAATTAACAATCAGGAACATAATACCACTGCTTTTTAAATTGTTGCCTAGAGAAGAAATCCAAAAGAATATTAAGGGATCATGTGCAAAGTAACATACTGCAGTCTTGTCCTAACAATAATATGAAACGATCTTAATATCCAAAGGGAAGTAAAAGATAAAACAAACTATATTTATTCAGTAGAATGCCACCTATGAATTGAAAAAAATAAACATTGTGATTGTCTTATGAAAAAGAAAATATACAAAACAAGGCTAAGTGAATAAGGACAAAAAAGAAAAATTATATAACTATCTACTAATATACAAAGTTGATCTATAAATATGGATTGGAAAGGAACATGGAAAAGAAAATTTGATATGGCACTGTGGCAATATTATAATAAACATTATTTCTATTATTGTTGTAATATCATTTTTTACAGTTTGAAAATATGTAAAAGTAATACTCAGAGGCTGAATGCAGAATATTTTAAAAAAATATTTATTTATTTGCTTTAGTTGTACACAATGCATTTATTTTTACGTGGTGCTGAGGATCGAACTCAGGCTGCGCACATGCTAGGCAAACGCTCTACCGCTGAGCCACAATCCCAGCCCAGAATCAGAATATTTTAAACCAACACTTTTGATACCTATCTTGAGAATGCTCTATCATGGTACATGAGGCATATTTTCCAGTGTAAAGAACTACTGAGTTATGCTTTTGAATGAAGAATGTACTAACAGACTCCTAGGATTACACTTAAAAACTCTGTGATTTATAACAATTGAGTATACCAGGCTACAATCTAAAGTTAGCAAAAGATGGTTGTCAGCTTTTAAAATTCTATAGTATGCCTCCAATTACACGACAGTGTTGAAGACGGACAGGTGCTGCCTGCTGTCTGGATTGTAGATGAGCTCAATTGTATTCTGTTGAGAAATCAGCATCCAAGCAGCTCCAAGAATTTGTTCTCTGAGCTCTGAGTACTCTTCCCGGATTCTAATCAAAGATTTAATTCACTCAACCAGAAGTTTTACCCTTAGAGCAGGATTCACTGAGGCACAAAGGGTCTCCTAGGAAACAAGTAGGCTTTCCTAATCTCCATGCCCAAGACTGACATGTTCATTGATGATGTGCCAGGCACATCTCTGAGCACACCAAACATGCTAATTCATTTCATCCTTCACTTTATTTTACATTATTGTGGTACTGGGAATTGAACTCAGGTGTGTTCTACCATTGAGCTACATCCCAGCCGGTTGTTTAAATTCAGTTTTTAAATTTTGAGACAGGTCTCACTATGTTGCCAGGTTGGCCTGGAACTTGAGATCCTTCTGCTTCAGCATTCTAAATTTCTGGGATTACACGTGTGTTCTACGGCACCTGGTCTAACTCCCACTTTTTAATTACAAGCTTGAGACATCATAATTATTATGCAACATGAACAATGTCACATAGTCAAAAAGTTGGTAAATCAAAATACACTTGTTCCGACTCTATATTGATAAATCCACATAATTATAGAACTTTCAAGCCGGGCGCGGTGGTGCACGCCTGTAATCCCAGCACTTTGGGAGGCTGAGGCAGGAGGATCGCAAGTTCAAAGCCAGACTCAGCAATGGCGAGGCACTTAGCAACTCAGTGAGACCCTGTCTCTAAATAAAATACAAAAAAAAAAAAAAGGTCTGGGGATGTGACCCAGTGGTCGAGTGCTCCTGAGTTCAATCCCCGGGTACCACAAAAAAAAAAAAAAAAAAAAAAAAAAAAAAAAAAAAAAAAAAAAAAATTATAGAACTTCCTATGCCTACATATATCATAAAAAAGATGGGAAAGAAAAGGAAATTCCATTGTTCACTTCTCCCTGCTGCATAGCCAGGTAAGCACGTATGATGTGACTATAGAAAAATTGCTCATGCCCTCATCTTAGTACTCTAAAGTTTTATGCAATGCTGACCAAATTCACAAATCCATGAAGTATACTACCAGACAAATTTCATGGTAGATGGGACAGAGACTCTTGGGATAACAGGCATTTGCAGGAAAAAAGTACCTCATGTCACAATACATACTTCACCACTAGTTATATCTTGGAAAACAGCCAATTCTAAGTCCCTGCAGGACCCAGAAAGCACAAGGCCATGGAAGTGCACAGTTCTCCACTAGCCCCAGTCAGTACGTAACATCAACTGCAAGGACTCAGGAAGTCCCCGTGCTCAGCTTTGACCTGGCTGTCACAGCAGGAGATGAACATACAAAGACTCACCAGCCAGATACAAAAATGGACTAATGCTCCTCTAAGGAAGAGGGAGAATTTGTAAACTATGAAAGCCTAAAGGTTGTAATATTACTTTCATTTCTGCTTTAACAAAAAAAAAAAAAGAAAGAAAAAGAAGAAGAAGAAAGAAAACAACAACAAAAAAAACACTATTAACAAGCTGTTAATAAGTGTAACTTGTAATGAAGTGGTGAAAAATACAGAAAGAATCTGAGTAGGGAAATAAACAGTTTGTTGACAGTGGGAAGAAGACAACTGGGCCTGAAGCCAAATACCTACTCATCTCCCTGGAGCTGCAGCTTAGCCTGTGAGAGCAAGCACTAACAGGGCCTCATTACTCCACTGACTCTTGAGTCCCTGTTGCTTCTGCAGTTAAGTGGCTTTCATAAGCTAAAGCAAGCCTGTCCTGTTGCATGCTGACATTTGTTGGTTCTCAAACTTTTCTAAAGTGTATTAAAAACACTTTGAGAAGATAATTAAAATGCACATTCTTAGCTTCCACATATCAGAGAAAACATTTTACCTTTGGCTTTGGGGAACTATCTTATTTTACTTAGCATATTAGTCTCCAGATCCATTCATTTACTGGCAATTGTCATAAAGGAATTCTTCTTTATTGGCAAGTAATATTGCCAATAAAAATAGATACCACATTTTCTTTATCCGGTTGTCTGTTGAAAGGCATCTAGGTTGGTTCCATAGCTTAGCTGTTGTGAATTGAGCTGCTATAAACGTTGATGTGGCTGTGTCACTGTAGTATGCTGATTTTAAATCCTTTAGATATATAGCAAGGAGTGAGATAACTGGGTCAAATGGTGGTTCCATTCCTAGTCTTTTGAGAAATCCATACTACTTACCAGAGGGATTACACCAATTTGCAGTCCCACAACAATGTATAAGAGTTCCCTTTCCTCCACATCCTCTCCAACATTTATTGTTACTCGTATTCTTCATAGTTGTCTTTCTGATTGGAGTGAGATGAAATCTCAGTGTAGTTGGTTTTTTGTATATATATATATATATATATATATATATATACACACATATATATATACATATATATACATTTATATATATATATATATATATATATATATATTTTAGTTGTAGAAGGACAGCTACCTTTATTTTACTTATTTTTATGTGATGTTGAGGATCGAACCCAGTACCTCACATGTGCTAGGCAAGTGCTCTACCACTGAGCTACCACTGCGGCCCCTCAGTATAGTTTTGATTTGCAATTACCTAATTGCTAGGGATGTTGAACATTTTTTCATATATTTGTTGACTATTTGTATTTCTTCTTTTTAAAAGGGTCTATTCAGTTCCTTTCCTCATTTATTGATTGAGTTATTTGTATTTTGGTGTTAAGTTTTTTGAGTTCTTTGTATATCCTAAAGATTAATGCTCTATCTGAGGTGCAGGTAGCAAAGAATTTCTCCTATTCTGTAAGCTCTCTGTTCTCATTATTGTTTCCTTTGCTGTTAAGAAGCATTTTAGTTTGATGCCATCCCATTTATTTATTATTGATTTTACTTCTTGTGCTTAGCAGGTGGGGGAGAGAAGGGGAAGGAGAATTACTGGGGACTGAATTAGAACAAGATATAGTCTGTGCTTTTATAATAATGTCAAAATGGATTCTGCTCTCATATATAACTAAAAAGAACCAATAAAAAATGGGAAGGGAAAAAAATACAAATTTCTAGGAACTGGGTTTCAGCAGTTCTGTATTAAGCCCAAACAATCTGCATTTTTAGAAAGCAACTTTTGATAGTTCTGTAAAAGGAGTACATTCTTAATTTCACTACATAGAGTTTCTAGATACTTGAAAATGCAGCGCCCTGATAACTGATGACTCCTAGTTTTCTTATATTTTGGAAGTTCCGGGATTTCCTGATCTTTCTTTGACTCCTTCTTCAGAGGTATTTCCATGCCTCCATCCTTCCCATTCCGGGCCAGGTTACTCTTTAGATTCAAGTGTAGAAATTAAATGTTTCCAAAAATATGCTACTGTAAAGATAAACTACAAAATGAATTCTCATTGTTCAGGATATCCTCCTCAAATGGAATACTCCATGAACCTTACTTCAAATTCTAATATATTAAGTATTAATTAAATAACATAGCAACAGTGTGATGAACTATGAATATTAAAATATTGATTGTTCATTTTTCAGGTTGTCCTTCTCAAATGAAGTAAGGTTCATGGAGTACTATGCTGGAGTATTGCCAACTGACATGGGGGCCTTGCCACCAGATCCTGACAGTTGGATTATAGTCTTAGACCCAGCTCCCCGTAGTCTGCCTTCCACACTCAAGTGTAGCTAATGACAAATTGTACTACAAGCCCCTGCCCTAGGATCCCAGCTATCATTTTAAATCCATTCCCTGTATTGTATCTAGTCTCTCATCCACCACTATAATCTACGTCCAATTTACCAAGTTTTTATAAATTTCTATTCATAGATTTTTGTGTCAAAAATTTAATGAATATAATATTTTAACAGAATTTTTGGAAAATAAAGAATTTTAAGTAATGCATTGTACAGATAACAAAACTGGGATAAAGAGCAATGAATATTGTTCCATTAATATTTTTCACATTTGTATGCCTAGATTTTAACAATGGTATGACAAATTTGTTTCAATAACTTGGTACATTTTTCCCTAATATTTATCAACTCATGTCTCCATTTATTTATTCAACAATATTTACTAGTATACTACAGTATGAATCAATTGGTTTGTGAACTTTTTTTCTTAACAATACAGCTTTAATATTTTAAGTTTTCTTATGTTTTAAATTGACACATAATAATTATGCATACACTTTTTGGGGGTACAGTGTGATATTTAAATTAATTTATACACTTCTTTTAAAACTTCTGTCGATATAGTAAGCAAAATATGATACAATCTTGTTCACCTTTCTTTTCCTGGTAGTAAAGATGACCTTGTTTTTCAAATACTTGTCTATTGGCTATATTCCTTCACTTGTGAGATACCCACTCAAATCCTTTGTCTACTTTTCATTTGTTTTATGAGGCTTTGAGAGTTTTAGTTAGTATGGATATTTTACATATTAAAAATTAATATTTTAATATTAATTGTTGATCACAGTTGCTGTTAATTAACTAATATTTATTAGAATTTGAAGTAAGGTTTGTATCTGTTTTATTTTTTCTCTTTAGTTCTCTATAATGTCTGAAATACTGCCTTCTCTAGAGCCTGGTTATTATATTCCCCTTTAAAAACTCAAAAGGCATAAGTGATAATTCAAGTGTGCCCACTCCGTATTATAGCTACTCGTGCATGGATTGGACTCCTTGCTTGAGTGTGAGCTCCTTGAGACAGAAACTGTATTACACTGATCATTCATCCTTCCCTACCATGCTGCCTAACTGTAGTAAATTGAACACAGATTATTGTGGTAGGCAGGAAGCAACACCACAGGTGATGGAAATATAAGAGCTGGAACCCCAGAACGGAGACTTCCAGAACATACCTCACTTGTTATATATACTAAGTATGGGCTCAAGCTACATTTACAAAATTGAAACAGACTGAAGTATCTACTGTCTTTATTAAATATTGTCAAGTTTTAATTTCTAACTCTAGTAAACTGTAGTACCCTATAAAATTTTGTACCTAAAAATTCACATTAATATGTAAATTTAAATGGTATGATGCTAAAGATAGCTCAGAAAAGTGCCCTTGTAAGTTTGCCTTTTCTGTGGGAAACAGACGCATTTCTAGAACTTATATATCATGGGTGAGTTCATTTGGCCTAAAACAAAAACAAGGTGTTAAAAAATAATAGAGAATGGTTGTCTCCCAATGTGTTTAATAAAGCAGCTCCTCCACAGATTTTCAGCTTACAAGATATCTTGCCTAAGTAGTTGGAGTATGCCTATGAAAAGAGCCCCTGAAGTTCCAGTTGGTGAGCTGGGTGACCTGGGTCTCATGGCTCAGGCCAGAACTTAGCAACCCTTATTGGAATCAGCCTAGACTCTCCATCTTCCAGTGAAGGTCCTTTGACCCACTTCTGTATAAGGTAGGCAAATCCAGGCAGAGGGACAGCTGTGGGGCTAAGAGGAACAGGGAATTCCTTTCATTTTAGCTGAATGGTCTTTGAGTAATAAACACCTAGTAAATGCAGCATCGTTTTATTTCACTCAGACCCAAACCATAGAAAAATCTGCAGGGGTCTCTAAATATCTGCTCCAGGTTTTTATCAGTAAATGAGTAAGAAATACAGGCCACTCCAGACAAAACTTTTAGCAAAGGACTGCTGAATTGTTCTTAATTTAACAGTGTAAATGGCTCACCATAATTATCACCATCTTGAATTTCTTCCTCTTTTTTTTTTTTTTTTAATGTATTTCCCTCTGGATACAAATCTTCTAGGATTCCTGTGAACATAGCTTCAGGGTATAATGCAAAGTCACAAGAATGAGAACCAGAATACCTGTGTTCTAGTCCCTGCTCTGCTACTATCTCACTTTAACATTACCTCTGTAATCTATGTCTATAAAACAGGGAGTTAGAAATGTATCTGTGTGAGAATCATGCCCTGGTGTTTCAAGGGTCCCACTGAATTTTTGTTCATATTTTGCACCACTCATATCAAGTATTTTGCTCGGAACTAGTCCAACAATGGTCAAGAAAATAACCATAAACCTGCTTTCTGGTGAAGGGTAAAGACATAAATAATTAATTAGAAAATAATAAATGACTATTACTTACAAAATGCTTGGTATGAGTTTATCAGGTATTTTCATAAGCATCAGCCGAGTTGATAAGTACAATAACTTTTCCACAGATGTATTCTATTGTTATCTCTTTGTTAAAGTCAAGAAAACTGGTTCATAAGGAGAGCTTAAATGACTTGGTCAAGATCCTCTACAAGCCAGGCACAGTGGCACACGCCTGTAATCCCAGCACTTGGGAGGCTGAGGCAGGAGGATCACAAGTTCAAAGCCAGCCTCAGCAATAGCAAGGCTCTTAGCAACTCAGTGAGACCCTGTCTTTAATAAAATACAAAAAACGGGCTGAGGATGTGGCCCAGTGTTTGAGTGCCCCTGAGTTCAATCTTTGGTTAAAAAAAAAAAAAAAAAAAAATCCTCTACAAAGAATTAACAGAGGAAATTTCCATGTTTGAATCAAAATTGAAGAAACACTATTCCTTTCTTTCTCCTTGTTTCAATCATCATCTACTCTGTCAGGCTATTCAATGCTGATCTTTTATTGTAATTATTTACTTGTATCACAAGTATTTATTAGAAAAATGGAATGTTTCTTTTATTGCACTGTGTTTAAAACAGAAATATGCTCTAAGTTAAAAATAATAACATGATTGGAAGGGTATTGGGTAGCTCAAATACTTAAAAGAAAATTTGCAGAAAGAGACTTTGGAAAAAGCACAAACAATTCTAGGGTTCTTAATAGCAAAAAACAAATAACACACACACACACACACACACACACACACACAAACACACACACAACCAGTCTCTTCTGGATTCTGCCTATTACCATCTGGAAGAACCATTGAAAAACATTTTAGTCCTGAGTCAGTCTACTCAGAAAATATTCTGAAAGGAAAGTTCAGTTGCCCTGAACACTTAGGTTGTTTCCATATCTTTACTACTGTAAACACTGCCATAGTAAGCATGGGAATACAGATATCTCTAGGAATTAACTGATTTCATTTTCTTTGAGTATATACCTGTAGTGGGATTGATTGTTGGATCATATGGTAGATTTATTTTTGATTTTTAAAGGAAACTCCATACTGTTTTCCATAATTGCTATACCACATGTCCTCTACTTTTAATACTTACCCTAAGACATGGAGTTCCATGTGTGATACATTTATTGCCCAACATATACAAATAATTTTTGCTAGTGGCTTTCTCTCTATGCATGCCTCAGTTACAAGATTCTTGGAATTTCTGTCTCCCTTAATGATATTTTAAAGAAATATCTAATATTTATCACAGTTACTGTTTTTATTCACTTATCTCATTAATCTCCACAACACTTGCAGGTTGAACCTATTGTTATAATTACTCACAGATGAATAAAATGAGCCATCATGAAGTTTAAGTAACTTGCCCAAAGTATAATAACTAGAAAGTGGGAGAGCCTGGGTATAAATCCAGAAGTTTATTACGAAATTTTTGCTCATGACCATGAAATATAGTCTTTTCTCAATAATATGAGTAGAGGTTTGTGAAAATAGTGCTACATTTAAGAATAAGAAACTGAAATATGAATATTTTGTGATTTCACTATGAAGTTCCAAATAACCTATTTTGCAAATATATTTTGAATTCTTCAAAATAGAATATTACTTTCTGAAAATAATGTGGTGACATCCATCATTACCTGAAGGCAAACAAAAGAGTTTAGAGTTAATCCAGCAAACACTGAAATGATTTTGTTCACTTGTATTGAAAGTATTTACATGATGATATCTTTTTGCATTTGCACATTGCAAGAGCATATTGCATATGGATAAAAATAAAACTGTTCCATTGTAATATTTGTATTTCAAATTATTATGCTTTATAATGTATATTTATTTTGCCAAAACTGTTTGGATATATTAAGTGTTCCATCACTTACAAATAAGAAAATCACAATCCTATAAATTCCTGAAATGCTAATTAAAGTAATTAATTGATAAATGTTAGAGTATTATAAAATGGAAGAAAAGCCAATACCCATCTCAACCAGAGAAGTTCAGTTCCTCCAAACAAAAAGCTAATAGCCATATATCAACATAACCTGTTTTAATTTTTAATGAGATTTTATCCCATATGTTAGAGAACACTATGTAGAAAAATAATTGCTTTGGCTTCTCTTTATTTCAAACATAACCAAAATTCAGGCTGACTATGTGATCATCACTGGACTCTTCCTGCAATACTTTCATCAGAACCTCTATCCCAGTTTTGCAGCCTCAACACTATTTATGCCAACACTTTGAAATTTCTACTGCTTCTGAATTTTCCCTCCATCTTTCCTATCATCCATTATTACAGCATATCCTTACTTTAGAACTTATATTATTTGAAAACAAATTTCATTGGCCTTCTATGCTGCTGCTGATGCCAGTATCCATTCAACACTATAGTCACTATGAATGTTCACCCCCTAAATTTCCTGAAAACACTTTACCAGCTGTTTCATTACTGGCTTCTATTATTACAAATATTTTCCTTCTGCTGACAGGGACAGTTAGTTATCTATCCTTTTAAGCAACACAGCCTCTGTTCCTAGCATGTAGGAAGCATTTAATATGAGTTAACTAAAAAATTAATGAATAAAACAGATTATATAGTCTCAACTATTTTTCTGGGTGTCCATCTATCATCACCATTGCCTTTTCTCCCTAATTACTCTTCCTACTACCATGTTAGGTTTCCCCTGCCACAAACTACTTATGTGAGGCCCTCATGCTTCATGATCAATAACTAATAGGATATTCCTTTATTTGGTGCACTTTTTTTTTTTTCTTTTGGTACTAGGGATTGAACCCAGGGGTGCTTAATCACTGAACAAAACCCCCAGCACTTTTTAAAATATTTTATTTAAAGACAGAGTCTCACTGAGTTGCTTAGAGCCTTTTGGCTTTGAACATATGATCTTTCTGCCTCACCCTCCTGAGTCACTGGGATTACAGGCATGCCACCAGCCTTTTTTTTTTTTTTTTTTTTTTTTTAATTTTTTTTATTATTTATTTACTTATTCATCATGCACAAGTATAGTATCTTTTTACATACAACTGCTTGTATTACAAAGTATATAAGTACCATTCAGATCTTCAATCATGTTGTGAATTGTGCTGCTATAAACATTGAAGTGGCTGTGTCACTGTAATATGCTGTTTTTAAGTCTTTTGGGGAATAGACCCAGGAGTGGGATGGCTGGGTCATAGGGTGGTTCCATTCCCATTTTCCCAAGAAATCTCCATACTGCTTTCCATAGCGGTTGCACCATTTTGCAGTCCCACCAGCAATGTATGAGTGTGCCTTTGTCCCCACATCCTCTCCAACATTTATTGTTGTTTGTGTTCTTGATAGCTGCCATTTCTGACTGGAGTGAAATGAAATCTTAGAGTAGTTTTGATTTGCATTTCTCTAATTGCCAGTGATGTTGAGCATTTTTTCATGTATTTGTTGATTAATCGTGTATCTTCTTCTGAGAAGTGTCTTTTCAATTCCTTAGCCCATTTATTGATTGGGTTATTTGCTTTTTTGGTGTTAAGTTTTTTTAGTTCTATATACATTCTAGAAATTAGTGCTCTATCTGATGTGCATGTATTAAATATTAGTTCCCAATTAGTTGGCTCTCTATTCACCTCACTGATTGTTTCTTTTGCTGAGAAGAAGCTTTTCAGTTTAAATCTATCCCATTCATTAATTCTTGGTAATAGTTCTTGTGCTACAGGATTCTTATTAAGGAACTTGGGGCCTAATCCGACATGTTGGAAATTGGAGCTTACTTTTTCTTCTATTAGGCGTATTGTCTCTGGTCTAATTCCTAGGTCCTTGATCCACTTTGAATTGAATTTTGTGCATGGTGAGAGACAAGGGTTTAATTTCATTTTGTTGCATATGGATTTCCAGTTTTCCCAGCACCATTTGTTGAAGAGGCTATCCTTTCTCCACTGTACCATTTTTGGCACCTTTGTCTAATATAAGATAGCTGAAATTATATGTATTAGTCTCTGTGTCCTCAATTCTGTACCATTGGTCCACCAGTCTGTTTTGGTGCCAATACCATGCTGTTTTTGTTACTATTGCTCTATAGTATAATTTAAAGTCCGGTATGGTGATGCCACCTGCTTCACTTTTCTTGCTCAGGATTGCTTTGGCTATTCTGGGTCTCTTATTTCTCCAGATGAATTTCATGACTGCTTTTTTCTATTTCTTTGAAGAATGACATTGGGATTTTGATTGGAATTGCATTAAATCTGTATAATGTTTTTGGTAGTATGGACATTTTGACAATATTGATTCTACCTATCCAAGAGCAAGGTAGGTCTTTCCATCTTCTGAGTTCTTCTATGATGCATTTTTTCAACCACATCAGTCTTCTTTCTCTTCTGCTATGGTCAATTCCTGCCCGTAATTGGAAGTTGAGGTAGAAAGTTGGCTGCAACCTCCTTCACTCTATATGACTCCAATCTCTTGAAAAGTACACTTAGGTGTGATTAGGGTTAGAGGGTATTAAAGGATTGTAAGTGACAACTAAGATGAGTCCTAAAAGAGCCCATTTGATTTACAAATATTATATCACTGATGATCTGAGAAAAAAATTTTCCAGAGAAATAATACATTGGTGCCCAGGAATATGTTGAAAGTAGAAAAGTAAAGGTAGTGAATTAAGACTGCTCTTTCAACAAAAACTGCCTATAAAAGAAAGAAGAGAAAAGGGGTATGAGTAGAAGGCAAAATTAGAAGAAAGAAAGCATTTTGAACAGAAAATATATGAATAACAGAAAATATATTGTTATAAGCTATTAGGAAAGAACCAGAAGATTGGGAGATATTTAAAATATTGAAGACAAAAGGAATGGCTGGGAAAGCATAATCGTGTGATAGGGAAAGAAATGAAAGCATAAGTGCATGTGGTAGTAGTAGCCACTGAGGTAAGTTCAAAGGAATGAGGATGGATGCATGTGGCTAGGAATAAAATGAAAATCCTGAATTTCCACTTTTAAGTAGAAGTCAAGAAAGGTCAACTGCTGAGACAGAGATAAAGACATAGCAAAGGAGGAAGACAATTAGCTATAAAATTTTTTCCAAATACTATGTATGTAGGAAACAATACACTTTCAAATTGTGAGCAAAATTTTTAAATTGGCAAAAAGTCTATAGAAATATTCATGTCCTCAAATATATTCATATTTTTAAACCCATTGACTCAATTCCTAGGGAAATAATTCAAATTATAGACAGAAGTTTATGTATTAAAATGTTCATTGCAACATTATTCATTATAAAAAAATTGGAAACAAGCAATAATAATAGAAAAGTGGCTAAATAAATTACAGTGTACCTAAGTAATACAAATCTATGTAAATAGTCTAATGATGCCTACAAAGAATTCTGAATTTCATGGAAAAAAATTCTTCTGATAAAAATAAATCAAGTATTTTTATTATGCTAAGTAAACATATTATTCACTAAATATAAAAAAAATGAAAGTTACAGCAATGTATAGAATTTTCTTATATATACTTTTTGTTGCCGCCTGTAGCTGTTGCCGCCTGTAGCAACAATACCGTGGGAAAGAATTCGGAGGCAGATTGGGAATGAGTAGGTTCTTTATTCTGCTTTCTCTTCTGACTTCTTTCTCCAACTCCAACAATAACCCCCACTCAACTCCAACCCTACCTGGTTAAATACTCTTCACCTTAACAAGTATACATGTGTCACAAGTTCAACTTACAGGTGTGTCACACAGTGTTCACGGGCACAGAAAGATTCTTAGTTGATTACATTAAGGTCAGGAGAAAACAATTAAACGCCTCCTCTTTGGCTCTCAGCCAGCTGCCATCTTAGCTACCTCCTCATTAAGGCTCTTACATATCCCCCCTTTTGTTTTAAAAGAGGGATAAATAGATGGGTGAACCCTCACCATATCAGGATCGACTGTGCCTGTCTTAGGCATCCACATGTGCAACCAACATTCTTACCCGTCATCTGATAATCAAGGCTGTGCCCTTGACTCCTGTCTTAGGTTGATATGACGGTCACATGAGACTTTCCTGTCATTGACTACCAGCCGTCCATTCGAGCCAACTAATCATGAGGAGATGCTCCAATTCTAAGGAGGTAAGCTTTGTGCTGACGAGCCAAGTTCCATTAAATAGCGTAACAAGTTCTTTAAACAAATCAGCTGCACCAAGTTCCATAAAGTGACGCACTGAGTTCTCTAGACAAATCAGCTGCCCTACTAGGGTTAAGAAAAGGGGTACCCGCAAGGCATTGTCCCGTACAATGTCCCAAACATTCTATAGTAGAAAGATCTATCAAAATGTCCACTTGCTAACACGTTGATAATGGAAGAGTCAGCCCCAGTGTCAATCAACCCCTCCATCTCTATTCCTTGAATTTTTATTTTGCACATAGGCCTCTGTGAACAATCCTGAACCCAGCAAGCCATAGGTCCTGAGCCAGTGGAACCAAATCCTCTATTCTTTATATTTTGAGGCATACTCTTAAATGAGTCATGTAAACTGGGAAGGAGAAGCAGCTGAGCAATTCTATCACCTTGGTTAACAGAGCTAATGCCTCGAGGTGAACTGAGCATAATCTTGACTTCTCCTCCAAAGTCAGAATCTATCACACCTGGAATCACTTAAAGTCCAGATAAGCTTTTAGAGCTTCGCCCGAGGATAAGTCCTACAGTCCCTAAGGGAAGAGGTCCCTGACTCCCGTGGGAATCAGTTGAACCCCCATTTCAGGTGTTAGCACTATTCGGGTGGTGGAACAGAGGTCTAGTCCTGCACTTCCTCTTGTTCCTCTGACAAGGGAGTCAATGGGTAAGAGGGATTGTGTCGAGGAATCATCTGGATGGATGTTTGAGGATACTCCTCCTCTAATGCCTCATACATTTGTGGGCCCCGGGGCATCGGGCCCTGTGCTCTGTTTTTTGAATTGCCAGACAAAATGTTACCATAAACATCAGTTTTGGATCTGCACTTACTAGCCCAATGGTTTCCTTTTTTACACCTGGGGCAGCGGCCTAGGGCACAAGACAAGCTTGGCCTTATTTCTAGTGTCTCTTGCCTTCTTTGGGGATGTTGTTTTCTTAAATAACCTGATTGACTATAATAATTTTTAGGTTGAGCCCTCCTTGTAAAATTTTGAGAAGCACCTCTCATGGCTGCAGCAATTACATTACCTGTAACAAATGCATCATTTATGTCCTTGCATAGCCTTATATGTACAGAAAGATCCCTTTTAGATTTCCAAGGTCTGATAGCATCTTGACAATATTTGTTGGCATTTTCATATGCCAGCTGAACAACTAATGGCATGCTTTGATCAACGTCTCCAAACACTCTACCTGCAGTTCGCAAAAGTCTATCAGCAAAGTCAGCATATGGCTCATTAGGTCCCTGAATCACTTTAGACAAGCTACCCTGTAAGTCACCAGTTCCTTGTAATGTTTTCCATGCCTTAACAGCTGCGGCGTATATTTGAGCGTAAACTCCAGGATCGTACTGAATCTGAGCCTGTAAATCAGCATATTGCCCTTCTCTGGTTAACATGTCTACGTTACGGTGTGGAAATCCTGCAGTCACATTTCTTCTAGCTGTTTCAACACAGAACTCTTGGAATTGAGACCTCCAAATCAAGTATTGTCTCCCGCTCAATACTGCCTTACATAAGCCTTTCCAATCTGATGGAGTTAAATTCAAAGCATTAAGGGAGTCTATCATGCTTATGGTGAAAGGGGATTGGGGCCCATATGTCATTGTTGCTTCTTTAAAATTTTTTATAGTTTTGAAATCTAAAGGTTGGTGGTACCTTTGTTCATTTTGATTCTCAAACACTGGCAGATCCCATTGTTTCTGCGAATTTTGACACTCAAAGGCACGCAAGCGCTTAGAAGGACTGTTAATCTCTGCTTCAAGGGCATGCAAGCGCCTAGAAAGACCCTTCATAGTCTCTGTAATTGATTCAGCCCCTGAGGGAGCATAGGACACAAGTGGTTCCTCCACTTGACGGTCTTTTATCTGGGTTCTCTTTAATTTCCTTTTGCTCTTCTTCTCAGGATCACTTTTACTTAATTCCTCCTCACTAATACTATCCTCACTGGCCCTAACTGACTCAGTGGAGGTGTGCTCTCTTGATCACTTTTACTTAATTCCTCCTCACTACTACTACTCTCACTGGTCCTAAATGACTCAGTACCATCCTGAGTCCCAGGTTCAATTGAGAGTACATATTCTTCAGCTATAGTAAATCTTGAATAGCTTTAGCAGCTCGGATTTTTGTCATTTTTGAGCCCATCTTAATCACTCTGACTAGAGACTCCTCAGTTCTTACCTGCCGATTCCGAAATCCCCATATGGGCCACCACTTGTTGCTGCCTGTAGCTGTTGCCACCTGCAGCAACAATACCGTGGGAAAGAATTGGGAGGCAGATTGGGAATGAGTAGGTTCTTTATTCTGCTTTCTCTTCTGACTTCTCTCTCCAGCTCCAACAACAACCCCCACTCAACTCCAACCCTACCTGGTTAAATACTCTTCACCTTAACAAGTATACACGTGTCACAAGCTCAACTTACAGATGCGTCACACAGTGTTCACGGGCACAGAAAGATTCTTAGTTGATTACAATAAGGTCAGGAGAAAACAATTAAACGCCTCCTCTTTGGCTCTCAGCCAGCCACCATCTTAGCTACCTCCTCATTAAGGCTCTTACAACTTTTTAGCTGTTTTCAAATTTTATAGAGGTATACATTACTTTTGTCATCAGAAAACACATACCAATCCTTTCAAACAATCATTGGCAATTAATCAAGACTAATGTTGGAAAGGAAAAAAAAGGAATATTTGCTAAGCAATTACGGAAAGTGGAGATAAAAAGGAGAGAAAGAAGTGCATATTCATTCAGCTCAATTAATTAATAACATATGATATGAACTGAGTCTACATTGTGAAAGTACAAAATCAAGGCTGAAAATTTGGGACCAGATATGATGAACATTTAAAAATTGTCATTTAGCATAGAAAATTTGCAATTCTAACCCATGTTAGAAAAAAAAAGAAGTAGCAGTTCAATGAACATTCGTCCTCTGATCTTGTACAGTAATGATCCCCTGGACATGTGCTATGGCTGCCTTTCTTAGATGAATTGGGTGCTTGTACTTATCCATAATCCCCCTATATTCTCCTACTTTTCCACAATGAGACTAAATATTTGTTGCCATCAATGAGACCAAATGTCAGCTGTTAAATGTCATCACCCTTGCTTTCTTAATATTGTTTAAGCAAATAATATTTTGTTCCCATTTCTATTAACACTAAAAAATTTAAAATAACCTGAAAGGTCATATGGTTTAAGAAAAGTAAAGAGCATGTTTATCTGTGGATATTCAGAATATTTATAAATGTCTGATACTTACACACCAAGTTCTCTTCTCTAACTTATATAACTTCAATAGATAAACTAAGAGCTTGTGCCTGCATTACTGGAGTAAATATGTGGTTACACTGTTGTTAATAACATAAATGCTTATTTTATTATAATATTAAAATTATAATTCTTTATTAAATCCATAGGTTATAATTTCTAGCTTGACATTAATTATGAGTTAAATATATATCTGTGGGAGCATTTTGCTGGAAAATAAGGAGGGCATTTTAATATTAGGATTTAGTCTTTATTTTCAGGAGGTTACCTACACTCAAATGAAATAGGATAGGAGTAGATTATATCAACCTGAAAACAATATCAATCATAAGATGCATACAGCAGAAAAGGAAAAGCCTTCTAGAGGGTGGAACAGCTTGGAGGAGGTGGGACACAAACCATGTGAAATTTGGTAAGACCTCCTAGTAGAAAGGACAGTAACAAAGTAAGAGTCTAGAAAGGGATTTTTATTAAGGATAGGGAAGTCAGTCTTCTAGCCAGGTTCATTAAGAAATAATACGTAAAAATTCATATAAGAAGGATATGTTAAGAAAATTTGTGTCTAGATGTTTAGGAAGAGGAGCTTGAAACTTGACTATTTTAGGAAACTACTGTATGTTCTTGAATGCAAGAAACTGATGTTTGAATAAGTCTAATTTGGAAGGAGAATGGTTTTAAAGAAAAGATCAGAGACAAAGAGGACAGTGAAGTATGTATAACGGTTTATATTTGCTCAGACAATAAACAGATTCATATAGAGCACCTGTTATGAAAGGCCATGTATTAGGCACTGGGGTGCAGACAGATGGTGAAATGCACATAATCAAGTACAGCAGGGCAGCAGCATGGCAACCCACATGCACAGGAAAGAGTGCAGAGTCCCATTGGAATTGATGTGATCAGAGAGGACCTATGGGAGAAATGACACTGATCTGAGTCTGGTGATGAAAACAAGGCTGCCATATGAAAACACATCAGCTTGAGAGGATAAGCACAAAGGCCCCAGGAAGAAAGAGCAAGCTATATTTAAGGAATCAAACAAACAAAACAAAACCAAAAAAGAAAAGAAAAGAAAAGAAAAAACAAGATTGCAGCACCATTATCAGAACAGTGAAGAATGGTAGGAAGTGTGGTCACAGTGGTATAAAGACTTGCAGGCCACATTTATGAAGTCACGAATGGTGTGAATATACTTTGCATACAACCAGAGATTTGTAAAAAAGTGCTCTATATGTGTAATATGAAATGTAATGCATTCTGCTGTCATTTATAACATCTTAGAATAAAAAATAATTAAAAAAAAAAAAAAGACTTGCAGGCCAGGGCAAGGGCTTGGATTTTTCTTCTAATGGACCTGTGAAGCCACTGGATAGTTTTAAGAAAGAGTGATAAAAGATTAGCTAGGCTTCATAGTAGCACTATTCATATTAGCCAAAAAAAATGAAAATTATAGTGTCTATCAGTGGATAAATGTGGTGCACACAAATATGCATGTGCATACACACACACACACACACACACACACACACAGGAATATGATCCAGCCATAAAAGAGGAAATTCAGCCATTTGAAACAGTATGGACAAACATGTAAGACATTTTTTAAGTGAAATAGACAAGACACAGAAAATTTAATGCGCAGTCTTACTTATTTAGGGAACCTTTAAAAAGACAAACTCTTAGAAGCATAGAGTAAAATAAACAGTTACCAGGGGTGGGGGTAGGGGGATAAGGAGATGTTGATAAAATGGTACAAACCTTCAGTTATAAGATAAATAAGTTATATAAAGTAAAACAAAGCAACTAATGTTAATGATACCATTTTGTATATTGGAAATTTTCTATGAGAATACTGTTTTCATTATTAGAAGGTAACTATGTAAGTAATAGATGTGCTAATCAGCTTCATTGTGGTAATCCTTTCACAATGTATATATAAACAAATTTTTATGTTATAACCTTAAATATGTACATTTTTATTCATCAACTGTACACTAGCAAAGTTGGAAAAAACCTCTATTAGCTTTAAAAGGGAGCAGTCAATAGTGTGCTCCCTCAGGAATAGATGGCTCTTGGTTCTTTTCCTGTTTATTAGGGAATCAGAAGAGGCCAAGGTGAATTTCCTCTTCAGGCTAACAGGGAAATTTTGATTTATATATATGTATATATATCATCATATTTTATATATGGCTATTAGATCAAAAAGAATATGTGTGAATGTAAGTAAGACAGAGGGATGAGAGACAGAAAGAGAGAGAGAGAGAGAGAGAGAGAACAATGTGTGTCTGTGGAGGAGAATTTAAATATACTTTCAAAATCTGTTAGGTTGGAAAAAAACCAACAACAAAAACAAAAACAAAATCCTGCATGCCTATAATCCCGGTAACCCCAGAGGTTGAGGCAAGAGGACCTCAAGTTTAAGACCAACCTCAGAAACTTAGCAAGAACCTGTCTCAAAGTAGAAGATAAAAAGGGCTGGGGATGTGGCTCAGTGGTTAAGCACCCCTGGGTTCAATCCCCAGTACCAAAAAACTGTACTCAGTAATTTTACAATATCATCCTTAATTTAAAATAATTTTGTTAACACCATATTTAAAACACAAGCATGACTAGTTTGAAAATAATTGCCTAGTCCTAACTTTAGCACTAGAAGAAGGAGGAGAGTTGGGGAGGAGGAAGAGGTGATGATGAGGTTTGGATGGTGATGGCAATGTGGTCATCATCTTAGTATTAAAGGAGAATCAACTATAGTTGTGGGACAGTATGCTTCAGCAGGAGGAAGTGATATTAAAGCTCTTATATTGAACTGACAGCATGAGTCTCACAGCTGGAAGAGTTAACTCAGCAAGAGAACACTTGCTTTTATCATTAGACTCAATGCTCAGCCAGGTTTTTATTATACCCAACTACTCATGATAATGCTCTAATAAAAAATAAATAGAAATAGAAGGACTTAAGATACTTACCAAGAACTATGATGGTGAAGACCTGGGTTTTTTTTTTAAAGTATATTAATCCCATGTTGATAGCAGCACAATTCACAATAGCTAAATTGTGGAATCAACCTAGATGCCCTTCAATAGATGAATGGATAAAGAGAATATGGTATATATACACAATGGAATATTACTCAGCACTAAAAGAGAATCAAATCACGGCATTTGCAGGTAAATGGATAGAGTTGAAGAATAGCATGCTAAATGAAGTAAGCCAATCCCAAAAAAGCAAAGGCCAAATGTTTTCTCTGATAAGTGGATGCTGATCCATAATGGGGGTGGAGAGGAGCATGGGAGGAAAGGAGGAACTTTGGATAGGGAAAAGGGGAAGGAGGGGAAGGAAAGGGGCATAGAAAAGATGGTGAAATGAGATGGACATCATTACCCTAGGTACACGTATGAAGACATGAATGGTGTGACTTTACTTTGTGTACAACCAGAGACATGAAAAATTGTGCTCCATTTGTGTACTATGAATCAAAATGTATTCTGCTGTCAAGTATAACAAATTAGAATTAATTAATTAATTGATTAAAATAATACTATCTTGGAATTTTTAATAGGGATTAGAGAGAAAATGAGGGCTGGATGGGAATTCTGAGGGAAAAAAAAAACAAATTTGTAAAGCTTAACAGTAAAGTTAAATGAATTTTTTATTGTAGGCACATCAGAACCTTTAGTATGCTGATGTGCTTTGTAAAATTCCAAGAAAGGAATCCAAGTATAAAGCCATTTAAGGGATAACTTCTGATCGTGGTAATTCAGGAAAAGTGGTGAAAATGATATTGTGAAAGGGACAAGCCTGAGCAGGTGATGCCATAAGAGTGTGATGACCTTGTGAGCAGATTTGCTTGAATCATAATGGGTTGCTACTTAAATGTCTGTATAAACTCATCATTTCTATCTAAGGAATTTAAAAAGTCCCCAAAGTATCAAGTAGTGTAATGAAATGCTACTGAGCTGGCAATCAGGAGACCAGACCTCAATCCCTACTGCACCATCCCCTTGCTCTCTTCCTTGGAGGCCCTGAGGGTTCAATGACTCAGTCAGTCAGTCAGTCAATGAACATCAATTATCTCTTCAATGTGAGACAGTGGAGATTCCAGGGATATAGCCATCAAGAAAGACCAAGTCCTTAACCTCATTGAGCTCACATTCTGTGAAAGACAGAAAGTTAACAAATAAACAAATTTCACCTGATAATGGGCAGCAGGAAGAAAATAAAGCCGGATGATAGAATTCAGTTGCCATTTCTGAAAGCTGAGGAGGCTGAACATTTTTAGTCTTTAAGTAATTACATGTAACAAAATACCCTAATATCCTATGCAATAAAGTTATAAAAGGGCTGGGGTTGTGGCTCAGTGGTAGAGCGCTTGCCTAGCATATGCGAGGCCCTGGGTTCAATCCTCAGTACCGCATAAAAGATAAATAAATAAAATAAAGGTATTGTGTCCAACTACAACTAAAAAAATAAATGTTTAAAATAAATAAATAAACCTATAAAAGTTTATTTTTCTCATTTGACAAGAAGTTAGAAGTTATATAATGTAGGACTGATAGGGTGATTTCATGATGTCATCAAGTCTTATGATAGCTTTGATGCTTCTACTGGTCATACTTAGAGCAAACTAAACTGAACCAGAAGTGTAAAGCAGCACTCAAAGTGCTAACATTATAATGAAAGACAACAGCATAATCCATTATTAGATCTAGCCTTGCTGTTGCTTTATTGTGTTTGGCACATATGAGATAAAATAGTGTATTTTTCACATTTGTCACAAGTAAATTAAAAATAAAACACCAAATGAAACAATGATAGTTACATGCTTTTCAACCAAAAGCATACTTATAAAACTTTAAATATAGTAACAGAAATGACTGGAGAAGTTTTGTTTTAGGGATTTCACAAAAGTATATTATGTTGACAACTCAAGTCAAATTGATAATGTTAACTTTGTATCATATTTGACACCAGTATGTTTAAGGTCATGTACTCCTTTTATCTACTAAATATAATTTTAGTTTACTTGAGGTGCATTTTTAAGAAAAGTCAAATGAATTACTTTCAGAGATCTGAAGAAACTCAGAGAAATGAGAAAGTTAAAAAAATGCTGGACTAAATGGTCTCAACCTTACCTACTGATTCAGAAATGCTTAAATTTTTGCATTTTGTGGGAGCCTTATTTTGGTTAAAGACATTAAGAAATGTATTATTGTTAGTCTTAATTCATGACTTCAGTGCTCATCAAAGAGCATTTATATCTCAGACTTGAATGATTTGATAAAGACATTATACAACTGCTGGAAATACTAATAACATAATGAATTCAGAGATGGGTAAATCCTTCTCATCTGTAACTCCTAACAAAAAGCACTATTCATTCTTGAGCTATCAGTACACACTATAATCTCCCAGGCAGCTGGAGTATACAAAACTCATCTACAAGGGATTACATGCATTATCAGTTAGATTAACAGCTTGCTTATATACTATATTTTAATTATGTTTATAAAAGCACTCTGAAATATATTATAGAAATTATGTTTGCATTTTGTCAGTATATGGATAGTTGATAATCTCATGTAAGATTTAAGCAGTATCAGACCATGGCTGAGTCTTTTACCACCCACTTTCCAAAACAAAAAGAACATTACATATTGACCCAATGATTTCATTTATAAGGAATAATTCTAATAGCAGCAAAAGCTTTATTCATAAAAATAATCACTAGATAATTTTACATCAGATTAAAATTTGGAATCATTATAATTATTAGTATAATACTGTGTACAGCAAAATGTGAGGGGGGATACTTAAATAAGGTAGACCCTGAGTATATTATCAGTGAACTGGTAATGGGTTCACAGGAATTAGTTTATATTAGTCTCTAATGCAGTAAATATTAGAAGCTTTCTATAATAAAATGTCTATGAAATAATTAAAAGATCATTTGCAATAAAATAAATAGAACTATTTTAGAAATTAATATTTTCAGGACAAAATAAAACCCAACCAAAGTGACCTAAATGGGGGGTTATTTCTCTAATAGCAAGAGGATCTGAAAACACTCAGATCTCAATGACTTTCTTCATTATTATTTCAAACAGCTGCTCCTATTTCAATCATTATGTCTCCATTGAAGGAGTAGGAAGGGAAAGTGGTGGTACTCACAAGGCCGAGGCCAGCTAGATGAGCACTCCTTGCTGCAAGGGAAGCTGGGAAAGTGCATATTTAGATTTTGCATTCTCTATAGTATCAGGAGAGGGAGAATGAGGTTGAGTTTGCTGTGTAATCCAAACCTATAGTGTCAAATTATGTGGGCAAACATTTGGTATATGCATTAAAGTGATTATTATTAAATGATTAAAAATGCAACAAGGAAAGAAAAAGAACAAGGAAAACAAAAAACATGCCATTACAGGAGGGAAATTCCAATAGCCTAATGTTAACTTTATATATAATATTACTATAGCTAGTTAAAAACAAAAACAATAAATCCTATGCATAGGAGAAAAAAGAGAATGTGCATTAAAATGTTAAATGAGATGTGTTATTATAATGATTTGGGGTATAATTTCATCTTTAATTTACATTGTTTACTCACATTTCTGATAGTGTAATGAATTATTTTAGATTTTAAAAAATGGAGTTAGGCTTCAACATATGCATTTGAGGTGGAAATAGTACAATCCATAGCAAAGAGTGATAACCTATCAAGGCGGAGACATGCCTATTTAGCTATAATAAGGAATTTCCAATGCCTTGTTTATTTCATACATGCCATTAATTTTTTTGTTTCTGGAATCACTGTAGGAACTTGAAAGTAAAAGTTTAAAAATCTACTCCATAGCTTTTGAAATGAATGCCAGATTCGGGAGGCAAAACCCACATAAATTCAACCAAAGCTAAATAATTTATATCATTAAAACTTGTAGGAATAAAGTCCTAAAACAGGATTCTAGAAATGGCACATTATCCCTCACTTCTAATTAAAGCTGAGGAAACTATAATTAACTTTCTATTTATTTAATAGGCTGCCTGTGTGGTATTATTTTAGTGAACAAACATATTAATAAATCCTTTCATAGTTTACAGATAGCATCAGTCATTGTCACTTAACTCTATTTTTCCTATAATTCATCAAGTACTTAAAGCATGAAATAGAGGTTTCAAATTCTAATTCTCATGATAAGGATTTGGATGTCTTTAAAACAATGTAGAACTTCTGAAATCAGCAAGGAAATGCTGGGAATCCTAAACAGCATAATGACTTTGAAAAGAACAAAGAAAATTGTTATTTAGATGCCAGCTCCCTGACTGGGAGGGGACCCCAACACCTCCAGTAAAAGGTAACAGGAAAGTGTTAGGAATCTATCAGAGCAGCAGACTGAGAGTCTTTTTTTTTTTTTGGTACTGGGGATTGAACTCAGGGGCACTTGACCACTGGGCCACATCCCCAGCCCTTTTTTTTTTTGTATTTTATTTAGAGGCAGGGTCCCACTGAGTTGCTAAGTGCCTAGCCATTGCTGATGGCTGGCTTTGAACTCGCGATCCTCCCGCCTCAGCCTCCCAAAGTGCTGGGATTACAGGCATGCGCCACCACGCCCGGCTAAGACTGAGAGTCTTAATTGCAGGAGGTTCTACAGTTTTAATAGGCTTTAAATCCAGTTTGGGGAGCTAGTTGGTCTAAGAGGAACTACACTGCTCCAAAGAAAGAACTTACTTTGATTGACCTGTAGCACTCAGACATAAGTTACTACAGTAGCCACTGCTAGATACCATCATGCCATGCCTTAGGGGTAGAAGTCTTCAGTGGTGCATACTTCAGTGGGGAGAAGAGAGCTTCCCTCAGCACCCTGTAGCTTTAGGAGCAGTGGCTGCTAGAGCCACAAGCCTGAGTCCACCTGCACTTGCCTCCTGACAATTAGGGAAAGTCTCTACCAAAGCCCATATCCTTCAGTCTATAGCTAATAGTACAAAGTACTGTCTTCACCTCTACCTGTCCACTGGGAGATGGGACAGGACCTAAGTACTTTGCATAACTCCAAAAGTGTGGCTACCAATCTCTGGCACCACCTGCATTCATCCAGCAGGATGTGGAGACAGTCTCATTCCTAAACCACGGTCTTGGGCTCTAGCTGCTGGTGCAAAAAGCCTTGGCATCACCCAAGTTTGTCCCTTGGGATCATAGGAAGGTCCTATCCATGTCCTATGAGTTCTGTACCACAGATTCCAATGCTACCAGCCTCATCATCACCAGAGCTTGCCCCATAGTGACCTCTCCATCCATGTTCCACAGACCCAGGATTATAGATACCAAAACGATGAACCCCAGGGGACCACCTGTGCTTAACCCACAGGACCTGGGTTGTGGGGTCTCCTCCATAAACCATGGACTTTCATACCACAGCTACTGAGCCAAAAAGCCCTGGGACCACACGTGATTGTCTAATGGGACCTTGAGAAGGTATCATCTGGGTCTTTCAGATCAGGTATATTCATGGTGGCCAGGAAGCAGAACAAGCAAATGGAAGGGGTTGTGAGGAAGAGGAACACTTCTAGTGCACATCCCCAGTGACCCACCCTTTCCAGCTATGTCCCACCTGTCTACAGTTACCACCCAGTTAGTTCATTTAAACTACAATGCACTGATTAGGTTATAGTTTTCAGACCCCATTCATAGCAGCCAGGAAGCAGAGAGAACAAGAAAGGCCACAGGAAGATGAACCCCTCCAGGGCACACCCCTACTGAATCACTTCCTTCAACCACACCCCACCTGTCTATCCAGTCGATCTAGGATGAATTGATGAGATTACAGTTCTCACAATCCAATCATTTCACCTCCAAACATTCCTGCATTAACACAAGAGCTTTTGAAGGACAACTTGTAACCAAATCACAAGAGTCCCCAATGCAGCAAGGTTCAGAGGTGGGCTTTGAGGCAATGATTGGATCATAAGGGCCCGGTGTTCAGTAGATTAAACTGTCTGATATAGTAGCCTACTGATAGTTGAATGAATAACTACAGGATGGGTCCTAGTAAAAGTAGGTCACTGGGGGTGTGCCCTGGAAGGCTTTATCTTCTCCCCAGCCCCTTTCTCTCTTTCTTTCTGCTTCCTAGCTGCCATGACACAAGCAGATTCTCTTTGTTATGCCCTTTCACCATGACATTCTGCCTCACTTCAGGGCCAGATCAATGGAGTTGCTAACCATGGACTGAGACATTTGAATCCAGGAACCAAAATAAATCTTTATGCATCTCAGTTGTTGTTGTCAGGTATGTTGGCCACAGTAATGAAAAGCTAACTTCATTACAGATCTTACTGACATTAGATAAATGGAAGAAGATATTATAAACGAACATATACCGATAGGTTTGAAAACTGAAAAGTTATTGACAAAGAAAATCTAAAAAAGCTTATCAAAGAACAAAATAAAATTTGAATAATTTATAATCTATAGAATGTGTAATTAAACATCTTACCACCAAGAAATTCCAGGAGGTCCAGATGGCTTTGAGATCCTAGTAAACATTTAAGAAATAAGTTGTGTCATCTTAAACATCTCTTCAAGAAATGTGTTTAAAAAGAATGAATACTCTATAAATACTCTTCTTTTTCCCAGCATAGTCTTGATATGAAATCTTGACACAGGCATCATAATAAAAAAAGTTTGTATATATACACACACATATACTTTTTTAAAAATCATAGAATAACTTAATGAGCTGGCAAAAAAAAAACTTTCTTAAGAAACAAAAAACTCTCAAGGTAGATAAAAGACAAAGGAATTAGACTAAAACTGTGAAAATGATAGAAGAAAAAATATAGTCAACACTCTAACATATTGGTGCAGTTATCAACTTCCTCAATAAGACCCCTAAAATTCAAAAATAAAACCAAGAATCAATAATTTGGGTGGCATTAAATTAAAAAGCTTCTGTAGATCCAAGGAAATCATTAAAAGCATGAAAAAAAAAAGCCTACAGAATGGGAGAAAATCTTTGCCAACTACTATCCCAACAGAAGACTAATATCCAGAATAATACAGAACTCAAAAAAACAACCCCCCCCAAAAAAAACTTAATACCAAAAAACAAAAACCTAATCAATAAATAGGCAAATTAAACAGACATTTCTGAAAAAAAAAATAATAAATACAAATGGCCAACAAATATGTGAAAAAAAAATGTTCCAAAGCATTAGCAGTCTGGGATATGCAAATCAAAACTGCACTGAGATTTCATCTCACCCTGGTTATGATGGTGACTATCAAGAATATAAACAATAATAAGTACTGGTGAGGATATGGAGAGAAAGGAACAATTACACATTGTTGGTGAAACTGCAAATTAGTACAACCACTATGGAAATCATTCTGAAGTTTCCTCAAAGGCTAGGAATGGCCAGATATGGTGGCTCACACCTGTAATCCTAGCGGCTTAGGAAACTAAGGCAGGAGGATCGCAAGTTCAACGCTAGCCTCAGGAACTTAGTGAGACCCTAAGCAATTTAGTGAAACCCTACCTCAAAATAAAACAAAAAAGAGGGCTGGAGATGTGGCTCAGTGGTTAAGTGCCCCTGGGTTCAATCTCTGGTAGCCTCCCCGCAAAAACATACCAGGAATGTAACCTCCATATGATGTAGATATTCCATCCCTTGGTATTTATGCAAAAGAACTGAGATCAGCAATCAGCATAATATAGTGATATATGCATACCAATGTTTATAGTAGCTCAATTCACAATAGTCAAGTTACGGAACTAACCTAGGTGTTTGTCAACAGATGAATGGATAAAGAAAATGTGGTGTATATACACAATGCAGTTCTGCTCAGCCATACAGAGGTAAATGGGTTAAACTAGAGACCATTATGCTTAGTGAAAAGCGAGACTTGGAAAATCAAGGGTCAAATGTTTAACTCTCACATGTGGAAAATGGGGGAAAAAAAGAATAAAAAAGATCTCACAAAAATAGAAAACAAATCTGTAGAGGTAGAGCATCAGGGGAAGAAGAGGATGGGAAGGAATGAAAAAGAACTGAGGGATAAATCTGACCAAATTATGCTATAATTCACCAATGAAATGTGTGTGTTTATTTATTTATTTAGATGACTAGAGGGAAGACCGGAGAATATATATAGGGGAACATAGGGAGGCATAAGGGGAAGGAAAGGGAAATACTAGGGAATGAAATGGAACAAATGTCATGTGCAAATATGAATATGTTACAATGAACCCCACTCTTTTCTATAACATATATAATCATATATAATACACAAATATATACATTGAAAAAGAAACAAAGAAGTGACACTACAGAGAAAATACTGGTAAATTGAAAAACTGGCAGATTGAACTATGTAAAATAAGTACTTCTCTTCATCAAAAATAAAAATACCTTTAACAAATTGAAAAGGTGAGCAACAGAGCCAGGGAAGCAATTTGCGGGACATATAACTGGAAAATGGCTCATAGCTAGAATAATTAAATGCTCCCAGGTAATTAAAAAAATACAGACAATCCAATATTCAAAGAGGAAAGCACTTGAATGAGCAACTGCAAAGGTGATCAATATACTTCACAGGCATTATCATTATACATCCCCAGAGGGATTAAAGACAAAGACTATGCCCATGATGTGCAAAATGATAAAACAAGGAATCTTTCCTATATAACTTTTGAGTATGCACATTGATACAGCTGCTTGAAGGACTGTGTGTCAGTTTATCCTGGAATTGTATGTAATTATATGTGGCAACCCAGTAATTCTACACATTAATGTTTTTACCAAAAATGTTAAAATGCATGTGTGTACCAAGACATATGCACAAAAGTGTTCATTGGTGAATTATTCTTAGTAGTCAAGCATTGTAAAGAACCTAAATGTTAGTCAGCAGTGCAATGGAACACTTACTATTGAATATTTTGGGGGGAAAAAATGGTAGCTACATGAAACAATTTAAATAATCTCAAAATCTTGGGTAAAATATCCTAGTCACAAAAGAATTGCAATTTCATGATTCAATTTATTCCAAGTCACAAACAGGTAAACTCTATTTTTGAGGTTTAATGGTAACTAGTTCTTTTAGAGAGAGTGTGTTAGTGATGGGGAGAAGACACAAGAGGCCCTCTAGGTGTCAAAATGTTTGATTTAATGACCAGCTCTTGTTTATAAGTGAGTTTACTCTGTTGTATTCACTGAGCTGTTTGATCAGGATGTTATTTCCCCTTTTCTTTATGCTTGCTATGCTTCAAACAAGGTTAAAAAATAAAATGGGTTTTACTATAGACTTGAAATATGTAAAATATATACAAACAGATTATTTTCTTGTAGGGAAGTATTTAATATGTAAAATATATACAAATAGATTATTTTCTTATAGGGAAGTATTTAACTATATGAAGTCACCCATGGCATATATTGTTTTCCTTAAGATTTCTATAATATAGAAAAGATTGTATTTTCAATCCTATTTCATTTGGATATTGAGAAAAATATAAATGTTCTTTAGAAAAGGAGAATAATTTAAAGAATTACCTCCAGCTTCTCCTTCTATAAAATTTCCCCTTTGGTAGGTTTGGGGCCCTGGAATTGAAAGAGCAACCATCACAGGCTTGTACATGGTTAGCACTAAATAAATGGCCATGAATTGCTTAAGGTCTAGGGAGACCTATAAAGAGTCTGGACAGAACTGGACTTACTCAGGGATCTAGGGAAAAGTTTGGGACAGATCCTCTGTCAAATTAGCCCTGAGGGTAGAGGAAGAATTACTGGTGACCTAGAAACAAATAAGGGGATGGTAGGGAAAACAGCATGTTTGTGAAAAAAAAGAACAGAAAGGAGGCTTCACACAAACTGAAAATAAATAAACTGCTTCAGTAAATAAATATACAAACCCCAAACCTGTCATTTATTATGTAATTTTCTTATTCTCACATCCTGAACACATAGCAGGACAGAACAGCAAATACCGGGACTGTAAGAGCAAAAAGCTGTGGGAAGCCACCCATGAAAACCACATGAGGATCTTCTCCAGGCATGTAGCCAAGGAGATTTTAGCTTTAACCTTGGGAACTATCCATGGGCCTCCCTCGAAATAGATTGCCCAAGGCACATGACTTTTATCTTTGCTCTGCTAGGAAAATCTCTCATGGTCGCTCTGGAGTAACCTGTTGTGAACTGGACAGCCCACCTTTGACCATTTGGGAAGAAGAACATTCTATGGAAGGCCTTTTGCCCCTGATATAAATAAAGCAGAGCAGGCTTCATTTCATCATACCATAGAAGCTTGATCTGTATGATCAGCTTGCCCATCCCATCTCCACTTTTTGAAATTATTTTCTGTGTCCTGTGGTTCTTTTGCTGGGCTATTTTTCCTAGCTTTTATTTTTCAGCCAGCCCATTCCACCCAGAGGAACTCTATTTCCATCACCTGTGTGGGACATGGGCTAGAGAAAGCTGGGACATTCCAGCACTATACAAACTAAAAGAGGAAAGCCTCATTTATCAATGCATAATAAAGGAACTTTGCAGAGCAGAGAAGTAGAGACCAAGGTCCCCTAAACATTGAATTGGCAATGATTTGTTACTTAAAAACTGAGCTTTAGCAGTTCAAAGAGGGATTGAAGGCATCAGAGAAAGAGAATGGGCTTTGGACATCCCTAAGTGTTAATATTATATCCATCACTTTGCAGTGTAAGATGATGGGGGCATTGTTTAACATCTCTGAGCTTTAATTTCCTTGACTGTAAACTGTTAGCCAGAGATGAAAATCTTTACATTTAAAAGTTTTTCTATGTAGTAAGTTAGTTTGATTTTACAAAGTGCTAAGCACAGTGCCTTACAGAGAATTTTAAATAAATCAATTGTGGTGGCAACAGCTATAGCAGCAGAGTAAAAGAAAACAGGGTTTGAGTTAGAGGAGTCATTCTCCTGGGATTCAGGAACCAAGCCCCCAAAGGAGCAAGTCCAAGCCAAAACTTATGCAAATTTGGAAATGGGAAAATCCCACTAGTCAATAAACCCAATGGTCAGAATTGATGGCAAAGCAGTAGTATGGTCTAGATCCCAAGCCAGTCGGAATGCGAAGGAAAGGAAAGGAAAGGAAAGGAAAGTAAAGGAAAGGAAAGGAAAGGAAAGGAAAGGAAAGGAAAGGAAACAAGTCAAGAGTGAAGTAAAATGAATCCTTGAGAATCATTGAGAAAAGCACCCTATGTAAGGGCCAGTCAGCCTGAATCACAACCGTGACACCAGCTCATCATAGGACACTGACAAATCCTGTCATCTCTATGCACCTGAGTTTTCCATTTGAAAAGTGACAGGATTGTGTAGTTGACTGGATTATCCACTTCAGCATTAAGCACTTCCGTGACTCTCTTTTATTAACCACCATAAGAATTATGATGGTCTTGATGGTCTTATAGACAGCCTGATTGAGCTAAGCACCAGACCAGATTCTGTTACCAAAACAACTAAGAAAAACTACAAATAGTAGAGAAAATATGGAAGAGACTTACCCTCAGACTTTACCCAGGATTGTTTGCCCAGAATTGTGAGGGAAGAAAAATATGAGTGCCCTGAAATATCTTATATACTTAGTCTAAATGTTAGAATTCTTTGAGGAAGTCTGAAGTTTGCAAAGTCAAAATAAAACCTATTTTAAGAGGAAAAAAACTCATTGTCTAGGTTTATGTACTTCTTAAAAGTAAAATGTAACCAGGGAATTTTTCTTCTGAGATTTCTGCAATAGCCAAAAACAAATAGAACTTCTTTGACAAATAAGAGTTCTGCATGAGATTATGGCTAAAAAAGAATCTTGTCATAAAAATCTAATCTTGGAAAAAATGCTTACCCTACCATGATTAAAAAGCAATAATGGAACCAACATCTATCATTTCTGTCATTTAGGTATTTAATTGCTTTAGCAAAAGTTCTATGAAAGGACATGTGATAGACCTGAATTAGCACTGGCTCTCTCCTTCTAGGTTAAGGAAATTAAAGTAGCTCTTGAACATGATACAAAAAGACAGTTATCATTAAGATTTTCATTTGTAACTCCACCCCAAACTCTAAGAAATGTGCTTTCGTTGTCAGCCTTTGCAAAGCCATGACTGATACCATGAATAAATCTTTCAAGCAAACAGCAACATTTGCTGTCATAAGTGAAAACAAACAAATCCCTCATTTTTGAGGTCCCAAACCTACAACCTGCAATCTAGAGGTAAATACCATATACCCATTTTAAAGAGGGTAATTTTCCTCAATGCTATATATTCTGAATGTCCTCAAATCTTAAGGTCCTAACCATACATCCTCTGACCCTCGATTCTGGTCTTTCTTTTCTTTCAGAATTGATCTATGCTGACTTTTCTGTCAAGGTTTGCAGAGACTGCTGCCTTCAGAACAGAAAGATAATTCACATGCTAAGATGATCACGAGGGTTAAAGATGCAATGGGTAGTTCTTCCTGAAAAATCTGTATTTTAACAATAACCTGTATGGTGTTATGTAACTAATATAATAATATTATGCTTTTTTGGAATGTCACTGAGAGATTTTTGAGGACATGAACACTCCAAATAACCCACACACATTAAAGGTATTGGTCAGGACTCTAGAAGGGGCAAAATTCAATTTTCAGATCTTACAATTTCTATGACAAGAGAGAATTAGCTTAAGCACTCCCTAATCGGGTACTTAAAGTCTCCAACTGCTGGCTGAAATCGAAGCTTGCCCCTGATGATTAAACAGTGACCAAGGAAGAGGGTTGAGGTGGAGCTGTCAACCCTGAGTCATTCTCTGACGTACCTTCTTCATGTATTCCTCATGCATGTCAATCTGGCATAAAGTGGGTGAAAATGAGGTGTAGTTATGCAGAATGTCTTTAAAACACTCATGAATTTGATTTCAAAATTTCTTCAAATCAGAAGTTATGATCCTGAGGTAGAACAAAGTGCTTACATTTAAGATATTTTAAATGACTACTTTGACAATATAGGATAGAGTACCACTTCACAGACTTAGACACAATTTTCAGCTCTAAAAATTCCCTAACCATGAAAACTTGGGTAAGCAACAATCTCTTAAAATGACATAACTAGTTTGAGGCTCTGCATAGAGAACTTACACACTTCATAAGTTCAATCTCTCCTCTTTCAACAGTACAAATAACAAAAGCAATTAGATTTAAATTTACACACATACACACACATCTCCAACTTCTTCAACAAGCTTAGAGGCATTAATGCAGCTCTTCAATGATGAGCCAATTTTCTTGCTATGCCTCTGCCACAGCTAAAAACTTGACTCAAGCTGTGATCCCCTTGACAAGGCCAACATTACTTCAGGCAATACTGAAAAAGAATTACTTCTTTTCTGTTCTCCTACACTCAGCTCCAAGTTCCTTCTCTCTCTGTCTCTGACTCTCTCTCTCTCTCTCTCTCTCTCTCTCTCTTTCCCCTACTCCCTCCTCTCTCTCTCTCTCTCTCTCTCTCTCTCTAAATTTTAGAAAATATTTTTTAGATGTTGATGGACTTTTATTTTATTCATTTGTTTATACGTGGTGCTTAGAATCGAACCCAGTGTCACACATGTGAGGCAAGTGCTCTACCACTCAGCCACAACTCCAGACCCTTTTTCTCCCTTGAAAGGTTTCTTCATTGCCTTCCACATTCAGACTGCCATGGGTTCTTTTATTCATGGATGTGAAAACCAACCCAGTGCTCCCTGAACTCACTTTGTTATTCTCTACGGGGAAAAAGAGGTAACAGCATTGGAGGGAGTAAGGAAAAACCTTGCATCTTATTTCATCTATTAATTGCTGCAATATCATAAGCAGAACAAACCCTCAAACTCTTCCTTTGTGATAATTTCAATGGAAAAAAAAAACAATAAAAACACCTTTCTTTTAAACTGAGGAAAAGAGGAATTCCTGTTAGAAATCCACTAATTTCCAGAGCAGAGTAGGTAATCCAGATCATAAATCAGGACTTGGTCCTATGCGAACACTCAGGTGACCACACAGGAATCTTCTAGAAGATAAGCCTTTCATTCTGTCACTAAAATGTTGACCCAAGGCTGTATTCTAACATATTGCACACAGTCCTCTCTGACAACTAAACACACAGTTAAGTTATTGGACTATTTCTTCAGCTTTAAAGGAAAATATCTGCAAAGCTGCTGCAACACAAATTAACTTCTTTGAAATTGGAGTAATTGGTCATTATAATTTACTCTGTGTGAACATTGATTTACTATCTAATTTTTTAAATCTTTATAATACAGTTTTTCCATCCAACTTTCTATTTCTCAGGTCTGAGTAAAATTAGTGTTCATCAAGAGCTCTCATTCTGCCATTTGCAAACTCTCTCTGTAGCAGGGAGAGCACTGGAAAATATCTCTCAGAAGGCCTGTATTTTAATTACAGCTTCATCTCTTTCTAGCCATTAAACAGGGAAGGATTATCATCCCATATTTGTAAAATAGGCACACTATTTGCCTTGCTCATTTCAGTTTTATAGAGTAAGTACATGTTTTAAACAAAAACCAGTCATCCTGGATAAACTGTATTGACTAAAAACAAAAATGAAAATTATATATATAAAATACATGTTTTAATGATATTTAAACAGATAATTAAATTATATATAAACATCTGTGAAAATACACATACATATGTACAAACACGCACACATATATATGCAACATGAGAAATATATTTAAATATTTTCATTATATTTTATTATTTACATTATATTCCATGATTTGCATCTATATTTATTTTTACTTTAAAATAGAGTCAGCATTTACTTTTGTAAGCCTTAACTATAACTAAAATGGCTATAAGCACAAAGTTCATTTCATTCTGATAGAGTCTATATATATTAACATAAATGCTATTTCTGCACATACATTTAGAAGAATATTAAATACATTTAAAAACCTTATAAGATTACTTTCTTTGCTAAAAAGGAAGTTTTTACTTTTCAAATATGCTCTTTCTACCAAGAAATCAAAGTGTACAGGCGTATCTTCTTTATAATGAGAATTTAGAGCTGGCTTTTTCTTAGGGGACTCATGCCCAGATTCAACTTAATTGTTCAAGCAAAAATTGTTTAACAGCTGAAATCAAAGAGCACATAATGCAATACAGTAAAATTCTTAAAGTTTGTCATTTCAGATATCAAAAGGTGTACATGTGTATATTCATTGATTCAGATGCTCATTTTCAGTTGGTTTCATTAAAAAAAAAATAGAAATCCTCCAGCAATGCAATAGGGCACTAATAATAAACCTTGTTTTCTCCTTGAGTGATTTCAAAACTAAGGTGAATTAAAAATCTCTTGATTTTAAAAGCAACTGGCTCTTTTATGTGTTTTTAAAGAAAATTTCTAAATACTCATTACTTTAAAAATATTGTGCAAAGTCCAAGAGCAGGCCAAGAGAGGCACAGACAAGAACCAAATGGCTGCAAACAGGAACTCTTCACTGTACATTATGATTAGCTGCACTGAAACCCCAGCCAGACCCTGTGGCTGTACAGGGAATTGATAATTCCTATGACGAGTCCAAAGAAATCTGAGAGCGTCACCTCACACAATTAGAACTGTGAGTGGAAAAAGACCACAGGCCTGATTCTCTATTTCAAAATCCAGTAACTGGAAACTCTTCCTCTTTCAAGATAAAAGAAAGTGTGTATGAGAATGCATGGTCCACTGTAGAGTCCTGCATAAATGTGAAGCATTATTACCAAGTAGGTCAGGCTCTTCTGATGGCGCTGCTTTGGTTTAAATTTTGGTGGTGAGGAGGCAATTGTAGTGGGCACAGATGAAGTTGCCAAGTTGATTGTGAATTTCAGTGATTATTAATTTCTAAACGGTCACTGTGAAATCAGTTATGTTCAGTTTAAATACTGAAATTGCAGCAACCAGAAAACAAAATGAGACAAACAAGGCAAGACGTTAAAAAAAGGGCAAATTTCATTATCAATAAATGTAATATATTCAGAAAGAAGAATCACACTTCACACTGAAAAGGAAATAAGTATGACATGACATGAAGAACATATATCAACCTAAACAGCTTGATTTTGAACAACAACAAAAAAAAAAACATAGGTCACAAAAGAGAACATATCATATGATTTTATTTGCGTGACGCTCAAGAACAGTCAAACAAATTAATTATAGATACTGAAAATAGCATAGCAGCAAGAGGGTTATGCTAACAATTGGAAGGCAGCTGGAGAACTTCTGTCTCTATTAAGTACAGTTTACCTAGGTGTATACCTGTGCCAAACTCATCCAATTCTACATTTCAGATCAGTACCTTTTTCTATATATACCTTTTACCTCAATATATTCTTATGAAGTAAAAAGACGAGCTTTCCCTTTTGTTCCTCCCTATCACCTTTCTTAATCCCTGAGGAAGTCAAGTTCTTCATATTTAATTTCTATGAAAATTGACCTAGACTTTAGGCCTCATTAGTGCCACATAGCCCTTTGAAACTCACAGCAGAAACTTCCCTGAACTAGGATCTGTCTTCCCTGAGCCCATGATCCAAGAGCTTCTGCTCACTCCAAGAGATGGATGAGGCAGGAGAGGTAAGAGGAAGAAGGTAAGATGAAGGAGAACAGGAGGCTTTTCTAGCTGTACTTAGAATTATCTCTGGAATGCTGGTAAACTAAAAACAATCATGAATAATTCAGGGCAAATCATTATGTCAGACTAGAAAAGGGAAGATTTTTATCTTGAACAGGAAAGATTATTTTGCATAAATGGTGATTGAGACCAAAGCCAAATAAAAGCACTTTAAAACGCATGCCCTGTGCTCAGATATCTGATAGATATTCTAATTTAAATTGACATGGCACATGAATTAGTGTCACTTCCTTGCCACTTTCTGTTCCAGGAAAGTAGCACTGACTCTCCAGCACCAGCCAAACAACTCTCCATGGACAGCCTGCCATGCATCATCACTGAGTCTCATACAAAAGGTGGCTGGTACGACCCCAGATAGCTTGTGTCTGAGCACTGAATGCCACAACAGAAAATCTGGAGAACACAGGATGGTGCTAATTGTGTGTTGCAGACCATAATAACCACTGAAGAAGTATAGCCACAGGGCCATAGTCTGATAAGGAACAAAGGAAGTATTGCTTTCTTACTGATTTCTACTTCTCTGTTCAACCTTACACACCACTTCCAGATCCATTATCTCAAAATGCAGCCCCATCACATTATTCTTTAGATCAAAAACTTGAGTCATTGCGCAATGAATTGTTTGGTAATCTTTATCCAAAAACAACACTGACCTCCTGGACACCTTGCCACCAACCTCTTCTCTTCACTGGAGCACCTTCAGGGTTTAGACAGGCAAGATAAAATGTGCAGCAGCTTGCTGTAAAAATAAAGGGAATATAAAGACCAAGCATGACAAATATAAAAAGCATTTGAATCACAGTTGGGCAAAAAAAAAAAATCTTATGTTGGTCAAAATAAAGAAGCATGTGGTCCAGTATACCTGGTGAGATACCACAGGACATCACAGAGAGACAGAGTCCTCACTCTCATTGCTGTTTTTCCTTCTCCTCATTATTTCTTGCTTTTCTCTTGGCCTTGAATGCTTATCCTGACCTTTGAGGCCAATCTTGAATCTACTGCCTGTGAGAATCCTGCCAAATCCCCTCAAATCAATGTATTCTGTCTTTTCAAGTTTCATAGTTATGGCAATTACATAATTTATTCTTTTTAAAATAATATTTTGTGCATAAAAATCCATTATAAAGTAGAAAGTTCCTTAAAATTGGATTTTTTTTTTTATTCTGTGCATATGGTGTTAAACTTAGTAGGTGCTCAGTACATTTTTGCTAGGATGAATTGAAATTGCCCCAGGAGATAATATTTTAAAGTATTACATGGGGCATTTATAATAAATGTGAGGGAAGAAAGACATGCACATGTGAAATGATTTTTTTAAATTAGTTACATGACAATTAAAAAATGTCAAGACAGTATATGTGGAATTGTCTACTGAGTGGTGTCATAGTAAATAGTATAAGTAAGATTTAGATGAGAATCTAGCTGGACAGGGAAGACTGGGTGAAAGGGAACCTGAACCAGGAATTGAGTCTAGATACATAGGATGTTAAAGAATCTATTTTAGGAAAGATCTGATGTGTGATCTTGTCATTCACCTTTCCTGTCTAGGTGAAGTTTCTCTCATGTATGTGATGGAAATATCTAACTGGATAATCTCTGAAACTCAATTTCAATAATGTAAGTAAAGACAGTACATGGTGTGTTTGAAGAAAATATGTCATAGAGTTTGAGAGCACAGACATAGAAGTCAGACAATCATAGTCTTGGAAATGTTTATAAATTATTTAAAGCACAGTTCCTTTCATCAACAAAATGAGAATAGAACTAATCATGCATACCTCATTGGATTATCAGAAGGATTAAATGAGACAGTGCATGAAAGTACCTTGTATGGTATCTAACAGAGTAAATGCTCATTAAAAATTAGCTATCTTTTATTATTGAAAATTGTTAGAAGATCAGACACCCCTTTAAGGATTTTTAGAGGTGACTACGTGAAAGCCATCTCATTCACACAATAGCCAGCAACTCATCTCAACTCTTCCATCCAATCTACACAAGCAGAGAAATGTATGATCGCAGTGAGGGGTGAAAAACAGTAGAGAAAATGTTGGAAATACAAGTGATCTACTACAGTAAAATTGTTCCCACTCTTCCCCATGGAAGGGAGTGTGCTCACTCCCCCAAACTACCCAAAGCCAAATGAGTGGGCCTCCGAGAGAATTAGTGAGTACATAAAGTTAACTGATATCTGATTTCATGATTGGAAGTATATTTTATATAGACTATTAGATTATTTGCCTTCCAAATCTCTTTGAGCTGAGGGAAAAAAAAAAACAAAAAGGGGGGATGAAGGTAACAAGGGACTTGGTTGTGTTCAATTCACAAGTCCACCACAATTTGCCAAAACAAGGTTGCTGCATGAGTTACTATGGGTCAGATAAATATCACTGAAGAGGAATCGAGTTGAGCCAGCTTGCAGGCAACAAAGGAAGAATACTCCAAAAGCAGGAAGCTATGGGGGTTCTATTTGATGAGACCAAAGATATAGGTCCAGAATAGATCTACAAGAACCCAAGCCTCTACCGGACACCCCAGAAACTCACAACTCTCCTTCTAGAACTGGAAGCCTAGTGCTCAGAAGGTATTGACAGTGAATTAGAGTTACACAGAGAAACGGGGACATCCTCAGAGAGAGACTATAACACTGACCACTAAAGAAAAAGGGACAGCTCCCTGTCCTTCTTGTTCCTTAACACACCAAAAGATCTAGAACCACAGGAGGAAGGGAAGACAGCAGGAGGCAATACCCTACCATCCTGAAGATCTTCTAGGGCGTGAAGCCCATGGAAGGGGAGGAAGGAGATAAGAGTTCAAAGTATTTTAAGAACTTAGAGCAACCAGACAGCCAAATAACCATGGAACTTGATGAAGTTATCATTTAGAGATTTTTAACTTGCTAAATAAAATGATTATAGAAAAGAAGACAATTTCCTATGAGCCAACAGTTTTAGGTATAGTCAGCCTAGAGGAAAAATGAGAGAAAACATTAAAAAGGCAAATTGAGTCTAAATTTTCAGAACCTTGAATTATTAGCACTTAATATGTATTCTGAAGGTAATGGGCAATATTTAAGTTTTGAGGCCAGGTTGATATATACCTTTAAAAGGATTAATCAAACAGTACTGTGTAGGGCAGATTAGATGATGCAGAGCCTAGAACTATGGGGACCAGCAAAGAAGTTGTCGCGATAATTTTGATGACTCATAGTCACTGGAACCTACACCAAATTGATGACTATTGAAATGTTGTATAAGGGACAGATAGCAGTGGTTCTTCATCTGTAGGATTTAAAGATCTTGACAGCTATCCAAATATAGGAAGTAAGAACAAAAGATAACTCTAACTTGCTTTTTACTTCTTAAAGCTACATCATGATTACCATTGACTACTACCTCCTCACTTCTCCAACCCCTTTCCCAAAGGAAAATAATACATAATATATGAATAGTGATAATTTTTTTAATATTTTGAACATTTATTTCTTAGTTGTAGTTGGACACAATACCTTTATTTTATTTATTTATTTTTATGTGGTGCTGAGGATCGAACCCAGGGTCTGCACGTGCTAGGCGAGTGCTCTACTGCTGAGCCACAACCCCAGCCCTGAATAGTGATCATTTTAAGATAAATATGAAGAGATTGTGTGGTCCACAGTCATTTCTCCTTTTTAACTAATTGAAAACCTCTGCAATCCCTATCAACATCTTCTTCCCAGAGATGCTCTTAATATCACCACAAGTTCTCCCTTTCCACAAGAATGGAGCTGGTGCATTATGGTGGACGTTACTGGATATGAGGCAAAAGAGGCACAGAAGGCACATGGCTGTCTGGGCGATTTAGTTCCAGAGACATGAACCATGAACCAGATTTCCTGGATCTTAGATCAGAGTTCATCACAACACATCACAATAGTTATTCCCATAGATGGGAGATTTTTGGCTCCATCTACTCTATACATTCTCTACAGGAACATTCTCCCATGCCTTCATCTGTAGCAACTAGAAACAAAGGAACTTTTTTCTTATATAACATTTTTTAGGAGAAGAAAGCAAAGTGCATAATTATGAATGAAGAGTTAAAATTCAGGTACCCACCTTCACAGTAATCCACTGTACTGCTTCCCATTGGTAGCACTTGGTGTTAGGATGGGCCATTCTAAGTACTTGCTTGAATCAAGGTGGTAGGTGAGCTTGAAGAAGGCATGAGAAACCAATGTTTTCATTTTCTGGGGTTCACAAGCTGAACCAAGGCCACAGGCTCAGGTCCAGGGAAACATGGATATCTGCTGTCCCCTCCCCCTATCATTCATTTATTTGTTCATTCAAAATATATTTAATAAAGGCCTACAATGTGCCACTCTCACTATTTTTCCAACTCGAATACAGAAGTAAGCAAAATAGACCTAGTTTGATTATTAGACCTGTATTGTTTAATATATCAAGTTGCTGACAGAGTCATAATGAAGATGTCAAAGATATGAAAGGAGAATATTATATCTGATATAAACGAGTAGAGGTTGCTATGGAAGTGGTCAGCAGCCTAGATGAAGGTCAGGCAACATTTCCCAGAAATCAGATAGAAGCTGAAACCTTAAGGAGAAAGGATGAGCCAGCCAAGTGGAATCAAGAAGTGATAAAACATTCCAGAGCCTTGCAAAAACCCCAAGGGAAGAATCAACATAAACATGGCAGAACAAGGCATGAGCATGTAAGATCAATTAGTATCTCTGGAGCCTAGAGAATGGGAGATAGAGAAGCTTGACAGAAGAAGAGCTATGAGAATAAGAAGGTAGTACAGACACCATTAAATAAAAAAATAATAAAGATCTTTGTAAATGAATTTGAGAAAGAAATCAGGGGCAACACACATCAATCAAATTTATTGGTTGGGGGCAGATAATTTTAGAGGCTAAATGAGAAGGAATTAGAATGCAGTGGACAGCTAGGAAACCAATAAGAGGGAATGAAGAGCTCTGGCAGTTGTAGAGCTGAGAAGAAAGGAAGAGACTTCAGCACTGTTGTCAGGAGTGATTCTCAGGGTTTTGTCTTGATTATGCAGATAAACAATGAAGGAATGGAAGGAGTCATCCTTCAGTGGAGGTAAAGTGTGGGTCATCGTAAATGCTCTAGTTAACTGTTGTGTCACCTTGGTCAAAATTTTTAAACCTCTGTCTTTCCATTGATTCATTTGTAAAATATGAATAATTATCAGACCCATTGAGCAGAGGAACTGTGAATATTAAATGTGATAAAGCACATGAAGTGCTGAACGATTGCTTAAAAAAGTTTTGATGCTTGTATTCATTAGGATATAGTCACATTTGCTGTAATATAAGCCTCAAATTCTGGTGGATTACATAGGATATAAATGTGTGTGTGTGTGTGTGTGTGTGTGTGTGTGTGTGTGTGTGTGTGTGTGTGTTTTAATAGCTATGTGTAAGTAGTACTAAGAAGGCAATCTGGGTGGCTCAGGACTTTCAACCTTGCCATTCTGTCATTATCTAGATGACATAGTCATCTACATGGCCCAGGACAACTCAGTTCCAGCTGGTAAACAATAGAAAAAAGAAAATTTTTAAAAAAGCATTGCCACCTAAAATTCAGGTGTTGTGTCCTGTGTTATGGAAATGGCGAGAATACGTGTCAAGGGAATCCACTAAGCTATACTCAAAATATGTTAACATTTTGTAAAGATAGAAACTAACTACTCCTAAGAGAGAAGTAAGAACAATGTATTTCTGATGAATGAAACTGGTAAACTAAAAACAAAAAAATGTTTTAAATGTAATATGTTTCTAATTTTATTAAAGGAAATGTATTCAGAAAAAAAATGACATTATATAAGATAATGAGAAACCCAAAGGACTTATTTTCATAAAACCAGAGAAATTGGGAGAATGAATTCAAGTACTTGGATAAAAGGTACAGGAATCCCTGAATTTATTGAGGAATTGTTTCAAAGAGAGGGAATATATATCTCCTAATATTGAAAGAAAATAATTAAACCTACAAGGGAGTTTCTATGAATTCCCTTTTTTATTGATATCATGTAGGGGAATGTTAATAATTTTACTCTACTCACGATTTGTGCATGTTTATGCTAGTTTATGAACACTTATTATTAGGTAGTCCATGAGTTATACTGGTCTCTCTTCTGAGTCCATCAACGGTTGAATGAAGTGATGCTGGAAACAACACGATTGTAAGGGTCTGCCGCCCCCATGTGGTATTCCATTTATCTGCAGGTCAACCACTACCCTAAACTTTATTCCTTCAAATCCAAGACCCTATGCAAGGTCTCTCTCCCTTCCAAAATGGCAGGTTATTAGTCTGCTTTCTGTCCTGACAACTATTATTGTTTTCAAACATGGCTTCAAGTGATAACTCTATAGAAAACTTCAAATAGCACTTTCACATCCATGAATGATGAAATCTCTGGCTTAGAATTCACTTATTCTCATTCTTCTAGAACCATAGGGGTAATTTTTACTCTTTAAGGATTAGCCAAAAGCAAAATTAACCATCCAAGCTGCCTCTGACTTAAACAAGAAGAGATATATGACTTTTTGCATACAGAACACATTCCTAAGAAGAAAATCCTTGTACATTAGGCAATAATAAGGACCCTGCTGGGGCGGGGGGAGGCAGGATACAAAGACTGTCAGATCCCTCAGGGTACCTCTCTTCTGACCCCTCTGTCAATTAACACAAACCCAGTGTTCAGCTCTAAATCTAGGAAAGATAACAAAGGGAATGATCATATAAAGTAACATATACTACCATTCCAAGTGGCCCCTGGCTATGCTTTTGGCTGACCAGTTCTAGAATATATTTCAATTGCTTCTCCACTTGCTATGATGTCAGAAGAAGAAATGCAATGATTACATTGCATTGATTGCAATGATTACATTGCTATGATTACATTGTCTTAAACTGCCTGCATGCATGCCTGAGAATCCAGCCAGGCAGTCATTGGAGATGTTTGGGCATTAGAAAACAGTACCTTGGCCATTTTCTCTTCATAGGTAGCTGAATGTAGTACAGATTTGAAATAGAATCATAAAGAAAAGTGTGCAAAAGCAACCCTTGGCCAAAAAATATGCAAAGGTTATTATATTATAGGAAATAAGGTCTTAAGGAAAAAATACAGCCACCACCCATAGTGCCAGAGGTCTCTGCCCATCACACTTTCTCCATCTTTCATTTACTCAGAACTTGCCCACTTGCAGAGTGTTTTCCAGAAAGTCAAACCATTGATTTTTAATAAATGCCTTGAGGCTCCAAAATTAATAAAGAGCCAGTTATAAGATGACTTTCATTAATCTGTAGAGAAGTTGGGTTCAGGAGAGGGGTGCAGAATGTTGTCACCTCCTAAGACATGAGAAGGTTTAAAGTAATGGGAGTAATTCATCAAAACTGAAGATTGCTAATGTCTCATTTGGAAAAAAATTAGGTAAAAAATTCTATTTCATTGAGGTAAAATTGTATTTCATTGTAGTTTTAGTTTTCGTTCTTATTATTCGTACAGATGAGCAAGTTTTCCTTCATGTTTATTGTTCATTTGCATTTCTTCTTCTGCAACTGCTCTTCTGTATCTTTTGATTGTCAGTACAAAATTAAACAATAGTAATGAGAGTGAGCATCCTGGACTTTCCAAAATTTATTGGGAATTCAACTATTGTTTCTCCATGAACTATGATTTTTACCACTAATTGCTGATAAAATATCCTTTTAAATTGAGCATATTACCTTTGGTTTTCAAGTTATTAAGATGTTCCTCAAAAATAGAAGTTGAGGGCTGGCGCTGTATCTCAGTGGTAAATCACTTGCTTCACATGTGTGAGGCACTGGGTTCAATTCTCAGCACCACATAAAAATAAATAAAGATATTGTATGTCTATCTACAACTAAAAATATTTAAAAACAAATAGAAGTTGAACTTCATCAAAAGGCTTGTTAGCAACTATAATATATTTTCTCTCCTAAATTACTAAGAAGTGAATGGCCTCAATAGGTTTGTGAACGTTAAACCATCTTTGCATTTCTGAAATACAGCATCATGTTGTTTTTGTTGTTTTAATATTCTGCTAGATTATGTTAGATGGACATTTTAATATTTTTATTTCTATACTCATATGTGACATAAATTTCTTTTGTGATGCTCTCCCTCAACACTTTTGGAAATCATAAAAGACCACTTCCATTGCTAAGTAATATGAATTGATTGAATTGTGAATATCTAATTTATCTATGCTTTGTAATTGCTGCCAGGTTTCAAATATTTTGTGCATTGAAATAGGATTGGAATACAGGAGGTGAAAGATCATTTTTGACAACGAACCCATAAACAAATAACGGGAAGTAGAAAGATTACTTTCAATAGGGAGATAGAAAGCTCCAAAGAGAAACCAAACAGAAATTCCCAGAAATGAAAAGAAGCAATAAATCCAAAATAAAAAGCTCAAATCTCGAAAGTTATCACCAACAGAGTAGATCACTTGGAAGAAAAGAACCTCAGAACAATGAAGACAAAATATATACCTAGAGAAAAATCTCTAGATTACACAGCAAAAAATGGTTAAGAACCAAGAACAGAACACCCTTTCCCAAGAATTATGCGGGACAAACCTAAAAAGACAAAACATAAGAGTGATTGGGGTAGAATGAGGGGGCAGAGTTTCAAGACAAAGAATGAGTAATTTTTTTAATGAAATTAATTACCGAGAAAATTTTCCAAACTTGAGGATATGAGGGGAAAACCCAAGTTCAAGAAGCGCCTACCGAACACCAAACAATACAAAATCACAACAGATCCACACCAAGCCCACATTATAATGAAAATGCCTAAAATACTGAGCAAGGAGAGAATATTAAAAGCCAACATGAGAGAAGGAAGCAGATTACATATAGGGAAAACACAATCAGACTTTGTTTCAGATTTTTTTACCCAGCACCTTAAAAGCAATAAAGATCCTGGCATAAGCATATTTTCAAGCTGATGAAGGAAAAAGCGGATGTCAACCAAGAATCTTATATCCAGCAAAATTGAGCTTTAGATTTGAAGATGAAATTAAAAACCTTCCACGATTAAGCGAAAAAGTTAAAAGATTTCACATCACGAAAGCCAGCACTTCTGAAACATCCCTGGGCAAAAATTTTTCATGAAGAAGAAGAGAAAAAATAACAATGAAAATTCAACAAAGGGGAGATATTAAACTCAGGGAAATAACCAACCAGAAGAGAAAAACCAAATCAAGCTAAAGATTCAATCAGTACAAATAAAATATGGTATGGGAAAAAAAATCACATCTCCATAATAACCCTGAATGTTAACGGCCTATACTTGCCATTCAAAGAACACAGATTATTGAATGGATATAAAAGAAATGGACCCAATCAATATTCTGCTGTCTCCAAGAAACCACACCTCATAGGAAAAAGACATCAATAGACTGAAGGTAAAAGGTTTCTGGGAAAAGTCTTATCACTACACAATGGCCTGCGGAAGCAAGCAGAGGGGTTTTCCATTCTCCCAGTTTCAAAAAAAGGTAGACTTCTCAAGCCAAAGTTACTCAAAAGGGACAAAGATGGATATTTCTTTACTACTTTAAGGGAACCCTTTCCATGTTGTTTTTAATATTCTGCTAGATTATGTTAGATGGACATTTTAATATTTTTATTTCTATACTCATATGTGACATAAATTTCTTTTGTTATGCTCTCCCTCAACACTTTTGGAAATCATAAAAGACCACTTCCATTGCTAAGTAATATGAATTGATTGAATTGTGAATATCTAATTTATCTATGCTTTGTAATTGCTGCCCCCCTCCTCACACGACTGCAGCTAGGTCTCAAATAAAGGATTTTGTGCATTGAAATAGGATTGGATTTACAGTCCAAATATTTGGATCTGGTGTCCATGGTCAGGGTTGAAGTGAAGGAGAGAACTTTTTGGTATCTATAGCTTCTATTCTTTAATCCAAATTATATTTTTTCAGGAAAGTTGTCTATTTCTTCAAATTTATTAGTATAAATATATAGTTAGTATCATTCTCAAAAGACCACTTCCATTGCTAAGTTTCATATGAATTGATTGAATTGTGAATATCTAATTTATCTATGCTTTGTAATTGCTGCCAGGTCTCAAATATTTTTCAATGTGCATTGAAATGGAGGATTGGATTTACAGTCCAAATATTTGGATCTGGTGTCCATGGTCTGGGTTGAAGTGAAGGAGAGAACTTTTGGTATCTATAGCTTCTATTCTTTAATCCAAATTATATTTTTTTCAGGAAAGTTGTCTATTTCTTCAAAGTGAAGGAAGAGAACTTTTTTGGTATCTATAGCTTTATTAGTAGTATTATAATTTGAAACAGTTAAACCTTTCCATTATCTGCATAAATGTCTCTTCATTGCTGATATTATATATTTGAGTGGTCTACATGGTCTTTCAAGGAAAAAGTTCTGAAGACAATATTTTTGTTTTTTCATCTTATTACTTTCTGCTCTGATTGTCACTAATTCCTACATTTTTATTTCTTTAGCATTGTAATTTATGTTTTCTGAAATAGAATGTATAGCTCATTTTAATCTAGTTTTTCTTTCAAAAAATAAACTTTAATGCCGGAAAGTTTTAAGTATTTGTGAATTGTTATAAACGTGGTACATCATAAGTAACCTGAGTACTGAAAAAATAGCAGCTGAAAAGGTTTTTCTTTACTATCTCTATTCACCACATAGTTTTTGCTCACCTTTTTAACCTGAATCATCAAGAGTTTTTGTTTAAAAAATAAGTTTTTGCAGTGACTTTCCTCTTCTTTGGTTTTATTTTGTTTTAACCATCTTTTGTTAGAATATTTCCTGCTCTATTGCATTGTAAGTTCAAAATTTCTACTATGGGGGATTTAGTGACATTTTTTTCTTTTTGTCTAATACATAGTAAACAAATTCTTTATGTGAACATCTCGCAATCAATTTACTACTAAGTTGAGACAATTTTTAATGAAATTCTCTACTTAGAATTGAAAAGAAAATGAACGTGTAATAGAAACAGAATTTTAATAAATATTTTCAAAGCTATATTAAAAATAAAATAAACCCTGTGATTCAAACTAGACTATTATTGACATTGGATCATAGAGTTCAGTGGATCTCATTCCTTAAGTCTTCAAGATTTGTTCACCTTTCTGCTAATGACACTGTTTGAACTGAAATATATTACCCCCAAATTCACATGTTGATGTCCCAACCTGCATTATCTCAAAAATATTACCCTTTGTGGGGGTTAAGGTCTTTAAACAGGTGATTAATTTAAAATGAGGTCTTTAGGCTGAGTTTTTAACCTAATAGAGAAAAGGAAGAGACACAAGAGGCTCATGCATACCCACATAAAGAAAAGGCTAGTGAGAAGGTGGCCATCAGCAAGACAAGGGGAGAGGCCCTAAAAGAAACTAATCCTGCAGACATCTTGATCTTTGATTTTCAGTTTCCAGAACTGCAAGAAAACAAGCTTTTGTTTGCTTAACCCACCCAGTCTGTGGTATGTTGTCACTCTTGGAGAGACATTCCCACCACACCTTTACATCTTAGGTCAAGTGCATTTGCTATGCTTCAGACACACCTGCACTGTTGATCTTCTTAAGCTGAACAACTATTTCTCAATATCCAAGTCTTCATCAAAAGTTGAAAAACAAAAGATGATTCAAGTTAGATCACTTTACTCACTTGTGTAACTTGTCTAATGTCAACAATACTCTTTGCTTTTATTTGCTTATTTCTTGTCTTTCTGCCTAAAATTCACCATCCCATAGCTAAACACACTGAGATCAGTAGCATTTCCAGGATAAATTTTAGGCCTCAGACTCCCAGTTATCATCTTTTCCTGCTTAATACACTATTCATTTCTTTTTATTCAAAGTTGTTATATGTAACAATAGCATACATTACAATTCATAGTACTTATATAGAACACCTTTTTACATAACACTGTTTGAATACAAAAGCTATCCATACTATTCATGTCTTCACTCATGCATTTAGGATACTGATATCCATCTCATTCTACCACCTTTTTCCCCCCTTCTAGTGTTCCTCTAATCCTCCTATGTTCCCCAACCCAACCCCACTCAATACACTATTCATTATTTAGACTCAAAGTTTTGTCTAGAAAATGTACCACAGAAGAATTACATGATATTCAAACAATTGTCTTTCGAGCTTTTGTGAAATAAGTATTTCTGAAGGAAGAAATTGAGGTTACCCTATAATAAATAACAAAATTTAGTAAAAGGATGCTTCTTCATGAATCTATATCTACAATTCTGCAAACACTATAGTTTCTACAAGACAATCCTTTTCTGGTGAAAATAAATGATTTTTTTAAGTCTGAAATATGTAAAGAGGTGACCAAGGCAGAGAGAATACTGAAAGTTTAAAATTGAAATTCACTTGATATGGGAACTGCTTGGGGCCTGTATTTCCTTTAATGTTCCTTTGACTGAAAGCCATTGTATAATTATGCAATACATTTTTGCAATATAAATCAATGGAATTCATATTAAGTAGCTTTCTTTTGATGAGGTTGAAAAAAGTATGGGATTGAGAAAGAACGAACAGAGTAAAGGCACTGATTGATTTTTCCTGTTTGAAACAACTTGTATTATTTTTCCTGTCTTCCAGATTCATTAAAGATAATGCAGATAAGCAAAAGGGAAGAAAATAAGCACCTATAAGCTCATCATTCCTTATAATAACCCATCACGTTTATTTTATACCTACTTCCAGTCAATTCTCTATAAGTATAGATTTAAAATAAAATTCTATTTGAATTGATGTTTTAAATTGTGTTTCTCTGGAAGATCTTGAGACAAGGGTTCAAGTGCTAATAGTTCATTTAGGTACCAGTAAGATATGGAAAGAATGAGACAAAATGGAAAATAACTATGGAGATGACTGCTGTGGGTAACAGAAGCAACTCAACAAGGAATTCGGGAAGCCAACATCAAACCTGGACTTAGAAGTTCTCTTAACAAACAGAATACGAACTTGGGTGTTTAGACATGTACTTCATTAAGCACTGAATAGGTGCTCACCCAGGGCAGAACTCTGGGACTGCAGGCATACACAGAACCTAGCTAAATCTGTAATTTATTGTATCTTGAATCTTCCACTTGATATTAAATCATCTGAGTATGATATTAATTATCACTTCTTTTGGCTACATACTAGTTCACTGGACTATATAAATCTCTAATTACTGACATTTGGAGTTTCAACTCTTTTCACTATAATGTACAAAATGTAAAAAGCTTTCTTGTATTGAAATATTTTATGTGCATATAGCAATAGTATTGTGATAAACAGCTAGCATTAGAAATATTGTATCAAAGGATATGCAAAACTTTATGGCTTTTGATTTGCATTACAAAATCAATCTCCAGATAGATTATACTAATTTACATATTTAGCATATGTACTATTTTTATTGTTTCCTGCCAATTTTGAGCAAAAGGGACAGGGCCACCCTGCAGAGACTTGAATGTATCTGTGCTATCCCAGAGGGCCTAAAATGCAGAGCAGAGAAAGAAAACAATATTCTTGAGCCGTAAGGTCTGATGGAATTTGCCTTGCTAGACTTTGGACTTGCTTAGGAACTTGCTTAGGACTTACCTTCCCTTTCTTCTGACTTCTTGGCAATGGGAATATCTACTCCAAGGCTGTCCACCATTGTATTTGGAAGCACACAACTTGTTTGGTTTCAAAGGTTACCAGCTGATAATTTCATCTCAGGATAAATCATACCTCCAGCTTTATTCATACCTAATGATGGCCTTATAAGAAGAGATACCAGAGAGTATTTTGTCTGTGTCTCTTCTATCTCCTTCTTTCCCCTTTCCTTTCCTTCCTTTCTTTCCCTCATGTAGAGACACAGAAAAATTGACATTTGCAAACCAAGAAGAGAGCCCTCACTAGAACCTGATCATGTTGCCACCTGATTTTAGGTTTTTCAACTTCTAGAACTTGACAAATGAATTTTTATTGTTTAAACTTCCCAGTCTATGGTATTTTGTTATAGCAACCCAAGAAAACTAGTACATCTGGTATAATTTCATAATGGAGATTTGATGCCTCCTAACAATACACAAGCTGGTATAAATATACCAAGGAAGGACTAAGTTGAAGGTACAAGTTAGTGGAAATGATGGGACTATAGGAAGATAGTGTAGGCTAACCTTGACTATTATAAGAAAGAGATAAGACGAGCTAGCAAGTGTACTTCTCCCTTTTAAGTCTCTTCTATGAATAATTCTGAGGTATGACTCCTCTTTACCATCCCTCTGAAGAAGTTCTAAATGCCAAGCAAACATGCCTATTGAATAAACTACTGGATTTGTTTTCAGCTCTTGGGTTTCACATCTGTCTTTGCTTCACTTTTCATTTTTCCTCTATATTAACATGCATATATTTATAGCTCTTCAGGCAGCAACATTAGTTGTTGCCCAAAGCTCTGCTTTCTAGAGGACTATACTAAAAAACACATTTTTGTAAAAAATAATATATTTTTTTATTATAACAGAAAAAATCCAATAACTGTGAAAAACAAAAGTGACATGTAAAAATTATTCAATTGGGTCATTTTTATGTTTGATATGGCTATTCCAATACCATTACCTTTTAGAAAGCAAATGATAAAGTTTCCAATAACATCTCTGTACAAAATCATTAGCTGAATAATAAAATGTATTTGACGGAATTCATGATTTTTAGACAACTATATCCAAATAATGTGATTTAATGATGAAGTTTAACTTGTTGGGAGACCTCAACATATTCATTTTACAGTTTATCATTGATGTAGATATGTTTTAAAAATTAAACTTGTATAAATAATAATTAATGGAGATAAATTTATTATCAATAAATTTAAATTTCTGAATGATCTCATATAACTTGATGAATCTCTGTTGCCGCCTACAGCATCGATACCGTGGGAAAGAAATTGCAGGCAGACTGGGAATGAGTGGTTTCTTTATTCTTGCTTCTTCTTCTCTCCTTTCTCCCTCTCTGACGCCCCTGGCCTGGTTAAATACTCTTCACCCATTAAGCATACACGTGTACAGGTGCGGCACAGAAAGATTCTTAGTCAAATTCATTTAGGTCAGGTGTAAACAAGTAAATGCCTCCTCTTGGCTCTCAGCCAGCCGCCATCTTAGCTACTTCCTCATTAAAGGCTCTTACAAATCTCTATTTTAAGGGAATGTTTAAAAATGTATTAACAAGCCAGGTGCAGTGGCATACACCTGTAATTCCAGTGGCTTCAGAGGCTAAGGCAGGAGGATCCCAAGTTCAAAGCCAGCCTTAGCACCTTCACAAGGCATTCAGAAATTTAGCAAGATCCTGTCTCAAAATAAATAAACAAAACAGTCTTGCAATGTGGTTAAGTGGTTAAATGCCCCTGGGGTAAATCCCTAATTAAAAAAAAAAAAAAAAAAAAAAAAAAGCTGGGAAGATGGCCGACAGGAGGGAGGTGCTCTCTGGACACAATTGCTAAAAGATGCACAGTGAGAAGTTTGAACGCGTTACTAGCAATTCTATTACAATTGAAAGGGAGCTGAGACATTTGCGCACCTCTGGACAGTGAAATACAACGTTCTCCGGACCACGATGAGAGCAGGGGCAGAGTCAGAGCGGTCCACAGTCCTAAGCAGTGCTGTCTGCGCTGCAAGCACAGCTGCCCGATACCATCTCAGCAAGGAGACATCCACCCAGTGGCTTTGAAACCGATCGGCGAGGAGGGATAGAAAGAAGCCTAGAGGCGTGGGCAGTGTCCACATAGAGCTCTTTCCTACAGCTTGCCAAGCCGATCCCGCATGCTCTGGACTGACACAAGGGTCTGCGGAGCTGCTGATGAGTGGGAGGAGAGCACCGCCATCTTTGAGAAGTACAGTGGCTGACCCAGACAAAGGGGAAAAGACAGAAAGGAAGAACAGCTGCAGACATCCAGGGAGCCGACAAGGCTCTAAAAACAACACACACCTGGGTGAGGCTCGGGTAACCAGCAGGGGAGGGCGTGTCTGAGGCCAGCGCAGCGGCCACAAGAAGCTACAACTGTGGATGGGCATGGGGAAAGGGTGCCTTAGGGAGGGTCCCCTTCCCGGTGCCATTCATCTGCTGACACACAACCCCCCTGAGCCACTCTTCCGCTGAGCCATTTTGCCACTGACCTAAGGTGCAGCTTTGACTCCACTAACAGGATCGCAGACTGTCTAGACGTGATCCCATACAATTGGCTTAAACTGGAAAGGAAAAAAGAGGGGGGCTTCCCAGGGCCCATTTTGTTTGAGACTTGGGGCTGGACTTTTTTTTTTTTTTTTTTTTTGGTTTGCTTGTTTTATTGGTTTTCGGGTTATTTTGTTTGTTTGTTTGTTTGTTTTTCTTTTTCTTTTTTTTGGCTTTGTTTTGTTTTGCTTTTTTTTTTTTTTTTTTTTTTTGCATTGATTGTCAGTTTGTTTGTTTGTTTGCTTCTGCTCCTTTTCTCTTTCCTTCTTTTCTTCCTTCTCACTTTTGCATCTTTTCTTCCTCCTTCATCTTTCATATTTACACCCTGCCACTGCATACTAAACAGAGGCAAAAACAAGTTATACACAGAACTTGGGATTTCTAGAACCAATTGAACTGGATAGCAAAGCAGTGTTATATATAGTTTACTCTCTATTTTCTTGATTCTCTCTCTCCTCTCACACCAATTTCTACTCTTATCATTTTTTTCATTTCCATCTTACTTTATATATAAATTAGTCTTTCCACCTAATTGTCTACTCCATTCTCTTTCTTCTCTTGTCTACTGATACTAAACCACTTCCACTAAACCACTTCAATAGTTAATAGAACTCTCTTTTCATACTTTCCAAGAAAGAACAATTCAAGACACTTCCTTCTTCCTAAACATGACACCTCTGTATCCAATACTTGAAGCTATAAAACCCCATCAGAAGCATACAGAGTAAATTGGAAATAATATCTGGGTTAACCAAATCTGTACATTGTGATCAAACTTGGATTTTCTGAATAGAAAGTGTTAGGTTTTAAAGTGTAAAGGAATTATAAAGGGATCTGATAGCATTGTACTACAGGAACAACATAAGGCTTTAAGGTAAAATCGAAATAGTCAAGGTCCCACAGTGCAGGAAGAAAAGACACACAAGCAACATGAAAAAATAAGGGAAGAAAGTGACACAAACAAATCAAGATACCTCATCAGTAGATTCCATGGCAAACACAGTTGGTCAAATGCCAGAGATGGAATTTAGAAATTACATATTCCAAATGTTTATGGAACTTAAGAATGAACTCAAAAATGAGATGAGGGAGCAAGTACAGGAGGCAAAAGATCATTTTGACAAAGAACTCCAAAAACAAATACAGGAAGTAAAAGATTACTTCAATAGGGAAATAGAGGCTCTAAAGAGAAACCAAACAGAAATTCCAGAAATGAAAGAAGCAATAAACCAAAGTAAAAGTTCAATTGAAAGCATCTCCAACAGAGTAGACCACTTGGAAAAAAGAACCTCAGACAATGAAGACAAAATATATGTCCTAGAGAAGAATTTAGACTATACAGCAAAACTCATTGGAAATCAAGAACATAACATCCAAGAATTATGGGACAGCATAAAAAGACCAAACTTAAGAGTGATTGGCGTAGAGGAAGGGGCAGAGTTTCAAGCCAAAGAAATGAGTAATTTATTTAATGAAATAATTACAGAAAATTTTCCAAACTTGAGGAATGAATGGGAAAACCAAGTTCAAGAGGCATACCGAACACCAAACAAACAAAATCTCAACAGATCCACACCAAGACACATTATAATGAAAATGCCTAATATACTGAGCAAGGAGAGAATACTAAAAGCCACAAGAGAAAGGAAGCAGATTACATATAGAGGGAAACCAATCAGACTATGTTCAGATTTTTCAACCCAGACCTTAAAAGCAAGAAGATCTTGAAATAGCATATTTCAAGCTCTGAAAGAAAAGGGATGTCAACCAAGAATCTTATATCCAGCAAAATTGAGCTTTAGATTCGAAGATGATAAAAACCTTCCACGACAAGCAAAAGTTAAAAGATTTCACAACTCGAAAGCCAGCACTTCTGAGCATCCTGGGCAACATTTTTCATGAAGAAGAAGAGAAAGATAACAACAAAAATCAACAAAGGGAGATATTAAACTAAGGGAAATACCAACCAGCAGAGAAACCAAATCAAACTAAAGACCATAATTCAAATAAAAATGGATGGGAATAAAAATCACATCTCAATAATAACCCTGAAAGTTAATGGCTTAAACTCGCCAATCAAAAGACACAGATTATCAGAATGGATTAAAAGAAACGACCCAACAATTTGCTGTCTCCAAGAAACACACCTCATAGAAAAAGACATCAACAGACTGAAAGTGAAAGGCTGGGAAAAGTCTTATCATGCACATGGCCAGCGGAAACAAGCAGGGGTTTCCATTCTCATATCAAATAAGGTAGACTTCAAACCAAAACTAATCAAGAGGGACAAAGATGGATATTTCTTACTACGTAAGGGAACCATTCATCAACAGGATATAACAATCATAAATCTATATGCCCCAAATAATGGAGCACCTACATTTATCAAAGAAACTCTTCTCAAGTTCAAGAGTAAAATAGACCACAACACAGTTATTCTAGGGGACTTCAACACACCTCTCCTACCAATGGATAGATCATCCAAACAAAAGCTAAACAAAGAAACTTTAAGCCTCCTTAAAACAATTAACAATTTAGACCTAACGGACATATATAGAATATTTCATCCCTCAGTAAATGAATACACTTTTTTCTCAGCAGCACATGTCTCCTTCTCCAAAATAGACCATATATTAGGTCATAAGAAAACTCTCAGCAAATATAAAAAAATAGAGATACTACCCTGCATGCTATCAGACCATAAAGGGATGAAATTGGAAATCAACGACAAAACAAGGATTAAAAAAAACTACTCCAACAACTGGAAGCTAAACAACATGCTACTGAATGAACAAGGGGTTGAAGAAGACATCAAAGAGGAGATTAAAAAATTCCTAGAGGTAAATGAGAACACAGATACAACGTATAGAAATCTCTGGGACACTATGAAGGCAGTAGTAAGAGAAAAATTTATTGCACTGAGTTCATTCCTTAAGAGGAAAAAAAAACCAACAAATAAATGACTTAACATCACACCTCAAAGCACTAGAAAAAGAAGAACAGACCAATACCAAGAGCAGTAGAAGACAGGAAATAATTAAAATCAGAGCAGAAATTAATAAAATTGAGACTAAGGAAACCATTCAAAGAATTGACAAAACTAAAAGTTGGTTCTTTGAAAAAATAAACAAAATTGACAGACCCTTAGCAATGCTAACAAAAAGAAGAAGAGAAAAAAACTCCAATTACTAACATTTGTGATGAAAAAGGGAATATCAAAACAAACACCTCAGATATACAGAATTAGAAATTACTTTGAAAACTTGTATTCTAATAAAACAGAAAATATTGAAAACATTGACAGATTTCTTGATTCATATGATTTGCCTAAACTGGAAATGGAGGATATACATAACTTAAACAGACCAATTACAAGCGAAGAAATAGAAGATGTCATCAAAAAGCTACCAACAATGAAAAGTCCAGGACCTGATGGGTTTACAGCCGAGTTCTATAAGACTTTCAAAGAAGAACTAATACCAATGCTCTTCAAACTATTTCAAGAAATAGAAAAAGAGGGAGCTCTTCCAGACTCTTTCTATGAGGCCAATACCACATTAATTCCAAAGCCAGGCAAAGACACATCCAAAAAAGAAAACTTCAGGCCCATATCTTTAATGAACATAGATGCAAAAATCCTTAACAAAATCCTGGCAAATCGGATACAAAAACATATCAAAAAGATAGTGCACCACAATCAAGTGGGGTATATCCCAGGGATGCAAGGCTGGATCAACATTCGGAAATCAATAAACATAATACATTACATCAATAGACTTAAAGACAAAAATCATATGATCATCTCAATAGATGCAGAAAAAACATTTGACAAAATATAACACCGCTTTATGTTCAAAACACTGAAAAAACTAGGAATATCAGGAACATATCTCAACATTATAAAAGCTATTTATGCAAGGCCCCGAGCTAACATTATCTTAAATGGAGAAAAATTGAAAGCATTCCCTCTAAAAACTGGAAAAAGACAGGGATGCCCCCTTTCACCACTGCTATTTAACATAGTACTGGAAACTCTGGCCAGAGCAATTTGACAGAGGAAAGAAATTAAAGGGATCCAGATAGGAAAAGAAGAGCTCAAATTAGCACTATTTGCTGATGACATGATAATCTACCTAGAAGACCCAAAAAACTCTACCAGAAAACGTTTACAACTAGTAAATGAATTTGGCAAAGTTGCAGGATACAAAATCAATACACATAAGTCAAAAGCATTTTTGTACATCAGCAACAAAGACTCAGAAAGTGAAATGATGAAAACTACCCTATTTACCATAGCATCAAAAATAAATAAATAAATAAAATACCTGGGAATCAACCTAATGAAAGAGGTGAAAGAACTCTATAACAAAAATTATAGAACACTAAAGAAAGAAATTATAGATGAACTCAGAAGATGGAAAGACCTACCTTGCTCTTGGATAGGTAGAATTAATATTGTCAAAATGTCCATACTACCAAAAGCATTATACAGATTTAATGCAATTCCAATCAAAATCCCAATGTCATTCTTCAAATAAATAGAAATACCAGTCATGAAATTCATCTGGAAAAATAAGAGACCCAGAATAGCTAAAGCAATCCTGAGCAAGAAAAGTGAAGCAGGCGGCATCACCATACCAGACTTTAAATTATACTATAGAGCAACAGTAACAAAAACAGCATGGTATTGGCACCAAAACAGACCAGTAGACCAATGGTACAGAATTGAGGACACAGAGACTAATACATATAATTTCAGCTATCTTATATTAGACAAAGGCGCCAAAAATGTACAGTGGAGAAAGGATAGCCTCTTCAACAAATGGTGCTGGGAAAACTGGAAAGCCATATGCAACAAATTGAAATTAAACCCTTTATCTCTCACCATGCACAAAACTCAATTCAAAGTGGATCAAGGTCTTAGGAATTAGACCAGAGACAATACGCCTAATAGAAGAAAAAAGTAAGCTCCAATTTCCAACATGTCGGATTAGGCCCCAAGTTCCTTAATAAGAATCCTGTAGCGCAAGAATTACTACCAAGAATTAATAAATGGGATAGATTTAAACTAAAAAGCTTCTTCTCAGCAAAAGAAAAAGTCAGTGAGGTGAATAGAGAGCCAACTAATTGGGAACAAATATTTAATACATGCACATCAGATAGAGCACTAATTTCTAGAGTATATAAAGAACTCAAAAAACTTTACACCAAAAAAACAAATAACCCAATCGATAAATGGGCTAAGGAATTGAGAAGACACCTCTCAGAAGAAGATACACGATTGATCAACAAATACATGAAAAAATGTTAAACATCGCTGGCAATTAGAGAAATGTAAATCAAAACCACTCTAAGATTTCACTTCACTCCAGTCAGAATGGCAGCTATCAAGAACACAAGCAACAATAAATGTTGGAGAGGATGTGGGGGAAAAGGCCCACTCATACATTGCTGGTGGGACTGCAAAATGGTACAACCATTATGGAAAGCAGTTTGGAGATTTCTTTTGAAAATGGGAATGGAACCACCCTATGACCCAGCCATCCCACTCCTGGGTCTATTCCCAAAGGACTTAAAAACAGCATATTACAGTGACACAGCTATCTCAATGTTTGTAGCTGCGCAATTTACAATAGCTAGGTTGTGGAACCAACCTAGATGTCCCTCAGTAAATGAGTGGATTAAGAAAATGTGGTATATACACACAATGGAATTTTACTCAGCAATAAAAGAAAATAAATTAATGGCATTTGCAGGTAAATGGATGATGTTGGAAGACATAATGCTAAGTGAAGTTAGTCAGTCTCAAAAATCCAAGTACCAAATGTTTTCTCTGATATAAGGAGGCTAGTTCATAGTATTGTTGGATGAGGGGGGTACATAGGAGGACTAGAGGAACACTAGAATGGTCAAAGGGAAGGGAGGGTAAGGGAGGGAGCAAGGGGGGAGGGAGGAGGAGAAAAGGAAAAAAAAAAAAGAAAAGGTGGTTGAATGAGACGGATATCATTTTCCTAAATGCATGATTGAAGACCTGAATTGTACGAATATACTTTGTATACAAACAGTTGTATGTAAAAAGATGCTAAATACATGCACTATGAGTTGTACATATTAAAAATTATTAAACAAAATTTAAAAAAAGTACTGACAAAGTTTCTTTTATCAATAGTAAATCCAAAGCCTTGCTCTCTGCTTCCTGAGCCACCTTTTCGTCCACACTCTTCCACCCAGATATTCTGCCTCACCTTATCCTCTAGGAATGGAGATGGCTGTCTATGGACTGAGACCTCTGAAACCATAAGCTCCCAAATAATCTTTTCCTCCTCCAAAATTGTTCTTGTCATATTAGCAAAATGAAAAAGCTGATTAAAACACAGGAGAACAGTGACTAGTATATGTGTCATTTGGAATGGGGACTGGAGGTTCTGTAGGTAAAAGTGGGATAGGAGGGGAGACTTTGGGAAACTGATGCCATGTATGTTGTGACATTTAGGTGGCATGTGCTTGAGATAACCATACATGGTAATATATACTTATACAAGCCAGACCTGTGCAATAGTTTGAATGACAGTGTCTCCCCTACAATTCATGTTGAAATTAAATCAGCAATGTGATACTATTAAGGGGAGGGCCTTTTCAGATGTGCTTAAGGACTAGGGATGCAGCTCAGTGGTAGAGAACTTGTCTAGCATGTGTGAGGCCCTGGGTCCCATTCCCAGCACTGTTAAAAAAAAAATTGGTAATTAGGTCATAAGTCCTCGTAACAGGATGCAGGGTTTTTTTATCAATCCATCCTTTGTAGTTTTCATCCATGTTTCCTGGTTCATCACCCTCTGCCTGTGGCAGTCATGGAAACTAGAATTTCTCTTCTATAAGGCAGGTCTTCCTTTGTCTTTAGCCAGACATAAAAAAAAAGTTCCCAGACTAACCTCATTTGCCAGTAGTTATAAGACCCTCCTCATTGCCCAGTGCTTGGGATGGGGGGATATTGAAGGCCAGGGTCCTGCTGGCTTCCCCTACCCATCTATTGACATCAGATATGCCATGAAGACTCAATGAGCTTCAGGAAGGCTGAACACTGGAAGTTTTTCTCCATATCAACCCCCACACCTTATCCTATACATCTCTTCATCCATATCCTTTGTAATATGCTTTAAAATAAATTGGTAAACAAAATAAATAAATACAAAGTCCCACATTTTGATTCAAATTACAAGTACTGGGCAGAAAGAAACTATTTCTGCAGCAAAGATTGGATTATGGGATTTTCGTTGATCACAAAATTCATGTGAATGCATTCTTTAAGAAATATATTAATAGAAACACGTTATCCACATGATGCAATAGTAATAATTATGCTCAGCTTTATAAATCTTTTTTTTAAACCATTTATTCCTATGTGATTATCCTGCACTGTGCCTGTGACTTCTGTGGCCCCCTTCAATCCTAAATTATCTGCTGTACAATCCTCAAAACAGCCTTCTTTAATTTTAAATATTTAAAATTTTCAGGTCATAAAAACAACCCCTATGTCATTTAAAAGTACATCATCATGTGGATCTCATTTTAATAAAAATTTTTAAATTAATTATTTTGTTTGTTTTGTGATGCTAGGTAATGAACCCAGGGCCTCGCACATACTAGGTGGGCCTCTACTTCTGCCCATAAGTATTTTTTAAGTTAAAAAAATTCACACGTATCTTCAAAACTTTAGACAACTATTATATAATTTAATGAAATGCATTCTTATAAATGTCAGTGGACACAAGGAAGCATTAAGATCTTGGGGAAAAGTTGCACCGTGCTGATACAACTAGCAGAAATAAAATTTAATTCATGTGAAGAGAAACATTTCTGAATTCTCTATCAAAATTGGAGCCATTACAACTATACTGAAGATTCCAAGAAGCAAACATTCACAAAGAGATTTCTCTACAGTGGCAGACAAGGAGAAAATCAAGGGAGTGTGCACAGCCCAAAAGCCTTATACAAGACCTAGGTCTCGGCCAGGAGCGGAATCAGAAAAATGAAACAATGAAGAGACAACATGAATGGGTGTGGGAAACAAGATGCAGAGCCTAGAATCTGGCCAAGGTGATACAGGTGGGATCTGGATAACATTCAATAACTTTGTTCTCTGGATACCCACATATATAAGTCTTCTATATATGTGGTTGGAAATTCATCCAAAAATGTGTGAAAAATTAAACATAAAAATAAGAAACCATGTGTGAAGCATTTTTACAATTTATCAGTTCTTATCAATACTCCTTCAGTATATTATTATTACATTTTTTTCTCTCTTTTTCTTTTCCTTGCTGTTTAGATTCCTCTCTCTTCTAAAATAATAATTACAAGTCAAGTAGCGTTAGTTTGTTTAACATTTTCACTGAAGGAATTACTAACAAACATGGGCAAACTGCTTCCTTTATTTCCCTTCTAATTTCTCTAGTCTGTAAAAGTTAAAAATCTGAAGACAATTGGTCCAGAATTTCTATTTGTGTTTACAACTTGCTTTTGCAAGGCAGTCAGGATAAAGTTTAGAAAGAATTATTCAAGTGCAATATCAATAGCTGCAAAAATTAACATTTAAATGTCTAATTTTTAAATAAAACTTTATTAATATTTAAATATTCAAATTTTAAAAATTATTATCAAAATATTATAAAGACTGTATAAGATTTTTTTCATTTCATGTTTATTACTATTTACTAACTGCTTTGATGAATGCCAGCTAACTATCTTTAATGTTCTGTGAGTTGTACATGCTCATTTTCAACATAAAAATAAGAAAAGTGAAAAAAATTAGAGTTAATAATTTTCAATATTTAAATTTAGCAGACTTCAAGTAATAAATACCATTTTTCATAGATATTTTAAATCTATGCAAGAACTGTTAATATTTCAACCTCAAATAAAATGTGCCTTTGGCATAAAATGTTAACTGGAATCATACAACTATGACTATACCCTGCTGGGTACTTAATCTAACCCATGTGCCAATTCTTTTGAGGATTAAAATAAACCATGAGTATTAATAATATGCATATTTGCACTTGTAACATTTAAAAGGCAGTATATTAGCCATTAGGCCACAGATAAGGATACTTTTTTAACCTAATTCTAAATCTCATTATGGGGAAAAATGATATACAATTGTAAATTATTTTGATCATTGAAAATTTTATCTGTCATATCACAATACTAAATGAAGCCAAGCATAATTTAATAATATTCCTAAGTGAGTGGTTCAAATGCATATCAAAATGTTTTACATTACTATCTTCAATTTTCATTGTGTATAAAAATGCATAAGATAGTTCCAATTAATAGAATTCTAGATAATGTATTGTCTGTGCTCATTTCTATCTAGCCACTATATTATAGATGTACATATCAAAAATAAAGAAATTAAATATGACATGACATGCATACAGAGTATAAAAATACCATTTCTGCAAGAGCTATATTAAAAGTTCCAAAATAATGTGTCATTTTCTTATACTCACATTTTCCAAATTAAGCAGCATATTAAGCATAAATCTTAATGTATGAACTGCCTTTGGGAATAAAATAAATTCTGGGTGACTAAGCTGTTTTAAAAATAACTTTGCCTTCATTATTTTAAATAATATTCAAAAAATCTTAACTCCAGCTCACCATAGTACTTTGAGCCTAATAAACTCAAGTGTCACTGAAGAGAAGTTAGGTTATCACATAACATTTATATTAAACCATTTCATTTTTTAGATAATTTTCTTGCTAATCCTCTGCCAAAATCTGAGGGGAAAAATGGAATCTTTTCTCTGCATAATTTTCCCCCAGCAGACTGCCATTGCCAGCAGCATTAAGTTAATAATAGATGTTCTATGATTCTGAGAATGTTACTAGTATTAGGCAGCAGAGAGCTTGGGGTTAACAGAGGTCATTTAGTGTCATTCTGCTCAACAGATCTATAATCTTTTGCTAATCTCTATTCCTTGGAGTTTGAAAAATTTAATCTTCCCTAAGACTTCTGAAAACTCCCAGGAGTTTACATTCCCAAATCTGACTCTGAGCTTTTACTATAATACTAGCTCATGTTAGGGTAGCCTTTTCATCTTATGTGTGCTACTTCTGTTCTCCCTTGTGCCAATTCAAATGGGCAAACTAACTCAATTCCTTAGTTTCTATAAGGTTCACTCACTATTTATGCTTGTTTCTAGCAAACTCTATTAAAGATTTGAGATATTAGAAATATTTATGTCACAGAAATATGAACAGCATAAAATTTAATATTAAGCCTTGTCATTTGTCTTGTCAAATACTTCCTCATTATTTATTCTTCTCCTGCTACTATTTATTCTCTAACTGTAGAAATCAACAACTTGGGCTCCAAGTCTCCCACCATGCTGTTTTATCCTCCATTTTGCCTTTCTCTTCTTTTTATCTGTGCTATGTTCCTGACATGTTTTCCTCTCAAGAGAGTAAAATAAAAACGGCCCACACCTTTTTTTTTTTTTTTTTAAGCAAACTAACTCAAGTTCCTCTTAACAGTGCTGCCTTCCGAAGTATCTAACAAAACCAACATCAGAGGCATTTCTTTAGGACTTAAAAGGTGTTTGTTAGTTTAAAGGCTCCCATTAAAATTCAGAATTATTTATCATGGCAAAACCTAAAGTTATTATAATCCAAATATCCTCTGCAGAAAGAACATGGTGGGGAATAAATCCTCTGGAGATGACTCCAGGCAATTAGGTCACATGAAAGAATATTAGCCAAGGAAGAGTGTAAGCAGAAGTCAAGGTTCACAAACTCTGGATGTACTTGATATATGCATCCATCTGAGATAAATATTTCTACCCCTCATTTATATGCCCAACCACCCAAAGGAAAACTAGTCATTAAAATTGTCCTTTAATGTTCTAATGAGCTATACAGAAATTAACTCAGATATGTATTTTTTATATTTATAATTAGGTACCTCAAAAGATAGGTAAGTTGATTTTCACTTCCAGTCATGAAAGTGTAAAAGACCCCAGAATTAACCTACTTCAATAAACAACAGAAAAATAGAAAAACTATAGAAAATAAGAACTATTTTCAGATATTAGACTATGGGTAGTGCAGTGCTGTTATGACAGAGAAAGAGAAAATACATAAGATAAGCCCTCCAATTGTCCATATTTTGTACCTTGAGGTGATTATCAGACAGTGGCATAGGCACAGGGAATCCAAAAAAGCCTCAAGAAAGAACTCAGATTTCAGGGAGGGACAATTGGATAAATTTCCAGAGCAGATCTGAGAGAGAGAGAGAGAGTATGCAGAGAAAAAGTTCTAGAAATTCATCTTGAGGAAACATTAAGTCTGCAGCTGAACAGTAATATGTGCATATGTAAGGGGAAATCCCATGATGCCAAACTAAAAAAACTTCAAGGGAAGGAGCAATTTGCAGAAAGCTGTAAATGAAAAATTCAAGAGTCACATATGGCATGGAATCTTTCAAGTTCCCATCAGCCAGGGTAAAAAGCCTCAGTAAACACAAACAGTATTAATTAGAAACTGTATAAAAGCTAGACATTAGAATTGGGGCTAATGAAGTTACTCTATTTGTATCCTAAAGGAGATTTTAAAACAAATTTCAAAACGACCAAAATAATAATCAGTTAACCTTACAGTTTTCCAGAACAAAGTCCAGTACTCTTTACAAGGAAAGCAACAAAATACGGCCATTTAAAAACAGATTTGAAATGTCTGGCATTCAACCAAAAAAGAAAAAAGAAAGAAAGAAAGCTAAAAAATCACATAAAGTATCAAAACTCTGTGGCCAATAACCAGGGGAAGAAGAAAGAAAGGAAGAAAACAAAACAATAGAACCACACTTGAGCCATGGCAAAGATAATTGAACAAACAGATAAGGATGTTGAAAAGTTCACCTAAAAATGCCACATATACTCAAAAAGTAAAAAAATGAAAAAAATTGAAGATACTAAAAGAGAACATTAAAAGATATAACATTTCCAAAATAAAACATCACAGGATGAAATTAGCAGCAGATTAGATACTGACAAAGCAAAGAATTCTACACCTGAAGACTTAGTAATAGTACTTTCCAAAATGAAACACACAGAGAAAAGAAAAGTTGGTAAAACAACCAGAGTCTCTGTGATATGTGAAAAAATATGAAAAGATTAAATGCAAAAAGAATTGAAGCTGCCAAAAGAAAAAAAGGATAACACAAAGTAAAGATAAGAACTGGGATTGTAGCTCAGTAGTAGAGTGCTTGCCTAGCATGTGTGAGGCACTGAATTCCACCCTCAGCACCACATAAAAATAAGTGAATAAAATAAAGGTATTGCATCCATCTACAACTAAAAAATTTCTTTTAAAGAAAGAATGGTCAAAATTTATTCAAATTTGGTAAATGATAAATCCACAGATGAAATGCATTGAATTAATTTCAAGTAAAATAAACATAAATATAATCATACCAAGGGTAATCATAATCAAATTGCAAAAAAACAGTGATCGAAAATAATTTTAAAGGAGACAGTAAAAAAAAAAAAAAGACAAATCATTTCAGTGCAACAAGGAATACTGCAAATTTACATCAGAAACTATGCAGTATAAATGACACTTAAATAGTAATCTTTAAAGAACCTGAAGTAACTTGAGGGATGTTACTTAACTACATATAATGTCACTCAATTCTATGGCCAGAAAAAAATCTTTCAAAAATGAAGGCAATTAAAAAATTAAGACAGACCTTCACTATAAGAAATGATGAAAAAAGCTTTTCATGAAAAAGGATAATGACACTAAGAAGACACTATCTACAAAAAAGTATGAAGAATCTTATGATTTGTAAATATATGGGCAACTATTAATGTTTATATTTTATTCATTATTTAATTTCTTTAAAAAGTGTGGAATACTCTCTTTGTTGTCTCCATGTAGCCATAGTATGTACAGCACAGCAGTGTACACATCACATACTGCTCATTCTTCTTGGCCTCTGATGATGGTCTTCATTGCCCCCAGAGTCTATTGTTAGCAGTGTCTCAGAAGTCCTTGAAATGGAATCTCCTGGAAGCACCAGGTATGCCCTTCAATAAGAATTGGTGGTTGATGCCAGAATCACCTTGTAGAAAAAATATGAACCTTGTGACTCATCATCCAATGGCTTATTTGGATTCATTAGGAATTAAAATATGCAATCAGAAATATACATATAAGTAGTAATTCAAGGTAGAAATAGTAAAAATAATAATGTATTATGAAGTGTATAATCAGTGAAAATTTAAAACACATGACAACATTGTTTAAAAATAGGGTGGAGAAAACAGGCACAGTGACACATGCCTGTAATCGCAGAGAATCAGGAGACTGAGGCAGGATCACAAGTTCAAGGCCAGCCTCAGCAATTTATGAAGACTCTCAGCAACTCAGTGAACAACCCTGCCTCAAATTTTTCAAAAGACTAGGAATGTAGCTCAATGGTATAGCACCCCTAGGTTCAATGCCTAGTGCCAAAAATAAAATTTTAAAAAAAGTAGGATGAATATCAAAGTTTATGGTTGTAAGATTCATATTTTATATAACTTATAACATTTGAAGGTAGACTATGAAAGTTAAAAGTTTCTATTGTAAACACCACAGTAACTACTAAGAAAAAACAAAATATTAATTATTAGTAGCATACTAATAATGGGGATAAAATGCAATAATAAAAATGTATACTCCCTGAAAGATGAAAAAGTAAAGAAAAAGTTTACAAAACAAATGCTGCAAATAAAAAAATTAACAACACAGTAGAATTAACTCTAAGTCATATATAATCGTATTAATTGTATATGTTCAAAATACATCAAAATGCAGAAAACATCAGATTGAATGAAAAAGCAAGACTCAAATACATGCTATGTATTAGTGCATATTCTGTTACTATAACAAAATACCTCAGCTGGGAAATGTATAAAGAAAAAGGTTAATTTAGCTCACAGTTTGGGGGGCTGAAAGTTCAAAAGTATAGTGCTAGCTCTAATGAGACCCCTTTTAGCTGTGTCACATCATGACAAATGGCATCAGTGTGAGAGCCATGAGAATAAGAGATCACATGGTTAATGTAGAAAGCCAAAGAATCAATTAGCCAAGTGCAGTAGCATTGTAATTCAAGTGGCTTGTGAGGCTAAAATAGGAGGGTTACAAGTTCAACACCAACCTCAGCAATTTAGTGAGGCCCTAAGCAACTTAGTGAGTCCCTGTCTCCAAATAAAAGAAAAACAAAAACAACTGGGTATGTAGCTCAATGGTAAAGCACCTCTGGGTTAAATCTCCAGAACGAGAGAGAGAGAGAGAGAGAGAGAGAGAGAGAGAGAGAGAATCAATTAAATTTGTAAACGACAAGGTAGACTGATGAAGAAAAGATAGTGAGCATTAGGAGAAGCAGTAACAAAGTACCAATGTCAGGAACAAAAGTGGGGACAGCACTAGAAATCCTACAGATGTTAAAAGGGTTTTAAGGGACTATTATGAGTGACTTATGAACATTAACAAGATCATTGAGATGAAATGCCATGTGCTTGTCTTCAAATAATCACATCAAGATTTTGGAGTGTTTTGATTGGCCCAAGTTTGGATACACATTTACCTTTGCACAAACAGTTCAAATTCACCCAAATCATATCAACTATTAATGAGAGACAGGTACAGAGTAAGCAGAGAAAGTACATGCCTACTGTGGTCCATGTTTAACCTCACTACTCCATCTTTGATATTTGTGAATTACCTACTTCCTGTTCTGAAGTTGATTTTCCTGTGTCTATGTCTAGCAGGATATAGAAAATCAGCTTATGAAATACCTTGCCTGGAACATACCCCATTTTTTTTTTTTCTTTTTGCTAGCAAAGGCTATTTGACACCTTCCACAGTTCTTGATGCTCAAATTGATAAATAGTGAAAGTTAAAAATCTGCAAATTCGGTGGAGCCCCTGAAAGATGGCGGACAGCAGAGAAGCACGCTCGGGAGACCGGCAATAAAAGAGGCTTATCAGGAAGATTGAACATGTTCTTAGCAACACTCCCGCAACTGGAAGGGAGCTGAGACACCTGCACACATCTAGACAGTGAAAATACAAGGAACTCCAGACCGCAAACACATGGAGTCCAGTGCCAGCGGCCCACAGGCCAAACCAGCATTAGCAGCGCAGTTTCCCTGGTAGCATTGCAGTACCAGAAGTGCAGACCACGGCCTCGAACAGCGCAGAATAAAGAGAGCCAGACGCGAGCAGCGGCCTCACAGACTTCTTTTGCGTAAATCGCCTAATGGAACCTGCAAGCCTCAGAGTGACGCACAGGACCAGGATACTGCTGTCGGGACCGGGGAAGGGGCTGACATTTTGGAGGAGGGCTACGGCTGACCAGGACAAAGAAAAACAGCTTCAGGCATCCAAGGACTGGTCCAGGGCCCGGAGAACAGCAAACACCTGGTGAGACGTGCACAGGCAGCCCGCGGGAAAGGGCCTGCCTGAGGCCAGTACAGCAACCATAAGAGCTATAACCGGGGTTGGGTGTGGGGAATGCATGCCTTTTTGATGAACGCTTTCTTGATGCTATTCACGTACTGACACCCCCACCCCCACCCCCCAGCCATTATTCCTCTGTACCAATCTGCCGCTGGCCAAAGCTGCAGACTAGACTCCACTGTGACTGTCTGGGCGTGGTCCAGGACAACTGGCTTAAACTCCGACTCTGTTTTGTTTGTTTGTTTGTTTTGTTTTTGTTTGTTTGTTTGTTTGTTTGTTTTGTTTTTGTTCTGTTTGATAGTGGGATTATTTGTGTGTTTGTGTTCCTCTTTCCTTTCTTCCCTTCTCACTTTAGTCTCTTCTGCCCTCATCTTATCTACTTACACCCTGTCATTGTGTACTCATTAGAGGTGAAAACAAGGTATACACAGAAATTGGGACTTCTAGGCCTGGGGCAATTGAAATATACAGAAAAGCGGTGTTATATATAGTTTAATCTCTATTTTTCTTGACTCAGTTTCTCTCTCCTCTCTCTTACACTAATTCTTAATTCTTTGTTATTTCTCATTGTTCCTTTTTATTTTTTCTTTTCCATCTTTCTTTATATTTCTTCTCTCAAAGGCTAAATAAGTTTGGTTTATATACAAATTGTCTTTCCTCTAAATCGCTCACTCCATTCTCTCTCCTCTCATGTCTGCTGATATTAAACCACTTCTATAGAATTCTACTGTTATACTTCCTAAGAAAGAACATCTCAGTAATCTCACTTGCTTCTTCCTAAACATCATCTCTGTATCCAATACTGAAACTGTAAACCCCAACGCAAGCATACAGAGTAAATTGGAAATAATATCTGGGTTAACTAAATCTGTACATTGTGATCAAACTGGGATTTCCTGTAAAGAAAGTGTTAGAGCTTAAATTGTAAGATATTTATAAGGGGACCTGACAGCATTGTACCACAGGAGAAACATAAGGCTAAAAGGTGAAATTGAAATAGGCAAGGTCCCACAGTGCTAGGAGAATAGACACACAAGCATTATGAAGAAGCAAGGGAAGAAAGTGGCTGAAACCAACCACCAGGCCCCCTCAATTGATTCCATGGAAAGCACAGTTGGTCAAATGCCAGAGATGGAATTTAGAAATTACATATTCCAAATGTTTATGGATCTTAAGATTGAACTCAAAAATGAGATAAGAGAGCAAATAGAGGCAGTAAAAGAGCATTTTGACAAAGAACTCCAAAAACAAATACAAGAAGCAAAAAATTACTTCAATAGGGAGACAGAGATTCTAAAGAAAAAACAAACAGAAATTCTGGAAATGAAAGAAGAAATAAACCAAACTAAATGCTCAATTGAAAGCATCACCAAGAGATTAGATCACCTGGAAGAAAGGACCTCAGATAATGAAGACAAAATATTTTATTTTGGAGAAAAATCTAGAGGACACGGCAAAAGAAGTAAGAAAACAAGAACAGAGCATTCAGGAATTATGGGACAGCATAAAAAGACCAAACTTAAGAGTGATTGGTGTTGAAGAAGGTGCAGAGTTTCAAACCAAAGGAATGAGTAATTTATTCAATGAAATAATAGCAGAAAATTTTCCACACATGAGGAATGAATGGCAAAACCAAGTTCAAAAGGCTTATTGAACACCAAATGTACAAAACCACAACAGATCCACACCAAGACACATTATAATGAAATTGCCTAATATACTAGGCAAGGAGAGAATACTAAAAGCCACAAGAAAAAGGAAGCAGATTATATATAGGGGGAAACCGATCAGATTATGCTCAGATTTTTCAACCCAGACCTTAAAAGCTAGAAGATCCTGGAATAGCATATTTCAAGCTCTGAAAGAAAAGGGATGTCAACCAAGAATCTTATATCCAGCAAAACTGAGCTTTAGATTCGAAGATGAAATAAAAACCTTCCACGACAAACAAAAGATTTCACAACTCGAAAGCCAGCACTTCTGAACATTTTGGGCAAAATTTTCCACGAAGAAGAAGAGAAAAATAACAATGAAAACCAACAAAGGGAGATAGTAAACTAAGGGAATTACCAATCAGAGGAGAACCCAAATCAAGCTAAATACCATAATACATTTAAAAATGGATAGAAATAAGAATCACATCTCAATAATAACCCTGAATGTTAATGGTCTAAACTCACCATTTAAAAGACACAGATTGTCAGATTGGATTAAAAGAAACAACCCAACAATTTGTTGCCTACAAGAAACACACCTCATAGAAAAAGACATCAAGCGATTGAAGGTGAAAGGCTGGGAAAAGTCTTATCATGCACATGGGCTGCGGAAGCAGGCAGGGGTTTCCATTCTCATATCAAATAAAGTAGACTTCAAGCCAAAGCTAATCAAAAGAGATAAAGATGGATATTTCTTACTACTTAAGGGACCCATTCATCAACAAGATATAACAATTATAAATCTATATGCCCCAAATAATGGAGCACCTACATTCATCAAACAAACCCTTCTCAAGTTCAAGAGTAAAATAGACCACAACACAGTTATTCTAGGGGACTTCAACACACCTCTCTCACCAATGGATAGATCATCCAAACAAAAGCTAAATAAAGAAACATTAGGCCTCGTTAAAACAATTAATAACTTAGACCTAACGGACATATATAGAATATTTCATCCCTCAGTAAGCGAATACACTTTCTTCTCAGCAGCACATGGCTTCTTCTCCAAAATTGACCATATATTATGTCACAAGGCAACTCTCAGCAAATATAAAAAAATAGAAATCCTACCTTGCATTCTATCAGACCATAATGGGGTGAAATTGGAAATCAATGATAATACAAGAAATAAAAATAAAAAAACTACTCCAACAGCTGGAAACTAAACAACATGCTACTGAATGAACAAGGAGTTGAAGAAGACATCAAGGAGGAGATTAAAAAATTCCTAGAGGTAAATGAGAACACAGATACATCATATAGAAATCTCTGGGACACTATGAAGGCAGTAGTAAGAGGAAAATTCATTGCACTGAATTCCTTCATTTAAAGAAAAAAAAACAACAACAAATAAAGGATTTAACATCATACCTCAAAGCACTAGAAAAAGAGGAACAGATCAACACTAAGAACTGTAGAAGACAGGAAATAATTAAAATCAGAGCTGAAATTAATGAAATTGAGACTAAAGAAACAATTCAAAGAATTGACAAAACCAAAAGTTGGTTCTTTGAAAAAAATAAATAAAATTGACAGACCCCTAGCAATGCTAACAAAAAGAAGAAGAAAAAAAAACTCAAATTACTAGCATCCATGATGAAAAAGGAAATATCACAACAAACACCTCAGATATACAGGAGATAATTAGAAATTACTTCGAAAAATTGTACTCTCATAAAATAGAAAATACTGAAAGCATAGACAGATTTCTAGAGTCGTGTGAATTCCCCAAACTGGAACAGGAGGCTATACACAATTTAAATAAATCAATTTCAAGTGAAGAAATAGAAGACACTATCAAAAAACTTCCAACAAGAAAAAGTCCAGGTTCTGATGGGTTTACAGCCAAGTTCTACAAGACCTTCAAAGAAGAACTAATACCAGTGCTCTTCAAATTATTTCAAGAAATAGAAAAAGAGGGAGCTCTTCCAGACTCTTTCTATGAGGCCAATATCACATTAATTCCAAAGCCAGGCAAAGACACAGCCAAAAAGAAAACTTCAGGCCAATATCTTTAATGAACATAGATGCAAAAATCCTCAATAAAATTCTGGCAAATCGGATTCAAAAACATATCAAAAAGATAGTGCACCATGATCAAGTGGGATTTATCCCAGGGATGCAAGGCTGGTTCAACATTCAGAAATCAATAAACATAATACATCACATCAATAGACTTAAAGATAAAAACCATATGATCATCTCAATAGACGCAGAAAAAGCATTTGACAAAATACAACACTCCTTTATGTTCAAAGCTCTAGAAAAATTAGGAATAACAGGAACATATCTCAACATTATAAAAGCTATCTATGCAAAACCTCAAGCTAACATTATCTTAAATGGAGAAAAATTGAAAGCATTCCCTCTAAAAACTGGAACAAGACAGGGATGCCCCCTCTCACCACTGCTATTTAACATAGTACTTGAAACTCTGGCCAGAGCAATTAGACAGATGAAAGAAATTAAAGGGATCCAGATAGGAAAAGAAGAGCTCAAATTAGCACTATTTGCTGATGACATGATAATCTACCTAGAAGACCCAAAAAACTCTACCAGAAAACTTTTACAACTAGTAAATGAATTCGGCAAAGTAGCAGGTTACAAAATCAATACACATAAGTCAAAGGCGTTTTTGTACATCAGTGACAAACCCTCTGAAAGGGAAATGATGAAAACTACTCCATTTACAATAGCATCAAAAAATAAAATAAAATACCTGGGAATCAACTTAACGAAAGAGGTGAAGGACCTCTATAATGAAAACTATAGAACACTAAAGAAAGAAATCGTAGAAGACCTCAGAAGATGGAAAGACCTACCTTGCTCTTGGATAGGTAGAATTAATATTGTCAAAATGTCCATACTACCAAAAGCATTATACAAATTTAATGCAATTCCAATCAAAATCCCAATGACATTTCTCAAAGAAATAGAAAAAGCAGTCATGAAATTCATCTGGAAAAATAAGAGACCCAGAATAGCTAAAGCAATCCTGAGCAGGAAAAGTTAAGCAGGCGGCATCACCATACCAGACTTTAAATTATACTATAGAGCAATAGTAACAAAAACAGCATGGTACTGGCACCAAAACAGACTAGTAGGCCAATGGTACAGAATTGAGGACACAGAGACTAATACATATAATTTCAACTATCTTATATTAGACAAAGGCGCCAAAAATGTACAGTGGAGAAAGGATATCCTCTTCAACAAATGGTGCTGGGAAAACTGGAAAGCCATATGCAACAAAATGAAATTAAACCTGTATCTCTCACCATGCACAAAATTCAATTCAAAGTGGATCAAAGACTTAGGAATTAGACCAGAGACAATACACCTAATAGAAGAAAAAGTAAGCTACAATTTCCAACATGTCGGATTAGGCCCCAAGTTCCTTAACAAGAATCCTGTAGCGCAAGAATTATTACCAAGAATTAATGAATGGGATAGATTTAAGCTAAAAAGCTTCTCTCAGCAAAAGAAACAATCAGTGAGGTTAATAGAGAACCAACTAACTAGGAACAAATATTTAATACATGCACATGGGATAGAGTACTAATTTCTAGAATATATAAAGAACTCAAAAAACTGTACACCAAAAAAACAAATAATCCAATCGATAAATGGGCTAAGGAATTGAAAAGACACTTCTCAGAAGAAGATACATGATTAATCAACAAATACATGAAAAATGCTCAACATTGCTGGCAATTAGAGAAATGCAAATCAAAACTACTCTAAGATTTCATTTCACTCCAGTCAGAATGGCAGCTATCAAGAACACAAATAACAATAAATGTTGGAGAGGATGTGGGGAAAAAGGCACACTCATACATTGCTGGTGGGACTGCAAAATGGTACAACCATTATGGAAAGTAGTTTGGAGATTTCTTGGGAAAATGGGAATGGAACCACCCTATGACCCAGCCATCCCACTCCTGGGTCTATTCCCAAAGGACTTAAAAACAGCATATTACAGTGACACAGCTACCTCAATGTTTATAGCAGCACAATTCACAATAGCTAGGTTATGGAACCAAACTAGATGTCCCTCAGTAGATGAATGGATAAAGAAAATGTGGTATATATACACAATGGAATTTTACTCAGCAATAAAAGAGAATAAAAAATGACATTCGCAGGTAAATGGATGAAGTTGGAGAATATAATGGTAAGTGAAATCAGTCAATCTCAAAAAATCCAAATACCAAATGTTTCCTCTGATATAAGGAAGCTGGTTCACAGTATTGATGGGTTGGGGTACATAGGAGGATTAGAGGAACACTATAATGGTCAAAGGGAAGGGAGGGGAAGGGAGGGGGCAAGGCGAGAAGGGGGAAAAAAGTGGTTGAATAAGATGGATATCATTATTCTAAGTGCATGATTGAAGACTTGAATGCTGCGAATATACTTTGTATACAAACTGTTTTATGTAAAAAGATGCTATATATGTATAGTATGAACTGTAATACATACTACTATAAATAAAAATTTTAAAAAAATATCTGCAAATTCAGCTCTGCTTCAAATTCTAGGATCTGTCCTGAATTTTGTCAGTAGAAAGTTAAAAAAGTTAGAAATTTTAGCATGCAGTCTCTTCATTGGTTTGTCTTTATCTGACTTTGGATCCAGATTCAACTTCCTTTTTTTAAAAAAAGTTTTTATTTGTTCTTTTTAAATATAAGTGACAGTAGAATATATTTTGAAATTACACATACATGGAATATAACTTCCCCTTCTTGTGGTTGTACATGATGTGGAGTTACATTGGTTATGTATTCACATATGAACATAGGAAAGTCATGTCTGATTCATTCTACTGTCTTTTTTATTCCCTTACCTCCTCCCTTCCCTTCATTCCTCTTTGTCTAATACAATGAACTTCTATTCTTCCCTTCCACCCCCTTATTGTGTATTAGCATCTGCACATCAGAGAGAACATTCAACCTTTGGTTTTGGGGATTTGCTTATTTCACTTAGCACGATAGTCTCCAGTTCCATTCATTTACCAGCAAATGCCATAATTTCATTCTTCTTTATGGCTGAGTAATATTACATCGTGTAGGTATAACATATTTTAATTGTTCTCGATATGGACTCAAATTCCTGTAGGCCAGGACAATGGTTCTGCCTAGAGCTCTCCAGAAGACCTAAGATCCCTAGCTGAGCCCCACCCTGTGCAGGTGTCTCCACTGAAGCCAGATTTGGTACTCAGAGTCATTGAGTTTTGCTCTCCCACTAGGAGGCTCTGGGACATCCCTGGTTCTTCCTTGTAGTCTGCACATTATACATCACCATGATATAACTAAAGACTCTTCCTAAAGGACCTTAGAAATTTTAAATTTTAATTTTAAATTTCCAAGAAATATTATTTCTGATAGCAAATTGGATTATGATTAAGTATCTCTTCTACATAGTACAATCTGGGGAGAAATTAAATGTGACAATTTAAATTTTAAAATATTTTAAAGCAAAAAGATATCACCATATTAATACATTAATATGCTCAGCTTTGACTGAAACACTACTTCATTGAACAGACATACAAATCTGAAAGTAAACACTCAAACTCCTTTTATAAATTTGGAAACTAAGTAACTTACCTAGATTCATATACTGCTGAAATTTAAACCTATGTTTGGGGTATCACTAATCTCATGTACACATTGTTGATAAAAACTAAGTGAAATGTATGTAAACAGACTAAAACAGAGTCGATAGTAACAAACTGAATTTTATTTATCAAATGAAGATCATCCCTAATCTCATAGATTCATTCGTTGTGCGTTCCAAACCTCACATTACTCAATGTCGTATGAACACAAAAGTCTAATCAAACCATTTCAGTATAGGGATTCTGCCTAATAAAGGAAAGAGGGTTCTGCCTGCCAATATCAGCTCTGGTAGTCCCTTTTCAAATCTGTCTCACTAATAATACCTACAAGCTCTCTGAATTCAGGACATTATGGGAAAGAAAAAGATTCATTAATAGAATAATACACTTCATGGACTGAATCATATCCACAGTCAATAAATACACTTAAGCATTAATGCACATAGCACCCAACAAACCATCACAATTATATTGAGCTTTGAATCACTAGACCAGTACTTCACATTTAGTATACATTCAGTAAATTCCATGAATGACTGAAACATTGAATGCATCATGAAGTAATGTGCTGTGGTGCTGAAGCCAACTCTATATCACAAGACATTGTATTGAAGGACATTATGGGAAAGAAAAATGATGATGAGTAGGAGGATTTTGCCTGTCCTCCAGCTCTGCTCCAGAATGTCTGCTTTTATGATTCATAAAACCTGAATCTTAAGTTGTGTGGTTTTCTTTTTTCTTACTTGTCTTAACAGTTTTTCACACTGCTCTAAACTGAACCTTCTGTTATCAATTTTCAAGACTAATTTAGAGAATTTTCTCTGCATTTGTTTAAACTTCAGTCCCTAGATTCAAGCTTACTGTTCATCACTTCTATCATAGTATGATCTTGAGAAAGCTGAACTCCAGCTGGTGACAAACACTCTCTCCTTGGCAAACTCTGCCACTCAAGGCTGTACCCCTTAGATGACTGCCCCATACTCCTTAACATGCGTGCCTGAGAAAGTTCAGTGCTACCAAAAAAATTCACTGCTTGTTCCAATGGAGATGGACTATAGGCCCCTGGCCTTCCTTTTCTTAGAGACTCCCGTTTCTGCTTTAAAAAACTTAATGATTGTAAAATCTTTCTTTGTAACTTTGAGATGTAGTCATCAGGGAAGACAATGCTTCTTGTCTCCCAGTCTCTGTGCAAGCATAGGAGTACAGGGCTAGGAAGCACCAGCTGGCAAACACAGATGACCCAATAACACTTCCAACATCCTTCACCACCAGTGTCCTTCCATACCTTCAATGATGAATCTCCCCCAGCTTTCCACTTCCCAACCAACAAGCTTGTGCACATTGATACACACCTTTGCTTTCTCCCCAGTGATTTCAGAAATGGTATTTCTCCTGTTCAAGACCAGCACATTTGTATCACTCTTATTCATTTCATTTGCCCTTGGCTGGGGCCTACCTTTATCAATTCCCTCTTTCCGATATCACATCTCCTTTAAACCAACTCCTCAGCCTATCAATATACTCAGATTCATTCTGAAAAGATTTTAAACTCTCCCCCAATCCTACACTCTTCTCCTACTTTCATTTGATTTATCTCTTTCTCTTCTTATTCTGATTCTTCAAAGAATCAGAATATCTCTACTTTTCAGCTCCCACTTTTTATTATCCACCTCTTTTCCTCTCCATTGAAATATAGCCTCTCAACAAATACCATGGAATTGCTCTCACTAAGTATCATGGCTTCCTTAAAACTGATCCTAAGGGAAACTTTTCATTTCTATCTTATTGGTTCTTGGTGCTGCATTTTAATGTGCCAACCATTGGTGCATTTCTAATGTGTTTATTTACCTTTTGACCTTGGTCTAGATTCTCAGACTTCATTTTCAGTCTCCGTAATGGTCTTCTCTTTCTCCATATACACATATTGTTGTCTTCAGGCTTCTAATTTTGGTTCTGTTCTCACATACATGTCCTTCCATGAGCAACATCACTGATCTCGTGGATCCATTGTTTATTGTAAAAAATAAGTGAAACACAATCAAATAAAAAAGAGTCCACCCTAAAGAGTGAACTAAATCTACCAAATAACTTACACTGTTAATTTTTTAGATAAAGAAATATTAAGATGACAGGGAAAAAATACTCAACTGAGAAACATCTTAAGGGAATGGGACATCAAAGTCAGAAAATTTATTCAGATCATTGAGTTTGTGACTCAGAATCAGTTGATAAGATTCTCTCCACTAGGCAATGCTTCCCATTTGCCTGCTCAATGGGAATGAGACCCTGCATTTTTCACAGTGTCAAAGAAAAGCACTTTATTGAAAGCTTCACATTTTGCAAATTCAAGTGTATAGTTTTATACTCACTGATGTTGATAATATTAGAGAGTGGACATTGAAATAAAAAGAGGTATTAACACAGTCAGAGTCAGTATCTTAACTGACACTCTACCCTTATTCTAATATACAAAGATCTTCCCCTTATGGTCCAGAAATCCTTTCTACTCAACTCTTGTCACAGTCAACAGGCAGGGAGCAGTATCCCTCTGTGCAAAGCTTGATGTCATAATATTACCATGGCAACAATAAACCCGAAGAAAGGAGAAGTAAATTTTGTCCTAAATATTAATCAGTTTCAGTGACAGTCTTTTCTTACTATCTCTGGCAAATAGTACAAATCCCAATAAGACCTCTGACAATCCTCCAGTCCACGTTCAGTAAATAAAACCACTGGTCTATGTTAAGAAAACCCAAACCAAAATCACAAACTTTTTATTCCTGGGCCACTTTGTGGGAAGGATTCATTTATCAAATATGCCATAGTTTTTATTTAATTGCATAAAGTAAGTAATCTTTTTACATATTGATTCTAAGCTAAGGTATCTTATTTTTGACTGAACCCTTTTGTCTATTAGTTGTCTGTTGTGCTTAGTAAAGATATACCCTGAGAAAGAGAATGTAAAATAAGAGTGCATAATAAGAAAATCCACCCAAGTTACATTTTAAAGGGGAAAAATGTGTATTTTTCAGCTTCACCTTTGGTTGGAGCTCTCAAAATCCAAATGGAAGGAGCAGGAATTCATTTCATTGGGAGATTGACAGGCTACAAAGGAAAAAGCACAGAGTACGGAGTCAAATAAACTGGTATTTCAATCCTTGCTGCACAGATTGATGATAATAAAATGGTTAAGCCTTTTAACACCTTACAGTCTCATTTTCTAAATGTAAAATAGGAATCAATAATATCCCAATTTTTCAATATTCTTGGAATATTAGAGATAATATCTATGAACTGTTTGCCACACAGCAGTTGGACAAAAGAGGAGAATGAAAGCAAACCATCACTGTTTATGAGAGCCTCTGTGCATTATTTTACAATTCTGTGGCTCCTGGACTTTGCAGTATTCACTCCTGACAGTTTTGAGCTGGACTACCCCTCTGGGCATGTGCTTACACTTAGCTCTATGGATCCCGATACACAAGATCACGTTCACCTGAGCATGTGTAGTTTATACTCCGAACTTCTGCTCTTCCTCATCAGAAAAGTACCAAAACTTTAAAGAGTTACTGACAATTTGTATTAATATATAAATGTTTTGTTTGTTTTGTTGTCTATGTGTGTGTGCATACATGCATGTGTGTATTTGTGTGCATTTTGAAACAGGATCTCTCTATGTTGCCCAGACTGACTTCAAACTCTCAATCCTCCTGGCTCAGCCTCCTGAATAGTTGGGATTACTGGGATTTGTGCCAGCATGTGCCAGTAATCCCTGCTCCATGCCCATTAATGTGTAAATGTTTAACAAACTCTTCCAAAGAACAGAAAGTGGGAAATTTGCATTAACTGTTTTATGAGGGTAGTAAAATGACCAAAAATTTGAAACAAAAACACTGTGAGAATGGAAAATTATAGGTCAATCTCTCATTTAAATTACCACATATATCTTAAAAAGACGTTGTCAAGCCAAATTTAAATATAGTAAAACATAGTTCATCATTATCAACTTGAATGAAGAGTAAGGAATTTAAGAACATTTACTATGAAGTCTTACATGGTGGTGCCTACCTGTAATCCAGCAGCTCAGGAGGCTGAGGCAAGAGGTTTATAAATTTGAGGCCAGCCTCAGCAACTTAGTGAGACCCTATCTCAAAATAAAAATTAAAAAGGGCTAGGGGCATAGCTCACTGGAAGTACCCACGGGTTCAATCCCCAGTAGCACATATACAAACAACAAGGAATATTTAATAACAGAAAAATAACTGGTATAATTTCCACATTAAATCTGAAGAAAACCATACAGCCACCTCAACAGATGAGTTAAAGTATTCAGTATAATTGGACACGTATTCATATTAAAAACTAAGTCTAAAAATAAATTTACTCAACCTGACAAAAATACATTTATAAAAACTTAGAGCGAACATCACAATAATTTTTTAAAATTTCTTTAAACATCAATAATGAGACAAATACTCTATCAAAAATTTTCTAATTGAGATAGTTTTCTAATAAAATAATAAAGAAGTAAATGAGGCACTGCCCACCACTGCCTGCCTCTGAGCATGGTTGCCTTCATCTTGGGGCATCATCAGGGCCTGGAAGTCCATTATCAAGGTGCCTGCAGGTTTGGTTGCACCTGGGGTCTTCTTGCTCAGTGTGTTGGTTGCCACTATCTTGCTACAGATGCAGGAGAGAGCTGGGTTTTTCCAAGCTCCTAGAGTCCTGAAGCACAGAGGGATGGATGGGGCTGGCTGCAGTGGGTCAAAGGTTGGAGGAGGGCGTGAGGTCATCTTGCTCTCAGTTTGCCCAGCCAGATGGTCTGATACCCACAAGGTTCCTGGGGCCCACTGGGGAAGGCACTCACTGGGCCATAGTACCAGCCCACTCCCCACTTCCTCCCCAGTCCAGCATCCACAGATAACCTGGTCCTGCCAGATCCATCCAGCATTAGTCCCGCACCCAACAGGGCCCTCTGGCTCCCCAATCCCCAGGCTCCCAATTCCTTCCTAGCCACCAACCTGGCCCCGTGCTCACATCTACATGGCTGGCACACATCTCTCAGAGCCTGGTCCTGATCCATCTGATACAGAACAGCTCTCCATGACAGGCATACAGGTCCCAGCACCCAGCCCTCAGGACAGTCTGGGAGAGAAGTGCCTGATATCTTCATAGGAGCCATTTGGCTTAAGGCTGTATATTGTTTGCATTGGGTGCTGTTAGTATTGATCTCCCCCTCAAAGGTTAGGTATGAGAAACCTTCAGGGACAGTCTACTGAGTAAAAAATGTATTTTCTCAGAGACACTGCTAGATGGGAAGATGCATGAACAACATGAGAAAACAAGGGGAAAAAAGTTACCACAAACAAACCAAGATGCTCCAATAATAGAGTTCATTGACAACACAGTAGAAGAAATGTCAGAACAGGAGTCCAGAATGTACATAGTTAAACTGATCTGCAACATAAAGGATGATGTAAGGAGTGAAGTCAGAGAAAAATTTGAGGAGGTGAAACATTATTTCAAATAGAGAGAGTTCATGAAAAGAAATCAAGCAGAAATCCTCAAAATGAAAGAATCAATAAACCAAATTAAAATTTCAATGGAGAGTATCACCAACAGACTAGACCACTTGGAAGACAGAACCTCAGGCAATGAAGACAAAGCATATAATCTTGAAAATAAAGTTGGCCACACAGAGAAGATGGTAAGAAATTATGAAAAGAACTTCCAAGAATTATGGGATGGTATGAAAAGAACAAATTTAAAATTTATTGGGATAGAGGAAGGCATGGAGACACAAACCAAAAGAATGCATAATTTTTCAATGACATAATATCATAAAATTTCCCAAACATGAAATGAAATGGAAAATCAAATACAAGTGGTTTACAGGACCCCAAATGTACAAAATTACAAAGAACCACACCAAGATGCATCATAATGAAAAATGCCTAGCATACAGAATAAGAATAGATTTTTTTAGATGTCTGCTTTTATTTTATTTTTATTTGTTCTAATGAATTATACATGACAGCAGAATGCATTTTGATTCGTTGTACACAAATGGAGCGCAATTTTTCATTTGTCTGGTTGTACATGATGTAGAGTTGCATCATATGTTCAGTCATACATGTACCTAGGGTAATGATGTCCATTTCATTCCACAATCTTTCCTGTATCCATTCCCTTTCCCCACCTCCCTCCCCTTTGCCCAAAGTCCCTCCATTCTCTCCATTCCTCCAACCCCATTATGGATCCACTTATCAGAGAAAACATTTGGCCTTTGTTTTTTTTGGGGGGGATTGGCTTACTTAACTTAGCATGATATTGTCCAACTTCATCCATTTACCTGCAAATGCCATAATTTTATTCTCTTTTAATGCTGAGTAATAGTCCATTGTATATATATGCCACCGTTTCTTTATCTATTGAAGGGCAACTAGGTTTGTTCCACAGTTTAGCTATTGTGAATTTACCTGCTATGAACGTTGATGTGGCTGTGTCACTGTAGTAGGCTGATTTCAAGTCTTTTGGGTATAGACCAAGGAGTGGGATAGTTGGATCAGATGGTGGTTCCATTCCAAGTTTTCTAAGGAATCTCCATACTGCTTTCCAGATTGGTCACCAATTTGCTATCCCACCATCAATGTATGAGTGTGCCTTTTCCCCTACATCCTCACCAACACTTACTGTTGCTTATATTCTTGATAATTGCCATTCTGACTAGAATTGAGTGACATCTCCGGGTAGTTTTGATTTGCATTTCTCTAATTACTAGAGAAGTTGAACATTTTTTAATGTATTTGTTGATAGGTTATATTTCTTCTTCTGAGAAGTGTCTGTTCACTTCCTTAGCCCATTTACTGTTTGGACTATTTAGTTTTTTGGTGTTAAGTATTCTGAGTTTTTTGGAGATTAGTGCTCTATCTGATATGTGTGTACTAAAGATGTTCTCCCACTCTGTGGGGTCTCTCTTCACATTATTGATTGTTAAGAAGAAGCTTTTCAGTTTGAATACATCCCATTAATTAATTCTTGATTTTATTTCTTGTGCTCTAGGAGTCTGGTTAAGGAAGTCAGGACCTAACCCCACATGATGAAGATTTGGGCCTACTTTTCTTCTATTAAGTACAAGGTCTCTGGTATAATTCCTAGGTCCTTGATCCACTTTGAGTTGAGTTTTATGCAGGGTGAGAGATAATGGTTTAATTTGATTTTGCTGCATATAGATTCCCAGTTTTCCCAGCATCATTTGTTGAATAGGCTATCTTTTCACCAATGAATGTTCTTGGTGCCTTTGTCTAGTATGAGATAACTATATTTATGTGGCTTTGTGATAATTGTATTTATGTGGCTTTGTCTCTGTGTCTTATGTTCTGTACAATTGATCTACATGTCTGTTTTGGTGCCAATACCATGCAATTTTCATTACTATAGCCCTGTAGTAAAGCTTAAGTTCTGGTATTGTGATGCCTCCTGATTCACTCTTCTTGCTAAGGATTGCTTTGGCTACTCTGGATCTCTTATTTTTCCAAATAAATTTCATGATTCTTATCTATTTCTATAAGGAATGTTGTTGGGATTTTAATTAGAATTGCATTAAATCTGTATAACGCTTTTGATAGTATGGCCATTTTGACAATATTAATTCTTCCTATCAAAGAACATGGGAGATCTTTCCATCTTCTAAGGGCTTCTTAAATGTCTTTATTTAGTGTTCTATAGTTTCCATTGTAGAGATATTTCATCTCTTTTTTTAGATTGAGTCCCAAGTATTTAATTTTTTTGAGGCTATTGTGAATAGGTTAGTTTTCCTAATTTCTCTTTCTGAGGAAATGCATTTGATTTATGCCTCCTGTTTCACTGTTCTAAGGATTGCCTTGGCTATTTTGGGTCTCTTATTTTTCCAAATGAATTTCATGATTTATTTTTAATTCTATGAGAAATGTTGTTGGGATTTTATTGTAATTGCATTAAATCTATATAATGCTTTTAATAGTATGCCATTCTGACAATATTAATTCCTTCTATCCTATGGGTGTTGATTTTGTATTTTGTTATTTTGCTGAATTCATTTATTAATTCTAGAAGTTTTCTGGTGGAGTTCTTTGGATCCTCTAAGTATAGAATCATGTCATTGGCAAACAGTGATAATTTGAATTCTTCTTTCCCCATTCACATCCTTTTAATTTCTTTCATCTGTCTAATTGCTCTGACTAGAGTTTAAAGGACTATGTTGAATAGAAGTGGTGAGAGAGGGCATTCCTGTCTTGTTCCAATTCTTAGAGGGAATGCTTCCAATTTTTCTCATTTAGAATAATGTTGGCCTTGGGCTTAGCACAGATAGCTTCTACAATGTTGAGGTATGTTCCCACTATCTCTAGTTTTTCTAGTGTTCTGAATATGAAAGGGTGTTGTATTTTATCAAATGCTTTTTCTGCATCTATTGAGATGATCATATAATTTTTATCTTTAAGTCTATTGGTGTGATGAATTACGTTTATTGATTTCCATTTTTTTAGCATTTTTTCAGTTGTAGATGGATATAGTATTTTTTGTTTTTATTAATTTGTTTTGTGTGTGTGTGGTGCTGAGGATCGAACCCAGTGCCTCACACATATGAGGCAAGTGCTCAACCACTGAGCTACAACCCCAGCCCTGATATCCATATTTTGAACCAATCTTGCATCCCTGGGATGAACCCCACTTGATCATAGTGCACTATATTTATAACATGTTTTTGTATGCAATTTGCCAGAATTTTATTGAGAATTTTTGCATCTATGTTCATCAGGGATATTGGTCTGAAGTTTTCTTTTCTTTATGTGTCTTTGTCTGGATTAGGTATCAGCATGATACTAGACTCATAGAATGAGTTTGGAAGGGTTCCCTCCTTTTCTATTTCATGGAATAATTTGAGGGGTATTGGTGTTAATCCTTCTTTGAAGGTCTTTTAGAACTCAGCTGAGAATCCATCTGGTCCTGGGATTTTCTTGCCCAGGTAGGCTTTTGATGGCATCTTCTATTTTATTAGTCAAAATTGATCTGTTTAAATTATGTATGTCCTCCCGATTCAGTTTGGGCAGATCGTGTTTCTCTAGAAATCTGTCAGTGTCATTGATATTTTCTCTTTTATTGGAGTATAAATTTTCAAATAGTTTCTAATTATCTTCTGTATCTTAGCAGTATCTGTGGTGTATCAGCAGGGTGGTCCTTGGTATGGGCCTGACCTCCACATGGAGAGTATAAGAATAGAATTTTAAAGACCAAAGAGAAAAGTAAAGATTACATATGGGCAGAACCAATTCTGATTTCAGAACCCAGACCTCAAATCCAGGAGGTCTTGGAACAACATATACCAAACTCTGAAAGGAAATGGATGCTAACCAAGAATTTTATATTCAGCAAGATTAAGCTTCAGATTTGAAGATGAAATAAAAACCTTCCATAATAAACAAAAGTTCAAAGAATTCACAACTAAAAATCCTACACTACAGAACATTCTCAGCAAAATATTCCATGAATAGGAAATCAGTGAGTGTTCCAATGAACTGAGAAGTGGATTTATAGATGTTAAAGGGCTAAGGAATGTTTTTATGCCTATAAACCATACATCAGTTACTTTATATACAACTAAAATGAATGAATAAATGGGAAAATAAATGCTAAAAAAGTCTATAATAGCAGTTAGAGTATGGTGATCACAAATCACAGTTTTATTTCTTCTTTCCTTTTTTTTTTTTTTCTTTTTTCTTTTAGGAAGAAATACAGAACAAAAATAAAAACAGTTTGGTCATCTCAAAGTTACTTTCCTTATAGGGATAAAATGGAAGGAACTTCCTTATTAAACAAAAAACTGGGCCATCTCAAAGTTGACATGACACTTAACATGAATTATAAACCATTTTTCCCAGGCATGGTATCAAATCAGAATGTTTGGTGGCAAAATCTATGTAAAGAGTTCACAAAGTGGTGTAATTAATTCTACCTGAGGTCTGAAATCTTGAATTCTCAGAGAAAAGGAGAATTAAATAGCTAGCAGTCTCACAGTCCAGCCAGTATGAATCCCTAAGTATGTTCCCAGGATTGGAGTGAGAGGTAATGAAGAGAGATCTCAGAGACCACTGTTCCACACACAGGAATATGTTCACATCAAGCTACCTGTGAATAGGCATATTAGGCTCCTGTTTAATCCAGTAAAAGATTTCTTGCTTTCTTGTATTGACTTCATAGTGACTACAAATAAAATTTTTAGTCTGTTTATATATAAATAACTTTGTTAATAATGAAGAAAACTTACTCATGAAGTAAATTCTCAAAATCTTATTGTTAGTATACATTTAAAACAAAAATATTAAAAACTAACCAGATTTTAGAAAAACTAAGATGCCCAAACCAGTGGAAGACAGGAAATAATTAAGATCAGAACCAAGATTAATGCAATAGACAATAAAATACACAATAAAAGAAATCAATGTTGTTTAAAAATAAACAACAAAAAGACCAAAAGGTTGATCCTTTGAAAAGATAAATAAGATTGATAGACCTTTATACAAACTAACCAAAAAAGAGAGACGACCCAAATCAACATCATTTAAGAGGAAAAGGACCTATAACCACAGACATTTCTAAAATCTAGAGGCTAATTTGGGACTATTTAAAACTTATATTCCATGGGCTGAGGTTGTGGCTCAGTGGTAGAGCACTTGCCCAGCACATGTGAGGCACTGGGTTTGATCCCCAGCACTGCATTAAAAAAACAAACAAACAAACAAAAACCTAAATAAATAAAACTTCTATTCCAACAAATATATGAAAAAATGTTCAACACCCTTAGAAACCAGGGAAATGCAAATCAAAATTCTACTGACTTCATCTCACTCCAGGCAGAATGGCAGTTATCAATACAAATAGCAATAATTGCTGGTGAGGATGTGAGGGTAAAGGCAAATTTTTACATTGTTGTTGGTGATACAATTTGGTTCAATCACTGCAGTATGGAGATTCCTCAAAAGACGAGGACTAGAACCACTATATGACCCAGCTATCCTACTCCTTGGTATTTTAAAATCAGGCCAGGTGCAATTGCATATGCCTGTAATCCGAGTGGTTCAGGAAGCTGAGGCAGGAGAATCTCAAGTTCAAAGCCAGCCTCAGCAACTTAGCAAAGCACTAACCAAATAAGCGAGACCCTGTCTCAAAATAAAAAAATGAAAAAGGGTTGGGAATGTGATTCAGTAGTTAAGAGCCCCTGGGTTCAATCCCTGGTACAAAAAAAGAATTAAAATCATCATACTGTAGTGATACAGGCATACCAATGTTTATATGAACACAATTCATAATGACTTAGTTATGAAACCAGCCCAAGTGCATGTCAACAAATGGATAAGGAAAATGTTTTATTTTTACACACAAACATACACACACACATATACACACAATGGAATATACACTCATCTATAAATAACACTGAAATTATATCATTTGCTGGTAAATGGATAGAACTGGAGAACATCATGCTAAGTAAAATAAACCAGACCCAGAAGCTGGTTATTTTCTCTCTTGTGTGAGAGTTAAAAGGGAAAAAAAAAGGAACAAAAATGAGGAATTTCATAATAATACAAGGGGACCAATAGAGCAGAGGAAGAGGATCTAAATGGAGGGGGGAGGGAAGAGTACAGAGAAGCATGGAGAACAAAATCTACCAAATTATGCAATATCCACATATGAATATACCACAATGACTCCTGACTCTCTCTCCCTCTGTCCCTATTTCTCACTCTCTCTCCCTCTCTCTCTCTCTGTCTCCATATGTGTATGTATTTATAATATGTATAATTATAATGCAGTAATCAAGATAATAATATGAGATCAGTAGAGTAGAACAAGTGGATTGGGGGAGGGTACTGGGAATGAGACTGATCAGATTATGTTATATGTATGTATGACTATGGCATAAAGAATCCCACTGCTATGTATAATTATAATGCACCAATAAAAACAAAACAAAACAACAACAAAGTGCTATATTTTACTGGTACAAAGGACTGTCTACTTTTAGTCAGTGGAGATGGTGTTAACTCTGTGATCACAAGATCAGGAGAAAGGGTACCAGATCACATAGGTATCCTCAGAGTGAAATTTGAGATCCTAAAGCATGCTTATCTAGTTGGGAAGATTTGTTTTACTATCTGTTGGTTTTCTATATTGCCAAATATTACCAAATTTCTATACTGTCAAATTTTATTTTATGGAGCACTGTGCTCTTCTCCAGACTGTGTTTTACATTTGTTTCTAATATTAAAAATCCAATATTATCAGCAGAAGTCACGTTACAACTCTGCTCCAGCTTTCTCCCCAGTGTCATGCCCTATTCAGCCATTTGCCCCCCTTCTGCTGTTCCTGGCACATCCACATCTTCTTACTTTGTATTGTAGGTGATATCCTTCTTCTTGACTTTCCTGTGGACAGATACTTCCTGTATCTGGAATGTCTTCTCCCTTCTCAGAGACATTTAAAACTATTTTATATTCTCCTCACAAAGTGATTCACCAAATTTCCTAGCAACTACCCCTTGATAATGTCTTTCCACTCCTTTGCACACTGAATTTTCTTATGTGTCTGGTATATTTAGGGACCAGAAGTCCCTTTCTTCCTCCATACATCTTCCAGGACAAGTAGTTAATTAGCTTCTCTAAGCCAACTGGTTTTTCACATTGTGAGAACCACTGTGTGCTATGTAGCCTACTATGCCCTGGGAATACAAGGGTGATAGAGTAAAGAAGGTGGGAGGTAATAGACGCTTAGGGAAAGAGGCATATCACAGTAGTCCTTCCTGGAGGCATGAACCCAAGGCTTAGAGAGCACAGATACTACAAACAAGAAAGGTGATCACCAGCCATACACCACAGCCAGGAAACAGTTCAGGACATTTCTTGCTGGTGCTAGTTTTCCATGTTTTATTGTAGTCATATTCATACACATTATGTTCATTCAGGAAAAAAGACACAAATGATCTTAGAGCCAGTAGTGTATTTTCTGGTAGATAACTGTCTTCCTGAAGCCCTCTCAGCTTGCCTAGAATATAAGGCAAAGTTACATGTTCCCTATGAAATGCAAGAGATCCTCCACACTACATGCAATCAGCTCCTGTAGGTCTCATTGCACAGTTCTCTCTCTAAGTAACTAGCATAGCGATAATTTGATAATTTTGAAATTTAAAATCATGATCATTTCTTTCTTTCTTTTTTTTTCTTTTTTTTTTTTTTTTTTTTTGTTCTTCTAGGGATTGAACCCAGGATGCTTAATCACTGAGCCACATCCCCAGCCCTTTTTTATTTTTTAATTTTTTATTTTGAGACAGGGTCTCAACTAGGTTGTTTACCATTTCCATAAACTGCTGAGACTGGTTCAAACATGCAATCCTCCTGCCTCAGCCTCCCAAGCCATTTGTATTATAGGTATGTGCCACTGTGCCCAGCCATTTCTTTATTTCTTAAAATGATAGAGTCACAAGGGTAGGGCTATTCTGTTTTCCCATCTTCATATCATTAGCACCTAACATAATGCCTGCCACATTAAAATGCTCAATAAATATGTCTAAATGAAAAAACCAATAATTTGCAATACTACTATCAGATAAGAGCACAAGGATGAACTGTCTCATGAAATCCTCACAATGACTCCCTTTTAAACATGAGAAAACTGAGTCTTTAAGAGCTAGATGATAGCAGGCCTAATATTTGAGCCCAGGTTTGCCTTGCCGTGCCACAGCTTCACTCTTAGCCCCTAAGCTATACCATCTCATAATAAAATCTTTGTTATTAATGGATAAAGGGGAGAAGGTTGACAGAGCGAGTTTCCAAAAACAGCAGGGGCTGGAAGCAACAGACAGGATGAAGAGTCATTTTTAGCAAGGCCATCTGACACTGAATGCAGAAGTGCTGAATTCCTGCCATTCTGTACTCCACAATGACAAATTAGAATCAATGTATATATTCAAAATAAGAATATTTTAAATAAATTATGGCATATTTACATGATAGAATATTATTTAGTCAATAAAAGTCATGTTTTATAAAAATCTGGGAAAAGATTAAAGAAGTGTCAGGTAAAAAGAGGAAGAGCAAGAAATACATTATGATCTCAACTTTATTAAAATATGTCTTGTCTATATTTTAGCAAATGCTACACACAGAGGAGCACAGAGTTTAGAAGGATATACCCCAAAATGACAATGGTAGTGTTATGAGTAATAGAATAATGGATGGTTTTATTTTGCTTTCTACATTTAATTTTTTTCTTTTTTAAAAATAATTATTCATTTCTTTTAAATTCTTACAAATATAATTTGTGTCAGGCACGGTGGCACATGCCTGTAATCCCAGTGGCTCTGGAGGCTGAGGCAGGAGGATCGTGAGTTCAAAGCCAGCCTCAGAATTTGGAGAGGCCCTAAGCATCTCAGTGAGACCCTGTCTTAAATAAAATACAAAATAGGGTTGGGGATGTGGCTCAGTGGTCAAGTGCCCCTGAGTTCAATCCCAGTACCAAAAGAAAGAAAGAAAGAAAGAAAGTGAACCAAAATATTAATAGTAATTTTTATGGCAAAATAATGTACTATTTATATATTTATAATCATGCTTTATTTTAAAAATTAAACCAATCAAAAAGGCTTATAAGACTGAAATGAATTAAACTGCCCCAAATTATGCTTTTACAAGCTATTCTTTCTCATTCCACCCAATATAATTCTGCTACCCAAAACGATATCCTGAGCAACTACTCATGACGTGTTTGAGATTCTGTATTAAATTTGGGGTTTAGTCATTTAACACTCGCAAACACACCAAACATGCATACACCAAAAATATGAACCCTAAAATGAATAAATGGTTTGCTTCCATAACATTGCTAAACATCCCAGAGTCTTTGAAGGCATGTTAGATTTATCTTCACAGATAATGTTTGCCTTTTGGCTGCCTTGGGTGCTGGCTTCATTCCCAGATTAGACGCTGGCTCCTGCTAGGAGTCAACCAACTGCTGAAAATGAGGAGATTTGCAGCCAAAAGACTGGAAAAGAAGAGCTTACCCAGTGGGCCAGCCTGTCATCTAGCTAACAGGCTGGATTTGGGGAAGAGAAGCAGAACAACAGCCCCTGCCAACAATGAAGGGGATATCAGGATGGACCACAGATATCTGGGGCAAGCTACAGAGAGTTCAGTACCAGACTGTTTCAAACCTGAATCTATCCTACCTGCAGTTCTTTTCATTTGATTACATCTCATGAATATCTTACCTTTGATCTGCTCTTCCCATGGTGCTATCTACCTTTTCATATCTTTTGATAATAACACCCAGTAACAGCATGTAACAAAATTTGTTTCTGCCTTGTTAACTGCTCCAGCAGAACATGAGTGGGCCTACTTACTTCAAATGTCTATATAGAGAGTGTAAGACTGAGATGTATGTAGATACCTGAGAAGATTTAGAGAATAGAATTTCCATATTACTACAAATTCTATGGAAATCAGAGCCCCTGGGAAACAAAAGGAATGGGCTAAAATATGAGGGTTATCTAGGGTTAGTTTCCCTGTATTCATAGATGTGGGATATTAAATGATAAAGAATAAAAGCATCGAACAAAGAATATGTAGATGTGGGTATTGAGCAATCAAGGGACAGAGAAATAGCCTGTCCTGGGAATTAGAAGCAATGGTTTGAACTATAACCCTCCCCAAATCCCCATCTCTAAAGGCAGGTGGGAGGGAAACCTCTCTTAGTAGGATCCATGGGCTAATATGAGGATTCTGTTTCAGGGTGGGTTTTCCCCTTCAACATGTTCTTCCATTATGACCTAATACTTTACTCTTATTTCAACATAAATCAAACATTTAATGATAATATTATTCCCTCTTATTTGCTGGGACATTCTGTATGTCTATTCATCTAAATGTAATAAATCCACAAGGATTCCCTAGGGTATTAGAATTGTTTAGTGTCTGGACTGTGATCACAAATACATGAACTCACAGGTGATACAATGTGTTGAACTTAATGCAAATAAAACTGGTGAAATTGAAATAAGATCTTTGGATCGTATAAATGTCTATATCCTGGTTGTGTTGGTGTGCTGTAGTTTTACAATACATTACCATTATGAGAAATGAGGCAAAATGTGCAAGAGATCTCTCTGTATTATTTCTTATAACTGCCTGTGAATCTACAGTTATCTTATTTTTTTGAATCTTCAAAAACCAAGCTAACAACCTGCTAAATAAAATATATTCTAAACTCCTTCACTGAGAAATGTATATCATAATTGCCTAGAATTCCAAGTTCAAATTTCATACTTTCTGACTCCTTAGGGTTTTGTACAGGAGTGTGGTTACCCAAGGGAAGCTACCTCATCCAGGTGTATTTTCTTCCTCCACCTTCATGGAACAGTGTGCCTAAAACACACATTTGTGGATGTCCACATCTGCAGAACCACACCCCTTCTGCCTCTCAAACAGACCCTCCTTCACTACCTCCTGCAGGCTCTGAAAGCAAGCTCAAAGCCCTGGGAATATGAAATTCTGGATCCCAGATACTCAAGGTTGGTCTGCAGGGAACAGTAGGGTGCTTTAACCTCTCAGTAGGCACATCTGCTTGGTCCCATTAACTCTTCCCATCATGCACAGGGGCATAGTCAGAAAAGGGCTACACTGGGATCTTATTGTCAAAGTCTAAGAGAAGTATCAATCATGACCATTTTATAAATGAAAAAATTGAGATTTAGAGAAACTATATCTCAAGAAATTCATAACTAATAATAGCAACTTTCTGCTTAGATGTGTTAAAATTCAAAGCCATGTTGTAATTATTATAATACATTGCCTCCTGTTGGAAACCTCAGTAAAATTCCCACAAGAGTCCACAAGGAACTTTCTATCTGCTCACAGATCTCCTAACTACAGACAGAATATACAAGTTGCCTTTCTCAAGACTGTGCCATTCATTTAATGAGATGGATTATTATTGAAATTTTATCCAATCTGATAGGCATTCATTGAGAGCCTTCGCCATAGTCATTAAGACATTTCTCATTATTTGTAGTACCAGCTCATTAATCTTCATCAATTCAGGTGTCAGCTCTGCAGCATAAAAAAATAGATGCTAAATGTATATAAAGGTATCATGCAGAAACCATTATAAAAAGTAATGCTTTAGTGGGCATCCCTGAGATACTTCTAAGCATTTTGTCTATTTTTCATTCTTTCTAGAAATTTCTCTTTAGTTCTTACAGAGTGGATAGGTTAGATAGGATTTTATACAAAACCAACCTTCTCATTTCCCAGGAAGGGAGATGGAAATATAATAGACAAAGATGATGATTGACAGTAAAAAGAAATAGAAATGGAGGAGAATAACCAAAAATTTAAGAGGTAAAAATGCTAATTTGTCCACCACAGTCCTCCCACAATCTCTCACTTCTAAAAAAAAGAAATGCCACTATTTCCTTGCTCTTTCCAGTCAGAACAACCTGGTCTGCTCTTTCAGGTGTCCCCAGTATGTCCTGATGACTGAGTGGTTTCGACAGAGTGGAACTGACTCCACCCAACCTCATGCCTAGTGTGTCCAATGGTTCATCCCAAAAGCTAGGAAAAGACATATGCTCCCTCATTCCCAGTGGGATAATAAGTAGAATACCCAAGGGCTAGGGATGTAGCTCAGTATTAAAGCACTGGCCTAGCATGTGCAAGACCCTGGGTTCAGTCTCCAGAACTATAAAAAAGGAAAAACGAAAAAATATAAGGATCCCCACAAATAAGCAAGAAAGGGAAATTTCCTACCACATTTATCATGTACCACTTATAACTGTCATTTGCAGAAATGAGGCTGTCAGAAGAAAATATGTGAACATCAGGGCAAGATTATTTTTCTGGTAACCCACAGGTATATTCTTCAGAATTCTCATTTGCATTTCATGAACATAAGGCTCTGGAATCAGAAATCTTCAGGTTAAAAAGGAATGTTACTCATGAAATGAGTTTGGATATGTGTCACGAACCCTCCGTGGGTTGTATGTGGGTCACCACACATGGAAGCCTCATGGATAGAGACATCTGGTGTCTAGGAATGGCCAGTGGACATTTCCTCTGATCAATTGCCTAGGGACAAGGTGAATCTCTTTTATGCTCTGTTGTGGCCCACACAGCACCTGAGATGGGTGTAACCTGCCAAGATGTCAATCAACCTGCTTACTGCAAGACAACATGAAACAAGACTTTGCCCTTGAAACCTTATCCCTGCCTTTGATGTACCCCCTTAAATAAACCACTGGAGCCATTTTCCCTTTGTCTAGTTCCAGAACCCATATGGACTAGATCTATCAGGTGCTTTGTATTATGTGAACATATTTCTGAGTATCTGTGTTTTGTTACTTATTAATTATCTAAGATTGTAAGTTTTAGGGTAGCTTAGATTCCCTTGGGCAGAACCCCTTATTGAGATGCTGGCCATCATCTTACCCCTACCTCCCAAAAGATATGGAGGTGCTGGAGTTTCAAAGAACAGAGTTCAATTCCCAGGACCCAGCATAGTTCCTAAAACACAGTAGGTGTTCTTTAAGTGTCTTATCATGACATGATATTAAGTGCTAAACAAAATGAAGAAATTCCTTTCCTGTTCCACAGCAGAACAAGGAGAATGCACTTACCCAGACTGCAACATTAACTTCTCTGAATTTCTCTTCACTCATACAGATTAGCCACCTTCTGATAATTAGAGCCTCCTAGCTCAAGGAGTCCTCTGAGAATTCTATCCTGCATGAAACATGACAGCAATTGGTGAAAGGAACATAAAGACCCCATTGTAAGTGCCCTCAGAAGCTGCATAATGGGGAGGAATGTCTAATTTCCCTTGAGACAAACATCCAATCCTCAGTTATGTTGTGCTTCTCAGAGATGTGCAGAGCTGCACTCAGTGGCTTGTATCAGTGTTCCAAGACCTGATTGGAACAAGATATTTGAGCCAAGGTGAAGAAAAGAAAATCAGGCAAAAAAAATTATAAATTATTATATGAAATTATATTATAAATTATTATATAAAATATAATATGTTATTATGACAAGTGTTAAAGATACTTGAGGAATAAGTTTAATAACAAATCAATCACCAACAGAGTTACTTGCTTGATGATAGCCAGTGCTTAGTGAATGCTGACTAAAACCAGATGGTTAACCTGAATACCTACTTTATTTCACAATAACCTTATGGTACAGATATTATTAACATCATTTTTATTTTTCAAATAAAGAAACTGAGGCCCAGACAAGTCAACATTCCCAAGTGCATACAGTGAGTTAAGGACACAGGTAAGATTTCAATATGACCAATTAGACCTAGGGATTGTGCTCCAAACTATTACCATACTGCCAAAGGTATGATATTTAATTTCTTCTTCCCCATTTTTATATGATAAACATGATTTACTTTTGTGATAAAAAATTTCAAGATTCTTCACATTTCTTATTTATCATATAGAGAAGCCACAGAGTATTAAAGTACCAAAATGCCATATTCAAGATTATATAGAAGATATATTCACAAAATTACAATCTGATTTATAGAATTCTGCCTTGCATGAATAAAATGCCATGGCTCGTTTTTTGCTGAGACTGTTTTAGAGAACAGGCAAATGCACACAGCCTAAAGGAACGAACCATGCCTTAGAAAGGTAGCCTGCTGTGACTGTACCTGCAACCTCAATCATACCTTTCAAAAGAATTAAATAATAAAAAGGAAACAATAGTGGCATGAAGCATGTAATTTAGAAAAAGAAATAGTGAAACCATCTTATCTTTTAAAATTAATTATTCAATTCTATTTAAACTGTTAAATATTTTTTCTGGGGCAAATACATCATTTAAGAATTACATATTTTTAGATCTTATGCTTTCCTGAATGAGATACTGAAGCTTTTTAGTAGGATAAATTAAACAAAGTGTCATTCGTCAATTGAAACTATGAAACTTATTAGAAGAAAACCTAAAAAGAAAGGAGTGAATTGGAATCTGTATCTGGTGTATATTCTGAGAATCAGTGAATATAAGTATCATCTTACAAACTATCTAGTTTGTAAGCAAGGGCATAATTCGAGTGATTTGTCATAATACATCCAAGAAATATTATATACTGCTGCTGTCCAGGAGTTAGTCATTTAATGTTTTGCATGACTGTAAGAAAGAAAAAAATATATTTTTTACTTCCCTCAGGTCAACATTAAAACAATATATGCATAGATTAGAGATAAAATAGAGGTTTCCAAAATTCTTAATATAGTCAGATTTGGAAAAGATACATCTTATTAACTGTTGCTAAAAGATCATTGAATTCTGTAAAGCCATCCTTATTTGCTTCACTTGAATAAAATCTTCCTGCTTGTCACTCAACCAATGATCTGTTATTTATTTTATGTACTTCATGACTCATGAATTAGATTTCATTTAACATTTAAATTTAGTAATCTATTAGAATCTGCAGGTTCTCCTGTAAGTAAACAGCACACCTTTTGCAAGCATGTACTTAATGCTTTCCTTTCTTTTTCTGTTAATTTCTACAAAGATGATTAAACTGCAATTGAAATATTCATTTATGTGTAGAACAAAATGTTCCTCAATTTGCAACCTGAAATGTTATGCTCTGAACTATAGAAGACAAGTTTTGTTCAATTATAATGAACTCCTCCACCTAGGATGTTCATAGGATGTGCTTGTTCTGTCAGATGAAATGCACAGTTATAAATCTAACAGTTTTAACTATGAAATTACAAACATAATCATATGAAATAATTATCAAGGGCTTATCTCTTTGTTAAGCCCACTAAGGCATATATGGACAACCTAAATGATTGATAATTGGCTGTTAAAAAAAATCCAAAAGTAAACATTAGGGATCAAACTAATGAACTCTGAACTCTGAACTAATGAACCCTGAACTCTGTCTTATTTTCCCTATTAGACATTATTTAAAAAAATGTTAATCTACAAAACTATGGTCTAATGGGGGAAAAAGTCCTATGTATCTCACCAAGAGATAATATTACCAGATAATTTTGTTTGTTATGCATAATTGAATATATTTAGAAGAATCATGCAAACTTTTATTTAAAAATATTGATACTTTTAGCGGTTAGTAACTTTTCTCTTAGTTGTCCATTTTTAAAAGCCTAGGGCATTTGAATAAAAAATGTGATGAACATTTCAGTAAAGATTTTAAGTTTTATTCTAAATCAATGGAAAAATCTTTAAAGTATTACCTTGAAATTAACTGAATTAATAAGATTCATATATTAAAATGTCATGATGATTGATACATGGGGAAAATATGGGGGAAAGTTTGAAAAGTGAAAGCAGAGAGACTGGTTGCAAGGCAATTGTAGTCTTCACGAGAAAGGGTGGTGGTGTAGACTAGGATAGTGGCTATAAGGATAGAGAAAAGAAGAGGATATGGAATTTAAAGGATATGGAAAATGACAACCTCCAAGACAGTGTGACCTGAGAGGATGAAGAGAGGAAGAAGGCAAAACATTGATCCTTCCCCAATAAATCCTTTCCCAGTGACAAGACAGTCCCTGGGAAAGAGGTGAACATTAATCATAAGATGGCAGTCTGGGAATAGAACAAACATTGATTCTTTCCCATTGACAATGAAGCCATCCATTAATCCTGTCCCAGTGACAATACAGTGACCCCCCTGAGGAAAATGATTGTAAGAGCCCTAATTGAGGAGATAGCTAAGATGGCAGCTAGCTGAGAGCCATTAAGGTGTTCAAGTATTTTCACCTGAATCTTTTTATGCCCGTGAACACTGTGTGACGCACCTGTAAGCTCGAGCTGTTAGCACGTGTCTTTGTTAAGTTAAAAGGTATTTAACCGGGTGAGAGTTAGTTAGTTGGTTGGTTGGAGTTGGAGTTGGAGAGGTTGTTGGAGCCGAGAGAGAAGTTAGAAGAAAGGAGAATAAAAGAACTTTTTCATTTCCATCCTGCCTCTGAATTTTCTCCCGAGGCGTTGTTGCTGTAAGCGGTAGCCGCAGGCGGCAACAAGTGGTGGCCCGTACGGGGAGTTCGGAATCGGCAGGTAAGAACTGAGAAATCTTTAAAGATGGGTGCGAAAATAACAAAAAGCCGAGTAATAAAGGCCTTTTTTGACATCGCTGACTCAGTTTATAGTGAGGAGGAAAGTGATCAAGAAAGCATAGCCTCTGCTGAGTCAGATAAGACCAGTAAGGATAATATTGGTGTGAACTCAAAAATAATGAAAATAAGAGCTGCTAAAGCTATCACAGATTTATTAGAAATAGCCGAGGAATACGTGCTCTCAATAGAATCTGAAACTCAGGATGATATTACCAGTGAAAGTGATAGTAATGAGGAGGAGCCAAATAACCATGAAAGCACAGCCTCCTCCGCTAAGTCAGTTAAGACCAGAAAGGACCATCAAGTGGAGGAATATTTTGTGCCCTCATGGGTGGAATCCATTACAGAAACCATGAGGGGTATTTCTGAGCATATGCGTGCCCTTGAGGCAGAGATTAATGGCCTTTCTGAGCACTTACGTGCCCTCGAACGCCCAAAACAGCAGGAACATTGGGACCTGCCAGTATTTGAAAATGAAAATGGGCAAAGGTATCACCAATCCCTAGATTTTAAAACAATAAAAAATTTCAAAGAGGCAATAATGACCTATGGGCCTCAAGCTCCATTCACATTGAGCATGCTGGAGTCCCTTAACACTTTCACTTTAACCCCCTCAGACTGGAAGGGGTTATGCAAGGCAGTATTGAGCGGGGGACAATACCTGATCTGGAGGTCACAATATCAGGAGCTTTGTGTAGAAACAGCTAAAAGAAATGCTACTGCAGGCTTCCCAGACCATAATGTAGATATGCTCACAGGTGAAGGACAGTTTGCTGAACTACAAACCAAAATGCAATATGATCCTGGTGTATACACACAAATAAACAATGCTGCTGTTAAAGCCTGGAAGACCTTACCAGGAACAGGTGATTTGCAAGGTAGCTTATCAAAAGTAATACAGGGGGGCTGGGGTTGTGGCTCAGCGGTAGAGCGCTCGCCTAGCACGTGCGTGGCACGGGTTTGATCCTCAGCACCACGTACAAATAAACACATTGTGTACAATTAAAGCAAATAAATAAATATTTTTAAAAAGATTTAAAACAAGTAATACAGGGGCCTAACAAGCCGTATGCTAATTTTGCTGACAGACTTTTAAGAACTGCAGGCTGAATATTCGGGGATGTGGATCAAGCAATGCCCTTAGTCGTCCAGTTGGCATATGAAAATGCCAACAAATATTGCCAAGATGCTATAAGACCATGGAAAAATAAAAAGGACCTTTCAATATACGTTAGATATGTAAAGATATTAATGATGCCTTTGTCACAGGCAATGTGATTGCAGCAGCAATGAGAGGTGCTTCCCCTCAAAATTTCACAAATAGGGCTCAACAAAAAAATTATAATCAATCAGGATATTCCAGACAAAATTATTATAATCAGCCAGGATATTCTAGGGAATATCCCCAAAGAGAAATAAGACCAAGCTCATATCGTGCCCCAGGCCGCTGCCCTAGGTGTAAAAAGGGAAATCATTGGGCCAATAAATGCCGTTCTAAATTTGACATCTATGGAAATGTTTTGTCTAGGAATTCAAAAAACGGGGCACGGGGCCCAATGCCTCGGGGCCCACAAATGTACGAGGCATTAGATGAGGAATATCCTCAAACATCCATACAGATGATTCCTCGTCACAATCCCTCCTACCCATTGACTTCCTTGTCAGAGGGACAAGAGGAAGTGCAGGACTAGACCTCTGTTCCACCGCCCGAATAGTGCTAACACCTGAAATAGGGGTTCAACTGATTCCTACGGGAGTCAGGGGACCTCTTCCCTCAGAGACTGTAGGACTTATCCTTGGAAGAAGTTCTAAAAGCTTATTAGGTTTTCAAGTAACACCAGGTGTTATTGACTCCAATTACCAAGGAGAAATAAAAATAATGCTTAATTCACCTAGAGGCATTATCTCTATTAACCAAGGAGATAGAATTGCTCAGCTGCTTCTCCTTCCCAGTTTCCACAACTCATTTAAGAGTATACCACAGAATAGGAACAACAGATGATTTGGTTCCTCTGGCTTGGGACCTATGGCTTGCTGGGTTCAGGATTGTTCACAGAAGCCTATGTGCAAAATAAAAATTCAAGGTATAGAGATGGAGGGGCTGATTGATACTGGGGCTGACTCTCCCATCATTAATCTACAACAATGGCCCAAGCACTGGCCTCTGCAGAAGGCCTCAACTAGTTTAAGAGGCTTGGGATATACTAACACCCCAGCACAAAGTGCTGTAGTCTTAAATTGGGAAGATAATGAAGGGCATAAAGGAACATTCCAACCTTATGTTTTGACCAGCTTGCCAGTTACCGTATGGGGAAGAGATATTTTGCAACAGATGGGGGTACACCTCACAACCAAGCCCACAGGTGTTAAAAATAAAAATATAAATCATCATCAAAAGGGTAAAAGATATTTTTTATAGGGGTCACTGAGAAAACAATTTTGAATATACCATGGCTTTCTGATAAGCCAGTTTGGGTCCCTCAGTGGCCCCTATCTAGAGAAAAATTACAAGCAGCCCACCTATTAATCCAAGAACAACTAGAAGCAGGACACATAGAGCCTTCCACTTCTCCCTGGAATTCCCCCATATTTGTAATCAAGAAAAAATCTGGAAAATGGAGATTGTTACATGACCTTAGAGAAATCAATAAAACCATGCAAATTATGGGCCCTACCCAACCTGGACTTCCTAATCCTGTAGCTATTCCAAAAAATTTCCATCTTATAACTCTTGATATAAAGGATTGTTTCTTTTCCATTCCTCTACATCTTCTGGATGGCCCCAGGTTTGCTTTTTCAGTTCCTTCTATCAATAATAATGGCCCTGATAAAAGATATCAATGGAAAGTGCTACCACAGGGAATGGCTAATAGCCCCACTATATGTTAAATCTATGCAGACAAAGCTATTCAGCCTATTAAGAACAAATATCCAAACCTTATGTGCCTCCAGTATATGGATGATGTTTTGCTTGCTCACCCTAATCAAGAAATCTTATTTACCGTATTCAGTGATATGACAGAAAATTTAAAAAGATATGGATTAAAAATTGTTGAAGAAAAGGTTCAAACTAGATCTCTCATATTATATTTAGGATTTAAAATCATGGATACCTTTATTAGGCCTCAAAACTTTTTAATAAATAAAGAACATTTGACCACCCTCAATGATTTCCAAAAATTGCTGGGATGTTGGGACTTTCCGGACGCTGTCTGCCAAGGGGATGAGCTCTGGTTGCTTACCACGCCCTTTGGAGGACTGGGGCTAAGTAAGGGGGTGTGGCTATGACGCATAGTGAGAGCCGGAACCACCCTACTGGTCAAGGATTGGTTAGTTTTTAGGCCTATATAAATGTAGTTCATTGCAATAAATTTGAGTTTTTTGGCGCTGTTTTCTACCAAAAACTCCCCGGGTGTGGCGTGGTGTCCGTCAATCAGGCGGGGATAATTCACTCGGTGACTTTTGTCCGCTAAGCCTATCTTCGCCAGGTAAGCTACTTTAATTCTTTCTGCTGGCAGAAAGAACCCCCTTTTAGGGCCCAAAAAGGGGGGTAGCTTTAGACCTCGGCCCCATTAATAAGTAACACAGCAGTCCCGGCAGTTGGCGCCCAACGTGGGGCACAGAAAACAAAAGAAAATTACCAATAGGCTTAGCACGGTTAGAGACGCAGCGTCTCTCTCTGGCAAAAGTATCCTCTAATATTGGGCAAGCGTTAATATTTAAGAAATGTCAGGACCCAGACCTCGAGGCATGGTGGTGTATTTTAAGAAAGCAAGGTCTCCAAATTTCTGATACTCAAGCTGAAAAAATTTGGAGCTCATTAATACGGGCGGCTCCCTGGCTCCCGAAGGCTAATTATAATTCTTGGAAAACTTGGCACTCTGTGGAACAGCTTTTAAGGGAGAGAGAAAATGAAAATGGGGAAATCCCACCTCCGGGAGTTTATCCAACATTATCCACCCTAAAAACATGCTCTCTCATACAACCAATAAAAAAAATCTGCAGAGGCCACAAATCAGGCACCTCAAATTATAAGAATTGAGGTAACGGAGCAGGCCCTATGGGAAAATAAAATATCTGAATCTAATCTCTCCCGGTCCGGAGAATTAAACAGTCCCTCCCGGTCCGCAGATTTGGAGAAGCCTAAACACTCCCTAGAAGTAGAGAAATCCCGCTCCGCGGAATTAAGGAAAACTAGCAATCAGGAACCTACAGCTCCTCCCTTAGAGAGCTTAAAAAAATTCCCTGAGGACAAAGGCCATCGGCCACATGGCTCACCACCCTGTGAGCAGGATCCGCCATTTTATGAGCACGCCCCTTCCAGGCCTTCTGCACCACCACTTCTCCAAGAGGCGCCAATTTCACAACAGCTGCTAGCGCCCCCTGGTGGGCTTTCACCTGTAATGGCATTTCCAGTTAATTTAAATCCGGGAGGAAATAGGCCAAATATTTGGTACCCCTGGGAGACTCAAGAGTTAAAAGAATTTTAAAAAGCTGTGTCAGAAGACGGTCCCAACTCGCCATGGGCAGAATGTATTTTATCAAGCCTGGCATATCAAGCCTGCACGACAAAAGATTGGAAAGATCTAGCCAAAGCCGTGCTTCCAGGACCTTTATTTATTAAATGGTGTGCATATTTTACTGATAAATGTCATATGCAGGCAGAGAGAAACTGATCTATGAATCCTCCCATACCAATAACCTTTGGGATGCTGGCAGGAGTTAATGACGAATATGCCACGGGCATTCAACAGGCAGCAATACCAGCCCCTTACCGAGAGCAGGTGTGAGCTTTAGGGCTGGCAGCATGGAAAAAGCTAGAGGAAGGCCCTACAGAGCCTCCTATAGCTGGAATCACTCAAAAAGCTAATGAGGATCTGGCCACATTTATTGAGAGAGTAGAAAAAAGCCTTCAAAGGAAATTTCCACCTGGTACGATGAGAGACCAATTTGCAAAAATGCTAGTTTGGGAAGGGATGACCACAGATCACAAGCTGGCCTGTGCCAGGTTAAAGGATAGATCTATGGGAAGATGGATTATTGCCACCAAAGATGTGGGTTCTACAACTCACCGATCTCAAGTGTTAACCACTGCCCTTAATGCCCATACTGAGGTATTAGCAACAGTTTTAAATGGAAAAGGGACCTGTTTTAAGTGTGGACGACAGGGCCATTTTAAAAAAGATTGCCCCAATGGCCTTGGTCGGCCCCCAAAATGCTCCCCTGGCCAGACTTAGAGCCCACCTGCCCCTAGAACACTTTGTCCTAGATGTAAAAGAGGATATCATTGGAGAAAAGATTGCAGATCTAAATTTGATATTCAGGGGAAACCTTTAAACTCCTAAAGGGGCATCCTCCAGCCCCGTTACACCAAGGAGGTTCCCCTGCTCACAGTCCCCCTAAGGTCCATTGGACAGTTCCTATTGTTCCAGGGATTAGACCAAAGATGGATATTTTATATATCAGGAAAGAAATTTCGTTGCCTAATTGATACTGGGGCAGATCGTACTATACTAAGGAAGGAAAAGATTCCACCTCAATAGGAATTAATTCCAGGGCCCCAATTGCTCGGGGTAGGTGGGAACACTCATTCAGAAGAAACTAGAGATTGGCTTAGATGGAGAGACATAGACGGAAATCAAGGGGAGGTTCGCCCCCTTGTGGCCCCTGGATTAACCTCTAATTTATTAGGCCAAGACATCTTAGGAGAAGCTGAAGCTTACATTACTACAACCCATAGAGAGCTTCAAAATGATATATTAATTAAAGATACGGGGAGAGAAACTTCCAATCATCGAATAGGGTCTCACCCCCAATCCTAAGGGCCACTGCTCCCCAAGTTCCTGCCATTCAATGGCAACATGGCCCCCCAATCTGGGTCGAGCAGTGGCCCCTTCTTACTGAAAAACTAAACCATTTGAGGGCAATTGTCCAAGAACAGTTAGCCCTAGGACACATTAGACCCTCTCTTAGCCCATGGAACAGTCCTGTTTTTGTTATACAAAAGGCCACAGGGAAATGGAGGATGTTACAAGACCTCCGAGAAATTAATGATAAGATGTTCATTGTTGGCACACCTCTGCGTGGCCTCCCCTAGATCCCTTCTATCTAAAGAGATTTAACCTTAATTGTTATTGATATTAAAGATTGTTATTTTTCAATACCTCTTCATCCAGATGATTATGAAAAGTTTGCATTCTCTATCCCCTCAGTTAACTTTCAGAGGCCAGATGAGAGATATGAATGGATAGTTCTCCCTCAAGATATGGCTAACAGCCCAGCTTTTTGTCAATATTATGTTTCATGTCTTCTGTCACCATTAATGAAAAAATCGCAGCTCACCCTATATGTTTATATGGATGACATCATCCTGGGAGCTGCTGATGTCCAGCAACTGGGCTCAGCTTACCTGACCCTTCGAGAGCTCTTAGAAAAAGGAGGATTACACATATCCAATGACAAGGTCCAAACTATTCCTCCCTTCAAAATATTGGGGACAAAACTTAGCCTAGACTCAGTTTGTCCTCTCAAACCTCAACTAGTCATTCAAAAATCTTATTCCTTGGCAGAGTTACAGAAGCTATTAGGAGAGCTAAACTGGTTAAGACCATGGTTTCATATCTCTACTGAAGATTTATTACCTCTCTTTGAGTTGCTACGGAGAAAATCCCCCTCTGATGTGATTATACTAGAAGTAGGTCATCTGTCAATATTACAAAAAGTTCAAGATGCCCTCAATTTAGCCCAATTGGCTCGATACCAACCAAAGCAACCTCTATATCTGTGGATTTTCTCAGGTGCTAAGCTCCTTACAGCTATTCTCACCCAGATGGGTAATCCCTTACAGTGGATACACTCCTCTGTGGGAGGAGCACCTCGAGTTTATTCCCAATTAGATCAATTAGCAGATCTTGTAATAAAAGGGAGAGATACATCATTGAGACATTATGGAAAAGACCCTGATATTTTAACAATTCCTTACCGTTTGTCATACTTTGAGTGGATACGGAGAAACAACCCTAGAGTCTCCTATGCTTTAGAAGGATTTCTAGGAAAAGTTGACTGTCATTATGGGTCAACCAAATGGACCTCTTCTTTTCCCAAACTGGAGTGGACTCCCCCCATCCTTTTTTCCATCAAGCCACTCCCCAAGGCAGTAAATGTCTTCACAGATGGAGGAAAAGAAGGGTCAGCAGTTGTAGTGTTTCACCCATCCTCAGGCCAAACGACACAATACTTTGAAGCAGTTACTGGTTCTGCTCAATTTAAAGAATTATATGCTGTTGCATTAGCCTTGACCCATGTCCAAGAGCCTATGAATCTTTTCTCAGATAGTTTATATGTAATTAACCTATTACCTACTCTAAATGCCTCATATATAAAGATAGATAATAATCCTATAACCCCTCTGATGATTCAGGTTCGATCCCTGTTAAAGGGGTGTAATGAACCTGTTTTCCTCCAACATCTTAGGGGACATCAAGGCTTATCTGGTCCCCTCTCTGAGGGAAATCAGGCCACTGACCGTTTGGCCACCACAGGTGTATTAACAGTTACAGTCCCATATCAACAAGATCTTCAGTTAGCCCAAGGTCTTCACGACCTTACTCATTTAAATTGGAGAGGACTACATCATAAATTTCCTTTAGTTCCTATAAAAGATTTAAAAAAGATTGTAAGGACATGTAAGTCCTGTTTGCCCTTCTTACAGGTCCCACCTCTCCAGTCCCCTGGGGTAAATCCCAGAGGCCTACGGCCCAATGCTGTCTGGCAGACTGATGTAACCCATTATGCGCCATTTGGAAAATTAAAATATATATTTATGTCCATAGATACTTATTCACATGCTTGTTGGGCCACGGCACACTCTGGAGAAAGGGCTAAACATGCTGAAAGTCACTTTTTACAATACTTTGCTATTCTTGGATTGCCAAAACAGGTTAAAACCAATAATGGACCCTGTTTTGTGAGCAAATCATTACAAAAGTTCTTCCAAACTTGGCATATTAAGCATACCACAGGGATCCCATATAACCCAAAAGGACAAGCCATCATAGAAAGACATAATAAAACCCTAAAAGACCAATTAATAAAACAAAATGGGGGAAACAACCCCCATGACCAATTAAAAACAGCTATGCTTACTTTAAATATTTTAAATTTTTCCAAACAGCAGCCTCTGTCTGCGTTTCAAAGACACTGGTCTAACCAAATGCCTTATGTAAAAGTTGAGGTCCGATGGAAAGACCCAGTAACTGGATTCTGGAGAGGTCCCGATCCGTTAATAAGTGCTGGCAGAGGTTTTGGATGTGTCTTCCCAATGGGAGAACAAAACCCTATATGGGTGCCTGCCAGAGATCTCAAATACTGCCAATCCGACCAAAATGACTACCCAGGAGCACAAGCTCTTGAGGGGTGATCCTTTCTTTTTTCCACAGAAATGAAAACACCATGACAAGTCTCCTGTCCTGTTGTGATTAAACTTCTCATCACATCCATTCCAAAATTTATCAAAAACACTATCTTGGACTCCTTCTTTGTCAGTATCTCAACCCTCTGCGATGAGAGAAGAGGGACTGTGCCATTCCTGTGACAATTATCTGGACTTTGTGCTAGACGTCTTCCTTTGGACTCTGAGAGAAGAGCGCTATATCTGTGACAATTGTCTGGACTTTATACTAGAGAGAAGAGTGCCATTCCTGTGACAATTGTCCGGACTTTATGCCAGAAGGCTTCCTTTAGACTGAACTGAATGGGTGGACTTTCTCCCTTTGGTGAAATCCCTGCTGAATGGGTGGACTTTCTCCCTTTGGTGAAATCCCTGATTGTCATTTTCTTTGTGTTCACTTTCTGGTCCTATATAACTAGCCAAATTGATACAGCTGGGTAGTCTGCTGTCATGCTGAGCTAAAGCCCTACAGGCTTAGCCATGGTCCTTAACAAGATGCGGAGGTTTGCCGTCCAGTCAAGCCTTCCCAAAGGTGACTGTCCTGTCCCGTGTCCTTCCCCTGGCCACTTGCTGGCCCTAGGTGTGTCCACCTGAAGTGCTAGGGTGGTAATCAATGATGGGTAAGATTTTTCCCAGAGAGGAAAAATCAACCTAGACAGGCACACTCTCAAGTGAGATGGACACCCTAATTTTCGAAATACAGGATGGGACATCCCATTTTTGAAATAAAAAATGGAGAAGCCCCATTTTGAAAAAAACGAAAAAGGGGAATTGTTGGTACTTTCCGGACGCTGTCTGCCAAGGGGATGAGCTCTGGTTGCTTACCACGCCCTTTGGAGGACTGGGGCTAAGCAAGGGGGTGTGGCTATGATGCATAGTGAGAGCCGGAACCACCCTACTGGTCAAGGATTGGTTAGTTTTTAGGCCTATATAAATGCAGTTCATTGCAATAAATTTGAGTTTTTTGGCGCTGTTTCCTACCAAAAACTCCCCGGGTGTGGCGTGGTGTCCGTCAATCAGGCGGGGATAATTCACTCGGTGACTTTTGTCCGCTAAGCCTATCTTCGCCAGGTAAGCTACTTTAATTCTTTCTGCTGGCAGAAAGAACCCCCTTTTAGGGCCCAAAAAGGGGGGTAGCTTTAGACCTCGGCCCCATTAATAAGTAACACAGCAGTCCCGGCACTGGGAGACATTAATTGGCTTTGCCCTACACAAAGCCTCACTACTGGACAATTAAAACCCTTATTTGATATCCTTTGCAGGGACCCTGATCCATCTTCACCGCAAACATTGACTCCTGATGCTAGGGAAGCTTTAAAGTTAGTAGAAAAGGCCATTGAAAGATCCCATTGTGATAGAATTGATTTTTGCTCGACCACTAATATTGATTATTATTTCTTCACAATATACACCCACAAGAGTATTTTGGCAACAGGGACCTTTATTATGGATACATTTTCCCATCTCTCCTAAAAGTACAATTGAGTCTTATACCTCCATGGTGGCTAAACTTATTCTTCTAGGACTTAAGACTTCTACTAAAATATCTGGCATTCACCCTGCTACTATTATTACTCCCTATCCATCGTCACAGGTTGAATATTTGTGCTTCAATGATAATGATTGGGCTATAGTTAGATGTTCTTCTTCTGCAAATTTTGATAACCATCTTCCTAAGTCTCCTATACTATCTTTTTGTGTCAATCATCCCATTATATTTCCACAGGTAATAAAAAATCAACCTATTCCTAAGGCATTAAATGTATTTACAGATGGGTCCTCTAACGGTACTGCTGCAGTAGTCATTCAAAAAGAAAATATGATTCATATTACTGGTCAAAAATCAGCCCAATTACTTGAACTTGAAGCTATTATAATAGCTCTAAAAAGTTTTAAAGAACAGCCTATAAATATTTTTTCAGACAGCCACTATATTGTACATGCTTTCCCTAAATTGGAGTTAGCAGGTCCAATAGCAACACATACTCCAGCCTTTATGTTATTTTTTCAAATTCAAAATCTCCTATGGGAACATAAAGAACCTTTATTTATTGGACATATCAGAGCTCATACTAATTTGCCTGGTCCTCTCCATGAAGGTAATCAAAAGGCTGATGCCCTCACTAAAACAATCTTTATATTTTCAGCAGTCCAACAAGCTACCTTGTTCCATTCGCAATTTCATGTCAATAGTACTACTTTACAGCAAAGGTTCAAAATCACAAAGGAGCAAGCTCGAACAATTGTGAAGGATTGTCAGTCTTGTGTGACACATTTGCCCAATCTGCATTATGGGGTTAACCCAAGGGGATTAATGCCCAATCATTTGTGGCAGATGGATGTCACTCATGAGCCAAGTTTTGGAAAATTGTGATTTATTCATGTGACCATAGATACATGCTCAGGCATGATTTTTGCTTCCTTACATGCTGGAGAAAAAGTTAAAGATGTTACATCTCATTGTCTGCAAGCTTTTGCTGCATTGGGTATCCCCAAAATGCTTAAAACAGATAATGGCCCTGCATATACGTCCTCATCTTTCGAACAGTTTTGCACAAAATTCAATATATCCCATAAAACAGGTATCCCATACAATCCTCAAGGTCAAGGTATAATTGAATGAGCTAATCGCACACTTAAAATTATGCTATTAAAGCAAAAAGAAGGAAATTGGAAAAATCCTAGGGACAGATTGGCAGTTGCCCTGTTTACCTTAAATTTTTTAACTTTAGATTCTAATGGATATTCGGCTGGAGACAGACACTGGAATCCACACCAACAACATAAACATTTGGTTTACTGGAAGGATGTTCTTTCAGGTGCATGGAAGGGTCCAGATCCAGTATTAATTTGGGGGAGAGGATCTGTTTGTGTTTTTCCACAGCATGAATCCTCCCCAATATGGATACCATCTAGATTAATAAAACAGATACCAAATCAAAAGGACCAAGATGAAGTTATTGAGGAATCAAGATTTATAAAACAAGTACAAAATCAAGAGGACCAAGATGAAGGTATGGAATGATTCCCTTAAAAGAGTCCTCCAATAAATTCACAACTTAAGTCTCATTCCTCCCGGCTGGGACGAGAAGATCTCTCCTTAGTGTGCACACAATTGTATTATTTTTTCTTTTTATATATGTCTTTATGTCTGTGTATTTGTCTAAATTTCATGTTAATGTGACATCACAAATATATGTTTGTATGTGCGTCTGTCCAGTGTGACGTCACAAATAACAAAGCACTTATGAAAATTAATATTATAAAAAAATTTAATTATAAAAACATATATATATATATATATATATATATATATGGATCCAAATAACCTTAATTCATTTAAGTTTAGAGTATTCAACTTGGGTAAACAATTTAAAAAGTGAAGGTATCTTCAATTTTGATTTATAGGTGTCCCTGGGACTTCTCTTCAGCAAAGAATATGACTAATACTGTATAACCTAATATTTTGGTATTTGACATGGGATTGTTTATTTGTAATTAACTTTTATTTGTTTAATAGCTGATTAATTTAAATTATTTCAACAGGTAATTTCATAGAAGGTTGCTGTGTGTGCAGAGACTCGGGGGTTCCAGCTAACAAATTATTTTTCCAAAGTGCTTTTAGCTTTTCTTTAATCTATCTTTAATGCAGTAAATACCCTCAGTCTTTCTTTGATTTGTTCTGAATGTGATATTTTGCCAGCTTATGTTTGTGGGAGCTCAAGCAGCAATGTGTGTGAGCAGAGATCAACTTTAATTTTCTAATCTAATAATTCTACTTTTTAGTTTGACAACTCGCCTCTTGACTCAGTGCTGGAATAAGCACTGCCTTTCCTTTAATAATTGATGCTTGAGTTTCTAGGTAGCAGGACCTGAAGATTTGCCGGTGGCATTGTCTAGACATAAAATGACAGCTGCTGCTACAACTGCAGGGATCGCGGTCGCTACAAGCATCCCTGCTGCTCAAGCATCAAACAACCTCACCAGCAGTGCGGCCTCTGCTCTGCATGCATGGGGCCTCCTAGATCAACGTGTTATAACAATTGGACATTTTGATCTTTCATTATTTGGGACATTACGGGACAATACCTTGCGGGTATTTGTCTAGAGAACTCAGTGCGTTACTTGATGGAATTTAGGGCAGCTGATTTGTTTAAAGACCTTGATTCGCTATGGAACTTGGCTGCTCAGCAGAAGGCATGCCGCCTTAAAGCTGCAGCATCTCCTCATGATTGGACGGCTGTTAGTCAACACACAGTCGATCCTGAAGGGCTCGATTGGACGGCTGGTTAGCCAATGACGGGTAAGATCCCCAGAGGGGGACAACCTAAGACAGGCACAGTCGATCCGGATGAGGTCATCACCCATCCACGGGACAGTCTCATGTGGCCGACATATCAACCTAAGACAAGAGTCAAGGGCACAACCTTGATTATCCGATGACGGGTAAGAATGTTGGTTGCACATCGACGTCCTAGAGCATCCCCTCTTTTAAAACAAAAGGGGGTAAATGTAAGAGCCCTAATTGAGGAGATAGCTAAGATGGCGGCTAGCTGAGAGCCATTAAGGTGTTCAAGTATTTTCACCTGAATCTTTTTATGCCCGTGAACACTGTGTGACGCACCTGTAAGCTCTAGCTGTTAGCACGTGTCCTTGTTAAGGCAAAAAGTATTTAACCGGGTGAGGGTTAGTTAGTGGTTTGTTGGAGTTGTAGTTGGAGAGGTTGTTGGAGCCGGAGAGAGAAGAATAAAAGAACTTTTTCATTTCCATCCTGCTTCTGAATTTTCTCCCGTGGCGTCGTTGCTGGAAGCAGCAGCCACAGGCGGTAACAAATGATAAGCAGTGGGCGCTGAGCTTAGGACCCTCCATCTTTCCTCAGTAAAGACAAGTTTCAAATTTTTACAAACGTTTTTCCTAAATGCCCAAACTGACTCAATCTGTTGAAGTGCTTAAGTCACCTGTCAGTGTAACCTATAAAAACCCAGGCTCCTTCTATAACAAGGGGCCATTTTTTACCCAGAAAGTTAACTGACTGACTCTGCTGTAGAATAAAAGGCCTTGTTGATCCATGAAGTCTGCTCCTGTCCTGGTTATTTGTGTTTTCATTATGGTGCCAAAGCTGTTTTGATTATTTTTGCTTAAAGAATTTAAAGACAGAACCTATAGTACTCACTGACAGGTTTGATACAGACCATGTAAGTCAATGACTCCAAGATTTTTGTTTTTGTTTTGTCTCATTTTTTTCTTGTGTTTTGATACATTTAGTGACATTTACTCAGTTAAAAAGCCTAGAAGAAGATGGACTCCAAGTCATCATGAATTCCACTTCTACATTTTATAGGAGTTGGCTACCATTTCATTGAATTTCCGAGCACTCCACAGGATATAAAATGTTGGAACTGACAGGAGAGGTAAGAGCTGAAGATGTAAGTTTGGATTCATCAAGATCAGAGTGCATTTAAACCTATGGAGTGATGGTAAACAGAGAACTGTTGACTACCTCTGATGCATGCTATCATTCTGGAGTCAAGTAGAGAAGGAAGAGCTTGTAAGAAGACTGAATAGTGTCAGCCAGTGAAGCAGGAGGAACACCAGGGAGCAGAGTGTCACAGGAAACCAGAGAATTAAGATTTTTCTAGACACATTCATTGGAGTGTCTATCTTAACCAGACTTCCCATTGGCCTATACCAGAAGTGTGCCAGATAGAGCCCCCCAAAAAGTTTTAAATAGACAATTATAACAATTATTTTATAAAGAAAATAATAAGGAAAAAATTCATCTGGGTCACGACTAAAGGAGCATTTACCCCTTTTGTTACCCTTATGTAATTAAAAATAATGAAGTGTAATCAGCCCTCTGTATCCATGGGTTCTGTATCCACAGATTCAACAACTACAGATAGAAGATATTTGGGAAAAGAAAAACTAGGTCTACTAAGTACATACAACTTCTTTTTCCTTGTCATCATTCCTCCAAACAATATAGCATAACAACCAGCTACATACATTTACATAGTATTACAGTGTGTTATGTATTATAAGTAATCTGGATATGATTTCAAATACAGGGAGCATGTGTGTAGGTACTGTGCAATTACTGCACCATTTTATGCAATTATCTTGGACATTCTCAGGCCTAGGCATCCATACTGATGGTGGGGGGAAGGGAGTGTCTTGGAAATCCCCCATGGTTACCCACGTTCCTCTGTAATTTTTTTTTTAACATTTTTGGAATGAGACCAGGTACGAGGTCAATAAAGCTGCTTACCGATCTCTCAGCAGGCCCACAATTTTGAAAAACAAACTTAAAGGAAACTTCTTCACCTGCACAGCAGTACTTAATTCATGAATAGGCCAAGCATGAAAAAATGGCAAATTTAACATTCAGAAACAAGAGAAAAATACAAATAAAGTAACAGGAGAAAAATGTTATTGTGCTTCCTTTCTTCACCACTCCACTCAATTATCATGAGCATTTGCACGAAGCAATCAAATATTAAATATTATAGGGTCATACTTTAAATAAGAGTGTTTTTCCTGGCTGTTGAGAAAAAGAGGGGGGCAGATTTTTCTCTCCCCTCCTTTATCTCTGAGCATCTTCTTTAAGAAACATGTTGTAACTACTTTCTGTTCTCTTTGAAATGTATATGAATCCTCTTGAACACTAACTAGGCCTTCTGTCACCTTGGTGATTTGGGAAGGTCTTTCTCAAGGATTTAGGAGTCATTTCTTTGAAATGCAAACATCAAGGAAGACCATATCTCCTATCTCCCAATTCCATGGTAGGTAGGAGCCTAACTCACATAGGTGGTGGGTGCCTTGCTCCCTGTACTAAAACTACCTCCTGTCTTAAAGATGGGAGGGTTAGAATTTGCTCTGGATAATGCAAATTGGTTAGCATAGATAACTGAGATCAGTTATCAGGGAGGGAAGGAGGGACTATAGAAGAATAACCCTTCCAGGGTACACACCCAGTAACCCACTTCCTCTAGCCATGCCCCACTTGCCTACAGTGACCACCTAATCAGTCCTTGAAACTTGGATGGGCTGATTAGGTTATAGCTCTCATAATCTAATTGTTTTACCTCTAAATATTCCTGCATTAGCACAGGAGCTTTTGGGAGACACCTCATACCAAACCATAACAAAAGTCATTTAAATTAAAAGTACATTTTTAATAAAATCAATTATATATTTGACAGTTAAGCAAACCTCTTCCTGTATTTCAGTTACTGAGTAGACAGTGGGCTAAGCACAGAGATTGATGCAGCCTGTTCTATGATCAGGGTCTAGCTGGGAAGAAGTCTGTTACAACTTCTAATAAATTTTGTATATATAAATATATAGCTATTACTTAGTTGTATATTTACATATACAACTATGTTTTCAACATAAATTTTGTATATATAAAAATACAAAGATTTTTGTATATAAAAAGTAATAAGCAGAAATGGCTTAACTGTTGGATAGATGATTTATTATCCTATCTATATTTTTTCAATCACCTTATTTTTATTTCATATTTTTAGTGTTTTTTCCAATTAGGATATTAAGGGAGACTATGACACTAAGTTTCAAGCAGTAAACTAAAATGTAAAATATTCCTATGTGTCTCAGTCATGAAGGACAATTTTTTTAATAAAGTAAAGATATGTGACAGGAGTAAGCAAAATTTTCTTTCTTTCTTTATTTTGGTACTAAGGATTGAACCTAGAGGTACTTTACCACTGAGCTACATCCCTGGCCCCTTTTTTTGTAAATTTTAAGACAGGGTCTCAGTAAGTTGCTTAGGGCTTTGCTAAATTGCTGAGGCTGGTATCGAACTTGCAATCTCCCGCCTCAGTTTCCTGAGTTGCTGGGATTACAGGTTTGCACCACCATGCCCAGCAAGAAAGATTTTCTAATGTAAAATGTGAAAGGAAATTTTAAATACAAGCCAGTTCAAAATAAATTCTTTGCCCATAAACTATGGTGAAAAACTGGAGAACTGGAGGAAATAAAACAAAAGGATTATCCAGGTTTTCTATTTGTCCTCCTAACACCAAAATGCACCCAGTCAAAGGAACTTCCTATTCCAAACAAGATTCCTTTTATCTTTTTGTTGAGAATGAAATTATAAGCCTGTAATTCCAGTGACTTTGGAGGCTGAGACAGGAGGATCATAAGTTCAAGGGTGGCCTCAGGAACGTAGCAAGACCCTATCTCAAAAGAAAAAAAGGGTTAGTTTTGTACTCAGTGGTAAAGTACCCCTGGGGTCAATCCCCAGTACCCAGAAGAAAAAAAAAAAATGAAACCATGCTAGAAGATGTGTGTAAACTCCATTTGAGTCACAGTTGCTAGGCTTGGGCCCCTAGTATTATTTCAAATCTTTCTAGATCTGCACCTAGTGTATGAACTTTATTCATTTGACATTGCAGTTGTAACACAGTTAAGTGCAGGATAGATAGAATCATTCAGATTTGGTGTGAATTTCTGCTCTGCTATTTGGGTAGCCTTAGGATTTTAAGTAATATTTCCAAATCTTGAGTTCCTCAGTCATGAGATGGGCATAAAACAATGTTGTTAGGGAAAATTAGAGAAGAGAAAATACATTATAAAATATGTAAAATCTCTGGTATGAGTTAGGAAATCATTAAGTATTCATTTCTATCCATTGTCTTGAAAACCCTGAATTAGTAGCTGCTAGGTAAGCAATTCTCAAACTTTCTGGTCTTATAACAACACTAACCTCTTAAAAACTATTGAGATCTACAAAGAATTTAGTTTTTTTTTTTTTTTTAATTTTAAAAATATTTATTTATTTGCTTTAGTTGTACACAATGCGTCGACCTGTATGTGGTGCTGAGGATCAAACCCGGGCCGCGCACGCACTAGGCCAGCGCTCCACCGCTGAGCCACAACCCCAGCCCCAGCATTTAGTTTTAAATTACTTTTGTCTATCAACATTTGTCATATAAGAAAAAATAAAACTGAAATTTATTTTTTTTTACTTCAAAAGATCAGAAATCAATGGTTTTAGCAATTTAAATGCTTAGTTTTAGCAAATCACCTTATTTTCAAGAAAATTAGTGGGAAAGGTGGTATTGTTTTACACTTTTGGAAATCCCTTTAGCCAGGCTTAGTTAAGAAACTTCACATCTGTTCCTATGTTCAATCTATTTTAATATGGTATTGCAGCTCGGTATATAATGAAAGTCCAGCCTCTCAAAGATATGTTGTTAGAAAGGGAGTAGCATTTTAATAATCTTTTCAGATAACTATGGATATTCTTTTTTTTTCAAAAGTTTCTCAAACTTTATTTAAATGAATGATATTGACAGTTTTGTTTATTTAGTTAGTTTTTTTTTTTTTTTTTTTTTTTTTTAATGTGGTGCTGGGGGTGGACCCAGTGCCTCACACGTGGAAGGCAAGCTCTTTCTCCACTGAACCACAATCCCAGCCCATATGGATATTCTTCTGTGATATTATACCAACCTCAACAGATAACAATTTTTAAGTTTGCTTCCCTGTGGAATATGAAGATATGGCATACTTTATTGTTTTAAAATCCACCAAATGATTTATCTTATACTCTGAATATCTTTTACTCGTGCATGATTTTATGTCTTACATTGTTCACTTGTAACATATTAATTCACAAAGTTATGCAAATCTTCCAAAACTGACACTTTCCATTATATAATATTTTAAAAATCAGATTTGTTATTATGACTACAGATCACATTGGAAAAGTATTTATGTATTTTAGAAGTCGTTTAAGTTCATGTGTCATATACCACAACGTGCTAGGAAAGTGTGGTAAACTAAAGAACTAAACAAATGCAAAGAATTGCTATTGTACTGATGTCTACTAAGGTTAATGTCCTAAATTTACCATATATCATAATCATAGAAATAATTATGAATATATTAATATAAATATAACCCCTAAATAATACAATGTCTGTGATTTGCTTTAATAATTTAGAGGAGATATGAAAGCAAGTAAAGACAAAAGAAGAGCAGACATTAGCTAATACATACTATCACCGGGTGATGGGTACATGTAGATTAATTATATTATATCCTTCACTTGTGTGAATGCTTGAAATTTATCATAATTTAAAAGTTAATACATCATTTTAACTCTTCAATGGAGTTTATAAACTTTAGAGTTGCTTTTTGAGGTCCTAACACATTTAACTAAGAAGCATACCTTAAATTTAATTTGATAGATTAATTTAGACAACTAAAAGGAATATCCATGTTATGACTATTATGAACTTTACACCTTGATTTCTGATACTCTTCCCAAGTAGAAAGTTTCTCTCATAAATACCATCTTAACAAAGTTTGTCTTTAACTTTATTCAGAGTTCAAAGCATTAAAAAAATGTTGTCTGTAGTTTACCAAACTCTTTTAATATATGCCCCATTTTTTCCAGTAATGTATTTTAATTCCAAACTTTACACAAAATATGTTTTGCATATGAGAAAAAGTAGAAGTATTTACAAGTACTTTTGTTGAACTAGTGGGTTGTTTTCTATAATCTAGATGTCTCTTCTGTTTTGACTCAAATAATTCCAATATGGTTTTTATATCCCAGTGAACTCAAGCTTTTACATTTTAAGTTAACTGATTGAATTTCAAATATTTGAGGTCAAATTTGAAAAGATATCAACCTATTTCCCAACCCCAACACCACTGTTTTTTTCTTATTGGAGAAATTTCTCTTATTATGTTTTCTCTTATTGTTTTTCATGCCCCCTAACCCTAATATAGAACTGATAACTAGTTAAAGGACCAGCAAAATTAGGTGGGACAGAGAAAGGTTATTAAAGCTTTTAAAGAGTGTTCTCTGAAGGTATCATAAAGAACTCATATTTTTATAACTTTTATGTTTAAAGTTTCATTGAAGTGCATAAATCAAAAGTGGATAGCTCTTCTTTATAGACTATGTATTTTGTTTTTCAGAGGTTGTTCTATGATCTCCCTTAAGCTGCAATTATTTTCCAGCCTTTTTTTCTTTTTTCATTTCACATGACATTGATATTTTTAGAACCCGTATCAAATGTTTTGCAAAATCTCCCTCAATTTTAAGTGTAGAGCCAGGTTTAATGACTGTGGCAGAATTTCTACATAGGTTACGTACGTCATGTCCTTCTTAGTGTATCTCAATGAGCCTGTGATGCCAGTTTGCACCTATATTCGTGATGTCAAGTTTGGTCATTTTTAAAGGTGATATCTGTCAGATTTCTTATAATGGTAACTTAACCTCTTTGTATTTAATAATCAGCCTGTGGGATAACACCCTCTTCTTGGACAAACTTCAACTCAATGACTTTTAGTCAGTTTTACTCTATTAGTTGTGATTTTCCATTTGTTATACCTTCTATCTTTTATTGACGCTCTTCTCTAAATATGAGTGTTCCCACTTCTCCCCTTTTATTTTATTTTTATAATGTTAGTGTAAATATAGACCCCTGGATTCTTTTATATAGTCCATGTGTTAAGGTCAAATTTTGTCATTATTGGGTTCTCCATTTGCCCCATGTCCATGAAGTAGGAGTTCTTTAAACTAATGCCTGAATCCTTTGACCTGTCTGCCTCATTTCTTGAGCATTTCCCTAGTTTATGAAACTACAAAGTGTCCTGAACTGTCTTTGTGTTTTCAAGGAGCCCTGAGTCCTTTTAAATAATGAATAGTCTTTAAAAATTGAAAACTGGATGCTAGTTTGATATTACTATTAGGATGATATTGTTTCAAGGCGCTTTCAGTGCACAAAAACAGGAAATACATAATACATATTGATACATCCAGTGATAATCCAATACCAATTTGTTCTTCCTCTCCCTTCCCTTTTCTTTCTTTTTTTTAATATTTATTTATTTGTTTTAGTTGTACACAATGCAATGCATTTATGTTTACGTGGTGCTGAGGATCGAACCTGGGACGCGCACGTGCTAGGCGAGTGCTCTATTGCTGAGCTACATCCCCAGCCCTCTCCCTTCCCTTTTCCACATTCATTTTTCTCTTCTTTCACAGAAAGACCCCTGTTTTACAATTTGCTCATTTTCTGTACCTATCTAGCAGTATACACAAAACATACCCAGAATTACTATTCTGCTCTCACTACCAAAATAAATGTACTAAGTTGAACTCAAGATATATTTGTATCTATTTTTATCCTTAGAATTTATCTCACTAAGTGTATGTATAGTCATAGTATTCAAATACTGTATCCAAATTAAGTTACTTATTAAATGAGTTAGATTATATTATTAACTTTTTATATAGGTATACACTTGTCTAAATTTTTAATTAAAGTTTGCTTTATTTAACTTTATGTTTTGACTATGTAAAATATTTTCCTGTTACAAATAAAAGCAAAAGCTACATAAAATGTAAACATATGAAAGTCAAATTTTTATCTTTTTCTTACTCTTTAAATTTAGGCAACAATTTTCATTATTTTCTTGTTTATACTTCCTGAATTTCTTTTTCCCTTTTTAAAAAACAGATATAAATATATTTATCTCCATTTTCCCTTATTTTTTATACAAAAGTTAACATTCTAAGTATATTCTTTTTTACTTCTTCTTTTCAACTTGACATATCTAGAATCCATACAATATCAATTCCTGTGGAACTGAATTTATTTTATGTTTTAGTCACTTGTTACTCATCAGGTGTATGTGCCATAGTTTATTCACTCATTTTCTTTTGAATAGACATTAAGTCATTTTTGATCTTTTATGGTTATAAATAATTGTGGAATGAATAATCCCATATCTATTTTTTTTCAAATTAATGAAAATTTATGGGTAAATTCCTAGAAATAGGATTTCTGGGTCAAAAGATACATGAATATGATGTATTTTTTTTCTATATTGTCAAATTCCCTTTTATAAGAGTTTGACCATTTTACCTTACTGTTAGTAATGTATAAGAGTCTGTTTCTCTACAGTCTTATCACCAAAGTACATAGTCAAACTTTTCTATTTTTAACGGTGAATAATATATGAACATTGTTTTAATTTGTATTTATTTCATTGTGGGTGAACCTGACCATATGTATTTGTAAATACTTTTTTATGAACTCTGTATTTATGTCCTTTTCCCATCTTTCTGCCAAATGTTTGGCATTTTGTTTAAAAAAACAAATATTTTTCTCCTATACTTAAAAGTTTATTGTATACCAGGAAAACAGTATTGCCATAGTTTGGATATGGTTTTTTTCTGTCCCTCAAAGCTTCAAGTGCTGGCACTTTGGTCCCTAGTGTGGCAATATTGATGTAGGGCCTGAAGGGAAGTCTTTGGGTCACTGGGGACATGCCCTTGGAAGGCTTTAAGGTAGTTCTAATGGAACCCTGAGTTAGTTCTCAGGAGAGACAACCTGAGCCTGATCCCTGAACAGCTCTCTGGTTCACTATCCAGCCATACACCACACATGCTCCCACCATTGTGATGCCATCTGCCAGAAGGCCTTCACCAGAGACAAATTAATATTGGCACCATGCACATAAACCTCCTTTGTGAACTAAATAAACCTCTTTTCTTTATAATGTTACTCAGCCTCATATATTTCATTATAGAAAACATACTAATACACACACACTATGCTTTCTACTATCCATTAATATCATGTGTTACAGAGGCATTATAATGTGTTTTAAGAAGGCTAGTCCTTCCCATTATTTTAAAGTTGAGTTATTACAGCTATATTTATAGGTTTATGTTTCATGTGAATCTTAGAATCTAATTATCTTACTCCAGAAAAACTGATGGTATTAAATTATGTATTAGTGAGGTGAGGATTAAGACATGTTACCTAAGAAGGGATGTCTTTCAATTTGTTCATGTTCATGTCTGTTGTTGTGTCCTTCAGGACTGCTGTAGTTTTCTTGACATGGGTTTTGCATATTCTTGTCCACTGTATTCCTAAATATGTTGCCTTTTTTTTGTGTGGCTGTACTAAGAGAGATTTTTAAAAAATTACATCTGCTATGAATAACTCTCATTTAAAATGTCAAAAGTCATTTCTCCTGGCACACTTCAGTAAAATAATTTTAATTATACCCCAGGGCAGATAGATATCCAAAAGCAACTGAACACAAAAGTCAGGTACATGCTTGAGAACATCTTTGTACCTTGAAAGTGAGCTCACTTGTTATATTTTTAGACATTTTTAGATAATTTCAGTGCCAAACTCACACCTAGTGGCCAGTTCTGGTGCAGGCATTGGTAGAGGGAAGTGGCTAATTCTGTGGAGAAACAGAGACCACATACTGTGCCAAATGTTGATTGTTAGGTAAATTTATATACAGTTACTCTTACATAATTGGTGGTAGGATCAGTATGTAAGTCTAATCATAGAAAAGAAGATACAGGTGAGATCAGGATTTCAGCAGGAAGCAGAAAAATGGAGCCAGAGATGAGTAAATGTGACATCTTTGGAGAAATGCCCACTTAAAATCTGAACTTTGATTCTTTTCTACCAAGTTGTAGGAGTTTCTTATAAGTTTTATATATTATATGCATTTCAGATATTTTCTTCCATTCTGTAGATTGCTCTTTCATCATGTTGTTGATTGTTTCCTTTGCTGTGCAGAAGCTTTTTAGTTTGATGTAGTCCTACTGGTCTATTTTTGCTTTTATTGCTGCACTTTTGTAGTCATATCCAAGAAATCACTGTCAATACCAATGACAATAAGCTTTTTCTCCATGATTTCTTTGAGGAGCTTTATAGTTCCAGGGCTTATGTTTAAATACTTAATTCATTATGACTTGATTTTTCTGCATGGTGTAAGGTAATGGCCCAATTTAATTCTTTTGCATGTGGATATCCATTTTTTCCATTGTTGTTTATGAAAGGTACTATCTTTTCCTCAATGTATGTTCAACAGATGTATTAAAAGGCTCTCGACATCACTAATCATTAGAGAAATATAACTCAGAACCATAACGAGATATCACCTAACACCTGTTAGTGTGGCTATCATAATAAATAAATAAATACACAAATAAATAAAGTAACAGGTGTTGGCAAGGATGTGGAGAAAAGAGAACATGTGTGCATTATGGCAGGAATGTGAAATAGTGCAACTGCTATGGAAATAGCATGTAGGTTCCTCCAAAGACTATAAATAGAGCTACTATGTGATCCAGCAATCCTACTTTTGGGGATATATATATATATATATATATATATATATATATATATATATATATATATATATATATATGAATTGAAAACAGGTTCTTGAAGCAATATCTACAACCCCATATTTATTGCAGTATTATTCACAATAGCCAAGATATGAAAACAACCCAAATGTCCATTGACATATAAATAAATAAATAATGTAGTAAATTTATAAAATGGAATGTTATTAAGTCTTGAAAAAAGATGAAATCCTGCCATTTGTGTCAACATGGATGAACCTAGGGGATATTGTGATAAGTTAAATGAGCCAGTCACGACATGATAAATATTGTATAATTCCACTTATATAAGTTATTTAAAATAGTGATAGCTATAGCAAAAGCAGAAAGTAGAAAAGGCTGGGGGAGAAGGAAATTGGAAATTGTTCAATGGGTAAAAAGTTTCAGTTATGCAAAATGAATAAGTTCTAGAGAAGCTTTGTGCAACAAAGTAACTATAGTTAATATCAATAATGTCAAAATGGTCATACTACCAAAAGAACTATACAGATTTAATGCAATTCCCTTCAAAATTTCAATGACATTCTTCATAGAAATAGAAAAGGCAGTCATAAAATTCATTTGGAAAAATAAGAGGCCCAGAGCAATCTTTATCAGGAACTACAAGGCAGGAGGCATCACGATAGCAGACTTAAATTATAGTAAGAGCTATAGTTAAAAAATCAGCATAGTATTGGCACCAAAACAGGAAAGAAGACCAACAAAACAGAATAGAAGACAGAGACAAAGCCACATACATATAGTTATCTCTTATTACACAAAAGCACCAAAAACACACACTGGAGAAAAGATAGCCTGTTCAACAAGTGGTACTAGGAAAACTGTAAATCCATATGTAATAGAATGAAAGTTAATCCCCATTTCTCACCCTGCACAAAAATCAACTTTAAGTGGATCAAAGACCTAGGAATTAGACCAGAAAGCTTGCACCAATTACAACAAAAGGTAGGCCTAACACTTCAACATATTGGCACAGGAACTGACTCCCTATGCAAGATTCCTAAAACATAAGAAATAAAATCAATAAATGGGATGACATCAAACTTAAAAGCTTCTTCACAGCAAAAGAAAAACTCTAGAGCATGAAGAGAGAACCTACAGAATGGGAGAAAATCTTTTCCACTTGTACCTCAGGGTGTTAATTTCCAGGACATACAAAGTACTCAAAAGGCTTAACAACAAAAATACAAAAACAAACAAAAACGAAATAACTCAATCAATAAATAGGCAAAGGAATTACAAAGACCCTTCTCAAAAGGAGAAATATGAACAGTCAACAAATATATGAAAAAATGTTCAACATTTCTAGAAATTAGAGAAATGCAAATTAAAACTACACTGAGATTCCATCTCTAGTCAGAATGGCAATTATCAAAAATACAAGTAACAACAAATGTTAGCAAGGATATAAGGACTGCAAATTGGTACAACCACTCTGAAAAGCCGCACGGAGATTCCTCAAAAACCTAGGAATGGAATCACCATTTGACCCAGCTATCCACTCCTTGGAATATATCCAAAGGATTTTTTTTTATATTAAAGAAGTAATTTATTGAAAGGACACATTTGTAAATCAATACTATCATTGCTATTGTAATTATTTTTATACTATATGTTGTTACACAAACATATAGAATGCTTGGGAACTGTTATTCTGATACTCAGGAAGATATTATTGGCATAAAATTAATGTTATCTGTTAGAGATGACAGCTACTTTATATGTAATCCTTTTTGTCCTCTTTCTGCTCCTTTATTCTTTCAATGCCTTTTTATCTTTTTTAATTCTAGTTTTGTAACTTTTTAAAATTTTAAAAACTTGTTCTAACTAGTTATATATGATAGTAGAATGCATTTTGACACATTTTATACAAATGGGGCACAACTTCTCATTCCTCTGGCTGTACATGGTGCAGATCACACCAGTACTGTAATCGTACATGTATATAGAGTAGTAATGTCTGTGTCATTCTACCATCCTTCCTATTCCCACACTCCATCCCTCCCCTCATTCCCCTCTGCACAATCCAAAATTCCTTCATTCTTTCCAACACCCCCACCCCCAATATGGATCAGCATTGGCTTATCAGAGAAAACATTCAGCCTTTGTTTTTTTGTGATTGGTTTATGTCACTTACATGATATTCTCTACTTCCATCTATTTACCTGCAAATGCCATAATTTCATTATTCTTTAAGGCTAAGTAATATTCCGTCATGTATATGTACCACATTTCTTTATCCATTCATCTGTTGAAGAGCATCTAGCTTGGTTCCATAGTTCAGCTATTGTGAACTGAGCTGCTATAAACATTGATGTAGCTTTTTCACTGTAGTATGCTGATTTTTATGTCCTTTGGGTATAAACCAAGGAGTGGGATAGGAATACGAATAGGAAAGGAAGAACTCAAACTATCACTATTTGCCAATGACATGATTCTATATTTAGAAGATCCAAAAAATTCCACCAGAAATCTTCTAGAACTTATAAATGAATTCAGCAATGTATCAGGATATAAAATTAACACAGAGAGATCGAATGCATTTTTATACGAAAATGACGAATCCACTGCAAGAGAAATTAGGAGAACTACCCCATTCGCAGTAGCCTTGAAAAAATAAATAAAGTACTTGGGAATAAATTTAACAAAAGAGGTGAAAGACCTCTACAATGAAAACTACAGAATACTAAAGAAAGAAATTGAAGAAAACCTTAGAAGATGGAAAGATCTCCTATGCTCTTGGATAGGCAGAATTAATGTAGTCAAAATGGCCATACTAGCAAAAGCATTATACATATTTAATGTAATCCCTATTAAAATCCCAATGACATTCTTCATAAAAATAGAAAAAACAACCATAAAATTCATTTGGAGAAATAAGAGACCCAGAATAGCCAAAGCAATCCTTAGCAAGAAGAGTGAAGCAGGAGATATCACAATACCAGAACTTAAACTGTACTACAGAGCAATAGTAACAAAAATGGCATGGTATTATGGTACCAAAATAGACATGTAGACCAATAGTATAAAATAGCAGACACAAGACAAACCCACATAAATATGATCATCTCTTACTAGACAAAGTAACCAAAAACATACATTGGAGAAAAGATAGCCTATTCAACAAATAATGCTGGGAAAACTGAAAGTCTATACATAGCAAAATGAAATTAAACCTCCAAAGGATTTTGAATCAGCATACTACAGTGACTCCACCACATCAATGTTTATAGTAGCACAATTCACATTCACTAGGCTATGGAATCACCTAGATGCCCATCAACTGATGAATGGATAAAGAAATTGTGGTATATACACAATGGAATAATACTCAGCCATAAAGAATGACTGTATGACATTTTCCTGTAAATGGATGGATCTGAAGAATATTGTGCTAAGTGAAATGAGCCAATCCCCCCAAACCAAAAGTTGAATGTTTTTGCTTATATGTAGAGGCTAAATCACAATAATGAGGGGGCGGGGATGGAAGAAAAGAAGTTAAGTAGATTACACAAAGGGGAACAGAAGGAAGGGAAGGGGTATGGGAATGGGAAAGACTGTAGAATAAATCTAATATAATTTTCCTATGAAAACACATAAATGAACCCTACCATCATGCCCATCCACAAGAATGGGGTCCTAGTTAGAATAAGATGTAATCTATGTATAATTTTATCAAAATGGATTCTACTGTCATGTATAATTAAGAAAAACTAATAAAATTAAATTAAAAAAAGAAAAAGAAAGAAAATATGTTAAGGAAGTAGATTTCGTGTTCAGTGTTCTTACAACAATATCATCAACAAGAACAAAAACAACAAAACAAAATTAGGAAGCACAAGGATACTTTTAGCAATGATAAATATTTCCCTTATTAGATTGTGGTGATGGCTTGTGTGGTTATATAAAAAAAGTATACATTAAACATATGCCAATTTTATATCCCAATTATTTCTCAATAAAGCTGGGTGGGTTTTGTTTTGTTTCTAAGAAAGAAAGTGAGAAAGAAAAATGAGCCACCTACCACTCTCTTCCTCATCACAAAAATCCTCAGGTAGATGGTTTTCTCATTATGTATGGCATGGGATTTTCTATTGATCTTAGTCAAATCTCAAACCTAAACAGACTTTCACCAATATCTTGATCACATATATAAATTACCTGATTATTGTAAATGTTATGTAAATTTTGGTTCTCTGTCCACATTTTCTACTTTTTTCTTTAGGAATGAACTTTAACAAACAAATCATTTTAATCACCTGTCTTTAAAACACAGCAAATTTATGTAAAATCATAAAATATCAAAGTACAAACTTTGAAAGATGCTGGAAAAATCTCTGAAGAGGAAAGGCAGTAGTACTAGTGTGTTATTACAAAGCACGTACACACAATCAAAGCTTCAAAGAAGGAAAAATTGGAGCAGAGTAAAACAATGCTAAATTTTGACAGAGAAAAAATATTGTTGAAAATTACAAAGACTAACAAAAGCAAATACATGTTGCTTACTTGTGGCATGATACAGAATTCTGACTTGGTTGTGAAAACTTTCTCTATCAAAAGTTCCACCATGGATGATGTATGAATGGATGATACTACCAAGCTAAGAAGTTTCATGATCCAGAAAATGGCTGTATTTGTTTTTAGAGGTTTTGTTTTTAAGCTGTGAGTTTAATTAAGGGTACCTTAAGAACTCTAGTATAACTAAAAAGTGAGAGAAAAATCCACAGGGCTATCTAGAAAGGTGCCTCTCACAGGTAAGCAGGGACATGGAGACACATAATGACCTGGGTTTGTCTCCAATCTGCCTGCCTCAGCCCCAGTTCAATAGTACTATCAAAAATAACATACCTATAAAAGGAAGGTTAGCTTTGTTTTTGTAAGATGTAAGGGTGACATCTGGTGGACACAGTCCTAACATGTCTAGCAAGACTGTATATGTTTCTACCTGACTGCCACTTCTTTAAAAGTTGTGAAAAAATTGAAAACTTAGAAAGAAAGTTGGACCTTAATTAGGCAGAAAATCACAATGCTTAATGTCAAACACAAACTATTTAAGAAGAACCCTCCCAGTTGAATATTTGAATGTAGGGATGCCACATATACTATAATGCACATTTCCAATAAACAGCATGGCTATAAATAAAGATCCATGGTTTGTCTTGCTGAAAAAGTTTTTGAAAGAGGGTAAAACCATGATTCTCATATAGATATAAAGTGAATGTATCAAATAGTTTAATTCCTTTATTTTCTAATAACAAGAGGACACTGAAATGCACAAAATTAAAATGCATGCTCCGTTCATAAAACTGCCAACAGTTAAGTATTACTAAGAGCATAAGGTACAAGATAGGAAGGAAGGCCGAAAAAAAGATCTATGCAGGACGACTGAAATTAAAACATGGGAAAATGTCTTTCAAATTAACATTGGAGATTGGATACTTCCCCAAAGAAAATGGGGAACCATTGAAACTTGAAGCAGAAGAGTGATGTAAGTCTAATTTGTGCCATAGAAAATCAATCTGGCATTCATGTGAAGAATGGATTAAAACTTGAAGACAGAAAGAAGCAAGATCTGGGTTAAAATGCTGGCACAGTAGTCCTGGTGAGAAGCAATGAAGACCTAATGCAAGCAGTGGCAGGGGAGCAGAGAGAAAAAGACAATTCTGGGAGACATCTGAGGAAGCTAGATGCCTCCAGAAATCTCAAGCCTGGGAGAGCTGATGGAGATACACTCACCCTCAGAGTTTAGTCATTCTAGCTCCAGTGTGAGGGCAGACTGAGTCACCCCAATGTCCTTTCCCGAGTCTTCAGGTCAATGCTAGGATGTAGCCTCCTTATTGTGCGGATGCCTCAGGCTCAAGGGGACATTGGAAAAAGGTATTTCCACCTTTACAGTGAAGATGGAAAGCCAGGAGAGATGGAAATGTTTATAACAGTGGTCTTTTACATGATGTTTTTTTTCTTCTTGTTACCCTTCCATATAGTCTACATTTCCTACAATCAATAGTATTAAACTATCAGGAAAAAACTAAACACTGGAATGTCTTTTAAACAAGTATACCTGGTATTGCTTCTCCCTCTAGTGGAGATAAAAAGTAAATACACAGGTAGATGACTTGAATTTTTGTCTTCTGATCTTTGTGGAATATACTGTTAGAGTAAAATATACTACTGCTCCATTTCATAGATAAGCAAACTGAGAAAGAAATGACTCACAAAAGTCCCATATAAAGTGAATGGTAGAGCCAGCCCTACAATGAGGATACATTGGTTTAGACTTCTACATTGTCTACTCACATAGACTATAAAAGAAGCATTATGGTGTGACTTGAGAGACATTCACAATCCCCATGTCAATACCCTGTGTTTCTGCTCCTGTTCCTCCTCCTCTCCACCTGTCTTTCCCCCTCCTTTTTCTTTTTGCTAGTGAGGAGTAAGCCCAGGGGTGCTTTACTACTGAGCTACATCCCCAGTCCTTTTAATATTTTTTTTTTTTTATTTTTAAACAGTCTCGCTAAATTGTTAGGGTCTTGCTAAATAGCTGAGGCTGGCCTCGAACTTGTAATCCTCCTGTCTCAGCCTCCCCAGGCTCTGGGATTACTGGCATGTGCCACCCAGTCCAGCACCTGTCTCTTCTTCTTTTTTTTTTTTTTCTTTTTGGTACTGGTGATTAAACTCAGGGGCACTTGACCACTGGGCCACATCCCCAGCCCTTTTTTGTATTTTATTAGAGACAGGGTCTCACTGAGTTGCTAAGTGTTTCGCCATTGCTGAGGCTGGCTTTGAACTCTCGATCCTCCTGCCTCAGCCTCCCAAGTGCTGGGATTAGAGGCGTGCGCCACAGTGCCTGGCTTACCCTGTCTCTTCTTAATGGAATAAAAAAAAAATGACCTATGACTAAAGTAGTAAGCTGGGTTCATTAATTAGCCTCAGGGTTTCAAATTCAATGAAAGCAAATTTGAGAGGAAGCATAGTTTACAAGTTTAAAAAGTGCAAAGTTTGGTACAAAACTTCTTGAATTTGCATTCCAGTCCTATCATTTATTGGCTGTGTGACTTTTGAGAAGTAACTTGGTCTCTCTTCAATTCAGTTTTTCTGTTGGCAAGTGCAAATAATAATGTAGTGATACCCCCTCCTCCACAGAAAATCTTAACTAAGCTTCTCCAGAAATCTAGGACTATCAGCAAAAGAGTCTCTACGAAAGAGTTCAATGTAGGTAAAATTCCTATTTTCCGATTTCTTGGCCACTGGCCTAGAAGAAATCAGCACTCCCCTTTACTTGTTTTTCACAAACATTTATCCAGTATAGTAGTTTGTAAAAATGTGTTTGCAAATGCAAAATGTGATAATAAAAAGACAGATCCTTTAACAAGGCCTCTGGCCTTGAGCTGGAGCTTCACAGAGATGTCTACATTTCTAAGATCAGAGAAGTTACCAATTGGGCTCCATGGTAACAGCTGGTCGGGGCAGGAAAGAAAGGGGAGAAGAAGCTCTTCCCTTCTCAGGTATTGTCCTTGAAGGGTTAATTTGCCCAGAACAGTGGAAGAAAAAGGTGCTTTTATGTGAACTTCTGTAAACTGTGACCTTCTGAGACCCTCCCCTTACATGCTGGGTATAAAGTTCTGAAACTACCTGAACTCGGGGTTCAGGGATTAATTGATTACAGGAAAAGCTGTACCCTCTGAACCCGGCTGCAGCCAAATAAAATGTTTCTTGCTATCTTCGGTGCCTTGTCTCATCTGTCCCTACAACAATAATAGCAGTTTCCAGAGGGTGTTTATAAGGAATAAATGAGCATTTGTTACAGTTTGATACTTGAATGTCCTCCAAAGGCCCATGTGTTAAAGGTCCCAGCCCCTGGCACTACTGCGGGTGGGGTGGAAAAGGTGGGGCCTTGACAGGGATATTGGGACCCTGGTACTTTCCTTTCTCTCCTTGCTTCCAGGCTACCTTGAAGTGAACGGACATCCTTTGCACTTGCTCCCACTGTGACACACTGTGCTTTATAGGCCCAAAGCAATAAAGCCAACCAAACATGGGCAGAAACCTCAGAAAATGAGCCAAAATAAACATTTCCTCTTCTAAGTTGATTATCTCAGATATTTGTTACAGTAACAGAAATCTGACTAAAAGAATATTTCCAAAGAATTTAGAACAGTTCTAGTAAGAACTAAACAAATGTTGATGGAATAAAAAGCAGCAAGGAATAGGGCAAAGGTCTTATTTTAAACTGAGCTAAACTTTGCTGAACATCTAGAAAGTTCATTGGCCAACTGTTCTACCTGCTCATCTATCTCAGATAGATGAGATGCTCACAGTTTAGAGTTTTAAGTGTCGCCGCCTGCAGCAATTGCCACTTGCAGCAACGATACCGCGAGAGAGAAAACTCGGAGGCAGACTGGAAATGAAAAGGTTCTTTTATTCTTCTTTCTTCTAACTTCTCTCTCCAGCTCCAACAACCTCTCCAACTCCAACCACCCCTCTAACTAACCTCACCCTTGTTAAATACATTTTGCCTTAACAAGAACAAGTGCTAACAGCTCGAGCTTACAGGTGCGTCACACAGTGTTCACGGGCATAAAAAGATTCTTAGATAAATGCATGAATATCAGGTGAAAATACTTGAACACCTTTATGGCTCTCAGCTAACCGCCATCTTAGCTATCCTCAATTAGGGCTCTTACATTTAAGTTTTGAACAAATTAGTTAAGAAGAAAACCTCTTTGAAGGCTCTGGAGAATTGAACAGAAACAGAAAATGGAAGGATGTCTAACCTTGAAAAACAGGAATTGTACCTGGTGAAATTGGGAATTGATAGCTCCTTGCCTGAAGACAATCTCCAATCTACATAGCAGATAAGGGTAGCAGAACACCACAGGTTTATAGAAGAGGCCAGATTTCATTGTTAGGAAAGTAGTCAGGCATCTCGGAAGCAGAGTCATGTATGGAATGAGTCCCCAAATTTGTGACCAATATTGCCATGACATATTCCCTGACCACTAACTAATATCTGTGGGGGATACCCAGAAGAATTAGCAAGAAAGTGTCAGCTAGAAACTACATATCTGAGCACAATGTCAACTACTGACCTCAAGGGAGGGACAGAGTATGAGTTTGAGCCCAGCCAAGCTGACTGTTGACTAGAATATTTCACTAATCCATGTGTCCACAATGTGTACTGAACAATATCAGGTATCCAATCAAAACTCAATAGACATAAAAAGAAACAGAAGTATGTGACCTTTGCCCAAGAACAAAAAGGAAAGATAATCCATTTCAAGATGGATAATAGTATAGTTAACAGAGAAGTTAAAAGGAAAAAAAATGTAAAAGACATAAATGAAATAATAAAAATGGCACCTCTTGTCTGGGACAATTTCTTGAACTATCTTGTTTCTCATAACCCTAACACTTCTTGAAGGGCTGGTCAGGTCTCGTACCCTCTATTAGAATTTGTCTGAAGCTTTTTCACGTGATTTTAGGAGGGTTATAGGTTCCCCCAAGTAACAGAGGTAAAGTGTCATTTTCATTACATCATATCAAGGATGCATAATGTGAACATGGTTTATGGCTGTTAATGTTGACCTTGATCATTGGCTGAAATAGTATTTGAAGGGCTACTTTTTCTTCGTCCTTTACATACTGTACTCTTTGGAAGGAAATCACCGTGCACACCCCTTAAGGTATACCCTTAAGGTATTCACAGTTATGTTCTACCTCACTGAATGGGGAATTATCTATACAATTCATTTGGAATTCTATGTGGGAACTTTATCTCTTCTTTCACATTCATATATATTTATTCAGTCATTTATTTACATCAGTATGCATTTATAGGTATTTAGTTCATTCTTTAGGTTATAACCCAACACAGATGCCATCATAATTGAAAATATCATGTTGAAATGCATTTAGTACAACTAATCTGCTGAATGTCGTAGCTTACAACACAGAACACGAGAGTTTCAGTTGTTTACCATTGTGATTGGGTGCTTGACTGGGAGCTGGGGTTCAGGCTTTGCCCAGCATGGCAACAGAACATTGAACTAGCCCAGGAAAAGACCCAAATTCAAAATTTGAAATATGGCTTCTACTGAATATGTATCACTTTTACATCATACAGTTGAAAAATAACAAGTCAAATCATCATAAGTTGGAAACTGCTTGTTTTCTTACTCACATTTTTCCTATTTTGGTCATTGAGAGCTCTTTTAATTGGCTCCTGTATTAGTTTCCTGAAGCGGCTCTAACACATTATCACAACCTTGATCGCTATTTAAAATTCTTGCCTCTGGAATACGTTTCTGTTATTTTAGCGATCAAATAACAGAAACGTATTCCAGAGGCAAGAATTTTAAAACCAGTTTCACTGGGCTAAAAGGAGGAAAAGAGAAAAGGTCAAGGTATCCTGTCTTTGGAGACAAGCATCTGTTCCCTGCCTCTTGTACTCTGAGGAATACCAGCAATCCTTGATGTGTGGCTTCCTCACTCCAGCTTCTGCCTCTACTATCATATTGCCTCCTCCTCTTATTTGATTCAGATCTCCCTGTGCTTCCTTCTTATGAGGATATATGTGCTTGCATTTAGGATCAAATGAGATTAACTAGGATAATCTTTCTTCCTTAGTTATCTGCAAAGACCCTTTTTCTTCATGTATTCTTAAACATTACTGTAAGCTGCCTGTCGTGGCCAGCCACAACGCCGCGGGAGGAAAACTCTCGGAGGCAGAGTAAAGATACTACTACTTTTACTTCTACTTTCTTAGAGAGAGCTTAGAGAGAAAGATTAGAGATAGCTTTTTCTTCTTCTTCTTCTTCTTCGAGCTTAGAGAGAAAGATAGAGCTTTTCTTCTTAGAGCTTAGAGAGAAAGAGAGAGAGCTTGAAAGAGAGAGATTTCTTCTTTAGAGAGAGAGAGAGCTTAGCTTTTAGAGCTTCTTTCTTCTTTCTTCCTCGGGAGCCTCGGCCTGACTCTGACCTGCAATTACTTCTTCTATATGGTTTCTCTTCTGTAACCGCTCTGCCTACATTCTGGCCGCTCTGATTCTTTTCTTCTTCTCCGACCCGAACTCTTCTTCCGACCGAGCGACTGAATGACTGACTGAATGAATTAATTCTTCTCCTGACTCCGACTGCTTTCACCTGGTTATATACCTTTAGCTTTGCGGGTGCCTCACGTGCATTTACAGGTGTGTCACATACATACTTATTATCAGGTGGAACTTATGGCTTCCAGCTGACCGCAATAGCCATCTCCCTAATTGGGGCTCCTTCACATTACCAGGTTCCAGGGATTAGAATCTAATATTGGGGGGCAGCATTATTTGACCTATTACGCTTCTATGCCCTTTCAGCATACCTCAATATAGCTTGTAGTTTGATTTTGTTTTGTTTTGATTGTGTGTTTGTTAGGAGGACTTTTGCTTACATTCTGGCACTATAAAATGCTCCAAGCCCATCCTGCATTTTCATTCCCTTGCAGAGTCCTAGAATCATTCAATTTCCCAAGGAACCCTAGTTTATTTTATTGGAGAATAGTATTAGAAACCATGATCCAGATGCTAGGTATGATTGCTCCTACTGGAATGTCATTTCTTTTAGACCTTCTAAACTGATAAAGCAAAGAAATTTATGTATATAAGAAATTGTTTTAGCCTCCTTCCCTGGCTTATCTGTAAATTCCTACAACAGTGAGAAACCTGTCTTTGATCATTCACCAAGCACCTGTTGAGTTTTTCAGTTCCAGAACACATGTATAGCAGAATGAGAATTGCTAATCCTATGGGAAACAAATTTATTAACTAGAGTATAGTGCTTATATACAATTCTTTTATCTTTTCATCTTACGAACTCCATTCATTTAGAAAGTTTCTTAGATAAGCAATGAGTTTGCTTTATACATCTGTAATACAGTTAGGTTCTCTTGACATAATCTGCATTTGTTCTGTGATTCCAAAACATCTTAAAAGATTTTTCATATTTGCATACATTAATATGCACTCCTTTTGTTGTGAAGTTCTATAATTTTGACATATGCATCTTATGTATCCACTATTACAGTATCCTATGGAATAGTTTCACTATCCTAAAAATCTCATGTATTTCACTTTTTCATTCACCAACTTCAGTCCATGCATGTGCATGCTCACACTACACACATACATACACACACACACACACACACACACACACACACACAAAACTCCTGGCACGCACTAATCTTTTCACCGTTTTTATAGTTTCAGCTTTTCCAGAGTGTCATATATTTGGAATGAGTAAGCATTTTCAATTTGGCTCCTTTTACTTAGAAATATGCATTTAAAGTCTTATAAATTCTTTTCATGGCATGATAGTTCAGTTCTTCTTATTGCTGAATAATATTCTATTGTAATAATACATCACTATTTGTATTAGCCACTCACCTATGGAAGGACATCTTGGCTAGTCATAGTTTTTGGTGATCATGAATAAAACTATTAAAAGCAGTTGCATGCAGCCTTTGTGTAAATGAAAAATTTCAAAATACATTAGGTAAATATCTAGGAGCACAAATTCTATATCATACAGAAGGATTATACTGGGCTTCATAGTAAACTGTCAAACTGTTTTCCAAAGTAACTGTATCATTTTGCATTACTTCCAAGAGTGAATGAGAGTTCTTGCTTCACATTATCAGCATTTAGTGTTGACAGTGTGTTGAATTTTAACCACTGTAATAAACTAGTATGTCATTATTGTTTTATCATAATTTTCTAATGCATGTGATGTCAAGTATTTTAATATGCTTACTTGGTATCTGTATATCTCAGTTGGTGAGGTGTCTGTTCATAGTTTTGCCCATTTTAATGAGATTGTCTGAGTCATTATTATTGAGTTTTAGGAGCTCTTTTATATTTTGGATAAAAGCCCTCTATCAGAAGTATGCTTTGCAAATTTCTTCTAGTCTATGATGTTTCTTCATTCTCTTAGTGTCTTGCAAGGCAGAAGTTTTAAATTTTTATGAAGTCTAACCTATCAAATTTTCTTTCATGGATCATGTTTTTGTGTTGTATTAAAAATCATTGCTTAGTCCAAAATTACCTAAATTTTCTATGTTATCTTATAGATTTTTCTAGATTTCTGTTTTGCCTCTAGTTTTATCATACAGTTTGTTTTAATTTCTTGCAAAAGATGAAAAGTCTGTGCCTAGATTGTTTTTCTTTTTGCATGTTGATATCCACTTGTATTAAAATCATTTGTTGTGGATACTATCCCTTATCCTTTGAATTATTTTTGCTACTTTGTGAAAGACGAATGGACAATATTTGTGTGGGTCTACTTCTGGATACTCTTTTCTGCTCCACTGATATATTTATCTATTTTTCACTGATATTTCACAGCATCTTCTTTATTGAGTGTTACAGTAAATCTTGAGTTGGATAGTCTCAGCCCTTCAACCATGATCTTCTTCAGTATTGTGTTGGCTATTCTGGATGTTTTGCCTTTTGATTCAAATTTTAAGATAAGCTTATCAGTATACAAAAAATAACTTGTTAATATTTTAGTTGGAATTGTGTTGCATCTATAAAGCAAGTTGAGAAAAACTAAAAACACTGCTAAATCTTTATATTCATGAATATGAAATAACTCTCCATTTATTTAGGTCACCTTTAATTTCTTTCATAAAAGCTTTATACTTTTCCTTAGGTATATCTAATAAACACTTTGTTAGATTTATGCCAAAGTACTTTATTATTATTTTTGTTAATGGAAATGATATTTTGCTTTGAATTTCAAATTTCAATGTTTCATTGCTGGCATATAGGAAAGCAACTGACTTTTGCATCTTAACCTTGTATCACGTGATCTTACTATAGTCACATATTAGTTTCAGAAGTTTTTAAAAATTAATTCATTGAGATCTTTTTAGATAGACAATCATGTCATCCATGAACCAAAGTAGTTTTATTTCTCCCTTCCTAATCCAAATGACTTTTGTTTTCTTTTCTTGTCTTATTGCATTATCTATGGCTTCCAGCACAATATTGAATAGAAATAGTGAGAGGACATATACTTATTTTGTTCTCAATTTTAGGAAGAAACATTCAATTTCTCATTATATATATACATATATATATATAATATGTATATATGTATATATATGTAAAATATATATATATATATATATATATAATAATATGTATATATATGTAAAATCTGCAGGGTTTTTTTTTTTTTTTTGTGGTACTGGGGATTGAACTCAGGGGCACTCGTCCACTGGGTCACATCCCCAGCCCTTTTTTTGTATTTTATTTAGAGACAGGGTCTCACTGAGTTGCTAAGTGCCTCGCCATTGCTGAGGCTGGCTTTGAACTCGCGATCCTCCTGCCTCAGCCTCCCAAAGTGCTGGGATTACAGGCGTGCGCCACCGCGCCCGGCAAATCTGCAGGTTTTAAGATGTTCTACATCATGTTGAGAAACCTCCTATAAATTCTCTTTTAAGGAGAGTTTGTATTATGAGTGAGCATAGGATTTTGTTAAATGTTTCTGCATCCATTGTTATTAGTATGTCATTCTGATGTCTTAGACTATTGAAAAGACTTATTGCATTAACTGATATTTAAAATAAGTTGTGCCAGGCTTTCATAGCTAGAATAAACCCTGACTGGTTATGGTATACTTACTTTTTGTACATTGTCAGATTCAACAAGTTATTTTTTGCTGAGGATTTTTACACCTACTTAATGAGAGAGATTAGTCTGGAGTTTTCCTTTTTGTAGTGCTTTATCTGATTTTGGTGTTAAAATAATTCAGGACTCATAGCATTATAGTTAGGAATTGTTCCCCATGCTTTATATTTCTGAGATTTTGGAGAATCATTTGTATCATTTCTTCTTAAATAGTCGGCAAAATTCACCTGTGAACTAAACTGGGCCTTGTGTCTTCTGTTTTTGAAGGTTACTTTGTGCTTCAACCCATTTGGTAAATAGTCTTATTCAGATTGTCTATATCTTCTTGTGTAAGTTTTGGTAGTTTGTACTTTTCAAAAAACTGGCCCATTTCATAAAAGGCAACAGACTGTGTGCTCAGAGTTGTTCATGACATTCATTTATTGTCCACAGAATGCCCATCATATAAGTTATGATAACACCTTTGATTTCTGATATTAGTTGTAAGAGCCTTTAATGAGGAAGTAGCTAAAATGGCGGCTGGCTAAGAGCCAAGAGGAGGCATTTACTTGTTTACACCTGACCTTAATGTAATTGACTAAGAATCTTTCTGTGCCCGTGGGCACTGCGTACTGCACCTGTAAGTTGAGCGTGTGACACGTGTATGCTTGTTAAGGTAAAGAGTATTTAAAGAGACTGTGGGGGAATCAGGGGGGACAGAAGAGAGAAGATAGAGAAGAAGAAGAAGCAACAATAAAGGAACTACTCATTCCTAGTCTGCCTCCGATTTCTTTCCCGTGGTATCATTGCCTAAGGTGGCAACAATTAGTAATTTATATTTTCTTTTTTTTTTTCCTTGTTAGGGGTACTTTAATTTTCTTGATATTTTCAAATAACTAGCTTTCAGTTTTGTTGATTTTTTTCTATGTTCCTGTTTTCAATTTCTTTGATTTCTTTTCTAATTTTTTATTTTCTTCTGCATGCTTTGAGCATACTCCCCCCACCCCTTTCCTATCATGGAAACTTAAATTGATTTCAGATCTGTCTTATTGTCTAGCACATGTATTAGATCCTATAAATTTTCCAACAACCCCTATTTTCAACATATCCTACAAATTTTGAAAGGTTATATTTTCACTTGCATTTAGTTTAAATATTTATATTTATTTTGAGACCTCTTCTTTAACCCATGTGTTATTGAGCAGTGTTTTATCTAATCTATAGCTGTTTTATCATGATTATGTCCAATTTAAATCCACTTTGATCTGAGAACATAATTTGAATTGTATCTATTCTCTTTTTGTTTTCTTTCTTTCATTTTTTTTTTCCTTGCAGTTCTGGTGTTGGAACCCAGGGATTCAAGCATTTTGAGCATGCTAGTTAAGTGATCTAACACTGAGCCACACCCAAGCTTTTCTTTAAGTGGTTGATACATGTTTTATGGCCTACAACATTGTTGATCTTGCTTAATGATGCATGTGAGCTTGAGAAAAATAACTATTTTATTATTGTAAGATAAAATATTATAGAAATGTCAGTTAGATCCAGTTGATTGAAGGTATTATTCAGTTCAATTATATCCTTACTCTTTTTTTTTTTTCCTGATGGATCATCTATCAATTACTGAAAGAGGGGTGTTCAAGTGTCCAACCACAATAATGGATTTATTGGATTTTTTTCTAGCAGATCAGATTTTGCTTTACAAAATTTAGTAGTCTGTTATTAGGTGCATACATATCAAGTATTATTATGTCTATTTGGAGAATTTACCCATTAATATTTTATGAAACCATCTTTGTCCCTGGTAACCCTCTCTGTCTTGAAGTGTGTTTTGTGTGATTTTGATATACCTACTCTAGCTTTCCTTTGATTAGTGTTGGAATAGTATGTCCAACTGCATCCCATTTTTATCACCGATTTTTTTGTCTTTACAATTAAAGTGTGTTTCTTATAGACAACAGATAATTACGTTATACACTTTTATCCTCTATTACTGTCTCTGTCATTTAATTGGTGTAGTTATAATATCCACATTTAAAGTGACTATTGACACAGACGTTAATATTTACCACATTTTAAACTATTTTCCATCCATTGCATTTGTTGTTTATTTTCTTTGCATTCTATGGGATTTTATTTTCTTTCCTGTCTTGGCAAATAAATTACACTTCAGTCCCCTCCTCACATTTTAGTGGTTGTCCTAGCCTAAGTCCACTTTCAGATTATATTGTGCTGCTTAACCAGTAGTGCAGGTATGTTATAACAGAGACTTTCTAACTTCTACTTCTTACCCCTTTTAACAATGCTGTCATTAATTTTACTTACATATGCTATCATAACCCACTGTTATAATTATTACTGTGGATAGCCATTAGATAGATCAATCAAGAATAAGAAAAATAAACATTTTATTTACTATCATTTATTCCTTCTCTGATGCTCCCTTTCTTTAAGTAGAGATCTGTCTCTAACATAAACCATTTTCCTTTTTTTATTAAGAATTTCTGTAACACTTCTTTCAGGGCATATCTACTGATAATGGATATTCTGAGTTTTGTTTTTCTGAGCAAGTCTTTATTTCCCTTTCACTTGTGAAGGATAAATTTGCAGATTATAGAATACTAGGTAGGTGATTTTTGTTTGTTCAACACATTCTATTTCACTCTGTTCTTGCTTGCATGATTTCTGGCAATAATTTCATTGTATTTCTTATCATTGTTTAATAGTAAATTATTTTGTTTTGTCTTCTGAATAATTTCAAGATTTCTCTTTGTCTTAGATTTTCTGTTGGGATGTGATATGCTTATTTGATATTTATTCTGCTTGGTGTTCTCTAACATATCTGGATCTGTGTGTTCTCTAAGATATCTGGAGCTGTGAACAACTGAGAACATGATGGTAAGGTATGGGAAGGGGGGAAATCCTACAATCATATATTTCAGGCTTTTACTAGGCCTGTTTCTTTGGGCTTTGCCCTTCACAGGTGTTTCTCAGCCTTTATTTTCCCTCCTTTTAAATGAGACAGGAAAGTGAGAGGACACAGAATTGGCTAACTTTACTCCTCCTAGATCAGATAAGACCCTAGGCAAAATATTTTTCCCTTACTTAAATTGAGGACAGTCTTTTGTCATGGAGTCCACTATGGGAGTATTTCAAGTCATTAATTTCCCATCTCCTTGTTCAAATTGGAATCTCTCCTCAAACATTCACTTTGAGAATCTTGTGGGTTTCTAAATGTAAAATCTACAAAAGTGTAGGGTGTCCCTAAGCCTGAGCCTCCAGGGATTCATCACTCTCAAGTTATTCCACACATCCTACAGGAATTCATCAAGATTACTATTGAAGTGTCCTTCCCTGTTTGTAGCTCCAGCAGCTTCTGCTCCAGGTAAGCTGATCTTGCTGGGATTTTCTGTATTTGCCTACTTCTCCAGATTTAGGGGTAGAGCTTGCCTTGTGGTCTTAGTTCTCTAATGGGTTGAAGAAAATAAATTATTTTCAGTTTACTCAGTGATTTTTTTGTTGTTGTTGTTGAAAAGATGGAAGTGATTTTTTAGCTTTGTACACATCAAAGCTGAAACTGGAATCTCTTACATATCTTTTAATCTATAAATTCTCCCTCTTTTTATTTCCTCACAAATCACTTGCTGAAAAAAGTAGACCATTGTGTTGTGGATTGCATATTCTAAAATTGGTCCATTGCCTCCCTTTTGGAAGTTTTCATATATTCTTCTGGATTTGATGTTTTCTGTGAAGTTGGAGTCTTGATCAGATTCAGCTTAGATTTATGGCATGACTATTGTGTAGGGGTACAGTATACCTCCATTAAGAGGCACTTAATATTTAGTTCTTTCCCTCCTCTATGACACTAAGACTAACCAGTGAGTTTGCTGTTGTCAGCCCAATCCACTATTATAAGCTCCTCGTTCATTAAAAATTCAGTTAATGGTTTTAATAGCCTTTGATAATCATGGCCTAAATCCATTATTTCATTATAAGTCAGTTACCATTGCTTACATATTTATTTGTTGAAATTCTTTGAAAGTATTCCAGATTAACTACTTGGTGGCCTGAAATATTATCTATACACGATATATCATAGAAAAGCTTGATTGTCACACTTGTTCCATAGCATCTTCCAAAGGTGACCAATGAGAGTTTGTGTGTGTATCAATAAGAACTAATAGGTGCTAACACACAATGGAGGGCCAGGGGAGAATAGAAGTTCAATAGATTAGACAAAGGGGAATGAGGGGAACCAAATGGAGATAAGAAAATAGGAAAGACAGTGTAATGAATCCTACTTAAATTTCCTATGTACTTATGTTAATACACCACAGTGAATCTCCACATCACATACAACCACAAGTCTGGGATCCTAATTAGAATAATGTGTACTCCATATTTGTATAAATATGCAAAATACACTCTTGTGTGTAAGTAAAAAGAACAAATTAAAATGATTTTTAAAAAGACGTTAACATTAAGAAAATAACTAATGGGTTTTAACATATTTGAAGTGTTTTAGTCATTATCATTATTATTCTTTTTTTCTTTTTTTTTTTTTTTTTTTGGTTTCTCATGCCTTTATTCCACAGGAAAAGGGAAAATTTTATCAAGAAATTCAGAAGTGGAAATGACAGTGGTTAGCTTTGTGTGTCAATCCAACTGAGCTGCCTGATGCATGCCTAAATATTTGGTTCAACATTCTACCTGGGATTCTTTTTTTTTTCTTTTATCTTTTTTTATTTATAATATTAATATGTATTACAATTCATAATGCACATATATAGCTTCTTTTTACATACAACTGTTTGTATACAAAATATATTCGTACCATTCAGGTCTTCAATCATGCATTTAGGATAATGATATCCTTTTATTGCTAATATGATCCCATCTTTGGCCAGTGCCTTTCTCTTCAAATTGGTGGTGGTTTCCATTTCACCTGAGCCCTGTTGCTTGTAATAGCTTCCTTATTTTTCAGTATGACAGGATATTTCAGGCATATTTTATATATTTCCTAGTCTAGAACTGGTATCGGCTAACTCTCCAAGAATTTCTACATTCTCCAACCCATACCCCTTCATACAAATCACAAGACAGTCTGAAATATTAGTAATAGTAGATTTGCTAATATTTGATATCACATTCTTTTGCTGTCTACCTTTACCTACCTTTATATGAAATAATTACCCTGGTAACATATGTCAATACTGAAGATATTTCTATAAAACACAGTTAATATTTCAGTCAACAATTGACTTGCTTTAAAAATTCAAACATGTAAAAATAATATTTATCTCTGAAAACCCACTTGGTATTTTCTCATTTGGACTGCCATTTATTTGCATGCCATTGTTTATACTTCTGTAATATCATCCAACCATCATTTCTTCAAACCTCCTCCTGTGGAATGGCACACCCTCCGATTTAAGTCTTATTCTCATTTCAATTCTACCCAAGGATACAATACTTATCCCAAATATCCTGGTCAATAGTGTGTGGAATTCTCAACCTCAGGTGAGCTCTAATATTTATTAATTCCCAACATATTCTGTTTTTATCAAATGAAGGCTAACATATGACCTAAGTATGTACACAGCAATGATTTGTCCCTCCCTACAATCCAACAATTCTTTTTGTATTTCTCAAATTTTACTCTCCAAAAGAATCAACTGCAGTCTTGTGAAGATGAAATTCTTATTCAGGATACCTCATATGCAGCCTGAGATTCTTCATTTCTAAAAAGCTCCAAATATTTTGATGTTGCTGATCCTGGGTCACATTTTAAGAAGCAAAGTTATATGGCGCTGATATTACACTCCTAAGAAGATATTTAAAAAATGTTTCTCCTTAATCTTTTTCCTCCTTTTACCTCCACTTTTATGCTTAGTGATCTTTTCCTTTTGATTCACATAAAACAAATGATTGACACATCAGGTGTCAGCTTGGACAATTGGATATACTACTACCCTTTGACAATGAGATATCTATGACATCATATGGTAGTTTTAAAATGTTACAGGTTATTTGATTATTTCCCTTCAAAAACGGGAAACAACATCCCTTCCTTTAACAAAGATCAGCTCTACAGATTTACTTCTAAAGAATTATAGAGAGAGTGATGTTGAAAAACTCCCAAGGCTGGATCATAAAGTGTGTAGAACTTCTGCTTGTTCCTGTTTAGACCATGTGTCTTTAGAAAAACTACTATTGGGAAAATTACATTAGGATAGAGACACCTGAGAGACCAAGCTGTTTAGTCAAGCTGTTTGGGTTTTTCCAGTCCAGGTACTAGACAAAAGTATGAGCAAGTCTTCATATGATCCAAGCCCCACCCACTGTATAACTACAACTGCACAAATGCCTAGAGCCAGAACCTCCCTGTTGAGCCACAGGCAACTCACAGAGCCATAAAAGATAATAAGAAGTGATTGTCATTGTTCTATGTTTCTGTTTTGAAGTGGTTTATTATGCAATAAGAGTTAACTGGAAATATGTTTCTCCTTTACTCTGACAGCTAAGAATTTCAGAGCCAAATTTGATACTCAGTCATTCCAACTATGCTAACCCTCATGGTTATCATATTTGCTTCTTTGTTTCTTTTTCCTTTCTAAGTTCTGATTTGTGTTTCTGGTTGTTAACATTATTTTCTCTCTCTCTCTCTCTCTCTCTCTCTGTGTGTGTGTGTGTGTGTGTGTGTGTGTGTAGGTCACTTCAAATTCTTTAAAAAGTTGATGAAGCATAACTGAACAATGATTTTCTGTTTCTTATCCATTTGCCTCTACATTCTCATGTTTCAATTTATTTTCTTGCTTTTAGGTTTCTGAAAAAAAAGTCCTATTTCTTCTTCCTTTTCTAGTATCTTTAGTCTATTGACAACTGTTTTGTTGGTCTCTGATTTGAAATAAGTACAAAGCTCTTCTATATTGAGGGAAAGTTTACTTTTTTAGTACTACCATGTTTATTACTGTATTTTCATAGTCATTCATCTGGAGGAATCCTTACTTTTCTTTCTTGAGGCTCAAACTGAATTTTCACTTGTATATTAGGATGCAAAATTAAATTGCTCCTACAAAGCAAACATTATGGATGTAGCTGGTATTTTAATTTAATGCAAAAGAGGTCAATAAAATGCTTCTATTGTTACACATAAAATCAGTCCTTGGGCAGTGATCAAACACTCCCCTTTAATTATTCTATGTATCTCCAGTAGTCACTTTTTGCTTATCTACCATTTAGAAATTTGTGTAATCACATTTTTCAAAACATTGTTAATTACATCTCCAGCATTTACTCATGAAGAAGTATATATATATATTTAAATATATATATTTACTCTACAGTTCAGTGGATTATTTTTGCCGAACAGATATTTGATAATGTCAGGAAAAGTGACATTTCTCATCTACATTTTATTATGTTGTATGTGTGATAATGCAGTAAATCTTTTGTCTTTGACATTGTCCCAGTGTGCTATAAAATAATATTTCTTTGTGGTCTCCTATTACATCTCTTTCCTGGGTTGATAAGCACTAATTGGGCTGCAGCCTGGAATAGGGGATTGTTATAGAGTGAAAGGAAGGAGAAGACTTTTGACAAAATCAGTCCAGACTCATAAACTTAGATATGTGGTAAATTTTACCAAGAAATTCATACAATATAGTCTGAAACTAATGAGTGTTGCCTTTAAAGGCCTCATATCCAGAAGCTGATTACTTATTGCAAAATTATATTTTTGATAAAACCAATTCTCCTCTTAAAACCATTCAACGGTTACTTATTTGTTCCAAAATAAACTAAAAATTTATAAGATCTGTCTCTCCCAGTATCATCTTTACTTCTTATCCCCTGGATCCCTATTCCCCAATTTACATGCAAACTTACTCTGTTTCTGTCAAATTGAACTATTTGCTTTCCTACAAATGCAACACGTTTTCTTTTACAAACTTTGCAAATTCTGTTATCTCTGTTAAGATTTCCATTTCCTATGTATATTATCCCACACTTTTTATTACCATTTATCTGGTCAACTGGAATACCCGCCCCATGCCAGGCCATTCTGACTATGCTGCAGTGAAGTGAACTCCTATCTCAGGATTGCTATGTTGGACTTGCTTTCTTTCATGTTTGTTCTCCCTAATAGGGTTTCTGAGTCAGGAACCATGCTTTTTATATTAACATTATATATTTTGCATCCCCAGAATCTAACACAACACCTGGTACATATTTTACTTACAACAAATATGTCAAATACAAACCACATGCTCATTTCTTTCCATACATAAAAACAACATATTTTGTATATTTGAAGGGAAGTTTGATTTTTTTTTCAAGTGGTGTAACACTAATTGGATTAAGCAGTAGAAGTAAAATGAATGATAAAGCATTCTTAGCGGGTAAAAGACATAACAATTCCCTGTCTCCTTCCAAAAATTACAACTACAAAATATTAAGGCTGTTTTTTTGTGCATGATTTTAGAAATATCACTGAAACCATTCCTAAAGGATTCAGAGTATGAGAAATCACATCTGAGAAAATTAGAATATCACACAAGCAGAGGCTTCTTAATGTGCATTGTTTTTTATGACCATCACTTTTATTTGTTCCCACAGGGGTATCTTAGAAGATGAGCAAATGGGATTTCTTTTCTGAATGTGAATCTTTCTTACAATTAAAACTCTATTATAACATCTGAAATTTCACATTTTTAAAATATTTTTAGATGTTGACGGACCTTTATTTTATTCATTTATTTTTATGCAGTGCTGAGGATTGAACCCAGTGCCTCACACATGCTAGGAAAGTGCTCTACCACTGAGCCACAACCCCAGCCACTCACATTTTCTTTAACCTAGGGCCTTCCTTGCACAGGCTATATTCCAAGCTCCTAATTACTGTTCTAAATTTGGTTTGAGACTGATATTTCAGGACTTCCCAAAGCACACAAGGGAAATCCACCAGGTCTTCTTCAAGCTTATACCCAAATAGGCAGAGTCACTTCTGCTACATTCTATGAATTTAGCAGTCACAGGGGGGCCCAGATTCAAGAGATGGTAAATAAACTCCATCTCTCCATAGAAAAGTGATAATCTGTTGCTATCTTTAATGCATAGTTGATAATGGTTTAAACATGACTTGAAAATGTTTTCAGATTAGTCACTTGCCATTTAACTTTGTTTATAGTGGGTTTGATATGTACATGATTTGAAATTATATGCAGTTAAAATTTATCATTCTTTTCCTAGATGATTCCAGTTCCTAGCCCACACATGTAATGCTCCTCTCAAATGAAAAGCAAACAAAAATGTTACTTTGATTTGGGTGGGGTGGGGAAGTGACTGGGTGGGTGAAATGGACTATGAAGGTATTAACGTTTTCTTGGTAATCTTTGAGATATTTTAAAGACAACAAATGTGTATGATGCTTACAAGCTTTCATTCTAAAAACAGAAGCAAAGGGAGGAAAAGAAGGAAGAAGACTAAGAAGAAATGAAAAAATGGAGGTAGAGATGGACAAATCAGATAAGAACCACTATTACACCAAACTTTAAAAATGTTTAGTGACATTTAACACAGATAAATTTGTAACTTCTTTTTTTACTTCCAAATATTTAATTTATTTGGGATTTATAAGACATGAATTAGGATCTTACTTTATTTGTAGGTGGTTAACTAGTAATATGTTTATTTATTTTTTATTATTTAACAAATGTTATTAATCATTTATTATGTGTATGATGTGCTAAATGCTCTGGTAATTGGTAATTGTACAGTGGTGAAAAAAATAATTATGTCACTATCATTGTGGAGTTTGTAATAGTTCAGTGAGAGAAACAAACAAATAAGAAAATGAATATATAATCACAATTTTGATATGTGTTATAAGGAACAAAAAAAAAATGGGAGCTATAATGAGAAAACAGGAAGGGAAATAAAAGGAATAGAAACTTTAAACCAAATCTGTGGAGTGAGAGTAGAGTAGATTGAAGAATCAGAGAACATGAAAGGCTTGATCAGCAGAGCAGAGTAGATAAGTGGGAGGTGATCTGAAGTATTTCTGAAATGAAGAATTGATAAATGAAGAGAAGTTTATCCATGGAATAAGCCAGATTCATTTAAAAGAACCAAGATGTAAAAGATAACCTAAAGGAAACAACTTCCTACAATGGCAACTAGGGTTTACCTCCAAAGGATGACATCAGACAAAATTTCTAAAATTTCAACTACAGTTGAAAGCAAATGATTTCATTATATCTTTCATCTTTTATGCATTTTTGCTCTTATTAAATAATATTCTAAATATGTGAGTTTGTTGAAGACACACTAACCAACTGCAAACTCTTTCTGTTGTTATAAATGGGAGTTCATTCCTAGTTCTTGGATTGATTATCTCAGGATAACAGATATAGGAGTAAGACACCAACTACAAACTACTCTGTTCCTTGATCCTTTCTGGGATATTAATATAATTAAATCCCAGGAATTAACTTTCAGTCATGTCAGAGTGTGCTAAAATCTATGGGACAGTTTTTCTTCTGAAAACTTCCATTTGCTGATGATTAAATACACAATGTTACAGTCATTTATATAGACAGCCGAGAAGAATTCACAGCAAGTGCAAAACCCATGCCACATCTGGGTCATTCATTTTACCACACGGTCTCAGGTAATTATTCTGCTCTTGGATGAAGCATTTAGAGCATGGAAAACAACTAGATTTAGTCACTGTTGTACTAACGGTTTCAAATTATCAGATACTCACCTTTTATAAGACCCAGAATTCTATCATTTAAAAAATATGTTGACTTGTCTCTTCTCATTTTTCTTTCAATGTAGCCACTTCCAAAACATGAGGAAGAAATGTATTTGACCTTGAAATCAGGTATTAGAAAAATAGCCTGTCCAAATGTTACTTTTCACCTAAAATATTATATTATAGGGCTGCTCAATGGCATTGCTATAATCAAGGATCTGCCATCATTTTTTTTTTTAACTCCAAGTTATACAGGCTTATAACTTCTTTAAAAGTCAGTCCAAGGACCTTCAGTCCCACTGCCAGTTAACACACACACACACACACACACACACACACACACACACACACACACACTCATGCACAAATCAGTTATCTAATTCTCATTTTTTTTACTCAAATGTTTTTTTCAAAGTTGTATTTATAAAAACACTAAGTCCTTGATTTGAGCAATGAACAAACAGTTACTAGCATGATCTAAGTCTTCACTAAGACCAAGTGGGGTGGGGGAGGACATGTGGCCATTGAGGGTGATATTTGAGCCCAGCTTTGTTGTGACAAAATGCACAACTTTGAATGAAACGCTTAAGATTTCTTTTCACCTAGCTAAAATGTGGTTTAGAATTTTTTAATTCTTAGAACTATAGCTGAATGATGTTAACTTATTTAAGAATTTGCATTACTTTGGGTTTGCTTAATTTTTTACTGTTTTTCACCCCAGTGTTCAAACAGAACTAGCAAATCTCTAGCAAATACTTTAAAATGATTGTATGTCAAGTAATCCACCCATGCCATTTTCCTCTCTTCTAGAGACGCCCTTCTGCATTTCTCTTTTCCTCCTGCATAGACTGGCTGCTTTCTGGGCTTTGGGCAGGTGTCTATACTGGGTTTTCCCTTCACTACTTTCTCATGCTGGCTCCTGTTCCCATAATTCTTGCATATCATGCTTTCCTCTATTAGGTACATTTATTTGTTTCACTGAAGATTTCCTCCATGGTCTCCACAAAAGCATGTAGGGAGATTTAGTTTTTTGTTCTTGCATGTATGAAAAGGAAACGTCTTATAATTGTTTGATAACTTGGCTGAATATAGAGCTCTAATTTGGAAAAATCAATTCTCAAAATTATGAAGACCTCAGAACCCTGTATTCTAGCATCCTGCATTGTAGCTAAGACCAAGAAAATGACACTTCTTCCCTTTGCAGGTGACCTTGAGTTTTTTCTCTCTGGAAGGTTTTAGAATCTGATTATCCCCTGGCATTCTATAAGTCATAGTAATGTTTTTATTTTTGGTTAACAATTTTCATTTGTTTTATTCTTAATGATATTAACTGGCAAAAGAAAAATTGGCCACCCTGTTTGTTCATCTCCATTTTCCTTAAAATTTTATTTAGATCTATGAAATGCTTTTTTATTGGTGTTCAATTTTTGATTGACACATAATATTTGTACATCTTTATGGGGTATATTATGGTAATTAAATACATATATGTATGTACTATATAAAAATCAAACCAGGGTAATTAGCATTTCTATCTCTTCAAATATTAATCATTTTTATGATCTGGGAAGTCATACTCTTCTAGACATTTTGAAATATATTATACATTGTTTTTTCCTTTCTTTGGGATGGTTGGGTTGGATAGACTAACAAGCTTAATTTCATTTTATTATAGATAGAAATTCTGAGAGAGATTTTAGGGGGGGTGAGAATAATTACCCTCTCTTGAAGACCCAAAAGAGGTTGCAAAGATAAGTAACAACTAATCCTGGATTTTGAAGACAAGGAAAATTGACAACAGTGGGTGGGAGACAGAGAAGAAAAAAGCATTTGCAGGAACCAGTGTCTATGCAAAATCAAGAAAGCCTGGGAAAAGATGGTCAATTTCTGAAACAATAAGGGGTTTAATGTCAACATGTTTGTGCTTAATATATGAGTCAGGGAAGAGAACTAGAATTTTATCTGGTTTAAAGAAAATAATTCTTTTTTTAAAAAAAAAAAAAAACTAATTAAAACCTTTGTGTTTTAAATTCTAAATCTGAATGTTAATTTGCTTAGATCAATCTGATTTGTTCTAGGGGTGGAGGTGGGATACTTTTTCACTTAACTAGCTACATCCTCTTTCCTTTGTATTTTTGAGATAAAAGATAAAGTCTCACTAAGTTTCTTAGGATCTTGCCAAGTTGCTGAGAATGGCCTCAAACTTGAAATCTCCTGCCTTAGGCTCCCCAGTTGCTGGGATTACACTGAAGCCAGTTTAGCTCAATCCATACTAATTAACATATAACTGTATCACTTGCTACCTGTATCTAATGACACATCATATAACAACTTTGATTAAATTTTCTCATCTGTAAAAAAGAAGATAATATCTACCTATATCAATCAGGGTGTTTACTTGTGTATAAGAGAAAGCAACACTGGAAAATCTGAAAAGAAAGGATTTTATGAAAGAATATCAATCTCTCTTAGGAGATGGAAATGTAAATTTGAATGTTATGTGGTCATGAAAAATTCCAAAATTATACCACAGAACTGGCCCTATGGAAACTTCACTGCTACCAGCTGAGTGCAGATACTGGAGCCTATACCATTGGTATTCAGCCTAGTGGTCCTTGTCCTTCTAGAGGTAACCACTAGAAACACTACATACTGCCCCTGGAATCCAGGTGTGGCTCCGGTGATGCCACCTCCCTCATAAGTATACATTTTGTCTGAGGCTGTGAATCTGATTGGAAGAACCTAAAAACATGGATCCATTCCCTAAGTTTAATGGAGTACTGAACAGAAGTCATTTTACAGATTCTCCAAGAAGAAACAGGCTCTAACTCCTAAGGAAGGTGGATTTTGTATACATAGGGAATAGGGCCAAATACTGGAGTGTAAAAAAAAAAAAAAAAAAAAAAAAAAAGCCAATACCCAAATAGCTCAGGCTATCAAAAGGTTTTTGGAAGATATAAAGGACATTATAATACAGATAACTTTTAAAATGTTGATATTATTAGCATTACCATCTTCAATATATCATCATCTGGGAACATTCTTAAATTAGTTCTCTATTAGTAATCTATTGCTATGTCATAAGTTATCCCCAAACTTAGTGACTTAGAAACAATAAACAATTATTACAACAGAGTATCTATAATCAGGGATTTGGGAGTGGCTGAACTGTGTGGTTCTGGTGCAAGATTTTTCATGAGGTCGCAATTAAGGTGGTAGTTGGGACTGGTAGTCTGACTGGGGATAGAGGATCTATTTGCCAGATTTATAAGAAGGCACCTTCACACAGAAAGGCCTCAGGTCCTTGATGGCTACTGAAGAGAGGCCTCTGATTCTAAATACACCACCTTGGCATAGACTTGTGTATATGCCTTCACAGCATGTCTTTCCTCAAAGAGAGTGAGAACAAGATGGAAGTTACAATGTCACTTTGTGATTTACATTTGATGATTATTCTCCATCATTTCTACCATATTTTATTTGCTGGAAGGCAGTCACTAAGTAAGTCCCATACTCTAGGGGAAGGGAACTAAATCTCCACCAAAGAGTAGAGTGAAAAAGAATTTTTGGACATATAGTAAACCATTATAAGTTAAAAAATATTTACTGACAGTCCGAACTAATTTCTTTATTATTTTTAGTCATTTTTCCATTATAACATGTCAGAAGTTAAATCACAACATACCTCCAGGGATATTTATTGTATCTAGTAAAAATCTTTTATTTCTTAAAGATGGGAGTTCATACTGGATACCATCTTATCAGCAAAGAAACACATTTCAGCTGCAAATGAAATATTTGTACTTTTTTGTTCAAATTTCTGAATCCCACAGTGTAGAGATAAGAGATTAAAAAGTAAAACATACTGGGTTGGCTATCCCTATTAATGTAGTGGGAAGAAAAGGAGGAGATATTTTTATAATTTAAGGTACCTTTCTGAGAGCACAAAAGAATTCTACAGACCAAACTTAAATGCAACCAGGAGCCAAAATATGATGCAGATGAAAGTTGGTGAGGCCTCTGACATTAAAATCCAATTTAAAAATAAGAAATTTGTATTGAGTAAGGAGATAGAATGGTGAGTAAACAGACACAGCCCCTACTCTCATGGACTTAATAGTCAATCTAGTACATCAAAACAGCAAACACTGAAGATATGTATATTCAATTCCCTGTGCTAGGAGTGGAGAAACTGGCTCTCTTATACTTTGCAGGACTCAACTGCTTTAACTCTTGGATATCAATTTGGAAAGATGGATTGAGAGACATATAAATGATGACACATTTTGACTTAGCATTCTGCTTCCAGAAATCTGTCCTAACAAAATATTCAACACAGCATATTTGAACTAAAAGTTAAAAACAAATGCAAGTGCAAAGTAGGTACATTATGAAGCATCTATTTAGTGATCTATTATGCAGCTATGAAAAGGACAGTTATTAAGACAATGTAGCAACAAGTCAAACTTCTTATAATTTAATGTCATAGGGAAAGAATATAAACTAAACCCATATAATATCATAATTATGTAAAACATTTTTTAAAAGACAAGAAATACATTGCAAGATGTATGGATAATAATGGTTAATTTAGATTGGTATGGTTTAGAAAATATTTTCTCTCCCTCTTCTATATATTTATTTTAATGTATACATCTTAGAAAAATTAGTTTATACTAAAAATTCAGCCAAGTCAGGTCCTTTTAAATAATTTAGGGAAATTATGAAATTTTAGTTGTATGGCTGAAAAATAACATTGCATACATGTCATGTGGTTTGTACTTTAGAAATTACAAAGATTTTTTAGTTATACTATCTTATGTATAATACATGAATCAGAAAACAGGAAAAATGTGGGGCAGGGTGGAGGGAAGTCCATACCATTACATTAAGCAATATCTACTGTGTTGAAAGCAAAGTAATGCATGTAGGTTAGCGCATTATCAAACATTCTCATCCACAGGGTGGGACTTTCAGTAAAGTGTCCTGGAGCACCTCTTTACCCCATAAGCCAGGCAGGGGAACTGCTCCAAATCCATCAGTACAATCCATAAGGTATGAGTAATATGTGGAATAAGTGAGGTGGGTAAGTTGCTCTCAGTTGCTCTGACTAACCAGAAGCTGGCAGTTCTATTTCTGAATTCATTCGTTGTTAAGCCACAAGGGATCTTGTATCCAGTGCAATGTGTTCATTTTATATACAGGAGTCTGAGATATGTCCATAGTATGATTTTATTGGACTTTAAGCCTTTTTATTTTGGGAAGCTTGTTTCTTCATAAACAACATTAATTATTAAATTTTAGAAAATCATACTTATGAAAAGGGAGACATTTTAAAGGATTCCTGCAAAAAGAGAGGGAGAGACTTGTAATAGGGAAGGGGACTATTGCAACAGGGAGAAAGCTTTGATCCTGGGATAGGCAAGCCTTTCAAAAGGTAGGCAGGAAAAAGTATTGCCTAGCAAGGGATAAACAACACTGGACAGAACAGGATGTGGAAAAGTGGGCCAAGCTAGTTTGCATGATCTTACAATTGAAAGAGAAAGTTTTGTAAGGGGTCAGTTTATTTTCAGAAGGGATTGGTAGGGGGTGTACAACGGTTGGGATGAAGGTGGGTCAAACTTCAGGGCCAGGATAAGGTTGAGAAGTCTAACTAGAATTTGGTCAAGTAAAAGTAGGTATTTTGTCTGGGTTGGTCACTGGATACCAATAATTTGGTTAATCATTTATGGGGAATTGGAGGGTCTACATCCAAGAATGGCATTGGTGAATTTTACTTAAGCCATATGGTTAAGGATGGTTCCTTGTAGTAAGTTGTTTCTGGAAAGGAAAGGGTTGGGAGGGTTTCTTTAACCCTTGCTGTTTTCCAGGATCACAGGGCTAAGATAAAGTTCAACAATGTCAGTGACTATCTTGGTTTAAAGACCAATAAACTATTATTATATTTTTACAACACTTTCTTCAATTCAGAAGTTCTTTTTTTTTTTTTTTTTTCTGCCTTTCTCTCTTTATCCACATTTCTGTTCTTCATAAAAATATCATGGTCCTAGGAACTGCACCTAATGGAAAAGTCAGCTCTAATCTGAGTTCCAGAGAAGTTTAAGGGCTTTAAGGCCACAGAGCTAGTTATGGCAGAGCTCAGATAATAGAAAATAGTTCCTGTTCTTTTTCCACACCTTTTTCAGTCTCTATGGAGACTGAAGCAGAAGGCTCTGCTCAAAAGGCAGAAGGAAGGCTTGAGGATGAGGTATGTGTGGGGATATTATCTTTGATGTAAGATCCTGCAGACTTAGAAAGTCAGGATTGGTGAGGGAATTTCGTGGAGAGCTGTGGGCTGGGTGCACCTTAACAGTTGACTGTTACATCATTCAACAATATTTACGGGGTATCTACTATGTGTTTGGTGTCCCTGCCTAACAGAACTTATAATCTAGCAGGGGAGTCAGTGCATAAACTGTGTGACAGTATTTATGACATAAGTGAGGTACCTGAGGAGTGAACATTGCACACCTAACCTGTTTGGGGAAATGAGGCTCCAGAACAGGAACTAAGTCCTCACAAAGGATGTAGAAGCATAGGAGTGTTCTAGTCAGACTGCATAGGGGAAGGCCCTTGGGGAAGACAGGCAACTTGTGATCCTTCAAGGGCCTGGCTAGAAGAACCAAAGAAGAACCGTAGAAGTTGGGAAGCCAGGTATCAGTGCAAAAGGTGGGGTTAACACCTCTCCTCACCTGTTTCCAGGGGTTTTGGAAGCCAAAGGCACTCTCAGGGTTTGGAGGGTAAAGTAACTGAGAAACTTCAGAAAAGCAAACAGTCCCTCCCATTTTCCTAAACCACCCAGACAGTCGTGGTGCTTGCCCACCAGTAGCAGGTTCGGGGCTGATTTCCATCAATGGTGAATTTTTTACCTACTCCTGAAGCTTCGGAATCTCGCTTTGCCTGCTCGGGGAGTGCAGTCTCGAGGAAAACTTCCTCCCACACCTCCTCATCAAAGTTCTCGGAGCTCCAAGTCGCCCCCAACGCCCGGGGCCAAGAGTTCAGTCCACCTGGGCTACTTTGATTTTCTTCACCTTAACTCCAACCCCCCCAGTCCTGAAGGAGCGGGCATTCGCTGGCTGCGTACCGGCCTGTTCCGGGCGCCACCGCGAGAGAGAACGAGGCCGCCCTGGGTGAAGGAGCGGCGGGGCGGCTGCCGCCGGAGTGAACCGGGGCGGGGCCGGGGGCGGGGCCGAGGCCGGGGCGGGGCCGAGGCCGGGGGCGGGGCCGAGGAGAGTTACCCTCAGACCTAAAGGCCACCCATCTGTCCCGCTGCGCGACGGTCAAGCTGCCCAGCCCCTGCTACACCACGGTGCCACAGCTCGCGTAAGGTGGACGCCCCAGGGCTTGGCTCAGGCTTCTTGTCCCAAGCGGTGGGTCCTCGGCAACCTCCCGGCTGGGGCGCCTCTCGGCTGGCTTCTCTCAGAGCCCGGCGCTAGAGGGAAACTGCGGGGAGGGAAAGGAAGGTGGGCGCGCGCGTGTAGCTGTTGTTAAAACCTATTCCTTTTGCTCCAAGTTCTTGCACGGGGACAATCCCTCTTCAAACTCTTTTCCAGACGTTGCAAAGCCGCTCATCTGTCAAATTGATTTTTGGTTGGGAGGTGGGGGAATTCACAGTACCTTACTTACATAGTGTTCTGGGTACTTTTAGGGATCTGCCTGTCATTATTGGGAGCTTACTGGGAGTCAGGAATCAGACTTGTCTGAAACGGGAATGTGTTGAACTAATTTTATAAATTAATTTGTTATCAAGAAAAAAGACCCTGTGGACGGACATACTTGGCTGGGACAGTTTATAGAGCTGCTGCGGGAGGGGGATCTGGTGAAAACTTTCCTTACTGCACACCTATGGCTGAGCCTGCAATAAGGACTTACTGGCACAAGGCATTTGTCATCTGTCAGGTTGGATGGGGAACTGGAAAACAAATAAACAAATGGAGGGGGGGTGGGACGCGCTACATTCACAAAAACTTGGACAAGGTGACATACTGGGAATATTTCCTTCAGGGGCCACTGCTTCCTTACCATCCCCTCACAGACCACAGCATTTTTGCATACAGTTAACAATGCCATGTAAACAGAACATTGCTCTACATTAAACCTTTTCTTCCTCCTCCCAGCATTATTATAAATGAGTTCAAGGTCAACTATTGGAGACTGGGTCACCTGTTAGGGAAGAAAGTGTTTGGAAACATTTATTAGTTCCTTTCATTCTTCCACTCCCCACTGTCCACCCCACCCCCACTGTTCACCCTCAGGACTTTTTCCTCTCTACCTTTCTTCATTCTCACCAAGCCCATGAAGAAAGAAGCAACTATTTTGTCATGGAAGTACTTGTGGTTAATTAGGTCTTGAGGTTTTTTTGGCAAACATCACTTGTTACTTAGCCTTCTTTTTGTTCCTTCAATATTAAAATGTGCCATAGTGTTTTCTGTGAAGAATACAAAGGGCTGAAGGAGAAAGAGGAACTGAACTGTCCTTGAAGTAGGCTAGTAAGTGATTATTATTTTTCCAGTACTGGGGATCCAAACCAGGGGCACTTTACTCCTAACCCCTTAATTACATCCCCAGCCTTTTATTCTTTCATTTTTTAAATTTTGAGACAGGGTCTCCCTAAGTTGCTGAGGCTGACCTGGAATTTGCAGTCCTACCCACTCAGCCTCCCCAGTGGTTGGGAGCACCACCCCAACCAGCAAAGTTAAACCACAGAAAATGATACTCTTAGTTGAGTTTCAGTATGTCCACTTTGGGGGCAAAATATTTATGAATTATGATTATTTTATCAAGGTAATATCAACTTCTCCCAGTGTGTGAGAACTCTACCCAATGGAGAGTATTTTAGAAACCTGAAGTTCTAGTTTATAGAATCCTACAGGTAAAGAGGAGTGTATTTAAGTTATACAATAACTTCAAGGAACCTTGGAATAATGGTATCAGAGATATTTGAAGGTTTCAAGATTGCTGTGGTCATATATATGTCTTTGGGGCTTTACAATTCACTTATTCTTTGTGTTATTTGATAATAAAGTTAATAATAATCCTGCTTAATAATATTGCTCACAAAAGGGGGCTTTCATTAATATTCTGTAAGCTCATCATAAAGGGCATTCTCTGGAATCTTATTTTGTATGTATGCTTCTTTTTTTCCCCCAGTGGTTAAAATTTTTAGATTCAGTTGTACTCTAGGCTAAATTGCATGCTAAAAATATTTAACTGCACATAGTTCTAGCCCCAGATCAACTTGAAGTTCTGGCAAATCCCCTAATTAATTTGGGGTCTTAGCAAGTTCCTTACCTTTTATGTGCCATTTTTAATATTCAAAGTAAGGGGAGTGTCTTTGAATAGAAAAGACATTTGGGTTCCTTGAACTCTTTTTAAAAATATAAATCTTTAGGTCTACAGCTAGGAATCATTGCCCTAGAAGATTGATTACAGAGAATGTCTTAACATGCTAGACACTACCCCAGCCCCACTTAAGCAGTACAGTATGGTGTTTAAGAGCATGAGGTTTGTAGACTCATAGGTCTGCTTTCCAGCTCTGACCTTAGGCAAGTTATTTAAGTTCTTCAAGTCTCATTTTCCTCATGTTTAGAGTAAACATGATATAATGTCTAGGGATATATGAATACAGTGAAGTGATTATCTAATGTAAGCCGCATAGTGTATACCACTTAATAAACATTCAATAAAGGATAGCATTATCTTCATTAATGCTGACTTTCCTGCTCTTTTTATTTTAGCAATATGAAACTTAACTAGGATAAATATAAAGTCCTGTGCATTTAGAAAAATAAGCACATATGGGTGAAGGAGAAGTAAGTTACTAAACCAGTTAACCTATGGTTAATTGATGTGTTGCTGTGAGTTAGCAGTGAGTGATGAAGGCCCAGAAAACTCAAAGGTTTTAGGCTTCTTTGGTAGAAATTACAATACACATTGACAGCCAGGGATATTTTTCTATCTCTTTCTTTTGCTTTTTGTTCAGAGCTCAGTGGTTTTTTTTAAGACAAACATTTACAAACTGATTTGTCTGGAGAAGAAGGAAGAAGAGGGGTGACTCATGACTAATTCATTAATTCTTTGGCTTCCCACTCAGTATTTTGTTTGTTTGTTCATTCTATATAAACTATTTTTTTCCCCCTGACAGTGCTGGGGATGAAACCCAGAACCTCACACATGCCAGGCAAGTGCTCTACCACTGAACACATCCCCAGCCCACCACTCAGCATATTTTGACCTTTTGTTTATATATGAAATTACCTGACAACAGATTGCAAAAAAGAAAATCCACAAGTCCTCCCTTAGGCATTCATGGTAGAGTTCAGGTAACAGAAAGGAAATATTAGAGCAAAGTGATAAATATTTTCTTTAAAAAGAAAAGGGGGGCTGGGGTTATATCTCAGCAGTAGAGGGCTCTTCTCACATGTGTGAGGCCCTGGGTTCAATTCTCAGCACCACATAAATAAAATAAAGGTATGTGTCCACCTACAACTAAAAAAAAATCCCAATATTACAAAAAAAAAAAAAAAAAAAAAAAAGAAGAAGAAGAAGAAGAAGAAAAAAGGAAAGGCTTTGATTGGAACAGCACTAAACATCAACCAGAGCAGGCTCAAAGCAACTAAAATTTAGTTACCATTTTGAAGATTCCAGTTTTGTAGGCATTTGTCAAGCAGAAATGCTGAGAAAGCAGCCCAAGCCAAGTAAAATGTTTGGTAGGGTGAAAAGACACTACAAATGCAAATCTTGGCAAGCTGTCTGCATACTGTCCCATCCTTTACTGGCTACTGGTAAGATGTTGGCAAATTATTTTACCTCAGGGTCTTCATTTCCTCAAATGTAAAATGGGGATCTCACTATCATTTTACATTATTAGGTACTAATTTAATATTTGAGTGTGTCCTATGAGGGTGTCTCCCATACAACATGGTTAAAAGACTTAGCTGTATATAAAACACACTTTCCTGTCTGATGCACAGTAGGCACTCAACCAAGGTGATACCCTCCACCCCTCTCCTTCTCCTGACTAGAGACAGGTGAGCACTAACCTAGACTTGAATACAGGTGGGGATTTATGGATTTCATGCATATTACAAAAAGCAGACCAAGAAGTGTTTCAACTTTTCTCATGCTTTAGAATGAAGCACCAGGTTATATATACTTCCACGACCATTGCCCTTCTTCTTCTTCTTCAACCACTGAAGGCTTTCCTCTTTCTTATACTGCATTTTTCTTTAACCTGTGCTTTGGGGCCAGGTTCTGTGAAAGGAATTCCACCCACTTTGAGTGTTTTCTTGCTGGAAAAGCTCTGCATTCCTACATTTGCATGATAGGATCTCTGGCCATTTTACATTCAGCTTTTTGCTCCAAGTCATTGCCTCAGTCTTAGCTATTAAAGTGAGTCTTAGAAAAGATTTTGGAAGAGATATTGAAAATGGGTTCATTTGAGGTGCCAAAATGCAAACTGACTATTTTGAGAGGAATTTATTATTATAGAGTTTTACCCTCTTGACTTTTCTTTGGCATTTTAAAGATTTTAAAATCTCTTTAAATTTGAAAGAATTTGCCTTAAAATTCTAATTTGATCACACATGAGTTACCTGTCTTGCAAACGTTGTACAAATTTGCTATCTTAGTACCTAGACTTTTTCCCCTTTCAGATTTTCTCCCATGTGAATTTCAAAGAAAAGATAACTTTTTGCAATGCCCACAAAGCATAGAAAAATTCTATGAATTATGTAGACACCAGTAGATAGCAAAATAATTTAATAATGTTAGGTTTTGGCCATGATAGAAAAAAAAAGTTCCCTAAGGGCCAGGTCAGGCCTTTTGTTTCTGGAAGGCCCAGATCAGGCCACTGGCATTCTTACCAGGCCATGAATACCTGGCCTGGGTAAGAACTTTTAGAGGAGAGTTGTTCTATTTGGTCACTCATTCATTCTTTATTTAGTGAATTTAAAAAATATAATCAGTTAATTTGAATATTTCATTAATTGTGCTGTGTAGGAGGCATGCTGAGATTGATTCTAGTTCCTTAGCCTCAAGGGTGGATGTCTTTAGAGAATTAGTCTCAATTTAAATTCCTGTATCCTATCTTTTAGAGGTTCTGGGTCATTGCATACAGTGTGAAGCACAGGAATCTGAAATTTAACAGACCTCTAAGGCTATACTGATCCTCACTGAAGCTTTCTTCTTTTCTTGACAGTGTTTTTCCAACATTGGTGTACATGTTATACCTCATGTAGAGAATAGTGTCATCTCTCTACCTAGAATTTATTACTTACTGACCAAGTATATGAACAAATCCAAACTCCAGCCCACTGTCTGTTTTTAAGCAAGTTGACTTACCTTCTGGTTGTTTTCTTTAATAATAAGTATAGACTTGGACTAAATTTATATACTTTCCATACTATTCCTTAATTTGATGCTTTTATTTTTGGTATAAATCCAGTTTAGTCTAAAAGTATATTCTTTGAGCAATTAGATTAAGGCTCCTCTTTACAGAAATGGCCTATTGAGTTCTGTTAAATGCTTGGACTTCTTAGGATATCAAAACACCTTTTATCTTTATTACCACCTTCTCAAGTATAATGGATGGATGAATTCAGAATAGGAAGATGAAAATGTTTGATTTATGATGACTGTATGTTTTATTAGACTGAGCTTACTCTTTTTTAAACTCTGGATATAATTGCTAGCTGAGTATTTTAGTAATTGATCCTCCCTCTTAGAAGCCCTCCTTGAATCTCTCTCCAGGCTGAGTTAAGTGCCTCATGCTCTGGATTCTCCATGTACATTGTAGGATTCAGGCCATGGCCTCTCTCACCTGGGAGAACAGGTTCATTTGATAGCATTTGGAGGCAGAAACTGGGGCCTTCACTATCACATAGAGAATAATGAGGTAGATTATAAACATTTGTTAGGTGAATTAAACCACCACTTTCCAAATGACTATTAAAACATTATTCTTTTATTTTCTGTAACAGTTCATAAATTTCTCCTCTTTTTAAATGTGAAAATTTTGTCTATGCCTGCTTTTGAGAAATATAGTATGTTCACTTGCAATTATTATTTCAAAATTGGAGATAAAAAATTTAATAGCATTGTTATTGTTATTTATTTATTTTAGTTACAGAAATGTGACTCTAAATAGCCCATCATGCCACACAGGCACACAGATAATTATCATTCTTCTTCTTGAGGCTCTGGGAAGGGAGCATTTGAAGATGTGTTTGAACAGAAAGAGCTTCATCTTTATTATTTTTTTCCCAGTGAGGTCACAGAGATAAACCAAGTTAGAGCGACTCTCTTGAATAGCTAATGTCTGTCGCCTGGAGAAGGAGAAAATTATTTTCTGCCCTTCATGTTGATGTGTATAGAACATGTGTTCTGAGTAGCTGCTATTTTCAGTACCTCTTTTTCCAGTTGAGGTACAACATAAACTATTTTAATTAATATTGTGTCACCAAAAGGGATTGAAATAGCCAATTGAATTCTGCCAAGATAGAGTCTTTTGATGAAAACATATCTTTATTGATTGTGGATGAAGAAAATCATTCTTAAAATGAAATCCCGAGAAAAATCATATCCCTCAGAGAAAATTTCTGAGTGGCAGGCTGAGATTAACATCATAAAATTGAATCTGTGCTGCAAGCCTTTGATGTAATCAGCAGCTGGGAGATGGCGTTGCCCTTGCTGTGCTCCCTCTGATTGTGGTGAATTATTGTGCAGAATGAAATAAGTGTTTCTGGTGTCCCTCCTTCTAGAAATATAAACAAGGTATTACTAGGTAGTTTCTTGCTGGTTAGAATGGGGTGGATCGATTCTAGGCCTCTAAGGCTCTCATACACCCACGAACTTTAGGATTTGACCATTTATTGATGCCCCAGGGACAAAATTTCTTGATACCATGGATAGTGACTTCTTTGGTCTGTAGAAATCTAGCAGAGCAGACAAGAGGGATCTCCCTTGCAGGGGACTGTTTCTGGAACAAGTAAAGCTGGGAAAATTACCTGGTTTCTCTTGGCCTATAGGTCTAGTCAAGCCCTTCCCAATCTCCCTCAGCTACCATGTATGACGTACACTGAGTTGAAATCATCTTAGAGTAGAAGTCTTGCTTTGCAAGATGACTCTTGCTCCATGACCCCAGTGTTACAATAGGCTTTCTACTGTTTTTGTATCAAATTTGATGTTTGAAAATGATCCTGCCCATGCATATGCTTCTATACGTATAATAAATAGGTTTTGTGGATTAAGAAAACTCTACTTATAGGCTCACCCACAGACTGAAGAGTGATTTGGCACCTAACCACACTGTGGTTGCATCTAAGTTGTATTTGTTTTGCTTTGTTTCATTTTCTTTGAAGAAATAGATGGGCTGGCTTGCCCACATGAACCGTGAACAGGTGTGGGTATCATCATGATGCCAACTCCCTTTCAGGCAGAGGAGAAATGGGTGGGGCCTTGAAGTCAGACATGTCTTAGGATGTAATTAATCCTAACCAAGGGATTCAGATTTACCCAGCCTAGTGATACTAATGTTAGTTATGTGGATTCAATGAGAAAATGCATGGCAAAGCCCCAACAGAGCATCCAGAACACATTTGCAGTTGAGTAGACATTTTTGAGTGGAATTTGTTAACACTGGGAAAAAGAAAACACAATGAAGGCAGAGGTGGGGATGTGTTCTGAAATAAGGGAAAATGGGAAGAGCCAGGACAGGGAAAATTCTGAGGGGAAAAAAAAAGAGAGAGAGATGAGGTGGGGACTAATGAAGCTTGTCTTGACTTGTGACAGAAAATCCACAAAGATAAGGATGGTTGTAAGTGGTTCAACTTCTTTGTCTAGAACTAGTGTCAGAATGGGCTGGAAGTCCCAGAAAATATTCTTTAAACAATTGATATCCCAGTAAGGCTAAGATTTTTTTGGATTATAACCCTCAAGTCCTGTACTTTTTCTACCACTCTCTACAAAATGCTATGGGATTCTGCTTTCATAAACCTCCAGTGCAAGGGATAGGCTTAAAGGTTTTCCTCGAAGGTACTCCTAATTGATGGGCAAAATCAGAAAACACTGGACTCAGGCATATGGAGGCTTCTCCAGACAGACTTCCTCCACAGCACCCCATATTCCTACCCCCTGGGAGTGCTGCCATCTGCTTGGGGAAGAAAGAAGGATGGACATGAGAGTGGACTGACTTCTAGTGTCACTTGTGCCATTGCTGAGAGGAGTGAAGTGTGTGTCAGGTCAAGGATAACTGACCCTTGTAAAAACCCAGAATTTTCCCAAGAGAAGCCAAGGTGTAAGGGATGAGCCACTGATAACGAAGGGAGTGAAGCCCCCTTGCTCTTTTACCTCAGGAACACTCATGCCAGCCAACCTCCCACTGGCTGTTTACATCTGTAGGACATGGCTTAGAGTTGTGAACCTTTCATTTAGTAGGACCTTAATAAATACTTGTTGATGAATAAATGAATATATTTTTAGGAAGCCTGTAGTATAGTAGAAAGGAGATTTTATACAAAAGAAGAGAATAGAATTTTGTACATGACCAAATGTATTAAATATGTTTCAAGAATATACACAGAGAGAGAGGTAGATCTAACTTCTGACTAGAAAGCAACAAAATTTGTTAAATGGTATTCTAGTCCTTTTAGAACTGTGCAACACAGTGCCACAAACTGAGTGGCTTAAACAACAATATACTGTCTCAAAATTCTGAGGCTAGAGGTTGGAAATCTAGGTATTTTAACAGTTGGTTCCTTCTGAGGGCTGTGAGAACAAATTTATTCATGGCTCTCCCTTACCTCCTAGTGGTTTGCTGACAGCCTTTATTGCTACCCACCCCCCACTGGGGATTGAACCCAGGAAGCTCTGCCACTAATCTGCATTTCCAGCCCTTTTTTATTTTTTGAGACAATGTCTTGCTAAATTGTTGAGGCTGACCTCAAACTTATAATCCTCCTGCCTGGACCTCCTGAGTAGTGGCAAATCTTTGGTGTTTCTTGGCTTGTAAAATTATCACCCAAATCTCTGCTTTCAACTTTTTTTTTTTTTTTAAATTTTTATTTTTATAATTTTTAATATGTACAACTCATAGTGCATATATTTAGTATCTTTTTACATACAACTGTTTGTATACAAAGTATATTCGTGCAATTTAGGTCTTCAATCATGCATTAAGGAAAATGATATCCATCTCATTCAACCACCTTTTTTTTTCTTCCCCCCCTCCCTCCCCCCTCTTGCTCCCTCCCTTACCCTCCCTTCCCTTGACCATTCTAGTGTTCCTCTAATCCTCCTATGTACCCCATCCAACAATACTTTGAAATAGCCTCCTTATATAAGAGAGAACATTTGGTACTTGGATTTTTGAGACTGACTAACTTCACTTAGCATTATGTCTTCCAACTTCATCCATTTACCTACAAATGCCATTAATTTATTTTCTTTTATTGCTGAGTAAAATTCCATTGTGCGTATATACCACATTTTCTTAATCCACTCATTTACTGAGGGACATCTAGGTTGATTCCACAACCTAGCTATTGTGAATTGTGCAGCTACAAACATTGAGATAGCTGTGTCACTGTAATATGCTGTTTTTAAGTCCTTTGGGAATAGACCCAAGAGTGGGATGGCTGGGTCATAGGATGGTTCCATTCCCAGTTTTCCAAGAAATCTCCATACTGCTTTCCATAACGGTTGCACCATTTTGCAGTCCCACCAGCAATGTATGAGTGTGCCTTTTTCTCCACATCCTCTCCAACATTTATTGTTGCTTGTGTTCTTGATGGCTGCCATTCTGACTGGAGTGAAGTGAAATCTTAGAGTAGTTTTGATTTGCATTTCTCTAATTGCCAGCGATGTTGAACATTTTTTCATGTATTTGTTGATTAATCGTGTATCTTCTTCTGAGAGGTGTCTTCTCAATTCCTTAGCCCATTTATTGATTGGGTTATTTGTTTTTTTAGTGTAAAGTTTTTTGAGTTCTTTATATATTCTAGAGATTAGTGCTCTATCTGATGTGCATGTATTAAATATTTGTTCCCAATTAGTTGGCTCTCTATTCACCTCACTGATTGTTTCTTTTGCTGAAAAGAAGCTTTTTAGTTTAAATCTATCCCATTCATTAATTCTTGGTAGTAATTCTTGCGCTACAGGATTCTTATTAAGGAACTTGGGGCCTAATCCAACATGTTGGAAATTGGAGCTTACTTTTTCTTCTATTAGGTGTATTGTCTCTGATCTAATTCCTAGGTCTTTGATCCACTTTGAATTGAGTTTTGTGCATGGTGAGAGATAAAGGTTTAATTTCATTTTGTTGCATATGGATTTCCAGTTTTCCCAGCACCATTTGTTGAAGAGGCTATCCTTTCTCCACTGTACATTTTTGGCACCTTTGTCTAATATAAGATAGCTGTAATTAAATGTATTAGTCTCTGTATCCTCAATTCTGTACCATTGGTCCACCAGTCTGTTTTGGTGCCAATACCATGCTGTTTTTGTTACTATTGCTCTATAGTATAATTTAAAGTCTGGTATGGTGATGCCCCCTGCTTCACTTTTCTTGCTCAGGATTGCTTTGGCTATTCTGGGTCTCTTATTTTTCCAGATGAATTTCATGACTGCTATTTCTATTTCTTTGAAGAATGACATTGGGATTTTGATAGGAATTGCATTAAATCTGTATAATGCTTTTGGTAGTATGGACATTTTGACAATATTAATTCTACCTATCCAAGAGCAAGGTAGGTCTTTCCATCTTCTGAGTTCATCTATAATTTCTTTCTTTAGTGTTCTATAATTTTCGTTATACAGGTCTTTCACCTCTTTCGTTAGGTTGATTCCCAGGTATTTTATTTTTTTTGATGCTATTGCAAATGGGGTATTTTTCATCATTTCCCTTTCAGAGTCTTTGTCGCTGATGTACACAAATGCCTTTGACTTATGTGTATTGATTTTGTATCCTGCAACTTTGCCAAATTCGTTTACTAGTTGTAAAAGTTTTCTGGTAGAGTTTTTTGAGTCTTCTAGGTAGATTATCATGTCATCAGTAAATAGTGCTAATTTGAGCTCTTCTTTTCCTATCTTAATCCCTTTAATTTCTTTCGTCTGTCTAATTGCTCTGGCCAGAGTTTCCAGTACTATGTTAAATAGCAGTGGTGAAAGGGGACATCCCTGTCTTGTTCCAGTTTTTAGAGGGAATGCTTTCAATTTTTCTCCATTTAAGATAATGTTAGCTCGGGGCCTTGCATAAATAGCTTTTATTATGTTAAGATATGTTCCTGATATTCCTAGTTTTTCTAGTATGGCTTTTTCTCTCTGTTGTGTCTGTGTCCAAATTTCCGCATTTTATATGAACAACAATCATACTGGGTTAGGAGCTCACCCTAATCTTTTTTACCTTATTTTCACTTAATTATATCTGCAATGAAACCTATTTCCAAAAAAGGTCACATTCTAAAGTATCTACAGTTAGAATTTCATCATGTGAATTTTGAGGTGAGTTCAGTAAAACCCATAAAAGATAAAAAATGGTGGATAATTTTAAGTCAATTTTTAAAAATTTAAATTATTTTACTTTGCCAATTAGATATCTCTGAAGTCTTACCTTCATCTCTTGCTTAATTGACTTAATAGGTGGATCTACTCTGAAATTACAAAAAATAAAATGAAGGATTATAAATAAGTTTCCACTGCTATTTTACTTAGCAGGATTTATATGCAGATTTTATGATTTAAAAAAATCTTTCAATAATAGCAAATAGTATTTATTGAATACTTACTATTTAATGATCTCTGGATTGTCTAATTTGACTGTCATGTCAATCCTATTAGACTGATACTATTTATCCTCATTTTATTGATGAGTAATCTAACATGCTGTCTTAAAATTACCTTCCCAAAGACATACAGTATTACAGTTGGTCTTTTAGCATATGCTCATTTTTATAACTTTATGTATTATTTTTAAAAACTTATAAAGAAGTTGATTTTGTTCAGTCTAGAGATTCAAGACCACTGGCCTCAGGTCAGCTCTGGTGAGGTGGCTGGCAGGAGTGTTGTTGGATGGGAGAGATCCCATGCCCAAACCAGGAAACCAGAGCAATTTGTTTTTATATAGCTTAGTTTAATAATTAAAGTACATTAATTTAAAGAAATATATTAGGCACATAGTTTTCCAGATTATTCTTGGTTATGGGGAAAATATATGACTCAAGACTAGAAATGGGTTTACAGAACTCACACACGTGCACACACACACAAAAATTGCTTTGCCAATTAGTACAAATACGTAAGTTAAAACTAACCATAAGATGACTCAACTGTGAATACTTTGAGGGCAGGGACTTTGTTTGTCTACTCTTTGTGTTCTCTGCAGCCCAACCCAATAGCTTGCATCTATCCTTTTAGTTCTCTTATTTGTTGAAGGTAATTAAAAGTGGACTAAAACAGTAAAAGCAAAACAAAACGAAAAGTCCCCTTAAAGCCTAAAACTTTGAGATTTCAAATAAAGGTGCCACCCAGAAATTGCCCTGTCATTCTCATGTTTTCCTTGCTACCCTATAATGCTCAACTCTTTAACAGTGACTATAAAAGGAACCTTCTTGACCTTCATTTGACTGTATTAACTCTGTTGCACTGCATCTTAATAAGTAAGCAGGTGAAGTTTGAAGGTAGTACTTTGTGAAAATCTTTGAGTCACAGGCTGGGAGAGCTGTGTGCTGTAATGGAAACTTCATCTGTGTCATGAAGGATGTGATTTCTTGGCTGGCTTGTATTATACATGTTCCATATCATGACTCTTTGCAGTTCAGAGATTAATTTGTATATATGTTTAATTTCTCCCTTGATCTATGGGTTATTTTAACATTGACTTTACCAGCCAAGGTATTTCTTACCTAAAATATATTACTTTCTAAAGTTTCCTAAGTAGCAGTTAATCACTTAATAATAATATCTTTTTGAAGAGCTTGGCTTTGAAGTTGGTTAGGGGTTAATTCTGATATGTTCATGCTCCAGTGGGTAGACCAGACAGAATTTTATGTGTTATTCAAATATGCCTCAGGCAGCCTTTGACTTAGTAGAAACAGTATTTTACCTTTTCTAAGGAATGATCTGATCGTAGTCTGTTGATAAAATAAGAACTTTTGCTTCAGGAAGTATGTGCAAACAGGTCTTAGGGGACAGGGCTTCTGCTGAGAACTATTTAGGAACCCCCAGTTGCCATGGACTCCAGGGGCTGCTTGCCTTAAATATCCATGTGGTTAAAGCAGTTCTCACTCTGGCTTATACAGATATCCAGTTACTTTCTTCAGCTTTCTTCAGTTTACTTTTGCTTCTTGTTCTTTTATAGAGCTCTACTTTACCCTCTCCCAACTATTGTCATTTAATAGCTAGCTGTGTCACATTGTCCATGCTACTTGGCTCTGCTCCTTCCTCTCTCTGTTTTTTCAAGTTTATGAGGGTAGGATTTACACACAATATACTGCACCCATTTAGAGTGTGTAATTCAATGTATTTTATTAAATATTAAGCTCCTTCAAGCTCCACCTAAGCTCAGAATTTAAAAAGCTAACCTATTCTGGCCTCAGGATGACCAGGTTATCTGTTTTAAAGAAAAGAATCTTAAAGTGATTGATTTTCATCCCTCACAGTATCTGAGTTTTGAAGAAAGTGGGTGAGATTCTTCTCCACTTAAGCAATGGCATTCAGAGAGATCACATAGTTGTAGAGGTTGGATCTAAAATTCAAACTCAGTTCTGCTTTATCCCAAAGCTCAATTATTAATGGCCACACTATTTTTACTTTCCTCACAGATGTTTACTTTCAGGAAGTTATTGTGAAAGTCCATGCCTTGTAACTGGGAAATTTATCCTTTATATTTTCTGATTGATTGTCGCTGGTCAAAAGGTTCTAGAATTGTCAATGTTTGAAGGTGGCAAGGTAGAGACTCATTGTCTGGGTGTGTCCCTGAACAAAGCTATTTATGACAAGGTAAAAAGTCCCAGTGTTCAGTAGACACCAGCCACAAAACCACATTCACATCAGACTCATTATTCTGATGGCCTCAGACAAGTCAGAACGGTAAAAACAAATTGCTAAGGGAAAAAGGTGAAGGTGGACTGGAGGACAGGAGCTATAATGGTGTGCTGTCCTTTCCTGGGCTTGCTGGCTACTGTGTTTATGGAGAAAGATCAGGAAGTGCTAGCCCAGCTTTTAAAAGCAATGGAGGTTATGTTGGAATCTGGGTGAGTAACAGGTTTTATTGTTGTTTTGCTTGACTCTTTTTTTTCCCTCCAAGAACAACCAAAGTAGCAATGGAGTTTTCCTTTGAATATCACTAAGGTTTTCTGGTGGAGGAGTCTGGGTCACCTTTGTCCTCATGTACAGGGGTCAAGGTCTAGATGAGTTGTTAGGAAACCTGGTTCTGGTTCTGGCTCAGCCATTCTTTTCCTGGGTTACTTTGACTACATAATTAAATTTCCTGGGCCTTTGTTTCCTCATCTTTAGAAGAAGAGGCAATTATGTTCTCAAAGCACACTTTTGTCTTTAGGCTAGGGTTACCAGAAGCCCTAGGATGCCTGTAGGACCTGTTACTTCCCCCAGAATATAAGTTCTACCAGAGCAAGAAGGCTCTCTGGTTTTCTGAAAATCATATCAACTTTCCTCTGCTGCCTTATCAGCAAAATAGGGGTCTAACTTCACACTCTTCAAGTCTCTTCCCCCTTCTCTATGTTGAAAACAGTTTCTTAAGAAATATTTAGTGAATGTCACCCCTGTGGCTGGCAGCATGCTAGGGACTAGAGATGGAACAGTGAGCAGACGTACCCACTGTTTGCCAGCTGTACTTACAGCTTTGCAAGATGTGTCCTCACTGGTGACTAAAGATCCCTATGGGTTTAGACCAGTGATCAAGAAATTCTTATTGTTAGAGTAAATAGATTGTAGCTATTTCTGCTTTAAAACATGCTATTTAAAACATTTTCCCTTTGGATCAGAGCAGTTTGGGAGCCCCTAGGTGCTTGTCCTGCAGGTTCACAGCAGTCAGTGGCCATCACCCTGGCTGCTTCACCAAGAGGCCTGTGTCTTAGGTGCAGATATGGTTTTGCAAATTCTGTAATGATTTAAGCCCTGGCTAGCTTTAAATCATTTATGTCCCTCGTTAAGATTTACTTAATTCAGTGCTTCCAATTCTTCTTCACATCAAAGCATTAACAGAGAAAAATAGAAAATAATTATTTTTGTACTTAGAGGGGTTGAGAGTTTGGATTTTGCACACACCTTTATATAAGCCATTCACGGCCCCATATGTGCTATGACACACTGCTGAGAAGCTCGAACTTATTTAATTTGTATCACAGTAGACCACTGTGATTGATACCTGTGTCAGTGCAAATAAGAACAGTGGATTCTGCAGACTTCAGTACAAGAAGGTGGACCACACTGCATCTGTGGGGTGCCTTCCTCAGGTAAAAATTCTTATACAGAACATTGACTAGTACTTTTTAAAATCAGTAGTAGAGATGGGAAAATGAGTGATTTTATTGAATATGACTTTTTTCTAGAAAGTGAAAATATTACAATTTCATATATTTTCAATGGTTAAAAACCATTTGCAAGCAAGTCTGAAACCTCTTATTTAGAAACAAAATGTGGAACTTATGAAAATAAGCATTTTGACTTCATTAAACATAAGTAGTAATAAATTCAATGTCACAAATGAGATGTTTTTCTTTGACATGTACCTAAATTTGAGCCTGTATCTAAATATTTATTTATTTATTTATTTATTTATTTTGGTACCAGGGATTGAACTCAGGGGTACTCAACCACTGGGCCACATCCCCAGCCATTTTTTGTATTTTATTTAGAGACAGGGTCTCACTGAGTTGCTAAGTGCCTCGCTGTTGCTGAGGCCTGCTTTGAACTCAAGATCCTCCTGCCTCAGCCTCCCAAGTGCTGGGATTACAGGCATATGCCACCGCAACGGCTTAAATATTTAATGTTTTAAAAAGTAAATTTAATATTGTTTTTATTTCAATTACATATAAATTGCATTTGTCTTCATGTACAATTAAACTGTCAAAACCAGCTTCATAATACATACTTTAACTATTGGATCTAAAATATTTTTTCCTTTAAGCTTTTTTCATTATATCATTGACAAATTATAACATTTTACACACATATGCACACACACAAATATGAAAGAGGTTTTGAGAGACTATTATTAAAGAAGGGAGCAAAAATCAAGAGTGGGATGAACTATCAGCCACTTTCTACAGGTCACAACATGCGTGCATCCATGTTCCTGAAGAACTTGTGTGAGTCTGAGCACTTGTTATGTGGTCTTAAAGCTTCTTTGGGAGAAATAATGGGATACATATATATATATATATATATATATATGTATATATATACATATATATGTATACACACACACACACACACACACACATATATATGCAACTACTTAACTTGTCGGCAGTTCATTTATGAGTATTCTGCCTACTGTTGGGATCTTCTTGAAGGACATTAATCTTCTCATTTGGAAATGATTGTGATATGTAAGTAAACTGCAGTAAGAAAATTGTGGAGAAATTATTCAAGAGTCACTTAAGAGTATAGCTTTTGTGTGTATTTTTGCATGTTTATATAATTATTTCCATATATTTACTATATTATAAGATACTGATTACATTACTTATATATATAAGTTATATTATACAATATCAAAATCTCAAATGTTGTACTTAGTACTGTGAATGGAAATCCACAAGGAGGGAAAGTCATATGCCTATTACAATATAATCTGTAATTTTGTCCCTGTCTGAGACTATGCCTCTTTTTAAATGTCTGCTTTGTTTTTCTTTTTCTCCAATGAAAATATTTGATTTAAGTTGCATTTAAGTAAACCAGATTTAAAAATCATTGAAGGGTAAACGTCTATCCATAAGCTGTTTCAGACATTCCAAAATATCATTCAGGCACTAGAACTTGAGGTACAATAATTATAAATTGAGGGCAGTAAAATAGAGGTTTGTAATCTCTTACCAAAGGTTTGAAAACTTGTCTAGACATATAATTATTTGAAACAAAACAGGTATTCTTCTGTCAGAGACTTAACTTTCTCTTCACACCACAGAGATTTTGTCTAACTTAAGAGATTCTGCAATAAAAATTGTTTTTTTCTTTCTTTTTAAGTTTATTTTTTATTAGGGATTTCTGGAGAATTATATGGGATCTCAGAAAACATGGACTTACTCTCACCTCTTGAAAACAAAGTACTAACTTCCTGGAGTCACTTTTTAAAAATTGACAGCAAAAAAATAAATAAATAAAAGTAAATGATATCATTCTTTATTCCCTTGGTGCAATTCACTTAGTGTCTCAGTACCTCAGAATCAGAAGAGATCTTAAGAGTTATCTAGACTACATTTCTCATAATAATTTCATTTCTTATAAGTGAAGGGGATTAGATTTATGATTCCCCAAGGCCATTCTTGATCCAAATCCTAGAGTTATAGGAGTTTGTAATGTGAGTGAAAGATGTGTGATATAGTATAAAAACAGCATAGTTTGTTTATGTCATTTATATCATACTTTATATATGTCATTGAATTTATTCCTCATAAGAATGCTAGGGCAGGTGATAGCATTCTCATTATATGACATATATATTTATGATGTGGTAATAAAGGCAAAAATTGGTAAAAGCAGGCCTATAACTAGCTCTCCAAATTTCAAGAGTATTTTCATTATGCTTTGCAATTGGAATTGTTCAGGATGAATTCTGGTTGGGATCTTATTTATTGTGGTTTTTGTTTTAGTGTGCTTTGTTTTCTAATTTGGTTGCATTAGAAATTGTGGCTATGAAGGATTTTAATCTATGAAATGTTTTGATTTATTTGATTTTCTAGGCTCCAAGTGCTTTGTATTTTGCTAGATATTTAAAACATTTGTAAGTAATTAAATGGATAGAGACTTTATTACAACTGAAACTTTAGGCTTCATTCATTTATTTGTTCAGGAAGTAGTAAGTTACTGAGGACCTTTGGTGCTTTACCCTGTTCTGGGTGCTAAAAATACAGCAGTAGTCAAATGAGACAGAAGTATGAGAATAAAGCACAAGTGTAAATGGTAAAAGTGTTTGATTTATGGATAACAGTTGCTATTTTCCTGAAGTATGGAAACTAAGATAAACATAGAGCAGCTATTTATTTACTATGCTCTACATTTGATTCATGTTCCCATTTCATTCTCACAGCAACCCTATGAGATATCTATTGCTATTATTCCTATGTAATAGATGAGGAAACTGAAGCTTATCTTCTTTTTCAGACACAGTTTTTAAATAAAATGAAGAAAAAATGTATTCAGCCAATATATTTTTTTTCTTGTGTTCAAAGCACTGTGCTTTGGGCATGGTAGGGAATGTAACAATGATCAAGAAATGATTTCCATCTTTCACAAAGAATGTAGAAGGAAGAAACGTCAGCTCATTCAAAAGAATATTTAGCAAGTTCCCCCTCTGGACTGGGCTCTATGGAAAGGCCTAGACTCTGTCTTTGGGGAAATTATATCATTCCATTAAGGAGACATCTGTGTGGAGTAGATAATTTTAAGGAGTTACAAAACCTGAATCATACAGGTGGTCAGTTATTGGGTAGACAATGTTGTGCTGATTCAAGTAAGAGAAGCTAATTTTCCAGAGTAACAGGGATATAAATAATACATCTAAGGAATTACTTTAAGTATAATATTAATCATTACAAATATACTAACTCCCTGGTAAATGTTTTCCTAATATTTATTTTTTCCTCCTACAGGTCTACCTAGCAGGAAAGATGAATTTCCTTGACTAGTTTCCTAAGAAAAGTTTAAAAGGTGGCAGGTGAGTCTTTGGACAAGAGCCAAAGTGCACATTGCCCTTCAACAGAAGTTCCTGGCTTCCTTTGGAGCTGCATAACCATGAGCACTCCCTTTTTTACCACTTTTTAGTGCCCAGAAGCACACATTAGCTAAGCCAAGACTGAAGGTCAAAATCTGAATGATTTTGGAATAGCAAATTGTAGGAATCCTAGAAGTGTGTGGTGAAAAGAGCAAAAGTCAGGAGTGGTCTTTCTTAGTAGCTAATGTTAAAACACCCACATAGAGGTCCCTTTTACTAGCAATTCTGCAGTCTTCACTTATATCCCATTTATCTGATCTTCACCAGAGTGAGCTTGTTCCCCCAAAGTGATTTATCCTTACAAATGAAACATTATTTAATAATTGTTGAATACTATTAAATTTCTCCTTTCCTGCCTTCTTACACAGAGTGTATTGAGCATCTTATCTTTTATTCAGCCAGCTCAGGGCCACGATAGGCTATAATTGTCCTGGACTGAAATACTGAGGAGTCAGAGATTTCAGGCCAATTGCTGTTACATGAAGAGCCCCAGGATGGCCAGATCTTGCAGCTCTACTGCCTTCTAGGGTGTTTGGTCTCCTTTTGCTTCAATGTGACTTCTCTTATTTTCCTGTGCTTGCTTCCCTTGGAAGTCACTGGGTTCCTGGGTTTTTTGTTTTGTTTTGTTTTTGCTTCCTGCTTTCTGCCTTTCGCATCTGCTGATTTTAATATGTGAGTTGTTAAATGAGCTGTCAGTTTCCTTAGGGGAATTTATGTAGGTTTGTCCTAGCTGTTTTTGTTAATAAAAATGCATCTGCTAGTTCCCCAATATAATACCCCAATTGAAAGTTCTGCTAAGTTCAATATGTATACTTTATATATGCTTTTATATATATTTAGTAGTTACAGGTATGTTTGTCTTTCTATTTTATATCCATTCAGTTCTAGTAATTTATTTATTTTATTTTTATTTTAAAATATTTATTTATTTGCTTTAGTTGTACACAATGCATGGTGCTAAGGATTGAACCCAAGTCGCACACATGCTAGGCGAGCGCTCTACCGCTGAGCCGCAACCCCAGTCCCATAATTTATGTTTTATATAAAATTATTTCACTTAAGTTCAAGTTGTTAACATAAAATTATTAATATTTTTACTAAATATTTCTTGTACCCATTTTCCCATTATATTATTTTTCTGTCTTTAATTCCTTCTTTATCAAATTTGCCATAGATTTAGTCACATTTCTTTTTTCCAAGAACTGGGTATGATTTGTAGATTGTTGTTTTTATAACATGAGATCCTGTCTGCATTGTTTTCTTCTGCATTCTTTGGATTTACACTGCTCTTCTTTTATATAAGATTCTAATTTCCATGTTTAGCTTATTAAGTTTTCATCCTTTTCTTAATGTATTTAAGGATATAATTTCCCTTCTAATACAAAAGCCTAAATCTGGCAGATTTTTTATACAAGGTTTTATTGCCATTGGATCTTAGTAATACATAATTTTATTTTGTTTTCTTGATTGCCCAGGGATCATATAGAGTATTTTTTTTAAGTTTCCCAGTATTTGGAGAGGGGATATTTTAAACTTTTGTATTGTGTGAGTTCAGCAGTTGAGGAAGAAGCAATTTCAGTTTTTTGTTCATTTTTGTCCAATAATGATGCTTATATGACATTAATCCTTTGTAATTCATTGAGACTTGTTACATGGTCTAACATGATCAAAGTTTTACAAATAATTTAATTGAATGTGCTTTTTTAATCACCTGGATGCAGGAATCTATTTATGTCCATGATAGTATAAATGTAAATTGTTTGGTTCAACTGTTTTATAATAATTTCTTTCTGCTTTGTTATTGACTGAGATAGCAGTAGTTATCCTCTTTAAGAGCAAACTTACTAACTTTTCTTTGTAAATCATATAAGATTGTATTTCTAGTATTGAGGCTCTGCTATTGGGTTTCAACCTTTTCTGGTGAATGATTAATCATATAGTGACCCTTTCACCCGCTAATAGTGATTCTGCTTTAGAGCTTATTTTTTTCCAGTATTTCATCAGTTTTCATTCATTACTGTTTGCCTCGCATATCCTTTTTTATTCTTTTTTTCTCAACTTTTGTATGTTAACATATTAGGAACATTTTGTAAATGGTATAAATTCTAATTGATAATCTTTGTCTTTTAACTCCTAAATTTAATCCACTTACTTGTAATTTCTGATATGATTGGATGTAATTTACTAACTTTGCAGTTTCTATTTCCCATGCTGCTTTTTTACTTTTTGTTTTTTTCCCCTTCTAGTGGATTAGTAAGTTTTTTTTTTTTTTTTTAATTCCTTTTACCACACCACTGGTTTAGAAGTTACACATAATTTTTACTTTTAGTGTCCTCTTATAAATTCTTACCTTAACAAAATTTAAGGTTAATTAGTATCTTTGATTTTTCTTCACACATACAATAACATTAGAGTGATTTAACACAAGTTCCTCTTCCTCTTCTTTCTTGTTACTGTTTTATTTCTAGAAGTAGCATTTATTTCTTTTAAAAGTCTACCTGTATATATTTTTACAGGTTGTATATTTTCTAAGGTTTTTTAAAAAATATTTATTTATTTGTTTTAGTTGTACACAATGCGTTTTTATTTTTACGTGGTGCTGGGGATCGAACCCGGGGCCATGCACGTGCTAGGCAAGCATTCTACCTCTGAGCCACAACCCCAGCCCTCTAAGGTTTTTAATGTCTTCCTTTTTTTTTTTCTTTTGTCTTTTTAGTAGTTTATAATAATTTAATACATTTGTTTTTCTTTTGCAATAGGTTTAGAAAATTCTCTTATCATTAGTTCCTGGGGGTACTTATCCCTCTGCTTGCTCATAGTTTATTATTTTCTTGAATGTTTTGTAATTTGATTTTGAGTTTATTTGCCATTGAGTTTATTTGCTATTTCTATAGAAACCTTAATCATCTTGGTTGTTGGAGAGTCTCCCAGGATGCATTTTAAAAACAAAAACTTAAAATTAACCATATTGAAGTATAGTTGGCATGCAGGATACTTGTATGTTCAAAATGCATGTAAAGTGTAAAATTGTATAAGTTTTGACACATTACCACAATTAAAATAATAAACCCATTTACCACCCTCAAATGTTTCCTCCTTCCCATTTGTAATCTTACTCTTTTCTTTCCCTTTTTCCTGTCACAAGCAATCACTTACCTGCTTTTTGTTGCTCTGGACTTTTTGTTTCTAGAAGCTTATACAAAGAAAATCATACAGGGGGCTGGGATTGTGGCTCAGCGGTATTGCGCTTGCCTAGCACGTGCGCGCCCCGGGTTCGATCCTCAACACCACATACAAATAAAACACATTGTGTACAGCTAAAGCAAATAAATCAATATTTAAAAAAAAAGAAAATCATACAGTATTATTCTGTTTAGTTATTTTTTTTCACCAATATAATTATTTTCAGATTCATGTTGTGTGAATCATTAGGTCATTCTTTCTTCTTCTTTTTTTAATTGTGGAACAGTAGCCCATTGTATGGATACCCCAAAAGTTGTTTCTTCAGTTACCTATTAATTGACATTTAGGTTACTTCCAGTTTTGGGTTGTGGCAAATAAGACTGTACAAGTAGCAAAGTAACAACCTTTGTATGAAAATATGCCCCCCCCCCGCCGTAGGTAAGACCTAGGATGGTTTGGCTGGGTTGTGTAGTAGATATCTATTCTGGCTTTGTCTGAAACAACCAAACTCTACCATTGTACATTCCCACCATTGGTGTATGAGTTTCATTTTGCTCTACAATCTTCCTAGCATTTGACATAGCTTTTATTTTTAGATGTTAGATATTATAATATGTACATAGTATTTCTGACAAATCTTCCAGTGGTATCATTGACCTGGGAAAATTTTTAACCTTGATATTTTATGTAGTGTTTCTGTCATTATACATAATGACATATTTTTACTCCATACCCATTTGTGGTTCAGAGTTAGTACATTTTTCTCTGAAGAGCCAAACAGTAAGCTTCCTTATCTTCTAGGAGTAGTGGTGCAGCTTTTTGGGGTTCCCATTACATTGAGCAAGGTTATCTCTAAAAGGCTTTAATTCTTGTCCTTATGTAGATTATCACTCAAATTTCTCACCCAAAAAAGCCACAGACTGACCCAGATCCAGGCTTATAGTACTGGTTTTCGGATTCCTCTGTTTTTACTCCTTGAGATTTCCTAGACTTATTTGTAGTCTTATTCAAGAAACAATACTTTAAAATGTATATAATGCATTCCTTCTCTGTGTTTGAAGCAGAAGAGATCCACATTCGTGTTATAGTGTTTAAAAAACCAGAATCCCTGGTTAGTTTAGTAATTTGATTAACGTGTGTAGTCTTGGTATTCAAAATTGCAATGTTCAGAGTATTCTTTACAGAAACTTTGGTTTCATGGTGCTTGCTATGGAAGTAAGACTATTACAGGTATATTATAGAATAGATATACTTTTGTATTTCACTAACATGTAAACGATGGGGAATTCCAAACAGTGGGAGGACGTGTGAAAAATTTAAAGTAACCGGTTTGTGGATTACTCACTGTCACTGTCCATGCTAAATTTTGTATTCATGGTGTCAGTGCACACCCCAGGTTTATATATTTGTCTCTCTTTATGTCTATGTATGTGTAAATATATATAAATGAATGTTATAAATAATAGGAAACATAATTCTAAAAATTTCTTATTGGTATTCAACTTTTAGATGCTTTATACTACATAAATCCTTCCAGACAGAATATTTGATTTTTGTCAACTTTCTCAAAGCAAATGTGAAAAGTATCTTTAGTACATTTTTTCCTGTCTTCTATTTTTTGACATTTTAATGGGATTAAATAATACTGCTAAATTACATTCCCAAATTGTTTGTATTTTAGAAAAAAATGACTGTTTGGGGAAAATATTTAACTAGTGTCTCACAAAATGTAATGACACATCACTGGGTAGTATTTTATCTATTACTCAGGTGACCGTTTTTGGATTATTATGTATTCACTTTAACCATTGCAACTATCACAGGATTAGTAGTGACTGCATGAATTTTATTATTGAGAAAGATATCAAATACAAAAATGGGTCAAATAAAAATCATTATAAATAACTATATAACTGGAATGTGAATATGGCAGAAATCATGACAATCACTGACACATGAATCTTTCAGTACTAGGAAACACTATTTTTGTGGAAAAGATTTTTTTAATTGAAAATTCAGGTATTTGTTGCCTAGATAAAATGACATTTCTGGAAAGAGGAAGCTTATATTGTAGTATGTAGACAGTTTTGTTCTTCAGAGGCCTACTTGGACATTGGAGAAACTTGGGATCAAGCAACAGTAAGAACTGGGTGTGCAGTGGGAAGACTCCCTGTCTTTCTGTTCATCAGTATCAATAATCAAGAATGGAAAGAGAAGACATTCTTCTTTAATGGAATAGTGGTGGCAGATAATTTCACTGTCTGATAGCTACTTTCTCCTCTAATTGATGGTGAAGCAAACATATCATGGAAACTTGTGTCATTATAAATCCACTTTGTACTTGATCAATTCCCCCAAATTTATAAAAGATGACCATGTATACTTTTTTCCTTCTCTGTATGTCCAGGATTCACCCAACATGAGGACTTCCCTGCAGGCGGTGGCACTGTGGGGAAAGAATGCCCCTCCCCACAGTATCACTGCCATCATGATCACAGATGACCAGCAGACAATTGTGACCGGAAGTCAGGAGGGACAGCTCTGTCTCTGGAATCTCTCACCTGAACTAAAGGTTAGCAAAAGCTATTGGCATTAAAATAGACAGCATTCACTCAGTAAAGCACAGCTTGCTTCTTCTACCTGTGGTGACAGTGGATGATTTGCATGATTGTTAAAAAAATGCTTACAAAAGTAATAAATTGGTTTTACTTAAGAATTTAGAGAAAATAAAGTGACATATGGTAGAATAAGATCATATTTGAAAATCATATTTTGAATATTACTAATCTTAACTTCCAGCTAAATATTATCACCCTTTAAGTTATGCTGAGTTTTACTATTTTATATCCTGAGTTATATGCTTAAGTAACTGAACTATAGACATGTAAGTATAATTCTAAAAATTATGGCTCATTAATCTAAACAAAGAGCATGCATTCCTGAGAACTGCTACTAACTAAATGAGTAAGATCTTAATTATCTGGGTGTTTCCGCTGTGTTTGGCCTTCTTGCCGTTCTTTTGGTCTCTGCTTTCATGTGATTGTTACAGATCACATCAAAATGCTCTAAATCCAATTTACTATGGTTGTCCTTCTGTTTCAGAACCTGACCTCACCTAGGATTTGGCCCATCGATTAGCAATTAATTGTCTCTGTCCCAAGTCATAAACATTTAACATACTGGAATAGATATTTGCTTAACTCTAGCAGTCTCTAGACCCAATTTGAACATTTAAACTAATGATGTACTTAAAGTATACTGCCCTCATTAAGAAGCCTTTTAAAGATCAAAGATTATTTTTAGCCTTTAAGGTCTGTCACTTTAAAACCTAAATTAACAATTAATTGTAATTCTATTTTATAGTGTAATTAATTAACATCTCCCATCACTGAACAGCTCTACTACAGGACTGCCAAGAACCACATAGCAGAGAAGCTCAGCTCAATGTTTATGAACATCCCTGAAAGAAGGAATGAGTATTATTGCAATAGTTGTGCTTTGAAAATGATGGGCCATATATATCTTGAAATATATATTTTCTGTTATGGGTTTAAACTCAGACTCCTAAATGGTTTTAAATGTCTTATTAATCTTTTTAATGTTGAGGATTATTATTTTCTGGCTGCTGAAGCAGCTGTCTAGTAATGTGTAGTTCACTCTAAGTTTAAGACATTTGGAATGCTGACATCTTGATCTTTTTTTATATGTTCCTGCTCTTTTTTTTTTTTTTTTTTTTTTTTTTTTTTTTTTTTGGTACTGGGGATTGAACTCAGGGGCACTCGACCACTGGATCACATCCCCAGCCCTTTTTTTGTATTTTATTAGAGACAGGGTCTCACTGAGTTGCTAAGTGCCTCGCCATTGCTGAGGCTGGCTTTGAACTCGCGATCCTCCTGCCTCAGCCTCCCAAAGTGCTGGGATTACAGGCGTGCGCCACCGCGCCCGGCTTGTTCCTGCTCTTTATCCAGCATTTGTTCAGCATGCATTTGTTGAGTACGTGGGCTATAAGTAGGCCATGTGCTAGTTACTCATGAGTTCAAACACAAATGAGACTTGTGCTGGTTGCCCAGGAGGTTTCAGTGTAGTAGAAGAAGGATTTAGGCTAATGTTGTGCAGGTATGTTGCAGTGCAAGGTACTCTAAGTAGGGAGTTGTCTGCACTGTATGTGCAGTTGGGAAGTTACAACATGTTTCTCTTTGTAGCAAGTTTTCTTGGAATTAGAGCAGTGATTCATAATAAGGAACTATTTTGCCATCCAAAAGAAATTTGGTAATATCCACTGACATTTTTAGTTGTCAAAATTGAAAGGAGAAATTACTGTAAACATCTTAGAGTGTGCATGACAGCCCCTACAACAAAGAGTTTTTGTATTTTAAATTCTAAGGACACTAATATTCAGAAACTCAGAGTTAGAGGTGTGATTTGGGAATGGGAATCAGGTTAGCCAGGAACTGTAGGCAGCTAGATCATGCTCTGTTAAGGAAATAGCCTGTGCCTGCAGGAAAACAAAGAACTTTCTGTTGCAGTAGCCTAGATATGAAAAGAGAGAGGTGAGACCAGGAGAAAAGATAGGTTGGGGCTGGTCATGTAAAAGTTTTGAAGACCAGTGAAAGAGTTTATATTGAATACTTTAAGCAAAAGGAGCCATTGAGAAAATTTAAATTGGGGATAGTATTGGTTTTGTGATTTGGAAATTCACCATGAGGACATTGTGGGAAAAGTTTGTAATGTGAATAAGGTATTGATTAGTACAAATGCAATACTTTCTCTATGAATTTATTACTTTACATTACTCATGTAAATGTAATCATATAGTATTTGTCTTTTCATGATGGGCTTACTTTACTCTGAGAAGGTTTATCTATGTTATTGCATGTGACAGTGTTCCCTTCCTTTGTAAGATTGAGTAATATTCTATTGTGAATATACAACACACCACATTTCATTTATCCATTCATCCATCAAAATATATTTGGGGGGGCTGGGATTGTGGCTCAGTGGTAGAGCGCTCACCTAGCATGTGGGCGACCTGGGTTCGATCCTCAGCACCACGTACAAATAGAACGCATTGAATAAAACGCATTGTGTACAACTAAAAGCAAATAAATAAAATATAAAAAAATATATATATATATATTTGGGTTGCACTGGCTATTGTGAATTATGCTGCTATGTACATAGGTATATCTCCATCTCTGACTTCAGTTGTCCTAAGTGTACACCTAGAAATGGAATAGCTGGCTCATATGGTAATTCTATTTTTTGAGAAAACCTTATGGTGTCAATACCATTTTATATCCCCACCAGCAGTGCACAAGTGTTTCAGTTTTTCTGCATCCTTACCAATAATGGTTTTTTTAAATAATAGCTATTCAAAAATACAAAGTAGTATCTTGTAGTTTTGAAGGAAAAGGCTTTCTGAGAATCAGGCTAAGTTTGAACTAAGTTTTAAAGGTTACACAAGACTAAAAGGAAGGAGGAGAGTGCACACAGTGGGAACAGCAAGTGTGTGTAAAAGGTATGAGCATTTTACTGTCAGGGAACTGATAAAAGTGGTTGAGTAGAGCATGAAGGGTAAATTAGAGGTGATAGATGGAACAGATCCCACATGGCGTCTGCAAGAACCAAGCTTCTGTGCAGATTAAAAACAGTGGTGATTATTTGGGCTTGGAAGATGTTTACTGTAAGGAAATAACACATCCATGTTTAATTGTGTTTGTATTGTAGAATATCATGGGCTGGTGATGTGGAGAGCATGTTGAAAGAAAGGGGAGATGAGACAAAGGACAGGGGACTATGCAGAGGCAGCTTCTCCAGTAGTTTAGTGCAGAAAGTTTTTGAGCATGAACCAAATCAATGGCCAGTGGGGATGAAGTGAAGATGAAAACTGGGAATATGTTAAGAAGAGAGAATGCAAAGAACTGAGAAACCAATTGGTTGTGGGATAATTGAGAAGGCACAGTCAATAATACTTTCCAAATTTGAGTTTTGTGAGATGGTAGGACTGGTAAGATGATATTATCATTTATTTAAAAAAAGTTAAAGAGAGTAGGAAATTGTAACAGGGAGGGAAAGAAGGTGATGCAAGTAGTGATGTAAAGGTGATCCAGGTCTTCAGTAGCAGACTAAGTATGCCCCTCGGTCATTCCCTGACCAGGTGGGATGACAGGGAGCAGGGGAGCTGGAGAACAAGTGTCTGCAGGTCCTAGGCTTCTCATAGTTTGCCTTGGTTATGCATGCTGCATGTTCTGGGTCTGCTCCCAGAGCCCTCTGGTTTGTAGTGTGCACCAGTGAGGATGTCTGTGGCTTGTGCTAGAAACTTCCTCACTTGGGTTTTCTGATATTGTCTGCTGATACTCATCGCACCTTTAAGCATAGAGAAAAGTGAGGCAAACATCTTCTCAGAGTCCCTTAGTATTGCTATCATCTAGTTTTCCTCCTGTCCAGTACTCAGAATGAAACAAACAAAATGAAGAATAGCAGTGTGTGTAAAGATAAAATGCAGATCTCATTTGAGGTCTAGTTCTGATATTTACCAATTCTGTGATATTGGGCAAATTACTTATATTCTTTGAGCCTTGATTTTCTCACCTGTAAAATGTGGATTTAAATACTGCCTATGGTTGCACCAGTCTCTGGAATATAGTAGATGTTCATCAAGTGGTGCTGTCTTCCATTTGTGCTCTTAGAAGCATCTGAGGGTGAGGTTGGGAGGTTCCAAATGCTGCACAGAGGTACATCCAATGAATAGAAGTAAAGGTCTCCCAATGTCATCACGACAAGAGCTAGGCATAGGTGTGGAATTTATTTTTTTATTCTTCACAGAAGCAAAATGAGGTTACAGAGATTGTCATAGCTTATTTAAATATTTGTGGGAATTTATTAGCAGAATGAAGTTTTCATGTAAAAGGCAATGATAGCTTCTAATATTTCTTTTTGATATTTTGTCCACAATAGAGTTTCTTTAAAGAAGGAAATGTTCTTGATGTACCCTGTACTTAATTAACCTGGAGTTTAATACTCTGGAGAAAGACTAAGTGAATGGGGATATGTACCCCTGATATTTACCAACTCTGTGATATTTAAATGATTATTTAAAGTACAAATATTGAAAAGTATAGGATGTTATTTTCTAAGCTGGAACCTTCTGGACTTCCCAGGAAAAAAAATTAGAGTTAAAAATGTAGCTTGTAAGTGATTCAATTCCACCACAAGACCCTCTTTACAATACAAAAAACTTAGTCTAGCAACAGACCTTTTAAAGAAATATTTCTGTAATGGTAGATATGAAAGAAAGAAATAATTATGTCACAGAATAATTTATCCTTGTTGATATGCCTGGGTTATCATCTACATATATATTTGCATAGCTCTGAACAAAAACATAGTAGTATTTTTTTGTAGTAATTCATTTGTAATATAGATTTTTTTTTGTTACCCAAAATATATTTTCTAGTCACTCAAATTAAATTTTTGGTCTATTATTGTTATTTTCCACTTACAGAGACTGTACATGTTTTCTATTTTGTAGTTTAATTTTTATAATCATGTTTTACAAAATAATGAAGAATATACTTTTTCACATGTGATATAATGGTAGAATTAACTCTTAATTTTGTATTTTTAAAATTCTCATGCAGGAAGAAAAATATTTGTACTTTAAATAATCATTTAATTTAAGTACTGTTTTAGTGGAGAAAAGATAATTTTGTTATTTTGAAATAGGAAGCTGAGTAAAGTATTGATTTATTTTTTAAAACAGGTTCTTACCAAAATTAAATAGAAGGTATTGAGAGTTCCTATATACTTCTGTCCCACATACCAGTCTCCCTCACCATCAACCTGCCACACTAGAGTGGTATATTGGTTATAATTAGTGAAGCTATACATAATTATCATCAAACTCTACAGTTTACATTAGGGTTGGTTCATTCCTTATGTTATATATTCTATGGGTTTTGACAAATGTATATTATATAGTCACACACACACACACACACACACACACACACACACACACACACAATTATGGTATCATGCAGAATACACAGTCCTAAAACTTCTCTGCTTCATATTCATGTCCCATTCCCCTGAACCTCTGATAACCACTGTTGTATTTTTTTCATATTTTTTTGAATTGTTGATGGACCTTTATTTTATTCATTTATTTATGTGCTGTGCTGAGAATCAAACCCAGTGCCTCACACATGCTAGGCAAGTGCTCTACCATTAGGCCATCCATTGTTGTATTTTTAATCTCCATAATTTTGCCTTTTCTACAATATCATGTAGTTAAAATCATGAAGTGTATAAAATTTTCAAATTGACTTGTTTCACTTAAGTAATATGTATTTAGGTTTTCTCCCTGTCTTTTCATGGCTTGATAGCTCATTTCTTTTTAGCTTTGAATAATACTTCATTGTATTAATGTACAGTACCATGACTTATTTATCCATTTACCTACTGAAGGACATCATGGTAATTTCAACACTTTTTGGCAATTATGAGTAAAGTTGCTATAAACAGTGTGCAAGCTTTTGTGTAGATAATAATTTTTTTACTCAATTTGGGTAAATTCCAGTGAATGTCATTACTGGGTTTTAAGTAGTAGTATGTTTACTTTCATAAGACATTGCTAAACCCACTTCCCAATGTGTCTGCACCATTTTGCATTCTCACCAGCAATGAATACACGTTCTTATTATTCTACATCAATGCTAGTACTTATTGTTGTCACTGTTCTTGATTTTGGCCATTCTATTAGGTGGGTACTGGTACTTCATTTTTGTTTTAATTTGTATTACCTTTATGAACGATGATATAGAGAACCTTTTAATATGCTCACTTACTATCTTTGTTGTCTGCTTCCAATTATTTTTAATCAGGTGTTTCATTCCACTATTATTGAATTTTAAGAATTCTTTGGGGGTGGAGATGTGGCTCAATGATTAAGTGTTTGTCTATCATGTGTGAGGCCCTGTGTTTAATCCCCAGCACCACAAAGAAAAAAAAATTCTTTTTATATTTTGAATAAATAGTTTCTTATCAGATATATCTTTTGCAAATGTTTCTCCCAGGCTCTAGTTTGTCTTGTTTTTATGATCTTTACTTTTGTTTCGTGGTCTTTACTTTTGATATAAACAAGAAACATGTTTACTTTAAAAATTTTAGGGAATTTAGATAACTTAGAAGAGAAAAATGATGCTTAGAATATTCTGAACAGTACTGGTCTGGTGTTTGGTCAGTGACTAATGACATTTCAGCTCTTCTTCTCTTTGTTTTTTGAAAGTATAATTGCCAAATAAAGATTATTATATCTAAGGTATTTGATATGGTGACTTGATGTACATATGTGTTATAAATTGTTTACCACAAGATCTGTCACTGTCTACACATATATCACCTCATATAGTTACCATTTTTTTCTTGTGGTAAGAGCACTTAAAATCTACTCTCTTGGTAAATTTCAAGTGTGCAATAATATTCAGCATTATTTTAATTATTATTTTGTATGGTGCTAGGAACCAAATCCAGGGCCCAATGCATGCTAAACAGGCACTCTACTACTGAGCTATATCCTCAGTCCAAAATATCACATTATCAACTATATTTACCATGCCATACATAGAGCTGTAAAACTATTCCTCTCATAATTCAACATTTGCATCCTTTGACCAGTATCTCCCCATTCCTTCATTACCCTCAACTTCTGGAAACCATGGCTCTCTTTTGTTTCTGAGTTGGACTATTTTGGATTCATCATATAATTGACATTGTATAGTATTTGTCTTTGTCTGTCTTATTTCACTTATCATAATGTTCTCCAGGTTTATCTGTGTTGTCAGAAATGGTAGTACTTTCTACTTTATGACTGAATACCATTTCTTTATGTGTGTGTATGTATGTACGTGTATATATGCACATTTTCTTTATCCATCATCCATTGATGAACACTTAGGTTGTTTCCATATTTTAGTTATTATGAATAATGCTGCAGTGAAAATGGGTGTACAGGTATCTCTTCAAGTTACTGATTTCAATTCCTTTGGATATGTATACAGAAATAAGATTGCTGGACCATATGGTAGCTCTGTTTTTAATTTTTAAAGAAATTTCCATTTTTCCCACATTCTGTACTAATGTATATTCCTATCACCAATAAGGTAGCATAATAGTTATAAAAATGTAATATTTTCAGTATTATTATTTTGTAAATTCATTTAAATTCTGAAATCTACACGTTAATATGCTACTGTCATTCATAAACATCAACACTGACTTATTTGTATTCAAAACCTAGATGCTGTAAAACAAGTCTGTCTATCATCTAGATTTCATGATGCATACCAAACCAAAACAAACAAAAAATTGTGTATAGAACAATTGCTTTACCTATCTTTTATTCTATGTATTTTCAGAGGCCATGTGTCAGATTTCCTGAAATATTATGTACAGAAAAAGTATAATATAAAAGTTCTCTTAATCCAAATATATAGTGTAATGTTATTTTAGTCAGCTTTTTTGCCACTGTGACCAGAAGACCTGACAAGAACAATTTTAGAGGAGGAAAAGTTTATTTGGGGCTGTTTCAAGGTTTCAGTCCATAGATGGCCAACTCCATTGCTCTGGGGAAGAACATCATGGCAGAAGGGCATGGTGGAGGAAAGCAGCTCAGGAGAAGACCACCAGGAAGCAGAGTGATTCACTCACTAGATACAAAATATATACCCAAAGACCCACTTTCTCTAGCTACACTCTACCTGCTAACAGTTACACCAAGTTAATCCCCATTAGCAGATTAAGGTGCTGATTAGGTTAATGTATTCATAATCAAATCACTTCCCTTTCAACTCTTTTTCACTATCTCACATATGAGCTTTTGGGAGACACCTAATGTCTAAATCATAACCGATGTCTTTATTTTTCAAATGGTTTTTAGTAATGTGAAAGCTTCCTCTCATCATTTTCAGATTTCAGCTAAAGAACTCCTATTTGGTCATTCTGCTTCAGTAACATGTTTAGCAAGAGCGAGGGATTTCTCTAAACAGCCATATGTCGTCAGTGCTGCTGAAAATGGGTAAGATGTGTGGAAGTTTGTTCCCTTCTTTATTCCATTCCATTTCTGAAGACTGTAATGGGGTATGACTTTAGATCTAAGAGAAATTTCCATGATCAACATGTTCCTTTTACATATAGGAAAAGTTAGATCTTAAATGATTGAGTACTTTTTGTTTTGGTCCCAAGGAATGTAATCAGTATTGTGACTCTCAATGCAATACTCTTTTGCTGGGTGGGGACCAAGGTAAACATTTTAATGTATATCAGACCCTGTTGCCCCCTTAAATGTGAAGAATAATGACAAATACCTAGAAGAATAGAAGTGGAAATGGAAAAGTTTAGTTGCTTGTCTCTTTCATGTAGTTAATTTGAGTATTTTTTCTTTTTCTTTTTTAAATATTTATTTGTTTACTTTAGTTGTACACAGGTTTTTTTTTTTGTTGTTGTTGTTGTTTTTCTTTTTTTACATGGTGCTGAGGATCGGACCCAGGCTGAGCATATGCTAGGTGAGCGCTTCACTGCTGAGCCACAACCCCAGCCCAATTACTTTGAGTTTTTAAGTAAACTTATCCAAGCCTTTACAGTTTTACAAAAACAATTCATTAGTTACATGCTTCATGTTGTTCTCTCTACTGAGAATGGAGTGCTGGGAACGAAAAGGGAAAGGAACATAGACTGTGATTTGCCTGAAGTTTCAAGGAAGCAAGGCTGCTCCCCTGAAATAGGACATAGCTGGAAGAAGAAGCCTACCAATAGAAGAGCTAGGCTACTGAGGAGTTATTTGCCAAAGTGTACTAGGAATGTGGAATCCATTCTGTATTTGTGAATGAGGGATTTAGTTGCTGGCTGAAGTAAGAGAATGCCCTCTTTTGTTTTTTTACCCAAAGGGATATGCCTTTGAACTCAGAGAACCAAGAGAATAATAAAGAATCAGGTGTCCCACTTGTTTAAACATAATAGTTTAACAAAATGGCTAGCAGAACAGCTATCTGTTCTCAGAGTTTATAGTATAGCAATAAGGGATCATAGTTAGAGAAATGTATACTTAGACATGTATACTTATAATATAAATACTAAGAGAATTCACAACCAATAATCCCTCCATAATAATGAAATTTTAAAAGATATACTTCTGTAGGAAGAATAATGATTTCAGAAGGAAGATCAGAAATGAAAAAAGAATATTGATAAAAATAAGCAAACTTTTAGAAAATTTAAATGAACACAGAATATGACATATTTTTATACATACTCTCTATTCCCCCATACATACACATAATCTTAGTTGACGATAGCATAGACTAGTATCAATTCCAGATTCCACACGTTCTGCTGTTCTACATGTGAGTAAAGATATTGATTAACTTTTTTATCCCCATGCCTATTTTTATATTTTATTTAGAGACAGGGTTTAGCTTACTGCTTAGGACTTCACTAAGTTGCTGAGGCTGGCTTTGAACTCACAATACTCCTGCCTCAGCCTCCTGAGCTGCTGGGATTATAGGCATGGGCCACCACATTCAGTTGATGTTGATTAACTTTTTAGACTTTTAAGCTACATGCACATATTGTATGTCCACACAAACAAAATAAATAAAAATTAAAGAAATGGGGGTATACTTCCAGTTTAAAAAAGAAGTTGTTTAATCCAAAAAAGACTTCAGAAATCAAAGAAAATGAGACATATAGAAAGCACAAAACAAGATAGTTTAAATAAATGAAGATAAAACAGCAATTCTAATTATATAATGGCACTAAGATCCTTCTGTTAAATTATTAAAGATTGTCAGAAAAATACAAAATTGAATAAGATCATGAAAAAGTTAAAAGAAATGGTTGGGAAAAGTTTATCAAATGTGTACTAACCAAAATAAGGTTGATATAGCTGCATTAATATTTTATATTAATAAATATATATATATTTAATAAAACTTTAAGGAAAAAGCCTTGGCACTGATAGAGAGGGTTATTACTTATTAATAAAACTTTTTGGTCATCAGAAAGATATGAGACCAGAGAATGAGGCAGGCGCCGGGCCTGGCAGTCCTCTAAGACTGTGATCCTTAAACCTGAGTGTGCATCAGAGTCACTCACAGAGCTTGTTTGCTGATTTCTGGGCCTTATTCCTGGAGTCAAGGAAATAGTAGGTATGGGCTGGGGTCTAAGAACTTGTATTTCTACATAATCCTGGAATATTCTGATACTGCTAGCTCAGAAACCATATTTGGATAAGCACATACACCACATTTGGTCAGTGAGAGAAAGTGTGGAATCAAGAATAACTTGCGAAATTTGCTAGTGATGATACCATTCATTGAGATAAAGAACTAAAGAGGGAAGCTGCTACATTTAGTTTTGAACATAAGATGTCTGAATTCCTGCAAGTCATCCAGGAGGAAATATCTAGTAGCTAGTTACAGGAGGATATCTAGAACTCAGTTAAAGATGTCTTGGCTTCCAATAGCTTGGTGACAATAACTGAAGACACAAGGGATAGATGACTCACCCAGAGAGAGTGGCAAGTCTGAGAATATAATAAGAGAGTCTAAGACAAAAACCTAAGGAGGATCACCACTTAAGAAGCAAACAGAGGAAGAAGAGAAGCCTTACCATACTAGAGAAAAGTCATAAGCATAATGGAGGGCAAGGGAAAAGGGTTTGAAGAATGTAACAAATTTCTAATTCAAGATTGCAAACCAACTGTTCAGTTTATCTCCTCCAGTTACCACACTGAAATCTGAGCAAAGCAATAATAGCATTATAAGCACACAAATAGGAGAAAAATAAATAGAACAAAGAAAAAATAGTATATTTCTGAAACATGGAATATGTATAGAAGAATAGCAACTAATACATTTATCCATTAAGTGAATGTTTATTGAGTATACCTAGGCCAGGTTGTAGAGTTGAATAAGAAAAAAAAATCCCTTATCAAGGCCTTGTAGTGTAAATTTAACAGTTTTCTAATTTTGTATCTATGGATATTTCCTCTGTGCTTTTGCTTCTTATTGAAATAAAAAATAATTGGTAAACATACTTTTTAATAATTATAGGTGATTTTTTCTATATATAATCATTGGGAACAATATTTGAAAATGAAAAAAGAACAAGCATTTTAACAATTAGATTTCATATCTTCTAAGAAGCTAAAATGTCATTGCTACTTTTGATACACCAGAGATTTACTTTGTTCTCGCAGAATTGATATGCAAAGAGTCAGTTTTTGCTTGTGATATTTTTATATTTTTTTGAAGTTTAACATAGAAAATAAGATGATAAGCAAACAAATAGGAAAAGCATTGGATTTAAAATATTATTATGCTGGATTCAGTGGTACACACCTGTATTCCCAGTAACTTAGAAGGCTGAGTCAGGAGAATTGCAAGTTCAAAGCCAGTCTCAGCAACTTAGCAAGACCCTGTCTCAAAAAATAATAAGGACTGGGGATGTGGATAAATGGTTCAGTACCCCTGGGTTCAGTACCCTGTACGAATAGAATAGAATAGAATAGAATAGAATAGAATAGAATAGAATATTACTGGGGAAGCTTTTACTGATGCCCAAGTTTCAACACTGGAAAATGTGATTTAGTTACCCTGGCTTCATGCCTGAGTTGGTCCCTGCCATCAGTAGTTTTAAAGTTTTCTGATAATTCTAGTGTATAGCCAGAGTTTAGAGATACTAGTTTAGACCTTGATTTACCTAGGAAAAGGTCAACTCAACAAGAGCTTTTTTAAACCTCACATACCAGGACCCCAACACAGATCCATGGAATTAGAATGCTTGAGGTTAACTTTTTGAAATATGTAGGTGATTGTTGATGTATAGTAAGAGTTGAAAAACCATGGTTGTAAACTCAAATCCCTAGTAGAACTAAAATTTTTTATTGTTGGATGCTTAAGTTTCAATTTCTTTACCTTTGAGATATATTTATTTAGCTTTATGATAGATTATTCGTTATTTTGCCTTAGAGTTATATTATTTTAATTTCTACTTTTCTTGCAATCTTATTTTTTCAGAACATGTTCCCCTCCTGTTCTAATAGTTGATGCCTTTTCAAGTTACCTCAGATACTTTTTGTAATAAGGTTGGATATAAAAGAGGAGGGGAAGCCTTGAATATTCTATACCTAGAATATGGTTTCCCAACCTCAGTGTTAATATTTTGGCCTGAACAAGCCTTTGTTGTGGGAGATGATCCTGTGCATTGTATCACTGTAGCAGCATCGCTCATCTCTCCCCACTAGGGGCCAGTAGTGTGTTCCTAGTTGTGACAACTGAAAATATCTCCAAACATTGCTAAATGTCCTTAGGAAGTGAAGGATGGGGCGAGGGGATCAAAATCACCCTAGTTTAAAAGCCACTGATTTAAAAGATTGATTTTTAGTATTTGCTTATGAACATCCTCCCCCACAAAAGCCTCAAATTACCACATAATATAGTACTTACTGTTATTAGTTTTGCTTATTCTAAATAACAACATTTAGCTTAATGCCTGTAAAACTTGTTTTTCTTCAATGAAAATTGTTTGTTAACAATGTCAAAACAGGAATATTATCAAACAACTTTGAAATAGCCTTGTTTTTGTAAACAGAAGTTATATAGATTTAAACTTCCCTACCTGGGTGTATTTTATTGCTGCATTATAAAGACAGTATCTGTGTCTTTGTAACATGTGGAAACAAGTAAAAGTTTTCAAAACAATGAGAGGTTTCTAAATATTAAGTGACAAGGATGATTTCAGGATTTCAAATAAGAGAAGCTGTATCAATGATAGACCAAATGTAGCCTCTTGGTGGCGCTGTTTGATTTTACAAAAATGATACCTTGGCTCTAGAAGATGCAGCATGTATTGTGCTTTTCAGAATATGTAGTTTAAGTTCAGTGAAATAAACCATTTCTAGAGGATGCAGTTTCCATGGAAAGATTGTTGTACTGTCACTCACAGGCTGTGATAGCTGTATCCCCACAATTTGTTGTAGGCCAGGTTGGCCCTAAAGTAAGGTTTGTAGGCAGTAGCAGGGTGTAATTACCCAAACAAAAAGATACAGATACAGTATGTCAACCTCGCTAATGACCACAACATTTTCTTGCCCAGTAATCTGTAACAAAAAGCCACATAAACGATCAGGTTGTGCTTAAGTGCGATGCTAAAGAAAAACTTGGTGGCACAAAAATTATTCTAGCCAATTGAGTGGAAATGACAGGGAATAATACAAAGTTATCTCTTCCAGGGAGATGTATGTTTGGAATGTCACCAATGGACAGTGCGTGGAGAAGGCCACACTTCCTTACAGGCACACTGCCATCTGTGTAAGTACATTTGGAACACTTCGGGATTGCAACTCATTTAGATCATTTGCAATATACATATTTAAAGGCATATCTATGTAGAATATTACTTTCTTTAACTCTTTGTCATGAGAGTAAAATATCAGTGATCATCTGATATTTTGGCATTCTTCTTTGTCAAAAGCCATTGTTCAATAAAATTTTTCCCTAATGCTTTTATTTCTGTATATTATCTTTGAAAAACTATTTTCATATTTTCCCTTAGTGACATTCACAAAACACACATGGACATATGTAAAGAAGTCAGTTTAAATGATTCAGTTTAAATGACATACTATTTTATAAAGCAGTAAAAGGGTTTTTCCCTCATTTTCCATTGTTCTTAATTTCTGAATTTTTATTTATAAAAAGAGAGCAAGAGGCATAGTCATGATCTTCATAACCACTTCCTAATGTGTTTTTATTTATCTATTTATTGTTTGTTTGGTTTTGAATTGCTGGGGATAGAACCGAGTGCCTCACACATGCTAGGCAATTGTTCTACCACTGAGCTATATTTCCAGCCTCACTTCACAATTTTTAAAACAGATTTTTTCTTTTGGTGGATGAGTTCTATTGGTGTGGACAGTCTTTTACATGTCACACATTGCTTTTAATGTTGATACCTGGTGTTACAATAGCCACAAACTCTTTTCTATTCTTTTGGGGTCAAAACTCTGCACAGTGAGAAAGTTCATTAAAGGTACAGTTTACTACTTGATCTTTAATAAAAACCATTTCCAAAACCTATTTGGCACAAGAATTTCTCAAATGCTCTTCAAATACTTTTATTTCTTATCAATATGTAGCAGCAGTATTGCTAGGTTAAAGAACATAGGTTTTGTTGTTTCTGCTTAGCAAAAACATTCCAGGAATAATATAGTTGTGAGCTTTCCATGATATGGAACAATATTTCTTCTTTCCAAAAGATCCTTCTTTCTCCAGAAAAATGGTAAAACACAATTGAAACTGAAGTGCAAAATCAACATCGTAGGATTACGGAATAAATAAGCTAAATTAAATTTTTGTTGTTATTCAGTTTAGTATTTTAATTGAACAGATATTAAAAATAAAATTTTAATGTATAGCTAAAATTAAACTAAATGCTTCAATATAGCTAAAATTAAATTAAATGCTATGATAATTAAATTTTTACTTTGATTTTCATTTGTACAGTATTACCACTGCTCATTCCGGATGACAGGAGAAGGCTGGCTTCTGTGCTGTGGAGAGTATCAAGATGTCCTTATAATTGATGCCAAAACTTTGGCTGTTGTTCACACTTTCACATCATCTCAGTCTCCTGATTGGATCAACTGCATGTGCATTGTTCATTCCATGAGAATCCAAGGTAATAGTTGGGTATTGTATGCTGCTAAGAGATTGCATGTAACTCATCTACTTTTGAATTATTTGTTAAATTATTGGGCAAGAGTCCAGAGTGCTTTTTACATTTGCTTGTTCATGGAGATATTTCTGTAAGTTAGATCAAGAAAAACTGAGAGCACCCACTCCAGTGGGTCATTAGAAAATCAGGAAGATGTTAAGATAAGTGGAGAGAGGAGAATCTAGGTTTTTGTCACCTAGTTCTGTGTGGTATGTTATAAGTAATGGGCAGTGTTTTGCCTTGCTGTATTTTCTGGATCTCATGCTGAGGAAGACAGAGAAGAAAGTAGAAACTGGCTCCTCAGCTTATTGCTAAAATAAGAAATTTGAATACTACCAACTTATAATTGATAATATCGTTCTTCCATTAGTGGTATTCTCCTTGAAATTTTAAAGCAAATTTGGAACACGTTATGAAATGTCTATTTTTTACTTAAGAAAAACCGTAAGTTGAATATTCTCTACCTGTATAACCCTGCATAATCCTTAAATGACTATGAAATGGTTTTTACAGCAACCAGTTATGGCACTGTCCAGCTTATATGTGATCTTTGTTCATTTTACAGAAGATTCTCTCTTGGTGGTATCAGTGACTGGTGAGCTGAAAGTATGGGATCTCTCCTCATCTATCAATAGCATTCAGGTTAGCTTGGAATCCACTGTCTTCTCTCCAGTTTTAAGTATATTTAGTGAAACTTTTAAATTATTAGGGTATTGCATGTTCACAGTTAAAAGTTCAAATGATGTAGAAGTATATAAATTTTATCTCCATTTACTTCCCCCATCCATCTTCCCAGGGAAGGACATCAGTACACTTGTATTGTACCCTTCCAACTTTTCTCCTTGCAAATGTTTTATGTATACCCAGGTGCACATACACACAGAGAGATTATGTTTTTAATTTTAACAAATCATAACAGAATATCTCTCTGTTCCTTATAGCAGAAGATCCTTTTTTTTTCTGGGTGTGTGAATTGTACAGGGAGATGGTCATGAAGAACTGTGGTTCCTGTTCCCAGGGAGTCCAGCATGTCACCCTTTCTGGCATCAGGCTACAAGCTGAAGTAATGAACAAAGGAAGGGGCATTGTATTCATGTTTCTGACAATATTGTTTAGGTCCTCCAAAGGGGTGGTAGGGTCTCTTTAGGAATTTTGAGATTGAAGAAGCCTAGGAATTGTGTTAGCATACTGAGCTCAAGAAACATACACCCCACCCAACATTATTAGAGCCTTATTGACAGCCTTGTCTCCCATCCAAATACTAACCTGCAGCAACCCTGCTTAACTTCTGAAATCAAATGAGATCAGGTGAATTCAGGGTGGTATGGCTGTGGACATTTGAGAGCCTTATGGTCTGTGTTCAGTGTTGGCTACTTTTGTGTCTTTTTCAAAGCACTTTGTTTAGTTTTTTAAATTTTGATAATTAAGATACTGCAGGTTTTTATAAATTGTTTACAATTTTTGTTTGATCTCTCTGCCATGTCTAAGCATCAGTAACTTTATTTTCTCCACATCCAGAACAGTTCCCCAGAGTGTTTGTTGAGTGATTATATAACATAAGTCTTTGAATACAAGTGGATTTCTTGCTCACAGATTCTTTTGAAAGGAAACTTCTTAGTTCAAAACACTCAAAAGGAAACTAGGGTACTTTTGCTTTTATAATGGTATGGTCTACTTCAGGTGTATGGGAATAGATCTTCTCATGGTCAAATATAAATTTCTAAGAATTAAAACTAAAATGTTCTTTTTTTCATTTTGGAGGAAAAGCAAGTTGTCTATGAAAAAGAATCCAAGTTTCTCGACTCCTTGAACTGCCAGACAATACGATTTTGTACATATACTGAGAGACTTCTGTTGGTGGTGTTTTCTAAATGTTGGAAGGTAGTATAAAATAATATAATAAATACCAGTGATGTACAAATGTAGTTTTTGTTAATGAGTTATATATAATACAAATTTTTATAATAATATTGCAAGAGTGTAGAATGACTTGTCTTTTGTGACTGACTGATCAATTTTAACTCCTTTTTTAGCCAATTTGTTTCCCAATATATTATATGTGTTATAGTATATTCTAATTTTATTAATAGCAAATCATAGTCATAATGGCTATCTTTAAATTAATTTTCAAATTTGGTACCTGCATTTCAGAATTAAAAAGAAAACTAAAACGTTTTACCTATAGAGATTAACTTTAGTTCTAGATTTTTTTTCTTTCTTTGTTATTACGTTTACTTCTAGGGGACATACATTCTTTTCTTGTGATTATATTGACTGAAGTCTGCAACAAGAAAACTAAGTTTTTCTTTGCATCATTTTCTAGCATCTTTCTTTTCTTTAATGTTACATGTAACTGGCTCAATGAACAAAACTATATTGTCTTACTTGTATGGTGATAATATATTTTTGAACAAAGATTTAAAGAACATTCTATAACAAAAGATTTCTGCTATATAAGTTTGCAAATGTTAAACCTAGACTAGTCATGGAAAGAATCAAATTGTTTAGAAATTTAGGATTTTGGGTTTGTGCATTTAATAAGCACATTCTGGAATGAGACAACCAAATAAACTTTATCCTCTGAAACCTACGTTCAGATAAATGTGAAAAAAAAAAAGTACTAGTAAAATATAATCTTGAACCATGAGTATCATGTGGTCTGTTACTAATATTTAATATATTGTTGCATTCTGTCATTTTAGGTTTATGATTATTGTGATTTTTCCCTTTTGTGGACTGAAGTTAGTAGAAATGGTCAGTTCTTTGCTGGTGGAGAGGTGCTTGCTGCTCATAGAATCCTCATCTGGACAGAAGATGGTCACAGTTATATCTATCAGCTGCTGAACAGGTGGGCTCAGATGGGAGCAGCATACAAAACATTCAGGTAGAAAATGAACTTTGGGAGGTTTATTATGGAAAAATCCCTGCATGCTGCCCATGATCAAAAACCAGAACAAAACAACTTTGGCACTAGAAGATTTACTCTGGGCTTGGTAGGCTTCAGCCTTTGTACAAAACAGCAGGGGATGAAGGAATGAGATTAACCATGTATAACTTGTACAGCTGGTGCTGGGTTTTCAAAAAGTCACTTGTAATTATTAACCCAACATTTTCTAACTAGAGTTTAGAAACTTGAATGGTACCATCCGGCTTTTGAAGATGGGAGGGGGGGTAAAACAAATAAAGAACTGCAAATTTCTAAAGTTTGCTTCTCATTTTTATGATGTAGTGGGCTTTCAAAAAGCATATACCCTGCTGATGGAAGAGTGCTTAAAGAGACCATTTATCCTCATTTACTGTGCTCTACTTCTGTGGAGGAAAACAAGGTAACGTAAGAAAAGAGTGGCTACCTCCAAGCTGTTTCACTTGGTTTCTTAGATGAGTGAGTGTTGCTTTGTTTGTAACAGAATCATCCTTGAAAAAATTAAATTGAATCATCACATGAAGTTGTTAATGAGAAAATCAAGTTTAATTCTTAGTGGCTACTGAAGAGAAAACTTGGTGCTTAAAAATCTAGATGTGTAATCGATTATAAAAATAAAAAAAATATTTTTATGTCTCATTAAGCAATACCTATTTAATCATAGGCAACTTACAAATGTTGAAGAAAATAAGGGAGATTAAAATTCTAATTCCACTACCATAAATATGTACTGTGAATTTTAAAATTTTGTTTTATGTATTTCTTTCTTGTAGTTGGAAATGTTTCAAATATTTAGAAAATTTGTGAGAATACTACAATGATCACTTATATATCCTTTATCTATATTCAGCAGTTACTAACATCTTGTCACGTTTATTCTCTTTCTCCACACACACATATATCCACATTTTCCCCTTTGACCATTTTGAAAAGATGGTTTGACAGAACATTGTTAACATTTTGATGAAACTACTCTAATTTTGAAATGTTATGAGATAGTTTTTATCCTAATTTTAAAAAAAACTTATCCATGTATCAAAATAATTTTCACCTATACTTAACTATTATTATGAGTAAATTTTCTTGTTAAAAATTTAATTATGATTTCTGGCAGAGAATTGAGAATACAATTGTGAGCTTGATACTTGGCTAAATTATACCTTCGACACTCTATGAAGTCAGAAAATCTAAGCAGTTATTTTATTTCAGCGGTGGGTGTTCCTTCAAGTGATTTTTTAAAAACTTTTGACTTGGTCATCAGTTAATTATCCAAAAAGGTATTTCATGGAGGGAGGAACAGTTTTGAATTATTGATGTGTCAACTAAGAAAGCATGCTTTTTGCAGAATGATGGTTTTCTTAATTAGACAGCAGAGCTGTTGGAAATCCTATAGTTCAGTGATTGTCCCTTTAATATATTGGTGAAAAGTTTTGTTTCCAAAACTTGATTAAGAAACTGTACAAACAAAATTTAGAATCCCAAATGCCACTGGAGCATAAATGAACTTCAGAATTATGGCATATATTAGGGGATGATTTTAAAATTATTTGTTGCAGCAATAGAAGTGTTTCACTTTTGTTTTGTTCTTGTTGTTTTGCTATTTATCACAAAAGCAGCACTGTGTATTACTCAGGAATGCATTTTCAGTTATTTTAAAAGACATGTGCTTTCCTCCAGTTTAGCTCCAGAGTGTATTTTTATGCAGTACAGTTTTGTCTAGAAGCCAATTATAAGTCAGACCCTTCAGAAGCTTCTAGTCTACTGCAAATACCAGTGCTATACATAACAATTTAAAACACAACTTAAGAAAACTAATGGGAAGCTACATTGCCAGGTTTCTCAAAATGTAAAGATATATATGTATGGGTCTTCTACCAATAATTCTTATTTAGACAATCATAATTGCTTCTGTATCTTTAATTTGGGGAGGGCTTAGAAGTCAGTGAAATATGAGCAGTGCAACCTAAAACTGAAAGACATTGATCACTCATCTTTAGACCCTTGCTTATCCTTTGTCCAATAAATAAGTTAAAGCAGAATGTTATTCTTGTTCAGATACTACCAGTAAGGGCTGGGGATATAGCTCAGTTGGTAGAGTGCTTGTGTAACATGCACAAGGCCCTGGGTTCAAACCCCAGCACCACACACACACACACACACACACACACACAAAAGACATCAGATACTACCAGTTTTCACTAAATATAACACTTCTTAGTCTCCCTTGCAGTTAGGAGGCAATGGAGGCATTGTAGTAAAATTGAAATGATGAGTTTGAGAGATACAGAGAGCCTAGAAAAAAAGGTTGCTCTGTAAACATATAGTTTTGATTAGACTTGTTTTTTGGAGAGATACCTTAGAATTAAATCTGGAGGTTTGGCAGCCACATGTTTTGAGAGTTGCCATTTGTAATACCTATAAACAATTGCTTCTTGCCTTTTGGCTAAGATCAAGTATAATATCTGTGAATATATCTTGCAGGATTGGGGATCCATCCTTTCTTCCTGTAGCTTTCTGAGGATACCCCAAGCTTTCACTTCATAGTTGGTGATTGCTCAGACCCATGGGAATAGTTTCTGACCATTAAGGAACCCTATCTCCTCTGGCTCAGCTAAAGAGCAAGGTTGCAGGGCCAAGGTGGAGGTAGCTGAGATAGAAACAGCCCAAGGATTGCAAATAAGGAATGTAAGTGCATGAACTAAAAGGGATGAGGACAGATAAACTTTTTTTATTTGTTCTTTTTAATAGCTGGGGATATAGCTCATTATACATGACAATAGAATGTATTTTGGCATATTTTACATAGATGGAGTATAACTTATTCTAATTAGGATCCTATTCTTGTGGTTGTACATGATACAAAGTTACCCTGGTTGTGTATTCAAATACAAGGCTAGGAAAGTTATGTACCATTAATTCTACTTTTCTTCCTATTCCCCTGCCTCTGCCCTTCTCTTCATTTCCCTTTGTCTAATCCAGTGGACTTCTAGATATATGAACTTTTATTACATCTTTATTATTATCAAGCATACACATTGATTGCCTCATCTATTTCAACTGCCACCAAGACCCCATTTTGAAACTTATAGGTCAGAGAAGTTAATTCTCAGTATTTGAACCCAGGTGGTTTAGCTTTAAGGTCTAATGATATTTTTTGGAATAAGTTTGTCATTTTTTCTGAGAAAAGGATAATAAGAATGGTTAATATTTATTGAGTATGTATTGAGTGCCAGACATTATTCTAAGCACCTTATCTTTTTCCACTCATTATTTCTCACATAATCCTATATAGTAAATGCTTTTATTAGCCCTCTTACACAGTTAGGGAGACTAACATGAGAGGTTGGATAAGTTGCTTAAATTAAGTAACTTACTCTTTTAATAGAACTACTAAGTGGTAAAACCAAAAATATTGGAATCCTCACAGCTGTCCCCAGAATATATATTATTAGTGAATATATTTTATTTTATAGAGGATGGTTACTGGGTACTGAAATGAAAAATCAGAACTCATGGTAAGAGGCTATGTGGGGGTTTGGGTGAATGGCAGAACTAGAAAGGGAACTGTTGGGAATAAGGAAGACCAAGGGATCAAGGAGTGGATGTGCTTAGCTGAGGAATGGCAATATGGAATGTGAGGGTGGAGGGGATGACAGCCCCAGGGAGCTTTGCCTGCAGGAGCAGAGCACAGAGTTTGAAGTAAGCTGTGCAGCCACCAATGTGAGTAACTCACCATCTTTTCTGGAGTTTCATTTACATATCAAAACATTACCCAGCCCGGTGCCTGTAAATCCAGCACTTGGGAGGCTGAGGCAGGAGGATCATGAGTTCAAAGCCAGCCTCAGCAATGGCGAGGCACTTAGCAACTCAGTGAGACCCTGTCTCTAATAAAATACAAAAAAGGGCTGGGGATGTGGCCCAGTGGTCGAGTGCCCCTCAATTCCTGGTACCAAAAAAAAAAAAAAATCAAAGAACTTGGAGTAATCAATTCCTATAAGGCTCCCAGAGAGTTTGAGTAGTCAATTTATTCAAATTTTATCAACATCATTTCTAACAGCTACAAAAATCATGACTGTGGGACTAATAAGACCTCAAAATGCCCTTTGAATCCTGTCTGTCTGTCTGACTTAATTGGAACTGTTTTCAAAAGTACTATTATTTCTAGAGACTATAGAAAATTATCTTGGTTGTATGACCTTGAATTTGTTTCTTATTTTCTATGTGTTAGTTCCATAACAGTGATAACAACAATACTTCACAGCTTTTTCGTAAGGGTTAAATACAATAATATTTTGTTTTTAATATTCTCTGAAGATACATTATAGAATTTTCTACCCTTATGCCTACATCTAAACCTAAAAGCCCATGTTTTCTAGGAACCATCACTTTCTAAGTCCTTTAAAATTCTGACACCAGCAATTGCCTTTCTTTTCGGGATGCCTTTTATTTGTACATCAAAAGAGGTTCTCAGTTTTGTTTTTCTAATCACTTAATCATTGTGGTCTCCTTGAGTAATCTCTATATACGAGCCTATCCTAAGAAGAGCTGCACTGGGCCAAGGCTCTAGGGAGATTCTAGACATATTCACTAGGGAAAGTACATCTTTAAGAGCCTTTTGCCTAATATCCTTGTACTCTGCTTCACCAAAATTATGATTATGTATATAATTTAACACAACGTATGACAAATATAATGTGTATGATGCATATTATATACATACCCAATATATAATATGTATTGTGTATTATGGAATCATTTTTTGTGGCAACTTTGGGAGATTTGAAATTATGCATGCTAAATCTAAAAACTGGTCAACAGAAAGTAAAAAACACAAAAGTGCCAAATAAATATTAATTGATGCTATTTTAACTAACACTGAGAACTGAAGAGACCCTAAACAGATCAAGCCTCCTTAGTGGACAGTATGGGCTCCTGAGTTAGAATTACTAGACTGCAGGCCCATTGCTATATCGTTCACCTTAGGTGAATCTCCTCTTCACTTCCTCATCTGTAAAGTGAGGACAATGATAGCACCAACTTCACAGGATTATGGTGGGATTATATAACTGAATATGTGTAAAGCCCCTATCAGTAATGTGTACATATAGCAGTATGTGTAATATGCTGTTATGGTTTGGATGTAAGGTATCTCTCAAAAGCTCACATGTGAGACAATGCAAAAAAGTTGAAAGAAGAAATTTTTGGGTTATGAGAGCCTTAACCCAATCAGTGAATTAATCACCTGATGGGATTAATTGAGTGGTAACTAAATGCAGGTGGGGTATGGCTTTGGGGTACATGTTTGTGTCTGGCAAGTAGAGAGATATTTCCCCCGCCCCTGCTTTCTGATCATTATGTGAGCTGCTTACCTCTCCAACATTCTTCCACCATGTTGTTCTGCCTTACCGGGAGACTTGAGGAATAAAGCCAACTAGCTATGGATTGATACCTCTGATGATGTGAGCCTCAAATAAACTTCCTCCTCTAGTTGTTCTGGCTGGGTCCATTTAGTCACAGCAGTGAAAAAGCTGACTAAAACATATGCATATGGAATATAGTCAAAAAAGGTTACTCTTACCAACTCTCTGAAGTCTAGCTGATGATTGTGTCCTATTTCATAAAGTTCTTTTTTCTCCTAAATCACAGATTATTTAATTTAATTCACTTGGAAATTTTGAAACAGTGGGAAATAAGTTGAAAAAGATTTAGTTCAACTAGGGAGTCTTATTCCATCTTTTATAAACAGTGGCTATCTCTCTACACTTAGAATGTTTCCACATAAAGTTTATCGTTTTTGTTTTGGCACAGAGCCTTCCATTTGTTATGGGCTACATGAATGAAAGAAAAGAGCCTTTTTATAAGGTACTTTTCTCTGGAGAAGTCTCAGGAAGGATTACATTGTGGCACATCCCTGATGTTCCCATATCCAAGTTTGATGGTTCTCCTAGGGGTAAGACAGTTTCCTTTTCTAATCACATGTCTTCTGAGCACTGATTTGTAATTAATTCAATGGTTGTGTTTTTTTTTTTTTTTTTTTTGAGCTGAATAACATGAAGTTACATATTAGAAAACTCTCATGAACCACTATGTATTAAATGCAACATAAAAGCAGGTAGAAACATAAAGCTTATAGATTTAAACAATTCAATTAATTCAAATTAATACCAATTGAACATAACAAGGAATGAATGTTAGCAATATGTATATGGATTAAGCTGTTATTCACAGTTTTTTAAAATATTGTCTTGATAATATTTTACCTGGCTATTATGAATTGATAAACCAAGTTTTCTGCTTTTGTATGTTTTCCTTTTAGAAATACCAATAACTACCACCTGGACCCTTCAAGATAATTTTGATAAGCATCAAACTGTGTCTCAAAGTATTATTGACCATTTCTCTGGGCTTGAAGATGAGGCAGGAACTGCAGTAGTCACTGCATCAGAGTATGTTCCAAGTCTTGATCAACTAATATGTGGCTGTGAAGATGGGACAATTTTCATTACACAGGCTTTGAATGCTGCCAAAGCAGGACTTCTAGAAGGGGGTTCTTTATTAAAAGGTGACTCAATTTTATTTAACCCTATTAATTTTGTTTATCTAAGTTTCACTTTCAATAAGCTACAGTAAAGAACATTCAGAGGCTTTTGCTGATAAATTTGTACATATTTTAATATTAAAGAAAACATACATGCAGGCTTTAAAAAAAAAAACTCAAGCAGGAAGTTATATAGTGAGAAACAAGTTTCTCTTCTTTCACCAAATACAGCTATAAATAATAGTTTGTGCCTTTATTGAGATTTTTATGTATATATAAACATATACCAGCATAGCAGTATACATTTTTAAAATTATATTACACAAATATAAGCTTATTCTAACATGTTTTGTTAAGATATCCTTAAATAAATCTGGGTAAAATATTTTGGTGTTTATTATGTATAAACTCATTTTAAATGATTAATAAATTTTAACTGAAAATTGATGGTTAGGTTTTCTAGTCTTTAGCTACTATGGATAATACAAAATTGATTATTCTTGTACATATATGTGTATAATTTTGCAGTATCAGTCCCAAGCAGTAGAATTACTGGATCATTATTAGTTTGTATGTTTAATATTTTGGAAACATCAATATAAATTCATGTCCAGTAATAGTCTATGAAAATGCCTTTCTCCTAAACCTCTGTCAACTTTGCTATTAGACTTTTAATCTTTGCCAATCAGGGGGGAAAAAAGGTATCTTTTAGTTTTAGTTTTTATTTCTTTGTTAATGAAATATATGCATTCTTACACAACCTTGTGCATTACCACAGCAAGTGCCTATTTAATAAATACCATTATGCAGCAAGTTGTCAGATCAGGAAAGGAAATATAGGAGGTGATTTTAGGATGTGGAGTAAAAATTATATACCATTTTAATTATGTAAATCCTATTAGAATGTCAATGTCTTCAAGGGTACAGACTGAATCTCAGTATTTTTTTCAAGTACTCTCATATTACCCACTATTTTTCTCAGTTTACTATGGTTACTAACTAAATGTTACTGACTTGTGATTCAGTACTTGGCCGAAGTAGGTGAATAAATGGCAATGAACCGAGGAGAGGTAATATACTGGTATATAGCTAAGTGGCTGCTGTTAAAAGTTAGTGAAAAATCCAAGACCTTAGCACTTTTTTGTATAGGCTGATTTATCCTAATGTACAGAAAACAATCAGAAATCTACCTTTGACTTTTAGCATCTGAGTTAATACTTTTTTTATGATTTGCTAGGGGTATGAAGTGAGGATGTGCCTGATGGACTAGAAGTAACTACAGTGAAATAATGAATCTTTCAGAATTCAGCTTTAGTTTGAATAAAGAAGTTGTGGCTTATGGTCCTCTCCAATTTGGGGGCAAATTTAGTTAATGAGAAAGGAAGAAGCTGTGTGGTTAGATAGAAAAGAAAAGATGTATCAATCATCCTGTGTTCCAGTACAGATATGGTTTGAAATACCCCTGTGCCAAGGAGAGTACTAGAAAATTATGGACATTGTCTTATTTATTCTACCCAACAGTCATTCTGAAGCAAGGATGGTTATTATTCTAATCTTCAGATGCAGTATCTATGGGTTAGAGGAAAAGGCAACTTGTCCATCATGACATCTAGAAATTAATTAACTCAGAGATAAAGGCAGAATCTTCTTTTATAGCAAGTCTACATTCTTAAACTTTATGCTTTTTTTAAATGTTTTTAAAATTTTTTTTTAGATATTGATGAGCCTTTATTTTATTCATTTATTTATATATGGTGCTAAGAATAGAACCCAGTGCCTCACACGTGTTAGGCAAGTGCTCTACCACTGAGTCATAACTCCAGCCCTTATGCTTGGTTTTTGACACTTGAAATTAATTCAGTTAACTTATCTGATCCTCAGGGACTTTATCTGTAAAACAAAGAGGTAGGACTAGGTAATCTCTAACGTTTCAAAACAAAATGTTCTGGGAAACTTGTTTTCCTTATATGTTAGATTTGATCATACTAATTTTAAAGAAATAACTTGCTAACATACTAAGGAATGGAGAGAGTTGAACAATCAATGTTAGTTAGTGCTTCATCAAAAGCATGATTTGGCTTCTGATAAAGCTCTTGCCTTTTGAGATATTCTAAGTGTTGTTCACTAATACTATTAGCCAAATGTGTGTTTATATTAAAAAATTATAAAAAGAATTATCAGAATTGTTTCCTAGATAAAAGTAAAGTTTTGACTATTTGGTATTTGATCATTTTCCAGATTCCCCCTCTCATAAAGTTCTTAAAGGCCACCACCAAAGTGTTACTTCATTACTTTACCCACATGGTCTCTCTTCGAAATTAGACCAAAGTTGGATGGTGTCTGGGGACCAAGGTTCGTGTGTAATCTTGTGGGATATCTTTACTGAAGACATTTTGCATAAATTCTTTTTGGAAGCTGGTCCAGTAACAAGTCTTTTGATGTCACCAGAGAATTTCAGAGTAAGTTAAGATAAAAAGTATGGAATTTCTCAGATATATCTTTTATTTCTGAGGTTCTTCTTTAATTTTTCTTTTTAATCATTTTTTTCCTTTTCATTCCAGTAGAGCAGTCCAAGTCAGTTTCATAATTTGAGTTATATGACATCACAGTACATAAAAAAAAAGAAAAATAAGCCATATCCCACAGGAGAAAAAGAAGTTCTGTGTACCTATAATGTAACTGGATGATTTTCCATATTTCTTCCTAATCTTTTTATATAAATTTATTATTACACAAATAATTTGGTTCTAAAACAAACATTTAAGCAATTCTGACTTTATAAAAGTACTTAATTATTTCTAAGTACTTATATTTTTTTCTATCTTAATTTTGAATATGGAGTTAGTTGAAATAAAAGTAGCTTGTAAAACTTGTTTTTAATACAAGTAGCTGATTAACGCAAAAACAAGTCAAACAATGTAGAAAGGTATAAATTTGAGCTTAACTTTTGCCTTCAACAATTTATTTTTATAATAATATTGATAGTTGCATTATTTTTATTATGTGGATTTTTATTTACTTATGTGTTTCTTTAATAAATATTGATTTTAGAAATTTATGAGCACCTATCTTGTGTTGGGAAAAATAAAATAGTTTTGTGTATGATTTTCTCATGCAGTGTCAACCCAAATTCAGCTTTCATAGAGCTAATGTCTTTGTTAAAAAATGAACAACCAAGTTTTGAGGTTCATCTAAAATAAAGGCACAGGATAAAGCAAGGAAAGTGATTTTATAAATTATTTGGCTTATAAAATTATTTTTCCATAATATTATAAAAATCAGCTACAATTAAACTTGTAGAAAACATACTATTTTTTGTAGTAAGAAATAGGAGAACAACATTTCAGCAAGAAATGATTGACTAAAGCAGTGAAACAAGGTTAAGTGAGGTTTTAAAATAATTTCCACATGATGATTTGGAATTCCTCGATATATCTTTTATTTCTGATGTTCTTCTTTATTTTTTTCTTTTTAATCATTTTTTTTCCTTTCACTCCAGTAGAGCAGTCCAAGTCAGTTTCATTCCTGACCTCTTTTTCTCCTGTTTCAGTCATAGATAATTTAATTTTAAGAATCAGGATCCATTCAAACTAAGTTTAAAAAGAAAAGTTGAGGGGCCCTTTATTCAGAGTGTATAACAGCAATCCTTGAGACATCTAGGACAAAACAGTACAGCAGGGGTTGGCGGGGAAATTGAACTCAAAATTCTGAAACCAAGTTTCACTATGCAAAAGTGTATGCTTGTACACTTGCATGCTTTCCTTTTTTGCTTCTTTCTGTGAATTATTTTTATCTTTCAAATGTCTATAAAACAGATTCTGATTGGCCTTGTGTGGGTCACTAGTGTATATCCACTCCCAGCCTTAAGATTTGTATTCATGTGGTGTGTGTGTATGTGTATATGTGTAAGGATCCTGAAACACGTTGGGGCCTCTATTCTAGAAGCTATGGGATGGGAAAGTTCTCCAAGAGGTATTATGGGTGGGGAAAAATGATGTTTAATCCATTCAACAAGTCTAGACTCCATATGTATAGCACCTGCCATTTTGTAATTTTTTTCCCTCAGGATTTCTGTAATCTCCTTAAAAAAATAATTAGGAAAGAAAATATGTTCTCTAGTACCCCACAGAGAGGTTGATGATGGGTCCTGGGAGGTCTCAAGAGATCTCCATTGTTGCTATAAACACAACAGCTGAAATTCTGGGTAGATCAACAGTACCCAGCATGGATGGTCATTGTCCTACACTGTGGCCAAGGTAACCACATGCTGACTTTTTAAAAAGTGTCTTAAGGATTGTTGTCCTCAGGAGCCTATTTTTGGTCCTTATGTCTTTGAAGCAGTGCATTCAGTTGGAACTATCTAATGCTTACCTCTTTTAGATTGTGTCTACACTGAGTTTCCTGTTTGGATTAGAATCTGTATAGTTCTGGGAACAGCACCAAATCACATTTTGAGGCTTTAAGTGGAAACTCTCAGCTCATGAGGCTCTTGGGCCTAAGCTTGTGTCTACAAATAGCTTCTTTTTGTGGCAACAAATTAGTTCTGGGGTTTATTTTATTCTGCATTATTTCCGATGTCTGTCTCACTGTCTAAATTTGCTGAGTGATGATCAAGTTCTTCATTTATCTTATAAGTGGATCTGGCCTAGAATTATCCTTTTTACTTGCATCTCTTGACCTTCCTCATAGGTTGTTGAGTTTAAACTGCACTCTGCTTTTAAAGCACCTCTACAGAGAGCTATGTGAAGAGATGCCATAGAATGTAGAAATGTCCTTTTGTAAATGAGGCTTTAACAAAAGTGTTTTATACTAGGGGAAAATATCTGATTTGATCAAAAAGAAAACATTTGACTGTTTACTTATATAAGCTTGTTGTTTTGATCACAGCTGAGGGATGATCAGATAATTTGCTGTGTGTGCAATGACCATTCTGTGGCTCTTCTTCACCTGGAGGGGAGGAGGTGCCTCCTGCGTGCTCGGAAGCATCTTTTCCCTGTGAGGATGATAAAATGGCACCCAGTTGAGAACTTTTTAATTGTTGGATGTGCTGATGATTCTGTCTATATCTGGGAAATTGAAACAGGTAAACTGATATTTTACCCTTTCTTATTCTTTATGTGTTTATGATGTACAAGCGTGTGGAAAGTTCTGGAGAGGACACAGAAATAACATCACTTGCTTTAAGGTTTGGCTGGGCTGCAATTATGGCTTCAGTTGAAGACATATGTGGAAAATAAAACACAACGACCTAAGTCAGATCCTGACCAGCTGATGATTAGCTGACAGGGCAGTGCACAGGAATGAGCCGGATATTTCTGGAAGCTATAAATAAAAACAGAAGTTATCTACTTTAATTATTAACAAGAGAGAAATTTAGTGTCCTACTGGTCTCAAAGTATCATTAAATTCTGCCTTCTTCAGCATACTCACCATCTCAGCAACATTTTGAGCTAATTGATGATCAGTAATAATGGAATATAATTAATTATAAAACTCCAAAAAGTTGAGTCAGGGAAACTGAAAACTGAGTGGCTCAGTTGAACTTTTGGTATTATACCATACAGAATGTATAGTTTGAACTTAAAGGTTTTTTTTTTTTTTAAAAAGTTTTACTGCATAACTGAAGATTGAGAATAAAGCATTTCAGAAAATGCTGGAACATATCAAATTAGGTGATGTAATTAATGAATGTGAGTCAGGAGAGTTCACTTGAGAGTACATTTCACTGAAACTATTGCATGATTTTTATTGATTAATCAGTGGTGGTTTTATGTTGGGTGTTATTAACAGACTGGCTAGTTTATAATATTATAGTTTAGAGCCATACTTCACCCAAGTAATTGCTGTTTTCTTTACCTTTGACTGTTGTGTGTTTGTTAATGTTGGTGACTAACGTACTCAAGTTTTGAGGGTGTGGCATAAACCTTACATTTGTATCTTGTTATATGTCTTTGAAAGCTTCCATGCTCATTTGCTCATATGAGTTAGAGTCTTATAACTAGAGGTATCAGTCGCCATTTTATTCATAAGGAATTGTCAATCTATAATGTAAATGTGGGTGGTGAGTCAGTTTGAGGGCCCTGGTGGTTCTTTGCATAATATGCTCATAATTAGGAGAGTTTCAGAATTCTTAGGTAATGGGCCCATCTGAGTGGCAGGTGAGTGTAATGGATAAAATAGGCTCTGAAGCCAAGGTTTGCCTCTAGGACTTGTCAATGAAGAGCTCTGGAAACTTGGATGAATTCCTTGGATTCTCTGCTGGACAATTTCTTCATCCGTGGAATGGGAGTAATAGCACTGCCATCTTGCCAGGATTAAATGAGCTAGTACCTGTAACAGGTGTACACAGTATGTGTAGGTGGTAAGCCCTTAGTCATATCTAACTACTGTTATCTCAGAGTGCAGCAAAATCTTGACTCTGCTTGTGAAACCCAAGCCTGTAAAACACATTACTTATAAATTGTACAATTGTGTTCATAATTGTGAACACTTGCTGACCGAACAGATTTTTAATAGATAATAGAATCCAACAAGAATAAAGAAATATCTTGTTTCTTATAAGTGTTCATGTTACCATTGCCTCATCAAGATACCTTTGGGCTATGCAACTTTTTGTATATGTTAGTTTTGATGAAGTGGGAAGTAAGGTACTGTTGAGGTTAGGTTTTTCCCATTTTGGATTTAATTTTATTATTTCTTTTTATATCCTCAAAATATACAATCATATGTAGTTGAACAATTGAACAATAAAGAATCAAAAAGAACAATACATAATTCTGTTCTACCACCTAAACCCAAGTGCTGTTATTTTGATCTACTTTGTCAGACATCTTTCCATGTCAATAAATAGAAATCCATGTTGTATTTCAGCCATAGTCCTGGCAGGAAACTGAATTCAACTCAGGTGGGTCAAATGAAGAGGCTGTAACAAAAGGAATATTTATAGGTTTGGGTAGGGATTAGGGAACAGACTAGGAACAAATGGTGGAGTTCTCCAGCACCCAGACACTGGCAACATCAGGAAGCTCTTACCACCTGTAGGGCTAAAGCCCTGAGAGGGGAAAACCCAGTGAGGGCTGAAGCTCAGGAGACTTGCTCATACCTGAAGTCATGCCAGGGAGGCAGCTCCAGCCAGATGCCCAGGGCTGAAACAGAGAATTGTGGGAAATTCTCTTCTTTCTCCTGCAGTCCCCTCCCTTAGTTTAATCCTTCTGGAAGTCAGAGGTGAAGGGTGTCCAGTTCTAGGTATCATATTAGCCTCACTGTGGACAGAGGAGGACACAGAAGGGTAGGTGGGATTGAGCGGGCTATTGAATACACACACAGTGACTGGTGTATTGACTGTAATGTACACATCTGAGTTCAATCCCTGATACCAAAGAAATTAATTAATTCAGAAATCTCCTATAGCTGGCTATTTATATTGTTTCCTATTAAAATGTTTTAGTTTTCCATATTATATAATATGTACAAGTTTATCACCAAATTAACCTATAGAATATTTGATCCAAATGAGGTTATTTATTTATCTCATGGTAACTACACTGGTAGTTTTTAAACAACCTCAACTCAGCCTAAGATGGGAGTTTATGATTGCTCAGAATTATATCAGGGTCTTCACATTTGTCATATGTCCTTCACTTTTTCAAAGCATTGTCCCATTGAGCATCCCATGTGAGTCCCACAATAACCTGTGTAGATGACTGATGGCCCAATTTTCCTTATCATATGCATTCCTTTTGAATAAGTTCATGTGTTTTTTTAAGTGTTGTGTCTAGCATTGGCTTTGTTGTGGGTTGTCTTTAATCTCTATTTCAATTTTTCCTGAAATTTAATGAATTACTTTTTCTTTTCCAAGGTGACTTTATCTGGCTAAGATAGGTCCATCATGTTTCCTGTACTTGATCTTTATTTTATCCTTTTCCTGTAAAGGTGAAAAAAATCTTGGATAAGGAATCTTTTCTTATATTTAATATTTTATAAATTTATATTTTCATAGATTTTTCTATTCTATTTTCTATTTCAGTCAGTTTTTCTGAGCCTTTGCCCTTTAGCTTTGCTTAGTCCCCTCTGTAGGGTTCAAACTTAGTTCCATTTGTGAACAAACCTATTTTTTGTTCTATTTCTCCACTACTCTGCCTCCTTTAACTACATGAAGGAGGAATAAATTGACATGAAGCTAGCTCCTCAGATCTTTTAGCACTAGAAAAAATCTAGAACTCATAGAGAAAAAACCAGGAGGTGTCAGTGAGTTAAGAGATTTGGGGTTAAAAAAGCCTAGACAGAAGGCAAGGGAAGAAGATTGAAGCCAAAAGTTTATTTTCATTTGTGCCTAAAGTCTGCCTCGTCAGAAGTGAGGGGTGTGTATGGTGTGCAGAGTCAGGACCTGTGCCTTCCCCTCAGGTATGGATGGTAGCAGGTGAGGCCTCTTCCATTTTTAACAATTATATTTTAACAGCCTGTTCTCACTTCATTTGATAACCTTGGTGGAAGAATGCACATGTATATTCTAGATCCAAACAATCCCAGGCCTATTTATCTTGAAGTGGTAAAAGGTCTTTCTTTCTGTGACAGGTGGTATGCAGGGCAAAGTTGGGGATGACAGGTGAGCATGCTTATCCCAGGGAAGAGGCAAACAGCTGAAGTAAGGAAGTATTTGTGTAACACTGAGAACCCTCATCCTGGCTAAAGAGGGAGCTCTGCCAGGCTGGGAGTGATGAGAGCATCCCATTTTGCTTATTGATTTCCTGGATATCCTGTGATGTTTAGGGCTGATTAGGAAAGAGAGAAATTGGAGATGTCATTTTGATTAATATTTGAGCTCCCACAGTGTATTTGGCACTGACGACTATGGGCAGCTTTTTTGCCCTCAGTGCTGTGACACAATGGGGACAGTGTAATACTGATTTTTTTCATCCTAAAATACACACCAGAAGTAATTTTGGGCTCTGAGCTAATTATTCTTTGACGAATTAAATCCAAAATATTCTGAGGACTTTTATGTTCACAATAAGAGATTGACATATCAGGAAACATGTATAACAAATTTCTTGTGTATTTTCCATATAATTATTATCATCAAATGTCTTCTTTCTGTTAAGCATGTATGCTGTGTTGTGAAATATTCCATGTGGATTTTTAGTGGAAAAATGATTCCTCGTTTGTTTGAAAATTTTAAAAAACATGTTGATATGATGGTTCAGAAAAATATTTCCTGTGTAAGGCTGGATAGTAAGAATTTTCAGCTTTGTGGGCCATATGATATCTGTTGCAACTATTGAACTTTGCCCTATAGTTCAAAAGAAGTCACAGACATACACAAAGGAACAGGCAAAGCTGTGTTCCAGTAAAACTTTATTAATAAAAATAGGCAGCCAGCAGCCATGGTTTATAGACTACTGAGAAGGATGGTTGTTTCCATAAAGCTCATGCATGATTCACTGTACCTCACTGGCTCCATGTGGCAGGCAGGACAGTAGGGTCATACATATGTTACCAGTGAGGAAAAGGACAGAGGTTTTAGGAGTCTGAAGGTCCTTGGGCTGGGTGTTGGTTCTTGCTCTAGGGCAGATGTCTCCTCCTTCCACTCTGGTGTGTTCTCCACTGCATCTCATAATAGTAACATCTCCTTCAAATGGAGGTCAACTTTTTGAGACTGCCAAGCAGGAAATTAGATAAGAAAGGCTCTAAGAAAGGAAATGGCTGCCAGGAAACCTGCTGCAAGCTGTTTTGAAGAAGAGGGTCTTCAGTTATCTTTCAGAGCTTGGCTCTTAATTTACACATAGTTCTAACAGCTCTGGTCATCTGATTTCTTAGATGACAGATTAGAAACACCAAATTACACGTGGGGATGCTGTTAGAGGCAGGCACTCTGATAGCAGAAGTGACAGCTGATGGAGAGACGAAAGCTGCTCAAGGCAGACTTTTCTGAGCTTGTAGGAAGAGTCACCAGACACAAACCAAAAAAAACTTCTGAAATTTGTTTCCCCTGTTCAGAAAACTCCATATGAGCCAAGGGCAGCTGCTTGTCCATGTCCTATGACTCATGGTGGAGTGTTGGGCTTTCTTCTTCCCAGGTACTCCCGGGCCTCCAGCAGGAATACTGAAAGGTATTATATCCATCGTGGATTCCAGACCCAAGGACATCTAAGAATCATCTTGGTGCCCAAAGTTCAAAGAACTAAAGTCTAACTAATGAGTAGGTAGGATGTAGAGTCCAAATGAGTCATTTCTACTAATTCCTTCCTTTTCCTACTCAGAAAATGTGGGCTGTGTTACCTTGAGCAGAAGGCTTTCCCACTATATCATGACTTGAGTATCCATTCCCTAGTAGTAATATGGCTTTTGTGAGAAAGCACACACTGGGTTTTAACACAGCCACTTTATAAGCACATCAGCAGAACAAAGCCTATGATTGGGAAATTAAGGAATAAGAAAAAAGATAACATGTTCAGAGTTATTTTTCCTATCTCAATTTCTTTTTCTCATTTGAATCAGTAATAGTTAGCTGGGAAATTATTCAGCCTACCATGATGCCATATAAATGAAATGTTTGTTTCCCATGATTTCAAAGTATGTAGTCTTAAGAATATTTTTTTTAAATTAAGAAAGAAGAGTTTTGTCAACTAATAGTTTATAAGCTGTATTTTAAAACACATATTCAGTATTTGATCTGTTACAGAGTCTACTTTAATTGCTTAGGGCTAGGGATATGTAGAAAATAGGTAGGACAGTTTTCCAGAAATGTAATCATATTTTCCCCTATAGAATAGAATTGTGTGAATTCTTACTTTGCCATAATAAAATATCACACAAGTTCACTATGTGAAGAAATCATTTTTCAGCCCACAAATTTTACTTGCTCTCCTTCTTTTATAGTATATAATGGCTAGTATTGCTATACATATAAAATAAAAATTTAAATCTTACCCTAGTGACCAATTATACCATTCTGAGGAACAATGTTTCTTGGCTTTCTCATCAAGGTCACTACTTTCTAGATACAGGGGCAAAGTTATGTTGTGTCAACTGCCTCGTCAGCACTAATATAAAGCCTCCATTTCATGGGTGTTAAAAGTAGGTTTGGGGTATGCAGCATCCTGCGGGTACCAGTTTCTGCAGTATATCATTTTCTTAAAGCCATGTTATTTTGTTGTGGCAGATTACAGATGGAACCCTCTTGGGATGATTGTTTTTAGAAAAGAAAAATAGGATACATTAAAGTACAGGATGAGCTTTTTCCTATATCACCTTTTCCAAGCCCATTTTCTTTATTATAATAATTACTTATGTTATTACTCAACATATATTTTTAGTTTACTGCCTATTTTTTGAATCTTCATTTCTTCCCATGTGACCCTGGTTATCACAGCCACACTATAGTTTGCAGTTTGGTCTGATGCAGTATTTTGTGTGTGTGCACACTCATGCATGTGTATATACACAGTTGCAGATATGAACTTTGAAGTTCAGCAACTAAATATTAGCACAATTGTCAACCTTTAATTTCTTATGTAGAAGGTAGTGTCCAGAGGGGTGATGAACATGAGCACTGAGAATCAGATTGCCCAGATTTGAATTTTGTTTTACCTTCTCTTATCTATATTACATAAGTCAAGTTTAAACTCCTCAAAGAGGAGTTAAGTCTCGATAGTCACTGGCACTTATCAAATGTTAACTATCCTTTATTGTAAATCCTTCATAAATTGTCATCCCACTTTGTGCTTAAGGTTTCTTTATCCCTGATTCCCTAATTTTCTAGAACTAGTTGAGCTCAGTAGTTGCTTCTTATTCTGATGAAGTGTCTACCACCATGAAGGACACTGCAGTGATCATATGGGGCCTTCTTTGTTAAAGAGCTTTCATTATCTCAAGGAGAGTTTGTACCTTTGAAACATTTTGAAAAGTATAAGACAGTATGTAAGTGGAGTGTGCTGAAGTGCCCAAATGCACTGACAGGAATTCTTGTGGGAAAAAAAAAAATATTACTTTTATTCTTATTACCATAGCAAAATATACTCTCACTCTCATATTTACAATTGGGGGGTTACTATCCTCACTAGACTAAAGCACCAAGAGGGCAAGAATTTTACCTGTCTTGGTCATTACTCTATTCCCAGAAACGAATGTAGCACCTAACATATAGGAAGAGCTCAACAAATATTTGTTATATTCAACTAAAAATTTAAAAAACACAATATTTAGCTTCCATGAGGACAAATAATGCCACATGACTCATTATTTATTTCTAGTGTATCAAACACTAGAAATGTTATTGCCTAATATTTAAGGACAAAAGATTCTGCCACTATTTATGCACTTGGACAAGTCACTAACTTGATTGAAGCCTTAATTTCCTTGTGGTAATGATGATCAGGAGGATAGAATATATACATTTACACATACACATACATACATATATCACATGCTTACTCTAATGGAAACAAGTGCAATGAAAAAATAATAAATGGAAATTCATAAAATTAAAACTTTTGTGTATCAAAGGCATTACCAAGACAGTGAAGATATAGTTTATCAGAATGGGAAAAAGTATTTGCAAATCATACATCTATTAATAGTTTAATATCTAGAATATATAAAGAACTCTCCTAGAACAGCAAAAAGACAAAACCCCAAATTTGAAAAGGACATAGGACTTGAATAGATATTTCTCCAAAGAAAATATGCAAATGGACAACAAGCACAGGATAAATGTATTATCACTAGCCTTCAGGGAAATTCAAGTCAAAATAACAGTGCACTACTGAATCACATTAACTAGGATGCTTAGAATCAAAACAGTGGAAAATAATAAGTGTTGACAAGGAGGTGGAAAATACAAATACTGGTTCATTGCTGGTGGGTATATAAATGGTGCCACTGAAAGTAACAATTTGGCATTTCCTCAGAGTTTAACAGGGTGACCATATGACCCAGCAATTCCACTTCTATATACCAAACAGAGATGAAAGCATATTCCCACACAGAAATTGAACATAAATGTTTATCATAGCACTATTCATAATGGCCAAAAGATGTAAACTACATAATTGTACATTGATGGAAGAATATATAAACAAATTTTAGTGTATACATACAATGAAATATTATTATGCCCTGTAAAAGAATGAAGTAGTGATACAAGGAATAACTTGGATGGATCTAGAAAACATTATGCTAATTGAAAGAAGTTAGACACACACACACACACACACACACACACACACACAAATCATCTTTTGTATGATTCCTTTTTTATTTTCTTTTTAAAAATATTTTTTAGTTGTTAATGAACACACAGTATCTTTATTTTTACGTGATGCTGAGGATCGAACTCAGTGTCTCACACATGCAAGGCAAGCACTTTACCATTGAGCTATAACCCCAGCCCCTGTATGATTCTTTTTATATGAAGTATCTAGAATGGTGAAATAGCCACAGAGACAACAGATTGGTGGTTTCAGGAGTTGGAGGAAGAATGAACAGGGAGTGATTATTTAATGGGTACAGGGTATTCTTATGAGGTGATACAAAGTTTTAAAACTGGAGAGGTGGGGACTACACACACTGTGGGTGTACTAAATGCCACTGAATTTTTAATAAATGTACATTATGTCAATTTCATCTCAAATTTAAAAACAAAAAATTAGAAAATATAAAGACATTGCTAAAAAGTGGTAGAATCCAAGCATTTGTAGAAAATCATTATTAAAAGTTGGTATATTATACTTTTAATTTTTTTCTTTTACATATTAACGTGCATAACTATGCCTATACTTATTTTTATGTTGTGACTTTATGTTTTGATGATTGTACTTCAATGTAACCAATATCCTTTATAAGCCTATATATTTTATTGACATTTTTGTAAAAAAAAAAAAAAAAAAAAAAAGGTTCGTTGTCTTCCCTAGACCAACAAAGGGGTTAGTTACCTAAAAAAGGTATGCATCAGAATTACTCAATGGTAGCAGTACAGTTGGAGAATATAAGTTGATATCTTCTTTTTCACTTGGCAGACTGTTTCCATTTGTTGTCCATATTCTTTTGTAAAATACCAGAACAAAAATACAATAATAATAAATAGTTTGACCTCATTTTTTATGAAATTTAAACAAATAATACTGTAGCACTGAAGAGAGGTATTTACCTCATCAAATATATTTTTTACTTCCACATAAATCCTTGGTGGACATTTTTATATGCATATGTGTGCAAACACATGTGTGCACATACATACCCACTCCATACCACTATCACAGTAGTTGTCTGTTAATTCTATCAGGTGAACGTGGACTTTGATTAAATTATATAAAAATTCATTTGATCTTAAAATTTTACAAACATTTGCTCTTTTCATAGGGAGGATATTTTAAAGATGGAGTAATAAAATGATCTGAATAGGGTAGTCTACTGTGTTCTTACAATTTTCTTTCCTCAAATTCAGACCTGTGCCTCTATTAATTTTTATTAGTTATAAATACTTGAAGAACTGCCTACATAATATTACAGGTTTATACTTTATATGAACAGGGTTCTATATTGCTTTTAGATACCTGCAACTTTTAAAATTCTACATTATAACCAGGCTTGGTGGTGCATGTGTATAATCCTCCTGAGATAAGAGGATCACAAGTTTGATGCCATCCTTAGAACTTAGTGAGACCCTGTCTCAAAATTTTAAAAAAATTAAAAAGCATGGGCATAGCTTAGTGGTAGAGTACCACCCCTGGGTTCTATCTCTAGTACTACAAAATTGTGTGTGTGTGTGTGTGTGTGTGTGTGTGTGTGTGTGTGTGTGTCTTATGATAGATTATTACATTTTCTAGTAAAACACACATAAGTGGATTGTGTGTGTGTATGTGCACACATGCATTTAACTTGAGATATTATTCAACTCCATCCTGTTTTGTTCTGGCATCTTAATATACATTAAGCATATTATTGTGGTATCTGCGGGATGTCTTTGGAACATTTTGTAGGCTCAGATACAAATATGAGAATCAATACAATCTCACACTAATGATAAAAATAAATACTGTCTGCTCTTAAGATTACTTTTACCAATTAAGTTGCACCTTTTGTTACCTTTATTGTTTCCTTTGACTGTTGCTATCTTCCTGGACTTTCCTTTTCTAACAAAAATACTGGCTGTAGTCCTTTTAAGCAATTTCTGTGGACCGATCACACTTTTGCATCAGTGCTAGCTAAGTGTGCTTGCCATATATTAGAATTTAATGTTTATGGGGACTTATTCCACAGCATTTAAGAGGAACACTTCAGGATGGCCACGCTGTGACTTCTCCTTCGCCAGGCCCCTTCTGCAGGCAGTTTACATAGACACTTGGAACGTTAGTGGGTTTCACAGCTGCAGCGTTTAGTGGAAATAAACCCAAAGGAGCCATCTGCCCTCCCCACGCTGCCTCCTTTCAATTCCCTAGCAACTTCCCAGTAGCCAGCTGCCACAGAAACGATTGGAAAAGCAAGACTCAGTGGACTGTAATGATTGTTATTCTCGGGGAAAGTAGGTTCTCTGGTTTGGCTGAGAGATAAAGGATATTGGATGCACTTGGTTCATCTGAGTGTATCAATAATATCCAACTTCTACCATTAACTAACTTGTTAGGATTTGATGAGGGAAGTATTTTGTTTCTAGGAATGAGCCAGGTAAAAGCCAAGCCATAGTTCAAGTTCTTGCTTGAGAGTGGTGAGCAGAGAATTGGACTGTGGGAATGTTGTCAGAGTTTATCCAATAATGTTGGTTATTAATCTCAGCATTGTCAATAAATCCTAGGCATAGATTGGCCTGCCCCTTTCTTCAGTACTTTTCACATTTCCATGAAGCAGATGCTTTCTACTGAAGCCCACATTCTGATAAGACATGGGACCTGTTTCTGTCACTAGTAGCAAAAACTCCACTAATGGACAAAAGATGCCCTCTTACAATTCACCATTAGAGCAGAAAGTAAATTGTTTTTGAAAATTAAGTAAATGTATTGTACTTTATAGAGATAGTTCAAATTGATGATATTTGTGAGTTGAGGTTCTAAGAAGATAATTGGCATGCAAAGACTTATTTGATAAGACAATTCAATTTAACCCATATTTTTACACTGCAGATTAACTTTTTTTTTTTTTTTTTGGTCATCACATTCTTCTTACTTCCATAAGCATCAGCTCTTAGCTTGAAAAATTACATTACATTGCTACATATTCATCATTGTATGTCTGTTTTTCTAAAAAGTTCTTATTTCTGTATCTTACAACCATCATAGTTTCCCCAAGATTGGTCTGTTATAAAAGCTAACCCTCATCAATGATTTTGTAAAGGAAGTTGAGCTTCCTTTAAGCACTGGATTTAAAGAATATTTGGTATGTTATAATATAATTGTAGATGGCATAAAAAACCCAGTCGTGTTGGGGGGTTGAAATCAAATGACAAAGCATGCCTCTATAAACATAAGAAGAATTTAAAGGCACGACCTAATGTCCTGTGTTGTAGAAAACTGAGTGTCACACTAATTAGTCCCATAGAACCGCTCTCTGTTTATCTCTAGTCTCCTAGCTAACAATCCTTTGGAATCCACACCCATATTCTCATTGTCACAGCTTAAAAATCTAAAAATCTCTGAAAATTAAAGTTTTTTGTTAGTTAATGGTAAAGCAACAAAATCAAACCTTATCTCACATGAGGTTATTTATCCCACTAAGTCATCCTTGTCATCCTTCTTTCTCATTCTCCTCTTCTTCCTCCAGCGGCTCTCTGCAGATATATACATATGGTTGTGTCTGTTCTCCTAGACTCTACTGTAAACATAAGTGTTATACAGTATGTATATATGCATTATTTTATCTCTCCAAAAAATGAAAAGTCCTAAATTCCAAAGCCTGTTGGTCCCACATGTTTTGGACAAGGGATTATGAGCCACTCTTACTCTTCTGTGTCATTCTACTTAAAAATGATTGATAGTTTTCTGCAAAATCTCAGCTGTACTATGTGTCTTTGTTTTCTTACCTTCCATTCATTTAATGCAATTTGATCTGGCTTTTGCCTATACCATTCCAACAGAACTGATCTTCCTGAGGTTTCCTCATTGCCAAGTTCAGTTGTCATTCTCTGGATCATGGGTGAGTGACTTGTCTGAAATGACTTTGTCATAAGTGTCCTTCTTTTCTGTGACACTGACTTCTCCTGATGGTCAATGGCCCCTCTTTTTCGATTGTCCTACTTCTGCATACTCTCTTATTATTTTCTGGGTTTATGATCAGTGTGTTTCTCTTTTTCTCTGTATTTTCCTTGGGCTATCATATTAACACAGGTGCTTTTTAAATGATTATTATCATGATTGTTGTAAAATTTAAGAAAAGATGTGTGTAAAGTATAAACAAAAGTGTGGAATTTTTACAAAACATAGAATTTATCATTTTAAAGTGTATATTTCAGTGGCATTAAGTGCATTGGCATTATTGTCCTACTCTCACAGCCATTCATTTCTAGAAGTTTTTCATCTTTTCAGAATGAGATTCTGTACCCTTGAAACTAACTGTCCACCCTTCATTTCTCCCAACCTTCAACAATTGCTATTCTGCTTTCTGTTTCTATTAATTTAACTATTCTAGGCATCTCATATTAGTGGAATCATACAGTATTTGGCTTTTTTCACTTAGCATAGTGTATTCAAAGTTCATCTACATTGTAGCATGTGTCAGAATTTTCTTACTCTCTTAAGGCTGAACTTTAGGTATGTACCACATTTTGTTTATCCATTCATCCTTTGATGGATGCTTGGGTTGGTTCCACCTTTTCTCTACAATGAAAGATGCTGCTATGAACATGGGTGTAAAAATATCTATTTGTATCTCTGTTTTCAATTATTTTAAGTATATACCCAGAATGTCACTATGAGTCCTTTTGACTACCATCTATGCATACTGAGAGATGGAGTGTGGCTTATTGTAGCATAGAATGAGCAGTCATTCATACTTGGATTTTTACCAGAGAAGGGGCCTTGGTAAAGAGAGGGAGCGGATTGTTCTTTAATGCAAAGTTAGTTAGGACAGTGACTGTTGCCAGAAATCATATGTATGTTCTGCAAAACTTATTCCATGGCATTGAGTGTACACAACTACATACAATTGCCAACAGGTGATGGCAGCAGAAATCAGAAACTACAGAAATGGCTGTGAGAAGAGATTGGGTAGAATACTCTCGACAAATAACAAGAAAAACGAAATGATTTTTTAGAATTAAGAGCTCACTAAAGAACTTAGCTTTATATAGACCTCTATAGTTTTCCATGAAATTCCTAATCAGTAATCCAAGAACATTACTGTTTCTTTTCTCAATACTATCAAACGTCTAATGATGAACTTTGAGCATTTGACAGATCAAATATACGCTACAGTTCTTTTGTATGCTTTCAATAAAACACGGGATTATATATTTTCAGAGGTACCAAAATCATTTAAAAGTAAATTGTTGTAGGTTTATCATCTTTTACATGAACTATTGACAAGTTTCCTAAATGATTACCTTGCCAGTCAAGTTCTTTCTTCAGCTCTCCTCCCCAGGTTGCCAACAGACATTACCTACTTTAAACCCAGGCGTGGGCATGCCAGTCCCCATGGGCTGTGGCAGAATTATAACTCTATGTCTTGGTATCTGACCTTTCCCAGCTATTTAAAAGTCAAAATACCTATTATTGCCACCCTCCCAGCCACAGAACATACAAACACCTTTTCAGTTGCTCTTCTGAACCTCAGTTTCTTTGTACTTTGATGGATTGGTTTAAAACTAAATAACACATAAAGTACCCAGTTGATGGTAAATAATGGCAGTTTTGACTATTATGATAACTAAATAAAAGATGATAAGGAAACAATATTTTGTCTCTTATATATGACTTCTTAGGAAACAGAATGTTTTAAAAGGAATTTTTGGTGTTGTATATGATTGTTCCACCCTCAACTATTTAGTAAATGTCTGCATGGCTTGTGACACTCAAAGTGCAAGAGTAAGAACAGTTAGAAAAACAGTCTTAAATATCTAACCAGCCTTCACATTTATCTGTTTTTATATCTTCATGCCTTTATTCATTCAGTTACTTATTTTGTTTGAGACAAGACTTTCACATATGAAATAATGAAAAAAGAATAAAAAATTTGAGATCGTTGTGTTGGTTTCCTATTGCTGGCTAACAAATTACCACAAACTTAGTAGCTTGAAATTTCATGGTTTAGTACCTTACAGTTCTGTGAACTGCAGGTCCAGGTGAGCTCAACTAGATTTTTTGCTTAGGATCACACAAGGACACAATAAAGGTTTTACCAACTAAGCTGTAAGCTAGAGTCTCTGGGGAAGAATTAACTTCCAAACTCATTCTGGCACAGAATTTAGTTACGTACTGTTGTAGTTCTGAAGTCCTCTGGCTGTGACCAGGTTTTGCTCTCAGTTCTTAGAGGATACCTCTGATCCTGTCCATGGCCTCCTTTATTCTCAAAGCCAGCAGCAGCACATAAACTCTTCCCTGGTTCAAATCTCTGACTTCCCCTTCTTCCAGCATCTAGAGAGAACTCTAATATCAGAAGGCTCACTAAAGCCTGGTGTGCTTAAATGGTCTCCTTTTAGCAGGGCAACTGATTAGATACCTTAATTGTATCTGTGTAGTTCTTTTTTCCATGTAATATGACAATCACTGGAGTGCTTTACCATCATAGTCACAGGATAGTGAAATCATTTAAGAATGATTAGAGATTATTAGAGATTATTCTTAGAATTCTGCCATTTCCCTTAATGTGTGGGCATAACTGTCTCTAGAAGACCCCATTGGTGAATGAGTCCATAAAATGGAAAGGTGAAGAGATAGGAGAGAAGTTTTGGATCTTGTGGTATTGACATGATATTGAATTTTACAGGGGACTATGGTGAGGGTGGTGGTGCTTTCAACATAAACCTTGACCTGCTTGCTAGAGCTGTGGTCACCCATGATTTTCCTACAGCAAACTGTTGCCCTGACCCAAAAGTCAAAGTGCTTTTTCCCTCCTATCTCCAACATATCCTCCCTCTCCAAACACAAAAATGAATAACAATAAAAAATAAGTACATAAATAAATAAGACTCTCCATATGAGTTCACTCCTAATTTAGCACCTTATTCAAGGGACCATACCTTAATTTCTCCTTTCCCAATACCCTTCCTCTTTCCAAGAGAAACTCTAGATCAACTCTGCAAAATCTTGACCTAATTAATTGATCAGAAGTGAATAAATGATAGACACATATCTTTTCACGGATAGTGTGTCCTTGAAGAGGATAAATAATCTAAACTTCAATGAAGAACAGGAGGGACAAAATGTACTTTTGAAATAATTTATGGTTAAAAATATGCATATATTGTTGGGCGTGATGGCACACACCTGTAATCCCAGCGGCTCAGGAGGCTGAGACAGGAGGATTTCAAGTTCAAAGCCAGCCTCAGCAATGGCGCGGTGCTAAGCAACTCAAGTGAGACCCTGTCTCTAAATAAAATACATAAAATACAAAAGAGGGCTAGGGATGTGGCTCAGTGGCTGAGTACCCCTTGGTTCAATTCATGATACCAAAAAAAAAAAAAAAAAAAATAGGGCTGGGTATGTGGCTCAGTGGTCGAGTGGCCCTGAGTTCAATCCCCAGTACAAAAAAAAAAAAAAAAAAAAAAAAATATATATATATATATATATATATATATATAATAATAATGAAAATGCAAACAATACAGAGTGAATAACATTTTTAAAAAATTTAGAAGCAAGACAAATGATAGATTACTAACTACAAAAATATATTCTTTATATCATAATACATCATACTTTTCTGCAAACATCATCTTAAATTGGTTGTAAATTATATTTAGTTTCAGAGTGGGGTTAAAAATTAAAATTTAGTCATAAGGAATGTTATGTTGTTATCCCAAGTTAAGAGGAAAACACATTTTATAAGCAAATACCTTATCAAGAAGATTGGTATAAAATTTGTTCGAGATCAATGCATCATTTCTAATCCATATACACATCAACAAACTTTAAACCTCTATATGTTTCAATCCTTTTTTTTTTTTTTTGCCTGTCATATCCCTCCCCATCCCTTATCCTGTTTTCTTGGAGGTCAATGGTCAGAATTACATGTGAAGGTTTTGAATGTGGCCTAGCTGATAAGTGCTTGTGTTGCTCTGAATGTGCTGGAGAGTATGTCAGAGTTGGGGTTAAGTTCCACAGTGGTCAGGGAGTTTTTGTATTCTATACATTCAGGCACAGAAGTTGATGTGGGACTACTCATGACTTTGTAATCTTATTAGGGCCTTCATATAGTATATATATATGAGCCAAGTCTATAACAGTCTGTTTTACAGCTAAATTTATCATATTCAAATATATTTAGGAGTGAAGGTAAGTGCCTTTATGCCTGAGTTTATATTTTCAGAGGCATTCCTTTTCCCCACACTTTCATTTTTTGTTAAGGTTAGCTAAGTTTCACGTCTCCAGGGCCCTATCCTTGGTCAAATCCCCATCAGGTTCATATTTTATGGTATAAAATGCAGTAACTATGAAATGCTTTTGTTAAAAATGAGGCATGGGGTCCCTCTTCATAAACTATGAGGAAGGCAACAAACTTCATGTGTAACTGAAGATAAATGATAAATCTTACAAGAGATTCAGTGGTCAAATTCCTTGATGGTGGAATTCAATTATAGCTGTCAGTCAGCTGTTTGGTTGAAATCTGATTTTATGAATTTGATCACCAAATTTGGTAGCAAGACCATGTTTTAAACCTAATCTTGTTAGAGAAAGCTGCTTTGAAATATAACTGTTATTAATCATAGCCCAATCTCATGGTACATTCGATTAGAAAGTGCCTGCCTGGTTGGAAAAGACCTACCTGTAATATGTCCTTTTCTACATCCTTTCTGTTAAGCTTTGTTCATGTAAGTACAATATATATTCATTACTAATCTCATAATGGGAATTATTTAGCAAATTCTGATATGGTCACAGTACCATAATAAGTAGAGTATTTAGTGGGAATTTGTTGGTAAATGAAATCTTTCTTTATAATGTGACAAAATTTCAATCCATGTAGGTGATGTTTTCTAGTCTTAATTTATCCTTATTCATTTAGAAATAAATTCATCAGGTGACTGTGATTTCTTTTTAATTCTTTCTTTCCTTTTTGGAATAGTAAGTATTCCTTTTTTTTGAACAAACTCAGGGGACTTAGTTGTTAACTGGTAGAAGGAAGTTTGACTAAGAGAGCTAAATATTAAATCCATCCATTAATTGATAGCAAGCTATGATAATTCTGTTGGTTGTAGGAAGCAAATATCAGTGGGGGTCAGAAAAATATTTATGTAGAAGGTAGCAAATGCTCCAAATATTGGGAAGATTACCATGGAAATAAAATCAAGGGAGGAACTTCTGACTGAAAGGAAACTAAAGTGTAAGTATTGCTGCTCCTTCCCATTCCTTTACACCTCTAAAGAATATTTTTGTAAGTGTTCCTTTTTCTTCTGCCTGCTGTTTTATCACAATTGAAGGCAGCATCTTTTGTGATGCACACATTTTGCCTAAGAAACCCCAATACTTCAAAATCAGAGTTCATAGCACATACTTCACAATGTGATTATTTGCCTTATTTGAAAACAAACAGAAAATCTGCAGGTGTCCTATAAGTACTGATATCCTAATGCCTTAGGATATGACTGTATTGTAGCAACATCCTGACTTAGAGTAGTTTTGGGATCATCCTTTTTTCCTTCTTTTTTGCTGGGGGTGGGAGGTGGTACCAGGGATTGAACTCAGGGGCACTCAACCACTGAGCCACATCCCCAGCCAATTTTGTATTTTGTTTAGAGACAGGGTCTCTCTGAGTTGCTTAGAGCCTCGCCATTGCTGAGGTTGGCTTTGAACTCACAATCCTCCTGCCTCAGCCTCCTGAGCTACTGAGATTGCAGGTGTGTGTCACCTCGCCTGGCTCTTTCCCTTCTTCTTGATGTGCAGAAACCACTAAAGGGTTTGTGCTGGTCTCTTGAAACATTTCACTTTAAATTTCCTTCAATTTGTCCTTCTTTATTAGAATTTAATCCTCACCCATCTGCTGATAATATTTAAGCCTCTGTTTCTGCTCTGATCTTAAATAGAGTTCTATATGCTACATGTTTAAATGGCTATCCTCAAACTTGGTCTATATGACAAAAGAAACATCTCTATCCTCTCTGTATCAGGGTCCATTAGATAAGCAAGGAGCCAAGTAGAGGTGGTTCTATCAGAAAGAGGCACTTATTGTACAGAATTACGAGTATGTTGCACAGAGCTCAGTGGCTAGTCCTTAGGAAAAGACTGAAAACAAAATTAGAAAGTTGCCAAGGTCTCCCCCAACCACCACCTCTCTCTGATTCCCTCTTCCCATCTTTGCCCTACCCCCCCCGCCTCTCTCTCTCTGCATTTTCTTGTTCTTCTTTCTCCTTTGACTAGTATATTGTGCTTCTCAATCCACAGGGAAGGAAATGACTACTGTGCAGATCAAGTTAACATTACATATTCAGAAGCTAACTTGCAGTCCCCAATTCCCAGTTCTTAGGTTTCAGGAATGGCCTCACAACATAGCTGAGAGCTGGGCTGGGCTTCTGGCTCAGGTTTCTGCATACACCTATTCTAGTATTGGCTTCTCTTGGACAGTACAGTCCCAGTCATAATGAGCACAGTTGGTGTTAACTCCTGCCACCCTAAGACCTTGGTATGCTCTGATACTTTATAGCTGCCCCCCTTCCACTGCCTACTGGGAAAGGGTAAATTTTAATCTGTCCATTCAGTGAACATTTATTGAGTCCTGCTTTGTTCCAAGCTTATAGAACACATACTTGCCCAACAGTTCAGCATCTGGTGAGGAAGCCATCTGGAATCTAAGCAAGCAACTGAAATACACCAGTGACAAATGTGGTGAGTGCTGTAGAGAAGCTGGGATAGAAAACAATGCAAGTAGGAGAGGAAGCTACTTGAGAAAGGCCTCTCTGAGAAGGTGGAACTTCAAGCTAGTACCTAAAAGATGAGATAGAGGTAGGAGGAAAGGATTTGTTTGTTTTCTAGGGAAAGAAAAAAAGAAAATATAATTTATGCACAAAGGGAGGATGACATAGATGAAAGTAGGGATGAGAATAAAACTTGTAGGTTAGGAGTTTGAGCTTAATCTTAAGTGTAGCCATAGAAGAAAACAAAAATCATTAGAGTACTGATCTCATGTAATCCATTAAAGATTGTCATTTAGCCTTTAATTTATGCCACATCCCATTCTAATATACTGAGGAGATGAAAAATAAGTCAAATATGTAATCCTATCTTGATTTTGATTATAACCTAGTGTGATAGGAAAGGCTGATTATAGAGGTAGCAGTCTCAGGAAGAAGGGTGGGAGGCCCAAGCTCCATATTCCTATGACTTCAGGCCTGGGTACCAGGCAAAGTCCAGAACCAGAGAGCCAAGGTGATTTACTAAACAACCCACAGGAAATGTTTGTGAACCTCTGTCATGTAACAGAGGGTACTGTCATATAGCAAAACACTTGATCTCTGTATGCCAGACCTCTAAGCTCTCTTCAAATGTTTACTTAATTTAATCCTCTGAGTAATCTGTGAGGTAGGATTATTTTTATCCCCATTAAACAGATGAGGAAACTGAGACATATAAATGTAAAATAACTTGCTGAAAGCATTACATCCTGAATGAATACAAATGAATATTTGAGTACAGGTGAATATTTGAGTACAGAGCAGTGGGGAGCCAGAGTCTGCTCTGAACCACCCTGCTGCCAGGTCAACTTGCTGTCCATCTTGATGGACAGAGAAAATTTCTGCTAGACACAGGTCTGCACACATGGCCACTAGAAAGCTATAACTTTAAGTGTTTTTAATTATGGATGCTATTAGATGTGAAAGTGCTATTAGTGAAAGCAGGATATACAAGTGAAAATATTGTCCAAACGGGTTTAGGATCTTGACAGTCCTTATGTTTTTGTGCACTGACTTTGTTGGGAGGAGGGGTAAGCAATTTTGGATCAGTGAAAATTGATCCAAAATTGCTTATCAGGATGTTAATTGTTCTATGCTCTCTTTCCTTATGATTGTCTCCTTTCTCTTATGTATCATAGGTTGAATATCCCTTATCCAAAATGCTTGGGACCAGAATTCATATTTTATATATTTTTTTAAATTTGGGAATTTTTTAAAAATATTTATTTAATTGTTTTAGTTGTACATGATACCTTTATTCTCATGTGGTGCTGAGGATCAAACCCGGGCCGTGCACATGCTAGGTGAGCGCTCTACCACTGAGCCACAACCCCAGCCCATGGGAATATTTTTATAGACTTTGCCAATTGAGCATCCCTAATCTAAAAATCCTAAATCCAAAGGGTTTCAAAACCTGAGACTTTTTTTTTCTTTTTTATTGGTCCATTATATTTGTACAAAATAGTGGAATTTATTGTTACATATTAGTACATGCACATGATATAACTATAATTTTTTTAAGTGCCACAACCTTCAGGGAATAGTTTAGGACTAAAATGAATTGTGTCAAAACTCATCTTAATAAAATAAACAATATAAAATGTAAACTATTTACTAAAAACATTTTATACAATGACCAGATAGATTTTTTTGTGTTTTTGCACTTCTACTTAGAGGAAAGGGATAGTATTGTAACTTTCAGTAGTACTTCATTCACATGTCTAGACATCTTTCCTGGTCACGTTCAAACTGATTCCAATGGCTCAGTATAAGTTAAATCCTATTTTAATTATCATCAAGTTAACTTTGGGAAGCAAATGTTTTCTTGAAATTGGAACTTGCATTAAACAATTAAACCTTCAGTTTCTGATATTTCTATAACTCCAGGAAGCAGCAACTCTGTCTCTTGTCCAGTACAAAAAAGATGCAAAAGCATCCCTTGCCAACATTCCTCCATAATTATGGTGCTGCTCTTCCTCCTTGTTTGTGTTGTAGCTATAGGCTCCCTGTAACAATTTGCCTATATCCCGAAAGTAGTGTAAATTCTGTGAATAGCATAATATATTTAAAGAAACATTCTGCATCAGAAGTTATTTATCAGGGCATAGCCATCAGAATCTACTCAGAAGGGAGAAGTGACATAGTTATTTAAGGAGAGAATTTAACATAAAGGATTGTAAACTATCTCAAAGAATTTTAATATGAAGAATGGGCTAGTAACAAGTAAAAAGAACCCTAAAGAACTTAGGAATAGCAGATTTAAAAACAACTCCTAGTCCTAGAACTGAGATAGCCTGACCAAGGAAGAGACCCCCACAAGGCTAAGCTCCTGACATTGCTGAAGAAGGTACAGATATTGTTACTAGATGGCAGAGAAGCTGCTATGGTGTGGTACTGGTGGAACTTTCCAGGAATATTCCCCTCTAGGATGCCAGGGAAAGCTGCTTACAGGAAGATGTTACACAAAACTGCACAAAGAGTGTGACAAAGGAAGTTACTTGGTGCTTGGGAAGTTCTGTTGCAAGAGAAAACACCAAACCTAAAAGGAAAACCCCTTTCCTCTGCTAGGTCTTTCCATCAATCTCTATTTACAAAGGTTCACATTGCACTATTCAATAAAGGAAAAATATTCATGGAGATCATGTCCACTTTCCCAGAGCAGGTAATGAAGGGTGAATTTGGAACTAATTTGGGGACAATAAAATGATAACTAGCACACATGGCAATCTCTAACCATTGTCAGAATTTGACTAAAGGCTTTCAAAAGCTATCGTGCTAGACTTATTGCAAAATCAAATTACTGTTTTGAATATGTAGTTTTTTAAATTTGTCTCTATAACTTTTAAAGAAATTGGCTCTAACACTCATTATGTCACATTTGTGCTTCAACTGGTTCTTTGAAACAAAATAATATCCATAATATTTCAAATATTTTATAGTTAGTCATAATAGAAACTGTTGTTCACAAAATCAAATATTCAATATTTTGTTAAAATGGGAGATTTTTTACTTATTGGTGGAAATAGCATATGTGTTTTTTTTTAAATATTGTAACAAATTAGTTTTTATATGTTTCTTGCCCCTGTACTACCATTAGATTTTAAGGGAGCTCCAGATACTCCTGGTCTGAGTCATTCTTATTTACAAAACATTGTTAACATCTGTCACTGTGAATAGCTCATAGTAGATGCTTGAACAGATTAGTTATCTGTGTGTGAATGCAAGTTTGTAGTTAAGCTATTGTCATTACTGAAAAATGCAAGAAATATAAGAAATAAGCCAGGTGCAGTGGCGCCCGCCTGTAATCCCAGCACTTGGGAGGCTGAGGCAGGAGGATTGCAAGTTCAAAGCCAGCCTCAGCAATGGTGAGGCACTTAGCAACTCAGTGAGACCCTGTCGCCCAGTGATCAAGTGCCCCTGAGTTCAATCTCTGGTACACAAAAATAAATAAATAAATAAATAAAAATAAATACAAGAAAAAATTGTACTTGTTAAGACAGATTAGAATAGACCATGTGAATACATAAAATATATGGTATAAGGCACATGACTCATGTGTTAAAGTGCAATAAATTATTTCTCAATAATCCTCAAAAGTTGGGCATGTTGGTACACACCTGTAGTCTCAGCCACAAGGGAGGCTGAGGCAGGAGGATATCTTGAGCTTTAGAAGTTTGTGGCCAGCAGCCTGGGCAGCATAGGAGGACCCTGTCAAAAACAAAAACAAAAACAAAAACAAAAAACCTTGAAATATTTTTAAAACACCATATTTTGTAGAACTGCAGAAAACCTATGAGGAGAAAATATCTGACCCCATGTTCCAAGAGAGACTTTTCAGAAAGATAGTGAATTTTGCAGGTGAAACTGTTAAAAGTTCTGGAATGCAATAATTTTCAAGGAAGCTGTATTAATTATTATCTTTGGTTTGAGGAAGTTTTCTCGTTCTTGAAAGAGGATTTTCTTGATGTTGCCAGCTTCCTTTATTAAAAATATCAATCTTGATGTAAAGGAAAGCTTAAAAGAATGTTTATAAGTTTCACATTTTAAAGGTGTTGATTTATGAATATAGAAAAAATTATAAGAGAAAATATTGTTAAAGAGAGTCAAGACTAAAATTCTGTCTGTAGAATTTGCATAGTAGCTATTACTGGTTCAGAATCCAACATACCAACTAATGGTAGTTTAGTTTCTGCAAAGGAAGAATTTGAAAGAAAAGAAGAAATAAGGAAGAATTGGAGATTTCTAATCTTCAGAACTGTCTACCTATCTGAAGCCATCATGGTGTATAGTACATATTACTATTTTCTTATTATAATTTTTTAGTTAATATCCTCTTAATACCATCAATAAGAATTAAGAATCTTCTTAAATAACATAGCTTTCTTTCTCAGTAGTAGAAAAAAAGTATATGAAATCTATATTTAGGTATTATTTATCAAGTTTATTTCCCTTAGCATTTTTATTCAGTTGGATGAAAATGTGTTATAAGGAAAATGAACTCATGAGATAGAGGTCATGATTAATTCATTGATGAGTTTTTCCTGAGTGCACAGTATCATATTTTGTGAAATACAACTATCTGTGAACTATTTTCTGATACTTTCGCTCTATTTTATGCTTGTCCTTTTAAATAGTAGCAAATTAATTTTCACATGTTTCCTGCCCTTGCACTACCATTAGATTTTAAGGGAGCTGGGACTTGCCAGCATCTTTTTAACTCTCATTTGGACTTGCCAGCACCCTTTCTGGAACTGGAAGAATGGCAGAGGGTGAGGGATTTGTTTTCCCTTCTAAAAATATAAGAAATAAAAGCTAACATATAATGCAACATACCAACAATAAAAACTGCAGTGACCAAAGAGGTGGGGCATTTGAGCAAGGGTGTGAGTACATAAAACATCTGTATTCTTATTTATCCTAATCATTCAAATTATGTATTAGCAACAGAAACATTGTCAGCCTGGCATCCAAGCCGATCACTATGGACTCTGTTATTTGTGATTTGTAACACTAGGGGACAGCACCAAAATATTCCATCGCTCTTTGTTATTGATCACTTGCATACTATATAATAAATAAGAGATTTTACTATTAAAGACTATTGAACGTCTTGTTGATTTCAGCGGATGAAAAAGCACATGAAAGAAGACAAGCTTTTCAAGTCTTTAATTTCAGCTTTGGGAGAGGGTGATTTGAATAATTTTAGAAAAATCTCCCAGGCTGGTTTTGGTTTTGGTTGCACGAAGATAATCAGGCATGATAACTTAAAGAATTGTGATTCTTCTGTTAAGAGTGTTTTGTGTTCTGTTTTATTCTACGAGGATAAATATTTTGCTTAAATTTTTATTTCTACTCTTGTTTTCCAGGCACTTTGGAAAGACATGAGACAGGAGAAAGAGCAAGAATTATTCTTAATTGTTGTGATGATTTGCAGCTTCTAAAGCCTGAGCCTGCACTTTCAGTTGCCTCAGAGACACATAAGCACAAAAATGTAGAACAGAGATCCTCCAGCTCTCACCAGCTTGGGTCAATACCTTGCCCTGGTCTGCAGGTGGAGTCTTCATGTAAGGTAAGTTCAAATCAAGTTGCTGCTCACCAAGAACATTATCAACCTGAGTAAGAAGTAATATACATTAATAAATATATGGTGGCACTTAAGCCACAAAAATAGGAACTAAGAGATGATTGAATCTGCCAAGTGATCATGGGGGACTTAGGACTTATTCACTTTTTGAGTGAATATTATCCTTATTATGGCATTATTTTTGAGAAGATAGGTTCTGGCTTATCAAAATTTAAATAAAATTCTAGATGGTGTTCAAAGATGAGGAAAAGTTACGTTCTATAGTGTGTGTCCAATTTAATTTTCAGTTGAGCTTATTTGGCCTCTTTTAAACATGTATTTGCAAATAAACAAAAAGTTATCAAAAAACTAAATCATTGCATGGACAATGCTTTTGTTATACTCAACATCTATGGGATCTCCACTTCTTTAGCATTCCAAGGCTTAGTTAATAAATAATGATAGGATTTGCAGTTACTCTCATAAACCAGAAATTTGTACTATCTTGATTGTTTTTCATTTCTAAATATGATATTGTCATTTAATTTGAGATTCTTTTCCATCTTTTCTTCCTTACTTCATCAAGTTATCCCCTCAGCATGTTGTAACTATGCCATTTATATGCACATATCTAATGTATTTTTTCATGTAAACATATTTTCGTGTTATCTAATGTATATAAATTTTAGTTAATGGCTGCATCATGCTTTATTGTTTTCTTATGGCTAGATATATGGTTGTTTTTTATGTTTCACTTTTATGAATAGCTCACCTATCAACCTTAGATTTTTTTCATTAAAATTATTTAAAGGACTTATTGGAAGCAGGATTTCTAAGTCAAGATTTAGTTGATTAATTATGTATTAGTATTTTCCATTATTTTAATGGTATTCAAATACCATTAATAACAACTTTGAAAAAAACCATCTTTTATCTCACATGTACATATATAATTAGAGGTAAAGGATGTGATATCATCAAGAAAGACCAAGTGGCTATCCAAGCCATGTCTCAGAGCTGCAGAGTTAGGAACAGGGTGCTGGCACATAATATTCACACTTTTAGATTTGGAGACCTGATTTAGATTTTATCAGAGTCCAGAATTTGTCAACTGAGTCAGAATTTGAGAACTGAGTCACATAACCAAACACCTAAAAATGAACATATAAACAAGAAAAACATTCATTTTACAATTGCAAATATAACTGGAATTCTGTCCATCCTCTAACACAAAGGCTGGCACAGCACCAATTACAATAAGGTTCCTTTGATGAACATGAAGTTGGAGCCGTAGGGTCCACTGAGCTCTGAGGCAAATACAGTCAACTCTTTCAACCCATCACACTCCATATTCCTTGGTCAAGACTGATACACATCAAAAAATTTCCAAAGATTGTATTTCTCTTCTTACTATTCCATTTAGACTAACCTATTTTATTTTAAAACTTTCTTCCTTCAGCTGATAAGTTCAGTACTTATGTAAACAGCTTTTTTTTTTCTTTTCCTTTTCCTTTTCTCATTTAGTCATTTATTTTAGGTTGTCAGAATCTGTTTTTATATTTCTAACTTAAAGAAGGTTATTTTTAAAGAAAAATTGCATCAATACAATGAAACTTTAACATTCACAACTGAACATAAGGTGGAAAATTGAATCACACATATAAGGTTGGGGTAAATAAAGTGCAGTGAGTGAGTGCAGATGACGGACACACATTCCTGTCCAGAGGCTGCCTTGTTGCTCTCTACTCAGTAGACTGTGTGTCTCAGTGCAAAGGTTTCAGGAAGGGTAGAGGACAGCTGAATGTCTCTTGACTTGCATGTGTCAGATGCCTAAGATCTGTGGGAGAAAATCTCATTTAAATGCCAGTTTTATTAGTTTAATTCCCAGAAGGTGCTATTTCTTTCAGTTTCTTGGAGAACCTCAGAACTACCCTTTAGGTAATTGATAATAGTATATATATAGATTTCATGTTTTAAATATAATTTGTATCTTTCTTAACTTCAGGAAGCAATAAAATTCCAGAATCTTGTTCTTCTTCTCATAGGCTGATTTCAGCTTATTTTCTAACTGGTGCTCTTTACCTTAGATGACTACAATTTTCAACCTTTATTCTTTATAATTGGAGAGGAACTAAATTCGACAGGACAATCACCTCCTTTGTTCTACATACTGAACTTCTGTTGTTACTGAGTTTAGTGTTAACTACAGATATTTTTATTTGTTAGTTCTAAGTTATATCTTCTCCAGTTATGTACTAGGTATTTCATTACCTATCGTTAATGTATTCTTTTAACATTTCATCTTCTTAGAGTTAAGACTGTTGAGATTGTTTTACCTTAATCTTCTTTAATTTACAACTTTGATAAGCATGAAATTTCAAAGGTGCTTTAAAGTTCTCTATTCTCCTTGTTATTCATATAGCAAAATGCTTGCATGATTTTCAGAAGGAAAAAAATCAACTTCTAAAGAGAAGGTTTCAGTCACACTCACTTTATAGGTGGAAATACAGTAAGCCCATGAAACTCAGGGTGTCTAAGGTTACTTTGTATTTCAGGATTTGTGTATATGTGTGTGTATTAGTGAAATTCAAATGAAATATTCTCCAGCAATAGGGTGAACTGATTAAACAAAAGAATAGCATGTCAAACATGTGAGTGCACTCATTGTGTGTGGCAACATTTGGACATTTCTAGAATGTCACATTCAGTTTTTCTTCCTGCATTTAAAGAGTGCGTATAGATTTGAGGGGAGGTTTAAAAGAAAACAGTAAATACAATTAGAAAACAAAACACTTTAAAAATGAGTCCAATCTGAAATGCTAGAGAAGTTGAATTTGTGCAGCTAGACAAAGAAAAATCTTCGGGGTAGGAGAGGATGGTCAGAGTCTTAAAGGATTTAATGGAATACAATATCATATTAGCGATGGCGAGCTGCTTTTCTTAGATTCTGCTGAGGGTAAAACAAGATAGAACCTGTTTAAATTGCAGTGGGAGGAATTTAACTTCAAAGTAGGGAATAAACATACTTGCTTATATCATTTCTACATGGCAGAAATTTTTGTAGCTTCCTTGTATTTCAAGGAGAAAAGGCCCTTTTGTCTGGGATTGGTTGGTTTTAAATTCCTAAATTCTGCATTTTTTTGCCTGAAAAGTGAGTAAGAGGAAAAGAAGGATTATGTTAACTGCCACACTTTAGGCCCATTGTAGTGTCCTGGGAATGCCTTCTGCTGAGCTGACTTCATCTCTAGTGTGGGTCTCAGCACCCCTGGTTGCTTATTTAGAGCTTTGCCTAATGTGGTGGCCATTAAGCACATGTGGCTGTTGAGCACTTGAACTATGGCCAGCCAGCACCACATGTTAAAATGGTTATATTTATCATATGTAAGGTTAAATAAAACATATTTTTAAAGTCAATTTCACCCATTTTCTTTTTTTAACATGTCGAACCTGATTTGTGATTTGCTTTGTATTTGTATTGAACCATGATGAACAAGTCCAGGTTTAAGTAGTTTTTGTAGAGAACCAAATAGTAAATATTTTAGGCTTTGCAGGCCAGATATTTGTTGTGGTACCTACACAACTCTGCTATTGGAGCGTAACAGCAGCAATAGACAACTCTTCCAGTGTGGTTGTATTCCACTAAAACTCCACTAATAAAACAGGCAGTGGACCAGAGTTCATGAACTGGCTCTAGGTTGCCAGCTCATGGTCTGTCCAGTCCTGTCTGGACTGGAGATCATAATCAAAAAGAGTCAACGCTTCTTATTTTCCCTCCACGTCTAAAGTTTTAATAGAGCAATTCATTTTAATCTTATGTACTGGATGGAGTGTAATCCAAAAGACCCTGTCTTGTCAGGTCTATTCTCTTACAGAAACTAGGAACTCATATCTATTTGGAAAACCATCCTTTGTGAAAAACAAATGTGCACATTATGGCTCCTAATCCAGATGAATTTTTTTAAAATGGAATTTTCTTTAAATGATGTACTTATATGTTCACTTTTATCTAAACATAAAAAAAACTGATTATAATTAAAGAAAACTTTTGCATTTATTTACATTCTGGTTGAGATTTCTAGAAATATGGCTGTATTTTTTAAGGTATATCTGACCTTAGGTTGTATGTATAGTGCCATCTGCAGAAAAATATTATTAGAACTTTATACTACTACCTCTTGTAAGACACAGATGGTACCCTGTTAGAACACCAAAAACTGGATCCCACTACTACCTATACCTTATCAGAATGAGAAGTTAGTTATTTCATGTTTTATGACACACAAAATAACCAAAATGAACTGGTAAATTTCCCAAGTAATTATATTTGAACAATTTACCTGTAAATATTAAATGGTAATTCATGTTATGTTACAACTTGCAGCTTAACTTGCTTTTTATTATCAAATATATTATTTTTATATTATTAAATTGTATCACTTCAAAAAATAACAGTATCTACTTGAAAACAATTAATTGCATTTTGTAAGCATAAATCTTCCATGTTGAATGACACTCTTCACTTTTTTGACTAGTAATTAATTTGGGTTCTGTTTTTTTTGATGTTTAATAAACAACATATAACTATTTTTTTAATGTGGAAAATTTCTTGCATTGATTTTATACAATTTGGAAGAAAATAGACTTCATATTAAACATGAGAGCACTCAATGAAAATATAATGATTACTTTCTGTAAGCATTAGATTAAAATTAAGTATTCTTATTTAATGAATCCCACCTTAAAACTTTAGTGCTTAAATTATAACACCCTTTGTAGTCAGACAGGGTAGGCAAATGCATATTGGAGAAATCTACAAGGCAGTTTCCTTTTTTGAATATATGTGAAATGATGCAAATTTTTGGCAATGAGTAGCCATTTCTCATAAGTATTTTTACGAATAATTTTAACTGCTGTAAGTTAAATAAAAACTTCTATAATACATAACAAGTTTAAAAAATAACTTCTTTATAAAGAATGTCCCTTCTCTCTGTGGTCTGAGTTGAAAAAAAAAATGTTTTTATAAGTGACCTCAGTCATGAGGAAAACTACAAGAAGCAGATTACAGCTTTGTTTCAAAGCAACTGAGGCGGGCTTAGTCACTGGGACAAGTAGGAAACACACCATGAAGTAACTCCAGCTGTCTGCCTCACAAACAGAAGCCACTCCGAATTTCCTCACAGGACTTCAAAGCCTGGCTTGTATCTAAACATTCGTTGGCCATGTAAATCAGAGGCACAAAAGGAGAATGCTCCTATTTCATGGTGCACAGCTGATGTGAGTTCCGCATTGTGCTGCACGTGCCGGCGGGGAGTGCCAGCAACAGAAGGACACTGTTCTGACTCGTGTGACAAATGTAGTTAACACCAGATCCATATTAATGTTGTCAAGTTCCCTTGATGTATTTAAACAGATTTTAATTATTTTCAGCGTCCAAAGGCCTGAAATATATAGCCTAATAGTTCTTCAAAGAAAGCTTACTTAATGTGTGAATGTAAAACCTCTCATAAAAATGAAACTTTTATATTGGCCTTAGTCATTGACATAGGTTATTCATCAAGTCAGCAATTTGTGTGGCAAAGTGCCATTTGAATAGTGTATTGTTAGGATACTTATGGTCCACTTGACAAGGGCTCTTGCTGTAAATAGTGCAATTTGACTCCAGCTGTTAAAGAGTGGCTTTGACAGCAGCCACATAGAATGGAGATGCCTTACTGCACCGCTGAAAAATCAATATTGGGTTCTTGTTCATAGTAACCTGTTCTTTTCCCTTCTGTAGATTTATAAACGACCATCAACGGTTTATAAGTGGAAGTTTAAATATTGTTTTAAATGCAATTCACTTGGAGTTTCAAATTAAGACCCGTGATAATGGTACCAATGTGGAGTTTTAGGTTATGATTTTCAAACCCTGGTTCATGTTTAGTCACAATGACAGCTAAGTTGAATTTGGATTCTCTTACTCAGTAGAAGAGAATTAGTATAAAACACAGACTCAAAATTGTGTGCCTATTGTATGTTGTGAGCCCAATTATTTCTTCTTTGTGATTTTTCTTATCAGTTTGTCTTCTGTGTCCCTCCCATCTTCTCTGTGTGTGTACCTTTTTGTATAGATGGCAGGGTCCTTTGTGACTGTGCCCATGGCAACACCCACAGATGTTGACAACCAGTATCGTCTCCAGTGTTGTTTTCCTAAAGCAGTCTTGCTGGTTTTGAAGAGTTTTCTAGCAGTTTTCAGCTCTACAAGGTTGCTATGATACCTGACTGGCAGTAATAGATATTGAATCTGTTAATTACAATAACTACACACAAGGGCTCTTTTTTGATTGGGGTTTTCTTCTGTAGCTAGATGTTATGTTTAAAGTACAAAAGAGGAAATGAAATTATATTCTCAAGATGAGAAAAAAAAATTGTTTTGAGGTAAAGTCTTGAACCCTATGAAAAAATTCAAGTTATAAAAACCTTTTAGCTGACTATTGATTTCCTAGAATTACAGACATAATTTATTTAAATTAGTTCTAGTTTTGACTGAATTTGATTTTGAATTTTTACTGTTGTTTACCTGAGCTGTTGGAAGTCTTCGTCAAACGTGTGCTGAGCAGAATTTGAAACAGCTGTCATTTTTAACATGGAAAATGCCTTTTTCAGTGAGGCAGTTAAAATAACTGTCTTCCCATTACTGACCAACTCTGCATTTATTGAATTTGTGGCTGAGATAGCAACTGAAAATTCATAAAGCTGATAATATAATTGTGAACAAAGACCTTTAAGGCTGATTCAAGGTCGATGTTATTGTTTTTATAATTGCTGATAGGCAATCCTGATTTCTAACAGAAAAAGGGTTTGTTTGGCTCTGGCTTTAGCTGATTTTAAAAATGTTATCTCTTCTGTTAATTCTAAAATAAGATTTTTCAACTGAATGTATGTTTATATCATTTCTTTAGTGCTAAATTTAGCCAAGATCCACCTCAGTTCTCCTCCCCTCCCCCCAAATATTTCATCATTCCCTGTAAGAGGCATGGAGATGTAAGATTACAAATCTGCTTTTGAATTAAATTCTGTTTGCAATCATCCATTTACTTGACTGTGCAAATCTCGCGTAGAACCATGGGGAAAGTTTAAGCATATCAGGCATTTTAATTTTGTGTTTAGCTTAATCTAGGGACAGTGTACAGTATAAGCATAATTTATTAAAGAGTGTCTTTAAATTTGCCTTCATATTTTTAATTTTATAAATATTATGAAAATATGAATTCTGTAATCATGTTCATAGCACATTACCAACTCATAATCATTTAGAGATTTTTTTCTTTCCCCTTCTTTCTTCTTTCCATTCTTTTTTCTTTTCAGTTGTAAATATTTTTCTTTTTAAAAAATATGTGACTTTCAAAATTTGTTACATCTCATAGGACCCCAAAGATGGATTATTTAACCTGCTTAAAGGGGTCTAAGTCTTCTGAGACAAAAATTCACTGCAGTGGTTCTGGGTGTTCTATTATTGAGTAACTCTGGTTTTGACTCCAAGGTGTTGATAAATGTTTCACCTTTTAAGAAACAGAATGTTCTTGAAAATCAGATCATTATCTTACCTTAATAATAGCTTGTGTTTTTATCTATTTTATGAATAACACATTGGATGATATTTTCAGGAATGAAAAGTGAAGTTTGTAGAAATTCAATGTTGAGTTAACTCAGAGTTAGTTGCTTATAACAGGAAAGAAAAGGAAGAGAATAAAATCTTTCTTCTTGAAAGCTGGTAATATCACTTATTGACTGAGCGTACCATCTGGACTCATTTAAAGAAATCCCAACAGAAGCACTACTTCTGTACCAATGACTTATGTTGGAACTGGCCTTGAGAGAGCAGCAAATGCAAAAAAGTTACAGGAAGCAATTCTCTGAAAAGAAAGCATTTATTCTTATGGAATATTTCTCTTGTACTATTAAAAACAAAATGTATTAAGACCCTGGCTTTATTTATTAGAACTAAGGGCATGGATATATTTTATCAGAAAATATATCCAGCCAACATTGCTGTCCATTTTTCTGAATTGGATTTTAAATAGTGATATCCCAAAAGTGCCACCAGTTCTCTGCATTCCCAAATGACAATCAGTATTTATAATTTTCTTTACACTCATTAACTACTCTGAAAACAGCTGTTTTCATCTTAAATTAAAATCATCCTGTGTAAACCTTTTGGTCCAAGTATGATTATTCCTGCTAGATATAAAAATTAGCCTAGTAGGCCGCTGTGAGCAGCAGGGACTTTCTTATGCATGTATTTAATTCTGTGCACAAACAGGACTAAAAACTATGGTTAGGTTTTGTGTTCACGTATTGTCTTAGACTGGATGGTTTTTAGAAAGCCATTATGAAAACTCACAAAATACGAAGTCCTGCTCACCATCACTATTTTCTTCCTAGCTCCCACTAGATGTCTCTTGTCATTATATAAAATTTTACTTTCTTCATCTACTTTCTGGTAGCAAATGTGTTTTCCTTTTTCTTATCTCTTCAGCCAATCCTTGTTCTACAATGACCACGGCATGACATGAATGTTGTGATTATATGGTAGACAGAATAACACTGGTCCTGTTTCTTCCTATATGATTATCATGAGGCTTAAATGAGAATATCATTCGATAGCTGATATGACTCCCAAATCTAAGAGATTACCTGAATCTAGAATTTTCACAAAGTTTTTTTAATCATGTGATTGTCAGTCTAACATTTTTAATCATCAAACCTAGCTTTTATTCAACCCTGTCAATTACAGTTCAAGTCAAGTTTATGAATAAAAGAATTGTCTTTAAGGTCTTGTAAACATGTTTTTCTTTATGCCTTTGATGTTCAGTTATGCTAATTATCAGCTTAAATAATTTTTGAACATGATTTGCCTTGACTTTGGTGTTATCAAGGATGAATTAATGTGATAGTGGCAGAAAACTGTAAGTTTTGAGTATATCTTTTGGTGATTCCATTAATCATAACCAAATATGCCTTAAAATATACACCTGACTTAAATGATCTACCCTCTGTCTTAGCAAAGATAGCAGCTGGAATCAGATACAGAATATTCAATGAGTTGTACCATGAGTAAGCATCTGGATGATGCACAGCACTTCACACAATGGCTTGCTTCACTATCTTGTGAACCTATGGCAAAAGGCCCAGCTGTGGCCCCAAAGCTTGATGTTTTACCTAATATTTTATGTTCTCTAATTCTAGGACCAAGTTTTTGTGTTGCATCATAACATACTTTGTAACAAGAGTAATTATAAAAATCTTTTTACCCTTCTATAATGAATAAAATCTAAGGATTTGGACCCTTACTATATCTATCTGTAAAAAGGGCATAATAAATGGGTACTTAAATCATAGACAGATCATGAAGCATAATAGGGCCAAGCAATTTCATCTACTACAGTCTCATTATATATGAATGATACATCACATCTCTTAAAGCTTTTGTAGCCCTCCTGTGGTTACCTGTCTTCTTGATAAATCATTTAATATGATTGCTTTTAATTCCCATTTTCAGGATATGCTGAATTTCATTCAGAGTAAACATGCAACACCACATTATAATTAAAAGTTCTAATTGATTTTAACCATCCACTGGTAACTTTTTGTTTACTAACTCTGGCCATGTTGATACATGTCAAAACCTAGACTGTATCCCCTTGAATATTTCAGAATGGTCATTAAATTACAATTGTTAATCAATACTATTATGTAATTTTTCTTGTATCTACTGAAGTAGGAATTATACCTGTATGTTTCTTACTAAGAATAACTTCTGAATTTTAAATTTTAAAATTTTATTTGGACAGTTTTCATGAGGTCAGTGTAAGTTTCTTGCAAGGATCACACGCATCCTTCATCCATGGGAGTATCTAGTCTGTTGAACTTGCATTATGGCCTATGAAATAGCTTTTCAACTTCTACCAGCATGACCTGCATGGGAAGAAAAGACTGGAAAATGGAGTTTCAATTATTCTTAATCTGAACTGTATTCATCCTTGACATAAAAATCAAAATATTAAGCACATATGAGTGAGATATTAAAAAATGTCCACTGTAGGTTTAGCACCATAACCCACATATTTAATGCCCAGGTACTTGGCTCCATTAAAGAAACTCATATTTCCACTATAGCTAGTCTTCTGCCAGCGTGTTTTTTCTTGGATTCTTCATCTTCTAGTCTAAGCTCCAGTGTCATTTCCTTGTAAGTAGCAGCCCACTTCCCAGTACTTTCTTTCTCAGCATCCTATTTTTAATATCATTTTTTATCTTTCTGACCCTCTACTACATAATAAATTTAGAGAGGGTGGCGACCTATTCCACTAGTCTATCATGACGTCTGTCTCACCTAGCACATGTGTGACACATGGCAGACATTCAGAAATATTTGTTGAGTATGCTCAATAACTAATAACTACTAAAGTCTATACATGGAAAAGTGGAGGTTAGTTCCTTTTTTGAGTTATAAAGGAAAAAAATAAAAAGACCAAAAATATTATGTGCTTATTTTTCCAGTTAATTGCTTTAAGTCCAATTGGGTTTTGTGTGACTTGATTTTATAGAGTGACCTAGAAAAAAAATAGTCAATAATAGCAACAAAGGTATTAAAACACAATAGTTAATACATCAGTATTTAGATACCATTCTCAATTCAAAAGTTTATAATAAAAATTTATTAAATAATGGTAATGAAATTTAGGACATCCAGCACATTGGGGAGGAATGATTCACCATAAGTAAGGTGGGTACCATGTGAGCTGAAAAAGACTCAGGAAGATTAAAAAGCAATGTAGTTAAGATGGCTTCCTTTACCACCAAAGTTTACAGTATTGCCCCCATTTATTTGTCCTTAAAGCTTAAACTTTGTTTTTTCCAGTAACAAAATTATCTAAAATAAGCACTCAAAAATAGCCTGAGGATTGTATTGTATATCATAAGCCCTATACTTCCCTAGAATAATTACTTTACTCAGCCCTCCCCTCAATACAAAACCCCTGAAGCCAGCAACAATCTAATCAACAGGTTTGTAATAACTTTTAGAAATGTAAGTATAATAAATATGAAGAGGCCTTATTTATGTTTTATTTCCCAAATGCAAAGACTCTGGTACAATTCTACATCCCTCAAGTAGCAAACACAGATTCCTGCTTTTGTAGATCATTTGAAAATTGCTTAACTTTCCTTCTCATTAGAGAATGGAGAAGAGAGGGCTAATTACACTCTAATATATATGACATTAAATACTTTTAGATAACTCATTGTAGTGACAAAGGGTGGTACTGGATTAGTAGTCCCAGGAGACTCCAAGTCTTATAAAATTTCCTTTTCTTTATTGTCTCTTAATAACCCATTTAGATCCCAGTGATGAGGCTCTTCAGTAATTTCTAATATGTCAGTGCTCTTCTATGTGCTGGCTCTGCTGACTTCAACCTCTACAGGTCTCTTCCTGCCTAATGTCATGTACAACAGATGTCCTTATGTACCTAGTCAAATGCCATCTGTATGCACATGCTAGTTAACTTGTAAATTGCCTAAGGATTACCTAATTGTAAGTATTTACATTACCTTCCCAAATAGGCTGTAAACTCCTTGGGAATAAAGAATACTATGTATGTTGTATAACTTTTGTAGAATGCAATGAAAAACAGAGTATTCACTCAGCAAATACTCGTTGAATACCTACTATGTGCCGGACTCTTCGTGATGCTAGGAATCTCAAGATCCCACTGCTCATGGTCCTTAGATTTCTAGTGAGAAGGGCTAGATCATAACTTACACACACACACACACACACACACATACACACACACACACCAGATAGTGATGAAGCCTCTGCAGGGAAGCAATATGATAGAGTGCCTATAAATTTAGTGTAGGCTGAGGGGGTCAGAGAATATCAGAGAAAGGGTAGCATTTATATTGTTTGCTTCACAAAAAGGAGCTAGCCAATATTCAGTGGGGAGAATATTGTATGCAAAGCAAGCAGCTACAACAAAAGAACTAAAATAGGAATAAGCTTGATGTGGGCAATGAAGTCAAAAGGGTCAGTGTAACTCAAGAGAAGTGTGTAAGGGAGAAAATTAGGAGTTGATAATTCAAGAGGAAGGTAGGGCCAACTATGCTGGATGTGACAGTCCAAGGTAAGGAGCTTGAATTCCAGGTACTAAGAGTCTTTCATGGTTTTACCAAAAGGAGTGATATGCTCTGATTTATGTTTTGAAAAGAACACTTAGGCCTGGCGCAGTGGCGCACGCCTGTAATCCCAGCACTTTGGGAGGCTGAGGCAATAGGATCGCGAGTTCAAAGCCAGCCTCAGCAATGGCGAGGCACTTAGCAACTCAGTGAGACCCTGTCTCTAAATAAAATACAAAAAAGGGCTGGGGATGTGACCCAGTGGACGAGTGGCCCTGAGTTCAATTCCTGGTACCACAAAAAATAAATAAATAAATAAATAAAATAAAAATAAAAGAACACTTAGGTTGCTATGTAGAAAACTTGAAAAGAAAAGAGATGGTATCAGGGTGAGGAGGCCATTGCATGGTTGAAGCAAGAGAAGTTAGGTGATATTGAGTTTTTTAAATATCTTTGGTAAAAGCTATGATATGCTGTATGTGATGAGTAGACCTAAATTCCAATGGAGTCGCCATAGATGGTGATGCCAACTCTGTCCACAGAGTGCAGGATGTTGTGTTAGATCATTTCCTGATGTAGGGAATAGCAGGTCTAAAAACCCAGAATATAAAAGGTGAATGGTGAGTAGAAGTTTGAAGAACTGTAGATATGACTGGAGATAGAATGCATACTAAGGAGTAATGGAACATAATGTATTGAACTTTTGTAGAAAAATAAATATTTGAATCTGGACTTGTACCTATTCTAATTATTGACTCTTGGTGCAGTGTTGTACAGCATATCACTAGAGCCAATTCAGATTAATAGACTGAAACTTGGACCCCTATTAATGAATAACTCACTATTTTCCCTCCATCCAGCCCCTGGTAACCATGATGCCACTCTTTGATTCTGTGAAATTATTTTTAGATATCTCATGTAAGTATTTGTCTTTTTGGATGAGCTTATTTCACTTGGCATAATGTCCTCAAGGTTCATCCATTTTGCACATATTGCAGAATTTCCTTCTTTTGTAAGGCTGAGTATTATTCCATCACATCCATATAACACATTTCTATCCATTCATCTGACAATAGACATTTAGATTATTTCCACATCCTAGTTTGGAATAGCGCTGCATGGAACACAGGAGAGGTAATATCACTTTGAAATCCTGATTTCAATCTTTTGGATAAACACCACATTCTCACTAACACTTGTTGTTTTCTGTTTGTCTTGGTTAGGATTTTATGATAGTATCTTGCTGAAGTGATATTTCATCTAAGCTTTGATTTAAATTTCCATGATAAATCCTGAGCATTTTTTCACAAACCATTGTTCAGTTTTATATTTTCATTAGAGAAATGCCTGTTCAATTCCTTTCCCCATTTTTAGTTTTTGCTATTGAGCTATAGTAGTTCCTGGACTTGGACTTTCAAGAACAATGTATAATATATTTACAGTGGAAAATCTTCTGAGTGACATAAAAACAATACAGTTTATTTTAAAGAGTCATCAAAATATAACTTACTTAAATCAAAGGGGTTTTATATCTTAATTTGCATTCTTTATATTGTGGTTTTACTTAGTAAAAACATTTTTGTATGCATTTAAAGTTAATTAGGACAAGCTGGGATTGGCAAACTTTTTCTCTAGTGGGCCAAATAGTAATATTTTTAGCTTTATGTGCCAGCAGTCTCTGTCATGATGACTCAACTGTGTCTTGTCATACAAAGCCACCCATAGAGGATACATAAGTAAAAGAGAATTTCTGTGTCCCAATGATATTTCATTTATAACAAGAGGGGATAGGCATGATTTGGTTGGCCAGCCATGGTTTCCTGATCCTTACAGTAGACAGTACTGTGATTAGATTGTGTTTTAATTGAGTATATTAAGCCTTAAGAGGAGCAGTGCATCCTTTCCTCTGGAAAGAACTGTAGTTGATTGCTGTTATTAACAGCTTTCTCGTAATGTTCTCTCTTTGCTAAAACTTAACAGCTATTTTTACTGAATTTGAGAGCTCTGGTTTGTGAGATATAATGTGTCTTTATAGTGGTTTTTGTCTTATTTCCTCTGCCTCTTAACTTCTTTAAGGTAGTGAACAAATTTGGTCTTATCAATCAATTGCTAGGGAGGGAGAGGTTATTAAAGTATGGTTTTTGGAAAGAACTTATGTCTTCAGTTAGGCATTTCATAAACCTTAGCTTAAATTATACACTTTTTTTAAACTATGCACTCTCTAGGTATTGATTTCAATTTAACAAGAATGTGTTGCATTGACTGAAATATCTGGTGACCACACAGAGACATACATCCAAAATAAGCCTTGTGGCTGGAGATTCTTTGTGTTAATACACCTAAGAATCATTCAAAAGAAAAGCTCTTTGTAGAATTTTGTCTCTTGCTCTATTTAGTGGTAAACCAATTCTGACTTGGTTGTTTTTTTTTCCTAGTCTTACACCTTTCCTGACCTTTTTGGCCAATTATAAGCTGATTATTGTGATGTTTAGAAAGCATTGACATGATGCCACTGACTTAAGTGTCATAGTTGGGAAGCAAAGGTGTTTGGAGTAAGTCCAATCCGCATATCTATAGCACATTTCTTTTAATTGGTTTTCATCTCTAGAGGCTGAGTACAGAGTAATTTAGCAACTCATATTTGTTATCTTAATTGACAGTTATGTACTGGAAAAGAGGTTAAAAGAAATTTAAGGAAACAGTAACTATTTATAGAATGCATATGAGACAAGTATCTTTTCTGCCATGTATGATTTGGCTTTTTAATGAAATTGCTTTGGAATTTGATATTAAATTTTTTTCTATTAGTGTCTTTGAATTTTTAATAAGATGTGAAGTAAACCACCTTTGAATTAAAAAAATGTCTTTCAAATAGTTGTGATCACCTGCCAAAAGTGTAAGGAAAAAAGTGTTTTCTTGGTCTTCTAGTAGTTTTTAGGAGAAACACGAATCACATGAACATGAGAGATCACATTTTGTGGAATGGAAAGAGCACTGGACTGCGAGTAGTCATTTCATGTTCTGATTTCATCTTTTGGCACTTCAGTAGTTAGGTTGATGAAATGAATAGCTGTGTGGCTTTGAATTCGTCACCAGGCCTCTATCGGGTGTCTTCAGTCTGTTGGTCTATCCCTCTATAGATATCAAGTTGGATAACGCCATATATCTCATTATATAAAGACAACCCAAGTTTATTTCTTCCTCACTGTATGTGCCAATCTGGGGTGAAAAGGGCTCTTTGGTCAGCACATAGGCTGATGAAGCAGAAGCCGTTGCTGAGAAAGGTAGAGAACTGGAAGTGTGTGTGGACATACTAGTGAGTACACAGATGATGATTTCCAAGTTTCTATTGTATTTATAAAATTCTGTGAGATTTTGTATGAAAGTATAATTTCTCTCCAGATTTCTACTTCAAAATGTTAAATATCTCCCTAGATGTCATGATTATAAATGATTTATTTTTTTGTCTGTGTTATTCTTGAACACTGTGTATACTATTCATTAAAGGCAAAACTGACAGAGCAAAAACTATTTTTTTAAGTTAAGGATCTTTTTCAAATGTACCTTACTTTCTAAATTATAAAATTTATCAATGTATATAAATTTCTTTAATTTCTACTATAATTTAGAATTTGGTGTTTATGTTAATATTTCCTGTTATATACTATTATGATTTTCTAATAATTGAACATATATTTTTCAATTTTATGGACAAAGTCAGTTTTTAGGTTGTTTGTGTGCAGAAATAATTATGAACCTTCACATTTTGTTCCCAATATGTGGCCAGATATACCCATCATTCTAATGGAGTCCTTATCATAGCTTTGTTCCAAAACAGAATATCCTTTCTATATTGTCTCTAATACTGAGGATAACCTACAATTTGGAGAAATATTTTGGCTTCAGAAGAATGTTAGATAAGTTTACCAGCAAATACTTTTAGTTATTCATATATATATGTGTGTATATATATATATATATATATGAAAATATATATACATATACATATGTGTGTGTACATATATATATGTATATATATATATATACATATATATATGTTGATTGATTGTGAGAATTACTTGCCATGATTCCTGTTTGATCCATGCCTCAACTTTATTGACGCTCCCCCCCAAACCCGGAACTCTCTCAAAGTCTTTCCTTGAAATGTATTTCTATCACTGCCTAGAAAGATTTGTTGTGTTTGCTTTTTGGAATTACTTCTAATATCCTGAAACTTTAAATCTGGTACAAGGTTTCAATCCCTCTGCAGAGGCCACATGTGTGGTTGTGGTTCTTATTTGAAGGAGGATGGATTTGTTCCCAGTTTTTCTCTCATCTGTTAGCCAGTCTCACTCCAAGATGCCCGGGAACATTCATTCTGACTCTGGTAATGTTTATCTTATTTCTTCCCTTCCTTTTTCCCCTCATTCACTCCCTTACCTTGGTCATTAAAAGTTCTTCAAAAGTGTCAAGAAATTTTTGTTACCTTTAAATCAATTATACACATACATACATATATATATATATATATATATATATATATATATATATTTTTTTTACTTACCACAAAATCTGTTTGTGTTACAGAAATTTAGTTGATTACTGAAACATTATTTTAAAATGCTACAACAAGATACTACTTGCATGAATTTTATAAGCACAAAAAATAGAAATAAAAAAATTGAATTATTTGGTAATATTATTGGGGATTTGGTTATTATTTCATTTATGACAAATCAGATGTTTGTTTGTTTATTTCTAAGAATTAGAACTAAAATTGACTCTGAACTTTTAGGGGAAAAAGTTCTTTTTTTGTTTTGTTTGCACTGCTGGTGATCTGAACCTAGGGCCTCATGTATGTTCTTTATCTGTAAGCTACAACTCCAGCTTGCTAATTCTTTTTTTGGCCATTAAAAACATAAATTTATAGTTATAATTGTGATTTACAGAATGGTGGTCACATTTTAAGAATGATACAGAAACACTGATGTTTTTAATAAGTAAACTCATTGCCTTATTTCTTGAAGATAGGGTGACACTTCATCTGGATTCATAGGGCCAATCATGGTTCATGTATGTTGTTATACTGTAATTACTATTGGCACACTCTTTCACTATAAATCATAGCCTCATTTGAACAATAAATTTAAAGATTATTATTTTTAAAGGAGACCCAGGCTTTATTTAAATAAAGAAAAACATATACATTCCCTAACAATTTCAAAATACTCAAATAAAACAAGGTGATACAGAAACACAAGTAGATAAAATAAAGCTGATGCTTAATAATTATTTCCTTTTATATTCAGATATGCAAGAATACTAGAATCTCTTTCTAGCAGGTAAATGACATAATGTAAGAGAAAAATTATATCTAATACAAATTAAAATCTTCATTTTTATTTCATTCAACATTTGGTGTCTTAGTATGTGTATGACAGTTTTCTTAGTGCATTATTAATTTAAAAAATACAGGCAAATCACATGACACACTGCATTTCAAAATGGGCTATTATATTTGTTAAAATTGTACCAAGTGACTCTTAGATCCTCTTTCTAAAATGCTACTATTCCTCAGACTTTAAATCCAAAACCTGCAATTAAAAAAGAAACAAGCAGTTTTGCACATTAGTCAGAATGAGATTGCAGTCTTTAGAGACTTTGTAGTACACACCGATAATATTTTATACTCATAAAACAGTTTGAAGTCTGAAACACAATTTCATTTATCTTTATATTCTAAGTTTATAGTGTTGCAGAAGTGTCCATCTGTTCAGCTGAGATTGCTTCAAATTGTGAGTGGTCAAAAAGACTTAGATGATAAAGGTCAAAGGAGACTCTTGACCCTGTGATACTAGCCAAAGCAATTGGAGCATCAGGGCTGATATATAGTTAGATACAGTTTGCTAAAGCAGTCTCTACTTTAATTGGTAATGATAGCAAGAATACACAGTAAAGTCATTGCTGAAAGAAAACAAAAAGTATCCAATATAGTAATTTATTACCAGTCAGTGGGTTTCACGCACTAGGTTGTTTTACCCCCGCAGTGGTGAGAGAAAGCAAAAAGGTACTCTAACACTTAGCTGAAAATGGATGCCCTGCTGATACCCGGGATGCGTGGTGGCCCCATGATTGCCCGTGCCATTAGCTTGGTAATGTTGTCTCTATTGTAAACTCAGCTCCCTGTGTTCTTCCTGTGCATCAGCTGCAGATTGAGGGCTTTCTCCTTTGTCTTCTATTTGCACTGCCAATCATGCTGCTCTCCACCTGACCAGATGGAGTAAGACAGTTTTACTGCCAACAACTATCTCCAGCAACCCAGGGCTTGAAGAATCTAAAAATGAATGGCTGGCACTTTCAATTGCACCTTATTGTTTGATTTATACATTGATGGGATATTTGCTCATTCCTCTTGGTCCACAGTAGTTTCTGTATTTTTCATATTTTTTGTAAGATACATACCTTTCATAACTTGCATATCTTTACCTGCTATTGTTTTCTGTGAAATTAAGTCATTTATTATGAATGCTAAAGTATATTGGATGTAGGGTAAGCAAGGCTCTTTGTAGATCCTTTTCATTTAGTTAGTTAATAAAAAAAATCCTTTTAAAAATATTTACTGATTTTTGTCAATGAAGATAAAATCCCCATGGAGAAATATAAATTAGCTCTTTTGAACATCTAGATTTTTTTCTATAAAAATATCTTAAGATAAACTATATAGCAACAAGAAGAGATAAAGAGACTTTCCTAATTGCCAGCACAGACACAGTAAAATAAAACTTATTTCACATTCACAATGGTATAGGAAAGTTGAAGTTTGTGTTTTGTGTTTATGTTTGTGTTTGCTTTAAAATAGCCCCACCCTTACAAAACAAGTAAAAATCAATTTAATTTCTTCAAATATTTGAGTTTCCTTCACAGGTCCCTTTATTTCCTTTCTGGTGGATAACTGCTTCCCTTAAATTGTGATAAAAATTTATTCCTAAAATAATCACATAGAAAACACTTAAGTTAACATTTATGTTAAATGCAAAACTTAAATTTGATTTTGGTTTTACAACTGAAGGTCCCAGTAACATATAAATGTTTGTTTACTGTGTACGTTTTTAATGGGTAAAATGGTGTCTTATATATTTAGTTTCCCTATGTAAAATTAAATCATATTGTGATTCTCCATGGAAATATCTTTTAAAATTAAATTTAGACATGTTAAGGTAGATTATGCAAATCAGTGAACTATTGAAAAGGGTGTTATTTTTTCTTTTACAAAAAAACACATGTTTCAACTTTTAACTTAAGCAAACAGTATCTGGTATTATTCTGAGACTAAACCTAGACATGTAAGGAGCTAGAAAAGACCCAGACCCAATTCAGCCTTCCCTCCAACAGCTGCTTTAAGCTGGGCCAGGTTTTCAGTTTAATAGAAATCATGCCCCAGACAGCTTCCAGCTATTCTAGAAACTAATGTGTTGGGCTTTAAAACACCTAGGAGCTGCACATGGTGGTACACACCTGTAATCACAGCTTCTCAGGAAGCTGAGGCAGGAGGATGGCAATTTTGAGGCCAGCCTGGGTAACTTAGCAAGACTCTGTCTCAATATAAAAATAACAAGGGGTGGGGGTGTGTTCAATGCTAGAGTGCCCCTGGGTTCAATCTCCGGTACCATGGAATGTAAGCTGCCTGGTACCGTAAACCGGGATAAAAACTCTCGGGGGCAGAGTTAAGCTTTTACTACTTTTACTTCTACTTTCTTAGAGCTTAGAGAGGGAAAGAAAGATTTTTAGAGAGAAAGATTAAAGAGAGCTTTTCTTCTTGTAGAGCTTCTTTCTTCTCTCTTCTTTCTTCCTTCTTCTTTCTTCTGTCTTCTGTCTTCCTCAGGAGTCTCGGCCTAACTCTGACCAGTCATTTCTCTTCTTTCTATCTGGTTTCTCTTCTGTCTTCTATCTGGTTTCTCTTCTGTAACCGCTCTGCCTACGTTCTGGCCGCTCTGATTCTTCTGACCGACCGAGTGACTGCCCGGCTGACTGAATTCTCCGTTCTCCTAACTCGGACCGCTTTCACCCGGTTATATACCTTCAGGTTTGCGGGTGCCTACAGGTGCGTCACATACATATCAGGTGGAACTTATGGCTTCCAGCTAGCTGCAACAGCCCTTCCTAATTAGGGCTCCTTCAATGGAAAACACAAACAAAAGCAAACAGGGACTTGAGCTTTGTGGGCTAGAATGGAGCTTCATAGTCTCTTTGAGGACAAGTGACAGGAAGTATTTCAGAAAGAAAAAACAAACAAACCCCTCATAACCTGTTTGTGCCATGTGAGGGATTGTTTGACTTGCTTAGTAAGTTTTCTGTTCAGCATTTAGTCATTATTATATTAATTAATTAACTTATTAATTTGCTACTACGATGGAGACCAAGTACTCATTATGCCACATATCATCAAACTTCATAAACCAAAGAACTGCAAAGTCGGCTTTTTTTATCAGTTCTATGGTTTTTACCAAATAATTCTAAAGTAAAAAATGTGGGAAAGTGTTTTAGCATTGGATAAGTGTTGCCTTATCATCACATGTAATAAGAACTATTTCACTTTTCTAACTTGTGTTTTCTACTTTCAATTCTGGGAAAACTCAAGGAAGCAGGCAAAGGGGGAACTTGTTCATCAGGAGCAAGTGTCTTGTTAGGAAAATGACTAGTCTTAGGAAAGGGTGAAAAAGAGGTAAACCGATATGGGACTTTCCATCAGCTAATGGAGGTAGCAGAGTTCCCAGAATAAGTTGAATCCCAATGGTAAACAGCCTTCAGAGACAAGAAGGTTAGGTAGGTAAAATAGCATTTAAGTTGTACTTTCCATGAAATTTTTATGTGGTTATGTGTATTAAATCAGTTAATGCCTTGATGTATTTGAGGGGGGAAAATATAAAAGCATTTTCTTTTCCTGGATATCATGTCAGTGATATATATACAGTAACTTGACTTTTCAGGTATGCTTTATGTCATAATTCAAGACTTTCCAAAATACAGTGTTGCAGTATTGGTTTTCATGTATTACTAATGGATCAAGACTAAATTTTAGGAAGTGAGTGCTTGACAGTACAGAGAGGACCCTGACATTTATGGATAGTAAAGAACCTCTCTCACTCTTCAAACCACAGTCCTGTGCTAGCCTCTGTTATTATGATGCTGTCGACGTGCTGCTTTCTAGACCATAAAGTCAAAAGCATGTGTAGGTCTTTGTATGAATGTATATGAATTTCTTTCTTACATAGAAATGAGATTATATTACAGAAACAAGTTGCTTTAATTACAATATTTAGTTGATCTGCTTCTATATCAGTACATGCTACATATACATGTATCCTGGTTAGATTTTTTTAACCAAGCCTCCAACAAATACTTTTTTCCTTTTCTCTTTTGGAAAATTTTTGATGGGAGAAGCTACTTGGGACTGTATGATAATATACAATCTTTACTACTTTGTACTATTAAAATGGACCCAGTGGTTTTTTTTTTTTTTTTTTTTCTCATTTTCCTAATACTACTACTACATAAATCAACATCAAATGATAGGGATTAAAGCAGGGTGATTACTCACATAAATGGACCTAGAAAAAACAATTCTAACTTATCCAATCAATATTAAGAAAATAAGTAGATCAAATGATTTTTTAAAAGAAGCAATAATCATATCAATTAAAATTATAATAATACATCATCCATACTATTGTTAAGCTTCTTTTTTTTTTTCTGGAAGATTTAGCAAATGCCAAAACATAAGAAAGGGAAATAAAAAGAATAAAAATGAAAATAATGAAGTAAATTACCTTTACTCAAATATAGTAATAGTGGACACTCTGCCTAAGAAATTAATAGATCAGAAAACAATAAATCAAAAATGGTTAGCAAGGTAGTTGGTTAAAATAAAAATTAATACAAATAATAACAAATACAAAATGCAATGTAATTAAATTTCCATTCTTAATAACAATAAGAGAAAATAGGAATAGATTTAATAAGAATTAACAAGACCCATACAAACCATATTTAAAATACTATTAAAAGACACAAATTTTTTGATTTAATAAAGTGATGTAGTTGCAGAAGTAAAGAACAATATTTTAAATATTTTCATGCTCTCAAATCTTTAAATTTAAAAACAATAACTTTAAAATCTCATTGGTGGGTTTCTGGGAACTTGATGAGTTGATTGCAAAATTCATCTAGAATGATAAATTACAAATTGAGCTAAGAAAAATTAGAAAATAGAGGAACAATGTGGAAGAGGCTTTCTTCTCATACATCAAAAATTATCCATCTATGTATCTATCCATCCCCCTACATGCATACATATAATAAGGCAGTAGAATTGGGTACCAGTTCAAGAACAACTAACTAAATACATGGAAAAGAAGACAGTCCAGGAATGAGCATATACATAAATCATAATTTGTTTTTTGGAAAAGATGGCATTTAAAATCATAAATTAAAGTTAATAATTGGCATTTGTATAAACAATTGTAATTTTTGTAAAAAAATTATTTCCTTACCTTTAACAAAAATAAACTTCAAATGCATAAATTTTTTAAATATGAAAGATAAATTACTAGAAGAAAGTATTTGATAATATTTTTAGTAACTGGATTGTGAAGGACCTAAGTATGGCAAAATTTCAAAAAGATGCATTAAAAATGATTATTTTTACTACTTATTATTTTTAAAAAATGTATTACAAAACCCATAATGCAATTTAAAAGCCTAATGACAGGCTTGAAAAATCTTTGTAATGGGTTCAATTGAAGATTAATATCTTTATTTATAAAGGGGCTCTTTAAAACAGATAAGGAAAAGAAATAGTGAAATAGAAAATTGGGTGAAGAGCCACACTTAAGTCACAGGAAAAATAAGAATATTTATTAAGCATTTCTCACTAAAAATAAACAATGCAAATTTCCTATTATCAGATTAATGAATATTGAAAGAAATGCTAAATTCTTCAATGGTTTGACAAAACAGTGACCTATATAAACATGCATTTGCTAAGTGTTTTGAAATAGCCTTGCTGGAGCATTAACAGTTTATCCAACAATTCAAAGCTACATACATATCTTTTCACCCTGAAATTCCACTCCAAAGAATTTTAAAAAGAACCAGAAAAATATTTATTTGTATCAGGCACATGCACATTCAGAGAAGGGACAGAAAGCAGTGTTTTTTAGTTGTAATCTGTGAAGAAATATCTGAAAGAAAACTTTTGTCCTTTTCCAAATTATGCTAAGTTCTGTATCATTAAGCCAGATTTTGAGGAGACATATTCCAAAGTTGGGGCCATGTCATCCAAGTACCCCAAGATCCAATAGTGGGGCTTCTTAACTGAAGCACTGAATGGACAGGAACCCTCAGATGATGTGATAATCTGTTATAGAACAGATTGACTTCCGACTGAACTGTAATTAGGTGCTTAAATGGAGTAGTGTTAGGACACATTTTTCACTTAGGTGGCAGTTTCTTAAGTGAATTCCTCTGGCCACACAGAGGTTAGAGATGGGATAATGAAAATATGTAGGACTAATTCCTAATGGCTGAATTTCAAGTTACTATAAACAAAATCATACTTAATAATAGCAATAAAATGTGCTGGATATTTTATTTTTTAAAAAAGACCTGGAATGACCTTTTCAGCCATTATCTTAAAGGGGAAGACTGTCATGAAATGAGTATGTTTTCCTTGAGTGCTTACATGATCCAGGCTTACCTGGCACTGGTAGGCTCAATGAAGACTTCTGTGAAGGACCTTGTGTTTTATGAACTGGTATGGAGTGTAACCCATTCTTAACTTTTTAGAAATTAGGGTGGGTGAAGAACAATGATACTTTTGCATATGTTGATGACAAAAGGTAAAAATTGGACAAGAAATAAAACTATTGGCCCCAGGAAGGTAAGATTATCACTGGAAGGTGGGATTAGAAAAATTTATGGAGGGAGGTCTCTTGGGGGAAATGAGTTGTCCTAAGAGTAGAATTCTTACAGATGGATGTTTAGGGCATTCTCAGCATGAGAAGAGGCACATAGGCGGAGAAGTCAGAAAGGCCATAAGGCCAAGTCAACTATTAATAGCAGAAGAATTGGCAGCAGTGCAAAGCACAGGCTGCAATTAGGAAAGGAGGCTGGGCAAGGATTCGAGATTAATTAGTCTGTAAGGTGCCCGTTTCAGGGACTGTGTCTGTCTTGCTCACCGCTGAATCTTCCACATATGGAACAATACCCAGCACATACGAGACACTGGATAAATATTTGATGGACAGATGATTGTATGAATGATGAATAAAATGTAAAGAAGAGTATATTGTGGAAGAGGCATTGAAGAAAGGGGATTAAGAGAAGGAGAACATGATATGTAAGTAGATGTGTGATGGACTGGGAGACTATTGGTGGAGGGCAAAAACCCACACCGGGATCTCCCTGTAGAAAAAGGGGATTTATTAACCAGCCTCTAGGGCTGGAAGAGACACCAAAGGGACGCATGAAGAGAGGGGAACTGGCAGGAGGAGAGGAGCACGGATGAGGCTAAGAAAGAAAAAAAAAAAAAAAAAAGGGTCGAGTTCCTGCCTGATGAGGGTTTAAATAGCAACTTGGGTGGGCCAAAGGACCCCTGGCTCCATAGGCTGCTGGGGGTCTGAAGTGAAACTTGTACCTTCCGGATTGGCTCAGAAAGGGAGAGCCCACCCGTGGTGAATTCCTTCAAGAGGTGGGCACTTCTGGGAAGGCAAAGCTCAGACTTACAGGATAACCTAATATACCTGGGGCATGGCTAATTTAGAACACCTGGGGATATGGCCTGTCAACCCGATTTTATCTAACATTTGCTACAATTACAAGAAGCAGGGATGTCAAGGATGGGATGGACTTTCTTAGAAGTTTGGTGTCACAGTAACCATGATTTGTTTTTTTAATAATTTTTAGTTGTCAATGGACCTTTATTTTATTTATTTATATGCAGTGCTGAGAATCAAACCCAGTGCCTCACACACGCTAGGCAAGCATTCTACCATTGAGCTACCACCCCAGCCCCAGTAACCATGATTTAATAAGGATTTCCTATAGCACATGTAATACCTTCTTGATATATTGTTACTTAATTTTTTTTTAAATTGTCAATGGATCTTTTATTTAATTAATTTATTTATTTATATGTGGTGCTGAGGATAGAACCCAGGGCCTCACACATGCCAGGCAAGTGCTCTACCACTGAGCCATAACTCCAGCCCACTTTCTTGATATTTTAAAGGTAGACCTTTTTTTTTTTTTTTTTTTTCCTGACTTCCTAATATGTTTCTCTCTAATCTGGTGAAAGGCCAATATGTGCCAAAACAGATTGTGGTTAAGAGCATGTATAGAATCCTGGTTATAAATCTAGAAGGACATTTTATTTGTTAAAGTACCAGTAATTAAATATAATTTTGCCTGACTTCCATGACCAAGTTTAGATAGGACTTTTGTACCTCTGTTGTTTGGAACAACCAAGGGTGCTTGGTTTCTAGGTAAGCTCACTAACGTCCCTTAACAATGCTGTAAATGGCATGTGTTATTAACAACAGCACTTCAGACTCCATTAAATCATATGTTATAGTGATTTTGTAAGACAATATATTTCATGTTCCCACCCAAGGAGAACAAAATTTAAAACCTTCCTATCTGGCTGGGTCATGTAGGGATATAGATGAATAAATAAAAATGGCTTTAGGGAAGCGTTAATTTATCATTTTCATAAGTGAAGGAATTTACCTAAGTTTTCTCCATAAGCTAAGTTGTTCTGAATTTTTTAAAAAAATACACATACAAACATAGCTGCATTGCACAACTATTAGTTTCCTATTTTTGTCTTTTTTCAATTAAAATGGCATCACAGCATCATACATCACAGGTAGATTTGTAAGGTGATAAATTTTAACCTCTTCAAATGAGGTCTATTTACTGTTCAACTCTACTAGATATCCATGTCTTTCTTGTTTGGCTCAGGAAGGTTCTGGAAGTGAAGGAAGGTTCTGGAAGAAGTGAAAAAGAGCATTCTATCTCAAAGGTTGCCACCCTCAGTCATTTCTCAGGTTACTTTAGTGGCCTGTTTGTGGGAGGGGAAAACTGAGCTTCTATTCCTGCAGAAGAAGAGCACAGACCCCCACCTGTGGCTTAGGCTGCTGTGTGGGAGCAGAAGGTCAGTGTTTGGCTTCTCCTATACCACTCTGGCAGGGATAGCTGAGTGCAAGTACCACCCACCACCTTGCCCCACTGCCTACATGATGGTGGAAGGTCAGCTACTCTTTCAGCCCTCCTGATGCCAACTCAGGTGGAAAAGCAGAGGGTCAGCTGACCTTGCCTCCTTGTCTTTTAGTAACACAAGAACTTGAGTCTGACATGAAGGTGAAGGGAAGGGCAGTTTCTTCAGTGGTGTTGGTTGGAGGACAGTGGATATTATTGAAAGGATTTTCTGTTCTGCAAGGACCCCCTTTTCCCAGCCTTTTGGTGTGAGAAGCAAGCTCTTCTTGGGGCTTTTTAGGTTTGTGCCTACTTGCAGTACAGGCCCACCAGCTTTACCAGATTCTCTGAGAGATATGGGAGGGAAAGAAAAAACTCAGGGAACTCATCATAGTGTCATTCTTTGTTTTTCTTTTTTGAGAGGAGGTACCATGGATTGAACTCAGGAGCACTTGACTACTGAGTGACAACCCCAGCCATATTTTATATTTTATTTAGAGACAGGGTCTCACTGAGTTGCTTAGTGCCTCGCTTTTGCTGAGGATTGCTTTGAACTCTCAATCCTTCTGCCTCAGCCTCCTGAGCTGCTGGAATTACCACCACGCCGGGCTCTTAGAGTCATTCTTTCATTCTGGTCCTAGTCAGGCTGCTTTCCCTCTGCTTTTTGGCTTTGCTGTGTCTGTTGTTCATGCACAGGGTATTTTCAATGTGAGAAGAAGATCTGAGAGGATTGGACTACTCTATTTTGACCAGAACCTGAAGTCGCAGCATTCAGTTTTAAATATTCTACAATTTTTGCTCACTTTAGAGCACGAATTACTCAGGAGGACTTTATCATTTTCAAAATTTTATGTTTTGTTACTGATTTTCAAATTAGTTATGGTGTGGATAGAGAATGAGAATTTTAGCAAATACTGGTTCTTTAAAATCTATGAGAATTCTTCAGTTCCTTTTTACAAAATGTTCCATGTATGCAAAAAAGAACACACATTTTTTATATCATGGTACAAATGTTCATATTATGTTTTTGTGTATGCACGTATACATGTGTGTATCAATTTGAAAATGTGTATGGTTTCTATTTCGTGATTGTACATATTTGTATGTTTTAATATTTTCACTTTTTTTATCAGAGTTGTTAATTCTATTTTGTTTCATAGTTTTAATATTAAATATTTTGTATACTTGAGTTAACTGTTTTTGATAGAAATATGTTAAAATTACATGCAATGATTGTTGTTTTGTCAATTTATATTTATATTTGTAGATGCCTTATTTATTCTGGTACTTTTTGTTAGATTCATAAATGTTCACAATTTTCTCATGGTAGATTTTCTTCCTTGTGGTGCTACCATGAAGAAAATGGTTTTCTTAATTTTATTTTTGGATTGTTTCTTGATAGCATATAGAAATGCAATAAGTTTTATGCTTTTGTGCATCACAATTTTGCCAAACTTGTTTATTATTTCTAATAGTTGTTTTTTAAATATTTTAGGGTTATCTATATAAAAGATCATATAATATGTAAATTAACATAGTTAACTTCCTTCTTTACAATCATGTAATATGCAAATTAACATAGTTAACTTCCTTCTTTACAATATGGTTGTCTCTCATTCATTTTTCTTTCTTAATTATTCTGGCTAGAACCTCCAGTACACCATTGTTAAATAGAAGTGACAAGAAAGCACATATTTCTATTTTATCTCATGCCAGTTTTGGTATTTCATTTCTCTCAGGTAATTTGTCCATTTGTCCATTTCATCTTGGTTTTCTAATTTGTTGGCATATAATTATTCATAGTATTCTTCTATAATGTCTTTTTGAAATGTTTCTGTAAGATTAGTAGTGATGCTTCTTCTTTCGTTACTTTACAATTCCTTCTTTGAAGCATTAATTATTTTAGACAAATATGTGTTAATTTTCACATATTTGTATATTTTCCAAATAATTACAAGCTCAGTGAATGAGATGAGCCTCAAAAACACTCTCCAAATATGATATGCCTTCTTTAGTAGAATAGGCGCTAGTTTTTACAGCTACTGCAGTTGCCAGACTGCTGGGTTTCAAGACTACTATGATATTAGAGTAAGGCATTGGAAATAAGGCAAAATAAAATGCAATTAATCTTACAGTTCTTAGAGAGATCCAGACATTTTCCTAAGAAAAAGAAATCTTTGCCTCGTAACAATTTTTTTCTGGAATTCTAAAAAAGTTGATTTTGAAAATTTTGGCTATTTTGAAGGAGCATATTTTCAGAGATCCTTTTTCTACCAATCCAGAAGTTCTGTTCCTACTTCTTTTCTATGCATTATATATTTACTTCATTTTATAATTTCTTTTATGAATTTTATTTTGTTTCTTTCCTGTTTTAATTTTTATGAACCTCATTGCTTTAATTTCTCTTTAATTATTATAAATATACTTTTTTCAATCTAATTTCATAGCACTGGTTTTATATAGAGTAAATATGTATTTCAGGTTTTATTTTTTTTACTATCTTACTAAATATTAGATTTCCTGTGTTTTGAAATTTTGGTTTGTAAGCTCATTTTCAGCTCATTGGGGATTTTTTTTTCTCTTTTATTCTTTAGTTTTAGTGTATTTTATTTTTCTTTCTCTTTCCCTGTGCTCAGCTAATAGTCCCTATGAATTTCATTGTTGCTTTCCTGCCTTCCCAGGCCCTTTGCCCAAAAAGAGACATGAACATTAATAGTGAATGTATATTTCTCTAATAAGTGAACTAACGTGTGGTTTGATTCAGTTATAAGTTACATTAGGATTTTTGCATGTTTTTCACCTCTCTAGGCCCTAACACTTAATCTCAGGAAATGAATCCTAAAGCCTAAAGACTTTCTTATAGACCTGTTGCTAAGCAGGCCTGTGACTTTAACTCCATCTACCACTACATGCTTCTGTTCCATTTTTGGTCCTCATAGATGTTATTTTATCTTTTACCCAAAAAAAACCCTTTTAATTTTTTTACTTTAATTTTATTCTGTTATTACTATGAATTTGAAAGAAATATTTTTCTTCAAAATATAAACTTCGCTATCTAGAAATCAATTGTTATGTCAGTTTCCCATCCCTGTGACAAAATACCTGAGAGAAACAACTTATAGGATATAAGGTTTATTTTGACCCACAGTTTCAGAGGTTTGAGTCTGTGCTTGCTAGGCTCCATTGTTCTTAGTCTGATGAGAAGATAAGACTTCATAACAGAAATGTGTGGTGGAGGAAAACTGCTCACCACATAGCAGCTAGGAAGCATAGAGAGAGAAAGAGGCTGGGGTCCCAATATTGCACCAGTGACCTAATTTCCATCAGGCTATACTTCATAAAGGTTCCACCACCTCCCAATTGTGCCACAAACTGGCAACCAAGCTTTAGCCCACGCCTTTGGAAGGAATTTCATATCCACTCTATGATACTCTTGCCCATGGCCCCCAAAGGTTTACATCCATCATATAATGCAAAATGCATTCAGTCCATCTCCAAGAGTCTCCCAAATCTCAACAGTTTTATTACCCCAAAGCCCAAGTCCAAAGTCTCCTCTGAGAATCAAGGGAAACTCTTAGCTGTGAGCTCCTGTAAAATATAAGGGAAACTTATATTTCCAAGGTACAAGGGCACAGGGTAAACCAACCTATTAAAAAAAAAAAAAAAAAGAGAGAGAGCGAGAGAGAGGAGTAGGAGGATAGAAAGGAAGGGATGGGTCAAAGCCGACTGAAACCCAGTGGGGATAACATTGGATCCTGTGGCTCCACATTTAGCATTCAGGGCACATGTTGGAGTGATGTGAGCTCCAAAGGGCTTGTGCAACCACCCCTGTAGTCTTGCTAGCAGCATCCCACATGGCTCCACTCTGGGGCTGACTCTACTCATTGCATCTCTTATATTCTGGGGTCTCCCTTGCAGTTTTGGCTTTACTCTCATAACTTCACACATTGACTCCTCAAGAGTTTCTTGTAGTGATTCTGATCCTGTCACATACTGCTGGCCTCCCAGGTTTTCTCTGAAATCTCAGTGGAATGTTCTATGACTCCACAACTCTTCATTGTAAATGCCTGCAAAAGCAGACCTTGGATGACACCAAGTCTGCTGCAAGTGGAAGCAGTAGCCAGGACCTCTTGGACCATAGCTTCATTGACCTCTGAGTTCCTGAACAGTTGAACCCAGGGAAATAAATCCCAGAAAAATAATTCTGTATATGGTCCTATGCTAGCAGGGTAGGTATTCAAGAGCTCTTTTCTCAAATCAAAGTTTTTGAAAGGAGTTTATTCTTTCACACTCTTGAACCTGTAGTGACTGTGGCCCTACTGTTCCTGAGATACCCTCTAGTCACATCATCTTTTCTCTTGTCCCAGTGCAAAGCACTAGATATCTTTTTAAAGGCCCTAATCTCTTTAGCGTCCACACTTTCATTGACCTCAGCTTTATCTATGCTTTTTATTCTGACAAAACTGCAAGATTTTCAAGGTTTGTTTTTACAACTGATTCTCTCTATAAATCTAAATAAAAGTATCCAGCATTACACAGGCCACAGCCAAAATACCTTGAAATTTTCTCCAACAGATTAATTAGTCCCTCTTTTTTTTAAACTCAGCCTCCTAGAGTCTTAGGGCATGAACAAAATGTAGATAAGGCTTTTTTTTTTTTTTTTTTTTTTTTTTTTTTTTTTTTGCCAGAATGTAACATGAATGGCCTCTAGTCCACTTCCCAACAGAGTCCTTATTTCCATTTGAAACATGAGCTGGGCCTTTACTTACCACATTCCTGTCAGCATTCTAGTCTTCTAATATCCCACTAGAATTGCCCATCAAGCTCTGCTTACAGTGTTCTAAGCTTTCTCTAGTCTGCTTCTCCAAACATTTCTGAACTCATCTTACAAACCAATTCAAAAGGCTTCAGAAAAACATTTTCAGGTCATAGGAAGGACCCCATTTCTTAGTATCAGTTTTCTGTGTTAGTAGCTTTTGGTTGCTATGACAAAATATCTGTGATAATCAAGTTATAAGGAGGAAAGATTTATTTTGGCTCATCTTTTCAGAGGTTATAGTGCATGGTAGCTTAGTGGGCCTGTGCCAAGGCAGAAAACATGGCAGGGCAGAGCTGTTCGATTCATGGCAGCCAGGAAGCAAACAGAGAGCTCACTTTTATAACAAAGACCCTCCCTGATGAACTACTGAGCTATGAATCCATAAACGAATTAATCCATTCATAAGGTTAGACCCTTTTGATCTAGTCACTTCCCGAAGGTCCCACCTTTGCATGCTTCTGCATTGGGGACCAAGGTTTCAACACATGAGCCTTTGGTGGACATTTAAGACACAAACCATAACATCACCTCATATCTTCAAAACTTCTAAAATTTGTTAATTTGTCATAATACAAATGTATTTTTTTAAATATTTACAAAAATAATATAGGCAGTTAATGCAATTTTTTTAAACCTAGGTATCATAGTATAGTATAGCATTAAAGACAGTTTTTTATTAGTTAGGTTATAAGTTCATCTACATTGTGTACTTCTCAAAAAAGTTCTTGAATTAGAAATTTTGATAGTTTCTCAGTAATAGTGTTCAATACATGAGTGCAATGTGGTGTTTTTTAAAATAATTTCTGCCATTCTTTGTTACAAAAACTTGCATTGTCATAAATCTTTTGATGGCAACACTGTCTCTTGAGTATAGATAAATACTTTAGGATTCTCTTTTTTTCTTTGCATAAATTATACTTACAATGCATCAATGGTGACTTGGGGTTTTCATTTATTTAAAATATAGAAAGAATATCCAAATTTGTGGAATAACTAGACTGTAATCATTGTAATATTTCTATGATTATTTTTCAATCTATTACAATTGCATCATTCATACTTAATTAGCCAGCAGTTTTTTTTTATTCTAATTTGTTATACATGCTTGCAGAGTATAATTCATTTCATATTACATACAAAGAGCACAATTTTTCAAGTCATTGGTTTTACATAAAGTATTTTCACACCATTTGTGTTTTTATACATGTACTTAGGGTATTGATGTCTAACTTGTTCTGTCAGGGTTGGAGAAAATACTGCTAAGTGAAGTTAGCCAATCCCCAAAAACCAAAGGTCTTTGCTATGATGATACTAACTTATAATGATACTAACTTATAATGGCAAGGGAGGGAGGATAAAAGGAATGAAGGAACTTTAAATAGAACAAAGGGGGGAAGGGGGAGGGGAGGGGGCAAGGGGATAGAAATAGCCAGCAGTTTTTAGAACAACTCATTTTCAGGGGGTGTTCCAGATCACCAAACTTTGTATTCTTAGGAACTCAGTTTTAGAGTTCTCTAATTTTGCAGTTTCTTAATCTTAGAACTTAATTTTACAGAGTTCCCTAATTGTTTGCATAGTTTTATTAAAATATATAACCAAAATGATAAGCATGCCCCAAATAAGATGATTGAGAACAGAAAAGGTTAAGATTACCAGGAAGTAATATGTCAGATGCAATGAGTAGGGTGCAGATGGTAGAAAGTAGTTTTTCTCAGTGGTCAGAGGAATGGGGAGCACAGGTTAATCTGTGAGTTAGTAGGGTGGAGATCTGTCAAGAGGATTTTAAAAAATTATTTTTAACTTAAAAATGAAATCTGAATAATTAAAATAATATATTTAATAGATTAGTTAATAATTGCAGTTATGCACTTTTTTAATTGACCGCAGAATAAGTTAACTTTTTAATTTTGTATTTTTTCTAATTAAGCCTTAAAAATAAATAATAGTTATTTTAGAAAAGAATTTGAAGGTTTTCAAGTTTTCCAGAGATATCACTCTTTATCTAACCAGAGTCCTAGGCCAGAGGCCAGACTGGCCACTCAACCCAGGAACCAAATGTAAAAGGTAATCATTTATTCAATATAGTGATATCAAGAATCCTCAGCCCTGTCTCAGGGGGTACTGATATGCCCTTGAGGTTTAAATAGGGGACCAAAGGCAGGGTGTAGAAACTGTGCATAGTCCCTAGTCTTGAGGACACTGTGGTCTGGTTGATAATTATCTCAGGATTGGTCAGGTGGAATCTTTTGTTAGATAAGAAAGTTGCTGTGGCCTGGAGGTAGTTTCAGTTCTTTTCACCAGATGTTTATCCATTGGACCTGTTGTTCCTGGAATCCAAGGTGACTACAGGAGAGAATGATTCTAAGCAGAGGAGAGACTCAAGAGAAAAATGCAGGCAGAGATTGCAACTTTTATCCTGTTTTTAGGTGCTCATCAGGTATCTATAGGTATTTATTGCAGGCCCAAGTAAAGATCAGTGCTTTTAGCAAAAGTAACCTTTTAAGTCTTTCTCATGTTTATATTAAAACGATTTGAATTTGACACTTCTGTTTTTTTTTTTCAAGTTACCTGGTTACACTCTGTTGCATCCTTATTTGTCAGTGGCATTGGGTATGAATGTCTTCAATAATTTTTTCATCACTGCTGTGGGTTTAGCCTACTTTGTAACTGAATTACATCATCTGATAACCAGTCAGATCCTAACTAAAGGAGAGGGATGGGCCTTTATGGTTTAAAAGGAACATTTGTGTACTCAATTTATAAGAAATTAGTTCATTGGTGAATATATACATGTAATGATAAGTTTTTCTTCTTTACACATCTGAGTGAATATGGAATCTCATAAAATGAATGCTTAGGGGCTGGGGTTGTGGCTCAGTGGTAAAGCGCTCGCCTAGCACATGTGCGGCCCGGTTCGATCCTCAGCACCATGTAAAAACAGATTGTGTACAATTAAAGCAAATAAATAAATATTTTTTTTTAAAAATGAATGCTTAGCTCATAGCACCCTTGTATGTCTTAGAAACAACAAAGGGAGACATTATTATATTCTTGAAAGTGGTAACAGTGACTAGTGTCCTCTGTAGGATAGTTGAAAAAATAAACACATATCTGAGAATCCTGGCTTGGCTATTTTCCAAATGGGTCACTTTGAACAGATCATTTCGCTTCTGCCTCTCACTTCCCCTTTATTTAAGGAGGAGTCATATCAGACAATTTCTAAATTCTTTATTTATTAAGGTAACTAAATATCCAAAATGTTTTAGCAGCTAACACTATGTGTTTTCTCACTTAGTATTTAAATATTTGTATTAAGTCTCATTGCAAAAAGTCACAAGAGTGAGATGTGGGTAATTTTCAGCATTGGTTTTACCCGAAGTATTTTATGATTGTGATAGATTGGGCAGGTCGTTTCCTTTTATAACAACCTCAGTGGGGGATCCAATGTTTTGAGAGAGAAGTTTTATCAGAACATGTTGTTATAAAGTGTATTTCTATCTTCAAAGACAGGGAGTAAAGTGCATTTCTGTCTCCAAACCAGTCTTGTTTAACCATTTTGTCCTGTCTGAGTCAGGCAAAAACAGAACATAGTGGGAAGAAGGAAAAAGAAAATAAATTGATAAAGTTACATATATTATAATGTGTGTGTGTGTGTGTGTGTGTGTGTGTGTGTTAGATTTGTGTCTTCACACTTATTATTTTTTCCTCCAAACTTTTAGGTCTTTTCGTTTGTCCTTTTTATATACGCATCGGGTGGTTCTGAGTTTGAATTTGTTGTCTTCACTTTTACTTGTAGGGAGTAGAGGAATGAATTCTGTCCGCTGGCCATCTGGAATCCTACTTGTAGACTTTCTGACTCAGTAGCTTTGCCCAAAGTCTGTGTACTTCAGACAAAGAACACAGCCCTGTGTGCCTCTTCCTACTCCCCACATGCTGTTCATGTATTCACATGTAGATGTATCAGCATTATTTCACTGGGAACCCCTGCAAAGTTCAGAGGTTGGAATGAATTGCCCTTTAGCAAGCTGCCCTCTTGCTGTCCTGATTGTGGACAACATCTCTCTTGCTAAACCTGCACCTTCAGAGAGTGGCACTAAAGGTGATGTTATGTTGGGAGAGTGCAGCATCTTCTCTATGCAAAGCCTGGAATTCACTTGGTGGGAAATGATCTGTCAGACAATCACATAGCATGCTACAAGCAACATGTGACCAGTAGCTTAAAATTTATGTTTAGTCCTCACAATTCTGCACTGGTCTACAGAATGATTGAATAAAATACTTTTTGCATTTCATTACTTGTTTTAAACATTTTATTAGCAACATTAGTGAATGTTTCTAAAACACTTTTGTTAGAATGATGTTTTAGATATGCTTTATCATTTTTAAATTAATATGTTTATATTTTATCACAACATCACTCAGTAATGATTTAGCATGCTACATTATTTTTATGTATTTATTTATTTATTTTTGCAGTACTAGGTATTGAACCCAGAGGCACTCTACCACTGAGCTACATCCCCAGTCCTTTTTATTTTTTTATTTTGAGACAGGGTCTTGCTATTTGCTTATGACCTCACTAAGTTGCTGAAGCTGGCCTTAAACTTGGGATCATCTCAGGAGCAGCTAAGTAGCTGGTATTATGGGCGTGTGCCATCATACCCAGCTTAGCCTGCTACTTTTAAAGGAATTTGATTTGAGAAATGCAATGTATATAGGTAACACATAAATAAGGTAAAATGTTTTTACAGACTTTGCTAAACATTACTGAATATTGTATCTGCCAAATCTATATATAAAAACTAGAATTACTATTATAGGCAATTATTATCACTTTTCTATATAACTTATGTCCACAATATTGGTATTTATGGTGTCAAGGCCTTTTGGTAACAAGACTTTAAATACACACTTTCCAAAATTTCAAAAAGTGATGACAAGCTAGAATTATATTAAAATGTTTACATTTACAACCTAACAGACTTATTTCCAAATGAAAACCAACTTTGTTGTGTGTTGAATAAACTTGGAATAACATATTGAATTTTTTTTATTCAAAGTTGTATTTATAATAGTAGTATGTATTACAATTCATAATGCACACAGAGAGCATCTTTTTACATACAACTGTTTGTATACAAAGTATATTCGTACCATTCCAGTCTTCAATCATGCATTTAGAATAATGAGATCTATCTTATTCAACCACCTTTTCTTTTTATCCCCCTCCATCCCCCCTTGCTCCCTCCTTTCCCCTCCCTTCTCTTTGACCATTCTAGTGTTCCTCTAATCCTCCTATGTACCCCGACCCAACAACACTGTGAACTAGCCTCCTTGTATCAGAGAAAACATTCGGTATTTGGATTTTTGAGATTGACTAATTTCACTTAGCATTATATTCTCCAACTTCATCCATTTACCTGCGAATGCCATTATTTTATTCTCTTTTATTACTCAGCAATATATTGAATTTTGAAATAAGGTAAAATGTTCAGTTTCTTCTGTGGTTAAGGGGACCATATTTTGAGACAGAAATTTGAATTTTTATTTATAGCAATACAATGAACTTATTATAGCTATGTGGAGAACCAGGAGTATGCATATTGCTAAATTCACTGCTATGACTTTGATTGTCCCAATAAATGGGGAAATCTAGATGCTATGGCCAGAAACTATTCTAGTTTGGGAGAGTACAAGTACAGAGGAGGGCAGACCCTGCCTTTTGCCCACTTGACTAACCAGTAATCCAGAAGAAACCACTGCAAATAGTTTGTGAATAGGTAAATTCCTTGCTAAAATTTCCCTTCAAATATCATAATTGCTCTTACAATAAATTTGAAATTCATTAGGGTTTTTGAGGCTTTATGTCACCTGACTCCCATCTCTTATATTTAGCTCATTCCAGCATTCTCCTCTTTAGCTAGACTAGAGGACACTGTTCATGCTCTGTACTTACCTACCCATCCTTCCTCTAGCCATCACCCCAGGGATTGTCTCATCCCCTTGCCTGAAACACTCTTGTCTCCCACTTTTCTTTAGTTCATTTCTCTTAGTTTTGCAGATCTCAGTTTTAGTATTCTGCTCAAAATTATTCCATCCTCCAGGTCAAATGCAGGGTACCTACTCCCCATTGTCATAGTGGCATTTTTTTTGCTTTTACCCTGTTGTCATCAAGCTGTGTGTTTATTCTTTTCTTCCTTCACCAAGTGTACAATATGAGCTATACCAATAGAGCTGAGCCTTACTCCTTATTATGTGTATGTTACTCATGATGCATCCTACCTCACAGATACTCAGCAAGGACCCCTTAAATGAAGGCTGAGTATATGCAATTCTGGGATGGTTCCAAAGGATGGAACTGGGAATGGTGACCTCCAAGGACATGACGCAGGAGGTAGTATCTGAATTAGAGAAGATAATGCTGAATATCGCCACAATATTACATATTGCCAAAATGATATATCTTGCCACAATATTTTGAGAAAGGCTATAATTTTCAAGAGCCCATTAGAGTTCTGATAGAAATGAGCACTCAATAGCACTTGATATTCTACTTTTTAATTGTTAAGTATTCTAAAATTTTAGTTGAGATCAAAACTTGTATAGTATAAAATAATTAAAACTTTTTTCCTTTTAATTGAGACAAATGGTTTAAAAACTATCCACCTCTAGGATATTTTTGTCTCCTTTTTTTTAAAAAATTTTTGTCTCTTGAGATACAAATAACTTACTAATTAATTTGTGTGAATTCATTTTATGTTTAAAATATTAGTCTTTGATTATTTGTCTTATAAACTTTATTGTTAGGCTTTTGTTGATAGGCTTTTTTTTTTTTTTTTAAAGCTACATGTTGTGATAATAAGCTTTCCCTTGTTCTAACAAAATATCTGAGAAATACAACTTATAAGGAGGCAAGATTTATTTTGGCTTATGATTTCAGAGGTTTCAATCTGTGGCTGCTTGGCTCTGTTATTTTTGGCCTTGTGGAAAGGCAACACATGGTGGCAGGGAGCACACAGTGGAGCAGTTTCTTACCACATAAAAGCAAAGAGAAAGAGTGGACAGAAGGGTCCTGGGTCACACCATCCCCTTCAAGAGCATACTCTAATGACCTAACTTCCTTCCACTAGGCCCACATTCTAAAGGCTCTACCTTCTCCCAGTAACACTGCAGGCTGGCAATCAAGTCTGTAGCATACAGCCTTTGAGGGACATTTAAGATCCAAATTACATCACATGAAAAAAAAATTTAGATAACCTTATCTGTTACTGACATTTTCTTTAACAATTTTGATTACTGTTTTAAAAGTTTTTTTTTTTTTTTTTTTTTTTCTTTTTGGTACAGTTAAATATAGGTTTTACAGAAATTTTTTAAATGGCTATAATCAAAAATAGACATTAACAAACCTGTAATTTTATAAAAAATGGGATTATAATTTTAAAAATCTAGATATTTTCCATCAACAGTACATGTAAATTTTTTACTGTGGCGTTATATATTTTATAAGATCTTGTTTTTAATAACCACATCATATTTTGTTGTGCACACATTCAGTGAACTCTATAATGTTGGACATTTAAGTTATTTTCAGCTCACTGATATGGAAGATCCTTCAATTTGTATGATTTTATTATGTTTATAATTACTCTTTAGAATAAATTGTTTTTTAAAGAATTTACACATTAAAGGGCATATAATATTTTAAGGTTACTTATAGACATTGCCAAATTACCTGCCATAAAATAGGTACCAATTTACACACACTCAAAACATATGAGAGAACTAATTTTCCTCTTTCCATTTTCAAAACTAAATATTTTAATTTTTAATGTTTTTTTCCTTAACAGTCTGAGCATCAGTCCTATCCAATTTCTAAAAATAATGGATACACTACTTTTAAAATCATCTTTAAGAATAATACATACCTGAGTTAAAAATAAATTTAAGGAAATTCTTAAAGATAAAAACAAAATGGGAACACAGGTGCAGACAGGTCAGGAAAAGGATGAAAAGGCATTTGTTAATCCCTGGGAATTTCTAGTTTTAATTTTAACCACGACTTAGGTGATTAGAGAAAACACACAGGTCCAAGGCAGTGATGGGATGTTGGAGACTGCTGCATAAATCCATGATCCCCTAAGAGCTGCATATTCAGTGAAAAAGTGAACCAAAACAAGGGATATGTTCAACAGAAAGAGAGAATGGAAATATCTGCCTTTGCTGGTCTCAGCCCTGGAATGAAAAACTTTGAAGAGGAAAATTTTGCTTACAAAGGGTCCTGTGAATAGTAAACCTGGATACCTGGCAGGTACAAACTAAAATCTTCTCTTAATGAATGTGTCTCACAGGATCCTCACTGATGACATTTCACACAAACATACACAATCCCAACACAAGCAAGAAAGCAGGAAAACCTTAGCAGAATGGAAAAGCAGGGTAATACAAAAATTTAGAAGTCAGAATTGCAGATACAGAAAGTAAAACAAGATTTTTAAAATAAAGAATTTAAAAATATGAATAGGAAATAATTGACAACAAAAATGACTAATTTCTTTTTTAAAAGGACCAAACAGAACTTCTAGAAATGAAAAATGTAAGCAACAAACTTACAAACTCAGTGAGTAAGGTGAGTAGCATATTAGAGACTGATGAAAAGAAAATTGGCAAACTAAAAATCTGTAGAGATTTTCCAGCATTAGACAAAGAGATGTAAAGAATCATAGGAAATAGAGAGCCTCTGACAAACATCTAATCAGTGTTCCATAAGGGGATGATAAGATGAAGAAATAAAATATTTTAAAAGATAAGTTTGACCATCACTCAAAAGATGAAAGATCGGAACTGTACTCAGATACAATGTTGGATTTGGTGGAAAATGCACACCTTGAAGTTATATTTTGTTGCAGAATATTAAAGACAAAGGATCTTGAAGTAAAAAGAAAAAGGCAGAAAAAAGAATAGCACCTGACTGACCTGTCAGCTGCATCAAAGGAAGCCAAGAGACTGCAGAATAACATCTTAAAAAATGCTGAAAAGAAGAGAAATCAAGCTAAAATTGTGTACTCAGCAAAACTGTCTTTCAAGAAAAAACATTCTTCCACTGAGAGGCTAAACAAAGTCAAAAGTTGATCTTTTGAGAATATCAAAATTGACAAATTTCTAGTCAGAAAAGAAGAGGCAATAAAAAGAAAGAAAGGACTCATAGATGCCACAGAGTCAAATACTTGACTATCAAATAACAGACATCCTTTAGCACAAGTAGAAAAACTATCAAAAGAAATCATATATGGTCTAAATAAGTGGGAGATAGATATAACTTGACAAATAGTTGTAATTTGATGAATGCTCTCAAATTCATATGAAAGAATAAAAAAAAGCATAATCTAAGGTAGGAGAACCTTCCCAACTAGATGTTAGGTCTTTTTCTAATACTACTATTCAATTTCATGTTCTGTAGTAACAGAGAAATCAAATGATGCCCCAGGTAATAGAGATCAGTGAGAAAAGGGCAAATTCACAATGACATTGAAACAGTTGGATATCAAAATAGAAAAACATGAAAATTGTTACCTATGGCAAACCAAACACAAAAATGAAAAATAAAATTATTAAAGATTTAAAAAGTTGTATAAAACTATAAATTTTGAAAAAAAATATAGGTAAATATTTTATTTCATCTGGGTAGGAAATATTAATTTAAAGAAAAACACAGGAAGTATAATCTTTTAGGAAAGTGTTTCCTAGTTTGATAGTATTAAAAGAAGAACTCAGTGTCATCAGAAAACACCATTAAAAATAGTTATAAGAGCCAGGTGCATGCCTGTAATCCCAGCAGCTGGGGAGGCTGCGGCAGGAGGATGGTCAGTTCAAAGCCAGCCTCAGCAACAGTGAGGCGCTAAACAACTCAATGAGACCCTGTCTCTAAATAAAATACAAAATAGGGCTGGGGATGTGGCTCAGTGATTGAGTGCCCCTGAGTTCAATCCAGTACCGCTCCCCCCCCCAAAAAAAAAAAATAGTAACAAGCTACAAATAAGTAAAAGGTATTTGGAACACTAACTAACAAAGGAATAGTTTGTAGATAAATGTAAAACTACCTAGGATCAATATGAAAATGAAAGTTATAAAAGCCAAATAGGTATTTTATAAACATAAAAGACCAATAAAATATTGGAATGATACTCAATAGCAATAGTAAAAACAATTAAAATCACAAGGATACCAATTTATATTCCCCATATTGACACAAAAAGAGAAAGCCTATGTTGATAAGTATGTGGAACAAAGGAAACTCATTTTACACAATGCTTCTGAGGCTACAAATTGGTTCAGCCACTGGTGAAAAGAATTTGGAATAATAGCACAGAGCTGAAAGTATACATTCTCAGTGTCACTCTAGAAACTTTTGCAGATGTCACCATGTGATTTGTACCAGAAGAATATTCACTGTGGCATTTTAAGAAATCTGTAAAATCAATAGCAAATCTTAAAAATAATTTAAATTTCTACTTAAAAGCAATGAATAACCACGTAGATCATAAAATAGCTTATGTATGCACACCAGAAACAATAGTCTCCCTGTTTCCGAAAGGGAACTATTCCCTAAACCCTATCATTTAGTTTTCTCCTATTTTTTGAAAGTAACAGGGATGCAACCATGTATAATTAATTATTTTGTGTCTGACTCCTTCAGTTGACATATGTTGGTGAGACCCATGGGTGATATATATATTTTGTTGAATGTAGCAAGAGTTCTTTCATTTTCATTGCATATTTTCCCATTGCATGGATTCATTGTTATATTTCTATCTATTCTACTGTTGATGGATATTTAGGTTGTTTCTAATTTGAGATAATTATGAATAGTCATGCTAGATAGTTTTGTCCATGTTTATTGGTATACAAAATTTCCATTGTACATTAATAATTCTGAAAAGACTAAATAGTTGGTTATATGTTATTTTGTATTAACAAACATTATCTACTAAAATAATGTAAGTAATTATCCTAAATTAACAGATAGTGAATGGTATTATCTTAATTTTACTTCCTTTGATTAATACTTGTGGTAAACACTTTTTCATATTTTTATTTTAATTTTTTTTGTGAATTGCTTTTGATTGTTGTTACCTAGTTTTCGATTTGTATGGTACTCATTGATTTGCAAAAGCTGTTTATTAAAAATTATATTGGGGACTGGGGATATAGCTCAGTTGGTATGTTAATCTTTGTGTTATCTATTGGTAGCAAAATATATTTTTACAGTTTGTTCACATTTTTTATTTAAAAATTTTAATGGTCTGTTTTTTAAATTTTATTTTTTATTATTATAAATTTAAAATATCATGACTTAAAATTTCAGAAATTCAAAATTTGAATTTCAAAGTTCAAATAGAGATAAATATCATTTTAATTCCCTCTTTCAAAGTAACTGTTGTTAACATTTTGGTGCATATTCTTTGTGTCTGTATTATATATACCTGTGTGTGTATGTGTCTACATATATGTAGATTAGTGTGTGTGTATATGTATATTTAAAATATTTTTATATTCATGCACATGTGTTTATAAGGGGGGTTATTTTTCTGCCTAGGAGGCACCTATTTTTTTAATCAATTAATATAGTTAACACTATTATTTTAAAATATTTTAAATGTTACCTCATTGTATAAATATGCCCATTTTAAATTCAACAAATATTTATTGAGTCTGTATAACAGCATCATTATTTAGGCACTGCGAACAATCAATGTAGGAAATGTCAGCAAAGGTGGAGTTTAAATGATAATGGACAAAAATTAAATATACAAATAAGTTTTTCATGTAATATAAGGTAACCACAAGTACTAGGAAGAAGAACAAATACAAGGAAGAGGATAGAGAGTGATGGGCTGGTGAGAGGGCACAGGGTGCTCAAGGAAGGCATCTAAGTGAACAGGAATATATTGAGTATGGGAAGTCACTGCCAATTTTGGGATCAAAATCAAATGCAAGTCCCCAGGGTGAGATTTTTGGTTTTGTCTTTGAAATCAGTCTGATGTTGGTTAACATTAAGGTCATTTCTAATTATTCAAACTTTTAAGCAAAATTGGTGAAACTGCCATTTTAAACAACTTGCTTAATGTCTGCAGGTATTTTAACTGTTGGTCTCTTTTATTTTCAAACTCATTTTTTTCTTGTATGTTTCTGTGACTATAATAGGAAGATGTGAGTATATATCAAAGGATGTTCATCTAGTGCCATCTTGTTCCAGAGACCTAATTCAAATTTACTTAGAGAAAAAAATTTTTTAAAATTTATAAAAATAGACATGAAGAATATCACAATATAAAATGTTCAATTTAGGAAGGAATTTGTATAGCTAAGAAAAAACTATTGACATGACATCTTTAGCTGTACAATGGTACTTGCTTCATATTTCCTTTTTGTGACACTTTGACATCATGGAATATTTCATACAATATCTTAAAAACAAGAATTTTGATGCACAAATATTCTTCCCCCTTAGGTTGCTGATGCTAAGTCTTTCCCAACACCGTTTAATGTCTTGCCTGTGAAAACAAAATGGAGTAAAGTTGGCTTTCATATTCTTCTATTTGATCTGGAGAACCTTGTTAAACTTTTGCTGCCAACTCCACTCAGTGCTGCTGACCCTTCCAATTCATTCTATGGTAGTGAAATCCTGAGAAGAGCCAAGAGCACAGTAGAGAAGAAGACACTGACAATAAAAAGAAATAAAACTGCTAGTGGTTCTCTCTCAGCAGAGGCCCAAGCCAAGCCTTTCAGTGACAGCCTGATCCAAGGAGACAATGCCATCAAATTCATAGAAGAAAATGATGATATTAAAAAGCAGAAGAAAGCAAAGAGCTCGAAGAAGAAGCATACCAAACCATCAAGAAAAGTTGATGCCAATCTCACAATAGACACAGCTAAATTGTTTCTGTCCTGCCTTTTGCCATGGGGAGTGGATAAAGAACTAGATAATCTCTGCATTAGGCATCTCAATATTTTAAAGCTTCAGGGTCCTGTTTCCTTAGGGCTTGCTTCAAATGAAGACCACTTCTCATTGATGCTGCCAGGTTGGGATTTATGCAATACTGAAATGAAGAAAGAGTACTCGAGAGTAAATTTATTTTCTAGGAAAGTTTTGGACTTGTCAAATAAATATACAGCCACTCTTCCAAATCATTTTGGAACACTGAAAGGACTGGAAAATAATTGTGATTCTTTGGAAGAGTCAAATACTATAGTATATTTATTGAGCAGACTCTTTTTAGTTAATAAGTTAGTCAACATGCCTTCAGAATTGACCTGTGATTTTGACAGGTAAGACATGCCCAGAGATTTTTGACTATTCTAATTTGGGATGTTGAAAAATCATTTGCAATATTCAGCTCTCTAGTGTTCTTTTCTTCCTTCTGATGGTGGTAGATATACAAAAACTTCTTTGGTTCAAACCACAATTAAGTAAATCTTATTAATCCTTTGGGATTGGAGGATAATTTGGCAATACATGTATATGTTTTAAAATTAATTAATTCAACAAATATCCATTGTACTAAAAATATGTGTGAGGAAAGTCATAGTGTTAAATGTTTAAGGAGTAAGTAGGTAGGTAAGTATACATATCTTCAAATCAATTATACACGATATAAATTAAGTATGAACAAACCATATGTAAATAAATGCTTATGAAGATATATATTATCAGGAATAGAAAAATTTGAAAATTTCATATATCAAATCACATCAGTGAATTTATGTTTCCACATGATAAAATAGAAGAGGTTCTCCAGTAATTCATTATAGAAAATACAATTTAGTAATAACAATAGCTATTGTTTATTGAGTGTTGAACATTTGCTAGTCATTATGTAATCCCGTTACATACATTGTTTAATTTACTCTACACAGCAAAGCTGGGCTGTTAATATTTTTGTTTTGCTCTTTGTAGGGATGGGGATATTGAGGCTCATAGAAAGTGTTAAGCCCAAGGTTAATTCACCTCCTGAGAAATAGGACAGGCTAAGCACCAGACCAGTCCTACAGCTTCTCCAGTACTAACTGCAGCTCTGTGTTTTCCTTTTCAGTGTAGTTTTCACAGTCTGATGTTATAGAACTGAATTTAGTTCACCAAGTGCTTACTTATTAAACTATGTTCTTAGCACTGGCCAACAGAAAAAAATTTAAAATGAACTTATGACTTGGGTAGGGACTTTTTCAAATGATAAACATGCTGTACATGAAACAAAGAAAACACTGAGACAGAAGAAAGGCTTAAGGAAAAACATTGGTCATGTGAATAAGTACATCAGGTGGTCAGAGTAGAGAGAGCAGAGTGGGATGAGTCCATTAGAAGGCTTTTCTAGAAGAGATGCTGTTTGCATTTCCCATGACATGGTAGATAGTCCTTGACATTTCTTTTCTTTAACAAGAGCTCAGTTCAACATGTATCTGCCAGGCTCAGTGTAATAGAAGCCTTGCTCTCAGTGAACCTATAGTCTGGTGAAAGTTTAAATGTATCCTATCAGATTCACCATTATGCTTTTTTCCACTGTAATGTTTCCATGTTACAAGATTTTTAATTTTCAGTTTGTTGGTCCTAATAATGAGAAAATAAGAGATTGGTAAAATTCTGATTCATATATGCAATTTTCCTCTTTTTACTTTGTTCATTTTAAATGCCTAAATCTTTTTTTGTTTTTTTTTTTTATTTCAAAAAGTCTTTTTTTCCTTAACTTTTCTGTTACTAAGATTACACAACACCAAACTATAGTGGAACAAAAAATATGCAATGGCCCTGGAGTCTGAAAACCTCTGATTGAATCCTGGTTTTCTTGTCATACTAGCTATATAACTTTGGGCTAGTCACTTAGCCTTTGGGGGCCTTCCTTTCCTCATTTGCAAAACAAATTGGATAGGAAGATCATTTCTAAGAGTTTTTCAAATTCTTAAAAACTTGGGCTGCTAACATTTTGTCTGCTTATTATAATTTCACAGAGCAGATGAAAGAGTTGGTTATTGTTTTCACTCTGAGTATGTTCATGAAATAGAGTATTGGATGGAGAGGATGTATTTCATGCCCTGTAGGAGAATTTATGGGCTTTCAGAATGCCTTTTATTAAATGGCCTTAAAATTGTTGCCAGATATTAGTTGATTGTTTAAAGCCTTCTCCTAGGCCTCTGGGTATAGCTCCCTGGTAGAGCACTTCATAGCATGCATGAGGCCCTGTGTTCCATCACAACCTCCACCCCCCAGAAAAAAAAAAAATTCTCCACCAAAAATAAACCTTATAGAATGGATGTATTCAAATTAATTTCAAACTGTTTCTCTAAGTCAGTTGCCCCAAATTTGATCTGCTGTTGGAGTGTTGGAGCCTGGTTACTTTTTTTTTTTATTACAAAAATATATATTGAATTTGTTATAACAAATCCTTTAACAAATCCTTCCAACAAATTTTGCCACTTCTCTAACATTTTATTGTGGTTGTGAATTTGAGAAATCATTGTACGCTTAACAAAAGGTATGTGGTTTAAATAAGTTTAAGGGGGGCTGAGGTTGTGGCTCAGCGGTAGAGTGCTTGCATAGCAAGTGTGAGGCCCTGGGTTCAATCCTCAGCACCACATAAAAATAAATAAAGATTTAAAAAAAATAAGTTTAAGGAAATAGCTGATTATGAGAACATCCCTGACGGTATCTAAAGATCCCCATAATTTAAACTCAAATCTAGGTTAAAGTCTGCTGGTAACTAGGGAGAATTTTTTGACAGATGTCAACATTTAGGATTCAAATACTTGTTTCAATAACCAGAGTGATTTTCTTAAGTAGCAAGGTCTGTCTTATAGAAGTGGGTCACAAATAATCCTGGTTAACTAAGATTTGCAATTCAATTGGGATTAATATTTTAGTCAGAAATAGGAATCACAAAAGAGATTAATATGGAAGATATTCCTAAAAATAATCTTTTCAGTTCCCAAATTTGCTAAGGTGGTCATGTACCCATATCTTCAATTTATTTCTCAAATTATTTTTCATAGTTTTTCAGTAATATTTTGTATATCTTTTCTTTCCCCCAACAGATCCTTCAAAACAGAATCTATACATAATAAGATGAAAAGTCCTGGGAATGATATTTTGCATATTTCAAGCTTTTATGGTTACTTAAGAAATGGTAAGGAAGTTATAAACATGGATATTATCAGATTTATTTTTTTCCTATGAAATAATATTTTTAATAAGTAGATGGCATCAGTAAAATAAGTAATATTGCATAAAACATAGATTTCACCAAATGATGTTTGAGATGCCTAAAAGTCTGAAACTTTCAGCAAAGGAAATATTTGAATATTAAATTAAGGTCACATGTGATTTATTGGAAGGTTTATTGCATTAAGATCTTTACTCCTGAATGATTATCATATTAGGGAATTTTATTGCTATTTTAGAAGGTCATGTTCTTCTGAGTAACAATCTTAAATTCTTCTGAGTAACAATTTCAGTGTTTAGATTTTCTTTTGGTGCCAAATGGTGCTCCTTCATCTCAATAAATGGTAGTTCTGTCACTCCAGTTGTTTAGGCCAAGAACTTTGATATCATTTTTACTTTCCCTTTATTTCATATCCCACACCCAAACTTTTAGTCATCAAGTTGGTTCCATCTTCCAAATACATCCCAGAATCCTGCTGCTTCTCACCACCTCCTTGATCACTCACTCCACTGGTGTGAGCCTTCATCCTTTATGAGCATCTTGCCTGGATGACCTCAGCAGATTCCCCACCACCTCTCTGATCCTATTCTTGGCATTCCCAATTAAGCATTCCCAATTAAGCAGCCATTTTGATATAGCTCAGAATCTCCTTTTCTATTTATAGCCTTCCAGTGACTTTTTTTTTTCACTCAGAATAAAAGTCACAGTGCTTCCCAGAGCTTACAAGTCCACAAGGCCCCATTTGACGTGGCCACTGTACCTGTACCATCACATACTCACCCCCTAGTTAAACCCAGTTACACATACCCTCACCTTTTTGTACTTAACTAAATATGACAATCAGGCCTTTTGTGTTGGCTGTACCTCTGCACAGAATGTTCTTTATCCAGATGTCCATATGGCTCAATTGACCCTCCCTCCTTTAAGTCTCCTCAGATGCCACTTAGTCAACAAAGGTGCCAACACTGCTTCCTTAGCCCTCCCTACTCTTTCCTCCTCCTCCTCCTCCTTCTTCTTCTTCTTCTTTTTTTTTTTTTTTTTTTTTTTTTTTTTTTTGTACTGGGGATTGAACTCAGGGGCACTTGACCACTGGGCCACATCCCCAGCCTTTTTTTTTGGTATTTTATTAGAGACAGGGTCTCACTGAGTTGCTAAGTGCCTCACCATTGCTGAGACTGGCTTTGAACTTGCAATCCTCCTGCCTCAGCCTCCCAAGTGCTGGGATTACAGGCGTGTGCCACCGTGCCTGGCTCCTCTTTTCTTCTTGTACTAGTATTTAAAACCTTTTCACTGTCACTTGTTTTATTTGGCATCTGCTGCCTGCTACTGAAATGTAAGTTTGATGGGGTTACACTTTTAGGATAGTTTTATTCACTATTATGTCCCCAGTTCCTCAAACAATGATAAGAAGAATTTAAACAAGTACTTTTTAAATTAGTGGATGAATAAAACTAGTGACTGAATAAAGTTAAGGGATAAGTAGTGAATAGAACAATGGTTTGAGAAATAAATGACTGATGTTCAAGGTCTAACTCTGTCACTTACTACTTACTCCTTTAAAAACCTTATTTACTACATTTTAAAAGTAACAATAAGGTTTCAGACTGATATGCATGTTGTTTCCAAAGTTGTGTAGTACCTGACCTCTTTAATGGGATGATTTGAACAATGGTGCACAGAGGCCCTCACAAAACTATCAGAAAAATGCTCAAGGTTTTTTCAAGTATGTGCATACTAATAGCTTTCAATTGTGGGGTGCTTAGTGTATTCTAAGAATTATACTGATGGATTTAGTCATATTATCCCATTTAATATATGAATAACCCCACATAGTAGAAGGAACTCTTTCTTTTACCCTCAGAAGAATTGGGGCTCATAGAAGTTAAATGACTCATTCATAATCAAAATTCTAATCCAAATCTGATTCCTAACCTTTCTTTTTCTTTCCATTCTGTTAGGTCACTTCTGACATTTATGATTACAAATAGTGTTCCCTCTATGTGGCTCTGGTCTAGGTTGCTGGCCTTCTCCTTAGATAGCTGCTCTTGTTAGAATTAGTCATTTTATGTTCGTTTTTTTTTTTTTTTTTTTTTTTTTTTTATAACATGGGGGAATGGCATTAGAATTTAAGGTTTAACCTACATGTTTCTGCAAAGACAGGGAATTGCTAACTAGAGCCAAGGCATTCCCTCTTTTCCTCTGATTGCCCACCCAAAGCAGCTTAAGCAACCAGTATTATTACTGAATATCTGATATTTAGGGGTACATTTGTACCTTTTAAAATTCAGTTAAAGACTGAAAACACAAGGTTGTTTTCTTTTTAATAATAGATGGAATGTAAAAGAAAAGGATTTACTTCATGTTGTTAATTTTATAAAGCCAGATCCTGAAGAATAAACTAATATTCTGAGGCACTCATTCTAAAGGGTTGACAAAAACCAATACTCATTTCTGTCAGCAGAAACAGTGACTGAGTTATATTGGTAAGCCCGGGATGTTTTCTTTTCATCTTTCCCTCTGAAGTTGCAATTAATTCTTTAACTCACTGACGATGCCAAGAAAAGTTGGCTCTCATTTCTATCTCATATTAAAATTTTAACATCACATTAAAGTGCACTGTGAAGTACCCCATGATGCCAGTAAGTAGTTACAGTTGAGACCAATACTTAGCTTTGATGGTTGAGTCACAAGGTCAACAAAATGAGAGAGGGAGAAAGGAAAGAGATCAAAAGAAGATATTCTGTTCCTTTCTGTGCTGTGGAATAAATGGAAAATATGACTTCAAAATCATAAATCTCTATAATACATGTTTTAGGTACTGTTTTTTGGTCATTTCAAATTCATATCATATGCTCCCACAGAAAAAATAATTATATTGATAGTGAAAAATTCTTATGTGTTTCATTTTTATTCTAATTTTTATGTTCTAAATATTATATCCAATACTTCTATCATATTCTCTTTGACTACTGATATGATAAAATATATATTCAAATATATAAAATATCAGTCATGTTACTATATAGGATGATGATTCAATCAAAGGTATATTGGAATAATGCTAATTTGAATATTTGACATCAGAATGTCAAACTGTATGAGAACATTAATTTAAATAAACAGAGTAGCAATTTGCCCACTGGGGAAAGCCTTCATCTTTCTTCCCCATCTTATTCCTAGGATTTGACACCTACATAATATGCCTTAGCTATCAGAAAGCCTTAATTCATTGATTTTTCCTTTGGGTGATTATATGTACATTTTCAATTAATGAAAAGGTACTTATTAAGTGCTTTTTTGTGTAGGGAACTTCTGGGCACTCTGTGGATCAATTTAAATAGACCAAGCCCTACTTCACTCTTAAAATTTCACATGGAACATTAAGGTAGAGATAGAAAGGACATTTAAAAGGGCAAACTTAAAAGAAACAATACATAACAAAATGAGTCAAATTGAAGCATTAGTGCTTTACCTATTGATCAGAGTGGAATTGCTGGGTAAGGACAAATCAAAGGAAGTCTTTTATTTGATTTTACATATGATAGATACTGATTCATAGCAGGATTGAATTTCAGAAACTATTTGTATGAGGAAGGAATTACAGAATTTGGTGATCTGTCTTAGGTTGGCAAAGAGGTACAAAGATGGATTTAAGTTGTAAAAATGAATGTGATTTGACCTGAATTTGTGTTAGTATTATTGGTAGAAATATGTCTAAAAATTGTGCGAATATGTGTGTGTATACACTTATTTATATGTATTTAAAATTATTGATTACACACATATATGTGTGTGTGATATATGTGAATGTATATTTATTTCTTGACTCTGGCTATACATGAAAATCATCTGAGATATTGTTACAAAGTATTACTTCCTGCCCCACCTCCACCCCACACCTACTAAATCAGAATTTCTGCAAGATTGAATCTGTGCATTGGTGTTTGCACAAACAAGTTTCCCAGGTGATTCCAATGTGCAGCCAGGGATAAGGTTGGTGTGTTACATCATTTTTAATACTCTCGGGGTATTAATGTGTTCTATGTATTTCTAGGTAAGAATGAATCTCATACACTTGAGGCTGACCTTCCACTTTTGAAGCTAATCTCATGTTGGCGAGACCAGTCTGTGCAGGTATGGTATAATCCATGTTCTTGAAATTATTGGAAGAGTTTATTTCTGCTGAACATAATTGATACCTCCTTTACCTGAGAGTACAAGTAAATAGTAATTCATGTCCTCTCTGGACTTGCATTTTAACATTGCCTAATGTAGAGACAGAGATGAGAAAAAAAGAAAAATCAAAATCAAATATGCAAGGGTACACCAAGGAAGAGACATGAATAAACTGGGGTGAAGTGTGGGGCTTTATGCTGTCATAGGTTGCCTTATGGGGTTTTAGTTTGAAGCAGAGTTGTCTGTTGCTTGATTTCAAAATGTGCCATGACATTATGGTGCTTTGCTTGAAAATTTGTTCATGTGAATTTAGAAACCATTTTTCCATCCTTAGAGTACCTAATCCGTGAGCTGACAGAGAGCTATTTTTTTCAATGTCCAATTTAAGTCCTTCTCCCTCTTTTAATACTTCTTTGGGTCCTAAAAGCAAGCTTACTTTTAGCTTTGCACATTGTACAATAAATATCTGTGCATTGATTTGATGAATTTTTGGTGGAACTTAATTCCTCTTCATGAACTTGATAAATATCAAGTTTGCAAGATGAGAGTAGCAGTAACTCCAATTACAAATGATTATTCTTGGTTATAGGAAACGAAGAAAGTTAAGTCAAAACAAACTTTAGGGGTTTGATATTACTATAACACCAAATATGCACAGCTCTAATGACAATGAAAAATCACATCTCCACATGATTTGCCACCGTCTTAACCTCATCCCTCATCTTTTTTTTTGCTCCCCATTCTTATCCTGATTAGCCACATTGGCCTTCATTTCTAGAAAACACAAAACTTATTTCTTCAGTATCTTAATGTACTCTTTGGATGAAAGTCTTATTTCTCCACCTTTCAACCCCCAATCTTCACTCAAAATCTGCCTTGTTAAACAGGTTTGTCCCTGACCACTCCAAATGATGTTGCTACCAGGCCTCCCCTCATTTCACACCTCCTAGTAGCCATCATGTTACCCAACCTTATACTTTTCACTGTGATTGCTTTTAATGGAAATGATATCATTTGATTTTTTTCTTACTTATCTCCTATATTCTCACTGTTATTTCAACTTTCTAAGAGCAGAGACCTTGTTATCTCATTCACCACCCTCACCAATGGCCAGAAAAGCAGTAATGACAGTAGCCAGTCAATAAATATTTAATGGATGCATGAATAGCTATGCAAATATTCTCTGTAATGATCAAAATAAACACTAGTACATGCTCACTTTATCAGCATATTAGCAGTCACTCCAAAGAGTCTATTTGTTAAAAGGGAGATTTTCCCATCCCCCAGTAGCCAAAGAATCTTTCAATGGGGGAAATCCTTAAATAAAAGAATTCTACAGAATATTTGCCCTGAATCTAAAGATTTTTTATGGCTGTTCATTCCAATTCCACTACACTTTGATATAGTTTGGTGTGTTTGGACTGTTGGACCTTTAAGTTTCTATGTTCAGCGACTTTAGGTGAAATTGTGGCAATAGGGCAGATGTTTCCAGAGCATTTATCACTCTCTGCCCAGGGACTCCAAGCCCCACAGTCCTGTCACCTCTGTCAGTTGCATAATGCATGACTCAGGAAGATAGATTTAGTTTGTTGATATTTTATTTCTCATCTTTTTCATTTGTAAAGTGGGAAGGAAAATTTCTTGGCCAACCAGAAACATCACAGACACTTGCAAGTATTTGTTTAAATGCTTCAGCACCCAGTGCTAAGATTCTGGTAACACTGTTTATTTAAGCAGTTAGTTGAATCACTTAATCCTGAATTTTATTTTTTTTATTTATTTATTTATTTATTTATTTGCATTTTGGAAGCACTAGGGTATAATGAAATAACTCTTATAAAATGTCAAAATATGACTTTAGAAATTGAGTGTTTGCCTTTAAATAAGACGATAAGAATGAGTTGATTTTTCAGATGAATGAGTCAGTCCAGAGGTTATCTCTCTTTTCTCATACATCAGAAAGTCGACATAAAAATAAATCCTAAAAGAGAAACAGGAAAGTTTTAGGGTTGCTATTTGCATTTCTGGCACTTCAGTAAAGTGCTTTGGATTTTTTTATTCTAATACCAGTGTGTACAAATACTGGCACGTGGGCCTTCAGGGAGAAGTGCTGCTTCTCTGAGAGACACTGCAAAGACATGAGAGGGCAACAAGAGGTGCAGTGTTGTGGAAAAGCTTTTATCACAGACAATCTGGACATCACCACAGCAAGCAGCATACAGGGATTCTTATGAATGTAATGATGCTCAATGCTATTTTTTAGTACTTTGATATTCCAAGGTGTAAGTGGGATACAATCAAAAATTTTTATCTTGTCTGTGGAATAGTAACACTCATAATAATAAGTATGTGGCCCAAATTAAGGCTGACTCTAGTCAATGGCTTTGTAAACCTTACTTTGACTCTCTGTACATCTCCTTGTAAAACTATAATACTTTGCATATCTACCTTATCAGAGAAATTTATCTCTATGAATTTGGAAGATAGCTTTATAGTCATAGTGCTCCATTTTAGGTCAACATTAAAAATCACAAAGTTATATAAAACCTGTCTAAAAATTAATATTTTGTTGGAGAAAATTCTTCCCCTATTGACAACAAAATTTACCTACTATTTTTATGTACTAGAGGGATGCAAACATTGATAGCTGAAAACTATCAATAAATTATACTTTTCAGGCTTTGTATGTTCATCATAACTGAGGCTATAACTTGATCTTATAAGTTATTATACATATTATATCTGATAGACAACATTGAAATAGATTATATTTTATACAGTTGTGAACACTTCTCAGAGAGGTGATAGTTTTCCCACTGTGGGCATATGGCCAATTTGCCCACTCTAAGGGCTGTATCATGTTCTGGACATGTTGTGGTCTGTGGGTTCCAGACAGTGTTCTGTTTTGAAAAGCTCTCATCTGGAGCCCCTCTCAGTAAGTAAGGACATGAATTTTCAAAGGAGTTTGGCTTGTCAGAGGTTGCATATGCAGTAACTGTCACAATTGGATCACAAATTGAAGTCTTCTTTTTTCTGATCCAGTGTTCTTTCCATCACATCATCCACATCTCAAAATTAGTACTATCAAATAACATGTATGCAAAGGTAAATATTTCATGTATGAAATATTCAGTGATCTAAAATTACTCATCATTAATAATTAAGAAAATATGCCCATCTTATGATAAAAATAAATCAGCATAGCTTGCCAATGTTGTAGTATATATTAGTAAACACCTTTAAGTATCGCATAATTATATGTTTCATCACATGGTGAATTTTAATAAGCATGATTCACCAGAATTGTGATATGTATAATTATACACTACATTCATAATATATAATAAATGTTTACAGCAATGAATATTACATTGCAGATATTCATGAGTAAGCATTTTTTATTTGTGTCCTTATAGGCTATACTACATGTTAGTATACATGGTATACAATAGCAAAATCATTACCACTTATTTGCCTGTTTTCTCTCCCTAATCAAGCATTTGAGTGCAAGCTGTATAAGAACAGGGGAAAAATCAGTAAGTTCTTCTAATACTCTTGGGAAGAAGCTTCCTTATTTAAAAGTCAGGTGCCCAGTTCTTTCTGCCTCAGTAGTTCAGTGAGCATTTGCCATCAGCGTGAGCTCACTGGGAGGCCCTGGACCCTAAAGGTCTCATATGTTACCATAATTTACAACAGAGACTAAATAATATCCTGATAATGCATGTTCTGTTTTGGGGTATTACATTTCCAGATCACTACTCTCAGATGGTGTTGTCCAAGTCCCTAGCTACATACGTCCTTCAGGTAGACTGAAAATAATGGAGGGAGCAACAGTAGCAATTGTGGAACATAGTCCAGCTTGGCAAAGGGCAGGCTTCTGAGGGAAAACAGAGCAAGCATTGAGATGTGGCTATATGAAAGACTTCACCACAGTCAGAGAAGGTTAATGGGAAGGTGTCCAAAGTATACCTAGAGCAGTGGGGTCCTTCTTTTTCTCTCCTTGATTCAGCTCCTGGTTTTCCTTGAGCACTACCTAACTTCTGGTCCTTTGCCACATTGTTTGCTAGGAAGAAGACTGAGTAAGCAGTCACTAGTGTTGCATTGACAGGCAAGGGTACAGAATCTGGTGGCAACATACTATAAAAGACACAGAATCAAGGGTCAGAAGGCCTGTTTACCAGGTCTCTATAACCTTGGACTGTCATGTTCTGAGTTCTTCATTTTAAAATTAAGATATTTGGGCATAAGGCCCTGGGTTTGATCTCTAGCACTGGCAAGAATGAAAGGAAGGAATTAGACAAGATGCTCTGTGATGAACATCTCCCTGCCCCGACCCAGCCACAGCTCCTTGAGTAGGTAAGCACAACTGGAAGGAAGGCCTTGTAGTATTTTAATATGTGTAAAACTACATATGCATTCATTCAGCGGAGTGAGATTTATTATTAAAGTCCTTTCTTTAACCTTCTCTATTAAAGATAGTTTAAATCCAGTGTTTTAGCTAACTGGTGCTTTGGAGTTACACATAATTTGAAGAGCTAACCTTGTCTTTAAATGCAATATGATACATTCTCATTAATTTTCTTTACCTTCTAATGAAACTTAAAATAGCTTAGTTAGCTCAAAGTATTGAAAACTCCTTTCAAGTATCCATTTAGAATCTTGGATTTGCAGAACAGCTTTTACTCCCCATATTTTAGCTTCTTTAGGTGCTACTTCTACCAGAATGGAACAGTATTATTTATAGAAATTCAATTCAATCAAAATTCTGGGCTTTGGAGTTGTTTTTTTTCTTTGTTTGTTTGTTTTGTTTTTACAAGACTACCAAGCATTTGTAATAACACTATTAACAATAATTCACTAAAACAATAACAGTTACAACAAAAACCTTTCTAGGTAACTGAAGCGATACAAGCTGTTCTCTTGGCTGAAGTGCAACAGCACATGAAGAGTTTGAGAAAAACACCAATTGACAGTCAACCAGTGTCCACAGCAGAGAATGGTAACTGTGAGATGATGCAGATCCCAAAGAAGAAGGAGTGGGCTGAGGAACTAGAATTACAGTGTATTAGAAACACTTCAGTTCTACAAAGTAAGTAAAAATTTTACTGGATTGCTTTTTCAACAGAATTTTTGTACTACATGAGAATGTAACTTTATAATATATACTGTTGAAATATATGTTCATCTCATTTCTGCAAGATCCAAGCCAAGTGCCTTGTTTCTATCGTATCTGCTATCAATTTCCTTTGATAAGTGTCAGGTTTTTAGAGAACTTGTAGATTCTACAATAATAATAAAGTTTTTTCTAGAAGTAAAGTATACATTATTTGTGAGAACGTTTTGAAGTTAAGGGTTAGAAATGAAGACAGAATTAACCACAATAGCCTAAAGGGATATATATTACAAATATATCCAAAAATAATGGGTCCTAAATATGTTTGTTTTGTACCTTGATAACAGTCATGTGCTGATTTTTCTTTTCTGGAAAGAAGAAATATTGTATAGAAAATAAAACTAGTTTTACAGTTGGACCATTTGATTTTTATAATGAACTTTTTCATTATAGCTTCATAATAAAAATAATAATGTTTATGGCTTATGACTAGCAGGTCAATCCAGATTAATACAGTAAAGTGTTAAATGATTTTTTTCATCCCAATTGCAATGACTTTTTAAAAAAGTAAATAAAACACATAAAAAATTAACTACAAAATTTATTAGTAAGCTTTTGATGAATTAAATTAATTAATTTAATTAAATTAATTAATTTATAAAGTGATTAATTGAGTGCTTTTGGCAGGAAAACACATTATAAACATACATATTCAAGATTGTTAAAATTGTCAGAGGGCTGGGTTTGTGGCTCAATGGTAGAGTGCTCACCTAGCAAATGTGCGGGCCCAGTTATCCTCAGCACCACGTAGAAATAAATGCATTGTGTACAACTAAAGCAAATAAACAAATATATTTAAAAAATTGTCAGATATTTCTTCTATCTCTCAAAAGAGATTTTATTTTTATTTATTTGAGACTCAGAAATGTTATATTTGGAATCTTAAATCTTAGAAGCAGTATCATTCTTGGAAATGCAATTATTTATACTTGTTATTTTATAAAATTACTGATAGGAGAGTGTTATGTGGTAAGAGATAAAAGATATATTCAGAAAAAGCCAAAGAGTAAAAAAAAAAAAAAAAAAAAAAAAAAAAAAAAAAAAAAAAAAACTAGAATATTTCTAGATGCCAGGAAGGCCCTGATGATGGCAAATTTAGTAAATAATTTGACAAAGCTAGATGGCTATTTCAACTTGTTGATTTGTTGTTTGTTGTCCAGAAATTAACTTTAGTTATTTGGTAATACCTCTGTGAAGAACTCATTTTTTGTATCATATGACTACAGTTGTATTACACCTTTCAAGCACGAAGTATAAAACTTCCTTTTTACTTAATTTTCAGTAAATACATTTGAGCTTTTGATTCATATGGAGAGCCATCCTTGGTGCCATTGATAGGTTTCTTCAAAGTCCCCAAAGCTAGTGTCATTGATTGTGTGTTAACTCTGAGGTAGCTTTTATGAGCGGTATCTTTAATCTTAAGGGTTTACCTGATTCATTCCCATAACTCTCTTTTTCTGGGCAAGAAGTTTTGGGGAGGCTATCAGAGTGAAACTTGAGATAAGTTTTGCTGTCACATGACTTACCCATATTTGTACTTTCACCAGATTGGACCCAGTTCTATCCCCAGGTCATTCTCAAGCATAATAACTGTTCCTGACACTATGGAATCTCATCTTACTATGACCAAAGACATTTGGATTTTAAGTTTGGCATTAAGTGTCCTGATCAGTTATGGAAAAATTTTTTCTTTGCCTATAAAAAAATTGAGGTTAACTTCTGATAAGAATTGACACACCAAAGTATTAAAATTAGTTTATATGTTGATGGATGAGTTTTAGAATATTTTGTTAAACACATAGCACATTGACAAAATGCGGAACATGCATTTTATCAAGGAATATTACTTGCAGGAAAATATTAACTACAGTTGTAATTAAATGTGAAACACATCACAGGCATTATAGAGGGAACTATCCAAACTATATTAAATTAATATTGCCCTTTCCCCCTTTGGGAAAAGATATGTTTTAAAATAATTCAAAAGAACTTAGTAAAATGATAGTAAAAAGTCTTAGTGATATGTACAGTATTGTAGTGATATGTACAGTATTACATGATGGTATTTGGAGGACAAAACAAAAAAAGCTGCTTTATTTCAAATGTTCAGAGACAATGTTCAGAAGATGGTGGAGAGGTTATTGGTGTGATGATCCTCAAATCTAACAGGCAAATTTACTTAGCCCAAGTATCATTGCAACATTTATTATTTTACAAGTATTCTTATGATAAATGGTATATTTTCATTTTATCAGGTTCTTGCTCATTTGTCTTCTCTGAGCTTTCTCCAACTCCTGCTTTTTTCCTGATTTTTTGGCAATACATATTTTTTGTTAATCAGTTAGAAAGTAAAAGATGATGATTTTGTTTTGCATGGATAATCAAAACCTTGTGCTATGCTAGAATGAAGTATATTTGGTTTATTAGCTTTATGGTAATACAGTAATAGTTAATCATAGGAAAAATAATAACAATTATTGAGGTTTTTTTGTTGTTGGTGGTGGTGGTGGTGGGTTTTTTTTTTTTTTTTTTTTTTTTTTTTTTTTTTTTGGTACCAGGGATTGAACCCAATGGGACTTAAACACTGAGGCACATCTCCAGCACTTTTTATATTTTATTTTGAGACAGGGTCTCACTAAGTAGCTTAGCGCCTCACTAAGTTGCTGAAGCTGGCTTTGAACTCACAATCCTCCTGCCTCAGCCTCTCCAGCCATTGGGATTACAGGCATGTGCCACTGCACCCAGCAATTATTGAGTTCCTTTTTTTTTTTTTTTTGGAGGGAGGGAGTACTAGAGATTGAACTCAATGGCAATCAACCACTGAGCTACATCCCCAGCCCTACTGTCTTTTATTTAGAGATAGGTTATCACTGAGTTGCTTAACACCTTGCTTTTGCTGAGGCTGGCTTTGAATTCACAATCTTCCTGTCTTCAACCTCCCAAGCCACTGGGTTACAGGTGAGCGCCACTGCGCCCAGCAATTATTGAATTCTTAATGCACTCCAACACTATACAAAGTACATTTTGAATATTTTCTCACTTTTTTTTAAAATTCTCACATAATCCACAGGAAGCCTAAGATTATACTTCCAATAGTCAAGTCCTCTGTGAAGATAACTTACTTCACCGTTCTTTAAATGTCCATGTTCCTGGACATGAAGTTTCCAAGTACAATTGAAAAGAACTATTCTTTGAGAAAGATATATTTCCCTTGTGCTGCCTAGGTTTGACCTAAGAAATTACCTCTTGAATTTTTAAATTACATATATATGTGCATATTACATATATATGTATATATATATATATCCACACACACGTGCACACACATACATATTTGTCTATATATATTTCTCATACATATTAAATACATTTTTAAAATTATGCCATAACCACACCAGCTGCTTTAAATGGCACCAGTGGTATACACCTTGTACTATAAGATATACTTCCTAATATTATTATTATTATTATCCCACTTTTAAAATGAATAAATTGGTACATAAGAGAGACTATGTGTGTTGCCTACAGTCACAAAATTAATAAAAGCAGGGATGCAAACCCAGATATTCTCTTAAACATTGTACTCCTATCTAGTAAGCTATATTCTCTCTAGTGGCAGCATGACAGAAATTTGCTCCAAATCAGCTTGATCTAAAAATTGAATAATTTATTGAATGGTTTTCTTAGATTTTTATTCCTCTCTCATAAATCACACTTTCTATTACCAAAGAAAATTCAGAGTATTCAATCATTGCCATCTCAGTCCTCACAATAGAGAAAATCAGCAAGTTTATGGAACTATTTGTACAAGATGCATATGGGAACATCAAATGAAGTGAGAGTTGAAGTATAATGAGTGTTTGAACTCTGTAATTTTGTGTCTTGTTTCTTTTTCAATGTTTTGTTACATTTCACAGCATGTATCTTATTTGAACTCTTAATATTTGAGTATCAATGTTTTATGTGAAAGTGGTGGATTTTATCTGTTTACATTTTTACAGTGATTACATTGCTGTCTTCCTTGAAACTGTTTTTTTTTTAAAAATTGTGTAATTACTACTCAAATTTAAAACTAAGATTCAATTGCTTTAAAAACAGCAATGGTTTTTATTATTAAACTGCATCTGAAAGTTAGCCACCCCCTTTTTTTGTTTGAATGTTATTTGGATCAGTTTAAATAAGTAATCTAAATTGTTCCATTAAATAAATTGGTTGAAATAGAAATGGAGGCTTTGTAGATAAAACTGTCACTTTGGAATTATTGGCTGAATTTAAATTTCATGTTAAACTGTGGTTGTGAAGATGATGCATCATATATAGATATTGCAAATAATCTTTACTACATGCATCATATTGAAAGACTTATCTAGAAAATTAAATAACAAAAGTGTGCTTTTTGTTTAAATAAAACCATGTGTTTGTTGTAAATCAGGGTAATAAATATCTATTCAATAGAAAAGTTTTGATGGTCCTGCTGGGGTAGGCTTCTGCTGCCAGCTGAGCTTCTCAGAAGGAAAACTGTCCAATTGTAGAAAGTCTTTGAAATGTACTTGTCTCCTTCACACTTTAGTTCACCCACTGTGAGGTCTCCAAGCTGGAGTTATTATGGCAACAGAAGTCATCTAGGAAAGGTCTGAGTGATATTAAGTGAGCAAGGAACAATAGGAAATAGGGATCCAGCCTGTGTGTCACAGTGAGGTCTTGGGCTTGCTTGCACATGCACTTGCGCGTGCGCGCGCTCTCTCTCTCTCTCTCTCTCTCTCTCTCTCTCTCTCTCTCTCTCTCTCTCTCTCTCTCTCTCTCTCTCTCTCTCTCTCAGAAGAAATCATTTGAACAGACAAGTGGCACCCATTTTCCAAGGTATGTAGCCCGTGGTGTAGGGGCCAAAGACAAGATAGGTGGATCGGCTCTGGTATCCTGACTTGGTTCCTGTGTGGGGTGGTGTAGCATCGCTTATAGGTACAATGTCACCCATCAGGAATGCTGGAGGAAGAGCAGAAGATGCATCTGTAAAAAACTGTCCCTGGTGTGTTCATTTTCAGGTATACCTGTCTAGAAGATCTACAGGCTTCATATTGTATTTTTACCTAAACTAATCCCCAGAAAATTGACAAGAGGCTAAAATTCCCCTGCCAAGAAACTATGGATTGAAGATAATACTAACAATGCAAGCTAAAGCAAACAAGATATAAATGTCACTGCCAAATTTATCTTAAGTTATAACAAGAGGCATATATATGTGTATGTTTGTCAACTTCTTCCTTTTGAGACTTCTATTTTTGTGTATATTTTAGAATGGACATAACATCAATACATTAACAGCATATATATATCACTTACAAACAAATGCATATACTAGTGCATGTTTCAATGTTCCTCTTTGTTGTTTTATTTTTAAAAAAGTATCTGAACTGAAACCTTTGGGTAGCCTGAGCCAGGAAGCTAGGATTAAGCTGAGATGATAGACCTTTGATTATGTAGGGTGATGACTTGATATTTTATATCTTACCTTGTCTCCAAAACTTTAGACCGATCTTTATGCATTGCTGCTCTGTGTCACTTCCTCTGTGACTGTTTCCATTGATCCAAGAGATGGAGATACCACAGAGAACAAACTGGAACTCTGCGGTGGGGTACAAGCCAGCTTCTAGTTCAACGCAGGGTGTGTGAGGCATGAAGAACAATGAAGGCATATCAGAGCTAGTGGTTATTATGGTCATAAATGTCATTCTTGTCATTCTAGAAGGCTGAGAGTTAGGAGAGGAAGTTGCATCTGATGCCCCAGCTGAGTTTGTGAAAGCACATAAAGGAAAGCACCTAAGCCAGTCTTTGAAAAGAACACATGCCTAAATCGAGACCTGGGTGGACAGTGGGTGAACAGGATATAGCCAAGCAAAGAGCCAAGATAGTGCGCCCATTTTTTTAATTCCCAAGAATCATATGGGTAAAAAAATGCATGAATGAGAATCCTGAACACTAGAGAGGACCTCTGTGTCTTCTTCCCTTTAAAATATGTGTGTTTTCTTTGACTTTCATCTTCCTTTCCTAACGCTCAGCTTTGAGATTAACAATGAAAAGTAATATAAGGAAACAAAGAAGTTAAGTAGCTTGTGTAGGGTCTTATTCCCAACCAGTGACACAGCCAGGAATCAAACCTAGACAGCCTGGCTTCTTCATCACTGTATGACACTCCTCCCAATTACACATAATTCTCCTTTGTTGCTCAGTAAACATTTGCCTAGCACCTCCAAGTAGCAGAGAGGTACATATTACCCAAGTTGGGGATTATAAGGCAGCAAAACCTCAGATGTGTGGCAGGATAGCAGGGGAAAAAAAAAGATTCACTAGAAATCTATCAAAATCTATCAGCAAATATTGAATAATTTCTACAAAACTCTGAGTATAGCATTGTAAGTCATGTCACTAAGAATATACTTAATACTAAAGACTTATTTGGAAAATAAATTTAAATCTATAAAATTTTTAGTGGTTAAAAATAGAGTTCACTCCTGAAAACTGGAGAAACTGGCAAATCCTAAAGATGTAAAGTATTTGCATACACATATTAATTGAAAGGGGTAAGCATTAGAGGTATTGGAGGAAGAGAGGAAGAGAAAAAATTGAAAACCATTCTTATAGATTGATTTGAATTATCCAATAGATAATTTTATTCAAATATCAAGGTATTTATGTGTTAGATGAAGATTAATCTCTCTCTATGTATATATAATAAGTAAATTATTTAGTACAGAGCATATATTACATGCTTTTCAAAACACACAGTAGTCATTTGGGTCTAATATATGTCTGGTTTTGTTTTCAGCTCCTTACAAAAATGATGGAGAGATTTCATAATTTACCTTTTGTCCATAAAAATCTTCAGAGCTTCTTTACTGTTTCTGCCCTCTCTGTGTCATCTTAAAGATTGCATTGCCTTAGAAAGACTGATAGAGTTTACTGTTCTTTTTCCAAAAGTAGGTTCATTTTTCACAGAGATTGAGATTGATGGTTTTCATCTTGGCATATGAAGAACTAGAGTATTTCATTGTCTTATTTTCCTCATGAGTAGTCAGAATGTCAACCTGGCTCAACTGCAAAGGGGTGGTAGCATCAAGGAATTTAGTTAAATATTTCCTTGGTAACAGTTGTGGAGGCACCACTTTATTGATTATTGTCTACATACCCATTTAAACATATTGACAAAGAAAAAGTGATCCAGATTCTGTCACTGAAATCGATGTGTTTTCCACTATTGTTCTCCTAAGCTGAGACTGGCCTCTCTACACTGACCCTTCAAGGACAGGGACGGGTCTATTTATCTTTTTTCCTCCCATCACCTGAGATGGTCTTTCACCTAGTAGCTGATAATAAGTGCTTATTGAGTGGGTGGGTGAATGGATGGGCAGTGGCATGGTTTCTACTGACGATTCAGCCAACTTCTAATTAGTAACAGAAGGAGACTCTTAATGACTGCTATTCTGTAGCATCCAGACCTGATCTTGAATACAAACTGAAATTCGTATTTTCCAATATTTTGCATCATCCTGGATCAGGCCATATACACACAGCAGGCTCACAAATAATTTTAAAAAAAAATGAATGAATCTGGTCTGCAAACTCTAGAAGCTTCTTTTCCCTAATAGTTAAGTACCTGGCTCTTCACTACTCATTTTATCATGGTCTGCCTTCAGTTTAATCTTAGAGAGCCCCAAGCCTTGCCTGATACTCCCCTTGTTCCTTATTCAACTATTGTTTCTCCAGGAAGTAGTTGAGGAAACTCTGCCTCAAACATGGTTTCCTCCACATTTGGACTCATCCTGGGACCTGGCTCCTCTGCCTCCCCAGAAACTTCTGACTCATTCCTGACCTCTGGTAACCAGTAACCCTTATGTGGGTGACATAGAGCCTTTTTTACAACCTGGTGACCTGGGTTACCTCCTCCCTGGGTTACCTCAGAAGCCTTGCTTCTGAGCCTGGGACTTGGCATGACATTAGTTCCTCCATAAAATGCAATTCCATCAGTCAATATAAATATGTATTCCTAGTCCTCAGTTGAAAACAATTTTAGTATAACTGAGGACTATATTTTTTTGAGAGAAAATGCAGGGCCTTCATGAGCTTTGTATTCTCAACAGCACAATGTCTAGCACATGGCAATGGCTAGAGAAATTGTGACTGAAAGGAACACTATCCATTTGTCCCCGTGCCCTTGGAATATCCTGTTCCAATCATAATGTTGATTATCTTTCTGGCAGAAGCCTTATCTCTCCATTTTAACTCTTCAGTATGTCTGGGCAGTTTTCAACCTTGGAACAATTCGAATAACTTTAAAACATCTCTTAAGCATTTACTGCTTTTAAATTTCAATGTTAGATATTGAGTTTTTAATTATATCACTTTCTAAAGTCTTTGTACACTCATAAAATAGTGTGTTACCTGGCACTTTGTTTGTTTATTTACCTTACTTTCTACCACTCTGAACTCCTTGAGGGCAAAAGTTGGAACTTAATTAATCTTATGCTTCTAGCAGCAAATGCACCACGTGGTGCATGATGAATGCTCATTAAATTTTTGTTCCCTGAATGAGCAAAATACTAATAAATGACAACATAAAATAAGCATCATGTTCGAGGGAGAATGGAAAAAGTACTAAATAACATGTTAATAATCTGTAGCTAGGAAAATAATGGAAATGATCATTATAGTTTAGTTGGTTATTTTCTTCTAAAGTGTTAATTCAGGAACATTTCTTCAAATTTATCTATTTACTTCAAGAAGCAATTTATCTAACTGGAGACCCACCAGGAAAAATTAATGCTGACTGCTTTTGAAGGCAAAAAACAATGTAGAGAATTCATTTTCAACCCTGTGAGTATGAGCTGCAAGAAATGAAGACAACTAGTTCAAAGAATTGTTACTTTTCTTTTTCCTGCCTCTACTGAGCATAAGCCCTTTATTTCTATCTGTGCAGGACCACCTGTCCTCCAGACAGAAAGCCTACCAATCTGGGGGCAATGTTAAAGTGCTCTTGGGTTGTTGAATATACATAAGAACATGGTCTATATAGAGCACTTCCAGTCTCTCAGATTTCTTCCCATCAGAATGAGATAATTTTGAAATTTCAGAAAATATAATTATAATAGTTTTTAGTCCTAGCCAGTATTTTGTAACTTCCCTTTTATTATCCTAAAATGAAATTCATAAGTAATATAACCTATTTACATACAGCTAAAGAAAAAAAATGGTCAGCAAGTTATAAGAAAATAATATGTGTAAAGGACTGGGCATGACTAATTAAAATATAACAAAAAAATGCTAACACAGACACCTCCATTGCTGAGACAACAGCTGTGGATATAGACTCCTGTACATGTGTGGTAGACATGGGAACCAAAGTGGATTTTACTGGTAAGTTCTGGATAACAGCAGCAGAATATGGCCATTTCTTGATATATAGAGTAGTGGCCTTCCTAGAAAATTTAGAGTTTGTTAAAAGACTTGAAAGATTCCTATGTGTTTATAGATAAGAAAAAGTTATGTTCTAGGCTTGAGGAATTATGAAAATACTTTCCCTTCCATTAATGTCCAGTGTAATATTTAGAAACTATATGGTATAGCAGGGTAATCGTTCATTGTGAAGATCTTTTCTGAGCATTGACGGACATCAGGCAACTCTAGTGCCTGTCCACAAAATGCCAATTAGTGTCTCCATAATCATTGGGAAACCCAAATGCCCCTCACCTCAATTGTTCCCAAAGGCCCCAGTAGGGGGCAGTACCAACCCTGCCAACAACCACTGCTTAGGGAAAGGGATCTAGACATTCTGTGGCCTTTGTTTCTGCCCTTTCTCTCTCTCTCTCTCTCTCTCTCTCTCTCTCTCTCTCTCTCTCTCTTAAATTTAAATCTTTTTATTACATCTTATTTTGCTTCCATCACAATCTTCCCTTAATCTTTCATTTAAATTTTTGTTTTATTATTTTATTAGTTCTTTTTGGTTATACATGACATGAATAGCTAGAATCCATTCTAATGTAATTATATAAGCATGGAATGTATCTTATTCTAATTAGGACCCTAATCTTGTGGATGTACACAATGGTGAGATTCACTGTGGTGTATTCATATATTTACATAGAAAAGTTATGTCAGATTCATTACACTGCCATTCTCTTTTAAAACTACATCAGGAAATGAAACCAAAATAGTAATTCCCAGCTAACTCCAGAATTTCCTTTCTCAGCTGCCCAATGTTTTCTTCTTCCTTGTGCCCTCCTCTTTAGTCATGGTATTTTTCACATTGTATAGTAAGTGATATGACATTAGTTATATCCCCTCTGTTAGAAAAAGAGTTTCTTGTCCTATTTATTCTCTTTCACTTTTATATCCTCAAATTCTAGCTTTGAGGTTAGCATGGAGAAAATGCTGTTGGCTGATTAAATAAGACTGAATGTTACTAAACTAGGACTTGTCCAAAAAGATAATCGAATAAAACCCCCAAATTTACATCTTAGTTATTTTACAATATAGACTAGACACAGCACATTTCTAAACATTAAATTAAATGAGGTATTTTCCAATCTGTTAATTCACAGAGAAAATTGGAAGAGAATAATGGGTAGAAAAAGGTCATAAATTCATGGAATTTATCATTGAGATTGGATTTTTGATTGGAAATATAATTCCAAAACTTTGATTTAGAGCATCCTAACTTTTGATACATAGTATCTTTAAAATTCATAGTCCATTAGTATTTAATGTATATTAAAATATACTATTGATTTTGAGAACTTCATTAATATTCCTTGACACATACAAGGTATATGTGTCTTGATGTATTTGTACCACAGTAGAGAATAACTGTCTTGGTCATCCAGGTGGTCAGTTTGTCCATACATAGATACATATGAGACATATGAAGACACAGTAGTGTGAGACATTAAAGTTCACATGGCTCTGGAGGCATAGAGCCACTGATTGCCAGGGGTTGATTTTTAGAGACTTCACACAGGAGTAGACATTTACATGGACTCTAGAGAACAGTGGTGCAGCAGACTTGTAGAGATGCACTGCTCAGAGTCCTCTTCTGGAAAGGATGACTTGACTAGCTGTGAGGAGGATGGCTCTCTGACAGCATCCACCTGTGAGCACCTTGATATCTGTCCCAGCATTGGAGCTGAGGTCATATTCCTTAGGAAAATGGCTGAGCAAGGCAAAATATAAGGGCCTAGTTATTTTCAGTCCATGGACAATCTTTTCTCTGGAGTCTCCATTAAGTTGGTAGAAAACTTGTCAGGTCTTCATGGTGAATAGAGTTCCTCCTGCCCAATCCTGCTTTAGCATTTTTTTTTCCGCATGGGTGTTACTTCCAAGTAAGCCTTGCATTTCTAACTCCATCTAACATCTTCTGGAAGGACCCAGCTGACATTAATTAGTGGGAAGGAGTATGGTGAGAGGATATTTCAGGCAAAGGGAATAGCAAAAAACAGATACAGAGGCATGCAAGTGTAGCCTACTTAGGAAATAGGGATGAGTTTGGTATGACAGTGTAGGGGAGATGAAAACATTCCAAGCAGGATACAGAAGATGGACACTGGAGTCAACAGGTTCTAGTATGGAGCTTTTTTCTGAAAGACAAAGAAAGCCATGAAAAAACATTTTAAGAGAAGTGGGACATTTCCAGTGCAAAGAAATAAGAGATAATAATAGAGAAACCCTGTGTTCAAGTTTTGCCAAGTATCTTTCTGTATAATAATTTATTTGTAAAGTTGTGCTTCTTTTTTACTTCCTTAAATTTTTTTCTATCTTTAGTTAGATGAAACATTAGTGCTTCATGTCCCATACAAAAAAGGAAATTTTGTTTATGTTACATACAGGAAGGAAATTTTGCCTTCTAAGTTGCTTTTAGACTAAACATTACTAAGTACCCTTTAGGATTGTCAGAATTCAGATCTCATTAGTTACACCTTCTGAGTTGCTATGGTGCTGACTTGAAGTTCTTTTCCTCTATTAAGTCCTTATTCCAATCTCCTATCTTTTTTTTAATTGGTTTTTAATTTTTTTCCAGCTTCTATACATTACTAATTTGGTCTGATTTCTCATCTCTTTTGGATTCATTTGTGTTGCTTACCATTTATTGGCAAGTTTAAGCCATCCATGTTGTTTACCTGTTTGTTTATTTTATGATTATTTTTTTGACTTATGTAGACCTTATTGACCTCTTTAAAAAAATGTACTTAACTGAAACATTATAACCAGGCTAAGTGTTTACTATTAAACATTTTAAAGGACTACTATATATTATTTCAGTTTACCACTTCTAAAAAAAAACAACCTTGATTTAATTATTAGAATTTAGCAAAACAAGGTAACATTGAAATGTGCTTTACCATGTGTTTATATTAATATCCAATGAACAACCTCAAAGGTTAAATTTCATGATCCGTCTCTTCAAGCCATGTACTTAATTCCAGTCATTACATTACCTGCTTCCCTTTTGCCATTGATTTATGTTTCTTTCAAACTGCTAAGATTGGGCAGTATTATTTATTTTTTATTTGACACACCTTGCACCATGACACAGTGTTTCAGAAGGTAATGGCAAAATACCTGTAATGCAGTACAGAATTGCCTGCTCACCTGTGTGGTTCAATAACATACCCACTGCTGTATGTCTGGGACTCTCATAATAAAGGAAGAGAATGGAAAATTATCAGTCTTTCTTTCTATGATAAATATATCAGGGAATCTCCAAATGGCAGTGGTGTTCAAACCCCATAAAGTCTGTTTAATGTTGACAGATGGAAAGGAATGGTTAGAATTTTCTTAGGGATCTATATTTCAGTCTTTCCAAAGTAGCTAAAGCCTATTCAAAATATTCAAAAGAAAATACAAGTTCAGGACCTACAAATATCTATTTAAGAATTATTTTTAGATACTAAAAAACACTAGGTAGGTTTTTTTCAAATGATTAGTGTGCCTTTTCTGGTACTTATATAACACTTTACTTTTCAAAAGGTTTTAGCATGTCATTTTATTTCTCTTTTCAGATATCCAATGAAGTGATTCTTTGCCCATTTCATTGAGAGGAAAATTAAGGCACATCAGACGTTGGTAGCATTAATTACTGTGATGATGTAACTTGTGTGACCATGGCATTGACTAGATCAAGTTCTCCTATTTGCCAATCCCAGATTCTTTTCTGTAAAGTGACCTATTTCATGGGGACATGATGTGAAGGATGGAATTACAAGAGAGTAAGCTCGTTTATTTATGAAAAATGATGTATTTCATTTTTGCTAAATTTGAGCCTTTCCTGAGGAGAATATTAACATTTTTATATTTCAAGTGGCTCATTTTAAGGGAAAATATATTACACATTTTAAAAATGAGTTAAACTATTTCTACTGTTAATGGCAATCCTCTATTATGATATTCATGCTATAAAAGCCAACTATTAGTCAAAAATATAGTTTGATGAATGTAGTATATTTATAAATTGAAGACAGTCATTTCATTTCTTCCACAGTAAATTTGCTTTAAATATTAGTTTATTATATATGTTGGCTTGTATTACAAATATTTCCAGTAAGCAAACACAAATCATTTTTATATTTAGCATTTAAAATGTATCTTAACTTGACCGTTAAATCATGTATTAAGTATTCAATTAAAGTGGGTTTTGATCCATTTTTTAAAATTAGTGGTCAGGTATTCGGGGAAACAAGCTCACAAGATATTTCTAAAACACAATTCACTTCATTTCTTGTTCTGTATATTTTGTCAGAGAATGCCTTAATGTAACAGAAATCAGATTTGGTGTGTATTTTTACACCAAATCAAATTGTGCAGGCGCCACCCTCAGCTTTCTCCAAAACATTATAAAGGATAAGATTCCACCACGATATAGCTTAAGAAAGCAGTGCAGACCTGGAAGAAGTCCATGTATAGAAAACGTGGCTACAGGAGGAGGTTTTACTGGAAAACCACGTATCCCATAGCACCATTACAAGAGCTGGACTTCAAAAGTAACTACTTAGCTGAGTTCTGACTCCTGGAATCTGTATGTAAAACATACATGCTTTTTCTACTTATTCTTCAGGCATAAATCAGGAATATAAAAGCTACCAAAAAAAATGTAAGAATGAAACTGTGATACAGTAGTGACTAATGGTAAAAAGCACTTAGATATGCCAGTTGTAACAGCTGTATGAAGAGGGTGAAGGCATCATAAGTCATTTTATTTATTACAATTGGCAGGTTTCCCGTCCTAGTTGTATTGAATATAATCTAACTTTCCCTGTCTTCTTCTTGCCCAGTCCTTGCTTTTTCAAATTAACCAGCTATAATCACAAATGTGAAAAAATTCAGTCTCTATTATTTTAATATGTAGCAGTTGCCCACACTTGTTAAGTCTTTTCTAAATACAGAAACAAAAGCATCCAATAAACCTTCATAGTATATTTTAAAATATTCAGCATTACTTTAGATCACAAGTTCTAAATCTTCCATTTCTGATTCCTGAAATAAAAAGCTGTGTGTTCTCCCCATACACACAGTTGCTTAATCCCAGGAAGATACTACATGATTGTTGCATTATGAAGTGAATTAGGTGTTTTAACCTTCATATGATATCTTCTACACAGCTGTAATTGAGAATTTGTAAAATAATAGGAAAATAAAGACAAGATTCATCAATAATTTTCATTTTATATGAAAAGCACAGATGTTTTTAAAGATCTATACCAATGACTAACTTCCTTTTTATCGGAAAAAGATCTAAATTGGTGTTTTAAAACTCTCATAAGCATCTGAATCTTCTATAAAAATTAAACAACCAATAGGGTAATCAAAATTATATCTTGCCTGGCGCAGTGGCGCATGCCTGTAATCCCAGCACTTGGGAGGCTGAGGCAGGAGGATCAAGAGTTCAAAGCCACACAGTCAGGTTGGGATGGGGAGCATAGGAGGATTAGAGGAATACTAGAATGGCCAATGGGGAGGGAGAGGGAAGGGAGGGGGCAAAAGGGTGAAGAAAAAAAAAAAAGATGGTAGAATGAGATGGATATCATTACCCTAAGTGCATGTATGAAGTCACGAATGGTGTGAATATACTTTGCATACAACCAGAGATTTGTAAAAAAGTGCTCTATATGTGTAATATGAAATGTAATGTATTCTGCTGTCATTTATAGTATCTTAGAATAAAAAATAATAAAAAAAAGAGTTCAAAGCCAGCCTCAGCAATGGTGAGGCACTTAGCAACTCAGTGAGACCCTGTCTCTAATAAAATACAAAAAAGGGCTGGGGATGTGGCCCAGTGGTCAAGTGCCCCTGAGTTCAATCCCTGGTACCAAAAAAAAAACCAAAAACAAAAACAAACAAAAAAAACTATATCTTATTGTTAAATTTATAGTATACATTTCTGATAATTTATATTTTATAAGGTTAAATATGAAATGAGGACTATTTCAGTGAGATTTGTAATTAAAATGGATGACTGTCATATGAATTTCTGGTCTCAACATCTAATTCATTTTCATTTGTAGCTTTAGGTACAATTTAGTGAAAAAAATTCTGATTCATCCTGGTAAGCAGAATACTCCAATGGAACTTGACTGTAGAATTCTACATTAAACACACATACACTTTCTTTCATCAGTAATGTATTTTATAAATTTTATTTTACTTTTTCTTACACTTTTTTTTCACCATCACTTTTGCAAGCACAGAACTTAATGTCTTCTTAAAGCAAGTCCTAGTGACAAGGAATATATTTAATCTTACCATTACATGAGCATATTTATATGTACCTGGAGAAAGTGTCTGATACTATTTCTAAAGTTTAACTAACAGTGCCTCTTCACTCTTGAATCTAAGTCACACCCATTGATATACTGAAGTCAATATATGATGTTTCACTATTTCAGAAGGCATTAATATCTTTTCTGCTATTTATTTATTTATTCCTTTCCCTGAAACAAGGACAATGAGGCTTTTTTCAATAAAGGACAATTATTTTAGAACAATGTATTTCATAAATTTTTTAAGAAGCAGATTAATCTGTACAAAACAGTGATTTGACAGCATAAATCAGTGTGTTTATGGTTTCCACGTTTTATTAAAAACTTTGTAAAATCAACATTTTAAAATTGCAGTTTATAAACAATAATGTGTATATTTTTTTTTTTTTTTTTTTTTTTTTTTTTTTGTGGTACCGGGGATTGAACTCAGGGGCACTCGTCCACTGGGTCACATCCCCAGCCCTTTTTTGTATTTTATTTAGAGACAGGGTCTCACTGAGTTGCTAAGTGCCTTGCCATTGCTGAGGCTGGCTTTGAACTCGCAATCCTCCTGCCTCAGCCTCTCAAAGTGCTGGGATTACAGGCGTGCGCCACCGCGCCCGGCTATAATGTGTATATTATTTAAAGATAAAATTTGAATCAGACAGTTATGTAATTCTCTCTTGGAAATGCTGAGATTGTGTGGAATTCAGGTGGGAATCTGCTGGGCAGGGTCATTTCTTCTGTACATACCTGACCTCCTAGTACAACATTGTGACAGTGCAGCAAATACTTACCTAATTACCTCAGATTCTTTCGATGGCCACTTCTAGTTGTACATTAATAATGATTCAGATAATGTGAGCTGTTGTCTTTTGCCTGTTTCAAGGCTCAGGTCATAAATCACAGGCTGTGTCACTGCCGATGAGCCGGAGCCCTTGGGCTTCCCAGGGCTCCCTGACATGCCCTGCCTCAGTGCATTGCCCAGCTCATGCCAGGTAAGCTGCTGACTTGCACAGAGGGAATTCCAGGAAGTCCTTGGAGCGGGCCTTTTTCCAATAATGCTCCCTGGCATGTACTCAGTTCAGGGCTCTTTTGCAAATGGCTATTACACTGAGATCGTGATGAGATTTCCTAGAAGTACACGCAATTCTTTTCACTAAAATTTTCTACTTCAAAACATTTTGTAAAAATAGAGATTTCCCCTCTGCATTCTTAATGTCATATAACCATGTGTACATGCATTTTAGTGTCCTCTTAAGGTATGGAAGTGCTTAAATCTCCTGGAAACCTATTTTTGAAGTAAAATTATTGTTTTCATTGTGCATCATTTTGTTTTAGAATTTGGACTTAATTATAGTGGATTTTAAGCCTTACTTCAAATCATAGATGAACACAAGAGTATTACATTAGTAATTATCTCTATTAATTCTGTCATTCATCAGCAGTCACTGAGAATTTATGGTGATCAAATGATGCAATAAGTACTTGATACATATGAGTATCAATGAGCCTTGGGTGAGTTCAGCTGAGACTGGCCTTTCATAGCCACTTGCAGGGTCTAAAGCGTACGATAAAGTTTCAGGGATGGATATGATCATTGTGTCACACAGGATGAAGTTGGATGTGGAAACATAACAGAGTTCTCAGTTCCAACTTGGACTAAAGACAGAGTCCAGCTGTTGACTCCCATCCCATGATCTCTGTTAATATGCATTTGATATTTACTTGATTTTGAACATCTTTTGGGAGCAAAGGGGGATATTTGAAATTAGTATAGTACTTGGTATATGAGTGATATTCAGATAATAGGACCCACAGGACCTTTGATCAGATTTTTTTTTTTTTTTTTTTTCTGCCCAGGACCTTTTTTTTTCTGCCCAGGAACTTGAGGCTCAGACAAACCTGGTGACTTGCTTAAGAATACCCACTGGTTAGAGTGAGACTGTTGAAACATGACCTCTCTCAACTTTTGTTGAGTTTTGTAAATGGCTTGATGGTCTCCATCTAGCATTTTTCCTGTTCCCTCAGGGTCTCTTAATTACCAGACCAGTTTAATGTTTTCTCCATTAAGTGGCAGATGAACTGCACCCAAAAAGACATGGAAAGCAGTTGACATTTCTATTCCCACTCAAGGACTTAGAGCCTCCAGGTTTTTGATAACACTTAAAAAGATGCCGATTTATTTTTCCCTCCTCCTTTGCAGGTTTCCATCTTACACAAGAAAGACTATTAACTAATTCAATATGTCCTAGAGGCAACTGCCTTTAAGAGCTAAAGAGATCCTGTTTAAAAAAAAAAAAAAAAAAAACAGATATATATATCTGTTCTCATTAACTCTCCTACTTAAAACTCTTCAGTGGTACAGTGTCTTCTTAGCTCATCTAGACATACAGGCTCTCCAGGTGACCATGCCCCACAACTGGCACTTGTCTGTCTACTCAGAAAGACAGAGAGAAACCACAGCTTGCCTGCAGGGCAGCACTGGGCCTTTGTCTTCAGGAATCCTTACCACAGCCCAGCATCTCAGCATGGCTATGGAAGTCTCCCAGCTCAATAGCCTGATACCTCTTGCAACAATTCCATAGGCATGGCTTGCCCAGGTCTGTTCAAAGGGAATCCCAACGCTATGAAATCAGATTTTTATGATTCGTTTATAGTCTTTCCTAGTCCAGATGCAATTTACTAATGATGGGTAATTTTAACTATCAGCAGTCGCCTTGAGGTTTGGTTGTCATTCTACCTTATCAAGTTACTAAGGGAATCCAGTTAGAGGTAACCAGAGGTCAAGTTCTTAGGAGGAAGGGGAAAATTTTTTAATTTTTTGGTGGTTCTTTTTTTTTTGGTTGGGCGGGGGGGGGGGGGGGTGGGGGGGGGGTGGGGGGGGGGGGGGTGTGGGTGGGGGGGTTGGGGGGGGTGGGGCGGGGGTGGGGGGGGTTTTTGGGGGGGGGGGGGGGGGGGTGGGGGGGTTGTGGGGTGGTGTTGGGTGTGGGGGGGGTGGGGGGGGGGGGGGGGGGGTGGGAGATTTCTTTAAAAGAAAAAAGAAAAATTAATTTCTTTAATCACATGTAACTTCCCTTTTCTTTTAGGATTAAATGTAGATTAACTAAATAATTGTAAAGATTCTTTACAACTGGCCCTTGGATGCCTCTGTAATCTCATCTTGCCCTCTCCTTCTTAACCTTCAACTCTAAACCCAGCCTAACCAAATTCTTTTTGATTCCTCCAAAAGACCAGTTGTCTCTCTGTGGCTCTCAGCCTCCAGGCGTGCTGTCCCATTACTCATTTATTTATTAAAAAGATTTGAATTCCTTCCAAGCATTGAATATAAATATGGTGAAAAAGACAACCTAGTGGAGACCATAGTCCCCAGCCTGAAATCCTTTTCCATCATCCACTCTGTGCCTTAGGCATCCTCTGGAAAGCCCTTTCTAGTCCCCAGTGTAGGTCAGGTGGCCTTCCCTGTATCACAATACTGACTGCCTTGTGTTGTCATTGCATGGTGCCTTGTCAACCCCCCATGAAATTGTGAGCTCCTAAAGATGGGGGGAGTATATCTAGCCTGCCCACCATCATATCTCTAATGTGTCAGTTGGATCCAGGTACCCAATAGATAATTGATAAACACGAGCGCACATTCTAGGATGGCAATATACATTTTAAACTTCAAATAATGCACTGTTAAATTTTCAAGTGAAGAAGATATTTACAGAACAGATGCCTACGAAAGTCTGTGATACAGATAGAATTATGTTTATTTTTTAAAAAATTAGTTCTGAATAAAAAAGCAAAAAATATATTAAAAATGGAGTATAAAAACATTCATAACTGGGTGATTCCCAATTATCCAAAATCTAATGCCAACATTAACCTTAGTGGAAAAAAAATGGAGATGGGTCAGTAAGAGCTTCAGAAACTTCCAAAACATGAGATTCTTATTCTTACATAATGTAATTTTTAAGTTTGACTTGGTAACTAAGGAAAAGAAATTGTTTATCATTAAGGCATCATATGTAGATGCATCTGTGAGGATAACCACCCTTTCCTGGAACAATTTTCCGGGTTTTATCACAGGAGTTCCTGGATAAAACAGTGCTAAGTCACACCCTAGAATACACTTCCAACCAAATAGTACAAGATATGCTCTTCAACATGGCACTTTTCATATTAGCATTCTGTAAGATCAAAGGACATGGTGATGAGTCATAGCTCAGAAGCCATGTCTTTGATTGACTGAGATAATGTGGTCCAAGATATTACTTTTTGATGGTCTAAGAGTACAAAGATAGAATTTGGAATAGTGGTAGGTAAATGGATAGTTAACATGCCCATTTAAGCTTTTTCTCTCAAATATCAAATATCTTAAATGAGCTTTGGAGAGGTGTTGGACCACATTCAATTTGCAATCAAATTCCCTTAATAAGATTTTATAGTGTAGGAATTCTCCCTTGCTGATGAAAATGAAATCCATAAATTCATGAGTCAGGTACGGCCCAAACTTCTTGCATAAGGAAGGAAAGCACAACTGTGAACAGCCTGGTCTTCCAAGTAGCATCCTCATCTTTTCAAGCTCAAATGTTCAGCAGTGCTTCCAGAGACTGCCGTGTTCTGATACACTATGGCAAAGATTCAACCTAGCCTGCTACAGCTATATTTTGTTTAATTTATTTAGTATTATACAGAAAACAACAAAACAAATCCAACTGTCACCTTTTAAAAACCATAAGATTTCACAAAATGTTCTAGATCTCTGACCTCCCATGAAAAAAATAGGAGAGGCCATGCTATTTCCTGTGACAAAAGGGGTCTGGAGATGAGTAGCAGCTGCTTAAAATATCCTTTTGGGAGTGAATATATGCTTTCCAAGTCATCTCAGGACCCATCAAACCTAGTTTACTTATTTTCTCTACATTTCTCCAGGAATCTGAGATTTGTTTACTTGTTCAACATGGCAGAGAGGTAGCTTTAGTTTGTAAAAATTTCATGTGTGTGTATTTATAGAGGTGGAGGAGGGAGGGGAAAAGAATGGAACTATTTAGATATCTAAAAGTCTAAATATCTAAATAAGTAGGGGCACTGTACATGTTACAAAGAGGAGTTAGACACAAGAAGCATGTGACAGTATATTCTTAGCTTAATGCCATGGGAGTGGCTGTCCAGGACCCACTTGCTTATGGAAAGTTTCAGGGGACCTGGAGGTATCATAAGTTCTTTCTCTTTTTACAACATCCTTAAAATTAATTTTAAATGTTCATTTTACCATCTCCCAAGGAGCCTATGAAAAATGCTAACAGCTGGTAAATTCTTTCCAAGTATGATTATATTGAAAAATGTGTGGGAACATACACTTGTTAGCTTGCCCCAAACACACTTTGAGATATGACCCCTTATACATTGTCCAGCTGGGCATTTGACACCTGATGAGCTAACTATAACTCAGTGTCATAAGGACTATTGAAGAGTCTAATTACAGAAGTCTCATGGGTGAGGGGGTGAAGCAGGTTTCAAGTTGGGGTAGGGCCAATTTGTAAAGTTTTTTATACATGCTGTAGGTAATAGGAAGTTTTCAGATATGTAATTTAGAAACTTCTCAATATAGTAGATGGACTAAAGATTGAAAGAGCTAAAGGAGGGAATCCATTTTTCTCAATTAGTTACAAAAGTTTCTTCCAGCACTCCCTAAGTGATTGGCTCCTAGGTAGTGGAATAAGCTAAGTGATTGCACAGACTTAACTTTTGCAATTAAATATCCCTGTGTTATGGGCACTAATAGGAACTGTTAAAAAACTCAGGTTAACTCTAATCCAATTATGGGAAAAATACTAAAGTTCAAATTATGTTTTCATTCTCTACTTTTGGAAGTAATCCTAGAAATGCTTTATACATTATACGTTATCTTATTTGATTTTTTAACAACTTTGTAAATTAGGAACTATTCATGTTACAGTTAAGGAAACTGAGTTAAGTTTCCCTACTACAATACATGGCCTGTTTTCATAAAAACAAAATATATAGGCTAAGTTGTAACTTTTAAGTATTAATTTGTTAAGGTCTTTTAAGATCCTAGGCTGATATTTTTTAACTGGTAATAAAGTTGTGTTAGGGAATATAAAAGGTTCCGACATTTGAAACCAGGGATGTTTGTGTTAGTAATTAAAACTTGACTTGCAGAACATTGTGAATTAATTTCAGTGACAGAGCATGTAGCAAATAGTATTGATTATAGCCTAATACATAAAGCGTCAGCACCCAGATAGAAAGTTCTCCTTGGCATATTGTAGAAACTGTCCATGAATCACTTTTCATGAACATCAAAGGTTCAGTCCACATTTACACATGAAAGTACATGCTTACTTGGCAGTTTTCAAGTACAATTAGTAGGGATTCTCCTGATGAGATTGGAACACATGATATGTTAGTACTCATTCAAAAACAAATCTACTTCTAATTTCCCGACTTTGCTTTTCAAAATATATACATACATAATTGAAATTTACATACACATGTGTTTAAAATGTAATATACACATAGGTATTGTGTTTAATTTTAGGTAATCTGTTAAATACATTCTAGTACAGCATCTCTTGTAATATTTCCTCATATGATATGTGAGTCATTTAATTCTACCCAGCACCACCACCAAAACTACCTATATCTTCCTCCTTTCACCCCCAAATACACTTTCCATATCTAAGTACAGGGAAAATACATAGAATATAGGCTATGGAAATTCTTCAGTTAATATGTTTTATAGAAAAAGGATAAAATCTGGATTTTATGTCATTTGTTATATAATACTTTTGTATTTGTTTGCATTGAAATTATATAAAGAAAGTAACATTGTTTTAAAGAAAATATGTGAATACTACAATAGCCTTTTTAGGAGGAGTTTTAGTAAAAGTAAATACCTTAGAAACAGTTGAATTAGAAAATCTGAAAGAAACCTACCCAATGCTACAGCATGTTTTTCTCCATTTTGAGATAGAAATCTGGGTTCCTTCTATGGTTGAAGAACACAAGTACAACAAAAGGGAAGATTTTATTGATTTTGTTCACTGTATTTCCTCAGTACCTAGGACAATGCCTGTCAATATTAGACTGTAAATATATACTTGTTGAATGAATTGTAAACCTAAGTTAAAAGACAGTTGCCTGTCACCCAAAGAATGAGTGTCATTATCTATGCATAAACTTGGCAATATATAGAAATCATCAATTTTCATCTCATTTGAAATTATTCACATTTGTAGCACTTCTTAGTGCCCAAATTTAAATCAAATTTAGATTTTTAATTTTCACCTAAAATCTATTCAGAAGTATTATTTTATGATACAAAACTGAAATATATACTGCTTAACATGAGAAGACTCCCAAGAGAGATAAAGACAGAGGAAATGGGCAAATCTTTTAGCAATCACCAAATTTCTAAACTGTGGGTATCCCTATAACCTACTCAGGTATTATAAAGGACTAAAACATTTCCTGCTAACTTCCTTAAGGATCTGTTTAATAACCTGGGCTATGTAGTTTAGTTAAAAAAAAAAAAAGCAAAAGCAAATACAAAGCCAGGACATTAATAAATATAAAATTCAAATGAAACAGTTGATGTTAAAATTGATAAAGAAGTAACACTTACAAGGAAACATCATGAAGAGCCGGGCACGGTGGCACATTCCTGTAATCCCAGCAACACTGGAGGTTGAAGCAGGAGAATTGCAAATTTGTGTCCAGCCTCAGCAACTTAGCAAGTCCCTGTGCAACTTAGTAAGACTCTGTCTTAAAATAAAACTTAAAAAAAAATGGCTGGGGAGGTGACTCAGTAGTTAAGCACCCTTGTGATCAATACCTAGTAATTCTCCCCCTGCCCAAAAAAATCATGAAGAAGCAATTCATCAAATGGCATTCATGAAATGGCAGTGGCTAAAGTGAATCAGAAAAACCCTAACCTTTGAACACATACAAGATTAGACTTCAACATTATTAGTGTATTGGGAAAGAAAGTGATGTATATTGTATAAATAACTTTATGGCATTGTGAATTGATGCAAAACATAGATAATTAGTGTGTAGTTTTCTTCTGCCAACTGGCTGTTTTGATGACATCTTTGAATGAAGAATCATACACAGTCACAGAAACATTTAAGGGGTATTATTAATATTATTATTATTAGGTATTTGGGATTGAACTCAGGGGCACTTGACCACTGAGCCACATCCTCAGCCCTATCTTGTATTTTATTTAGAGACAGGGTCTCACTGAGTTGCTTAGCACCTCATTTTGCTGAGGGTGGCTTTGAACTCATGATCCTCCTGCCTTAGCCTCCCGAGCCACTGGGATTACAGGCATGTGCCACCATGCCTGGCTAAGGGGTATTATTTAGATGAACAGAAGAACAAAATTAAATCCATAGGTAGTTGAGTATAAGAGATATCAGATAAACAGTTTTTTAATACAACATTTGCCCCAAGATTTGGTTGGCACTATTTAGAATCCATGACCAAGGGATGGAGCCTTCTAATTGAAATTTTGTCACTTACCTCCACCCAAACCCAATTGTAAGTATATGGTGTCATTACAGCAACATAATAATGCTTTCCTTTAGTTGCATTTCCAATTAACATAAAAATTTATATTTTGTGGAAAATTTGTATTTGTGTTAAGACAATAGAAAATGTGTTTCTTTGGACAGGAGAACCTTATTGCTCCAGACAATGACTTAAGGATCAGGAGCATTCCCAGAGCAGCCACTGGAGCACAGCATGGGTGGCAACAAAGACCTGGGACTTTTTTTAAACCAGAGAATAAGTCAGTTATTGGTTGTAGGCCAGCCTTATGGGAGCGTGTGCCTTCCCACATATCCCTAGTCAAGCTTGCCCCTGTCTGTTGAGGGCAGTACTTCAGAGAATGGCCCAAAGTTTCTTGCAGCAAGGCCTCCATTCTCTCCCACAAAGCAAAAATTTTTAAATTTTGATGAAGTCCAGTGTATTGGTTTTTCTTTTGTGGATTAAGCTTTTGGAGTCAAGCCCTGTAACATTGCCTAGCCCTATATCCTGAAATGTTTTCTCTTATTTTTATACCAATAAGCTTTTCAAAGATATTATAAGCTTTCAGTGTGAGAGAAGAAGATTATAAGGATAAAAAAGAAAGATTGTCTATCTGATATCATATGCAAAAATAAGTTCAAAATGGAGTCATGATTTAAATTAAGGCCAAACTATAAAACTTCTAGAAGAAAATAAGAGAAAATCTCCATGACATTGGTCTGGGTGATGATTTATTATATGATTCCAAAACCAAAGACAGCAAAAGTAAAAACAGACAGATGGAATAGCATCAAACTAAAAAGCTTATACACAGCCAAGGAAACAACCAACAAAGTGAAGAGGCACCCTACAGATTCAAAGAAAATTCTGCCAACCACACATTTGATAAGAATTAATATCCAAAATGAATAAGGAACTCAAACAACTCAATAGCTAGAAAATAGATAACTCAATTTAAAAAATGGGCAAAGGACTTGAATAGCCTTTTCTCAATAGAAGCCATATAAATGGTCAATAGGTATATGAAAACAATGCACACCACCACTAATCACTAGGAAAAGGCATGTCGAAACCACAATGAGGTATCACTTCACACCTATTAGAATGCCTCCTATAAAAAAGACAAGAAGTCTTTTTTATATAAGTTCTTGCAACAATATGGAAAAATTGGAAACTTGTACACTGTTGGTGAAAACACAGCCATTATAGAAAATGGTTTGGAGTTTCTTCAAAAAATTAAAAATAGAGCTACCACATGATCCAGCAGGACCACTACTATATTTGTATACAAAGGAAAGGAAATCAGTATGTCAAAGATGTATCTACATTCCTATGTACACTGCAGTATTTTTCATGATAGCCAACTTAATTGTCTACCAGTGGATATCTGGATAAAGAAAAGATGGTATATGTACATAGTGAAACACTATTTAGCCTTTAAGAAAAAGGAAATTGTTTCGTGTGCAACAACATAGGTGAATCTGGGGAATATTAAATAAGTGAAATAAGGCAGGCTCAGAAAGACAAATAATGCTTGGTCTCTCCTATATAGGAATCTAAAAAGAGTCAAATTCAGAGAAGTGGAGAGTAGAGTGGTAGTACTCAGGGCTGAGATTGAGCAATTGAAGAAATGGTGGTCAATGGATATAAAATTTCAGTAATATAGAAGGAATAAATTCCAGAGATTTATCATACAATGTGGTGATTGTTCCTAATAATAATGTATCGTATCCTTGAAAATTGCAATATTTTAATGTCCTGACACACACAAAAAAATAGGTCATTTATAAATGAGTCCAACGTAACCATTTCCACATTCATGATATTCAAAACATCATATTGTGTCAATAAATATTATCTATATAATTTTACTTGTAATTTTAGAATAAATAAATTTAATTTTTTCAAAGGCTTGTACTGAAATGATAATGTGTTTCTACAAAAGCATATAGCCTTTTGTAGAATATGACCTTCTGTATTAATTTTAATACACCTTTACACACTGTTCACTGAATATCACAAAAGACACTTTAAATAGTCATCATTTCCATGATTCACTGTTTATTCAAAGAAACAAATAAGCAGAAACAAAAAAAGAGTAGCATACGAAACAATGCAAATTATACTTACACAATGATGTCTTAGGGGAGCATGATAAATGGGATCATTACTCTTGTGAGAGCAACCCTGAGTGGTCTGAAAAGGGGAGTTAAACAAAGACACAGCAAGTATACCTGTTATAGATATCCAGGTGGTAGCTCCTGGTACTTACATTCACCATTTAGTTTTGTGAATGCAAATAAATGCTTTGTAGGCTGATGCAAAGATATTAGATGGAATTCCTCCTTATGTAATTTGAATGAATGATTCAGAATGTGGCTTATTCTGTGATGGGATAAATCTTATTTCTATATTTAATACTGTGTTTTAACTACTAGACACATGGTTCAGAGTTGCTGTCTGACTGATGCTTCCTTCCCCCACATCCTTGTCCATCACGTTTCAGAGAGCCTGTACCTATGATATAGATGCATGATCTGTTGATCTTATAACCTTATAACCCTGGTCATCTCTAATCTTACTTGTGATGGGTGAAGACCTGGGGCAAAATAAAATTTTCTGTCCCAGGTATCGTATTGGAAGCTGAGACTGTAGAGACCCAATAAAGTTTCTATTTGATGTAGACCAAAATTACCACAGGGTGTGCTGGCTACATGTAATTCAAAGCACAAGGCCAGTGTGTAGAGAAAGTAAGTGAGCCCATATATGGAAGGTAACAAGACATAAGGGGAGGAAAAAAAAAAAAAAACAACAACCTTGGACTGGTATGACATTTTCAATAAATTCCACACTATGTTTAAATACCTTGATTTCTTCCATTTCTCCTAATTATCCTAAGACAAACTGGAAAATTATACATTATTTTACAATTTAAGATATCATTAGTAACATTTTCCTATACTCTGTGTTAAACTTCAAAAGACAACAGAAACTTGTATGTACTACATTCAAGTTATATATGCTTATAATCTAAGTTTACATTGATGGAGCTAAGGGGTTAACTCCTGGGAAATTATAACCCTACACAAAAAGCTTTGTGTTAGTTGAACGAAGCAGTCTACCATCTTGCTAGAGATGATTGGTAATGCTGCTAAAGCAGGAAGTGATGAGACTCAAAATCGTGATTGGAAGAATGGGGAAAACAGAATGTTTTGTCTTAAAGAATCTTAATAGGGGAAACAAGATTTTGCCACTCTAGTAAAAATGAGGAAGATCACTGGGGTTGTTCCAGAAGCCAGAGAGACCATTGCTAGACATATAGGAAAATGGATTTTTGTATAGTATTTAAGGAAAAATATTCACACTCAGATCTGATGAATGATGTGACAGGCTACCTTACCAGGTCCTGAGCTCCCTGTCATTATCACTCAAACACTGCCTGCACTGAAGTCAAAGCCACTGTTTTGGATATCCGACTGGTTAGAAAAATCCTGTTTTCTCCTGCATAGAAATTGATTTCACTATTCCAAACCTCTTAATGGCCTGCAAAAACAAAGGCTCAAGAAGGGCTTCTTTTTAAAGCTGTTGTTTCTCCACATGCACACACATGTGTATTATGCACACATATGCAATTTACATGTTCAGTAGTAAAGGCTTCTTTTGCATTTGATATACATTATTTAAAAATCATCACCTATTTTTAAAAATCAGATCTTCATTGGCCAATATTTAGAAATCAAGTAGAATTTACCTAAGGGCCGGGGGGGGGGGGGGGGGGGGGGGGGAGCCTGCAATCAAATCTTGATCTGGAACATTGTAAATAATCAGGAGTTTTTCTTTGTTAACTACATTTGTGCTCAGGATAATGAGAAATAGCTATTGAAGATAAAACTTGATAGAATGGGAAAGATATTGATATTGAATTTAACACATTTCTACTAAGGCTTATTATTTGTTTTTATCTGTACAATATAAAATTTGGTTTAATAAATTATTTATTATGAAATTTGCTATTAATTTGAATTAGACATTAATGGCATATACTAGACTTCTAATTGTCCCTTTCAAAATATTTTGATAATGTTACAATTTTATTTCTATGATATTCAAGATTCTGTTCCTTTAAACAGTTCAAGCAAATAAAAAAGTGTTTATATTCTGTAATTTGGTCCAATAATAATTTTCAGTTTTGGTGTATTTGGAAGTGGAATTTAGTTTGCTAACATAGAAAATAACATTTGTAATTTACAAGACTTATTTTATAAGACTGAATAAGACAATCAGTCCCATCTCTACAGGTCACGGCACACTGGATAAGCTATAGAGTATTCAGTCACATTTAGAGAACTTAGTCCCTCTGGAAAACAGGTCTTTGTGGTTGTTGTTCCGAGGAGGGTGTTGAGGAGAGTGAGCCATTTTGAGCTTCTCCATACTGAATCCATCAATTTATTGACAGCACCTACATATTCTTCCCCCCAAATATATTGTATGAACTGCATATTACACAGTCTAGGCAGTCTCAGAAAATCTATACTCATTTCTGGATTCTAAATGTGAAGGTCCCCCTTAAACCTAGAGGACTCCTAGAAGGATTTACAGAGAAAATATAACGAGACTGATTTTCCAACACGTGTTGGAAACACAGCTCACATAAACCTTTGGGCAGCCTTTGTAGATTTATATGAGGTGGTGCAGAAGAATTCTCCTTGCTGTTGAGTGTGACTCTCCTGCTTCTGAGTTATGTCAGGTACATAGGAATCACTCCCAGACACTCTCCTGGGACTATAGCTGTTGCCTTTAAATCCTCAATTTGACACTTTTCTGCATGGTTATTAGAGCTTTAAAGAAATGTATCAGGACTCTCAGCCAGCTTAGGGAAAGCGATTTTGCCCTGGACTGTCACCTCCGCAAGACAGCATTGGTGGGGATGTTTTAGTAACCTATTCTTTCCTTGTGTTTGGGGAGCATTTCATGAATGATGCTTTCACAATGTATTAGAACTCTTAGAACTTAGAAAAAGAGGGTGTTACTTCAAAATATTCAAACATTTTGTTTTATTTATTTAGTTTGGTTTCAAGATGACATTTTCTTCTGGTTTTCCTTCTTTTCTTATCTCTTGGCTCATTGTTAATCTTTTGCATGTTCACCTTATCCTTGGCTCATGGCTTAGATGTTGCTCCATAAGGTGAGCCCACCTGCGCTGGTGACTTCCCAAGCACAGTGACTGTATACTGATGACACTCCATGTGTATCTCTAGACTTGACTGCTCTCCTTCTGCTTTTCTACCTCCCCCTGGCATCTCAAACTGAAAATCAAACTCCAGCCTCAGCAGATAATGCTGATTTGTTTCTTTTCAATCAGCTACCAAATTCTTTCAGGTGTACCTCTGATAAATCTCAATGCATGAACTTCCCTCCATTCCAAACAGGGTTTTATAATGGTTAAAAGCATATACTCTGAGCTATTTCCCCCCTAGATTTGAATCCCCATTTTCCCATTGCTATATTTTGGATTTTAAGAGTCCCCTCCAAAGGTTCAGGTGGTGAGTCTTGCTTCCCATAGTGGGGCTATTGGGAGCTGATGGAAACTTCAATAAGTAGGTCATTGGGGGCATGCCTATGAAGGTACAGTGGGATTCCAGACTCTTTTTATTCTACTATTTTGCTTTGCTTCACCAAATACTCCCTGCAATGATGTGCTTCCTCTCAACAGACCCAAAAGCAATGGGGTCAAGTAACCATGGACTGAATCCTCTAAAACTGTGAGCCAAATAAACCTTTTCTCTTTGTAAGTGAGTAATCTCAAGTATTTGTTATATAGTAACAGAAAACTATTAGTTTAACTGTATAAACTTGGACAAGTAATTAACTTCTTACCCTCAGTTTTTGTTTTATTTTTATGGTCTGAAATTAGTAATAACAATAGTTAGAGTAAAGCTGTTTTAAAAACTAATGAGATAATGCAATATAAATGCTAGGCAGAGTCTGGCACATAATAACAGGTTCAAGAAAAATCCTTGACCCACTATACACTTCATACCAGATGATCTCTCCTGGATTACTTACTGCCAATCTTTCTAACTACCCTTCTGTTCCCTTCATTACCCATTCCAGTTCATTGATTCTCCACATTGCATTGGGACATAGCTTTCTAAAATGGAAGCCTAATCAGGACATTCCTTCTCTTAAGACCCTTGATTTACTATCAGTGTTCTCAAGATAAAGTTCAACCGCTTTTTGGAGAATAAGGAAACCATCATTCTTATACCTTACAAATGAGATTGCAAATTGGTACAGCCTCAGTGGAAAGCACTGTTATAATATGTACCAACATGTTAGATGCTGATGCCCCTTTGTTCAAAAATTATATTTCTTGGAATTTAGCAAAAGTGTACTTATTTGAAATGACTTAAGCACAAGTTTATTCTTCTCAGCATTACTTGTGAGAGGAAAAGATTATAAATACTCAATTTTCCATTAGCTGATAACCAGTAAAATAAAAGATGGTACATGTATTTAATAGAGCATCATACATTCTTTACAAAAAATTAGAAGATGCTCTATATCCAAAAATATATCATCAAAAAAACAAGGTGCAGATTCATGCACAGTTTAGTTTATCTTATTACTTTTATTTGTTGGAATGAATATTTTCATAGATATTAGTAAATTCTTATATATGTATTTAATATCTCTGGAAAGATACACAAGCTGTCCTTCTTCCAAGAGACAAATAGGTGGATGGGGAGAGGACAGAAGGAAAACGTGTCATTGCATATCCATTTCACACATTTTTTCATGCACATGTGTTCAAAAGATAAATTATTGAAAAGAAAACCAATTGTCCTTCCTGATAGGCTCCTGTCAACTTCTGAGAATTCATCTCTTCTCTTTGCCCAGTTGTCTAAATTGGGACACCTGCAGTTCCCGAGGACTCACTCTCTCATACAATGTTCCCTTGCTATGAACACTTTCCCTAATCTTCCCTTCCTGTGCCTACATTATGATTATGAAGTTTTTACTTCTATAGCACCTTTTCTCAAAGCCTTTACAGTGACTTTAGCATTGAGTCAAACGTTTTTCCCATGTACCCCATAGCACCCAGCCTTGCTTTTTGCACTGAGAAGTCTCCTGTAGTTGGACTACCTACCTTGGAGTTATCAGTAGTACACATTAGAAGAGGATACATCTGAACCTCATGCCAGATGTGTGAACTCAGAAATTGAGCTATGACCTTAGAATTCTCATTGGGGTAGTTTTCTGCACACTAAGCCTACTATTACACTTGCCTGTCTTCTACCTGTCTCCCTCCACAAATCAGCAGGACTATTTTACATTCTCAGGGTTAGGACTGGAAAATAGGGGCCTATTAAATATAGAAGGAATGAATGTCATCCTTCTAGGTAAAACCTTGGATGGACCACTGAGTATCATTCTTATAATACTAAATGTGGACACTGATGCTAAGAACAGCCAAGTGGCTCATCTAAAGCCATATAGCAAGGTTTAGACAGAATCCTGAATCAAAGGCAGGCCCCCTAGTTCCTATGCCAATATTCTTTTAGGTATGTGTAGTTGACTTGGAGATAGTTTCTTTAAAATTAAATTTTAAATTCAAGTTACTTTAATATTAAGAAAGGAAATAATACATAGCACATACACAGGATAATTTTCATGGTATGAGAGTCTAACACACAACTCAGAATATTAAATTGGCAGAATTTTTTTTTTTATGGAAAGACTTAAGTTGTGAGGAATAGTTGACATTTTTAGTTTGTATTCATAATAGTATATAACTACTTTCCATATACATTTGGCTCCAGAAAATTAATTATCATATTGGGCAATTCTAGCCACACCAAGTTGACAACCATTAGATACTTTGTTTATTGAATTCTGTTGCAGATAAAGGTGCCAGAAATAAATTAATGACTGTTATAACAGCTGGGCTTTCTTGGTTACAAGAAAAATACCTTGACATATTTTTTGACTGTGTGATTGGTCTACATTTCAAGGGTATGAATTAATCTTCAGAAGATCCTAAAGAGTATCTTCCCTAGACACTTCACTTATACATCAAGTTGGCCATGTTAGCAATCTAATCACAAACCTGTAATTCAGTGGACAACAATTTCTTATTGTGAACAGCATAGCGGCTTTTACTATCGGTTAGGTCAGCCCAAGATTGCTGATGCACCGTATGTTTCAGGCCAGGGATGATGGATGGTGAGCTCTGATGCCCATCCCTAAGTGATTGGAAAGATTGAAGACACACAGTTCACTTAAGCTTGCTTACTATTACATCAAGTAATCAGTGTGATAGGCAAGCCGGTGCTCTTCATGTCACCCAACCAACTTTCTGCAGGAACAGTATTTCACATTAAAAAAAAAAAAAAAAAAAATCTGGAGAATTGTGTTCCAGCTGACATTCCTATTTCTAGATTAATCATTTAGCTAACAGCTTCACCTCAAACCTTAGGGTAGTGGTGAGGAGTTTAATGAACATTTTTAAAGTGCCTTTTATAAAATAGGCAGATCTTTATTTTAGCAGTTCAAATGAAGTATGTGTCACTGAAGTTATAAGTGAGAAAGATGCAAATTCATTTCTTTGAAACTTCATTTAGGCAAGGAAAGGAAACTGTCAAAATAATTTCCTGTTTTATACTTAATTTCCAACTTAATAAATTAGTCTACTTGCTGACTTCAAAGATCATAAAGTTCCAAAGATGTGACTTTGCTGAAACTGATTCATGTAAATACTGTTCTCTGAATCACATGTGACCAATTTCCAACACAGACAATTAAGGACATTTGCCCAGCTGCAGTTCCATTGTGTGGGAGATTTCTTTCTAAAAGTGATGAGAAAAAAGTACATATCTTAATTGTCAATTTTGCACTAAAATATAAATCACTGAAATAAATTCAACAAAATCCCCTTGCTTTTATTGTTTCAGACACTGTAATTTATAACTTTAAACAAAACATTTCATACACACACACACACACGTATACATATATACATATATATGTATATATATATACATCTTGATATGATTTAAGAAACTCAGGGAACACAAAGCATAGAAAACCTTAAAATTGTTCATCATTGCTCATTTATTTCCTAAACAATGTCATATTGTAATTTTCCTTGACTTTTAGAACACTTGTGCTGCCTGCCATCAGATACCAAGTTTAATTTTAGCTTTGTAAAGAACAGAAAGCTCAAGTCCATTTATCTCTTGGGAAGAGTTTGCAGCAAGGGATAGAAAATCACTTTTTTTTCCTTGAAGTTTTGTTACCTGTTTTAATTAGCATGATTTATATATCATTGTCCTTCTTTCCTGTTTTTATTAATACATAACTTATTCTATTTATATAAACAATTTGAGGATGCTTATAATGAAGACAGGTGACATAAGAATGTCCATTACAATTAATCTAGTCCACTGATTTGTAAAGCCTAATTCTGGTAACCAGGACCGGCAGCATTGGCATCACCAGGGAATTTCTTAGAAATACAGATTCTTGGGGCTACACTCAAGACTTGCTGAATCAACAACCTGTGGTTGAACAAACACTCCAGTTGATTCTAATTCATGTTAATTATGAGTCCCACTTATCATTCTGGAGTCCAAAGGAAAGCTAAAAACTAAGTAGAGTGTGTGTATATGTGTGTGTATATGTGTGTATGTGTGTGTGGTGATGGTAGTGAAGAAAAAAATTAATCCATAGGTTGAGAAAAATTAGATACATGAAGTAGTCTAGAACACAAGCAGAATGAAGATTTCAGATCATTTGTGGTCAAGTACAGCTGGTTTTGATTATTGGATGTTGTACTACATTGCTATCTGACCTGGCTACATTTATTCAACCCTCCCCGGTCTCAGTTTGCTTACATATAAGGTGGGAAGAATAACATTGTTTTGAATGTTAAATGATACAATGTATGAAAAGGAGTTTATTGAGGCTGGCCTAGAATTTGGTGATCCTCTTACTTCCCAGTACCAAAAAAACCCCAAAACAAAACAAAACAAAGCAAAAAAACTTATTGCTGCAGTGACTAGAATAATATATGTGCATATTAATTTAACTTACCATTGTTGATTTTAATATAAATGGTGATATCATAAATACATGAAAAGATTCATGTTGACTACTTGAGCTTTCTAGCAGTTATTGTAAAAAGGTAAAGACAGCAGCTTATATAGCTTTCTTTGGAATGGAAGCCCCCACCCCTGACTATACATTTGAAGCACCTAGGAAGCTTTTAAAAACCAGTGCTTCAGCCCTACTATTGGAAGTCTTATTTAATTGGTCTATAGTATGGCACTGGCTTCTATATATTTGAAGACAGCCTCAGGTGATCCTAAAATACAGATGTGATTTAGAAGTATTGCTTTAAAGTAGGCCTTTTCAAATTTGCATGTGCATAGGAATCACCTAGGGAAGTTGTTGGAATGGGAATTGTTACTCTTGTTAATGAGGATCGAGATTATCTATGAATTTCCCAGACAATAGGTACTTTGGATATCGAGGTATGAAAACATATGCAAGTTCCTAGGGAAAAATAAAACATTTTCCCCACTTTAGCAGTAAGAGGAAATAGAATCAGAATTCAGCAAATCATGGACTTACTTCATGTAGGGGAATACCCTCACTCCTGACAGATTTAAGCAAAGTGAAACTACATTACACTTTGATTATATTTTTTTTGTAATTGCTTTGTTTTCTGTTTTTATATCGGAGCTATTGATTTGAGTTCTAGACAGAATAAAAGATTCCAATGCTTTATTTTCTTTCTCAGGACATTTTAAAAGAGTATAATTCCATTTTTTTTTTTTTTTTTTTTTTTTTTTTTTGAGAGAGAGGGAGGGAGAGAGAGATCTACTATTAGGTCTTGATGGCAGATTTAAGTTTTAGAAATAAGTATATCTTCATCAGGCTTAATTTCCTTTTTGATGAATTTGTCATACTGGTTTTCTCATGTATTAAAGGTAAAATTACAAGTGTTTTGAACAATGCCATTTATGGTACATTTATGTATTTAAAGTTATACAACTTTAAAATGCCAAGAGAAGAATAAACCTTGGAGATTTACAATGTTCTAATCTCAAACAAAGGACTGTAATAATAATATCCTTAGAGAAAATGAACTCTGGGGATGAAATATGAGGAAATAGTATGGAAAACATGTTTTTAAAAGATTCTAGAGCATCTCTCTTCTTTTTCCTCATTTATTTCCTCTTTTTGTTTTTTGAGGATACAAGTAAGAATTATGAAGAGTGTTTATATTGAAACTAGTAAATTGAGTTGATAGATGCAAGATTTGATCTGGAATAAAACATGTATTAGTTTCTGTTAAACTCCTTAGGAAAACAAATTTTAGTCACTAAAATCTACTAAAAGCAACCAAAAATTTTATACAATACTCCTGTGAGTATTCATGCTATAAAAGGCATTCCTTATTTTAGAGCACAAAATAAAAATAACAACAAGTATATCATCTTGGGTTTTCGGGGAGAAAATCCACCTTGATCTTGGGGTCAGGGAGCTGACCATTCTGTCTTCTGACTCTTTGGAATTACATCACACATGTCAAGAAAGAAGCTGGGCAGCCTGAGCAGCGCACATCAGCACTCTTCCCTTACACAGATAGCTGCAGTTAAAAGAATCACTAGTAAGCAGGAGTAAAGAATCTGGGCTTTTAACCAGTGCCATCTTCTCTCCTTTATGTTGAATCTATTTTTGTTTTTAAAATGTAACGGTGGAAGACCCTTGTGTTAAATTCAATGGCTGGCTGGCCAAGTCAACCATGTGCATCAGAAAGTGGCAGAATATGGAGTAAGGGGCAACCTCAGTCTGGGTCATAATAAAGTAGCTGTTCATCTGTGGTCAGAGAGCACTGTGAAAGACCTCGAATTCCTTCACTTTATTTTGCAGAAAGCCATCGGACAGCTTTGCATCATCTAACTCTATCAATCAAGGACCTCAACTGCTGTTCAGTGCTGAAAGCTTTCCTGTTTGGCTCTGTTTTTTCACAGACAGCTCAATAACTTGTCTGTGGAGCTGTGATAAATGTGCCATGCGCTTCTAAACTGTCTCTTTAACACTGGACTGCATTTCAACTTGTAATGCTTGTGACTAATTGCGTGTATCAAAGGCTTTTTATTTATTTGTAATGATTATCCAATAGACTTATCATTTATATTTCTCACTTCTTTTCATAAAGTGGTTTTATTTTAAAGTTGCACACAACAGACTGTCTGCTAACTTCTAATGTAGCAGCTTTGCTCAATGCATGAGCTGTCGAGTTAAGAGAACATAATTGGCAGACTGTAGAATATAACCAGAGCAAGTGCAAACTCCTAATGATTTTCCCTTTTCTTTTTGTGATCACCACACATCAGCCATAGTTTTAAACATCAGCTTTATGGCTGCCTACTGTGGCTGTCGGAAGGGAAATTTCCTAGTGGTTTTGTCCTCTTGTGTAAGAACAGCAGTCAGGATCACAATACCTTCTTATTTAGGCACAATTGCTAGTTTCAGCTAAGGAGGCCCAGAATAGAGCTATTATAGTCAATGAATAACTTCTCACTTTGAAAGAAGGTGGTTCTTTCAGATCAGGTTGGAGGTCAATGACAGGGCAACGAAAGGAAGCTCATATTGCAGCTGTCTGCAAATGAGCTTTTCCTACAGATACTGTAAGGAAAAATAAGAGTGTACTGGGGAGGCTGGTTTTCACCAAATCTTTTAAAATGTACTTTTTCAAAAGGAAATCTGTATGTTTTTCTCTTTAAATTTCCTTGTATTTTGTCATTAGACATTGTTCATATGGGGATTGAAGACTTCGTTCTGGCCCATAGCTAAAAGGAAAAGGAAATAATACTATGGCCCTAGAAATTTCCATCTCTTTCAATCCTTGAAGAAAAAGTGTCTACACTCAAGCTAAAATATACATTAGCAACCTATAAGTAAATAACCATTCAAGGTTGCCATTGTCTTTTGGTTATATTTCTGTGAACTGAGTGCTTGAGTTTGGTTTATACATTGATAAACTGAAAAGATAGTGCTTATCTGCATGCCTGAGATTCTACCACTCCAAAAATGTGAATTTCAATAAAAAGTACATTTTAAATATTAAGATAGAATAACTTAAGAAGTATTTTTTGAATGGTCAAAAAAAGTTTCATTATGAGGCATATTCTGAAGTTTTGTCTGGGTCACTATAAAAAAGTATGTTAAACAATGAAATCAAAAGACAGGTGCCATTTCCTGCTGTGAATCAGAATTTACCAGCTTCAGTCATTGGCTTGGTTGGAAGAAAAAGTTGCACATAAAATTAAGAAAAGATCTATGTGAGGTTTTGGAATACATTATAGTGTCCTTTCTTATATAGCAACCTAGTAAGTGGACTTTAACATTTTTAAAAATATAAATTAGGAAATAAACATTGCATTAAACATAACTTTAATGGAATGTTGAATAGCTGACTCATCATTTTGAGAAATAATCAAATAATCTTTGTTCTTCCTTTACTCTACCCCAAGCCATTTCCCTAATGACCAAAGATAGAAAGTAGTATCTATGGAATACTATTTGATGAAGTTTAAATTGCCTAATGAAATTTTATACAAAGTATTTATTTTAAAGCCAACTTTTCAGAATTTGCTTTTGTTTTCACATGTTAGGGCTATGTTATTGTATACTTCTTCTTCTTTTTTTCCTCCTTTCACATCTGCCGAACTTGAGGTCTGTTGGAGTAAGACCCCCAAAACTGCTAGGTGATAGGAAGAGACAAAATGGAATTAAATATTTTATGAGTAATATTTTAAAATGTGGGCAATTAAGAACATACTAACATAGGACAATTGCCATTAAGGTTGAATATAATGTTAACATTAGAATCTATAAATTTCTATTGTGGAATGAATGAGAGACTCTAGGAAGTGCTTATGGTAGAAGTAGAAGTGTGTTATTTAGGGTCTATGGGAAGACAAAGAAATAAGCCCTTTCTCTGAGCTCTATTCCACTTCTCCCCGGTCCTACCATTGCTTCATTTCAATATCAACTGGGAAAAAATCCTTTATATACACTATTCTCAAGAATACAGATATAGCCAGGAAGTTACAGGAAACATTTTATTCCTGGCATTGTCTACTTTGTCCAAGTTTGTTGTGGCAAAGGTATTGAGCTGCTTTCTCCAGTGTTTTCCATTGACACCATTAGAGCTTGGATCATTTGTTTCTGCAACCCACAAGGCAAGATAGAAAGTCTGAAGAAAGAACAGCATTTTCTGTTTCACTCTATTCCAGCTCAGGTTGGAGACCTGCTTGATCACAGAGGAAGTTCAGGAGACTGGTGTCTCTCGAGTGAGAGTCCTATCAACTGGTTCCAACTGCTGTGTCCAGAAGTCTCCCACTGTGTCTGGGCTTAGCAAGGAAAACTGTCATGACATATTAATGATCCCTACTACAGGAAAGGAATGGTGGATCCTGAAGGAAGGGTGAGGAAATTGGCACTTGACAGTTTGATAGAAACTATGTTTAGTATGTCAATAGAAGTGTACATTTGTGTGTGTAGGAAGCAGTGTGTTCACTGGATACAAACTAACATTTGAATCTCAGCTCAACTGTGCATAATCTTGGTTAGCTTCTTTGAACTTTAGTTTCATTATCTAAAAGTTAACAATGATGATAGAAGAAATCATATAGGTAAAACATTTTTGAATTATAATGTTGATATATAGACACTGGGTGCTATTAAATTATCTCAGAGTTAATGAGAGCTCTTGGAGATTATCTAGTGGCACCCTTTTCATTTAAGGGTGAAGAAATATGCCTAAGGATGGTTGATGATCACTTTTCCATCAGGTCATAGGAATCATCTCTCTTGACCTCATCCTAGATCTCATTCCACAAGATCACTAAGGTGCCATGGGAGCTGATTATTCTCAGTTCCTTTCTTTTGACAGATATTATTCTTCAATAAAGGCATTGTTACTTGCTGGGTCCAAATACAAGACTAGAAATTTCCTGAATATATTCTTCCAATTGGTCATTATCATCTTCTTGGATGTGACAGGTGAGAGATGAAACTCCTAGAAATCTTAAGGTCTAAGGGATCCCTAAATTAACCCAAAGTAAGTTGGCACGTAACAGTTCTCCATTTTAGCTGTCCTTTAAAAAAAAAAGAAATCATACTAAAGGCAACAGTCAACTTGTTTCTCCAGGATAATCTGAAAGCTCAGAAAAGTTTAATAAATGCTGAATACAGTATGACTCCTTACACTTAGAAAATAGGAAAGAAGTTTCTAACCTTAGAAAAATAAGTGGTGTAATGGCGCTATAATTGTTCATTTTTCTCTGACGGCTATGACACTACCTCTTGGTGTCTGAACTCACTGGATAGCCTGATATACTAAGAGCTAATAAAGTAAATTACACACACACACACACACACACACACACACACATATACGTGTGTGTGTGTGTGTGTGTGTATATATATATATATATATATATTTTTTTTTTTTTTTTTTTTTTTTTTTTTTACCAGGGATTGAACTCAGTGGCACTTGAACACTGGGCCATATCCCCAGCCCTTTTTTGTATTTTATTAGAGACAGGGTCTCACTGAGTTGCTAAGTGCCTCACCATTGCTGAGGCTGGCTTTGAACTTGTGATCCTCCTGCCTCAGCCTCCCAAGTGCTGGGATTACAGGCATGCACCACCATGCCTGGCTAGTAAATTACCTTTTAAAGTGCGGCTGCTTCTTCTGGCCAAATTCACGTTGGCAATCACCATTGTTTAATTGTTGAAGGAAAATTCATATTGTCAATAAACCTTTTCTTCATTTTTTTTCTTTTTTAAATCTATTCAGAGTTCCTTTTCATTGTTACTGTAATAGCCAGAATTTCTCATTCAGGTTAGTGTGTGTGTGTGTGTGTGTGTGTGTGTGTGTGTGTGTGTAATGCATGTATAAGCAGTATTGTGTGTGTGATGTGTATTGAATGACATTAGTGAGTGTGTAACCTTTCTACATGTACTCAGAAAGCCTTATATCAATAATCTACATTTTTGTAATGACCAGATTTATGGTGTTTTGAGCAGGTTATAAAGTACCTATAATAGCAGTTAGTGTTATTCATATTAGATGACTTAATGAGCTTGCTATTGTGGGTTGTATCCATTCAAGACATTGTGTTTTGAATCATCAAAAAGGATTCTTTATGATTTCCCAATGCAATTATATTTATTCTTTGAACTTTTATCAGTCTAGGCAGTTTACTAGGCTGGGTTCACCAGATAATTGCCCACTCGGTGCCAAGTCAGCCTTTCTCACATGGGTGATTTGGGTGATATGGGTGACAGTTGATAAGTCAGTTCCACCCATCCATGTACAGGAACAGTGCTGAATGTCACCCTGCTGATTTCTAGGCCTTAACATAGGCAGTCTTCTAGAAACACTTCTGTGAATTCTGTGAAGTAACACATTAGGAAAATGAAATAACTTCGCTAAAACATAATGAAAACTAAAATGAGAGCAGGATGATGAATCCTTAGCAGTGTACCAACTTACTCTTTTTTTCTCATGCAGAAAAGTTTAAATGTTTTTCATCATTATAACCCATATTCTGACACTCAATTACTTAATCTCATTATTCAACTGCCAGTATAATGTTTTATCCTAGCAAGGAGTATTATATGTGCCTCACTTAAATGCCCACTTCTTGGATATGCCTCAATTAAATCTTTGCATTGGCAAAAGGAGAGCATGAGTATTTGTTTTCTCCATAAAGAAATGATGAAACACATTCACACCCAAGCATTTATCTTCAAAGAAAATGGTGTTTAAAATGTTGAGTTTATATTTTGAGTATGAGATAGTGTGGCATAATAGAAAATACCAGAATAATAATGTAGAAACACAGATAAAAGCCTTAGTTCACTTTGCTATTTGTTAATGTACCTCATTCTTTGTGTCTTTGTTTCTTTTGTAAAATAAAAATCATAGCCACTTCTTCTGAAGGAGTTCTAGAAGACTTTTAAAGTAATGGGTTAAAATCCCTTGTCCTCTTTGCCAAGTAATATAATGATGAAGGACTGAGAAACATTTTTTTTTTTAATTGCAGACTATGGACCCAGCAAAATAATCAAATAAGTAGCCTGAGTGTAAAATGAATAAACAAAACTTTATTTTAATTTCATACTGGTGATGTGGTTGAAAAATAGGAGAATTGAAAGAACTATAAAATATTGGATGGTTTATTAATAGGTTAGTGTGTGTGTGTGTGTGTGTGTGTGTGTGTGTGTGTGATGCACACTACAAAGAATGTGACAAATAAGAAATACATGTTGTATTGCATGAAGAAGAGGAGATATAAATGGGAAATAAGCAAACAAGTCAAAGTGGAAAAACTAATATACATTCAAAAAAAGAGATGCAAGTTTTAGGGAAGGATTGCCCCAGATTATGACATTTTCCTATATCATGACTAAAGACCTTCAACTACATATTGTCTTTCACTAGTGGTAGGACTAAATCAGGATATTATCTCTAATCTGTCTCATTGCCTAGGAGAAAACAAGTCAAAGGCCAGAGACTCCTCAAGGCTGCCCGTTTCCTCTGGTCTTCAAAATCTCCTAAATGAAACTTTACTTTTCAGCCTTTTGGGCCACTTTTGTTTTGCATTTCTGCCATATGAAAATAAATTTAATCACTGTCTTATAAAAACAGGTTTTGTTTTGTTCTTTTGCTTTTAAGTAAATGGATTGAACCATTTTCTTTCCTGCCTCCATTCTGCAAGAGCTGGTTCATGTGATGTACAGGCTCAAGATGAGAATTGTAGAATGATGGACTTCAGAAAAAGAGATTTTATTACTTTACTAGCAGTTGTATACCATTGCATGACCAGGGATGTAAAAGTGTTTGATAAATGCAGAGATAGACCTATGCATTCCTTCTTACAAGTACCTGTGTAGATAAGATAAGGACAAAACCTTTCTTACTCAGGAAAATGAGGAAATCTGGATATTGGGCTTTGGAACAAGTTGAGTCTGTGGTAGCAGGTTTTTTGCTTAAAGAACTTCCTGACTTTCTCTCTCTCTCTCTCCCCGCTTTGCCCTATTCCCTCCCCTTCCCACCTTCGTTATCTCTTTCTATTCTTCTCTGTGTGTGCATCTTCCTGTCCCACTGTTTCTTCCCTTTGTGTCTGACCATTCACTGAGGTCTACCTGGTCTGCCCTGCATCACTCCTTTGTGAGGGCATACAACTTCCTTGAGTTCATACACAGTTTCCTTAATCGTCTGGAACTCACATTTCCTTTGTATCCTAAATGGCTTCACAATGTAGAAAGTAGAAAAAAATATCAGAACCTGGTAATGAATATTGTCTAGTACTAGCTCTATAATTCACTTCTTATTTATCTCAGATGATTCCCTTAATTCTTTCACATCATTTTCTTTAACTTCAAAATGCAGATACTAGTATGTGCCCTTATCCAGTGGTGTAATGGAATGAGTAACACCAGCCCAGAGAGCAACTCACATGCATCTCTTCCCAGCTCTGTGTTCAGTGAGGTCACTTTGGTAGCCTAAAATTAGTCACAATGGGAGTATTCCCACCATGAAAATCCATAAATAGTACAAATCAGGGGTTTTCTTTACTTGCATGCTTTTTTTTTCTTATTTAGAGCAGATTGTTACACATTATCAGAACAAAACTGAATATATTCCACATGAGGTTGTAGTGAGTTAAAATGAAAAGAATTGTTAAGTGCTTTAATGGGACAAAGAAATGCTCCTCAACAACCATAAGGTATCATCTTATTCTCTGCAAGCCTATAAGCTCATTTCTTTCTTCCACAGCACAGTTCAGCTGGTGTATAGCAGTAGTGTCCCGTAGTACTAATTAGAGTGTGCCCTCACCATAAATCTAGGTCAAGAGCTTTTACTTTGGAAAATTCATGACTATAGAAAAGTTCAACATGTACATGGCAAAATATTTTAACATAACACAATAATGCTTACCAGCACACCGCACACCAAAAACCATACTTTCGATTGAATCAAGCTGAAGAAGCTTGAGGCCAGTTGAACACCAGGTAACTTTGGCTGTCATTTTTCCTTTCTGTTTTTGGCAGATATGGAAAATCGTGTGTGAATGTGTAGTAAGGGTTTCTGCAAATTCTCCATTGTTAAGGGTTTTTTGTTTTGTTTTGTTTTGCAATTAATGTTAAATAACGAACAAAAAATGGTTCAAAACACTCCCTACTCACCTGTGGTTTTCAAGAGAGTTTGTTATTTTACCAAAATTCCTTTCTGTGAAATTCAACAGTTGATAAGAATTTAATACGAAGGTGAATAATAATAATTATCATATTCAGTTGAAAGCTGAAAGGAGACCTAGCAAGATAAATGCAATTAACTAAACTGGAATTTGTCCAGGATCCTGACAGTTTTTATTTAAAAGAACACCAAGTAAACACAAATTAAGTGCACTAAACATGTTAGAAATATAGAAATTTAAAATATTAAAATTATTAGGATGGGCAATTTAGTTTAAAGGCATATGTTGTTTTCATTTTGTTGAAAATTTTATAAGTTCTACATTAGATTATTGTGTTATTCAAATAAGCTTAAATATTTAAACTAATTATTATATGACAACTATTCTTATGCTTATCCATGTTCATCTAAATTCCTTGTCCCTTGTACAAGAACTGTTTGCTGTAAAAGGACAACAAGCGTCACATCTATAGAGTCCTATGTTCAGAAAATTCTTAGAAAATCAATCGTCTTGCTGATAATATATATGAAATTCATCCAACAAAAGGAACTCTTTTATTCAGTGATAAAATAATCACAGAAATCAGAATGAGAAGAAAAACCTTTTATGATGCTTAGGTTTCCACCTACATTTAATTACAAAATAGAAACATGAAGAATCAGGAAAGAATATAGTCAAACAGAATCATGTGGAACCAAAACTAGGTGCTCCTATATTTATAGAAATTGGTATTTATTAATCTACAGAAATACCTCTTTACATTACAAACAGCTCTAAAAACCTGTTCTCTCCTGGCTGCGGCACACTGGGATGCTGCAGTGCCTGAACCTGGGCTGAGGCTGCTCATTAGCTGGGCTGTCTGTGTGTGCATCTGCGTCTGCCATCAGCATCTGGTGAAAAAGGAAACACTCACCCTGCCAGATTTGGGTCATGAGGTCAACAGGTCTCATTTATTATTCAAAATTGCTGTCTGACCTTTTATCTGCCAGGTCAAAGGACGTTGTATTCTAGTTGGTTGAATTTTTTAATGATGAAGCCCCTATCTTGCCAGATAATAAAATTACTTCTCCCCTCTCTCAGACATTATGATTTTCTCCTCCCCTATCTAAAAATGTAGCATTCTAAATCACTGACTGTGGGAAACTCCACTAAAAAAATTGCCATTAATTTTCCCTCTTTTTCCCCATACGATTTGTAGAAATTTAAGTGACATTGGCTGTTGAGAGTAGTAGAAGTCATTTTCTCAGCTGTGGTTTGAACCGTTCAACCCATGTTTGGAATTCCCACTTCCTACAGAGCTTCTAAATGACACACAGAAACTATTCCTTTCTATGCTGACTCCCCCTGAGTGTGAGGGTCCTAGGTTTCCAAAGCAAAAGAAGGCAAAATCAAATGACATTAAGTTTTTACTTGTCAATATTTGCTTCAGGAAGAGAAGGAAGTCACAGACAGATGTGAAATGTCTTCCCATTCAGAGGATATTTGGGAGCATTCTTCTAATCTACAATATACAGAGTTTTCATCATCAAGAAAAAGAATTTTCTAAGCACTGCAATATTTTCTATGTCTTATCTCATAAAATGTAATGAAAGAGAACAGTTTAAAACCCATTCAATATAATACATTTGAAAATATTCAGACTTCTAGCCCTCTACTATAAAAGTAGCTATAAACATTTAACAAGCAATATTGCAGAAAATTGAGACTACTTCATAGCAGATTGTGTAGCTATACAAATAGTCAGTGTTCCCAGAGAACAGTTTTATTCTTTGTAAAACAAAAAGTCAAAGGTCACATTGGCCCTGCCCTTGAAGCAGACATATGAGATGGGACCATGTGCTTTGTGACACTGCATATGATGAATAACTTTGACAAGCTGGTAAACAAACAATGGAGAATATATGGCATTTGTGAGCCCAGTGAGACATTAATATGCTGTACAGACAAATATACAACTCTAAACATGGATATATAGCTCTGTCACCAATATGAAATTAATCTGATATTGACTCTGTATCTTTGTGTATTTATACATAATAGTACACACACACACACACACACACACACACACACACACACACACACAGATGTAGTACAATTCAGTTGGGAATAGTCTAAAAATGTCAGGTGACATGTGGTGCCAGGCATTCCAAACAACCACACTTTTGTCTGCGCAGTAGCAGATGGCCAAATGGTCACTTCAAATCTTTCCTTCCCCACCCTGATCTTGTAGGACTACTATACTAAATGGAGGTCAACTGTCAGGACCAGAAGCTTCCTACTTAGCAGATTGCATGTGTGTGTGTGTGTGTGTGTGTGTGTGTGTGTGTGTGTTCTGTCTTCTTCAATCTGTACCTGAATTGGTACCCTGAATCTATTTTAATCCCCTTCATTTATACCTTTCAGTTAGTTAAAAAAAATCCTCTTTAAGGAAGATCCCACCTCTGATTCCCTGCTTTTTTTGTCTAGAATGCCTTATGTTTAAATCTTAAAGTAATTGTTCTGTATGGTGACTTTACATCAATTCATCAGTGGGACTCTTAATTTTTTTTTTTTTTTTTTTTTGTACCAGGGATTAAACTCAGGGGCACTCGACCACTGGCCACATCCCCAGCCCTTTTTGGTATTTTATTAGAGACAGGGTCTCACTGAGTTGCTAAGTGTCTCGCCATTGCTGAGGCTGGCTTTGAACTCCTGATCCTCCTGCCTCAGCCTCCCAAGTGCTGGGATTACAGGCATGCGCCACCGCACCTGGCAAGGGACTCTAATTTTTGTACATGATTTGTACATGACATTAGAATTGCATTTGCACAAGGGAGCAAATCTATGGTAATGTCTACACTTTATGGACACAGAAGAAGCCTGAGGAAGGGATACCTAACCTTGTCCCTTTGCCCTTCTTGTTCTGTGCACGGTTGTTAAAAGGGTCTTTGCCCAGAGAAGGAGCTAGGAGGAGAAAGATGGAGATTGGGTTTAATCAATTTGCTCTTCCAAACCACATTTGTAGTTACCTGAATGATCTTTTATGTGTGTAAATCTAAACATTCTACTCCCTGCATAAATTATTTTGATGTCCTACAATGGAATTTAAGATACAATACAAAACCCTTAAAAAGTTCTGTTAGATTTGTTGTCTGATCCCTCAGCCTCTCCAGCTTCATTTTTTCCAGGGACTTCTCCATTTTTAGTGTTCTTGTCTTACTGACCTTCTAATCCTCAGAACAAGCCAAGCTCCTTCTTGCCTCAACAGTTCCCCAAACTTATGCAAGTGGCACCCCTTCATCCTGAGATCTTTCCCACCATATGCTCTTCACTTGGTTGCTACCCATCTCTCAGTTCTTTTTTAAAGTTAGCTTCCTTAGATTTTTCACTGATCTCCAAGCTTTATTAAATTCACTCCATTATTTATTCTCATGGCATCCTTAGCTTTTCTTTCTGATCACTTGATTTCATGTTCATTTTTATGCACTTACTGTATGTCTCCTAGTCAGATTCTGAGCTTTATCATTATGGAGCTCTGTATGTTTGTGTTGCTGGTCCTGTATTCTAGAATAAATGATCAATAAATATTACTGGCATTAGTGGTGCCATCACTCCCTCTTCTCTTTCATCCAAAGCACTTCTACAATGGAGTCCTGATTGTGCAAGAAGACAGTATGTATAGAGAACCTCTCTGCACATTTCCCTACCCAATCCCTGTGGAAGAAGCTCAAGTATACATGTCTTTATGTCCTGAACAAGGGTAGTGGTTGAATGTAGGTTTGAAGGGGAAGGTAGAAGGAAGGACAGATTCTTATGTTATAATCCTAGGTTCAGAGGCTTTCACAAGCTCTCAGTATCACACTATTCACTCTGCTATAGAAACTGGGGCTCAACTGGTAGTTGGATGACACAATCAGAAATGGTCAAGATCAGAGGTCTGTAAACCAGAGCCCATGAGCTAAATCCAGCCTGCTGCCTGTTTTTGTAAATCAAGCTTCATTGGAACACACACACATTTATTCATTCATGTGTTGTCTGTTGTGGTTTTTGTGATCTCACTTCAGCGTTGAGTAATTATGATAGAGCCTGTATATACCACAAGTCTAGTCAAGATCCATGAGAGGAAGAAGCAATTGGAGGACATAGATGATGTCTTATCGTGCCTGTTTTCTTAACACCACAATGCTTGCCACTAAGAACTGTTTATAAAGCAATGATTAGATTCAACGAAACGTAGATTTTTCTTGTTTAATTGAACTTCTAATTTGTGGAGCTTGTATTACTAAGGAAGATATCAGCAGTTCACCCAGGAATCTATCTGCATGAATGAAAGGGAAAGCAAATGACCACAAAGGGGCAAGATAACTATCAGGAACCTGGAAATCTGAATCTGGGGCCTAGGGTTGAGGTATTTCAGTCTGGGTCTATATTATGGAGTTGAGCACAAGAACAAGGCAAAAATCTGGGCAATAAATAACCTTCAAACTATTATAAAACCATAGTATGTGTGGCCTTAGATGCAAAACTTCATCTTTTTAAAAAGTTTTTTGTAGTTGTGTATGAACATCAGGCCTTTATTTTATTGGTTTATATTTTCATGTGGTGCTGAGGATTGATCTCACACATGCTAGGCAAGCACTCTGCCACTGAGCTACAGCCCCAGCCCTAAAACTTCATCTTCATATTGGTTTGATTAACCACTAGTGCACTCCTACTAACAATGCCCTCCCTTTGTTAATCTAGGTCCTTCATCCTTTTGAAAACAATTCTTCAAATTAGCTTGTTTTTCAAGTTGCCCCCTTTTTGACAGCATTGGCATTTATTCTCTGTGTGAGTAGGGCATATTACTTTAAACTACCTTGAGTTAAAATGTTCTCATTGATAAATGGATAAATATGCACTTAACTTGGTAGGGTTGTTTTAATAATAATGGACACAGTGTGTTTTAGGTGTATAATGTCATGAATCAAAACTTCTGAAATTTGACTAACCAGTTTCTAAACAAAGTCTATGTGCTGCATTTGGGGTCTCCTAAGAAACAAAATAGTTTAATATCCCTTACCTGCATGTTACAGAAGCACTTTTTACTCACCAGCTTGACATTATAATGACTTACTCCATGTCTCTTTGCCTATTAGACCATGAGATCTGCGAGGTCACCAACCCTGTCTGTCTTTTACTGTCGCTTCTTCCCTGCAACACCTTGGATAGTATCTAAATGTAGGAGGGAACCCTAAATATGTGTATGATTATACAAATAACATGTTAAAAGAAATTTTGAAAATCCCTAAGAATGAATTAAAGTAATGTTGGCCATATTTAACTGCTCAAACAAGGCTTACCTAGATATTTGTGTTCTTCACAATCAGGGCAGAGCTGATTGTTCTGTTTCTTCCTTAACTGTCCCCATATTCTTTTTAGAGCTTCTTGCCTATCATTCTCAGCCCTATCTGTGTTGTTATTAAGATGAACCAACCAACCAATCAACAAATAAACAAAAGCCATATTTGTATCACTGTTGTGCTAATCTCTCTCTCTGTTGACTTTTAGTTCTAAAAAATGTTTTCTCCTGTAACTATTGATGACTCTTCAGCCCCTTTTACCAATGGCTGTTCCATTTTTAAGTGACCAGGCTAATTTTTTAAATCATATAATCACTTATAAGCTACCCAACATTATACAATATTTTACAACCAAGCTATGTTCTTCCAAAAAATTAATAATAATAATCACAGTTCATGACACAGTCAGAAAATCATTAGCATTCACTCCAGATAGCTCCCTCAGCTTTTATTTTTTAACCTCATCCCAATTCCCATTGCCTTTATAAATTAGTAAATGGAGCTTATCAAAGATTAATGCCTTGCTTGCTCCTTTTGGTGACTAACTCTCTCTCCTCAAAATCACTCTCTTTGAAGTCAGCCAAAATTCTCTACATGGTCTGGATGCACCACAGGAATCACAAGCCCACTGTGTGATGGAAACCAAGCACAGTGCATCTAAGAGCTCACATCCTCCCGTCAGGCTATCTCTATTTACTCTCTAGGAAAAGGTGGCACTTCTCCTCCATTAGGAAGTCTTACCTATGACATTTACCTTAGCACAGGTGCACTTGGAAGGTCAGGAATATTGTTCAGCAGTGCTACAATATACTACTTTTATTATAAATAAGGAAGAATTCAGCCTATTATAGTTAGAGGATAGCTATAAATTTCTGTAAGAGTATGCACTATTGATTATCATCATAACATCACTTTTATACTTGTTATTTTTCACTGGAGAAGGTGGTCTCACATTTAGTGTAGACTTGTATAGCAGATGATTCCACATGGTCAATTACAAAGAAGTCACACAGCTTATCATATCAACCTTTGGAAATCAGTGACATTTCTCTTTTTTGCTGTCCATCATCCATTGCTGCATGAAAGCACCTCAGTTTTCTGCATTCCTGCAGAGACAATAAATTAATTTGTCCATCCACTTCATATGCCATAAGCATGCCTGAAGCACCTACCACCAGATCAATTCTTCTATCATTACCACAGTATGTCCAGGGGGTGGGTAGGTGCCTTTAGCTCAACCAATCAATTAATCTCTTCTAAGGCTCAGAACTTAAAGCTGAATGAAGCAAGTGTAGAACAAGTAGGTGAAATCCATTTATTCCAGATGTGGTAACCAAAAGAGTCTAATGCTGTTCTTACTACAGAGAAATTTTAGAGATACCCTGTTAACAGAAACAGTCAATGTTTAGCTCTCAGAACCACTGAAACCTGATGAATACAGAGATTATTAATCACCATTGTATAACCAGGACCTCATACAAGGCCTGTCACACAGTAGCACTCGTTGCTTATAGAATGAATGAGATTATAATAGTAACTCTTTAGTTATTTTGCAACATTAGGAAATAAAATATTTATGTAGCTCCTTTCTTTTTGGTATCGGATATTGAACCCAGATGCACTTAACCACTGAGCACATCCCCTGCCCTTTCTTTCTTTCCTTTTTCTTTCTTTCTTCTTCTTCTTCTTTTTTTTTTTTTTTTTTTTTTTTTTTTTTTCATTTTGAGATAGGGTCTTGATAAGTTGCTTAGAGCCTCACTAAGTTGCTGAGGCTGGCTTTGAACTTACAGTCCTCCTGCCTCAGCCTCCTGAGTTGCTGGAATTATAAGCATGTGCCATGTAACTCATTTCTAACAAATCAGTTCTTGACTTCTTGCTGAAAATACCCACTCTACTTTTTAATATTTTTTGCATACCATACATATACACATATTAATTTTTTATCTATTTTGTCATGCAATAATAATTTTTATTTGGAGACCAAATATAGTGTATTGAACACTGAATTATGAGTGCATATCTAAGGCCCTGCTTCTTTTGAAAAATAGAATTTCCATGACCACATCTTTGAACTTGTTTTTGATTTGTTTGTTTGATTTCATTATGTCACACTAATGGATTCTTAGAGTTAACACAATTACTTGCTTAAAGTTGTTCCTTACAAGAATAAGGCATATCTTGCCATTGGTTCAATTCACTTTTGTATCTTATAAGGTTGCTTTAGAGTTTTCCTCATATAGATTTAGGGAAATTCTTAATTTTTAAAAAAAAAATATTATAGGCCAGGCATGGTGACATATACCTGTAATTCTGGCAGCTCGAGAGGCTGGGACAGGAGGATTGCAATTTCAACATCAGCTTCAGCAAATTAGGGAGGCCCTAAGCAACTTAGCAACACACTGTCTCAAATTAAAAACATAAAAAGGGCTGGGGATGTGGCTCAGTGGTTTAAGAATTGCTGGGTTCAATCCCTGGTGTGTGTGTGTGTGTGTGTGTGTGTGTGTGTGTGTGTGTATGCATATATTAATTATAAATGGGGAATCTTTGTCATTATATCTTCTAACTGGTTTTTTGTTTGCACTTTTGAAGATCATTGATTTATATACTATGCTACTTTGCTAAGTTATCATTTTGCTTGCAATGGTTTTTCTATTGATCCTTTGGGTTTTCTAGATACATAATTTTATCTTCCAATTAAATAATAGCTTACTTCTTCTTTTCTTGTTACTATGTCTCTAATTGCTTTTGTTTGGTTTAATTGAATTGGTGAATATATTCTTTTTTAAAATTTTTTATTTGTTCGTTTTAGTTATATATTGACAGTAGAATGAATTTTGACATATCATTCTTGCAGGCCTTCCCATTTTTGTGGTTGTACATGATGTGGAGTTACATTGGTCATGAATTCATGTATAAACATAGAAAAGTTATATTTGATTCATTCTACTGTCTCTCCCATTTCCATCTCCTCTCTATTCCCCCCATTCTTCCATGTCCAATTCAGTGAACTCTCCCCTTCACCTATTGTGAGTCAGCATTTGCATATCAGAGAGAACATTCAGCCTTTGGTTTTTTGGATTTGGCTTATTTCACTTAGCATGATAGTCTCCAGTTCCACCCATTAAAAAGCCATTTATCAGCAAATGCCATAATTTTATTCTTCTTTATGTCTGAGTAATATTCCATTGTGTATATGTACCACATTTACTTTATCCATTCATCTGTTGAAGGGCACCTAGGTTGGTTCCATAGCTTAGTAATTATGAATTGAGTTGCTATAAACATTGATATATATACACACTATAGTATGCTGATTTTAAGTCTTCAAGGCATACATATGCTGACCAATGGGATAACTGGGTTAAATGTGGATCCATTTCAAATTTTCTGAGAAATCTCCATACTCTTTTCAGAGTGGTTGTATGAATTGGTGAATACTTTCAACACAGTTTTAAACAATAGTTAGAAATAGTTGACATTCTGCTGTTTTCCTTGTTTTGATGGGAAAATCAGTGTATTTCTAAATTAAGAAGAATGTTGGTTTGGGAGCTCACATATGTACTTTGTCAAATAAATATCCAGCAATCATATTTTCTTAAGTATTTTTTATGTAAATGGGTGCTGAATTTTGTTAAATGACTTTTCCCCCTCATTTTTCTAATATGATAACCATAACCTTTTTATCACTACAAATTTTTCCAGAAAACTACTTACTTAATCTAAACTTTCAAAATAATCTGTACAGAGTTGAATACTGCAATCTCTTATGATTTTAAAGTTTTATTCCTATTAATAGTCACTTCTACTCCTTTTTATTTCTTAATTTTATTTGTGAATTTTCCTTTTACTTCTTGATTAGATTTATTCGTGGCTGGTTAGTTTTGTTGGTTATTTTATTAAAAGGACTTTGCATATGTCTTTCTTAAATTCTCTGCTTTTACTGTTTTCTAACATTGTCTTTACTAATCCTTTCCTCTTGGTTTCTTTTTGTTGACATTATGGGTTTCCAGCTTTTTGAATTCACTATTTAATTCATTTTTACTTTTTTTGTCGGGGGGAGGATGGGGTACCAGGAATTGAACTCAGGGCCACTCAACCACTAAGCCACATACCCAGCCCTTTTTTTGTATTTTATTTAGAGATAGGGTCTCACTGAGTTGCTGACAGTCTCCCTTAGTTGCTGACTTTGAACTCTTGATCCTACTGCCTCAGCCTTCCAAGCTGCTGGGATTACAGGTGTGCACCACTGCACCTGGCCCACTTTTACATTTATTAATTAGCTTTTGAATGTTTTATGATGTTCTTTCTCCACTGAATTCATTGTATTAATTATTCCTGATGTATTATGTTTTCATTATTACAATTATGAAAAATATCTGCAATTTTATATTAAATTTCCCTTTTAAAGCAAGTTATTTTGATGTATTTTGAAATTTCCAGGTAGAAAATCTTTTTTTGTCTGATAGCTTATTGATTTCTAATATTATTGCTTTTGTGATCAAGAAAATGTTGTCTATGCAAGTTGTATTTCTTGGAATATTGGAGGGGGATACTTTGGAGTTTAAAATACGGGCAATTTTGGTGAATGTTTTATGTGCTAAAACCTAAAACCAAATGAGTGCTGTCTATTATTGGCATTCAAAGTTCATTAGCTCTACCTTCTTGATTTGGTTGTGTAGGTTTTCTACTTGTCAATATTTTATCTCTATCATCTGTCTTAGATTAAGAGAGTTATCTATTATTAGTTCTTGTTTCTCTTTGCATTTTCAATGATATCTGCTTTATTAAAGTAACTGATATTATAGGTGCACATATTAGTCATTGAAATACCCTCTTTGTGAATTGTAGCTGTTAATATTATAAAATATTCTTATTGGTATCTTTATTTAATCCTTTTTGGTGTAAATTCTACCATATTCAATAACATTGTGACCATTTCTTTCTTCCTATTTATTAATGTCCTGTCTATTCTTTTAGGTTTACTATTTCCTCTTTGTGGTTAGTATGTTTCTTTTGTCCAACATAATGTTAGGTTTAACTTTGATAGCAATCTTGCCATATTTTCTTCTAATAGGAGAATTAAGTCCACTAACATTTGTTCATAGTGTTGCTAAGTTTGTACACACACATATGAAATCATATACATTTTTTGCTATATGATCTGTTTTATTTGATTTTTCTCAAAATATCTCTTTTTCTCTGACTTTTTTGAGGGGAAAAGGGGCATTTAGGAAGTTTATTTTTCATTGTTCTAATTTTTTCCTTTATGTAATTTTTATAAATTATGCCATGTGTTGTAAAGAAGAGCAAGAGCATTTCTTAATACACTTGCTAAGACCTTGCCAACCACCAAGTCTCTGATCCAGTTTCTTCGCTGTTTCTACAGAGAAATCAGAACCATGCAGTGATTTGATTGATTTTGTGATCTTCAGTGTGTATAGAGACAGGGGGAACAAGAAGTATCTAGGTCAAACAAGATGTTTTTAATGATGACCAGAATTGGATATAAAAGTAGTTTTAAATAATCCCTTCTTTAAAAACAAAACAATTTTTCATAATAAATAAAAATCAACAATGTTTTTTTTAAATTTAGGATTAGTTAGGATGCATGTAAGTATGCTCTCTGCCTCACCCAAGTTTCACCCTGGAGTTCAAGGAAAAGAGTTGTTCTGTCAATAACCCATGCCACTCTTCTGTGTATTTTTCACCAAATGACCACCCTCCAGTAATGCTTTCGCCTTTACTGGGGCTGAGCCGGGTTAGACTTTCAATTTTAATACTAGTATTTTTTAAAACCAAATGTGTGGATGGAAACCTGAAAAAAAAAAAAAAAGCCAGAGATAAAGGACCATGCATAAGTGATGTTTTACAAATTGTTTTTTCTTTCAAATATAAAATGTAATAACTGTTCATTTAAGAGGTTATAATCTAATCATATCTATGATCTGAAACAATGTTGTGCACACACAATGACTTAAACTTCCAAACCCAAACAAATTTCTTCATACTGGTGAGGGTTTTATTTCCTAAAGGACATCAACATGTCACCATTTCCATTCCACTTAATTTCCATTTAGTTTGTCAGCAAGAGGAAGCTATTTGGAATAGCTCTCAGTGAGATCTCATGTTATCTGGTCAACATCATCAGAAACCATTTTTATTTTCTTCCATAGACAGCACTCAAGACAGGAAAAAGGAGAAAAGTTACAGATGACTTTAGGCAGGATTTTATTTGGTTACAGATATCATGAAAGGGATACAAAACCATATGCCTCCTTAAACTGTTAAAGTCAGAAAGACTGCTAACACTAGGTTTCTATGCTTTTAAATGAAGATGAAGATAATATAACTATTTAAAATATTGCTTGAATTACTAGGTCAGAGAAATTTTAAGTGCTACTCTATTGCTAGTAAAATTTAAAAACAAATACTGGATATCTTATGCCATCTGCACACATTTCTAGACAAAGACAGATAAAAACATTTTTAACAGTATTGGATTTATTTAGACCTTCTGCATTCCAGCCATTAGTTTAAGCAATTTCTGTGTTTTAACTCATTTGATTATAACAGTTCTCTTCATCTGGTAGGCACCGTATTATTACTATTTTGTAGATGAGGAAACTTAGACACAGATAGGTTAATAACTCGATCAAGGTCACCTGGATTGAGGATGAGCCCAGATGTTATTTGAATTGGGTATTTTAATATCATAATGAAAAATTTCCATGACAAAAATCTACTTGACCTTTTGTGAATTAACTTGTCCTTTTCAGCACAAGCCCTAAAACTGATTGGTGATCTTAAACAATGTTGAAGAAAACACTTATTACAAACTGGCCAATTAAAAAAAGGAAAGCAATATATGTAATTCTTTAAACATCTAATTATACTATATCATTCAATTAAACCGCCACTCTTAGAAGCACAATCCCCGTATTACCAAGTACAATCCTTGCCAAATATCCAGACACAATCATGGGCTTTAAGGATTACAAGTCACATAATAAAGGATAATGACCTAAAATTAAGCACACTGACATAGAAAGCCAGGACTGCCATGCTCAGTATAAGTCAGCAATCTATTAGATTTAATGTGAGATTAAGGAGCTGTGTAACCTCCAATTATGCCGTTTTTCATTAAGGAAAAACCTGATGATGGTGGTCAGCAAAATTCTTCCTCCTATTTACCTCTGTTTAATTGGATTGTGGACTGCCTGGACATCTTTGAGATGGAGCTCATAAGAAGATGATCCCAGCTGGTTTTCAAAGCTTGAGGCAGCAGGCAGACAACACGATCATGTCAAGGCTCATGCAAATGCCTTAATCTAACCTTTTTCCATCAACCAGCAACTGCAGCCCAGTGTTTAACCTTCTGAGTACTAAATGTGCCTTGTCACTGCTTTGGTAGATGTGTCATTGCATTGCTATTGTTTAACGCTGTTAGCTTCAGTACCATTAAAAGATCTCAATTCCCTCTGCCTTTGGGTACCAGTGGTTCGCCACATTTCTAAAATGTCCAGTGAAGAGTGAACTATCTGTTCACACACTCATCCCCCATTTATTCAGGTGGTAAATCTGAAGCCGTGTCACGGCTTTCCCTGAGCTCTCTGTAGACACAGGAGTTCTTTTTCTTCCAGTGGTGACCAATTAGCCCCGTAATCACAAAGTCTCAGCTAACTCTTCTGACCTCATTGTTGAAAATGATTCATATAAGTTGGAGTTCTCTTTTGCTTTCTTTTTCCAACTACATTTTACCTAGTCCAGCTATCCAGCATCTTAACTATCAGCTGTAATTTGCCAAGATCAGCTATATGGTTATATTTAAAGAGTAAAGGTTAAATGTTCAAATTAGCTTTCTCTACAGCTGTATTTGCTACTTGGATGGTGGCATGATACCTCCTCCCTCCCCTCCTCCTTTCTTTCTTTCTTCTTCTTCTTTTCTTTTTTTGGAGGGTAAGTGGTAAAGGGAAAAGGAGGTGGCTCTTTTGGCCCCAGTAATAGTGAGCAGCAAGCAGAAAAGCAGACACAGTTAATGCTCAGCTGCTCCAACCAGTCAAGCAAGCTACCAAGTCCCAGCTGTGCCTCTTGATGTTTTCTGATTGCACCTACTCCTCAATCTGTGAACTGTTTTCTGGACTCAGATTTATCAAGCACTGCTGCTTTAAAAACGCATGCAGGCAGGCATCCTAGGATATGCCATTATAAGGGGCTGCCAGGGGATCTTCTAGGAGATAAATGGAATCTGTGTGAAGTAAATTAGTGTGAACCAGTCAATCTGAGTGTCAGCCTTGAGCCACTTCCATGGATAACTAGCTGGCTGACTGGAGGCCCAGGTCTTTTGCCATATGTGGGTTGGAATCTCTGATACTGTTTCACAGGATAAGGGGATTTGTTGTGCTGTTTAGTCTTGGAAGAAGGCCAATTTGATCTGTGTTTTAGATTTATCAATGAAATGGACTTGCAAAGCATTTTTGTTTACCTCCCTACTCTGGCTGTACTGAATGCCTCTAAGGTGGACAACTTCCTTACTGTGGGAAATAAGACAAATGCCCAGGAAATAACTGCTTCCTCCTGGTTGAGCTGCCATTGTGCAGGATCCAACTGTGCTGTGCTTGGTTTGAACCTCCAGTCTAAGATCTTTGGGGTTTAAAAACAAAATAACCATAATTTGGCAAAAAGAGTTTAATCTAAATCTCCTCTCCCTGTTTGTTTTTGAGGAATAAATCTATGTGATCTTTAATTCATGAAGAGAAGGAGGTTCTATGCAAAGGCTGATGATCACAGTTCCCTGTAGATACCCAGCATGGGAAATAGAATTTAGGTCATTAGAGGACAGAAGAAGTCCCTCAATAGCAATAGAATGAGAAAAACCTTTTGAAATAACCATTCCCTGTAAGGAATTTAGAGACAAAAAGCACATCAGCCACCAAGCCATCAGAATTATTATTTAATGTGATTAAATGGTAAGTATAAATGGTTCTATTATGTAAAAATCCTGTTTCCATAATTCAGTATTCCTTTAGAGATCATAGTCTGTTCTTACATTAAGATCACAAGAATTCATTTTATATAGTTAAATTATGACAAATCATCTTCATTTATTTTTTCTTTTATTACATTAATAAAATTTTTATCACCTCTCTATAGAATGAAATATCAATGAGATTGTTGAACATAGCATAAAAATGTTAAAAATAGAATGAGAATAAATTTAGAGCTCATATTTGGGTGAATTTTTAGGAGACTTCTCTCCCCTAGTCCTGGGAACGTTTTTGCCTTTCATAGAAAAAAAAAAACCCTATTTTGGAATAGGAACTCAGGCAAAACAATAATTGCTTAAACATTAAATAAGTTTGTTTTTATTTTTGGTTGCCTTAACTAGACTTTTGTGCCTGTACCATTGCTTTTGAGTACATTACATGAAGGTACCACCATTACGGGGTCCATGGAGACACATTTTATATATAAGACACATTTTGGTATATAGAGCCAGTCTGTGGATGTTACATAGCATGAATCATAGCAAAGATCAAACCAAATGCTTTAAAAATTGAGTGACCCTTTCCTTGAACTAATGAAACAAAAATGGGTTGTTTTATGAGAACAAAATTTGTTTTATGCCTGTGCATTGAGTTTGAGAAGTGAAATCTCTGAGGTAAATTTAGTTTTGTGATTTACGAGGATAAGGAAAAGAGAGTAGAAGTCAGTGAATTTTCCATTCTGTTGTAGGGTATAGATATAATCTTTTGCAGTGTATAGCACTTATTTTAGTTCTTTGAAGGGACAGATGTTAATGTTGTATAAATGATGTTTTGGCCTAGAAATCTTGCTTAATATTGTCCACCTAGTGTCTATTATACAAACACCACAGAAATGCATAGGAAGTAGACTTCCTTAGTCATCATTGCCCACAAATAAGCTCTCCCATGAGCTCTAGACATAATAAATTTATGTATTTGTGTACATATTGAGTCAGGCCATATGTACATATTGAGTCAGGCCCTTGATGTTACCAGCTCAGTTTGATTGTAGCATCGTAGGTTCCATAACAGAGAGGCAAAGTTGTCCTCATGACATCAACTTCACAATTTTCAGATGTGAAATATCTTGCTTCCCTATTAATGGTGCTCTACTGAGGTAGTCAAATATAAGATACAAAGAATGGAATTAGAAGTGTGATACAGGTCAGATAAAGTATTATAAAGCAAAAGAAGAGAAAGAAATAATAATTTGTGGGTTTGAAGATTTATAGAAAAGGTGTAATTTGAGCTAAATCTTTAACAGTGATATTTTAGTAAGCAAATAACTGAGAGTAGGGTGAGAAAGGATATATGGTAGCTGGGTATTTACAGTAAGATACTGATACAAAAAACAAATGGCGTACCCAGGCATACCTCAGCTCTTATCCTGCTGAGGTACATGATATCAGAGTCTGTGATGGGAAGGTTTGAGAAAGGGTAGCCTCCAGTGAGAAATTGCTGATTGAATAAAGATCATTCTAGAGCTTTGTACACAGGAACAAGAAGATTGGACCTTAGTTTTAGAGATATGACACGTCTCAGTTTGAAGGATGTCTGAAAGAAGAAATATCTATTTTCAGGCTATTAAAATAGAAGAGTGACTGATAAAAGAAAGTAGGGAGAGTATAGTCATGGTGGTTGGAGGAACTGGAGGTGAGGAAATAACATTAGAGCCATCCATTACTTTTCAATAATTTTACAAGTATTATTCATATTTTTCAGATTACTTTCAGACTGGAGTCTTGGTCCTGAGATTTTCTTATATTGATAAGCTCTCCTCCTCCTATTCCTCTTAGATCTTTGTTTTTTATTTTTCCTATTTATTTATTTATTATCTATAATAGTAGTATGTATTACAATTTATAATGCACACATAGAGCACCTTTTTAATATACAACTGTTTGTATGCAAAGTAGATCTTTGGTTTTTAACCCTCTTCATTTTATCCAGTATGGACAAAAAGGACTAGAGACACATGCAGTATTCCAAGTGCAGAGACCTCATGGCTTCCCTTGGTTTGTTTTTGTTACTTTATTGTGTTATCCATTCCCTTCCTAAAGCATCATCCTCTTGAGAAGTTTGCTTGTTTTTATGGGATACATTGCAAATGGTAGCTCAGTACTATATTCATATTACATATATTTTATATAATGTTTCCCTTAAATGCTTCCCAGAACTTAACTGTACCAAGATTTTTGTGCAACATTATTTATTTTCATTTATTCTGCCTTACTTTTGTTTTCAATAGCATATCTGATCAGTCCAATATTTTACAAGTCAAGAACCCGTTGCGTCTTAGTGATTTTACCATGTATTCTTCCAAACAATTTATAAAAATATATTAAGTAGTAGTTTACACTAATTTAGGGAACTGTCTCATCTAGAAATATATATGTGTTTCTTGTGTTTACTATTTCTTAGGTCTTCCATTATGATAATGTCTCTTTTATATTGAACTTAGCTTCCTGTAAATCTCCTTAGATTAAACTTACTAGTTTCTCTTAATTTACACACGTTTTCTCTTAAATGTTTTGCTTTCTTTGAGTGTGTTTCTCTTAGATTTTATTTATAGATATCACTGGATTATCTAGTATCAAAATGAAACTCTCTACCATTCATCAAGGTCATTTCTATGTTTCAGGCAACTGTCTCTCAGAGATGTTAGTCCAAATGTACTGAACATTATGAAGGACATAGCTTCAGGATTTCTGTTATTTATTACCCAGAAAAATCAATATTTTAAATGCTGGCTACATTTGACATGTAAAGCCCCATAAAACAGTGGATGGTTGCAACCTCCTCTGCTTCCCATGTCTAGTGCAAAAGCTTGTCTGGGTGTGGACTGGGAGAGAGTGAAGCTTGCTTCTGTTACATTGTAATATGTTACATTGTAATATGGTAGTTAATGCCTGTTATTAGGATCCGAGTTTTAGTAAGTTCTCAAGTATACTAACATACCATTTCAATGTCATTCAAATAAAAAATAAATCACCTTCAGTGTAAGCCTAATGGTACAAAATATGGTAACTTACGCCTTTTCTTCCTTGCATCCTTCCTAATGTTGACAAAGGACTGGAAAATGAAGGCATAGTCTAGATAATTTGATTTTCTTATTTTCCATTTCCTATCTGGGAGATGAAGGAGCTCTGGCACTTGACTAACCATCTGAGACAAACGTTTTCCCCTGAGAGAGAGACAGCTATCAGCTGGGAATTTGAGACTGCCTGCCAACCATTCTTCCCACACTGATGGTCTTGTCTTAGGTTCCCCCTGTGGAAAGGTTGCTACTCTTACAGATTCCAATGCTGGTGCAGTTTGACAGTTTCTTCTCCTACTGATTCAGGAGAATGTTTCCCATATGGATAACTGTAGACTTTGTTGTCGTTTAAATTGCCCTATGTTGTGAATCCTTATCTTTTGTTCATATATAAATCATGTTTATCTCTAGTTTCAAATGCTAGCTTGATGCCCTTTTGATTGAAAGGCCTTTTGTTTTCCTGACCTTCTTCTACATTTTCAAATACAAGCTGAGAAGTTTACTATAAATTCCTCCTAGAGTTCTCCCTTTACTGAATGTTCTTCAATTTGTCAATATGTGGGGATCTATTTGTTTTCTTCTTTCGAAACTATTCCTGCTTTCAACGTACCATTTTCTTGAAGTGCTGAACAATAAGTAAAATTAATGCATTTCTATGTTCACTATAGAATTTGGTCCTTGTGAGAAAAGTCAGATTGCTTCCGCAGACCCCAAATTGCATGGAGTGCAAGTTAATTTCTAAGTTCTTAGGACTCATCACCTGTGCTTCCCTGTAGTGATGAAGGAGTTCTTTGAAATATGATGTTCCTGAATCCCCTTTCTCCATAGTGTAGAAAGCTGGTATTAAGATTGATGACTTGACCAGATTATTTCTTGTGTATTCTTTTTCAAATTATGGATAAATACATGAAATAAGTAATGCTTCCCTCAGTTATATACACACAGTATTTACTCAGTAATGTTTACATATCAAAGTCCTATTTTGATTTGATACTTTAAAAAATTCCTGCTAATCTTCTCACCACCTTTCTATTTGCAATACTGCTCACCAAGGAAATAATACTCTGAAGGAGAACATAGAGAATTTGAGGCAAACTTCTCACTGGTAACTCTTAGAATACCTGGTGGTGAATGAGGAAATAGCAGAAATAGAGGAAACAGCTTCATCATTCCCTGTTATTTTCTTTCTCTCTTCCCAACTTATACATTTTCTCTCTGTCCTATGTCTCCATAGTCTTTTTCAGCTGAAGAGTTGAGATAAATCGATGAGAGTGCTTTTTCATGTTGGTTTTGACTAAGACAAAATGTCTTCATGGGCCCCATCCTTATGGAAAAGGAATAGAAAGATTTGGGACTACAGTTATTCTTCTCTTAAGAGGTTTGAATTGAGGAAAGTACAATTTTATAACACCAAACCCCTTCAAAACCCTGTCCCGTTCATTTGCCAAATAACAATTGAGATTCTCTGCATAGCTGAATAACTGAAGCAAAGAAGCAGCTAGTCAGTCTTCTTGTAGAAAAATAACCAACTTACTTAATTCAGGGAGAAAAAAAACAAACCAACAAAAAAAGTCACAAGTCCTCATTATTTCCAAGGCTACTGTAGTGGGCACTTCTCAGTGTCCTGTGCAGTAACACACTGAGTGAGTGGTTGGCTGGCTTGGGATTTTTAACTGGTAGAATATTTGTATCTCAGAACTGGTGGGCATCAAAGAAGCTATCCAGTCCCGTTCCCTCATTGGAGAAAGAACCCAAGACCAGGAAAATGAAATGACATGTCCAAGGTCACACTATTAGAAATAGAGGTGAGATTAAAACCAGATCTTGGGAATGTTTAAATTCATCTCAATAATGAAATTGTTTCCATTCTTATTTCTTAAAAATTAATACATATATTTGGGTGCTACAGAAAAATGAAGATTTTTATTTTCTGTTTAAAATATAAGGAGATAGGGTCTCTTATGAAAACTGCCCACTGACATTAGCAATAGATTTAGGGAGATGTTTGAGTAAGTGTGAGCTATAAACCTTAAACCTGATCTTGAGGTTTTCCCCAAAAAGCTGCAAGAAAAATTAATCATTGCTTTCTTTCATTCTTAGGAATCTGTGTTCACAGTTTCACTTAGTCATTTCTCAAGTGCTCCTGAGTATTTGCCTCATGCCTTGAAGAAGTCTAGAGGTGTATCACTTGTTTGCTTCTATCAGCCTTACCAAAGCAGCTCAGTGCTCAAGTATCCAAATAGCAGAGAAACTTTTGTATTTGAGAGGAATAAAGCAGTGTTTTAAAAGAATCAAAGAACAACTGATACCACTTTCTCATTCACATTTATCTTCTCCCAAACTAGTTGGGTGATCCATCCACATTTGTCACCTAGAGAAGTTACCTATGAGCAGATTTTCCCCTTTAGCCTAATTAGTCAATAATGTGATCCTCTGTGTGCATGTGTATTTAAATAATACTGTATATCTAGGTAAGGATACCAACATAATACTTATTCTTTACTGCATTTTGTTAAGTTCATTTCTTTACCAGTTGAAAAATATGTCATCCTTAAAGCAATTCATACTAGAAAATACCACCCAGAAAATAATATTCCAGAACAGATTGCAGTTGCAGGAAAATGGCAAAACTCATAAGTGTAGAGTTAACCCCCTTATTGAAGTTGCCCATGAAATCATTATTACTTAGTTGTAAAGAAGCATTATGGATCCTAATTTAATTCTTGGTATCTCTATATGATTTCTTTTTTCAGTTTCCAATGCACCCTGAAGATAGAATAAGTCTGAAGTGTGATGCAGATGTAGCTATTGCTATTCAAATATAATCAAGAGGTCCTATGACTTGATTATCTCAGTAGATACTCTTTAAAGTAGGGGTGATATGTACACAGCTCTTTAGCTAGATATGCTTTCCTGATAAGACATCTGTCCAGAGAGAAGCCACTTTGTAAACTGAATTTGGAGGTCTGTTTGAGTGACATTCTCTTTGTTTACAAATCTGGTGTTATCACTTAAAGTCATTTCATAAATTTTATGCTTTCCTCTAAGTTGAAATGTAGTACAGGTTGTGTGTGTGTGTGGGTGTGGGTGTGGGTGTGTGTGTGCGCGCGTGAGTGCACGTGTGCAAGGGCATATTTGTGTGCGTGTGTGTAATCTGCCAATATTGCATTAGTATTTTCTTCTACCTGAATTTGATGTCATTTTTTTTCTTTCAAGCCTCTAGGAAGACACTTTTTAGTTTATTTCATAGTGACTACTTAAGATTGGGAAGAGACCCAAATTCAAGCACAGAAGTTATCTGCTCTTGACACCATATTTAACTAGTAGATTTGCATTCAGTTCCTTTATTCCATGAGGATTGATCTATGCAATCTGTATATTATTTTTATGCCCTTGATTAATAAGTGATTAAGATTTTTCTCTGGCCTTTATAAGGTGCTGTAGTGGATTATCCCATTCATTGGACCAACATTTCAAGTTGTCATTTATTTTTATTAATGATTTTACTATAAATATCCCTATTACTTCCAAAAAGCCTATAATGTATGATGAATGAGATCTTTTAAAAAAAAAAAAAATCATTCATAGCCGGGCGCGGTGGCTCACGCCTGTAATCCCAGCACTTTGGGAGGCTGAGGCAGGAGGATCACGAGTTCAAAGCCAGCCTCAGCAGTGGCGAGGCACTTAGCAACTCAGTGAGACCCTGTCTCTAAATAAAATACAAAAAAGGGGTAGGGATGTGACCCAGTGGACGAGTGCCCCTGAGTTCAATCCCCGTACCACACACACACACACAAAAAAAAAAATCATTCATAAGTCATTGTATTGAAATAGTATTTGAAACTTCATATTTTATTTACATTGTAAATGATATGAATTTTTAACAAGGACTCTGTTTGGACAGTATTGGCCTCACTGAGAAGATCATCTGCTCTGTGGAAGGGAATGGAGATTTTTTCCCAGTGGCTTTCTCTTGTTGAGTGTGGCAGGTATTTCTTGGAGTTATTCACTAGCTAAATTTAGCCATCTTTTATAGCAAATATTATCTCTCTGCAAATGATGAGAAGAGAAAGAGGGATGTTTTCATAGGATAACTAAAACCAGATGGGAATAAGGAGGTGGAGGAGCATTACACTGACCTGCCACAAATATTGTCTCTTGACCACAGAGTCTGCTTCATACAAGTTGTTGGGGGTTTTTCTCAAGGCATTCCTGAATGTAGTTTAAACATTACTGATTTCCTATTGTCTTTGGCAGGACCATTCACTTTTTTAGGATCTAGAAGAATTTGACTCTTGGTCAAAGGTGCTATAGTCAAATGCATCCATACAAAGCACATCTCTCTAGATACCAAAGATATTGCTGAGATATTTAGAACATTGGCCTTTCAATTGTCAATATTTTGAGGTGTGTGATGAGTAAATGGAATAGCTAAAGATGAACCTAAGCAACCATTTGCCCTTTATTGATGTCAAAAGTATTTCTTTGCCAAGCTCTGAAATGCACCTTCAAAAACTACTGAAAATATCCAAGAACTTTAGTGATGAGCTACAAATGGACTTTGGTATTGATAAATACAAGTCAATATGTATAGTGAAAGGACAACTCACTGTGATAAATGGTCCCACCATCAGTAAAGATCAAATTATTGACTATCGAGGGCAAGGAAAAAATCTGTCTATAGCTAACATCTACAGGTGAGAAGAATTAGCCAACAACAGCAATTCAGGAAAGGTTCAAAGAGACAAGTAAGGGAAATTCATTAAAAATACATACCAAGCAGGCAGTAACATTAACAAATACATCTGTGGCCCTAGGATTCTGTATTTCTTCGGTCATGCCTGTGTTCGCTTTTGTGTGAATGAGCTCCCCTTGGGCTTCCCACATTCTCAAAGGGGATTTAATTCAGATTTCTCCTCTGCACTACCTTATTGTAGAGGAATTCTCTTGTGCACTACTAAAAGTGTGCTGCTTTTAGGACATTTTCTCTAATGCTTCTTAACTAGTTAAATTCATTGTCCTTCAACTAGATTGCAAGTTGTATGAGGGCACATTAAAAGTGCCTTCATTTCTTTACCCACAGAGTCTAGCAAAGAGCTCTACCTATAAGAAGTACTAGATCAATATTTGTTGATTTCACCATTTTTGAACTGATTCATTACAGCAGCCTTGGTCACACATCATGTCAGACTTTAATGATGAAACATTGGCAGGAAACACCCAAAAGAACAATTGCAAGGATTAGTCTATCAAACAAACAACAAAGAGCAGAACGGCAGTAATTAACCTCTCTCCAAAGCCCTCTGTTCCCAATTGACAGAGTGTAGTCATTTCTTCTACAGTAAGTTTAATTGGACACTCTATGAACTACCCAGTAAAAATGACAAATCTAATGTTGCTTCAAATTTGGAACCTATTATGTGTAATTAAGCAATATATCTGAAGAATGTTTTCATTCTTTTCACTCCCCTACTCTCACACAAACCACACCCTCCAAAACCAGAGGTGAAGGCAAAAACAGCTGCATGGTTCCTGCTGGTGTGGATTTAATGAAGATGGTGCAGCTAAAAGTACATCTAACTTTAGCTTTCTTGAGAGATTTGGAACTTCATTTCATGCTGGGTCTACTTTATTGCCACTAAAAAAATGGTTGCAGGCATGTGCTTTATTGTTCTAATACCATATCCTCTTCCTCCTTGAGGTCTCTAATTTAGAATGTATCTTTAAATATCTGCTACTTGATAAATATTTGTTGGAGAAATGATTAAATGAATGAATGTAGTAAAGTGTTAAATTAGGAAAGAACAATATATTGGATGACAGTATAATGCATTTGCCCAAATAGAGGTGTATTTCATTGACTTTTAGTAAAATATTTAGCTACATGATTTATTCCCTGTTATAAATACCAATGTAAATACTTCAGGAAATTAACAAGTAAAATATAGAGAGATAGAGATCATTAAAATGGGCCAGAAAATTTTGACCAATATAATAGTTTTCTGCAGCTTTGATCTTAACTTAAACATCTCCCCAAAATCTAAGGATTCAAAAATAATCCATACGTGATTTAAGATATGGAGAATTAAATTAAAGGCAGCTAGAACAGTGACTACTTAGGCCATACTTGACATGTCTCTTCTTCCAAGTCACAGACTAACTAACCCACATCACCATTTGCAAATATGCATCCATGATCTCAAGTGAGTTTAAGCAAGCAATTGAACAGATCCAGCAGAAAGATAATTGAAAGCATATATATTCTCTTGGGTCAGAGGAACATCTAGCCTGGTACCTCTGCTTCATTCATTCATTCATTCATTCATTTCACAACTCCTTTGAGAATATTTTCAATGGTTCAGGTACTGCACACAGAAATGAATGAAGCAGATATGGCATTTGGTTATATTTTTTTTTTTCATAAAATTCAAATGTATGAAGTGAAAAAATCAGGTTAATTTGTTTAAAATTTGAATTTCATGATTTTCTTGTATTTTGTTCTCAGACAAAAGTTTGTAAGAGAAGCAGGGAATTTAAACTACTTTTATTTTAACAGAGCAGAGAGGTGCCATTTATGTACTGAGAGGGCTGGTGAAATGATCTGGAGGGAATATTTGACCAGAATTATGTTACTAGCTGCCTTTAAAGTATGGCTATGTGGTCCTCAGGTTTTCATCACTGCTGTTACGCAAGCTCCATTAAAACTCATGGAGGAGAGCCGCAGGTGGTGAGCACTGTTAATGCTGCTTGGATTAGCAGGGCACCATTGTTGTCACTCATCCAGACTATGAAGCAAAGGTCTCCAGCCTTAGTGCCACTCTCTCATCTTCTAATGGAAGTTTAGCAACAGTAACCCTGAGCTAGCAAACATATTCCCTATGTGATTTGCATGTGTGTGTGCACACGTGCATGTGCATGTGTGCATGTGCATGTGTGTATATTTTGCCTATTGCATTTAAGACTTATAAATATGACATGTGTTATCAAGATCTGAAGACATTGTAGTAGTCATTACTGCAGCAACTTATGATAGATAAAATTCCATTGTACTCAATCATGTGTATGTGTGTGTGTGTGTGTGTGTGTGTGTGTGTGTTTAATAGCATTAATTTCAAAACAGTTTAAGTGGAACCTAATATGTATGATTGGAGGCTGCTTTATTTCGTTTTTTCACTGAACTTCTTTATGAAGACAAGGCCCACTTTTCCCTGACAAATGATTACTAGAACGAATGTTATATGGGAATATATTACTTACAGAGATAATTTAGACCAACTGTTATGGGAAAATGCAGAAACCTGAGTTAGTTTCTTGAATAGAGTTGGTGAGTATAATGTGTTTATAGAAAGTTTGGACTCCTGCCCTAACTTCTGTTTCTGGTTATAATTCCTACTTAGTAAATAATACTTCATCACAAGTTGTTAAATGCCTTCCATCCAAAACACCAGCCCTGTGTATCATTTTCACTCTATTAGTTAAGATTTACTTTTTAGAAGACTTTTTTGAGAGTGTATGTAGTGCCATTATTTTTATTTAATGAAAGAAAACCAAAATGCATATGAAGTGTTCATTAGCTGTGATTTGTACCACCAAAGGAAGCCTTGCCACCAGTGTAGAACTGATCTTTCTAATTGAGTAGCCTAGTGTTCTCTATGCCCTGTTGCTGTTAATTGACTATATTGTTTTAGATTTATGCATTAAAAATACGATTTCCACTTCGAAGGCATCACTTTGTTACTTTGTAGCTTTTAAGCTGATGCCATGAACTTATTTTTCTTCTAAGATAAAGTCTCATCTATAGATTTTTCAACTAATTACATGTCTGCCAATAAATACTTAGAGGATACATTTTATTTCAATTTATTATTTGTGTTTACATAGTGTATCCCTGGAAATATCTGTAGAACTGAAAAGGAATGTTTTAATGGTATTTGCTGCTACTTTTTCATCGCTCTTTCTCTTCCTTCTCTCTCTTTTTTTTTAATAGCTCCAGTCAGTCCGGTCAAGCATGACAGCAACTCAAACTCGGCAAACTTCCAGGATGCTGAGGACATGCCTGACAGATGTGTCTTGGAAGAGTCTGAGAGTCCAGGTGAAAGCCATTTAAAAATAGTCAAGTATAAAATGATAAATTTGACACAGCTTTGGGGTCCTTGGAAGGGTGGGGGAGAGGACATTGTAATGCTGTTTTCTCTTAGCAGCTGCACTGTCAAATTAATGGTCACCTCCAGAGGTCACAGTGTGGAGCTGTTATCTTTTCCTCTTTCATCAAGAATTCAGTTGGAGGAAGTACAAAGGCTTTATGACTGAGAAGGGAAGCTGACACTATTAGTTCATTATCATCAGTTTTAGGCTATACTGGTTAATATACAGAGAGATGGGAAATGAGAGAAATGTTGACATTTTAAACAATTCAAATAATGAGATCTAACAAGAGTCAAGGAGACATGGAGAGATGAAAAGAGGAACAAATTATCATCCTTTCAAACATATTTACCTTTCTAAATACAAATAGGACTCTCCATGGGAAGAGAATTTTAGCATGACATTGTCAAACAAAAGAAAAGAAGATGGCAACCCTTCCTCTTGCAGTGAAATTTAGTCTATGTCAAAGTGACTTGTGCTTATATTTTTCTTTGTGGAAAGACAGACAGAGATGTGCCAGAAACACTTGAGCATGGATTTGTATGGTTTTGTTTTGGTTTGTTTTGAAATATGCCTCGTCTTAATTACTAGTTAATTAAAAGAAAAAAATCTTGCAACAGTTGAATGACATTTTGGATCACTACGAAGCCATCAGATGCTAGAAGGCACCTTATTACCAAAAGTGAAAGAGTTAGCTATCTTCCCCACAGAATATTTCTCTTTCCTGTTTTATCGGGCTACTGTGTACCCTCTCCCCTCTCACATCTTTGTGTGCTGATCCATGTATCATATTTTTGATTCATCCTCTCTGTGGCCTGTCAGCTTAGTTAAGAGATTTCCAAATCTTGTAGCCTTCACTGACAGGGGGCAGCTGCAAACAGTCCCCTGATCCTTCCCCGAGGAGAGCTACTGAGATTTAATTTTCAGTGAAAGGTGCAGCCTGCAATCTATGTCAGGTCCCCTAAGTCATCTCGGAACCCCAATAGGCCCAGTGGCTCTGGCATTGTATATCAGCCCCCTCCACTACACCAAGATTTCTCAGAAGATGAACTACTGTTGTGCCGTGTGCCCATTCTCAACACACCTCCTTTTACTTCAGTATTCCAAGGCAGGGAGAAATGGCACCTCTACCAATGATGGAAAATTGTAATGAACAAATTAACCCCAGCCTGTGTCCTAATAGCCAAAAGAAAAATGTAGATTACTGTAAAAGGGTGAGGGTAATGGTAGGTGTTAAATTTCTATAATAAAAGTTTTTTAAAAATTACTTTTAGTTTGAACTAAAATTGCCTAATTCTAACTCGATTTTTTAAAGTGTCTTAATAAAACATTTCTTATTAGCCATTTTGCCAGGCAGTTAAATTCCTGAGTCAGGTGTTCACCTTGACTCATTGTTTCATGTTTTTTGACAAGAACAGATCAGCTTTATACCATTCCTTTGCTCCTTAATGTGAGTGGAATCGTAGTGAGATTCAAATGTAACATACTCTGTCTGACTGATGCAAACAAAGGACATATCAAAAAAGAAAGATTAATTAGAAAATATAAGTGTTGATAAAGAATCTTAACTTAAAGAGTACTGTTCTATACATGGGACATCATTAAACTGGTAATAAAGAATGAATTACTCTGGCTTTTTCCTCTGTCCATTCCTGCATTTTAAGACATCTTGCCTTATAGGCCTAGAAACCTCTGGAGGGTTCACTACTGGTCTCACTGCCTTCCACTGAGAATTTGTGGCTTGGTTGTCATGGAGACATCGTATTTCTCCAAGAATTGCTCATATTGATCCGTGGCCAGGCGTAAATGGCCAAGCGAGTGTGAGGAATAAAGGGGGCTGGGCAGTCCTATAAAATGACCAGGGCTTGTGGGTTGGAAATAAGCTCATAGCAAACACTTAGGTAAAAAGAAAGAAGCAGTTTTATTTTGTTTCAGGATTTCTTTCTGCACTTTGGGCCATTGTCTTCTTTCACTATGAACTGAAAGAAACTTGTTAGTCACTTGTCATGTCAGATCTTTGGTGCTTGTCCTGACACAGCTGTCAGCCTTCTAGCTCTGTGCAGTTCAGGGACACACAACAAAGAGGCAGTGACATGAATTATTTATTGCTCCTTGTGTGGATAAAATTCTGTGATAAGAAATTAAGACACTTCTGACAGAGTTGCTTGTTTAGTAAGAAAGATTTTGAAGAAAGAGTGCATTTTCTTGAAGTAGGAGCATTCAGTAGGCAAAATTCTTAGACCAGAACACAGAGGAAAATAAGTTTTGTGTTTCTTATATGAATTTAGTGGCATAGAGGGGCTTTCTTGAACTATAACAATATGACTGTCCACATACGACTGTCTACTTTTCAGTGTCTAAAAATGAACTTCAGAATATCAAATTTTGAAGTAATTCAAAATGTAGGTGCTACTAGTGGTTAACATTTCTCTTGTGGTTTAGCTATCTCTAGTTACCATGTGTGAATACTTTGGAAATACTAACCACCTTAGTTAAAAGAAAAACCAAGTTTGGGGCTTTAGGGTTTGTTGTTGCTATTTGTTGTTTGAGGTACTGGGAATTCAACACAGAATCTTGCGCATGCTGGGCAAGTATTCTGTTACTGAGCACGTCCCCCAGCCCTTTTTATTTTTTATTTTGAGACAGGCTCTCCCTAGGCTGGCCTTGAATTTAGGATTCTCCTGCCTCAGCCTCCTGAGTATCTGGGATTATAGGTGTACACCACTGCACCTGGCAAATTTAGGGTTTTTAAGTGGTGAGATCTGGGAAACTTGTAGAGGTACTTCAGTAAGCTAAACTTGTAATTGCATTAGCTTATTCATTATCCACTGTATGGTAAGGAGTGTGTTTTAATCTGAATGCATCGTTGTTCACATTTTCAACTGAAATATTATAACTCATTTAAAATTCCTTTTAACATTTCATGTACATGCAAAATCCTCCAGTTATGGAGTTGAATGTGGTCAGTTTTCCACCTTTAATGGATATTGACCTTACATAGTTTTATCTATGTGATGCTAAAGGACTACTATATTTATTTCATCATTTTAAATGAATAGACCAGTCATTTGAACAGAATTTAGGAAACAAAACTGAAAATCATTTTCCCATACAAGAAAAGTTCAAGAATATTACTTTACATATTATTCTTTTCAATCAGTCTTTTCTTTGCAGATTCTCTAAACATCATTTTATGTTAGCTTTTCTAGCTCAATGTTGTTAGTATTAACTCATTTTCACATGTGGAAAGCCTGGACATTGAAGGACAGAAAAGTATATTTTTTGAAAAATAGATGAAGTTGATATTTTAAAATGTTGATAGTTGTTAAATGTCATTAATAAAATAAAATTTTTAGAATTATATTAAGATTGACTTTGTGAATTATCTTTGAATACAATGAGTTTTGAATTCAAGTATATAGATTGTTTCTTTTTTGCATGGACATCACTCCTCCAGCACTGAATTGACTAAGGTGATCCATCTGTAAATAGGTTGCAGTCTGCATGTAGGTCATGATTTAGCCTTGTGGAGTGGTTGCTCACCTTGTCTCTAGGGTGCTCTACCTTATTCATCATGCCATTGTGATCTCTTTATTGGTTCAAGCTGTATACCCAGGTGAGAGCCTGGAATCCATTAAGGTTGGCAAAGCACCTTTAGACCAGAGCATTCCTGTTACTTTGACCCTGCTAGTGAACCTGGAGGTCTTGTCGGACCGGGGAAAGTATCCCTCAGTAGTGTCTTTTCTTTGGAATAATTCATTAGCAAAGAGTTTTGACTCACAGGTGAATCCCAGATTGAAGTTTCTATCTTAGACTCTGAAGTCTACTTGCTCCTTCACTGGCATTTATATGTTCCTGGAACCTGTGGGAATAACTTTGCTGTCTAGTAATAGAAGCACTGAGACAACATCATGAACTTGCAGCTCCCTTTTTTTGTGATGTTAGGGCCATTAGGCTTTCTTTGGCTCTTTAAGGCCTGGATGCTTCTGAATCTAAAAGATGTTTCCACAAAAATAGTTCAGTTAAGTCTTTTGCCAGTTTGCTTCTTGTTAACTGTTTCGTGCACATTGATTAAAGCCCGATCTTTCTTCTATAGAATTTTTTAAATGATTCCTTGCCCTTCATCTGTACATTCATCATGATAAAAACTTTAAAGAGTAATGTTTACAACTTTTAAGCAAGTGGTAATGATAGAACTCAAGCTTTTATTACTTACCAGCTTGGAAAATAGGGTTTTACTTCCTAGCATATAAGGGAGCATGCACTTAAAAGTAGTTTCAGCCAGGCGCAGTGGCACATGTCTGTAATTCCAGCAGCTCGGGAAGCTGAGGCAATAGGATCATGAGTTCAAAGCCAGCCTCAGCAACTGAGAGGTGCTAAGTGAGACCCTGTCTCTAAGTAAAATACAAAATAGGGCTGGGGATGTGGCTCAGTGGTTGAGTGCCTCTGAGTTCAATTCCTGATGCCCACCCCCCCAAAAAAAAAAAAAAAAAAAAACAGTAGCTTCAGTTGAAAAGAGTAGTGACAAGAGTGAGCTTGGAAATCCAAACAGCACATTGACTTGAGTTTTCACGTCATTCTGAAGTGGTTTATAATCAGCATGCATTTTGCCATTAATAGAACATTTCAGTGGTTTTTATGGAGCACGTTACATGTGTGGATCTATATACATCATTGTCAATCAATATTACATTTGCATGAATCTGATGAACAAAACTAGATTTTGCATAGTGTTTCCAGAGGATAATATGTTGTGAAAATCCAAGGTGGATTTTTTTTTTTTTTTACTATTGTGGCTCATGAATCACCAGTAAAAACCAGGTAACAGAAAGTAGGACAGATTCAGGACTGGAGTGTTGGAGATGGCTGATGATGATGCATGAAGCAGAAAAATGTGGACCTTGTGAGCAGCACATCAATCATAGCCACCAAGAACACACTGCCTATGGCTAGTGCTAAGAAAATGTTCTAGGAGGAAGAACAATTTCAGTAGTCATGCATATGCTCCTTCTTCTGGTTGTGTTTAACAGTATCAATATTTTGATTAATTTGACCTGATGGAAAATTTAAGCATTGATGTAATAATTTTTTAAAAGAATATAAAATTTTAGGCTAATTAACACACAAGCACACACAGACACACATATGCCCACACACATTGAGGATGCAGTATTAGTTAAACTGAACCAATCAGCTTTTTAAATGTTTTTTTTTTTTTTTTTTTTTTTTTTTTGTAGTAGCAATGGGAGTTACTATTCAGCACCACCTCATTAACATAAAATCATTAATTGAGGCACAATTCTCCAATTGATTTGATAGTCAAATTAATTGAACTCATGTGTTTTTTAGCCACAAAATATAATTGTTCAAGCAGTATAAGGAATAAATGTTTTTTTATTTTATACCTCAAACCATATTTCAACAAATATTTATAATAAGATTTGACCCTAAACCTGTCATTGTGGGTTTCTCTAAGAACCATTAAGTGCTTTAATTTATGAAAGTTTAGTAATTTCAAGCCAAATTCATCTTGTTGGAAATTTTCATTTTCTTTGACAATTAAGAAAAACTATTAATCAAGTGTGTGATTAAAATGTATTTGCAGAGTGTATAAGACAAGAGTATTGGTTATTATATCAACATATTTTCTTTCAGGACAGAAAAGAAATGTAGAAATTATAGGCAATGACATCCTTTCTTTCTTCCCCCATCTGCTCACTCCTTCCTCCCTGTTTTTCTGCCTCTCCTCCTCCTTCCCCTTCTTCTTGCTTCTTTTCTGTTATTTCACCATATAACCCAGATATCTGTTTTATTTCCAGGTGATCCAAGGCATCATTCATGGATGGCAAAGGTGTGCTCCTGCAAGGTGTGCTAACTGGAATCTCACTGTAGAAATGGATTTGGACAAATTAAGACACCCCAAGACAAGCCCTTTGTTTATTGTCACGTAAAAGCAATGTTCTTGTTCTATAGTGAATTTGCTAAAACTTTAACCAGGTTAGAGTGTACTGAAAGTGTAATGACTGATTGAAAATACCTGATTTTTTTCTTCTAGAAAATCATTGTCTAAATCATTAGTCCTTATTTTCTCTTAATATCTCCAACAAGGAATGCCAACCCACACATACAAATTGAACATTGCTTTAGGTTTTCTTCCATTTTTTCAGTCCCTGAATTATATAATAAGAAACAGTGAAACTAATGTAGCACACAATACTTCTCAATTTAATGTTGCTTCAATGTGCTTAATATAAAACTTCACCAAATTTGACTTTTTAGATTAGGACATTTTGTTTTAGTAGATGCTTTAATTTACACCAATCATTGCAGTAAATTGAATCCCTAAGCATGACATGTTTTCAGCAAATAAACATTTCCACATAGTCATCAATTAGCCCAAATAAGTGATAACATGGTATGGCAGTACACTGTACAGTCCAGTTAATCTGGACTTGTAATGACACTGAAGCTTAAGCAAAAGGTTGATCTTTTGGGCCATATAGATGTGAACTAAAAAAGGGAAATCTACTTATAACACATCACAATTGATTCCTATTAAGTGTAAACTCTTACAGTTCTTTTCCCAGAAAGAAGCTTGACTAGCAGGAATTTTAAAACTAAAATATGCAAAGCAATATAAATAGAAATTGACATACAGTCCTCATCTATCAAGGCATTTAGTGATCAAATTTATTTGCTGTGATTTATACTGTACAATTTCTTATAGAAAATCATCAAAGACTATAAGTGTGCATATGTTATGAATAAAAATATTGCCTAATCTGCAGGAAAATGGAAATAAAGTATTAAATATATGATACATAGTTCTATTTTAGGGAATGTCAAGTCCTTCAGTTCATCAGACACATTTTTGAGCACCAACTTTGAGTCCTATGCCGGGGTACAGGAGGTAGGGGAGAAGGGAGATTAGAGGACTCTGTGACTGAAATGGAATAGCCTTTGTCCTTGAGGACTTATAATTAATGTTTGGCCTGGATGAATATTCCTAAATACCTACAGAAAATGAGTATGACCCCTTTAAAGTCGATTAAAGTGTGTGCTCTTTGTTTCCTAAAATGTGCTGCCCCTGCTTGAAATTACTTTTTTGAGTTTTAACTCAGGAACTATAACATCTTGTTAATATGAACAATTGTGAAAAATTATCATCCTTTGAAAATTGCATATATACATTTCCCCACTTTGGAAACAACAAAAAGTTACTCCCAACATGTTTCAAAATAAAAAAAAAATAGTAAGTTAGGCAATGGAATATATTTTCTTGCATGCTGTGTTGTGGCTCTCAAGCCTATTACAAGAACTCTCCAAAAACACTTTGATGACAATATCAAATGAGTGTATGTTCTCTCAAATGGAAATTTTAGTTGTTGAAACCTATTTGTATGCTCAAATTCTGGTGAGTTTGTTGAAAATGAGCTTTATTATTTTTATAGCTACATTCTATTGTTCCCCATCTCAAACAAAAATAACAACAAGTTTAACGGATACCATACTTAGTGTTTTGTGGGGGGTCTTAATTAACCAATAATAAATACCCAATGTTATCTTATGTTGTCACCAGCTATCAGAAATTAGAAATGGCATAAACTTGACTTTACTAAGTAGGAGTTTTACTAATTCTGGAGGCCAATACTATTAACTCTGAAGACTTAATTTCTAAAAATGAGAGTTGTAGAGAAAGTTAAATTATGCTACCCTAATATCCATGTGCAAATGTGCTGATGTAACAAATCCATTGGTCTGTTTTAAAATGATTTATTTTATTTATATTGACTAACATTCAACATGTTTCAGTACTTTTCATTGTAGAGAGACTTGAAGTAGCAAGTTACCATGCAATTCATTAAATTAACCAGTTAAAAACTCATGACTAACTTCTTGATCTGGTGGTTGTCCTTTTGAATGGTTATCCTTAGGTAACCACTGTAGTAAATGTATTAGTGAATATGTTTGTATACTGATTCTTCTTGTCATTATAATAAATAATTCATAATTCATTAAAATATTATTTTGTGGTCCTTCTTTGCTAATCATCTTGGTGATAAAGATAAATTGAGAGAAAGAGAGAAAGAAAGTCACCACCCAAAGGAATATCTTATTTTCAAATTTACAAGCCTGGATTATTATATTTACTGGGGAGATGTACATTGGCTATGTGGGATGTTGCAGAAGCACAAATCTGGAAAGCTTCTAGTGTTAAGAGAGAAGCTTCCTGCAGTGTCTCTGGGTAGCACAGACTTCTCAGAGGCTTATTTCCTTATCTGCATTGAGGGGTTTCCTCACAGGGGTGGTCCAAAGGCACTCTATGAGATGGATCAGAGATGCAATCTGAATACTGTGAAACACTTCCAATACAAGGTAACATACAGTGTTATAAACAAGCAATTAGAGAGGTACCCTCAGGCCTCAAATATTCTCTTAGTATTTTAGAAATAAAGTTAAGCATACTTGGAACATGTCCCTATTAGTAAAATGATAGGAAAACACTTTAATAAATGTTAGACATCAATACACTAAGTACAAGTATGAAAACACAAATGGTGTGAAAATACATTATGTAAAACCAGTGAATGAAAAATTGTGCTCTTTATATGTAATGCAAAATGAATTGCACTCTGCAAGCATGTATAACAAATTAGAATAAAATAAAAAATAAAAAAATAGCTGGGCGTGGTGGCACACACCTGTAATCCCAGCACTTGGGAGGCTGAGGCAGGAGGATCAGGAGTTCAAAGCCAGCCTCAGCAATGGCGAGGTACTTAGTAACTCAGTGAGACCCTGTCTCTAATAAAATACAAAAAAGGGCTGGGGATGTGGCCCAGTGGTCGAGTGCCCCTGAATTCAATCCCCGGTAACAAAAATAAATAAATAAAAGTTAGCATTTTATCTTTAGATGATAGCATTTGGGGTGATTTTTATTTCCCTCCCTATGTATCTTCCTGCAATGTTCTATATTTTAAAAGTCCCTTTTATATTACTCAAATCAACATTTTATAAAAGATAATCTTTCTTGTTGATGCCCTTTAGAGGGCACAATGTAATAACTGAGTTTTTAAATTTGTTTTATGCCGTATGTTTAAAAAGAAGATTCAGAAAACATTAATTAAAATTGATATTAAAGTCATATTTTCACAGAAAAGACTCATATTTTAAATTTTATGTTGTATATTTTTTGATTGCTCAGTTATTTAAAAGCAATGTAAACCCTTTTCTCTACCCCAAATGTTGTCATATACGTGTGTGTGGGTTCACACACACATACATACATAAAGTGCCTAAAGTTGCATTTAATGCAAAAGTCATTGCTTTTTAAACATTTGAATAATACTGAGTTTTTTAGATATTTAAAAATTGGCTTTAATCAAACTTAAACTAGTTAAAGCTATCTTGATTGGATGTCTTTCAGATGACATTAAATTGCTTCACATACAGTGGCTTCAGGAGCACTTTGGTCTACAAAGATTCTACAGATGAATTTTAGGTGAAAAACATCAACCAGAAAAGAATAGGTCTCCCAGTACGAACATGCCACTACTGCAAACTCCCATCCAACATGTGAACCCCTGGAAAATGGCAGGTGTCATTTTGTCCCATTAGCAGGGCAGGGACCAGGGTGAGGCCTGCCTTAATTCCTTTTTCTCTTTTGACCTACCTACTGACTCTCCTAGAACTCATCTTTATAATTTTGATATCATGGATTTTTTGCAGTAATTAAATTTTCATAGATATTATATTAAAATGTTTATCTAGATTATCCAGTTTTGTACCACTCCCTAGGATTGGGCCCTATTCATTAAATCTAAAATAAAGCCACCTTTTACACCAGAAGGCATGCTGCACTTAAATGGACTGTGACAATTGCATCATTAAGAGCATGATTATAATGATACAAATGGTAAAAATTTGTATTTTAATACTATGTGGAAACAAAAGGCATAGCCCATTGAAAATGTCTGAAGTGACTTCTAGTGGTATATGAGGGAATATTGAGCACATACAATTCTTACTTTTGACGTTGTTTTTCCAAATACTCTTTCACAGAACATATTTTCCTATCATCAATTTTAGGGATTCTCTTCTGTTTTCAACATCCTAATAATTTGAAAGGTAGCAATGATTTTTATTCAAGGATACAAGGTTTTTAGCACCAAAGATAATTAGTCCGTGTTTAATACAACATTATATCTAAATCTGCAAAATGCCAAATGCCAGCAAAATACCAATATTCATAACATTATACATTAGCAATAATTACTTGGCACGTGCTTCCAAAACCCATCATTTATTCACTTAGTAATCATTTTAATTGCAATTATCTGTAAAGTCATCAATCGGCTCTTGATCTTCCCTGTGTATTTTCTAGGGTGAAGATGTTTCATACGGCCTCAGTAACAGAGCATCATGGCCTTGGATAATGCCTTCTAAGATAAAAAGATGGTCTATGATGTGTTCTTGACTTATCACAAGTTTCCTTTAGACTTTTAAAGAGATTTCCTATTCATTCTGCTGTGTCAACTACATTCCTTATCAGAAATAACCTGTCCTAACTATTATTAAATGAATTCTCAATCTTCTTCATCTGCATTTGTGTCAATTTACAGTTATAATATACTGGGGAAACATTATTTTGTTTCATTTTTCCCCTTTTATATTTTAGAATCTGCCAAAGGAAAAATAAAAATCTATAGCACTATGAGATTAAGGACCTTTCTCCTTCCCCCAGACATGGGGATCAAGTTGCACTTGAGATTATTTTATGATTAGGAAGATTTCCTCAGATTAGCCCATTTCAAATAATGTGTATTTCCACCAATCTAACAAAAACATTTAGTCTAATTCTGCAAGAACCTGTGATAGAAGGTGAGGTGAAAATAAATGCTGTCATGTCATTGGGATAGTCAAGTAAAGAAACAATTTTGAGAATTTCTAGAGTATGTTTTCATGGAAAGTATACTGCAACGGAGGCCCTTCTGGGAAGGGGCTGGGTTTTGTTTGTAGTCTTCCTGCCATGTAGGTGGCAGCAACACTCAAGGCTAGGAATTTTCTTTCTCGTTCTCTTAGCTCTAGTCCAAAACATATTCTTACTACATAAAATGCTTGTGGAAGAGAAATGATTTAAAGTGTAGAGACAAATTTCTCCATGTCCTCACCTATCTCTAAACCACTATTTTAAGACTGTGCTTAAAATGGTTCCCATAATGTGAAGACATTCATCATTTCCCCTAATACAGAAGTCATATTCTGCTCTCATTCACATTGGTAGTATTAGGTTTCTGTTTCTTTATTTACTAGGATCTGACTTCTCTACCTTCCCAGACTAAAGCCTTTCTGCAGAGAAAAAGAAAACAGTTTTCGTCTACTGCTACTTAAGTCTTTTGGGAAATAGTACAAGGCTGTCACTTTTTTTTTTTTTTTTTTTCCTTTGTAAAGATCTAAGAATTCAGGTTTTTTAGTAACATGGAGAGATTGTCCCTTAGTCTTCAAAATAAAGCCACTTTCTCTCCTAACTTCAGGTGCCTGCATTCAACTTAGTTTTGTGTGCAAATCAAATGAAGCTACATCCCTGCAGAGCAGCTCAGGCCACCTGGAAGTGAGGCCCGAAGGCACACAAGGCACACTTGTGGGTGGGCAAGGCTGAAGGCACTGAGTCATTGTGGGGACCTGGCTCACCACCTTGAAGAAGCTATTCACTCCTGTGCCCAGGGTGAGATGAAACCAGAATGCCTGCCCTTCTGTAAGAGTTTGCTCTTCCTCACTAATGGAAATTGGTGAGCCAATAGGCTTTTCTTCAATCCGTGGCATTTTGCTAGAACTAGCACATTTTAGCAAACATAAGTAGCCTTTGTGAAGGCTTCTTCAGAGTATTCTGTTCCATAGGGTCAGTCAATGTGTCCAAAATACCAAGAAAACATACACAATTCCAGGTGTGGGCAAAATAGCAAGTAAATCCCGAGGATTTGAACAGGCCAATGAATGGTTTGGGGAGGGTGAGGAAAGTGTTCTACATCTCCTGTCTCTCCTCCCTCCTTCTATCCTTCCACATTCTTTGATCTCTTTCCGCACATCTATATAGGTTAGTGCAAATATTTTGAAACTTTAAAATAGCAGGCACTGAACATGGACTAGAACATACTGACACTGCTCCTTCACTTTCTTGCTCGTTCTTTGGTATTAGAAAAATAGTTTTATATAATATTCAGAACTGCAATTTTCTCAACTGTGCATGGAGAGTTACAATTTCAATTCCCCAAGCACTATATGCATATACTATTATTAATGGATATAATGTTACAAATAACCGATACATACTCAAAATGCCTGAGAATCTTAATTATGAAAATCATAATGCCACTCAAAGTCTTGTGTAGGCTTCTTGAATGAGAATTTTTGCCATAAACAAGCTAAATAGATTATTTTAATAAAAGTTGTTTCTTTAATTATTTTTGAACTGAGTATTCTCAGAATCAAGCACTAGATTCACAGGTTTCAATTGATTTAAAGGCCAAGGCTTTCCTCAGCACTGTGGGTAAGAACAAATAACAAATAGTCAAATAATCTGTAGTCAAATAGTCTTCTGGGTCCAGAAAGATAATCCTCCATAAATGTTTTGTATCAGAATAGTACAGGTCATAGTTCATTTAAGGTTGTATAAAACAACAAGTAGCTTCTCTTTTGGCTTCTGTAAGTGTTCATGTAATCAAATGGCCCTTAAAAGTATGTTTTTATAGCTTTATATGAGTTTGAAAGACCAAACCAAAACACATAAGCACTTCTAAAGACAGATCCTAAAACTCAAAAAGTCAGTGAGTTCCTGAAAGATTTTGTACAAAGTCAAACCATGTATATCAAATTCTGTCTTCCCACTGAGGATGACATGTATTCAAAATGCCTTTCTACTAAACAAAACACTGAAAATGGATGAACTGGGCAGGAAATCCAGGGGGAGGAGGGTTTAAAATGGAGAGTAATAGAATGTATGGAGAGAGGAAAACTCATCCTTATTTTTGCTTTAATAAACCTTGGTAAAATATTTTATCAGAGTTCTGACTCTGCTTCTGGCCTCTTCTGTCTTCCTCTTCTTTTTTTCTCCTATGTAAAAAAAAAGTATTAATTATTTCTAATAGTAATAAAATGACTGTGGGAGTTTTCAATTAATATGGCCAATTAGGGTCACATTCATCTCCACGCTAATGTGCAACCTCACTGAAATTATGGGACAAAAGACATCAACATTGAAGACAAATACAGAATAGGAAAAGAATAACAGCACAATCCTAAAAACTGGAAAGCAGATGAGTGCCTTAGTGGATGATGGCATTAAGTGAGCTGGTGTTGCCAGAGCTCCTTAAAAGTTCAGAAACCAGAATCTACCGTGATCTTTGAAAGTGGGGTACAGCTTTAGCTGAAACAGCCAAGTTAACTTCCCCGACTTTCACTCCCGTCCACATGCCAGCAATTGTCTCTCTCCCTCTCCAGTTTCCCCCTGTGGACATATTGAATGAGAAGAAGTCTGGACTCAAGATTCAAGGCCCCACTGAAGGCAGGGACATCATCCTGAAACAGGAGTGAGGGGTGAAATTTTGCACATTGATGTTTGTATCCCAGCTTCCTTCTGATTTGCTTCCAAAATGTTGATAACTGTTCAAATTAACGCTGGAGAAAGGATAGATGATTCATTTTGAATAAAACAACCAGCCTGAGGACAATAAAGCACCTGAAAAGATGCCCCACATCACTAATCATTAGGGAAATTCAAATCCAAATCACAATGAGATGCCATATCACATAAGTTTAGGATGGCCACTAACACACACACACACACAAAGTGCTGATGCAGATGTGAAAAAAGAAGACCCTTGTGAACTGTTTGGTAAGAAAGTAAAATGGTATTGTTGCTATTGAAAACAGCAGGGCAGTTCTTTAAAAAAGAAAAAAAAAATAGAATTGTCATGTGATCCAGCAATTCTATTTCTAGGTATCTACTTGAAAGAAATGAAAACAGTGTCTCAAAGAGATATTTGTATGTCAATGTTCATAGCAGCATTATTCATAACATCAAAAAGGTAGAAGCAACCCAAGTGTCCATGCATGGATGAATGTCTAAAAATTTGTGGTGTATACATACAATGGAATATTATTCACTTTCAAAAAATGAATGGAATTCTAGCACATGACATAGTGATGTGAACCTTGAGGACATTATGCTAAGTGAACAAAGCCAGTCACAAAAAGCCAAATACTGTATGATTCCTTTCATATGAGGTACCTAGAGAAGTTAAATTCATAGAGCTACAAAGTAGAATGGTGCTTGTTAGGGGCTGAGGCCAGGAGAAATGGAGAGTCACTGGGTATATAGAGTTTCAGGGTTACAGGAGGGAAAGAATGTTCAGGAAGTTAAAAATGTATGGTAGCATTCATTTACTCAATTCAACAAATCTATTTTCTATTTCTACTGTGTGTCAAGTTAGGATAAAATATGTTCAACCACGCATAATACCAGTAATAATTATCATAAAGCAATTATTAAACTAACAAAAATGAAAATATCAAGAGAACTAGGGAATTATATGAAGGGAACGGAAAATGGGGGAAGGGAAAGCTTAATCCTCATTCTCATTGTCAATAATGTGTGTATGTATACACACATGTGAAAAGCCAGCATTAATACAGGAAAAAATCAGGGAATTTCAGTATAGACACACTATTGAGAAAAAAATGAGATAAAATAGGAGAATAGTTAAAGATATGTTAAAATTGAGAATTTAAATTAGTGCAAAAGTGGGTAAAATCCCACTTTATGAATTTTTTTCTATCAAATGTTGTTATCTTGGATTAATCTACAAAAAGAGTTACCTGGAATTTTTTAGTTCTTGTCCTGTATGTGGTCCTAATTTTTCCTCCCTCGGGTTTCTCTATTTCTCTGGTTGTTTAGGACCGTAGCTGAAGAAACTCTCCAGTTCTTAGGGTTCCTCTGAACTCCACAGTGATGTCACCCATTTGATACTGTTCTATGCAGTTGGCCACAACCTGGTCTGTGGGGTGATCCTACAAGCATGGCTTCCATACGGGGCATTTTCCTACACATCTGGCGGTGGTTGTTAATAATCCCCCTTTACACCATGACTAGTGAGTCTTACATGTGATTACTGTGTGCCAAGTGGTGAAGCTTTAAATAGCTGAATCTGATATTAAGTATCTGATTATTCATGAGGCCTTTGCTGGATATCAGCTAAGAGGAGTGGTCAAAAATATTGTATTGCCTGCATTGCTGTCCCAGAGACTAGAAGTCTTGCTATTTCTGTGCTTCTCAAAAAGTTACACCAAGTGTTCCCAGACTAGTTCACAAAAATAACCCAAAAGCACACTGTAAGTGTGACATTTCTCTGCCATTCTATTGTTTATCTTTAAAATTTTATTTAAATGTTACTGGTATAAGTATCTTTGTTCATTAAATGCATAAAATTCTAATAGGTAACATAGGTAACATTTACTGAATGTTTTCTAGTTGTGCTGTGCCTAATTATTTCATGTGTGATTTCTTATTTAATCATCATAATCAGATAGAATAGATTATATCCCCATTTTAGAACTGAGGAAATAGAAACACAGAAAGGCTAAGTAATTTGCCTAAGACCACACAGCTGGCATATTACATTGTAGTTTATAAGCATGCAATTTCTGCTTTGGGACTTTTTGGAACCATTTAGAATCTTTTACAACTACTTGTCTTACTTGTGGTTTCCAATTTTTTTTTTTTTTTTTTGGTTTGTTTTTTGTTGCCAGAGAATGAACCCAAGGGCGCTTAACCACTAAACCATACCCCCAGGCCTTTTTTATATTTTATTTAGAAACAGAGTCTCACTGAGTTGCTTTAGGATCTTGTCAAATTGCTGAGACTGGCTTTGAACTCAAGATCCTCCTGCCTCAGCCTTCCAACCTGCTGGGATTACAGGTATGCCCACCACACCCAGAAGTTTCCAAATTTTATTAGGGGTATGAGAACTACAATTTGAAAATAATGAATCTATTTTATTTACTTCCATTTATTATGGCAGAAACGGGTTGAATAAACAACAAAAATGTCACCAGTTTAAGAAATATCAATCAGCAAATCATTGGTTTGACCAAGAAAAAAAAAAAAGTGTGTGTGTGTGGGGGGGGGATAGGTACTATACTGCTTCCAGCTTTATGCTGTTAATATCTTGTGTCAGTTATGTGGAAGTCCCCAGTGAAAGGAAACTCTGAAAACAGTGGGCTGGGTCTAGGTCTGGGTCTAGGTCTTTATGTGTGTGTGTGTGTGTGTGTGTGTGTGTGTGTGTGTGTGTTTTCACTGATAACAAATTCTACCAGGTAGGATCCTGCATATTATATTTGATTTACTCCCAAACACAACTCTTTGAGGCAGGTGTTATTTTTATCCCCACCTTATAGGTGAAAAGGTTCAGCATATGGGAGTATAAATAGTGTGCTGCAAATCACCCAACTAATGTGTATAAGACCAGAAATCTTGCAAGCTCAGACAGCTGGACTCAGAACCTGTGCTTTTTATCACTGTTATATTGTTGAACAGCTTTCACCATTTTGTTTCATCTCTGAAAATGCAATAACCAAATCTGGTGGTCATTTTCAAGCCTCCATTTTTTCAGATGTCCTTCATAGTATATGTTTTCCCCTCTAGTCTCATGTTATTGAACTTGTTATCTTTGCATTGGCTGCTATCCTATATTCTGGGGTTCCCTGAGTAAAAGTGCCCTGCTTGCTTGGAGCCCTCAATGTTGTGTGCTACCAAAGTGCTTTAAGGGCTTTGGGAGTGCACAAGGGCTTTTGACCAGGTAAGTGGCCTTTTGAGTCAGAAGAGCTAACTGGAATGGACTTCCCAGACAGAATACCAAGGTCCTTTCGTGCATTACATCAAAGTCCTTCTGTGGTGTTTCTTGATCAGAAAAACAATTTAAGGATGATTTTAGCTCTTTCAACAAAATCATTAGCTTGATTGTCTAAGATAGAGGTTTCTCAGCCTTGGCAATATTAACATCATTGGTGGGAGCTGTCCTGTGAGTTATTTAGCTGTGTGTTAGCTTTCTGTCACCATGACAAAAGACCTGAGAAAAACAACGTAAAAGAAGGAAAGATTTATTTTGACTCATGGTTTTAGAGCTCTCACTCCATGACCACTTGGCTCAGTTGTTTCTGGGTCTGTGGTGAGGCACAATATAATGGCAAAGGGCATGCTACAGCAAAGCTGCTCACCTGCTGGCAGCAGGAGCAAAAAGAAAGAATAAAAAGGTTCAGGACAAGAAATACCCTTCAAGGACGTCCCCCCAGTGATCCACTTCCTCCAAGTAGAGCCCAACTCCTAAAGTTTCCATCTCCCCCCACTAGCACCACCAGCTGGTGACCAAACCTTGAAAATGTGAGCCTTTAGGGGACATTCCCAATCCAAATGGTAACATGCAGCATCCCTGGTCTCTACCACTAGATTCTAATAACAGTGCCCCATTATCTCCTCTAGTTATGACAACCAAAACTGTCCTTATACATATGTCCCACAAGGGGAAAATGGCTGGTCCAAAACACTGGTCCAAAGTAAAATACTTCCAACATGGATTTCCAAACCTAAGTTCATAAAGTGCTTTATTGAGCTTTATTTATTTTAGAATCATATCCTCTAACCTGACTTTAACATAAATCTTATTCAGGCTTTATTTAAATTCACTGGAATGCTATGAGAAAGTAACTATATGCATTTTCTCTTTTTAATTTTTTAATGTTTGCTATTTCTCTAATTCTAATAATCTCAGCCTCCAAAAACATATGTCCCTCATGCACATGTCTTTGTCACATATTCACCTGTAAAACCATCATCTGTTGAACATCCCACAGGAACTTCAATCCTGGGTCCCACACTGACCTCATTCTCTATTTTCTATCACAATAAATCTTTTCTTCTTTCCTCACTCACAGCGTGAAATTGGTCTCCAAATATCTTCTATTTGATTGCCTATTTGTAGTTCTTAAGTCTGTCCTCTTGACATCCCCATGGTCATTCCCTCGGTTCAGACTCATTGCCCATCTGAATTGCCACAGGAGCCTCCTGATGATGGTTCTGCTGTGCCTATCACATCCTACATGTTGCTGCTCAAGCAAACTCTGCAAAACACAAATTTATTATTTCATTCCCTTGGATACAGTCCAAATCTCTTCAACAGGGCTTATGAAGCCTTTCATTAAATATCTCTTGCTTGCTACCATCTTATGATAATAATTAGTGAAGATTATATTTGCTCCTAGAATAAAGGCATGGCAAAAATTTTAGACAGAAATTAAATAATAAAATAGAAAGTTTGTGTATATGTTATTGTTTCCAAGTAATGGATTGTTCATAGTGTGATGGACTTGACAATGTAAACTCCTGGGGTTTAGGCACTTTTTAAATTAGGAGAGAAATGAAGTTTCAAATGTGCCAAAAAACTGTTCTTATTTTCTTTATAAAATGAATTTAGTTTCCATTTTAGGTTTCCCTCTTCATTTTTTTCCAGGTAAAACCTTAACTTCAACTGGTTCAGGTTTCCCATTTTTCCACTGGGTTGCATCTGACTTCTAGGGCTTAGCTGACCATATAGTCACCTTTCTAGAGTAAGAGAGACTGCTGCTTAATACTTTGACATAATTAATGAGGCAACTGGCATAAATTAAGACTATCCTGGACAAATACAGACCTAAGTCAATCCATTAGCATAGTGTAAGGGTGCAAGTGTCTGAGTGATCATCTGTCCACGTTGGATGGAGAGATAACATTATTTGCAGCAGCATTCAGAAGGGGAAAATGTGCTCCATTCCTTTCTACTCTTTGGTCACCCATCCACACATATTGCAGCGACTTCCTCCCTCAATTCCAGCAATAGGTATCTCTGGTATGGATTTCTGTATGATCCCTCCAGAAAAAAAAAAAAAAAAAAAAAAAAAAGAATCTTCTGCACATCACAGAGGTGGAACTTGGCTGTCTCAAACATATTTACTGAACGCTTGTGTGTGCTGCTAGAGACAGAAACATTTCATGTGGCTTGCAGCACTCCTGAATGCCCCATAGTAATCCAAACAGAACTCTGCACTGCTTTGGAGCTCTGGTTTCTATCCTTGCTTCTCTTCCTCATCCCACACCTGGATATGAATAGATGGTAGAGGAGATTCAACCTTGCTTTTCAGGAATCCACCTGCATCTAAGTTATTTGTCTTCTCTTTGCTCACCCACATATTCTTTACCTCTTCTGCAATGAGATAGCCACAATTATCCTTTTTATCAGTTATGTTGTTTGGGAAATAAACATTATATCTTCATATTTTTAAATGAAAAAGTCTTATTGAAACTCAAAGAAGTTTTCTTTGCTTGTTTATCTTGTTCTCTCTCCTCTAAAACAATAAATGCTATTGACAATAAGGAGAAAAGCAATAGGCATAAGAAACTACAGAAAGTAATACAGCCTAAGTCCTTGATAATCATAGCAACATGTATTAAATATTGAATTTTCCATCTACTATAGGCACATTTATTCTAGAGTAAAAAACAAAAGTGTGAGAGGTGGGATGGTTAATTGTATGTCAACTTGGCAGGGCTATCATGCCTACTTGTTTAGTCAAAGACCAGCCTAGAGGTTTCTGTGAAGGTATTTTTAAATGTGATTAAAATTTAAATCAGTACAGTTCGAGAGATAGCAGAGATGGCCTACCCTAAACTTATGCTAGTATTGAGCCCATAATGACATGAAAAAGTTCTCAAACAATGTCTTCAACAGAAACTTAAATATAGCAGCAGCTATCTAGTGACCTGTTCAGTTCTTCCCTGGTAATAAAATCTCTGCCGATTCTCTCTCTTTCCATACACACACACACACACACACACACACACACACACACACACACACACACACGTATGTGTATATATATTTATATTATATGTGTGTGTGTATATAAAATTTTCCTCTCTTCCTCTCTCTCTCTCTCTCTCTCTCTCAAAGTCTTTTAGAAATATCTAGAACAGAGGTCAGCAAACTTTTTTGGCAAAGAGACAGAAAGTATTTTAGGCTCTCAGTACCAAGAGGTGAACCCAATTTGCCTACAGGTCAGACTTTGGTAAACCCTGATCTGGAGAAAAAAGTATAAAAAAGTTAAAAGGTGAAGATCCAATATCTAGGTAGGAAGTTCATTGCCTGTCATTGCTACATGTTGAAGGCTGACTAGGTGTTCACCCAATAATTGAGGAAAGCCACAGAAGAGAAGGCCCAGGGCCATGTTCATGGTATGGGCTTGGCAGGCACCAGGACCCACAGCTGAGAGTGTTAGGCCTGGGCCAAGCTTGTTGTAGGAGCACAGGCCATGGGAACTGTCTTTCTACCACTTGTTTCTTTGTATCAGTGTCCTTCCCAATCACCAGAGCTCAAATACCCTCTACCAATAAGAAGATAAAACAAAATTATACATACCTGCTCTTTTCTCAATATTTCAATATGCAAGAGGATTTTCTTTCATGTTTCATGTTTCTTCTCATGTCAGATGCCATACTTAACCTGCTTCTAGGTTGAGATTTCATAAATTTCTTTTGTTAGAATGAGGGAATTAATTTCCATAGGATGAAAATAGGTATATCTTATCCTTGAAGTAAGATGCAGAGGCAAATTCGGTAAGCCCCTTGTATTAATGGATTCCTTGTTATGATTCATTCCAGCATGGCCTCTGTGAGAAATTCTTTTTTCTGAACTGTAGTTCACATGGTACAATCTAGATCAGCTCTATCCAACTGAAAAATATGTGAACCCATGATAATTAGAAAACTTCTAGTAGTCACATTAAAAAGGTAAGAGAAATAGGTGGAATGAATTTAATCATGTATTTTATGTAACCCTTTGTAACCAAAATATGATCCACTAAATAGGTAAGCAACGTAAAAATAATTAATTAGATATTTTACATTCTTTCTTTCGCAGTAAGTTTCCCAACCTCTGTGTGATTTTATATATCCACCACAACTCAGTCTGGACTAATATATATAGCTAATGACTGATGACTAACATTGGACAGCACGGATCTAGATGAAACTGTGTTATGAGAAAGAATTAAAGATTCTTAATTCTATTCATTATCATCAGCTTATAGAAGATTAGAGCAAGGAAATATATCTGAGGTGTAGTCCTTTGATCTGACTCCCTCATTACACGAATAGAAACCATGAAAACTACGTAGTTACGTGTTTCTCTGAAAATCATTCAGTGAGAATCAAGGCACAATCAAGATGACAACACAACATTTTTCATTCTTGGCTTTGCCTTTAAATAGCCATAAAAAATAGTAAATAACAATGTATTAGGCCTATTTATAGTATCAGGACCACAAGGAATCAAGTGTCCAATTAAACAGGCTTAAACATGGTTGTGCACATAAACCAAACTTAAATTGTATGCTTTAAACATGTGCAGTTTATTGTGTGTTAATTATATCTCAATAAAGCTAATTTAAATTCCAACATAAAAAATGGACTTAAACAATATTTTAGATAACCTTGTCCTCTAAAAGAACAAGATTCCCAGGTTAGTTGCTTCAGAGGGTTACCAGAGTCATCAAAAGTTCCAGTTCCTTCCATCCTTCTGCTCTGCCATGTCATCTTTGTGACCAGTTGGTCCCCTCATGGTGGCAATCAGGTTGTTTCTATTCCAGACAAAACCTCCAGGAGGAAAAATGTATCAAGGAAGAAAGGGGTAGCCTCTTTTCATGCTTCTTTCTTAAGAGGGGGGAAACTTTTTCTAGAAGCCCTCAATGGCAGAATCCTTATCTTAATGACCAGGACTGGGAGGTAGCTTATCCTTAAACCAATCACTGCCAAGACAAATAGGATTAGGACTCGCTTAGGTTAATCATTTGAGACTAGAATGGATGTGGACAGAACCAACCACTAAGTCTACCACACCTCTGATTAAAATCAATAGCCTAAAAACATCAGTACTGGAAATATACTTATTTTCATAACCCTGAACTCTACACACAGCTGCTTTTTATTAGTCCTAAACTGCACTTGGCTTTAATTAATTAATGACTCAAAAACATACATGAAATGTTTTGACTGATAACTCCATCATATTTCTTGACCTAAACCCCAGAGTTATGAGACAGAAAGCAACAATTATGTAAAAACAGAGTTCCAACAGTCTTTTATACAGGGCTGCTAATGCCTAAATGTTTCTGTCTCCCTCCAAAATTCTTATGTTGAAACCCAGTCCCTGATGTGAGGGTGTTTGTAGGCAGGTCCTGTGGAAGGCGGTTTGGACAGGAAGCCAAGCTGAGCAGTTGCAATGGAAGTTTTGTGGAACCACAAAGCTGAAAATATTTACTCCCTAATCCTTTAGGGAAAATGTTCCAGCTCTTACCCAAGGAAAGCTCAGAGAGTTTAGAATCAAGAGCCTGAATTTGAAATCTAGTTCTGATTTTATTTAGTGGTTGTGTAATCTTGGGCATTTCCTTTAACTACTATGAGCTCAGGTTTCTTCTCTGAAAAATAAGAATCATGCCTAACTCAAGAAATTTTGAGAATTACATGAGTGTTCATAGATAACAGTAATTGAAAAGTGGTAACTGGTGCACATGAGTAGGAATGATTTTCATAAGGTTTCAGAGAAAAGAGAAACGTTCCTCTTTTCTCTGTCATATAGAAGTTTTCCTATTATTAGAGTAAAAATCCAAGTTGTGGTCAAACTGGAATAAGAACAATAGGGATGTTTTGTGTGTTAGTCAGCTTTTCATTACTGTGATCAAAATATCTAAGAAGAACAACTCAGAGGAGGAAAAGTTTATTTAAGTCTCACAGTTTCAAAGGTCTCAGTCCACAGACAGCAGAATCCATTGCTCTGGGCCTAAGGTGAGGCAGAACTTCATGGTGGAAGGGCCTGGTGGAGGAGTCGGCTCCATTCCCATTCATGGCAGCCAGGAAGCAGAGAGGGAAAGATGGAGGGACTGCAGGGAAGATGAACCCTTATTGGGCATGCCCTCATTGATGATATAACTCCTTCAGTCACCTCCCACAATTACCACCCAGTTAGTCCATTCAAACTAGGACAGACTAGTTAGGCTATGGCTCTCACAATCCAATCATTTCACCTCCAGACGTTCCTGCTTCAACATGGGAGCTTTTGGGAAACACATCATATCCAAATCACAACATTTTTCTTTGCAACGTAGAACTATTTGCTTAGCTAAGCAATAGCTGATTGTGAAGTTCAGTGACATGAGGGTAAAGTGATGGACGCCGCTCTCCAGTGGCTTCTTCCCAAAGCTTGAAGAATAGGAAGGAAGGCAATGGACTCAGGTAGGTAACACAACTGGCCAAGAAACACAATTCAGGGACAAGATGACTGTCTTAAAAGGAGATTACAAAGTTAGATTGAAAATATAAGAGCAGTATATTTATTTCATTTTCTACTAATAAAACATGCACATTTCCAACTATGATGGTTGCACTCTCAGAAGATAGTAGCATTAATGATACAATATAGATTTTAAAAGTAAAAATATCACATTCTAGCATTAAAAAAAATCCTTGTGCTCTCTTTATGACACACACATAAATTCCTTCCTAATGTTCACCTTGATCACAGTAAGAAAAATAGTCATTTTTCTACTCTTAAGCCTTGTCAGCAAATATTTTCCTATACTGTTCTAGGCCATCCTACATTACAGAGGGGGTAAAAAACAGTAAAATATGGAGTAAGATATAGCAAAAAGGGCCATTTATGCTGCTATTCTGACTGCTATTATCAGCAATGACTATCATCTCTAAACTGTTCAACAGTGAATCCACACCAATAAGTGGAAACATTTTTTTCTAAGTGCTGTATAATAACATCTGATGTGCACACAGTACCTTCTATTCACAAGAATACCAAAGTTCCCTAGGCAGTATCCTGGGATCTGCATTTATCTATCAAAGAAATGCAGCAGTCTCTGGAGTACAGAGTGGCAGCCCATCTATATATACCATTCCTGGTATTGCCATGAGAAGGCAAGAGGGAGGTTCATGTCACTTTCTAGGCCCTCCAGAGCCTACCTGGTTTATGCTGTAGTTTTATACATATAAGCTGTGAACCTAAAAGGTAATCTCTTCTAGTTCTTTTTCTTCTGCTTCAGTGGGAGGGATGGTTCTTGAACCACAGTGAAGACTTGAGAAATTATGTACAAGTGCTGATTTATTTTAGCTGTTCCTCATTTAAAGAAGTGTTTGTGGAAACTAATTTTAAAGTGACCATGGTACAAATGCCTTTGAAACCAGAATCTTTTTTTTTTAAAACCTGGTTCTGCTATTTTCTACTTGTAGACTTGGGGAAGGCTTTTTAAATTTCTTTTAGTCTCATCTTTAAATTAGATACCAACACCTACTCCAAAGTTACCTTATGAATTTAAAGTGAACGGCAGCATAGTCAGGGTATAAAAAAAAAAAATGTTCTCCCTTTCCTTCCAAAGGGTGTGTCTGTAGAAAACAGTCTGTGTTCATTGATTAAATCTGGTGGGGAGGGATAGGGAGGAGGGTTCTATTATTTCTTAACAGAGAAGTTTACTTTGGCAATGGTAATGCTATGGATTAGAAGTCAGGCATTTGATTTAATAATGTTTGGGTGTGTCAGTTATTTGATGCTTCCAATTAACCCTGTCTACTAAAAGGATAAAATAATATCCTCTACTCTCCTCACTAAAGACTTAGAGAATAAATTGAAGAGTATTTGTAATGTAGCTCTACTTCCTCAGAAAGTGGCACCATGTAAAGATAATGCAACATGACTCTGATTATGACTCTTGTTGTGGACAAGGATTGGACTAGGAAGAAAATAGTGAATGAGAAAAAAAGATGCAGAAATGTTATGTTAAAGTCAACATATTAAGTAACACAAGTGTTATCTTAAAATGACCCTTATCTCCCCTATCCTCTTATATCATCTCTAAATCACAGAGATGTAGAAAAAAATAGTAGAAGGTGAATCACCTGGGTTCTCTGGATTCTAGTATGTGCATTCACTCAGTACCCAGTTATTAAGAACCTACTATGTGTCAGGCACAGTGGCGCACACCTGTAATCTCAGCTGCTCGGGAGGCTGAGGTAGGAAGATCACGAGTTCAAAGCAAGCCTCAGCAAAAGCAAGGTACTAAGCAACTCAGGGAGACCCTGTCTCTAAATAAAATAGAAAATAGAGCTGGGGATGTGGCTCAGTGATCGAGCTCAATCCCTGGTACACCACCCCGCCAAAAGAACTTACTATGTACAAAGTATGGCAATAGGAGTGCTTCATTCTCAGATCAAATTGAAGATATTTAACTCAATTAACATTACTTGATGTCTATTATGAGCAAAGTACCTTATTCAGTCACAGTACTAATGAGCTAGAAATAATACATTAAAAAAAAGAACTTCTTTAAAGTCAAGTTCTGAGTATGTATGAAACCCAGAATATGAAAGCAGAATATGGGATCCAGAAAAAAATCATGTTGATGCTAGTGATCAGAAACTGTAGTCCATTATTCTTAATACATTAAATATAGAAACCAGGGCATTACTCTTGGAAAGTACAGCAGTTAAGAGATACTTGCTACTCTGTCATTGAAGGGAGAACAGAAGGAAAAATAAAGGGCAGTCCGAACAGAGGACACCAAGGCCAGTGAAACTTGTATGGAGAGTAACATGTTTAAAAAACAGTTTTAACATCCTGTTTTATCAAAAGAAAAATGGGAAAGCCTGAAGTACTATAGAAAGAATTTTTGGTCTGTGTCTTGGGGAATGGGGTTCCTATTCAAGTTAATAACTTTTTTATGATATAGAGAATGAAGAAGAGAGAGATGTGACAATACAGTCTCCCACAGGGCAGATGGTAGGTAGAGGGAAAGTGAGACAACTGGTAGACAAATGTCTTATCTTGGGAGGTCAGGTGGCCCTGGGTAATCAGCCAGGACCAAAGGGAGCATTGTAGAGTCCAAGCTGGAAAGGAGCGAATGCCCGGGGAGGAGACAGTGTCAGTGGGTGGTGTTCAGGTAACTGCTGCAAAGAGTTGCGGAGGAGGAAAAAGAATCCAGCCAAGGTAAAGAGTGTTGGGAAAGGGACAGTGATCTGTCTCTGAAGGAGTTGTAGCCAGGGCTCAGAACATGGTAATATGATACCTGGTCATTGAGTAAATGGAAAGAGACCCTAGGGGCACACAAAAGAGAAAGGATTGTCCTAACTGCCCCAGACAGCAGGACCAAGGTACTCTGAATATCTCAATCTGGAGACTTTACTCATTTACAGTGCTTTGGAGAAACTGGCATTCAGATTCAACAGGCTCGATTATGACTAGTTTTCATATTCATATTTCTTAAGAATGTTCAAATGCAACAAATATTGAGGCTCTTCTGAGAATTAATACAGGGAGTATCTAGGGAGACTAGAGTCAGGGATACAGTGGGATGAGATACAGTGGGTGGTGGAATGAAAGTGGGGCATAGGGAGAGATGTGAATAAACCACTGAACTACAAGGTACGGTAAGATAAATATTTTAAACATAAACAAGATGCTCTGAGTCCAGAGGGGAAGAAAAATTAAATATGACTGGGGAATTGTGGAAAGTTTCACAGAGAAGGTGACACTTGAACTTAATCTTTATCCTACTCTCTAAGGATGTTATCAAGCAAATCTGCATCTGGTTATAACTTAATCTAAGCACTTTAACACATTAGGAAAGTACAACATGAATGAAGCCTAAATCCATAAACTAGAACCTGGAACGAACAGAATTCAGAAAAGAGAAATATGATCAGTTGTTGCCGCCTTCAGCTGCTGCCGCCTGAAGCAACAATACCGCGGGAAAGAATTCGGAGGCAGACTGGAAACGAGTAGGTTCTTTATTCTGCTTTCTCTTCTGACTTCTCTCTCCAACTTCACCAACAACCCCCACATAACTCCAACCCTACCTGGTTAAATACCCTTCACCTTCACAAGTATACACGTGTCACAAGCTCAACTTACAGGTGCGTTACACAGTGTTCACGGGCACAGAAAGATTCTTAGTTGATTACAATAAGGTCAGGAGAAAACAATTAAATGTCTCCTCTTTGGCTCTTAGTCAGCCGCCATCTTAGCTACCTCCTCATTAAGGCTCTTACAATCAGTATTGTATAAAAGTACCCTGTTCAAAACAAATGCAGTGATTATCTTGATTGAATCTACCAGAAAAGAAGAGAATGTCCAGGCAAATTAGTTGAGAGTTGCTATATAGTTAGAACCTGAATAGGAACAAATGAGCGCTCAGGGACTTCCAAGCTGTTTTGTCAGAATCCTATTGTAGATACCAGCTAAGATGGCAGAGGTGCTACTGGGAGTCCTAGCACAATCCGGAGCTAGGGAGAGATCTATACCAAGCATCTGCAACATTGGCAGTCTGGGAAACTTTGTATAGAGGTGTATAGACTTTTATGCCATACAGTCTTATTTTGTATTATGAAAGTGAATTAATTAATGTCCATAATAGAGATCTTCATTCATTGAAGACTTAGATATTAACTAGTAATTCAAACTCAAAACTAGATAATATATAAAATAATTTAGAAAAACAGGTAAAAGAGGCACTTTGGCATTTATAAAAATAAAGTCTAAATAAAAAATTGGTTCATTGAGAACAAGTCATATCTGAAATTATAGGGAAAATTTTTTTAAAAAGAACAATTAGTAGTATAATTAAATAAGATACTAAAATATATTATAAACCATCAGTAATTTAAAAGTGTGGTGTTGATTTGGAAATAGATAAACAAATCAATAGAATAAACCAATTTCCAATGAAAATCCAAGTATATAGAGAAACTTAAATTATAATATAAATGCTACCAAAAATCCAGGAGGCAAAGCTGGGCATTTTAATCTGGGTAGGCAGTTTTGAAAGGGTAACACTGTATCTATGCCTCTTGACATACCAATACAGACTCCAAATGTATCAACTTTTAATTGTAAAAATGAAATCATCCGCATATCAAACGTTCGGCCTTGTTTTTGTGGGATTGGTTTATTTCGCTTAGCATGATATTCTCCCATCTCCAACCATTTACTGGCAAATGCTATAATTTCACTCGTCTTTAAAGCTGAGTAATATATACCACATTTTCTTTATCCATTCACCTATTGAGGGACACCTAGGTTGGTTCCATAGTCTAGCTATTGTGAATTGAGCTGCTATAAACATTGATGTGGCTGTGCGACTATAGTATGCTGATTTTAAGTCTTTGGGGTATAAACCAAGGAGTGGGATAGCTGGGTCAAACTAATTCACAATAAGTTGGGGGCCCTAGGAAAGAATAACATTACCTTAGATTAGGTAGAGGGAAGTGATGAGAGGGGAGGGGAGTGGATTAAGGGATAGGAAAGATAGTATAATGGAACAGGCATTATTACTGTATGTATATATGTGATTACACAACCAATATGATTCTGTAACATGTACACTCAGAAAAATGAGAAATTATATCCCATCTATGTATGATATATCAAAGTGCATAAATGCATTTTACTGTCATGTATAACTAATTAAAACAAATAAAAATTACAAAAATAAAATCATAAGTGTATTTATATAAGGTGTGTGTGAATTCCTTCATAACAGAGAGTGGGAAACTGATTCCTGTGGCAAATAATGAAAACCAGGAGCAAATGTCAAAAACAAATTGCTAACTGGGAAACATTATTTTCAACTTCTACAAAATTTGGGGAAAATGAAAAATAACTCAGTAGAAAAATAAGTTAAACTGTGTTGGTGATGCTTGCCTGTAATCCCAGCGACTCAGGAGGCTGAAGCAGGAGGATCACAAGTTCAAAGTCAGCCTCAGCAACTTAGTGAGGCCCTAAGCAATGTAGTAAGACACTGTCTCAAAATAAAAAATAAAAAGGGTGTGGCTCAGTGGTTAAGCACCCCTGAGGGTCCAATCCATGCTACCAAAAAAAAAAAAAAAAAAAAAAAAAAAAAAAAAAAAAAAAAAAAGTGGTTAGAATACATGAACAAAGAAAGCATAGAAGAGAAATATAAGCAAACCTTAAGCACCTAAAACAAAAGCAGGATTTCATTTTCAACAACATGGTGTTTCCTCCCTCAGCTATCAAGTGGAAAACTCCCAATGTTTGGACAACAAGAAGTTGTTTGCCAGGCTGTGAATACAAAGGCACTGACCTGTCCCACTGGTGTGTGTATATGAGGCAGCACCACATCTAGAAAGGGAAAGCAGCAACCAAGTCTGGCAAGGTCTGCCAAGATTATAGGAGCATCAAACCACCCATCCAGAAAGCCCATCTTAGGGCTGTTACTGTGGCATTGTATTAAATTTTAAAAGGCTGTGCAAGAAAGGGTGGAAAAGAAGAGCAAAAATTTTATATTTACTTGTGTTTAAATAAAGCATCACTGAAAGGATGAACAAATTAAAAGGTGTTATTGATGGGAGGTAGAGGAGAGTGAGATTTCTTGTAGTCCACCTTTTTATTTCTTTATTTGGTATGTGAACTAAATTTTAAAATTCTAGGCTATTAGAATATTTTCATGACCATCTGGGTGCGGTGGCGCAAGCCTGTAATCCCAGCACTTTGGGAGGCTGAGGCAGGAGGATCGCGAGTTCAAAGCCAGCCTCAGCAATGGTGAGGCACTTAGCAACTCAGTAAGACCCTGTCTCTAAATAATAAAATACAAAAAAGGTCTGGGGATGTGGCCCAGTGGTTAAGTGCCCCTGAGTTCAATCCCCGGTACCACACACACACACACACACACACACACACACACACACACAAAGAATATTTTCATGACCATTTTGAAGTCATATTAATTACTTTAAAAATGCATTTTTACCAAAATATAAATATGATCATGCAAAATTAAAACTTTTGGTGTTTTCTCAGGGAAAAACCTACAATTCCATGTATGACAGATGAGGCATTTCCTGATTGGCCTTCTCTCTGTCAGTGTTCACAGACTTCCTTCCTCTTTTTCACTGAGCAGATCTCTAATGGTTTTGAACATTCAACTCCAGGCCATTTCTCTCCCCCATTTCTCCTTCTTTCTCCGTGCTGGGTGAGGTGCTAGTTTAGTTGTGCATGGCTTAGTCACTGTCCATATCACACATTCTGTTTATTTCTCTCTTCTTCCCCTTGCTCAAGTTCCTGGAGGACAATGTAGTATCCTCAGTGATTGGAACATAGTTGGTAGTCTGTATTGCTTGGGTGAATAGGTAGTTTATACAGTATACCAATTATAAAGCTACCATCTCTCAGCTCTGCACCTGTTCTTCTATTTCCTGGTTTGGGTGATACTGGCGTGAGACAGTGCAAACCACATTCCTCCTCCACCAGTGGCTCAACCTAACCTTCTTAGGTTCACCCACATGGGGTGCCAGAGGCAGCTTCAGGGCACGGGAAAGAGGAGGTCTTGCTCCATTCTCCTGTGGATTGCTTCTTCCTGTCACTGGTACCTCAGCCTCATTCCTCACTTCAGTAAGTGCCTTCACATTCCAGTGGCAGAAGCTGAATCCTGTTTGCAACCAGTTTTTCTGACATTTAAAAACCAGCTTCATCACTCCTCCTCCAAGCCCCCAGCAGCAGCTGAACACTTCCCCAACCCAAGACACCTTAAAAGGGTCTTTCTTCCAAGGTTCCAAGTTTGAATAATTGCAACATCTTCCTTTCTTTCCTTAACTCGGGAGCTTGAAATTGTTTCTTGTGCTTGCTATCCCTTCATGACCTTAGAATTCTCTTTGCCTTCCCAATTCTTCAAGTTTAGTTAACAAGTATTTGTACAGAATCCTCTCTGTTAAAATAACCAGTTTGGCTTCTGCATCTTACCTCGAGCTGGAGACATGCTGCTGTCAGCACGTCGGCACCTGTGCCTGTTCTGTACTTCCTCTGCAAAAGCCTCCATGTTTTGTGTGAGTTGATGGGTCTTGAACATGGGCTTAGGGGAAAAGAGAACCAAAGTTTCAAGTATGGCTTTGGCTGTGTATTTCCTGCTCCTCTTCTCCTCTCAAGGACCTCAGGCCCATTTCACCATGATTCAGGTGTCCGAAGTACCCTTTGCTCTTGTCCATTTGCCTTCTCCAAGTACCTGTGTTCCTAAAAATTGACACAGTTTTTGAAAATTTTCTGTTATGTGTAACAAGCATAGCGGAAGTACAGTAATAGTAATACTACCTAGTATTTATTAAGCATTTACATAAACCATAAAGATGATGTTCTCCTTTAATCCTCAAAACAATCCCATTTTATAGATGAAGAAACTGAGAGAGAATCATTTGTTCAGAGTCATGGATGAAACTCAGATTTACAATAGGCAGACAGACCTATTGTTTCCTGAAGGACAATCAGTGTAACATTAACTGGGGAGCATTTCAATTGATTTTCAAAACATGGAGGGCTATGGGATTTTGCTGGAATTCCATTTTGTGTGAGTGTGTGTACACAGTGTATAATACAGTAAGTTAATCACCTTTCTGCTACTGTAACAAAATAGCTGAGGTATCAATTTAAAAAGAAGAAAGTTTTATTTTGGCTACATCATGGTAGGGGGACATGACATGGTGAAGTTCTGGGCTTGTGGCCAGGAAGAAAAAGTGAAGGAAAATAAGACTGATATCCCACAATCCCCTTTGAGGGCACACTCCCAAATGACATAAGACCTTTCACTAAGCCCCACCTCTTAAAGGTTCTACAGACTCCAAATAGAGCCATGCTGGGAACCAAGCCTTTAACATATGGACCTTTGGGTGGCATTCCAGATCCAAGTTATAGCATAAAAACTCTAGATAGTGAGGCACATAAATATTTCAAACTGGGGGGAAAAGCTATCTGTGAGGTTTTTCTGTAACATATTGTCAAACCAGAGGTCAATAGTGGGGGGAAAGGAAACACTGTCATAGAAAAATATACATATAACTGCCCATTTCTCTTGGCAGTACCTGGATGATTACTGGCTCCTTGGCATTAATCACCTGTCAGGAATTACCTTCCCCACACCTGACACTCCTACCTTGACAATTTTTGCCTCTTTGCTCTTGAGTGATGGTTTGATGGTTTGACCCTATCCATCATGCATTTTGATCAGACTGTCATCTCTGGATGATACACATCTCCAGGCTGGGACTTGGCCCCAAAGATGTCAGCCCCAAATGATGTCTTGTGATGGTTCAGTAGAAGATTCTGAGAGCAGATTGATGGCAATCAGGGTTTGCTGGATGTCAGCTCCAGGTTGCCTGCTGTGACACATGAGATATGTGCTCATAGAATAGCACAGCACTGATGCTGGCCAGGGCCTGCCTTTTTAACATAAGGATGAGCCTAATTGGAAGGTGTTCTGCTGTGCCTCTGTGTGGGGTCAAGGACAGGTCAGAGAAGAACAGAATTCTAAACTAGTGAGGAGATAGAGTTTCTGTGTTATCTGAATAAATGACTCAGAACACCTCTTGATGCCAACCTTGGGAATGAAAGAATTGTAATCAAGAAAAGGTTTTCAGGGCTCTGAAGACCAAAAACAAAACAAAACAAAACATAGCAAAACCAAGTAGCAACACTGGGGAGTTAAGAAGATCTAAGAGTGAATCATGATTTCAGAAGAAATAAGTTTAAAGTTAGCCTTGTAATCTGTAGGCATTTAATTTTATAATTCAAAGTCAGTAAAATCATTTTCCAGAAGGGAAACCTAAGGGCTTTTCTTCCCATTTCACAGCATCCCTGATCTTTTATCAGCAATTGATGCTTTGCTTCTCCTCTTTCTCCAATGCCCTTCTCCTCATAATAATCTAAACCCACCTAAAATTTCTTCTAAAGTCATATATATACATATATATATATATATATATATATATATATATATATATATAGTATTTTATTAGAGACAGGGTCTCAATGAGTTGCTAAGTGCCTCGCCATTGCTGAGGCTGGCTTTGAACCCGTGGTCCTCCTGCCTCAGCCTCCCAAGTGCTGGGATTACAGGAGTGCACCACCGCGCTCGGCTTCCTAGTCCTATATCTTGATTGAGCCATCCTCACTCATATTTATGTTATTTATTTAGACAACAAACAAGTATGCATTTTTACTATACAATAAACATACTATACAACTTACTAGGTACAAATATACCCAGTAAGATGTAAACTTGCTCTTGAAGTTTTATTGGAAGAGTAATTATATAAACCTGCTTTCTAAATTTATGGTCAAGTTTGTATTATCTTCCTGCCAGTTTATTAGAAGGCCTTTGAGATTTAGAACTCCTAACTTGTCCATTTTGGGTTCCTAGTACTCAGCACTAGCATATACTCTAGGATTGTTTATGGGTTGATGATGCTTTGACATTGAACATGGAGGGTGAGGTTCCTAGACCCTAAGAGCTTATTTACAGGTTCAGTTAGGCCTGATGCCATGTTTAGCACTGTCACCCAGCCTTCTGAAGGACTCCTTCTGCACCTCCTTCAAGACACACAGATACCATTTTTATTCTCAAGGTCACAGTATCAAGCAAGTTGAAAACATTTCTCAGGTCTCACTCAGTAAACTCTTTACAGTTGAAAAGGTATCTGTTTCAAATACCACTTATAAGAACCACTAGTAATAGAAGGGCTTGATCCTGACAGCAGAGAAATGTGCTAACAGTCCCAATATACAGCATTTTCTGTAATCTTGAGTAAATTTCACTCTTTGTTTTCTTCCTCTACTTCAAAGAGTCCCTCATTTGGAGAGTAATTTCTTTGGAATGCTGTCCAGGTTAAGGGGACCCCTTTCCTGTTTTGACCCCTGAAGTTGTCATTAAGCTGAATGCATAGTTTTCTCTTCTTTTTCTAACTCTTACCACCAATTGCTTGTTCATTCATCCTGTGTACTCTCTCTCAGTTTCACTCACATATTCATTAAACACCAGTTATTGTCATTGACCCTCTTGGTTTTATTCTTTACTCTTTATGTGACTTTAGCTTTCTTTGGACTCAGTTTCTCATCCCAAAATAGGGATAATAAATTAATAAATTGCCCGATTTATAGGATTATTTCAAGTGTGTGTGTGTGTGTGTGTGTGTGTGTGAGAGAGAGAGAGAGAGAGAGAGAGAGAGAGAGAGAATGAGAGAAGGTGGAGTGTTTATAATTATGCCTGGCACATTCTGAGAATTTGTTATTTTTATCTTCAGAGAGAACTGCATCAAATACATTGTAAAGGCAAAGTTAAGTTCCCAGCAATATATTTTATTCCCTCCAATTTAAAATGTATAACAGCAACCAATTAATATAATACAACTTTCCCACTATGTCCTCTCCACAAAGCTTCCTGGGCAGCCAAGCTTCCTGGCAGGGCTGGCTGCTGTGAGAAGCCTGAGGACTCAGAACGAACTTATCATCTATGGAACACTTGCTTGTTACTGATCTGATAAACTGTGCATCGTCAGTTGATTTATAAGTACCTCTGTTTGTGATTATGATATCCTCCTGGGCTACAGGGATAGATAATTGAAGACTCAGAGAGATGTAGGAGACAAAATTAAAACATCCCCAAATGAGCAAGTGTTGATCTAACATTTCCCAAATGGAATCCTGAGGAATTCTTGGAATGATATATAAGAAAAGATGTGGTCCAAATGTTTGGGAAACTTTATATTTACCAGGTTGTCATGCCCAGCTGCTGCCTTCCTATGCCAGGTTTTAAATTATTTCTTGTAGATCCCTGGTGTAACCACCTGGTTAGATTTTCTGCCTCTCCTTGTCTTTCTCCTTCTACCACAATCTTTCTATTATTGCTAGAAGAATTTTTCTAGGACATAGACATGATCACATTGTTGTTTGAAAGCACTGACAGTTCTCATTATCAGTGGCATAGAATCCAAATTTCTTACCAAGGAGCCACGGTTTTTGATCTCCCTCTCCACATGCACACTGTACTCTGTTTGCACCAAAGCTTTGCTCTTCTTCTTCCTCTTCTTCTTCTTCTTCTTCTTCTTTTTTTTTTTTTTTTTTTTTTTTTTTTTGTGGAGGTGGGGAGTACCAGGGACTGAACTCAGGAGCACTCAAACACTGAGCCACATCTCCAGCCCTATTTTGTATTTTATTTAGAGACAAGGTCTCATTGAGTTGCTCAGTGCCTCACTTTTGCTGAGGCTGGTTTTGAACTTGCCATTCTCCTGCCTCAGCCTCCCGAGCCGCTGAGATTACAGGTGTGCGCTACTGCTGTTGGCAGCATTGCTCTTCTTGACATTCCATGGACAACTTTTACTTCTGCTTGTACTATTCTCTCTGCCTGGAATGGCCTATTCATGTTCACACGTACTAACTCATTTAATTCTCCCAGCAACACTATGAGGAAGGTACTGTAACCATCCCACTTTATAGTCGAGTAAGCTGAGGTGAAGAGCTGTTCAATAACTTGACAGAGGCTATACATGTCACAGAGAAATTGATATGAACCCAGACAGTCTATGCTGGAGCCACTATCTTAAGCCTTGAGCTTACCTGGCTCTGGGAAGTTGACAAAGAGAGACTGATAACAAACTCTACCAATCCAACTCATGTCTGTTTCTTTTTGACTAAATATGCGATTTCTTCCTCCTCCCAGAAGAATAAATCAATTACTTTCTTATATTTTCCCCAGACACATACATACAATGTTTGTACATATACTGTATATACACATACTCTCACCTGTAACCATTAATTTAGTTGTTTTCTCTACTGGACTTCAAGTGCTTCAGAAGAGACCTTTTATAAATATTCTGACATCCATCCCTACACTAATAGCCAGGTACAACACCTGGTGCATGTTAGGCACTTAAATCTTTATGGAGGTAAATTAAAATGAATCTGCTTGAAGTTAATAGAAGGCTGTGGTGACAGCTTGGTTATGATTTCTGTCCAATAGTTCTCAGACACACAGCTGATAAATGCAAACCCCTTGTCAAAAATGACAGTGTCTGCTAAGCTATATGTTGCAAGCCAGTGTTTCTGTCCAGTAATTGTCCCAGCAGGTTTAGAAATGGAACTCGAAATATTTTTGAGAGAGTCCACCTTAGTCAAGAACTCCTTCTTCTGAAATGGCCTTGGAAAAATCAATTTACCTTGCAGTCTGAGATTTCTTGGTCACTTCTAATGGACATAGGTATCCATAGAATGCACTAACTTTTCTACAGTTCTTTCAATATCAAAATCAATCCCAAGCCCCTAGATCTGGCTCCCACTCAGTGGTGCACATCACGTGAAGAATTCTCCAAAGTCCAGAGAGTATGACATATCAGCTCATCCAATGCCTTTTGAGCACTGGGCTCTGTGCTTGGGCTGAGGATATGAAAATGGACAAGACACTGAGCTCTGCGCTTAAGCTAGGGAAACATACATGGATATGGATAAGGCATAGCCTCTGCCTTAAAAAGGGTCACAGACAAGAAAATCAACATCATGGTATGCCACATTGTGGAAGTGTGGCACAGGCTGCTTAGAGAAGATAGAGTTGTCTAATCTTATAGGACTGAAGGGCCTTCAGACTAACTTGGTAGAGGAAGTGATGCTGTGTTGATCTTTTTAAGGAAAGGGAAATAGGAAGAGAAATCCTCAGTTGCCCTGTTAATTCTACCTCTGCACATCTCTTGAATCCATTCACATCCGACCTTTCCTTGACATCCAGACTAGCTTTCTAACTATCTCACTCAATGTCTCTCATCTTTCTTTTGGTTCATTAAATCACACAGATGCCAGAGCAATCTTTAAAGACACAAATGGGTTTATCTCACCCCTTTACTTTAATCCAACCAATGATGTCTAATAAAACTTTCCCTGCTATGAGCTACAAAGTCCTACATGACCTGACACCTGGCTTTCCCTTCATCTGCACCTCCAGTCTCCCCCATTATCATGACCCAGCCACACTGGACTTTATTCAATTCCTTCCATCTGAGAAAGTCTTCTTACCATAGAACTTGAACATGTTATTTCCTCTGTCTGTAAGTCTTTGTCCTGGTTTTCACCAGGCACATTCTAAACATCACACTTCTCTCCTCCTTTTTAATATCTCTATGTCTACACTCAGAGTTACTGTTGTTTTATTTTTTCTTTCCCCTCATCAGCATCTGTTATGGTAGGTTTCCTCCAGAAGCTCAGGTGTGTATGAGGCAATGCAAGAAGGTTCAGATGAGAAATGACTGGGTTGTGGGAATCTTAACCCAATCAGTGAATTAATCCCCTCATAGGGATTAACTGAGTGATAACTAAAGTGGTAGGTGTGGCTGGTGGAGGTGGGAATTGAAGTGTGGGTTTGGGGTATATATTTGTATCTGGCAAAGATTCTCTCTCTCTCTCTGCTTCCTGATCACGATGTGAGCTGCTTCCCTCTGCCACACTCTCCCACCATGATGTTCAGCCTCACCTTGAGCCCCAAGGAATACAGCCAACCTTCTATGGACTAAGACCTCTGAAACTGTGAGCCCCCAAATAAACTTTTCCTCCTCTAAAATTGTACTGATCAGATGTTTTAGCCACAGCAGTGAAATATCTGGCTAAAACAGCATCACAATTTGTAATTATTTTACTTATGTTTATTTTTGGTGGAATTAGGATTGTTGCACAGTATTTGAATCACATTGACTTGTTCATCTGTGTCTGGCACATAGAGGGAACCCAAGAAATATGTATTGAATGAGTTAAGGAAAGGCAAGGGGCATGAGGACATGGTCCACTTAGGAACTACAATAATTGATGAGGATGCATCCGTGGTGCTATCTGGGTGGATGGATGGGTGTCAGGATGTTTTACTGGAGAGGCAGGCAACTCGGAATGATGAGAACATCCTCCTAAAATGATGGGCAACTGCAGAGATATTTTAAAGCATTAAATGTATGAAATACAATGCAGTGTTGTGTTTTGTCCAAATTTTCCCATGTAAGAAATATGACTTTGGGACTTGTACTAAAATTGTCCAGTTTCTGTCCTGTGTACTTCTGTAGGATTCTGAAAGGAAGTGGCATGCTTTACCATTGGCCTAAAACAATTTCCTTTTCCCTGCCCATTGCTAACTATATTATTGCTTTTATTTTTCTTCCACTGAGGGACAACTTTGGAAAAAAGGAGCAAACAGGGCCATTTCTGATCTTATTCGTTAAATGGTGACAAGAATTTAAGAGAAATTGTGACCATTGTACACCATTCTCTGCCTTCCATTCCCACCTGAAACATAAGACAAAACTTATATGTAATCATTTGTCATTTTAACACTTTGACAAACCCTTTTCATATTTTTACTACCAAAAAAACTGTAAAGTGTATAAAATGTACATGATATAGTGAAGGTTTTATGTTGCTTTTTCAAACCAACTCTATTGCAAAAGAACCGAGCAGGCTGTCTTCCAAGATGTATTTGCACAAGGATTGGTAAAACGTGCAATATATTCTGGATTCTCCTTCTGCCCAACCCCCAATTATTTGACCAATGGTTAGCTTTTCATCATTTGAACTGGAATGTTCCTTTGATAAATCTGAACCAGTTTAAGTTTACTTACAAAAGGCATCTACTTCAAGTATTTCCTGAGAAAAGCAATAAGTTGAATCTGAAAAAAAAAAATTTTTCCTCCGTTGGGCAATATTTATCAAATAGCAAATGACAAGAAAGTCATAGATGAGTGACCTACACTGAGTCTCTTTCATTGAAATGTAATTAGTATAGAGTAATTAAGAAGTGCCATCTACAAAGCTGCTTTTCCAAATGAAGGCCACAAGATAACACATATTCTAAAACCTTTCTATTTAATTCCTGGCAATGAATTAATTGCATCTTTCACTTTTAACCCTTTACCCTTAATACTTCTGCATTCTAGTAATAGTTCTATATTCTATCAAATTTATTTATAATTGAATTTCAAAATATTAAACAGAAGATTTGATTTTAGTTATATTTTATTAGCTACAAACCGCTTTTATATCTTTAACACCTCATATACATCGGCCTTCCCCATAGGAATCTAAGTAGTCCAACTCTATCAACTTATTCCAACCTGGCTCCTAAAGCACAGGATTTATGACATTTGTTTAGGTGGAAATTTTTTGTCGAGACTCTTCATTGTTTGGAATGGCCTAACACATCTTTGTTTTGTTTTGTTTTTTAAAATATTTTTTAAGTTGTCAATGGATTTTTTATTTTATTTATTTATATGTGGTGCTATGGATCAAAGCCAGGGTCTCACACATGCCAGGCAAGCGCTATACCAACTGAGCCACAACTCCAGCCCTACATCTTTGTTCTTGATCATCTTATTGAGATCCTCCAGGCAGAGAATGACAAAGAAAACCTTCCTATATGCAAAACTAGAGAAACCTGGAATCAAAATAGGGACTCCATCCATGCCTCCTTTTATACATTGTATTGAGTCCACATGCCCATTAGATCTCACAGGAGGTTGAATGCATGAGTCCACAAGACTTTGAAACATTTTCGTTTTTAGTTCCATGGATTTTTCAGAAAGATTTGAACACCCTGCTACAGTAAACATTCAACTGTACCAAAGTAGTCCCCACAAAGTAGCTCACTATGTTTCTATCAGCCCTGAGCATGCTCTTCACTCCGGAAGAGGCTGGAAGCCCACAGCAGGGTAAGTGAAGTGGGGCTGGAGGGATCCAGACTTCACTTTCCACTTTCATTTTTCAAGAGCAAACCTGTTATTGTCAAGTAACTCTGAAATTCCACTTTGAGATGAAACTGAAATTGAGCTCTGAAAACCTCCATTGAAGAGCACCAAATTACAGGAGAATGTATGTTTAAATACCAGACTCACTTGTTTTCTGATAATTCCTTCTGGGTGAAGAGGAGGAAATGTGTGCATAGAATCTGGGATAGCCACCTAGTCCTTCCCCCATCTCATGTCATAACCACATGAATTCCCCAACATCATAACTGTTCACATCCCATAAATGAAGTATTCATCTTCTGTTGATAATCAGGCTCCACAAGAGGTAATTAATATTGAACTATCTTCCTTAAGTTTAACCCTATTTAATAAAAGGAAGGAGCCCTTCAGTCCTAATAAAGCTTTTTTAAGAATTGGAGTATCAGAAAATCTACCAGTATAAAACCCTTTCTTGAATGAACCCAAACATTTGATTGGTACTGAAATATGTATTGTTGATAAATATTTAGTTTCCATAAATCAAAATAATGACTGCTTCAAATCCTTTTAGAGCCAGTCAGGAATCTTAGTCAATTATATAGATTCTTCTAGGAGCTATATCCTAGGCTGCAATAATAGCATATGGTAAATGATGACCTAGATGGTGCTAAGGGAAAGGACAGCACCAGATATGTCCCACTTTCTCTCCATATTCACTCTTAAGCTTTCTCTCCCCAACTCTGTGCCCTGTGAGCATTGGAGCATGTTGACAGCACCAGCAGCTGCTCTTGTCCACTGGCTTCCAGTGCATTTTGTCCACTGCATTAGTAGTGGCAAGAGAGTCGGGGGAGTGAGGATAAGGACTGTTTCCTTCAGTTCCTCCCTTGCCAGTCACCATGGGCTGGCTGGGTCCTCCACAAGCTCCAGGCAGTTGTTCTTTTCCTACAGGGACTCTCAGTGGCTTTTGCAAACTGCACCTTTCTTTCGCTTCTTCAAGGACTAGAGGAATAACTCACCCATTACTATCAGACCTCGGTTTCTGCATAATCTATTTTCCTAAACTCTGCATACATCTTTGAAAACATTCTGTCTTACACCCAGCTCAATTATGAAGTTCAAGAGTGTCATTTCATTTCTGCTGATAAAGAGACCAGAAGAGCTCATGAAAGAGCAGCAAAATCCCCTTCTCAGAAATGTGGCAGAGCTTCAGACATTTTTACAAACTATATTTGTTTTTAGTTGGCTTTATTTTTGGAGAAGTTTTAGGTTAACAGCAAAATTGAGAGGAAGGATCACACTTCCTGCTCCTACACATGCATAGCTCCTTCATTATCAATAGATAGCACCAGAGTAATACTCTGCTTTCTACAAAAAGAAAAAAAAAAAAAAAAAAAAAAAAAGACAATTTATCTTAAACTTAAGGGTTTGTAAGAAATGCAAGGATATCTGCATTTTCACTGTAAATAATATTCTTTCTGCTTAAATGGGACAAAGAATTGAGGAAAAAACCTCAAAAGGCTATCCCAAAATAGTAAATTCTTATTTATTGAAGACGATGTTCAAGAAAGCTTGCTGAAGTGTTTAAAAACAAGAGAGAAGCCTCTGAGCAGGCTGTTTTGCCATGACTCATGGGAGCCACAAATATGTTAAGTATAAGAGATCTGAGACATCATTTTCTTAAATCCCCTTCCAGTGTTCAAATGCCTGCCGTGACAGCTCTGGCAGAGCATGGCTCAGCTTTCACTTGCACATTTCTGGTACCTGGGAGCTCTCTGCTTCCTGAGGCAACTCTCTGCAATGTGAAGTGATCTCATAATTTAGAAAGCATTTCCTTCCGTGGAGCCCTGGTTTGCCTCCCGTGGCTTCTATCCACTGACCCCAGCGTGGCTCTGGAGGGCAGGCAGCACAGAGTGAGTCTAATCTGTCTTCCCTCTGACAGCCTTTCCTACTGTGAAGACAGCAGTCGTGTTCTCTGTACATTTTTTCACCCCTAGGCCCAAATCCCTAGGTGCCAGTAGCAGAGGAACACAGATGATATTTTATTTTATCAATGTCCTGAACTGAACTATGTGTTGGAGGTGTGATCTGACCAGCACAGAGTGGCCCTGTCCCCCTTACATTCAAAACCTGTATTCTATCAATGCAAACTTAGAGTGCATTAGCCAAGCCAAAAGAGAAAGAAAAGTAGTTATCCAGCTACATTCTTTCATTCTTTGAGTAACCACTGAAAAGCCGAGTGCTCACTTTCTTCCACCTCTGGGCTAAAAAAATGCATAGACTAGTATTTTCAGCTTCTCTAACCATTGAGTTTACAGTTGCCCAATGTTTTCTTTCTTTGTTGCATTTTTTTTTCCTGCAGTATTTCGGATTAAACTCAAAGGTGCTTTACCACTGAGCTACATCTCCATCACTTTTTAATTTTTTTTTTTTTATTTTAAATAAAGTCTCACTACATTGATGAGGCTGGTCTTGAACTTGAGGTCCTACTGCATCAGCCTCCAGAGTCACTGGGATTAGAGGTGTGCATGACTGCACCTGATTTCCAAGGATGCTTTCTTTAAGACAGGCTTCTCCGGGCAAGGGCGAGCACAGGGAGGCACATATGTAAAGCATGTTGAAATGTTGGCACTAGTGAAAACTGTAATTTGAATCCAATATGGACACAGATTGACAAGGTAGGGCTTTCTCGAAGAGGAGTGCTCATGTTTGCGTAAAGGAATGGGGCACTGCAGGCTTCTCTGTGGCCCTCTGGACCCTGTCCATGAGCATCAGAAAAACTTTTCTTTTCTTTTTTTTTTTTCTTTTTCATGTGATAGATTCTGAATTTAATATTTTTATTTAATTGAGTAAAAAGATCAATGTGATAAGACTAATCCCAATTGATATTTGACAATTTTCAGGTAAAATTGAACTATACACGTAGTGTTGTAAGCATTGGAGATGGGTGATTGAGTGCTGTTCATAGTTTCAATAATAGCTTAGATGATCAAAAGATGGTTTCTGCAATGGCAGTGTTAAGGTAACTAATGTATTACTACTTAGATCAGGTTAAAGGAACTAGAAAAAAAGAGAAAAGTTATATTTGTAGCTCAATTCTTTTTCACACTATCTCATAGAATTCTCAATAGGACTTAGAAATCATCAGTATAGGATTAGTTATCCCCATTTTGCAGATGAGAAAATTGAGTTTCAGAAGTGTAAAACTTTTGCTTAAGTTCATTTATAGACTGGAACATAAGTTCAAAATTTCAAAAAAAATTTGTTGGAATGATTGAATAAATACATGAATGAATAAATGAGCAGATAGCAATAGGTAAAAGGTATGAGACAAAGTTTCCTCACTGCAGGTTCAAAGTGTTTCCCATTACACCAGAATTATTCATACATGACAATATGTGAACAATTTTGCAAGAAAATCTCCACTGGAATCATATTTATTATAATGTTATGATGGACAATATAGTTCTGTTATTAGCTTTCCAACTCTCTTCAGTTAGAAAAAAAAATTAGTGAAACATTTCACATTTTCTTTTGTCATTAAGGTTTGGTTGTCCTGTGTTCTTGATTTTCTTTCATGTCACTCTGTGCTGCACTTGTAGCTCTCTCTTATCATTGACTTTTCATACCAATTGCAGAGAATTCACAGCTTTTCCTTCAACAATTGTACATGGTTCAGATTTTAAATTGATTTTTAGCTATTCTATAGCTCTGACTGCTGTGTTTCTACTTCTACAAACCATGATACTAGAACAGGACAGGCTCCTAAAAATACCCACTCTGCTAACCTAATTTCTCTGTTTCTCTAGCACTATAGTCCCATTTTCCTTCTTTGCATTTTATGATCTGCATTTCTGTATATTTGCTGCCTTATGGAGTGCTAGAAATTGGAGAAGGCCACACTCTGCTCATTTATCAGGAAACATTTAGAACAGGTTTTAGAATAAAATGGCACTTACGTGTATATAAGTCATGGGCACCATTGACACTACCAGGATTCTCCACTGCCACCCATCCCAACTCTAACCTTTAATGGCAGGATCCTCGGGTCAATTCCATGTAACTAGCTCACAAACACCTTCAGTGTACAGAGGACACCAAAATGTATCATAGGATGTAAGGCCTGTCCTCATGAAGTTGATTTCATCCTTGGCTTTTAAGACTAGTACACATAACATATACAGAGAGCAGTCAAATGCCAAGCCAAGTTGTATCAGCTGTAATTAAAAGAGGGCTTCAGAGAATAGAGAAAAAGATCTGTGAACAAAATGACTGAGAAAGAATTCTTGGAAACTCTGGGGGCAAAGCAAGATCTTGAAGAGAAAATAGATGAGATATTAACAGTATCACAAGTGGAAGAATAATACCAGTGAAGAGTGCCTGGGAAGAACCCAGTGTGAGCAGTGTCACTTAGCTAGATGACAAACTGGGAGTCAGAAAGTAAAACATAGAAGAAAGTCAGAAAGGAAAGATAAAAACCAAGAGGAGTGGAAAACAAGGAGAAGCCCTGAGTTTCTGGAGCAACGAAGTAACTGGGACCTGCACTTTAAAAGTTCCACATGGAAGCCATTCCCCTATAAATCCTTTAGTCTTCAGAGGACAAGAGCCAAACTTAAATAGATAAGTCTGGAATTCACAACTGTTAAAAATATGGCCCAGGCTTCATGGTTGTTTGGGTTTTTTTTTTTTTTTTTTTTTTTTTTCTTCTTTTCTTTTCCATCATAATATTTGAGAGACAAAAGACCACTCGGCATCCTAAACATTTTATGAATTTTAATGCCTCACTGGTTTTGCTTCTCTTTTTCCCATCTTTTTACTCCTGATTTTTTATTCATCCTCCCCTCTCAAAATCCCACCATCTGTTATTTATTAAGCATACATTATAATGTAGTATGTGAAGGACACTAGGCATTTTAAAAAGGATAAGAGGGAAAGAGAGAAGGAAAGAAGAGACCTAGGCTTGGGATTGGCAGAGCATCACTTCCAGCGTATTCTGTTGGTCAAATCAATGCACAGGCCCAACCAGGGAAAGAGGGCTTACTTTTCTTTTCCCTAGTGCTGGGATCAAACCTGGGGGCTCACATTTGCTAGGTAGGTGCTTTACCATTGAGTTTTACCCCAGCTTGGCTTTATCTTTTGATAGAAGGAGTGGCATCAGTCTTGGTGGGAGGAATTGCTGAGGTCCATCATTGCAGAATATTTATGGAAACTATTATAGAAGAGATGTGGCCATTGGAGTTAGCTCCATGGAGGTCATAAGTGATCCTATCTAAAGTATTTTCAGTTGAGTAATTGAGTCAAAAGCTTGAGTTGAAGCTGGGCGTGGTGGCGCATGCCTGTAATCCCAGCACTTGGGAGGCTGAGATAGGAGGATCACGAGTTCAAAGCCAACCTCAGCAATGGTGAGGCACTTAGCAACTCAATGAGACCCTGACTCTAATAAAATACAAAAAAGAGCTGGGGATGTGGCCTAGTGGTCAAGTGCCCCTGAGTTCAATCCCTGGTACCAAAAAATAAAAAATAAAAAGCTTGAATTGAGTGAGTTCAAGAAATAAATGAAGAGGATTCCAGCACTTCAAGTAAAGGCCAGTGGAGAATCTATGTAACAGGTGAAAAGAGGTCTGTGGGGCAAGAGACCAAGAATTTTTTTTTTCTTTTTCAAGAAGAGACAAATTACAGCATGTTTATATGCTGATGGGAATAATTGAGTAGGTTAGAAAATTTTGATGATTTAGAAGAATCAAAGGATCATTGTTGGAGTGAGGTTTATGAATAGACAGGAGATGATGAGAGGATGCTATGCATAAGTAAAGGAATTTGCCTTAGGAAGGAGCAAGGACAGTTCAATTTGAGTAACAGGTAGGAATGTGAAAAATGTAGATTGAAATGCAAGTCAGCAGGTAGACGTGGAGTGGTAACCTTTGAAAATTCCATTCATATTACTTCTGTGTCCTCAGTTAATACAGAAAGCCAGCTTATCATCAGAGAGTGTAGGGAGGAAAGATTTGAAGTTTTAAGAACTCTTAAGGTCTGAAGCAGTCATAGAGAAGAGAAAGAATGTATAAAGAAAGCATAAAATATTTGCTGGGAAGCACTGAAGGCCTCCATAAAGTCAAGGTTGGCAAATTTAGTGAAATCAGGCATCCTGAATTTGTGCTTCCCCAAACTTTCAATTTCATGCATGCAGCCACAGAATAATAGGAGTATTAGAGTTCAGCAGAGCTAGGGGTTTCTAAGGCAGTGTAGTAAAGGAGACAAACAAGACAGAGTGAAGTGAAAATAAGAGACATTATAAGCTTCAACCACAGAATTTAAGTTGGGGATGAAGAGAAGTCACCAGATGAGATGGGGGAAGGACAAAGTAAAAGTAGGTGATAGGGGCTGGGGTTGTAGCTCAGTGGTAGAGCACATGCCTAGCACATATGGGGCCTGGGTTCAATCCTCAGCACCACATAAAAATAAATAAAATAAAGACACTATAGCCATCTACAACTAAAAATATCATTTTTTTAAGGTAGGTGATAGGACCAATGGCTGGGAAGTCTTGATATTGTTGAATATTTTTACAAACAAGAGTAATAGGGAAAATTACTATTTTTGAAACATCCTTGAGTCTGATCCCTGGGCCCATGTGTGAGCCATCCTCTTGAAGACTGACCATCTGCCTGCTTCCACGGGATGCAATATGGCGCTCAGGCAGGACTAGAAGATGGACTATCTTTAAGTCAGGAGCCAGGAGCTGGGGCTGCTCACTCCATGGTGCCACATGAAGTCCTATAAATCTAAACTCAAACTTGGCCTTCTAGATGGAGATTAAGTACTATTTGTCCACATATGGAGATAAACTATAGTTCTGTCATCTTGATTTGTGATTTTCAGATACTCAGACTATACCACATGAACCTCTATTTTTACCATTTTCAGGGGCATATGGGGCTGAGGAATAGCTTGAGAAAGTAGAGTATTTGTGTGGCATTGCAGAGCCAAAGAAACTTTCCCATCTCTCCAAGCACAGGTAACGCCATGCTGCTGAGGGCTCTGGTTAAACAGATATTGAAATCAAATTACCAACATGGCCCTTAGTCCACTGTGTCATAGTCATGCACATGTTATCCTTCCACTAGGCAGGGTTTCCAGGAGGTCTGGGGACTCAGACCTTGGACATATGCTTGCCATATAATGGCCACTTTAAAAGAAAAATAATCGTAAAGAATTAACTGGATTAATTAATTAATTAACTGGAGTCCACAAGCACAGTAGAGTCAAGCTAAGATGAAATGGCTCAAAAATACAAACTTCCATCCACATATATATTTGATTCTGCCACAAATCTTCGGATTTTTCATTTAAAATGGGGTTAAAGCCACCTTGATCATTGATTTTAATAGCAGGTAGAATTTTTAAAGAGGAAAGCACTTAGAATAATTTAAAGCAAGTCCCTGAAATTTTGCTTTCCTTGAAGCGTCTAATCCATCTTCTCCTTTTTGTAGGCATCCTCAGTTGTAGCAATTTTGTAGATAATTGATGTTGGTATTTCAAATAAAAATGAAATTTTGGGTTTCAGCTCTGGACTGCTTCAGTGGCCATGATCAGTTAGCTCTCAGTTTACCAATTTGTGTTCCGGTGAGTTGAACAGTAAAAACCCTTGGTTGTTTACCTGAAAGGCCATGAAGATGACTTATGGGCTGCAGCACACAATATTTCTTTTCTGTACTTTATCTAGACAAATAAGTGCTTATAACTCTGGATTCGGGAAAGACTGTTTATTCTTCAGAACTGACATCCCATTAAAAAGAAAATAAAGTAAGCATCAGGATTAGTCCCCTAAGCTTCCATCAAGACTTTTGTCATGAATGTCTGTGTGTTTTCCCTCTGTCAGCTCCTGACACCCAAAACACATTTTTCTACAGAAGATAATGCCATATTACTCTCTTCACTCACCTCTATATTTGCCATACTTCCTCCTCCTCTCTCACAAAAATCAAGTCACAGGTCCTTATAATAAAAATAAAATAATAAGTAAGAAATTAAAGATCTTGCAGGGTAAAGGTGATGTTACTACCTTAGAATAAAACTCCCCTCACCTTGTCCATTTATTACTATGGGAGAGGGGTATGGGACACATCTGGCTAAACACAATGTCACTATGCTTTTAGCAATCCAAGAAGAGGTCAGAGTTTAGGGGAAAATAAAGGGATAGAACACTAGTTGACAACACTAAGTGAATTTTACTGGGAGAAGCAGCTTCTTCTTAATGTCTCATATCAATCAAATCTAACTTTCAGTTATCACTTCTCTCAAATGAAGTCAGCAGAGTCACAACACAGTATGTCTAAGTTCTAGGGGAAAAAGAGAACTTGGAAAACCCAATGGACTGTTCTCATTGGTAGGTTACCAGGCAGGACCTACAGAAGGACTGTCACAGCTCTGGATCTTATTGTGAGTGTCTTGAAACTCACTCTCTAGTTTCTCCATCTTTAGTGGTAAGTGGAACACTCTGTCTGTCATCTTTTAGTCAGAGGCAAGGGTGATATGATTTTTATGAGAGGAAGAGTTTAGGATTTTGTGGTTTTTGGATTTTGTGACTCTTTTGGAGTCCTTGTCCACTCCAAAGATCAACAAGGGAATATGAGTTTACCCACCAGTGATTGGCAGCTGGAAAGCAACTGGTATTGAGTTCATAAAGCAACCAGCAATGGAGTGAGATCTTCATAGATCTAGCCACTCCAAGTTGACCCTATGATTCTCCTTAGTCATGGAGAAGCTGGGAGGTGAGTTTCTCTCACTTATACACATTGCCTTTTTCAGCTTCTTAGACTGGGGCAAAACATTCTCAGACTGGAAATAGTCCTAGTCACCAGCTGAGTGGATACCTCCACCTCCACAATGAGTTAACTAAGACACTAGTTTAGGTGGGTTTATACTTAGTTAAATAAGTAAACTTGTTCTCTACATGGAAAGACAAAGTTGTTGTCCTTTGAAGATGACCTTGGTGCTTGTTTTTTTCTAACAGCACTTGGATAAAATGTTTGAAATGGGAGACTTGCCAACCCCAGCGATGCTTTGTGGTCCACCAGCCAAAGAAAGGACCTACTGAATTCAGTTGGAGGATCATAAAGAAACTCTTTGACTCTAAAAAAGAGTATTGTTGAGCCTCAGAAAAGTAAATGGGAAGGACACTTCTTTTGTTTGGAAAGCAATGTAGATTTTATCATAACAAAGAATATTATAGAACAGAGTCAGTTATTTCTTATTGGGCTGATTTCAAGTGACTTGAATATGTTTGCTGTTTTTGTTCTTAGTTTTATTCAGTATTTTTTTGTACAGTAAATGTGCATTATTAAAAAAGATTAAAAACTCCAAATGGATATTGCAAAGCCTATATATAATGCTTTAGTATCAGTGCCTGATGGAGAAAAATAATTCTCTATTATTAATGAGAGGCCATCCTGTTATTCTAAGAAAAGTGCTGCCATAAAAGCCATGAATCTGAGTTTGAGATTCAGTTACTTTTAAGTAATTTCACAAATAATACTGAGCATCTGTAGTGCAGTGGGTACTTGGCTGGGCTCTAAAGATTGGATGGAGACGTGTGGGCAGAGTCCTCAATGAATGTACAGCAGATAGAACTCACTCATCATTCATTTCTCTGGGCATCATTTTCATCCTTACTTCTAACATGGAAATAGCCACACATTATTAGGTCACTATAAATATTAAATTATATAATTTATGTTAATTCTCTGAGTGCAGAGGAACTACTCAGTTAAATATAGGATCTGAGAGTGATGGAAAGCAAAAATAAGCTATTAAATTTTGGCAAACAAATATTAGCTCACTTATAATAGATATCTTCTATGCTATCAAACTCATGTTTATTACTATGAGTTTAAGAGAAAACACATTAACTTGTTCAGATATAAGCTGTTGAATTTAGCTCCTGCTTTGATTTACTTTCCCCACAGAACCCTTGATACACAAGATCCAAGTGAGGGAATGCTTCTAATGCTGCCTTTCTCTTGTCAAATGAAGGGAAAGTTAGTTTCTAGGCATTCAAACTCATAATGACTCTATCTGAAAGTCCAGCCTGATGGGTTGTCAAAGTGAAAGTTCACTTCAATTAATGAACCATTCGACCAATGCTTTCTCATAATTTTGTCCATAGACTCCTTTTTGCATGACACTTTGCAGAAGCTAGTCACAGCAATTGCAAGCACATTTCTCTCAGCAATTGCTGTGTGTGCATAGAGTCATGCTCAGAGCAGACTATGAGGCTATGGGGGCGGGGGGGGGGGTGTTAGCATTCCATGGCTGTGCAAAATGCCTGAGAAAAGCAACTTAGCAGGAGGAGAGATTGGTTTTGGCTGGTAGTCTCAGAGATTTCAGCTTATGGTCACTTGGCTCCATTTTTTCTGGGCTTGTGGTGAGGCAGAACATCATGGTAGAGAGGTAGATAGGGAGGTCGAGCACATCTGCTTACTTTATTGTAGAGAGAGAGGGAGAGAGTGAAGGGGAAGGGGACAAGAGACGTCCTTCAAGGACATGCCCCCCCAGTGACCTACTTCCTGCACCTAGCCCTACCTCCTAAAATTTTCAGCATCTCCCTATAGTGCCTTAGCAGTAAAACAAGCCTTCAACACTTGAGCTTTTGGGGGACATGCCAGATGCAAACCATAATAGGACATTCGTATTTCCCCAGATAGAAAACACATTTCTATTTCCCCAAACAACTAAGTGATTTTACCATGGGAAGTTTTCTATCACTTTGTTTTCCCCTAAATTTCATTTAAAAAAAGGACTTTAAGGGGCTGGGGTTGTGTGGCTCAGCAGTAGAGCTCTCACCTAGCACATGTGAGGCACTGGGTTCGACCCTCAGCACCACATAAAAATAAATGAATAAAATAAAGGCATTGTGTCCAACTACAATTTTTAAAAAAAGACTTTAAAAATAATCATTCTTAAAATGAATTAGATACATTTTCCACTAAAACACTTCCTTCTCCACATGTTCTCTCCAGACTGGATTCTCTGGGGCAGGGGTTGTTTTTTAGCACCTGGCAAGCTCTGCCACACCTTCTATAGGCTGAGAATCCCCTCTCCAAGGTGACAGGGAACCTTCAGACACTGGCACTGAGGCACCTGCAGTAGCAGGCAGGGTGAATCAAATCCTCCACTGAACAAGTAAAGGGACCAAGCTTATAGGAGACAGGAGGAAGGGTAAATAGAGAGGCCCCAGTAATAAGAAGTATATGTTGTGACTGATAAAAACCAAAATCTGATCTACCTCAACAATATCAGGCTTATTTAATTAATACACAATGACTCCTGGATGTAATACTCTTGAGCTCTCATTTCTTTTAGTCTTGACATCTGGCCTCTGCACTTCCATTCTTGCTACCACCAGCACACTGCTATCAGACAAACCCAACCTGGTTAGGTCGTGGCATATCATCCCACGTCATACCATGTGATCCTTCTATGGACAACTCCTCTATGGCTTTCCCTTGCTCTCAGGACAAAGACCAAGCCTTGACATGACCTTTGCCCAGGGCTAGCATGACCCTGTCCCTAAAAGCCTCCATCCAATGTTCAGTATTCCCTCTCCTTCACATCCAAGCCCCATGACCCCTGCACCAGGTGTTCTCTCATCTTCCCAACAAGTTCAGACAACATTACCATTTGTATAGCCACGTGCCTCACTCCTTGGAGGGCTTGGAAATTTGTGCTTATTTGTGTAATTAGCTGTCTCTTTCGTTGATCTATGCAGAAATGTAGAAATGCCTGGTTCTGCTCACTCATTACCCCAGTACCTATTGCCACACCTGGGATGGACTTGACACTCAATGATTAATATTGTTAAGGAGGATTGCAAATCTGAGAGCAGCCTCAAATGAACAAATGAGAAAATGGAAAATGAGGGGGATTCTGCGAGCAAATTTATTCTAGTTAATATTTAAAGTTAAAAAGGGAGCTATGTCCCTCTGGGAAGTGTCCCCCCCCTCCAAAGCTGAAATGGGCAGCGAGCAGATATAACCTGTTTTTGTCTATCAAAGAACAAAATTTCAACAGATTGTGTTTTAAAGGTCTAAATGGCTTTTACTAGCAACTCATTAACAGGGAAGCACGCAGACTACAAAATACATAAGAGTTTCTCTGGGCCTGGAAAAAATTTTTGTTTTGTAGGGCAACTGAAACAAGAACAAGGAATAAGCAGAATCGTCCAAAAATTGGAATGTTAGCACCAGGTTTCTTTCCTTGTAAAATCAGAAGGGATTTCCTTATTCTTCTGGCTCAAGGGTTCAAGTTGTCTGGGCCCTTTTTGAATGGGTGCTGTGAATCTATTGGGTTTTTTGGCAAGCTCTCCAATTTGGGGATTTGACACTCCAGATTTCTTGGGAGATTGAATCTTCTTCTTCTTCTTCTTCTTCTTCTTCTTCTTTTTTTTTTTTTTTTTTTTTCTTTTTTTGGTATTAGAGATTAAACCCTGGGGATCTTAACCATTGACTACTTTCCTGTCTCTGTTTTTTTTTTTTTTTTTTTTTTTTTTTTTGAGACAGGGTCTTGCTAAGTTTTTTAGGGACTCACTAAATTGTTGAGGCTGCTCTCAGATTTGCAATCCTCCTGCCTCAGCCTCTCAAGTCACTGGGATTATAGGTGTGCACCACCACATCTGGTTCTGGAAGGTTGAATCTCACAAGTGGGCAGCTGAGACTTTGATTGAGTGGTATAGACCTTGGTAGTTGTGATTTCATTTTGTTAGACTATACAGGGGCTTAGCAAAGAATCTCAGACCAAATCAATGTCTTCTCATAATTTTTTAATCATTTAGCTACAAAATTTTGTGAACGAGTTTTAGTCTTAAAGAACTATTGAGGAATTTTTACATAAGTGTTTTTTTTTTTTTCATTGGGAAGTGCTTTTTCACTGGGAATGATCTTCCCTGTCTTCTCCCGACCTCCTCACCCCCACCAAGTAATAGCATTGTTATGGTTTAGATTAGGAGTTCCCCAAAAGCTCATGTGTAAGACAATGCAAGAAGGTTTACAGGTGAAATGATTGGGTTGTGAGAACCTTAACCCAATCAGTGGATGAATTACCTGATAGGAATTAACTAAATGGTAACTGAAAGCAGGTAGGATGTGACTGAAGGAGGTAGATCATTGGGAGTGTGCCTGTGGGCTATATATTTTGTCCCTGGTGAGTAGAGTCTTTCTCTTTCTGCTTCCTGGTACCATGTTCCCAGCTGCTTTCCTCCACCACACCCTTCCACCATGATGCTCTGCCTCCCCTTCAGCCCAGAGCAATGGAGTAGGCCATAGATGAACTGAGATCTCTGAAACCATAAGCCCCCAAATAAACTTTTCCTCCTAAAATTGTCAGGTCTTTTGTTCACAGCAACAAAAAAGCTGACGAAAACAAGCATTATGTTTTTTAATGGCAGTTAAATGCTGGTAGTGAGTAGTCCTCTAGCAGAAGGCTCTAGACACTCAGAGCGCTAAGTGCCTATGGTGTGCAGGCTACAGTCATTCATCACCATCCATGAACACTGTTCCACAGAGAATTTTGAGCCTCTTGCCTGAGGAAATGGCCACCTTCCTTCTGCACCTTCTAGCCCTCTGCTAAGAGCCCCACCTTGAGCTAATTTACAATGACAAAAGTTTTTGCAGCAGATACACACCTGCGCCACATATCTCCAACGCAAGCTGTGGGGTTTTTCCACAAACGGTTTGTTCATACAGAGCTCAGTGAACAAGACTCAGAAAGAAAAATGCATAAAACACATAAAAATAACCTTTTAAAAAACGAGCTCTGTATTCAGAGAAAGGACTTTTAAGGCAAAAGAGGCAAAGCAAATAAGAAGCGATCATTAAGAAACCATGTTGAACAGTTTTGTTTTCTGAAGCAGAAATGAATGTGTATTTCCTGCTGTATTTGACTGCTTCAGGCGGGGAAATGTAATTTAGGAGACGAATCTGGCATTTGTATCATGCATGGTGTTTAAATCACTAATTCTTGATGGGGGCAGGGGAGCATATGGAAGAAAAGACTTGAAATTTGCTAAATGGGGGTCATCGTTGGTTACCACCAATATGCTTGTGTCGGAAGTCAGGGAAGGATTTAGCCCTCCACTTGATCTGTGGATGTGCCTGAGGGGCAGTGAAGTTTTGAAGGAAACAAACCAATGGAGGATTTGTGTTTCGCTCCATCAGTTTGGACCTGAGAATCTAAGAAGATGCTTATAGCAGTGTCTCTTTCTTAGCAGATTTTTTTGCTCTGAATCATCACAACATGTAAAGCCCTGACACCTAGGGTATCCTGAGGGGGGAAAGCAAGAGAGAAGGATGTAATTGTGCCAATTCATCTGGCCAGGAGACTCCGGGCACAATGTCCTCTGGGCAGAATAAATTGTTATTTTGGGAGCTCGTGTTGATCATTTTGGCAGTAGTATCCTGGAGGGACAAATCCAGAGTTGCAGAAAGATGTTTGGGTGCCTGGGGCAGGAAGTCAATTAGTTATAAGACTCTCCATTTTCTCGCCCATATTTATACGGGTGAATAGCCATTAAAGCTCCAATTTAATGAAGTGGTAACAGTTTTTTGTTTTATAGCCTAATTTTAAAAGTTTACAATGTTCTTTATTTTACTAATTTGTCATGCATGTGAATAAAAACAACTGGATGTTATAGTTTTAAGTATTGAACACATAACCAAATCCTGAAATTTAAAGTAAAAAGTGCATATACACATATGCCTGTTCTATAGAAGACTGACATGATATTCAAGTTATGTTTCTCTTTATACCTTAATAATTCTTCTCATACTTGATAAAAACCCTCACAAATTATATTTTAAGGAGAAATCTTGTTTGTTCTATTTCTGTGAGGCCATCTGGGCTTTATTTCCAATTACCCTTGCAAACTTGAATTCTAGCTGTCATTCACCTTCACTGTAGAATTAAATACAATTCTCACATTTAAGGGCTAAAAAATCAGCAGCAAAAATACTTTCAAGTCTGAAAGCAAAAGAAATAAATGCCCTACCAACATCATCTGCTTTTAAAAAAAAAAAAAAAAAAAAAAAAAACTTTCTTTTTTTTCTTTTAGGAAAGTGCTATTTCATTGTCCTAACTCTTCAGATCAGTAGATCAGTCTACTCACACTTTACTATATTGTCAAACCCACTCCAATTCTGCCAAGTCCTGTCCCCCATACTTGTCCCCAAAAAGAAGGACTAGAAAAATCAGGGTGCAGGTTACGACCCTTAGCAGCCTCTGGAGCCATTAAATTCCCAGGACCAAGAGGGATGTGGGGGTTGGAGTGCCGGGGCTCTTCTTTTCAGCTAGTGCCCTTCTTTTCTTTAAAATTATTGCCTCTCACCTTAAATTTCCTTCCTCCCTCCCTTCCAGCCCCTCCTTCTCCCTCCTAGTCTTTCTTCTGTTCTTTCTGCCTCTCCTCCTCCTCCTCTTTCCCTCCCCCTTCTTCTTGCTCATCTCTAGTTAGTAGGACAGAGGATCCACTACAAGAGGGTGGCTAAGGAGCATCCACTGGATGAGCCCTCCAAAGAGGCAAACTTCCCAGACTTGAGGAGGGAGAGAGATAAATGAGTTTCTGTCCCCAAAGAACCTGGAAAATACTACTACTGACAACTAAAAGGAGAATGGGGCGGACCACAGGAAGATAGGACTTTCTTTTTAGTGTCTTAGAACATACCTTTCATATGTCATCAATGCACGTAAATACTATTTGTTTCACATTTTCATTATATTATAGTTATTTCTCTATATATTTATTTATAAAATGTGTGTCCTTTCTGGTGGACATAAGCTGCCTATGCAGTCACTTGCATCTGTGTTGATGTTGACCTTTCACCTAAGATAAATTCCTTCTGTGTGACCCATTCCATGTGTCATTAGACATCTCAGTAGTTAAAATTTTACATGATGGAGAATGCATCATTGGAAAGCAAACATTTTTGAGATTTTTTTTGCATCTGTTTTAAAATGCAGCTTGAACATTATCAGATTCACCATGTTTACACTGTGCTGTGTCCCACACAACTTGTAAATATTTGATAAATGTTACCTTTTAATTCCTGATAACATTATGAAAGTGTTAAGAAATGTTATGGCTGATAACCTCTTTCTGAGCCTAAGATTCACATTTACCATGTAGAGTTATTGATTGACTAGAGCAAAATGATTTTATTTTCAGAGAAACGAAGTCTCTCAGAGGCCACATTCAAACTTTCCCTTCATTTACTTGTATGTTTTCCAAGGACAGAGATAAGATATTTTTTTCCTGCTTTTTCTCAAGCAGGTCAACCTGGGTCTACCAAGACCAAATATTTATGGACATATGTGAGTATGCAGTTCCCTAATGACAAATGTGTGATAATAGGTCAGAATGAGAGATTTTTGAGACAGTAATGTTGACTGTCTGAGTTGAGCATTTACTTAAGCTGTGTTGCTGGGAAGCAAGTACCTGGCTCTCAATCAAAAGAAGCATTTCTAATGAATGAGTTTACCTTCTGAGGTATAACCTGTAAACTTAGGACATCTAGGTACAAAGACATTGTCCTGTGCAATTTTTACACAAGTTTGAGAGAACTTCATTCCAAGCCTAAGCTTCACAGTGGAACAACTTTTGCAGGCTTACTGTAATGATAAATTGGAATTTGATAGAAAATGTTTCTGAATCTGTACATCCTAAGATTCTATTTATACAAAATATAAAGACAAAAAAAATAGTTTTGTGCTATTAGCATACAGGATATTGATCGCCCTTGGAGGCATTGACTTGAAGAAGTGCACAAGCATTGTGCCGTGCCTGCAATGTTAGGTTTCTTAATCGGTGTGCTGGTTACATAACTGTGCCAGTTCATGAAAGTTCACTTAACCCGACAATTTTGATATGTATAGGTGTGAGTGACAAAAACATTCATTTTCAACTTGATAAGAAAATTTTATAAGAAAGATGCACACACATCAAAACATCTGCGTATGTCCTTGGTGGCTTTGGGTTCTATTTTCTTTAGAGAAAGATGTATCTTTCTCCCTGTTAAGTTCAAAGGGATGTTTTGAGTAAACATCTTTGTATTTTCCTTGAAGTTGGTATGTGCACACTTACATACATTTCTTGAAGGAATCTCTTATTATATCCAGCTGTGTTTTTGTGTAAAATTCACTTCAGAGGAAACGTGTTCTCACTATAGCACCAGGCTCTGAGCTCCCTGAGGCCTAGCTCATGTCCTGTTTATAAGCTAGGAGCCTGGTATAAGGTAGGCAATCAATAATTATTGAATCATGCAAAAGATCAGGTAGTGCAGGATTCCTGGTATTCCCCAACTCTGACCTCCCAGTCCCTTCTGTCTCTCTGCTTGATAGTTGATAACATGGAGTGCAGAGACTGTTAAAGCATAACTACTTCTGCTGTGACTGGGTTACATGATCTGCAGAGCTCCAGCTTCAAATCAGGAGATATTGCACAAGGGCCAGGAAGTAGCCAAGGACAAGAACTGAGTAACTACATCAGAGTTAGATAAACAACAGCTAACACAATGGCTGCACTAAACAGAACAAGCTCAAAGGACAATGTCATGGCCAGCTGTCTCCTTCTGTTAGAATGGACATGGGTGCTCCTAAGAGACATGCTTTGCAAAACTGATTACAGTAAATATTTAGTAAGTAAATTATGGCTCCTGTGCTTTGTTATGTGCTTTTAAAAAATTCTCTCGGTAACTAGTCTATGTAGGTAATATTATTGTAGTTTCATAGTTGAGGAGACTGAAGCTCAAGAAGTTAAGCAATTTACTCTTTGTCACCAAATAAATAACAGAATTGCACTTCAAACCTAAAACTGTCTAGCTGACCCAAATCCCATGCACTGATAATATCATATATTTACAAAGAAAAATAAATACTTAAAAATAATTCTGTGAAAACTCAGAGTGATTTTGATTAAGTTCAGAACTCAGGGGGGACAAAGGGGTAGATGAGGGGATAATTTGATTTGTTTATTTATTTATTTTTTCCTGGATGATAATGATACAACAGTAATGGAGATCTGTAACATTAAGTAATCTGTCCAGGGCCACTCAGCTAATAAGTGGCACCTCTGAGGTCCATAACCTATGTACTTCTCACTTTACTGACAATGTCATACAGCTTTCTTCTCTAGAGCCAGCCCTGGTCAAAGGGTAGTGGCTGCCTGGAGTTCTATGCTAAGATAGATAGTGAGCCACACAAAGCCCCAAAGGAAAAAGGGTTGGGATAGATTAGCCAGGCTACTTATTTTCCATCCCTGAGCTATACTGGTTCCCAAACCCACAATCCTTACAACCCAGGGGATCCACCAGGACTTAATTATCACAGCCTGTTATACTTCCCAGCCTGAAGGCACAGACAGGAAGGCCACACTGAGACATCTTTATATTTGCATGTTCCAACTACACCATATCCATTTTATCACCAAATAGCACGTATAGAGATTTGTAATATTTCTACTTAGGTTTTAATTTCAAGTAAGGGTAACTTTAAATCACTAAAACAAATGTGGGTTGGAATTATTCTTTGTATTAATTATTTATTTTTTATTCTAAGTTGTTAGAAATGATAGCAAAATGCATTACATTTTGTATTATACTTATAGAGCACACTTTTACATATCTCTGCTTGTATACAAAGTATATTCACAGCATTCATGACTTCATACATGCACTTAGAGTAATAATATCCATTTCATTCTACCATCTTTTTTTTTTTTCCTTCTTCATCCTTTTGTCCCCTCTCTTCCCCTCCCTCCCCATTGGCCATTCAATGTTTATAGCAGCACAATTCACAATAACTAAATTGTGGAACCAACCAAGATGCCCTTCAGTAGATGACTGGATAAAGAAAATGTGGTATATATGCACAATGGAGTATTACTCAGCAATAAAAGTGAATAAAATCATGGCATTCGCAGGTAAATGGATGAAGTTGGAGAATATAATGCTAAGTGAAGTTAACCAATCCCAGAAAGCCAGATGCCAAATGTTTTCTCTGATATAAGGAGGCTGATTCACAGTGGGGTTGGGACAGGGAGCATGGGAGGATTAGAGGAACACTAGAATGGAATTATTCTTAATGTAATATCAGCTCACTTAAAATAAAAACACTTACTAAATACCTATACTGTTTTGTGAAAAAATGGAAAGCATTATTTCATTAGGACAATGAAAAGGGAATTGGTTAGAGTCAGGACTAGTGGGCCCAACTTGACTCCTTATTAGTTTTGCAGTTTACGGGCTAATCTCACAAAAGCATGGGTTTTAGAATTAGACCTGAGCGTGAATCCTGTCCCTGACCTTTACAAATGCCATGAACTTATGCAGTTGATAGTATTTCATAAAGCTCCAGTTTTCTTATTTTTATCATATGATGATGATAACCATGCTACTGGTTGTTATTAAATTTGCATATTAACTGCTTAGCACAGTCTTTGCAACACTGAAGGCTCCAATATATGGAGCTGTCATTAGTCCATGCCACTTGGTGTATAAAACCTGGCTAACTTCTTTATCTTTCACAAATCCACCAACAAGTTCAGGCTCTATACAAATATCAAATTGTATTTATTGTATACAAAGAAGACATAATCTATTAAGGAAACAAGACCAAAGAGAAAAGAAAATGTGAGAGACAATAACAAATATTATTTGCAAAACAAATGAGAAGTAATACATGGGAATGAGGAGAAAAAATGAGATGATTAGAACTGAGATGTTAAGCTGTGGATTTTTTGAAGGAAGAGAAAGGCATCCTCATCACAGAGCACACAAGAGGAGCATAATCTCCTTGTGCTGGAAGGAAAATTCTGCTCAGATGCAAGCCTGATATCAAGTTCTGACTCTGACACTCCCTGACTTTAATTTTTCAGAATTTCAAATGTTCTTATTATGTAGAATGGGGAATATTATTGGTATCTCTGGAGGCTGAGAGGATAAAACTGTAACATGCATATTAATACTTTAATAGGCTTTGAATGTTGAAAAGCCATATATACATCGGGAAACCATCCATGATCCCTATGTGAACTGGGCGACGTTGGAGTGGTTAGGCAGGGAAGCCTGGTCTTGAGAACTCCCAAGGGGAATCCACTGGTTCCAGAATGCCCAATTCACATTGGTGCCCTGATCTAGCTCACTGTTCAGGTTCAAACATAGCTCCTGAAAGGAGTCACCCTCTGGAGCCAAAGAGCCTCAGGGGTATGGGTATAGCTTGCCAAAGGCCAATCAACTTGTTTACCCCACGACCCCTGCCACACCAGGAAGCCAGCACTGAAACAAGACTTCTCCCAGTGAAATCTTATCCCTGTCTTTGATGTACTCCCCCTTAATTAAAGAATTGGGGCCCTTTTCAGTTGTTCGGCTCCAGTTCCTATCAGGACTGGAAGATCCATCAGATGCTCCACTTTTTAAATCTATCTTTTGCTTTGACTTATTTCTTACTGATTATTTCAGACTTCTTATTTTCCCAGGAGGCTCATACCTCCTATGCAGGAACCTGTTTTGTTGGGGTGCTAGCCACCCCATCATAATGTATAATGTATTATATACATAAAATTTAGCTGATGGTACAAGGCAAGTCCAAAGCTGGAATAAAGCAGATAAGACATGCAGGAAATTCAAGGAGATTACTAAGTAGGTGTCCAAGAGGATGCCTCTTTAGAGCTGGCTCCCTTGTCTCACCTGGCTTTCCAGGTTCATTCTGGGCTGGACAAAGAGACAGCAAGCAAGTATCTCTAAATGGACTAACGGTGTAAAGGCTAGTAAGAGATATGAAGATGCAATGAAAAGTCCAACTGGTAGATGTATATAAAGCACAAAGCAATGAATTTGGGGCCATGGAGATAGTGGACTCACTTCAGGTTTTGGAGAAGGGATGTGAAATGTGTTTTCATAATTTGAGCAAATAATGTGCAGTTCCATTGGATTCTGAAACACATCCCAGTTTGGGAAGAACCCATGTTTACTCTATTTACATAGGCTTGGAAAGCAAATAAAATTATGCATGCAATGGTAGGTCAGAATGAGTGAAATAATAATTAATTGATAATGCATATCTTCTTACTAAAATATATAGGATGGCTATAATAGAAATAGCCACAATAAAGTCCACCAGGTCATTCATATCAGACAAATGCTTATAATCTGCTATTTGTATAAATTGGCTACTGAAAAAGAAAGCAGCATTTGGTAAGCTGGTACTATTCACCTAGTGAGTCTTGAAATATACAACTGCTTGGATATACATTTGGAGTATAGTTGATATAGAACCTACACGGTGTCAAGGGAATTAGGTGTCCACATATATAGTGGAAAACTTATTCTTAATTCTGTTCCATTGAGGGTTGGGAAAGAGCTTTTAGAGTCATGAAGGACCAGAAACTTAGGAACTTATTTTGGCCTGTGATAGAAAAGTGTGATCCATTACACGTACACTTAATTAATAATAGCAACCAGGAGTATTGTCAGATGATGGATTCCGAGGCCCCAGCAAGGCTTGGCAGGTGTGGACCAGAATGGATAACAAGACTGGCATAGAAGAGGGGGTATATGTGCCATGTCAGAGTTGCCAGTCTAGTTCAACACTTTTATTTTATGATTCATAAAGCCAGGGTTCTAATAAGGGAACACTTAAAGCACACATAAGGCTAATAAATAAGTAACAATCAACTCAAGTTCTACAAACCAACACAATTTGTTCACAATCCCCTTCTCTTCAAATAAATTGCAGAATATTTTTATTTATTTATGGAATTTATTAAGGAATATCTTTCTTTTTCTTCAAAATCCACATTTTAACTAAACTTCTCCTTTCTAATTATTTAAATTATCCAAAGATTTCCCACACCCATGTATTCACCTTCATTTGTTTTGCAAACATCTACTATGAGTTATATCTAAATTTTTTAAAAATGCATATCTTGAGTTTATCTATGCATTTTGATCTGTAGTGGAAAGATCAGCATTTCAGAGTAATGATTTTTTCAAGAAATTTTATTCTAGCTCAAACCATGTCCTTTCTAGGCTAGTCTATCAGAAATGCAGCATAATGGAGCCTCTTGCTGAATATGAAGCAGATTCCTAGAAAACAAGCGGGCATTGATTTATTTTTATTGATGTGCTTTTACTAACTGACAGGAAGTGTTCTTTGAACACCTCTCTCCCTTTCCACTCCAATAAGCCACTGAGTCTGATAATTTCCAGCACATGGTCCCTGCTGCTGTTTGGTGAACTGAGGGGCCTCGCCAACCACAGTGCTAAGTGGGGCAACAGCCACCCAAATCTCCCCCTTTCAGATGCAGCATTTTCCTGATGTGGGATATATATACTGACCTGATCTAACCCCTCTTTTGGGGGGAGTATGAATAGAAAATAGGAAGGGATATATATTTACAGAATAATTCTTGGTCTTTTTAAAAAAGACATTCAGTTTTAACTAAAAAGAAACTGTTGTATGACTAGGCACATATCCAGTGAACAGGGAAAAGGGTTATCAGATAAATCGAGAAAACTTAACTTCTTCCCCCAGGCCAGGTGTTATCTAGGTAGATGTCATTGAGCATCAGGCTTTGTCTGGGATCTCCAAATTTCATGTCACTTTCTCTGTGGAAATCATGGCACTGAAGCATATGGTGTTTTGAAAGCAAATGTGGGAAGGCACTGGGGCATTGCTGTTAGAAACAGAGTCAAATGTCCTCCTCAGGTTTAGAAAGAGTCATTGGTTCCTTTAGTTCCCAATTTACTACCTGAGCATTGGAGAAAATTGCGGTATTGACAAATTCAAATAAAAATCTGAGAAATTGAAAAAGAAAACAAAACAGAAACCTTTTTTTGAATGTTGTTTTCAGTCCCCTCCCCCAAAAAAGTCTTCTCATGAGACATTTCTGCCTAGTTTATTATTGTTATTGTTGTTGTTGTTTATCAATTTTTAATCAATATAATATTCAAATCACTACCAATTAGAATTCAGGGGAAAACATATTTCACCCATAATGCCATTGTCATAACATTCTGGGGTGGGTGTTTCCATTTGGTATTTTTCTGAGCATTCATTTTTCCATAGCTATGCATCATTATCATTTCTTATTTACAGATAGTACATGTTTAGTTTATTTCTTTAGCATTATTTCTGTTTTCCCAAACCCTTATTTTTAATAGCTGCATAATAAACTATCCATAGTATATGCCGTAGTCAATCTTTTTAAACACTTCCTTGCTGGATATGTAGCTTATATTGGGTTCTAGACATTTCTCTGGATGCCCTTGTGCAGGACACTCCTATACCTGTGAAGTTCCATCAGCCTCGATTCCTTCGGTGAGTTTGTCCTCTCCATATCCCACTGTCATTTCATTCTAAAACCGACAGTTTTGTTTTGCTGCAAATGGTTGAATTATTTAAATATTTGAGGTTTTGCCAAAATCCAGTCTGCTGTTTCCTCAGGTATGACCTTGGCCTTAATGAATGTGGTTTTAGTTTCCCACATCCACATGTGAGAGCCAACTTTCCTATAAAGAAAGATAGTGTCTAGATCTTCTTTGAAGGGCTTCAGTGACATCCTAGGTACAACACTCCTTTGTGCTAGTGGCCACAGCGGGGACATCACTGAGAGGCCTGCCTGAAATAAAAATGGCACTTTTATGGCTATGGATGTGTTTGTCCAAAGAACATTTAATCACTCTGAAGGTTTTTTCCCCTTGTCTGAAGTAAGCAGCATTTTGTAACTGTAGAGTTCTGCTAATGCACACTTCTGCCGGGAAGCTTCCCAGGGTGGGGCACAAAAGATGCTAAGTGGCAGGGGGGAGATGGGGAGAAAGCCATTAACACTCCAGCAGCGAGGTCAGATTTGATGTTTCCTTTTGTTTGCAGGATCCAAATTAAGAAGCTGCTTCTGTACTTTCCCTGTTGCCTCCCACCTAAACACACTCTTGGGTCATCTCACTCTGGTCACATCTTTTGACAATTAGCCACCCATTAACAGGATGATTGAAAAGGAGCCAGAGTGGTTTACACATAAAGTGCTTACTCTTTTCCAGGAAGAACACATATCTCTACAGTTTCATTAATGCTTTGGCTGATTAGTACACAAAATAAAATACTTACACTCTAGAAAGCACTAGCAAAAAGGAAGAAAGTGGGCTGGGAAGGAAGAAAATTAAAGAACAAAAATAACCCTTAGAGGCTTTTCTTCTTTTTTCTTTTTTGCAAACATGCTATATGGGGGGGGGGGGGGGGGGGGGGGAGTGTTATCTTGCTTCTATCTTTTTCCACCTTTAAAGCCAGTATTACCAGCCATTTTACTTGTACTTTACTATTATTATCTGGGTGATGGCTGTGACATGTTGATCATATATGGCAGTGAGAAAATTGATTTCCCTCAACAGAAATGCTTCCAATTTTCCCAGAGCCATAATTTTATGTCCACAACAAAATAAAAGGGTCATTTTCCTTAAGATGAGGGGAATTGAAATCTTTGATAAAAGCTATGGTAAATGTTGTACTTTTGATTGCGGAAACTGCAGTTTTCACAAACATCTGGCCTGTCTGATTTGGGGGTGTGGGCTGGGGGCAGGGGAAAGGAGTTTGAAGGCAAAAAATTGTTGTTATTTTTCTTTAAGGAGCTGAATTTGCTTTAAGAAAGCCCTGTAGTCTGCAGCTTCACTCTAACTGTTCATATTCCCATTAAAGGGAAGCTCCAGGGTGCTGCTTTGAGCTGCTGGCCCGGGAGCCAGAGGACTGAAGGAAGCTGGAGTCAGAGATCTGCCTTCTCAAAGAATGAACACCTGTGCGGGCCTCAGTGCACAGTGAGCCTGTCACAAAATGTGTTAATAAACTCACAGATGTGGCTTTGCAGCCCAAAGACATTTTATACCAAAGAAAAAGGAGGGTAGGAGGACCAGCCAGGGACAAACTGACTTTGCATAGGTACAAAGAGAATAAAACAGAGGCTGTTTTCTGACTGGAGTCCTAATTGCTGCATTGTTTGGTTAGCGGCCTTTACCCAATTTGATGGAAACTGATTTCCAAGTAGCTGATGGAGCAACATTTACCAACAAATATTTAGAATTAGAGACCTTTGCTTCACCCTGAATTTACATGCAAGGTCAAACTATAAGTTTTCTAGCCAAGTAGACAGCTATTTTATTCACCTTTTGATTTACCAACACAAAGATATTTATATAATAGCTATAGACACATGAAAGAAGATAAGAAGGTCTCTTGGTTTCAAATGGTAAAATCATTCCTGAATTAAAAGCAACCTATGTTCTCGTGTGTTTTCCACAGTCTTAAATAAACAAATACAATTGTGTAATCAGAAACAGTAATTTTTCCTACAAGTTTTTTAAAAATGAATATGAATAATGAATGTTCATTCCTTAGAAAAATTCACAATACATTAGGAAACTGGGAGTACTCTCGTGGGAAATTTTGAACTCAAAGAGTAGTAAAAGTACAAGAAAAATCACAACAATCTTTCTTGAAGCATATTTTAAAACAAAAATACAAATCTCTCTCTTTCCCGCTCCCTAGATATTCCCCTTCTTACTTTACAAAAGCTAAATATGAAATTACTAGTATTTACACACTGCATTAATTCTTCTGCATATGTTTTCGTGGTTTCACTGATCTCCCCATCCAATCAGGCAGACCAAGTTCATGTCAATAAAGAACTTAAAAATGGAATGTAAGCAAAGAGTTTATAGGTTTTAGTTTCAAAGCTATGGGTTAAAGGAGGGGTCAGTATGCTATGGGCTGTGGGCCAAATCCAGTCTGCCCCGTTTCAGTGTAGCCCTGTCAGTGATGAATGGATTTTACATTTTTCAATTGTTTAACAAAATCAGAATGTTTTGTTACATTTAAACATTATATGAAATTCAAATTTCACTGTTGTCCATAAATAGAAATTAATTGGAATATAGTCACACACAGTTATTTGTATATTGTCTCTGGCTACTTTTGTATGATGATGGCTGAGTTGAGAAGGTCAACAGACTATATGGTTCACAAATCTGAAGGGTTTACTATCTGGTCTTTTAACTTGTGTTCTCCTTTATTTATAGTAAAAGCTTATTAGACAATTGTTCCAATCACTTTGTGTGTATGACTTATCACACATAAACACACCAGTAACTATTACTTTTGTATAGGCATAAGCTTTACTTCCTAATTTGGACCAATTGAGATCTGTATGTCATCCAACTGTGCTCCAAACAATGTTTCAGTTTTACTAAGGAGTCCTTCTTGAAAAGTGGGTAAGACATTTTCAAGGAGACCCTTCAAATAATAGAAATTCTTAGAGCCCTTAGAAATGTGTGCACCCAGAAGAAACAAAATGCTTGTACTTTGCCAGCTAAGAGCATTTGTGTGCATCTATTCAGAGGTGCAGGTAATAGGAGAAGAAAACTCATTTTTTTTTTTTTTTTTTTAGAGCGCGCTCTTATAATGTCCAGTTCTTTTTGGTGAAGATTGGATGACAGTGATTATAGATTTCTTTAAAGACACTGGACCAGGCAGGATGAGTGACAAGCCATAAGTAAGTGACACTCATTTGAATTTGTGGTCCCTCCTCTTTAGTGTGAAAAAGTCCCTGCATTTAGAACAGTAACAACGAATTAGAGTAACTTGCCTGCCTCATTAACATGTGGTCTGATCTAGGTAAATCAATTTGGAGGATGTCAGCGTATTTAATACTTCCCAAGGGTGAGTTGTGGCTTTTTCCAATTTGTTGACCTTATGGCTACACCCAGAAGAGTTTCCACATGTCATCTCTAGCCTGCCTTGTACGCTGAGCGTATCTATGGTGAACAAGGAACAGGACTGAGTCACTTTGCATTTATTCTGTCAAACAGTGAATTTGTGTGTGTTGGAATGCTGAGGAAGATGCAAGCATTTATTCAGAAATCTCATCACACCACACTGATAGCACCCATCCTTAACGTAGCAGTGCTACTCTTTGCTGGTGTCCAATCACCTCCTTGTGTGAATTGCACTTCTTAAGGGTCAGCATCTGAGAAATTGCAGAGATGGTTATGTCTTAAAGACAGAAAGATTTTCAACTAGACTATAATTTGGGAGGCCAAATGGATTTTTCAGGATTGCTACAATGTCCTAAATTTGGTTCATGAGCATGAGATTTACATAGGTGGCCATATCTCCAAATCAAAATCATTTAGACTACTGTGCACAGCTACTCCAGCTTTAGTTCCCACATGAGGATGAATACATAATGCCTGCAATAACCAGTGGGAGGTGGTGCTCTTGGAACTCCTGATCCCTTGACTAGCAAAGTGTTAACAACCTGTGTTTTCTCAAACCAGTACTCATAATAGTTTAATAAGTGTCTCATGCAGGAAAAACCTAATCCATGGACAAACAAGTTTAGGAAATGCTGGATTAAATAATGTCAAACAAATATCTCTACTGTGCTAGTCTTTAATATGTTATGCACATTAACACATCCCTAAGAGGGGGCAATATTATGGGGATTTCTCAAGATTAACAATTAAAAATTCATAGTATGTATATATGAAAGACAGCATACTAAGCTGTTTTACATATATATGTACTACAAATTTTTTAAAACATGTAAATTATTTCTGTAATTAAAAATGAATAAATTTATTTTTAAATACTAATGAATCCATAGAATTTTTTTTTTTTGTCAGCTATCAGCCCATTGCATAGCCTGTTATGTGATAATCTGGGATGTTTTTGCAGGGAAAATAGAGTTCTCTTTCTTTGAAAGCACAATCTCTTCATTCTATGTAAAAGAGGCTCATTAGTAATGTAGTCAGAATGGTTCCCTCAGAGTTTCTTGGTACTTTCTATTCTCTCTGTGGTTGGAAAAGAAGACTTTGAGTCAGTGTTTTTCAGACCAACTGAGAATACAGGGATCTGTAGAAGTGGTTTCTAGCCACTCTGCAGGCAGATTGAGGCTTTGATCTGACTCAGGAATAAGCTGTGTGATGGTGGTTCCTGGCTTTTCTATTTGATTATAGGTAGTTTGTTGGGGTTTTGGGCTTGGAATACTTCAGGAATAACACACATATTTGTGTCATTTGAGCTTGAGATATATTGGGATATATAAGTTCTTGGGTGGTTGGGAATGGATTGAGGCAGGACCAGTGATGGATCAGGACATCTTGTCCATGAGTTAATGTGGGCCAAATATAGGTTGGTAATAACAGCAAACAAAAAGAACCACTAATAAGCATATTAAGACATCATCTTATCTAAATGTTAAAGAGTAGTGCCAATTTGGACAGATGTGAGGAGCCCTGAATAAGTAAATCCAATAAAAAGGAAGAGAGTATATTTAGGAATACAAATCAATATTTAGTTAATTTGTTGCTTCCATAAAAATTACTGATTATGTTGTGCACTGGGGCTTCAAAAGTAAAAAAGACATTGTCCTTCCTCCAGGAGTTTACAAACAGCTGGAGAAAGCAGTAACTAAAGAAACATTTGAGTAGTGTTTAGAATGGAGTTAAATACAGTTTACTCCCATGGAAAAGAAGCCTTTCTCAGTGATGAGATGAGGTGGCAGGATGGCAAATAGAGCAAGATTTCTCAGAAAAGTAATAGGTTAGTTAACATCTGAAGAATATGTGTTGTTATCAAATAAGTAAAGAAGATGTGAGACAACTATTACTTAATAGCTCATTTAAAAACTTGGAGATTAGTAACATTGACAGAAAAATTCATTTGGAAAACTGAAAGTAATTCAGGACAATTTTAGATGAGTTTATTTGAGGGAGAAGGGATGACATAGGGCAGGTAAACCAGGTGATGCTACCTGGGTAAGCAGCAGCCAATCACTAAGGATATGTCAATATGAACTTTATTACAAATGCAGTGGGAAACTCTGGACGGATTTTAAGTAAAGAAGTAACGTGATCATAATGTGCTTGAGAATGATCAACCTAAGCCTGACAGCACTTGGGTTTTTTGGGGACCAGGGGACCAGTTAGAGACAGAACAATAAGAGATCAGCAGCAGTCCAGAAGAAAGACTGTTTACTGTACTGATGATTGGGCTGGAGAGAAATGGACAGGTGTCAGAAGCCGGAGGCAAACTAGACAGGACATAGTGATTGTTTGGATGTGGAAATTGGGAGACAGAGGTAAGAGTTAGAGAAAATGCCCAGATCATGAAGCCCAGGTGTAGATGGCACTGCCTGAGCAAGGTATCAGGAGAGGAAGAGCAGGTGTCTCCTGTGGGATGGGGGATAATTGGGATAGATAATATATTATCATAGTTTTAGCCCAACCATTTATAAGAAATTTAAAAGTAGAGTTCCAAAGGTGGAGAAATTTTAAGTGACAACAGGCCCAGAGTGAGCCCTTGGGAATTCATGGCAGAAGTGGAATGGAGATGAAGGCTATTTGAATATAAGAGGCCAAGATATGGATAGGCTAGGATAGTGTATTCCTAGGAATTCCCAAATCTCCAAAGATGACAATAAGCCTTAGCACAGAAATCTGATGAAGTGATCTAAGTTTAAATTTTTCAGTAAGTAAGGAGGGAGTTATAAAACTAGTAGATGAGAGTGACAAGAAGTCAAGACTAATATGGCCAAATATCAAGAGTAGTCTATAACAACCAGGATTTTTACACAAGGATAAAAGTGTAATGGTTTGGAAACAGTCCATTTTTGGAAATGAGATATGTGGCATGAATGAAAAATAAAAAAGCATTTTACCATCACAGCCAGCAGTTATGGAATGAATTTGGTGAAGAGTCTGAGAACACAGCAGTGTTTGCACACACCGTGATGGAAAGCCTCAACAAGAAGCACAGAAAATCTGGGGAAGGAAAAATTTTGAGAGATAAATGAGCACAAAGATGAGTCTTTTTTTTTTTTTGTACTGGGGGGTAAACTCAGGGGCACTCTACCAGTGGGTCACATCCCCAGCCCTTTTTTTGTATTTTTATTAGAGACAGGGTCTCACTGAGTTGCTAAGTGCCTCGCCATTGCTGAGGCTGGCTTCGAACTCGCGATCCTCCTGCCTCAGCCTCCCAAAGTGCTGGGATTACAGGCGCCACCGCGCCCGGCAAAGATGAGTCTTAAACAGTGACCAGGGATTATATGATGGTGAAGAATGTTTGGCTCAGGGAATTATTGGACTCTTATAGCTTCTATAACAAATCACGACAAACTTGGAGGATCAAAACAATACAAATTCATTATCTTACAGCTCTAGATGTCAGAAATCCAAAAAATGGGAGTTTGGAGGCTAAAATCAACATGTTAGCAGGGCTGCAGTTCTTCTGGAAGCTCTAGGAGAGAATTTGTTCATTGCTTTTTTCAGATTCTAGAAGCTTCCCTGTTTCCTTGGCTTGTGGCCCTCTTCCAGCAATGGCATCACTCCAAACTCTGCTTCCACCTTCACATCTCCTCTGACTTTCTTGCCTCCCCTTTTCACTGACACCTGTACTTACACTGGGTTCACTACATTAATCCAAGACAGTCTTTCATATCATGATTTTTAATTTACTCACATCTGCAGAGTCCTTTTGTCATGTACCCTAATATATTCACAGGTTTCAGGGATGACAATTGTTTTTGTTTGGGGTGGGGAATATTATTCTATCACAGGAGCCACAGAATGCCCCCAGAATGGAGTGAAAAGAGCTGGAAATGGCAGGGGAAGCACAGACTTCTCCACCAGGATTAACTAAATTCTGGAATGATTGTGCTTCCAAGGTAGGGATAGTGTAGGTGAAATGGAAGAGTCAAATGGTTATTATATTCCAACAACAAATCAGAAACAACCATAGCCTCTAAAATTATTCAGTAAAGGCCCAGATTGAGAGAACAAGGATTCAAAGCTGCTGGCAGCCACTGGGAGGTCACATCAGTCTCCCCAGGAAAAGATGAAAATAGGATCCATTCATTGCATTTATTTATTCTTAAAAAAAAAAAAAAAAAAAAAAAAAAACACTTTGTAAAGCCTATAGCTAAAGTGACCTGGGTAGAAGATAAAAATAAAATTGTTAAATTAAACACCTTGACTGGTTGAGGAAGGAAGGCAAGGCATGAACAAAGAATGGAATCAAAAGAGATCTGAAGCCCATTTCAGGGATGCTGAGGAGCTACTTAACTAGTAATACTTTATCCTGGAATCATTCTTTAATCAGCCATTTAATCCTAACTTTATTTCTTAGAGTTTTTGCAAATACATTTCTTTCTTCTCCCGTTGCTGCTACTACATTGGTCCACCACTTAAACTTTACATCTTATAAAGCAAGAACAAAACTATTTGGGGGAGAAGTAATGGGTTAGGTCTGGTATATACTAATCTCTTAAAAAATAACAGAATAAGGATACAGGACTGAGTTGGAGGGCCAGATTTGAAAGTCATCTGTATGGTGATGTCTTGAAACTCAAGACAGGGCAAATAATCTTGAAGTGAGATTTTAGAGAAATAGGAGCTGATGGTCAAGAGGTGAGGTATTTCTGGAAGGAAACATAATCACAAAAATGGGAGAAAACCAAAGAAGCATGGAAGCACCATTTGTTGAGGGAAAAAAATTCATCAAAAGATATATAGTGGTACATTTTTTTGATTCCTTGGATTTAGCCAGAAGGATGTTATTAGTAGTCCTGAAGAAAATTACTATGGCAGATAAGCAAGGCATTACAGAAATTTAAATATATTCACTGAAGATGGTCATATTATATAGCCAGCCCTAGTTTACCACAGTCCATACAAACATTATCTGTATGCTATTCCTATGGTTTGGATCTAGAATATCCTCCAAAGGCCCACGTATTGAAGGCTTGGTCTCCAGGATGAAGCTATTGGGAATTAATGGAAAGGTGAGGCCTAGTAGGAGATCTTTTGATCACCACTGTGAGGGTGGGTGTGCCCTCAAAGGGTATTATAGGATATTAGTCCTCTTTATTCCCAGGCTAGCCATCAGGAGAGCAATCTTCTTCCACTATGTACTCCCTGCTGTGGCGGCATTACTTTACCTCAGGACAAGAACAACAAGGCCAACTGACCATGGGTTGAAGCTTCCAAAACTGTGAGCCAAAAGAAACTTTTTTTCATTATAAACTGCTTATATTAGGTATTTGTTACAATAACAGAAAGCTGACTAATGATTACATATGAGATGGAATAATAAGATGTTGGGAGTCATAAAAACTTTGGGTTTAGGTAAGAAGTAATTAAAAGGAAACTTCAACCAATCTTTCCAGTAGTTAGCAAGATTAATGTCTTGAAGAAGGGGGTATATCTTAATGATAAAAAAGAAGAAAAGAAATGGAAGTATCAAGACCCAGGTTATGGTTTTAGATTCAGAGAGAAAAAATGGTGGGATAGGGAGTTAAGGGGTCAGAGTATCACCATGGTGAAGCTCAGAAACCTAGTCCTGCTCTGCCCAATTTGATACTTGGATCAAGACAGCTTACATACACACTGATGTCACAAGATCAGACTGAGTTAAGCTTCTGGACTCAACTTGATGATTCCCCAAATTGTAGCCTGTTAAAGAAGACGAAGCAGTCCTTAAGAAAATATTCTGAAACACAAGTCCCCCATCATTGCCTTTGGTACCAGTGAAGCCTTGCCTAGAGGCCCTGAAGGACTATTACCAGTCAGAGGAGAAAGATCACAGTAACAGAGAAGCCCAATTACTAGACAGACACAATGTTGAATAAGAAAATTGTGGCTCACTGTGTGGAAAGATGCACAGAAGTTCTCAAAAAGGATTTTGATACATTAGTAATGATAACCAAGCAACTGGAAAGTGTGGTTTACACAGGCTGGTCTCTCCAAGTTAGATGATATCCTTGAATGGACAAACACTTAGGTGTTACCAGGATACAAATGGAGAACAGGACTGAGTGAATGGGGCATGAAAATGGCCTATTCCATCTTATAAAATATAAATCCACCCAGAGCACATTCCTTCCCACTTGAACATCAACTGAGCAGTAATAATATAATGGGGAGGAGGGGAGATGATTCAAATTTATAGGAGCAAGAGTTTCATTCATAGAATAGCCAAATCTCTTTTTAATAGAAGAATCTTAATGTTAGAAATTAAAAATGGTATTTTAGGAAAAAAACCTAATGTTTGTCCTTACCCATTTCTTTCACCTATTCTCTTTTCTGTGGCCTTCAGTTTTCTCCTTGGTATCTGGTATGGAAAGCAATAGAGCATTGTGGCTAAACATCTTTGTGTGGTTCCAAATTCCACCTCATTTATTATTTATCCTTGTAACTGTCACAAATTACTCAAATTCTCTGTGTCTGAGTTTCTTCATCTGTCAAATGACACTAAAAATACTGCCTCCTTTGAGAGTAGTATGAAGATTAAATAAGTTAATGTGGGTAAAGTGCTCAGTATAGAGCCTGGAGCACAATAATCATTTAATGAATAGCCATGTTGTTGCTATTGCTATTATTATTATATTATTATTATTATTATTATTATTATTACCTATTATTACAATACAATAGGAAGAGAATTTTACCAGGGATTGGGGCTGGACTCAAAATCAAAGTGACTTCCTCCTAACCTTTTAGCCCTTATTTGTTAGATAGGAATAATGATATCTATACCAGTATTTCCCCTAGGCTTATTCTGTAGATGAATGGAACTATGAGTATTTTAACTTTATAAATTATATTTAAGTGTAAGATATAGAAAAGAAATAAAAGTGTCCCATTACAATCTTACTTTTGTTTCCAAAACTAGCATATATTCAAGTAAAATATGTTATCAATTAGTTGAGACCTCACCTGCATGCCATTGTTTATTTAGTGGAATCATATAACTATTATCTGCCAAAGATTTTCAAACCAGTTTAATAGGTATGTCTTAAGCCAATCTTGGATTAAAAAAATCAAAAGCCTTGGAGTTGCATTTTGTTTAATTGTCTACTGATAATATAATAAAGTTCAATGGATATTTTTAAAAACCTACTATGTACTATGCATAATCTAACAGCAAATGTTAGATATAGAGAATTAGGACCCTTGAATTGCATCTCTTGTAATAATTTGCGGAGATATTGACCTTATAATGTATGTGTTTCCATCAAGTCATCTGTTAAAAGACTATTACGATACTTATCTACTATGCAAAGGAACTATAAATGGGTTTGAATGTTAAGCTTTACTCAGGAAAAACACGATCTAAGCAAAAGTCTCACCATTGTGTCATTTCTACATTTAGTGCCACAGTTAATAGATGCAAAGTACAAACCACTGAATTATGCATTTGATAGTACAATTCTGCCCCAGAGCAAGGTATGATTGGAAACCAGCCCAGTGAAGGGCAACAGGAAAAAGTGCCTGGTTTTTGAAAAACTGATGAGAAGAGAACATGATAAGAGACAAGGAGCAGACCCAGAGCAGTACACTCTGAGGCTGTGTCTGCTAATAACCCCTGCCACTGGTTAGGAGCCAATATTGTAACCAAACTGATTGATTGACTAAGAATGTTAAGAAACAGTCTCTCAGGAAATGCACACAGACAAACACTTCATGGAAAGGTGATTTGACCAAATGTAAGCAATCCATGTGTGGGATAGAGAGCAAGAGAGGGTTCAGCTTCGTTTATAAAAGTCTCAGCTATGTGAATGGGAGTCCCAACACAATAAACAATACTGACACATGCTTTGCTCTTTATGAAGCATTCTCTCTCTCTCTCTCTCTCTCTCTCTCTCTCTCTCTCTCACACACACACACACACACACACACACACACACACATATAACCACAATAATCACATTTACTTCTTACTGGTCTGAAGAGTCATAGCTTTTTCTGTGTCTACCTTCTGAGCCAACAGAGAAAACAATCCCTTTTCTACTTGTGCTTTGGGTTCAATTCTGGTTTCCAGTCAGTATAAATTCGTATATGACCTGCTTTCTTTCTTACCATCTACACAGTGTGTGTCTCTGCCCTCTTGTTGAGGTCATAATTCAGCCTCTGAAAATTTCAGATTACCTGGGTTCTGCTGACCATTTCATTACGTCATGGACTCAGAGAATCTGAGGAAAAAAATTAAGAGATCATTTAGTCAAAATTTCTCTTAATGATAGGTATCCCCTTTATAACGTTGATGGCTGTTGGTCATTTAGCTTCTAGGTGACCAACTGAAAAGAAGTTTCCTATTTTGCAAGGCATCCAATTCCAGCAGATTGTACCTTCCTAAATGACCATGGTGATGTTTCTCACCCAGCCTGCTTTCTTACAATATGACCTTGAGGCTTCTCCCACTGAGAGTACAACCCATAGCTCCTCTCCTTGAATCTGGATAGTGCTTGGGACTATTCCAACCAATGGAGCACAGAAGAGTGCTGATATATGACTTCTGAGGCCAGCTCACAAAAAAGACTATTCACAATATGGGGAGGTGGCTAGGGAAGAATAGAGGTAGTTTGGATTAGGCAGAGGGGAGTGAAAGGAGTGGAGGGGGTAGGAAGGACAGTAGAATGAATTGGACATTATTACCCTATGTGTATACATGATTACATGACCAGTGTAACTCTACATCATGTAAAACCAGACAAATGAGAAGTTATACTCCATTTATGTATGATATGTCAACATACATTCTGCTCTCGTGTATAACTAATTAGAACAACAACAACAAAAGACTAAAATGCCTAGCTGGCTTACAATTTTGGGTGTTTGTTCTAGGGATGCCATCCAGTATGCTGTGAGGAAGCCCAACCTTGCTACACAAAGAGACCACATGGAAAGGTTCACCTATAGAGAAACTGAGGTTTCCAGCCAAGATCTAGCATCAACTATCAGACATGTTAGTCAATGACATTTTGGATGTTCACACCAGTGCTCCAGGGGTTAGTACTGAGGAACCACACTACAGAAGCCTCCTTCTCATTTGAACTTAATTTCAGTGATATCCTGGACTTCAATCTAATGCTTCAGTGGGATGAGACTTGAGACTTCAGAGATAGGGCATGAGCATATGTAACACGTGGAAGAGATTTGAATTGTTATGGCCAGAGGGGAGATCATATTTTCCTAAATGCAACAACATCTTTCCTTCTACTTATTCACTTTTCAATGTGACATCAAGTGTCCTTCCACTGAGAGGTGAGATATATGTTCTCTGCTCTTGAATCTGGGCAGAGGCTTCAAGGAAAAGGTGTGCTCTATGACTTCCAAGGCTAATCTTTCTGAGATGCTCACTCTACTCTGAGAGAGCCTGCCATCACACTGTGAGGGAGCCCGAACTACCAGGTGGAGAGAACACATGGAGAGACTCCCGCGGGGAGAAACTGAGATGCTTGCCAATATCTTGCATCAGCCACCAGACCTGTGAGTGAAGGAGACTCCTGATGATTCCAGATGTGCTAGCCGATGACACATGGAACAGAGATGAGCTATGTTCCTCAAGCTTCGTCCAAATTATTGATTCATGAACAAATATATACTGTTATTACTTTGAGCCACTAATTTTAGGGTTACATTAATTGTTATGTAGCATTAAATGACCAGAATGAAAGTGAATTCCTACATGAGGGCATGGTGTCCAGAGCCATCTGTGGGTTATGTGTGAACTAAAACTCAGCATCACAGACAGTGAAGAGGATAATCTGGTGTCTGAGAACTTCCAGTGGAAATTTCCTCTGTCCATGACCACCCAGACACATGTGAGTCTTATTCAGCTCTACCCCCGGTCCCACACAGCACCAGAGAGATAGGGTGACCTGCTGCAGCCACACAGCATCTCAGAAATGAGTGTGACTTTCCAGGATGCCAATCAATCTGCTGACTGCAAGACATCATGAAGCAAGACTCCATCCTGAAACCATATCCTGGTCTTTGATGCACCCCTTTAAATAAACCACAGGAGCCATTTTCCAATTGTCCAGCTCCAGCTTCTGTGTGGGCTGGACCTATCAGGCACTCTACTTCAAAACTATAATTCTGACTCTGTCTTTTGTTCTTCACTAATTATTTCTGAATTATTTTCTCCAGTGACTTAAACCCCCCTGGGCAGGAAAAAGGATCCCCTGGCAAGGCGCTGGCACCCTCCCCACAGCACAGGAAGAGCCCTACATTAGGAAGAGAATGGGTCCTGTATTGGGGCAAATTCTTGATTGTAGAGCTCTGTATGGGGGTGAGAGCCCTGCATTAGTGGATGGAAGCTTGTATTAAGGTAGAGCCTTGAAATGGATGTAGCTTTCTGTGAAGGTAAAGGCCTGTATGAGGAGACAGACGTGCACAGCTCCAGTTGGCCGTGACCCATGGCTGATAGATAGGCAAGATATTCCAGGATCTTAGGTGACTTTCCTGACACACTGAGATCATAACTTTATTCATGTAAAAGGAAAAAATCTTAAGATTAGATCTTACTCTAGACTTTGATTCTAAATTGCCATTGATTCATCTAAATATTCATTGTGACTTGTCATTGTGATCAAAGGTGGGGTTTATTTCCAAACTTAAAGCCTCCACTAAGTAGGGGAGAATCCTCATCATTGTTCTAAACCACTGCCTCACCAACCTTTGTCGTATACCCTGTTCACATGTAGAACTTTCACTGAGGGCATTTCCATAGGATAAAAGCAAATACAATTCTTGTAGTATCTCCAAAGAAAACAGGAGACTGTGCATCTTCCCATCACAATAAAAAGTACCACCAAAGCCCAAGATTTACTTTTCTTTGCAATTAGCCCCTGGGCTGACAACGAAAGCACCCTAATTTTCCAGAGTTCTTGAAAATAACAGCCTTTGCCAGCAAAGACCTAGATTTCCAAGCACAACGCAATATTCTCAACAAACTAATTTTCCATCTGGAGATTTAAAGTGTAATGTAATTTTACTTAAAATCCCAGATATTGTAGAAATACAGGAAATTCGCTAAGGAGTTGGTCAAAAATAAAACAGAAGGTCACACATCCACTCCCTGAATAAAACCCAGTTATCTCAATTATGAAGCAAAATTACTAAGCATCATAGAAATACTGGGCTCTAGAAAGTCTTGTTTTCCTAATAAGGGGTTTAGCTAAAAACATGAAATTACTCACCAAATCAAAAGAAACTGTACTCTCTGAGTTATGTTTCTTCAATTTATAAAGTGAAAGTGGCACCCACACTTCAGATAGAAAGGGGCTCTTGGGACTTCCTCCCCATCTTCCTAATCCAAACCTCCTTTCATTTTCTTCCATTTCTTGAACACCTTTAACCTTCTCCCCAAAAGACAGATCTTTAGGATTGTTTTTTTCTAAATTGATCATTTTGATGTCAGGTCATTTTGGAGCTAGTGATTAGTGAACATGATAAATTACCAGTAGCAGATTTGCTTTTGCAGGTTTGAAGTTTTGATGCATTAGTTATTTCCACCCAGGAAAATTATAACTCTGTACAGCATCAACTTCTAAATCTCTAGAAGGAAAATAGGTTTGTTAAGAATATAACTTTGTGTTTGGAAAGATAGGTCTTTTATATTGATTAAGAAGAACTAAAAAGCTCCCACTATCATTTAAAATATTTTTAAGTGCTTTCTCTTTATTCTGTCTCATTGAGCCCAGAGAGTTTTAGAGTTTAGTGCCTTAGAGTTTAAATCAGAATGATTTTTACAATTCTGTGTCTCATAAAAATTTCAAGGGATAGGCACAGAAGATTCTGTCCCTTTGTTTGCGGTATGTGTATGATACAGAATCATTTCTTAGAGGTGTGCTCCAGAATTGGCAGGTCATCTGTCTCTTTGTCCTCCCTCTGAAAGGGTCCTTTGGACAATGGAGTTAACCAACTACATACACATAGAGCAAACGCCTCAACGTTTATATCCTAGGCTGTTGTTTACACAAATTTCTTAGTGCTTGTGATTATGGGTGCCCCTCTCTGAGATGGGAGGGTGCGGTAGGCTTGTTTACATGAATTCCTCTCTAGGAAAACACACGGATTCACATTAGAAGCAGCAGGAGGATTTTCAGGGAGAGAATTTCAGGACAGTGTACGGAATCGGAGCCGGGGGTCATGACCTTGCCTATTGATCCAGTCTCTCTAATTTCCACAGCTTGCTGAGGCTTGTTCTTCCAGCCTGCTGCTGTACATTAGAGCAGAAATCCATAACATGGCCATGTTCATCCAAGCACAGGAAGAAACTAAATTAAATGTTAAAAAACAATCTGAGGCGAGAGTTGGAGACAATTCATCATGATCCTAGAAGCCAGGCAGGTGGGATGACCAAGGATTCCTCAGCCGACAGACCCCCAAACAGAATAAGGAAGGGCCTGGGTGCCTCATTTGTCAGGTACGTAGAAGAGACTCGGAAAATGCACGAAGGTCAGCTCTTTGGGCTGTAATATATTTTTCCACAAAAATGAGATATTACACATCTGAAGAGTGTAACTGAAGTAAATTAGCAGAAGGCATTGGGAGAAATGAATGGAATTCTTTATGAAAAAGTCAGTGGTGCTCTTGCTTGGGCCTTGGAATTATTTTCATCCCACCGTATTCTGAGGCTGGCTGGTTAGATTTATGTGGGAGGAGGGAGAATTTCGAACCAGAATCATCAACCTTCTTCTCGATGTCAGGAATTCAGAACAATAGCACCTCTGGCGCCTCAGTATGAAGTCTGTGTGTGAAGGTACAGGACACCCGCCACTGCCACTGTTGTTCTAAAACATTTGTGTGATGCCCGTCATTGTTCACTTTGCATCTGGCTGTTTCATCCCAAGTAGACAGAGCTGAAGGCAGCACTTCTCCAGGTTTGTTGGACAGTGCCAAATGTGCCCTTCTTTGCTTCTTCCCTTGATCTCATTTATATTGGACATGGGGCTCATGCCATTTATTTGCCATTTACTTATTGATTAATCTAAAATGTTTAACCTGAAGGAGGCATCACAAATGGCAGGTTGTTCAGTTGGGAGCTGCTGCAAATTCTGGGATACATTCCTTAAAAGGCGTCATTCAGGTAAAATCTGTTTGAATGAGGAGGACTGCAGTATGGCAGTGCCCTGTTTAGGGAAACCAGCCTTTGTATGGTGGTGGCCTGCAGCAACAAGGACTTAAGGTTGATAGAATTGTATTAAGCAATACAACAGCCACATTCCCCAGAACACATCTAGGCAGTCCTGCAAAGCCTGCACTCCACCTACCCACAAAAGAAGGAGAGAGAAAACATTCTGCAATTGCACTCTAGACTCAATCTATTTGTCTGCTAATATCACATTGGTCTGTCTCAGAGAATTTTTTTTTTTTTTTTTTTAAGAAGAGGGGAACAGGGACAAAAAGGTGAAGAGATATATGAATCTGTCAGCAAAGCCAGACTAAACTACAATATGAGAGCTAAAAGAGGCAAACAAGAAGCTGGGGCTCCAGGACAGTGACCGTGCTCATCCCCAGGCACACTAGTCCAGCTTTTTGCAGTTCAGACGCTTTGTGCTCTTACTCAAAATCTGTATTTTGTGACTTGTCTCTGCTACTCACTACCTGCAAGGACCTTGGACAAGTTAATTTATCTCTCTGTACTGTAGTTTCCTGTTCAGTAAAGTGTGGATTACAACAGCATTCTATCAGTGTTGCGAGCATTAAATTAGATAATGTAACCCCGGGACCTTTACTAGAACCTGGCAACTATTGAACACTCAATGGATTATGTCAGTCCTGGTGGGAGCATCTGGCTCTCCATATCTTTTACTTAGGTATTCATTTTAAACAAACACAATTCAGTGTTCATTTATACAGGAAACTCTTCATGTTGTAAGAGTACAATGTGATAAGTTTTCACAAAGTGAACACAACCACATAGTCTCCTCGCAGAGAAGAAAAAGAACTTCACCAAAACCCCAGAAGCCTTTCTGGAACCCCTCCCAGCTGTAAGCTACTCAGACAAATGTATCTATATGTCATATTTCTTTCTCTCTGTGTTCATCTATCCTGCTAATTGACTTTATATAAGTGGAATCATGCCAGGTTTGTTTTTTTGTGTATGGCTTCCTTTTTGCAACCCTGTTTGTGAAATCTATTACTTGTGACAGCAATTTGTTAATCTCCATTTTAGAGACCCTGAATTTCATTGCTATAGACTCAGGAAATTCTTGTGTCTAGTTCTAAACAGTTATGAGGAATGTGGAAATTAATTCTTTAGTTAAAATAGAGTACCAAAGCTGAGTATTAGTTACCTTCAAAAGTTATTTAATTAGAGATTATTCAAAGTTCTACCAAAAGAAACCTTATTCATTGTCATTTGTACAGTGACATGTTTATTGAAGGGGACAAAAGGAGGCTTTCTAACTGGTACCTTACCTTTTCCACAGCCAAGAAAGCATGGCTGTGATTGATCATCATGCCAGAGCAAGTGATAAACTGACATTGTCCTCTGAGTTTTGTTAGATCTGGGCACATGTAGGAAGGGCTGGTAAGCCACCAGAGCGAATGGTGTGAACCACTGAGTGAGATTTCAAGATGGGAAAACTGATTCCAGAGAAGTAATCCCCCAGGATTGGAGTGGTGATAAGAAAGTTAGGGATGAATGGAAAGAAAATAAAAGTAAAGGAATTGGATCTTGGTTGCAACAGGAGCAAAAGCAAGGATGGGGAAAGCTGTTTTATTGTTGACATGTCCTCCAACAAGAAAAACTAACTACAAATTACTTTGGTTTCTCTGCTTCTATTTCTCTATCCTGTATAACCTGATTAAACTTCTATTTAACTCAAAAGCCTAAATTCAAAAAGTATGGGTACGTTACTGATGTAATAAGTTAGTTTATATTTTCCAAGTCGAGAAATAGTTTACGTATTTGTACTTCAACACCATTAAATGTTTTTACTTTATATATTTCCATTTTTATGCTTTCTGTACTTGGACTTTATTCTATAAAATATTATTTTTCATAGAAAATGGCTTTTTGGATACTTTTGCTTATTTTTTTCTATAAATTTAATGGTTCGATATATTTTCTGATTTTAAAAGTTTTTTATTCTTAAAATGTATAATTCAGTTTCTACCTACTTCCGAAATCAATATGAAGTTTATTTTGGAACTTATAATGTAAGACACTTTCTTCCCTTCTGAATAAGTAGTGGACCAGACTGACTCATATCTGTTCAAACAAGATACAACCATATAAATACAAAAAACAAATAAAACACATGTGTTTTGAGTACATATAAGACTGTGTGTGTGTGTGTGCGTATGTGTGTGTGTGTGTGTGTGTGTGTGTGTGTGTGTGTGTGTGTTTTTAAATATGTCTGTGTGGATGGATGGCAGATAGGTTCAAAATTGTCACTTGAAGTACTTGGGAGGCTAAAGCAGAAGAATCATAAATTCAAGGCCAGCCTGGGTAAATTATACCATATTTCAAAATAAATACAATAAAAAAGGACTCAGTGATGAGGTGCTTGCTTAACACCCGTAAGACTCCTAGTACTGAAAAAAAATTTGCCACTTGGAACAAAATACAAAATGGGAAAAGGCAAAGCATGAGAAATCACTGCATTCACATAGCACTCACGAGGCCAGTTCAATGTGGTTGTTAGAATTTTGGAGTAGCCCAGATGCCATTGCCATTTTATTTGCATTTGGGGAAACAAGTAAGTAACTGTGAGGAATGAGGTGACTATAGTATAATGCCACAACTGTAAAAGGGATTAAAAATGAAGAGTCCCCTTGGTTAGTATCAAAAGAACCTTTTCTGTACTTTATGAGAAAAGGACTCCCTTTCCCTTTCCCATCACATACACATTCCATTTCCTGATTATAATTCCAATCAGGAAGAAGCATTTTTTAGAATTAAGAAATGGAAAGGTCCCCTGAGACACACTCAGACCATATCTACAAGGCATGATTATGACTCTATTGATAATTTCCCAATCAAATAGTTTTTTTTTTCAGTCATCGTAAGGACTGATTGCCATAAATGGCAAAGCAATCAATGAGATTGATGTTATTTCAGACACCTTAACAACTGAATTGGATCAACCATGCATGTGTCCATAGATAGCTCATTGATTGGCTGTTATTGTGGCTGATAAAACCAACTCAACTGGAAAAGAGCTCTTTGAGCCTGGCCTTGTAGACAAACTTTAATTCTTTACTGTGGAACCATCCAAGATGACTAGCCCTTTGAAGTGGCATAAGCCTAGAGGGATCAGAACCACAACAAGAGGACCAAGAACAGAGATTCAAGTCAATGAGAGCCTTAGTTTCTGTAAGTACACCCTTGAAAGTATTCAGTTATTGACTTATTAGGGCTGAATTAATTAAATCTATGGGCACTGCTGGCATGGTAGTCAAAAGACAGAATAGTCTGCATTGTCTTGCAGGAATAAGGTACATAAAATGAGGCAATTATCAATGAAAATTCATGGAAGAAATCTTACTAAATGCCCAGGCCTGAACTTTGTCCTACTTTAGAAGTACCTAGTAAGACTATTGATAGGTTTCAAACTATCTTTTTATTATTTCTGTAGTTTTGCTATTTCCAGAATATCGTGTAGTAGGAATCATATAAAAAAATACATTGTGTTACCTTTATAAACTATTTTATATGACTTAGGGAACCACTGGAAGATTTTAAGTATTGCAGGATTTGATTTGCAGTTTTAAAAGGTCCCTTTGGCTGCTGTGTGGAGAGAGTGCTGTAGGGAAGCAAGAGTGAGAACCAGTTGGGCCAGTGTCCAGAGACCACTGCAGTCACACAGGTGAGAGATGCTGAGTCGTGGACAAGGATATGGCAATGAATGTGAAAAAATCGGGACGGATTGAGATATATTTTGCAAGTGGATTGAATCTGGTGATAAATTAGATGTAGTAAGAGAGGAGAGAGAGGATGCATTATGGGTTTTAACCTGAGGAGATGTGTATATAGCAGTGTCATTTATGGAGACAGGAAGATTTAAGGCAGAACAGCAGAACAGGTTTAGGAGGGGAAATTAGGAATTCCATTTGCCCATTTAAAAATTTGGAATGTTAGTTGGATATCCAAGTGGAGAAATCAACGAGGTTATCAGATGTGCAAGTCTGGAGCTCAATGGAAATACCTGGTCTAGAGAGATAAATGTGGGATCATTAGCATGTAGATGGCATTAGATCAATGGGGTGATGGCAGCCATCTCTGGCTGAGTGTAGTTGCAGAAGAGAAAGGAACTGAGGGCCAAGTTTTATAGGAGCTGCTATACATGATTTTAGGAGGTAGGATTTAATAAAGAATAAAAAAGACAGTGGAATAATCCAAAATAATTTTCCTATGTACATGTATGAATACACCTTAGTGAATCCCACCTTCAGGTACATCCATGAGAATGGGGTCCTAACTAGAATAAGATATATCCTGTTCTTGTACAATTATATAAAAATAAATTCTACTATAAAACAAAACTAAAAATAACCAATAAAAAAGAAAAGCAACTATTTGTAACCTTGTTTTTTCTTGTAAATATAGTTCTGATATCCATGCTTCAGTTCCAAAAGAATATTTTTAATAGTATGATTTGACTTTTGGGAAGGTATCAGAGGTTCACAGATACACTTGTATCTGATTCTCCAGAGGAAATCGTGTCAAAATTTGAACTAGGGTCCGGTGTCTTTTTATTAAGTGATTGTTCTGCTGTTGAGTAAAAAGGGGCCAGCCCAAGGACCCGGCTGAATATCTGTCTCTGTTGTTCCTCTGCAGGCAAGTTTAGTGAAGGGGTCCTCATGGCCCCTTGACCAGGGAGAAAAGGGCCAGAACAATGGGAGCTCTAATAAAGAAGAGATGATGACATTTGGATACTTTAAACTGCTTCCCTGCCCACGCTGGACTTCAGGGTTCCTCTCTGTTATGTAAACTTAGTCAATAGGCCTATACATTTGGGCTCTGGCTCTCATTTCTTCCAAGTTTGCATTTGGCTTCAACTGCACCTTGTCACAAAAATGATCAACTCTTTCTTCCTTTATTGTGGCTAGAATTATACCAATTAGATCACTGAGCTTTACCTGTGTGGGTAATTCCTATCATTTTGCTGCCATTCCTATGAAGGTGCCTAATAAATATTCAAATACAGGAGCCAATCTGACAACTAGAGAATCAAATCTGGAACTCAATGATTAGTTTTCTCCTCATTTCTAGGTGTGCACCTACTCAAAACCTTGCCACCTAAATAGATGGTACTGGAGACTCTCATGCTAAGTGAAATAAGCCAGACTCAGAAAGCCAAAGCCTGAATATTTTCTCTGATATGATGAATCAAGTCCAAAATATGGAGGTGTGGGGGGGGGGGAGAAAGAGAGAGAGAGAGAGAGATATGGAGGACATTCCATCAAAATAGAAGAAAGATTTGGTAGACTAGATGAAGGGGACAAAGAATGAATCTGACCAGACTTTTCTATGTACATATATGAATCTCATTATCTTGTATATACTTGAGACACTAATTATAATAAAATAAACAAAACTTAAAGTAAATAGCAGAAAGATTAGTAGAGGGAAAGGAACAAGGGAGGGAGGAGGGGAGAAAAAAGGGAAATACTGGGGACTGAATTAGAACAAATTATATTCCATGCTTTTACAATTATGTCAGAATAAATCCTAATGTTACATATAACTAAAAAGAACCAACAAAAAAGGGGAAAACAACCCTAAAACCTAACCACCACCGTAACTTTCCCTGTGGTCTCCAGATGACAAGAAGTCTCAGATTGGGACATCTCAATGAGTCCTGTGAGCTCCCTTCATTTGAATGGACTAATTTACCTTTTGGGGACCTAGGTTTACTCTCTTTTCAGAGTTACCTTTAATTCACAACTGGAATTTGTCATACTAGGGAATTCTCTCATACTGCATCTTAGAAAAGAAACAGAAGTGGAAATATGTCTACTCAATGGATCTTTCTCAAATGGCTCTTATTTGAATTATCTCCCTATCTCCTACATTTGCATACCATTTTGCACCTCCCTAAGTTCCCACATACATGGAACTTGTTTTATATTCTTTCATACATCTTTATCCTTGGAAGAAAAAAATGGATATCTCAATATCTTTATAATTTAGTGAATAATAATTCATAACATGTTTGCATAGTACATTATAAATTACCTTCATTTTTAAAATTTCAATAAAGGAAAAGTCCATGCAAAGAGAAACCTTTAGTCTAAGAAATAAACCCACTTTTAAAAAACGTCTTTCAAATGCTAATCATCACTGCAAAAGTGAAATTTTCATTTATAATAGATAAAATACTTTAAAATATTACATCAAAACAAATATACAAAATTAAGAAAATTTCATTGAACCCTGGGATTATGTCCATGATTCCCAAATGACCTTGCCCCATAGTATAAGGAGAATTACCTGGCCCTGGGGGACCTCATCCATGGACTCCTGAGGGACCTTACCATAGTATGAACAGAGCCATATCCATGAACAACAAGGTTGCTTTTCTTTCTGTTCAAGGATCTCTAGCCCTAAGTAAAGTCAGCAGCAAGACTAGCTCTGTAGACTCTTAGGCATTTGTCAGGAATAATAAGAACAATAGGAAGAAGTTAGACTTGGTTCAGTGCTTCTCAAACTTCTATCTGTACATTGCCTTCGTAGTTTCTTTGTATCAACACATTATTATTGTTACTGTTAATATATCATTTGTCTTTAATTCAACTCATTTTTGTTACTAAAGCAAATTTATTTCAAAGGAAATACCTTATCATGGGTTTTTTTATACTAGTTACATTTTTCAGATATTGATCTTAATGAACATATGTTTTTTAAAGTGTGTGATTCTATTAAAGTCAAGTAATTCATTTTGAGAAACACTCCCTTACTATCTAACCTTGTATTCCCTGGAAATGTTTATGCACAAGTTCATTATTGGGCATATGACTCCAGGAAGTAGAAGGGAAAGATGAAGAGAGAATTTGGGAGGGAGAGGTTGCAGTGCAATATTGTACGATCACATGACCAATCTCCTTAGGCTGCTCTATCCCAGAGGACCCTCTCAGAAGCTGTGCGAAACACATCATAGAAGTGCCTCCTTAGGGAATAAAGGAGAAGGTGGTTATTTATCAGCAACTATCCCTCATTGTCCAAAGGTTCACTCATGATATGTTAAATCACCCTCACTTCTGCTTTGCACACAGGAGGTCAAATTAGTAGGTTCCTGTGGTGACCCACGAGGCAGCAGATCCGGAACAGGAGGCAAGATGCACGTGGAAAGACTTAGGCATGAGGCTCCCTGGTTGTAGCTGTGCAAATCTGGAGGGAGCCTCTTGTCATTGTAATAGTGGCTGGCAAAAGACAGGTGAGGCTGAGAGGACCTGAAATGCATAAAGAGGCTGCAGAACAATCACTTCTCCCAATACCACCATGTTATCTCTTCCTGGGCTGCATGTGGAAACGCCAACTGTTGACTCATCCTCACTGAGTAGAAGAGCACTGCTTTTCAGAAACCATTTTGAAGTCTAGGATCTAAGGAAGAAGTCTTCATTTATCTCAGGACCCTATAACTCTAAGAGGATTTATACTATCCTGAACTCGTACAGGGACTTCTGACAATTCCTATATAACTGGAACACCTTCCGCATTACACTAGCATTTCTACCTTCTTTAATATCATCTCTCATTTTCAGTACTTTCTTTGGAATTGAAACAACAATCAGTAAATGATTTTCTACTTATGACATTCTCTAGGGGATCCAAAACAATACTATGCTAGCTTTTGACAAAGAAGTAGCTATAACATAGAACTTACACAAACTGGCCTTAGCAATAGCTCCTTGTAGAATTCAAAAACAAACAAACAAACAAAAAACAAGCATTTTTTAAAGCAGAGTTTCCCAACATACAGATTTGGCTCCTTCAAAGAGGCAACTGGGACCCAAACAAACTACATTGCAGGATTGCTTTGGCATTTGTCCCTGGGCTGAAAGAGCCTAGCAACAGAGCCTGCACTAGAGGATACACCAGCTTAATTGGTAGCATGAGAAGTATGGAAAATAATTTATTATCCTTTTCTTATTCTTATAGCTTTCCATAAAAGTAGGTATGCATGGTTACTTTCAATGTCAAAATTCTTTGAGGGAGAAAGATTGACCCAACCTTTTGGGATTGGAAAGAATTCATTACTCCAGGCTCATTTTGCCACCCTCTGTTCATTCCTAACATTGACTGCCTGCAGGTTCAGTCTAACCCATCATTCTATCTGCAATATAGAAATGTGATCTTCCTCAGTCTCCATGTCTCACTGCAATGTGACCTATGTCCAGCCACCTACCTATCAGCCATTGCTTATTCATCCATACATTTGGGCCTATTGGTAGTAACCTTGACAATGAATTTTTCTTCAGTGTAAGTGTTCCTTCTTCTCAGCCACACATGTCTCTATTCCTGAAAACCTATCAGACAATAAGCTCCTTGAAGGCAGAGGCTGTATCTTAGTAGTTGTTGAATCTTAGTGATAAGCACAATTACTGACTCTTGGATGGTATTCAATAAATGTCAGTTGAACCGAATGAAACTATCTTGAATGAACCCAATCCTGAGGCCCCTATGTGCCCACAGCAATTCATTGTGCATCTGTCCTACCCTCCTCTTTCTAGATGGAGGCTTTGAGTAAGGAAAAGAGAAACTGGGAGAAGGTGAGCAAGGGGTGAAGACAGAAGTGAGGCTTTCCTCACAGGCTTCACAGAGGTTCTCCTGGGGGAAAGGCTGAGGAAGAAGTCAATTTGCTGTGTGTTTACAGTAAATTTACAATTTACAGTGTTTCTTGACCTAGGACCTTGCTCTCCTGTTTCACTGTTGTTTAAAAGTATGTTATCAAAAAACCAGTGGATGTGCTGAGGAGAGATATTGCCCAAATTATATTGTGATATTGTGTGCATGTACTAATATGTAACAACAAATCCTATCATTAGGTACAACTATAATGCACCAATAAAAAATGTGGAGAAGAAAATAGTTTGGGATTTCACATCCAGCACCTACTGACTCAAAATGAAAAAAGAAAGAAGAGATAAAAAAAAAAAAAAAAAAAAAAAAAAAAAAAAGACAAAGAGCTGTGAGATACTCAACAAGAATGTCAGGTAACCAGCAGTCTATATAACCTTCCCCACTTGCTCTACAAGAGTAACACAAGTTATTAGAATTCAAAGAAAAGTTACCAGAACATGAGGATCTGCCTTGTAACAGTACAAACTTTTGGGTTTTGGCATATAGCCTCTAAATAACTGTTAAGAGTCTCTGGGCTGAAGCCTTAGTTCTGTCAAATCTGAGCTGTGGGATCTTAGACCACTCAGCCTCACTGATCCTCAGGTTCTGCTATGATCAAAGGGAATCTAGACTTCCTGCCAACCTTCTCCACACATTTCCTATATGCATTACACCAGCTCTGTGTGCAGACCTCTTTTAAAGAACATGTCATATTGGATTGTAAATAGCTGTGCCCTTGTCGGTCTGTCTTGTAGATTTTGAGAATGTGAAGATTCAGTGTTTGCTGGGTGTCCTCTTCCTGTGTCCTCACTTGGAGAAAGGGATGCTCTGTCTCTCTGGGATCTTCTTTATAAAGGCACAAATCCTCCCAATCAAGAGAGCTCTGGCTTCATCACATAATCACTCCAAATGCTCCACCTCCTAACACTCCCACCCTGGGGGCTAGAGTGATTTTGAGTGCACAGTCACATTTAGATAATGACATCTGTGCAGCCTCTTGTCATCCCCATGCTAAAACTTCTAGTTATCAGAGAAAACTTGACATGAACCCTGGGGTGGACTGAATGGTGGTCCCCCAAAGTCTTCAACCTACTACCTGTGAATGCAACCTTATTTGGGGAAAAAAAAGTGTCTTGGTGGATATATAGTAATTAAGACTCTCAAAATGAGATGATCCTGGATTAACCAGGTGAGCTCAATTCCAAGGTCCAGTGCATTTATAAAAGACAGAGGAGGGAAAGGCCATGTGAAGACAGAGGCAGAGATTGGAAGCCTCCCATCACAAACCCAGGAACACTCCCAACTGCCAGAAATGGGAAGAAGTAGGGAAGATTCTCCCCTGAGCTTCCAAAGGAAGCACAGTCTTGAAGACCTTGATTTTGGTTACCTGGCTCCCAGAACTGTGAAAGAATAAATTTCTATTGTTTTAAGCCACTAAATTTATAGTCCTTTGTTACAGCAGCCATAAGGCAACTAATCCTACCCCAATCCTTCAGGGATTCTCCCTGCCTGATCTGAGATCCCACAGCAGCTCCAGGGAGCTGAGAGGCCTCCAGGGCCCTAGAGCCTTGTCATCAGACAATCAGGGACTTACTTGGAAGTCCAATTTCCCTGTCATAAACATAGGCACTCCAAGTTTCATTTGTTGCTTTTGACCACTGGATTTGTAGAGAGTTAGAAACCTCTGGGGAATTCAGAGTAATGCAATTTGTCATTCAGGGAAGTGACCAGATGAGAAGTCACCAATTATGGGATTGCTTAGCAGAGGGAAATGAAAAATAATTGTTGGAAATAACACAAAGGCCTCCAGAAACATAGGGGGCTTTCATTTGTGCATTCCTGGCCTCTGAGAGAGATTCTGGTGTGTGTAAAACTGTGTCTCTGGATGTTATTAGAAAGACCTGTTTCTTGGTCATTTAAATCCGGCACAGAAAAATCATATCACATGTATTTTTTGTTATTTGGTTTAAATTCAAATTATGTATACAGCTCATGAGTAGTTAGTTGATTCTTTCTATGTCTTAGATTCGCCCATATGTGAAATGGAGACAACAATAACACCTATTTCATAGGGTTTTGGGATAAAAGTTAATTTTTGTAAGTAGCTGGTCTAGCAATGAGAACACAGTATTCAATAAAAATAGGCATTATTATTACTATTGTTAATATTGATACTTGTGGAAATGAGAAAAAGAGAAAAGTGAATTAAGGTTTACATTATAGAATCAGATAGTCATGGGCTTGAATGCTGACTTTAGTACAGGCCAACAATGTGATATTGAAAACAATCACTGGACCTCAATACTCTCATCTGTAAAAGGGAGATAACAACTGTCATCCATCCCAATTATACTGTTGTTAAAGAAATAAAATGATAGATGTAAAGCATTTAACATAGTGCCTGATACATGTTGTCATTCGTTTTGGATTCAACTTCATTCATCCAACAAGTATTTTCATGTGTACTCAGGTTTGTGTCAGGCAAGCCATAGGAGTTTAGCAGTGCACAAGACAGTCAATGGTGCCTGTGCTCTTGAAGTAAGTGGGGGAGAGAGACATGAGCTAACCATGAAATAGGCAGAGATGGCTCCTCAGAAATCCTTTAGCAACAGTACTGCATTTTTCTAAAAGAAATTCATTGACATACCTAAAGGTAGGGTGTGTAAACTAAATAAAGTGGAATGTTGGTAAAATCATTTTTGTTCTCTTATCCCCTCAAAGGGGAAGCTAAACTTCAGTGGCAGGGAAGGAGAAAGAAAGATAAAAGGGTAGCACTCAGAATCAGGTTCTAAGCATAGGAACTATTTGAGGGACAAGTTGATTTTCCTTTTGCAGAAACCAACAAAGAAGAGGTTTATACCTTACATCTAGATTCCAAGATGCTGGGGGACAGGACATGGAATCATGACTGTATACCTCAGTGCAGGAACCTGCAGGTCGGGTGGATCTCAACCCCCAAAATGGGCTTCACACAAGTAACAAAATATAATGATAATCAGAGCTGCAAAAGAGGCGAACAGAGAGCTGCCAGGTCTCAATGGAGCACCTATCATGGCTAGAAATCAAGGACCAGCCCCGGAGGAGGAGGTGACACTTGAGTCATAATGTGAAGGATGAAACAGAGCCAGCCCCAAAGAAGCCCACAGGGCAGCCGGACTAGTGTGATGGCTGAGTTGCAGGGGCTGATGGGAATGTGCTGTGTTAGAGAATCACACAAACACCAACGCAGGGAAGAGTGAGCACAGGGGAACATGATATGAAGGAGGCTGGAGCAATGTGCAGGTATTTCTGATAAATGGCTTTTTAAGGGCCAGACTTCCTCACTACTTATAGAGGCCTAGGCTCCTAGGATCTTCAACAATGATAAAAATGTCAAAAAAGCCTTATCAGACATGTGGTAAACTGCAAATACTTACACTTAACAAATTAACACCGTTACCAAAAAATACAATGTTATATAGGAATGCTACTTACAAGATAATGGGAAGATTTGTTTTTAAAAGCTGATTGATTCACAGTGCACTACATGTTGCATGGTCTGGCAATGAGACACATATTTCAAGATATATTATGAATGGTTTTGCCCAACCTTATTATGATGTTATCTCTAAAACCTTATTTTAAGATAAAGGCATAAATCTATATCTGAAGGCCTCGGCCACGTAGCCCTCTCATGCACTTCCTCCATACTGGCCCTCAGTTTAAAGGATCTAAGGCCTAAGAGTTTGTAGAAAAAGATGCAGTTGCTTAAATAGCCCAAGATTCTTCAGTGCTCATGAGTAGGCTGTGGCCAGTCTCTCACCTGGTATGCGTCTCAAAGTGGATGCTGACTAATGATGAGTTTGATGAGTAACTTCACCAGCAACTGCACATTAACATACTTCCTTCCTGTTCAAAAGCACCATCCATGATTGACTTCCCTGCAACAAAAAATAAAACAAAATGAAATTCAGAAAACAATTAGTTTAAATGACCCACTATGTCTTTGGATTCAGTCAGTTTTCTAGCACTGTTCTACCCCTTCAGTGTTGCAGTTTGAAGTGAAGAAGGTGGTAAGCCTTAAGAACCAATGAAATATTCACATCATTCCACATAGTGTCTGTTCCCCTGAGCCCTGCTGGCTTAGGCATGCAGTCCCAGGCTTCTCACCTTGCAGGCTGAGGGTGGCTTTGAAAGGACACAGTGTTACCCAGAGCTGTGCTCTCATTTTCACTGTCTGGGAGAGGAAATGAAAAGTCTCCAGTGTTCAATCTTGGATAATTTATAAGAATAACCCATCTCTGTTCTGAAACTCATTTACAGAAGTTTCATTTTTATTAACATGCTATGTGATCTTGAGCAAGTCATCTGGCTTCTCTGGAACTCTAGATAAACTCCAAATTATATTTGATTTATCTCATAATCCTATTGTGAAGATGCCGCAAGAAAAGTATTTAGTAAATGAATGATAAATTGCAAAGGAAGATCTGAATATTCTTGGAACTGAAGTCAGTATAAATTGGAGGGTCCTCTTTCCAAAAGGAATTTTAAATTATTAGGTACAAGGTCTTACAAGGCATCTGGGCAAGTGGGAGTCCATGGACTGATGTTTCTGGGGCTTTTGATGTATATACATACCTTTAGCAGGACATGAATATTAAGCTTTTCGTGGTTTTACTTTGTGGAAAATGATCATCAGACAGTAATTATTATAAAAATGATTAGTACAAACCCTTCTGGTTTACTAGAAGAGAACATTTTTTACCATACTACAGCTACTCTGGGAAAGGCAAGTTTCCCACAAGGGGCGAGGTGATTTTGCTGCCCAAAGATCCCATTATATTCCAGCTGACTTCAGACTTCGAATTCTCTCTTATTTGGATGAGCCCGGCATAAATGCCTCAGGGCATTCAGTTCAATTCGATTCATTTCAGTGCATGTCTCTGGCATATACCCCAAGGAGATATTGTGTTCACTGTGAAGCTGATGTAGGGGAGGAAACTCCAGAAGGAAGACGGGATATTTGTCTGCATTCAAACACTCTTAGTCTAGCTGAGAAGACAGCCCTCACACACATTCAAAAAGTAGAGGATATGATACTGTAGTGTCAGGGAAAACTTGGATCTTGCTTATCTAACTCTCATTCTCCTTTTAGGACAAGCTTAAATCACTCTTGTAAAGGGTGTCCTGACCACTTGTCCTGACTGCCTCATATCATATGATTCATATCATATTTAAGGCCAGGGGTGCTCATTTGACATTTGTTCCACTTTGTTCTGTAACATCTCTTATGTTGTCGTCATACTATTTAATTGTAGGTGGCAATGATGATGATGGTGATGTGTCTTCAACAGGATCATAAGCTCTTTGAGGGCACAACTAGGTGATTTGCTTCCATATGGATATACAGTCCCACTTCTGTCCTGTTAAATGAATGAGCATGCATCACATATTCAAAGATAGTGTTAGATGTCTCATAAGGTACTATGGGATGTTATAGAGAAGAGAGGAGTTAATCAGAGATGCTTTCAGAGGCTTCAGGGTGGAGCCGAGTCTGCAGGTATTTAATTTATCAGAGTTAGTGCATTTCCCTCTCATTGTTCCCACCTTTCGACCTCCATGTGCCAGATTGGATTTGTGAAAAGAATTTGAGAGAGAGGCAACAGAAGGATTTGAAAATCTGAAGAGAGAAGTTGTTCAAATCATGGCAGAGGGAAAGTGGCAGAGGGAAAGTGGCAGAGGAAGCTGGTTGTTGGAAGGGGCTACGTCACAATCCACTTCAAGCTTCTCGTGAGAAATGAGGATGGGCCCAGGATCCAGGAGTGATGAGATTTGGGGGAGTCTGGCAAAGGCTGATGGAAACCTGTGAGGGCTCACATCTGTGGGGAGTCAGCACTACACTACAGAGAAATGAAAGGCAAAACATGGCAGCCAAGTTGAGGACTGACTGTGAGAGAACAGCACTTCACTCCCCAACCACAGCCACCCACACCCTCCTGGAACACTGCAAATGGGACACTCACCCAGCAATCATTCCTGCTCACTCCCAGCAGGATCCTACCTGCCTCAGTGGAGCAGTGCCCTGCTCATCCATGGGCTCAGCTGCAGCAGCAGGTGTACATTCTGAAGTCAGTACCAGGAATGCCTACCTGGCTTCAGCCTTTCTCCTCTTTCAGGACTAAACTTACATCTCCTGAACAGCTCCCCCAGTGTGCCCAGCCAGCCTACTGCAGGGCTCTGAGTCCTGCATCATTGAAGTTCTATCAGAGCAGCAAGAATGACTCTTTTCCTTTTCTGTCAGAAATAGTACCCTCTGTGACCAATGGAGCAGTGTGAGGAAGGAAGGGCCATCAAGTCAGCCAACTAAACTAGATGAATATTCCATCCCGGTAAACTCTATAAGATGAATCTTCTTCCTATCCCAGGCCAAGGAGTCTACAGCTGTAGTATTTGCACACAATCCTATGTTTTTTGGCTTTTGGGTATTGTTATCTAAATATCTTGAGGTTTAGGTTCATAGTAGGTACCCATCTACCCCTTTCTGAATGAACTGAGGGTAGGGAATGTACCCTTTTATTTTGACTTAAATGTCAGGTGAGTCCTTTTGCCCAGAAGTTCAGTTTCCCAGGGGTCCATTGATGATAAAAGGTGACCTTGTTACCCAATGCACTTCTGTCTCTTATTCTCCCTTAGCTTTTTCCCAACAATAAGACCCTCAGAGTTGGAAGCAGGATGGAAGTATCCCCTGCTGTGGGAAGGATCTGATTTCTCAACAGTTTGATTTCTTTTTTTTCTTTTTTTTTTTTTTAATCTGGGTACAGAAAATGCTGCAGCTGAGACAGAGCTTCCTCTCATCTCTAGGGCAGACAAAACTAAATGCCACTTCATAGAATCCTCGCCCACAAGGGCAAAGCTGTTCTTTAATGAAACCCCATTTGGCAGTGGGTAGCCCTAGACATTCCCTTTGCAGTATCTTCTAGTTCTGATTGTCTCTTCCATAGGGACCACTGGGGACTGCAAGAGACCACTGTCGACAACCGATAAATGCAGTCTTCAAAGCCACTCATCCATTCTTAATGGACAGCCCGTTAATTTGAGGTCTAGGTCATGAATTTGAATGCTATGCACTGAACACCTCTTCAGCTAGAAAACCTGGTTTTGCCTCAGGGTAAATGGTGATTCATTAATTGTAATTAAATTAGGCTGGTGGCTTAAACTGGATGTGACAAAATGAAAATCCCCATATAAAACCTGAGATGCATATCACAGCCCTTCGGTCAATAACATCTAGTTTTTGTCTAAGTGGATTTAAAGGGAACAAGATGCCTCTTCTTTGAGGAAAAAAAAAAAAAAAAAAGGAAAGAAAAGAAAAGAAACTACCTCAGTTAAATAGGGAAATAAATAACTTCTGAATGATTCTTTCTTTTTCATTCAGGTACTACTATAGAAACCTGAAATGACTCATAAGGGTTTTAAGTGCCCCCTAAATGTCTGGGAAGGAACTCGAAGCACCTAGATTAGCACTTTCAGGGACAACTATGAAGCTGATCTACCTACATCACACTGGTCTTGGGGTACACCGTGAGCTCTCTTGGCACCCCCAGCACAACTGCCTCTTAACTCAGTGGATTAAGTCCTTAGATGGAAGTCTGGAGTCCTGAAACCTCATTTAGTACCTAGTTGTTAACTGTGAGACTGTTCCTGAAATTCCTTATATGTGAAATAGGGGGTTAGACAAGGTCCGTCTTTTACAACAAAAGAAAGTTCAACAAAATCCCAACATGAAATGAGCAAACATGAAATTTCTATAGTTGAACATAGTGGATATACCTTACTTGTGAGACCCACAGCTCCACTTTTGAGCCAAGAAGAGTCTCAAAGGAACCTGGATGACAGTGGAACAAAGTCTGAAGCCTGTTCAACTAGTTATTGTTTCAAGTCTCTTCTAGCTCCAAAGATTGTGAAAAGCAGAGTGTCCATCATGGTATCACCTATAGCATAATTTTGCATAAAAATCAAAATGAAAGTGTTTCTGAGTTTTAGCAGAGCACCAGAACCACTGCAAATGGTATAGAAGAAGGGATTATTAATAGAGATTACACATTACATAATTGTAGAGGTGGTGAAGAATTTCTTGCAAGGCTGTGGAACCTGGTATTCGGCTAAAACCATCATAGGTCAGTTATGATCGCAATTGGAGAAGAAAACTGAAAACAGTAAGAGAGACCAAGGGCAGACTAGAACCCATGCTGACACCTTGGTTCACACTTGACCCAGGAAGTGTGATGGAACAATACCTTGTGGGAGCAGGAAGAATGGAGCCTCTATACAGACAGGGATCTCTGAAAACATGAACCCCCCAAGTAAAACATTCCCTCCTTTAGAATCTTTCTTGTCAGGTCTTTTGGTCACAGCCGTGGGGAAAAAAAAAAAAAAAAAAAACTAAAAACATATATTAACAAATTTTGTCTCTCTCTTTCCTATTCTTCTAGCATAAGATGTGATAGTAGTAGTTAAACTTACAGTTCATTATGTAAATTATAAGTTTATCAAAAAGGTAGTGTGACTCAGAAGAAGAAAAATCACAGCGAAATACAGGTAAAATGACTCTTGTGGGAAGTATTAATATGTTCTGATTGGATGAGACTGAAACAAGATTTTACTTTTGTCTTTTTTTTTTTGAAGTTCTAGTGAAAAGAAAGGGCACACAAAAACCACCTTGAAACAGACAAAGTGCAGTGGTTTTGTATTCAACTCTGCTATACTGAGGCTCTTTCTTGGAATACTCTTCCTGTATGAGTCTGCATTAGGGTTGATCACTAGACATATTTATGTAAAACTTGGGAAGTTAAGTAGCTGCCTTTCTGTGCTCCAAGTTTGGCTGCAAAAGTTTGTGACAGACTGTGCATTTTGCTGTTGATCAGCTGGCTCACTGTCCCACCATGCCAGCATCCTCTGAGTATCTGTGTGGCTGAGCATGGTGAAACAACTTATTAGGCTGCCCGGTGCAAGCAGTGTATCCCACTGATCTCTGATCAAATGAATTTTTACTTTTACACCCTTGAACCTGAGATGGGTATGGTCTTGCCAATTCCTGAGATGGCTTCAAGCCATCTTTCTTATTGCCTCTGGGCAAAGTCTTTAGCGTTTCTTAGTGGCCCTGTTGTCTTTAACAACCACATATTCCTTAGCTCCAGTTTTATTCACAGTTTTCTCCAAGCCTCAGCCCAACTGCATATTTTCAAATCTTTCTGCTGTTTACTACTTCTAATTATCATAATAAATTGGCTAACAGTCATCAGCAGTACCCATGCCACCACCTGAATGCTATACTGCCTAGAAATTTCTTAGACTAGATTAAGAAGTTCGTCACCTTTGAATTGAGCCTCACACAAAGTCTCAGGACACAGGCAAAATGCAAAAAACTTCTTAGCCAGAACAGAACATGAATGACCTCTAGTCCAATTTCCAAGAGAGTCCCCATCCTCTGAAACCTCATGAGCCATGACTTTGCTGTCTGAAGTCCTATCATCATTCTGGTCTTTTGAACTCCTACCAGAATTGTCTATTAGGGTCCACTCACAACATTCTAAAGGTTTTCCAGCTTGCATGGCTAGACTTTCCAAAATTCCTCCCACAAACTCCAGAAAGCTCCAAAAGCTTCTGAATCGCATGGTCAGGTTAGTCACAGCAACAACCCCACTCTAGTCAGCTTTTTCACTGGTGTGTTCAAAAGACCTGACAAGAACAATTTTGAAGGAGGAAACATTTATTTGGGGAGCTCACAGTTTCAGAGATCTCAGTCCATAGTTTGTCAGCTCCATTCTGTGGGTCTCAAGGTGAGGCAGAACATCATGGCACAAGTGTGTGGCAGAGGAAAGCAGCTGGGAACATGGCATCAGGAAGCAGAGAAAGAGAGAGATTGCAGATGAGAGACGAACTATAACCCCCAAACACACCCTTCCAATGACCCACCTCCTCCAGCCTACAGTTACCATCCAGTTAATCCCTATCAGGGATTAACACACTGACTAGTTTAAGGCTCTCATAACCCAATCATTTCATCTCTAAACCCTTTTACATTGACTTACACATGAGCTTTTTGGGGACACCTAATATCTAAACCATAGCAATATTCAAATATATTTAAGTTAAAATATGGAAGAAATGTTTATGATTATTGTAGTTTTCATTTTCAAAACTTCTCACATACTTATACTTGGTATTTATAACTATGTCCACCTTTTACACATTCCATACTCCTTTACCTTTTACAAGACCTCAGTTGGAGGAATTTCTTGGCTGGTGCAGCAACCAAAGTCTTCATTGCTAAGAAGTCTGAGTCATTAGCAGTCTTTCGTGCAATGTGTTCCAGTTTTCCCTTGACTTTTATCACAGAGAAGTCTAGGAGGAAGACTCACAGTGCACATTTTTGGCAGGGTAGCAAGCTCCTTTCTCTAGGGAGCTCTAAGGGGTTTATTTCTAGTGTTTCAATTCTGCCTTTGGCTCAGGTCTGGGTGTGGTGGGACTGTAACTCTCTATGAGGTGATTCCATCAGAATTCTGGTCACTGGACCTAGAGTATTTCCATGGACACAAATAAGTGGACCACTCATCTAATTTAGTGTGAGGGACACCACAGTCAATCAGTCAAGTATAAAGGTATTTTGTTTTCTGCATTTACAAATAGTGTAATGATGAAAATCCTTGTGTATGTATCTTTGCATATTCATGCAATCATAGGATACGTTTTTAAATAGGAGGCACAGGCTATTTCTTTTTAAGAACTCCTGGTTACTTTTTGTTTATTTGTCTCAAAAATAATTCTTTCATGATAAGAATGAAAAAAAATCATAATAGTCATTTCTATTTAACTCTCTGCTATTTAACGATTGCATTTAACTATTTGCTGAACTCTTAAAGTGTGTCATTTAGTCCTTACAAATATGGGAGTATTGTTATTCCCATTTTACTAATGAAAAAGGTTCACAATTTCAGAGGCACATACAGGCCCGAAAACTGTGGTGTAAAGAATGTCAGAGCCTTAAGCAAGATCTCACAGGAAATGATTGGCAGAAGTAAGTTTAAACCTTCCCTCTCCACAAACCATTTTTCCTACATGATGGCTCAGAAAAAAAAAAAAAAAAAAAAAAAAGATAAATATCTTAGACCTCAATTTCAACAACTTTTAAAATTAGTTTTATACATTGTCATGTACATAAAACCTGGATCTACCCTTGGTTAGAAATTAAATGAACAATGGGAATCTTGAAAGCATGTGATCAAGATAGTTGTGACAAATGATTATCCAAAGTTGTTGAAGATGTTGAGAAATTGGGTGGTCTCCTGGAATAAGGGATAACCATAACATGGTGGAATAGAAATAGGGCAGTTCTTTATCATTTATGTAGTGTTAACATCAATAAACCTTCACTGCCTCATCCATGAAATGGGAAAATTACTGAAGTCTATTTCACAAGGATGTCTAATGTAGTCAACATCCTGATGCACTGTAAAATGCTGTACTAAATGTCATAATTACTACCTCAGGGCTACAGCAAGCTGAATAGCAAAACATTAAATCAGCAGTAATTAGGGTAATCATAGTGTGTGTCCTGGTTTGTTTAGGGCATTCCTGGTTTATCACTGTTGACAAGGTGTTTCATTCCATTTAGCACTATTAGACTCTCAAATGTAGTCTGGGCTTAAACCATAATATATAGGACCCAAGGATCAAGAGTGTAGCAAACCAGCCACTTATCAGATGCAGAGGTAACCTGGTGGCACAGTTTCTACTCCCTGTTACTCACCTTCCTCTGGAGAGAACTAAACCTAAGCAAACCTAACCAAGAATATGGATTTTGAAAATCATGCCTAGCCAAGAAAGAATTTAATGACTGTCTGCTGATTTCCCACTAGTTGATAGGCCAGACCTGGTAAACAGTGTTCACTACAAAGTAGCAAAGGCTTATGAAGTTCTAATTATTTGGCAGGCACAGTTCAGAGTGTTTTATATTTTTCAACACTTTTAACCCTTACAACAATCCCATAAGGCAGATTATAAGCTGCATTTTACAAGTAAAAAATTAAGGCACAAGAGAGTTAACTGCTGTTATGGTTTGAATGTTGTTTATCTTCCCAAAGCTTCAGATGTTGGAGACTTGGTACCCAGGGTGTGGTATTAGAAACTGATGGAAACTTTAAAAGGTTGGAACTACTGGTCCCCTTAGATCATTGAGAGTGGTGCCTTCATAAGGGAATATTGGTCTCTGGAGAGAATTCTGGCTACACAAATTGTTATGAAACCTTTAGCGTGGCTCCATCCATCTCTCTTGTTTACTATATGGCAATGTGATCACTTGCTCTCATATGCACTCCTCCCATTGCCATCTGTCATGATGTGATGCAGCCAAGAGGGCCCTCATCAGAACTGAGCTGAGGCAGGTACCAGGCCCTTGAACCTCCAAAACTAGGAGCTCAAACCACCTTTTTGCTTCATCAGCTATCTCCATCAGGTATTTTATTATAGTTATGAAAGACTAATACAAGTACTTTCTTCAAATTCACACACGTCAGAGTGTGATTTTGAACATAGTTTGATGGGCTTCAGTATCTAAACTCTGTACATTCAGTTATGCTGCCTCTTATTCCATTGTGGCTAGAAGCAGAACAACAGAGATCACCACTGGTAGCACAGTAGAAGTAGAAACTCTTCCTTTCCCCCTAAGGAAAGCACAGAAGTGAACTTTTGGATATATGTGATTTTTAAAGAGTGGTGATTGTTTTCCACTAATAAACATGGACCTATGCAGCATGTGCTCACTGCCTCTATCCATCATCTATGACAAGTTACAGTGGTATGTTGACTTGTAAAGATATGGAGCTGGGGGCTGCAAGTATGATGATTTGTGAAGATCCTTCCTCTTTCTCCACTGATGATTTACTCAGGTAAGTTGTGAGTATTTCTAATGATGTTGGATTGTAGAAAACATCTCTTATCCATTGCTTTGGAAGAGTCTATATGGAGACAATGGGGTCAGGAAACTGGGGGGTGGTTGCTCTGTCTTCTGTGTGTGTGTGGTTTTTTTCCCCACACAAACTTATTCTTCAGCTTTCTGGATACCTCAATTCAATTTTGACACCATCTGGAATTAGGGCAAACCCCACAGGTTAAGGGCTCGGTTTCACAAGACTGAAACTACCACTACTTCAGATGCCAATCACAAGTCAGTCACTTATACTTATGATTGACACATTGTAAAGTTGAAGGTTTCCCACAACCTTCCCCTCAAGTACAAAAATTTGCTAGAATGGTTCAAAGATCTCAGGGAAATGCTCTACCTGCTATTACCAGTTCAGTGTAACTAAATTCCACTAGAAAGAGCCAAATGGAAGAGATGCATATGGTAAAGTAGCTTCCATGATCTTTCTGGATGCTCCATATGCTCACCAACTCAGTTTTCCAAACGCCATCATTAAGTGGTTTCTTAGAGGTTTCACAGTTGATTTTAATCATTGGTCCTTGGTGACAAAATCCATTCTGTAGCTCCTCTCCTTTCCCCAAAGGTCAGAACGGGGAATGAAGCCAAAAGCTCCAATCCTCTGAGGACCATGAATGTACTCCCTCCTGAGGGTGTCCACTTGCTGCTGACAGTAGCCGTCCAAGTCAGGGACAGCATGTCACAGCTGCCTAGCATCTAGGTATGATAGGAAAAGTAATTTTCACGAATGAAACATGACCAGAAGTGATCTGTGTCCCTTCTGGGTGAGCAGCTATGAAGAAGATGTGCCTTTTCCTTATTCTGTTTCCCATGTCTGTGGCTGGAGAGGACTCCGAAGCTCTGGAAGGGGCAGGAGGCAAGAGGTAGAAGGAGCCTGGCTCCCTGAATGACCATGTGGAGAAAAGTCACTGGCCAGCCAGAAAGGTCTTTCTTGGGTTTTCACATGTGTAAAAAATATATATACACTCAGACTTGGGGATAGATTTGAAGAGTATGTTTGTTACAGCACTGAGCTAATGCAGTCACTAACGTAGGTAAGAACTAAACCCTTGTAGGCCTCAATTGGACTTCTCATTTTTACTATGAAACAAAAGATCTCTGGGAACTGAATCCAGCATAAAATTAGCTAGCCACACAGAAAAACAGGAGCCTCCATTAGAAATTCCCATCACCTTTGGGCCAATACAATGCCTGTCTTCTCAGGCCTCTGGGAATCTTTTAACATTTGCCATGCTCATAGTACAAAGACAGAGGAGGACCAGGAGTCCTCGCACAGGAAAGCTCCAGAAACAAACTGAACCTTCCTCATCACCAAGGTCCAGCTGGGGTTGACAGTGTATGCTCCTGGGCAACCTGAATCAATTACCTGTCCCTCACCGAGAGAAAACTGGGTGCAGGTTTCCTATTAAAATACTTCCCGGGCTGGGATTGTGGCTCAGCGGTAGAGCACTCGCCTAGCACGTGCGCGGCCCGGGTTCGATCCTCAGCACCACATAGAAATAAATGCATTGTGTACAACTAAAGCAAATAAATAAATATTTTTAAAAAATACTTCCCATTTCTCCTAAATACATGGTTTGGGGCCTCATCTTTTGGCTTATTTCATAAGTGGAATAAGTTCCCATTTGTTGTTTGTTGTTGCTTTATCTAGGTAAATATTGAGGGTGAATCGTGTTTAGAAGATATTCTGTTATTCCTTTTGCATTACTTTTGGTTTTGAAAAATGTGGCTGCCTCCTCCTTATTTTACCTCCAGCTCCTGCACAGAGTTCAGCAATAATGTCACCTTCCAGCTCCTTCCTGGCACAGGCATCTCAGAACCCTGGGCACTGGTCACAAGGCTTGAGAAAGCCAATACAAGCTGTGTGTGCCCAGGTGTGTGTGGCGCCCTCTCATCCAGCTGCCTGTGACATCCAGGGAAGAGCAGCTGCCTGCCTTTTCCTTGCTAATTTTTCTTCCCTGCTGAGCTACATGGGGGAGAATAATTGCCTTCACTCTGAGCGCTGACATTCCCACATTCAAGCACCTGCTCTACCTCTGTTCTCCCAGTAGGAAGACAATTTCTGCCACCATTGGTGTTTCCTTCATAGCCAACCTACTGATTAGAGAAACACACTTTAGAAGAGGCAGTTGGAGGCCTGTGAATGTGGCCAGGGCCGAAGCAGCATTTTGGAAGGCTGATTGGCATTTTCTGTTCATGAACTGTGAACCATAGTGGGAATTTGCCAGAGTGTCTGGGCAAAGAGCTTAGCCCCATCTCACTCTTCTAAAAGGTCCCAGCCCTGTCTGCCAAAATGAGTCAGGAAAGCCTAAATCCGGGAAAAAGGAAACCAAGTCATGGTCATTCAAGGATACAGTGTTGGATTTGTCAGAAGCTTTTTCCAAGGTACTCAAAGTTATTCTGTGGTTACTAGAGGGCTGGAATCAAATTATTTCTTTTAGGATGTGCATTCTTATTCTGATCATAAATTATGGTGCTGGAGCTGAATGAATTTGGGAAGGATCAGAGGGCTAGTGTAGCACCATCTCATAGTGGAGGGGCAGCTCAATCTAGGATTCTAAGACTCTCCCTTTACAAGTAAACCATGTATTGATTCAAATAAGCCGGGAGAGAGGGACAGCTCTGATTGTCTCCCTTTATCATGCTCTAAAGAGCCAGCCACTGGTCTTGATTAGGATTATAATGCTTTTCAATTTTTAAAGTTTCTATGTTTATATTTCTTAATCATGCAGGTAATAAACTTTCAGTAAATAAACATTAGATCTGAGGTTGACAGACTATTACCTACAGGGCAAATCTGACTCTCTACCTATTTTTTAAAATAAAGTTTTATTGTAATACACTTGTGCCCATTTCTTTACTTATTACCATGGTTCCTTTCATACTAAAGTGAGTGTTGAGTAGAATTAAATAACTGAGATGTCTACAATATTTTCTATGTAGATCTTCTGATATCTGTATTAAACTGGTAAAAAATAAAATTCATAATCTCATCACTCTGAAATCACTAATGTTAATATTGTCTATCCCTCACCTTTTATTCCTATGGAAGCCATTTTTGGGAAAGAGGATGGACCTTCCCCAGCCCAAGTTTGGTTCAGATGTTGAAAATGATAATCTACTTACACGCCGAGAGGACACAGAAGGTTTATTGCTCACATGAGGTTTTTCTGGAGGAATTGGAAAGTCCTTCCAAACTGCCTGAAAATGGATGGAAGAGCAGGGAAAGTAGGCTGGTGTGGGATTTTTAGGGTGTTGACAGGGTGGGGCCAGGGAGAGAATTCCTGTAGGAGGCAAGAGGCTCACATGGTTTGAATATTTTATTGAAGGTTGTATGTGGTTTGAATCATGCACTGGTGCTTAAGATGGGAGCACCTGGTTTTCTCATCTGCTTGCCCAGATATGGGGCAGAAGGGGAAGAAAGAGGATGAGGCTTAATATAAGTTAGTGGTCAAATATCATAAAATGGAGTTGCTCCTTACTACACCACCTCATGCCCTACCTACCTCGCTGCTCCTTTTCACCCACCCTGTACGGCCCCTCCCTGGCTTCCGACAGAAAACAACAAATGGCTTCACTCTCAGTAGCTTCTTCTGCGAAGAATTCAAGAATTCTTTCCCTAACATGTGCTCTGCCTTTCCCAGAGAAGAGGGTGTCAGGGAAGAGAATATTTCCTGGGTCACAGCAAAGAGAAAGAGTGAAGAAAAGTGGACAAAGAACTCAAATCTCCCCCACGAGTCCTCTCCTTTACTCCTTGTGCTCCCGTGTACCCCATTTTCTGGCTTGTTCCTTGAAAACGTGGCCCCCTGGAAGAGCAAAGCACCTTCGTTGTTGGGGAGAAGAACCATTCCTGTGGCAGCCCAGAGGGAGTGGCTAAGACTAATTCTGGTTTATGTCATGGAGGAAAGTTACCTTCTTCTTTTTTCCATGCCTTCAATTTATTTTCTTTTATTACTAGAGTTGAAGTACTATCTAACGTGTAAGATTAAGACATGACCCAAGGGAAAGATCAAGTTTTGCCTCTAACCTGGGAAAAAGAAATCCCACCTTTCAATCATGTGTTGGAACTCTGCTCATGGATGCCTACTGGGCTCTGTCTGGATTTAGAGCCTCAGTTCCTGACAGGACTCCTCTGTCTGGAACTTTGCTTTGTTAGATCTTCCTTGGGAGCCTCACCAAGGAGCAGCTAAGAATGGAAGCTGGGGTCCTGGGCTCTCGGCCATCCTTCAAACACTGCTGGCCTGAGATATGCTTGACTGAAGGATGGAGAGGAATACCATGAAAGCTCTAAGGTAGAGGAGAGATGATGAAAAGAGTGCAAGGTAAGGAGAATGAGGACTTTTCTATTATGTGCTAGATACCTTATATACAATACCTTTTAATATGGAAATTCTCAAATATACACAAAAACCTTGAAAGTGGTACAAGAAACCCCACGTACTCATTCATCTCATCCAGGTATTGTTCACCGTTAGTTTATATTCTGCACAACAACTCTGAGAAGCAGGTAGATTATCTTTCATGATGAATAGGTTTGGGAACTTTTTAAAATCAGGGCTGATAGTTCATGGTAGAAGAAATGATGGTTCTCTCTATTTCTTCACTATATGTGGTCCCTGGGAATGGCTCTGCCAAGGAAGGAGGACTTAAACAGACATGTCAAAAAAGAAGCAAGGGACACTCTGACAAAGAGAGTGAGGGAGTCCACACCCAGTGGGAGAGCTGAGGAGAAGGGGCTGGTGCAGACACTGGCTGGATCTTCAGGAAGAATCTTCTGGGCCTTACTGCTACAATGTTTGGAAGATTCTCCCTCTGTGCTCCAGCAACCACTAAACATCCAGCCTTCCTGTGCAACAAAAGGAGCTCATCAAGCTGCAACTCCCTACTATGTGCCTGCCTGCTAAGTAGAAGTAACCTTTCCTTTTATTGGAAAGAGACATTAATACATGCCTTCTTATAAGGTCTCAGAGCAGAGGGTCTTTCTTTGCTTCCTGAGTATATATGTAAGTGATGTTTCATCACCAGCTTAATTTTATTTATTTATTTATTTTGCCACCAGATTAAATATTGCTTAGCCATTTCAGAGGGAGCCTGGTTTGCTGCTTCCTGCTTTGTTTATTATTGAGTGCTTCCAAATAAGGAACAAGAGTCTACGGAAAGGGAAATGATTCTTTGAATCTGCAAAAGGATGTTAGAGGACATCTTCAGCAATTTTAATAATAGCTTTGGAACAAATGCCCATATGGTCTTGAAATGATGACAAGTGAAACCCTAAAAAGCTTTATTGTCTCAGGGAAGATAGAATAGAAACTGGGAGGATGGACCTTAAACATGTAGAATAAGAAGTTAAAAGTCCAGTTTTGTGTTGGTCTTATTAATTCATTAAATAAAGGAAACATTAAATAAGCACATATATGTCTGCTTTTTTTTCCAATATTCAGATATCTGACCATATATTACGTATAATCCATATAATTCTGAAAAAAAGTGGTCACATTTATAATATTTACCCCAAATGTGTCTGAACTTTTAATACATATAAAAAAAAAGATTTGATAAAAAACACTCTTTTGCTTTTTAAATCCTGGGATGATATTGTGAAGGATGTGACTCCTTGGTCCACTTTGTTAAAAACTCTCAGATCCAGCTTATTAAGAGCATCCAAAATGTTCTTAGTTATCTGTTGCCAGCAGTATTTTAAAATTTTCATTGTGTTTAAGTCAATTCCTGTCTGGAAAACCTACACAAAGATCAAGTCACATCTGGAAATCTTCATTTTGGAGTAAAATTCAAATGTCATTTCTGGAAGGTGAGTGGAACCTCTATTGCCATATCCCATAGGATGGTGTTTGTCCTGGTGAGGGGCAAGTGCCCAATCAGTGTCAGGCCTTTGGGAAGCGTGGAAGAGAAGTATAGTTGGAGGAGGAGAAAAAGAGGATCATTTCTGCTCCAAGTTTTTCTCCTTTTATGGTTTAAGTAGAAACTTATGAGATTCCAGGCATGGTTTATTGCCCATCCTCTCACTCTAGTGCGAGAGGAGGTGTATAGACAGAGGATAAAGGGTTTTATGGCAAGATTTTGATGTTGCTGAGATATTTAGGAATTGTGTTTGTCCTTCAGGGGGACTTTTCATATGTTCCTCTAAGGACAGAAAAGGAAGGATGACAGGCTGCATAAAGTGATATGAACCAAAATGATACACAGGAGACAACTTAGCATCAGGCTTATAGGTTTTCTGGTGGGACCGAGAGATTTGAACAATCTATACCAGACGCAGAGCCACTGGGGACTAGCATAAATGAGTTTCTCTGTCACTGCTCCCAAATTGGTGAAAAAGCAGCAGTTCCAGAGAGATTGAGGCTTTTCTTCCTTGGCAGCCAGTGGGCCTGTCTAGTAATACACAAACTCCCAAGCATGTCCAGAAGGCTCCAGGACTATGATGGCTCAGCATCTCTCGAGTGCAGCATCCTCGAGAAAAGATATCCCAGCTGTTCTATTTACATGAACTATTCTTTAATCTCACTCCTGAACAGCAGTGGTGTCATCTCCCTGCTGTTCCAGTGTTGCTATGACCTTGCTGTCAAGTCTTAGAACAGTGGATGTTGTGCTAAACATGAAAGGCTGAATGGAAGTGAGCATCTGAGGTTGGAATGCAGTCATTTTTAGGAATGATGCTCCTATCGAATGCCTGATGTGATATTATGTAACGGCACCAATTCATGCTTTTCATTTCTTCTGAAAACAAATACCCTGCATTTTTAATCTTTCTGTATTGTACTTTTGAATAGAGGCCAATGTGGAAAATCCGCAGATTGTATAATAAATATTTTAAAAATTTGTTCCACTATAGTAGAAAAATGAACAGTGCCAGTGTGCAACACATGTTACAATCCATACACCAAAAAATTATGACTAATGTGTGTTTAATTAAGTCTAACCTTAATAAAAATCAAAGAAATGTGTATCAAGACAATATTAAAGTGCAAATCTTTCCTTATCATAGCAGCAAACTAAAAAGAATGATAATAGCTAGAGTTAGAGGAAATGGATATTTTTCATTGGTGTTAGGAGTACAAATTGTAGGTTTCTGGGGGGAATTTGAAAATATGTATCAAACTATAAACTTTAACATAGTAAATTCACTTTTAGGAATTAATTCTAAGGATAAACAGGTAAGCATGTTAAGATGCTGGTATACAGAGTTTCAACAGCACTGCCTATAACACAAAACCATGGAAAAAATGTTTACCGATAGACGATTGCTTAAACAATGTATGGTATAAGCCAAACAATAGTTTGTAACCATAATATAAAGCTATATTATGAAAGCATAACATAAATCCATGTGAAAACATAATATAAAGCTATGTTAGGGAATAGATTCAATGTGTTGTTAAGTTAAAAAGGAAACCTTTGTTATATACAAAGCACAGGATAACACATTTCCAAATTTTTATGTGTAGAAAGATATGCACCAAAATGAGAATAGTCCTAAATGTCTTATATGGGCAGGGGAGGTGTTCTCTTTCTCTTTTTTATAGCTTTCTTGATTTATAGCTTTCTCTGTGTTCTCTTTCTCTTTTTTTATAGCTTTCTTGATTACAAAGGTTTATTTTCTCATTTTTTTTTTACTTACTACTGATTAATTTATTCAACAATTTTACTGAACATCAACCATGTGCCAGACACTGTTCTAGATCTTTGGGATACAGCACTGAATAAAAATCCCTATCTTCATGGCACTTACATCTTGAATAATATGTTAGATAACATGTGCCCAAGAGAAAAATTCTTTGCTTGCATCAAGCAAGGAAAGGGACTAGGAGGAAATCTTATCCAACTTCTATTCTTTCCCTTGACCTAGCATGGTGTTGGCAGAGCAGGGTTCAATGATTTTTGCTAAATGAATTTAAGAAGACTCTTTGGCCAGGCTACCATGAAGGAAGCATGCTACAGGATCTTCAGCCCTGGGCTCTTCTGTCTTGGGTGCATATAGATGACATCTCCTTCAATCCATTCATCTTTTTCTTTGGACCCACTAACATTTAGCTCATCTTGTCGAATCACATTCTAGATTTGGCCTTCTTGAGATTATTATTTGTTCCATGGGCTAAACTTAGTTTCTTATCATGTTTTTTCCCCATTTACTTTGTAGGGTGGATTATCTGTGTATAGCTTATTCCTTGCATATGAAGTATAGAGACAATGTCAAATTGTCTTTATCCTTTGGGGAAGTACTCTTAAGTTTCTCGACATAGTTGCTATAAATCAAAACATGCCTGGCAATAGCAAATGCATTCTTGCTAGGTGCCTCTTTTATTTCCTTCTTCAGTCCATAATTGGTAGACTTCTGCTCTTGTTAATACTCCATGACTTTTTGTCCAAAAAAAAATTAGTCAGATTATGGAAAGAGGATGTAACAAGTTAGAAAGCCAGAAGGAACTGTAAGTAATAAGGATCCTTTCATAAATATTATTTCAGCTCTTAATAAAAATATGCACTCACATGCACTGAGACAGATGTCAAGGGCAATTGGGATCTTTAAGTATGACAACAAAATTTAGGATATAGAGGACAAAGAAATGTGTATTAAGCAATTATCTTCCACCTGTCTTCACAAATGAAAGACTTAACAAGGGATTCAATTGCTAAGAACAGCAGATGAGAAATTAGTACACACATAGATTAATATAAAAATGGTCATGATAAGCTTAAAGTATTATTGATGAACACAGAGTAATGCTTTTTTTAAGTAGCTAAGCACAAACACAGTTTTGAAGTTACATAATAAAAACCATCTTAAATATCCTTATAGGAAGTCCTTCGCATTAATATTTGAGCTTGCTGCCAAAATGTAAACAGCAAAAAAATACCTCATCAGGTCCCAGTCACACCATTAAATAAACTATCAGTAGTTTTAGTTTGCAGTGCTCACAGGTCCCCCCAGTAAATTCAAGAAAGTCTGATCATATTTCCCCCAATCCTTCAAGTATGCCATTGCTATCGGTTTGTGTTTCATTTACTCTAAGAAACTATTTCTTCATCAGTTGAACGTATTATTAATATTTGCCAGCAAACCAGCTCTCAGAAATGAGTAAAAATATTTAAATAGCTTAAGTGATCAGCTTCTTCAAAGCTTTTTTTATGGGGAAATAAGTTTCAATCATGAAGATCCTTCCTTATGTCTCAGAAAAAGACAAAAGTATTTATGTATTCAATGCCATTTTTGCATACCATACCTTATTTAATATTCACTACTCTAAAAAAGTCTTAATTATTTCCATTATACAAATTAAGTTGAAACATGGAAATACAAAATTTTTTTCAAGTTCTCATGCCAATAAATGGCAGTCAGAACTCAAATAGATTATATGTTGACTCTACCCTATGCTTTTTCTCCAAATGGACAAAGTTTTCTCTTTAAGAATCCATCTGAAATGCATCTTTCTTTTGCATGTGTTATCGCCATACTACTGTCAAAATATATAGGACATTAGAAGCTTCTTGTTAGTCTTTAAAGTTATTAATATACCTCCCAGCCTATCTCAGCAAATCTACTCAAGTATTCAGTTTGCCAGCGCTATTTCTGTTATTTGTGCCTGAATACCTTGTCTCTCCCATTAGAATGTAAGAAGTGCAAACACATGCCCCATAACTATACTCCACTATTATGGATCCTCAGAGAAATCATGTCAGTAATACCTGAAATAAATGATATCAAAGTCCCTGATCTTGAGATGTTAGCTCTGACTTAGAGACTCAATGTTAAAAGTATCTTTCCTGTTTTTTTTTTTTTTTTTTTTTTTTTTTTTTCAGGTTCTAAGCAAAGATTAGAAGAAGTTCTGAGCAAAGGCATATTCTTAGACATTTTCAGAGAGGATTCATGGGACCCTGAACAAAGCTGAACAACTATCCTTCTGGAATGGCTGGAGCTAGTGCTACTTCTAAGACCAGCTTCTTTCTTCTCTTTCTCTTACAGCATCTCCTGCCTATGGTGGCAATGTCTTCTTTGTTTCGTGGCAAGCTCTCTCATCTTGCACAATGGCCAGTAATGGTATCCCCAACAGGATTCTTACAAAATAGTTTTTGCCTCCAGCATACTCCCCACTGGAAACTTTTCTAATTTACCCAGTTCATCTTTGCAAAGCCGGGCACACGGTGCTAGGCCACTAACCAATGTTATAGATGGTCTAACTGGCTGCATGTGAAGAGGTTTGCCTCCTCCCACCCCTTCCTAAAGAAGATGAGGGGAAATCAAGAACTCCCTGATGCCCATATATTCAAACTCAGGTCTCTTTCTTTGTGAGGAGTTTTGCCTTCTCATCTCTTTCCCAAACAACACAAGTAGATCAGATTTTAAACCTCATCATGACTTCTAATGAATTTTAGCAATTCTCAGTGACAATGTTGGTGGAGGAAATAGGGTCACTTCTTAAAATAAATGGTAGAGTCATAAAACCTAGCAAATTAAAGGGATTTTAGTGGGAAAATGAAGATTACATGACATCAGTTTCAGCTTTGTTCTAGCAAAAGGAGTTTCAGGGCCTATCTACACAGAACAACTCAACTGAACATTTGGAAGGCAATTTGTAGTTTTTAGATGGCTTCAGGCTGAGCCTTGAGAAATGGATTAATCTCCTATAGGTTGAAGTTAGTCAGGAAAATGCCTGGAAAAAAACCAGAGGCCATCCTAGAGTCTGGGATTATTTTAGCAACTAAATTTTATGAATAATGTGATCTTCTGTTACTATCTAAGGACTTGTTTAAAGAAACTGAATTGGTTCTCCAGCACTTTAATCATTAAATACCTTATCAATACCGTAGTGGAGGAGAGAGGACTTAAAACACAATACTCTCACCCAAAATGCATATCTCATATCCTTTTCAATATTCATTTTGCAATTCTATTGCTGATTGTCTTTGACAGCAGGTGTAGTACAACTTTATGAGCAGTCTTTTCATTTTATGAAGCTCTCCATCTGAAATATTAGAGAATTGGGATTAGTGATTTCATAGACACAAGTTCTATTGTTCATAAATCTTTTATCTTAAAATTGAAGGCATTATCTTTTAAATGTGTTCTACAAATCTTTCATGGGAATAGAAGGTCATTTATGTACTATATGTGAGGTGACTAGACGAAGTATACTTTATGAAGTTTTTGGACCATTAACTCTAGATTTGGATTTTTCTTCACTAAAAAAACAAACAAACATAATACTTTTGAATGTTTTGAGAATATTATAAGAAAATCGGCTCCAGTGAATTTTCTTTTTGTGGTCACTGAAGTAGGTCACCAAGGTGATTGAATTCTCCCAGCAGACTTTGAAATACTTGAAACCAAAAATATTTAAGGGTGTGCCAAATGGGTAGTTCTTTAATTTTTATTTATATTCTATTTTTGGTAAGGTTGTGATTATAGCCTCGCCAAGACGAGTGATCAGTAATGAATGTGTCCTGTTGGCAGATCCCTCCAGGGCTCTGATTCAATCTTTTGAGTTATGGGATGAGGACAAAATGAACTATTTTTCAAGCTTGTAAATATGTGACAAATGACAGTGCAAGAACTATTGATTCCAATCACAGTGATACAATGTTTCATAGTCAAGACTGACTCTGGCTTTACAAATTACTTGCAAGTTGAACAGTCAACCCATGCACAACATGCTTCAAACTGGATCAATCTTCAAGAATATTTTTGTCAGTATTCACCTCCAATTTGAATAAATTCCCAAGATGAAATGGTATTTTCTTCTATTTTTACATTAAAAGGGTGCTGCTGAGTTTCCCCCCAATCTCAGAAAAGGAAGAGAAAAGCAGAACCCTTACAAAATCTCTACATGCATTTATCTGTGTTTATCTTCATTAGTTATACAACCATAATCCAAATATAATTGAGAAATGCCTCTCAAGAATATGGATATTAAGGCTTTTAAAAACTCATAGGTATTGCCTAGTTCATTATTCAAATTTGAATCCTATTCAAATATACCTGGAGAAAAAAATTAATTAATAGGTTAGAATTTGAGAAGCTCTAGTAGCCATTGTGTTCATATTTGGGGGCAATCAGAACCGATTATTTTAGAAAAAGTCCCTAACACGACAAGTATTTCCATGTGAAGACAGACCCTCTTAAAAACCTCCTCACATGGATCTTGAGTGCTATTTATGGAGAAAACTTTTTTCTAAATCCTAAATATCCCAACCCAATAAAATATACTTTGGTTGGACAGAAGTCAGTTTTGTAGCAATTATGCAAAGGCGGCATCTGTATCACCCCCACTCCTGTTGTGGAGCGCCATTTTAAACTTGCCCTCAGGTTGTCATGGTATATTTTATGCAGGACTGACCTTAGCGAAGACTCTGCATGCTGATGTATTATTGACCTTCTTCCCCACTGCTTACTCAAACAGGCCATCTGGGTACCAGGACGTTACAGGGAATATGTCCAACTTTCCAGACCAAGACAAAAAATAAATAAAATGAGGTGGGGTGGGATGGGGTGAGGGAAGGGAAGGCTCTTTAGCTTGTACTGTGGATCCGTTTATTCAGACATAATTGGCGTGGATCTGGCCAAGGCACAGTTTCATTCTTTGTCTAACCCACTGGCCTCCTAGCCCCTCCCCCCATTGTTCATCTCCATCAAAGTGTGATGAGCCACTAAGCAAGAAAGGAGGGCAGGGACGCTGCAAAGCTACCACCAGCCCCTCATTACAGAGTCACGCTTCTGGTGAGCCTGGAATTAGCTAGGGTGTTTGTGTGTGTGTGGCCAACGAGCCTTAGCTATCCTGACCCCAAGCACACTAGTGTGGCTTACCTTTCACCACCCTCTACTCTGCCCCAAGTGCTGGGCATCTGGAACCTGGTGAGCTGGGTTATCATGGCCAGGGCTTTGTCTTGAGGGGCAGCCCTCAGCTTTTACTCAGTTGAATCACAATGAACCCAGTCTTTCCAAGACTAGCCAGGCACATTTGTAGATTCCTCAGTGAATTTTTCCAAGACTGGAATCTATTATTAGCAGCTTCACTTGGTGGGTCAATGGCTTCTAGTCAGTGGGGATATTGACTTAGGAAACCAGCTTGAGATATCAGGTACAGTTCAAACCGTGCCACTCCCCAAGACCCAAAGGTAATAGTGAGTTCTTCACAGCACAGGCGCACTACCAGGGCTTAGCCTCACTTCCTGTTCTTCAAAAAGACCATTTACTTTCCTTTTCTTTAGAAAAGTGCTGTTTGTTTACAACTTAGTTGAGAGAAGGATAAAAAGGATTTTGAAAGGTGTGCATTTTAAATATTTTTATGTTGAAAATATCTTTTTGTACAAATATTCACTAGAGTATTTTTTGCATAGCATCACAATGCAGTGTGTACATATTAGTCAAGAACAAGCCACCAGCTTCTGGAAGATGTGTCTGCCCCAATGTACTTCCTATCTTCTCCTTTGTTCTTCTAAGACACTTCATGGAGACCATCACAACATCCTCCATCATAGAATTTGTTGCTCATCTATGTTCACCCTTTGGACAGTATGAATAGACAGTGCTGTGCTCTGATCATCTGTGTCTGTGATAGGCACAAAGGACAAACACAATAAATATTTCTCAAATGAATGACCAACCATAGCTTATTGCTATTTAGAATTTACAAAGCACCTGGTACTTTAGTTGATTATCACAACCATCCAAATAGATAGATACTACCCTCATTCACATTATACAGATTAAAAATTGAGGCCCAGAGAGGTTAAGTAGTAGCTAGAAGAATATGAACCAGGATTTTTCATCAAGCTATCTCAGTAGAGAGCCTGGGTTTTGACTACTATACCACACAATTACAGTTGAATACTCAAACCTCCCTTTGTATATACATAGGAAATATACATGTTTATAGTTAGGTAAGGGTGAGTCTACCCCATTAATAGGTATACTGGGTTGTTATTCAGGACTTTGGGGAGATAGAACACAAATGGTTGTCTCACAAATAGTAGCATTTGCATCCTGGTGTCTCTGGGACCTGAGCTCGTTCCCTATGATCTAACTTTGGTTTGGTAAATACTGACTATCAGAGGATGGTAAGAAGGTCCCAGAGAGTTTCTAATACCTCTGAGATTAAGAGGAAGGGACAGGGAGAGAAAGGTATAGTAAGTAAGAGAGGTAAAGTGTGGGAACGGTGGCAGGTCAGAAGCTCTGCCTGTGTCCACGAGTATTTGGGGACCTAACGCTGCAAAGGGAGAATTGGAACATCCTCAATTTAAAGAATCTCACAGACAGATTAGAGCGGGGACCAGAAAACTACCACTGATGGGCCAAACCAGTCAGCTGCTTTTTTTTGTAAATAAGGTCTTATTGGAACACAGTCACACCCACTCATTTTTATTCTGTCATCAGTAGCCCTCGAAGCCAAAGTTAAGTTGTTGTGACAGAGACTGTATGACTTGCAAAACCTAAAATATTAGCTATTTGTCCTTCTTATGGAGAAAGTTTGCTGAACCCTGGATGACAGCACGTTAACAAAGCTAAAATAAATTCCATGTTTTGGGAGAAGGTTTCTGTGGAAGTCATCCAAGGTGGTGGCTGGCTGGCCTTCAAATACGTGGTGGCATCTGACCATTAGGATCTTTATCTCCACATCTTCCTAATTTTTTGAGCTCTGTTGATACCAGTTCAGCAAGTCTTCTCTACCTTTGCAGGCTAAAGACCATAGATATAATTCCCCCTGCCATTACTCCACACTTTTAAGTGTTCTCCCACCAGAGCTCCCCGTCTCCCGTCTAAAGTCTCCAAGCTGCATCTAATGCATGTTCCTGTGCTACTTGTCATGAACAAACTCTATAGGATATGCCCTCAGCCAGGCTACCCTGCTGCATGTGAAATGTCCAATGGCCTCTGTGCCCAATTTCACAAGAGAATACTGGGATACTTTTAAAAAGCACAGTTGTCTAGGTCACACCTCCCAAATACTATTTGGAAAAGTACATATTCTTTTGTATGCCACCTTCTTATAGAGACATTCTCTGCTTGCTTTGCCTGAAGGAGAATATTCCCAATGCTCTCTCTCCCATTCAATCTTATTATTCCAATTTATTTTCTTAATAGCACTTACTGGGATCTGACTGATTATTTGTTTACCTCTTTATTGTCTATCTTTTCGTCAAATAATAGGAACTTCGTGGGAGTGTGACTGCATCCCAGCCCTGGCCCATAGTTGGGCTTCAAACCTATTTGTCCAATCTGCTTTGGTACCTTCCCTTGCTCTGGTTCCAGTGTTTTCTCTGGGTCACCTGTTTAGTTCTAAATTCTGTCCCCACACCCAAATTCTCCTATACCACCTTTTTAAGGTGGCTGGTGCACAAAGCTGCCTTTGGGTTGCCTGCCATCATTCTCTTGCACTGCTGTTTCTTCTGTCTCCAGGGTCTTCTCCCTCTGCATTGGTCTAGGAATTTCATACCTGCTCCTTCACAGGCCACTTTGAAGTTGTGTGCATCTTTTATTCAGGTAAGTTGAGGTGATCCCTTCACCTTTGGATCAGCAAAGTACTATAGTAGAATATTCCACTGTTGTGTTTATTTACTGTATGAAGACCTCCTTTCATTAAACCAAAGGCTCCCTGTGGACATTAATTTTTGTATTCCCAGAGCCTAATATTGTGTTTGAAAGTTTTGGACCCTAAGAAGGAAATGAAGTGAATGAGGAAGGATGGAGGGAGTAGGGAGAGATGAAAGAAGAAAAAAAATGAAGGAAAAGAAAGGAAAGAAGGGAAGATGAAGAAACCAACTTCTCCATAGAGCATTCTGCCTCTGTGCTCTGGCTCTACTTACCGAACCATCCAGCCCTAAGTTGCAAAACTAAGAGGGCCACTTCATGGCTATGTTATGTTCAGTGGTTTCTTTTGAACCCTGTACTGTTTACACCTGTCAAGTCTTCTTGGCTGCCAAGTGGAAGATGGGATGAACCATCTCAACTAGATTCAGTGTGATGTTTTAGAAAGCTTGCACAGGGGAATTGCAGTCTTGATAACATGGGAATGTAAGCTGCCTGGTACCGAAAACCGGGAGGAAAATTCTCGGAGGCAGAGTAAAGCTTTTACTACTTTTACTTCTACTTTCTTAGAGAGAGCTTAGAGAGGGAAAGAAAGATTTTTAGAGAGAAAGATTAGAGAAAGCTTTTCTTCTTGTCTTCTTAGCTTAGAGTCTTCTTTTAGAGAGAAAGAAAGATAGAGCTTAGCTTAGAGAAAGATTAGAGCTTCTTTCCTCTTTCTTCTGTCTTCTGTCTTCTGTCTTCCTCGGGAGCCTCGGCCTAACTCTGACCAGCCCTCGGGAGCCTCGGCCTAACTCTGGCCAGTCATTCTATCTGGTTTCTCTTCTGTAACCGCTCTGCCTACGTTCTGGCCGCTCTGATTCTCCGACCCGAACTCTTCTTCTGACCGACCGAGCTACTGCACGACTGACTGAATGAATTTCTCCGTTCTCCTAACTCGGACCGCTTTCACCCGGTTATATACCTTCAGCTTTGCGGGTGCCTACAGGTGCGTCACATACATATCAGGTGGAACTTATGGCTTCCAGCTAGCTACAACAGCCCTTCCTAATTAGGGCTCCTTCATATTCCTCCCTTTTAGTTTAAAAAGGTGCTTTAATTATTTTCTCTATTTTCTCTATTTTATTTTCTCTATTTTCTTTTATTTTCTTGTCCCTACCTAGCTTTTCACCTTTTATTTTTGAAAGGGTGGATATTTGAGCCCTTTTTGAGGAGGTGCTGCGGCTTTTAAGGAAGCCTACTGCTGAGGAGCAGCTAACGCACTTAGTTAAGCACAATTGCATAAGCGGCTTTGACTTTTTTTTTTCTTTTTTTTCTTGTCTCTTCTTTATTTTTATGGCTTTTTTCTTTATGGCTTTCTTGCCAAAGCTCAATGGCTTTTTCTCTGCATGGTTTTTACCATGCTATTTAATTCTCTATTTTCTTTTAAGCTCATGGCTTTTTTCTTTATGGCTTTTTGCTAAAGCTCAAGGCTTTTTCTCTGTATGGCTTTTCTGGCTTCTTTATTTTTTATGGCTTTTGGCCAGCTACTCTGCTTCGGCTTTTCGCTGGCTACTCTGCTTCGGCTTAATTCTTAACTGGCCTCAACTGAGTCAGAGGCTATGCTCTCTTGTTTACTACTCTTTTTGCTGGTCTCAACTGAGTCTGAGGCTATGCTTTTTCTTCGCTCTCCTCACTGTCTTAGCTTCTTGTTCTTATTTTTTATCTTTTCTTCTCTGCCTGCCGAGCCCCGGACGGACCACCATTTGTAAGCTGCCTGGTACCGAAAACCGGGAGGAAAACTCTCGGAGGCAGAGTAAAGTTTTTACTACTTTTACTTCTACTTTCTTAGAGCTTAGAGAGGGAAAGAAAGATTTTTAGAGAGAAAGATTAAAGCGAGCTTTTCTTCTTGTCTTCTTAGCTTAGAGTCTTAGAGAGAAAGAAAGATAGAGCTTCTTCTTAGCTTAGAGTCTTAGAGAGAAAGAAAGATAGAGCTTAGCTTAGAGAAAGATTAGAGCTTCTTTCTTCTCTCTTCTTTCTTCCTTCTTCTTTCTTCTGTCTTCTGTCTTCCTTGGGAGCCTCGGCCTAACTCTGACCAGTCATTACTTCTTCTATCTGGTTTCTCTTCTGTAACCGCTCTGCCTACGTTCTGGCCGCTCTGATTCTTCTGACTGACCGAGTGACTGCCCGACTGACTGAATTCTCCGTTCTCCTAACTCGGACCGCTTTCACCCGGTTATATACCTTCAGGTTTGCGGGTGCCTACAGGTGCGTCACATACATATCAGGTGGAACTTATGGCTTCCAGCTAGCTGCAATAGCCCTTCCTAATTAGGGCTCCTTCATGGGAAGAAGGGGCATTGCAGAGAAAACTGCCAGTGAGGCTGAACAACCTCAAAATTAACTTGACTGCACATGGTTTTACAAACCCTCTGCGCTTCTCAAAGACGTATTCAAGATTGTTATCTGTGGCACTGAATGATTTAATTAAAGGTTTTGTGAATATATCAAGTTGATAGGCTAGTACAGGAAATCTTTCCTCAGATGAGGAAGGAGTAGAAATGGTTTTTTTCTTCACATTGAAACATAGCCTCTTCCATTAAACCAAAATTTTCCCTTGGATCAAGAATGGACACAAGAGAGAAGAGAGACTGTGCTGGGGAGGGACCTGCATGCACTCTGAAGGGCATTCTGCATATGGCCATTTCTGATGATATACCTTTAAAAATATAGCTCTATTATGGATACATTTCATTAGTTAAAAGGGTGACATTTCTCCGTATTAATGAAATAGAGTTAAGTTCCAATCAGATGAACCTGCCATAAATATCCAATTCTAACTGATAGAGATTTTACACTTTGGTTGATGATAAAAAATGGCTTCCTGATTAAAAGAGAAATCCCAGCCACTTTCTAGAAGAACCATAGGAAGGGAAAAAGAACATAAAATAAAGATGTATTGCAGAGGATAGCAAAGCTATGCAAGTTTCACATTTTTCTTAAATGCACATGACAGGGCTCCAGTGGGAAGCCCTCTGGGAAGTAATTTACAGCGGGTGAAACCAAGGCCGGGATAAGTTAATTGAACTTGCCCCGAGTCACTCTGCAGATTTGTGGTGGGAATGGGATTTGAACCCAGAGCCACTGAGTTATGATGTTGTTCGTCACTTTGGGAGCATCCACATTATACACGAACATTGGGAACATTATTGTAAAAGTTAGCACCAGAAAACCTGGCTGCTAAAGTTGAATTTTACTGCTGATTCTATTGGGCCTCATCCTGCAGCACCCTGGGCTATTGCTTGTAACTGCTGACTGGTCAGTAGTCATTCTCCCACCATGTGTGTAATAAAAAGTGCAGTCCATTGTTTTAATGCTGTTTATTTCTAAAGAGGAAATCTAAAAGAAAGTCTTGCTATTGCAAGTTTAGTTAAATTTTTCTAATTTGAGTCCTCTTGGATTCAGGATTTGTGGTAATTGTCTTCAAAGTAAAGCTACATTTCTTGCTGTTTTTGAAGAAAAGATGAACCAAGTCAATTAATAGCATAAATAAAAGAACATATTTAACTTCCTGAAAGATGACCGTATATTTGTAATAGTGTTGGCAGGGAATGGTTTGAAATGAATTTGCTAAATGATACCACATATAATATGTCCACAGCCAAACCAAGAATAAGGGAGAACCTGATGTATCATCAACTTTGTCGCTACAGCAGAAAATAAGAAAGTGATTATTTGACTTGTCCAAGGGCTTACAAGAAGGAAAAGTCAGGTTTGGCTGGCTCCAAAGTCTGTGTTCTCTTCTTTATGTTGTTTTACAATAACTCCTGAGGTTCCAGGGTCCTGGACCCTCCTAAGAATCTGAGGAAAAGTGACAAACAACCCACTCAAAATGTTGCATATGATTTCAGGAGGTTTTTACACTCAAGAACACCTGCCCTTAGTGCCTACTTATAAATCTCTTCCTTTGTGTTCATAAAACCAGGCCATCCAGATGAAACCATTTTGTTGGTCTTATGTGTTTTAGATAACCCTATATGGAAAGCAATACACATTTTTATTTACAAATACTTAAGTTAATCCAGACTTTTCATTAATTCCTTCTTAGTTGACATTAGTGGAGTTGTATTCAAAGATGGAGTTTAAAATGTCCTTAATGTTACTTGATAATTTACTGAACTGCTTTGTTTTAGGGCACATCCTGGCTGTTCCTTGAATTGAGCCAGCGCAAAGCTGGTTCAGCCTGGCAAAACAGTGGCCATGGCATGTGCAAGCCCAGACTGGAGGCTGCCAACTGGAGGTGGTAGGCAGTGCTGGAGGCACAGACAAAAGGGAAACTTTAGTGATCTTCACATAAGAGTTTAACATTCTTACAAATTGAGATTTTCCCTTCAATTTTGATTTTTAAAATACTGTGTTAAGATATTATTTAATCTCGATTACTGAATTTAGGGTACTCCTTTAAATTTTATAACTGAGATGGGTGCCATTTGTCTCCTGATCCTAACCATGGATGAAGGGATGGATGTAGCCAGCACAGCATTCTTAAAAACAGAATTCCTCATGCAAGTTAGTGTTTCTGGTATCATTTGTAAAAATAATATGTGGCAATGTTGAGTTTGCCTTTCCACATAACAACAACAACAAAAACGTGGCTTCCTTTGAGTGACAGCTGCCTCCAACGCTCCCTCCCCTGTTTTCTGCACACGTACACATACCCTGTCCCCGCATCCTGGCCATGCCAGTTACTTGGCTCCTGTAGGCATGTGAGTTGAGCATTCTGGGCTAGACCAAATGGAGAGTGTATAAATGCTCATCTGTCACCTTCATTAACTTGTTTTGCCATATCCTCTAATTTTCCTTCAGGGTTACTGAGGTACCACCTTTGAACCCTGGAAAAACACCATGACCAGCAATAAGGCATTTTGTGTCATGGTGCTGAGGGTGCACACCATGTTTTCCATGCAGCATGAACTTATTGTTGCATCACGAGGACCTAAATTAACAAGTATTTTCATCATCACTAAGATCCTTTGAGTGCTTATAACATGCCTAACTCTGTTCTGAGGGCCTTACATTTACAGTCTTATTTAATCATCCAAGAATCACATGAAATGTGCTAATATCCCCAGTTTATAGATGCAGAAATGGAGTTACTAAGAAAGTAGGAAAACGCCTCAAGCACATGTAGGCAGTAAAGGGAAGAATCCGAACTCAAACCCAGATGGGTGACACCAAATCCTAACTAAGCTCTTTAGCACTACGCACACTGCCTCTGTGGCCTGCTGTTATGTTTAATAATAGACACCCTGCTTCCCAACTTTGCTAATTGCTTTTTGCTGTCAACGATGTTAACATTTCACAAGCACATGGAATTTGATCCAAGTTCATACCACAGCTGCCTATTGTATTAAATTTACTTTAAGAGCCTGTCTTCCTTGTTTTTGTGCCTTTTTTAAATACCAGATTAATTTTTCAAAGGTTAATCACATGGCACTTATTTTAATTATGCCTTTCTAGTCACGACAAATGACAGCATTTGACTTCTTGTAGCCTTCCTTTGTATTGTGTGACCAATGAGATTATTAATAAATGCCTTTTTATTATGTAGTCATGCTGTAGGTGCCCACGGGGTACAGGCTGGCCTCGTGTATTTTATTCTGGGTGCAGTGTCAGCAGGGCCTTGTGGATTTGCTAATGAGCTAAATCCGGTTAGTGCCACACGCCCTGGACTGCCAGGGATCTTTTAAATACATCGTTGCTCTCAGAGACTCAGCTGGGTTCAGTTTGAGGGAGATTAACTTCTCATCCCAATTAGCAGAGTCATACTGTTGGAGAGAGGCCTGCTTATGTAGCCCCAAACCCAGGACCCTCTGACTGATGAACTACTGACCAGTCAACAACAAACCTGGGTTTATAAAAGAATGGCCTCAAGAAAGGATTTTTTTATTATCATTATTTGTTTTGTGTGTGCCTTGGAGGCCACCATCTCCTTAATAGGGTGGGCAGTTGGGAGGGGGAGAGGCTGTTCTGTTTCCCATGTGGACAGCAACTGAGCAGGAGAAATATATTGACTTCTACCTAGAATGATGGAAGGTTAAAAAGCAAGGGAGTGGAGCATTTAAAATAAACTTGAAATCGGTGTTTACAATCCTTAGCCAGATTCCTCCATCTCAGAACCCTGGATGTAAATGCTATTTTTAAATTTGATTTTATTTTTTCAGATAGTAAAAACACTAGCTAACCATTATTGAGCACTTACAGGGCCAGGCACTTTTATAATTGCTTTATGTATATTATTAATTAAGTTATTAATTTAATTCTTACAACAACCCTTGGATAGAGATGCAAATTATCCTTCTACATTACACTGCTCCAAACAAAAGTCTTGAGATAACGTCTGTGTCCATCTTGTGTTGCTGTCTCTTCTCATTTCTTGTTCTTCTTGAGCTGAATTAACATTGTAGCTATGCATACTGCTAGGACATGTTTTTGTTCAGAGGGTAAATGAGTTATTTTTAAATATCTCATTTAGTTATTTAAAAAGTGCATTTAGGAATGAAAGTCAAGCCCAAACCAGGCATCTACAGAGACACTGCATACATACAGGAATAGTTTCAAAAATTCTGCACACATGAAAAGGAAGGGAGAAAATGCTTTCTTTCAAATCAAGTTCCTGATAAGAAAAAGATGTACAAAAGCAGTCAGTCTAGAAACAAAAAAATAAATAAATAAATAAATAAATAAATGTACATCTTTCTTTCATTGAAGATTAAAAATGGCTCAGAAAAATATAATCTAAAACATGCTCAATAGCGAAGTAAAAATATCCTGTTTAAATTAAAATTATTTCACCATAACTCTATTAGTAAGACAAGCACACTGGTTCCTCTAAAGAGAACTCCAGAGGTATTCCTGAATAGAAATCAATGTGTGTACCCTAACCACAAGCCCATCTAAAAATCAATGAAGTTTTAAAGAAAGAAAGAAAGAAAGAAAAACTTGTTTTATATAAGAGAATGTATTCTTTTTAGGCTATGAAAAGCCAAGGAATTATAATTGGAGAGTTGATAAATCTTTTCTTTTTTTCAAAAGTAATATCCCATACTTAAAGTATCATAATCCTTTTTGTTGTTATAGTAGCAGAAGACAAAGAAAAGATTCTAACTATATAAATGCTCTCTGAAGCTACAATTGTGCACACACACACACACACACACACACACACACACACATAATGGCTTTAAAATGGCCTCCTATCTAGAGCAGCCAAAGGCAAGACTTGTGAGGGGAAAGGGTTTGAATGGACATGTAAAGTGTCTATAATGTGCTTTTTCAAGAGTGTAATTGCTTCCTTATCCTTAATGTCTGCAGGGGAGTCAGAGTGGCTGAAGCTGGGATGTACAGCGGAGCAAACAAAGGATCCACTTGAAAAAAATTGCAGAAGACGACTTGATGGGTGTGTGTTTGCATAGATGTAGGGAGGACATGGGGGGTGAGATACAAGCACACATCAACCAACAAAAATCCTGAAGATTCTAGTCTTACATTTTACCCTCTTGAAATAATGGTTAATTTTATGATGGAAGTCTATTCCCTGTGTTTTTCTTAAATGGAACTTGCTCATCATTTGAGTTCTAAGAGGTCTCCATTCTATTTTTTAAATTTTATTTCAGAAAGATATACCCAGCGAGTAGTAAAAATGTCTCCTTTCTCTGGGTTGGATTCCCTATCCATCACACACATACCCCTGATGTCACATCTCTCTCTTAACCTGGACCATGGACCTCCCTTTCATGCTGCTCCGGACAGCGCAGGTGAACAATACCCACCCATGGCCTAGACCAAGCTGCCTCATTCTCAGAGGACTGGGGGCTCTTGAAGGGCTAGGACTGGATCTTGCTCATCCTGTGTTCCTTGATCTGATGCAGGTGGACTGCACACATCTGCTGCTTATACACAGATTCTACATGGTCAGTAACCTTTGCTAAATGAAGACAGTTCTGATAAACTCCTTAAAATGTGTTTACTGGACCCAGCAAAGAGGAAAGCAAAATTGTTTATGTTATCCTTTAGACCATGTAACTGTTTTTTAAATCACAATCATTTTTCTTCCACCCATAGATTAAAAAACCATTAAAACCTCATTGTCCAATTAATTAATAAAAATGTAAGATATAAAAAATTGTCCTGAAATAATTAGAAAGTGCTGAGAGAGACACATTTGATGTCTTCAAAATAGAAAGTACAGTGTGCTTGGTGGAAACAGAGCTTCTTGCTTCTCAGGGTGAGTCTTTTTGAGAATGGGATTCTGCGTGGAAGACTTGGAGGAGTACAGCCAGTTAAGGATCTGGTCTCATAATATCCTTAAAAATCTAGAAACTTCAGTTTGGTGCCACCAAAGGAATAATTGAGGTCTGGAACTTGTGTTTCTGATCAAAAATCACCTAACACTGCTTTGTATCACAATCAAATACACAGATGCTCCCTGACTTACAATGGTTCAACATGTGATTGTATAAGAATGATATGCATTCAGTAGGAACTGCACTTCAAATTTTGAGTTTTGATATATTCTGGCTAGGGATATGCAATACAACACTTTCTTATGATACTGGCCTGAGTAATGAGCCACAGCTCACAAACAGTTACCCAATCATGAGGGTAAACAACCAGTACTCCATACTGCACCATGTTGCTAAGCTTGAGGTTTGGTAGCTTACTTGTATTAAATGCATTTTGACTTGCTATATTTTTAACATGAATTTTTTCTGGTTCCAAGCATTTTATTTATTATTTGTTTTTATTAGCTATCCATGATAGTAGAACATGTTTTGCATTTATGGAGTATAACTTCTCATTCTTCTGGTTGTACATGAGGTAGAATTAAATTGGTAGTGTAATCATATATGCACATAGGATAGCAATGTCTGAGTCATTCTACTATCTTTCCTATTTCCATTCCTCCTTGCTTCCTTTCATTGCCCTTTCTCTAACCCAAAGTACTTCTATTCTCCATACCCCCCACCCCTTATTGTGTATTAGCATCTGCATATCAGAGAAAACATTCTGCCTTTGGTTTGGCTTATTTCACTTAGCATGGTAATGCCCAGTTCCATCCATTTACCAGAAAATGCCATAACTTCATTCTTCTTTATGACTAATATTCCATTGTGTATATGTGATGTTTTTATGAGGACACAGTCCCATCACAGGTCAAAAAGCATCGGTACTAGTCTGTAATACAATACCATCACTTAAGTGTCCAGTATGTGAAGGACATTGTGCTACCAATCAAACAAGATAGGGCTTGTTCCTTTCATAGGGCTTAAAGTCTAGTGGGAGATGGGCATGGAAGTTACTACCTTAGGTATAGTATCAATGTGTAGTCTTCAGACCAAATGCATTACCTGGGAGCTTGTTAGAGGCTAGCTCCTATCCCAGTCCTGCTGAATGAGAAACTCAATAGTTGGGGACCAGTAATTTGTAGCTTAACAAGCCACACATTAAAACTGTGATTCTGACACACATTAAAATTTGAGACTCACTGGCCTAGAGACCCTTACATGCAGTGACTTTCAAACCTGACTGCACACTGGGATCACCTGATGCATTACTCTGCCACCCCATCAATTAGAACAGATTTCTATTCAACAGCATTCACCTCTTTAATCACTGTCACCGTTTTGTTCACCTGTCACCTCTATATCTTAACTATGATCACACCAGAAGTGCATTGGCAACATTTGCAATATCCAATGATCTTTCTGAAACTTGTTCTATTTTTCTTAGGTGATAGATATAGATATACATATACAGACATCTATATCTATTTATAAAGTCCCTACAGCTCTTTCCTTGGCAACTACCATATTTTCCCTTTTGAATTTTATCCCTCTAGCTTCAAGTTTTTCCCCCTATTCAGATGAACTCCCTCTGAGAAAGAATAATTAGCTGCAAATTATGAGGCAAGATTCCAATATAAAAAAGCTGATTGGAATATATTGATGAGTCTGCAAAGACTGATTATAATTTGTTTCTTTCCTTCTGGCTGGAGTGACTGGCTCCAGTTAGTATGGTAACCTGGTTATCTTGGGCTGATGAAATATGATTGGCATTTGAATATGTATTTGACAAATCTGAAAGTGGATTAATAACAAGCTTTGGTAAACAAATCTTTCAAAACACTGCATCTATGGAGAAGAAAGTAATAGTTTCCTTGCCAGCTAATAAGATGAAGAAATATCACTTGGAATTACCAGTTATGTGAACCTTAAAGGAACTGGCTCTTCTGAGGGTAGCAGATGTGCACAGGGGGAGGAAGAAGATAGTAACTAAACCCTGAGTCAGAGAGAAAAAAAGGGGTCTGCTAGCCTACTCCCCTTACTTAACAGGCAGAGGGAAGCTAGGTCTTATGTGGACTTGCTAAAGCAGAGTTGCTGAGTGGCAGCCTGTTTGGACAAACTGTTCCCTGAGTTTTTAATGGGAGGTTTGGAGACAGTTACTAACACCATGTTCTTATAGGAGTGCAGAGTCAGAACCAGGAAGACAGTGTAAGATTGGATCACAAATAAACATATGACATTACATCATCACATAAAAATTTGAGAACCACTGGCCTAAGTCAGATTCAGTTTTTGACACATACTTATGTTTTGTGGTGGTTTGAAAAAATAACAGGTGAATAAAACAATGATAAGTGCTATTGAATAGAAATTCTGTAATTGTTGGGGTGGGAAAGAAATGTATCGGGCAATCCTAACGTGCAGCCAGGGTTGAAAAATCACTGCATATAACCAGATATTAAATGAACAGAGCTGAAAGTATTACCTGATGGGAAATGCCACACACCTGCACAGGCAGGCACATAGAGAGTGATGTAGAAATGAAGTTCAACAAGACAGATAATAAAAGGAAAACTTCAAAGTTGACCCTTGAAATAGCAGAGTACTTTTTTTAGGGGGACAAGTACAGTACAGGAATACTCTGGATCCTAGAGACAAATTTCCCAGCATCATTTAAGCTTTCCTTTAATGACCAAGTCCTAACTCTTAATTCACACAAGTACTCCTCAACATGGAAATGATAATGTGCACAGCCTTAGTCTTCATTTGAGCAGCTAAGAACATACCTACCAAGATGTGAGCCTTGCCTCTGAATGGACACTATTGCTGACAAGGGATTTTGCTGAAATAACCAGATTTGTTTTGCTTGGGTTTGCAATGGCAATGATAATGTTAGAAATACCATTCATAAAACAGTCATCATTATCTGATTCACTTTTGACATATACTTAGGTTTTGTGGCGGTTTGAAAAAATAGCAGTGACATTAATGCCTCATTACTTAGAACCTCTAAGGTTAGATCTTCCAACCTAATTAAATCACAAAAATACATTTACAGCTAATTCACATATTAGAATAACTTCTATCAATCATCATTTGTGCACTTAGAGATTTGCAAATACCTCATCTATTGTACAACTCTCTCCTCTCCAGTCATCCAATTTCCTCAAATCTATCATAGTTGCAGGGCAATTACAGCAAATGCTCCTGGATCCTTTTTTTTTTGGGGGGGGGGGGGGGGAGGAAGAGCAACCTGGAAAACAAGAAGCACGACCTCAGCCATCACATACTGACCAGAACAAGGTGACATTTTTCAAATCTAATAGCTGAAGTTTCACAAATTAAATTTTCCGCACCTCAACTTTTCCATCTGTAAAGAGAGAGTGATAATTTTTCCCCATGTATCTCATAGGCAGGTTAAATGTTAAAAGTTATCAAAGTCCTGCCCCAGGGTGGACAAGCATCTTTAGCATGGACTCCAAGCAGAAGGTCTGTTAGCCCAAAGAGTTTTAAAATGCCCTTTTCAATCTCAATGCTGTACAAAAGAATGATGGCTGTATTTGAGAGGACCTGACTGACAACACACATGGACAGAGACTTTCAGATTAGAGAATCAAGAATCCTGCATGTTCCAGAGCACCTTGAAAGGAAACACAGACTCCCGTCAAAAGCAATTCAGGTTTATCCACCTAACATCTGAGTAAATGCAAAAGCTAAGTTTAAGAACTTAGAAATAAGGCACCATGGACTAGATTGTCTATAACCACTGGGCAGTTCTTAGTACAGGTAACACTAATTATAGAACTAGGCTTCACTCAGTGCTCACTATGTGACATTCATTGAATCCTTCTGTCTAGTCCAAGAGACAAGAATAGAGTCGCCCATTTTAAAGATAAAAAAAAAAAGTGAGGCTTACAGAAGTGAAGTCACTTACCTAAGAGTGACATAAAATCAGAGTAATCAGCTTCTCAAAATGTGGTAGACCATATTTGAAAAGCTTTTTCTCTACAAATCCATAAATGTATGTGCATTACTGGAATCCCTACAATGTGAAGGAAATTCTGAAAAGGGAGTTTAAACCAGATGTTAAGTGAGTAGAGCTCTAAGGATTACCTGATGGTAAATACCATTAACCAGAACCAGGAACTCTGAGGATAATGGCAGTGTGTGCAATGGAAGACAAAGACCTGTGCAGAGGGGGAGCTGAACCTGAAAATTCCACGGAAAACTTGTACGTTTGAATGTACTGCCAACTCAGTGCCGGTAGCTAGGTAAAAATCTGTCTGTGCAAAAGGAGCCAATGAGGAAAATTGTCTTCACAAAAAAATGAAGTCTTCAAAAGAAAATAATAAAATAAACTAAATAGCTTCATATAAACAAATTTATACAACACAAAGAAATTTCCAGAAAAATATACTTACTAAAATGCATTTTAAAAGATAGAAGATTAACATAAAATCTCTCAAAAAAAGAAAACTCCAGGCCTAGATAATAAAACAAATAAGCTTTGAAAACTTCCAAGATTCTTTCAACCATATACAAATTCTTCTAGATATTACAAAATAAAGTGAATACTCCCCGTCTCTTCATCTTGATAACAAAACTAGACAAGGACAACACAAGACAGAATGACTATAGGCTGATTTCATTTATAAACATAGATGCAAAACTCGTAAACAAAATACTGGCAAATGGATTTCAGCAATGTATAAAAATACAATATATCATTACTAAGTTGATTTTATTCCAGTAATTCATAATTACTTTAACTTTGGAAAATCTGTTAATATAATTCACTACATTAACAGACAAATAAGAAAAAAGAAAATGACTTGAGTAGATATATATTAAAGTTATTTTATAAAATACATGAAAATCTTATTTTTAGCTAATTAAAAATAGAAGGGAATTCATTAACCTCTTCAAGGTTAACTAACAAAAATCTTTAGATATCCTACTTAGATGCCCTTAAATGTCAGAAATACAGCACTGATATCCTGAGACCCTGATTCTATTCAATATTCGATAAAATATCCTAGCAAACACAATAAAATAAGAGAAGGAAATAGAGTATAAAAATAAGAAATAAAAAGCATTCATTATACACAGTTAATGATTGCTAATATAGAAACTACAAAAAATAAAAACATTGTTATTGTGCAAAAGATTGTTTAAATGGATGGATACAAATTAGCATATATATATGTATGTATGTGTGTATATGTGTATATATATATATATATATATATATATATATATATATAACTAGCTGTTTATATGCCAGCAACAATATGTAAAAAATAATACATTTAAAATATATAACTTTGAATAGTAGCAAAATGATAAGATACCTAGGATAACAAAAGATGTTCAAATCCTTCAGTGGAGTAAATAATAGTGTTTCATTAAAAGATGTTAGCATGTTAATTCTGTTTTTATAATTTGTTCTTAGTGGTTATCATAAAGAATATAATAGTATCCTTTATAGAGATTGTTAGGAACTTACCACTGTCACCGTATTAACTCATATTGCTCATATTAACTCATAAACTTTCTGTTTATATGTTTATAAGTATTTCAATTCCACACATCTTTTAAACTCTGGAATTCTTTTAAAATGTTATTTAGTACATTCAGCATTCATACAGCTTTCCCCACAGATTTATCCTCTATAGTGTATACTTTCTAATATTTTCCTCATAATTTTGCATTTTCTTCTGCGATCCTTTTATTTCTGCCAAAAGAATTCTCTTTAGTATTCCCTTTTCTTTTTAAATTAGCTTTATTGATGTATGATATATAATTTTAGGTTGGCAGTTACCTTCTGGACTATAAACAATTTCTTGTTCCATGATGTCTTTTGAGAAGTCAGCTACCTGTTTTATTGCTGCTCCACAGAAAGTAATTTTTTTTTTGGGGGGGGGGGTAGCTTTAATTCTTCTTTTTGCATTGCTTTTCAGCAGTTTAACTTTCAAGTATCTTGGTATGCTTTTCTTGGAGTTAGACTGTTTGGAGTTTGTAGAACTTGTTGCATCTGGGAATTGACCTCTTTCAGTTTTTGAAAATTCATGTCTAATATCTTTACCAATGTTACTTTTGTTCCTTTCCTCTCATTGTAAGGATCAGATTATGTATTTGTTAGATAAAGATACTATGTCATATGTTCTTTAAACTCTTTCTGGTTTATCCATTTTTTCTCTATTTTTATTAAATCTGGATATTTTCTAATGGTATGTCTTCTGATTTCACTAATCTGCATTCTGTGTCTAACCTCCTATTAAAATCATCCATTGGGTTCTTAATTTCATTTATTTTATTTCTTTATTTTCTGTACTGGGGATTGAACCTAGGGGTGCTCTATCACTGTGCTTCACCCCAACACTTTTTACTTTTTTATTTTTATTCATAGTCTCCTTAAATAGCCATGGTTGGCCATGAACTTGGGATCCTCCTGCCTCAGCCTCCACAGTAGCTGGGATCAGAAGTATGCACCCACCACACACAGCTCAATTATTATATATTTTAATTCTAGGATTTTCATTTTTCAATAGATCAACTTCTCTGAAGAATTTTTCTGTCTTGTCATTTCTACTATTAAATTACTAATGTTACTTTAATGTCTATGTCTGAATTTGCTAATATCTCCATCACTTTACAAATCTAGTTCCATTAGCTGGTATTTTCTCTCAGTTCTTTTTTTGTCATTTCACCATGTGTTCTATTACACCTATTACTTTTATTGAATACCAGACATTGTCCATGAAAATTTTAGCCATGACTCACAGCTTGTGTTATCTTTCTCCAAAACAGATTTGTACTTTTGGAGAGGAAGTAAATAAGAACAGCATGCCTTACTCTTCTTGGAACTTACTTGTCTGAAGTTTGGTTGTACTCTTTTCTGTACAGATCTTTTGTGTGCTTATCTATTTCTGCCCTTACTCCTAAGGTCTAACTCTAAGGACTCCTAACTGGAAGCCCAGAATTAATTTTTAAATGCTTTTATTAGAGAACTATAGTTAAACATTAACAGTTGGGTTCATTTTGACAATCATAAATGCATGGAGTTTAATTTGCTCCATTTCAGTCCTCAGTGCTTCCTCTTTCCCTCTCCTTCCTCTCTTCCCCTATTCCTCTTCCCCTACTCTACTAGTCGTCTATCTATCTATCTATCTATCTATTTATTTTTAATTGGTGCTACAGAAATACATACAGATGAAATTCACTGTGGCATATTTACACATGTGCATAGGGTAATTTTGTCAAATTTATTCCACATTTCCTCCCCTTTCCAGTCTCTTCTTCTTCCTCCTCAATCTCCTTCTACTCCACTGATCTTCTCTCTATTCTTATAAGATCTGAGCCCCCCTCCTTCTTTTCCCCCTTACTTTACTCTAGCTTCTGCATATGAGAGAAAATATTCAACCCTTGACTTTCTGAGTCTGGCTTATTTCACTTAGCATGATGTTCTCCATTTCCTTCCATTTACTGGAAAATGCCATAATGTAATGTTCCTTTGTGACTGATACTTCACTGTGTGTATATACCACATTTTTAAAAAATCCATTCATCTGTTGATGGTCACTTGGGCTGATTCCATAACTTGGGTATTATAAATTGTGCTGCTATAAACAATGATATACTTGTATCACTAGAGTATGCTGATTTTAGTTCTTTTGGATAAATACTTAGGAGTGAGATAGCTGGGCCATATAGTGGTTCTGTTCTTATTCTTTTGAGAAATCTCCATACTGTTTTGCAGAGTGGCAGTACTGATTTCTGGTCCCACCAACTATGTATGAGTATACATTTTCCCCCACATCCTTGCCAGTATTTATTATTTGCATTTTTAGTAATTGCCATTCTGACTGAAGTGAGATGAAATCTCAGTGTAGTTTTGAATTGCATTTCCCTGATTTCTAGGGATGTTGTACATTTTTTCATATATTCACTGCCATTTGTGTTTCTTCTTTTGAGAAGTGCCTGTTTAGTTCTTTTGCCCATTTACCAATTGGGTTATTTGTTCTCTTGGTGTTGTTTTTCCAGTTCTTTCTATATTATGAATCTTATTCCTCTGACAAAGTAGTATCTGGAAAATATTTTCTTCCATTCTATAGTCTCCCTCTTTATGCTTTTATTCATTTCCTTTGCTGTGCATAGGAATTTTAATTTGATGCCTTCCCACTTTATTGATTCTTGGTTTTATTTCTTGAGCTTTAGGGGTCTTGTTAAGAAAACCAATGTATGTGCCAACATGTTGTAGTGTTGAGCCTATGTTTTCTCCTAGCAGTTTCAAAATTTCTGTTATAATTCCTAAGCCTTTGATCCACTTTGACTTGACTTTTGTGCAGGGAAGGAGAGAAGCATCTAGTTTTATTCTTCTACCCATGGATATCTGGTTTTCCCAGTACCATTTGTTAAAAGGGCTATCTTTTCCCCAACATATACTTTTGGCACCTTTGTCAAATATCAGATGACAGAAATTATGTGGATTTGTCTCTTCATGGTCTTCATGTCTGTTTTATGCAATACCATGCTGTTTATGTTACTATGACTCTATAGTATACTTTGAGATCAGGAATTATCATGTCTCCAGCATCACTCTTCTTTCTTTTTTTTGGGGGGGTGTTATTTTGGGTGTTTCATTCTTCTAAATGAATTTTAGGGCTTTTTTCTTAGTTCTGTGAAGAATGTCATTGATATTTTGGTGGGGATTACATTGAATTGGTATAATGCTTTTGATAATATGGTCATTTTGGCAATATTGATTTTGCCTAAGAACAGAATAGTTTGACCCATAGATTCAGTGTTGGATAGCAGATCATATTCTTAGAATTAAAATAGTTGTGTAGACAACTTAAAGCCTTCCTTGATTTGTGTACATGGAAAAGCTCTAGGTCTAGTACTTGAATTACTGTAATAGAGAGTTGCAAATTCCAAGGATCAGGACAAACCCAAATCCCCTTGACTTGGTGAAGGACCTTATTACACCGGCAAAAATTTTTACTATCTTCCCCTTCAGTCTTCTCCAGAGGGGCTATGGCTATTTACCAGAGTAACTGTATTGAGGAAAGGATTACTAGACAATGGCCCTGAATTGACACTAATTCCTAGAGGTCCAAAATGCCAGAAACTGGGATGTAGAGGATATAGAGGAAATGCCAGATACTGGGATGTAGAGGATATAAAGGAAATGAACTCTATGTTCAGATGATCAATGGAGTCTGTGGGCTCAGGTCCATCGCTGTGGACAGGATAACCCACAGCAATTCACCTGCTTTTTTTGTTGTTGTTGTGTTGTTGTACAGGTAGGGGATTGAACCCAGGGGTGCTTAGCCACTGAGCCACATCCCTACCCCTTTTTATTTATTTTGAGACAGTTTCTCACTAAGTTACTGAAGACCTCAGTAACTGTTGCTGAATTTGCGATCTTCCTGTTTCAGCCTCCTGAGCAGCTGGAATTACATGGTGTGATCCATGATGCCAAGATGATCTACCTGCTTGTTACAACCAACTGCATGTGTGTGTGTGTGTGTGTGTGTGTGTGTGTGTGTGTGTGTAGTTGTGAGCTGGTGAAGGCATCTACACACTTAAAGTACATTTCAAAAACTGGGAAGATTATGAACTAAAGCATAGAAAACATGGTTATGATATGACAATAGGTAGCATTAAACTTATTCAAACATTCATTATTCTAAGCATCTAAGTGATGGATTTTATATTAGAAAAAACTATGTGGGTGATGCCCTGCATTTTTTATCTTCCACCAAATCTCATTGTAATAGAAAAGATGCTGATTGATAGGCGTTCTCTTTCAGGGAGCAAAGAGAGAATATCAGAAATCACAATTTCAGAGCTGCACCCATATTTCATTGTCAAGAAGATACTAAAATATGCCAAGGATAGGAAATGAGATCCTAACTCTTCAGTGAAATATAACATAAGATGAAGTTTGCTTCCTCCTCTTCAATAACTGCAGAACTACTACACCTAATACTAGCAGTGATTTCCAAATCTGATGTTGCTTTTTACTTTCAGGCACAGTTTGAAAATTTGTTTCCTCAAACTTTCCCCTCTATAATAATTAGTTTCAATATATCCTGGTTTGCCCAGTATGGTCCCATTTTATGACTACATCCCGACATCTCACACAAATTGAACCCCCAATATTTTGTAAAATGTACCACTGTCTAGGGGAGAAATTAAATGATCCCTTTATAACTCAGAAGAGCCTTATCCATGTGCATTTTATGATCTTTTAAAAATATAAGAAATTTAGGAGTCTTTGCCATGAGATTGAAAAACAATCTAATATCTTTTTGGTCAAATAAGATAAGGTGAAAGACTTAATCTCGTGCTTTTGAGCCCATAAAATGTGACACAGGATGAGATTCTCACCCCGGTTGTCCAAAAGAGTGATTTCTTATTTCAAGAGATGGACTTCAACCTCATGGCACATTAGAAAAAAAAAGTGTTAAAGTCTGTTTTGCTCCACTCTTAAACCAATTTGGCAATAAATTAATCCCACATCTGGCCCTTCGGTAAGTTATCTCCAACTCTGAAGAGTGAGGGCTCTTAAGAGCTGCAGAGGTGCCAAGGGTCCCTGTTCAGAGGTCTCCTTGTCACTAATCTGTTGTAAGCTTGGAGGTGTCACTACAGCACCCCATCACTGCCTGGGTTACAAACCCTCGTACATCAACATCTGGAGCAGCAGGACTGAGGTCAGCGGCTTCTGGTGGGAAAGCAGCCACCAGGTTCAGCTTAGCACCCTTGTTAGCACAAAAGCTGAGATGAGAGCTTTCACACTGGGAGTGGGAGTACTGAAGGATAGTCCTCCAAGTTTGGCTTTGTTTTCCTTTTGTAACAATCCTTTTCATTTTTCCACGACTCTGTGAAATCCTTTCCCATCCTTCAAGGTTTGGGAGAATATGACCCATCCATAAAACCTTCCCTGTTTTCTCAGTGATGCCCTTGTATTATTTTATGCCTCTCTCCTAGCTCCTGCCTCTCTTACTCAGATAATATTTGGCTGCATGCAGACTGTTGCCCATGACCAACAAGTGAAAGCATCTTGAGAGCAGGGTGTGTGAGTCCTGTTTCCTGAGTTACCTCAGCTCCTAGAATACTTTCTACTGTAATAGTAAATATTTAATATGATGTGTAATCTTCACTGTCTAATGCCCTTTTTTAAAAAATATTTATTTATTTGCTTTTGTTGTACACAATGCGTTTATTCTTATGTGGTGCTGAGGATCGAACCCAGGCCGCACAGGTGCTAGGCGAGCGCTCTACTGCTGAGCCACAACCCCAGCCCTCTAATGCCCTTTTATTAAGCATTCTTTCATTTATAAGCTGAGCCAGCTTCCTGCACATTCATTTGGGAAGATTCTCTTAGGCATCCTGTTGAGTATGTAAGCTATAAGCATGTCTTAACATATAGAGGGGCTGTCTCTAGATTTTCTCTATAGTGGCTTCGTACTTCCAAATATGACCCATGAGACCTCATAGATTCTTTGGAAGGTAACACCTAGCATACTTTCTTGTTATTATTCCCTAAACAATGCAATATAACAACTATTTATATAACATTTGCATTGTATTAGGTATTAGGAATAATCTACAGATGATTTAAGGTATACAGGAGGACATGTGTAGATTATGTTCAAATATTATACCATCTTATATAAGGGAACTTGAACATCTACAAAGCGTGGTTACAATGGGGGTGAGAGTGGTCCAGAAACCAATCCTCTCCAGATACCAGGAGGAGATGGCAAAGTGACCAAGCAAGGTCTTCTGCATTCACTTCTTGGTCCTTTCATTTCTTTGTCCCTTTCCACTATTGATGTACAATGCAATAAACCATTAAATTCACTATAAGAGCGTAATTGGATAAATTTTTACACAGGAATATACTTGTGGAAACCAAGACCTGGGTCAAGATTGAGAATATTTCTAACATTGCAGAAGTCTGTGTTCCTTCACAGTCAATAATGACTACTCCCCAAAGAAAAACCACTATTCTGATTCTTTTCACCATGATTTTCGTCTTTTTGCAAAATTCATATAAATTAATTAACAGTATGTATTTTTTATGCCTGGATTTTGTCAATATCTGCAAGATTTATTCATGTTGTAAAGTGAATTCTTTCTCACTACTATGTAGTGCTTTGCTAATGAATATGCCAAAATTTTATACCTTGTCTAGTATTTTTAAGGGTATACTAAAATTTACTTAAGCAATTTCCTATTGATGAACATTCAAATTATTTCTGATCTTTTTCTGTAATAAACAATGCTGCAGCTAATATCTTTCCAAAAACATCATTTCACCTAGTATTTGTAAGATGATTTCCCAGAAGAGGAGGTACTGGGTTAAAAGGTGTGTGTTTTTGTAATTTTGATAAACATTGCCAAATTTCCCTCCGTGGACTTTGTACCAGTTTGCATTCTCATCAGTTATGTATGAAAGAAGGGTAGAAGTCCTTTACCTTGAGTCCACAAACCTCAAATTTTATGCAATCTTTTTATTTGATTCATTGATTTTTTTTCAGTTTTATTGAGATGTAATTGAGAAATAAAAATTGTATACACTTAGGTGTACAATGTGATGCTTTGATATACATTAGGAAATGATTATCATAACAAGCTAATTAACATATTTATCATAGCACATACTTACCTTTGTTTATGTATGTTGAGATCACTTAAGATCTATTCTTTAGTTAATTCTTTAGTTAAATCTACTGATAGTTAGATTTCTTCCATTTGTGGGTTATCACAAATAAAGCTGCCATGAACAATTTATACATATATTTTGGTGAAAATATTAATTTTTGTATTTGTTTTCAGACATGGAGTCATGAGTTTGGAGGGGTGTGTGTGTGTGTGTGTGTGTGTGTGTGTGTGAGAGAGAGAGAGAGAGAGAGAGAGAAAAAGAGAGAGACCTTGTATTATGTATGTGTTATGGTTTGGATGTGAGGTGTCCTCCAAAAGCTCGTGTGTGAGACAATGCAAGAAGGTTCGGAGGAGAAATGACTGAGTTTTTAGAGTCTTAAACCAATCAGTGATTAATCCCCTCATAGGGATTAACTAAATGGTAACTGAAGTGGTGGAGTGTGGAAATGGGAATTAAGGTGTGGGTTTGGTGTATATATTTATGTCTGGAGAGTGGAGTCTCTCTTTCTGCTTCTGGATCACGGTGATGTGAGCTGCTTTCCTCTGCCACACTCTCCCACCATGATGTTCAGCCTCACCTCAAGCCCTGAGAAGTGGAGTTGGCCTTCTATGGAATAAGACCTCTGAAACCATGAGCCCTCAAATAAACTTTTCCTGTTCTATAATTGTGCTGCTTGGGTCTTTTAGTCACAGTAGTGAAAAAGCTGACTAAAACAGTATGTATATCTTATATATACCTTATCTATGTTTTATATATGTATTTTTATACTGTTTTTCACTGCTGTGACCAAAAAGCCTGACAAGAAAAATTAGAGGAGGAAAAGTTTATTCGGGAGCTCAGGATTTCCGAGGTCTCAGAGATCGCTGACTTTGTTGCTCTGGGCCCAAGGTGAGGCAGAGCATCATGGCAGAAGAGTGTGGTGGAGGAAAGTGGTTCAGGACATGGCACCAGGAAAGCAGGGAGGGAGGGAAGGAGGAAGAGAGAGAGAGAGAGGAGAGACAGACAGACTAAGCTCAGTTTACAAAATATATATATCCCAAAGACATGCCTCCAATGAACCACTTTCTCCAGTCACACCCTACCTGCCCATAGTTACCACCCAGTTAATCCCTACCAGGGGATTAATGTACTAATTAGGTTAAGACTCTCATAACCCAATAATTTTACCTCTAAAACTTTCTTGCATTGTCTCATACATGAGCTTTTGGGGGTCACCTAATATCCAAACATCTCTCTCTCTCTCTCTCTCTCTCTCTCTCTCTCTCTCTCACACACACACACACACACACACACACACACACACACACACACACACACGGTTTCAGGCAGCTCCTGCCTAACTCGAGGAGACCTAAAAAGGCTTCCTGCCAGTGAACCCTTGAAGGTATGACTGCCAATTTTGGGGAGCCATGGGGTACTGGTGGGAGTATCATTCCACCAGAGTTTCATTAAATATATATATATATATCAAGGGTTCCATTTTTCTCCATTAGCTTACTAACTTACTAACACTTGTTATTGTCCATTGTTTTTATTTTAGCCATTGAGAAATGGGTAATACAACTATCGCATTGTGGTTTTAGTTTGTATTCCCCTTATAAATAATATTTGCAATATAGCCATCTAGATCCATTTTTAAGTTTCTATTCAAGAAACAGAGTGTTAAAATTGAAGGGAGGAGGCTGGGGAAAGCTGAGGGAGGAGGAAAAGGGAATCAGGAAGGGATGAGAGTGAATGCTGGTTGCCAGCTCTTTGCACAGACCCAATAGAAGCAAACACTTGACTATTTAATTTGACTTTCTTGAGTACAATCATGCCTGTCCAATTGTACCAGTTCCTAACCACCCCCCCTGCCAAAAAAAAAAAAAATAGGTATTATAACTGTTGCTACAGTTTCAAAAAGAAAACTTAAAGAAACTTTCCTAGATCTGAACCGATGAAGATGTAGAAGAAAGCTTTAAGAAAGACTTCGTGGATAAGCTTTCAAAATGAAAAAGGACTATGGAAGAAACATTAGGACAAATATGGCCCAGGGGGTTTGAGAAGATCAGGTGGAAATATTTCACCAGCAAACCATTCCATCCAGGAGAACAGGTTGGAGTGACTATGGGTCTTACCATGTAGATCTTTCCCTGATAATCCCCCTCTAATTCAATCACAAGTTCATTTATGCTAATTAGAAACTCACTAAGTGTGATTCCTCGCCAGTTACAAGTCCCATTTAATAATTTCAGCCTGTGAGTGCAGTGCGGACACTGGGAGTAAAGAGATCAACACTATAGACTAACAGACGATTTCCTAATTATTGAGGAAGGGTGGGAAATCCACTCTGGAAGAACATTAGGTTTGATTCTAAGCCCGAGCTCCATAGAACAAAGCCCACCTGAGATCTTGCTGAGTGTGTGTGTGTGTGTGTGTGTGTGTGTGTGTCCCTCACAGACCTTCTGCCACCTTGGCCTTTATCTGCTCACAAGTTTCCAGAGCTGTCTCTTCTGATTAGCTCTCCTTTCCTAGAGTTCTGTTGCTCGTTTGAAGTTCGTGACAACTCCCTAGAGTCCAACTTTCCATTCACTAGTCTACTAAGATGGTCACTTCCCCAGGGCTCCGCAGCCTCTCTGGGGCTAGTTACTTGCTTTCCCAATTTCACTCCTAGGACAGACTTTCATGTTAGTTATCATCATCACCTGCTTTTGCTGGATTGCTGGTCCCCATAGAAATCTAGAATGTCAGAGATTATTGATCATCTTGTCTAAATCCCTCATTTTATTAATGGAGAAACTGAGGCCAGGTAAGCTGGGAGTTAGCAGTAGCTAGGACTGAAATCCAGGTCTCCAGGCCCCTGAGTCTCTGCATTTTTCTCTCATATCATGGTTACATTTATTTTGCTCTTATACTTCTGCTCCTCCCCAGTCTTGCTCCTGATAACTTGCTAATAGAAAGTAAAATACATAGCGTTGGGCCAAGTGGTGCATATTTGTAATCCTAATGACTCAGAAGGCTGAGACAGGAGGATCACAGGTTTGAGGCCAACCTTGGCAACTTAGTGAGGACTTCTGCAACTTAGGGAGAAACTGTCTCAAAATAAAAAGGACTGGGGATATGCTCAGGGGTTAAGAACCCCTGGGGTTTATTCTGGTATAAGAAGGAAAGAAAAAGAAAGAGATAAAGAAGGAAAGAAAGAAAGAAAGAAAGAAAGAAAGAAAGGAAGGAAGGGAGGGAAGGAAAGAAGGAAGGGGCATTAGAACCACCATTTTTATGTTGTAGAGTTTGTTAGGCAAGTATAAGTGAATCCATATTGGAAAATCAAGAAGTATCTCTAAAACTTTGCTTTTTATCTGGAGAGTTTAATCCTTCTATGTTGCTAGGTAAGTGGTATATATATTTGTAGTACTGGGGATTGAACCCAGGGCCTCAAACATGCTAGGAAAGTGCTCTACCACTGAGCTATATCCCAAGTCCTTTATATTTTATTTGTACCTTTTTATTTTTTTGGAGGCAGAAGTAAGTTACCAAGACTGGCCTTGAGCTTATAATCCTCTGCCTCAGCCTCCTGAGTTGCTAGGATTTGAGGGTGCACCACCATGCCAATTGTAGTCTTTCTATGTTGCTGCAGAAGAAAACACTTTAAAATTTTGTGTTTTAGGCACCCAAAGCAGTGGGTATTTTCTGAGGGTTTTTTTGTTTTGTTTTGTTTTGTTTATTTAGTTTGCCTTGAATTTTTAGAAAGAATAGTATACTACTTTTTAATTCTGACTTGGGCAATTAATAAAAATGGCAGCTCTGAAGGTGAAATCTAAAGTAAGCAGGAAATAAATTGCTTTTCTTCAAATCCAGGAGTCATTCAGAGTCAATCAGATTTCTTTTTTCTAGTCGAAAAATTCAGCTCTTCTTTGAGATTTTATGCATACCAGCAAAGAGCAAGGAGATTGTTGCCACCGTTTTTTGTTTAATCATTGTTTACCTGCTTTGGTGTTAACATCATTGTAGGGGAAAAATACAGCTTTGGAAATACAAAGATTTTAATAAAATATGGTTCTTAAGTTTCTCTGGCAAAAGAATATAAGTTTGAATAAATAAAACCCAAAGACTGTTACTCTAGTGGAGATTATAGCTAAAGGAAGAAACAACAAAGAGAAAGTCACAACATCCACACAAAGTCCACTTCATCTCATTATTAAACTGCAATGCTGCATGCTCCTGTTCCTTAATATTTTCCATAATATATATGACAAGTAATCACGGTTTGAGGAAGGCAAGATTGTATGAGATGAGTCTCACCTGGGAAAACGTCTGCTAGACTGGATGGACTTGCTGTGTTCTCTAAGGTCTAGAAATACTGGGCCCATAACGGTAACCATTAGTCTTGTCCTTTGGCTGAATTTTATTTCCCACACATGGCTCTACATCTGGATGCTCCCCCATAGTTCAGAACAGCTGTTAAATTAAGGCTGTTGGCGGCTATTTCTTGCAACCCTTTAAAGAGCTGCTCCCTAGTGAACGGGGCAAATGTCACCTATAGCAGATTGGCAATAGGTTACCATTTCTTCCTCAATTAAATACAGATGGTTCTCTCAGTCAGCTTCACGATGCACCCTGGGTAGTGGGAGAGAGCCCAGGTCTCCTGAGAAAAGGAACAAATAAATATCACTCCTTGCTCTGAACTAAACTTTGAATGCAGCCATTGGATTTCTTTACCTCTATAAAAAAATGTCATCCAGTTACAAGTATTGTTTCTATTTTGAAGACTATTGATTGTAACTTTGAAAATCAAGTAACTCCTATCTCAAACAAACAGACAAATGAGAAGAGCCCAGTTGGTTTTCTTTCTTAACAATCAGGGGAAAAAATAAGAAAGAAATATTGCTAGGAAGCAAAGATGGCTGCTATTGTTTTATTTCTAAATAGTTCTGCAATAGAAAAAACTGATGTTCTGGCTTCCCTGGGTGTGAAACTGCATAACTGTCCTGTTATTAACACCTTCAACACATTTTTCTAAGTAGCCAATCCTTCAGAGAAAGGCTCCTCTCCTCCACTGATTTAAATGGACACATGCACAGCATTGCATGGGGCAGGCTTCTGAGGGTTTCTACAATTTTCTCCACTAAGATCTGAGTGATTGACATTTTCCATGTAAAACACCATCTCTGTTATGTAATAGCATGAACACAAGAAAGATCAGTGGGAAACAGAAGAATCTAAATCTCTAATCAGTTACTTCTATTGTGAACCTCAAACGTGATTCAAGTACACCTAGCCTCGGTTCCCTCATTTATGAAATGTGGGTACAACATGTTTGAGGATGAAATATGCGGTAATGCCTGACATTACACAGAGAGGAAGTGCTGTCATTTTATCACTGTTGGTTATTATTTCTGGCACAATTTATATTCCTAGTGATTATGATCTTCAAGTTCCTGTTTGCCTAAGTGGAAAGAATGAGATCTTAAAGTCAGTGATTTGGGGAGTTGATAAATATACTCAAGGGCAAGTCCTCAGACCTCAGTTTGTAGTTTTCAGAAGGCAGACTGGATTGGAAAATGGGGGAAATTGAGGGAAGGAAACCAGATGGAAACCTGTCAGGAGAGATCTAAGAGAAGGGTGAAGGTCATGAAGACAGAGAAAAGTAGATGGAGAGACAGAGTGGAAGGTAGAATTGACAGAACTTGGTGATTTAATTGGATGTGAGTGTTGAAGGGAAAGAAAAGCCAGGATACAGTGTGCCCTCTGTCCAGATAGTATTATGGACAGATTGTTAGTGCCCCACCCCAATTAATGTGTTGAAATTCTAACCCCCCAATGTGATGCTGTTAGGAAGTCAGGCCTTTGGGAAATAATTAGGTCATGAGGGTAGAGTCATGATGATTGTGATTAATGCCCTAATAAAAGACACCCCAGAGAGCTAGCCCTTTTGCTCTTTTTCCAACACTTGAGAGTACAGTGAGAAGACAGCCATCTGGAACCTAGGAGAAGCACCCTCACCTGATGCAGGATCTGCCAGATTCTTGATCTCAGCCTTCTCAGTCTGCAGAACTATAAGAGATAAATGTCCATGGTCTATAAGCCACATAACTTCTGGTTCTACATTACAACAGCCCAAACAGGCTAAGTAAGAATAATCCGGAGTACAGACAGTGGTTGAGCACATATATGAATGGGCGAGAGATGCTGGCTCTGCCTCCAGATTCTGAAGCATTGGAGTGGGAGAAAAAGCTGCCCCCTTCAAGAGGCTGAGGGCCAGTGAGGTCTTCTAGGAGGTGAGAAAGGAGGTGAAAGAAACATTTAGTGAAGAGATCAAAGGAGCATGTCAATCACAGAACAAGTTCCAGAGATCAAGATGGGAAGATTAGGACAGAGAAAGTCCTAAGGCTGGAGAAGAAACAGGGAAGGTACTTGAGAAGATGGGTAGCCGAGGGATGTATACTCAGGTAGCCACCTGGTATTTAGGAATATGGATCTTGGTGGGTATAGCTGGTTCACAGCTGCAAAGAGAATGCACCCACCACATCTCTGCTGGACAGCAAGCACCCAGGCAACCATATGTAGCTTGCAAAGATTGCACTTAGGACAACTCAGGTTCGTATGAATTTAGGGATTCCAGGCTTTCTTTAGGGATCCGGTTGCTGGAGGGAGTCCCATTGAGAAAGCTGCAGCCTCACTCATGGGAAATGACATCTCTGCAATGGTGAGCAGCCTGGTCTGAGAGTAGAGAGGGGCAAGAGTGAAGATCTGAGTGGTTCCAGGGACCCAGGAGCAGAAGAAGGACAGGGTCCAGTTAGTTGTTAATAGCTGGTCAGAAACTTAATTCTAAGATACAGGAAACAAAAGCAAAAAGGAAAATGTGATCAATTGAAAATTTACCTGTAAAGACAAAAAAAAAAATACTTAGGAGAAATAATTGGACCAGATAAAAATAGTTCTTATGTGTGTTTTCAGCATGAGAAAACTGTGTGATGTGCAGGTACAGACATATATTGAACCGGGCCCTTTGTTAGAGCATCCTATAATGTTGGCAGTATACTTTTTCCTTTAGAGCATATAAAGAAGTACCTTCTAGTAATCAGGAGTGGAGAGGGCTACATCTTGCAGCTGTGAGTTCCTTATCAGAGGCAGCTCATGTCAGTCTACAGGGATTTGACATGTAGAGTGACCTCTTCCATGGTTATACAAAAGAGCTAACACAGAGCCTTTCTTGCCTAAAACAATAGAAGGGAAAAAATTTGGCTAAAATCATAGAGGGCATTTCAATTCATCTTTGGAACAAGCAGAGAATATTATGAACAGATGAATGAATAGATTGAATATAAGTCAATTGACAATCAATTAGAATGAAAATGATATCATAGCTCAAGTTAAAAGGAAAATGGGATTTATCATATTTAATCAATTCAAAGTTGTGTATTATTTTCAAATATTAATATCTTTGAAATTAGACTGCCTCTTAAAATCAATGAAGTCTTGTAGTAGCTGTCAGCACAGCAGTGTTGGGTCGAGATTGCTTTCACCAGTGGATCTAAAAATTGGTCCCTTTGCCACCCGCCCCCCCCCCCCACCAGCAACATCAACGTCACCTGGAAAGCTGATGAAAAATGCAAATTCCTTCGTCCCACCCATACCTACTGAAGCAGAAAATCTAATTTAATCATCTGTGTTTAATAAGCCACCCAGTGATTCTGAAGCACACTCTTTTCAGACCTACTGACTTTCATGTTTGAAAGAGCACAAAAACACACAAGAACATAAATCACACCACAAAACCAAAACCTCCATAATAGGTGTGTAACTGAGTATCCTCCAGAGAGACAGAACCAATCAGATTCTCATTCTCTTATTCTCCCCACTTCCCCCACAGAAGTCCCACAACCCCACAATCCACTGACTACAAGCTGGAGACCCAGGAAAGCTGGTGGTGTGGTTGGAAGGGGAGCTGATGATCAAGATTCCATTCTGAGTCTGAGGCCTGAGAACCAGGTGTATTGAGAACCTGAGACACTGAAGCTCTCACGAAGCAGTCAGAAAAATCAGGAATTCATCCTTCTTCCACCTTTTATTCTATCCAGGCCTTCAAGGAATCAGAAGAGTCCCAACCCCAGAGCAGAGGGTTTTCTTTACTTGGGTCACCAATTCAAATGCCAATGACTTCTAGAAACACTACCCACCCCCCCCCAGAAATAATGTTTAACCAGATACCTGGGTACCCCTTACCTCAGTCAACTTAACCATCACATAAAATTAACCATTGCAACAGGTATCAGGGACTTGGAAGGAAATCTAGGAGCCAACACAGAGCACCCCTTCTAACCTCTAAAAGGCCAAGTGGTTGTGTGAAGGAAGTAGGAAAGAAGGAGAAGCAGACAAGTTTAACAGCAGTCCCAAAGCTAGGCTATATCTTAATTTATTGATGATTTTTTTTTCTTTTTCCTTTTTTTCTTTTCTTCTCTTTTTTGGTATGGGGATTGAATGCAGGAACACTTTACCACTGAGCTACATCTTTAGCTGTTTTCAATTTCATTTTTTATTTTTTGAGACAGGATTTCACTAAATTTCTGAGGCTGGCCTCAAACTTGTGATCCTCCTGCCTCAGCCTCCCAAGTTGCTGGGACTCCTGGTGTATGCAGCTGCACCAGATTATTTATTAATTTCTTTAAGAAGTTTTACATGTCCCATGCACTTGATGGCACAGAGGATGAAAAGCATAGTGATGGTTGGCTGTAAGAAAAAAGTTTCAAATAAGTAAGGCTCTACAGGTGAGGGAGTTTTAGAATTATATCCACTTCTTAAAATACTTTTCTTTCTATAGATGAAAAACTAAAATATTGATGTTTAATGGATTTTGAAATTTCTATAAGAAGTTAAAAATAAAAATTCTAAGTGATGAGGAAACACTGTCAATTTACTTGGCATCATTTTCTTATATAGAATGATAAGAATATAATATATTCTAATATATAAATTTTAATATATATTAAAATGCTCATTTCTTATCAATTGATGGTGCCTCTCACAATCAATGAATTTCAGTTTGATGAAGTATATAACTTACAAGTCCTTGCTTGTCAGGTACTTGTTTTTGCCAAGATAAACTCTGCTTTTCGGTAAGGGTCAACTATTAAAAAAATAAAAAATGAAGAAGAAGAAGACACAGAGACTAACCCACATAATTACAGTTATATTAGACAAAGGTGCCAAAAATGTACATTAGAGAAAACATAGCTTCTTCAACAAATGGTGCTGAAAAAACTGGAAATCCACATGCAACAAAATGAAATTAAATTGCTCTCTCTCACCATGCATAAAAATCAACTCAAAGTGAATCAAGGACCTAGGAATTAGACCAGAGGCACTGTGCCCATTGGAAGAAAAAGTAGGCCCTAATCTCCATCATGTCGGATTAGGCCCCAACTTCCTTAATAAGACTTGTATAGCGCAAGAATTAATATCAAGAATCAATAAGTGGGATAGATTCAAACTAAAAAGCTTCTTCTCAGCAAAAGAAATAATCAGTGAGGTGGATAGAGAGCCTACTAATTGGGAAAAAATTTTTACCACACACACATCAGATAGAGCATTAATCTCTAGAATATATAAAGAACTCAAAAATCTTAACATCATAAAAACAAATAACCCAATCAATAAATGGGCTAAGGAACTGAAAAGACACTTCTCAGAAGACGATATACAATCAATCAACAAATACATGAAAAAAAAATCTTCAACCTCTCTGGCAATTAGAGAAATGCAAATCAAAACTAAGATTTCATTTCACTCCAGTCAGAATGGTAGCTATTAAGAGCACAAACAACAATAAATGTTGGAGAGGATGAGGGGAAAAAGGCACACTCATACATTGCTGGCAGGACTGCAAAATGGTGCAGTCAATATGGAAAGCAGTATGGAGATTCCTTGGAAAACTGGGAATGGAATCACTTTTGACCCAGCTATCCCACTCCTTGGCCTATACCCAAAGGACTTAAAAATAGCATACTACAGGGACACAGCCACATCAATGTTTATAGCAGCACAATTCACAATAGCTAAATTGTGGAAGCAAACTAGATGCCCTTCAGTAGATGAATAGATAAAGAAAATGTGGTATATATACACAATGGAATATTACTCAGCAACAAAAGAGAATAAAGTCATGGCATTCATAGGTAAATGGATGAAGTTGGAGAATATAATGCTAAGTGAAGTTAGCCAATCCCCAAAATCCAAATACCGAATGTTTTCTCTGATATAAGGAGGCTGATTCACAGTGGGATTGGGATGGGGAGCATTGGAAGATTAGAGGAAAGGCCAATGGGGAGGGAGGAGAAGGAGGGGGGTAAAAAGGGAGGAAAAAAGAAAGATGGTAAAATGAGATGACATCATTTCCCTAAGTGCATGTATGGAGACACGAATGGTGTGAATATACTTTGTATACAACCAGAGATATGTAAAAATGTGCTCTATATGTGTAATATGAATTGTAATGCCTTCTGCTGTCATATATAACAGCTTAGAATAAAAGAGAAAAAAGGATGCTAATAAAAAAAAAAAGAATGGTTAAAAAAAAGAAGAAAAAAAAACAAACAAATTCTATAACCTCCTGATTTGATTGGCCCAAGGGGAAAAGTAAGCTGAGTCAAAGATTGAGAAATGAAAATTCTTAGAGCAGCAAAAACACTTTTCCAAGTCACTAAATTCTTCTATCCCATTGCCGTATACTGAAAATAGGTATCGCATATTGCCTGAGAGCACATGTTTTGAATTCTAATTAACCTCTGCTCAAATCCTGGCTTTATCATTAATTAGCTATGAAATTTTGGACAAATCATTGAACCTCTCTGAGACTTGATTTTCTTCCTATGAAAGGGGAGGATGTTCATGGGGTTATTGCAAGGACTAAGGGAGAGAGCTCATATGAAATGATTACTGAGTGCCTAGAGCATAATAGATACTCAGGTCTTGGAAGTTAATATAATGAGTGCCTGCAGTCTGCAGCATAGCTTTCCCTGTAGATGATTTTTAGGGTATCTTCCCAAGGAGGACTTTGCTCAAAAGAACAACACAGGTAGTCCCTGAGTGAGGTGACCAGATAACTGATTGAACCTGAACAGAAGAGGACAACTCTGTCTTTGTTCTGATGAATGAAACTCTCCTGTCTGAGAAAAATTTCAAAATCATTTTAAACCTCCAGAAAGCAAGTCAATTAAAGAGTCTGTCTAATCACACTCTACATTATCAAAATGAAAATACTTTTTCATTAGGAAAAAGCATTTCAGAGGTTATAATTCTTATTGATGGTGAGGATCTTGGAAGAAAATGACAAGTAGCAAGAGACATATTTCAGAGGGACTCATCCATCCTCTATTGAATCAACAGGACATTTTTTCTTTCCTGAAACACTGTCTAGATCATCACAAAAAAAAAAAAAAAAAAAAAGAAGAAGAAGAAGAAGAAATTAAAAAAAAAAAAATTCACATCAACTCCTCAGAGAGCTTCTGGCCTTAATAAATAATGTAGGTTCAGAAAGATAAAGAGATTGTCTGGAAGGGGTGACATCCCACAGGCTTAGGATTTATTCTTTTCCTCCGTAGAATGTTGAACAGTCACATAAAGTTAGGAACTCAGAGTTTTGGGCTCAGATCTAAAAGAGGATATGTGCATTCCTGTATCCAAAAAGTATCTGTCTCTTGAATCTTCTGTTTTAGTCCTTGAATCTAGAAGAATCTCTGAACTAAAATTTGAAGTCTATGAACTCTAAAAGGAATATGTTTAAATAAAATACAAGTGCACATGATAGATAAGATTGAGTGACCTACTGGCCCTCTTTGTTAATGTTACCAAGTTTGTAGCTTATCTGGAATGGAATTCTGATTTCACCCCAGTATCCCCTGATCTCACCATTTCCTGTCTTATTTCCTCATTTTCCTTTGATTAATAATCAATAATAGTTATTATGGAAAAGTAATTTCTCTATAAGTTTAGATCATGATGAAAAGTCTGCTCCCCTGAATGTTAATGCATTCCAAAGTCAAATAAAGACATATTGGAGAAAGACAATGTTTGGGGCTTAATTGTACTACTGAAGATGAAGCTGATTATGCCACATGACAGTGGTATTGAAGAGTGATATGAGTCTGCCAGTCTTACGTGTGTTAGAAAACTGCTGAAACATAGTTAACTTAGCTGGGAACACCGTGTTAGTGAAATAAAAGGGTTTATTGGGGTGCCACATGGGCAAGGGTAGGGAAAGGAAGGGAAGGGAAGGGGGGGCTAGGGAAGGGATGGAGGGGAATAGGGACAGGCAGGAACGGAGAGCAGGAACAAAAGGCGGCAGGAACAAGGGCAGAGTTCAGTCTGGGGCTGGCTTAAATAGAGTAGGGGCCATAAAACCCCCTTGGAGTGAGTCCTTGTCCTATAGGCCAGCAGAGGTCAGGGGGGGTAGTGGACAGGGGACTTGCTGGTCAGGTTTTGGTCACGCTGAGGATCCTGGGAGCTGTAGTTTTTCACAAGGCACCTGGGGAGGTGTGGCCTTCTGCCTGGGAGGTGCAGCCTCTGCCTAGAATCCAACAACGTGAGCTTCAGATGTGTCCATATATATCTTTCATGGGATCAGCATGGGTCCAAAGTCTGCCCTCATTTTCAAAAACTTAATCTGTTCTATTAGGAATGACCAAATTCTTGGTGTCATGTTAACCAAACTCACTAGTGGCTGATTAATAAACCCAAATTGCTTATGATGTGGAATATCTTCTCAGTGACCAGAGCCCTTGCGCCAATTCCTCACAGTATCCGTATTTTCTGCATTAGGGTGTCCCACTAACAGAATAATTAATTAGTATGTTGTTTCTTTGTTAAGGAATTAGAGCAGGGATCATTGGATAGCCTTGGGGATTTTTAATGTCTTCTTTATCCCTACCTTGCCTTGTATAATGCCAACAAATGCTTGTCAAATTAAAATTGTGTTTTGGTCCAGGCATAGTCCACCTAAGAACATACTTGTCTCTTGCTCAGGACACACATTTCTATTTCCTGCACACAGTTCCTTTGTAATGTTGGTTTCTGGCCCTGTTCAGAGTATCTCTACCAATTATCTTCCATTGAAGGTCACCTCTGCTGACCCCTGACATTCTTACCTATGTGCTCAAAATTTTTACTAATTTTAGTTTCAAACTGGCCTTTTACTGACCTCACCTCAACTCTTGTTTCTGTCACACTGTGATGGTCAATTTTACATGTCAACTTTACTAGGCTAAGGAATGCTCTGATGGCTGCTACTAAAATGTGATTTGTGGATGTGTCTGTGAGGGTGTTTCCAGAAGAGATTAGCATTTGAATCAGTAGACTGAGGAAGGACCTCCAGCCCTCATCAAGTTGAGCAGGCATCACCCAATCCGGTGAGGACCCAGGGGGAAAAAATGACAAAGGAAAGGCAGGCACATTTTTTTCTCTCCTTGATCTGGGACCTCTATCTTCTTCCTTTGGACATCAAGAGTTCTAGGTTCTCAGGCTTTGAAACTCTCAGACCAGAGGAGGGTCCCCACTACCACACTTCCTATCCCTTCTCTTCCCCTCAGTTCTCATGCCTTTGCCTCTGAGTGGGAGTTACTCCATCAGCTCCCCTTGGATTCAGATCTAGTTACTCCACTGCCTTTTCTCATTCTCTGGCTTGCAGATGAAAGATCTTGGGACTTGGCCTCCATAATTGAATGCATTTTCAAAATCTCTCTCTGTCCCTCCCTCTCTCTTCCTTCCTCCCTCTCCCCCCTTCTCTCTGTCTCTCTCTCTCTCTCTCTCTCTCTCTCTCTCTCTCTCTCTCTCTCTCCCAGCTGTGTTTCTCTAGGGATCCCTGAAACACACATATCACACAATCACACATACTAATATATATACAATGATATAGATATAGATTATACAGAATCTCAGAATCAGATCTTCCTTTGATGGAAGAGATCTATTTAAGGAAAAAGAAAAAAAAAAAGAATGTTATGTCCAACTTGTCATGTTATATTTGAATCCTCTGTGTCATATTAGACTTTGGAGACAATTGAAGATTATTCACTTATGCATGAGATTATTCACTTATGCATACTTATGGGACTCATCATTATGACTTGATATTTCTGCCAAATATGAAACCCAACAAAGACATAAACTCACTCTAAAATTAATTGCTTATTTTTTGTCAAAAGATATCCTCACCATGAAGTTTCTGTCTCTTCTATTAAAGAGGAATCTGTCTTTCCTGCTGCCTGTCTTAATATGGGTTTCTGGTTTTATTGGCTTCTAAAATGAAATGTGTCCTACTACCAATATTTTTATCCTGAAATTAAATGCTTTCAATGGAAAAGTGGGTGCTTTTGCTTGAAAGACCACTGACTTCTGACTGTCAGAGTGTGGTGAATTCACTAAGTGCTGAGAGAAGTTTGGATTAAGGATAAGTAACACAGTTGAGGCCAGCAAGGAGATAAAGTGATGGTTGGAAAACAGCACAGTCTAGAACTCCCTGCCTGAAACTTGACCTGAGACCTTGAAAATGGAGCAGATCAGTCTGAGGAAGAACTACTTAGATGCAGGCATATGGATTACTTAGAAAAGCTTTGATTTCTTAGATTGACATCCTGTTACAGAAGACAGAAGCAAATGCAGATAAAAGGCAGATGGAAGTGTCAAAATCAAAAACCTATTGCTCAGTGGCGGTGGGGAAGGGGTTTTAGGATGGAGGAATATGGCTCATCTGCTTGCTCTTTATTCTCACAGATCTCCACTAAAAAAAGCACTTTGAAGAGTCAAAGAAAGAATCCAGCCATATTTAACACATATCAACTCTGGCATACTAATATCTGACAAGGGAAATGTTAGCTATGGAAAGTATATAAATCAACTAATATTTAACAGTGTTTCAGTTTAGTATATACATATAGGGCAACTGTTATTAACACCATTCCCCCTACTATTAATACCTCATATTAATATGACTTTGGTTATAATTAACAAACTAATACAATATATTATCATTAACTGGAGCCTATAATTTATTCATATTCTCTTTGTTTTTGCATAATGTGCTCTTTCTGTTCCAAGATCCCATCCAGGATACCACAGTATGTCTGGTTGTCATATCTCCTTAGGCTCCTCTCAGATCTGGCTCTCTACGACTGCCTTTGCTTTTGATGATCTTGAGGTTTTCGGCTGTATTATTGAAGTATTTTACAGAGTGTCTCTTACTGAGATTTGTCAGATGGTTTTATGATTAGGGTGAGATTACAAGTTTTAGGCAGAAATACCACAGAATTAAAATACCATTGTCATAACATCAAACCAAGAGTACGCATAATCAACATGGGTCATCCCTGTTAGTGATGACCTTGATCACTAGATCACCTGGTGGCAGTGGTGTTCATCAGTTTTCTGTACTGTAACACTGACTCCCAGCCCTAGATACCTTTCTGTTCTGTACTTTTGGGGCAAAGTCATGATGCACAGTCCACACTTAAGGAGTGGGAAATGGGGAGTTGTGTTCCCACTCCTGGAGGGTGGAAGATCTTCATTATGATTTGACACTCTTCTATACAAGAGAACTGTTTCTTCTTTCCCATTCATTTATTTATTCATTCAGTCACTTATATCAACATGAACTCATTGGTATTTATTTTATACCTTGAGTTTTAATCTAATACTACTTATTTTGTGCCTCAAATTGTTCTAGCTTTGGCCATTGGGAACTCTTTCAGTTGGCTTCTATATCCCTTTGACACACCCTCACTTTACAAAAGTTCTTTCCTGTTTGAGCACTTTCTTATTTTCTGGTACTTCAAGATTCTCCAGGCCCTTTTTGCATATTACCTGCCCTTCTTCCATCTTTTTAAAGATATGCATAGCCAGTTATATTCTAAGGCTTGTTTTCAAGATTTGGATTTTTCCCAGCATAATTGATATATTAGAGAATAATTGCAGCATGATCCAAATTTAGTATTTGCTTATGCACGAGAAACAGTAAGCTGCACACAGAAAACTGCACCCTTCTGAAATGAGCTGCATAAAACAGCCAAAAAAACCTGTGCACTGTGCACATGCCACCAACATCTAATAGTTGATTCAGTTCACTGCAGGTATTCTGAGCCACACCCATCCACATCTGGTGTTATAACTCTCCATCTGATCTGCCATAACACCCCTTCCACTCCTTCACAATCACTCACAGGCTGCAACCCTTCTGCTGTCTACTTCCACACAAGAAAATTTTAGGTCTTTTTCAAAGTGAAGTGCATATTTATTGTAGCACTTGTGTTTTTCTGAACCATTTCACCTATATGAGACTGCTACCAGTTTTATTACAGCCCATATTATCTTTATATGCCCCTTAGGAATTGAGTGCTGTATTCCTAACCTCATGGGAGGGATCATCCCATTTTGTATAACAGTGAATTTTAGGAACACACATGTCATGGAAAAGCAGAACTGATTGAAAAGAAAGAGCGGTTGGCAGAAGAGATTGTGTGGAGCTATGGAACAATGATTTGTATGGTGCATTTCACTTTCTCTTAGCTTGTTGGAGTATAAAAGGAGATGGTGAGTTGAGGCCAAAGGAACAAGGAGAAGTAAAGGCCAAAGCAAGCACTCTTCATTTCCTCCTCTTCTGCCTCAGCCCAAGGCAAAGCTACCTATCTTGTTTCTCTGTAAAATTGCTTATTCTGAACAACTTACACAAATAAATATGAGACATGGTTTCTGATGACTTCCTTCTCTGACTTAGCATAATGTTTTTTAAAATTTTTATTGATGCATTATAATTATATATAATAGTGGGATTGGTTGTGATATATTTGAATAATGCACTTGGTATAAATTGATCTATTCCATTCCCCTGACTCTTCCCTTTCCCTCCCTCTCTTCATCCCCTTTCTCTATTCTAGTGCTCTTCCTTCTATTTTCATTTTCATGAGGTCCCCTTTTCTTCCTTTACTCTTTCTAGCATATGAGAGAAAACATACAACCCTTGACTTTCTAGGTCACTCAGCACTTAGCATGGTATTCTCCAGTTCCATTTATTTTCCTCCAAATGACATAATTTCATTCTTTACGGCTAAGTAAAATTTCATTGTGTATATACACATTTTCTTCATCCATTCATCCATTGAGGATACCTAGGCTGGTTCTGTGACATGGCTGTCTTTTCTTTTTGTTATTGTTGTCATACCATGATGGTAGGTTTAAGGTGATATCTCATTGTGGTTTTGTTTTTGATTTAAATAATGACTGACTAATAATGTTAAATACCATTATTAGTGATTTATATGTCTTCTTTTGATAAACATCTACTCAGATCCTTTATCCATTCTTCAGTTGGGTTATCTATTGCCTATTTCTGTAAGTAAAATTGTACTGGGACATAGCTGTGATTTTAGCTTACTTACTTCCTAAGATTGCTTTTGTGCCACAATGACAGAACCATCTAGTTGCAGCAGAGACAATAAGGCCCTCAAATCTGAACTTTTTATTATCTGGCCCTTCATGGAAGAAGGCTACCTGCTGTAGGGTACCTTACCCTTGGGATTTAAGTCCCTGCCAGAGTTGCAACTTGCTATAGGTGTGCCTAAAGCAATCACTGGGTCTCCACCCTTCCATCATCTTTCCAATAACCTCCATAGGAACATAGGCTCTGCTGTTAATTATTACATTTTCAGCACCTACCAGAGCATCTCTCATACCACAGGCATTGAACACATCTATGTGGATTTAATGAATAAACAAAAATAAAAGCTATACAAATGCAACGTTTTTTGAAGAAGACTTGAACAATAAAAAATGATGATCCTACCTATCCAAGAGCAAGGTAGGTCTTTCCATCTTCTGAGTTCTTTAAGGAATTGAAAAGACACTTCTCAGAAGAAGATACACAATTAATCAACAAATACATGAAAAAATGCTCAACATCGCTGGCAATTAGAGAAATGCAAATCAAAACCACTCTAAGATTTCATTTCACTCCAGTCAGAATGGCAGCTATCAAGAACACAAAGAACAATAAATGTTGGAGAGGATGTGGGGAAAAAGGCACACTCATACTTTGCTGGTGGGACTGCAAAATGGTGCAACCGCTATGGAAAGCAGTATGGAGATTTCTTGGAAAACTGGGAATGGAACCACCCTATGACCCAGCCATCCCACTCCCGGGTCTATTCCCAAAGGACTTAAAAACAGCATATTACAGTGACACAGCCACTTCAATGTTTATAGCAGCACAATTCACAATAGGTAGGTTGTGGAACCAACCTAGATGTCCCTCAGTAGATGAGTGGATAAAGAAAATGTGGTATATATACAAAATGGAATTTTACTCAGCAATAAAAGAGAATAAAATAATGGCATTTGCAGGTAAATGGATGAAGTTGGAGCATATAATGCTAAGTGAAGTTAGCCAATCCCAAAAATCCAAATACCGAATGTTTTCTCTGATATAAGGAGGCTAGTTCACAGTGTTGTTGAATGGGGGTACATAGGAGGATTAGAGGAACACTAGAATGGTCAAAGGAAAGGGAGGGGAAGGGACGGAGCAAGGGGGAGGGAGGAGGGGGGAAAAAAGGGAAAAAAATGGTGGTTGAATGAGATTGATATCATTATCCTAAATGCATGATTGAAGATCTGAATGGTACTTATATACTTTGTATACAAACAGTTGTATGTAAAAAGATGCTATATATGTGCATTATGAATTGTAATACATACTACTATTATAAATAAAAAAAGAAAGGAAAAAAAAGCAATGATGATCATTCCAAGAGAGTCAAATTTCTGCTCATGGTCTTAATGCTTTTTAATTGTTTTTGTTGTTGTTGTTGTTGTTGTTTTTTGTTAATGAAATCCATAGTTTAAGCCAAGTGGATTTCCTGGTAAAAACAACTTTAAACTAATAGAACAGTTTAGCCCATTTTTAAAGGCGAATTAAATACTTTTCTGCTGTCTGCAAAAAACATAAAAAATAACTCCATTACTTTGGGGTCTCATTCTGGATACTTTATTCAGACTAGTAGCAATATTAACCACTGAGTGTTGTATGTCTGGAGATGAACACTGAGGCCTCTTTGAGATACACTGTATGTCAGAGACAAAGGGACCCACAGCTTTTTGACACACTTAACAGGATGAGAAGGTAAAATCAGACTCTTTGTACCTCAGCATCAGTGAGACAATAGAGCTCAGATACTAAAGTATAAATTCAGACCTCAAATGAATATTTTCCAACAAAATTTCAAAAATCAGTTTTGAGACTCTAGACCTCCTCGAAAGATAATTGTTTTGTTTTTGTTTTTTAAAGTCACAGTGTGGAGGTAGAAAGCGGGAAGGGAAGATTGAGAATTTGGTGAGGGGATTATCTTCAGAGAAACTGAAGTGCAAATCCCACCTTCCCTATGCCATCCCAAGGTTGGGGATGGGGCTGTCTGTCTTTTCCCCTCTCGACCAGTGAAGAGGATAGGATGCTTAGAGAAATTTTGAAATATCATCCTAATAGTTTGGAGAACTCAACTGAGAAATATGAAGGGCCTTTGGTGCAGAGTGTGACTCAGACCCTGAGATCTAGAGTTTGAAAAGCCTGCGGGCCACAGCAGAGCCAGGGTTCTGCTCACGGCACTGGCTTCCGGCTCTCCCAGGGCTCCCCAGGGCAAGGCCGGGGGCTATGGGAGCACTGCCCTGGGGGCAGAGGATCTAGATCTCACTCAACACAGTCACCTAGGCAGCACAGAATGGCTAGAAAACAGCACCAGGTTCCTATATGCTGAAATAGAGCTGTATCTACCCGGCTCAGGCAGCTGGGACACAGGGGCTCCACCTGGACCCTCAGAGAGCCTGCCATTGCTCCTTCCAAAGCATCAGTACAGTCAATCCATGTGTACAACATGTGCTGATCAATTCAGGTAACTAATACTTCCATCTCCACAGCATTACTGTGTGTTTGGAGCTTTCAAACCCAGCTTTCCTACTTATTCATAAAATATATGCTAGGTTATTGTGAAGTGTATGCCCCACTGTTCTGTAGAACAGAACTATTCTTTTATCCATTTGGGGGCACCTGTTACCCAAATTCCCAGACTCCAGTAACCATTGTTATACATTTCAACTGATTTTCAACCATCCTATATGAGAGAGAACATGTTGTATATACCAAAATTTTTTTAATTGTTTAAGGAGATACAAATATTAACTAGCATGATCATTACATACTAAACACATGTATTAAGTAGTATCACACTGTATCCCATGCATTTACACAATTGAATACACACAATTTTATTCACAATTTTTTAAAATTTTTATTCTTTTTTAAATTAGTTATACATGAGAGTAGAATGCATTTACGCAGTTTTACATATCACACATAGATGAAGTACCACATTTTTTTGATTGTACATGTTGTATCATCACTTTGGTTATGCAGTCATATATATACATAAAGTGATAATGTCTGTTTCATTCTATTATCCTTCCTATCCTCATAACCCCTTCCCTTCTCTCCCTTCATTCCCCTCTACCAAATCTAAGGTAACTCCATTCTTCCTTAGTACTCCCCACTTATTGTGAATTGGCACCCACATATTAAACATTCAGCCTTTGGGTTTTGGGGATTGGCTTATTTTGCTTAGTATGATATTCTCCAACTCTGTCCATTTACTGGCAAATGCCATAATTCCATTCTTCTTTAAAGCTGAGTAAAATTCCATTGAATATATATACCACGTTTTCTTTATCCATTCATCTATTGAAGGACACCTAGGTTGGTTCCATAGTTTAGCTATTATGAGTTGAGCTGCTATAAACATTGATGTGGCTGCATCACTGTAATATGCTGATTTTAAATCCTTTGGATATATACTGAGGAGTGGGATAGCTGGGTCAAATGGTGATTCCATACAGAGTTTTCTGAGGCATCTCCATATTGTTTTCCATAGTAGTTGTACCAATTTGCAGTCCCACCATCTATTAGTTTTAAGGCTATATAATGTTGGAACAATTAATTTTTAAAGATGAGAGTGAGAGAGAGAGAGAGAGAGAGAGAGAGAGAGAGAGAGATTGAGCACATACTTCAACATCTCCTTGGCCCAGAAAGTGAGAAGCCACCTAGCGTACAAATAAACCAGCCTCTCCCTCCACCCCTTCTGTCCACACCGGCAGAGAACAAGCCCTGGCTGGTGCTGGTGTAAGTGAACAAGGACAGGGATCTCAATGCTCCTCATCCACTTCAGTTGTTCAGACCAAAGCTGGCTCCCGTGGAGGTACAGTAACTTGCATTTGTAGATTCTATTGTTTTATGGTTTCAGGCATTCTATTTTCTGATTTGAGACTGTCTTTGTGATTTAAAGTGACAGTAGGACTTTCTATTAACTTGGAGTAAACTGTAAGGTCAAGACATTGCCCAGGTTTCTTTTGGGGACAGGGACAGATTAGTCATAGTGAATAAAAGGTAAGTAGAACAATGAGGAATACAGCAACAAAGTTATAGTTTAATTACATCAGATGTCATGCTTGTTTGGCATACTTGTTACACATACATGTGTGGTGCTCAGACTAGATAAAGTGTTTGATACTCAAAAAAGTAAATAAAATGCAAGAGTTTCCCCATGATATCTTACTTTTGTTTCACCCAGGAACACCATGATTCAGTAGATGTCCTTTTTGTAGACTGTACACCTCCATATTATAATGATAGATAAGATCATGTGACAGAACAGTTTATTTTGCTAGATTAGATCCTGCCTCTCTCAGTCACTTTCCTGAGAGCCCCCTTCTAGTACCACCTCACAGCCTCTCCACCCCTCATCCCCTCCAGAGCAGGTCATAAGTCCCTCCTTAGAAACTCCTGCTGCCACATCACCTGGAACCTTCCTTTATAACAGCTTATATTATATGGTGTTGGAATAGTTTTCTTGTCTGTCTTTCCTGGCAGAGTTGAAATTCCTCTAAGGGTGAAGATCATATTTTGCTAACTGATATATTCTAAGCATGGTGCCTGACCTAGAGTTAGTACTTAATCAATATTTATTTAAATCAAATATTGCTTAATTAACTAATTCATGGTCAAGTGAGGTATAATTAGGTGGAGCCATTGGCGTGTTCCTCCAAAGGTCCCCCAAATTGACTGCAGTGGAGCACAAGGGGACAAGAGTGAGGGCGTAGGAACAGAGCCACGCAAATCCACTCCTTTCCTGAAGGGCAGAGAGTGGCTCAATAGAACTCCCCATCATCAGCCTGTGGATGGACGATGGGTCAGCACACTTCATGTTCTGCCAAAAGTCACACGTAAGGCTTTTCCCCCTCAGCTGCTCTTATATTTTTAAGGTGAAGTGGGATAAAGCAACTTTTCTCTGTGTCTTTGAGCAGTTTTAATTGATGTGAATCACTGACCGATTGATGTGGATGCAGCAATCAGTATCAATTGGAAGGCCGCTGAGGTAAGAGGATCAGCCATCCTGCAGTCTGGTTTGCCAGCTCCATATAGCTAGGGCCTGGACAATTGATCTTTGCTGCTTTAAATGATCAAACTGCAACCTATTCAAGATGCATATGGTTTCAAAGGCTCCCAAATGCTGATGTTGGACACTGCTAAAAGGGGAATAATGAGCCTAGCACCATTAAAGTTGGAGTCAATTAGCAGAGTCAGGAGACTGACATTGTGTGTTTCTAAGTATAATTTGCATCCTTTGTATCTATAATAAAACCTTAGTGATTTTCCTGTAGGGTGAGCATTCCCTGAGGAATCACATTTGTGGTGGTAGAGCAGTATGTGAGGTGACGTGAGCACCTCACTGTGAAGTTTTTGCCCCCAGAGACTTAATGCCACCCTAAAACTTGACCAGTAAAACATCCAAGCAAAAGAGCACTTTCTCTGGATCAGTTTTCTCAAAGTGTATTTGAAGAATATTATTTACACAGGAAGTAATATGTTACTTGAGAAGAAAATTCATGAGGCCTAGTAAATTGGGAAACTTGGTATTAGAAAAAGAAACATCTCGATTTTCAGGATTTTTCAGTCCTCTAGTTTTTCCCTAATGCTCTTTTTCTGTAAGCCATCCAGCATGCCATTTTACATCTAGCCATCAATGTCTTTTTGGCCTCCTCTAGCCTGTGACAGTTTCTCAGAAGTCCTTGTTTTTGATGACCTTGATAGTTTTGAGGAAGATGCTTTTTAATAGCAAGAAAGATCAGGCAAGCATAATGACACTGGAAATCTTGTGGAATAAAAAGAGATGACAGAAGTTTGAAAGGGCAGAAAAATGCAAGAAGATAAAAAGACAGGAGACAAAGTTTATTGACTCTTCAGTTTTACAAGATTGACCCTGCCCATAAACTAATTTTATAGAATATATGTATAGAAAAGATAGATGCAAATCACATTTTAAAAATTTATAGCATTTATATATCAAATTGTATTATTTTTTTTCCTAAAATTTATTAGGTATAATTCAAAAGAAAAGGGGAAAAAAGCAAATATCAAGCTAAAAGATAAAATCTAATGAAATTTAGGACCAAGAAAGTTGAAAATGTCTTGAGATAATCAAAGGGAAAGAGTTTGAAGGTTATAAGTGCCCCCAAGCCAGGCACAGTGGTGCACGCCTGTAATTCCAGTGGCTCGGGCGGCTTGAGGCAGGAGTATGGCAAGTTCAAAGCCAGCCTCAGCAAAAGAGAGGCACTAAGCAACACAGTGAGATCCTGTCTCTAAATAAAAAATAAAAAATAGGACTGGGTATGTGGCTCAGTGGCCGTGTGCCCCTGAGTTCAATCCCTGGTAGCCCCCCCAAATAAATAAGTGGGCCCCAATATTTCCATTAGGGTGGCCACCCTTTGACTTATGTTGGTAACTTTCAAAGCACTCTGTTTTTTTCCTGTTTTCTTTGTTCTCAGAAACAGGTAGTTTTGAAAATGGGAAACAGGAAAATTCTGAGAAAAATCACTTCTTTGCTTCTTGGGTTTGGGTTGAGAGGGGTAAATAACTCCTAGTGACTATGTTTCCTTTCCTCAAGCCAAGAAAGTACATCTTCCCTGCTGAATTAAACAGATCCTGGGAATCTCCTGTGTGAGTAGAATGGAGAGATGTGGTCACCTACTGGCCCAGCATAACTCCAAGCCACCATAGCTTTGGTGAGCAGCATAACCAGAGAAATTATCTGGTGGCCAATGGCCAGGTGGAGTTTCTTACGGCATGTGATGAGCTTAGCGTTGTGGATGAGGTGGTAGATATTATCATTTGCTGTGAGAGTGAGGGTACAAGCTGTTGAAATTAGGACTGAAAACACAGTAACCCACCAAAACCAGAAATGCCGCAGTTCTCTCTCACACAATAGGTCCAAAGGTGGAAAACCCTTGAAAACTACTGGTCAGTTCTCCCATCTTCAGCACTAAAACCAGGCAGTTATTTCCCTGCTAATAGGAGGAGACAAAATGTTAGGTAAGTGTACAACCAATCCTAGCTATCTGAATACCACCAGCTTGAACACAATAGACAGCTACATCAGCAAAAAAGGAGAGGGGGAAATGGAGTCTTTAGTTAGGTGATCATATGCCCACCTCATATTCTATTACCATAGCAGAGAGCAAAAACACATAGGGAACCAATTTGCCATCTACCATAGCAGTTTGCTGGTTCTCTATTCCCCCTTTGTTTTTGTTAATAGAGGGCTGATATTGTTTAAGAAAATAACAAGCCCAGCTAATTGCTTGTTTTTCAGCCTCTATTGCAGTTAGGAGATGCTGCATGGCATGGTGCAGTTCTGGTCAAAGAGAACAAAAGCAGAGGCTGCTGGGATTTTAGATAAAGGCTTTGATTCACTAATGAAGTGGGTAGATAAAGCTGGAGCTGCCCTTTCTAACTCTTCTTGCCCAGAATGTAGATATGATGATTGGGGCTGCTACTAATAAAATGTGCACATGAAAAAGGGTCAAGAGAGTGACAGAAACATCTATCCTGACATCAATGATCTGCTTGACCAATACCAACAGCTGTTACCTCTGAACTTACAGCATGTCAGTAAAAACATTCTCCCCTCTTCTTAAGCTTTTGTTGGTTAAATTTTCTATTACTTGTAGCTTACCAATACAAAAGATAAGTGGACAGAATTGGTGTGGTCACTATGGAAAACAATATAGTGTTTCCTCAAAAAACTGAAAATGAATTACCTTATGGTCCAGCTATCCTATCCTTGGGCATTTATCCAAAGAAAATGAAGTCAGCATACAAAAGAGACACCTGCATACCCATGTTTACTGTGGCACTATTTGTAATAGCCAAGATATGCAATCAGCCTAGGTGCTCATCAACCCATGAATAGATACACAATGGAGTATTACTCAGCCAAGATGAAGAATGAAATCCTGTCATTTATGGGAAAATGGATGGAACTGAAGGACATCACATTTAGTGAAATAAGCTATACACAGAAAGACATGTATCATATGTTTTCTCTCTGTGTGGAAAAAAAAAATTAGAGAAAAGAAGAAAACAAAAAGATAATTTGAAAGTAGAAGAGGAACTACAAAGACCTGGGGAGGGAGAGGTCAGGAGGAGGGTTACAATTAATCCAAAACACATGCACATATAGAAATATCATAGTCAATCACATAAATTTGCACGATTAATGTGTTAATAATTATGATGCTGTATTGGATAAAAATACAGAAATAGCAATAAAGAGGTTTTAAAAACAGCAAAACCTTGAGAGCAGGTAAGCGACAACTCAGTCTCAGAGAAGATCTCCTAAGCATGACTGCCTGACAGTGTGCCATGACACAAGGAGAGGTCAAACTCAAAGAACAAATAAGAACAGAGAAGGAAAACAGTCAAGCAGCTGCAGTGGAAGAGATCGCAGAGTATTTGCAGCCAGGGTAATAAAGACTCTGAAATATAATGAAGGGTGCTAAGAAAAGGCAGGCAGAATCTGTAAGTCCCTTATAACAACGTATGAGAGTGAAGAAGAGAGGAGCACATTCATGCACCAAGGAACAGAAATAGAGCTACACATGTGACTGGAACACCATGCTATAGCTTCCTCCTGAGAAGCAGCGGGTGAATGCTGAATGCAGTGCAAAAAAGTCACACACGGCAGAATGAAACCTGAAGAGCTTACTTAACAGAATGACCACTATAGGAATCTATAAGAAAATCTCTTTAATACCTATGTTTGGAAGCTCTGAGTTTCTTCCAAATAACATCTTTGACTTTAAAATCACACTTAAAAATCCCATTCCAATTAGCTCTGTTCCAGTCCTGTCGTGCAGTGATCGGGGTGTAAGTCCAGGTTGAGCCATGACAACGTCTGGGCTTGAATCCTGGCCTGATGATGGACTCGTTGAGGATAGCAGGTGAATAACAAACCTTTATGTGCTTCAAATAAGCACATGTAACAATTACCATGACAGTATCGTCTACCTCGAAGGGTCGTCATGACAATTCAATGACGTGATGACTATAGAGGGAACCCATAATCCCTCCATGTCAAAAAGACATGGAAAAATAAAAAGTAAGTAAATTAATAAATAAAAAAGAAGACATGGAACACATATAAGGATGCAAATTCTCTGCTGAGCTGGAGTTGTATAATTTGCTTTCTCTTAAAATTTCCAAAGAAAAATAATGTAAAATAATTACACATATGCCTTTCAAAGAATGCTTGTGTGTTACAAAACTACTTTTAAAATCTTCATCTACAACAGTTTATAGAGCACTGCATCCCCTCATCTAATTCAATAGGTAAATGGGCAGTAGGAAAACCACTTTAGCAAGGCCAGTGGGGCTGCAGAGAAGTCTGTCAACTCCACATCGCAGAGCATTAGCGTTGGGGCCCAACTCTGAAGTCACAAAGAATTGGTTGTCTACCCTAGTCTGTGACTTGGGCTGGATAACTCGGATCTCTCCAGTGGACAATGCAGTGCCTGCCTCAGAAGGTTATGGTGAGGATTCAATGCATCGATCTGTTTAGCACAGTGCTGGGCTGCTGTGAGTATTTGGGAAGTGGCAGTGAGGTTGTGGTTGTCGGGCAAAGTCACACCTGGGCCTGGGTGGGAGAGGCACCTTTCAGTGTCTTCCTCTGTACACAGGAAGCTGTGCTTCTCCTTATGATCACGAAGTCCTTGGTCAGGGCCCCCTGCTGGAGGGACGGGACCAGTCCTCCAGTCCTCAAAACCCATGAATGCAAGTGGAGAAATATCCTTCCTTTTAGGGGTAAAAGGAAAAGAGAAGATGCCTGGAGAAAGACACATTATAAAGGTAAATTATTCCCTGGAATGAAGTCCTGGAATTCAAACAGTTGTGGCTCAAAAAAGTTTTATAACCAAAAGCTTGAAACATAAGCCTCATGAGGGCATGGACTCTGTTAGTCTTTATTTCCGACTATACCCACAAACATAGCCAGGAGTATAGAAGATACTATATGCTGAATGGATAAAATATGTTATTTTAAAAATATTTCTAAATATGTTAACACCCTGTCCCATATAGCTGAGTGATCTCAGATAAGTAACTTCTCTGAACCTCTATGCTATGATATATAAAATGGGAATAAAAATAGTATATATATATACTTCATAGAACTATGAAAGTATAAAGAGCAGTAACAAATCACCTACTGCCATGCTCAGAAGGTGGAGCAGAGTGGAAGTTAGGGTTGACAGAGCCAGGCTCCCTGTATAATGTGAGCTACTGCTCAGGACTAAATGGCCTCCAAATGTGTATATTGAAGATCTAACTTGTAGTGTGACTCTCTTTATTACATTATAGGGCCCATAACATGGTAATTAAAGAGGTCATAAAGGATGAGGGCCTAATTTGATAGGATAGGAGATCTTACAATAATAGGAAGAGAGAGACCTCTTCCTTCACCCCATGCACACCAAGAAGTCACATGCAACATAGTGAGAAAGACAGCCATCTACAAACCAGAAAGACAGACTTCACCATAAACCAACCATGCTGGCACCCTGATCTCAGACTTCCAGCTTCTAGAACTATGATGAGAAAATAAATTTCTGTTGTTTAATTCACCCAGTCTATGCTATTTTGTTATGACTGCTTGAAAAGACTAATATAAACTTTGGTGCCATAAAGTGGAGTGCTACTATAACAATACCTAAAAAGGTGGAAGCAGCTTTGGAACTGGGTTATGGTAGAAGTTGCAAGATTTATGAGACGCATGTTACAAAAATCATAGATCACAATGAACAGAGTGTTGGTAGAAATATGGATGGCAATAGCCATTGTGGCAAGGTCTCAGATGGAAATGAGGAACTGGTTATTAAAAATTGGAGGAATGGTAATGCTTTTTAGAAAATGGCAAAGAGTTTAGCTGAATTGTGTTCCAGTGCTTTTGTAAGATGATTGTGACACATGAAATTGTGTATTTATCCAAGAAGACTTCTAAACAAAATACTGAAGTTACAGTCTAGGTCCTCCTGACTGCTTATAGTAAAATGTGAAAGGAGAGAAATGAATTAATGAAGGAATTATTCAGCAAAAGCAGAGCAGAACTTAAAGGTTTGGAAACCTTCTCCATATTGTCAAAATTTAGAAAATGTACTCAAAAGATAACACAAGGGCATGGCTGGACTATCGTTTAATAAAAATTGGTGGCAAAAATACGGTGATTTTAACAGAATGAAATAGAAATGGAACAGCATGAAGGAAGATGGTCAGACTTCTGAGATTCTACAGGATGAATAGATCTATTGGGTTGGGAACGTTCTTTACTAAGAAAAGTAAAGAAGGACCCAACGGAGATTTCAAGATCATCAGGGCTACCAATTCTGGTTCCTCCTCCTGTTTTCTCTTTAGTTTCAGTTGCCAGGATCACCCACACAGTGCCAGGGTTGTGGGGTTGAGGGTCTTTCCCAAGATGTAGGAGCTAATGGCATTGGCCTTGCTAGGTTTGGGGCTTGCTTGGGACCCATTAGCCCTTCCTTCTTTCCTATTTCTCTCTTTTGGAGTTATAATATCTATTCTATGCCTGTGCTACCACTGGATTTTGGAAGCAAGTAACTGAGTGGTTTCACAGGTTCATAGCCAGAAAGGAATTTTCCTCTGAATTAATCACACTTGTAATCTCACCCTTTTAGGATTTAGTTTTCTTCCTTCTCTGAAATACAGGTTCAACTATGATCGACTCTCTTCCCAAGGAAACCACCCTGAAGGGTCCCCATGCATTTACTGGTGAACGCCCTGGTTTAAAATTGGTCTCATTATACTATCAATACACATATTATGTACAGAGCCAAATAGGGTGAAGAGCCAATTACTGCTTCCATTTTTATTTGATCTCATTTTCCTCTGCTTTTCTTTTTCATGATCTTAGTCTTTTTTTTTTTTTTTTTTTTTTTTTTTTTTTGCTTTTAGCCATCTCCTTTCTCTGCCTAGCCTCCTTGGTCCAACAGAGCAGAAAGAGCACCATATTAGTATTAGGATTTCTGAATCCTGTCCTTGGCTTTGCTATAAGAGTCTACAAGTATCTGAGCAAGACATTTTACTTGAAACCTATTTCCTCACCTGCAGTGTGAAGACTCTAATACCAAAGCCACTGGTTTAAAGGCCTGACTAAAATAAGTAAGAATGTTTTGTAAATTGCAAAACAATCTGTACATCTAATCCATTCATTTGTTCATTCATTCATTTGTTCTTCCTTTGTGCTTTTAAGCACTAATTAGATTAGTCCATTGTCTTACTAATTAGGGACCACTATTATTGCTGTTCTAACTGGTCTTATCTATTTTGGTGAGAAGTGTGAACTTTTTTCTGAAGTGCACAAATCATAGCTAAAAAAAATAAAATAAAATAGAACTTCAAGCAGAAGCTGGAGGGGTGAGGTGAGAACTGGGAAAATCTCAGTGAAGGAAACTGGAAGGAACCTGTATTGTGGCCCCATGGTCTTCTGCACCTGCATGGTTCCAGAGCTCTTTTTTGCTCCATTCCATTATGCCGTTTTGACATTGGCATTACAGAAGTCCAAACCCTTCTGCCAGAGCTGCCACTAATCTATCTTTGGCCGCCTTGTTACCAAGGCTTCCAGGCCTGGGCTCTAGTGAACTATACGTGTCTGAGTAATTAATCTTCTCAGTCCTGGAGCCCTTACATGTGGGCAGCCGCCACCAAAGCCAAGAGCGATGTTGCAGATTAGCTGTTTAAGTGCAGCCTGGAAGCTGCCTGCTGAGCGAAGTGGCACTAATCGAACCCTGTACCCTCCGGATGACCAGTGCCTGTCAGACAAGCCAGTGGCTAATTATGCCCTGGAAACTATTTGGAAATTTGCTGATTAACTCCAGAGGGGTTGATTAGTTCTTAACATAGACACATCTATTTATTTGGGGTAAAACCGTATACTAAGAATTCTTTCCTGATCCCAAGTCTTTCTATTTATTGGGTGTCAAGAAGATTACTTAATGTTAAATGAAGAATTCCAAACAATTAAGCAAAGTGACATTTTTCAATAATAATTATTATTTTTAATATTTATTATTGTAGAAAATCGAAATACAGGGAATAAAAATGTCAAAAATATTTTACATTATAAATACAAAGAGTGGAATATTTCCACTGACTAAGCTTTAGTCAATTTTATTTCTTTCAAAATTAGGATAGAATGTAAATGAAATGATTTTACTTAAATTTGATCTTTTTTCCTCTTTCAATACATTTAATGTAATTTAACTACCTGTGTGGCTGGTAACATCTATTGTAAATGTACTAATTATGTAAAACCCTTTCATTATAACTTGAATGGGGGTGAAGACTTTAGCTGGGGTCATTGTTTGAGTTATTGTGAAAGTGCCATTAACATTTCTTTCCTGTACCAAATTAGTGCTGTCAAACTTAAAAATCATAAGAAATGAGGAAACAAATGGAATTATATAGGAAAAAGTAATATGCTCTACAAGCAATATTTTTTAAAAATCCATTGCTGCATAAGAGTATCATCAGGTTTTAGTCTTTTGGGAGAGGATCCAAAATTTTGCAGAATCTCTGTCATTTAAATGGGTGTAAATTGTGAACTTGTCTCTGTGTGTGTGTGTGTGTGTGTGTGTGTGTGTGTGTGTGTGTGTAAATGTAAATACAGATTTGTTTTCTAACAGTACCCACACATAACTTATTAACATTTCTTAACACTGGAAATAAAGAGATGCAAGACAGAAAACAAGAAAAACTAAAGTCTAGATTCATAGTTTAAGCTGGCAGATGGAAAAGGAAAAGAACTATAGTAGGAACCTTGCTTTTTGTTCTAGGTAAAGAGAAAAACTTTAAGACAACACAAAGAAATAATCCTATAGATGGTCACATCTGACAATTTATACGGAAGAATGATAATTTATAGACAGTGAGTGCCAGGCACTTTCTGAATATTACTTAATTTCATCTTCCCAAAACTAGTCTGAAACATAGGGCTCTATTTTCTTGCAGTTTCCAAGTTGAGAGTGCTGAAGATTATGGAGAGGTAAAGCAACCTGTCTGCTTCTAGACAAGACAAAGGCAGGACAAAAAGCACTATGGCTTTCCAGAGACTGCATTATCAACTACCATATTGCTCACCTGTATTCCAATCCTAGAGATTCAAACATGCTTACAAATGACTACAAAACTCCATCCAAAAGTCAGAAGGCAGAAATTGTATAGGTTATTATTGCTCTTTTTTTAACTTTAAAATAGTGTTTACTTTTCTTTAGTTATACATGACATTAGAATCCATTTTGATACAATTATACAAGCATGGAATATATCTTATTCTAATTAGGATACATCTTTGTGGATGTACACGGTGATGAGACTCACTGTGGCGTATTCATATATGTACATAGGAATATCATGTCATATTTATTCCACTGGTTTTCCTTTTCCTATCCTTCCTCCCTTCCCTTCATTTTCCTTTGTCTAATCTACTGAATTTCTTCTTCCCCTTCCCCCCTTATTGTGGGTTAGCTTCCACATATCAGCAAAAACATGTGACCTTTGGCTTTTGGGGACTGGCTTATTTCACTTAGCATGATAGTTTCCAGATCCATCCAAATGTCATAAAGTCATTCTCCTCAATGACCGAGTAATACTCCATTATGTATATATATACTACATTTTCTTTACCCATTCATCTGTTAAAGGGCACCAAGGTTGGCTCCATAGCATAGCTATTATGAATTGAGCTGCTGTAAACATTGATGTGGCTGCATCACTGTAGTATGCTGATAAATTGCAGTAACAGATGAACTCTGTTGTCTCAGATAACCTTTAAGGCTTGCATTTAAAATGCCAGGAAAGCAAAAAATGATATATATCCTACACCCAATTTCACCAAAAGATATCGCCAAAGACAGCTTGTAATGACCTAAAAATATTTCACTCAATGGCAAAGAGATGAAGATGTTGGGCTGAAATCTCCAAGCACTGGTTTCATTGGTCATTATATTATTATTATATCTGAAAATGTATTTCTTTGTCCATATGTGATGAAAAATTTTATCAGGAATTTACCAGTGAAATAAAATGTATATTATTTCCTCGATTCTAATATGCATTTTTCCCTCAATTTCATATTTCAGATATGGTAGTTTATCTTATCATCACTGCCTACTTTAAGTTGGGGTTTTCCCTGAAACTATCAACCTGTGGTACAGTTTGAAAGCAGGGGATGTTGTGCTCTTTGGCTCCTCTCCTTCCCAGAACCACATTCTCAATGTCAATTCTTCTTACAAGGTAAGCATGGCCACATTACCCAATGTCAGGCAAGCATGAATTGTATTCTGTAAATTGGAAAAGGAGAGACAAATTAACCACTGATTTGACAGCAGGAGAAAACCTTTCAATAGACATCTTCAAAACCAGTTCCCAAGTTAAGACACTAAAACTTCTTGTAGCTAACCATGTACCACTGTGTGTCATATTGCAGAAATGATAACAAATACTCAGAATTGCAATCTTCATTTTGATATTTGATATTTGATTTCCTGAGCTATATGACTATTTATAAGTATTTATAAGTATAAGTATTTATAAGTAAAATTGTTCAAAACAATTATTTACAAGTAGAGCATAACATTGTATAATATCACCACTGTCTTAAGATTCCAAAATATTTATGTCAATCGTGGTCATTTTATACAACAAAACATTTCCTGCACGATCCCAGGTACTGCCAAGTACGGTAGATTTCAAAACTAAAATGGCTTGCTTGTTTCTAAATAATCCCTGAGGAAACAGTTCAGTCTAGACCATTATCTTGATAGTTCATAATTAGGTTCAATAATAAAGCTTGTTTTGCTGACCTAGGTCAGATCGGCATGTCCTCAGCATCTAGGCGCAGTGACCTTGCTTTGAGAGGGTATTGTTAGAAAATCCATTATTATCATCACATACACTTCAGAGAAGTGGCTGTTTTGTGAATTGATGGTGTGATGTTGCCACTTTAGATAAAACAGTCCATGAATTATTGACTTAATGAGTTAATGTTGCTTGATTTCACAACAAAGTCTTCACTGTCTTGATGCAATTTACTGAACACATAATCGCAGGATATGAAGAAAAGCACAGGTAACAGGCTCTGCTCTGTGCTGATGAGTCACACCAAATCTGAAAAAGGCACAAACGTCACAGAGGCATCACTGTCTTCCTTGAAGGCATGATGCCTTGGTCAGGATGTCTAAGGCCAACTCATGAATAGTTGCTGAAATTGGCTTTCTTCACATTATTTTTGTCTTATACACAGTTCAGTTAATTACTTTCCCAACCCTCTGGAATTCCCTCTGGGCCCCTGATAACGTCTTGAAGTCAGTACTGCATAATCATTCTAGCTGTGTGCATGGTTGCTGCTGGGGAGATGTTCAAAGGGAGGCCTCAGAAAAAGCCCACACAGGGGAACAATGCCAATATCCTTATGCTTACCTGTGTGAAACCAAAGCAAATCTAATTTGGGATGGTATTTTCTTCAGAGTACCCCTACATGGGGAAAGAGTAAAACTCCAGGCACAAAGTAATTAACAGGTTTTCCAGAGAAGCTGGTGAGCAGGTGTGAGTCATTGATTCAGCAAGTTGTTTCCTAATTATGACTTTGCTATTATTCATTGAGTGCTCATTATCTGCTAAGAGCTTTGTACACAATATTTCATCAAGTCCTCCCAACCCACTATACAGATGAGGAAACTGAGGCCTAAGGAGGGGAAATAAGTTTCTAATAACTGCAGAACTATCATGGAGGAGTGAGGGCTCAGAGTGGGTCTGGCTCTAGAGTGACCACTGCAGCCTCCTGACTGCCCTGCTTTCTATGCCTTTCATCTGTTCTCCTATTTAACAGTATATAAATTTCTCAGTCTCTGGGATCTCTTTTGTAATTACCACCTGTCATTCTCCAAAGCAAGCTAAAAGTCCACAGTATTCCAGCTGGCTCACATCTCTGTCCCAGCAAATTCCACCCTTACTCACGTATCCTTCACATTTTAGGTCTCAGCACACCCTTTTGCTTATTTACCAAGAACTTAAAGCAGATCACCCCTTCCTGTCTCTACAGAAATTGGACAGATTCTTCAAAACCCACGATTTGTGTTTTTGTTCTTATGGACTCTTTTTAGATTCTTCCATCTCCATTAGAAGTTATTTCACATTCTCTTCCTCAAATCCTGTAGGGTTTTGTTTGTGCCTGCTTCCCTTATGGGGTTTCATCAGTCACCTGTAATAACTACTTGTGGTCTCATCTAACTTCCTCCTGTGGGAACTGAGAGCCCTTTGAGGGAAGGAACCATGTCTTAGTCAACACTGTCTCCAGAGGTCAGTATCATATTTAGAATGAGGGATATGCGATAAATGTTTGTATGATGAATAATGAAACACAGGAATGGTCATGAAGAAACAATCAGATTTTGAGCTGGGTTGTGGTTCAGAGATCCTCTATGCAACACCTTGAAGCGGGGACTATGGTGAGAGGAGATACGTTGCCTTTGCCCATTTGTCCTTTTGTCCTAGTTTAGTGTCCTGTTTGTATGTTAGAATTCAGGTATGGGATGGAAGAAGATAGACTTATATGTAGGAGTTGCTAGGCCCCATCTCATTGACCCTATTCTTTGTCTGAAAGGAGCCATTAACCAACCAAACTGGGGAAATTCCTGCTTCTTCTTGGGCAAGTTGCTGACTGCACCATGGCTCAGTATCCCCATGTGCCTAATGGGGTATAAGAGTACTTGTTATTATTTACTTCTTTGGTGTATACACCATCTATCCCTATTTGTGACTTTTATTTTACAATGGGCTACTCTGTCAGAAAGTTATTCTTTATGTTGAGCTAAAATATGTTCCGTTAGTCCAGGATCTACCTGCTCAGCATGCAAAATGAGTCTAGTCCTTTCCTGCATAACACATTTTTGGTAACAAAAATTCTCATTGAGGATGCACATATACACTTGTTTGAGCCATAGACATTCCACAGATGATCAGTCACATAGGAAACATTTTTGGAACTTAAAAGAAACATCCCAGTTCATGGCTCCATCTCTAACTATTTGTCCTCTGCTGTAGGAGTCAGTCAGTGTGATGTAGTAGGGAGAAGGTAATTGTTAAAGTTACCTGTTCCTGGACTCAGCTCCTGATTCCAATGCTGCATGTGGGGCAAGTCACTTCTTTGAGGCTGTACTCAAATAACCTACTTTAGAAGGTTGTTTGAAAATTAAATAATGTTAACAGATTCAAGTACCCAACATATAGAAGACATTCTGAAATTGACAGCTTTCTTATCCCCCCATTTCCTATAACCTTCTTTTGTTTGGTAAAATAATCAGGGGCTCCACTAGAAAGAAAGAAGTAACAGTACCTTTTTCTGGTTTCTATACCAAAATACTTTTCCAAAAGGTAACAAACATTTGTATAAAAACATTTAATAAAATAAAACTAAAGAATGTTAAAATATTCCAATCAGTGGCCATTAATTATCCTTTCTATATGAATCACTTTGCTAATTTTTTATGGCTTAACCTTATTTTCAAATTAAAAGTCAACAATAATAATAACAATTTTAGGTCGTTTGCCTGGGATTTATATGAAGTCAGAATAAAAGCTGAAAGTGTCCTTTGTTATTAAGTGGTTGGAAACCATCAGTGTCCTGCATTTGTCCCCTGGTTTCCATTCCCACTGCCTTTGTCCTAACTCAAGTCCTCATTAGTGCTTGTCTAGACCACTGTCACAGCCCCTCCCCACACCATTTGGTCTTCCTGCTTCTAGTCTTTCCCAGCTTCAATGTATATTTTGCACTGTTCCAGAACCATCTTCCTGAAATACTTCTCTGTTCATGTGACTCCAGTTCCTACACCCCTGATGTCTGCTCAGTGCCCATAGAATGCCAGATGACTTAGCATGTTAGTCAAGACCCTCCAGTTTTGGGGGGAATGATGGCCAGCATCTCTTTGCGGGGTTTTTTTTTTCTGCCCAGGGGAATCCAAGCCACCCTAAAACTTACAATCTCAGATAATTAATAAGTAACAAAACACAAATACTGAGAAATATATTTACATAATGCTAAGCCCCTGATAGATCTAGTCCACATGGGTTCTGGAACTAGACAAAGGGAAAAGGGGAAATGGCTCTGGTAGTTTATTTAAGGGGGTACATCAAAGCAGGGATAAGGTTTCAAGGGCAAAGTCTTGCTTTGTGATGTCTTGCAGTCAGCAGGTTGACTGATATCTTGGCAGGTCACACCCATCTCAGGTGCAGAGCGGGAAAGAGATTCACATTGTCCCTGGGCAGTTGACCAGAGGAAATGTCCACTGGCCATTCCCAGACACCAGGTGACTCTATTCAAGAGGCTACCCTGCGCGATGACCCATGTGCAACCCACAGTCGGCTTGTCACACTGCAGAATGTGGGTCCAATGTCTGTCTCATTGCTCCCCTCAATTTCCCTGCTTTCATGTGCCAGAATGCTCCTTGTTTTTTCTTTCCCCCTTGTCTTGATTCATGTCCTTCCCACCTCTTCATCAAAACCCCACTTAAGTCTTTCTCTGAGCAGAACCTATCTTCCTCCTCCATATTTTGGTAACGCTTAGTTATCATTTGGTATAGGCCTCAGAGGGGAATTTGTTCTTTTAAAATATTTCTATATACTGGAATAAGTGGTTTATGTAACTGTCCAAAATTCTCACAATTCAACGAAATATATTTTATTGAAATCATTTTACAGATAGAAAAACTGAGGCTTATGTAGATTAAATAACTTGGCCAAGGTCAAATGGGCAGTGAGGCACAGTGACTCTGCAGGCCATGCTCCCTGCACTCTTCTGACTGTCCAAAGCTACTTCTTTTAATTGGTTATTTGACCTCATCCTCCCAGAAGTGCCACAGTACTCCAAGGGGACTGACAAGACCCATGAACGTGACAAAGCAGCTCAGACTTTAGACTGTCCCAGCCCCAGTTCTTCCCTTGGCTTTTTTCCTTTCAGACCCTGTTTTTGATATTTGGTTACTGTTGCCTTTTAAAAGTTTCATTATTATGCATAATGTATTCATTGAACGGCAGCATTTCCTGTAATTTATGTCTCTTCATTTTACTACTCAGCAATTCCTCAGTATTTAACCTCATAAATTTCCAGTTATTGTCCTATATTTACACATTGCATCTGCCTGAGAAGTCCGTGCAATTTAATACTGGGTGAAATCCGAAGGGACACTCACATAGAGGGTGAGCGGGCTGTGTATGCCTTTCCTAACAAAGTCAGATTGCTCATGATCAAAAGCAAATAGTCTCGCCTGTTCCCTTCTGTGGCCCCCCTCCATCACCTGTATTATTTCATGAAATAACAGGAGGACCTGATTCCCTGGACTTCTTGTAATAATCCAGCCCGTTCCTGAGAGCCCAGTGTTGGCCTCCAAGTCCCCTTGTGACTGCATTTCATATGCTGCACCTCTTCCCTCAGCCTGCTAGGCTGCCTGTTCCACCCCCTCTGAAAGGCCAAGTGGTACTAAAACCTCACCTCCTCTGGCTCTTGGCTCCTTTTGTTTCTCTTATATTGTTCTGCCATTGCCCTAAGGCCAAAAGATCTTTGGGGCAGTGGCCCCGTTTGGTGTTTGGCACAATTTCATTTACTGAACATCTCTATGTACATTTATGATGCCATATAACTAATAATAAAAACAGGACAGCCTAGGGCATCATTTTTTATTGTCAGCTCCGTGGCAGGTGTGGGGGATGGGGAAGGGAAGGCTGAGGATAGAAGTGCAGGGAAGAGGCGGGCGGGCCCAGGCTGGGCTGTTCTGCTGAGCCACATCCCTTTCCCCAGGATCCAGACCTTGTCAGACCCTCTCATAGAGCCATTCCAAGCTTCCTGAACACTCTGCGACAGTGGGAAAGACTGGATAGAAGGATTCCTGGTGCTACAGGGGAGCTGCTTGGGCTATGTACCCTGGTATTTTTCAAGCAGAATGTTTACCCACCTCTGGGTGTGTGTAAAATGGACCACAGCAGAGCTTGCACCGTTCATCACTGCCTGTTGCTAAATTGATGTGGCTCTCCTTGGACGCCATCAGCTGTGCAGTAATCCATATTGATGGCCGGGCTTCACAGCAGCCGTTTGTATGCTCTTCCTTCCTCTGTGGCCGTCTGCTCGTTGTGAATGTGGCCTGGGTGGTATGTGCCCTGGATCCTCTGACTTGGACATCAGCATGTTGAGAAAGCTATTATGGGGTTTTAGAGGCAAACATTTGTTCCTTGAAGGCATTATTAGAAGGCAGAACAGAATAATGGAATCAGCCCTGAGAGTGAAATTAAGTGGCCTGATTTTGTCTCAGGTCTGCCCTTTACTAGCTGTGTGACCTTGCATAAATCACTCAACTTCTCTGAGCCTCAGTTTTCTCTTCTGCAGCTAGAGGAGGTAATTCTCTACCCCACAAACTTGTTAAAAGTTCTGTTAGACTTTTTGAATATCAAAATATGCACACATACATAAATAAACACACTTTGATATTCAAAAAGTCTACAAATGCATTTTAAATACAATTTATCTTATGAAATATTTTATTTTCTGAAAAATTATTTGGTAAATGTATTTTATTTTCTGAAAAATTGCATCAAGATATTAGTGTTATTGATATTATACTGAAATATCTTTAAAAGGACAGATACAGAAGAAAATATCTGATATGTGTGTATGCATATATACATATATACATATGCATACACACACATATATATGGCTATGGAGATATAAAAAAGTGATCGTAAATGTTGAAACCTATACTAAGAGTGAAGGAGAAATAAACTGCTCATTTCCATTCTAGATGATTCTGGCTATTTCAGATGCCTTGTCCCATCCAGAACACTGGGCATGGCTCTGCCACAAGTGTGATCCTTGGCAGCGTTCACTACGGACAAAGCAAGTGACCCCTCTCTAAGCTTAAAATGAGATCAGTGCCTACTCTCACATCTATTCAGAGTGCGTGGTTTGTAAACAGTTAACAGAGCTTGTTTTGTGGGCATCCATGGATTAAAGGCTGAAGAGCACGGGGGTGGGATGTACCGGAAAAACGGATTCTGTCCACCTGACTGGCAATGACCGTGGAAACACATGGCTAGCTGGAAGCAGTCCTTGAAATTTCCCGGGGCCAAAAGGACTGAATCTAGTTTACAAAATGTGTGTCAGTGAAAAACAGACTCATTTAGGGTGAGATACTCCATCATGGTGCCGAAGCAGACAAACTCCACACACAAAGGACAGTGTCCTGACCACCTGGACGAGGACCAGCCTGCATCCTCCTCTGAAATTTCTTTAATGACCTCAGATGTTTCCGCCTCTTCTGCTGTTTGTTAAGACACCCATCCGTTTAAAATGGTTTCCTCTTTGCAGTATGAAAACTTCATCAGTGCACGGTGCATGCTGTTTTGGGGGTTATTACAGATGAGTTAACAATTTTCTCTGAACTGCACATGTTAAATGCTCCACTGGGCCCTGCAGAAGAAAGGGGTCAATATGATATGTTCTGAGGCCCTAACAGATACTTTCAGAAACAGAAGGTGAATAAAGAACGAGGGATGGTGTGTTTGGGAGAATATTTTTCTTTTATTTAACAAGGAATATGCCTTATAGCACTTTCTTGACTTCCCAATCTGCTAATTCTAACAGAAACTTTCAGCTATCTACCTTTATCTATACCTGAGAAGTCCCATTTGGACTTTAAAAACGATAAAGCCAGAAGGAGGTGCTTCTTCAACTGGAGGCAAAAGAAAAGGTGGGGACTCCTTCAGATTGGCTTTTGTCTCTTCTTCTCTGTTGATTTTGATTCCTAGTTTTTTGTGCACAGAAAGGTGTTTCTATCCAATGGTCCAAACCCAGTATTTCAGGTTTCTTCAATCATTATCAGGAAGGAAGGGAGAGGATCAGGGCCGACACTCACAGCCATTTATCTTCTTCTTCAAGTGCCGCATTCTTTGTAAAGGAAAGAGGCCAATCGATAGGGCAATAAGGAAGGAGGACAAGCAGCTGGGAGGGACCCACTGCGTGGTGAGCGGTGAGGTCTATTCGAGGCGAGGGCCCCATGCACACTCTGTCCCAAAGGCAGGACTCATTAGCATTCCAGAGAGAAATGCCAGAGGATTTTTTTTCTTAGAATTAGTTCTCTATTAAGCAGATCAAGATGGTTATAGTGCATTCTTTAGTTGTTGGTATCTGTAAAGTAAATGTACACATCAGTTCAACCTGGAGTTATTGTCATCAAGCCAGTTGTACATTTGCCATCAATTAGAAGGCAATGCTCTGAAGGAAAAGTCCCAGGCTGGGAGTCAGGCAGACAGGAGTTCAAATCCAGGCTCTGCCACTTATTGACTGTCACTGTGTACAACCACTTTGATTTTTCTGAACGCCAGTTCCCTCATTTGTACACTGGAAAGGTAACAGTATCTACCATAAAGATTACAATGGCATAAGACAATTTGTGTTAAAGTATTTTACAGAATGTGTATATCAAATGCTCAAAAGCATGAGTTCTTCTTAGTATTTCATGGACACTAGAGGTGCTAAAAGTTTGGGGAAAGGAAAGAAACAACTTCAGGAGAACCTCTAAGGCCCTTTGCTTCTGTCCTGTGACATTAATAAATCTATACTTTCTTTGAGAAGAAGCTATTTCTGTAATAGTGAGGCTGTGCTAGTTAGAAGGAGATGAAGTCTAATTATGAATTGGATGGACATGACAGGCCAATATGTGAAGTTTCTAAACATCACCATTGTAAATGTCTAGTGTTTTTGGTTTGTTTGTTTTTTGGTACCAGGGATTGAACCCAGAGGCACCTTACTACTGAGCTTCATCCTCAGCCTTTTTATTTTTCATTTTGAGACAGGGTCTCGTTGAGTTGCTTAGGGCTTGCTAAATTGCTGAGGCTGACCTTTGAACTTGTGATCCTCCTGCCTCAGCCTCTCAAGCCACTGGGATGTTCAGGCATGCCACACCTGGCCTCCAGTGTTTTAATCACATAAATTTTTACTAGATCAGAACCCTAGAGCACATAAAGCCTCATCTACTCATTTTGTTGAAGCCCTGAAAGAGGTTGGGTGACTTGTCCAGGGTTGCATGTTGAGTTAGTAAGTTGAACCACATTTTTTTTTCATTCCATCTAGGTAATTTCCCAGGACTCTTTAAAGAGAGTATACCAATAATAAGAAAGCATTAAACAGTATGTTGATCAACTATGGAAATAGTCAAATACCCTAGGGAAAAAGCATATACAATTTTTGGTTCCTTGTTTGAGAGGTAGGACCAAGAACCCAGTAGAAAACTCAGGCTTGAGTTCTTCCCTCAACTCTGGGCATTTTGTCTTTGGCCAGGTGCAACTCTGGGATGCCCAAGTTTTCCCACACTGATCCTTGTGTTTGCATCCAGTGAAAATACTGTGGGATTCAACAGGGTGATAGACTCTGACATGTGCCCCAGGCTACCTGTGAGTAACTGCCCTCTGGATCACCCACAGAAACCCTGATTGACTCTGAACATTGAGTTTCATTTCCCTGGTGCAGCAACACATCTGTGCATTAATAAGTATCCTGTGAAGAAAAGCATTCCAGCACGCCATGTCCAGGTGATGTTTATGCATCTTTAGGAAAGATGGCACTTACCACCCTATTTTTGGGACGACAAAATTACAAAATCACCTCCTATTTCTCCTTCCTACTTGTTGCCTCTTACTCCCAGGCTATAGTTTCTTTTGGTGACTTTAGCCCAAGACTCTAAATATAATATAATTGTAAGGAAAAAATATGGAAAAATGACATGAATATGCCCTGAGTCTATTTTTACCATAATTACTACTTCTAACATAATTTATAAGTCATTGCTTTCAGAACTACATGATACAACTCTTGGTGTAGTAAGCAGGCAGAACAGCATATTATAATATAAAGACCCTGGGTTTTAGGGTCAAAGAGATGAGAGTTTAAGTTGGTTCTGCCACCTACCAGTTCTGTGTTTCTGGGCAAGTGACTTAACATCTACAAGACTCAGTTTTTCCAGCTGTAAATCATACTTGCCTTATGGGGTTGTGTGTTTTAGGCACATCTGTTATACATTAGACCTAAAATTGGATGCAGAATCAATGCTGATGATAATTTGAGTCAGGGATTTCTATTGATAAAACACTCTGATGAAAAATATCTATCTTTGACATTTTTAAATATTATAACAGCTACCTGGGAACATGGAAGTATTTGGAAAAGCCATTGCAGATGTAGGACCTAAGGTACTATATCAAATATTTTAAACTGATGGACTCATTGGTATAAAAGGAAAAAAAATTACTAAATGGGATACTTGCTGAAGCACAGTTAGGAAGACCTGATTCAGGGCCACTGTGATGGATATAGAGACCACTGCAATGGAATTTTGCAGTGAGGGGAAAGGTGGCCTGAACTCCAAATACAAATGGGAAAAGTGAGAACTTATAGTGTAGGGGGTGTTAGTGCATGGAAAATTACCAAGAGGAAACATCAGGGATGGAGTGGGGGTGGGGGGACACTGACTCAACTGACCTTATGAAATTCTTGCTGAACAAGGCCAGGGAGATCAAACATCACCTGGATGATGGCAGAGAAGGAGGATATTGAGGGTGAAGCATTCTTGCTAAATTGACTTAGCAGTGTTCTTGTTAAAACTGGATTTTGAAAGGAAGATACACCAAGGAGAAGGTTGAGGAGTCTGCCTAAAATTTACCTAAGCAAAGAATCTTTGTCACTGGTTAAAGACATAAAATAGAGGGTTGATAAAAGCCAGATTTTTCAAACACAGTATGACTGACTTTCCCATCTTCTTCGTGGTTTTTTATTGGTTGTTTTTAGCTTTATATGACTGTAGAATCTATTTTGATATTTTTATACAAGTGTGAAATTTATTTTATTCTAATTAAGATCCCAGTCTTGCAGATACACACAATGGTGAGATTCACTGTGGTGTATTCATATATGTTTGTAGGAAAGTCTGTTTCCCATCTTCTTTGGATTCTAAAAAGTGATAGATTTGTTTCTCTAAAATCCACTGGTTGCAGACTTTAACTTTGCAAATTATGATTGTCTCCACAATTTTATCCACACGTGGCTCCCTATCACAGTCCCACATACACAAAGAGAAATACTACTTTCCTCCCAACCTTGCTTCCAGCTGTGGAGCACGTTCTTCCTAAGCTCCTCTCCTCCCCCATCAGCACCAGGTCCCAGAGACCAGTGAAGGGGTCTTGACGACAGAAGAGACGTTGAATTGACTCCACATACGGAGTCTTGGCTGCGGGATCCTTTTGCAGATGAAGATGTCAAAAGGCAATCTGCAGTGAGAATGACAGTGTGATTAACCAGAATGAGGCCTAAGTCAGAAGAAGCACGGACCACTGGGAAATTAAGGCACCAATTTTCACCGTCAAGATCAGCTGTGATAGGGCAGTATATCCTAGCAACAGCAGAAGTCTTAACCTTGCCATCACAGCAAAAACTAATTTTGTGGTGTTATCCGTTCCAATATCTTTTAATCCAAAAAGTCTTTAAACAGAAAGTAAATACTCACACATTTTTCTTCCTAGATCTGCCTTTTACCTCTAATTGGGAAATTCTTAATTCGGTGTATTAAAAGGTTATTGAGTCTTAACCCAAATTTCATTTGCTTTCATTCTTGAGGCAACAGTGGGAAACCTCATTGAAAAGACAGATCATAACAGTTAAAATTAATAATATTCATGGAGAAAATGATGCTTAAATTCACCCTGGTGTACTTTAAACTAATCATACCGGATTTCATTGTCCTGCTGAACAGTGTTAGAGCCTATCCTTGTTATGTTGATTCAGAGTTACTGTAGGCAGGTTCATCTCTTACAATAGGATTCCATATCAACTGATCACCAGTAGAGATGCAGACTCCACTTCCTCAACACTGATGTGTAGAGGAGGTGTGGCTATGAGACACATTTAGAAACACAAGCTTCATGGAAGTTTAGCTGCTCGATCTATTCTTATGACAAGATAAACCTGTGATTTCATCCACAATATTTAAATATCACATGTCACAACATGCAGTTTCTCTTCTGAAAAACAATAAAAAAATAAAACTGCTTTACAATGAGTCTGATCCTCCAAGTAAAGGCAAAATTGTGCCAGAAGCCAAAAATTATTTGCATGGCCCTATATTTCTGGTTAGAAGACCCTTAGTTCAGTTTTCCAGACAGCCCCAGACACCCAGAAACCTCTGAAACAGCTGTTTTGCTTAGCTGAGCTCTTCCCTCAGTTGAGAGCTAGACCTTGTGCATGGGACCCAGTGATGGAGAGGAGAACTGCAGAGTAGACAGAGCAGCCATGACCAGTGAGGTAAGAGAAGAGCCCAGGCCAGGTGGGATCAAGAAAGCCACAGGAGAATACAGTTTTAAAAGAAAGAGCTGGAGGTTTTTATTATAGAGAGACTTTATATCTCTGGTGATCATGATGAATAATCTTTTTAATGTGCCATTATATTCCATTTGCTAGTATTTTATAGAGGATTTTAGTATCTGTGCTCATCAAGGATATTGTCCTGAAGAGGTGTGTGTGTGTGTGTGTGTGTGTGTGTGTGATGTATGTGTGTGTGTGTTTGTGTGTGTGGTTGTCTAGTTTCAGTATTAGCATAATGCTGGACTCATCGAATGAGTTTGGCAGAATTCTCTCTTCTATTTTTTGTAATAATTTAAAAAGAATGGTATTAGTTCCCCTCTAAATTGAATGAACACCAACAAATGGAAAGACATCCATGTTATGGTTTGGAAGAATCAATATAGTTAATGTGTCTGTACTACTGAAAGTGAGGTACAAATTCAGTGCAACCCCTATTAAAATACCAAGGACATACTTTATGGAAATTGAAAAACCAATCCTAAAATGTATATAAAATCACACACACTCCCCCCATACACACATACCTTGAACAATAAGAACAAAGCAAATGGCATTACATTACCTGCCTTCAAAACACACTACAAAGCTGTAGGAATCAAAACAGCACAGTATTGACATAAAAACAGACACAGACCAATGCAACAGAATAGAGAGCTCAGAAGTAAAGATATACATCTACATCCAACTGATTTTTGACAAACATGATAAGAACATACATTGGAGATAGTACAGTTTTTAAAATAAATGTTGCTGGGGAAATTGTATATGCATATACAGAAAAATAAAACTAGACACGTATCTCTCACTAGTTACAAAAATAAACTACAAATGGATTAAAGTTTTAAAGACAAGTCCTGGAATTATGAAACTATTAGAAGAAAACATAGGAAATGCTTCAGGACCGTGGAATGAGCAAAGATTTTTTTTTTGGACAAGATCCCCAAAGCACAGAAAACAAAGCAAAAATAGATGAATCAATTACGTCAAACTAAAAAAGTTTCTGCTTGGCAAGGGAAACAGTAAAGAAAGTGCAGGGACAATCTACAAAATGTGAGAAAATACATGTAAACCATACATCTGACAAGGGATTAACATCCAGAACATGTAAAAAACTCAAAACACTCAATAGCAAAAAACAAATGACCTGATTTTTTAAAATATATTTAAATTGTTGATGGACCTTTATTTTATTCATTTATTTATATGCGGTACTGAGAATCAAACCTAGTGCCTCACACGTGCTAGGTAAGTTCTGTACCACTGAGCCAACAACCTCAGCCCAAATGACCTGAATTTAAAATGGACATTAGATCTAAATAGACATTTCTCAAGAGAAGACAGACAAATGGCCAACAGGTACATGAAAAATGCTAATAACCACTAATCATTAGGGAAGTGCAGATCAAAATCACACTGCACTATCACCTCACTCCAATACCCATAATGAAAAAGACCAAAGATAACAGGTGTAGGCAAGGATGTACAAAAAAGGGAACACTTGCACACTGTTGGTGGGAATGCAAATTATATGGAAAACAGTACATAATATTCTTCAAAATATTAAAAATAGAACTACCATATGATCCAGCTCTCCCATATAGGGTATAGAACAAAAGAAAATGAAATCAGTACATTATATACCAGCACTCTATAAAAAGTGTTTAACTAGATAAATATATGTAACTTGATTTAAATGTTACACAATGGATATATGTATCAAAATATCATGTGGCATCCCATAAATATCTATATTTTTATGTCTCAGCTAAAAATAAATATAGGCCTGGGGTTGTGGCTCAGCGGTAGAGCGCTGGCCTAGCACATGCACGGCTCTGGGTTTGATTCTCAGAACCACGTAAAAATAAATAAATAAAATAAATGTATAAATAAATAAATAAATGTAAATACCTTTTTTATTTCAAAAACAGAAGAAGGAAGGAAAGAAAGAAAGGAAGAAAAGAGAAAGGAGGCTGGTGAGAAACACAGCCTAGATATCTTGAGGACCAAGAGGAGGTAGATGGATTTGGAAATCAATAGTGACCTGAAAGAGATCTCTTTCTGTGGCTGCCTAGATGAGAAAGATAGGATTAAAGAATGAGAAGGATGATGAATAAAAGGAAAAGAAACATGTCAGTTCATTCAAGTATTCAAAATTTCACCCACCAGGTACAGCAGGGACCCCCCCCCCCTCCCTGGTGTGATTACAGGATGTTGCAAAGCTGGCCAAATGCCTAGGTAGCCCTAATTTAGAAGAAGAGCAAACCTTTATGATGATGGATGCAAGATCCTTCCTATCCCAGAAATTCATTCTTGAGATAGAATGACAAAATTTTCATCTAAACACACTTTCATACCAATTCCTAAGGTGGGGTGGGGAGGAGACAGCAAGAGAAAGCCTAGAGCAGATGGCAGGGTGAAGAAACCATTTGTATGTTTCTCTTAATTTCAAGCAAAGCATTAGATTCAATTAAATATGGTTGAATACAGGGAGGCCCTCTTCCTGTGCAGCTACTAAATAAGACATTTTATTGACAAAGGGTGATTTGGATTTTGCACATTAGTGGCTCTTATTCTCCGTGGCTTATGCAACACAAATTTGCCTTGGTGGCACTCAGGGCTGGCTCAGAGAAGTCTAGCAAGTGTTAGAATTTTGCACAAAAATGGCAGTGCAAGTTTATTTTGTGTCTCCCATTTGACAAAACTTCTGTGGTATTGTTGTTCTTAAGTACGTATGAAGCTGCATTTTAAAAATCTGAAGTATATGCAGTGGCCTTCTTGCTTTCAGACACTTGTGATCACAGTCTGTCACTCCACCAGCCACACATAGGTCTTGTCTCTGAGGATCAACTTTTGCATTTCTTCTTTGGCTGTCTGTGCTGCTGCTGAGCTACTCTTGCTAAAAATAAGCTGCACCTCCCCACTCTACTGCCTGCCAAATTGGGCTGCTTTATGCTCTCATCTCTCCTTCCCACAGCTTCCTGCCATGCTCAGAGCTGCATATCACAGTGCATTCTTCACTCAACACTTTTCTTTTTCTTGCCCCATAGGCTCCAGCCTGTCAATCACTCAACTTACTTTCATTTTCTCTCCTTCTTTCTCTTAAATGCAGCATAGTGAATGATATCTGCCTAAACGTTGGGACAAACTGCCTGCCCTCAATCCCAGCTCCAATACTTGCTAGCTGTGTGACCTCAAACAAACTACTTTTGGGGCTGGGGCTGGGGCTCAGTGGTAGAGCACTCACCTGGCACACTTGAGGCACTGGGTTCGATCCTCAGCACCATATAAAAGTAAAATAAAGGTATTGTGTCCATCTACAACTAAAAATACATATTTTTTTTTAAAAAAAGCTATTTCTCTTGGTCTTTTGCAGAATGTCAAATGAATGGTGTCATATACTATATAGATGGGATGGTTAATTTTATTGTCAACTTGACTGGTCAAAGGAATGCTCAGATTACTGGTAAAACTTTATTTCTGAGTGGGCCTGTGAGGGTGTTTCTAGCAGAATTTAGCATTGGAATCAGTAGATTAAGTAAAAAGATCACCCTAACCAATTTGGACAGGCAATATCCAATCCATTGAGGGTACAGACAGAATAAAAGGGCAGAATGGTGAAGTCATCCTTTTTCAGCAAGACATCCATTTTCCCATTCCCTCAGACATCACTTTGGACTTGGGGACTTACACCCACGGTCCTCCTGCCCACTGTTCTCAGGCCTCCAGCCTCAGACTGGAAGTTATATCATCAACTCCCCCTAGCACTCAGATTTTGGGACTTGGACAAGATTACATCATCAGATTCCTGGTTCTCCAGCATACGGATGGCACATCATGGTACTTCTTAGCTTCCATACTTACATGAGTTGGTTCTCATGTGTGTTAGTCAGTTTTTCATCACTGCGACAAACTACCTGAGCAAATCAATTTGGAGGAGGAAAGATTTATTTGGGTTCGTGGTTGCAAGATTTTAGTCCATGGTCAGTTAAATCCATTGTTTCTGGACCTGTGGTAAGACAGAGCATCATGGCAGAAGGCATGAAAGAGCAAAGTGGCTCACTTTATGGTGGCCAGGAAACAGAGAGAGAAAGAGAAAGATAGTGTGAGGAAGGGACCAGGGACAAGAAATACCCTTTCAGGGCACACTCCCATGACCTATTTCTTCCAACTAGGCCCTTCCTCCTACAGTATCCAGCACTTCCCAGTAATGCCATCAGCTATAAACCCATCAATGGATTAGTCCATTCACAAGGTCAGAGCCATCATGATTTGATCACTTCCCAAGAGCCCACCTCTAAGCACTATTGCATTGGGGAATCAAGCCTTCAACACATGAGCCTTTGGAGGATATTTCAGATGCAAACCATCACACCACAATGCATCTCCTCATATATATCCATGTATGTCAGATCAATATGGTTCTGTTTCTTTGGAAAACCTTGGCTAGTACAGTAACTTTAGAAGAATCTTCTTTCACCTTAGTAAAATGGTTTCATGATTCATTCAAGTTGTGTGATAGTTTACTTCTTTTTATTACTGAATAGCAGTTCATTATGTAAATGCACTACCATTTGTTCATCTATTTACCTGTTGAAGTATATCTTGGTTGCTTTCATTTTTGAGCAATGATGGATAAACCTGCTAAAAGCACTCACGTACAGGGTTGTTGTTGTTGTTGTGTGTATATGTGTCCATAAGTTTCAAATCAATTGAGTAAATACCTAGGAGTACAGTCTGGGGTCACATATTGAGTAAGCCTAGGTTTACATAAAAAAAAAAAAAAAAAGAAACTACCAAATTATCCTCCAGAGTGGCTATACCATTTTGCATTTCCACCAGCAATGAATGACAGCCCCTGTTGCTCTACATCCTCACCACCCTTTAGGATTGTCAGACTTTCAGCTTTAGTCCTTCCCCTAGGTCTGCAGTAGTAGCTCATTTTTGTTTTATTTTCCATTTCCTTTGCTGTGTTTGATTTAGGTTGTTTTTTTATTGTTGATTTTAAGACCTCTGTGTTTTCTGAATAAAGATACTTTATGAAATATGTGTTTTGAAAGTTTTTTTTTTCTTATGGCTGTTGTTTCATTTTCTAACAGAATTTTTCAAAGAGCAGGAGTTTTAATTTTCTATGAAGTCCTATTTATCAATGTTTAATGTTACAGACAATGCTTTTGGTGTCATATCTAAGGAATCTTTGTTAATTCAAGTCATAAAGATTTTCACCTACATTTTCCTCTAATGGATTTTGTTTTATATTTTACATCTAGGTTTATAACTCATTTCAACTTAATTGTGTGGTGCAAAATAAGAATTGTCATGTTCTTTTTTTATCACATACAGATACAATTGTTCTAGCACCATTGTTTAAAAATTGTGCTTTATCCACCAATCAGCCTTTGTACACTTGTCACATGCAGCACATTGGCCCATAAGTTCATGGGTCTACTTCTGTGTTCTTTATTCTGGGGACAAAAGTATTGATGCCTACAATTTACTGTGGAATACATCAGAAAATTAAGATGGATTGATGAAAAGGGACACATATAATGAATTTTATAAACAAAGTATGGTAAAATATTAATGGGAAATATGGGTGGCAAGCTTATGGCTGCCCACCATGTGACTCTTTCATCTTTTTTTTGTATATTTGAAATTTTCATAATCAAGTGTTTGAAGACTATAACTCCCCCAAAGGCTTTGATGAAGTGCCAGAATGCCATTAGCCTGTGGACCAGTCTTTAAGGAAAGGTTCCTGCACCAGCACTTCAACCAAGCTGTTGGTGTCTGGATTGTCCAAAAGTAGGTAAGAAGCATCCTTTATAGAATAATCTGTCCATAAAACTCATTTCTACTTGACTGTGTTACCAATAACGGCCCTTACCATTGTTTTTTAAACTTTTTTATAAGTCTTTCTGATGAGTTTCTTCATTGACCTTTTATTGTCGAATTTGTTATGTTTTATGGTGGTGGAGATGGTGATGATGGTGATGATGATGCTCTGTGTTATAATACTGTGCATTGAAATAGCTGGGTGTCATTTGGCAAATGTGCTTTCACACACAGTGTATCACTTGATCTTCAATAATCCTGTGAGGTAAAGATCCTAATATGTATTATTGTCTGCATTCTCCTAATGAGGACTCACGAATTAGAGGGAGTCTCCTTTTCCCAAGGCCCAATGCCTAGCAAGTGGCAGTCAGCACTCCACACACTGCACCGTACTGTCACATTAAAATAAACAACAGAGATTTCACTTCCACTTGCAATGTGAAATGTTTGTGGCCCCTACTAATCTTCTCAATGATTTTGCAGTCAAGTTTGATTGTATTTTGATTCATTCTTTGGAAAGTATCCAACAGGGATGGTAAACGTCAGCTCCTGTCAAAAGAATGGCCAGTTTGATGCAAAGTGATGTGTGAGCACCAAAAGGATGCTGTTAATAGATTCATCAATGCTGCTATGTGTGAACAGGTGTGATGAAGTGTAAAGAAGTACGTGATGTGGATGTGGCAGAGCTGTCAAATACAGAGGACTGTGACCATCAGAGATGACTCCTCAACTACCATCTGTCTTACTGTCCCAATACCTGTCCTAAACCATCCTGCCTTGGCAACTTCAAGAAGTGGTAAAGAGACTCGTGCCCCCTTGATGTACATCTGAGCAGGAGGGATATATAAGGATCACCCTGGAACTTGAAGGTGGATTTTCCTAGAGGAAAGGGACTATCTTTCTTTATAGTTAAGAACAAAGATTATATCTGGAATAGGATTTCTTTTTAACTAAAAAAGTGCATTCTTACCAAAATCCATTTTTAATTAAGAAACCTGAATATAGAGAGCCCTTCAGTCAGTTATAAAATATCCTCACTGAAATGCAGCCACAGTGAAAAGTCTAGGAAGGATTAGAAAAGAAAACCACAGCCACACAGCTGAAGCCAGGGGGTGACAAGAACATACCCACAAAGGACAGGGAGAAATATTTGTAGAAATGGCTGTGAAATTTGCTGTTGCTTATCTCCTAACACTCTTCCAGAATTCTCTGGTTACCTGCAGTATGTTTCTTCCTCTCTCATAACCAATGAGAGGTTAGCCAGTCAGAATATCATCAGCCTGTTCCTGTGCCCTAGGAAAGTTGGATAATCTCTGGGTCTGAGAGTGGAAATGTCAAATCCCCCACCCCAATCCTCTCCCACATATCATTCTCTTTTCAGCCCAGGGCTCTTTGTTGTTGAGATTCTTGTGTATCCCTCCAGGGCACTAAAGTGCTGTGATGGTAGGTGTTGGCAGGGAGGGCCCTAGAAGAAGAGGTTAGGTAGAATCTGGTGTGCAGGGTTCTTATTGGTTTTCACCACCTGTGGAAAGGAGGGAATAAACCAGGATTGGACAGAGGAAGAAATGGGACTATGATGCAGATCAGAGGTCCAACGAAGATTTGACCAGCCCACTGGGAACTTGTGGAGTGGTATAGCCCATCCATTTTGCCACAGGGTGATCACCTTGCCCTGGTTTTCCAAGACTTTCCTTGTTTTAGCACTAAGGGCCCACATTCTGGGAGCTGCATAGATTTGGGAAAACCAGGACCTGTCCCTACCACCTGTCCTACCGGTAGGTTTCATATCTCTCTGAAGCTCAGGTTTTGACACCAAGGCAGACCTTGAAGTGGCAGCAACTGAGGAACAAGCCCTAGAAGAGAGGCCTGAGAGGCTCCTGCTTTAACCATAGGAAGAAGGGAAATTAGACCCCGCTTCTGAAGCGATTGATTCTTTTTTCCTGTCTCTGGTCAACCTGCCATATTGGAAAATAAACATGGAGAGAGTCAGACCTGAGTTTATATCCTAGCTGGGCCACTTATTAGTTATGTGACCTTGGGCAAGTCAGCCTCTGATGCCTCATTTTCCCATCTTACAGGTTTATATTAAAAATTCAATCAGATTGTATATACATAGGATTGGCACAGAGTAGGTCTTCAATAAGGAAAAGTCAACATATTTTTGACGGGAAAATCTCCCACCTTGGAAGTTGGTGACGAATCTACTCCAAGCAGCCCCCACACTAGGCTGCTTCCTGCCTCCTCACAGTTGCCCTTATAGACCTTGTAAAGATGCCTCTCACCCTTACCTATCCCCTGGGAGGTTCCCATGTCTGTGGAACCCAAAGCAGCCAACCCCAACAGCCAGAAATTCTGAACTACACAGTGGCAGCCAGAGAGAATAGCTTTTACTTGGGAGCTGCTTACTGATGAAAATCTGAGTCAAAGAAGGAATGGAAGGCATCCGCAGCCTGTGCACACAAGGTCCCTGTAGTTCCGAACTGTGGAAAAGGAAAGGCTAATGCTGACTGAGCTTGAAAAAGTGCAGTGGAAGGCAAACAAATAAATGATTTAAGGTTTTGGAAGAAAGACTTTTGAAGAAAGCTTGACCTTAACCTCTGGGAGCTTAGAGCAAACCTCTACTGAGTGAAGGTGGGTTGCAATAGTAAATTGGTCTGGACAAAACACATAGAGAGTCCTTATGAGAGCAGGACCCCCCCTTACCTTGTTGGGTCAGTGACAGCTGATAAGACATGTCCTTAAAGGGCAGCCTGCTGGGAGGAATTGGACTAAATTCAAGGACAATAGCAATCCTCATTAGGGCCTAAAGCCAGGGGCTATGATATGGGGGCCAGCTTTCCAGGCTATTTCATGAGCTGCATGCCTATGGCTAGTTGGCTCAGTTGGACAGAATAGGGAGTTAATGAGGCCAAGGGCAGGAGGCCGAATTCCTGCAAAGACCAGTTAGTAGCAGTTACACTTCTACTGCTATGTAGTCTACTGCTGAGCCAGACTGTGCAGCTCACATGTGTGCTTCCTTATTACCAGTATCTCAAGATTATTCTCTGGGGGGTTCATGGAATTCCTAGCAAATGTGTATATGTGCTTTTCTTTTCTTTCTTTCTTTCTTTCTTTCTTTTTTTTTTTTTTTTTTTTTTTGAAACTCAACCAATGATCTAGCCTAGAAGGAAGATGTTAATTCAATTACATTTGTATTTGTTTTCTCAGCTGACAAATATGTGAATGCTTACTCTGTGAAGGTTTTGTGTAAGATGCTATGAATATGATGATAATCAAGAGAAAAGAGCACAAAATTGAAGAGTGAGAAATACAACACTGGCAAGAAGCAAGGATTCCTGAGGTTGATATGAATGGAAGTTCCAACAGGACTACTGAGAGTTGTGCAGCCAAACTAGGGGAAAAGTAAAGACTTCCAACCAGGAAGGGAAAAAAAATCTCTATAGAAGTGATTTTCACAAAAAAAAAAATAAATAAAATAAAAATAAAAGTGAATGTTGGAGTGATCAAAGAGTCTGAAAATTTAGAAAGATTTTTTTAGTCCTATTGATAAGCTTGGAGTGAATATGTGATATATGGAAAATCAAGAAAACAAACAAATAAAGCAATAATTCTAGAGAAAGCAATGATTATACAAGACATGAGATCGCAGTACAAGTAACAGAGTTGAAAAAGTTGTATCTGGGAAGCTAAAACCAGGAATGTAATGTGTGGAGAATCAGGGCTGCTCTTTTTCATTATTAACCTAAAAGTATGATTATTTTTCTAACTGTATATTTGTTACTTAGAAAATATTTTAAAATTCTTTTAAATGCTATGGATCTGAAAATAATAGTCAGAAGGCATTTAAAAGCCCCCCAAATAGTTTATATACATACATATTAAAGACTATTCATTGAAGCCCATAGTCAGTAACAGTGAAAAATTAAGCCTAAATGTTCATCAATAGGATTAGTTAAATAAATATCAGTAAATCCATAAAATAAATGGACTATTTCACAGCTTGTGAAAATAAAAGGTAGGCTGATGTGCGTTGACATGGAAAGATCTCTCCATGTATTATTGAGATGATCAAGTTGCCAAATATTATGTACCAAAGTGTATGTGTATTCATATGAATGTGTGCATGTGTTCACATCTGTGAATGCATTGTATGTACAGAGGAAAATGTACGGAAGGATACAAAATAAACCATGAACTATGGCTACCTTCAGGGAGAGGACAGAGTAAGGTTAGAAAGATTTTCATCTTTTCTTGCCAATATCTATTGTCTATATTTTTAAATGAACAAGTATTACTTCTACTATTAAAGATAAAACCCACAAAGGTAATGATTTTTTTAAAAATACAAAGAGGTTGACCCTGTTTCATCTAGAAAGGAAAAGACGTGCACACCTAATGAGATAGCCTTGGTCCAGGCAAGAGACATGAGGATCTGAAATAAAACATTCGTGGGAAGGATGGAAGAAATGAAGTGATTCTTCTACAGAGGGTGTGGCATATGTTTTGCATTGATTTTCCAGCAATCAGTAGTGGTCTGTTTTGGCCGTTTAAATTTTTGGTACAAAGAAACAGCAATGGCCAGGAACCAGAACTCCCCAAACTGTGAACACCCCTGTTAAGCCCATAGGTATCTCCACACAGAGAACAGGTACAACCGCTGACAGCAGTTCAATATTAAATTGTCTTCGTTCCCAAACCCCAGTGGGAACCCCTTTATGGTCAGCAACTGTGCTTGCCCCTGGTGGCCCACGGTCTTGACGACAGCCCGGCCTCCTGGGTCCCTTTCTTTTGGTCAGCATCTTTAAGGCCTTTCCATACCTATGGAGAGAGAGAAACAAAGGAAAGTAATACAAATAGGAATTTGAAGGCTGTATATGGAGAATAGATATTTAATCCCCAAACTTCTGTGCCTGGTTTGGTATTGTGAGAGTGACCTGGGCTGAATGGGGCAGCACAGGAGGACATGGGTTGAGGTGACACAATCCATGTAATGTGGAATGTTTCTCTAGCTCCCTTCTCACTGCAGAAGGAGGAAGAGGTAGAACTAGACAATACAGCTCACTATCTAGCAGAGCTTTAAAAGAAAGCTTAGGTTGCACAAAAGGAGGTCAGTGCTAGGTTTGGAACGAGGGTCAAAGGAAATTCATGAAAGACTGAAGCTGAATTGGTGGAAAGAAATAAGGGGAATAACCAGAACACAAGTTAGTATATAGTATCCAGTTGTAAATTGTTTGCTCTTCTGTGATATGAACTGTGTCCTCGTTTTCCAAACATTCATTCAGTAAGGCCTATTACACATAAATTAAAGGTCTCTTTTTATGATTGTGTGTTTGTGGAGTGGGCACAGATAAATGGAATGGAAAACTTACATACATGGGGGGAAAATATGAAATAATGACATCCCATTCAGGACAGCAAAACAACATATGAGACTGGGGTTGGTTAATTTCATCTGAATCTTAAGAGAAGACAAATCATTCTAACATCTGGGTTAGATGGTAACAAAATCATGAAGATGCCTAGAATATATAGTCCACAGGGTACAAAGCTGAGCAGTGAAGAGTGCTTGTATCTAAGGGACTGTTAGTCAGCTTTCTGTCATTGTGATAAAATTACTGATATAAACAACTTTAAAGGGGTAAAAATTTCCTTTTGCTCATGGTTTTAGAAGTTTCAGGCCATGGTCACTTGACCCCATCACTTTTGGACCCGTGGCAAGACAGCATTTGAGCAATGAAGGAGTTTGCCTACTTCTTTTGTGTTTATATAATGCTTTGATGTTTACAAACTTTATTTGAAAGCAGTGTGTTAGTTACTTTGTACTTGAAATGACCAAATCACCACAGGAAAAATGTCTTTAGAGAGGTGAAGTGTTCATAGTGACAGAGTGAGTTGGGGACATTCATCAGCTTTCACAGTGAGCCATACCCTGTACCGGGCCCTAGTGGTCAGCTATGTTGAACACCAGATCCTTAATCACCAGAGCACCCCTGCCCACTGGCCATAGGAGCTTCCTTCCTGTGGGATGGGATGAGCTGGCACAGCTGCAGAGCCCAAAATAATGTTGAAGCTGGTGGGTTCATAGAGCAGAGGCTGCCTGGGTGCACTTGGATGCTGTGGGCTGGATGCTCTCAGGGGGATCTTGGTGCTTTCAATCCCCACCACTGGGTCTTGTCCTTGACTGTTTTGACTTGGCCTTCTCAGTAAGAGAGCTGCCAGGAACAACTGACTCCATAATACAATATTGGCAGGTGCTCTGGGAAAATGCCTCACCCCTATCCCTGAAACCAGTATCTGATCTGATTTGAAACACTGTGCAGGAAATATGATGTGTGGCTCATTAAAATCTGGACACAAACCAAAGGATCCTTCTTTTGCTCTTCTCTTTCTTCAAACTAAACTGGACCCAAAATGTAGAACTCCCTGTGTCCTCTCTTCTGGGCTATATACACTGAGGCATTCCCAGGGCAAAGAGTGCCAGGAGAAGAAAAAGCAAGATTCTGTGGAAAATAGAATCTGTCTTCTATTTTACAAATCACTGCATTTTTCTGTCCCTCGGGGGAATCAGCAGAGGACCCCAAGGACCAAATTCATCCCTGTTTTACAGATGGGACTCCATTCAAGGAGCTCCCATGGAGCCACTCTGATGTGGATGGTTAGGTGCTGAGCTGGGGCTTCCTGGGGAAATTTGCCACTTCAGCATTTCAGGGCTGCACGGTGGTTTCAGATGATCTGAGTGTAGATTCTGGATCTGCCTCTAGTGTCTATGTGACCTTGGGCAAATTTCCCTTCTGAAATTCAGTTCAAAGGAGAACCAGAATGAGGATGATAATAGCACCTGCCTCGCAAGGTAAGCCATTGCGTTCTCTTGAAAGTGTGAAATGCTACAACTGTTATTTTATTACAGAAGGAGTTCCAGCACCCTCCCATGTTTCCTAACTGGAGTCACTTCTCACATCCTGCATCCCCAGAAAGCATAAACAAGAGAAATCTGTCAACTGCCTCCCTGCCTGGTAGAAGACAGACCATGGTAGGTCATCAGTTGTCCCACAGTGGGAGCTCTGCAACCTATGGGAGGAGCCTGACCAGCTATGCCCAAGCCCTGTATCCAGGCCCTGCTGCTCACCACCTGTGAACTTAGGTAACCTATACCTCTCCAGGCCTCCTTTCCTCATCTAGGCCCAGGGGTAATGCATAAGCCCAAATGCAGCTGTGAGAATCAGAGATGATATGTATGTCACCTGCCTCATGGCAGGCTCTCAATAAATTGAAACTAGTATTTTGGTTCTTATTACTCCATCTGATCAGTAGCTAATCCTTGTGACTCATGTAAACATACACACACTTAGATGTTCTCTTCACAGGTTTAGACAGTCATGCCTTTGGGTGTGGCTTTCTTCTCTTGGAAGTAATTGCTCCAGCTACTAATTTGAAAAGTGATGAGGGTATTGTGGTTTGGATACAAGATATTCCCCCCAAAAGCTCATCTGTTGATGATACAGGACTGTTCAGAAGTGAAATAATTAGATTATGAGACTGCAACCTGATCAGTGGATTAATCCATTTGATAGGTTAACAATTTGCATGGATTACTGGGTGGTAATTGTAGGCAGGTGGGCATGGCTGGAAGTGGTAGGTCACTGGGGACATAGTCTTAGGGATGACATCTTGTCCCTGGCTTCTTGCTCTCTCTGTTTCCTGGCTTCCAGGAGCTGAGCAGCTTTCCTCTGCCATGCCCTGCCATCATGATGTTCAGCCTCACCTCAGGCCCAGAGCAATGGAGTTGGCTTGCTGTGGACTGCACCTCTGAAATGGTGGGCCCAAAATAAGCTCTTCCACCTTTAAGTAGTTCTTGTCAGGTATGTTGACCATGGTGACAAAAAGCAGAATAACAGATGGGGAGATGAGGGAACTAAAATGGAAGGGTAAAATAGAAAAATAACCATAATGTCTAATGACAGCGCTGCATATTACAGCTTACAAACAGCTCTGAGGCTCACAAGATTCTTTCACCAAAATTGCCCCAGGTCATATTTGAAGTGGTGATCAAAATCAGTACCTCAGATAAGACCATTCCTGAACCAGCAGACCTCACTGTAGACGACAAAGAATTTCCTAAAATGTTTTCTTCTCATTTCTTGTTTATATCTTTGTGTCCCTATGTATTTGAGCGTACAGTTTGCACAACTGAATTTCCATTCCAAATATTAGCCTTTCCCCATAAATTCTAAGCTAAACCTTAATTGGATTGCCTCATAAGTGAATAGAGAAAGGCCATTTCACCCACCATGTTCTCCCTGTGTTTTACCTTATTTTTTTTTTAACTTTGTTGTAGAGCTGTTTTTAGATGCCAAACTCATGAGGCCCTGAAAAAAATAAAACCAGTAAAAATTGATTCTTCCTCATTATACTATCTCCTGCACTACTGCTTTTCTCTTGAAGTGAATTCAGATTAAGACTAATTTACATTGATTTTTAAAATCTGAATTGCTCACTTCTCTAACTACATTCAAAACACAGAATCACATTTTACATTATTGTTTAAGCCTATTGGCTAGCTTAAGTGAACAGCATTTATGGGTGACCTCAGTCTGCACTGAGAAAGACCTTGTTGCTTCTAGTGCCTTCCATCATTTAGTGTGGTACCCTAGGAACTTGACAGTCCACTTTACAGATGTATTACCTGAGACCCTACCTTCCCTCATCCTCCATACCACACAAAACAAAAGGGGGAAAGAAAAATTAGTATGTGTTCCAAGAAGATGGGGATGAGAAATCTATCACCGGCAAGGTCTGATCATTATCTTGGTGCCTAGAAAAAAAACTCAGCAGATAATAGACTCACAACAGTGACTGGAAACACGCACTAAAGCTGGGCTAGTGGCACAGTTAACACGAGTTTATGATATTTAACATTGTCCCATTAGGTGTTTGTATTTTCACATCTTCAAGCCAGCTTCCCTTGCATTTATTTGGTGATGCTCCCCAGTACAATGCAGATGCGTCAGGCGAAGGTGGCCATCATCCTCATCATGTGTCAAGCAAAGGTGGCCATCATCCTCATCTCCACAGACAGATTCTGATTGGTCGTGAGGAGGAGGAGGCAAACTTTGTCTTCTAGGGCTTGATAGTAAATATATTGGGTTCCACAAGTCAACAGGCAACACTGAAGGCATTATCTAAATATTTATATGACCATTTAAAGTGTAACCATTTTAAAAAATAAAAATCCATCTTCTCAGCTCTTGGGCCATAATAAAAAGTGGCAAGCTGGTTTTGGCTCACAGGCCATAGTTTGCAGACTGTTGGTCTAGGCTATCATGACAATGCCACACTTCTTCATCATCAACATTTAAGAGACTGGGCTCAAGCTAATCAAAGCATGGCATTTCCCTAAGAACAGGTGCTAGTTAAGGGCTAGCACCTGACTTGGGTTTATCCAATAAGATCAAAGAGAATAACCTTAGTCTATGATTGGGAAAGAGGTTCTCTCTTTTTTCTTTCATTCTCTTCTTCTTCCTCCCTTTCTGTTCCCTCTTTCTCTGGAGATGAATGAATGAGCATATGGAAACAATTGCTGTTGACGTCCATTTTGTGATGATTAAACACTGACCTGAGAACAAAGCATCCACACAGAAGAGAATAGAGCTGAGAGAATCACAGAAAAACAGAAGAAAACTCTGATTGTACATTGCCTGGAACCCATTCATTCCACTTTGGTACTTTCTATTAGGTAAAGTAATACAAATATTGTTTAGACTAATTAAACTCAAGTGGATGGTTTCTTGCAGAACAAAGCACTCTGATACAATGGGAAATTTAGGTTTCATTAATAAATATTAAAACAGCAAATTTTCTAGCTAATAGCAGTTTTCTACTTATATAGGAACTAACTGCTCTCCCCCAAACCTTATATCTCTCTCATTTATTTCAGAAGTTATCTAGGAACATCTCACCTATTCTAAAAGCACGTAAGTCCACATTTTTCTGCTCCAGCCTGTAAGCCTGATATCTGGAGATCCTGTCACTGCTAAATGGAAGTACCTGCCAATGACTTATGGGATGACATCACTTTTCCATCTCAAAAGCCATCTCCAGTACCCTTTTTGCCCATCCCCAATCATCATACCAACAGAACCAAGTTGTGTTCTGAGCTGAACTTTGGGAACTATTCTGTTCCCTGTGGTAGAACAGGCTAAGCTACTGCAACAAAGAGGCTTCACCATTCAGCGGCTTAAAAGAATATAGAAGTTTATTTTTCTCATACATAATGTCAAAAGTGAGTGTAATGGGAAAGATTTGAGGATAGAAGGCTCAGTTCTTCAGAGTATTTAAATTCCCCTAGATAATGATAGTTCTGCCATCAATACATGGCTTCTAGATCACTCTGTTGTCTCCCTCCCCGAATAATAGAGGAGCATGGAGGAGAGAATATGAGAAGGACAGGAATGAAAGTGGCACACATCACTTCTGCTCAAATGCCACTGGAGAGAACGTGTTTACATGGCTACACCCAGCAAGGGAGACATACCAAATTATTATTCAAAGGCTGCAGAACAGGGGAGAATGGTGTTGATAGGGAGCCAGCAAGCTCTGGCACAGTCTTCTATGTGCTACCACCCAGATCTCTAAGCCACACTACATGTGCATGAGAATCTCAAAGTCCCCAAAGAAAAGCAGAGCCTTTGGTTTCCACCCTTACCTCAGGAATTATCCTGGAAGTTTGTATCTAACCATTATTCTATTTGATCCTTAAATTTCATTGAGAAATACTGGGCACATGTTACAGCTGCAATTTTACAGATTAAAAAACTAAGACCTTGAGAGGTTAAGGGATTTGCCTAAGGTTACCCAAGTGTTTGGTATAACTGAGACATGACAAAGACTTTCCTGGAGTAAACTCTTGACAGATTCCTCTGAGAGCATTGTCCTTGGACATGTCCACAAGAGTCCATTTTAATGAGGATCCTCCAGAGTCCATTTAATTGGAATCCCCTATCCTTGGTATCTGACCAAATTCCTCACCCCAAACTCCAAAAGATGTCTAATGGGCTGCCTTTAACAAGAATCCTCTTAGGCTAGTTTATTCAGAATTCCCCCATATGTGATGCTGCTTCTTAGTAATTTTCTATCCACCAACTCCACCCCCGCTCCAGCCCTGTCTATGGATTCTCACTTTTTACCTTTTATTCAGAGTTGAGCACTATTCCTTCAAAAAAAAAAAAAAAAAGACATTATAGTGGTCCATATACCTATTGCACTAGTCCTAAATTAAATGTGCTTTACCACTTTAATAATGTGTTTAACAAATCAAAATTTTGGTATACTGGTTCAAATTGGGTGTGTGTTTAAAGATACCACACATAGTAGGCAATGGCAACACACACTTACCTTCACTCAGACACACTCATCCACAAACCCCAATAGAAGGCCACATGTCAAACACACTAGGTAAATGTCCAGCTGAGAGTCAGTAGAGCAAAGCTCAGGAGGAAAAGGGTCTCAGTCTGCACCCCTCCACACTTCCACCATTCTCTCTGCCCAATCTGTTTACACAGGAGAATTTCCTAGGATCCCTTCCTGGCTGGTTTTCAACTGAATTAAGCCAACAGGAGGCATCACAAGAAATCAGAGGGTAGGGGGAACAGGGGCTGGAGTGTCACCTCCCTGTTGCTTTACTGATTCTATGGTAATAGCTAAATCCCCATTATCGCCTCTGGCCAGGCAGCTCTTCTTCCTTGGCCCCTGCTATCTCTGGGACCCATTTTCCCTCTTTTCTCCCCTAGTCCCTTCAGTATTAGCACTGACAACACATTCTACCATTTATAATCTCTGGCTGCTTCAACATGCTTTCATGGTTCTTGCAAACTCACCTTGTCCTTGTTTTCTCACATTAATATCCCTTCATTTGAGCTATCTGCATTATTTCCTTCTAGAACCCTGGCTGATACAGAATTCATGTGGGACATCAGATTTCTAGCTAGAGTAAGAGGCTGAGAATCATCCTTACCTCTGCAGTAAACAAGCTACTCTCCTACCATATCCATCACGATACCTTTACCTTCCTCCAATTCAGGGTGTAGGCATCTGGGGTACCAGGCCCAGCCTGTGGTTGCAAAGTTGAGATTTTATTCTCTCTTTTGCAAATGCGGATTTTGGTCAAAGTTTTGTGGCTTGTGGTTTACCTGCTGGTGATACAGCCAGCATTAGTGGCGAGGTTAATCAATCCCTCTGAGAGCAAATACAACATTGAGATGCTGTTTTATGCAGATTAGAATGTCTTTTCAGAGTTCTGAAACTCTAATACCCAAATTCTCACCATGAACGTGAGGCAATGCTATTCATAAAGAAAGGATTAAGGATCACAGACTTTGGGTAATATCTTAACAACAATATAATAACTAATATTCATTGAACATGTATTTTGGGATAAGCCCCATTTTCAGGACTTTATAAGAATGTACACACCTAATCTTTGTGAATGATGAAGGACATATACCATAGGAAAAGGAGATAAAAATGTTTTTTCTGAATTTAGAATCGGGGAACATTGGCATAGGAGGGAATTGCAGGTCACTGAATTTACCTTTCTCTCATTAAATGAGCAAAGTAACATAATGAGTGTTCTCCAAATCCCTGTGGATAATTAGAGTAGTGACCAGGTGACACCTCAGATGTCTGTTCTTTCTTCTTTAAATGTTCTAACTCTGCAGGTCAACATGACACCCTAAGTTATCACCTCAACAACTCATGAGTCAGTCTGACCCAAAGGAAAGGAAAGAATCCTCACTGAAAGATAGTCTGCATGCTGGCTTTTTGGACATTTTCTATATCAGTGATTGTACAAAAGAAAGACATGGCAGGGGAGACTTGGGCCTCATGAGGTTCATAAGTACTTCTGAGACCCAGTGGTTCTTTATAACCAAGACAAAGCACACCCTTCTGGGACAAACAGATTCTGAAGATGATCTTGTTGCAATGCCTATTGACTTCGTGAAGGGGTCAAAAACAACTCTAGAAAAGGGCTCAGCAAACTCTATAACAGCCAGATAATAAGTACTGTGGATTTTGCAGGCCATACAGCCTCTGTCACAACTATTCAACTTTAATGTCCCTTCAAGCTCCTGTCTGCTATGTTTCTATTTAATTTAACTTTTATCATTCACAGTTTGGAAGCCAGTGTTTTTTAGGTGCTGTAGAAAGGGATAAATTAGACTGTCTTTCAATATCTGATTGCTGTTTCTGGCAATATGGCAACCGCGACCTAAGTTCAGAGAATACTCTGTGAACATAGCACAATTAAAACTTCGGAATAAAGTATTTTTAAAAATTAAAGCATTGACTGTGCTGACAGAAAAGTAAGAGAATGTCTTAGGGATCAGAAAGAAAATATAGACTGTTAATGCATAGGAATGAGGGTTGGAACCAGCATTTGGACTAGAGATATATGTCAGTTCTGGTTGTAATCAGAATTTTGACAGACCTCTACAGAAAACAGGACACATAGTTTGTAGCCTCAGTAAACTTAAAAAGTATATTGAAGAGCCACCTATAGCCAGGATTTTCAGGGGTAACATCCTCCATGGGAAAAATAGAAAAAATCTCCCAGTAGAAGAAAATAGTGTAGGGTTCATGTTTGATTTAATTTTGTCACTAGATAATTGAGGAGGATAAAGGAGTGAGGGATTTTTCCTGTAAGCTGCATTCTACAAGGTCGAGGCTGAAATGTATATTATGTGACATACCCCCACCCAAATAACATTTTTTAATTTAGTCCTGGTCTGTTAGTACCAGTAACACTGATAGAATCACAGGTATTTTATGGAGTACACTTTGAAACCAGGTCTCAAATAATCTCCACAGATAGTTTGTGGTAGGCTGATGGTCCCATAAGATGTCCATGTTCTAATCTCTAGAACCTGTGAATGTCACATTAAATAGTAAAACAGACTTTGCAGGTGTGATTAAATTAGGAATTGTGAAGAGCAGAGATTATCCTAGATTATCTGGGTGGGCCTTAATGGTAATTACAGTTGTCCTGATAAGAAAGAGACAGAAGGATATTAGAGAGGAGAAGATGATGTGAAGATTCCAGCCCTAAAGATGGAAGATGAGACCATGAGTCAAGAAATATGCCGACATCCTTGGCATACACCTGTAATCCCAGTGGTTCAGGAGGCTGAGGCAGGAGAATCGCAAGTTCAAAGCCAGCCTCAGCAACTTAGTGAGGCCCTCAGCAACTTAGTGAGACCCTGTCTCAAAATAAAAAATTAAAAGGGCTGAGGGGCTGTGGTTGTGTCTTAGTGGTATAGCGCTTGCCTAGCATGTGTGAAGCACTGGGTTTGATTCTCAGCACCATATTAAACAAACAAACAAACAAAACAAAGGTATTGTATTAATCTATAACTAAAAATATTTTTTAAAAAGGTTAAGTGGTTAAGTGCCCCTGGTTCAATCTCCAGCACAAAAAAAAAAATAAAATAAAATAAAAAAGAAAGAAAAGAAAAAACAAAAAAACAAGGATCATTGCTCTAAAAGCAGAAAAGGCAACTAATCATCTTCTAGAGCCTTCAAAGGAGGTGCTGTCTTGTCAACTCTTTGGTTTTATTCTTATGAAACCTACATTTTTACTTCTAATCATCAAAACTGTAGGAGAATAAATATTTGCTATTTTAACCCACCATGTTTATGATAATTTGTTATAGCAGCAAAAAGAAACTCTAAGGAATAAAAGTCCAAAAATTGTAGTTCATAATATTTTGTATATCATTCTTTATGGGGAAAACTGTCATTAGAAAGGATTTGCAGAAACAACACACTATGATATCATATTGCAAATATAACAGATGTTGGACTTAATGAAAACACAATGTAAAATAAAATAAAATTGGTATATTTGAAGTTATAAATAAGATAGTCAGGAGTACAACAAAGAAATGAAACCATAATATTAGGCAGATTCAAAAATGATACAGATATAATTTCTATATGTGAAAAGCATATGACTGAAATTAGAAATTGAATTAGAAATGGGCAGTGAAGTTTTCAATATAATAATGACTGAGAATTTTCCAGGTATGATGCAAAATATCAAATTCTCAAATTAGGAATATCAACATATCCAACCAGAATAAAAAATTTAAAAAAAAAAAAAAAAAAAAAAAAAGGAATCCACATCTAGACAGTGTGTGATGCTATAGACACCAGAGCTAAAAAGCACCTTGGAGAAAGGAGTATAGGGACAGGGAGTCAAAAAACAAGACAGAATGACAAATGATTTAGTAAAGTAGCAGTCCAAATTCTTAGGGTGCTTAGAGGAAAATTGCTTTCAACTTGTAATTCTATATCCAGATAATTATTTAAAAGAGAAAAGGGATAATTTTCAAATGACACAAATAAAAACTGAATTTTTATCAAATAAACGCTAGTAAAGAACATTCCAGAGGCAAAATTAAAATGACACAAAAGTCATATACGGGAGTAACAAACAAATAAATTTACAAATATGTGGAAATTTGTGGTTATAAAGAAAATAATAATAAATAAGTAGGCAAGGAAGGAGTGGTATAAACCCTATTATATTATATTATATTATATTATATTATATTATATTATATTATATTAATTTTCCTTTGGAAGGAAGGGAAAAACATTGATAAACTTTAACTTTTAAATATGAATGCTAAATTCTAAGGAATGACTAAAGTAACATAAATAGACTTAAAACTTTCACAAAAGTAGAGGAAAAGATACAGTAAGGGAGAAAATAATATCACTCAAATTTTAAAAGAAGGAATAGATGTCTACAAAGGGAAAGGCAAAAGTAAAGTGTAAAAGAATATATTAGAAGTTAATCAAAATATATCACTAATCACAAACATGGTAAACTGGCTATACAGGTAAAAAACAAGGATTTTCAGATCTTTTTTAAATACAAAATTCTGCATTTTTACTTTCAACAGACACATTTAAAAACATCATGGCACAGAAAAATTTAAAGCAAAGGGGTAGAAAAAGATGATAGCACAATTTGAATCCAATAGAAGATGGGTTATATTAAGATCAGAGGAAAAAAAAAAACAAGAAAAAAAACATTACTAGAGATAAAATGATAAATGTGTATTAATGGCCCAGTTTATTAGGAAGATAAACTAGTTCTAAATGTGCATATTCGTAATAATATAGATTTAAAATGAATGAAGCTAAATTCCAGAACTAGAAGAAGAAATTAACACATCTACTAACATAGCAAGAGACTTTAACACACCTCTGTAAATGATAAATCAAGAAGTGAAGAAAGAACAGAAGGGATATATAGATTTGAAACAAACAATTAACAAGTCTTCACCTACTGATTCACATCATACCATATTTCTAAGAATAAATAGAACATTTACAAAAACTAGACATGCACTAAATCACAAAGCAACTTTCAGTTCATTCCAAAGTATCAATAAAGGGACACATTGTCCAACCACAATAAGATTAAATTGGACTCAATAATCAAACAATAACTAAATAAGATAATACCCCTGTTCCCAAGAAGTTTATATGCTAGAGACATAGATGTAAAGAACTAATGAGAAAGAAAAGTAGGATAAGTACCAAGAAAAATGCAAAATAAAAGCATTTTGAGAGAATGTAGGAAAAGACCAACTGACTCTGACTGGTGGGACCTGGGGAAGACTCGTGGAAGTGGCGTCATCTGAACTGCCTGCCAAGGTTGAGGATGAAGGAGAACAGTGCTTCAGGCAAAGACACGGGATTACAATCCAATCCCAACAGTGGGTGTGATCACAAATTCAGGTTTTCTAAAGTACGGATTATTAATCTTTCTTGTTGAATGGACTTTAGCAGTCTAGTGAAGCCTGTGGACCACTTTCTGTATTTGTTTACAATACATTAAGTAAAATTGGGATTCCAAAAGAAACCAAATATCATAAAATAGAGTTATCATAATATTCAAAAATATAATTTGTGTTGTGTTCAAATAATATGCTAGTGTACATAACAAACATAATTTCAAAGTCACAATAAACTATATACAATATGTTTCAAAAGATAACTGTAGCATTACATGAAAATATCTGTAGTTTTTATTGGTGATAAAATCACAGTACTACAAATACTACTGTTTGATTTCCTGCATTTATAATGAAAGAAAACTCTAAATTCCAGCTGAAGTTTAGTGAAAATAAAGATACAGTTTTCTCCCAGTATTTGGCCCAGATGTTATAAGAAATAAAATATAAGCCTGAAGGTGAAGTAGTGTAGGTATCAAATTAAAGGAATTTGAACTTGTCTTTGAGCAATAGGAATTATTCAGGTTTAGGCTAGACATTTAAAGTTTTGTGTTTCTTCTTTTTTTCTCTCTCTCTTGCATTAACAAATAACTAGATGAAATTGATATTACCCTAAATATTCTAAATATTTTGGAGAATATCTTGTTAAAATACATATTTCTTATGGTAACTGACAAAGATGATTTTAGCAGGGAGTTGGAACATGGAGATTGAACCGCAGAGAAATGCTGCAGATATGCAAGTGCAAATCTGTACATAACAGTCTTTGCACAGGTACTAAAATTTGCAGTGTTTCTGTGATTCCCTACTGCTTACTATAGAGGCCTACTGTTCCTTTTTTTCTGAATATCACATTCAAGTCTTCATCTACACCTCATGTTTGCATAGCAAGTCTGCTTTAGTTGCCTGAAGTGCACATGCCTCATTTTGGTAATCTACTTTAGTCTATTTCTGTGCACTGAAAGACAGTCCAATTCAGTATTCCACACTTCAATATTAATTTGTCTTTTCAGCTATTTCAACAGAGGATGTGTGTCCTCTGCTACAACTTGGCTCGAATCCATCCGTCATTTTATTGACCTGCTGGAAACAATGTCCAATGCATTCCAGCTCACAGATTGAGTTTGCTTTAGCCACACATGAAACCAGGACACTGTTAAGTATCTTTTAAAAAAGGGGGGGGATATTTATAATGGTGGAGATTTTCTACAGATGAAAGAATATGCATCATTACAATGAGCATATACATTAAGGAATTAGGAGCTTTCAATATTTCAAAGGTTAAATAGATCACTTAAAATTACAGTTGTAAAGGATGATGTATGTATTTACTGTTGACCCAGGAACATTCTCATGCATTTCCTTTAAAAGTTGATTTATAAAGGGCATTTTATCAAACAATTTTAAGAGAAGCACTGAGTGACACATGTATATCATTTAAAAATACACTATCCATTCGCTACACAAAAAACAACAGGGTATCTTAAAGAGAGAGGAGGAAATTATTTTCCAATATAAAATTTTTCTTCCCCCAAACACATTTGAGATCAAGAGATAAAGTGTGTGTGTGTGTGTGTGTGTGTGTGTGTCTGGAGGTCTGGAGGTGGGGGCGTTAGTTTCCTTAAGGGCATATGATCCTATTGAAATTTTACACAGAAAAATCTAGTGCAATTTTAATAATCCTTACTGGTGGTGCAATTCATTGCATTTATAAAAATGAGTGTTGTAATTTATTTGCTATTTACATGACCTAAAACAAGTAGAAAACTAGCACACAGAATTCCATAAATGTAAACATCTGGTGAGGTTTTTCTTAAATCCCAGACTTGCAAATTTCAATGCAGGAGGAATGCAGTGCTTTATTTATCAGTTGAAGAAGGAGTCCACTGACAGGACAAACAGAAAAGCCCCATTGGAATTAGTCCCTGTTCTGCATACTCTGTTTACAAATGCCTCTTTCTCTAGGCAAGAAGCAAATTGTTCAGTCTGACTCCCTGTATTGCTCTGCCTGGGAAAGCTACACAGTACATTCTGTGTTATCCAGAGTTGTTATTTTATTTAAAATGACATTGTTGCTGGGTTCAAAGAGAAGAAATAATTCTCAACTGCAGGTTTCTTCTAAGGACACTAAGAATAGAAGTTTCTTTTTTCCCTCAAATACTAATATGCATTTTGGAAAATAGTCATTTTGAAAATCCATACTCCACAGACTACCGTATAGATTTTCAATTGCATTTCAATTTCAAATCAATTTCTACATTTGCCAGAAACACTGGTCCTAAAAATGAATTCTCTTCTTTTTTGTTAATTCAAAGGCATATGTGTGTGTGTACGCACAACTTATAATCACAGAATATTTAAAACACTAATTTAAAACCAAAATTTTATATAGTTGTTACAAATATGAGTATAATTTAAGAGAAATACAAGGTAAGGTTTTGACAAAAGTTATCTTTAGAAATTATTAGGTGTTCAAACATCAACTGTTGGCTGTAATTCAATTCTACAAAATTAGGATATCCTTTTATGCATCAATTAACCAGCATTTTTTTCTATGATATGGACTGTTAATACAGATTCATGTCCCAGTTTTTCCACTTTCTAGCTGCCTGAACTTGTAAATTATAATCACTCAGAGCAAAATGAGAATTAAATCATCCTTCTCTTATATTTTGAGGATTAAGTCAAATAATGAATATAAGCAAGCTTTGTAAGCTATAAAGTATTATTGAAAGATTAAATATTACCAATGTTTTTTCAAGTACACACTGAGATATCATTATTCATATTTGATATATTGTAAAATGTCTTTCTCACCCCTTTTATCTTCCTGAATCGCTCTCCCTCTCTGGATTGGCATGGAAACTTATTGTTTCTGCCAAATGAGTCTAGATGTGAACAGTCATTTATTTGAAGACATATGTCAACATTACTTGCAAAGAAAAAAAAAATGTGCCTGCACACACTATTACAGAAATCACTGGGCCTTGCTGTTACCTCAGTGGTTGATACAGACAGTGTTAAGCCCAACACATGAAAATTCTGTTTTTGTAGATCAGAAAAGGCAAAATAGTGGCACTTTTGTATAGTTCACTAGTACCTATTGAAATAAAAAACAAAAAGAGACTTAAATTCTGCACGACATAACTAAGTTGAAATAAAGAATTATTAACTTGCTTTGAAACTCACATACACATAATGAAAAAAAATGATCTTCATGGACTAAAACCAACTGCTAATAACATTTTACATTTTCCTCTCATTCAATCTACCGTCTAAACTAGACTTTAGATCCTTTTGACATGAAATTGCCTAACAAGTCACAATTACTGAGAGAGTCCTGATCAATAATATTGCACAGATCTGTTATAAAACTTTTCTTATTTTGCTTGTAAAAAAACAAGCTCATTTTAACAGATTTGAAAAATATATAAAAATATAAGACAAAAGATCTTATAACTTCTATCACTTCATTCAGTAGTAGCTAATGTCAAACTTCCTGGTCAATTTCATTTCAAAACTCTTCCTACACTTATTTTTCTGCGTAGTTGAAATGAAATCATAGATTCAATTTTGTATTCTGCCTTTTTACATTCGGAAATTATACCATAAGTAGTTTACAATGTTAATTCACTCTTGGCAAATGTAATTTTCATAGAGAAAGTAATTCCTATTATGTGGGTTTGTCACATCTTACTAAATCACTCTACAATTTGTTCTGCATATAGAGTTTTATGTCCCATATTGTGATGTACACCATTATACATACTAATTTTTCTGCTTCAGATCTTTCCTTAAAATCAAGTCTCAGAGAATAATTATTGAGTAAAATAAAGTACTCTTTTTTACTGTTCTTGCTACATATTAACAAAGTGTTGTCATTAATTTATACTCATATCAACAGTATAAGAGAATACTGATTTAACATGAAATAGTTTTATCATTTTAAAATTCTATTGTGTCAGTTCTTTCTTGTATTCTCCAGTAATTTTGCCTGTACAGTAGACTATAAACATTCAATTTAATTATTTTACTTCTCAATAGAAAACTATCTTCCCCTGAAGAAAACAGCTTTACTTTAATGTTTGTTTATTTGTATATTATGTGTGTGTGTTGCTTTGCCATATCAAATGCACTTTGTCACTACAGTGGTAATTATATAATGGCAAATATTTTGTTTTTCAGTTATCTGTGTAGTTGTTTTAGTTATTCAGCAGATATATACCAGACATGTACCTATATACTTGGCACCACATACTTGGAACCAGAAGTACAACAGTAAAAATCAGAGACAATAAAAGAAAAAAATGCAAAAGGTAACCTCAGATAGGGATAAATGTTTATTAAGGAAAAAATGTTTATTATAGAGAGGACTGGAAGAGATGGCCTGGAAAGGATTCTCTAATGAGCTGACACTGGAACAGGGACATACAATAAAGAGAAGGTTCTAGCCTTATGAAGTTCAGTAAGTTCCAAGTCCCTGAGGTCGGAATAAGTGGGTATAATGAGAAGATGAAAGATTATTTTCATTCTTATAATACCAAAAAAAAAAAATAAGATAACAGCTTGAAAATTCAATTTTGGAAAACTTCACAAATATGTGAAGATAATCTTAAAGATGATGGATCAGAAGTTTGAGCCAAGACTAAAAGCACAAAAGATACATTCCAAGTTTCATTGGGTCTGGGTGTTTTTCACATAAATTATATTATAATGAGAAAAACATCATGAGAATAAGTAAGCCATAATTGACCTAAGTAACTATAGTATGAGGAGGAGCTTGGGAGATTTTTGTACAATATTCAAAGAATGAGATCTCAAGAAGATGGGCTTAGGATATAAATGAATGAGATTTTCTAAACCTTGAACTTTTTGATTCTTGTACTAACATCGTTAAGATCAGCATAAAGAAATGGAATGACTTCCAAACAACATTGTTCCACATTTTCAGCCTCATGGATTTTATTGCAAGAGAGAGAAATTCAGAACTAAGAGCCCTTCCAGCTCATCCTTCTGATAGTTTAGGTGAAGATGTGTAAGTTACTAACAAAGATTGTCATTATAGAAGGTCATACTCAGCCAAAGGTTTTCAGTAGGTAGATGAAGGAGTCTAAATGAACAATAAATATTTGACAACAATGGGATGACCATTAAAGGGGGGTTGAATTTTGAATTATATTGTCTCTATGACTTTTTTCCCTACTGTTTTCTTCAACATAACAACCATCACCAATTCATTTCCTATCTGTTCATTCCATTCTCCCATTGAGAGACAGAATCTATTCCAGAAGAATCAATAAGTTCTTCCCTTGGGTCAGCCTGAGTGACTTTCTTGACCAATAGAATGGAATGGAAGTAGTTTTCTGGGACTTTTGAGGTCAGAAGAAGCCTAGTAGCTTTTCACTGGGCCTCCTGGAATATCCACTCAGGGGAAGCAAGCTGTCATGTAAGAAGTATGATTACTTTGAAATTATCGGGGTATAAGAAGCCCAAGCCACATGGAAAGACCTTGAAGGAACAGACATCAGATTTGGAAGAGAAAGAGGCCAAGGAGAAGACATATGTAAAAGATGAAGCCATATTAAAAGTGGATCTTCCCTCTGTGGTTATGGCTGATGCTAGTGGGTCAGAGATGAACCACCCAGGTGAGCCTTTCCAAATTCTTCACCCAGAAAATCATGAGTAAAACAAAGTGATTGTTGATTGTTGTTCGCAGTCACTAAGCTTGGGATAATTTGTTACCCAGCAGTAGGGTACCAAACCATCTAAATTTTGAAGTAGCTACTAGGGTCACAGAAACTTTAATGTAGATAAGGCATACATTTCTAAAAGCAAATCTCACCCAAAGGTAATATTTAACCATGTCACAGGCAGTTTTGCTTAGATAATTGTACAAATGTCTTGAGGGTCTTTTATTTCATTTAACAAACATTGTCATCTATCAGCTGACTGAATTTTGTATTCTTAAAGAGCAGTACAAAAGACTAAAGTAAGTTGAATAACAGAGGTGGACACCTTGGGCAATTTTGGGAAACTTCACAAATATGTGAAGATGATCTTGAAGGATTTTTTTAAAATGTGTTAAGTTTTTAAAAATCATTTTTTCTGGATTACTTATTTGTCCTCCTTATTGACTATTGTAGGGAGCTTTATAAGAATTAGAAAAATTTAGTATATTTTGCTTAAATAATTATCTTTAAAATGCTGCTTTCCTGAGACAGAGGAGAATTATTTGAAAGAAATATCATCTTTCAATATCTTCTCCTGAGACATTTCCAGAGTGCAAATAAAAGAAGCGAGAAGAATACCGAACAATATAAAGATGGTATAGTATTAAATGTCCAGCTAATAGTGAATCCTATGATTCAATTCAACAGAGAAGGCTCCACTAAGTCTGTAATAAAAAAGTAATGAGGTTTTATAACAAAACTGAGCAGTCATCTCTGAAATGCAGATAGAAATCTTTTCAGTACAAAGACAAGAAGAATTTGGAATTGAATGGTGAAAATGTGCATGAGTATGAAAACCAGGATTGATGAACTTTGAATATCAACCAATCCTTAGTTAAATGCATTAATCACAATATACAGTAATGTGTGTAATAACGGCATCTCATCACCTTCACTTTTTTATAATTTCAATGTTAAACAATGAGAGCAGAGAGGAAAAGAAGGCACAGCTCAGTGGGATCACATGCACCTCCAGACGGTACAGGAAGCAAAAGCGTCTTCAAGCCGGAAGGACCTTAGAGAACAAAGTTCACCTTCCTTATTTTACAGTTGAGGAAGCAAGAGCTTCAACCAGAGCTACTTTGCTCAAGGATATGGCAACTTTGAGCCAGAAACAAGATGAGAATCATGATATTCTGACCCCAACCAATCACCAGGTTTCTTCCCCTAAGGTTACTCAAATTTCCCAAATTAAGCACTTTTATTAGTGTTCCTAATATTGTGTATTCAAAATGTAGTATATGAACTTACTAGACTTTAAATAAATTAGTCAAAATATAATTGGATTGTTAGTAACAGAAGGACAGAGAAAGCCAAGGTCGAGCTTCTTCAGGAATAACAATGAAACATTATAGGTCATAAAATACCAGGGCCTCTGTTCACTTCTACTCTTTGATCTTGTTCCTAGGGGAAAAAAAATCTAATCCTATGTACTGCTGCTTTGTATCAGTCCCTGTGCTAGGTATTAAGTGAGATTATTTGAAAAATTAATTAAAATTCCTACCCTCAAGTAGCACAAAGTCTAGCCTATAGCTTTTGTTTTATTAATTTTTTAAACCTTTATTTTTATTTATGTGGTGCTGAGGATGGAACCCAGGGCCTCACACATGCAATACGTGTGCTCTACCGCTGAGCCATAGCCCCAGCCCCTAGTCTATAGCTTTCTGATAAATATAAAATTACTCCAAAATAAAAAAAATAATAATAATAAAAAGGAGGTTCTTGGATTGATCAGTTATCTAATTTGGTCTGCTAAAAGCACAAGAGCAAGTATTTATTGGCTGAAAAAATAAAGAATGAACGAAAAAAGGAAGAGGGGGGAGGGGGAGGGGAAGGAAGGGAAGGGAGAGAAGGGAGGGAGGAAGGAAGGGGGAAAGAAGGAAGGAAGGAAGGAAGGAAGGAAGGAAGGAAGGAAGGAAGGAAGGAAAAACACACTAGGTGTGGCCATAGCCCTGGTTGCCATGAACTTCCACAGAGGCAGTTTAATGTGTGTTGAATAAACTCTAAAATTCATTCTTTAGTGGAAACAGCTTTTGCAGAATGTATAATTATTTTTTCATAGCAAAGCATCACAACGCCCCAAAGTCCTCTTTCTTCCCAGAGGAGCTCAGCCTGTCATCCCAGTGTGGATGAGTGTTTGGGTTACAAAGTCCTTTGAATTTAAAGGTCAATTAGTTTGGTAGCACTTTAATTAGAAGCTATCATAATAGTGCTGTGTGAGTAATTTATAGAGGCATAAATATTGACATCAATTTTTGTCAGATACTCTGATATCATAAACATCATGTAAATCTAGGCACCAGCAATCAATTTGCACATAATAGACTAATTTTATTAGAACTATGTGACTGCACTATTTGGTTTTTAGAGTCCCTCTCCTCTTGCTACATTAAATCATCGTTTTAAATCATGTCATAGTGTTCCTCACAGCAAGCAATCAAAAACAGAAAATTTAAGTCTATTGGATCTTTGCCTAATTTAATGATTTTTCTCCAGAGTTGTGCTCTCTTGGAACCCTCAATGAAGTTTTGGCACTGTGCCTAGAAATGCCTCCATGATGTTTCAAAACCAGGTGAGGCACAAGCCAAATTGATATCAAGTAAAATCCCTCACCACTTCTAGAATCTGGTAAACTTTCTATTAAGGTGGTCTCTGTTCAGTTAGGCTGTGTAAGCTGCCTGTCACGGCCAGCCACGGCGCCGCCACGGGAGGAAAATTCTCGGAGGCAGAGTATAGCTTTTGCTACTTTTACTTCTACTTTCTTAGAGCTTAGAGAGGGAAAGAAAGATTTTTAGAGAGAAAGATTAAAGCGAGCTTTTCTTCTTGTCTTCTTAGCTTAGAGTCTTAGAGAGAAAGATAGAGCTTAAAGAAAGATAGAGCTTAGCTTCTTAGAGCTTAGAGAGGGAAAGAAAGATTTTTAGAGAGAAAGATTAAAGCAAGCTTTTCTTCTTGTCTTCTTAGCTTAGAGTCTTAGAGAGAAAGAAAGATAGAGCTTCTTAGAGTTAGAGTTAGAAAGATAGAGCTTAGCTTTTCTTCTTAGCTTAGAGTAGAGTAAAGAAAGATAGAGCTTAGCTTAGAGAAAGACTAGAGCTTCTTTCTTCTCTCTTCTTTCTTCCTTCTTCTGTCTTCTGTCTTCTGTCTTCCTCGGGAGCCTCGGCCTTACTCTGACCAGTCCTCTGGAGCCTCGGCCTAACTCTGGCCAGTCATTACTTCTTCTATCTGGTTTCTCTTCTGTAACCGCTCTGCCTACGTTCTGGCCGCTCTGATTCTTCTGACCGACCGAGTGACTGCCCGGCTGACTGAATTCTCCGTTCTCCTAACTCGGACCGCTTTCACCCGGTTATATACCTTCAGGTTTGCGGGTGCCTACAGGTGCGTCACATACATATCAGGTGGAACCCATGGCTTCCAGCTAGCTACAACAGCCCTTCCTAATTAGGGCTCCTTCAAGGCTGCAGGATGGGGAAGCTCTCTGCTTACTTCTCTGCTCATCCTGAACAGGGTGCTTGGGAGGCACTGGACAACTCACCTCAAGGAATCTTCTAGTCAGATGTTTCTCAAACTATGATTCGCAGATGCATTTGCAGGAGACCTTGAAATCCCTGTGAAAATGTTTTTGTATTTTGGTCCAAAATTAATTTATTTGTTATCTCCATTGTCCATAGTCTGTTTCTCCCTGCCCGAATAAAAGCTCCATGAGAGCAATGATCTTGTCCATTAAGCTCTTGGATGTATCCTACATGCTCACAACAGCACCAGCCCAAAGGAGGTACTTCTTTACTGAATGCACTGAGTAAGCTGAGCAAATTTTAAGTCAGTTAGATGACCACTACTTAACAGAGCAGTCTCAGATTTCATAGCAGTATTTGGCTAAACATGGCATGCCAAGTAATTAATTGTTCGAAGCAATATTTCTCACATGAGGGTCCATGGACCCCTGAGCTCTGTGGAAATGTTCACAGACTTCATTAAATCTTAAGATAAAGAAACATTGGCCAAATCAATTTCCTCACTTTACAGATAAGGAAACTGAGGTCCACGGAAAAGTTACTGGCTCTCTCCAGGCCACTTACTTAGTGCTGCAGCCAGAATGAACGTCCCAATCCCTTATTTTCTGAACTTGGGATTCTCTCATTTTACTTCATTAATTTCTCATGTACACTTTTTCATCTTCCATTCAGAAGGTTCCAACTAATGAAATTGAAAATCCCCAATGAAAAGAAAGACATTTTATTGTTAGCAGTTGCTCTTTTTTTGACTTTACAGCATGCTATTATTTTATGAAACTGATTTAAAATATAAACCTGGAAGAATTTGCAATTTTTTATGTTTACTTATTTTGATTTCTTCCCAGACTATTTTAACTTGTCTTGATTATGAGTGATCTGATTGCGTGGGCCATGGTTTGTTTTTGTTTTATCATGTTATTTACCAACATTCAACTTCCAGTGGGGTTTCAGTTAGATACCCTGGGGCACTTAGTAACTGACCCACATCCCCAGACCTTTATATTTTTTAGTTTGAGACAGGGCCTCACTAAGTGGCTGAGGCTGAGGCTAGCTTTGAGCTTGCCATCCTCCTACCTCAGACTCTGGATCTGCTGGGTATCATACTATTTTTTTTTTTTTTTTTTTGATGACAAACAGCTCAGTGTAGTAAGACTGAATCGAATGCAAGGATTATCTCAGAACATTAGTAAGGTCTTCTTCAGTCATCTTATTTTCTCTTTACTTTGGTTAGTTGATTGTGTTAGTCAATTAAATTCATAGACTTATCACTCATTTAAATTTTTAAAAATAAAATTTAAAGAAATTGTTGCAATGTGTTATTTCAAGACTCTGTAAATTATCCAGCCAAGAACTCCATTAGGGGATCTGGAGCCTTTCACAGCATCATAGAGTTACAAAGTTAGAGCTGAAAAATATCAGGATCACCTGGCCCAACTCAAGAAAGAAACCAAGGCCTAACAAAAGGGAATGATTTACACAAGGATACCCAGCTAGCCACTGTGAGACTAGATGACAAAGATTTCCAAACTCCTGTTTCATTGTATCTTTGTCATTCATAACATAAAGTATTTTAAATTTAACATATATCTCTGATATAGAAAACTCTTGATGTAAAGCCTAATGTGTTCCAGGAGGAGTAGATAGTTCAGTCATGTGAAGCTAGAGAGCCACTGTAGGGAATTTACGTCAATTAATGTTCTTCCTGAAGATATAAACCATCCCTTTATTATATTGAAAATGTCTTACTTTGTATCTCATGGAGCCATTACTAATATTTTGAAAAAGAATTATGCATTTTTTGCTAAACACATGACTTAGGTGTAAGAACTACCTCTAGTGTGGTTTTCCCATTTCAAGAAAAGTTGGCCTTTTTTTTTTTTTTTCCTTATTTCTGTTGATTGCATTAATATGGCTTCGTTGTAAAGTTAACAGAAAGATGGCCATGACAAAGATATGGCTGTCCTGGAATTTATAATCCAGGCACATTGTTTGGGTTCATTTCTAACAGTGTTTGGGTTGACTGCTTCATGATCAGTAGGTAAGTGGTGAAGGAGCCTATAATCAAGGAGATAGCTAAAGATTGCGGTTAGCTGAGAGCCATAAAAGATGTTCTAGTTTCCACCTGATATTAATACATTATTCAAAGAATCTTTGTATGCCCGTGAACACTGCATGACTCACCTGTAAGCTTGAGCTGTAAGCACGTGTCCTTGTTAAAGCTATATGTATATAACTGGGTGAGGTTCGTTAGTGTGTGTGGGGGAAGAAGAAGGTGGTGGTTGGAGTTAGAGCATTTGGAGTGATTGCTGGAGCTGGAGAGAGAAGAAGAATAAAAGACCTTTTTTCATTTTCATCCTGCCTCCGAATTTTCCTGTGGCGTTCGCTGCTCCAAGCGACTTCGCTTCAGGCAGCGACAGGTGGTGGCCTGTACGGGGAATTCAGCGGCAAGGTAAGAAAAAAGAAAATTTAAAAAGATGGGAGCAAATATAACAAAAAGTCGGTTTATAAAAGCCATGAATGAAATTTTTGATATTGAGAACTCAGATAGTGAGAAAAGTGAACAAGAAAGCATATCCTCTGATTCAGTTGAGACCAGCAAGGAGAGTAGGAATGTAAATTCAAAAGTAAGATCTGCAAAAGCCATCAGAAGCTTAATAAATTTAGCTGAGGAGTATGTACTCTCCTTAGAAACTGAAACTCAGGATACTAGTGAAAGTAATAATAGTAACAAGGAGCCAAACCATGAAAGTACGGTCTCCTCTACTGAGCCGGTTAGGAATTATGAAGCTAGTAGTGAAGAGGAATCAAAAAGCGATTTGGAGAGCACAGTCGCCAATAAAAAGAACAAAAAGAAATTAAAAAAGAGAAAAGACCGTCAAATAGAGGAACCACTAGTGCCCTCTGCTCCTTCATGGATAGAATCCCTAACAGAAACAATAAGGAGTATTGATCAGAATGTACGTGCCCTTGAGGTAGAAATTGGCGGCCTTTCTGAGCGCTTATACGCTCTCGAACAACATATACCGCAGGAGCACCTAGAACTGCCAGTATTTCAAAATGAACAGGGACAAAGATATCACGAGAGTCCCTAGACTTTAAAACAATAAAGAATTTTAAAGAGGCGGTAATGACCTATGGGCCTCAAGCTCCGTTCACATTAAGTATGATAGAGTCACTTAACACCCTAACCTTAGCCCCCTCAGATTGGAAAAGTCTATGCAGAGCTGGTACTAAGTGGGGGACAATACCTAATCTGGAAAACTCAATTCCAGGAACTTTGTTCAGAAATAGCAAAGAGAAATGCTGCAGCAGGTTTCCCTCAACGCAATATAGATATGCTCACAGGGGAGGGTCAGTTCGCCGAACTACAAAATCAGCTACAATACGATCCAGGTGTGTATGCCCAGATACACACTGCAGCTGTGAAAGCCTGGAAGACAGTATCAGGCACAGGGGATCTGCAAGGCAGCCTATCAAAAGTTATACAAGGGCCTAACGAACCTTACGCTGATTTTGTAGATAGACTCTTAAAAACAACATCTAGAGTTTTTTGGCGAAGTCGAGCAAGCTATGCCTCTAGTTATCCAATTAGCGTACGAGAATGCTAATAAATATTGCCAGGATGCAATAAGGCCGTGGAGAAGTAAAAAAGACTTATCAATTTATATCAGACTGTGCAAAGACATTAACGAGGCTGTTATCACAGGCAACCTAATTGCTGCAGTGATGAAAAATTCCTCCCCTCAAAATTCCCAAAGGATTCAACCTAGAACAGGATATTCCAGACAAAATTATTATAATCAACCAAGATATGCTAAGCAATATCCCCCAAGGGTAATAAAATCAAATTCATACCGCCCCTCCAGGCCGATGCCCCAGGTGCAAAAAGGGTATACATTGGGCCAATCAATGCCATTCTAGATATGATATATATGGAAATGATTTATCAAGGATTTCAAAAAACGGGGCACGGGGCCCAATGCCCCCGGGCCCACAAATGTACGAGGCACTAGAGGAGGAAGGCCCTCAGATTCAAATGATTCCTCGTCACAGTCCCTCCTACCCATTAACTCCCTTATCAGAGGGACAAGAGGAAGTGCAGGATTAGATCTCTGTTCTACTGCCCGGGTGGTCCTGACACCTGAAATGGGGGTTCAGCTGATTCCTACGGGAATCAGGGGACCTCTCCCTTCAGGAACTGTGGGACTAATCCTTGGGCGTAGTTCCAAAAGTTTATTAGGCTTTAATGTTATACCAGGGGTTATTGATTCAGATTATAATGGAGAGATTAAAATAATGCTAAGTACACACAGGGGCATCATCTCCGTAAATCAAGGAGACAGAATCGCACAGCTGCTCCTCATTCCCAGTCTCCATAATTCTTTTAAAAGCATGCCACAAAATAGAAATAGCAGAGCATTCGGTTCCACTGGTTCAGGACCTATGGCTTTCTGGGTCCAGGACTGTTCACGGAGGCCTATGTGCAAATTAAAAATTCAAGGTATAGAGATGGAGGGGCTGATTGATACAGGAGCTGACTCTTCCATCATAAATCTACAACAATGGCCTAAGCACTGGCCTCTACAGAAAGCCTCAACCAGTTTAAGAGGCTTGGGATACAGTAATACCCCAGCTCAAAGTGCTGTAATCTTAAATTGGCAAGACAATGAAGGCCATACAGGAACATTCAAACCCTATGTTTTAAACAGCTTGCCAGTTACCCTATGGGGAAGAGATATCTTACATCAAATGGGGCTACACCTAGCGACCAAGCCTGCAGGTGTTAAGAATAAAAATCCTAATCATAATAAAAAAGGCAAAGGACATTTTTTCTAGGGGCCACTGAGAAAACAATTTTAAAAATACCATGGCTCTCTAATAAGCCAGTTTGGGTCATTCAGTGGCCCCTATCCAAAGAAAAATTGCAAGCGGCCCATCAATTAGTTAAAGAACAATTAGAAGCAGGACACATAGAGCCTTCCACCTCTCCCTGGAATTCTCCCATATTTGTAATTAAGAAAAAATCAGGAAAATGGAGACTATTACAAGATCTAAGACAAATTAACAAAACAATGCAAATTATGGGCCCTACTCAACCTGGACTTCCTAATCCTGTAGCTATTCCAAAAAACTATTACCTTATAACCCCTTGATATAAAGGACTGTTTCTTTTTCCATTCCCCTACATCCTCTGGATGCCCCCAGGTTTGCTTTTTCAATTCCTTCTATTAATAATAATGGCCCTGATGAAAGTATTGCTGCAGGGAATGGCAAATAGCCCTACACTGTGCCAACTATATGTGGACAGAGCTATACAGCCCATTAAAAACAAATATCAAGACCTCATGTGTCTACACTACATGGACGATATTTTATTAGCTCACCCTAATCAACAAATCTTATTTAATATATTTAGTGAAATAACAAAAAATCTAAAAAAATATGGATTATATATAGCAGAAGAAAAAGTTCAAAGCAGATCACCTATACTATATTTAGGCTTTAAAATCATGGATACTTTTGTTAAACCCAAAAAAATTCTAATAAGTAAAGAACATTTGACCACCCTCAATGATTTCCAAAAATTACTGGGTGACATTAATTGGCTTCGCCCTACACTAAGCCTCACTACTGGACAATTAAAACCCTTATTTGACATCCTTCGTGGGAACCCTGACCCATCCTCACTTCGAACATTAACTCCTGAGGCCAGGAGAGCTCTAAAATTAGTAGAACAGGCCATTGAAAGATCCCATTGTGATAGATTTGATTTTGCACAACCACTAATATTGATTATTATTCCTTCACAATATACTCCAACAGGAGTATTTTGGCAACAGGGACCTATATTATGGATACATTTGCCTGTCTCTCCTAAAAGTACAATTGAGTCTTATACCTCCATGGTGGCTAAACTTATTCTTCAAGGACTTAAAAACATCTACTAAAATATTTGGAATTCATCCCGCTACTATTATTACTCCTTATTCATCGTCACAGGTTGAATATTTGTGCTTCAATGATAATGATTGGGCTATAGCTAGATGCTCTACTTCTGCAAATTTTGACAATCATATTCCTAAATCTCCTATACTGTCCTTTTGTATCAATCATCCTATCATATTCCCACAGGTAATAAAAATCAACCCATTCCTAAAGCATTTAATGTATTTACAGATGGATCCTCTAACGGTACTGCTGCAGTAGTCACTCAAAATGAAAAAATGATTCATATCACTAATCAAAAATCAGCTCAATTAGTGGAACTCGAAGCTATAATAATAGCTCTGGAAAAATTTTAAAGAACAGCCTATGAATATTTTTTCAGACAGCCATTATATTGTACATGCTGTCCCAAAATTGGAGCTAGCAGGTCCAATAGCACCACATACTCCAGCTTTTAAATTGTTTTCTCAAATCCAAAATCTCCTATGGCAACGAAAAGAACTTTTATTTATAGGTCACATAAGAGCTCACACTAATCTGCCTGGTCCTCTCCATGAAGGTAATCAAAAAGCTGATGCCCTCACTAAAACAATATTTATATTTACTACAGTACAACAAGCTACTTTATTTCATTCCCAGTTCCACGTTAACAGCACTACCTTAAGACGAAAATTTAAAATCACAAAAGAACAAGCTCGTAGAATTGTAAAAGAATGTCCATCTTGTGTAACACTTTTGCCCAATCCACATTATGGGGTTAACCCACGAGGTTTGATGCCCAATCATTTGTGGCAGATGGATGTCACACATGAGCCAAGTTTTGGAAAATTACAATTTATTCATGTCACCATAGATACATGCTCAGGCATGATTTTTGCTTCTTTACATTCCGGAGAAAAAGTTAAAGATACTATATCTCATTGTCTGCAAGCTTTTGCTGCATTGGGCATCCCCAAAATGCTTAAAACAGATAATGGCCCTGCATATACATCCACATCCTTCAAACAATTTTGTACAAAGTTCAATATTATCCATAAAACAGGTATCGCTTATAATCCTCAGGGACAAGGAATAATTGAAAGAGCAAATTGGACACTTAAAAATATGTTACTAAAGCAAAAAGATGGAAACTGGAAAAATCCTAAGGACAGATTGGCAGTTGCCCTGTTTACCCTAAATTTCTTAACTTTAGATTCTAATGGACATTCGGCTGGAGATAGACACTGGAACCCACACCAACAACATAAACCTTTGGTTTACTGGAAGGATGTTCTCTCAGGTACATGGAAGGGTCCAGACCCAGTATTAATTTGGGGGAGAGGATCTGTTTGTGTTTTTCCAAAGCACGAATCCTCTCCAATATGGATACCATCTAGATTGATAAAGCAGGTACACAGTCAAAAGGATCAAGACGAAGTTATTGAGGAGTCTAGATTGAATAAACAAGTACAAAATCAAGAGGACCAAAATGAAGGTATGGAGTGATTCCCTTAAGAGTCCTCCATTAAATTTACAACTTAAATTTCATCTTCCCGGCCGGGACAAGAAGATCTCTCTTCAGTGTATACACAATTGTATTTTTTTTCTTTTATATATGTCTTTATGTCTGTGCATTTGTCTAAATTTCATGTTAATGTGATGTCACAAATATATGTTTATATGTGCGTCTGTCTAGTGTGACGTCACAAATAATTAAGCGCTTTAAAAAAAAATAGGTAGATAGATATAGATCCAAATAACATTAATTCATTTAAGCTTAGAATATTCTAATTTGATAATCAACAGATAGATAAATAGATATTTATATAAGTTCAGAATATTTTAATTAGATAATCAATTATAATGATAATCCATTTTGATTTATAGTTGTCTCCGGGACTTCTCCTCAGCTGTGAATATGTTTAATGTTGTATAACCTGATATTTTGGTGTTCCGACAGAGGATCATTTATTTGTTATTAACTTCATTTGTTTAATAGCTGATTAATTTGAATTATTTCAACAGGTATAGGATTGCTGTGTATATAGAGACTCGAGGATTCCAGCTAACAAATTATTTTTCCAAAATGCCTTTAGCTTTTCTTTATCTTTAATGCAGTAAACACCCTCAGTTTCTCTTTGATTATTTCTGAATGTGATATTTTGCCAGCTTATGTTTGTGGGAGCTTAAGCAGCAATGTGTGTGAGCAGAGATCAACTTTTATTTTCTACTCTAATAATTCTTTTTTTAGTTTGACAGCTCACCTTTAGATCTCAGTGCTGGAATAGCACTGCCTTTCCCTTAATAATGGATGCTTGAGTTTTTAGGTAGCGGGCCCTGAAGATTTGCCGGTGGAAATGTCTAGACATAAAAAAGACGGCTGCTGCTACAAACTGCAGGGACCGCGGTCGCTGCAAGCATCTCTGCTGCTCAAGCATCAACAACCTAACCAGCAGTGTGGCCTCTGCTCTGCATGCATGGGGCCTCCTGAATCTATGTGTTATAACTTATGGACATTTTGATTTTCCATTATTTTGGGACATTACGGGACAATGCCTTGAGGGTATTTGTCTAAGAGAACTCAGTGCGTTACTTGATGAAACTAAGGGCAGCTGATTCGCTTAAAGAACTTGAAATGATATGGAAACTTGGCTCGTCAGCAGTAGGCTTACCGCCTTAAAGCCGCAGCATCTCCTAAAAATTGGATGGCTGTTAGTCAACACACAGTCGATCCTGAAGGGCTCTATTGGATGGCTGGTTAGCCTATGACGGGTAAGATCCCAGAAGGGGACAACCTAAGACACGGCACAGTCGCACGGGACAGTCTAATGTGGCCGGCATGTCAACCTAAGCCAGGAGTCAGGACAGCCTAGACTCCCATGATGGGTAAGAATGTCGGTTGCACATGGACGTCCTAGAACATCCCTCTTTTAAAACTAAAAGGGGGAAATGAAGGAGCCTATAATCAAGGAGATAGCTAAAGATTGAGGTTAGCTGAGAGCCATAAAAGATGTTCTAGTTTCCACCTGATATTAATACATTATTCAAAGAATCTTTGTATGCCCGTGAACACTGCATGACGCACCTGTAAGCTTGAGCTGTAAGCACGTGTCCTTGTTAAAGCTATATGTATATAACTGGGTGAGGTTCGTTAGTGTGTGTGGGGGAAGAAGAAGGTGGTGGTTGGAGTTAGAGCATTTGGAGTGATTGCTGGAGCTGGAGAGAGAAGAAGAATAAAAGACCTTTTTTCATTTTCATCCTGCCTCCGAATTTTCCTGTGGCGTTCGCTGCTCCAAGCGACTTCCGCTTCAGGCAGCGACAAAGTGGTGGTTACAGGCTCAGCCTCACAACGGGCTCTTGAAAACTCCTGTGGAAAGTGGCCCTCCAAAGCAAGGGATAGCCTTTGCAATTTCTTCCTTTGAAAAGGCCAACAGGCCACACAATCACACTCATGCTCACAATTAGTACAAATAGAATTCATTTCTAACAGATAAAGGCTAAATGCAAATCAGCACACACACACACACACAAATTAAGCATATTTTTATATTTGGTGGCCAAATACTCTTAACCCCACACATTGAATTATTAAGTACTGTCAAGAATCCATCTTTCTTTGTTCCTTATTATCTGCTCCAAAGTAATTCAAGTCACTCCTCACAGTGCAGACCTGCAGAACTTCTCAATACACAGATAGGAACTTTTGTTTTCTTGCTTAAAGATTGTCTGACATTGCTTTACATTTTGCAGGGGTTCGCATTGCCCACCAAATGAGCTTTAAGTTCTTGAACATGATATTCAAAACTTTTCTTTCTTCTTAATTTCTTTTGCTTCCCTTAAATTGCCTGAACTCTAACTATGATTTTCTTAATATATCATGCAGTTCATGAACTTATTCCTTTGTAAATGTTCCCTATGCTTAGAATTCCTTTCCTAACATCCATAATTCCTTTCCTAACATCCATACAGATAAAAGAAAATCATTCTTTAATACTCTTCCTGATTATCTAATACATGTAGCAATTTGTCATTGAGACCTATTTTTTTTCTTGATGACCATTAATTGAACATACTCACAGTACTATATATCTTTCTTATTGTAATAATTTGTTTGCAAGCCTGTATGTGACTTCATTGAGAAAAGGGATTCTCTTCCATTTTTGCATTTCATAGTCCTCATCAATTTATATAATGAATTAAAAATCAAGCATTTGTTACATTAGATAAGATTATGTGTTTTACTGCAGATATGATGTTTAAAAAAAATAAAGGGAGGTTGGCTGAGCTGAGACCCGGGGATATTAAATGAAATTCAAAGATGTTGGTGTGAAACCAAATCATTTTTATATGAGGATGATCACTAATAGCCTTGAGCAAAGTAGAACATTTTATTTTAAAACAAGTGACTGATCTTGATAACAGCAGGGCAAGCCAAAGGACAAAGTCCCTTTGCTGACTCCTTGAGAGCAAGGACTTTCTTTTCTGGTTCTTTCTTATCACATGTGGCACCTTGAAAAGTGCAGGACACATGGAAACCTTCAACAAACGCTTGTGGAGAAATGAACAGTTTTATAAACATGTGGGTGAAACTCTGTGTTATAAACTTGCTGCTTACTTCCCCCTGTCTCAAGCCATGCTTTAAGCTAGTTAATATAAACATTAGTCAGCAATGTTGATCTCAATATTAACTGCTATGATTGCCTATGAAGAAGCATCTCATTATCTCAATATCTAAACCTAATGTAATGTATTATATATACATAAATTTATACAAATATATAAATATATGTATATAAATTATTCATAGAAATATAAATGAGTATAAATTATTATCTCTATATATTATACATAGGTATTTTTAAATGTTTGGGTTAATTGAATCTATTTTTCTCCATAGAGTTTAGGATCCCAGGCAGTACGTGCGCAGTCACCTTGAGGTTAACAATGCCAGCGTGAGCACTTTTGTATATGTCTTTACAATACTAGGCATACAGAAGGTTCTCAACAAATATTGGATGAAATGAAAGAGTGAAATAGCTAACTCACATTATTGAAATGCAGAATTTAGTACAATATTGACAAACAGATACACAGAAATAAATACATGGCATTCTGAAAAACAACAAAAAGTGTTTATCTGAAATAAGTATTATTTAAGAAAAGCACAGAGAAGAAAGACACCATTTTCATGGTTTGGGTAGATGAATGGAATAACATAAGAAATATGACTCTGGGGACATAGCCAGTTCAGGGTTTGATTTCTAGATCCAATAACTTACCTGCTCAGTGTCCTTGGGTAAAGGGTTGTGTCCCAGTTTCCTTTTCTGACAACATTGGGCTATTTAACCAAAGTCGTTTTTAACAGACTTTGGTTAAAATCAAATAAACCAATACATCTACCATCATGCTTGCTCAGACCCCTCACTCCACAATAGTTTGTGTGGTAGCTCTCAATTGGCCACAATGGCAGCTACACCTTTGTTCCACATCTGGAGTAGTCAATGCTATTAATGATCTAAGCTAGAGAACTATGACCGTTTGAGCTCAGCAATGTTTCTCAGACTTCAACATGCAGCACAATCCCTGGGAGGTCCTGTAAAAACAAGAGGCTGCTGCACTCCACCACCAGAGCTTCTGATTCATTAGGTCTGAATGAGGCCAAGAATTTGCATTTCTGCAAATACAACTTCGTGTTTTGTAGCCTGAAACTACACTTGCAGAACCACTACTTTTGAGTAATCATCCTTGCTATTATCAGAATTACAGCAGGAAATTGTCATCTAGGTATTCTTGAGCATGGCTATCTCTGAGGACTTCCTGGGGACTGGATGTACAGGAATGAACTACTCTTACCTGCCATCCCTACACAGGGGAAGACTGAAGTTATGTCTTCTGAAATCCTGATTCTCACTGGAGAAACCCAGGGCAATCATGAGATGGGCTGAAAGGTAATGATGGGACAGAGGGCAGAGGACAGGAATTCTCAAGGTCTCCAACCACCTGAGTTCGGCCAGAATTAAAAGGGTGAAGAGAAAAAAAAAAAAGGATGGTAGAATGAGATGGATATCATTACCCTAAGTGCATGTATGAAGTCATGAATGGTGTGAATTTACTTTGCATACAACCAGAGATTTGTAAAAATGTGTCTATATGTGTAATATGAAATGTAATGCATTCTGCTGTCATTTATAACAACTTAGAATAAAAAAAATAAATTAATTAATTTTTTTTTCTTTTGCAGACTCTATTTAAAAAAAAAAAAAAAAAATCACTTTGGAAATTACATGCACTAAATGTGCACTCATTCCCCAAAATGACTAGCATGTTTAGAAAGAAAAGATCTAACATTAGTGCTATAATAGAAAGAAAAATATGAAATGGAATACAAAAACATATGCCAGAAAGACTAAGAATAAATAGCCAAAGCTTTCTTTTTCTGGGTGGGACTGGGGATTGAACTCAGGGCCACTTGACCACTGACCATATCCCCAGCCCTATTTTGTATTTTATTTAGAGACAGGGTCTCACTGAGTTGCTTAGCACCTCGCTTTTGCTGAGGCTGGCTTGGAACTTGCGATCCTCCTGTCTCAGCCTCCTGAACTGCTGGGATTATAGAGGTACTCCACCATGCCCTGCTAACTAAACCTTTGGTGGTACTTACTGTAAGTGTGACCCTGCTCTATTAACTCATTTAATCCTCAAAACAACACTATGAGATAAACATTATGACTATTTTCATTTTATAAAAGAAAACTGAGGAGCTGGGCACAGTGGCACATGTCTATAATCCTAGTGGCTCAGGAGGCTGAAGCAGGAGGATGGCGAGTTCAAAGCCAGCAATTTAGCAAGGCCCTAAGCAACTCAGTGAGACCCTGTCTCTAATTAAAATACAAAAATGGGCTGGGGATGTGGCTCAGTGGTTAAGTGCCCCTGAGTTCAATCGCTGGTGCCAAAAGAAAAGAAAACCGAGGCACATAAATGTTAAATGAGCCCAATGTCACACAGCTAATATGCAGCAGAGCCAGGATTTGAACCCAGACTTGTTCAACACCTTTGTTCTTAACCATCATACTGTCTGGAGCACAGAGGAATAAGATTGAGAAACACAGATGGAGGTCAAAGGTGAGTGTGAGAATGGTTCAAATTATCAACTATAAAACCACCTTCCTTCCTTCCTGTATTCCTGAGCTCATGTTGGTACTGGACTCTCTGCTCCAGAAGCTGAGCATGTAAAGCCATGACTGCATTACCATTTCGTAAATTAGGATAATCCAAAGAGCCATGCCGACTCTCTGCATTGACTTACACTATGCTACACTATATCCCTAAATATTCTACAATAGGGATAAAGAGCCTCATAATGAATTATGTCTCAATCCTGTGCATTAGTGCTGGCTGCTCTCCCACAAACAATGTCAAAATTGTAAGCAATTGGCACAGAGTCAGTGACAATATGTAAATTACTTGTAAAGTGAACTTGATCTTGTATAATAAATGCTATTTGAATCTTAATTTGCTAACAATATTTTAATGTGGTAATTGAGGTCATGAAGACGTGGGCTAAAGATGAAACCATCTATAACTGTCGATTTTAAGCAGGACTGCATTACCCAGGTTTATAAAATACTCTAAGGATTAAAAGGCAAATGCGTCGCTTTATATTTGCTGTGAACAGGCACTGAAACATAAGTGTAGAAGAAGACTTAATGTACTACAGGGCCATCGGAGGCTTAGAAGAGAATATCAAAGGTTCTTTTAGATTCTTAGACTCCTTGGTGCTAGGATGGATGTCCCCTGAACTCCTCTAGATAATTTCTTACAGAAATAAAAGAGCATACCATTAAAGTATATGACCCCAGTTTAATTCTTAATAATTTGGGGCAACTCATCTGTTTGCTTTCATAATTAATCATCAAGTTCCTTTTGTCTTCTGCTTTTTTTTGGAGGTTTTATTTATTATTTTTTAATTTTTTATTCAAAGTTGTTGTATTTATAACAGTAGCATGTATTACAATTCATAATACACATATAGAGCATCTTTTTACATAACACTGTTTGTATACAAAGTATATTCGTACTATTCAAGTCTTCAATCATGCATTTAGGATAAGGAAACCCTCCATCAATTGCCTGCTAAACTTCTTTCTTCTCTTTTCAGTTGAGATCTCAGATTAAAAGCAGGTTCAACATCTTTGAAACTGACCCTTCAGTAGAATTATTTTTAATGATACAGTGCCAAAAGGGCTCAGCAACTCCAAGGTATTAGTTGAGCATTATTATAATTATTATCCCATTACTGCCCACAGGGATGGCCTTCATTCTCGTCTATTTCTCCTTCACCTGCTCTAGTCTATGATCTGCCATTTCTGAGGGTTTGGAGCCTTGCTTCTTTTCTGAAGGCTGATTGATGCTCTAGAGTTCTTTGATCTACCCAGGTCTGCCTTGTGCTAACCCTCCTCCATATCCAGTGTGCATTGTGGGGAAAGAACTAGACTTGGCTCTAATCAGAGACATGATCATCATCCTTCCTCCCTGCAAATAAACCCTGTTGGTTGACTCCCATTGACAGAGTTTGGCTACCCTCATAGACAGGAAATCTGAAGGAAGCCACTCACTGGCAAGGACCTGAAAAGGAAACTTTATGTTATGCCCTTTGCTCAGATATCCAAAATGCTTTCCTCTCTGTGTCCCATTAAGTCGGGAGTCCTCATTCGAGGTCCGGGGTCTCTTTGAATGTAACCCACCCAGTCATGACTCACCTAGTTCTCATTCTTCTCCATCCAGGTATGTGCTCCATGACCCCACTCTGTTCTGTGCCTCTTCCTTCCCTCCCAGTTGCCCATCCTGCTCACCACTCTGGTCCTAGCCAGGCTTCTAGACCAAGTTCACATTCTACCTTTGAATGGAGCTTTGGACAACCTCACTGCCTCAGGTATTTCTTGTTTCAAATTCCTGTCCAACAGTTTTGTCCCCAGAATTACTTCCTTCCTCTTTTGGGCTTTCAAAGCACTTATAATTCTGTAAAAATGCCACATTAAACTACAAGTATTATTTATACGTATCTTTTTGATCATATTGATTATTCCTCAAGGCAAATTCTGCATTTTGTTCATTTTTATAATTTAAAAAGGATTAACAAATCTGAAATTTATAGTAAATGCTCAATTAAAACTGTTGAATAAAATAGTGAATGATTCCCCAAAGCTATGCTCATTCACATGTATAAATGAGTACATGCAGGTATGTGTGTGTATAGTGTGTATATGTGACTCCTGTTATGGAAGTACAGGAGTTTATCTTGAGAATACATCTAAAAGTGGAATTTCTGAGTTCATAGGGTGTGTATAGATTAGCTTCAGAAGATAATTGCAGACTGCTTTCCAAAGTAAATGTACCACATTTTACTCCCACCAGCATGGTATAAGCATTCTAATTGATCCATTTCCTCTCCAACACTGGAGAGAGTGCAAGACATGTTAACACTTTGTTGACTAAGCCAATATAAAATAGTGTCTCAGGCTGGGGATGTGGCTCTGTGGTAGAGCGCTCGCCTAGCACATGGGCGGCCCAGGTTCGATCCTCAGTGCCACATAAAAATAAACGCATTGTCTACAACTAAAAGCAAATAAATAAATTTTTTTTTTTAAAAGGTGTCTCATTATGGATTTAATTTCCATTTCCCCAATAACTTACAATGTTAAATATCCCTTCATATATATCCATACCTTTGTCTATTTTTCTATTCATTTTATTTATTCACTTATAAATTTCCCTACATATTCTTCCTACTAGTCTCTTATAATTTACATATATTGGAATTTATATATATTGAGCTTTCCCCCTTATTTGTAACTTGCCTTTTAAAGTTCACTAAGATGTTAATGTTAATGTGGGCAAACTGATATTATATTCAACACTTTTCATGTTTTGTTAAACAAAAAACTTTCCATGCCTGAGATATAAAATGGTATAAAATTCAGACTCAGAAAACCTGGGTTTATCTTCATATTCTGTCATTTATTTTCTGTGTGGTCCCAGTCAAGTTATTTAATTTCCATAGCCCCTGAAATTCTTATTTTATAGGAGGGAATGCTCTGATATCTGTGTATAATCTTGTCTTAAGGAGTCAGTGCAAATACAAGCTTTATAGTAAAGTGCACATGGTTGTTTTTCTGTGATTGATGATGATTAGTGTACTTTTTGTGCCAAGTGGGATGACTTGGGATTTCCAAAATTAAATGAATACCAGACTAGGAGTCAGAAAAGCAGAGTTCTAGACTCCTTCCTTCCATCTTTCTGAATATCCTCAGACATGATATTTAGCCTCAGTTTATCATCTATAAATGGCTACAACGTTTGTCTCAAGATGATGCAGTGTACAGATGTAACCTTTAGTATGCTACACTGAGGGGCAGAAGCACTTACCTCAAGCACAAAATCTGAGGTGCCAAAACACTCAGCTATCAAGATCATACTGTCATATTTTATATAGTGTTTTTAAAAATCAAAATTAGCACAAACATTTCATGATGACCCAAACACCAAAAACAGGATTTTATTTTTAAAGGGGATAGTTGTTTCTCCACATTTGAGATAGTACTACTCACCAATAAATAATAAAATAATCAAAGTTAGAACCTCAAAGGTGGGAGTGGGGAGGAGACATTATTGGCAGCTTTTTAAGCGCACACACTAACACTTGATCTTTGTTCTCTTCCACAACAATAGATGGTGAGCGCTGCTGCTCAGCTGGCAGGTGACCGTGTTTTGAAAGCTTTGGAAGCCTGTTTCCAGCTGATTGGCTATTTTCACTATTGGTGAGCTACTCTGTCTTAATCACAGCTGACTGATCTCAGCCAGCTGGAGAAAGGCTGCATTCTCTGGCCTTCTAGTCTCCCAAGCGCACAGCAAAGGTGTTACTTTCCCCCATGACTCCTGAAGCCTCCCTCTGCCTAAGGAACAGCAGGGCCAAAAAGGAGGTTTCTCATAAGCAGACACTTCCAACACAGGGTAAATAATAAACTAAAACCCTCATCCAGCTGGTGAGTTGACTGGGGTGTGGGGGTGGGGAGAAACAGTTTGGGGCTGAGGCTGTTTTAACATTTTACAAACACTGAAGGCCTTCCAGCTCTATATACACGGAATGTACCAATAATTAATACTCTGGATGTGATTTCTGGCTTCAGAAGCACCCCCACACTGAGATTTACTGAAGAGACCTGAGACTCCCGGATCTTTAATGCACATTCAGGGGTATGATAAGGAGGATAAATGTACTGTATATAATAGTCTAACATACCCCCTGTTTTTACTGTTGTGAATATTGACTTCCAAATGGATTTAATCAAAATCAATAACAAAATGTACAGTAATGAAGTAATATAAAATGCAGTAATGTATAGGCCAAGAGGTTGAATATGGAATATATTAACAGAAAAGCAGCTGTACAGGAATAACTCATCCCCTTTTTAGAATCTTTCTTCACATAATATAAGACAATAAGAAGGAGAAGCAACACTCTAGAGCTGGACCACAAATTGGGTCCTCTACAGAGCTTTTACAAATTATATTCTTAGCAAATTAGTAAGACAGGATTGGACCACACTGGAAAAACAAAATTTTAAAAAATTGATTTATAAGTTCATAAAACTGACCTACAGGTAGATGATCCAAACCTCTACTTTCAGATTAATTTACAAGGGAAAATAAAATGACTGACTTTTAACAATATTTTATTGATTTTCTAAAAAATCAAATGATTCTAAAATGCTTTACCATACATCCTAAAGTTAGATGACAAAGGGGCAAAAGGCACAATTGTTAAGATTTGTCCACTTCTCAATTTATAACCTTAGAAGTTAAGGTTGGGGGGGGGGGTGTGTTATCTAGCATTGCCCAGAAATGCCCAAGGTATTTTTTGAATAATCGATATTTTCCAATATACACTTCAGCTAACAGAGAGAAAGTAACTGATATTGGCATTGACTAGAAATCTGCTTGTTTCTCTTTTAAAGGAAGCTTAATTGTTTGCTAGTAAAGACTATAATACACAGATTTCGAAGGGTATTTTGCTGAGAAGGATCAGCACTCCCATTTTACAGAAAAGCAAGTTTAAAAGTCTCAGGATATTAGGAGGTCTCATCATAAGCCACTAGATGAACTTTTTTACTCATTTAACATTCCTGTTTCTTCACAACTTCAATTTACATTTCCCTTTTCCTGTTGGGCTGGTACTCCTCTCAATTAACCTCTGTACCATCTTCATTGATTCATTCTCTGCCACTCACCTCTGCCCTGGTTTCCCCCTTTCTTCTTCATTTAACCAGCTTTACTTTCTAGAGAGGCTTGAAAAGAGGAAAGAATGAAGGCAACAGGAGGGACAAGGATCAACTTTTTAATCATAGGTGAGACTGCTGATTTACGACAAAACGAGGTACACCGTTTCTCTAAACTCTTAGTGAAAAGGAGGAAGGGAGAAAGGCAGGTAGGAATAAAGGGGGCCAGAAGCAAAAAGGGGAGAAAGAAGGAAGGAAGGGAGGAAGGAAGGAAGAAAGGAAGGAAGGAAGGAAGGGAAAGAAATTAAAAGGGGGAGAAGAAATAAAAAATGAATTACCAATGTTTCCTTGCACAGCCCTGCAGTCATTAATGTGAACTTCTACATGTCATTTCTGTGTAATGCCGGTCGTTACTGGAGACAGGCACTGACATACACAAACATTATTAGAATCTGAGCGGCAGTAGTGCTGCTAGGGTGGTTTGGCTCAGAATTCAGAAATCAGGCCCAGAGCATCTGGGGTCTAGTGGCATTTCCTACTCATCCTCAGGGGACTCCACCGAGGCTGGAGTAATAGAAGTCAAAACTTCAATCAGGCCCTTATTAGTTACTTTGCACACAGGATAGGAGGTGCTATTGTTGGTGGCAAACGAGAGCTATTGCAGTTTAGAATTGACAATGCCTTTTTTAAAAGCTATCTTTGACTGCTCAATATAAGGTTAGGAGCAGGTCATGTACCAAGGTTTTTACCAAATTAATGCTATCAGGGGAATTACACTTAAATGGAATTCTTTCTATCTAAACAATTCCATCTAGTTTCATCACTGCTTTTTTCTCTCCATCCCTCCCTATATAAAATAATTCAGAGGAATAGACATCTGGAATAATACATAAAGAATCAAGTTATCAAACAAGCCAAGATTTACCACCAGGCCCTGTGCCCTCACTCTAAGTCATCCAGAAAACGAAAAGTCTCAAACAGCCAGTAATTTTTTTTTGACATGTTTCAAATAATCTTTGACATCCTGCTTCTTGGTGCACAATTTTTATTCAAATGGTTAAAAAAATTAAAGAGTGTCTTCCATTTGGGAATTATTTCCTTCATCTGTTTTTTCATTTTAAAATGGTAAGTATACCATTCCAGCTATCAAACAAATGTAGGAAACTCTAAATCTAATCACCAAGCTATTGTTCTTCACTAGAAAACAAGAAGCTCTTCCTTCTGACATTTTCCCCCAATACTACTCTCTTCTATGGTATTTCCATAACAAAGAAGCCACATAGTTGTCATTATGCCAGTTCAAGAAAGGAAAATGTCCTTACACCTATGTTACACACACATTGTAGACACATTCAGTAAACTGGCTGATTGAAGCTGTTTGTTTTCAGTAATTGGGTGAGTCAGCAATAACTCTGTAAGCACTTATTTGCCCACTTATAATGTATGTGCGATATAAGGTGTTGGGGGTGGGGGAGAGTTCAGAAAAGTAGACTTTAAAGTGACTCTAGTAAGCATAATACAAGTGACATTTGGTTGCTAGAAGGGATGTGGTATTATTGGTAGAAGACCCTGAATTCTAAAATATGAGGTATTTGGGTTTTATCCATAAAATAACATTGAGCAATTATGGATTCTTAAACTGAGTAGTGATGAGATAGATAAAAGCTGTGTTTCAGGATGATTTATAGATTGTGGATGCTTAGCAATGAGGGAAGGGGAGAGTAAGGGAACAGGAGTTGGATGGGAAAGAATGGAGGACACAGGCTAAGATGCTCTAACAGTGATACATAGTCAGGCAAAAAGGACCTGAACCCCAAGGTAGAGAGAAAGGAATGAGAAAGGCAAATCAGGATTAGCAGGTATTGATATGCAGACAGTTTTTAAAAAATGCATCCTAAATTTCAATGCCAAAAGACCAAGAGGAAGAGGAAAAGGGGAGTCCTTGGCAAAGAGCACTGACTTGGAAGTTTCGAGGTGGGGGGAAGGCAAGGAGATTATGAGGTTAATATTTTGTTTCAGTAGTTGCTAAATTTGAATTGACAAAGTTAAACCGGGTGTGGCAGTACATGCCTGGGATTACCCCCGGGGTTTGGGAGGCTGAGGCAGGAGAATCTCAGACTTCAAATCAACTTTAGCAATTTAGCAAGGCCCTAAGTAACTCAGCAAGACCCTGTCTGTAAATAAAATATAATAAGGGCTGGGGATGTGGCTCCATGGTTAAACAGCTCTAGGTTCAATCCCCAATACCAAAAAAAAAAAAAAAAAAAAAAAAAAGGACAAAGTTATATTCATCTAAAGTGATTTAATTAGTAGGTGAAGAGATGATGTCTGGATTAGAAATAAAAATTGAAATGGATGTTTCAGGCAATTGATGTGGAGATGTTAGTTGAAGTCTTGAGAATGGCTAAACTGTCCCAGAGAGAAAAAACAGACAGAGACAGATGCAAGGGCTTGACATTGAAGGAAATTTGATTTTAAAACATGAGATGTGAATCAGAGAGACAGAGAGAGGAAACTCTGAAAGGAGCCAGGGAAAGATCCTGGGTGCACTGGATGCAAGAGCCACTGCAGGAATACACCCTGTCCTCCTGCAGGGAACATTTTATCATACATAAAAAAGGCTTTGTCCACTGGGAAAGGGGCACAAATGACACACTACATCTTCCAGAGATAGAGACTTGTTAGAAGAAGAAAAAATAATAATTTCCTGGGGGAAGGGCAGAAAGGACCCAGGATTGAGACTCTCGTGTCATTATCTTCAGAGTTCTCCTACTACTGTCTCACTGGAGAACAACTCCCCACCTAGGACCTACCACAGATGCAAGACAGACTTGATGCCACACTGAGGAAGGACAGGGATGAGAAAACTGAACTCCTGAGCCACACTCTCTGATCAGGAGGCTTTACCAGGACATCAGCAAACACTTATGCCAGCTGCCATCAAACTAGAAAGCACCAAATGGCCAGTCTGCCACTGCAGGAGGAACCACTGCAGGGGGCACAGAGATGACTCCCTGGAGTTCCCAGGCATGCAGAGGTGGCTGAAAGCTGAAAGGGAAGCACTAATGCTGACAAAACCCTCTGGCTCCCCAGCCTCTGACAGGGAAAGCACAGGGAACCAGTAGCCCAGTGCTGGAGAGATCTGCAGCCTAGGGTACACTGAGGGCAGTAAGAACAATGACAAAAACCAAACCTGCCGAGCTTCTGGCTACACTGACTCAACTCTGCTTACCTGCAACACACATAAACACAAATGGTTTGGCAGAAAGAGGCCAGCCCCCTTCCAGGCATAAATGTTTCTCTGTGCCTGTATTTTTCTATCACTGATGTATAGCAATTAATCAAAAACTATGAGACACATAAAGGCAAGAAAACAATCAGTTATCAAAAGACCAGTCAATACACTTAAACTCGGAGATCACCCAGATGTTAAATTAAAAAATAAGTTTAAAGTTAGTAGAATAATCTTTTAAAGAATCCAGTGGAAACGACTGACAATATACAAAAACGTATGGAAATTTTTAACAAAGAGGGGGCAGATATTAAAAAAGCAAAATGGAAATAAGAGCACAGTGCAGGGATGAAGGCTTATGGTAGACTGGACATAGATGAGGAAAACCTCATGAGCTTAAAGACGGGTCAGTAGAAATTAGGCAAACTAAAGCGCAAAGAGAAAATTGAATAGGACAGAACTGAGTATTCAAAAACAGTGTGTTATATTCAATATCTAACATATACCTGTAATTTGAGTCCCAAAAGGAGAAGAAAAAGAGAACAGGGAAAAATAAATATTTGAAGAGAAATCTGCCTGAGAATTTTACAAAAGTAAAGATTAAACTTAAGTTCCAAGACACTTAGATAATTCAAAGCAAGATAAAAACAAACCAAAAATAAACAAATAAGCCATGTCCATATGCAACTGCTGAAGATTGAAGATAAAGAGAAAACTTTAAAGCAGTCAGAGAGACAAGACTATTATCTACAGAGGTATAAACATGAAGTTTACAACAGGATTCTCATCAGAAATTATATAAGCAAAAAGTCAATAGAATGACACCTTCTAAGTATTAAAAGAGGAAAAAAAAAAAAAAAAAACTTGCCAACCCACAATGCAAGCCCAGTGGAAAACACCTCTCAAAATGATGGCTTCATAAATAAATACTTCTTTTGGATAAACAGAATATGAGAGAATTCATTGCAGGCAGACTTGTACTGGAAGAAAGTTTAAGAGAAGTTCTTGCAGGAAGAATGATATGAGGTAGAAATTTGAATCTGTATGAAGAAATAAAGAACTGTAAATGGTAAAAGTGAAGGTAAATACAAGAGATTTTCTCCTCACTTCAATCATTCCTAAAGAATGATTCCTAAAGAATTTTTTAAAGCAAACATAGTACAATACATTGTAGGGTTTATAATGTAGGTAAAAGTAAATTGCACAACAATAATGCAAAAGATGGAGAGAGGAGTTGAAGCTTCCTAGTGCAAGGCCCTTACATTATACAGTAATTGGTATAATATTATTTAAAGTTAGAACTCCATAAATTAAAGGTATCAATTACATACCTTTGGGCAATCACTTTTTTGAAAGAGGTTAAAACTAACAAAGAAGTAATGATGAAAAATAGAATAATAAATATGCAATTAATCCAAAAGCATGCAGGAAATAAGGGATAAAGGAATGCTGAAAAGAAAGAGCAAGAGAAAATGGTAGATTTAGATCCAGCTATATTTAAAATTAAATGTTCTAAATACCCAATTAGTTTTCTAAAATGGTTAAGAAAGTAAAAAACTCACTATAAATATAAAGAAAGATTACAATAAATATTTTGAAAAGATAAGTAATTTTCATCTTAAGTCATGTGTTGAAATTTATCCTCTATTTTGAGATTATTAAGAGAGTGGAAATTTGACTATGGTGTTTAGAAGCAGGTGACTAGGATTAGATAAGGTCATCATAGTGAAGTCCCCATGATTAAATCTTGATGGCTTTATAAAATGAGGGAGAGAGACCCGAAAAGACATCTACACATAGATACTTACTGCCTTGCCAGGTGATATTATATACAGTCTCGGGACTCTGCCAGCAAGAAAGCCATTATCAGGTTCGAGTCTTTGACTTTGGACCTCCAGATCCATGATCCAAATAAACCTGTTTTCTTTATAAAGTATCATTCATCAGGGATTTTATTATAGTAATATAAAACATACTAATACATACGTTGATATATTAGTAAGGAAAAGTCCCTGCCTTCATAAGAATAATTCCCAGCCTGAACTGGAAGATATGACTCTTGAGTACTTTTCAGAGCTCCAGAAAGTAGCTGACCACATAGTGTGGCTAAATATATAAAGACTATAAATATTTTTAAATCCTGCAAGACATTGCAAGTGTTTTCATATGGTAGAATTCCAACAGAAAGTGCATTTTAACAGAGAACATATTTGCACCTTTCCATCCTTCCAAATGTTTTCTGCATTTCCACCCGGGGTGCTCTCCCTAGTGAGAACCATTGGTAGAATCATTTTGAAAGTGCTTGCCTTTCATCACAGGCCAAAATAAATCAAAAACTGTGGTCACAGCTTTTGCAAGGATTGGTTCAATTGTGAAAAAGAATATGTTTGATCTGTAGAGGCTCTCCAGGGGAAAATGTTTTGAGTGAAAGGGCAGCATTTTATTTTCTAAAAACAAATGCTCCATCATCCCTCATCCATAAAAGCTGTATCTGCACGTGGGGAGGTGCTGAAAGGAGGGATAACCACAGCATTATTGAGATCACAGTGGGATGATTCTTGCCTGAATTATTCAAATTAAATATCTAACTTGTGCAAGTGCCCAGATTATTCTTCTACTTCACTTCATCCATTTTTATTTTCTGAGGAAACTACTAGCATTCTTTTCTGAATGCTATTATGATAGATTTTACAAGTGTTATGCATAAGTCAAAGTTTGCTACATTTTCATAATTCTGATTATTAAATGAAAGCTGCTATAAAAGCAACTATCTTTTAAATGTCAACCCAGTACTTTCCCCATGTGGAAGGATGTTTTTCTTTGTTTAGATTTATAGCTTTTTTTGCATTCATCATCAAGGTAGTCTCAATCAAGTCTAATCAACCTTGCTTCCTAATTTGATGAATTATACTAATAAACTTCAATTTTCACCAAGAAAATGTAGATTAACAGTTTCTTTTGCTTTGAATGAGACACATCATTTCCAAACTTAACTCATTTTTTTAAATTTGACTTAGCTAAATTTTCTGTTAGAATAAATCCAAGACACTTAAGTTTTATGTCTCTGAAGATGGTATCAGATTTTTGTTCATTATTATCAGGAGACCCTATTGCTACACTATGGTCCCTTCTTTCTTAGCAAGGCCTGATGGTGGAGGGAGTACACCATTTGGGACTGTATGTTTTAAACAGCAGGAATTCCTGGGGCTTGATCCCATCACTCTTGTCATACACTGGAGCTTGAATCTTGGCACATGTAGCTACTCCATCCTGACATTCTAATGTCATATTCACAGTCTTTCTTTTAAACATTTGACAACCTTACCAAGATTTTGATTTCTTTTTCTTTTCTTTTTTTTTTTTTTTTTTTTTTTTTTTTTGGTGGATTTTTTAAGGAGAAAATGAGAACACACTACATGTTCAGTAAATTTTGCATCAAACATGAAAAAAACTCTTCAGTAAATCATACATCAAACTCTAAGGATGTCAATAGGACATTTTTTTATATCACTTCCCAGACTGCTTGCTGCTGCCCACACTGTTGGATTCCCAATAAATATCACCAGCTAACTAAATGCTTAATCAAGCAAGTCTCCCAAGTTGAGTTCACTTTTGTTCCACCATTATTGTTACATCCTGACTATGTATAGCACACTGTGCAAGGTACAATTGATGATGTATGAATGAATAATACATTGCCTTTATTCATAGCTCACAGCTTAGGGAGATTCTAGATTTATATTGACCTTGAATGATCCTAGATTGGTATTTGTCATGAATAGTTACAAAGCTGTGGAGAAGTTTGTTGTAAGAAAGAAAGGAGCAAGGGTCTTCAGAGTCATGTCATCACAGCCTCCTTATTAAGGATATTTCCTGAACTGTAGAATTCTTCTATCCATTTGTGACACAATAAAATGCATATATATGTTCTATGCCCCAAGTCTCTGGCACAGATCTCTTAAATCCCTTATACTTTCCTAACGGATAGGGTGATAGGTGCATCTCTGGTTCTTATAGTCTTTGTCCCTGATTCCTAATGTAGCACTCCTAACTCCTGGGTAACTGGAGCATCTATTATTGTCCTCTTGAGGTAAGTCTTGGTGAACTTCTGAATGGGGGCTGATCACCACAAAAACCAAGTCATGATTAGAAGCATGGAACTTTCATTCCTAACTCCTAAAGGCTGCAGATGATGTTAAAAATTGGTCATGTCCACACAATGAAGCCTCCATTTATAAAAATCACTAACTCTGGGGTGGGAGAGTTTCCAGGTTGGTGGAGGTGCTGGGAGGCTGGTGCATCTTGGAGAGGACATGGAAACTCCACACTGCTTCCCCCATGCCCTGCCCTAAGAATCTCTTACAGCTGGCTGTTCTTGTATTGTATCCTTTTTATAATAAACCAATAATAGAGTAAGTAAAAATTTTCTGAGTTCTGTGAACTGTTCTAGTGAATGATTGAGCCTGAGGATGGGTGGTAGGTATCTTATTTGTAGTCAAGTCCAAAAGAAGTTGTGGGTAACATGGAAACTCCTTCCTGCAACTGCCATCTGAAGTAGAGGCAGTCTTGTGGGACATAGCCCTTATCCTGTGGTATCTACACTTAACATTGGCAGTTAGTGTTAGAACTGAGTTAACCTGTGGAACACCCAGTCAATGTTGGAGAATAGGTAAGTGTGTGGGAAGGGGGTGGATCTTCACAATTGGTGATCAGAAGTTCTGCATGTGAATATAAGAGAAATAAGAGTTTCCCACTATACCCACTCAAAGGAGTGTAAGAACAAACTCATAGGAAAATCCACATCATTCCATGACTCCAATCTTCTCAATATCATCTTTAATAAAGGAAGCCACTTGATAGTAAATGACATGGATTTAGTTGTGCAGAGTCTCGAATGTTATTTAACTCAGTTTTCTCATATTTCAGATGAGGTTCACACAGGATATGTAGCTGATCTTAGGTCACTTACCTTATTAGTGGCAGACCAAGAATTAAAACTTGGCTCAATAAATTTTAATCCTTACTACATGACCTCCCTTCCTCTCTAGCTAATTGGATAGAAAGAGACAGAACATGATCCATATTTAGTCTTCAGGGAGAAAATGGGGATCATTTTTTCAATAGGAAAAAGTGGCCAAGATTGGTAAACATCACCATAAAGGTGACAACTCCATCAAGCTGAGAGATGTGAGGCCTAGGCTGAGTTTGTCTCAGACTTCCTTCCTCTTATGCTGAAGATTGCTGACTTGCTCCTCCTGGTTTCAGAGGGGAAGCTGGGAGAAGTACTAACAATCTGAGGGAAAGGCCAAGGGCGCCAGTATGACTTTGTGGGAGAGAATGCACACTGTTTTTCAGTTGCATGAGGTGAAAACCCAGCTTTATCACCCACTATATTGGCTTAAATGAGTTACCCTCTCATGTTGTAGTTCCTCATCCATAAATTTGAGATACTATCCAACCAATAGCATTGTCATGAATATTATGTGATTGATGTTTATATAGTGACTAGATTTGCCTAGCACATAACTATCTATGTGTTTATTAGAGAAATACACTGAAATGATGTAAATGTTCAATCTAAGATAAAAGCTAGAATACAGATAGGCATGTCTTCTCTACCAGTAATTTCTTTTGTGTTTTTCCTGGAGCCAGATTTTAGAGTTAGAAACTTCTTTTGAAGATTTGCAATGCAGTTGTCCTATCCTGTTCATTAAATGATTACTTTAGCTAAAAGTGGTATCACACTATCAGATGGAAGGCATCAGACACATCCACTCTTTATTAAAAATCACTTTAGATTAGCACTTCCCACACTGGGAAATGACCATGGAATCTAAATGTGACAAATGCACTGAAACTTTTCCATGGTCAACATTGTTGGGACGTACTGGGATAATCAGAATTTAATAGGCTTCTTTACTGCAAGATTTTAAAAGTCTGTAGTATGCTAATGTGAATTGTGAATTCTCTTTAGTAGTGTGAGAAGTAAATCATCATTAAATATAAATGTTTAAAAAAAATAGCAGCCAAACACAACTATGCTTTACCATGCTTCATGTTGTTAACCGCTTTTTTAAAGGAAGGCTATTCTTGAAAATAAGGTTTCTAGCAGATACAGCTGGTAGCCAATTCATGCCTGCTGAAATGTTCATAGAAGTGACAATCCTATGCAATTTTCTCGACATAAGGAGACAAACAGTGATTTTAATTTATTAAAAGCAATATTCATCTAAAGTGTTTCTAGACTGTCCTGGAAACTTATATTCCTGACAGATGTTTAGAGTCAGTGGAAGATATTTTTTTTTTCCTTCTTATAGGTAAAACACAGTTTGAGATCACCCAGGATATTTAGTTCCTGAAGAGTTTCTTGCTATGAGAATATCAAAAAGATCAGACCCCATTAATCATAATAAGATTTAAACCACCCTCCTTAGTAAGTTATTTTTCCACTGAAGTACATTCTGCTTGAAAATCTTCCAGTGATTTGTGGCCAAAAGTGTTACCAGATTTGCACTGAAGACTACATTCTACAAAATGTGAGAGAGTTACATCAAAGATATGTGGGCAACAGGCCTCCTGCAGGCCATCAGAATTTTTGCCACATCCCAATTATTATACCACACAGAGTTAAGTCTGCTAACTCGCCTCTCAGTTAAGTGATAGAAACAATAGGAAAGCTGCAATAGAATCAAAATGCATAAATTCTACAGTTCATCTCATATACTTTCTAGTTGTCCTATTCAGATTTTTATAGTATATCTATGATAATTTTTTTCAAGTCAAAAAGCTAGAAGAACAAATGCCACATCAAGATGCTTGTGCTAGACAGCATCCACAGAAGGCCTATTTTGATTTACCTGCGCTTAAATACCAACATGAGGAGACTGAGGGTGAAGCTCTGTAGTTAGTGTGCTTGCCTAGCATCCATGATGCTCTGGGTTCAATCTCCAGTACGTGCGCATGTCCACAAATACACACACAAATAGGGCTGGGGTGATGGCTCAGCGGTAGAGCACTCGCCTAGCACGTGCACAGCCCAGGTTCGATCCCCAGCACCACGTAAAAAATTAAAATAAAATAAAGGCATTGTGTACAACTAGCAAATAAATAAATATAAAAAGAAAATAGCAAGAACTAGCAAGGGCATGCTTTTAGACAATTTATAGCCTTGGGATTTATTTTAAAAAGGGGAAATTGGAGTTTGAATAAAGTGCGGGACATTTTCTGTTTGATCTTATAGAAGTTTAAATAAATGCATTAGGGGCTATTAGAGAGAAAGTCTCTAAGAAGTGGGTGAAAAAGATTAAGAGATCCAGGCCATAAACCCTGCTGTGTTTTGACATGTTCTGGAATGAAGTTGCTATTGGAAGTCAGCAAAGATTTACTTGCAGTAAGAGGTATTTTCATCCTTAACCATAATGAGCCAAGTAGAGGAATAAATATAGACATTTCTTCCCATGTTATTCTTTCTCTTAGGAGTATCCAACATTGGAACCATCAGTGAGAATGGATGTATGAATTTGGGGAAGATGCTTGCTGAGTAGGGAAAGTGTGGAAAACCCTGCTGGTTCCAAGCTTGGAGCGTTTAAGACTGAGATGTATGTAGAGGAGTCTCCTCCCTCCCCCAACTCCCAATTCTTATATGTATGTTGCCAGTTTGCCTCCTGCACCCAAGCAAACATGACTTCCCCCCATGCACAAGCCCATCAATGCTAAGAGATGCCCTCCATCCCTGATCTCAGGAATTTTATTGCTACACAATCCTAGTACAATAAAAGGATTCTATTTACCATAATTATGATGTTTTCAAAGAGTTAAACATAGAGACTTTCTTTTCCAGGAATGTATCTCTTCCATTTATCAAGAGATGCTTGTCCTTGCAAGTTTTCAATATTATTTTTATTTTAGGGCATATTAAATTTTATCACTATATCAACTAGAAATAAAATGTAGAATTGATAGCAGAATTTCAGACCATGGTAGGATTCCCAAAGGGTTTCCATGTCCTTTTAAAAGTTAAATACAATAATGGAAGATAAACTGTGTAAAATGCCAGCTTTTCTCTTTTCCATCTCCTCTGTTTGTGTACCAAGCCAAGAGGTCTCACTGCCAATCATGTTCTAGGGAAGAAACAGTACAGAGAGAGCTTTTGATTTCAGTCATGCATTTATTAGATCCCCTAATTCTCTGATTCTGTTTTGAATTTGATTCTCTATTTATTACTCACCTACACCCACCTAAAACTACATATCTTCTCTACAATTATTATGTAGGTAAATTGTTTTTAATATAGGAAACACTGGACAGATTAATTCATAAAATTATTAATTCCAATGAATTATGAGGAGTAGTACGTTGGATAAAGTAGATATGATGCAATTCCCAATTAAATCTGAAGTAATACATATATACATATAGATGAATATATGTATTTATTTATAGACACATATATATATGTATATATATATATATATATATATATATATATATATATATGTGTGTGTGTGTTTTCTTCTTACTTATAAAAAGACCAACCAGGCATGGTAGTGCATGCCTGTAATCCCAGTGGCTTGGGAGGCTGAGGCAGGAGGATCGAAGGTTCAAATCCAGGCTCAGCAACTTAGCGAGGTCCTAACAACTTAGTGAGACCCTGTCTAAAATAAAAATAAAAAGGGCTGGGGCTGTGGTTCAGTGGTTAAGTACCCCGGGTTCAATCCCTGGTACCAAGAAAACAAAGACCAAAAGCCTTACTTGATATGAATACTAAAAAAAAAAATTTTTTTTCAATTGTGTGTCTATTGAGCACTCATTTCTGTATTCCATTATAACTATAAGGAATCATAACCTTTTCCCCAAAAGACTAGAATTCAAATCTCCCATGCCCAGTTTTGGAAAAATATTTGTTATATAATTTAAAATGTCCTAAAAAAGAGCTTTAAAATGAAATCTCTGCAGGGGGTGGGGGGGTGAGGATAGCCATTTATGACAGCATAAATACCACAATTATGATAATGAAAATTGTATTAGATTTTCAAGAAAGATCAATATAGTAACTACCCTTCTTCCAAAAACAATATTAAAAAAAGAAAAGGTGGGATAAATCCTAATAAAAATTCAAAGAAAAAGAAATTAATTCTGTTCATGCAAACAAGATGATGTCACATCTTTTCATGACATGACAATAAGCCCAAACATAATTCATTTTAAACACAAGTCACCCCTATGTGTGTTATTCCCCCTCACATGCTCAGTATTATTGTCATGTCTCTGGCTAGTTTCTTTCCATTTTATTTTTCTTTATTCAAAAAACAACTGTTTCAATGCTTCCTTCCAGAATCTGCACAAAGAAAACCTTGAATTTTGTTAGACATGTGATTTCTTTTTTTTAAATACCATAAGGGGCTGTCCCCTTGGGATACTAGGTCTAGGAATTTGTCCCTGACAATCTCCCTGAGAGCTACCTGGTAGGATAAGGTTGACCTTCATGACATCAACTTCCAAAGATAAGATTTCTACTCTAGGCACCACTAGTTTCTTTAAGAACCAGCTCCATTTCTAACCTCCACGGTTATGTCCACACATCTTGAGAGCTACTTACCTATCTTATTCATATAACATCACTCACGGAAAAGAGTAATATGCCTTTTTATGTGCCCAACATGACTTTTGTCAGGTTTCATGGTGCCGCCACAGTTTCAGTGACCATTAAACATAAGAACTCAATTCCAATGTTTATTGACTTTACAAACAGATGTATGTATCTATCCCCACACAAACTAGAGGTCTATTGTTCTTTCTATGTTAAAAGCTCCTATTCATCCATTTCCAGTATTTTTCAAAATCATCTCTCCAGCAGTTTGCTCTCTGGCCTGCACACACACCAGCCAACACTCACAGACGCTCAGACATGTACACTGTGGAAGGCCCCTTTCCTACAGTGAGGCCAACGGAAACAGCTAGTGTTTATTGACCATCTTCTAGGTGTTAAGCCTAACTCCAGGTACTTTATCCTATGCCATTGTGTCCTCACAATATTACTGTAGAGTAAGAGTTTTCTTCTTTCTATTTCAAAGACATGACACAAAGCCTTGAGTACTTTGTCCAACTCCCACAGCTATACATAATAAAGCTGGAATCCAAACCCAGCCCCACCAGATATCCAATCCCACCACAGGACCACTAACTTTAAAAAGCAGATAATTGAGTCTTTCACCATGACCCCATTTGCACCCTGCCTTTCCTTTCTTACCTCTTCAAAATCACCAAATTAGATAACTGTTTGTTTGAGTCTCAAGTTGTTAATAATATAAATCTGCTTTTCTGTAATGCCAACATTTCAACCATGTGTTATCAATTCCCCATTATTTATTTGATAGTGACTTCTTTGATGACATCTTAGTCCAATTCCACAATTGCTCAGACCCTTTCTGTTATTAAAATGCAGGCCAAGGCAATTTAAACCATCACCCTCATACCCACTTTAAAGCTCTAGCCTACACAGACTAGAATTGTGACTCCAGGAGGATGGAAGAGGGAAACAGGTTTGTTTCCAAGATCAAGTCCCCTTCCCTGAGACTGCAGCCATGTGGTAGAGCTGGGAGAATTAGAGGCAGAAACTCTAGTTTTACTCTGGTTCAACCAGGACCAAGGGGAGCCAAGGGAAGCCCCACTCTGCACTTGCCCAGCCCTGGGAGTGAACATCTCCTTACATATTGCACCCAGGCTCCTCCCTTGCCTCCCCTTTGTCCCATCTCTGCTCAGGCATTTCCATGGGAAGCTGGCAGGGAGGGGCTCTGCTGTATGGTGACCAGCATTTGGAGGTGTGTATGATTATTGCAAGCAGTGTCTGGCACCCCCTTAGCAGAAGACCTCCAGAACAACAGCAGCTTCCTCTGGATCCCTACATTTTAATATGCCCCCTCATTGGGTGTCCCCTTACCTGGCCTGGGCTACCCTATGCGTTCTACTTCCAACTCCATTCTCTTGCATGTCAAGTCTTACCACCCACATGGCCCACCAAAGGCCACAGAGAACTAAGATAGGGTAAGTGTTTCCTCCCCGCTATCTTCCTCATAAGCCACTAAAACATGATCCTCATATAATCTCCTGGTGTGGGCTCCCCAAGCAGCCTACCACCTTCCCAAAATCTTCACCAGGCCCTAAAGGAAAAACAAAAAGCTTCAGGGAACATATATCAGACTATCCCGAAAACTCCCCCACCCCCCTTGTATTCTGACAGGAGTTTGCTGATCTCGGGAAATGCTATTTCCTTTTACCTGATATTGTTCCACAAACAGATATAGTTCTAAAAACCAAGAGACCTGCTTTTACGAGCCTATAGCAAAGGTCAGGGCTGTAACAGCATTGCCACCACTGAAGCCACCACTGAGCATGCACAACCTTCCTGAGGCTGCAGGCCTCCAGCCCTGCAGTGAGAAATGCTAGATGCCCACATCCTGACCTTGAGCTATTTGCCTGACTGGGAGTTTTTTTTTTTTTTTTCCCCCACCATCCTTGGAAGCACTCAGCTATTTCTGAACCCTGGTTTCTTTTCTGATTGCTTACCAGGCAATAATTATCCAAGTTCTCCATTTGTCCTAGAAACAGAAACAATCTCAGCTCTTCAGAATGTTGAGAGGCGTGAGTGCACCAAAGAGAAGCAGCACAAGAGGCTTTCTAGGGCCAGAGACAGCATCACCACAATGGCTCAGCTCTCAGCCATGCATTTCCACAACCTCCAACATGTTCCATATGTTGTCTTGAGCTCTGAGGAGATGGAGCACAGAGTCAGAGACCCAAGAGGTCTCCTGGTTCAACATCCTCCCAGATCAGAACGACATCTGACCTCAGCAGCAAGTGACCCGTGAGGGTGGTAGAAGGAGCGTTCCACTGCCCAGGGACTCTCCCAGCAGCAGGCTTACATTCGCAAACTAGGCTCCTCAGGGCCTTGGGGGGCAATGACAGGGTTGAGAGGAGGCGGGGAAGTAGCTTTCTCTGGATAAGTTTTACATATTGCATTTGGGTGATGATTTAATATGGTGAAAGGGTTTCAAGGCTTCAGAAATGAAGAGTTCAGTCTCAGAAAGAAGGGTTTCAAATCCTAGCTATGTTCCTTATCGGTAATTGGCTCTGAGAAAATTAATATCTCTAGACTTAGTTCCTTATTTATTAAATGAGGGAAATACTAGCTGCCTATTGGTCTCCAACATGGTAGTTAGTGTGAAATATAGGAAGTACTTTATATTATTTTGAACCCAGAAAGGGTCTTTGCTTTACTCTATCTCCCTTAACCTTCACATCAACTGAAAACTGAATAACAGGGGCCATTGACCTCCACGTTGCAAATTGAAGAAAAAAAGAAAGAAAGAAAGAAAATCAGAAGAATTCAGTAAACTTCTTAACAGTCACACAGAGATTGATGCAAGATTTTCTTTTAATTCTAACTCTTGAATCTCCTAGGAACAGAGGTCTTAGCTATAGTTCAGATTGTTTTCTCATTTAAACCTCATGATAAAATGGTCACTCAGACTGAAGAAGGTATGGTCACACCAGAGACAGGTCAAGCTTGTGGAAAAAGTGCTGGGTCAGAACGTGCCCTTGAGTACTAAAACTCCAAACAGAGCTCATTTTGTTAATGCTGCCATCGTCATTCCCCATTGCTCTCGACACTGCTGGTCCTACTACTGTCTACAGAAATACTAATGACAATAATGACCACTATTCATTGAGCCCAAAGTGCTATGCTAACTGCTTAATATATATTATTTATTTAATCATCTCTACTCAGTTAATCCTTCCAACATTTCCATTAGTAGACACTTTTACTATTTCTGTTTTACAGATGAGGACAGTTATGCACAGAGAAGCTGGATGAAGTTCCCCAAGATCACATTATATGTGCCATTACTGTTGCAAATAGTATATCTCCTGTTGCCAGCACCAATTTAACCATGATCAACATGGCTTATGACAATGCTGCCATCATTGCTGATGCCCAGTTCCTCTACTGGCCTCCAAAATGAAAACAATTGCTCTTCCCAGTTTTATGGTACCCTCCTTCAAGGAAAATTCCTGCTGACCCTCAGTAGTGCCTTAAGGTTAAATCTAAGTGCTTTACAATTTTCTGGATGACCAGTCTGTGTGGCCAAAGCGAAAAGACAGAAAAGTGCTTCCCTGGGAAGAGACCAACGCATGACCTAAGTTCACTGAGAACGGTCTATATGCGTACCATGCTCAAATCACACCTGGTTTGCTTACAGCAAGGGGAGTCAGATTATGCACGAAATCCAGCCCCTTGCAAGTGTCAGTTTGCCAGGGCCAGCAGATCCACTCCTAGCTGAAATGATCAGTGTCTACATTTACCCAACAGTGTTACAGAAATGGCCCTAAGGATCCATTTCTTTTTGAACCCCAGAACTTTTTGTGTGGGGTCTAAAGCACAGAAAGCTGGAAGCATACTTGAGAGCCATTGAATCTAAAACAGATAAAGACATGCTCACACAGGTTGATAAGCCTGGCACAGACTGTATGGGCCCTTATATCTTGGTAAGAAAGCATTCCGGGACCATGGTCCATTCTTACATGGCTGAATAGGAGGTGAATGTTTGGATGCACAAAATTGCTTTTCCCAACACCAATCATCTCCATCCTCTCTTCCCTCTCTACCTTGGGAATACTTCACTGGCTTGGATACTCTCTGTTCCCCTTGTTTTCTTCTGAGAATCACCTCATTGCCATGAATATTTATTGTGTACTTTTTGTGTCTTCAGTACTATACTATGTATGAAAAGAGTTATGTGCTAGTCAGCTGTCTGTCACTTTAACAAGATGCCTGATAATCAGCCAAAAGGAAGGGAAGATTTATTTTGACTCAGGCTCAGAGGTTTCAGTCATGGTCACTTGGCCCTATTACTTTGGAACTGTGGCAAGGCAGCACATCGTGGCAGGGAGTATGCAGAGAGCAAAGCTGCTCACTTCATGGCGGTTGGGAAGCAAAGAGCAAGGGAGGAAGGGGCTGGGTCCTGGTATCCCCTCCAGGGCATGCCCCCAATAACCTAACTTCCTTCCACTAGGACCCACCTCCTAAAGGTTCTATCACTGCCCAATAGCATCACAGGCTGGCAACAAAGCCTTTAACAAACAGGCCTTTGGGGGATATTTAAAATACAAATGCAACAATACATCATCTTATTAATCTTTATCACTGTGTGAAGTAGTTACAATGCTTATTCCCAAATTAAAGATGAGGAAACCAAAGCACAGAATGGCCAATGACATACCCAAGTTGGTACAGTGAGTGAGCAAGAGAGCAAGGCTTTGATGTCAGGCTATGGGGCACCAAGGTGAGCACTTATAAACACCAAGTATGCCACCAACATTCAGTCCGTTGGCCCTAAGGGTCCATTTCTTTTTCCTCTCAGGAACAGACTATGGGACATATTGTATAAACTGTTGAAAGCAGACAGGAAGCAATCATTTCACCACACTGCCACCTTTTAATGTGGTTTTCTTTGTGCTTTTCTTGCATTCATCCTTTTTCCATGCAAAATATTTAAAGCATGCACATTCTCTTTGAGCTTTCTAGAGAATCACAAAACCACATAAGTAATAATAATGCTTTATAATTCCAATGGCAATAATATTAATAAACAAATTTCCATTTGGTTCTTTGATCAATCAATCAACATACTTATTGAAACCTGCATCAGGCATCAGGATATATACTCTGGAAATTATGGATGATTCAGGAACAGGCCTTGCTGTTAGAATAATTCAGTTCTATGGAAGAGACCAGGCCCGGAGGGTATGGGTTTTAAATGTTCTTCATGAAGACAGTGAGCTTTATCTCCTGAAACATGGCCAACACCTTTTGTCACTGCCCACCTGAATGACCCCTATGCAATACCAAATGAAGATCATATTAAGTAAGGTTGGTATGTAATTTTCAGGGTCCAGTGCAAATTTTAGCTACTAGATTCCTTTTGAAAAATTACTAAAAATTTTAAGGTAGAGCAGCAGCTCCTTAAACCAAGCAGGGGGCCCTTCCAAGTGCAGGCCCTGGGTGAGTGCATGAGGCCAGCCCTGGGAACAGGTCATTGTTTTGTGCTCTGTACCGATGTTGGTTCTGCTTCTGTGTTATGTGTTTTGGCCGCCCCAGGGCTGACTCCTCTTCCTGAGCCAGCTGCCTACCCCAACAATTCCTACAGGCCACACCTGCTCCTCCTGTGTCCGACTGAGCCCCTGTCCCAACTTTTCCAATTAACTATTTTCTATATTCCTTTCTTCTTTTCACAATGGGTTGAATAGGCAGCCTTGCATGTCTGTTTTTCAGAGCTCAGAGTAATCTAACTCCATCCTTCAGCCCTCTTCCATCTGCATGCCATTTGTCCCCCTTCCCCCTCAGTTAAGGGAAGTGAGGGTATATGTGAGGGTGAGGGGAAGCCAGCAAAAATAGCTACAGGCAATCTAACTCTTACTATTATTATTACAGTAGCCACAGCTTACTTGGTCCTTTTTACCAGAGTACATGTTATTTTGCATGAAATTCCCTGATAATTGGCCAAGAAACTACAGATACCACAAAGCATCCCACCTCTGCTAAAAAAACTTTCTGGATTTTCTTTGAAAGTCAATCACCCAGCTGAATTAGAGGGATGTGCTAATCTTCCTAATGAGTGTGTTTATGGTTGCATCTTGGTTTTCATGGCTCTCTGGAAGACGCAAAGCAATGCCTGTTGATCACCTGAAGGATCCTCCAGTTACATAAGCAGCTAGTGCTAGAGGACAAGTCAATCAGCAGAGGCTACAGAGAATTCAGAGGAAGACTGAACAAGGAATTTAAGAAATCTGAAGCACTTCATGGAGGAGGTGGGGATTAAAAGTGTTAGTTTCACAAACTGGAATAGAATGATACCTGCCCTTCAACTCAATAACAACCTGCAAATCTCAAAGAATATTTTTCTCTATGGAATTACATCATTTTCTCCATCACCTTTCCAAACTCCAATTTTATTATGTGTTTCAATTTTTAAAGCCTTTTCAAGACCACTGAAAATTGTCCTCACCATGCCCAGTGTTTATGTATTTATATGTTTGTTTGTTTGTTTGTTTGTTTTTAACTCACCACTGCTTTATTTTTCCTTAGTGCTTTAATTGGCTCCCTAGTTTCTTAACAGTTAACAAATTCATTGCAAAGTAGCAGGTGTACACTTTGATCACAGGATGGTTTAGCTACAAATATGATCCCCTAGCTGGAAATCTTCTGCCCAGGCTCTGAAACCCTTTGCCACTTTCTCTAATTTTTTTCTTTGTCAATTAGTACTCCCCCCCTAGAACCACCCCTCCGTCAAAAGTCTCTAATTAGTATCCCCATGACTTATGTCTCCTACTAGTCTGCAAGTTCTCCAAGGACAAGATTCTGATTTGATTCATATGTATGCCTCCTAGAAAAGGGAGTGAATAAACACAGGTGGTTTGGTTGACTATCTGGTTGATTGGTAGACAAAATGAAAAGAAGGAAGGAAGGAAGGAAGGAAGCAGAGAGGGGAGGAAGGAAAGAAAGAAGAAAGAAAAGGAGGGAGGAAGGGAATTGATTTGGGGTTGCATGCCTACCTTTCACTCACTTCTTTTAAAATAGTGCTATTCCCTTCCACAATCTTCCCCTCTCCTAATTTCTTAACAGAAGTTGATTCCCATAGGAAAACAACAACAACAACAATGACAACAACAAGGAAACACCACTGCCTTCAATATTCAAATACCATCAATATGACCAATAAAATGATGTTGCCTATTCATTAGAATAAATACATCAGCGACATCTACTTAAGTATGCTAAAGTTGCTTTAGAGAGAATAAAGTTACACACAACCCAATAAAGCTGACATTTTCTTGTTCAAGTGGAAAATGCTGAGCTTGTACCTCTCAAATCAACATTGTTATACTGAAGTAATTTTGCTTTTCAATTGCAATACAAATAATTTCAGAAAGCAATTCTCTTCTCTGGCTAGGACAAGGTAAAATAAATACAGGCTCAAATACATTTGAGATCTCATTCTCTTCTTTGTGCTTATACATTCTCTATCAGTGGTTCTTCTCCAAGTCTACATAAAGAACTGAAGCAGAATGTGTCTCCTCTCCCAGGCTTGTGCCTTTAAATCACTGATTTATGTTCTAGGGCCCTGAAGACAGCATTTTACATAGTGCAATGCTAGCCAGCAGCCAGTCCCCAAAGGTGAGTGTATCATTTGAAAGGGTTTTAATGTAGCAGGGAAGAAGCACTACCTCCCGGTAATCACATGATCAGCACACCTAAATGGACAACCCCAACCTGCATATTTAAACCTGCAGCCAGAGATGCAGCTCTGTTTGCACAATGCTGTCCTGTGGCAGAATTACACAGCTCACCATGGCTGCAGCCAGATAATTATTATTGATTCGCTCTCAAACTGTCAATCTGGGGACAGCTCTGAGGCAGTCAGTGATGGACAGAAGGAGGATTGGACAGCCACCATCCAACGAGGAAACTTCATCTTGAAAATGAACTTAGATGAGATGGTGCCGGTGGATAAGGGTAATTGATGATTGTTTCAGAATGTAGGAAGGGGAAGAAGGAAAGATTAAAAAAAAAAAATCCTTTTTGGCATTCATCTTAGTGTCCTTAGTGGAATGTACTAGGGGCTATCTACAAACTCTGTAAAGTTTGTGTGTGGTTTTGCCAAATAAGTCTGTTATTTTTAATATGCTGCTATAATCAGGATAAAATCACCACCTTTCAGACAAAGAAAATTTTCTGTCAAACTTAGATTTTTTTAATTACTTTAGAATTTATTCATTCTTGAAGATGTAGCATGTGAATTATATTTTGAAATGTGCTTAAATGCATATCATATAGTCATTTTAGCTTTTCAAAGTCTTTTCTATACCTATTTGACCCTTTGACGAATATGTATTTAGCTGCTAATATTTGCAAGAACATAAATCAGTGATTTGTGATCTTATCCTCTCTACCATGATAGGTAAACCAACAAATGATAGATAAACCATCAAATACCAGTTGACAATTTGATAGATGGGTAAATTGAAGCACAGAGAGGCTAAGTGACTTGTCTAAACTCACAAAACTCATTAGAGGCTGAACTAAACATAGATTCCACACTTCCTGTCTCTTAGAGCCTTATTCTTCCCCTAATAATCATTCCCATTTATCAAATGGCTATTCTGAACCAAGCACTACACAAGACACTTTTCATAAGTTATTTCATTTAAAATTCATAGCAATGAGGTGGTTCTCATAAGCACTTTTTTTTTAAAGATAAGGAAATAAAACTCATACCAATTTCAGGGTTTGTCTACAGTCAGGATATAACCAGGATTGGAATTTCAGACTGTCTGGTATAGTGCTTACAAGGAGGTAATCGTGTCCAACTATTATGGCTCTCCTACAGCTACTAGGAAAAAAAAAAAAAAAGCACTGGGCATGAACAGGAACTCACAGTCCTGGGTGGGGAACATCTTTTCTGCCAGTGGAGAGTAACATGGCTCTGTGGTGTCCTACTTCAGTGCCTCAAGACTTGGAAGCCATTAAGGAATTCTCACTGGAAGACAGGGGTGTTTTGTTGGGTCTCACACTGTGCAGTGGGTCAGCAGTCCAGGCTGTGGAAGCCAGTGGTCAAGCTGATGGGCACAGGGTTAGAAATTAGCCTTCCTGGATATATTCCCTGTGATTCTCCCCTTGTCTGTCTTCATTTGAAACATGACCTGGCACTGCTGATCATCAGTGACATTGCTTTACACAGTCATTTCCAGTCCTGGGGTTGTGTCACCCCGGGGCACTTTCAATTATCTGATCTGAAGGAATCATCTCAGAATGCGTTTTTTTAAAAACAAAGCTTTGCTAGCTCCTTTTCATTTAAAGAAGGAGGAGGAGGAAGGAAAGGGAGAGGGAGAAGAGAAAGAAGAGGAAGAGGAGGAGGAGGAAGAGGAAGAAATTATATATATATATTCTGGAGAGTTTTTTTTTTTTTTGGGGGGGGGGGGCGCTTACCAGGGCACTTAACCATTGAGCAACATCCCCAGCCCTTTTTTGTTGTTAATTTTAATTTTTTTTGTAGTTGTAGATGAACAGCATGCCTTTATTTTGTTTGTTTATATGTGGTACTAAGGATCAAACCCAGTGCCACAGCACTCCCCAGCCCTTTTTTATATTTTATTTAGAGACAGGCTCTCACTGAGTTGCTAAGTGCCTCGCTAATCTGCTAAAGCTGGCTTTGAACTCATGATCCTCCTGCCTCAGCCTCCTGAGTTTCTGGGATTACAGGCATGTGCCACTCACCTCCGGCACAGAGAATATTTTAATAGGAAGAAAATGAGTCTAAAAATCAAGTGCAAACAAAGACACAAAGAGTTAGGAAATCACTGGAAAAAAAAAATAAATCACACTCTCTTTGGAAATGGAGAGGTTGATATTATCCATTTTCTGAGAAATTTGAATCAAACATCCTGAGTTTTGGCTGGAGGGAAAGCAAACTGCAATCTATCCCTGCGGGTTAGCTTCTCGCTGGTTTCCAGTCACTCCCAGTGTGCATATTCAAACCCTGGCCCTTCTTAAGTGAGGGGTGAGAATTCAAATGTCCACACTGAGGTGGATAAGAAAGTCCCCTAAGCCTGAGTAAACCTGGACACTTTCAACTGCAAGGACAATTTCTACCCATGACCACCCATGTGCTCATCCCCAACCAAGCCCAGCCTTCATCCATGAAAGGAGGTCCTTTGAGGTTTTATTTTTATGTGTCCAACATTCTCAAACATCTTTCACCTCATCTAATCCACATCAGATTCAGAAAGGGAGGGCAGATAGCTGCTATTTTACAGATGAGCAAATTGAAGACCTAAGAGTTTCAATGACCTACCAATAAGCCAACCAGCCTGGGGGTGACCAAAATCAGCCTAGAACACAGATTTCTTGACTACTAGTTCCAGCTGTACCACTACAACTTACTTGTCCTGTGGATTTTCTTTTTTTTTTTTTAATTTACTAGATCCATTCTTTATGGTAAGAGTATAGAAACCATAAACTTAATTACAATGATAATCTCCTGGGACATGTCAGCAAAAATATCACATTCCTTCAACATTAGTCAGTTCAGACAATGTGGTGTCCAACAGAAATAAAATATAATTTCTTAACAAAGGTTTCTTTCTCTAGTATATATTTTTCTCTTTTGTTTGTTTAACTTCCACTTTTGGCCTTGAATCCATATTCTTGCCTCTGTGTCCAGGAAGATATAGTTAGGAGAAAGAAGACTACAAATTCTAAAAGACACATTTGCTTAAACTCTCAATTATCGAAAGCACAGGTTGCTTTCTAGCTCGTCTTGCAAGGTGCAGCATCAGTAGGACTGTGCCCAGCACCATCTCTGTGGTGTATGTATCTCTTCCGGCTCTCTGTTCCCACTGCCTGCACGTCCTGTGGGATTTGCCCTTCAGGAAAAGACTGCCTTCATCAGGACTTGGTTGTATCCATGCAGTAGGACGATAATGAATTTGTGGCACCCTTACAATGGCTATGGGTCAGTCCAAGGCCTCGGAAGAAGACCTTAACACTCAAGTGTAAAAATGGAAAATGGTGGATTCTAAAAGGAACCAGGAAGAGCATGTTTGTGATATGCAAGTAAAATACTTCCTGAGGTTGGCTAGAAATAATGAGGGAAAGGGGGAGAAAGGGTTAGGGTTAGGGTTTAACTGGAGTAATAATGTGTGCATTGTAGTTATAGCTCTGTTTTCTACCTGTAGGTTTACATGCTCTAGAGAAATGATGGGATTTCCTTAATGGTTTGGAGAGCTTTGTTGAAAATATCTGTCCCATTTTTGTTTTAAGAAAAGGTACATGGATTTGGGGTCTAGCAAAATTGGTTTTCAATGCTTACCCCTCATTTATTAGTTCTAGGTGTGGTATAAAAACCTTCCTAAATCTATTTTATCAGTAAACTTAGGACGATGCTTACCTCATGAGACTGGTAGGATTTGTCTGATTTTTATTTATTCATTTATTTATTTATTTATTCATTCATTCATTCATTCATTCATTCATTTATCTTTTAGTACCTGGAATTGAACCCAGGATAACTTAACCACTGAGCCACATCCCCAGCCTTTTTTTTTTTATATATATATATTTTTTTTTTTTTGAGACAGGGATTCACTAAGCTACTTAGGCCCTCATTAAATTGAGGCTGGCCTTGAATTTGCAGTCCTCCTGCCTCAGCCTCCTGTGTTGCTGGGATTGCAGGAATGTGTCACCTTGTCTGGCAAGGGATCTGTCTGATTTTAAAGGGAACTCTTTACAGAAGAGATAACCCTCATCTGAGAAGGAAAAGGTAGGGTCTTGTACAGTTCTGGAAACCCCTTATATATCTCAGGAGTCAGTACAGCCTGTGGGATGGACCAGACATTCTGCCTTGTGCTCCACGGCATTGTCAGTTACCCTACAGTCACTTAGAGCCAGTTCCATCAATGGGTGCTGTGATGTAGATCCCCCCCAAGCCCCACTTCCCCTGCACCCCCACACTCCTCTCCCACTGATATGATGGTCTAAATCCCCATATGCGCTATTTCTGAGATGTGCTCTGAAGGAGTCCCTGTCTCCTTCCTTCCAGGAGCGGAGAGACTAGGCATCTGGGGGTGGGTGTACTCTCAGCACCCCTGGGGAAGCTACAGGTTCCTCCTCTCCCCCACAATGGGCAAAGGACATGAAGCCAGCCTGTATCAAAAGCAGCAATGGCAGAGGAAAAGCTCTGCTTCTGGGAAGGAAGAAGCCAAGCTGCAGAGAATGCTTAAGTAGACTTGGCAGCAGGAGGCTTTGATGACCCTAGCAACACATGCTTGAGTGGCAGGACTGTAGTGTTGATTTTTCTTTTAATCTTCTCTCACCTTCATGATAGTATAGTTCTCTTCTGGAAAAGTCCATCTTTACCCGTTTATGGAACTGAGACCAAGAATCACAAAAATACTGCTTGGGCTGAAATTCTGAAAAAAAGCCCTCATTCTCTATTACAAAAAAAAAAAGTGAGTGTTTCTGTACATGATATCTCTTATTCTGATCATAATGTTGCCTTCCATGATATCTTTGTTAAGTGCTACTTAAAGGTGCCAGAGACAACCCTACAAAATGATTGATGGAGGCTGCATCAGAGGTGACTGACAAGAAAGGACAGAGGGGAAGAAAGAGAAAAGAATTTAGAACAAGAGAGTAGTCTTCACATTTATCAGTTGCTAGGGACTGGGTGATTCACTGTCTGAAGAGCCAGAGGAACTCAATTCAGGTAAGTATTACTCAGCCTGGCACCAGAGGAAGTGTTGGAGGACCAAGAATTTGTTGGTAGACAAATTAAACAGAAATTTACACCTGCTTTCATCAGGCTCAGCATATATGGTGGGGAGAGCAGGTAGAGGGAAGTTGAAGCTTGAAAAGTGGCTGGAAATAAAGGGATCTAAAGTGATCCTCCAGACTGCATTTAGAGATAGAAATCAGTGAGTAGCAAGCACCGAGGTTGGAGAGCTAGATGGAAACCCAAACAAAGGTCACTAATTAGACCATATTGAAATAACTTAGTTACTAAGACTGAAATTGGACTGCTCAGGTTGACATACAAAATAGCACAGACAGATTGGTTTAAACAGCAGGTATTTATTTTCTCATGGTTCTGGAGGCTGGATGTCTGTAATGGAGGTGCCAGCATGTTTGGTTTCCCCTTTGGGCTCTTTTCCTGGCTTATAGATGGCTGCCTTCTCCCTATGTCCTCAGATAACCTTTCCTTTGTGCATACACAGGAGAGGTAAGGGAGGGAAAGAGAAAGGGAGAATGGGGAGAGAAATGGAATGAAGGGAAGAGATACAGAAGGAGGGACAAGAAAGAGGCTATTTTATGAGGACACTAATTCTACTGGATCAGAGACTGACCCTACCTTATGACCTCATTTAACCTTAATTAATTTCTCAGAGGCCACATCTCCAAATGCCACACTGAGGGTAAGAGCTTCAACATTTGAATATTCAGCTCATAGCACATCTCATGTCCTGTTTGTTGTCTTATTAAAAAGAAACAGAGTAGGTAAGATGGCGGAGTCAAGGAAGTTACTTTCCAAGCTGCTCTGTAGCATATTAGCTCTGTGGGATTTAATATTGGACTCTCATAACAGCCTAGGGACTCAGAAATTTGAATAGAATAAAATTTTATAAAGAAAGGAAAAAACGCAGTGCCAGCACTGGTGGCTGCTAAGGCAGATCCACCATAGGCAAATCAGAGAGGCGGACTAAGACAACCTGCATTTCTGGTGGCAGCATGGCATGTCTTGAAACAGAGAAATCAGTGATCAAGGACATTATCAAATTGATCCAGTGGGTGAGCTACACTTTATTTATATGTGGGAAAGATGCTGCGCATCTCCCAGTAGCCCATAGAGAACTGACAACTGCCATTTTTTCCCACTGTGATATGGAGGCTGGTGAGTGTGAGCCCAAACCCAGGCACCCAGACCTGTGTAATTCCTTCTGAGTCTGAAAACCTGACCTGGCGAGACCCACCACTCAACTCAGAGTGTGACCAGAAACCCAGGTGAAATTCAGACACAGACAGTTGTACCCAGGGGAATTTGGGACACTCAGACCAAGAGATCTTGGGTGCCTCTGACTTTTTTGAGTCTCAAGGTTTGCAGGACCAGCTGGGGACCACTGGGAATTTGATCAGGCTTGGAGAGTGAGTGTGCACTGTGGGACTGAGCCCAGGAGGCTGAGAGACAGAAGCAGGAAGTGGAGAGCGGTGCAAAGGACTGGTTCCTCTGTTGCTTGAGTTGAATCCAGGGGAGATTCCAGTGGTACAGACTCCCAATGCCAAAGCAGCTGGGCTTCCAGAGATGTGATGATTTAAAAGCTTCCAACCAAGTCATTCAACAAAGCACTGGGAATCTAGCTAGACCTAAATCCCACCTCTAAGAGCTCCACCTCTGGGAACCACTTTCACAGAACTCTACAGCAACTCCTTGCTGTGAGTGGAGTAGACACTACCCTCCAACCCTCCTCTCACCTCATACTGCCAAGAAGGGAAGCTGAGAAGGAGCAACCTCACTTAGCTCCATGAAAAGAAGAAGGAATTGATAGCTCAGACTACTACTCACTCACAATACCTACCTCAAGAAAAAAAAAATGAGAACAAAGACAATGGGAAACTGACAACCAACATACAATATTATTGACAATTTTTTTGCCATCACAACAAAAATAATTCTTAATCTTTCATCAAGAACCTTTTTCCTTTTTAGTATTTTTTGTGTGCTGAATACTCCATGGACATTTGTAAATATACATAGTGTTTCACTCTTCTCATTTCTAGCATTTCTTGAAGATAGTTATTTTCTTGACTCTGTCTTTTGAGGACAAGGGTTTTTGATTAATATATTCTGGTTTTATTTTATATTGTTTTTTTCCTATTTCCCTTGATTCTCTTCCTCTCTTTTCTTCCAGTAACAGCCAAATTCTATTGTTTTCTCTTTCACTCTTCCTTTAACTCTCTACTATTACTCTCTCTCATTCTCTTCTCAGTTATTATATCCTACATCTGCTCTTCATCCTCCCTCTTCAGCTTTTTTATAGTGAACACTTTTGCAAACATATCTCTACTGTTGGTGATTGCTTACCATGCCATTTCTGTTTATAGTGCCAATTAACATTATAGATGCCAAAAGAGGAACTAAGTATTTAGTTAACAGCTGTATATTGATTTCATTTGGTGGTTCTTGTTATATGTCTCTCCCTAAACTGAAGAATTAGAAAACTTCAGGAACACCATAAATTCATAGGGTAGAAGCTTTGCTACCCCAGATTTTTACTGATAAATGGGTAGGCATACAAACAACATGAAAAATGAAGGGAACAAACCATCCCAAACAAATCAAAATATCTCATTAACAGAATCCAATGACATCACAGTGTCAGAGAAGGAATTTAGAAAATTCATAGTTCAACTGATCTGTGAGGTAAATGATCATGTAAGGAGTGAAATCGGACAGAAAATTCAAGAAGTGAAATATCATTTCAATAAGGAGATAGAAATCCTGAAGAAGAATCAATTGGAAATTCTTTAAATGAAGGAATTGATTAGCCAAATTACAAACTCAATTAAAAGCATTACCAGCAAACTAGACTTCTTGGAAGATAGAGTTTCAGGTAACAAAGACAAAATGTATGATCTGGAAAATAAAGTTAACCATGGAGAAATGATGTTAAGTTCATGAAGAGAACTTTCAAGTAATATGGGATAACATGAAAAGACCAAATTTAAGATCTATCAGGATAGATGAAGTCTCAGAAATATAAACCAAAGGAAAGCACAATCTTTTCAATGAAATAATATTATAAAATTTATCAAACCTTAATAATGAAATGGAAAATCAAATACAGGCGGCTTTTAGGAGCCCAAATATACAAAATTACAACAGACCTACACCAAGGCATATTATTATGAACATGCCCAACATACAGAAAGAATAAGGATAAGATTTTAAAGGCTATTAGAGAAAAACAACAAGTAACATTTAGAGGGAAACCAATCCATATTTCAGCTGATTTCTCAACCCAGACTCTAAAAGCTTCCTAGCTTTTAGAATGATATATACCAACCCTTGAAGGAAAATGGATACCAATCAAGAATACTATACCCAGAAAAATTAAGCTTCAGATTTGAAGATAAACTAAAAACCTTCCACAATAAATGAAAATTGAAATAATTCACAAATAGAAAGAATGCACTACAAAAAAGACTCAATTAAATATATTGTGAAAAAGAAAAAAAATAATATTGAAACCAACAGAGGGAGGATCTACACTAGAACAATCATCAACCAAAGAGGAATTAATTCAAATTAAAAACCAGAAATAAATCAAAATGACAGGGAATAAAAATTATTTCTCAATAATAACATTGAGTGTAAATAGCCTAAACTCATCAATCAAAAGACATAGACTGGCAGATTGGATTTAAAAACAAGACCCAACAATATTCTGTCTTAAAGAGACTCATCACATAGGAAAAGACATCCACAAACTAAAGGTAAAAGGGTGGGAAAAAACACATCATTCACATGGATCTCACCTAACATTACGTCTCAAAACCATAAAAAAAAAAAAAAAAATCAACACTAAAAGCAGTAGAATACAGGATTTCAGAGCTGAAATCAATGAAACTGAAACAAACAAAAAATTCAAAAAACAAAACAAAATGTTGGTTCTTTGGAAAAATAAATAATATTGATATACCCTTATCCATGCTAATCAAGAGAAACAGGAAAAAAACTCAAATTTCTAAAAATTTGAAATGAGAAAGGAAATACCACCACAGACACGACTGAAATACAGAGGATAATCAGAAACTATTTTGAAAATTTATACTCAAATAAAATAGAAAATCTTGAAGTCATCAACAAATTTCTAGAGACATAAGACCTACACAAACTGAACCAGGAGGACATAGAAAATTTAAATAGATCAATTTCAACCAATGAAATTGAAGATGCTATCAAAAGCCTAGAAACAAACAAACAAAAAAAAAAAGGCCAGAACTGGATGGATTCTTAGCCAAGTTCTACCATACCTTCAAAGAAGAATTAACACTAATCCTCCTCAAATTATTCCATGAAATAGAAAAGGGGGGAACCCTACTGAACTCATTCTGTGAAGCTAATATCACCCTGATACCAAAACCAGATGGAGACAGGGTTCCATGTTCAAAATGCCAGAAAAACTAGGGATAGTAGGAAGCTTTATATGTTAAGCCCAAAGCCAACATCATTCTAAATTCAGAAAAACTGAAAGTATTCCCTCTAAATACTGGAGCAAGACAAGGAAGCCCTCTTTCACCACTTCTATTCAACATAGTCCTAGAAACTCTAGCCAGAGCAATTAGGCAAAAGAAAGAAATTAAAAAGATACAGATAGGAAAAGAAGACTCAAACTATTCCTATTTGCCAATGACATGATCCTATATTTAGAAGACCCAAAAACTCCATCAGAAAACTTCTAGAACTCATAAATTAATTCAGCAAAGTAGCAGGATATGAAATTAACACACATAAATCAAATGCATTCCTAAACACCAATGATAAATCAGCTGAAAGAAAAACTAGGAACACTATCCCATTCACAATAGCATATATATGTGTGTGTGTGTGTGTATATATACACACACACACAATCAATATTTATGTATTTATGTAAATTTATATAAATATAAATTTATATAAATATACTTATATAAATATATAATTTATGTATTTATATTTTATGAATCAATCTAATAAAAGAGGTAAAAGACATCTACAATGAAAACTACAGAACACTAAAGAAAGAAATTGAAGAAGACCTTAGAAGATAGAAAGAACTTCCATGTTCTTGGATAGGCAGAATTAATATTGTCAAAATGGCCATAATACCCAAAGCACTACACAGAATTAATGCAATGCCCATTAAAATTTCAATGGCATTCTTCATAGAGATAGAAAAAGCAATCATGAAATTCATTTGGGAAAGTAAGAGGCCCAGAATAGCCAAAGCAATTCTTAATGAGAAAAGTGAAACTTGAGGCATCACAATACCAGACCTTAAATTATAATAACAAATACTAACAAAAACAGCATGGTATTGGTATCAAAACAGACATGAAGACCAACGGAACAGAATAAAAGACACAGAGACAAACCCACATAAATACAATTGTGTTATACTAGACAAAAGTGCCATAAACATCACACTCATACATTGCTGGTGGGACTGCAAAATGGTGCAACCATTATGGAAAGCAGTATGGAGATTTCTTAGAAAACTGGGAATGGAACCACCCTATGACCCAGCCATCCCACTCCTGGGTCTATTCCCAAAGGACTTAAAAACAGCATATTACAGTGACACAGCCATCTCAATGTTTATAGCAGCACAATTCACAATAGCTAGGTTATGGAACCAACCTAGATGTCCCTCAGCAGATGAGTGGATTAAGAAAATGTGGTATATACACACAATGGAATTTTACTCAGCAATAAAAGAAAATAAAATAATGGCATTCGCAGGTAAATGGATGAAGTTGGAGAATATAATGCTAAGTGAAGTTAGTCAATCTCAAAAATCCAAATACCAAATGTTTTCTCTGATATAAGGAGGCAGATTCACAGTGGTGGTGGGTGTTGGGGTACATAGGAGGATTAGAGGAACACTAGAATGGTCAAAGGGGAGGAAGAAGAAGGGAGAGAGCAGGGGGGGATGGAGGGGGAAACAAAGAAATGGTGGTATAATAAGAAGGATATCACTATCCTAAATGCATGATTGAAAACTTGAATAGTATGAATATACTTTGTATACAAACAGGGTTGTGTAAAAAGAGGCTATATATGTGTATTATGAATTGTAATGCAATCTACTATTACAAATACAACAACTTTGAATTTTAAAAAAAAGTGCCATAAACATACATTGGAGACAAGATAGCCTCTTCAACAAGTGGTGCTGGGAAAACTGGAAATCCATATGTAGCAGAATGAAATTTAACCCCTGCCTCTCACTGCACGAAACTTGACTCAAACTGGATCAAAGACCTAGGCAATAAACCAGAAATCCTACACCTACTAGAAGAAAATGTAGGCCCAACACTCCATCATGTTGGCTTAGAACTGACTTCCTCAACAAGACTCTTAAAGCACAAGAAGTAAAATCAAGAGTCAATAAATGGGATGGTATCAAACTAAAAACTTCTTCACAACAAAGGAAATATTCAAGAGCATGAAGAGAGAGCCAATAGAATGAGAGAAAATCTTTGCCACCTGCATCTCAGATAAAACATTAGTCTCCAGGATATATAAAAAACTCAAAAAGCTTAACACCAAAAAAAAAAAAAATCCCAAAACAAATAACCCATCTATAAATTGACAAAGGAACTGAAAAGAAACTTCATAAAAGAAGAAATACTAATGGTCAACAAATTTATGAAAAAATGTTCAACATCTCTAGCAATTAGAGAAATACAAATTGAAACTCTACTGATATTTCATCTTACTCCAGGCATAATGGCAACAACCAAGAATAGAAGCAATGATAAATGTTGGCAAGAATGTGGGGAAAAAGGTACACTCATACATTGCTGGTGGGACTGCAAATTAGTACAACCACTATGGAAAGCAATATGGAGCTTCCTCATAAAACTTGGAATGGAACCCTAATTTGACCCAGTTATCCCACTCCTTGGTATATATGTACCCAAAGGACTTAAAGTCAGCATACTACAGTGATGCAGCCACATCAATATTTATAGCAGCTTAATTCATAATAGCTAAACTATGGAACCAGCTGAGGTGCCCTTCAACTGATGAATGGATAAAGAAAATATGGTGTATATATACACAGTGGAATATTACTCAGCCATAAAAAGAATGACTTTATGACCTTTGCCTGCAAATGGATAGATGTGGAGATTATTATGCTATGCCAAAAAAGCCAATCCCCCAAAAAACTAAAGGTTGAGTGTACACTCTGATATGTGGGTGCTAACACACAACAAGGGGAGAATAGAAGTTCAATAGATTAGACAAAGGAGAATGAAGGGAAGGGATGGGGGACAGGAATAAGAAAGTGCAATGAATCCCACTTAACTTCCCTATGTACATATATAAACACACTAGAATAAATCATGACATTGTGTACAAGCACAAGAATGGGATCCTGATTAGAGTAAGATATACTCCATGTTTATATAAATCTGTCAAAATATACTCTACTGTCATGTACAACTAAAAAGAAAAAAATTAAATTAAAAAAGGGGGAAAAATCAATAGCACCCAAAATTGGCCAGAAGGAATCTAAATCTTTAGTGCAGTCTCTTGAAAAAGCACAAATACTATTACAAAGAAAGCAAAATGTTCCACTCTGTCGGTCTCCTGAAATGTCCTTCAACTGGTTGTTGCTATGCACAATGCCTCCTTGGGTCCATCCTTCCCAGACTCCAGACAATATGCTTGCCCTCCTCCTCACTTACTACCCCTTTTATTCTCACCTTTGATCCCATTCTTCCACCCAAAGGTTCTCAAATGTTGGTATCAGAATCTCCTGGGGAATTTGGTAAAAACACAAAAACCCAAGCCCAATAGTATTTCAACAACTCTGTGTTTGTCGTGGTTTGAATCTATAAATTTCCCTTGAAAACGTCCTATTTTGGAAGCATCATCAGCTAAGTTCAGAGTGGGTCTTTAAGGCAATGATAAGAGCTATAACCACATCAGTGGATTAATCCATTTAATGTGTGAATAATTTGAATGGACTACTTGGTGGTAACTGGAGGCAGGTAGGGTGTGGCTGGAGTAAGTAGGTGATGTGCCTTTGGGAATTATATCTCGTCCCTGGATCCTTGTGCTTCCTCTTTCTCTCCTTCCTTCTTGCTGCCGTGAGCTGAGAAGCTGTCTTCTGCCACCCCTTTCTCCCACGATGTTCTGCCTCACCTCAAGTCCAGAGCAACGGAGCTGACTGACCACGAACTAAGACTTCTGAAACTGAGATCAAATTAACTTTTCCTCCTCTAAATTTTGCTTGTCAGATACTTCAGTCACAGTGACAAAAAGATGACTAACACAGTGTTCTTTATTATCTCCTCCAGTGGTTCTGATACTCATACCCATCATATTAGCCTGCTCGAGGTGCCAAAACAGTTCCATGGACTATGTAGCTTGAACAACAGAAATTTAATTTTCTTTTGGTTTGGAGGCTGGGAAGTCTATTATCAAGGCATCAGCACCCTTGGTTTCTGGTGAGGGTTCTCTTTCTTGATTGCAGAGACTGTCACATTGCTGTTCTCCTTCTCTCTTCCTCTTTTTATAATACTACCCAATGTTACCAGATTAGGACACTGCCCTTATGATCTCACTTAATCTTAATTACATCCTTCAAAGCCCCATTTTCAAATGTAATAATATTGAGGCTAAGCCTTTAATATGCAAGATTTGGGGGACTACAATTCAAATCATAGCACCCAAGTTTGAGAACTAATATTTTAGGTCAATGACTCTCAACTACAGTCAATTGTGCCTGTCCCCTAGGAGAAGAGATAGATAGATAGATAGATATCAATAATTGGGAAGATTGTGGATTGTCATAATTTGGAGGAGAGTGGCCACTGGCATTTAGTATGTAGAGGCTAGATATGATTATAAATATCCTACAATGCACAGTACAAAAACCAGCATTGGCTAGTCTAAAATGTCAATAGTGCTCTATTGAGAAACTGCTCTAATTCTTTCTCTGAACCTTCTGCTTCTGTAACTCTACCCTTTATTCTAAGATTACAAGGAATACCCAGGCCTACTCTCCATTGTTCAGGCACAATAGGGATAGGAAGGGAGGAGTAGGTAGACAAGCGTGGGAGTATCATAAAGACGATGCCACTGTTATCCATATCATTCATCTAGCTAGATTGTATTATCAAGCATGAGTATGCATCAAACCCACCTGAGGGTTGGTAAAGACACAGGCTGTTGGCATAGAAATGCAAAGGTATTTATCTAGTAGATCTGGGGTGAGACCCAAGACTTTGCATTTGTAACAAGATCCCTGGTGATGATGATGATGATGATGCTCCAGGGGCCACACTTTGTGAGCAACTAGATTAGGATAAAGAAGGGTAATATATATTTAATAATCAACTTCTCATATTTTTACCTAATAGGTGAAAATATTTTGAAGGGGTTCAACATTGTCATAAGGGAGGTATTTCAAGCAAAATTTTTAAACTCAGAAGCAGTTTATTGAGGGAAGATTTGAAACCTCTTTTGAAAACTATGTTTTTTGGTTTGATGATCAGCAGCACTCTGCTTAGAGGCTGAGAGGAGAGCAGACTGCTCTTGAGAGTCCATCAAACCCAGTCTGAGTCTGAAATTCAGGACCCTTGTCTAAGCCACCTGTCCCACTGACTCCAGAAACAATAGGTCTCCTTCCTTTTCTTCCTGAAAAAAAAAAAGTAACACAATTTGATCCGGTGTTTTTACATGAATGTGTTCCTTTCCTCCTAGGCAAGAGATACCACCTGTCAAGGAACCCCACAGGGAGATGGAAGAAGAATGAAATCCAAAGCTGACACACTGTGTTGACCAGAGACTCAACTCTAGCTGAGCATCGGAACCACCTGCAGATCTTTGTCCAAGTGTTGAGACCTCAGACCATGAGCAATAGTGAGACTCTAAGTCTGGGAGGGCAGACCAGGTCCCCTTGCTGTCATTGTCATGCTAGAGTTCTATAAATGTTTGTGGTTGTATAGCCAGAGTTGAGAACCATTGTAGGCACTTCTAGTACATCACATAATCTACACAACAACCTGGTGAGGCAAGTGGTTTTTTTCTGTTATAACAATGAGAAAAGAAGCCCGGAGGATTCCAACTTATCACTGTATGCAACAGCAAGAACTGAGATTGTTACCCAAATCTTTATGGTCCAGTTATATCAAAAGATGGTGCCTTTGTGTGTGTGTGTTGCCTATGTGTTACATGTTTTTGTGTTAACGTTAAAATGAGGAGGGAGAAAAACAAAGTAAATATTTTCCTTTTAAATCAACCCCAATTGAATGGGAACTGAACTGATTTTATGAGTCATGTTACCTGGCATATGGTTATGCTTTAAAATATTTAGAAATAAACCACTTTCCTCTTTTCCTGTGACATTTAGGTAAGCATTCATGGAGGAAACTTAAGAAGAAAAAGAAAACTTTGAAGAGACAATAAATCAGAGGTTCAAACTCAGATCATGTAAGAAGTTAACTGACATAAATAAAGATCAGCAAATTCATTTTTATTATTATTCCTGACTATTTTAATCTTAGCTAACTTAGCCACTAAAGTGCATGAATTTTAGAAGTGTAATTTTATAAATTTATTTTAAGTTTTTCATTAATAACAAATTTAAAATGAAATGGCACACTACTATATACCTGTTAGAATGGTCAAAATGCATAACACTGACAGCACCAAATGCTGACAAAGATGCGGAGCAACAGGAACTCACTCATTGCTGGTGGTAACACAAAATATAAAATGATAGAAACTTTTTTTTAGGATAGTTTAGTGGTTTCTTACAAAACTAAACATACTCTTACCCTCTGTACTAGCAATCACAATCCTCAGGATTTATAAAGGTGAACTTCAAAGGAGTTGAAATTTTATGTTCACTCCAAAGCCTGCACAAGATTGTTTATAGAAACTTTATTTATAATTTCCCCAAAGTGGAAGCAACCACTATTTCCCTTAGTGGGTGAATGTATAAATAAACTGTACTACATCTAGGCAGTGGAATATTATTCAGTGCTTAAGAAAATGAGTTATTGAGGCATGAAAAGACAGGATGGAACCTAAATGCATGCTACTAAGTTAAACAAGGCAATCTGAAAAGGTTCCATACTCTGATTTCAACTAGTGACATTCCAGAAAAGACAAAACTTTGGAGACAGTAAGATGATCAGTGGTTGCCAGAGGTTGCAGGGTGGAAGGAGGGATGAATAGACAGAGCACAGACGTTTTTTAGAGCAGTGAAAACACTCTGGAGGATACTGTAATGATGAACATATGTCATTATTCATCTGTCAAAACCCATAGAATATGCACCAAGAGCAAATCCTAATGTAAACTATGGACCCTGGATGAAATGATGTGTGAATATATTTATCAATTATAGCAAATGTGCCACTCTAGTGGCGGACGTGGATCACAGGGGAGGCTATGCACGTGTAGAGACAGATGACATAGGGAAATATCTGTACCTTTCACTCAACTTTGTTGTGAATCTAAAACTTGCCTTTAAAAATATCTCATGGATGGGTGAAATCATTAGTTTATAAGACAGTACAAAGTCCTTTTAATTCATCTGCAAAGAAATGACTGTGTGAGAGTCCCCAAGGACCTATGAGGATCAAAGGGACATGCAATCACCTGGTAAACTACCAATTTCAACATAAAATGCATCACTATCATTTATTTTAAATTAAAATAGAAAACATATGGAGCAGCTCCAGAGCAACCAGGTTTCTTCTTATCCTACCCTTTCTGCCTCGCCCAGGTACCCATCCTCCTTTTCCCAACTTCCTTCTTCACCACATTCTCCAACACTCTTGTATTCCTAAGTGGTACCCTCTTTTGCTTTTAAAATTCAGGATTAACAACAAAGAATGGTTGAGGATGCACACTTAAGTGAGAAAAGCTTGATTTCCAATGGCTACTATTCTCCTAGAAAGAGAATGAATATCATGTATGCAGTAAAAAGAAACACAAAATCCACTACAAGTAGCACAGTAAGATAGCATCACATGGGTGTGAGAGACTCCTTTCATTGTTGTTTCAACATTCTTAAAGCAAGATATAAAATACTTTAAAGAGTAAGTCTAATTCTTAAAGCAAGATATAAAATACTTTAAAGAGTAAGTTTAATTTTTCAAGTACATTCTCTCCAAGGCCCTCACAATATCCCTGTAACACCTTCTTCAACACCAAAATACAAAAAACAAAATTTTAAGATCAAACTCAGGTGGTCAGAGTCTAGATCTTTCATCAGGCAGATGGATCCCTGAGAGGCTCCTTTACTCAGAAAGTTTAGACAGGCTGTTTTCTCTTGCATGTTTTGTTTTATTTGCTCCTGCTCTCTGGGTGCCCACTTTTGTCTGCACTTGGAGAGCAATCATAGAAGAGCAGTCAGCCAGATATCTAGTCTCCTGGAACCTTGTAATGACTGTGGTCTATCCAGAGCCCATGGTTACAACATCCCACTCCCAGGAGCAGCCAGAACTGTTCCTGTCACCCTTCCTTATATCCCACATCACCCCCAGGAGCCTGTGCTGTGATTCCCAGAAGCTTCTTCCCTTCCCCATTCATGAAATACCCCTGTTCTCAACAATGCCCCCACCATTCCCTATTGCTACTACTAAAAAAATAGATGCATACATATTTTTAGCCTATGTGTATGTGCATTTTGCAGAGTTATACAACATTCGTGTAAAAATACTCTTTCTCTCTCTCTCTTAATCACTGAAGGTAACTGGGCATGTGCCAAGGGCTTTGCTAGGTGACTGAATAGACATTTTTCTGGAGCACCAATTTTACCCAAATTAAGCAACTTAAGACATAACTTTATACGAAAACAAACAGAGTAGAATGAAAAATTTATAAGTACGATTAAGATAAAAGCAGAAACTTGAAAGATTCCCTGGGAAGCTTTGGCCAGATCCCTGGAGTTCAAATTTACTCTCTGTGTCTGTCAGTGGAATACCTGATGTGCTGGCCACCTAGAGGCATAGGGAGCTGTGATTACACTTGGCCATGACTTTATAAAACCCTCTGGTATAGTCTAACTTATGTCCTGGTAAGTTAATGTCTCTGTTCACTAATGCCAAAGTAAAACCTTTGGGTAGAGCAAATAGGAGTTGGATTTGCCATTTATGCCTTGGCTATGCCCAGCCCATGATAGGCTGCTTTTTGTGAGGAATTGGGCAGATTGCCATCAGTACTAAAGAATAAATTTGGAATTGTTCCGTTTTAGTAAATCTGATGCACTCAATCCTCTCTTTTAACAGAAGCCTTCCATTGCTGTGTTTATTAACCAAAAGTCTGGGCCAAACATTACCAAAGACATCTCTTCTGACATATTAATTTTACCAGGTGAGACCTGAGTTTCTCCAAACCTCACCAGCACATTCAGATAGTGGACTCAGAATACTAGCAGGAGACTGCTTTTCCAGTTCTTACTTCTGCTTGTTCACATGAGACATTAACTGCCTATTCAAGTCTCAGCCTTTTACACTTAAAAGTCACCAGAGGTGTCTCGCAGGTGTTCAGAACATCTCCTAGTATCTCTTTCTGCTCTGACCCACCACCAGCGTCCCTGGTGAGAAGTTCATTGAGGGTCCTCTTGCCATAGCTTCCACCTATATCCAGATATGCATGTTGAAGGCACTATTTCCTGTTCTTTCTAAGATAATACCCTAAGAGGTGCCAGGTGTATTTTGTATACACCCACTCTTGAGTACCACATTATCATTCAGTGCCAAAGCAATATTCCTGATGCCCCTGCGTCTTACTGTGTTGCCTGTGAAAATAGCTTCTCTATTTCTTTTTATTTTTTTCTACTGGAAATTAAACCCAGGGGTGCTCTACCACTGAGCCACACCCCCAAACCTTTTTAGTTTTTATTTTAGACAGGGTCTCTCTAAGTTGTCCAAGCTAGTCTTGAACTTGTGATCCTCGTTCCTTAGTCTCCCAACTATCTGGGATTACAGGTGTGCACCACAGCACCTGGTTAGCTTCTCTATTTCTGAATGCACCTTCATTCATCACAAGACACAGAGAGTTAAAACCAGATGGTAAAGTAATAAAGAGAGACACCATGCACGCCCACACATCCTCACTTTCTTCCTTCTTTTTCATAATACAGCCCCTTCTTTGCTTGCATACCACTTTAATCTGATTGATCACCTTAATTTCTCCCTTTACCAGTTTATCCTGTATTCATAGACATGCCTGAATCCTCAAAGTACCTATTAAGGTCAAGGCAGAACCCCAATATACAAATGAGGAACCTTTCAAAGTATGAAAATTAACCTCTGCAGGAAGCCACCCATGAAATGTGTGAGGACCCTTTCTTGGCACCGCAGCCAGGGAAGGGATAGGTCTGGCATTGGGAACTTCCTGTGGCACTCCCACTGAAATATATTGCCCAATGCACGTGACCTTCCCCTCCACTCTGTTAGAAAGGTCCTGTGCAGCAATACCACAGATGGGTGTAACCCATCTAAACCAAGCAGCCTACCTGCCCCCACTTTTATCCTATTTTAGTGAAGAACTTTCTATGGAAAGCACTTGATGTTTTCCAACATAAATAAAGCAAACACGGGGTCCTTTCTTTGTTAGAAGCTGGACCCCTCTGATCAGCTTGCCCATCCTGCCCCCGCTTTGAAACTACATTTTGTGTTCTGTAGTTATTTCATTGTTCTATTTTTCCTAGCTTTTATTTCTCAGCCAGCCCATTTCACCAGAGGGGAACCCCATTTCCATCACCAGGGCAGAACGTGGGCGGTAGACCTTCATATATTAGTACTAGACCATGAATTATTTTTGTTTGACAATACTAGGCTTGATCAAAAGGTCAAGATGGTTCATTATGTTTTAAATCCACATGTGTTTGGCCTATGATGGTAAGCCATGCCTGTTATGGTTAAGTTAATGTGTCAACCTTACTGGGCTGCAGGATGTTCAGATGTCTGCACAAATGTGATTCCTGGGTGTATCTGTGAGAATGTTTTCAGAAGATATTAGTTTTTCAATTGGTGAACTGAGTAAAGCATATTGCTCTTCCTTGTGTGGGTAGTCCTCATCCAATCCATTGAGGGTTCTGATAGAACAAGAAGACAGAGGAGTGTTGAACTTGCTCTCAGCCTGACAGCTTAAGCTAAACATCAATCTTCTTCCATCAGCACTCCTGGTTCTTAGGCCTTCAGACTTGGCCTGGAATCTATCCTATGGACTCTTCCAGCTCTCAGGGCTTCAGCATATGCACCAGTTTTCTTGGGTCTCCAGCCTCCAGACAGCAGATCGTGGGGCTTATTAGCCTATATAATCACATGAATCATGTGAGGCAGTGCCTTATAATAAATACACACACACATACATGCATAAAATGTGTGTGTGTGTGTGTGTGTCCTATTGGTTTTGCTTCTCTAAAGAATGCTAATACAATGCCCAACCCACTGTCCTTAATGGCCCTTATGTGAATGACCATCATATGAGCATAACAAGCCTCCTTTTTTACAAGAACCAAGGTAAAAAGCATTCACATTTGTTAAAATCCCTTCTAGGTCTTCAACTGAAATGTGATACTAAGAACAAAGTGCTATTACATTAATTTAATTATGAAGTTACTTGCTAAGAGCAAATTTTAGTGTATTTATGTTTGTTTAAAAGCCAACATGATTATCATCTATACTTCCACAGACTTTGAGGCTCCTATCTTTGTTGTATTTACCAGCTTCTAAATTTAGGTAGAGGCTTCTGCTGTGAATTTGAGCTGCTGGTCAATTTTGCATGGCAGATATTGTGCAATATCAGAAAGAATACTAAAATTATGGTCAAGAAATATTAATACACAAAAGACATTTTATACAATAGAAAAAAATATATGAAATGGAAAGAATAACATTTAAAACAAGTGGATTCATTTAGTAAATTGGAACTGTGCAATTTTCCATTTATAAAAGTAATATGGTAATTCCTTATTCAGATTGGAAAAAGAGAGGGGTAGAGATATTTTAAATGTTTTTATATTTTTCTCATTTCAACTTTGTAAAAGACTGTACAATGTCAATTTTTAAAAATATTTATTTATTTGCTTTAGTTGTACACAATGCGTTTATTTTTATGTGGTGCTGAGGATTGAACCCAGGCCGCGCACATGCTAAGCGAGCGCTCTACCGCTGAGCCACAACCCCAGCCCCAATCTCAAATTTTTATAGTTAGAGAAACTTTCATCTATATACCTATACCAAAGAAGTGAATAAGTAGAAGATTAGAGATTAAAATTTAGATACTACAATTCAGAGGGATAGGGCTAGCTCTTAGAAAGAAGTTCAGTACCTCTCAAACAGCATCTCAGCTTCTTTATTTCATCAAAGAAAGTCTGCTAGCCAGCTGACCCTAAATGGTCCAGTCACACAGCTCAACCTCACTTGTTGGCAGCCTGCTTATTGGAGATTGCAACCATACAGAATAGAAGAAGCAAGAGGGATATAAAGCTTTTAGAATTAACACCAGGTAATACCTTGTGCACATCCTACATTCGCAATGCCTGGTCTGTGTGTACAGATGTGACATATTGGTACCTGAGATAACCCTGTGTGCCTTGGTGTTCATATCTATAGAATGGGAAGAGTAATTTTTTTCTCCTTTATCAGATTGTAGACAGGTCTAATGAGATGATGTATATAAACTATTTAAAACACTGTAGTCATGTATGGAGTGCTCATATATATTGGTAAACTTAATACACAGGGCTTAAATTAGATTCAAACGAGAGATTGTTTTAGAGTAAGTGCCAGATGTTTCTCTTTCCTTAAGGATGTGGTGTAATTTTTCTCTTTCTGACAAGTAAGCATGGTGGTCCTGCCTTTTTTCCTTGTCACTCTGACCACCAGGAAGCTTAGAACCAAATTTTAGTCTTACTATAAAAAACACAAAAGGCCTTGCCAGCCATTTCATTCTTGTCCCCGACCCCCTTGGAACATGACTTCTTAGGTATACACTATTTTTGTCTGAAATTTTGCATTTTGATATTTTATTGTTTGTACAGCATATGTAAACTTTTGCAAAATATGTAAAATAAATACATATTTTATTATATGGCAAAATTTCTTTGAAATAAGTTCCAAAGCTGGGCACAGTGGTGCACACCAGTAATTCCAGTTTCTCAGGAGGCTGAGGAAGAAGGATCAGGAGTTCAAAGCCTGCCTCAGCAACTTACCGAGGCCCTAAGCTACTTAATGAGACCCTGTCTTTAAATAAAAATATTTAAAAGTGGCTGGTGATGTGGCTCAGTGGTTAAGTGCCCCGGGTTCAATCCCTAGTGAAAGAAAGAAAGATGGAAGGAAGGAAGGAAGAAATAAGTTCCAGTATAAGTAAATCAAAAATAAAATGCCCTACAAGGTATTTTTGAAATCTAATGTATGTATAATCTTGTCTTGGAAGATTTCATTCCAAATGTGTTGTTGAGTTAAATTTGAAAACTAAAAGGATGAGTTTTGTGGAAGAACATTCTATCTATGAAATGGCATATGCGTGTCCTAGAAGAATAGAGGGTTACTAAATGTTATTCTCTTCTTAAGTGAAGCCACAGGTTTATCTCAACTTCAATTGCCTCTGAAGAGAGGGCCGCTATCTTTCTCCAATGGGGAAGAATGAGCAACTGTGAGCAGCAGGATTCTTTAGATAGACACCTACAGGGGATGAAAAGCCCAGTTCTTAGACTTCAGAGTTCAAAGGCATTAGCCTCCTGACAGATGCCCTGAGCTGGCTGGCTAATGGAAGATAGGAGACTATACAAACCCAACCCTAATTTCATTAGGTCCCAGATAAATATCACCCCAGGAGAGAAGCCACCCCAACCACCTACATAAACTAGGACTCCCAGCCCAGCCTACTCCTCTCACACTGCTTTATTGGCACTTATCACCTTTTGACATACATTTAGTCATCTATTCTACTGCCTCTTGATTGCCCGTCTCCTCCTATTAGTGTAAATTCCATAAAGTCCATGACTCTATCTGCTTTATCTCGAGTTCTAGAACAGTGTCTGGCAAATAGTAAATACATGGCAAATATTTGTTAGTTGAATGGATGAGTGAATGAATATGTGGAAGTGATTGATCAAGAAGGATATTTTTTTCTTTCTGCCATTTTAAAAGAAAATTTCAAAATATTTTAAAATTCATACCTTTAAGTCCTTTTAGGTCTTTGGAAAAAAAACAATTTTTAAATTAACTGCACTGTATTGATCAAACTCTAAGACCAAATGGAGATGCAGAAACATCACCTGTCATGCCAAAAATCTCCTAACTTTCCAAATACTGATGCCTTCCACCCCTGAGGGTCATACAGTCAGTCTAATCTCTCATCTATTACATCGTCCTAAAATTTACATCCCCCACCCAGGCCTCTTTCCTGATCATAAGTCTATATCTTACTTAAAGATAGATCTGCATTGGAATCCTAGATATACCACCCTGTCTAAGTCCAAACTCAGCTTCTCCCCCAGATCTATTCTCTGAACTTTCTACTACCCAGGTTAATAAATAGCCCATTAACTCTTTTATATAGAGACATGTATTCAGTTTTAAGGTTATGGGGCATGGAATAAGCCCTGGAAGACTGAAGTATTAGGCAAGCCACATTTAAATAGCATGAGAAGACAAATAAAAGAATAGGGGAGAAGAGGCAGAAATAAGAGCATCTTTCTGCAGCAGGTGGCACTAGGGCCATCTAGAGCCAACAGTGTGGCAGAGGCCCCAGGTGTGGGAGAAGAGGGGGTGCATTGAAGGAGATTGCAGTAGGAAGGCAAAACCACCGTCACTTCTCCATCTTGCCTAGAGCAGCATAACATTGACTGAGCTAAGTCCCAGCCAATGAGAACAAAGATCCCTCAGAGAGGGATATTTGTGATATCATATGTAGGAGGCTGTTTATGCCACTGCTATTAGTTTTTATTTGGCCCTGGCTTTGTCTTGTCCTCCAGAGTTGTGGCTCAGAAACGCAGAGTCTCTTTTTTGAGTATTTTGATTGGAAACCTTTTTTATTAATATATACCACAGCCAACCAAAGGAGAATCTATGAGTGGGCCAAGGTTTCTTCACTCCTCCCTAATAACAGTGATAAAACTTGAAACAAAGGAGCCCGGGAATTAACAGGACACTCTAGCCTGGCTCAGTTCCCCTTCTCCCTGTTTGGCAGGTGATAAGTCCCAATGCATGCCATTTTGACTCAAATTTCTCTTTCATATGGTCAAGTTATAAAACCATTTTGTCCTGATATCTATTTAGTTGTCTTCAGTTCTGAATATTCATTTATTTAATAATGTCACTAGGCTTGGATAGCTTGAAAAGCAGGAAAGGAGGCTTAAGGTACTTCTCAGAGAATTTGCTTTAAGTGCTGAGTTCCTTCTAAGTGTCCCTAGGTATCAGTAAGCAATGCCTATTCCAGATTTTAGGGTTTGCAAACCACTTCCATATCAATGTCTCACTTAATATCGGTAACAAATCCACGAGATAGATATTCGTATCCTTACAGATGCGGAGCCCAAGGCTCAGAGAAGACAAGCAACCAGCCCAGTCATATCTGACACCTAGAATGTTTTCCACCAAAGGTACCACTTTTGTGGCTCATCTAATTGTAGAAAGGGAATTACAAGTCAAGGTAAGTATTCATCCCTCAGTTCCTCCCCGAGCCCTGCCTTTTCCGTAGCCAAGAACCAATCATATTTCTTCCCACTCATGGAGCCCTGCCACACTCACCTGCTTATGCTGTGAGCTCTTTTGTCCATGAATCCAAGGTAGCATTATTCATTTTTATCTTACTTCTATTTATTGAGTGCCTACTATGTGTAAAGCATCAATAGTGTGACTATTAAGCAGTAAAAACTATTCACGAAATGATAACAAATGAGAGCATTATTCATTTCTTTAAAAATCCACTTAAATCTTGCAGGATCCAGTAGCAAAGTAAATCACAGGGCAGATTGCTTCAATTCTTTTTTTAAAATAGGCAGGGTATAAATAATAAATAGAATAAAAGCGTCACTGTGAAAATTTTATCAGAGGCAATAAGCATAGAGAAATTTAGAGGCTGGGCTTCAGTCCAGCCCTGCCACCAACCCTGTATGACCTTGGTTGAATCACCTCATCTCAAAGGTCCTCTTTTTTCTCCTGTAATAAAAATATGTGAAGTAAATGATGGTACAAATTTTGAAGTACCTTTTCTGATTAGTGGTCCTCTCATTCTGGATCTGAAATATCACTCAGTGCATCTGTCTATCCCTGCATGGGCCTCAAAGCGAAGGGGCTGAGAAAAAACACAGGAACATGGCTGCAGTTTGAATGCCAACTGGTACAATACCCTCAAGGGCAAACCACCATCAATTTGGAGGCAATAAGTTGGTGTATAAAATGTAACTGATTTGCAAAATTAAAATAAGAATAAGTAAATATGGGAGCAACTCCTAATATTAGAGTTGTATCCTACAAATAATAAATATCTGGGTGAAATTAAAAATCAGTAGGTGATAAGGTGCCAACACTGGTTCCTCTGTTGTAACAAATGTGCCATGGTAATTCCAGATGTTAACAACAGGGCATGAGCTGCAGGAACTATGGAGATTCTCCATGCTGTCTTTGCAATTTTCCTCTACATCTAAAACTATTCTGAAATAAAAAATTTTACTTAAAAAGCAAATCAATAGGTGATCTTCATCTACCTAAGTGAGAACCATCTACCAAATTGAAGATTTCTATCATTATCCCTCACGCAGACAAACATGTTAGCAGTTAGATTTAGAATTATCCTTCTGCTGAAAAGGAGCTTCTTCATTTTTAAAAGTATATTCTAATAATTTTAATTTTTTGTGAGTATCCTTATACCTTAACCAAGAAGTTTAAGTGGGCCCATTGGATTATTTTATATGGATATCAGGAGAGAAAAGTGTGAATTTTTCTTCACAGTTGGAAACCATATTCATGAGATTCAAAATATGATGTCCAAACCAAATTGACCAATGCAGACATTTCCGCACCCATCTAACCTCTAACCTTCTCTTTAAAAATGAAAGCTAAGAGGTCCAACTTGAAACTGCAAGGCAATAACAATCAAGGTGCATTTACAAACTCATTCTTACCGGCTCATGTTTAAAGACAAAGGATCTGAGGAAAGCTCAGGGCTAACTTCACCTTGTATTTGCTACCATTTAGAAGTAAGCCAAACACACACACACACACACACACACACACACACACACACACTCACACACACCCCAGATTCAGCAAGGAAAAGTCAATAGTATTAATAAATTCACAGTGTGTTAAAGGCTGTGTGGATAAAAGGAAAATGTCCTACCAGTTTTCTTCATTAACATTAGTGAGTTCTTATGCAACCTACATAACATTGAAGTCAGCAAATCTGCCCTAATTTTATCTTTGAGGCATAGACTTCTCAAATGTGCTGTCTTTGGTCTACACATTGCCTTTTGATATAGTCTATTAGCTGGAAGCTCCAGCATCCTTTATTATGATTCCAGTAGCCTTAGCTCTCTGCTCACAAATAATTGATGCTCCCTTTGCACCAAGCCTAGTTTGCAACTGATAAGCAGCAGGGTAATTGGCACCTTCACAGGATATTAGGCAGAAGGAGGGGGAATGGACTGCACTTTGCAGACAGGAAGCAAACAGCAGAAGGTATCCAAATAATCATGCTCCTGCTAAGAAAGCTAAATTCTTTTTGACAAATTATATACTTTGCATGTCCTATATGAAATAGTGTTTTATCAACACACATTATAAGAAAAAAGTATGAAGTTAAGGTGCTCTCTGGGTTTATTAAAGATGAGGTGTTAATGTTACAATTTATTCTCAGTGGTGTGCAAAATTTGATATAACCTCTAATAATACTTAGCATTAGCAGTTTATATGTTTTCCATACTCATTGTGACATAATTAATGATGCTGTCACACTGAATACATGGACATGAATTATTACTAAATTAGAATAGAATTCCCATAGAATTATGTATAATGCACTGTCACCATAAATACAATATTAATAAGGAATCTAGGTTAGCCTGTGCTTAATCTCTTAAAATCTAACCTTTGATTTTAACAAAACACATTTAAAAGCTCTGACTTTGCCGAATTTGGAGAAAAGTTCATTGCATTTTCAGGACAAAGGGATGTCAATATGATTTTGACAGTGGCACTGGGCAGGGATTTTTTTTAATTTTCTGTTTCAAAATAAACCCAGTGCCTCTTGGGATAATAACTGAACAATAAGTGTTATGCGAGAGCAAGTCAGGAGGCTGGGACGCAGATCAGCTAATTTGTGCTGAGACACTCTATTCTGTACCATCCCAACCCTACGCAACAAAACACAACTCTCAGCCTCCTGATCAAAGACTCAGTCTATAGACTAGACTGAAGGTAAAGTGGGAAGGGAAGCATGAGGGGAAACCCCATTTTCAACATCCTACAACAGCTAACCTACACAGCTCACTCCCTCCCCCAGTCTCATTACCACCAGCTCCCTGAGTCCACTTCTGTTCCCCAGAAGGAACCCACTCAGATTCTGCCATCATAGGACCTGACCCAGACCATTTTAACCTTAGAAGAAATCTCCATTTGACCCAAACCAAATCCAGATCAGCTGGTCCTCATTCTACATGGTCTGGTCTCCCTGGTCCTCTCCCCATATGAACTCCTCCCATCCTTCAGATCCACTCCCTCAACCTGGCCACCTCTGCCACAGATCCTGTGCTCTGATCCTTTGCCAGCATCTGATATTTTACATGTGTCTGAAGGATTTGCTTATACTCTCAACTCAACCATCAGCTCCAACCTCAGCTCACCCTTAGTCTCTTGCAGATCAATTATGTCAGCAGCTAGACCAACCTGGATGCCTCTCTGAGCCAGGATGATGAGCCCTTGATAAAATAATCTATTCATTTCAGAGACTTCATTCTCTTGAATTGATTAGCCTGACTATATTGGCTTATGGCCTGCCTTTCATTTATCCCACAACCACATATTGAGATCTTACTTTGAACCAAAAAAATCAGAGATGAAATTTGCTTCCTAACTTCTTCCTCCCCTGATGTTCTGATTCTCAAGTGGAACCTGCCAATTTTTCTAGGTCACTCAAACTGTTTGGTCTCAGGGACTTTTACTCTCTTAAAAATCATTAAAAATCCAGCCGGGCACGGTGGTGCATGCCTGTAATCCCAGCACTTTGGGAGGCTGAGTCAGGAGGATCGCGAGTTCAAAGCCAGCCTCAGCAATGGCAAGGCACTTAGCAACTCAGTGAGACCCTGTCTCTAATAAAATACAAAAAAGGGCTGGGGATGTGGCCCAGTGGTCTAGTGCCGCTGAGTTCAATCCCCAGTACCAAAAAAAAAAAATCATTAAAAATCCAAAAAATTCTTTTGTTTATGATGCGATACCTATTAATATTTGCATTAGGAAGAAACAAAGAAAATGTAAAAGTATTTATTAATTTTTGTAAAATAGCCTGGTGGATCCATTACATATAAACATAAATAGCATATATCTCTAAAAATATATTTTCTAAACAAAAAATTAGCAAGATGGGTGCCACCATTTTACAATTGTACGAATCTTCTTCATGTCAGGCTTACTAGAAGAGGGTTGGATCCTCGTATCTGCTTCTGTATTCAGTCTGTTGTCTCATGTGATTTTAGTTGAATTATATGAAAATTTGGCCTCATACAGTATATATGTAGTTGAAGATAGAAGTATTATAACAGCTTTTTCAGATAATCGTGAACATTCTTCTCTGATGCTATTTCCACACTGAGCAAGTAGTAATATAGCATAGGATCTGAAACATTATTGATGATCTTTTCATAATTGGTACATTAACATCTATTGGCTTTTCTTGCATTATGAATGTATCTTTTGTCCTTTTAGTGTGACTGGGCATTCAGAACATATTGTTCACAGAGCTATGCAGATAAAAAGTTGACAAATTTTATTGTATAATTGAAAAAAATCATATTTGTCTCAAAAGCAACATGAAAAGTGAAAGAAGTCAGACACAAAAAGCTGTGCATTTGCAATTCCATGTATTATTACATGCTGGGAAAAAGCAAAATTACAGGAATAGAAGTCATTTCTGGGTAGCCAAGGTTGCAGTGGGGGAGCAGGGACACTATTGACTATCAACACCTGGAAGCTTTTCAGGTTGATGGAAATATTTTACACCTTATTTGTGGTGATGGATATGTGACTATATATCTTTGCCAAAACTCATTGAACTGCATGCCTAAAATGAGTGATTTTACCATATGTAAATTATGCCACAATAAGTTAAACTTTAAATCATATTCCTTACTGTCACCATCTACCTTATCAGAGAATTTAAGTACTGGGAAGCTTTCAGTTTTATTGTGGTAGATACAGACTTCCCAAAATTCTGATCTTTGCTTGAAAATTTTTAATTTTGTCTCATTGGCAACAAATATTGTCAGATTTCATATCTACATTTAAAGTATTCAATTCTTTTCCTTCAAACTCTAAAAGATTGGTCTCAAATTGTGCCACTCCTAGCACTGCAATATTATTAAAACATATTCTCTCTCACCTGAAACAGCACAACAAATTAACATCACCAAAGCCAAAGGAAGACCAGGCATATCATTCATCTTGGAGAAAACGTCTAAATACCCATAGTTCATTTACCAAGTTATTCTTTCAAGTAAAAATGAAGTCCCATAAATAATAACTAGATACTCCAACTTTCATAATCATGCAAGTGCTTCACCTTAAGACAACTGTAGTATTTCAGAATGTAGCAAAGTGCTTTACCACATACTTCCAATTTTACCATACAGAATATTTTTTAAAAGGCACTCAAGGGTTAAGACTTCATACAATTAATTGATTTTTTACAGCTTTAGCAAGGAAATTTTTTAACAAATCTGGCTTTTTAAAAATTGCAAATGCAGGGCTGGGGCTGTAGCTCGGTGGCAGAGCACTTGCTTAGCAGGTATGAGGCACTGGTTCAATCCTCAGTACCATATAAAAAATAAATTAATAAACAAAGATATTGTGTGTCCATCTACAACTAAAAAAATTTTTTTTTAATTTTTTTTTTAAATTGCAAATGCATGGTAAGGAACACAATGTACACAGAGACCCTGTGGTGGCTCTGCTGTCACTCATGCAAAGAGGCTGCAGTTTTACCCACCATTCCTTTGAACCATCAGTATATGTCAACACAGTTGTTCCAAGATACACCACGAGATTCAAAAAAGGTTATTCAATACTTTTAAATATTTCAGCACCACTTGTGTTTGTTGCCAAGGTTTCACATGAAAGAAGATCATCTTTGATGATCCCTTGTTGCTGATGCTGGATGGATAGGAGCATCCTTAGACTTACCAATTGTCAGACAGAAGTACCAATCTTCTCATTAGACATTAATTCAATCTTCAATTATACATACATAGCTTTATTAGACTCTCAGACCTTATGAACACTTTTCCAGCCAATGCAATGAAATAACTTACCTGGAAAATGCTTCATTTGAAAAGTTGTAACAAAAATGCTTAGTTTTTAAAGAAATTTTCATAGCTACATTGATATTTAGTTTCTCTTTCTTTAAACTCTGAAATATTTTTCTAAAAATGGTATCACAGGTGGCACTGTAATACTATTTTTTAAATGTTATGTTGCTTATGACACAATAAGGTTAATTATCAATATCTCAGGAGCCAAGACAAAGAAAGCATTCATCATACTTTTCTTTACTATTTACCGTGTCATCCATATTCCTCCCTTCCATGAATCACAAAACTCTTGATAGTCCGTTTGATATTTTTCATCATTTTACATATGGACAGTTCAGCTGTGGGTTAAAAAAGCTATTCTTGCTCTTTTTCTAATCTTCCATTTTTTCGTCCAACAGCATCCTTAAATCATCATAAATAAAATTTAAAAATTGCTACAATTCTTTTTTATTTTAAAATAAACTTTAAATTATCAAATCAATTTTGGGTAAAATATTGAAGTTTTAAATTTGTTGTATCTATGTTTCAAATACTCTTTAAAATATTTCAAAACAAAACTATAAATTGTATGTACTAGTCATTGCTGGGTTGTAAAAATACCTGACACAAACAATTTAGAAAAGAAAAGATTTACTTGGCTCAAGGTTTCAGAGGTCCATGTTGGCCAGCTCCATTGTTTTGGACCTGAGGTGAGGCAGAACATCATGGTGAATGGACTTGGTGAAGAACAGCTTCTCAGCTTATGGCAGTCAGGGAACAGAGAGAGACTGAGAGGGAGGAAGGGGCCAAAGACAAAATGGCACACTGGCACACTCCCAGTAACCTACTTCCTCCAACCATGCCCCACCTGGCTATGATTTTCACCACCTTCCAATAGTCCATTCAGCTATCAACATTATTAAGCCACTATGAGGTCAGAGCTCTCATGATCCAATCACTTCCCAAAAGCTCCACCTCTGGTCATTTCTGCATTAGGGCCTAATTCTTCAACACATGAAGATCTGGGGGACACTTCATATCCAAACCATAACAGTATTCTTCTTACTGTATACTTCCTACTGTATTTTCACATAGGTGAAAGGAAAACTTCAAAAAAATAATCCAGTGGACAAGAATAAAGTTACAGAGATTACTGCAGGTATAGTTGCTCTTAAAATTATGATGGAAGCACTGAAAATACACCGATTTAATCTGCAACAATGTTCACAATTTACCCTGAATCTACTAGCTTAGAAAATTTTCAAAAGCACAAAAACACATAAGCACACGTTCCAGTAGCCAGCAGAGCAATGATGTCATCTCCTGCCTGAATACCTGTGAGAAACCGACAGCAAACCCAGCAAACATCTTGGTATTATCATGAGAATAGTTATGAAATAGCAAATTCCCTGAGAGAGGCTTGTGAACCCTCAGTATTCACAAACTGCACAAAAATCACTAGCTGAGGTAACTGTGGGGTTGACCCAGAAAATAATGACAGTTGTTCTACTCTAATCCTTTTCGTTTGTGACACTTGAAAGAGCCACGCCTGCTTTTAGACCCTGGGACTGCTAAAGTTGTTTTGGTAACAGGAAAGATACTCAAGTGGGTAGAACCTGAGGGCACTGGCAGCTGGTCAACCAAGGTAAATGACTGACATTATCATGCTGAAGCTCAAGTTAGAAATGTCAGTTTCGGCTTTGGGTCCTCTCTGTCCTTCACTCTCTATAGCAAATACTACTGGCCTCTTTCTTGGTCTTAGCCCTCACAATCTTTTGTTTGACTGTTCCTGAAGGCTTCATGAGTAAGTTCCCTGCTTAAAAATATCACAATGCTCCAGAAACTTCCACATGGTGTCCACTAGATAAACAGCAAAAAGGAGCTCTTTATATCAGGCCCCATGATCTGCCTACGATATTTTCTGTTTCAGCCACTCTAAAAAAAAAAAAAAAAATAGTTCCCAAGCACTCTATACTCTTTTTTTGCTCTTCCTAACTCATCACATGCCTTGCTCCTTGGATTCCACTCATTCTTCAGGCCCAATTCAAAATGTCTATCCCTTCGTGGAGCCTTCCCCAATGCCAGGATAGGACAAGCAGCTTGAGGACTACTTTTATCACATGAAATTGTCTTTACTTGCTCATATAATTGTCTCCCAATCTTTCTGCAGAGTATCTTAGCCATACATGGGGCCCCTAGTCTAATGAAGCTCACGTCTGGTGCTCTGATGCATAGTAGGTGCTTAATACATATATGTTGAAGGGATCTGATGCTCTGGAACAGTAGTGAGTGCTCCAGTCATCCATTGATTTAGTTGCTGAGATGAATTTTCCCATTGAGTTCTTTCCACAGGCTCATCTGATGCTTTGCTGCAACACTGATGTACAATAAAACATTGCTGAAACATAAAAGATGAAGCTTGTAGGTAGACAAGCTGCCCTGGTGGCAAGAACAAAGCCAGTATTTCTTTCAATTGTGAGATATCTTGGCATCCTATATAGGCAGTTCTCAAAAAAACTATGTTTTGATGATGATATATGGCCAGCCACTTGTCATGGAATTTCTCAACTGATAATCTCAACAAGCCTACGAAGGATGCCTTATTAACATTGTATAGATGAGGAAGCTGGAGTGCACAAAATAACTTGGCCATGGACAAAGTTACTTTCTAACATCAAAGCCAAGCACTTCCATTCTGCTGCCGACACGGAAGGCATCTTAAAATCTTGTGATGATACTTCTCTGACTCTAGTAGGAGTTTCTCTTTTTAGTAAATTTTCCACTGCACATTAAAGAGGGGTTTGGTTTTTATCATTATTTTTATTTTTGATGAACACTAAGAGAGGCATGTAGGAAGAATCTCCTGCCAAAAGTCAATTCTACCTGGGAGGAAAAATTCAGAATTTTTGTCTCAAACCCTCTGCTTTGATGTTGCCTCTGGCTGGTTCATGAATGAAACAGATTAGCACATATGGTAATGAGTAGGACCTACTTCTCAGTCCTGGTATCATTTTTGCACTTAATTGTGTTTAAAATATCCCTTAGAAGCTTCTAGCAAGGCAGCAGTGTCTCCACTTTAATTATTGTGATAGGGGTACAAAAGGTGCAGCATTGTACTTTATTAGATAAGAATGAGGAGTGTCAGTGGAAATAAACTCCAGAATTATACAACACCCTATTCCCAAGACAAGTGCCCGCGTCTGTCCTGACAATGGTGTTGCTGCATTTGTTTTCCAATTACATCTTGAATGAGCTCAATAGACCACGAGGCATGATGGGAGAAATCTGCTTTCTGACAATTGTGCTCATGTCCTGCTGGAGGTGGTAAACATTTTCATTGTCCATTTTTATCCAGTCTTGACAGTACAGTACAGAAATCTGAAGAACCAAAATCTGCTTTTCATTTAAGTTTGCTTTTACACAAAGGAAATCTTCTGCATCTAACCATTATTGCCTGTGGGTGACAAACACTGTGAATAATATCTCAGATTCCAATAAGGTTGCTGAATGCTTGAACCCCTGGTCATGTGATAAGTTCTTAAAGTAATTCAGAAGAATTTTTTAATTGAATATTATAATTAGACCAAGTTTGTTATGTCTATTGAAGTTATCCATTGGGGATGGAGGGCATTAGGACTAGTAATTTTCATTTCATAGGTTTTCATTTCATAGGAAACAATGATGACTTTTTAAAAAGCTTCCCTAAAATTAGTCAAAATAATATCAATTTTAATATTATTTCACATAAACTATTTTTAAAAGTTTCCAATATAAATGGAAGCAGGAATAAAATATGGAAGTCTTCTGTCATTTGTAGGGTAAAGGTACAAAGACACATGTAAAGATTCAAATGGCAAGCTAATACCATAACCAACTAGTTTTGACTCAGTAATTGGGTCATGAAACAAAATTTATTCAATTTATGTAATTAAACACTTCAGGTTTCAGTTGAAACTTTTAAAAAGATTCTTTACCACATTGTTTTCAGAATAGATCATCTTGTGCTTCCAACAAGTGAGAGCCATCCTAGACTCTTTTCATTCCATTTTGTGCAAACTATTGATATGCCAGTTAGCTACCACACATTTTAAAATATATATACTTTGCTTTTTCCTTATAATAACTTTCAACTTTTAGGTAACAATCCATTTTTCCTCGATCAAGGTATTGCTTTTTTTAAAAATTGACAGTGAATATTTAATAAATTTATTAAAAATCCTCCTTTATTTCAAAGGAGGGTCAATTTTTTAAAAAAATTCAAAAGCTATCTATGCTTACTTGTCAACTTTTGCTTCCATTTTCCAATTATTTAAGATGAATATGTTCAATACTTGGATTATACATCAAAGCTCCCTTAGCAATTGGCTTTACTTTTTGTAGGTAATACAATACCCACACTGATTGGGAATCAGTTTTATTATTTATTAGGGAAATTATGCCAGACTATTTTACCCCTTTTCAATATATCTATATGTATATACATATGATGAATGTTTACATTTCTTAAAACTATCTGCAAAATTGCATTTGTTCTCTTCAGTTTCCATAGAAAATTCAGTATTCAAAAAAAATTAATTATGTTCTGATATATCCAAGTGCCTTTCATAAAATTAGATCACAGAGGTTGTAAACTTTATATACATATGTACACATACACATATATACACCAATATATATTGCATACACATATTTAGATGTTTGCAGTGACCTTCTTGGTCTATCATCTTTAAACATCTATTTCTTTGTTGAACTGAAAAGAAGTACATTGTTCTCAGTTGAGGTGGAGAAGCAGACAGATGAAAAATGAGCAATCCAGACCTGAGCAGAGGAAATCTGCATTTTAAAAACGCTTTGAAAGAAGTGTACATTCCCCTAGGACACAAGACTCTCACTATTCACTCTACTCAGTAATATAGTACATCAGTACATGATTTTCCTAGATTAATTACACGGGCCTATTCAATAATAATGACTCATTATTCTACCAACTACATCCTATACCAGCAAGCCTGGAACCAAGAGGCTTCATCAAATGCTACTTAAAGAAAATAGCCCATCTGCCAATAGACAAATAGCACACACCCAAACACACACACATACATGCACACACACAAACTGCACACACACATTTACACACAAAGCAACTCTTGAGTCCACATAAGGATTTGATGGTTGAACACCTGCCCCTCATGCTAAAGGGAAAGGGACTTTGTTAATTGGTTAAATCTAATCCTACACACCAGCAATGTTGTTTTCACAAAATTACCCACCAAAGGAGCAAGATGGTCACTTCCTCACACTCATTCACTTCTGAGCCTTCATTCATGCTCTTCCACCTTCTCCTTGCCCCATCTCCAGTTGTTCATTTAAACCCTATTCTGCCTTAGAGTCAAGCACAAACCTGACCACCTTGTTTGGAGAGTGGACTTTGTATACAAGCAGTTGTATGTAAAAAGATACTATACGTGTGCATGATGAATAAGTAAATAAATAATAATAAAAAAAGAAAGCAAGGAATGACAATGCGTGACATTGCACAGACCCAGGGAAAGGAACCCTTTTTTTAGTGAGTGGTTAAGTGCTGTGATCATTTGGTCCTTTTTCATGATTTTAAATAAACCATTATAAACGAAAAAAAAAGAGAGAGAGAGAGAGAGAGAAAGCTGGAAAGGTTAGTGGAGAACCTGAAAGACTTTGAATGCCACATTCAGCATCCTGGACTTTTATTCACAAAACTTAAGGTCTCAAAGGTTTTTGAGAAGACACATATTTTGAACTAGATTTTAGAACAATCTGCCCAAAATGTGCTGCACTTACATATAAGAGGGGATGATTGGATGGAAAAGCAGGAAAAGGGATGAAGCCAGCTCTACTTATCTCAGAATGAGGTGCTAGGCTGAACCAAGAGTAACAGGAGGTATATTCAGTAAGAGGTGGAGACTGAGGGGGAACTTGATGTGAGAGACTCTTGGCCTGGTTTGCTCTGGCTATATGAAAAGCACTCTGTGGTTTTGCTCATGATGTGCCATCTTATCTTACCCCCTGATATAAAGGAGCCTTCCCATCCCATCCCCAGCCTCTCTATGCCATTGGTACTGACTTATCTTTCTCCATAGTTTTTATCACCATTTAATGTGCTATATACATTTACTTTTTTATTTGTTTACCACTGGCTGCCCTGACAACAAGTTAAGCTTCAGACAGACAAAGATTCTTGTCTGTTTTAGTCGTACGTGGCACATAGAAAGTACTTAAAAATATGTTATATGAATAAATGACATCTTTCTTCGGATATGGCATTTTTTTTCCCATCTAGTTCATAAACCCAGGAATCCTGTTTTATCATCCTCAAGTCCCACCATTCCACTCTTATCTAGGCCTCAATGCTACAGCCAGACCCCTACCTAGCCCTCAGCAGATATCACACTCTTCCCCACCCACCGCCCCACCTCGTACTCTTTGCAAGGATGAGGAGATTCATTTGGCATGGTGTGAGTCATGCAGCACCCAAGCTAATCAGAGGACTTTCAGAAATCACTGTTTCAGGAATCATGGCATGAGTCCCAAATAGAACTGTAAGCTATGTCACTATGTGCTTCCCCTGAGAAGCTCTCACTGCAAACATAACTGATTAGTTGTTGGTATAATTATTTATTTATGAGTCCTATGGCTCTCAAAACTACCAGGTCCAAATTCCCTTTTTATGACAAATATTTTCTAGTACCTCCTTTTACTAGCCTGAAATTAAATTAATGGATAATACAACCTGCCTATAAACATATTTTTAAAAAATCAATAAATGCCCTAACTGTAATATGAAAAAGAAATAAAATGAAGGTAAGTTATAATAAAGTAGTCCATATTTCAATATATGAATGTTCTGGTATGGCTACACTAGGAAACTTAATGAGGAAGAAGTCAGCTGCTTGCCCCGTAGGTAGAGTCACTATAAATATGATGCTACTAATGCAGATGGTTATAAACAGGACCTTTCAAAGGCCTGAGAACTATGAGCAATCATCATATGCCATTTTCCAAAATGGTGAATACTTCTTCTTCAAGTCCACTGGTAATTTGCCCATCCAGAGAAGTACCAAGAAAACCTAATGCTGACAGATGTCTGAAAGTATAAAACCATTTTCAGCCATTCAAACAAGTTATAGAAATCGAAGGCAGAAAGAGTTTACCTAATGCAGGCAAATACATACACTACTTTTTAGATGTCTACAGGAATATGTCCACATCCAGCCAGCCTAACCTACAAAATGAGAGCAGTTTTTAAGCTTTTGTTTTAATGCATAATAAATATCATATTTGAAATTCTTTCTTACTAGAATATAGTTCATCTCAAAAGTTTAGAACATTTAAGTCAACCAGAAGCAAAGCTTCCATTTTAAAACAGAATTTTGTAACTTTCCTTTACTATCTTGAAAATGAAATTCATAGATAATATAACCTACCATACATATATTTCAAAAAAATCAATATAATGCTCTCTAGCATAATATACTACAAAAGGAAAATAATTTGTAACAAAATTATACATATGTACATTATTACACAAATGTTTGGGAACAATCATATTAAATGATACAACCAAATAATCTAAATTTGGGTTGTATGTAGGAATGCTATGAATACATATCTACAAACGCAAACTAATCCAGGGGTATTGAGCTGGTGACTTTCAAACATCTTGAGGGACATTCCCATTGGCCACATGATTTTTCCAAATGGTGAACATCTCTTGATAAAGTTAAAAACAAAATAAAGTTTGATTTTTCCTTTATTTGCCATTACATTTTTGAAGAAAAAAAATCAGTATGGAATTAAAAATTTAACTATCACATAATCCAGCAATTCCACTTCTGAGTATATAATGAAAAGAACAGAGAGCAGGATCTCTCTCAAGGAGACATAAATATGACTATATTCATAGCAGCACTACACACAATGTCAAGAGGTAGAAGCAACCCAAGTTCCACTGACAGATGAATGGATAAGCAAAGTGTGGTAAACACATGCCGTAGAATATTATTCAGCCTTAAGAAGGAAGGAAATTCTGAAACATGCTACATGGAAAAAATCTTGAAGACATTATGCTAAGTGAAATAAACCAGACACAAAAAGACAGTATATAATCCCACTTGTAGAAACTAATCAGTAGTCAAATTCATAAAGGCAGAAAGTAGAATTGTGGCTGCCAGGGGATGGGGATCTGTTATTTCAAAGGTATAGAGCTGGGTACAGCGGTGCATTCCTGTAATCCCAGCAACTGTGGAGGCTGAGGCTAAGAATCCCAAATTTGAGGCCAGCCTCAGTAACTTAAGGAAACCTGTCTTTAAAAAGGCTATGGATGTAGTGCAGTGGCACAGCATCCTGGGCTCAATTCCCGGTACCCCCTCCTACACACACACACACACACACACACACACACACACACACGTATAGATTATAATTTTACAGGATGAGAAAGTTATAGAAATCTATTTCACAACATTGTAATAAACTTAACATTACTGAACTGTCTACTGTTAATGTGTGTTATGATGATGAATGTTTTGTTTGTTTTTTTTTTTTTTTTTTTGTACCAGGGATTGAACTCAGGGGCACTCAACCACTGAGCCACATCCCCAGCCCTTTTTTGTATTTTATTAGAGACAGGGTCTCACTGAGTTGTTAAGTGCCTCGCCATTGCTGAGGCTGGCTTTGAACTCGCGATCCTCCTGCCTCAGCCTCCCAAAGTGCTGGGATTACAGGCGTGCGCCACCACGCCCAGCTATGATGATGAATTTTACTGTAATAAAAATCAGTACACTAAATCCATACCAAAAACACATATCGTGTTTATAGAAAAGAGTTTGGTCTTAGAGTAATTATAAAGAGTTTCTTTTCACCTACATGCATGTTCTTCAAGATGCTTCAAAGTCGTGTGAGATAAAGAGCAATTCTCCATCAAGTGGACCTGTCCTGCATGTTGTAGGACACCTTCCACTCACCCTGCCAGCCCAAAGCTGGCATGATCCTCCAACATTGCTATAACTCAAAACATCCCCACAAACTTCCAAGTTCTGCCTATGGAGAACCCTGTCCACAGAGAACCATGAAGCTGGATAGCAAGTTTCAGAAGAGCAAGGGTTTTGTGTCCTTGTGTTTTGCTCATAGCTGTATCCCTACCACCTAACAGAGGTTTAGTATGCACTACTAAATATGTTCAATGAACAGTTATTGAGTAAAGAAATGAATGCACCTCTGAGAACAGAGATTATGTTTATTACTGTTTTAAATGCCCCCTACACACACACTAATGCTCAAAAAACTTCTGTTCACTTGCTGTTAAATATGTTATGGTAAATATATAAATGATTGAACTGGGCACACACAGTTCCATCCTTGTGGAATTTATAGACTGTGTGGAGAGAGATAAATAAATCAATAAGTAGTCCAATATAGCCAGGCCTTTATTCTGGTCCCAAGTTAATAGTAATAATTGCAAGAGAATAATAATAGAGGTAGTAGTAGTAGTGATACTACTAATACTTACTACTTCTATCTCACACAGCTACTTATTTTTTTAAAATATTTATTTATTTGTTTTAGTTGTACATAATGCCTTTATTCTTACGTGGTGCTGAGGATCAAACAATGGCCGCACATGTGCTAGGCGAGCACTCTACCATGAAGCTGGATAGCAAGACAGGGTCTCACTGAGTTGCAAAGTGCCTCGCCATTGCTGAAGCTGGCTTTGAACTCACGATCCTCCTGCCTCAGCCTCCCAAGTGCTGTGATTACAGGCATGCGCCACTGCACCCAGCTTTTGGAGGGCTAAACTTAAGGAAAAGAAGCCATTTTTTCCGCACCGACAGAGTTGGAAATGTCTGGAATTTGTGTTCACCTTTTATCCACAGGATAGCTCTTAGCCACTTACTGATTGGTACTAAAATATGAAAGTCCAGCTCCCTTTACCATAATTAGAACAAATGCTGCAGGATAACACATACTCCGGGGACCCTCTGCAGCATTAGGCTAACCACCTGCTGAGGGACTTTGCCTGAAGTCCCACTCTTGCTTGACTTCTTCTCCTTTGCTGTTTCCACCACTCTGTGACAGGTTTCTCCGGGAAGCATTCCTCTAGAAGCCCATCCCAAGACACCTGCTGAAAAAACAGTAATGTATCTAAAATAGAATAGAATCCCATGAAACACATGTACATCTCCATGTGGCAGATGAGGAAACCAAGATTAAGAGTAAATAGTTTGCCCTAACTCCCACTGTTAATACTTGGGAGAGCCAGAAACCAATTCCAGACTGACTTGTGGCCCTAAACATCAATACTCTGTTTCTCTTAGTCCTGGTTCAATGCTTTGAGAAACAGAATGAGAAGCTGTCATAGTCCTTGGGTCTCTTTGCATACTAAATTCTCTCCTAGTAGTAGCTTCTCCTATAATCAACATTCACTAAAGGAAAGAAAAAAGAAAAAAAAAATGGCTTCATCTCCCTGGAACGATCTACCTCTACAACCTGATCCACCAGATGGCAGTTCTAGAGTTCAATCTTTATTATCAAGTATCAGGAAATCTTCAAAATGTCAGAGCCAAATAAAGATCTATTCCTTAACGCAGGACAAGGGGGGGGGGGGGGAATTTGCAGAAGTGCCCCATGGTATCAGGCATTGCCAAGGATAGGGAGATAAAAAGTAATAGCCTAATTTTCGTTAAGTGATTGCTCTCATAAAGTAAAAGAGAACTTGTCCTTACCAGGACATTAACCCTGCATTGCTCAGACAATTAAGGAAAGTCATAAATTAATCTATAATCACAATCAGAAAAGAAAATTTATCCTAGTATAGAAGATTTTAAAAAATGAGAAAATCTTGGAAAGTGGGTTCTACTTTGCAAGACAAGCCATAACCTGCATCCTTTATCCATACAACTCTCTTTTACCCCCACCACCCCATCTCATCTTCATTGCTGTTCTCTCTACTCATCTTTACCTTAACAGCCTTCACCCCAAACCCTTCATCTCAAGATTTAAAAGTGAAAACAGGGAATATTTTTTCAGACACTCTGAAATAATATTGAATTACTTTAATATGAAAGTTCATTCAAGGAGGCTGTCTTTTCACTAAAGACTATAGAGATCCTTCAGGGCTAAACAGAATTGAAACAGAAAATGAAAATAATAAGATGGTTATGGGATTGTGGGGTGTTATCCTTGATTCTATTTTTATCTCCTTTATGATTGTTAATGATAATATTTGAGCAGTGAATACATATGTGGGGAAAGTGCAAGAAGAGGCAAGAAGACAGAGGTGAGAAGGTAAGCACCTACATTGCTAGAGGCCCTGTAAATACCTTTCACTGAATCCTAATGAAGAATCTATGAGACAGGCATACTTTTCCCCATTTTAGAGATGCTGAAAGTAAGAATGAAATCTTTTTCTTGCAGAGCCAAGATTTAGTTCCAGCTCTGTTAGTCTCCAAAACTCCAGCTTTGAGCTTTGGAATGAGGAATGGCCAAGGAGAAGAGATAAATGATGGACAGAAGAGGGTTAGAAAACATTAAAATAAAGCCTCTGCTATGCTGTGGCCCTCCAGTAAGTAATAATGCTGAAAGTCAGATCGTTTATAATTCTGCTCTGGCAGATGACATTTTTCTTACTACAGTTTTGAGGGAAGGCAAATGAGGAGAATAGGACAAGAGGCCAGGGTGTTGGGGCGTGAGAAGATGCCTAATAATAATAAATGTGATCACCCTTTATCATTTGGCCCCTCAGTCAGAGTCTGTATGCAGTGTCTTGAGGGAAGGATGACAAAGATACAGATCTGCTTTTGGCATTTGAGATTCAAAAGCCTAGGTCTAAGGGAATAATAAAAATTCATGTGGGCATGGATAAGAAATTTGGGAGATGCAAGATAGGACCAAAGCTTTGTTCTTAGACAGGATCCTGTGCAATATCTGGAGGGGAGAAGACAGAGGACAGGACCAGTTAGAGAAGTCTGGGACCTCCACAGACAAGAGTAGAGTCAGCATTCAGAGACCTCTAGGCAGATGGGCAGCAATGAGAGCCTCCAACATCTCTACTCCCTGGTCCTTTACTAGGACAATAGCAGATAGAATTCTTGAACATTAACAACAAAGAAAATTTGGAGTCATAGAAAGGACAAGATGGGAAATGGGATAAGAAATAGCAGGCCCAATGACCTACATGGCTTCTTATCATAACCCCATCTGGCTTCCTCTGTGCCCCTAAAAAGTAGTTGCAGAGCACCCATAAATGTCCCCAAACCAAGCTCATGATGCAAACATTATTTTCCAAAAGTAAATGGAATTCAGCTTGAGTTTGTTGTTTCTGATGTTTTTGAACCAACCTGAACCAACTACTTACAAACAAAAGTAGAATGCCTTTACAAAAAAAGGGCAAGGTGACTTTCAAGTACTTCTATCCTCCGATGAAACTGCAGAAAATACAAAACCTCCCTGCAGATCTTTAGAGAAATTCTGATGTTAAATTTCTGCACTGAGTCAAAGTAGTCCTTGCATTTCTCTTTGATAATACCCTAATGCTTGAGCTGACCTTGTTCGTATATTATTTCTAAACAATAGCTAACACTTGCTTTGAAGCATAAAAGCATTAATATGTCTTACTTTTCAACAAACATCAAACTAGCAGAAAAGCTGTAAGAAGAAGAGGTTAATGGTATACTCTATTCTTATGTTTGTGTGGCCTAATAAAACAACATATCTGTAATATTTTAGCAAAGCTAATATAAAGATCTAAGAATATTGCCTGACATCATTAGTTATACAGGTTGCTATCAGTATATGCAGCACATAAAAATATCATGATACACACAAATAACACTTTGATGGAAACATTATTAATATGCCCTAAAGACTGACTTCTATAGCAACATGTGCATAAAGTTATTCATTATAGCATTTTGTAATGGCAAAATATTAGAAATAACCTGCATGTCTATCATTAGATTTTGCTTGAATAAACTATGTTGCATGTATTACACCACCACCCAAAGGTTGAGGATGATCTCTATATACTGATGTGAATATATTGTTAAGTTAAAAAGCAAGGCACAAAAAAGTGTGTGTATAGTATACTACTTTCTATACTTGATAAAAGAGGATATATATCTATGTTTATTCATCATCTGCATCTATTACTACATTTGCAAAAATAAACAGGAAGAATACATCATAAAATTTAAAAATGGTGCCTAACTCTAAACCTAATTGGGAATATGGTAAAGGGATAGAGATGGGAAGAAAAACTCTGGGTTCTATTATACAGGTTTGATTTTGTAGGACATACTATCTTTTACTCTTCAAAAAAAACTAGGAAATATTTCTAAAAGACTGAAGAATTTTTCTCAGATTAAAAGAGACTAAAGATATACGACAACTAAAGCAATGTATGATCTTTTACAGCATCATATATAATTATATCAACATGTATCTGTATAGGTCATATTTGTATATCTGTATTGATCATGTGCATATATATAACTAATTCATCTTTTTATCTATTAAGCATATGATGTTATCAACTGGTAAACATAGTATTTGCAAAACCTCTAACTTAATCTGCCATTTTCTCTGTAGAGCAAGGTTTGACATGTTGTGAGCCATTTGTTTTTTCTTTTCTCTGAGCTATTTGTTCATATTATGTACCCATTTTTATTTTGGGTTATTGGTCTTCATCTTTCTGATTCATTTGAGACCCTCCTACCATAAGAAAATAAGAGATTTTCATGATAAAATTAAAGAGCTCTTCCTTAGTTTTTCTTTAAACCTTTTTATAATGTTTTCTTTCCCAGGTACTTTTATTTTAACTTACTGTCATTGTTGTTTTCAAACTTTTCTTTTTGTTATGGTGTCTGGATTATGTTTACAAAGACCCAGCTTGTACCCCTGTTTTCTACTAGTACGTTTGTGGTATACATATGTATGTGAATGTGTAAGTATTTAAACCATCTGAAATTTATAAGTTTAAGTGAAGTAAGACTACAATTTAACTTTTTTTCGGATAGCAATTCTAATGTTTGAACAGCATTACCGAATAATTTATTTATCTCCATTGCTAAATTCTTATATATATCTAGGCCAATTTCCTATGTATTATCTCTTTTCATCTTTAAAGCATCCTGTTAGATATGTATTACTACAGATGAAGCTACTTGAGACAGGGAAAGCAAGCAAGTCAGAGCTAGGAAAACATGACAGCAAATAGAATATAGATATGAAGGCTTGAAGGAAATTTAGGACCATGGCAAATGCATTTGTATTAGATAAAAGCTTCATAAATTAATAAACTTCACTATATTTATTATAGCTCTTGCCAAAGGAAATAAATGCATTAAATGCCTTGTTAAAAAATACCATGCTCTTGGCTAAATTATTAGTGAGTGGTGACCCTAATTAACAAGGTAATAACTCGCTGACTTGCTGATGAGACCATTTTTCAGCACTCATCCATGCCAGGTAAGCCTCCCCTACAGGATAAGAAAATGTGTTAGACTTAGAAGGGTATAAAAAACAAAAGTGAGACTCTGACAATTAATCAGCACTTGGACAGGTGGGTGGTCTATTCCCTATGCTTCGTCCTTCAGGCCCTGCCAACTCCTGTCCCCAACCTATGGGACAGTAGGAGACATGCCTCATTGGAGGCATCCCTCGTTGGAGAGATTGTATTTTATATCTCTCAGGGAGAGTCCATCTTGGTATCCTCTGCTGCTTATTGCCTCAACCTCTTCTTTGCTTTAGGCTGGAGTTCCTAGGTACTCAGCAGGTTGAGCTCCCAGATGTTGAAAATCCAAATTCTTTTTTTGTTTGCTCCCTAAGAAACCAGTATTTATGAAAATGTGGCCCACAGTGTATTAGGGGTCTAATTTCCTCAAGCAGTGAGCAAAAAGAGGCTTTAGCTCTGCATGATTACTGAAAGTTGAATGGCCTTCCCAGAACTCTTCTGATTTTCATTTTCTAAGGTTTATGTTAGGGAGAAGGTTAGGGAAGGTCAGTTTCATCCAGACTGCTAATCCTACAATGAACAGGCAACAATAGAAAACCTAGTCCTGATGGAATTACGAATACAAAGGCAACTGAAACAGTCCTTCTGGTTAGAAATAAAATGAAATATATTGGAACCCATTTACTTATATACATTAATAGAGCATTGGTATGGAGGGAAGTATCATAAATTTTCATCGGCATCATTTTTTTTTTAAAAAGCCCTGCTTCTAAGTCTTCTTTTCTGATTCCAAGTTTTCTATTCTGAGCAAAATTCATTAATATTAATTCAAAAAGAATCCCATCTGATCCACCAAAAAAATTTAAGGAAGAAGTGTGTTCTAATGAGTCTGGCATAGGCTCAGATTCAAATCAGTCTATTAATCCATGAATCAATACTTATCAGAGACTCCAACAAAATAAAATATCGACTTAGATGAGGTTCCCTTCAGAGAATAATTTGATGTTCTCATCTTCTCCTGGCTCAGTAATTTAGGAAAACGTGAGGTGTGACTATAAAGTAATGATACTGATTTCACTTGTCACACATGAAAATCAACCTTGTCATTTATATAATTCCAGGCACTTATATAATTTGAGACCTTGTCACTTATATAAATTGGAACACTTTGGGAGGGAAAAAAGAAAAAATTTGTGATGGGTTCTATCTCAGGGTAAATTAATATTGAATCTGGTTGAATTCACTGTTCCTGTAAATTAATAGCTTAGATTTGATTTCACTTGTGAAGTTTTGTGGATTCAGTATGTGAAATGATTCAAGGATCTTACAATCTTATGGGGCTGTGTTGTGTATGTGCATGTGTGGGCGTGTGTACGCATGTGTGCATGTGCGTATATGTTGATTAGTTGGAGGAATGTGAGACACAGGAGGGGAAAAAAGGAAAGAAAATAACCCTAAGAGTTTGCAATCTAATTAAACAAGAAATAATTAATACGCCCAGCAAAGTCATTTAGTTGTCTCTGCCTGTTTCCTCATTTATAAAATGGAGGTAAATAGCTACTCCCTCATATGTTCAGTGTAAGGATCAAAAACAATCATGTATGAAAGTGCTCAGCACAGTCAATGTGGGGCCTCATGGTGACAGTAATGGTCATGGTGCCATATGAACATTGCAGAGGGATGTTGCTCCTTCTCTTGCAGCAAGATTGCCATCAGTTCTCAAGAATGTGTTTTGGAACTGGCAGAAACCTTGAAGTTCTTGGTTAAATACATTGTTTCACAGAAAAGGAATTGTGCTCTATAAAAGGGATATGACTTGGCCAATGTTAGTGAGGAAGAGAGGCCAAGTTGGACCATAGTCTCCTAACCCTTAACCTCATTTGTGTAATGATGGGGAATGGCAGAGATTTTGCACTTTACAGGGTTGCTCAGAAACTCAGTGAATGAACACTGTGCAAGCAGTCTGAGGCTCACAAAGGGTAGGCATTAAGTAAAGTCAGTCACCAGTCAACAGCGTTTATTGATTTATTTCTGTGTGAAGAGCATTGTATTATGTGCTGAATGGGAATGCTGTATACTTACTCTTCAAGGCATAGGGTTGACCTGGTGTAGGTTGACCTGCATTTTTCTGTAAAAGCTTTCTCCAGATAGCTGCTTAAGCAGCTGTTAATCGAAAGAGAAAACTCCATTCCCGGCACCTTTCACTCAACTTCATAGGAGCTGCCAGGGTGCCTCAGGGTGCTGCACATTCCTTTGCCTGCTTCACCATGTAGCTTGTCCCCAGATGTGAGAAAGACCCTGCATCCTGAAGCATAAGCTACGAAACTATGCTCTGCAGTATTTAAAAACAGGAAAAAAATATTTTGTAGCATTCAATAAAGGTAAGACAAAGGTTATCCTCTTATGTCATTCGTTTTTTATTTGTTCACCCTAAAACTTGAACATTTAATCTCACCCAGCGTTCTTAATGGATATTTTTATTTCTCCCTGAAAAATCATAGCAAAATCACTAATAAACATGCTAGTTCATAAAATGAGAGCTTCAACATTTTTTTGCACTTTCTTCTGTCTCTGCAGTAGGGCTCTTGTGTTTGAGAGACAGTAAAGGAGGCAAGGAGGGAGAGAGAGAATGGGAAAGAACAGATTCAACACTCTAGCTGAGCTCCAGGCCTCCAATACAGCATATACACTTCAAAGAAGATGATGCAGAAATCCAGGAAGGTCTCAAGCCTCATTCCTTCACTAACTTCTCTGTTAGATGTTTTGATTTTGGTTTCTCTCTCTCTCTCTCTCTCTCTCTCTCTCTCTCTCTCTCCTTCTCTCTCTCTCTGTCTCCCACTCTCTCTCTCTCTCTTTCTGATGAAATAGAAAGAATAAAATCAAGAAGTTACTAGAAATGGCAAATACTCTTTTAGAGGAGAGTGCAAAATAAAACTCTTGTTATTATCAAGTACATTTACTCTAAGGTGTCTTATACTTTTGTAGCTACAGTTCCCTCTTCCCCCAAAAGAAATGTTATTTAAGGATTATTAAAGAAGGCAGTGACAGACATAGTTATAGGAAGCACCTCATATATACAAATAAAGAAGTTTTGTATAATTTCTCTTTGAAATTTTATAGTTTATGAATCCGTTTTCCTCTTTGGTTAGCCCCTCATGCTTGGTGGGAATTAGTTCTTGGGCCTGCAGATGAGGAGACTCTTAGAAGAACCCCACAGGGCCTGATACCTTCCTGAAAGAGCGTTTTCTCACCATGTGAGTGATTCCTCAGAGCCACACTCCAGGGGAAGGAGGAAAGGGCTTTGTTTGAACTAATATGGAAAAAACAATGACTCTTCATTCAATCCTTTAAAATCTTATCTAAAAGGATCTTTTTACCACCTCATCCTAAGGATGCTATTTATCCTGTGACCATCACTGTTTGTACAATGATCTAAGTCAATGATTACAAAATACACACAAATTAATAATATTCGCTGGTCTTAAAATTTAGGCCTGAAATCAAGTAAGCATCTTTACTTTCCCCCACTTTATTGGTTTAGAAGGTTGTTTAAGAAATCTGCCATGCTGTACATAAACGAAATAATGGTGTGTGCCTTGGGCTCTCCAACTCTATTTTATTCATTTAGTGGTCCATAACACTTATCCTGGAAATCTGAAGATGGTGGGAAATATCCCACATTCCTCACTCTTAACATTTACAAAGCTTTGCCCATGTGTTCTCTCCCTCCACCCCTGCCTTCTATGATTCAGTCCCTTCATATTGTAATACGTTGTTGATTATTGATTTTTGGTTAGGGTTGGAGCCCGGTACAACTGTGTGAGCATTTGCTGCCTTCAATTTGATGGTAAGCTGCCGCCTGCCCACTCCATATTGACAGGCATCCTCTTACTTTCAGATTGGTGTTCGTTGGCTGATGAACACATGGGAGGGGGATCATGACCTTTTCTCTTATCTGGATAGCTCTTAGCTTCACAAACATTTTTTTGCTGCAGGGTGTTATTAACAACAGGGTGATAGAACAAAGAAATGAAGAGATGGGAAGCACATCAGGGTATGAAATTTTCTTTATTGGGACACCCTTGATGCCCAAGGGGGGGTCTAATTATAAAAGGGTTGCTCTCTTTCTCCTTAGAATAACAAATTTTACACTCACACACACACACACACACACACACACACACACATATTTATGATGAGGTCATGATGAGGAAATTAAGGCTTACTCATTGCCTTCATTCATGGGAGTTTGGAACTCCGTTTTCACCAGAAATAGGCTTATATAAACAAAAAAGAAAACCAAAATAATTGCATTTATTATACAGCAGTCATGAGTCAAGATAAGACACATTATAATGAGATACAGCATGTTGATCATTAAAATTTAATGAACACGTTTTTCCCTATAGTTGAAGAGTGTGTAAGTTCATCTCTGTGGGGTTACTTAGGGCAAAGGGGTTAGCAACATAGGCAAATTATCACCAGTCTAAGTTTGTAAGATACCCCCCCCCCACATACACACACACACCTTGTGTCTAAATTTAAGGCCCTGGTAAGATATGGAAAATCTAGCCATTTTTAAATGAAATCCTATATTTAGATTTTATAGACCTATTTCATATTTTTACACAATTCTAAAGGAAAAAATTTGAACCTAAATTTGTGAAGAATATCTTGAGAAAATAGTTTCCCTTTCCTCTGGAGTGTGCTAAATTCAAAATAAAATTTTCCAGGTTACTTGATTTCTTCTGGGGCTCCTTAGCTTTTCTTAATAATAACAAGCTCAAGTCGGGCGCCATGGCGCACGCCTGCAATACCAGCACTTGGGAAGCTGAGGCAGGAGGATCGCAAGTTCAAAGCCAGCCTCAGCAATGGCGAGGCACTTAGCAACTCAGTGAGACCCTGTCTATAAATAAAATACAAAAAAGGTCAAGGGATGTGGCCCAGTGGTCAAGTGCCCCTGAGTTCAAACCCCGGTACCAAATAATAATAACAACAACAACAAGCTGAGATAACAAAAAATGAAATAGCCTTAAGGAAAGCTATTGACCAAAAGACCAAAAGCCTATGTAACTAAATGATGGTAGCTCTAGGAACCAGCACTGAGACGTTTTCAACACATTGTCTCTGTGGCAACATTAATTATTCCCAACTAGTCATTTCTACTGACTTTGTTTCCCTCTCTGAAGAACCAATACCTTCTTTGTTTTTGAGTCCCCAATCCTAATACAAATGTGTGATAATGTGAAAATCAACAAAATCCTGCTTTAAAAAATCTTATTTTTAAGTTATTGAGGTACAAAATACTATCTGAGAACACTAACTTCTTTAGCTTTATTTTATTTTGTTCCCTTAAGTAAAATACATACAACTGTATTTTTTTTACTCACATTTTGTTTAAGATAAAATCCCCTCTGGCTTTTAAACATACACCCATATGTCAAAAATACTTGAAAATAGAAATTTAAAATGGAAACATGATACAATCACTCTAATGGTCCCAATAGGACTTGACCAATAAATATAAAGTAGTTGGGGGGAAAAAAAGGAAGAGGGGAATGATTTGAAATTCCAGTAAGCACTGTTTTGCATTTCATCTAAGCATCTGAATCACTGTGTACACATTAAATCGTTAAATTTTATATCTCTATAGAAAGTGATTTTCTTCTCCCCCTGGAATGAGTATATCTTCTTTGGAGATCACATGGAAAGGACAATACCTAGAGTGCTCTGAATTCAAGCCATCTGAGACTCCTCCCCTGGTCTCTGATATAATGTACTGAACCCCTGCCGGGAATCATGATTATGTAGAGAAATGTAGAAGTATAAAACAAATGGGTGAGCCTAGTTGCTGCCCAAAATCACTTATTAACTTTAAAGAAAAGAGAACAGCTATTTCCTTCTCATCTGAAATGCATAGCCCTGACACATTTCTGAATCACTAAAGCAGAACCATATTACACTCATCAATGTGGCCATGTATTGTGAATTTCACAGTAACTTAAAATTCTTCCTGAATTGGTCATGAATTCATGCAAGTGTGTGATGCATGAATACCGTCCATTAACAAGAGATTTTGATTAGCCAAAACTATCTAATGATTTCTCTAGTGAAACTGAATAAAGATATGGCCTAGTAAGCTGAATAACAAGGCCAAATTATAACCTGGATAAAACAGAAAACCACCATTTTTCTCATGAATTATCTACTTTTCTAGGGCTATACAGATCTATTCAAAGAAGAAAACAATTAAGAGCTGGAACTTGTCAATAAGGCTATTCCAAATAAAACCTATATTGCCCATGACCCATCTAATTATAATCTTTCATTTGCCAAATATATTTAGGATTTTGTTTTATAACTGTTTCCTCATTTTGTTTTTGTTTTTATAATTATGCAGTGGGAGGAGCAATGTCCTTCACAATTCCTCTCTACTCAAAATGTCAGAATGTGACCTTATTTGGAAATGAGTTTTTTGAGGATGTAATTAAGATAAGATGAGGTCATACTGGATTAGGGTAGAACCTAAATCCAATGACTGGTGACCTTTTAAGAAGAGGATAAGGCACAGAGAGAGATACTGAAAAGAAACTGCCATGCAGGGATGGAGCCAGAGATTGGGAGGATGTATCTATCAGCAAAAGAATAACAAGGATTGTTAGCAACTACCAGAAGCTGGAAGAGAGGTATGGAATGCCTTCTTGCTAAGAGTCTCCAAAAGGAATGAACCAGGCTGATAGTTTGATTTCAGACTTCTGGCTTCCTGAACTGTGAAAGAATAAATTTGTTAAGTCATACAGTCCATGGCAATTTGTTACAGCAGCTATAGGAAACTAATACAGACTATATTCTTCTCATTATCACTACCATCATCTGAATTAATATTTATTGAGCCTTCTGTGCCAGGATATGCTATATGATTTTTATAGCATCTTATCTAAACCATACAATAACCTATTAAAGACAAATGTGATTATTATTGTTCCCATTTGCAGATGAGGAAACTGACAATAAAGATGTCTAAAACCTCATAAAAAGGGAGGAACTGAGACTCATATCCTATTCTTTCTAATAACAAATAATCTTCTAGTGAATTCACTCATACAATGAAAGATGATAACAGAAACTTTCACTAAAAAAAGAAAATCTGAATAAATTTAGCCTAGGGTTAAAATAAATGCAACTGAAAATCCTATACCTTTTATACCCATGCCTATGATGTGGCACTATCATAACTAAAGTCTAAAATGATGAGTCAATGTACTATATGATCTCAGTCATCAGCATTGCCCCTCTTATATATTTCATAAACCACAGAAGTAAACATTTTGGCTAAATTTACAAAGGAAATGAAACAAAATAAGGATATTTTGCTTAACTTTTATCAAAAGAGTATCTGTTTGCCTAATTTTATTGTATTTATGTACCCAGTTATTTTTTTTTTTTATCCAGGAGACATGAAAAAGGCATTTTACATATTGAAATGTTCTTTACCTCCTTCCCCTTTTCAGTCACCAGGATGCAACATAACACCATTATTTTTATGCACAGGACTGGCAACACAGCCCCAAAAAGGGCATGATGCTGTAATTCCAACATTTTTGTTTCACTAACCTTGGAATAATCTAATGTGTCTTTCTCTGGCATCAATTCAACCTCCTTTCAGCTGAAAGCTGCTTTTAAAGAAATAGAAGAGAAATATTTATTCAACATTCAACAACTATTTATTGAGCACCTATTGCATAAAATCCCAATTTTAGATTACAATTATTGCCATATACATAAAAACCATATGAAAAATGTAGAAATAAAATCCATGTGAAGAAAGAACATTATAGGTTTTCAGAGGAAGGTGTTGGGTGAGGGTGATCATGAAAAGCTTCCTGGAAGACTTGCAATGAAGAGCTTAGTTTTGGAGGCTGTGAGCGATCTGGGCATGTGAGATAAGGAGAGAGTAGGGAGTGAAGGAATAAAAGCCTAAAAATAGGGAAATACCTTTCTTGATACAGTTTCTTACTACAGTGAAGGGACTAGTGAGTCCCATAATGTAGTGAGCATTATTTCAAGCTCTTTGAATGCAGGAATTTAGACTCAGTAAACTTTGTGTCATCAGAGCCTAAAACGAAATAATTGCTAGAAAAAAATTGTACATTTATATGTACAATTATGTATATGTATATATTTGAAGAGTCAATGTGCAGACAAATGCATAAATGCATGAGCATTATGTTGCAAGAAGGAAAGTAAACAAAGGCTCCATCTCCTTTTCAAAAGCAATGGCTTGTGTAACTAAGGCAGAGCCAGCTCCCAGCATGTGCTGAGATTCCATGAAGGACTAATGCAGAGCATGCCCTTTCCTCACCAGTGCAACCTCAGACGCTTGCTATCCAAATGAGAGCTTCTCCCTGAAACAATCTAGAGGCCAGAGGGGAGTGGAGAATAAAAGCAGTTATCTGACTGGCTAGGCCACAGAAAATACGGGGTGAGGAGGAGGGTGAGTTCTGCCTTGTCTGGAAAATTGTCTGACTGTGGAAATCTGACCTGTGCAAAAAGGAAGCCTGACAGAACTTTTAAGTCAGTTTCCAAGAACAAGTCTATTTTTAGGTAACCCTTTCTTTTAGCAATAGACCTCCAAGTGCAGGAAAGTACTTAGGATTCATCACTACAAAATAAACATGGATTTCTAAGGCTTATATTGCTTTGTGATTTTTTTTTTTTCTGTCTCTTCTGTGGATGAAAATTCCAAGGTGGGAAGAAAAACACGAATCCAGTGTCTAATGTATTCATGGGAGGTGGAGGAGGTGGGGGAGAATCATTAGAATAAATAAGAGCCTATCTACAGGGGAAACACGGATGACATTGTCTACACAGCCAAGTCAGAGCAATCCAGCTCATCCTCTCACTTGGGGTAACCTCCAGCTCACATGAGACTCTATGGCTGCCCATACTATGGCATTCAGATTAAAGCACTTCCCAAGAGTTTGTGTTAGGTTCTGAAATACTTGGCAATTGGGTGAGAAATCTCATGCAGGTCTTATGCCAGTCCAAAGTCAGAAAAAGCAGAGGTAATACATCCTGTCACAACAAAGGCAAAAGGTGCTTTAGCCAGCACCAGGGACTCCACATTCCACGGGCTACTTGGGCTTGGTAAGCAAAGGGCCTGAAGAGGGTTTGAACCCCCAGATAGCCAAAAGGACTTCCATATGAATAACAATATATTATTCAAAATAGTGCTGTCCTAACACAAAGTTAAAACTTCTAGAGGCAGTCCCCAGGAGTGAGGGGACTCAAGAATGAACTGGCTCTCTGATGAACAAAGACAAAGGAAGTCAGTATCTGCTGTGTGCTAGGCAACGCATCAGCCTTCCCAAGCTTTAGACCCTTTGAGAATCACTTTCCCCATGTGTAAAATGCAAATAGTGATGCTTCCTCTGTTTATTTCTCATGATGCTTTGTGAATTCTAAAGGAGCTTTGTAAATGTGAAAAGATCATAATATAGTCTTTGGGGGATGCCTTTGTACATTTGGACTCAAGTGAAGATGAAGGCAGAAGTGTCTTCCGGCAAATTCTAACTCATGCCTGAGTTAGGGAGAACCACAGGCTCTTTCCTATCATCATCTTTATTAACAGAAATTATCAAAACTTAAAGCTTCAGCTGGTATATGGATGGATTCAATTCACCATTATATACATGATGTATATGTGTGTGTGTGTGTGTGTGTGTGTGTGTGTGTGTGTGTGTATGGGTGAATATAGGATTGGAGAATAGTTTGTAGCTATTTTCTTCTTTCTTTTCTCCTTTCATCTATGCTTTCATTCTTCTTTTTCCCCTCCTTGTAACCACCTTAATAGCCTAGGAACATCTTGAACCAATTCTACTCTCAATACCAATCCCACAGTAAACAAAACTCTTTGGACAGTGATGATAATTCTATCCTTTGATGAGCTCTTACATGTCAAACACAATGCCATATACATATATTCCCTCACTTAACAACACCCTCCTCACCAACTTTGTGGGGTAGTCATTATTATCCTTATTTATGGATAAGGAAAGTGAGATGACAAAGACCAAGGAACTTGCCTAACATCACAGAGCTACCGTATGCCACAGCAGGATTTTTAATCCAGGCTATGTGCCTAAAAAACCCTGGGCCTTCATTCATTACACCACAGAGCCTCCAAGATCCTTGTTCTTCCATTGCATAGCTAAGCTTATATTTCTATGTTGACAAATGCCAGATGACCTATCAAGAATAGCTGTGACCATATTGGGTTGTATCAGTTCTTCCTTCAGAGCTCTGAGGGCTGGTATCTGAGTGGTGACTGAAGCTGCACTTGTGTCCTCGACACAAAGAGCATGTATACGAGCACATGCAAGGAGCAGGTAGCCACTTCTTTGTGACTCCTAGCAGCATCCCAGCCCCAGCTGTGCACTCTAACTAAATCATGTTTCTTCCCTGTATTTTCTATACTGAACAGGGATTGTACATCAGTCGTTCCTTCCTGGCCTAGAATCCTCTCTGTGGAAAGTCTGAGGAAATGACTAAAGCTGAAGGAAAATGAAGAAATACATGAGCAACAGAGATGAGCATTTGCTGAAAGCAACAAAAATATGTTTGGAGAAGAGTGTGGGTTTCTTTATCACATGCATACTGGGTTGGTCCAGGTGTGCTGAGCACTTCTCAATTCATGTTTCAAATGAGTTCCAGCCTCCCCCATGTTGCTATGTTCCTGAGCCTACCCCTAGAAAAGTTCTCAATGCCTTGCGTGGATCTTAGATAGCCCCAATTTGTCACCCTCTCTTGCCAATCCAATATGATTGCTAGCTTCCATACAAGCCACCCATTATAATGACAGTGAATCAAAGAAAGAATAATGAAGTTACACTTGATCTCAGCCTTTCTACTCTCTTTAGCCCTGTGTTATCCCGAATCAATTAACCTACCTGAATTTATGTTTTCTTGCCTGAGAAATGGGTTCAATGTTACCTGTAATGATTACTTCTCTGGATTATTGTGGAGGTTTTTAGGAACTTTAAGGGGCTCTTACATGAGGTATTATTGCTTGAAGTAAAGAAAGCTTTTAGCAACTTTATAAGCATCCCAAATTTATCACTTTACCTCCTATATATTGTCAATTTCAAAAGCTATTCTAAGAACAAGATGTGTTGAGCCATATATACTTTCCAAAATGATTGTATCCATCCTCATATTTTGAGTCAAACTGAGCCAAACCAAAGGCATAAATAAATAACCAAGAAGATTGTCTATTTGACTGATACATGGTTCCAAAAAATTATTTTGCTTCTAAGTTTAAATAATTTTCCCTAAACACATGACTCTCTAGAAAAGGACAAGAAATTACTGCTTCTAAATCAAATTTCATGACCAAATACTAGATTCATGTGACATATGAAACAACAGCATCTAATTTACAATAATTTGCTTTAATATTTGGGAAAAAAATACAGAACCACACGATGCTATTCCAAGTATAGATCACAAACATCGAAGATCTATCCCCAAAAGACCTAGTTAACCAAAAACCTTGCCATAAAAGATGAAGCTTGTGTTCATAAGACATAATGATTGCAAATGAGCTATACATTTCATGCCTAATTACTTATTTGTTGAAACAATATATGTTAATAGTGTGAATTTGCCATATTCATAAAATCAGTGTGATATTGCTCTGCTTTTCTAAGTCAAATCTTAAATCTTGCTATAATTTCCTATTCTGTACCATAGAGGGAAAGAAATTCAACTTCTGTTATTACTGATACCCTCTCTCCAATTTCTCTATGGGATTAGGGAAGAATACGGGGCATTTGTGGTATCAGAGAATAAGGGCAGGGCTTCTAACCTTGGCCCGTGAACACCAACACTGAGGCGTCATTGCCCAAGACCATGAAAGGGAGCTAAAGATAGTGGGCTTTCCTTCCTTGGTGCCACGTTAGGGCTCCCAGACTGCCTATCACAAAAGTCATAGCCTTTAGAGGTAAAAAAAAAAAAAAAATCACACACAGTTGGCCCAGCTGCCAAGATCAAGGTATACTCCTTGGAAAGCCTGTCCACTAGGCATGCTGCATGGAAGAGAGAGAGACTACTTGCTGCTCACCAATGCCAGCAAACACAAGTGCCTGCCCCTGGTTATATTACTTCTTTCTTCATCTCCTGGAGCCCATCCTATTCTAGGACTATCCAACTTCACTATCTAGAAAAATCTTGACCTCTGCAATATAAGACTCAGTTGGTTGACATCCTTCCTTGAAACTTCTCCAACAATGATATGAAATATAAAGTAATATTACTATCAACTTCCTGTCATATATGCAGATCATCTAGTCTGGAGCTTGATATATAAAAAGGCAGTTGAAAACTCCATTCCATTAACCACCAAAGTTTCTGGCACGATGTGTTTTTGGAGCTAGGAATAGTACTCTAATGGGATAAACAAATAATAATTATAATTGAGGTAATGTTAACAACAATAAAAAGCTTATAAAACTCAGGCTCCAGCCAATCAGCAGAGGCTGACACTGGCTTTGAGTCCCAGAGGTCCCCTTCCCTTAAAGGCAAGTCCTAACTGTTGAAGTGTTGGAACTAAGGGAGGCCTAGGAAAGGATGAGGGAGGGCAATGGGGAGCATCCTAGGGACTACAGAATACCAACATTCCAATATTGAAGCAACTGTAGAGCCATACTTGTATAAGCTGGCTATCAATACTTACTACAGAACAAAATATCATTGTAATGTTAGAGGAGACTCAGGGTGCTCAGAATAGCTAGGTGGTACAGAAGATTTGCCCATTGAACAAGTTCAAAGAGGACTTTCAGAGAAAAAGAGCAACTTGGGCAAAATCACCAAGGATAAAGGGAACAATAGAGTTTTAACTAAGAAAGGAAGAGTGCTCAGCATTAGTATCATTATTATCGATAGGCAAATTACAACCCTTAACTAAGTGATAGCTATGCGGATTTTCCAAAAATCCAAACTGGTCCTATTGTTGAGGCATTGGGCTCTGCTCTTACCTGTACACCTAAATCTCAGCATCTGTGACCTGCAGCCTTGGCCCCATCACAAACCTCACCTCTGGGTAAGTTCCCTGTTATCCCCATTCAGGCAGGCACATAGACTCCTCTCCTTCAATTGCTCAGCTCAGAGCAGCTTTCACATATGTAAAAACGAGTAAGTCTTTCCCCATCAGCTTGATAGACAAGTAGCTGCAGATGAGCTGGTCTTAAAGGAAAGTGACTCCAGGGCTTCCATCCCAGAGAAACTGCCCACAGTGACCCTGTGACTGGAAGGCCATTTATCCATCAGTGATCAGGCAACCAACTGGCAGGAAGGAAAGAGGGTATGAGAGCACCACCATTTGGATCAATGTGACTGCTGATCAATGTGGCCAGAAAGTGAGCATCAGAATGTGGGAACATCACTCAATTTGGACAACTTGGCTCACCTTTGAAGAGCAACATCAAATGGGAATTCAGGTTAGTTTTGAAGATGCAGTAGAGTGAAGCAAATTGGCGTTTTCCTGGTTGAAACCAATAGACACACCCACCCCCAACAAATTCCCTCTATTCTTTTTGACCTATTCAGACCTCTCTATGAAGTATTTTATTGACTTGATTACCAAATTTTAAAATGAAAACCTTCACTATTAAGGCTAAGGATATGTTTTATAACTGAGAATAACCGCTAAGAATATCTGATAAAATCGTTTTCATTTATATAGAATCTAGACTGAAGCTCTGAGAGGTGGAGTGATTAACTCAGAATCACAAAGCTCTTAAGCAACAGAGCCAGAATGAAAACTGAAGGCTTTGGTCTCTAAGTATGGTGTCCTTTTACATAGGCCCAGGTGACTTCGCTGGGTGTTTGCCCACAAGCCTAAAGAGGCATCCTTTCTGCAAGGTGGAGACAACCTTGTCATCACCGAGATACCAAGAGTGGGGCTCTCCCTTCCAGGCAAGGGCAGTGCCAGTCATACCTCAGAGCACCAGGAGACACAGGGCAAACGACAGAATAGGTGCCCTAAGCCTTAGTAAGGACACCAACAAGGACCTCTGGGAGCCAGCATGTTTAATTTTCATTTCATCATCGTTTTCCACAACAGCTTTGTCATAAGTACACAAAGAAAGGCACCCAGAGATGGCTTGATTTAAAACTGCTGAAAAAAGAGGAGACGCTTGCGAGCTCATCTTCGCCCCGGGGGTGAGAGAAGTCACCAGACCGGCGGCTGCCAGGGCTCTGTGGGTTTGGACTCCTGCAGAGCGAAGCCTATCGATCCGCGGCAGCTTCCTCCTGCTGTGCCACGTGGTAACGCCTAGGGGGCGCTCTCAGCGTGCTTGGTAGCCCCGGAGAACCGCCGCTCCCGGCAAAACTACCGAAATGAGAGCAGAGGGTTTTTCTCTCTTCAATTTTCTTCAACATTTTTGGGGAAAAGAGACATGATTCTAAAGGGGGATTACCAAAACTTTCCTGCTTCTAAGGCAGAGAAATATTTTTTTAAAAAAATATATAGTTTTGGATGACCTCCTCCTGCCTCCCTACAATATTAAACATTTTTTAAAAATCTTCCCTACATGTCCAGAGATGTTTCTCTCCCTTTCTATGGCATATGGCAAGCTTTAATGGTAACAGAATAGCACTGTCTCCTGATTAAAATGGCTGGTTGGAACGACCCACTTTTATTCCTGCTCTAACTTGCCCCATAACATAATGACCAGCTTTAAATCCATCAGAGTAGAGTAGAGTGTAACTACAAAGGTTCAGACATGGAAATCCAGTAAATTTTATCTGCTCTGCAGCTGAGGGAGTCCCCCAAGCAGAGCACAGCCCTGCCGAGTTTAGATGATCAATTCCTCAATTCCAATCATTATCCAGGGCAGGGACATGCATCTACCTCCATCTCACATTCGTTTCCCAAATGCTTTCCTAATGCCTGGGCAAGAGTAGACTGAGGCTTCCGGAAGCTTAGGTGAAGGAGAATTCAGACACCTCATATCTAGGAAGAACAAAATCATAATGTAAAAACAAGGTAAGAAGAAACCTAAATCGTTTTTTAAAGATATCTAGGCTACCAAAATTTTAAAACCAATTCTCTAGGTATGATGCAGGACTAATAATCCAATGTTTCTGTGTGCGAATGTGTGTACCCACATAGAGATATATATCCTTACCCATTCAAAGAGGTCAGGGTTTTTTTTACGTGTATGTTTGCATATGTGAACAATTCTATGGAAGATTATCTTGCACACAAAGCAAACGGCCCTGCCCCCATTGTGAAAGAAGCAGATCCCCTGAGATTAGGGAAGAAGGAATTGCTTATGGTCAGCAGAGGCCCGGAGAACAATGGAGACCCCAGCTAAAGGCACAGCAGCAGCCTGCTAGGATGGGTGGGGGGCTGGCCACATGGCCTTCGCAAACTAGATGGCATTGTCAGTGTCACCAGAAGTGACTTTTATAAAAAGGCTCAAATTAGCAATTGTTATGATTAGCAGGTGGTTTAAGAGATATGAGGCCCACGAAGTGACTTGGGTTGTGGGGGAGGGTGGGATGGACACCAGAAAGCATTTCAATTTTTCCTATAGCACAAAACAGGCTTAGAAGCATTTCCTACTTGAATATAAGGATTGTAGATTCATTTAAGAAAAAAGAATGGAGGTGTCTAAGATGCAAAGTAGCCTCCAAGAGAAGAAAGTGAAAATTTCTACTTCTTTAAAGTAAGCTTAAGTTATCATCTTATACAACAATTGCAGATGAATTTTGGTAAATGCACTGAAAACAAGAACTCTTAGGATTTTTTTTTTAATGCCAGTCTTATGCAGATGGTCCTATTTATTCCCTAGCTACAGATGTTTTAGACATTTCAACATAATTTAATAAATTACCTCTTCTTAATTTAGTTATTATTTACTTCCCAATTTCTCATAGAGTTCCTCACAAAACTGATTCTTTCTTATGTAGATACAAGTTGTGTTTTCCATGTCTTGCTTCTCTACCTTATGACCTTCATAAGCAAACATTTCACAGGCTACTTTTAAAATTTTTTTCTTTTTAAAAGTATTTGATAATAAATGTTCAAAGGTGACTGACTTTCCTAGAAAGATGCTCCTTGGAATATGCAAAACAGCATTGTAGGAATGGCCCAGAGGCCTCCCTTCCTTGCACTACCAACAGTCCCTATACTAGACTCATGTTCAGGTAAAAATTTTGGCCAACTGGCTAGGATTTCTCTGTTTGCAGTTGCCAAAAGAAGACTGGATCAGAAATATTTACTCATGTTCTCTAGATCATCTTTCTATGGCTTTTCAGCTCAGAGATGGCAGTCACTTTAGGAAAATGGACAAAGATCCCCATTGCAGCAAAACTCATGCTGACATGCCAGAGAAGGAGCTGGAGGCTAGGTTTGTGTGGGGCTGCTTTGATGTGCAATTTCATACAACTTCATGGGAACAAAAAATAAAAAAATAGAAACCAAAATATTCAAGCTAGGGGACCTAGTCTCAACTCAGATTGGAGTCTGTCAAGTTTGATGATTTTATTGCACTGAAGATGTAGTGGGATCCCTGCCCAGGTAATGTGGAGAATGAAGCAATTGCCTGGAAAAATTAAGTACAGAAAATCATACCATGAAGGATGTTACTAAATTATATTTGGCATTTTCTAAAACCTAAATATAATAGCAACATTACCATGGTGCTCTCTCATTTTGTTCAAAGAAAACTTGACCAGTATAATCCTGTCTTTGAATTCAAATGATTCAGACACCAAGTGAAATTTCAGTAATCCAATACCTGTGATTTGGAACACTTCCTTAAGTGTCTGAAGAAACATTCCTATTTTGTGTGTATCATAATGTTATGCAAATGCATCTAGGACTTAAATAACTCATTACAAATAAATTTACAAATAGATGAGCTAGAAGTTATTTTCACAAACCATAATGGAAAACCTGCTTCATTCATTTATAGCTCCACCTCACCTCCTCACCTACTATGCAACATAAAGATCCATCACATTTCTGACTAATTTTAGCAGACTTTGTAGGAAATCTACATCATTTACATAAAACACATGTGGTAGCTTATCTTTTCTAGACAGCTATTCTGGTTAGCTCAAATTCACCATGGAACAACTTTGTTTCCTCTTGACTGATTCACTTCAATCATAGCTTAAGTTAGGTAGCCAAAGGACTACTGGCTCTGGTTTTCACCCTAAATCATCTTATCAGTAATGAGGTGAGGTCTGTAACAATGAAGTGAACCATCTAGCTCCTGGTACTGCAAGACCAAAAGGGGTTTGTCCCCGGGTTATGGGACAAATTATGGGCACACAAACCTGGTCTCAGTGATGTGCATGGTGTTATCTCTAATATTTGTCCCCATCCTCTATTGTATTGATTCCCATCCAAATGGTCAAACCTGAACAAGCCTTTTAAAACATGAAATAATAGGCTACTTGTATCCCGCAGGAAACTAGACCATTCAGCCACAATTGGAGCCATTTTCCAGCAAAGTTGATGCATTTGTACCTCACCTGACTGAACAGAAATTAACCCCCATTCACCACACTGACCCCATATAACCCACTCATCCTGCTGCACTTGAACATATTTATTTTGATATGTTATTCACATATCGTTGCTATGCACTTATGTATTTAAGCTGTTGCATGCAGGCAACCAAGTTATTTGTCCTTTTCATTAGTACTGTGTTGTGAGATGACTGTAATACAGGTTTCAGATAAGTGAGTCTCTCTCATTACTGAAATAAAGAGGAGCGATGTCTTTGATTGAATTACTCAAGCTGTCAAAGTAAATCAGAGACATTCCAGTAGAAAAAGTCCAAATGCCTGGCGATTTTGTTGTTGATTTAAATACACAGATGTAGGGAAAAGATGCAAGCATGAATGCTTCTTCCCATGTGTCCACAAATGTTGGCACAATATAATTACAGATTTAAAATAGGTTAAGCCCAAGAGTTTTCTAGATCCATAAGTTTTTAGCATCAAAGAGCTATAAGTAAAAGTATGCTTGCTTAAATGAAGGACAAACTTTATAGATTATATGCTTTTACAATATTATATAAGTATATGTTACTTTCATAACTACTTTTTTTTTAAGTAAAATTGGTACACAGTCCAAAAATTAAGCAAATACATTGATAAGAATGATATTGCTATTACACTACCAGTCATCTAAGGCTACACTAGAGATGCAAGAATAGTTATCCTGACTTGGCTTCACAGCAATATTTGATTACTACCACAAGATCCAGTCAGTACCATGGACAGGGAAGGCACAAAATTAATATCTAAAGAATGAATACAGTACTTAATTCAAACGGACACATGAAGAAAGAAAGGAGTATTTTACAGCTAAGAAACACAATGACAAAAATCTATGACTTCCCAAGGTTGTTTATTACAGTAAGGACTTCTGCTTTCATTAAAATTATAAGTCTCTGGAAGCTTTGTTGTGTTGTATTCCTAACTAAATTTTTTTTTAAATGTTGTAAATATTAAATATATGCTATATTAACCATGGCAAGAAATTTCGTTTCAACAATGTAGCCTTGAGAATACCTCTAAAAGAAATAAAAAGAATTTATGGATTTGGTAAGGAATCTTTCTTGGGGCTAATCTTAGTTGGTATTTGATCTTCATGCATATATAATACACACATAGGATAGTCATACACATGTTAATATTCTTAAGGATAAATTTGTTTACTTAAGAAAAGCCTATGGCTGATTACTAATATTTACATATGAAAACATAGCTTTCATTCTTTCTATGAAATGAATAGCAAAATAATTTTAACAAATTTGTAGAAATTTAAAAAATTTAGTTTATATCAGATATAAAACCAAAAAAATTTTTAATTCACACTTTCATTGAGCAAACTATTACAAATCCTTTATATAAGGTAATCAAATAGACACCAGGAGTTTCAAGCAAGAATTATATACATATGACCATGGTTTTCAAAGAACTGAGAATCTAATGAAAATTAAATATGAGAATGGAACAGTAAGAAATGCTCTTATATTCAGTGCGTGGTATTTGCCAAACACTGGCCTATGAATTGTGCATGTATTGTTTTTTCATAGATATTATTGCATCCATCTCTACCTATAAGGAAAGGAAGGCTCAAGGTGAAGTGCTTTTTCCAGATCACTCAGCTAGTAAGTGGTAGAAACAGAATTAGGCCCGGGTCTCTCTGATTCCAAAGCCCACACTCCTGTTTCACTACTCAAGCCTGCCCCAGAAAAAGAAGTAAACAATTCTGAAAGGCAAAATACCAGAAGGCTTCACAAAGCAAATAGCATTTCAGCCCATATTATTTTGCCAATCATTTAGAGATAGTTCCAAGCAATGCTTATTTCTTGGGATACATTATGTATTTACAACATGTTAATGAGCCGATGTTTGTAGTCGCTTTCTTGATTTCTCTTGCAAAAATAAGGAATTTGTAACAAGGATAATCCAAGACAAGACATAATAGTCAAGTCTTTTATGTTTACATTTTTGGGAACAACTCTAATAGAAAAGCCCTATTAACTATGTTAGCAAAAGCTATCAAAATTAATTAGCATTTCCAGTTGCACAAAAATCTGATGATAGAGATTGGCCTAGGGCTACTGAGTCACCTAATGACAGCAGCTTTAATTTAAAATATGTTGTGGGTAATAGACCAAGTGGATAATCCACTTGTGGATAATTGAGAGTATATCTGTGCCCACAATTTAAGATCTAGGTATTTTATAGAGGTCCTATAATACAACATGTCATAAAATAACCTGTTCCCAATGCAGTAGTATCCATTAAAATCAATAGGGTTTTGCAAGCCATGCATATGATAGATAGTATGAAATGTAATTAGTATTGGAAAATTGCTGTAAAATCTCAGACTCTTTGTACTTAAATGACCAAGATGTTTTCCACTGGGGCTCCTTTTTTAGAGCCAGCTAGTGAATAGATTCTGAAGGATTAAATAATAGGTGTCATTCTGGTTTTTAAGCAAATGAAGCCTGTTGTTTCCCTGAAAAAGAACACAAAAATGTATCCTTACAACAAAACACTACTATCGATGGCACTTTCTGAAATGAGGTGAAAAGCAGGATTTAACAGCCCTTGGGCTGAAATTTTTGTATCCTATATCTGACCCGCTGGGAATAAATTATCTGAGGCTGACATCCCTTAGGCTAAGGGTTTATAATGGAAAACAACCCCAAAAAGCCTTAAATATGAAATAATACCATGTGCCATCGTAATTTAAGTTCTCTGTTCGAAGTAGAGATATTCACAATGTGCCACACAGACACACATACCCTGGATCCAAAAGATGTTTGGAGAAAGAGAGAATAAATGCACTTTTTCTTTCTTTCTTTTTAACCTTATCTGTGCATTCCTGGGTCACACAAGCATTGTGCTGACTCTGGATGAAAACACCCCTTTGATGGAGGATACATGCTGAAAGGGAGAATTCTGAATTATGTTCTCTAAATTATCTAAGGCTTGGAGAGCAAGTATTGATTTTAAAAATGACTGAGCCAGACCTCGTACTGCAGAGCCCCCTTCCTCCCTCCCTCCTCACCCCCTCCCTGCCTGTGCCCCAAAGCACAACAAGAAATCTCGGGCACTGTGCAGCCGCCACAAGGCTCTGAGCTGGCATTGTTTCAAAAAATCAGAAAGTCATCCATCAACCAGAGTCATTGGAATAAGTACATGGTAGCTAAAGATACATTTTATCTGCTCACAGGCTCCGACTCAATGAGCTACGAGGAGAATTAGAATGATATTGGACCGATTAACTAATGCATTCTGGAAACCATGAACTGTTAAGGTGTTTACTTTGCTGCCTCATATAAAAGAATGTGAAGTTTATCTGCATAGTTAAGCGTTCTGTTTGCTCCAGCCATAAATAACAGAGGAGCTTCTCAGGTTCATACCTCTTTTATGGAGGCAGATTGAGAATCGGAATTTGTTCTGTAATTGCTTCCCATACTTTGCAAACAATTTAAGCACAGCATGAACTGCACTGTTGTGGGTGAGTGTGTGTGTGTGTGTGTGTGTATGTGCGTGCCTGTGGGAGCACATGTTCACCTGGTTGTGTGTGCTTCCTTTGGAACCATTACCAGACATTAATTTTATGGGGAAAATGAAGGCTGAGGAATTAGTATCAAGAACATCACTTATGTTTTATTTAGTCAGTGGCTTTTTTATATCCTTCTGAGGAGACTTCTTTTGTCTCTGAAAAATTAACAAGGTACCATGAAATGGTACTTATACTCATTTTACATGATTGAAATTCCAAAACTACTTGAGGTGATAAAATTTCAAGTCTTTATCTTCAAACATCAAACAAAATGCAGATCTTTTAATTAGCAAATGCACTCTCAAGATTAGTGTACCTTTAAAGAGATACCAATTTGAGCAATACACCATTTAGAGTAGTAAGGCTTCTCAACCTCAGCACTATTGACATTTTGGACCAGCTAATTTGTGGAGCTGTCTTGCACATTGTAGGATGTTCAGCAATGTAGCTGGCTTTAAATACCAATAACACCCCCTTCACCAAGTTGTGACAACCAAAAGTTCTCTGGACATTACCAGATACCCCCTAGGGAGAAAAAAAAATCGCTCCCATTTGAAAATCATGATTTAAAAAAAAATATTATTTTCAAAATATATTTTAGGAAAAATGTTGAGTGTTCTTCAGAATGAAAGTATCACAAACAACACTTCCATGTTCCTCTGGGCTGGTGAAGGGCCCTGACCATGTTATACAGAAAAACAAAAGCCCAGAGAAAGGCCCAGGAACTGTGAGGCTTTTTTCATGCATCATGTTCTAATTTTTGAAATGGAATTTTCTAAGTTATTTATAGTATTGTCATTGAAATTTGGAGTAAGAAAAATTCCATAGACTCTTGAGTCCATCTTTTTTATGGTGATTTTAAAAAAAAATTATCCCATTCCTTGACTTGCTGTGGCTTAAAATATTGCAATGGAATTTCTTTCATAGAAACTATTTTTTCTTTGACTTTTTGAAGGATATGCAATTGAGTGATGGCACTGATTTCATTACCAATTCCCTCTGAAAAAGGGCAATTTTACTAGGTCAAGGTTGAAACACCAAGTCATGGGATAAAAAGAAACCTAATCTACCTCTAAATCACTCTGCAACTTAGGAGTTATTATGTTGGAGACAAGTCTGCACAGAGCCAAAGTCAAGTCTAGGGTTATCCAGTGACTTTGGGCAGTAGATTTAGCCAAATAGATAATTCACCATTCCCTCTCTCTTGCCAGCGTGGCAGGGAGTTGTTTATATGATATAAGTTAGATGACACTGTAGGATATTATAAATCCTATGCGACTGAAAAGGAAAATTCAACTTGGATGATATTTTATGAACAATTTTCTTTTCTATTTAATACTGGTGTTTTATTCCCATACCCCTAAGGTGCATACACACAGCGAAGGGGATTCTATTGAAAAGAAGTCAGGGAAGAACAAGGAGGTTAAACATACGGAAATCAGCTGGTAGCTGCAGATGTCCCTGGAGCATCTAATATAACAAAGTGAACTGTGATTGTCAAGGAGCTTTTCCATGCTAGGAATATTTTGGGGAACTACGTTTTCCTCACAAAACATTTGGAAAATAATAGTGTACATTTTAGTATAAGTCATCTATGCCTGATAGAACTATAAAGTTAAAATCTAATGCTCCTTTTTTTCTGTACCACCCTACTCTTTGGGCTTCAATTCATCACTTCTGAAAGTGATGGGAATGCGGGCCTCAGCTTATGGCTGTGGACAGTGACAACTCAGGTGTGGTTGTGGAGACTATGTACATATGAGAATGCATGGTGATATTCTGAGAACTCAGAACTGTCATCAGATAACCTGGGTTCCAGTCTCTGCCCTGCTAGATACCAATTATGTGGTCTTAAATCAGTCACTAGACCTCTTTATACCTCAGTTTCCTCATTAGCCAAGTAGGCACATATATCCCTGATTGACACTTTATAGATTAATACAAGTCTCAGATGGAAGCATGGATGTTAAAAGCCTTCAATAAAGTACAGTGTTATTTAAAGCTAGTAAGAATGCATTTGCTAAGAGCACAGATTTTAAATATTCTTACTGAGGAAAAAATAAAGGTAAAGGTGAGGTAATAGATATTTTAATTAGCTTGATTTAATCATTCAGATACATACACAAATATCAGAACATCATATTGCACACCATAAACAAATATAATTTTATTAATTTGTAGATAAATAATAAATGAAAGTACAAACTGAATAAAAATATAAAATAAATTTAAAATTAAAAGTTAGATTTTATTATTGCAATTACATAAAAATAGCATTTAATCTCTGAGACAGCATGCTTTTGGTTGTGAAAAATGAAATTCAATTAAAGTAACTTTGGCAAAAAAAAAAAAAAAAAGATTTTTTTTTAAAAAGGGAATTCATTGAAAAGGATAATGGAGCCGGGCGCGGTGGCGCACGCCTGTAATCCCAGCACTTTGGGAGGCTGAGGCAGGAGGATCGCGAGTTCAAAGCCAGCCTCAGCAATGGCGAGGCACTTAGCAACTCAGTGAGACCCTGTCTCCAAATAAAATACAAAAAAGGGCTGGGGATATGGCCCAGTGGTCAAGTGCCCCTGAGTTCAATCCCCGGTACCACAAAAAAAAAAAAAAAAGAAAAGGATAATGGAGGAAACTATGATCAATGTAGAAACCAGGAGGATCCCGACAGGAAACAGATGGCACACCCAATAGAAAGTAGTTCAAGGAGAGCTATTTCAAAGGAATGAATAATAAAGGTATAGGCAGGATGTGAGGAACTAAAAGTGACAGGACAGGACCTTGGCCAATAGCAGAGTTGTCACCAGAGAGCTAAGAAGAGGTAAAGGATCCCAGAGCCTGAAGCAGGGAACAATGCTATCTAGTTGCCTTCTTTCAAGGACACAAAGAACCTGAGATGGCAAGGAGGAAGCAAGGGCAAAATTCCCTGACCCCACTCTCCTCCTCCTGTCTTTAGATCTCTGATCCCCAACCAGAAGCCAAGGGCACAGGAAAGTTCTGTGGGGCAAAGAAGAGGGTAGAAAAGGTAGAAGAGTAAACCTGAAAAACAAACAAAGTTGCCAGTACAGAGAAGATGGCAGTCAACTTGAGGAATAATTAGAACTGGAGACTCAGAGCCAGCAGGAGAAAGTATGCACATAGCCTCCAAGTATCTCTCCCAGGCCAAAGATTATAATTATTGGTGTGGTTTGAACATGTGTCTCCAACATTTTTGATATTCCTCACTCCAGGATATCAAGCTTAATCCCTCTCCTCTTGAGAGTAGATTGGTCTTAGTGACTTGCTTCCAATGTATAAAATAAGAGAATATTTGTAACTTGACAATGGAGAGACCTGGCAGATACTATCTAAGGAAGTGATCAAGACTGTCATTACCAATGAAAAGTCTTGCTGCTAGCATGCACCCTGACAGGAGGCAGTGAGAAAGGTGCTTCACCTCTGTGGGGTTCTTCTACCAAATTGTAACCCCAATCAGGTGGAACACCTCCAGCAAACCCAAAGCATGAGGCATTCTACAAAATACCTGGCCAATACTCTTCAAAAGTATCAGGATTGTGAAAGGTGAGGAAAAATTCAAAACCTCTCAGAGACTGGAGAAGACTAAGGACAAATGATGACACAAAATAATGTGGTAAGCTAGCCTGGATTCCAGAACAGAAAACACTGGATAAGTTGGAAGAATCAAAAACTGAATTAATGTTAATTAATATCTCAGTTTCTTAGGTTTGAATAAATATATAATGGTTATGGAAGATGTTAATATTAGAAGAAGCAGGGTGAAGGGTACTCTTCATACTGATTTTACAACACTTATGCAAAGCTAAAAGTCTCCAAAATAAAAAAAAAATTAAAAGGAACATCAAGACATTATCTTGCTTATTTGTGCTCTGCACCCAAAGTCTGCTGTTTCTGTTTCTCTCTCTCTCTCTCTCCCTCCCACCATCTCTCTCTCTCTTCCTGTCCCCAAATTGCTCAGAAGGGATTTACTATGAACCAACCAATGACTAATAGATGGAGGAGCCCACTGTTCAGAAAGGATATCACTGTGATATGTAGATGAGGTAAAAGTGACACTTCCCAGGGAAGGGAAACAGGCATTTCAGCAACTGCTCACAACATGAGACACATGCAAAAGGAACTTTTTTTTTTTTTTTTTTACATTCCTTTAGCTCAATCCAGTGACCATACTCCTGCAAAACTTACATAGCCAAAATAGCAAGAGACTAGGAACTCTTAAAATTTCTTGTTGATGAGTTATTGGGGGAGAGGTTGGGCCATAATCCCAAATGTTGAAATCCCAAAAGACAAAAATCCCTAAAGTCTAAAATCCTTAAAGATCAAAAGCCCCAAAAAAGGAATTCTGGGAAAATTTCTTTGAAGAGTTCTTTAAAAGACATTTACTTACCTTTGTAAAAGGGAAATTTTGAGGAACAAAAACACAACAGAATACATCATAGGTTACTTTACACAATAAAACAGGCAACTACATCATACATACATATTTTTACAAGCATAAACACTCAGGTATACTAATGACAACCACATGGATTTAACAATTATGTACAGTCAGTTTATTCATAAAAAATGTCATAAAATGAAATATATAATATTGTTGGTTATCATGTTCACCAAGCCTTATAACTGCAGTCATCTGAAATGCTGAAATGGACAATCTAAGTTTTTTGATAAAATTTAAAAAAATAAAATAAAATAAAAGTCCATCTGCAAGCTGGAGTCCCTAGGATGCTGGTAATGTGGCTTGGTCTGAGTTCAAAGACCTTGAAGACCGAAGTCAAGGGTGTAACATTCAGTCCAAGGCCAAAAGTCTGAGGACGTGGAGTGGGTGGTGGAAGCAGTGGGTACAAGTCCTGGAGTCCAGAGGCTGAAGAGCCTGGAGCTCTGGTGTCCATGGCAGTGAAGAGAGGCTCTCAGAGGGAGGCCAATTCACCTTCTGCATTTGTTCTCTCCTGGACCCATACTAGGGTACATCACCCCATCAGGTCCACTCAAACTCACACTAATCTCTGAAAACAGCTTTCCAGATTAAAAAAAAAATAATAATGCTTTACCAGGTTTCCTGATATCTGTTCCACTTAATATGACACAACTATATCACATACAACTGAACACACACTAATTCCTTCCCCAGAATTCAGCTTTCTACCTCCTTATATAGTCTTTCTTTCAGTGGAGATTGTGCTTTTCGGGATTTTGACTTTCAGAATTTCTACATTAGGAATTTTAATCATTTGGAATTGTAATTTGGGGGATTTTAGACTTTTGGCAATTTTGACCCTCTGGGATTTCAAATTTTGGATTATGGCATTTGGGATTGTGTCTTTTAGGATTATGATCAGCACCAGAGCACCAGTTAAAGGAACAAAAGCAACTGAGTATATAGACATGAATTTAGAAATAAAATATTTTATTTCTTACATTTCGATGGTAAAGTAATTCTTTGCTATAAGTATTCTCTTTCACAGTTTCTGTAAATAAGAGAATATTGTAATCAAGAGCCAATAAGAGCAGTTAAATTACCTTATCATCTACAGGATAAAATTGAGTTTCGTCACTATAATAGGCATTTCCTAAAGCTATGTAATAAGGTAGTAGAGTTGTTACAGCTACAACTAGCAGAACAGGGGCACTATGGCTACAAGAAATAGAAAGTTCTGCTCAAACTGGTATGAATAAGAAGAAAATTTTTTTACCTTAATAACAGGTCTAGCAGATGAAGGGTGGGATCCAGTTCTTCTTGCCAGCAACTCTATCAACTTCCCTGGGGGAAGCTTGACTCATGGCCTCCCAATGGTCACCAGCAGCAGTCTACTTCATTGGGCCCATCCAAGGGAAAGACAAAAGCCTTTCCCACTCCTGGAATATAAAATTTTTTCTTTACTTTTTTTGAGCTATCTTAGATTGTATGCTCACCTTCAGACGAATAATAGTTACCAAGTAGAATGTCATTCCTGAGTTGAGTTTATTTTAGGTTCTAAACCAATGACTAGGATGGAGAATAGGAGCACCATGTTTGATCTACAACAATCAGGATCCCCTCATGCACTACAGCAAGCTCTTCCCCAGTGGATATATCTGAGTACCGATGGGATGGGAGGGAACAAGAACCTGCCTGACCCTCAACTGTCATCTGCCCTCAGTGACATCCACCCTGTTGGGTCTGTTTAGGGTCCAGGTATAAGTTGTACAGATGCAACTTCGTTCACCTCAATCCAGCCACAAGGGCCTGTTCAGACTCACTAGTTCTGCCAGTCACATAGGAAAACATTCTGCTGCTCCCCTAGCCATTACTGGAGAGCACAGTGCCTCTCGAGGTTGTCCCATCTTCCTGGACATTGCAGAGGGCTATTTCTATTCTGCAATCACCATACCATACTGGCTACTCAGCAAGGTATGCACACCTCACACAGCCTTCTCAAATATGCCCAAGAAGGAAGGCACTGTGCAAATGTACTTGGATCCATTTGCCTAGGCTCCCCTTCCTCAGCAGAGCCATGCGGAAAGAGCAGGATACAAGCCCTTCCCAAGGGTCCCTCAGCAGCCGAACTCCACTCTGGCTCCTCTCCCTCCCAGAGAACCTTCATTTCCTCTCAGCTGGGACAAATGGGCACTGACTGATCACTTACTGTCCTAAATCTATTATTTATGCCCAGGATCTCAGCATTTGAAACTCAAAAACAAGAATTTGGCTTTTGTTCAACTGCATCATCTCTCCCTGAAGCAGTAAGACCTAGAATACTTTGGCTGCTCTTTGGGTAAGAGGAGGGTCACAGAATAACAGGAACTATTGAGAATAAAAAACATAATTTCAATATAGAATGCCAAATATTATTCTACTATCCCTCTTAAGAATATCTTTCACTATCCAACCACTTTCAAAGCAAAGATTTGAGATAACTTAATAAAAATATATAAAATTACAAAACAATTAGAAACTAAAAAGAGAAACCAAGAAACAAGTTCCATTAACACTCAGAAACATAACAGTTTAATATAATTAAAACCATTGCCCCCATTTCTTGAGTGCCTACTATGTGACAGACTGTGATAAGTGGTTTGTGTCTTAAAATCCCTCAAACCAATTATCAATTACATTCTTACAACAACACTCAGTATTATTATCCCCATTTTTCCTAAAAACAGTGACTTTCAGACAAGTCTAATCACTTATAGATTCTCCCCAACTGAAAAATGAATATGGTGTAGGAAATGTTTACGTAACATAGGAAGGCAGAGTCATATTAACAGATCAGTGATTTGGTGGTCCTAAAGGTTCCTGTACAACTTCAGCCAAGAAATGATGTTCCTGTTCAGCAGTGAATCCCCTCTGAGTCCCATATCTATCAGTTATCCTGGTGTCTCATTGTTTCCTAACAATCCATTGACAGAAATAAGCTTTTCCTCCATCAAGTAGTGATAACAATGACAACTTACTTTTGCCCAAACAGGCAGAAGCAAACAGTCAACAGAGTTAAGACATTTGTTTTGGAGGGATATTGGCTGACTAATGAGAAAGACAAAGTGATTCACCCAAGTATTGAATCCAAGCTGTCCATCTAATAAGTCCCTCTCACTCTGCCTGGAATAGGAGGACTCATGAGTGTTTGACCCACATTCTTGCCCACTTGCCAAAGGTCAGAGATATCCTTCCCAGAGAGGGTGAATCTCACTTCCTGCATTGTGGCACCAGGCAGGTAATCAGAGAACCCCATCTCTCATAAGCCTATGTAGCTATCTTTCTTAGAAAAGCCATACTGATGGACTTAAGTTTGTCTAATTATAAGTCCTATGTTAGGAAATAAAGCCAAATTCCAGTGAATGAGTTGTGAATTACTTGGTGAATCTGGGCCATGAAGGCAGCCAAAAGCAAATAATTCTTGCCTATTAAGTGAATTTATCACATGTTCAATTGTGTAATTACTTTTTTGAAAAATCCATTTTCTCCATTTTATTGTCATGAAGATACAAAGGGGACATTTTGGATAAAGAAATCATTATCCAGCGAGGAAATAACAACTGTTCTTCTTGTAAAGTTGAGCTTTTAAATCCATTAAGCGGTTCAAAGAAAGAATCAGTAACTGGAGGCTGCTAACTTCTTGCCCCTTCACTTAGAGCAAAATAGTACTGGTCTTATGAGGAAGTAGATAAATAGATGACATTATTGGAAGTACAATGGGAAAGCCCCACAGATCTAGAAAACATTTGTCAAGCACTTGTCATAATGCCTGAAATTCTACCCTTAGTAAAGCACTTCTTTGAGTTGGGTCTTGAAATTTTTCTGATACTCAAAACTCCACCAAATTAAAATGTCAGTTATGCAAGGGTCTGGGGTTAACACTGTAATCCATCTGCAGTTGCAATTTGCCTAAAGAACTGGAATTTATTTATTTGTTTGTTTGTTTGTTTGTTTGTTTGTTTGTTTGTTTGCTTTGGTACCAGGGATTGAACTCAGGGGCACTTGACCACTGGGCCACATCCCAATCCCCAGCCCTTTTTTGTATTTCATATTGAAAGGAGAAAGGACGTGGCAAAAGAACACTGAATGAGCCTGAAGAAAGAATTGGAATAATATGTAGATCATTTAGAGCACCTCTCACAGAACTCAAATAGTTGTCCCATATATAATATGCTTTCCTCAGTGACAGGATCATGAGTTCAAATACTCTGGGTTAAACAAAAATGCAGTAGGTTTTTATCCTTTAGGAATTACTAGTGTTGATATGCATTGTGAATCTTGGGGTGGCAGGAAGGAAATAATATATAGGGACCACAGATCATTTTATGTGTAGCATCTTCTAAGACTAATTGCTGTAGAAATCCTCCTCTAGAGAGATGAAGTGAAAAACTAGCTCTTAGTTGTAAAAGCTGTAACATGGGTTTCCTGACACTACTGCCCTGACATCCCATTTTTGTTCTATCCTACTTTGCTCCTGTCCCATTATTTCACTTTCCAGGGCATGAAAGGAAGCATATAGGGACATAGAGACTTGCATTCCACACCTTAAAAAAGAAAAAAAAAAAAAAAAACACCTGCATGAGCATGAATGCACTCGCTGGACTACAGCAATTGGTACTTACTCTCTCAGGGCCCTGATGATGAAGTAGCTGCATCAGCTAGAGGAGCAGGGGAGTTTCTTTCCTCTAGTTTTCCACCTCATTCATTCACAGAGGTCCATTGGTAGATTAGAGGAAGACACAGGAAAGGGCTGAACCCAAATTGAAACACTTGAGGCTCTTCTCCCTAAAGCACACACATGATCCCCTAAGCTCATCTAAGAAGACTTGGATAAGGCCGAGGTTCTTTTGCACTTCATAGGAAGACATTACCATTCAAGTTAGCTGACAACCCAAGAGGATAAAAAATGAGCTAAAATGGATGAGTGGTAAGAATCTGAGAAGCATAAGAAATATGAAAAAGAAACAATCCATGGATGAACTTTTATCAGAGGAAACAAAACTAAGGGGAAAAAATAAGAGATTAAAATATGCATTATGAAAAACCTCAGGGAGTTTATAAAACCTATCAGAAACATGAAGCCAGAATAGAATCTATTTGAATTTTTAGTATAAACAAGTACTTGCTAAGATAGAAAGCAGAAGTCAGAATATGGTTTGGCAGCATAACTCAAACCAGCAAAATAAAATTCAACTGATCCGCTGGATAACAAGCAATGGGTGTGTGGAGGGAGCTTAAAAAAATAAAAACAAAATGAAATGAAGGAAAGCATAGCAAATAGAAAACATGAAACCACTTGGCCCAAATAAAAACCAATGGTTATTATAAATGTAAATGAGTTGCACTCACTAGTCAAAAATCTCTTAGATTGAATTCTTAAGATATTGTCCACAAAAGACATTTTAAAACATAAATGGCAAATAAAATTGAAAATAAATGTAAGCCAAAAGAAAGCCAATGGGGAGGGAGGGGAAGGGAAGGGGCAAAAGGGTGAAGAAGCAAAAAAAAAAAAAAAAAGATGGTAGAATGAGATGGATATCATTACCCTAAGTGCATGTATGAAGTCACAAATGGTGTGAATATTGTGAATATACTTTGTATACAACCAGAGATATGTAAAAATGTGGTCTATAAGTATAATATGAAATGTAATACATTCTGCTGTCATTTCTAACAACTTAGAATAAAAAGTAAATAAATTTGGAAAAAAAAAAAGAAAGCCAAAATGGATAATGAAAAGCACCATAAGAAACACCATCATTTCATAGTAAAGAAATAATAAAATGAATATTTATCATGAGTTAAAATGTGCTTGTCTCAATCAGTTGGACCTGTACAGTCCTGGAGCTGATTGCAATGTCATCATCCTGGTGTATAAATGATCATCTTTTTGCTGTGTCCTCCCATGGTGGAATGGGCAGGACATTCAGTCCTCTTCTGTAGAGGCACTAATCTTGTCTAAAAGTGATTTGCCCTCATACCCTAGGCACATCCTTGAAGGCGCACCTCCTAATACCATCACCTTGGGGGTTAGGATTTCAACATATGATTGTGGGATGGGGGGTGTACCAGATACTTAGCCTAGAGCAATATTCATTAACATAGCATCAAAATAACAACTGTTAGAATTATCAGAAGAAATATAAAAACAGCCCCTCTCCAGAACTGATAAATCCAAATTAACAAATTGATAAATTTGACCTAAATATGTGAACTTTATAGCTAAAAAGCACAGAAATAATTCTTATGAAGAGCATATATAAAACATCACAAAAAGTAATCATATAGCAAATCACAAAGAAAACTTCAGTGAATTCTAATGACAGATGCCATATACAATATGTTCTTTGTCTACAGTGTAATAAAACATAGATAACAAAATCATAACCTAAAATGTTTAAGTCTGGAAATCTAAATACTTTTGTTTTAAATACTCCATAGAATAAAGAGAAAATTATAAAAGAAATTATGAGTTACACAAAAGCATTAATACCCAGATATATTGCTTGCAGTTAAAACAATAATTAGAGGAGATTTACAGTCTTGGTTATATTTATGTAGAAAAGTAGAAGAAATAAAAATAAATTAAAATCTAGAAAAGTAGCAACAAAATAAACTCAGAAAATTGGAAGTAGAAAAGATAAAACTAAAATCAATTAAATAAAGAAAAACAAAAATTAGTAAAGGTGATTAATAAATCATTAAATGGTTTATTAGAGAAGACTGAAAAGACAGACAAACTGCTGGAGATCGAGAGAAAGAGAACAATAAAATTCAGAGAGAAATAAAGAAACAAAAGAATGTTATTAACAAATGCATATACTAGAAAACTTGAAAACCTGGATATAAGGGAGACAATTTCATAAAATTATAAAGTACTAACATTAGAATAGAAAAATATAAACACTTTGAAATGCCAATAAAGAACAAAAGATCAGCCATCAGAAGCTGCCGTCTACCTCCATCTCTCCCCACTAAAAAGGCCTGATAGATGATTCTTAAAGTATGTTGTAGCAAAGTAAATCATCTTTATTTCACAAAATTTTGATGACAAATTAAAAAGGAATTTGCCTAATTCATTTTATGAATCTAATAATTCCTTTATTCCATAACCAAGAAAAAGCTGTAAAGTGGTGGGGGGACGGGGAATATGGACCAGTTTCACTTATAGAAATAGACACCAAAACTTGAATAAAATTTAGTTAAATAAAATTAAAAACATATTACTTCTAATATATCATAACTATATATAATTTATTCCTTCTGAATTCAATATCAGTTTACTACATTAATGAGCCAAAAAAAAAATCATGCAAACATCTTGTAGAAGCAGAAAATTATTTGATATTGTTCAACAACTATTTTTGATTTAAAACAAAAACTAAACTAAGGGGAGATGAAACCATCCCCTTAACCTGATAAAGGCCATTTGAAACCCCACAGCAATAGCAATAATAAGCCATACAAAACTGAGAAATATTAAATGCCTTTTGAAGTCCAGAAAGAGGACCTCAGGTAACAGTTACAGCCCAATCTAGTATTGTTGGTTCCTAGGCAATCTAGTAAAAGAGAAAAAATAAGTGATGCAAGTCTTAAAAGGAAATAGGCAATTTTTGTGTCATTTGTAGATATGATTATTTACATTGAAAAGAATAAACAAGCTATTAGAACTAATCAGAAAGTTGATCCAAGTTTCTGGATATAAGATTAATACATAAAAATCAAAAGCTGCTCTCTACATCAGCAATAAATATTAGAAAATAGGGGGAAAAAATGAGCTACCAAAGCCATCAATGCAGTAATGAAACTAGGAATTAACCTAGTCAAGAATTTACAATCTTTATGATAAAAAAAGTCTGAAAATGGGGAAATATTACTCTATCAATTAATGAGATAGTGACACATTATGAAGTGTCAATTTATCTACATTCATTTACAAATTTAATATAATCCCAATCAGAATTCAGAAAGGGGGCGTGGTAGGGACAAAAATGAAAAAAATGTACATGAAATTGACATGGAAATATCAAGGTCTACAACTAGCTAATTGATATCTGGGGGGAAAAAAGAGAGGCAAGGTATAGAACACCATCCTTCAAGTATTAGAGCAACTAGACACTATTAGTATTATGTTAATGTTGTTGCAAGAAGATAAACAAAATTGTCTTAAAATAATGGAAAGATCAGAAATTGAGCTTTATCTATATGGAAACCTTCTGAATGTTAAAAATGGCATAAAATCAGTAGGGAACAGATAAACTATTTAGTAAATAGAATTGAAATAACTGGCTCACCTTATAGAATTCTAAACACAAAAGTTGTTTTTCTGCTTTAGCATTCACACAAAAATAAACTCCCTATGGAGTGAGTACCTAAAGGATGAATGCAAAATGAAGTTAGTAGAAGGAAATGTAGGATAATTTTTTAAAAAAATAAACACAACCATGAATGAACAGAATTATTGCTGGATTGATGGCCTACAATGAAGTTGAGATTATTGTTCACACCATAGACATATCTAACAGATGAGTGGTTGAAGTATCTTAAATGTTCATAACCAATGCAGATCTGGAGTGGATAACAAACAAATAAGACTTCCCCCCAAATATGGAATGCTATAGAAAAAATGGGTAATGTATATGTTTGTTTTATGAAAAGATGCTGTACCTCACCAATAATCAGAGAAATATAAATCAAGACAAAGATATTACTTATAGCCATTATACTGAAAAAAATTAGAAGATAGGGAATAAAAACCCTCATACACTTCTGCTAGGAGTATTAACTGGTGCAGGCACTACTGGGAGAAAAGCATTTATTTATTAAAAAAAAAAAAAGTTTTGTAAAAGTTTTTGTGAAGTGACCATTAGAACAGCCTAGAAGCAGCACTAAACAGTATAAAAGCAACACTAAACATGACAGAAGAGAAGTCCATGTTCCAGATCTGTACTCTCCAATACAGGAGCCAATAGCCACCAGGGACTACAGAGCACTTAATATGTGACCAGTCTGGATTGAGGCATTCTGTAAGCATAAAAACATGGAAGACCCAGTTCAGAAAAATTAATGTGGAAGCATTTCATTACTAATTTAGATCAATTACTTTTTGTCATAATATTTTAAGCGCATTGGGTTAAATAAAGTATGTTACTAAAATTACTTTCACTATTCTTTTTACTTCCTTTTTTATTGGATTTTTTGTACATTTTAGATACATATGGCAATAGAGTATATTTTGACATATTATATATACATACATTAGAATTACATTCTGTTGCTACTGGGAAATTTAAAATGATATCTGTGGCTTTCAATCTTTCCCTTGGGCAGTGTGCTCTAGAAGATACTCATCTCAGGTCTGTGCCACCTGATATTCCATCACTAAAGAATGGAGAAGGAAAGGGGAAATATACAGAGGATGTATTTCTTTGAAGAAGAAATGAACCAGGGTTGGAAAAAAAAAAAAAAAAACATGGATAGGTCTTCAAAATAAAAATGGAAAAATAAACAGGAATTATAATGACATGTATAGCTCAATATCATTGAATAATTTTAAAATTCATACACAAAAAGCACTATGTACACAACAAATATATGCTACAGGTACATATAACAAGGTAGATGCTTGTTGGCAAACTCTAAAAATTGAAATGTGGTTGTCTACACAACAGTGTGGATTTAGTATTAGGAATAATTGATAAAGGAGATATATAACACAAAATAAAATAAAAAATAATGGAGCTTTCTGTGGGCCAATGCTGATAGCCTGCCATGAACTCTATTCTATGCACTTTACCAACCCTTATCTAGGCACTTGAGTTGTAAAAAGAAAATTTAAACTTATAAATCTGGTTAAAATGGATCAATTAGCTGAAATCAATTGAATTTTCCAATACTGAATATGTAAAATTACATATGCTGCTATATGTCCAGAATATATGCCTATATATATATATATATATATATATATATATATATATATATATCAGACTACTTCATCTTATCTGAGCCACGCACACAAACCAAAAGAAGCCTGTCCTCATGAAATGTGCAGGACAATGTGAGACAGAATTTAGCTGGCAATTGTGTGGAAGAGGCAAAAAGTAGTGTACAGAAAAGACAACAGAGAGATGGGAAACAGCAAGACTTGGGAAAGTGGTAGCATCTAAGGGTGACTTCAGAGGAAAAGCAGTGCTTAGACTGAGGGAGAGAGAAAGGAATTCTCAGCAGATGATTTGTCTGCAAAGCTGAGGGAAGGGTTGCTGTGCCTCACTGGAATGGAAAAGTATTGTCCTCTGCTTGAGAAAGCAAGATCAGCATCAGGATGAGTGACTTGCCCAAAGTATTACTGTTAGTCCAGCCAAAAATACAAATGTTCCAGTACCTTTTCTAACCACTAGATCCTGCACCCTCCACAAAATATGAACTGTTTCCATTTGCAAATGTACTGAAAAGGTGACCAGAATGAGATATTACAACTCCTAAGAGTACTTTGCTTACTACCAGGACAGAGTGTGTGCACAGGAAGAATGCCTTGCTAAATGATGAGGGTATTCAATAATTGGCATTTTGAGAGATGGTACAGATCTTTTCTAAAGCAGGAGAAGGGGAGCAAGGGGGATTGTACAGTACTTAGTAAGACATTCAAGGCCATCCATAATCTGCCCCTGACTTACCCCTTAAAAACATCTTTCCAGGGGCTGGGATTGTGACTCAGCAGTAGAGCGCTCACCTAGCACACACACGGCCTGGGTTCGATCCTCAGCACCATGTAAAAATAAACACATTGTGTACAACTAAAGCAAATAAATAAATATTAAAAAAAAAAAAAAAAAAAACATCTTTCCATTCTCTTTCATGCCCATCCAAGTACCATATCTTCTCCATGAATTTTCAGACTTTGCACTTTCCTAGCCCAGGCCTTCAGTAGCAGTCTTCCTGCATGTGAAAAGTCTTCAGCTCCATCACCACCTGACCCAATTCATCACACCACATGTGAATTCTCTTCCTTGTGTAATGTTATATGAAGCCTAGGCAGAAGGAAATGCTCCCTTCTCAGCACTCTCAAAACACTATTCTAGCAGTCTGTGATTATACTGGTCTATATGAATCCTACTGTTAGAACAAAATAAGTCCAAGATTATCTGACTAGAAGTCTGATTGTTATTATTAGTAGTAAAATAAATTAACACACACATTGCATCCTATTGGCCAAAATGATTCTGATACAAATGATCCATTGCACTTTTCTATAGATTGACAAACCCACATTCTCTCAAGTATTTTCACATTTGCAAACTGACCCCCAACATTTGTTCATATATACAATCATTTTACATACATCTCATCAGAAATGCGCAATTATGCCCTGTTTTTATTTTTAACTATTTGGAAGTCAAATAAATTTTCCTTATTCATTATAATTTCATAGATATCTTAATGCTCTATGGTTCTTCATTGAGTAGGCTTGTCATCACTTTTTAAAATCCCTAATTGTGATCACTTAGTTCAGAAAAATAACATTCTTTTCTTGCACTTCTCTTATTCACATTAACCCTAGTAGACTAAAATAAGTAAGTTTTCAACAATCATACTACTCTACCACTAGCATTCATTGCTCCATGTCATAGTTACTAGAACCAGAAATCAGGATAACCTATTCTTTGCCATTTTAATAAATTGCCCCATATCCAACTTACCAAGATGGCTAGATAAATAAATAATAAAGCTTCTTTACAGAAATTCAAATAATTCACATAGAAATCTGGAATAGTTTCAAACCTCTTCACACCATACAGATGTATGAATTCTGTTCCTTCTGTAACCGTTATGGACACATCTGTATTTTAGGCCAGGATAACCTTGGAAAACATACTACCTGTCCTTGTCTCCCTCCAGGACCTTCCACAGACAAAATCAGTTTATTTGAACAAAATTTGACTCCTTAATTCTCCATATGGAGAAGATGGACCATTAGCCCTTTAACACTGGCTAAATTACCAATTACCAGCAGGTAAACAGCCCTTCACTGCAACTCGGCTCCAAGCTTATTATGAGTGTCATTTGCAAAGGTGGAGCCCTTCAGAGAGAAATCTCTGTTTTATTAGCATAAAGAGGTCTAAAGAGCACTGGCCAGGGCCAGGAGGCCCTCTGCAGTCCCCAGGGGATCACTGTTGATTTATGAGCTCCCACACATTCACCTACGACATCACAATTCATTCTTGTGTAAAATACTCTATTATTCCTCCACCCAAGAGTAAGGTCAGAAAATATCAAATGGAATACGATTTCTTAAGCAAGATAGGGAGAATAACTGGTTTTATAAAAAGCCTCAAAGCCAAAACCAATTAAGCTGAAAAACTAATCTGGAGAGAAGTAACCAAAGGAACAAAAGCAAGCAGGAAAGCCAGACAGTGTTTTTAAAGGGTCGGTCCCCAAGTCCCTGGAGGCCAGTTCACCTGGACAGAGCCTTCTAGCCACTCAGTGAAGAGACAGAGAGCTTGAGTTCTAGGAGCTCCACGTCCCTGCATTTTGAACCAGGTGACCTCCCTGTAAGATACTTAACCATATCAAACTTGATCTAAAATCTCTGTATGGTTTCATGTGGTTGTGGATTGAAGTAGATATCTACCTCCTGGAAGACAGCAGGCTTTAAAACTTCCAGCTCCATGCCCTACCTCTCCCCACTCGTGACACATGTTCCCTTCATGCCAATCATTCTCAACTAGATCACAGGCCAACACTGGTCTTCTAGTCTGGGAGATGTTGTCCTTAAAGTGTCCAAATAACTATTTACTTCCATTCGTTCTAGGAAGACTTTTTATATCCCAACTTTGTGTCCCAGGTTTTGTTTTGTTGTTGTTGTTGTTGTTGTTGTTTTTCTGAGAACAATCAGTTCTCTGTACCACCTTTTTATTTTGATATAAACAAAGATTTTTAAATCAACTCAGGATTGCCATGTATGTATATATTTAACTTTCTTTTCTTTCTTTTTTTGGCTAGCAAAAATTACCTGGACTGTTTTGTGGAGAGCTAATCATTTTCTCTTTTTTGAAAGAGAATTATTGCTCAAGAGCTTCAAAATTGTTTCCAATTAGGATTTCCTTTCCTTTCAAGTTTCCATTTCACAATGAAAGCACCTTTGGTTTAGCTGTGGCCCAGAAGCCCACTCTTGTGAGTGGCAAGGTATTAAATGTGAATTGGAGTAAGTGAAAATCTACACATGCCCCACACCATTCTATCTCCCTGCGCAGAAGGGGGAAATGACTAATATTTGCAAGGGAAGATGTACAACTGCTACTTTTTAATATAAATGCCCTGATATACCTTCTCTCTACTTCAGAATAATGTGTGTGGATCCCTATCCACCCACCACCACTCTTTATCAGAGAAACAGCTGTCCCTTTCTAGAATGGAATGAAATGCCACTCCTTGTTTCCTGATTCCATTCTTTCCCAGCTCTTGTACAATTATTTTTCTAGACATTTTTACAGGTGTTTGTCCACAAGATAGGGGGTCTCTTCCAAATGTGACATTCTGTGATTCTATGGTTTTGTACCTTCAATTATCCTCTCTCCAGCCAATATCTTAAATCTTTTCTACTTCCTTGACTCCTTTCCTCTCCAATGCCACCAAATCTGTACCTGTAAATGTATAAAACTACTGTGTTGGTAAGGGGTACTAGGGCTTGAGGTTCTCCAGAAAATACCTCCTTAAATCAAAACTTTCTTGCCTTAGTCAACAGACTTTCTTAGGCAAAAAAACGCCCAGGTGCCTTGGGTACTCATGGGATGCCAGAATGGTCCCACCCAACCCTACTCCAAACTGTACTTGAGGTGGCAAGAAATACATTATCTGTTATTTCTTCACACTGGCAAGGACCCATTGCCTCCAACCCCACCACAATGCCACCTTTTCTCCATGGTCCTCTGTGGGGAAGAGGAGTGGCTGCTACATTGGCCTATTGTTTTCTCAGACCTTTCAAATCTCAGTCTCCCTTCTCCTCTCCTCTCCCCCTCTCCTCTCCTCTGTTCTCCTCTCCTCACCTTGCCTCACCTCCCCTCTCCTCTCCTCTCACTTCCTCTCCTCTTCTCTCTCCCCCCAAAAACTCTCATTTATTTATTTTTTATTTATCAGTTTTAATCAGTTATACATGACAGTAGAAAACTCTTCAATTCATTGTACACAAATGGAGCAGACTTTTTCACTTCTCTGGTTGTGCTTGAAATAGAGTCACATCATTCATGCAACCATACATGTACCTAGGGTAATGATGTCCATCTCATTCCACCATCTTTCCTACCCCTTTGCCCCCTCCCTTCTCCCCTTGCCCCATCCAAAGTTCCTCTACTCCTCCCATGCACCCCCCATATGGATTAGCATCCACTTATCAGAGAAAACATTCGGTCCCTGGTTTTTTGAGAATGGAATATTTCACTGAGCATGATAGTCTCCAATTCCATTTACTGAAAATGCCATAATTTTATTCTCTTTTAATGCTGAGTAATGTTCCATTGTGTAAAACCTCTCATTTAGACAGAAGAATCTGCTTCTAGCTTTACCACATCCACATGCCAAACCACAGGTAGTCAATCAATATGACCTTAGAAACAGGAATACTTTTCTTAACAAAACCACTGATGTCACAAAACTTTAGTTCCTGCTTGGTTGTCCCTTTACAATGCTCACTTGGCCCTCAGAATTAATGATAAAATTTGTTTTTTGTTTTTTTTTTTTTTTTTGGTACCAGGGATTGAACTCAGGGGCACTCGACCTCTGGTCCACATACCCAGCCCTTTTTTGTATTTTATTAGAGACAGGGTCTCACTGAGTTGCTAAGTGCCTCGCCACGGCTGAGGTTGGCTTTGAACTCGCGATCCTCCTGCCTCAGCCTCCCAAGTGCTGGGATTACAGGCGTGCGCCACCGCGCCCGGCTTTAATGATAAAATTTAACCTTGTCGTCTCTTGGTTTCCCCCGCTCCCAGATGCCCTACATAATCCTCTTGACCCCTCTTTCTTCAGGCCCCTGACACCCAAGATCAGTCTAGATCAGAAGTCCTGGCCTCAGTTTCTCTCTCACTTGTTATTCAGTTGGTCAACAATTATTTATTGAGCACCTACTCTGATTCAGGTCCTGTTTTGGGTGCAAGGAATACAGAAGTAAATAAAACAAAGCAGACCCCTACTATCATGTTGCATACCAGTCTCACGAACAGGATGGAAGGAGTTGGTGGCTACTACATAATTGGTCCTTCTTCAGACAAAGTTGGCTAAGTGAAGAATCAGGCATTCTCTACCTTAAATTAGACATGACTTCCCTCATCTAACAACCATCCTACATGCTCTCTACCAGCCCCCTTACCATCCAGTCTCTGTAAGTCCCTCTTAATTGGTTTCTATCTCTATTTAATTCATCATTTTTAGTCACCAAATGCCTATGACCATGCTCAGCAATTTCTGTAGTTCATCTACTCAACTGCACGTGACCTCTGTATTTCTATTAGTTGTGCAAATGAAAAATACAGTAACCTTTTCCTTATCCTTCATCTTTCCCTTCTATGATTATGAGCCCCTGAAGCCTGCCAATCATTCTTTGTAATATTTCTCACACCTATGCTTTTATTCCCCATTCCCATTGCCACCAGGCTTGCATCCTTTTGTGACTCAATTCTTACAATACTATCTTAACCAACATCCTTAACTCCAGGATTATTTCTTCCTAAATCATCATGTATACATCCTTAAACATGGCTTTGTTCATAGAATACCTTAGTCTAGATCCTTCAGTGGTACTCTAAAGATGCTCTTGGAGCGTCAGAAAGTCCAAAGAGGGATGACAGATATTACATAGTGGTTAAGATCACAGACTCAAGTCTAGCCCCCACTACTATGTAAATACTGTATGTTAATATACCTGTATGTGCCCCAGTTCTCTCATCTGTACGCTGAAGATCATAATACCAATTACATTATGTAATTGTAAAAATAAAATTAGATCATCTGTGTAAAGTATTATGCAATACTGAAAAATTCAGTAATTTAAACTATTAACAGAAGTAATGATAATCAGGACAAGTGGTGACAGGTATGGGATAGAGATGGAACACTGTCCATGTTTCCAAGGCGACATAATCAGACCTTGTGAGGATCTTACAAAGGACCAGAGCCCATCATTGTAATAACTCAGCTGAAAAGCTGTACTGCTGTTCACCGGCCCCATCCCCAAGAAAGTCAGGAAACTACCCTCCAGCTTCCCATCTCATCATTTCCACTCTTATCCAAGCTTATAGAGTTCCCTCTCTTTCAATCCATGCCTCCTTCTATTTTCCCATTTCTTTCTCTGTTCTGAAAAATCCAGTTCTACCTCATTTTTCCTCCAAATAATTTTGAAAGCCTAAACAAGACTGCAAGTTAGCATATGTAAGACTGTGTCAGTCAGCTTATCATTGCTGTGACCAAAATACCTGACAAGAACAACTTAGAGGAGGAAAAGTTTATTTTGGACTCACAGTTTCAGAGTTCTCAGTCCATGGATGGCCAACGCCATTGCTCTGAACCTGAGGTCAGGTAGAGCATCGTGATGGAAGGGCATGGCTGAAGAAAACTTCTCAGCTCATGGCAGCTGGGAAGCAGAGAGAAGAATAAGCTAGGAACAAGATATACAATCCCCAAGGGCACACTTCTAGTGACCTACTTCCTCCAACCATGCTCCATTTGCCTACAGTTACCACCCCATAATCCATTCAAACTATTAATCCATCAAATGGATTAATCCACTGATTAGGTTGCAGCTGTCATAATCTAATCAATTCACCTCTAAACATTCTTTCATGGTCACATGAGTTTTTAGGAGGACATCTCATATTCAAACCATAACAGATCCTGTCAGACTTCTGCATAAAAATCAAGTCCCATTTACATTAAACATTAGAGTGTAACTGATGTGAGTAATCCAGAAAGCTTCTGGGAAGTTAGAAGGAGTTTCTTAATAGGAAAAGAAAGAGAAACCATAACATGCAAAAAATGAAAGGGGCCAGGCAAGTTCAGTCTAATAAATATTGATTAAGACCCGAAATGCCAACCATGGTAGATCATGCCCTTTCTATCTAGCTTTGTCTTCATATTGTCTCAGGCATTGCAATGGTTGGTTCATGTGTCTGTCTCCATTACACTGTGTACTTCTCAGGAGTACTGGCCATATCCACTTATCTTAATATCTCCAGGGGAGGACACAGTGCCTTGCATATCATAAGGCAATGAGTGAAAGACAGGAAGGAAAGGAAGGAAGGGAGGAAGGAGCAAAGAGGGAGATGGAGGAGCATAAGCTATTTATATTCACTTTTAAAAAGGAAGAGAAACTAATTTGCAAAGTACAAAATCAGGTAAGGGTTCTAATCCTTAGCTGTATAAACATACAAAAGTGACTTCATCTCTTTAACCCTCAATTAGTTTATCTGTGAAATAGGGATAAGTTAATAATACCCACCTCAAATAACTATCATGAGACTTTAAATAGATTAATAGAGCTAAAATAATTGATACAAAGCCTGGGGTATATAAGGTGATTGATAATAACATTACTATTTCAAATGAATGAATTTTTTTAAAAAAAAGAATGAAGTCACTGCTTCTATGGTAATGGAGGTGTGAAGGTCTTGGCCTGGCCCACTCAAGTCTATCCTAGGGGTTTGGCCAGCCCATTCTGGACCTTTGTCATTGGAGAGCCACTTTGCCTCGGTAGCTTTCACTTAAATGGAGCTCTAAATCAAACTGTCCTCTGCCACCATTCTTCCCTGGGCTTCTGATTATAATCATGCTGCCTGCTATTAGTACAGGGATGTTTAAAACTCCTATAAAACAAGAGCTAATTGCTGATCTGCTTAATTAAAGTGAGCCTTTTGTTGTCACATTTACAAAGATAAATGAAATAATCAGCTGTGGACTAATGAGAGATAATTAGATTATGCAGCCCCAATAAATAAAGACCAAAATGCTCCCGATTGTGCCTGTATGTCAGAGAAAGACCATAGTAAGCTTTAAGGTAATGTGTGTTAGTGATGCTTTATTTTAACATTGTACAATCCAGCTCTCCAGCTCAACTTTATTACTCAGATTGACAGGAATCAACAAACAACTAGCAGCACCTTCCTGATTGGAACTCTACCAATTCTTTAACAATTAGTCCTAAATCTTTAATTAAAATAAAAATATTTATAATTTAGAAATAAATATCATTTTTTACTCTTGACATGCCTGATCTAACTTATTAATAAAGGGTATCTATGAAGGTAGCATTGTAAACCTTGCAATCTTATCTCATAATAATTTATTAATTACTTTACTAAAAATATTACATTAAGCATAAAAATAAAATTGATCCAATATCAATTTTAGCTGACAGCAAGCAAATCTTTCAATTCTTTTGTGTCACCAAACCATAACTGCCCTAAGTCACTTCCTATGACATATCCTTTTAAGACCAATTCTGTTCTCCTAAAACAGACACAAAGAGAAAGATAGAGGGAGGGAAAGAGAGAAAGAAAAAGAGAGAGGTTTTAAGTGCCTATAGCCAAAGGAAATCAAAGCTCCTCCACACATGAATTGATTGATATGAAGGTGAAGATAAAATTTTTATTTTGCTCAGATAAAATAAAGACAGATTGCCCAAGACTGATAACATATCAAAAGAAAATTCCCTCCCCCCACCAGATGACAGAGGTTATTACATCTGGAAAAATCTGCTAACCTAGTAGTTTCCCAACTTTTGATGCATGGACCAGGGTTATATGTATTACACTCTGTATTCTTCCTTAATTATATATAGAGTGTAATTTTTATTTTGCGAATTAAGAGTTTAAAAATAAGATCTATCCTCACTACAATTTTACCACCAAAAGGAGAAAAAATATGATCTAGTAACGAAGGGGAGGACTTTAAATTGAATTCAAATAGTTTTATTAAGAAAACACACTATTGTCCTCTTTTTCTCATTTATTCTGTACAGGTAGAAAATCCATCTTGGACAGGCACCTTCCAAAGATCATAATCTGGCAACCCCAGACTTAAGTTACTCTATTACAAATATCATCACAGTTCCCTAATGTGCAGGAGCTGATGGTTTTTAAAGTCAATATTCTAAGTCATTTTGTAGAATTAAAGGTTGATTTGGAAACAGAATAAAGAAATCAAAGCCTTCATAGCCCCTGAATCCCTACAGCTCCTCTGGTTCAGCATATAGCTGACTCAGGCTATGACATTTGACGAACAAGGCCAGTGTCCCTCAAGAAGCCACCCAAGAGTGATCCTGGCAATAAGTCCAAGCTGATTTTCTAAGAAACAGAAATTTTAAAACCAATCTTCTTTTCAAAGCATTTTCTAATTTACGCTCTACATAAATGATGTAATTATTGAGTAGTTCTTTATAAAGGGGCAGTTTGCCACAGTGCAGGGGAAAGAGCCAGAACATCCAGCCACATTTACAATTCTACCTGAATCATGGTCGATGGGTCTCTGAGTCTTGGTTCCTCATAACATGGAGATGGTCCCAGGACCAGTGAGACAATGAACAGGTAAGCCAAGAATTAGAGAAGCATGACATGGATCTTAATTCATTTCTGATTCTAGTCTTAAGTTACTGGATCTAGAATCTTAAAAATGTGTTTAATGCCATGTTGAACCTTTAGTCTTAAATATAATGTCAACTTATGCAAAATTCTATCCAGTAATTCACTCACAGAGCTTAAATAAGTTGGCCCTGTCCTCACTCTTGAAGTAATATATTCCTGCTGTCCCTAGAAACCCAGGCATGGATACAGGGGGGAGGGAGAGAAAGGCAGTCATAGATCAAGTGTCTCAAATGTCAATAAATGGCAAAGGAGAGTTATGGAGCACATAAGGAAAGGAGGAGGCTCAGAATATGGGGCTTGGGATGCCCTTTGACCCCACTCAGAGAAACCCAGTAATAAATCCAGAGGTGAGGGACATCTTTAGATATTGGAGCCATCCAGGGAAGCCATAGAGAATTTTCCAGCATCATAAACAGTTTGGAAAGAAAAAGATCTAATCTGGAAAAATCAGGGCAGAATGGTGAACAAGAGAAAAAGCCTTAGGTAAATATTTTTTGTTTCTTTGTTGTTTTCATTGTTTTATCTGAAAAATCTTCGTCACTACACAGACATTTGAAAAATCATCCTTTGGACCTCTTCCCTAAGTCAGAATCTGAGCTCATAAGACAAACACCCTTTGCAGGGCCACATGCTGATGATTGCCACCTGGAGAATACTCACACCTGGATCCAGGAGGTTTCATGGAAAACCAGAGGTATGTCTGGAGCACATTTTCCATCCTATATGCCTGGATTATATGTCAGCTGCATTGTTAATCAGGACAAACAATGTTAGCTCCTGTAATAACCCCCAAATCTCAATTTCTCCACATAAAAATAGGTTAAATCTATTTCAAGCCCAGTCCAGTGCAGGTCAGTCAAGAGTGTTAGGAAGAAGGCTTCAGCTTCATGCAGGTAATTAGACCCACGATATTTCATCCTCAGGGCCTAAGGACTCTCTGTTGGATGCTGGGAATTCAGGAAGCGATGGAGTGGGAAGGATCTAGTGGAGTTTCAGAGGCCAGACATGGCAATGTTGCCCAACATAAACACACAATTTCCATCAGGAAGAAGAAAGTCACATGACCTCACTCAAAGCAAGAGATGTGGGACATGCAGTCTTCCTGTATGAACACATGGCATTGGCTCTGCTGCACCAGCAAAGCCCATAGAGAAAGATCAGAGAAGAACATGGAAGAGCAACCTCTAACTTAAGTATAGGAGATATAGAACTTGTTAGGTAATTGACCAATTACCTTTGTTACAATCAACTTAAAACTATTCATTGACAACCTACTGGCACTGTGAGACACACTGAGGGGACCCTGAGGTAAAGACATCCTAGTACCTATGGTCAGAAAGAACCATCTACTAAATGGGATCAGACATGGACATTCACATGATCTAGCCAAGCCTCAATCTTTTAACATCTGTAAAGTGTGACAATATAATGTCACACATAGTGTGGCTGTGAAGATAAAATGAGATAACATGTGAAGCTCATGAAATGTCATCGTTCCCCCCTCCTCCTTCTCTTTGTCTTCTTTTACTCCATCTCCCCCTCCTTCCTTTCTTTCTGTCCATCCCTTTTCTCCTCCCTCTCCCTCCTATCATCATTACTATTTTGTTATAAGATATTAGATGAGGGCGAAGTACTATAAAAGTCAAAAAAGAAAAAAAAAGGGAAATTACACCCAATTGGAGAACCAAGAAAATTTTAGAAGACAATGACATTTTGGGTAGATTCTAAAGAATAAATAAGAATTTTGATAGTTGAAGAGGGAGAGAAAAGGCTTTCCAGGGGAGAGGGCAGCAAGAATGAAGCCATCTGCTGAGAAGCACAAGGCACAGCTATAACCTGAACACAGAGATGATGAAAATAATGACTGGCCAGGCACAGGGGTGGGGGGTGGTAAGGGTTGGCACTGAAAACAGGAAGCAGGAGCTTGTGGTATACACCAGGTACCCATGGATGAACATGTGCATGAACCTGGCCTCATCGTGTCTGAGAGGCTCAGTTTTCTCATTTATAAAATGGAGGTGATAATAGAACCTTGGAGGAACATTTGGAGGAGTAAATTAAACTGGATAATTGGGTTCAGAACCCTGAACCCAATGCTGGCCACCATAAGAACACTTAAAAGAATAGCTCTTGTCTTTATATAATTACTGCTATTACTGCTAATTCTTGTAACTCCAGTTTCTGCCCTTTTGTCAGTAGGCACCAATACATATGTGATCACAGAATGAGTACTCAAAGTATACTCAAACGAGCACAATTAAGGTGATGATTATAGAAGTAGTTGGCATAACTAAAGCCTTTCGGTTTCCCAGTGTCTGACTTAGAGAATTAATGTGCAAAATGGAACACATTTCACCAAATCATTTTATTAATTAAGGGAAATATGTCTATTTTATAGTTAGTTAAAATGTAAACACTTTAGCTACAATTTCTAAAATTCAGCTCACTTATTGATTAGTAAAAAGCATGTATTGGAAATGAACAACAGTACTGTGTCCATTATTCGAAAACACGTTGAACTGAAGATAAACTATCTCAGCATAAAAGCAAAACTAAAATGCAGAGGGCTGGAGCTAAATCTCTTCCACTAGAAACATGGAAATGACTATGGAGGGTGTCAATGCTGCGATGGAATACATTGCTTGTAGACCGTAGACTCCTTTCTGGACTAAGCAATTCTATTGTCCACACAGCTCCCTGATGTTAAATAACCTGCAAGTAAGAACATCAAATTAGGAACTAAAATAATTAAAATGGGGGTTAAAACTGTATCTATCTCATTGGGCTATTAAACAAGTAATTGAGGATTAAACAAGCAATGCATATAAACTGTTCAGAATAGTTCCTAGTATAAAGTAAGCAAGCACCAGTTAAATGCTGGCTATTCTGTGTTGAGAAACTACTTTGACATGAGGAAATTGAGGTGCACAGAAATAAAGTGACTTTCCCAAACTCAGGCAGCTATCAGAGCATGCAAACTTCCTTACCACTGATCTTTATCCTGTGGATAAAGATTTTTGTACTGGGAACAACGTTTTGTATTTACAATACAACAGCAAATATTGTGACAATAGAAGAACACTTTAAAGGGGGTAATATCCATCCCCTTCCATAAATCCCTTGTTTGCCCATACTGACTCCAATGCAACTACACTGTGGCTTCTATAACAAACTCTCTATGGAATTAGCAATTCCCTGGTCTCCCGCGTAGAGCAGATTAACACTGCTTAATGCTAGGAAGATCATATTCCCTTCTGATATTGGAACCTTTAATTTTTCATCAATTAGAGGTTTGTTACAAAAAAACAATTGATATTTTACTCACTGAGCCAGTAATCATTGTAGTTTTACTTTGGAGTCTCTCTTGGCAAATGACATGCTCTATTTTGAAATTCACAAGAGGCCTTCAGAAAAACAAAACAACTGAAGGACTTTCCCCACCCCCTTCCTTCTTCAGAGAATGTTTCTATTCTTAGCATTTTAAGTTTGAAGCTAATGGGCATAAACAGAAGAAAGCACAGCAATAACATCAAGTTCAGTTATAAAGAAGGATATTCCAGAAAATGCTGTGGGTTTTATTCTTAAACTTTGGTTTCATCTGAAACTTGGAAGGTGTGGCCACCTCTACAGCATAGCTATAAAATAAGAGCTTCCACCATCATTGAGGAAATTTTCACTGTACACTGGTGAAGTTCATTTAAATCTGTACCCAAAGCGCTGGAATGTGGGTACTTCATTTCCATGTTAAACAGGAGTTTCTGGAGGTCCTTAGAGGTCAAGGTGCTCAAGGGCAGGTCTTCAGAGAGGAATAGTTCAAGGACTTACAGCCAGATCAGTCTGATTCTTGAGACTCTGTCTTTCACAGTCGGCTACTAATCTCCACAGACAGGGTCAATGTCCCAAACTCCAATATCAGCTTTTCTACTGGAAACATCCTAAAGAGCCCTTCACAGACTTTGGAGCCATGCTGATATTGGGGCATGGCTGCCCTCTGTCTTATCTGCTGTGTGACCTCAGATGAGGAGTTTAGCCTCAATTTCCTCTTTCATTAAAAAGAGGAAAGAGTAATTTGAATACTAAATTATGTTATGACAGAATTTTGTTGATATTTTTGCCAAGCACTTTCTTGAGACAGTACAGAATGGTGGTAAGACTTCAGATAACCTGAAATGAGAACATCAGGTTTGAATTTTGACTCCGCCACTTGATAGTTCTGTGACCTTAGATAAGTCACTTGAGACCATGTTTTCTCCTGAAAACTGGGATATTAAATATGGCTACCTCATAGGACTAATATCATGAGTATTAAGTTCATTAAAAAGGTAAAAAACTTAGTAGAGTGCCCGACACATAGTGTCATGTATGCTACTGTTATCACTTCAATTTTTCAGAAACATTACTTTTGCTGAATACCAAAACTTCTCAACATAGCCTGAAATGCCTACATGGACTTCTTCTGCCTAGGGATCTCTCATACTGGGGAATTACATGGGTATCTACATTTCATCTAGTCTTCCTTCTTCTGGCATTTCCAATCACTGCTCTATCACTGGCCATGACATGACACAACTACATCAAGAAAAAAGAATCTGCCTGGCTGTGTTTAAACAGCCAAGAAGACCTCCATGAGGTCAAATGTTTTGTTAAAGTTGTCCATTCACTGTTCAAATATATTTCCTTGGAGAGGTAATTGCATAACAAGACCATGAGAAAACACATCTTTAGGCTTCCTTATCCTCCCAGGTTCATTGGCATTCACACCTGGGAGCTGAGACTAGATTCTTCATTTCTTTAGATTCATAGTAGTTCACATTCTTCAAGTATTTTCAACCAAGTCATGACTCCCACTAGTCTCCATTGTATGGTGTGTTATAAGACATATCTTCTGAATCCCCCAGCAGTACTCCACAAAACAGTGAACACAAAGTAATGGTGGATAAATACTTGGTCATTGTATTGGTAAGCATAGTTTCCATAAGAAAATTTTATGCAAGTAACATTCAAGCACTATATTATATATACATTAAGGGTTAAGGAGTCTTGCCTGATCCTTTTTCCATTATACATTATTTTCCCCCTATGTTTTGGTCAAAGTCACTAATGATCATGTTGGTAAATGCCAGTGGTCATCTTGGTCTATCACTGGTACTTGACACAAAATATTCATTTATTTTCCAGAACACTACATCCGTGGTTTTCTCTCAATTCAACTGGTGGCTCCTTCTCAGTTCTCCCCAAACTTTTAATGTTAAAGTGACTTGCTTCTTTCCTATTCTCTATCCACATTCACTTCCTTGGTGATGATGTCAAATCCTATGTCTTTATATACAATCTATTGCTAACAACTATTGGACACCAGACTCAATATCAGCTGCCTACTTGATCTAATAAATATTTCAAAAGTCAAAATGTCTAACAACACACTATTTATCATCTTCCGCCCCAGGCAATGTTAACAGTATTCCCCACTTGGCATCCTTCTCTCATACTCCAAGTCCAGTTTGTCATGAAATTCTGTCAACTCCACAGTTTATTCAGCATGGCTGCTTCTAATACCTCATGCTGCAGCCACTATCACCTCTCCCAAATTACTGTAACAACTTTCTACCTTGGTTCCTGACAATCTATTCTCAACTTGGTAATCAGAAAGAGATCTTGTCATGTTTCTGCTCAAATCCTTTGATGGATCCCCATTTCACTCAGGATAAAATTTATCTTGAAGATGGCTTATAAGAAGCTGAATTATTGGGGCTGTAATTCCTCTGACCTCATCTTCTACCTCTTCTCCCTCACATTCACTCTGATAAAACCACACTGACTTCCTTATTGTTTCTCAAACACACAGTTGTACTTTCACCTCAGGGCCTTTGCTATGGCTGTACTTTCTTCCTGGCGTACACCTTATCCAAGTATCCACATAGCTAATATACTCCTTCAACTTCCTCAAGTCTTTACTGAACCATCACCTTCTCAATAAGGCCTATCCTGACCACCTCAGTATTCATGTCAGTTATCATTTATATTTTGTCATGTTTAATATATATGGCCCATCTCTTTACAATCTAAACTCCATACAGGCACACATATTGGTTGATATTGGTCACTGCTGCATTCCTGATGTTAGAACAGTTTCTGGCATGTGGAAAGTTCTTCCTATTTGCCAAACAAGTTGAATGAATTAATGTGGGAAATGCACTTTCATGATTTGACTTATTTAATGAAACCCATAACTATGGTAGACAGAGGCTAGCCCATCTTCTTACTTTTCTGCAAAAGCAAGCATTTCATTTATGATATAGAAACTCTAAATATGTCCTTAGGGATCATCTTTTAAAATTGGTTCTTGATTAACCATATCAGGTATACAGACAGGAAGTGGAAATCATAGTATAGTCATGCACCACTTAACACTAGTTTAGTCAATGAGACTGCACATTTGATGGTGAGATTATATCACCTAGTGACATCATAGCCATCTTAGTTTGTGTAGGCACACACTATGATGTTCACACAACAAAAACACAATTGACACAATTCCCACATACTATCTCTATCATTAAATGAAGAGCTCAAGTGTATATCCACATACAGAATTGCTTTGGGTGGTTTTTATTCCATCTCATTAATACTTTCAGATCCTTCTCATTGATCACCTGGGACAGGAAGATGGCACAGAAGTTAACGAGACAGAGTGAAAGAGCCAGGTTGCATGAGTTGGAATCTCAACTTCATTGCTTACTACTGTAGCAGTAACTCCACCTCTCATTAGCTCCTGTTGAAGGCATTCGAGTATAAAGCACAGTAGAAAAACCTTCTGACTTATGGTCCTCCAACCCAGTTTGCAAGTTCTGATGACAGGAAGCTCATTACTTGGGTACTCTTGCTTCTTTGCTGAAGAGTATCATGTTTTAGAAACTTCTTTATGACTACACTGAGCTAAAAATCTAGCTTCCTGTTACAGCCTAGCATTGATTTTAAAACTGACCCTTTCAACATTGGGGAGTATAAATGTTTCCACGTAAGTCCCAAACAACTTACTTTTTAACTTCTATTCCCAATTGCCAGCTTGGAGTATAATAATTGTTATGCCCTCCTTGCCTCATAGAGGCTGTGGGATTCAGAAGGAACACACTGCATATTAGTATGTCCCAGGCATTGTACCCATGTTGCCCAGGCCCCTCACTGTATGCCCTGGAGCAGGAGCTAACTGAATGCTTTTATTTAATGAGCAGGCAACACACACACACTCTCTCTTTCTCTGCTCACAAGTAAACTGCTTGGACAGGTAGCTCATCTGGGGCTTCCTTCCCTCACTAACTCACTCTCCCCCCGCCAACTCCCTCCCTTTCCACACTTTCTTTCTTAATCACATTTAAACATTGCCTGTAACAATTAGGGCTTTTCTAATTTAAAAAAAAAAAAGACTGGATTTTTCTAAAAATTACACAAACTTTATCCTCAGCCTGCTTACCTGTTCATTCATCAATTACTTTTGTCTCTCCATATCTAATTTCAAAAATAAATTACATATTTATTTTCTTCCTTCTGAAGTCTTTGCCATTCTCTTTTATTCTTCACATATAACTCACTGCAAAAATGTCTTTTGGCAGCATTCCTAGAAATTTGACATTGAGATGAGGTTAACAGAATTCCAATGTGCCCAGCAAACTTGCCCACTAGTTCTAGGTCAGAGTCAGTACAGCTTGGTGGGAAAAGCAGAAGAACTCTGGGAGGGAGACTGCCTGGCTTTGAATTCCAGCTTCAGGTTTTAGGAAATGGGGGAACTTAGATAAACCAGTTAACTTCCTTGGCTTCCATTTCTTCAGCTAAAATGAGGGCAAAAACGACACCGACTATTAAATGGGTTACTAGATATGTGACACATAGGTCAGTGCTGAGCACATACCAAGGACCCGATAAATGTTAATTACCCATCATATAATGGCCACTGTCCTGGCTGTTTGGGGAAACAAGAGAAATATAAGAGGTGATCTCCACCCACATGAAATTTGACTACAATTGAAGAAAATAGAAACATACCACATACACACACACACACACACACACACACAGAGAGAGAGAGAAAACACCTTAAAGCCATATGAGAAATTTCAAGTATCCACAACATTTTCCTCTCTCTTATTTCTATAACTAATCAAAACAATGGAATTATGCCATTCTTATTCCAATCACTGATTTAATCCCTTCCTTTTCATTTCCATTGCCACAGAATTATTTCTCACCAGGGCCAGATCATCCATTCCCCACTAGGACCCTCTCCCTGCTCCAATCTCTGCTCTACATTGTTCTCTGAATAGTAATACCTCCAAAATTAAACTCCTTTTAAAAATTCCTAATGACAGAAAAATTCTTCAGCTTGGCTTACAAGGAATGTGGCTCTCTGACTCGAAGTTTTTACTTCAGAGTCATCCTCTTGTCTGTCGTCTTAATACAACTTATGACAACTACACTGACCTTCTCCTTCTTCCCTAAGTAGACCAGCTACTACAGAGATTGCTCACCTTTGTACATGCCATCCCCTTTCCACACAAGACAAACACCTATTCATCTGTAAAGACCAGTCTGAGTGACTTCTTTGCAATGAAAGCTTTTCCAATCCTCCTCTGTGGTTAGTAGCAATTTCCTCATCCTCTTGCCATACTTGGGTCTCCCTTGCTTACATGAGTGAAAAATCATTAATGTCATAATTACCGAATATTAGGTTTGTCACATAGAAATTGCAACAAGAAGTTTTCAGTTTTGATGATGATGATGATGATTCCTGCTGTGCAGAAATCAAGTGTGCCCCAACCCTGAACCTACCACAAGATTTAAACATAGAGGTGGTAAAATAAATATGTGCTGAATAAACAAATACATAAATGAAGCAAGCTGAGGTGTTTCTCTGTAAAAAGTGTAAAATTGGAAAGTTATTTCTTAAATGCTTTGCATTAAAAGGGGAGAGTAATCTTCATACCAAAAACTTTGGCTAATATGGTTACTACAGTTAAACATTAAATTTAGGTTTGAGCTTCCAGGAAAGAAACTGAAAGATAAAAGACAAACTATCTCATTATCTGATTTTTTTTTTAAAAAAAGCATATCACATAATTAACATTTTCCCAACAAACATTTCCCAAAGGACTTTTCTATGTGAATATTACATGAGCAACATTAAGTTATATGGATATTTTCTTCTGCAGTGTAAAAAAAGAAACATTCTTTCTTCAGATATATTAAATCCATTGTCGGTGAAGTAAAATCGCAGAGCAGGAACCCATTCTGGGCAAAAACAGTGAGTAAAAGAACGGAGACTCCCCCGGGGTTGGAAAGTGCCAGAAAGAAGGGACCACCACGGTCCTGCATCAGAGCTTAGGTGTGGATGCTGCAGGTATAGTGTCAAGGACGAGAGAAAGCCTCACTGAGGTCCTCCCCAAGCTGGAATCAGGCTGACAGCTAAATAAGGCACAGAGCAAGAGGCAGGAGGCAATCTCTGCAAAGTGTCTTGAGCAGCGATGTGAAGTTCTACGTAGTTCAAAATAGATCTGGGACTCTTCAGTATATTATTTGATGTCTTAAGAACTAACGATTAAAATGAGCCAAAGTCATAGGCATTGTTTAAATGTGCGTTTCTGGGATACCTCAATCATAAGATAATCCACCTTTGTCAAGACAACATATGGGAAGTGGATAGATCTTATCAGGCTCTGGATACCACCTTCAGGTGGCCTTTCCTGCCTTCCTCAGCCAGAGCTGCCAGGGGCTGCCCAGTGATCTTCTAGCCTTTAACCATGTGCACATCCCATATTGCTTCTGTCTCTCCCATGGGCTCCTCTAGGACATGTATCAAGACTAATTCTACTTTGCTCCCCCAACACAGTGCCTGATACACAATGATCAACCACTAAATATCAACAGCAGGAAGGAAGGTTGCTTGAGGATCACCTCAGGTGATTGAAGAGTATTTGGACACAGCAACGCCACGATGATAAGGCCATAGAAGTGGTTATGGGGGAGGGTTATAAGACCCTTGGTATTTGTCTTGGCTAGGTGGTATCTTTGAAACAGCTGGGAAGGGTTAGGAGGGAAATGTGGGCATTAACAAAACAGATTTGAAAATTACCTACCATAAAGTAGAAGCTGAAACACTGAGAGAAGATGAATTTTCCTTTAAATTGCACCCAGATGAATAATTATCCTTTGATTAAGATCTTGCCATCTTTTTTTTCCCCTTCACTTGGAACAGTTACCACAGAAGCAGGGTTCAATTCAAGCTTCTTGGCTTTGTTTGAGGAGGGCTCAGAGTCCCTCCTCGAGACCATGTTACTCACCAAATAGCTTCCTTCTGCTCCAGTGGAGTCCATTGAGCATCCCCTGTGCATGTCTTGCTGATGCCCCTTCGAGTGTCACTCAAGCCATTGCCCTCAAGGTGGATCCTTGGCTGTTCTTTCAAAACCCAAACTGAAAAGCATGGAAAGCTGTTCTAAACCTAAGAGCCCGCATAATTGTCCTTTGCTTTGTATGTGTCTTCTCTACCCAAGCAGAACACAAAACACTTAAGAATAGAAGTTATAGCCTGCTCCTTTTTTATCCTGCACTGATTTTAAACATGATAGTTCTGCACGCTCTGCCAATTAATGCTTAGGATATTAGTGGGAGGGAGACAGCTTATTATTAAACATCTAAGGTTTCGAGATCATTGTTTCTCTACCAAATATCAGTAAAATCTTTTCTTATGCAGCCAGTACTATCCCACTTCTCTCCTTCAGACCTTGAAGCTTTCAGGATAGAACCTGGTCCTTTATGGTTCTAGCTCTGATCTCATAGTTCTCTGCACCTTTCTTGACGGCATCCACACAGATGTCTCTGGCCTACAGCTATTTGGTTTCTCCAGCCTTAAACAGTCTCCAAGTCTATGTCACTGAAGCTGCCAATGGGCAAGTCTAATAATCATCTCTTAGCCCTATTAACTAGCCTGTCCTTTTTGAAAATCTGGAATGCCGTAAGTCCTCTTCCCACATCCAGCCATCTCCTTGTCAAGCCAAGAATCTGCTGCTCTCTTCTCAGTCAGGTGGATCAAACTTCCACCCTCATTGCAGGTCTTGGGGAGTCTTTCCTTTCTGTGTGTAATAAGAGTAGTAGTGGCACAGAGTTTACAGTGTCATGGAGAAGATGAAAAGAGATAATTAGCAAAGGCCCAGCTTCATAGCATGTGGTCACTAAAGCAAGCTTCTCTCTCTTTCTTTCCCTTTCTGTCTAATAATGAGGAGCTAATGCTTCCCAAAGTAGCCATTCTAACTTTGAGGACTTCAACTATTTTAGAAGCCCCATTGTTTTGTAAATGACAATTTGTTTCTCAGGGTTTCCCATGGCCCCAGAACAGTTTCTCTGGAGCAGTAAGAATAACAGTGATCTTTTTTTCCTCTAGGTCAGTCTGCCAGCAATCCTCAGACAATTCTCAGAGCCCCTCAAGTCTTTTCATCTCCAGCCCTCCCCCCCAACACACACACACACCTTAACTCCACCTGCACTTCAAGCCCATAAAGTAGTGGCCATGTTAGTCTCCTTCCACCTAACATTCTAGTGCCTTGCGCAATAACTAGTAACTTATGCCAGAATACCAGTCCTGTTCAAAATTCCCAGGACTACAACATGAACGTAGTCTGGAATCGACAATTTTTCCTGCTCCAAACTGGCTTAAAAGTAAGTCTTCCCTATTGCTTTACTTACAAATCGAACTCTGTAAGGGAGGGGCTAGAAAGGAAAAACTCCTAGGACTGCAAGAAATGGTAATGCAAAGTGAATGGGGATTTTTTTTTTTTTTTTTTTTTTTTTTTTTTTGTAAGAGTCTTGAATCCTGAGGGCTTGTCTTGTTCTTTTAACTAGAAAGTTTGAGTCTTGATCCATTAATCCAGAGCTAATAAATGTCTGGTGGCAATTTGCCAGTTTGAACTCACAAGTGCAAGCTTATTCATTATTAGGAAGTAGCAATCTCTGTGGGGAAATGCTTGCAAACAGGATTAGCAGAGCAAGGGGAGGGCAAAGCCTTTGGTGAAAAATGTGCCCATTGCTAATCAATGGCCAACAGCTTCTTGCTGCAATGAGTTGCAAAAAGCAATAGGAGCTCAGTGATCATTATGTTCATCATTCTCCAGAGCAGGAAGTGGACTTTGTGCGCTGGCTGAGTCAGGATTTCTAAAACTTTATCACTGAGTGTCCCTGACAACAGTAGCCAGTAAGCCTGAGTTCTCTTGGGATTTCAAACTAGAACCAAAATGTATTTGAAGCCTTCTGTTCATTCTTTAGTAATTTATGTAACTTTAGCATCTTATTCCACAGTATTACCACTTTTGCTTTCATATAAAAGAATGAAAAGAATAGGTTTCTCCTCTCATGTAATTCCCATAGTCCACCAACTATGCCCCTCCAGAGCTTCATGTCCTTCAGCTGGAGAAGCCATGGCTCTAGAAGCCTCAGGGAGACCATCTTGGAGGTCTTAATGATTACTTCAGTGGCTGTTCTTCAGTGGTTCATTGATTCCACAAGAAATTGCACCAGAAAGGGTATAGCACTTTGAGATCTCAGTACATAAACAGACAAGCAGTTTGGGTCTTGCCATTGCGTTCATGCAATTCCTGACCTGACGCTGCTTAACCTCTCTAAGCATCAATTTCCTCATCTGTACAGAGGTACCTAATTCATAGGTTGTGTTGAGGACTAAGTCAGATACTGTGTGTAAAGTGTTCAGTTCAACAAATACGTTGTAAATATTTGTTGTCATTATACTAGTGGCAATCCCAAATATTCAAAGGATTCCACAAAACCCTCCCCTTGTGAACTAAACAGAACCCTGGGAATGGTGCATGCCTATAATCCCAGTGTCTCAGGAAGCTGAGGCAGGAGGATGGTGAGTTCAAAGCCAACCTCAGCAACATAGGGAGGCCTTAAGCAATTCAGCAAGATCCTGTCTCTAAATAAAATATAAAAAATAACTGGATGTGTGGCTCGGTGTTTAAGCACCCCTGGGTTCAATCTCTGCTACCAAAAAAAAAAAAAACCTGTGTCTTCCTTTTTGATTCTGCTATTAGTTAAGGAGAGGTCTCAAATGAATTATTTTAAGGAATCCCCTGGCATCCTTATCTGTGAAGTTGGAAACATGATACCTGCTTTAGATATCCCAATGTCATTGACATTTGAGAGTATTTGCTAAGAATTACACAGATATAAAATGAAAACCACTTTCCTTTTCTTCCAGCTTTCCAGATTCACTTTTTAAGGGGCTTTGACACCTAGAGAAACAAGGAAAAGATGTGAGAAGACTCTAATCTGAATAAAGGAGATGACCTCTGCCAACCATGAGCCTTTACTCCTCTACAGAACAAATACCAATAATAACAAATGACAAAACACAGTGTTGCACTCACCATGCCAAACATTAGATCAATTCTTTACCTACAATCTTTGTCTAATTTTTGTAAGCTATATACCATGCTTATGCTCAGTTTATAACCAAAGAACTTAAATTCAGAGACAATAAGAAATCCATCCAGATTGGTATAACTGGAATTTGAACCAAATCTGGATAACTCCAAAAACCTGGAAAAGCTCTGCTATCCCAGCTTCAAATGAGCCAATGATCTGCTTTTTTACTAACCCAGAATGAAAGGAGCCTGTTCAGGATTTCTCTCCTTGACTGTATTAGGGGCTGGGTCTATGGCTCAGTGATAGAGCGCTCTTCTCACATGTGTGAGGCCCTGGGTTCAATCCTCAGCACCACATAAATAAACTAAAGGTATTGTGTCTACCTACAACTAAAAAAAAATACATATTAAAAAAAATTCCTGACTGTTTCTGGCTATACTTGGCCAAGTACAGGCTGATGGTGTGATTTCAGAGTCAGAAACTAGTGATGTCAGAGAAGGGGGGAGACTGAAGTCCCAGGCCTTTCCCTTCCTTCTGAGGAGCCAGCAGATCTAAGATGCTATGGGGCTGAGGTCACAATGATGAGGTTTAAATTCAAGTTTGACTGAAAATCAACTCTGTGTTACTGTGCAAACTACTTAATTCTCATATATATATATATATATATATATATATATATATATTTCTATCATAAAAACAATTGGAACTATAACCTCTACTCTGCAAAGATTTGGGGGGGAAATAGCAAGGTGGCTAACAGTTATGGCCATTATTATTCATTATTATTTTTATAATGAGGTAAAAATCTTTTATACAAAACAAGTTGTCTGATGTCACATTACATGAAATGTTAAAGCTGACCTATCCTTGTATAGCTCTCCAAACATTAAGCAAATACGTGCAACCATCTAATAATTTGTCCGTTCACAAATTATGTCCATCTAAAAGATTTTACATCTTCTTTCTAATCAAAAGCTGTCCTGAAGTGGTTAAATTCAGATAGGGAGAAGAAATCCATGTGGATTAGCAAAGCAATCTCTGGGGAGCATTAAAATGATTCTTGAATAATTTTCAAACCTAATTGTATTTGCACTTCCCACTGCTCTAAAGCCAAATCAAAATTCATTGGCAAACTAGCAGAGTCCTGCCAGGATCTCATGATTTACCATGTAAAATTTAACTATGTATAGCAAGCAGCAAATGAACATGGGTTTAAGAGATTCGTGTTCAAAATTCCAGATGATTTGTCTTTTCCTGCTAAGAAAGGTAGACCAAGGAGAGTCAATCATAGACCTCATGTATTGGAGCTGAAAATTCCTAGTAAGAAAGCATGCATTTGACCAGGAGAATGCCCTGGAACTCCTGAAGACACAGGAGGCTGGTAGGAACACATGTGGAATTCAGCAAGGTATATTGGATCCTTTTCCCCCCAGGAGTGCTAAAAACCAGAAAGAAGGACTAATTTAAGGAAGACCCCCAGAGTTCCTTGTCTGTGCTCTCCACATCCCCCACAGCCTGCTATTTTTGCACCATGGTTCCATGGAAGAATGAAAAGAGCAAATGAGAAGCTGAGAGGAAGTCAGAGAGGGCACTTAGTGACTACATTGACCTTGGCAGCAGCTCCCATGCCCTGTGGGCTTACCTGTTTAAAGCCTTGGGTATCCCCTGATAGAGAAGGTCTCTGTTAGCCAATTTAGCCCAAACAAGGACTAGACAGACACTTCTCAAAGATCCACATCCACCTACCAATACACACTGCTCCCAGAAAGGCACTGTATATATAGAAGTTAAGAGTTCGGACTCCATTGTCAAGCTGGTTTTTTGCTGGGTCATCTGAGATATGTTACTTAACTTCTCTTAGAAAGTAATCACTTAGTTTCTCCATTTGAAAAGTGAAATGAACAATAATGGTACCAAACTCGTGAGGTTGTGATGACAAAGTGACTAGATGAAGAACAGTTAGAAGATGCTGACACTTGATAAGTGCTCAGGGCACATCATTATTATTCTAAATGGTGCACTTCTTTGTCATGGAGTTCCCTAGCTTGCTTAAAGCTCACTATGTGCTTTCAGGTTCTCATTCAAATCTCATGACAACCCAGGATGTCTGGAAGGTACCATTTATTCCCATTTTACCCATGGAGCTTTGTGACTTGGAGAGCTTACAGGGTTTATCCAAGGCCATGATCCCAGAGGATATCAAAGGGGAACATGAAGCCAGGGTGTAGGTTTCAGGTTTAGAGATCTCCTATTTACATATAACAAAACTTAGAAATTTGGTTGAAATATTTGATTTAATTAAAATGAATACTTTCGTGTTCTCCTGCGTCTCCTTCTATATCCAGCTGCGGATTGTTCACCCAGCATGCAGGTTCACAGGTTTGCCTTCAGCTGATGGGAGCAGCCTTCCCAGGAACCATAGCTTACACCTTTTTCATTTGATCTCTTGAGTTTAAGGTGCTCCACCATCACGAGGGACAGGACCAAAGCCAGCAGGCAAAAAACAGCCACAAGGAAAATCAAGCAAACCACTTGAAAACAAATGACTGGTGCAGGTCAGAATCACCATAGGAGGAGGAGACTCCAACAAGGTTTCTCACTTTCCGTATGTCAAGACAACCGGCCCTATAACAAGCTCTCTCCAAGGAATAAAATTCTAACTGTACCACCAATTAGATTTCACCTACCCCAAAGGCAGACTAATCACAGATTTTAAAGTGGCCAATGACAGGATAATCTCTGAGGTGAAGGACCACTTATGCACTCTGGGCCAGTTGGGGAATGTGACCCAGCAGGTTGGGATGACTTGGATATAGACAGGGAGAAAAGAACTGGAGACAGTTGTCAGGTGATTATTCACAGAAACTCCTGATTCAGACAGGAGTAAGTCACATGAAAGGGAAGGATAGAAAAGGAAGCCCTGAAAAAGCATTTGGTCTTCGAGTTCTCTGAGGAGGAGCAGATGGACATAATCAATCACTTAAATAATTCAGAAGGAAGAGAAGGCTGCTGTTCACCTGAATTATCCAGATAATTTTAAAGATATACTTTGGGTGAGGATTTCCTTTTAATCCAAATGATCTACTTATATTTCACCAGTTCATCGAATAATTCGCTTCTGCTGCCAAGCTTCCAGGCCCACTATAGCCAGAGACGTCACTGCCCCTCTTACATTTGTACTTCAGCAAAGAATTGGTTTCAAGCCGAGTCCTTTTTTCTCCTTTGTGTCCTGGTAAGCTTTTCCTCTGGAAATAAACTGGGCTGGCTGTCCCTTTGATCCCATTGTGCAACTCTATCTCGTTCATCAAGCTTTGGCACCTGACCTGTTACAAAAGTATAGAAAATAGTACAATTTGAGCATTTCAAAGAGCTGGTTTTCTATTAAAAAAAGGGACATTTGACAGCCACCTTTAGATCCACTTGCTTATCCAGGTTGCGTTTTAACAAATTTTTTTGTGAAAGTATATCGTTTATTTGCCAAAATTGGGGAAAAAAATGAACAATAGTGCATTCGTATCCCATTGAATATGGCTGGAAACATCGAAATCTACAGCACAGACCAACAGAAAGAGAGAATCATCATATCAGTGTTGCATCAGAAAATGGCACAGGCCTTGAGCCTCTACAGCCCACAATAAAGATGACCGCAGCAGCTGGGGTGAGAGCTCAGGGTTGGTCCTCTCCAGCTCAGCGGAAGGGAGCCGTTTCCCCCTCCCATCCCTTGAGTGTATAGATCAGAAGTGACACAGAAGTAGCCCTGGCCAGACACCTCTCAGCTCTATCTTCACTGGGGAGCTTTCAGAGATTACAGGAAACCACCGTTAACTGAATGAATAAATAACACATCTGGAGGCAGAGGTCTGACGATGACTCAGAGCTGCCTCCCCTTAGACTTTCTCACACAACTTGGTGGTGTGAGGGCCTTCTCCCCTTGCAAGATGCTCACCACAACCCTCATCTTTTCATCAGATGGCCGTGTAACTTCAGGCAACAAGAATCAAACATCCAACCCACCATTTTTTGGTAGTAAATATTTTACTATGTTTAAACCAAAGAACAAACAATGAAGCCAAAGTATTTGTCTCTCCCTGCTTCGGACAGAGATATAACTATTCTTAGCTAAAAATGTTTCTGGTGATTCTAATAAAATATAATTTAAACCATATTGGTTGTACCCATTTAAGAACACTCCAATACTTTTCCTGCAACGTTTTGCTTCGTGTCTTTGAGCCCTCCCTACTAGATTCTAACCCTGAGAATGGTCTCCCTGGATGACATTGCTGTTCCTGCTTAAACTTTCACAAAGCACTTGGAAACCAGTCCAGGCCTTTCCTGAGAACCTCACTGTCGATAGTCACACTTTTCCTTCCATTTGCTTGTGCTTCTGATTATAACTCAATATGTTTTCATTCAGGTTGTAGAGTGCCCCTTTTTAGCCTCTAGCTGCTGGATGACACCATCTGTGATTGCCAAGGAAATTAAATTAAATTAAGTTAAAATTCAATCAACAGAAGATTGTTGCCTCTATGACTTTACTTGGAACCTTGAGAGCATAAGCGTCTAAATGCCTCTCAAGATAGAAACAGGCCAGCTCTTCCCAGCCACACTGGCCCATGGTTAGGACTCCCCCAGAGTCAGGGGCCAGGGACCCGCCCTTTCAGTTCCATCTTGTATGGCCTGCAGCAGCTAGGAGACAGATTGTTTTGCCTCTGCAGTCTGAGCTTGGCTTTGGGCAATCTTAGTTTCTTGACAAAAAGAAAAAGAAAAACGTTAGGTTTATAAAGAAGAGGATCATGAATTTGCACAATATCTTATACACCATATCAAAATAAATTCCAGATGGATTAAAGAGTTTTATTTTGCAAATAAAAACTAAACCATACAAGTGCAGTTTTTGTTTGTTTGTTTGTTTGTTTGTTTGCCTTGATGTTAAATGGGTTCATGCCTTTTTGGTTTTCTTTTTATTATTATTATTATTATTATTTGTTCTTTTTAGTTAAACAAGACATTAGAAACCATTTAACAAGTGTATTTTTTAAAAAAGAGTAAACATTGATTTCAGGAATTTGTGAACATTAAAATTTTCAATAAAAGAATTAATAGAGTTGAACATACTAAATTTGAAAAGGCTCTATCAAATAATACTTACACAAATGCAAATTTAAATGACAAATTGGGGAAAATGTTTGTAACATGACAAGCAACATACCTTAATATACATTTAAACACAAACATGTGTACATGAGTATATAGAGTCTTATAACAAAATCAGTAAAAACATCCCATTTTTAGTCAAAAGACATTAATAGTAATTAGCAAATTAAAGAAATAAAAATGGCCAATATCTTTTCAAAGTCCCCTATTTTATTAAAAAGTCAACACATGCACAGGTGTATGCATCACAAAAACAGTAAAAAAAAAAAAAAAAAACTTATTTATATGGCATAACCAAGATCAAGATCAACAGTTTATTATTAATTTGGTGACAATGAATTGAAATAAGAATTCTCATACATTGCATATGTTAAAATAAGAAATTTCATGCCTTGACATGCTACCATCTTCCTAGATCCCAACTTGGCAATGTGCATGGAATCTTAACATACTTGGAAAGAAATTTAACTTAAAGAAATAATCACAATATGCACAGGAATTTTTGTGAAAGACTGCTTTTTTCAGCTTCATTTATTACATAAAAAAATTGGAAATAACATATATATATCAGTCTGACTACATAAATTACATTAAATACAAAATGCAATGTTATATGCTTTTTAATAGTAAATACATGAAGAAATGTTTACCATAGAATATTTTTAAAGTTAATGTGAAATTTTTATATGTGAACATATATATACTGTTTTCATGCATATTTCCCTTAATATTACATAAAATGTTTCAATATCATACATTGCACATACCATACATGCATAATAAGTACATATAAAATATCACAAAGAGAGAAAAAGAAAAAATCGACAAAATGTGAATAATCATTAAAGTAGAAACATTTGCCATATCTATAGTCCTTACATTTCTAAGTTTTTTAAAAAATGTATAAAATAAGAGTTTAATTTATCATTTAAAAAATAATACATGTCACTGCAACTACTATTACTAAATAACAATAATAATAACGTGCTTTTACCGTATCTCCCAAATGGCAAGGGTCTCATTCTCTCTTGCTGTATAGTAAGGTATATTTCATTACCATTTCCCATAACCATGTTATAATTATCTTCTTAACCAGTTCATAACAGGAAGTGCAAAGACTCACAGTAAGGCAAAATACCAGTAAAAATTTCCCAAGGGAAAGAACTAAGTGGTCAAGCCAGGAAATGTGGTTTGCATTATCATATGTGGCTTCACATTTTGCCTCCCAGCCCACCTCCCAGTTCTCCTTTAGGACCGCCTCCATCCCCCACCAACTTTTCATCTAAATAAATCCACTCAAATTTGGAAAGGAGTTGTTGCCCTCCTGCTACCTGTTCACACTTAATTATTGGAACCCATGTTCCTTCAAAGGTGCAACGGGTATACTCTAGGCACAATAGACAGTTTTGTTCCAAAAGACAAAGAAGAATCATTTTGAGGTTTTCTTGGCTCATCTTCCAAAGAGAGAATTGTTCTACCATGTACAATGTATTGAGCACTCCTGATGGTCTATAGCTCTGCTAAGTGCTTCACACATTTTATCTTGTATTTAATTCTTAAAACAACCCTGCACGGTAGGCATAAACAGCCCCATTTTACAGATAAACTATTTGAGGTGAAATCTGACTAGCATTCCATGGTTGAAATCTAAATTTTCATCAATGCCAGTGCCTACACTCTAAACCACTGCACTTTATTATCTTCAAATGAGCCAGGCATAGTGGCACACACCTTTAATCCCAGCAGCTCGGGAGGCTGAGGCTGGAGGATCAGGAGTTCAAGGACAGTCTCAGCAAAAGTTAGGTGCCAAGCAACTCATTGAGACCCTGTCTCTAAATAAAATACAAAACGGGGCTGGGGATGTGGCTCAGTGGTCGAGTGCCCCTGAGGGTAATCATTGGTAACCCCCGCAAAAAGTAAGACAAGAAATTATGCTTTTAAAACTAACCTAGCTTCAAAGCCTCCCATTGGATTTGGAACTTAGAGAGGAGGCTCATTGATTTTCATCCTTCTCCCACGTTTTCCACAGATTATTACTTGTTATCATTTACATCTTTGCTTTCCCAACTTCCCACGCCCTGTTAACTAAACCTCAGCATTAGAAACACACATGCTATGAACTCAAAGAGACCAGAAGCTTCACATAGTTCTGGTGGATGAGTTGTTGTTATTCTTGTTTTGTGGATGTATTACTGAGTCCCTAGACACTTAAGGGAACCTCCTAAGTCACCTCACTAATAAGTCACAGTGAAGGATCTGACACCTGGTGTTCTGCTCCATGTTCCTGGAAGCCAGCAGCGTATGCACCATTAAGGTTTTCACTCCAAACAAAAAAAGTTCTTGTTCCATAGCTGGTGATCCTTAAACCATTTGCATATAACTTGACCTCCTCTGTATAAATAAAATGAGGTTTGTTAGAAAGCTAATATTCGTTATGTAATTTCTTTTTGCATGAGTTACCCCTCCATGATAATAGCTCTAGACTGAGTGCTTTTGTAAGTTCTTTATGTTTATTGACTCGTGTAATTCTCCTAAAAAGACCCTACCAGGCAAGATACTATTACGATACCCATTTCACAGATAAGACAATTTAGGCCTGGGGATTAAATAACCTCCCAAAGGGGCAGACATGGGGTTTGAACCCAGGTAGACTGACACCAGAGATCGTGCTGTGTCCCGTAGCACTGCCCCAATTCTCTAAACAAAACAAGTGTCATGAAACAGCACCAGAGTGTCATGGCCAGAGTGATTATTTTCATACTATTTACGACGCTACCACTTAAAGATGTGGTAAATTTGGAGCAGTTCCAGAGATACATAATAAAAATTATTAATGTTTGGAAAATGGAACATATGAGGAAAGGTTAAAACAAGTAGAATTTTTTAGACTTAAATAGATAAGTCTAAGGGGAAGTTAACAACTCTTCTAAAGAATGAAAGATTATTATTGAGACAATGGTAATCAGAGTTTATTCCCACTCCACAGAGAAAAATGCTAAATAAAACCAGCTTAAATTGCAGCAGGGGGAAATTAAACCAGCTTTCAGGAAGAACTTCCATTAATAAGCATTCTATCAATTGTGAATTTTATTTTAACCAGGCCCCTTTATTTTGCCAGTTCAAACATTATTCCTAATGAGCTCAAGAATTCCCTTTTGAATCATCAGTGATTAAATGGTATGCATGATAGTATTAGCTTCAAATGTTGCATTTTGCTTCCTGATTCTTTGACAGTCAGAAACCCATAACTGGCTAATATGAAAATTGTTGAATGCGCATAGATGATCATTCCCCGACTATCTCATTCCCCGACCTGTCTCATGAAGCATGTACATGATGCAACAACCCCAAGAAAATAGAGCATCACTTTCTTGAGATCTCTGTGATTAGAAGTAGAAACCAATTTGTCTGGGCACTTTTGACAAAGTCTGGCCCAGAAGCAAAGAGGTGAATGGCATTGACCTCTTGTGGTTCCTTCCTGCTGGATGACTCTATAACCCTTCCACTAGGTCATCCATCCCAATAACACTTCAGTGTTAGAACCCATGGTCTCTTCACAACTGGGAAGAATAAAGAGCAGGAATAGCACAGGTAAGAATTGTTGATGGGTAAGACAAATCAGGTTCTAGACTAATTTGAAAAGATCTTACTCTGCCTTCAGTTCAAATTTTATCAGTGTGATTCTTAGACCATTTGACTTAGAATTATCTGTGGTATAGTGCTTGTTAAAAATTAATCAAAATCTTTAAGAGAATCACAAAAATCTCCATTTTTAAGTACTCTTTTCACACTTTAAAAAAAAAATTTTCACTAAGCTTTAAGGATCAATGGGATTCATAACAAACTCTTTTCACAATTGAGAAAATTGAATCCTAAAGATGTCAACATTCATCCACCCAGTTACTAGAAGAATCAGGGAGGGAGTCAGATGTCCAGAATACCCATGCTAATAAATTTACTTGGAAGCATTGTAAACAGGTGGTTAGAAAATGCCCTGTGGAACATACCCTTGGCATCAAAGCAGTGATCAAACTAGTCTATTTCTCTGAGTCATTCCATTCTTTGTTATGGAGAAAAATACCAATGATCTATTGGTCAGTGAAGATACTTGTCATCAAACATAACTGAATCTCATCTCCAAGTGACTCAAACCGTAAGGAACTACATTAGCACATCTGAGAGGAAGTCCAGAAGTGAGGGAGGCTTCTGGTGCAGTTGATCTAAGGGTTCATCCTGCCATTTAAGGCCAGTTTCATCATTTTCCCACTTTGGCATCCACACTATCAGGTTAACCCTCTTCAAGTGCAGAACTTCTTTTTAAGAGCCCAGAAAGATTTTTCTCGCCTTTCACTGGCTCAAATAAGTGGAAGCTTATTAATTCCTCAACCAATAAATGAAAATGAGACTAAAAACACCATAATTGGCTGTGATAAGCAGCAGGCATGGAATGGAGATAGAGGGGGAAACCAGTGCCCACACTGGTCTAATACAGAAAATAGCTAAAACAGCTCCCACACCCTTCCTAGACAGTGGTGGTCCACAAAGAAAAATCACTCAGAGACCTCGCCTCCATCAGATGTTGCCCCCATACTTAATGTGCATAGGGCCTTTATCCATTTTCAGAGTGTGTTAACCAACTTCATCTTGGGGCATGGGCTTCCTGTTCCATGTCCCAACCTACATTCGTGACCACTGACTACAGAGTCATTAACTCTTGGTCACAGAAGATAAAAGCATGTTTTCTTATCTATGTATAAACAGAATCCCACATGTACTAAAAATATACTCATGTATTCAAAGAAAAATATGATTCATTTGTTTTTGTATTTGAAATAATCTGTCTCCCAAACCCACAGAATCTAGGGCAGCTGAGTGGTTAACTTTGGTACAATCTCCTGAAATTTGAGAATCATTATAATTTAAACAGTTGCTTCAGGTAACCCAGTCATCTTATTTGGCTTAAAGACTCAGTATTTCAAATTCTTCCTGCTCTTCCTCAAAATGGCATTTAGGTATACAGGGAGACCTAACTGCAGAGAGGAGACAGGCAGTTAAGATCCACACAGCTTTATCCCAACAGCCCTTGTGGGTGTTCCTCACTGTGAAGGGCAAGAACATGCTGACTCCTCCCTCTACCTCAGATTCACACACCTCCCGTGATTTCTCTGGATCCAGGAGCAGTGGACTTTCTCCCCACTCTTTCTGTTGGTATCAACATCTGTGTCCCACTCTCCTCCTTTCACAGGGAGTGTACACACTAGACGCTCCTGCCCCAACCATAGTGGCTGACGAGTGTAAGGAGGAAGAAATCTGATAAAAGAGCATAAAAGGTACTGCTTCAACAGTCTTATGCCTATTGTGCAAGATAGTATGCTAAATACTCCAGGCAACCTTCACAGCCACTTGGACAAACATATTCCACTAATGAAAAAGCATATAGGGAGGAGAGAATAGGGCCAGTTGTAGCTAAGCATAAAAACATAAAACAAAACCTATCATCCCTGTGAAATATAAAAGCTGAAAAGATATGTCTGTCCCCTTGGAGACTGAGGTTTAAGTGCAAAAGGGTAACGTATCCATGAAATAAAGAAAAGAGACAGGTTTCCAGTAATCCCGACTGTGTCTAGACAGGCGACATCTAAAAGCCATATTGTCCAGAACTGTTTTTGCCATCAATCTGCATGGTGATGGGGCAAAGAAGTATCAGTGACACTAGTGCCATTAACACATAAGCAACAAAAAAAAAAAAAAAAAAAAAATGCAATCCAGTCCAGAGCCACAGCTGGAGAGAGCTTTCCTATTACAGACAGGACTCAGTTTCAAAATAGTCCTTTTCTTAGTTAATACTCTTCTTTGAAAATTATAAATTAAAACTTAACATAAGATGCTTGATGTAATGGCATTCAATAGGGCCAAACAGTAATTAATATTTGAGAATTAATTGTTGGTCCTGAAAATGACAATATTTTTCTCCTTTTATTTTCTTGCCTAATATAATTAATGTTTATGTTTGAACTTAAAACCACATCCTATACTTCTTCTACAAAACCTCCTATACCTGGCTATAAGAAAAAAGCAGATCTTTTAAAAATAATTATATTTGTTAAAGAAAGCAACAGTGATCTTCTTATAACTCAAGTTGAAAAAATTAAAAATGTAGTTTGAATCTTTAAACAAACATTGTGAACACCTCTATACTAGACCAGCTTCAATGCTAGAAATCAATGCTAATTAGCCAAAGTCAATGCTAATTAAAAATGCATCAAAATGGAGGGAAAATGTAAAGAAGGCAGAAGGTAGAGAACGGGATGCTTAGTGGACTGTTGAACCTGCCATCGTATGCAAATAGAATAATACATGCAATGAGGTTTTTTAGAGCAATGAAGAAGATAGGGGATTTCCTCTGTTGTTCTGTTTCTGATTTTAAATAGGAGATTTTGTGACTGAAAGATTGTTTTGGAAGTCCACCTAGAGGAAAAAGATCTTCAGCTAAGGTTGACTTAATAAAAAGAGGGCCGGGTTGAAAAATTAGTCTGTTGAGGCAGTATATAGTTAGTGGCACCAATGCTAGAATTTGAAAGATAAATGAGACATTTCCAGGCAGAGAAGTCAGAGGGGAATGGAGAGCAAGGCATTTCAAGGACAGGGAAGGGCAGATGCAAGGCAGAGATGTGTGCCATTGCTGAAGTATTCGGGTCATATCATCACATCACTGATGTGACGTGAAAGGGGATAAGGGAGCCTTGAAAATCAGTGTGAGCCCCAATGTCAAGAGCTGAAAAGAGGGTGACAAGAAACAAAGACAGAATACTCCACCCAGTGACCTTAGTTAGAACACTGTCAGTGGTTAAGGCCAGGATGCAAGAGAGTTTAATAAATAGGATGTGGAGGCATGAAAAGAATGAGCTGTAAGTGGGGATAGGGAGATTATCCAAAAGATTAGAAGCATTTTGAAATAAAGGAGAGATTTTTCTGGTTTGGCTAGAAGTGGAGAACTTGATCACACTCCAGGATGAAGGAAGGAGCCAGCAAGACATGGTAGAAAAGGGAGATCACTGATACAGCAGGATTCCAGGGGAAAGAGGAAGAACAGGTCAGGGAAGATACCTCCTTCGGTCTAGAGAATGGTACAGGTTTAGAGGAGATCAAAATGGAAATCAGAAATTAAGGAGTGCTTTGCTTAAAAATATTTTTAGTTGTAGATGAACACAATAACTTTATTTTGTTTATTTATTTTTTTATGTGGTGCTGCAGAACAAACGCAGTGCCTCACACATAGAAGGCAAGAGCCCTACCACTGAGCCACAACACCAGCCCAGAAATTAAGGAGCTCTTAATGAATCATCTCCGACCATTCATAAATAGAAGCCAAAGCTCTTGTTTTTATGTGAACCTCATTATGTACTATACATGATTTAAGATAGGTAGATGAGGTGGTCCATCTACTGAGGATTCTGACAGGCATTGCATTGGAAAACAGAGCTATTCAGGGAAATGGAAGCACTAACCAGAAAAGAAAGTTTAGTTCTAGAGGATCTTGAGGCCCACAGGCTATTAGAAGTCATGAATTTGTGCTGACACATACACACACAAATTTGGGACTGTCTCCATCAGTATTCAATAATTGGCTGTTCAGCTAGAAGTGTGTAGGAAACATCAAAAACATAAGCTGGGGTTCAGGGGGTGGAGCTCAGTGGTAGAGGACATATTTAGCAAGCTTATAGCCTTGAGTTTAATCTACAGCATTAAAAAACATACAAACAACAACAACAAAGCAAAAGCAGGAGAGAGATATAGTGATGAGAGAGACATTGTAATGAACAATAGCAATTTTAGGGAGATACCAAAAAGAAATCAGAAGGCTCACAAACTGAGAAGCTTGAGAAGCAATCACTGTGACAGTGACAGCAGGAAGGATGGGAAGTTGTATCATAGGAAAGAATTGTTGAGCTTGAGATTTCAGGTATGGCTCAGTCCCCTGATGTCAACACTGCTAGAGATGAGAACTTATGTGGACTCAGGAGGAAGGCCAATGGCATTAACGAGATAGAGGAATGGGAAATAGGAAGCTAAATGCTTTGTTTATATGATGTAAAAATTCCCTCAGGTGATGACGGAAGTTGAGAAAAGAAAAATCTCCAGGTCACTCACAAGGGTTACGCCAGAGGTAAAAGAAGTAATGGCAACAGGGTATAGAGAGAAATGTCATAATCTTTTTAGAACAAAGAGAAATAGAATCAAAGAGGCTATGAGAAGCAGGAGATGCCATGGCAGGGGAGAAAAGCAAACTCTTTTAGAGTGATACAAGATAAGTTACATCTCCAGATGAGAAATAGGGCATGGTTAGTGCCCAGAGCACTGTGAAAAGAGGCTGAGGTGCCAGAGACACAATACAAAAGATGGAGAGGAAGATCTGGGGTGAGGATTGAAGTCAGGGAAGAAGATGCCCCAGAGAAACATGGAGGCAGCAGATTGAGGGAAGATTGGTAAAAGAGAGTCAGCATATCTATGTTATCCAAGTTCTTGGGCTCAATTGAATTGACTGGGCTCAAGTTTTCTAGTTTCTGGGTGTTACTCTTAGGACCCAGAAAAGACTAAGGACCAGTGGTCTTGCAGCTACTCCCCAAGCTAGCCCTGTGCAGCAACTGCCCAAGGGCCCCTGGAAATAGCTAACCTGGGCATCTTCACTGCTGTGTCCAATTTTATTAAGGTTAGCTGTTACCAGTAAGTATCATGCAACTTCTTTTTCTTATTTAACTCTGGCATGTTGGTAAATTTTCTGCTGAGTTGTAGTATATCTTTCCTGACTTTAGTGTAGACTCTATAAAACTGTGATTGGTTTTACTGACCAATTTAGTTAGGTTACAACCTGGCTAGTAGTTCTTCTGTTTTGTAATCTGGGAAGGAAATAAATTTGAGATGTCAATTTCCCCTCTTCCACTGTCTGCTTATGGTCAAGTGACCCAGATAAATTGGGCCACTAATATTCACATCGTATGTGTAATGGCATTTAGGTTTTTGGTCCACAGATAGTTTTTCAAACTGGCACTACAAGTATTTGTCATCTTAATTTCCCTGCCTATACCAATGTACATTTTAACCATTTTTGCCATGGTGAACTAAATGTTTTCTATGGGTTTTCTTTCATAGCTTTATGGTTAACCATCTCAATTACAATAAGACCAGATACTTATAGACTTCCTTGTTCTCTTTATTAATTTGATCTTTAATACTTTAAACCTATCTGTCACAACTGTCACAGTAACCCAGAGACTATGTAATCTTATCCACCCTATAAAATGCCTAGACAAACATTTCCACCATAATTATCTTTGTCCATATTGATGGTTCTTAGCATATCATCTTCCACATGCACATTTTGAAAATAATGAAATCAAGAGAAAGGTTTCTTTTCCACATTTTCCACATATACAGCTTTAATGGGTTTCTGTCTATTGAAAGGTATAATCATTGCTGCCAACATAGATGGGTTTATGTACATAAAACTTGTACTCACCGTGGTAGACAAAGAGTTAAATTAAAGGGCCAGTCAGAAATCTAGTCCGAGAGGAGCAAAATCTACAAGGTCTCTTCTGCACTCCTAAACTCTGCTCATTTTCTGTTTTCTTCCAGTGCAAACACCAGGAAAGCCTCAGGGAAATCAGGAGGAACTGGTCACACCATCTTAAGGGCCTTTCTCAATCTCTGCCTTTTTCTCTCTAGACAAACCATTAAGTGTGCTTACCCTTGACCAAGTGTTCCAGGCTCCCAAATCTGAAATTGCTACCCCTAGAAGAACTTCTAGGAAAGAAATAAGGAACAATGAGAAGGAGGGAAGGACAGAGAAAGGGAAATAAGGATTTGTGTAGGAAAGAAGCAGGGAAAGATAGAAGCAAAGAAAAGGAGGAGATAAAAAAAAAATGAGATAAAAAAAAATACGAGAACAGAAAAACAAAAGAATGAAAGGGGAGATGCTTAGAAAGAAATTTAAATCTTGATTCCTAGCATTCCAAGATAAATGAAATTCATATATCTATCTTGGAAGATTTCATCTTCTTAAAGATGAGAATTTTATGAAAAAATCCTTAAATCCTTTCCCTTCTCACAAAGACTTGTGTTGACCCATTTACAAATACATAAGGTTCTGAGAGAGAAAACATGTCAAATTCTGATAGGTTCACAGATCAGAAGTTAACCAAACCCACTGAAAAATATTCACTCTGAAGAGCTGACAGGCAATAACTGGGAGAAGACTGGAAGTCCCCAGGGTTCTGCTCATCTGAATTAGTGGTTTGTGGTTCATGTTGCTGTTTCTGATCATCATCTTAATGCTTAGTTTTCAGGAGAAAGAATTTAGGACTTAAATGGTTGTTCTTACCCAGGGTCAGGATGGGAAGCTGAGATCAGAAGAAGTGGAGGAGAAGGCTGTTTGGAGGTGCTGGGCAATGGATGTGACCAGCTATTAGTGCAACCCTAAAGGAGCTAAGTACAGATGACTATGAAAAATAAATCCAAACTCTCTATCCACAGCTTTTAAAAGTTTGTTAATTAGGCCAGGCACCATGGTACATGCCTATAATCCCAACAGGCCAAGGTGGAAGTTTGCAAGTTCAAAGCCAGTCTCAGCAATTTAGTGAGACCCTAATCAACTTAGTGATACCCTGTTTCTAAATTAGAAAAAATAAAATAAAAAGGGTTGGAGATGTAGCTCAGTGGTTACTTTCCCCTTAGGTTTCATCCTTGGTACCAAAAAAAAAAAAAAAAAAAAAAAAAAAAAGTTCATTAATTAGCAATGTATATATAGTTTCTATGAGAATATCATTCTTAGGCTTCAATAAAATGGAGCTTCTAAGGTATTTAATAATATGCAAATTCACTTCAGGCATATAATTTATGAGTAACAAGTAAAATTATAAAATAAACTCATCTGAAACAAATAAGAATTTAAATTGTGTATAATTATAACCAAATTTAACTAATTTTGTATTAGACATTTCTCTACAAATGACCAGCCTTTTAGCTTACAGATGCAAGTGGGACTGCGTGAATGATAATGCCCGTATGTCACTGACTCTTGCTTCCAACTTGTCATGAAATCCAGCTCCTGGCAAGTGTCTCCTGGGTTTGACTGGAACCCCATGGATCTCCTAAGATTAAGTGGACTTCTTATCCTAGATAGCAACAGTTGATCATCCTGAAGACCACAGAGCCACTGTGATTTTCCCTTCTACGTACAATGATGAATTACTTAACCACAGGGATACCTTCTAAGAAATGCACCACAGGCAATTTTGTTGATGTTCAAACATTATAGAAGATACTGAACACAAACCTAGATGAAGTGTCCTACTGCACACCTGAACTAGAGGGTAGAGCCTAAGGTTCTTATGCTTCAAACCTGTACAACATGTTACTGTGCTGAACACTGTAGGCAGCTGTACACAACAATCATTTGCATATCTACACATAGAAAAGACATAGGAGCCAGGCACAGTACGCGTGTAATCCCAGTGACTCAGGAGGCTGAGGCAGGAGTATTGTGAGTTTACAGCCAGTCTTAGCAATGGTGAGGCACTGAGCAACTCAGTGACACCCTGTCTCTAAATAAAATACAAAATAGGGCTGGGGATGTGGCTCAGTGGTCGAGTGCCCCTGAGTTCAATCCCAGCACCAAAAAAAAAAAACAAAACAAAAAAAAAGAAAGAAAGAAAGAAAGAAAAGACATAGTAAAAATATAGTAGGAAAGATTTTTTTTTAATTTTATAGGACATTTACCACAATTGGAGCTTGTTCTTATAAGTAGGTGAGTGACGAGTGAATGTGAAGTTGTTGTCCATGACTTCAGACTTTGCTTTATAAACTTTTTATTCCTTAAAACTTTTTGATTCTTGCAATAATAACACTTAGCTTAACACACAAACATATTGTATAGCTGTACAAAAGTACTTGCCTTCTTTATATCATTATTCTATAAGCTTTTTTAACTTAATTTTATTTTACTTTTTAAACCTTTTTGCTAAGAACCAATTAAACTTTGTTACTAAAAACCAAGATACAAAAACACATTAGCAGGAGTCTACATAGGGTCAGGATCCTCTACATCACTTTCTTCTGTATCTGGCCCCACTAGAAGATCTTCAGGAGCTGCCACCTACAATGGCGATGATCTCTTCTTCTGGAATACCCTGGAGGGACCTGCCTGAGCCTCTTCTAGCGGTTGTGTCACTCTTTTCAGAAATATGTCCTAGAAGTTTACTTGGTTAGTTTCTTTCTGTCATCATAAATTTGCTTGTTAAGAAGATAATACACAATGAACATTCCTATTAATGACAACATTTGGTGTTCAAGTTCACGTTTTCAAACTTTTTAAGGAAGCTTATTGAAGTCTGCAAAGCTTCTACTAAACTCTTCACTATGAATATTCTTGGGAGTTCTTTTTTTATTCTCCTACAGTTTCCTTTTCTCTTGTCTCTTCTTCAGCTATCTGTTCACCAGGCAACAGAAAATTTTCAGCCCCATTATAATCTCCTGAGACCACTATCATATATGCAGTCTGTCATTGACCAAAATATGTGGTCACATTTGGGGAGTCCAAAATCACTTGAATCAAATGGCTCTTTCAAAGTTCACCTCTATCTTCTTTTCCAATAGGAGCCTGACCCAACAGGAAGACAGAAAGACTAACGTATATGAGAGTCACCACACAGTTTGCCCCTCCAATCACCACAACCTTCTCAGGTGCCACATATTCAAGTCCCTCTTGTCATTGGGCAAGCTCTCTGGCAATTCTTTAGGTTCTCGCGCAAAGAGAACTCTGGCTGTTCTTTCATACCAGTCCATCAGATTTGTGTGATGGCTAACTCAAGATCCTTGGAGAGTTTGGCTGTGTCAGAGAGGCTTTGATGGAATGCACTGTTTGTAACCCCCTTCTCAGGGAATCTGATGCCACCCACAGTCTTGGATAAGAAGGCAGTGGATTATGTGACCCACTCTCCAAGCCATGGCAGTGTTGGATTATTGATAAACACCTGACCTGAAGTAGGGGCATCCTAAGGCTGGTTAACAACATATGGTATAGTACAACCTGTGACTTGGCACAACTCAAGCCAATTATTGTTCTATCCTGGAAGTAGGTGGTGGCAGAATAGAAAGAAAGAAGCATTTGATGGAGTTATACTGGTAGAAAATCTGCAAATTTCTGCTGTCTTGGTCTTAATAATTCAGAGACCTGGGTGTGCAAAAAATACTTGGCATCACCATAATCAAACATCTTTAAGCTTAGGCTATGTAGAAGGTTTGTGTTCCTTGATTCAGAGAAATTCTAATATCCAAAATGTTTAATTTCAATTTCTATTCCTACCTAATTCATCCAGAGAAGAGTGGTGTACTCTCTGAGCATAATGAAGGCTATCTTGTTACAAGTCTTCAGAGAGGAATGACACACCGTTAAGTAACTCAGGATTATAGTGTCTGGCATAGGGACCCTGATGTTAAAAGGGACAAAGTCAGAAGGAAAGCAAACAAGGAGTTCAACTACTGGCCATCTTTGCTTTCTTAACATTTTCCAAGAAAGAGGACCCCCCCCCAAAGCACAGGAAACATGAACAAAAATAGACAAATGTAAATGTATCAAACTAAAAAGCCTCTGCACAGCCAAGGAAGCCATCAACAGTGAAGAGACAACCTACAGAATGCATACACAATGGAATATTACTCAGCAATAAAAGAGAATAAAATCATGGCATTTGCAAGTGAATGGATGAAGTTGGAGAATATAATGCTAAACGAAGTTAGTCAATCCCCAAAATCCAAATGCTGAATGTTTTCTCTGATATAAAGAGGCCAATTCAGAGTGGGGCTGGGACTGGAAGCATAGGAGGAGGATTAGAGGAACAATAAAATGGCCAATGGGGAGGGAGGGGAAGGGAGGGGACAAAAAAGTAAAATAAATAAATAAGTAAAGATGGTAAAATGAGATGGATATCATGCACCCTAAATGCATGTATGAAGACACGAATGGTGTGAATGTACTTTATATACAACCAAAGATATGTAAAAATGTGCTCTGTAAGTATAATATGAAATGTAATGCATTCTGATATCATATATAACAACTCAGAATTTTAAAAAAAACAGTTCTAAAAGCAAAAAAAAAAAAAAAAAAAATTTCCAAACTATACATCTGACAAGGAGTTGATATTACAGATGTGTAAGGAATTCTAAAATTCAATAGCTATTTTAGCTTTCTGTCTCTTTCATAATATTCCTAATAAAATCAATTTATAAGGAGAAAAAAAATATTTTGAATGATAGTTTCAGAGGTTTCAGTCCATGATCTCTTAACCCTGTTGCCTCTAAGCCTTTGATGAGATAGAACATCATGGTGGGGAACTTGTGTTAGAAATAAGCTGCTTACCTCATGACAGTCAAAAAGTAAAGAGAGAGAAGGAGGGGCCAAGGTCCCAATGTTCTCTTCAAGGGCATCCCTTCTCTAGGCCCCATCTCACCATCACCTCTGAAGAGCACCACAGGCTGGCATCCAAGCCTTTAACAGATGGCCATTGGAGACATTTAAAATCCAAACCATAACAATATTATACAAATAACCTGATTTTAAAATGTGCAATAGATATTAACAGATATTTCTTAAAAGAAGACATACAAATGGCCAAGAGGTATATGGAAAAAAAAATGTTTAACACCACTAATATCAGGGAAATGCAAATCAAAACCACATGAAATATCACCTCACCTGTTATTGTTTGGATCTTGGAGTGTCCTCTGAAAAGTTCATGTATTAAGCAACATAACAGTGTTCAGAGGTGAAATCATTAGATTATGGTGCTATAACCCTATCAGTGCATTATTCTACTTGATGGATTAATAATTGAATGTACCCCTGGGTGGTAAGAGTAGGTGTGGCTGGAGGGAGTAGGTCACAAGGGTGTGCTACTGGGGATGTATTTTGTCCATGGCTTCTTTCACTCTCTCTCTCCTTCCCAGCTGCCATGAGCTGATAGCTTTTCTCTACCATACCCTTCCATCATTATGCTCTGCCTCACCTCAGGCCCAGAGCAATGGAGTCAACTGACCATGGACTGAGACCTCTGAAACCCTGAGCCCAAAATAAACTTTCCCTCCTCTAAGTTGTTCTTGTCATATACTTTGGTCACAGCAATGAAAAGCTGACTAACACATCACCCCATTAAGAATGGCTACAATCAAAAAGACTAAAGATAACAAGTGCTGGCAAGGATATGAAGAAAGGGGAACTTTGCATACTCTTTTTTGGAATGTTGATTAGAACAGTCATTTTGGAAAACAGTGAGGAGGTTCTTCAGAACATTAAAAACAGAACTACCATATGCTCCAGCAATCCCACTTCTTGGTTTATGTTCAAATAAAATGAAACCAGTATGTTGAAGAGACACTCCAGTGTTCCTTGCAGCACTATTCACAATAGCTAATAAATACAAACAACCTAAGTGTCCATCAGCTAATGGACACTTCTTTCTATACAGAAAACATTGTACTATACACAATGAAATACAATTTGACCATGAAAAAATGGAATCTTGTCATCTGTGACAACATGGATGAAAGAGTAAATCATTATATCAAATGAAATAAGCCAAGCACAGAAAGACAAGTACCACATGGTCTCACTTATATGTAGAAACTAAAAACCTTAATCTCATAGAAGTTGAGAATAGAATGTTGGTTACCAGAGGCCAAGAAGAGTGGAGTTGGAGGGTGGATAGGAAAGGTTGATCTGTGGCTACCAAGTTAGAGTTAAATAAGATCAAGAAGTTCTGGTGTGCTATTACACAGTCAAATGACTATAGGTAACAATAATGTAGGAGATAAATATATTTAACCTCACTTAAACATGACATAATGTATACACATATAGACATAGTACATGGTACTCCATTATTATGTATACAAATTTTATGGTTTTATATCAAGTTTTAAAATAATTTTTTAAAACCCGTGTTTAAATATTCTAAGAGCAAAAAGTCTTAAGTGATGATTCAACAGATCTGTCTGTGGCTGTCATTGATTTTATTCAGCACATTTTGGTAGCTACAAGATTTCTCTTGCTTTTTCTGCATGATTTTTCTGCATGCTTTTTCTGCATTTTTTTCCAAAGGTGAGCCTTGCCCCAAACTCCACTGCATGTGACCAGTTTCAACCAAGGAGAATGCACCTGTGACATTTTAAGGAGCAAAGTAAAATCTATGAAAACATAAGCCCCTTCTGGAAATTGTGGTCATAAAGGTGTTAAGTTCACCTGCAGCAGCCATAGCAGAGCTTCTGGTATTCAGGTGACCATTTCATGAGCATTGAATGACGAGTGATAATAACACTGGAATTTCTACTAGAACAGTCCCATGTAGTAATTGAGCATTTCTCCTGGCCACTCACTTCTGCTGTGTGGCATTCACAGTTGGTTCTCTCACTGTCACCCAAAATCTTCAGGCTTCCCAATACCCTGTAATAAAGCCTTTTCTGCTAACCTAACTTAAGCTGGCTCTGTGGACTGCAGTTGGAGCCTGTTCGATAGAAAGAGTGAAGAAGAAAAAAAGAAATAGAACCAGTAAAAGTTACTAGAAGTAATATTCCCCCTCCATATAAATAAGTACTGTTAATAGTTGGATCAAAGATGAAATAGATTTTAATAAGCACCACTAGAGATGTTCTTCTCCCCATTCTTCCTAAACCATATATTACTATCCTTTTCTTTCATGCATCCTATTCTGATTTGATGAACATGTAAATAATGTCCTTATGTCATCACTATTAAAAACATTAGAAAAAAAAAAGTTATATACTGCTAAAAAAAAAAAAAAAAGGAGTGAAGAAAGCCTCTTACACACCAGTAAAGGAAGCCACTCCAACAGGGCTCAGCTGAACAAGAGATACACAAAAAAGAAAATGTGTTTTTGGTAGGCAACTGTTGTAGTCAACTTTTGTGTTGCTGTGATCAGAAGACCTAGCAAAAATGTCAGAAGGAATGTAGAGGAGGAAAAGATTATTTTGGGTTCACAGTTGCAGAGGTCTCAGTCCACAGTTGGCTGACTCCATAGCCCTAGGCCCAAGGTGAGGCAGAACATCATGGCGGAGGGGCATGGCAGAGGAAAGTAGCTCAGGACAGGCAATGAGGAAGCAGAGAGAGAGTCTCTCCTTTCACCAGGGATAAAATATAAACCCCAAAGTCATGCCCCCAGTGATCTACCTCCCCCAGCCACACCTTACCTGCCTATAGTTAACCACTTAGTTAATTCTCATCAGTAGATCAATCCACTGATTAGGTTATAACCCTTGTAATTTAATCATTTCACCTCTGAAATGTTTTCACTTTCTCACACATGAGCTTTTGAGGGATACAACATATCCAAACCATGACACCAAAAAATACCCAAGCAGATGCTTTATGTTTGGAAATAGAGAACATTTTCAATGAAGTGAAATGGAAATTGCCCTATGATGAACACTTGCAAAATCTCATCCTTCTTTCCTTTCTTCCCCATGTGCTTATTTTGCTGTTTTCATGTTCAGTGGCCATTTATGTGCCTGGCCACCCATAGACTCTAAGCACCTTAAGAATGAAAGCTGCGCTTATCTCTTGGTCCTCATATCAGTCTAACACAGGGTTTTGGACTTAATAGATGTCATAACAGACTTTATTGGATGGGGTATGGTTGTTGATTGCAAGAAGTTCCCAGTCCCTCCTGAGAAATGGTGAGAGTTTCCTTTTATAAACAGTGGATGAAGGAGGAAAAGCTTCTCTTGATTCTTTTTACTTGAGGATTTGCCCTCAAAGTGTCTGTGTGTACTGTGAGGCCGAGTGGATCCTGCCAGTCAGGAGTTTTCCGACAGCTAGCTCTCGCCTTGGTGGTTCTCCAATTTGTATTTATATCTATACACGCCTCTTCCATCAAAATATGCCATATGCAACTAAAAGATATTGAATCAAATATTAATGCCTGAGATGCCCACGCATTTTTGTAATGCCTTCAAACTCCTTTACAAAGGATTTTAATGCACTCTTGTAATTTCAGTTGAGCCCAAAGCAATCATCAAATATCAATTTCTCTCTGAGACCGCAAAGACTTGTTAACTGTAGTTCTGCTGCTCATGCCCTGCTGAGGGAATGAGCTTCCATGCCAACCTCTCAGAAATCATCTCATCTCTGTAGACCCTGGCATGAGGAAACCATGCCACATTTTCCATGCTCCTGCTGGATTGTTTTTATTTATTGTTTTTTCAAATTTGTTTATTTTTATTCTAAGTTGTTAGAAATGACAGCAGACTGTATTACATTTCATATTATACTTATAGAGCACATTTTTACATATCTCTGGTTGTGTACAAAGTGGATTGGATTGTTTTTAATAGGGGATTCTTTCTTAAGTGCCCGTCCCCTTTTCTCTATTAGATTCCTACCCACTCTGCAGGGCAAAACTTAAATGTCACCTCCATGAAGCTTTTATCATACCAACCAGAAGTGCTTCCAATACTTCATTTCCACTTCACTCACCAAAAAACTGCCTTGTTCAAGCCGGGTGCGGTGGTGCACACACCTGTAATCCCAGCACTTGGGAGGCTGAGGTAGAAGAATAGTGAGTTCAAAGCCAGCCTCAGCAATGGCGAGGCACTTAGCAACTCAGTGAGACCTTGTCTCTAATAAAATACAAAAGGACTGGAGATGTGGCCCAGTGGTCGAGTGTCCCTGAGTTCAATCCCTGATACCAAAAAAAAAAAAAAAAAAAAAAAAAACCTGCCTTGTTCAGTAATTATTGGTTTATGTCTTGTATAGCCTGCCAGCTAAGCAGCTTAGGGTAATTTTTCATCATTGCATCCCAGAACAATGCAACTCATGAAATATTTGTTGTCTGGATAAATGGGAGAAATTGTCACTTCTACTACCAGAGTTAGGGGTCCAGACAGTTCAAGGAGAATATAGCTGAAATAGATTTTTTGTGATATAGCATAGGAATGAAGTGCCTTTAAAACATATTTATGGAGAAGGGGAATCTAATTTCCAAGATAATTTGTATATAAAGTGGACGCTGATAAAAGCACAATGAGCATGTTACAGCTTCAAGCTCTAGAGCTCTAAAGGAAAGGTAAAGATTTTTCTCCTTTTTCAATAATAAAATAATCAGATTCCTTGTCCTTCACAAGCACTTCTTATGTCCAGGCAAAGGGAAAATAGAAAGCTGCTTGGTGGACCTGTTTCCCTTTTCCTCCCATGCTAGCCCATTCTTTATTACCTTTTAATTATTTTTTCTTGCAAAATCATCATTATCTCTCAGAAGAGTGAGTCATCAAATTTAACAAGTAGTTCTATGACACTGTCAAATGTGGACTCTGCCTTAGTTATATTTTCATTGTTGTTACCAAAATACCAGACCAGAATAACTTAACAGTAGGAAAAGTTTATTTAGAGATCATGGTTTCAGAGTTTCAGTCCATGGTTGGTTAACTCCATTCCTCTGAGCCTGAGGTGAGTCAGAGCGGCATGGCGGAAGAGCCTGGCAGAGGAAAGCTGTTCAGCTCTTGGCAGCCAGGAAGGAGAGAGAAGTGAGAGGAGTCAGGGACAAAATATATAATCCCCAAGGGCACAGCCCCAGTGACTGACCTTTTCCAGCCGTGGCCCACCTGTCTACAGTTACCTGTCTACCTGTCTACAGATTTTTTGTGATATAGCATAGGAATGAAGTGCCTTTAAAACATATTTATGGAGGGGGGGGAATCTAATTTCCAAGATAATTTGTATATAAAATGGGCACTGATAAAAGCACAATAAGCATGTTACAGCTTAAGCTCTAAATAAAACAATAGAGTAGTCCTTTCAAATTATTAATCTGCCAAATGGATCAATCCACTGATCAGGTTATATCTCTCATAAAATAACCATTTTGCCTCCTGAATTAGCAGCTTTGGAAAGACACCTCATATCCAAACTATAACAGACTCTGAGCATCCTGAAATGTTTATCAAGCCTAAATAGTTAGTAAATACATAGGTACCCATTAAGTGATGCTTTGATAGACAATGCCCATTTTCAATACAGAAAACTGGCATGGCATTCCTATGGGTTATTAGCAAAGATTTTTAGGGCAATTTAAGGCTGGTGTTTTTAGTTCCAGCTCTATAAAAATTTAGTCATCTCTCCTAGGTTCTATCCCTATAAGTCTAGTAGATTCTCCCCAGGAGCAAAAGGGTTGCCTTCAATCAACTTGTCCCAAAGTGCTTCAGGGATGTTAATAGATGAAGTGTGGAAAAGCCACCTGTGATCAAATGGGTTTGAAAATAAGTTGAACAAATTAAGCAGATTAAGTTACTCAGGGACTTCACAGAGCCTTTAATGTGATAGTGTTCACTGAGAATCTCAGATGGATTTATCAAGGGACCAAGGGACTTGTGTTCTGAACCTACATTTTGGGAAGTGCTTCTTTATAATCTAATTACTCTGGCCTTTCCTATGAAATTACCAAACATTACTGACAGAAAAAGCAAGGGTGAATAATGCCCATTTCATTTCATGCTTTTTCTATATATGATATAAAATGTAATGAATCTCTCATTACAATAATTGGAAAATATTCTTCAATACCTTAAAAAGAATCAAATTCTGAAACACTATAAATATTTCCTGACCACACTTGACTTTTGTTCATTATGCTTAGCCTAACCTTCTCTCTCTAAATCTTTTCTTAGCATAACAATAATCATTAGAATAATGATAATTAATATAACTTTCAGGTAAGGAGTTTTTAGTATGTTCTGGAAACTATGCTCAATTCAGTTCCTTGTTTAATCTTCAAACCTTATGTGATGGGAACTATTACTAACGAAACTTCAATTTAAACCACTTGCCCAAGAAAATGGCAAGGCCAAAATTTCAGGCCATGCCTCCAGGACTCCACGGTCCATGCCATAGCTGCTGGGGGCACATCCTCATCGCAATGACTCTAGATATATGTGCTGCTTCCACAGACTCCCACACTTCAGCTGCCTTTGTATTCATGGAAAGCGCACCATCCTCAGCCCTTTAGGAGGCTGGATTCCAGTTCCTTATTTGTCAACCTGCTTATAGCTAATCAAAGGGTAAGGTGCTAATTGACTAATTTTTCACTTCCCTTTGGTTTGCTATCTTTTGCTATTCTCATGGAAAATGTCCTTCTAGGACATGGAATTAAAGAGAGGCTTCTTTCAAGATCGTTCAAAGAAAGGCAATGTGGGGTTTAATCAGTAGAGTTTTAACTTTGTGTCTCCTGCATTCTTATAGAGAGGAGAAGAAAATGCAGAGAGAAGCACTGTTTTCCTAAGGTCAGATTCTCTGAGGCACTTTCCCTGAGTGTGTCTCCCTCCCTCTCTATCCCTGGAGGTAAGGCACTGTATCTAGTACAGGGTTTATGTTCAATAGTTGCCCAAGGGCTGTGGCTTCAGCATTTTCCTCCCTGCTTTTTTGCTAGATCCTGTTTGTTTGTTTGTTTTCCTGAACATTTTAAAGGATGTTTAAACACAGAACAATATTTCTCAGCAAACACCTGGGTGTTTTCTCCCACTGCTTTGTTTGCAGGTTATTTTTAATCAGCAAGGTCAAGTCACGTGATGACTTATCCTATTTTGCATGTGAAAAAAATGAGATACGGAGAGACCCATAGAAATCCTGGTGATGACTTACCTCTCAGACTGCTCAAACAGGAGATTGGAGTGGGGGGATACAACAGCGAGGATAGATCTGTGTGTCCCCTCACATTTGTCTCTTTTTCAGACTCCTAGGTAACTTTTTGCAATTCTGAGTCCAATTGAAAGATTATAGTCAGAACTGAGAAGCAAAATCTTTGAAATGTTCTGTAAAAACATAATTAATTGAACTTTGTATTGAATAAGTGTTGAATAAGAACTTTGGATCCATGTATTAACAGCACAGATTTTAAAAGTGTGTTAGTTTATATGTCTTTGGAATTAAACCACCTCCTAGACATTTCTCATTCCTCTCTTTGGATTCCAGTATTTGAGTTTCACTAAATCTTCCCCTGTTCCATCAAGCCTCTTTGTGCACCATAAGTCTCTTTAATAATAGTTTCCTCTTCTAAGATATTATAATATTATTATTAAGATATTTGATGCTAAAAGTGGAAATTGTTCTCTTCCAGATATATTAGCATTTTAAAAAGTGTTTCTTGAGAAAATTAAACACAAGTAAAAATACTTCATTGGAAAACAACAGAAGATGAAGACATAAAGACAGCCATCTCTTCTGCTTATTTATGGAATCTTTTATAGTTCCTGAACAGTTTCTTCCAAAAGAGGAGACATTGCCCATGAGTAAGGAGCAGGGTCTCTCATGGAATTCAATGAATTGTCACTGCGGATACACTGGGAACTTTCAGACACTATGTAAGCCCAAGAGTAATGATGTTGAACTTCGACTCATGAGCCCTCACATTTCTCTATGCCCAATGCTTTCAGGGCCAAATAAGGCAGTGGTGAGACAAACACCTCTGGAGAATAAGGAGAATAAGACAATGTCCCTAAATGCAAGTGTTATTCTTTCTGATAGGCAGCGTTAGTAGAGTGAAGACAGCACATACTTGGGAACTTAGAACCCAATTCTACCACATACTAGTTTAGTGAACTTGAGCAAATTATTTAACCTTTCAGAGTCTTGTATTCCTCACTTGTGTAATTACTATTAATATATATCTTATTTAAACAATTTTAAGAATAAAATTCAGTAAGAATAAAATTCCATCTCATTGCTTGACAAAGGAAATAGCCTACAAACTTTACTGCCTTCCTGAACCTTAGCTTTCTGATTGGAAAATAACTAATAACTAGGTAATAAGAATATTTTGTTTCAAAGGGACTTTGGAAAAAAATGCTGTGAAAATACATAAAGCGATGTTTAAAAATAATGACAACTATGCCATTAATTTCCATTACATTATTACCTAGTATAATTATTATTTTCAGAAAAGTGTATTCAAGACACAACAACCTGATGACCTGATTCAAATTTTCGTGTGACAGACACATCTCTCTTTATGCCTAGTAGCAGGAATGGGCAGCAGGTAGGGGAGCAGTCTCAGAAAACTTTCCTTCCTAGAGTCTGTTTTATCCCTTACCTTGTTTCCAATCAGATAAATTAGAAAATCAGAATAAGGGCTTTTTAAGTCTGATATCTAAACACAAAACCCTAGAGTGCTGGCTTAGCTTCTGGAGATCATCAAAGTTGTCAATACTCTATCTAGACATGGGGGTTGTGGCCTATCTCACCTGCCCACATTTTCTTAGGATACTCTGACCTTCTGGGGCTTGCAAAGCCCAAGGCCCTGGGGTCATGTGACTTGTCTTAGGCCCCAAGTCACTGTGCTTAATTTGATTCATCTGCTACACACAAATGAGTTAATCTAGTATCTGTCTCACTCCACACATATATGTAGTAATAGATAAAATTTCATTTACACTGTTAATTTTTTAAATAATGCAGTCTTCCTTTGGTGTTTCATTTAAACTTAGCACAATAAATGCATTTGTATAGCATAATAGTGCTATTTTACTATTATAAATAGATTTAGGCTCAACTATCAAAAAATAAAATAAAATACTAACTCAAGTATTCCTTCATCCCAAAAATGTGCCATCTTACCCATGAATTCCATCATCATTAGACAATTATTGTCCATGCTAATGTCATCTTGTGTCTTTCTATACCTTCTTCCTGAGACAGAACTACATGCAGGACTCCTCCTCTGGAGCCAAGATGAAAACGTAACATTATTTTATCCAAGATTTTAAATGCCCAGAGATATTGATCCAGCCTGCTAGCCTGCTCAGAAGGATGCTCCACTTGCTGCTTTGTGCTTAGAGACAATCTAATAAAAGCTTGCTGAATAATAAACAATGGTAGCCCACCAATTCTAAAAATTTAGATTGACAGGAATAATCCCCTCCCTGGAAAAGAGAGACCAACGGGCACTTCCCATAAACCCATTACTGCACACTCACCCATAAACCAATAGAAGATGTTGGATTATTGGAAGTCTTAGCTTTAAGAGAAATTGCTTTCCTAAATTTGACCTCCAACACTAAATATAAAATATGGACCATCTGTAATGAAGGAATTGCAGCCCAAACAGCCATCATCTCTCTGAGGCAGAGGTTAGAAGGTTGATGCACATTGGTTCCAAAGGGATGGGGATGGGGATGACCTTTTACCTTGAAAATGGTCACTCGTAGCTTAATGTGAGTGAGAGGGTCAGTATTAGCTAGAAGAGTGTCTGCAGCTTCTGCCTGGTTAGACACACATGGGGTGGGATGGGAGAAGCCACAAAAGCAATACAAGAAAATAGCACCTATTCTATAAGCTTGAGTATGTAACATGGGGGTTATGGGGAACTGAACATACTTCAGATGGCAGATAGGTTTCACAGCTTTCAAAACGAGTGAGTAGCCATAGATAAAATGCAAAGGATTTGGCATGGAAAACATTTTATATTTACTTGTGACACATTTTTGACCATTTGATTCACATGTCAGTGTTGCCATATGTCCCCTACCTGCAGACATGGCAGACAAAGCACAGTTTCTTCAAGACTATTTATTTTACAGAAAAACACTTCATTGAAATATTTTCTAAAATTCAGTGAAATTCACAGTGCCCATGGTCCAAGTTTTGTTTAATTCTAAACATAAATAAATAAATAAATAAAGTCTCTGACAGCAGTGAAAGGGTGTAGACACAAAATATTTGATTTGTTGTAAGCAGCAGTATTTTAAAAACCAGGGAGGCACACCGCAGACCAAAGTTTTCACCTTAGAATAGAGAGCCTCATTCAAGGGAGGAGGATATTAAGCAGGAAACTGAACAACATGGGCAGGAATGGGACACACCAGACTAATAGGAAAATCCGAGGTCATGCACATTGATGCTGGAGCAGATCAGGATAATTTTAACAAGCACAGAAGCATACAAACCCGTCAGTCCTGTGAGGCTGTAGTTCCAAAATAAAACTGAGGAGAAAGGGAAGCTGACATTAGGTTTTGCCATGACTGGTATTTGGAGAAGATGAGATTGACCTGATGAATTATGAATAAAAAATTAAAAGTGACACTTCCCTCTTTTATCTCAAAAAGAACTCTTTCTCACTCAGCTTTTTCAAGCCATTTCTCCTAAGCCACTGTCTTTAGCAAAACCATTCTCAATGCTTGGTATACACGGAAATCAAACTTTGAAAAAAAGAAGAAACAATTAATAACTGTTCCAGTTAGTAATACCTTCATCAGCTTGGTATGAGAAAGAAAAATGACAGAGTAATATTGCCACTAGCAATTCCTAAGTCATGTGATTTTTTTTGAAACAGATCAATGTTGGTTGCCAAGCAACACACACACACACACACACACACACACACACACAAACACCCCCAAAAAAGGAAAGAAAGAAAAGGAAAAAAGGAGAGAAGCATTGTTATGTTTTGATAAATCTATTTTTTTAGAAACTTCAGGGATTTGGTACTGATATTATCACTATAATTATTTTTCAAGCTCTATATTATCTTAAAGGAGAATTAGTTTCATTAATTAATAACAACTTTTGTAAACAGTAGGAAATGAATTTGGTAAATGAATAGTGAACTTTAGGAACAGGAGCTGAAAATTCTTGGAATGCCTTACTAATGATAGGTACATGTTTATTAATGAGTTTATTGCCTTTGTGTCATACTTATGTCACCATCAAATATTAATGTTTTCTATATTATAATAAATATCTATTGATATAACTGAAATTTGCTTCCCAGTAGGTGTCACCATGAATAATACTTCTGAAATACTAAAATCGATAACAAGAATATTAGGGGGGCATTATAGTATGTCAATGAAATGAATTCCACTTTAAATGCCAAATATAACATAAACCAAGTAAATATACCAAGTTATAATTTTAAATACATAAATATATAGATTATGGATATGGATCTTATCAAAATATATTGTCTGAAATAAAGAATAAAGCCACCAAATAAATGGATAGGTGCTTTGTGGATTCTTTGATTTAAAGTCAAGAACATTCATTGGAATTAATAAGCATCCATTTCTTTCATTGTGACAGAAGATCATGTAGACAAGAGATATCTAAGTGGTTCAAATAAATCCTAAATTCATTTACTCTGGATAAGATGGCTGCTGTTCCTCCCTCCTCTCACTCCTCCCACAATTGCAAGCTCTTGTTCAGGAGCCTTTTTTTTTTTTTTTTTTTTTTTTTTTTCTCACTCCACATTGCGTAGTGTCTGTGTGAACAAGAGCCTTTCCCAGAGAACACCAAGGCAGAAATGTTCACCCTGCTCCTGGGGCTCTGAGCAGAGGCAACTGTCAGGACAGCTGGGAGCCTGGCTGTACTATCTGAGAATCAATAGTGGACTTTAGCCTTGCACTTTACGGTGCTACCAATAAAGACAGAGGGAAGGCAGGCTTCCTTAACCCAGAAAGAAAGCCATGTGTGCTCCCCATGAGCACACCCCCTTTTAGAGTCTGGCTAAGTGTCATAATACCTCTGCCATTCTCCTTTACTTTCTCTCACAGGCAATGGCTTGAGAAAAAAAAAGTAGAAAGCATGGTCCCCTGGTTATCACCTGCTTTTTGCAGCCTTAGGCTACCCACAGAGATCCTCATTTGAGTGTGTCCTACTGAAACTTTCTGGAATTTCTCATAATCAGACTAAAGATAATTCCTCTGGGCCTGGACAGCTCACCTGGTAATATCAAAGTTTATCAAAGAATAATGACTTTACATGTACTCCTCCTGAATCATATTCAACAATTCGAGACTCTTTCCTACTCCCCTGAAGCTACTTCTTATAGACTGTCATGTAGTAAAGGCTTCTGTTGATATGTGTCTAGCAGGATGCTAAATGTGAGGACACCCTGAGTAGGACCCTTCTGCAGGAACTTGGTTTCTGTTTTCTGTTTTTTATTTTACTTGGAGGACCACCTAGTTTCAGAGATCGCTGATCTACATGAGATGAGGGCTGTCACTTACTCTGAATGTCATAAAAACACACAAAGAGAACTCACTGGAAAGGTCTAAAACAATATGTAGTGGCAACCCTGTGCATCTAAAGGTGGGAAGAGAGCAGAGATCAAACGACACATGATGTGAACACAGGGTGTCTTGTGCTATTGGCTCCTTGCCAAATGCTATTAGCAGGATCTATTTGGGTTGGTTGGCTACAGCGTGCCTGAGTGCCCTGGTACTCACTTATAGGCCACAGATTTGCCAGGTCTAACTACAGGAAAGACTAAGCTGCTGCTGGCATGTCTCTTCCCTCTGTTCTCCATGACTCCAACCTAGGTTGTCTTCCTCAGCCGCTCTAATGCTGGTGCACATCTCAACCTTCCCTGTTACCACTGTATTGAGAGAGAGACACTGAACTCTCCTCAAAATCATCTCTCAGAGCCAGTCTCAGGCCCACACCTTCAGAGCAAGCTCCAATCTTCTGAAGATTTGGTCAGAATCTTCAGGGAGCTCTCCTGGAATGATACATCTCAGGGGTTCATGATATCCCTGGTCACAATAGCTGGCCTGGCATCATATCCCATGCTACCTTCATAACTCCCTAACCATTAGCAATCTAAAAAGATTTACACATTATGCCTATATTTTCTGTAAGAAAGACTAAATTGTGAATGTGGCTTTTAAAAAATGTCATCAGAGAGATGAAAACTGATGGATCTCATAGAAGTGGTTCTTAAATTTCAGTGAGCATTGGTATTTGTTAGAATTATGGATTCACCTCAACTCCATTCCCTACTAGAAAGTTCTGACTGCAAATGCCAACACCCAGGGACTTGTGTTATTTGAAAGATGGTCCACTATCTCTAGTCTCAAGAAGACTGTGTGTTTCTTTTCTTCTTGGTTTTCATTTTAACACTTGTCCATGAGTCTGTGTCCCTGGACCCAGAACATATTGGGGGAAAAAAGAAAAACCATAAAGCAAAACAACAACAAAAATGAAAAAAAGATTTAACCATTTTCTTGTTCTTAGCACATTATTCATTTCATTCACTGAAGGCCAAACAGAACAAGTGATCTGCTCAAGCTCAGAGTTAATGAGTGGTAAATCATAACTAGAACATACATACCCCATCTAGTTCTCTCCTCTATACATGCCACCTTCCTTCTCTAAGATATTCTGAGTAAGGCAAGAAGTGGCAGGAATAAAAAAATTATATATATATATATATATATATATATATATATATATACACACACACATATAAAGACCATTTTTTAAAAATTAGAAAATTCTGTAAGATGCTGGAGATGTGTACACACACACACATATAAAGACCATTTTTTAAAAATTAGAAAATTCTGTAAGATGCTGGAGATGTGTATATATATATATATATATATATATATATATATATATATATATATATACATACACACACACACCTATATAAAGACCATTTTTTAAAATTCTATAAGATGCTGGACAGGTATTATTCTTACTCAAAGAAAACAGGCTTTTTTTTTTTTTTTTTCTGTTTGCTTGCTTTTGTTTTTGTTTTTGAAACATAGCCCACAGGGAATGAAGATGTCTATTTTGTGGCTTAAAACTAGGAAGTCTTGATTTCTAATCCAGGTTTTGTACCTTATATAGGAGGTCCAAAAAAAAAAATCTCTTAGTACCTCAGTATCCTTATCAATTATCAATCTAATACACAAGGTAAAAACAAAGATTATAATTATCATTCAAAAAATTCAAAATACAAACATGCTCTCACCTACAACAAACTCATTATATGACAATCAAGTTTTCAAGAGAGGTAAATTGAAGTGATTCTTTTACTAAAAGATCTCTAACAACTCCTTGAAGAAGTACCCAGAAACATCTAAAATAAGATTTATCTTGTAAAAATGTTCCTTTGAACAACTCTTCCCAAGATTATGTTTTACATGATGGCAAAGTAGATAGCAAACATATCACATATATTTTCTAGACAGTTGTAGCAAAAGGAATGACACATAGACTTTCCTTATGTCAGATCAAACAGCTAGATGAAAGCAACAAAAATCTATCCATGTATCCACATAGTTGGTATAAACCGTACCAACTGATAACATTTGATGAGAATTTGCTAATGCACTTATTTCATCCAGATTGAATCAGCTTATCATGAATTTGGTAAAGGGCAGAACCAGCAGTTTAAGGCCAACCAGAAGCCAAACATTTTAAATTTGGTGCAAAGATGGAGGAAGAAGAAAATGGGAGCGAAATTGTTTTTACATAGAAACTAAAATGGTACCCGAATCAGAAGGACATAACCATTGCTTACAAGTTATGTAATAAGAACTCTGTGCAATGGCTAATGACAAAGAAAGATGAATACATGACAAAATAGAGAACTTACTAGTTAATGTTGCTCTTCTACAAGATTCAGAAGAGCCCATCCTGATTATGATCTCTGCTTAGATTTCAATAGTCTTCTTTAGCTGGTTGTTTAACGATATCCTCCATAGTCTTCTTTTTCTTCCATCATTTTTCCCATCCATCCCCCTCTTCATGCATGCACCTATTTATTTTCCAACCTTCATAAGTTATTTTAAAGCTTGGAAGAAATATCAACATTTTATATAAAGATTATAAATCCCATATTTTGGGCAATGCCCTCGGTTGAAAGCAAAATAGATTTTGTTATCAAAAAGACAATCAAAATTTTAAAGTTGTTTCAATAATGTTACATATCATGACAATTATATTCACAGGGATTTTTATTTTGTTGTTTCTTGATCCTCTCAAAGAAAGTTTTAGAAAAATTAAGATGTATTTAGTCAAAACATTTGACATTTACTTAGTTAGGTGATGCACTAAATTTTCTCTAAATAAATCCCATAATGATCTGAGTTTCCCCATGAAAATCTGTACAATGAACTCCTAGTTTATTATGCCTACTTGAAAAGGGTAATTTAATAAGGCATCAGTACAAATACTTAATTGTGCAATGGCTATCGACAATGCCTTTAAACAGTTGCATATTTGCCAGATTTAGCTAATGGAAGTAGAATTGCCACTTAATGTCTCAGCTTGCACTGGTCGGAAATAAATTGTATCTGACATTCCTTTGGCTTTTAAAGGACATACTTAGATAATATTTACAGTCAAATTGATCTATTGTTGCATTTATGTTTTCTTGGGTTAAAAAAGGGGGATCAACTGAGTTCTAAAGGATAATATTTCTTTGTATCTGCTCAGTTTGGAAGGCTTTCACACGCATATGCCTCATTTAATGGGTGTGTAACCAAAGTCTAAATATCTGAATGGAGAATGAACATTTCACTAAAGGCAAACAGCTGTTCTGGCAATATCTCAAACACCCAGTACACAGATCAGTTGGCCAGGCTGGGGTTGTGGGTGAGGTAGATTGTTCAGTTTTAGTAGAGGTCATATAGACAGACTTGCTTCATTAACCCACTTGACACATTAAATATTAAAGTATCTTCTTTAGTTGTTGCAACTAGGAAAGGGAAGCAGAAGAGATCCAATATTTCAACATCCAAAACTTTCCAGGTACTAGTCTAGATGCAATTATATTACTTCATTTACTCCTAAAAACAAAGCATTGAATTAGAATATTATTATCTTAGTATTTTTCCTTAGGCTTCTATTTCTATGAAATTCAAAGCGAGGCAAGTCTGATTTTTAGTGACAGGGTTAAAAATCATTATTGTGTTTACCTTGAGAGATAGTAACTGGAAGCAAGCACAAGGAGATGCTTCATGGACACTGATGCATCCTTTTCCTGATCAGAGTGCAGGTGATGTTGAGGTAGTTTTGCATATACATGTCATACTAGCCATCTAAGGCTGCCATAACAAAATATCAAAGACTAGGTGACTTAAATAACAAAATTCATATTCTCTCAGTTCTAGAGAGTGGAAGTTCAAGGTGATGTGCAAGCAGGATTTTGATGAAAGCAAAAATAGGCAAGCAAGTTGGCATCAAACTACAAAACTTCTACAAAGCAAAGGAAACAATCATCAGTCAAGAGACTTGACTTGAATTAAGGAAGACAACATGGGCGATGAAAGATCAATTCAATAAAGAGATAGGTTTTCTCTAAAATAATCAAACAGAAATCTTACAATTGAAAAGTTCAATGAGTCAAATAAAAACTCAGTTGAAAGCCTCACCATTAGACTAGGTCAAGTGAAAGAAAGACTATCAGGGCTTGAAGACAAGGTTGATGAATTGTCACATTCAGGAGTAATAAAGAAAAAAAAATTACAAACATAATATACAAGACTTGTAGGACATGATCAAGAGAATAAACCTATGATTAACAGGCTTAGACTAACGAGCTGAGGTACAAGCTACATTAAACATTTTTAAAAAAAATTGTATTCAATGAAATAATAGCAGAAAATTTCCCAAAACTTGGGTAAAACATGGACAGCCAGGAACAGGAGCTATTTAGAACTACAAATAGACATGACCAGAAAAGTACCTCTCCATATCATTTTATAGTTAAGCTGCCAAAAATACAAAAGAAAACAGAGGCTGGGCATGGAGGTGCACACCTGTAATCCCAGGCTGAGGCAGGAAGATCATGAGTTCAAAGCCAGCCTCAGCAATGGCGAGGCACTTAGCAACTCAGTGAAACCCTGTCTCTAATAAAATACAAAAATGGCTGGGGTTGTGGCCCAGTGGTCAAGTGCCCCTGAGTTCAATCCCCAGTACATTAAAAAAAAAAAAAAAAAAAAAAAAAAACAGATAATGTTGAAAGCTGCAAAAGAGAAGCACCATATTAACAGAAGATTTCTCAACAGAAACTCTAAAGACCAGCCCAGAATGGAATGATGTGTTTCAAGCCCTGAAAAAATATAACTTCTTCTATTACCACTACCAGCAAAGTTATCCTTCAAGATTGAGCTAAAATAAAGACCTTTGAAGCATCAACTAATGAATTCATGACTGAAAAAGTGAGTGTTACAAAAGATACTTTAGGAATCATACACACAGAAGAGGAAGCAAGACAAACACAATTGTAACATGTAAACGAATAAATCTTTCTAGAAGACTTAGCATGCAAATGAGAATTAGAAAAGGATCAAACAAGCTGGGCATGGTGGCACATGCCTGTAATCCCAGTGACTCAGGAGGCTGAGGCAGGAGGATCATGAGTTCAAATCCAGCCTCAGCAATTTAGTGAGGCCCTAAGCAACTCAGCAAGACCCTGTCTCTAAAAAAAATATGAAAAGGGCTGGGGATATGGCTCAATGGTTGAGTGTCTCTGGGTTAAATCCCCAGTGCCAAATAAAAAAACAAAGGATCAAACAAGGTTAAATCAATGACCCATCAATCTCTAAGATGAATAAGAGAGAAATAAACATTCCAAAACAAACAAAAGAAAAACAACAAAATGACAGGAACTAGCACATATCTTTCAATAATAAGCCTGAAAATAAATGTTCTGAATTCTCCAGTTAAAAGACACAATCTTGCTAATTGGATTTAATAGAGGGCTGGGGATGGGGAATGGGGGAACAAACTGCAAGAAACTCACCTCACTGGCAAACACATACACAGACTGAAAGCAAAAAGATGTAGATCCTAAATTTAGAAGAGCCATCTCCCTTCCCTCTCAAAAAAAACCACAGTTCACCAGAGGACTTCTAGAGCTAATAAATTTGGAAATGTAGTGGGATACCAGATCAACACTCGTAAATCAATCACTTGCCTACAATCCAATAGTGGATCTGTTGAAAAAGAAATTAGGAAACTATCCCATTCATAACAATCTTTAAAAAAATAAAAAAGAAAAAAACAATACTTGGGAATGAATCCAACCAGGGAAGTGAAAGACCTCTACAATGAAAACTATAGAATACTAAAGAAAGAAATTAAAGACCTTAGAAGCTATAAAGATTTCCCATGATCTTGGATAGGCAGAATTAATATCAATATAGCCACACTACCAAAAATGTTATACAGATTCAGTGCAATCCCCATCAAAACACCAATGACGTTCTTCACAGAATTAGGAAAAAAATCTCAAAAGAAAATATAAACAGTGGAGTTTTACTAAGCCATAAAGAAGAATGAAATTATAGCATTTGCAGGTAAATGAATGAAGTAAAATAAATCAGACCTAGAAAGTCAAGGGTCAAACATTTCTTTTATGTTCAGAAGCTCCAAAATAAGGGGAAAAGAGTGTCATTTCATGAAAATAGAACAACAATCAGTGGAGTAAAGAAAGAGAATTGATGGGGAGGGACAAGAAATGAGCAAGGGGAGAACAATGGAATGAAACTGACCAAATGATCCTCTGAATACATGAGCATACCACAGTGAATTTCGTGTGTGTGTGTGTGTGTGTGTGTGTGTGTGTGTGTGTATTGCACTGATTTTTAAAAAAACTAGAAATAAATACAACAAAGACTGATAGAAAGGGAACAAGAGGATGGAGGAAAGGAGAGAAAAGGGCTAAGGACTGAATTGGGGTAAGTTATACTCTATGCTTGTATAATTATGTCAAAACAAACCCCAAACTATAATGCATTGATAAATTTTTTTCTAAAAATTAAAAATATTTTTTAAAATGATGGAGAATGATATTCTAATCAAATAGAACTCCCAACTAAGCAGAAGTAGTTATACTTATATCCAGCAAAATGAACTTCAAGCCAAAAAATAGTCAGAAGAGAAAAACAAGGTCAACTACATATTGATAAAAGGAATAATTTATCAAGAAGACATAAAAATTATAAACGTATATGCACCAAACGTCAAAGCACCCAATTTTATAAAACCAACACTACAGGACATAAAAAGAGAAATAGGCCCCACTACAATAATAGTGGGTGACTTCAATACCCCACTTTCACCAATAGATAGATCTTGCAGACAAAAAAAAAAATCAAAAAAGAAACATCAGAGTTAAATTACTCTATAAATCAAATGGACTTACTAGACAGCTACAGAATATCATCAACAATTTCAGAATAGACATTGTTTTCATTAGCACACAGAATTTTCTCCAAAATATATCAAATTTTAGGCCACAGAAAAAATTAACAAATACAAAAAGAAATTTAAACAGATTTGGGGTTTTTTTGCATCTTATCAGACAAAACAGAATGAAATTAGAAATCAATGGAAAAAGAAATCACAGCAAATATACAAAATACAAGGAAATCAAACAACACACTTTTGAATGATCAATGGACAAGTGAAGAAATCGGGGGAGAGGATTTAAAAATTACTTAAAGCAAATATAAATGAAAATACAACCTACCAGAAACTATGGAACACAACAAAAGCAGTTATTAGAGGAAAGTTTACAGCTATAAATACCACATTAGAAAAACAGAGAGTTAAAAAAAAAAAAAAACCTAATGATGCATCTCAAGATCTTGGAAGAAGAACAAAACAACACTAAAGTTAATAAGAGAAAAGAAAAAATAAACATTAGAATAAAAATAAATGGAATAGAGACCAAAAGAACAATACAAAGGATCAATAAAACAAAAAATTCATTTTTTTGAAAAAGATTTTTTTTGTTTTTTTTTTTTTTAGAGTTCAGAAAGGCTTTTTTTTTTCTTTGTGAATTTTAAGATTTTTATTATATAATTTTATAATAATGTTTCAAATGTTCATGCTCATTAGTCTTTTTTTAAATTTTTTTTATTATTTATTTACTTATTCATCATGCACAAGTATAGTATCTTTTTACATACAACTGCTTGTATACAAAGTATATAAGTACCATTCAGATCTTCAATCATGCATTTAGGATAATGATATCCATCTCATTCAACCACCAATTTTTTTCCAACCCCCCCTTACTCCCTCCCTCCCCTCCCTTTCCGTTGACCGTTCTAGTGTTCCTCTGATCCTATGTACCCCCTTCCAACAACACTGTGAACCAGCCTCCTTATATCAGAGAAAACATTCGGTATTTGGATTTTTGAGATTGACTAATTTCACTTAGCATTATATTCTCCAACTTCATCCATTTACCTGCAAATGCCATTATTTTATTCTCTCTTATTGCTGAGTAAAATTCCATTTTGTATATATACCATATTTTCTTTATCCACTCATCTACTGAGGGACATCTAGGTTGGTTCCATAACCTAGCTATTGTGAATTGTGCTGCTATAAACATTGAAGTGGCTGTGTCACTGTAATATGCTGTTGAAAAAGATTTTTTAAATCCTTCATCAAACACCAAAAGAAAGAGAGAGAAAACCCAAATTCATAAAATTAGAGATGAAAAAAGGGATGTTATAACAAATACCACTGAAATCCTGAAGATCATTAGGGAATACTTTTAAAATATATATGCCCCTAAATTGGAAAATCTAGAAGAAATGGACAAATTTCTAAACACATGTGAATCACTAAAATTGAACCAAGTAATCAATATGAAGCAACAGAATTGAAGCAGTAATACATCTTCCAATAGAGAAGTGCCCAGTGCTGGACACATTCACTGCTAAATTTTATCAGACTTTTAAAGAAGAACTAGTACCAATGCTTATCAAACTTTCCCATAAAATAAAAAAGGAAGGAATTCTTCTAAACTCATTCTACAAAACCAGTATTACTCTGCCACCAAAACCAGATAAGGACACAACAAAAGAAGAAAACTATAGACCAATATTCTTGATGAACACAGATTCAAAAAATCCTCAATAAAATACTTACTAATTGAATTCAGCATTACATTAAAAAGATCGTACCTCATGAGCAAGTTGATGTCATTCCAGGGATATAAGATTGCTTCAACATATACAAATCAATACATGTACTTTGCCACATAAATAGAATCAAGGATTTTAAAAAATCAAATTGTCATCTTAATAGATGCAGAACAACATTTGACAAAACTCAACATCCGTTATGAAAAAAAAAAAACTCTGAAAAAAGTAAATATATAAGGAATGTACTCCATCATAACATGCCTATTTATGACAAAGCCATACCAACATCACGCCAAATGAGGGAAAACCAAAAGCATTTCCTCTAAAATCAGGACAGAGACAAGAACTCTCACTGTCACTACTCTTATTTAATATAATATAGAAACTTTTAGCCAGAGAAATCACAAAAGAGAAAGAAATAAAAGGAATATGAATAGGAAATTATAAACTCAAATTATCCTTGTTTGCAGACGATAAAATTTATATCTAGAAAACACTAAGGAATTCACCAGAAATTTCCTAGAACTCAAACAATTTCAGAAAAGTGGCAAGACACAAAATCAACATATAAAAATTGGTGGCTTTCCTATGCACCAACAATGAACTCACTGAGAAAGAAAACAGAGAAACAATCTCATTAACAATAACCTCAAAAAATGCTTAAGAATAAACTTAACCAATGAGGTGAAAAATCTCTACAATGGAAATTTATAAAACACTGAAGAAAGAAATTGAAGATGATACTAAAAGATGGAAAGATATCACATGTTCTTAGATTGAGAGAATTAATGTTATTAAAGGGGCCATACTCTCAAAAGTGACCTACAGGTTCCTATCAAAATACCAATGGCACTCTTCACAGAACTTGAAAAAAATAGTCCTAAAATTCAGATAGAGGCACAAAAGACCTCAAATAGCCAAAGTAATCCCAAGCAAAATGAACAATTCTGGAGCCCTCACAATACCTGATATTATAATATGTTATAAAGGCCATTGTGACAAAAACAGCATGATATTGGTGTAAAAACTAGACACAAAGACCAATGGACTAGAACACAGCACCCAGAAATTAACCCACACATCTGCAGCCATCTGATTTTCTGTAAAGGAGCCAAAATCTTAATTTTGAAGACAGCCTCTCCAACAAATAGTGTTGGGGAAATTGGATATCTACATGTAGAATATTGAAACTAATCCCTGTCACTCAACCTGTATAAAAATCAACTCAAATATAAAAATCATCTCAAAAATAGCAAGAATTGTCAAATGGAATTACACCAAATTTAAAATCTTCTGCTCAGAAAAGGAATCAATCAACAGAGTGAAGAGACAGCCTATAGAGTGGAAGAAAAATCTTTGCCAGCTATTCATCTAACAGAAGGTTAATATCCAGTATAAATAAAGAACACAAAAATTTAACACCAAAAGAACAATAAATAAATAGGGAAATGAGCTGAACAGGTATTTCAAAAAAAAAAAAAAAAAACAATAATTATATGAAGAAAAATGCTCAACATCTTCAGCCAATAGAGAAATACAAATCAAAATGTAAATGAGATTCCATCTCATCTCAATCCATATGCCTATTAAAGAAAACAAAAAATAACAAATGCTGGTAAGGATGCAGGAGAAAACAAACACTTATACACTGTTCATAGGAATGTAAATTAGAACGGACTCTACAGAAATCAATATGGAACGTCTTCACAAAACTAAAAATAGAACTACTATATGATCCACTTATGCTGCTGTTTGGTATAAACCCAAAACAATCAAAATCATCATATCTTAAAGATACCTGAATACCCATGTTTATCGCAGCACTATTCACAATAGCCAAGTTATGGAATTAACCCAGGTGCCTATCAATGGATAAATGGCTAAAGAAAAGGTGGTATACATTCACAACGGATTAAGAAAATGGATGGAACTGGAGATCATCATGTTAAGTAAAATTATCTAGACTCAAGACAATATGAAAATAGAAAGGGGATCATTTTGCAAGGGGAAAGGAATGAGGGGGTAGTTAAGACAGGGTAACAGGGAAAGATCAAAGTACATTATATGCATGTATGAAAATGTCAGAAATAAATACATTATTTGTTACAATTAATATTCTTTTATAATAATAATAAAATTTAAAATAAAATAAAATTTAAAAACTAAAAATAAGCAAAGACCCTAAATAGACATTTCTCAAAGAAAATATACAAATGACTGGTAGATATATGTAAAAATATTCAACATCCTGATCAGCAAAGAAACACAACCAAAACTACAACGAAATATCACCTTACATGTATTGAAGTGACTATTGTAAAAAATCTAATGATATGCGTTGGTAAGTATGTGGATAAAAAGAAACTCCTCTTTACTCTTGATGGGAATATAAACTAGTATAAGCATTATGGAAAAGAGTGTATAGGTTCTTCAAAAAATTAAAAATAGAACTACCACATCATCCAGCAATCACACATCTGGGTGTATATCCAGTGGAAATGGAGGCAGTATGTCAGAAGGTGTCTGCACACCTATGTTCATTGCAGCATTACTCACAAGGTATATATTCAATCTAAGCATCCATCAGTGGATGTATAGATAAAGAAAATGTGGTGCATGCACACAATGGAATGCTACTCAGCCTTTAAAAAGAAGGAAGTCCTGTCATTTGGGACAACATAGATAAACCTGCAGGATGCTAGGCTAAGTAAAGTCAACCAGATGCAGAACAATACTACTGCAGGATCTCAAGGGCATATAGAGAATGGAACAGTCCAACCCCAAGAAAGGGGCTAAAGTGGTGATCACCTGAGGCTAGGGAGTAAGGAAATTGGAAGATGTTGGTTAAAGACAAACAATTTTAGTTAGGTGGAATAGGGTTCAGTTAATAATAACACATTGTATATTGGAAAATTGCTTTTAAAAGACAGTGAAATGGATCTGACCTAACTCTCCTATGTACATATATGAAGACACCACAGTGAATCTCACCATCATGTACACCCACAAGAAATTAATTTTTAAAAAATGGGTAAATGGCAGAAAGATCAATAGAGGGAAGGGAGTAGGAGGGGAGGAGAAGAAAGGGAAGGAGAGGTACTGGGGTCTGAATTCAAACAAGATATATTCCATACTTGTATAGTTATGTCAGAATGGATTCTACCATCATGTATAACTAAAAAGAACCCATAAAAAATGTTTAAGACTTCTTACCACCAGTTAATACATATTTTAAATACCTTGATTTAGCCATATACAATGTGTGTGTGTGTGTGTGTGTGTGTGTGTGTGTGCATATCACCCTGTAGACCACAAACATACAATTGAAGAAAATCTAAATTACAAAATGGAGAAATAAAGCGCCAAGAGAGAAGAGAGGCTAAAACAGACCCAGGTTACAAAGTGAAACCCAAGCAAGGCTAGGCCAGGTGGTTGAATTCACTATTGTGCACATTTAATTGATAAAAGAAGGTAAAAGTTATATTGTTTACATATCTCAAAGAAAAAAAAAGAGGCCTTTTTCAACATTTCTTACCCTCGTATTATATTATGCTTCTAGATAGGATAAATTTTATCCTTAGTATGCTAAAGGGCATTTTTAAAATTCAATAATACTGTAGAAGAATCAAAAGTGCCAAGTGTTTACATAATTGAGTTGAACAACTGTTATTAAATCAGTGGCAAAGGTTATCTTTTTCGATAGTAGGTAGTTTGGATAAATAGTAAAACTATTTCAAATTCCCATGGAGTCTCCACCAATAGTTAAAATTCCACTCCCATATCTAAGAAATGCCTGAGGGGTTGATAACAATTTTATCTTCCTCTTCCTGTTTTTTTTTTAAACTAATAATAAAAGAAAATCACAACAAGGAGTAATGAAAATCTACAGAATGAGGTCCCCTGTATACACTCTAAGAAGGTAGGTTTATGAAGATCTTCTTATTCCAATTGGGGATTGTTAAAACTGGTGGATTCTATTGTAAACCATATTGAAAAGAAATGGTTTTAGAGTAATAAAATTTCATCCTAATTCAGAAGATCAGAACATGAAATGAACAGGTCAGGAAATACCTGATGGGGGTTAGGGAAGGGTAAAAGGAACGGAGAGAGAAAAATCCATCTTTAGGCCAAGTTAAGGTCAAATTCAACAGGGGAGAACAGTCATTCTGGGACACCAATAAGGCAGGTAATAACACAAGCAGGACAACTTAAGCCAATCGCTTTCAACCTGAATTTCTTTTAACCAACTAACTGAACTAACTCTCCTGATCACAAACTCAGAGCAACTGATTGAGGAGGTCCTTAGGCTTATTACTCCACTCTTTCCATTTTGCCTAGAACCCAGTCCTCTGGGCTGATGGTCTCTATACTACATTCCAGATCCCCTTCCTCAAAGAAAATCAACAGCTTCTAACAGTTCTTGAGGACCTACTATGGGCCTACTACTTCTCCATTGATGTAGAGTGACAAAAACTCTCATTCACTGCTGGAGGGATATGAAATGATGCCACCCCTTTGGGAATACAGTTAGGCAGTTTCTTATGAAACCAAACATATGCTTACCACATGATCCAGAATGCCATCTTTGGTATTAACTCACAGTATTTGAAAACTTTTGTCCATACACAACCCTGCATAGTGATGTTTACAGCAGCTTCTTTATTCATGATTGCCAAAACTTGGAAGAAATTAGGATGTCATCCAGTAGGTTAATGGGTACATAAGCTGTACATCCAGACAATGGAATATTATTCAGCACTTTAAAAATGAGTTATCAAGCCATGACAAGGTTGGAGGAAGCTTAAATATGTATTACCAAGTGAAACAAAGCTAATATGAAAAAGATACATACTGTCTGACCCTGACTATATATTCTTCTGGAAAAGGCAAAACTACAAAGGACTGGGTTCTAGGCAAAACTATCATTAACCTTGAGTGAAATTTATATATTACAGCCATTAGTAGGTAGATACAAAGTAAGAGAGACAGACACACCTGTACTTGACATTATTTGATAAAAAGAAACCTGAAATAAGACAAAGAAAATTTCAGCATTTGGAGTAATGGTTCTTTATCACCTTCTGAAAATCCTAGAGTTTCCAGGGTTTGAAGTTGCCATTGTTTATTTTTAACACACTTCAACTTTACATAGTAACTACTATTAAAGATGAAGAAATAATCACACCTGTACTTTATTCCACCCTCCATCTGCCCAACCCTTCGATTTCTGTTAGTTACAATTTTACATCATCATGGTTTATAATATTAACATCCTGTTCAAGAATCAAAATTCTCACTGCTGTGTAAACTTGGTTCTAAATTTAAGTGGACTCAAAACTCATTTTTGTTTTTATTATTATTAATCATTTTTATTTTTGATTGACACAGTAATTGTATGTAGTCATGGGATGTAGTGTGACATTTCAATATATATGTGCAGTGTATAATGATCAAAACAGGGTAATAGTCACATCTATCACCTCAGACATCTATCATTTCTTTTGCTGAAAAAATTTTAAAATCCTCTCTGCTAGGTATTTTGAAATATTCAATTAAATGTTGTCATATAGTTAATGTTCTATAGAACATTAGAAGTTATTCCTCCTATCCACCTACACCTCTGTGCCCATTAACCATCCTCTTTCTACCCTCCTCCTCCACCCCTTTCCCAGACTCTGATAATCACTATTCCATTTTCTACTTTTATGAGATCAACTTTTTAGCTTCCATGCATAATTGAGAACATGTAATATCTGTCTTTCTGGGGCCTCACTGATTTTTCTTCACATAATGCCCTTTAGATCCACTGAGACTGCCTCAACTGACAGAATTTCGCTGTTTTTCATAGTTGAATAATATTCCATTGTATATATATTCTACATTTTCTTAATCTGTTCATCATTGATGGGCACCTGGGTTGATTCCATTTTTTGGAATCATGGGAGTGCAGTTGTTTCTTCAACACACTGATTTCAATTCCTTTGACTATATACAGAGATGTGTGATTGCTAGATATTCATCAAAATCTTAGATATTCATCAAAATCTTAGAAATTTTCTTGAACTTATTTCCACCTTCACTGATGCAATGTTTTTTGTTTTGTTTTGTTTTTTAAATTGTAACCAATCTGCAATCCTCTCTTCCCTTTGTATTTTTCACTTGATACTTTGTTTTTTATTATCTCACAACAATCCTTGATCTGGTATTATTTCCTCTTTGAAAAGGACATTGTTAAATTTCACTGCTAATGCCAAATAGAGATCTCCTAAAGTATTTTTTTTTCTGAAGCTCTGTTTATTGAGGGGATAAATTTTCTTTTTCTAATCAATTATGTGTTTAGAATATGAGTTTTAGAGTTAGAACTGGGCTCCAGTTTTTATTCTGCTACTTACTTGAGTGAGTTTTTAAAAACTCAGTTGGCCTCTGTTTACTTATACGTAGTGTGCATAAAATTCCCAGAGTTTAGAGATATCGCCAGGATACAAAGAGGCATTTTATGTCAAGTGCTTAGCATCCAGCTGGTGCTCAATGAGTGTTAGCTATTGTATTACCAGACCTTTTCATTTTTGTAATAACTTCCTCAATTTGATTGTTCTTAAGCCATTGGGAGATACACTTGTCTAAACTTAAGAGTTGACTTGGAGTCTGGCAAAGACAATGCTGGCTTTTACTTGATGTTTCAGGCCCAGATGAGGGAATGGGGGAAACTTCAGAAATTTTGTAATTTACTTTGTTAGATTATCAGTCCAGTGCCAGTGAAGAAAGGAGATATATATATTCTCCACTTCCCCTGGCCTCTCTGGCCTCAGTAGAGCCTTAAAGATATCCCACTGCTTCTCCCCACCCCAGCAATGCCAAAAATAACTCCATGAATGTGGCACAGTCCACAGTATCCCCACTCTAGGCGCCAGGACTTCAAGCCTTTCTTCAAGATGCTTTTAGAATCAAGATCCCTAACAACTGCCCAAGCCCACCTTCACCTGCTGTCTCTGCCACTCAGAGATGCATGTTCTAGGGACAATCTTCTAGAGGGTCCCTGCCAATGATTTCCCAGGCCATTTGCAGATTGATCATTCATCCCTTTAATTCAAAAATAGCAACCTGACTTGAAGAAACTCTCAAAGTTTCTGTTCTTTCCTTACTTCCATTTCTGGTATTATAGCTGCCTCCTCCACCTACCTGCCCTACCATATTTAGATTCCTTAGGCTATAACCTAAGAAATTTGGGATTGGAGGAATTAAATAACAGACTTATGTCTCCATCTCAAACAGCTTGCTTTTTAACCATAATTTTACAAGAATGGTATGTGGAAAAAGAGACAAATAATGGCACTGGTATTGATCTCGTTTAAGGGAACTACAGTCAAAACATTAATTGTGGCTATGTCATTATATAGTGTTGCCTTTGCTTCAATCAAAGAAAAAAAAAAGCATCTACATCTACATTCTGCTTGGAGAAAACTGTTTCCCTCAAACTACCTACTCACAGAATCATGGTTGGTTAAAAGCCAAAACAGCATAGGTCAACTCCAATTTTTTTTTTTTTTTTTTTTTTTTTTTTTTTTTTTTTTTGGTACCGGGGATTGAACTCAGGGGCACTCGACCACTGGGTCACATCCCCAGTCCTTTTTTGTATTTTATTTAGAGACAGGGTCTCACTGAGTTGCTAAGTGCCTCGCCATTGCTGAGGCTGGCTTTGAACTCGCAATCCTCCTGCCTCAGCCTCCCAAAGTGCTGGGATTACAGGCGTGCGCCACCGCGCCTGGCAACTCCAATTTTTTTTTTTTTTTTCCTGTTTTCAGGATGTATGCTGGGGTCTAAAGGCAAACCATTGAGATGAGCTGGTCAGCTTCAGGGATCAGAAGCAGCCTTCTTTACAGCTGAACTGTGCTGCCCAGCAGTATATTCCAGAAAATGTTTGGTTTGAACTGATCTTTCTGTCATAAGGCAAAAAGTTTCCAGCTGAACTGTTTGCTGATCCAGTGAGTTACTCTTATATAAACAACAGACACACCATAGAGGGATACTACTGTAGCTACCTCCCTACAAGCACAACCCGCCTGTGACTACTGAGCATGCTCAGTCTGGACCACATAAATCTTTTATTAGAGAATTAAAGAGACAGGCATGAGAAGAGAAGAAAGAGGAAGACTTTACAAAGTGATTGAGCCTGGAAAATAAAAAGGCTTAGCAGAGAGAAGGGCAAAGATGGAGTACTAGGCCTGGGATGAAACACAGGGCAACAGCTGCAGGGAGCAGAAATACCTTTGGAAAACCATTTTCATTCTTGATCCATCCTTTGAATGCTTTCTCTGCAGTGCAAACTCACTTCTCTCCATGGAAGCCCTGAGAGTTCTGAAGTTCATTTTAAACCTAGTAAAAATGGGCTGGTTGCTGCCAAGATGTCCCTTTTAAAAGACTAAGTTCTGACTGTTCCATTGCTGAGACAGGCAAATCCACCCCCCATAAATTATGTCTCTGTATTCTCTAGTATTTCAGGTCACACAGAGGTCATAAGCTAAAATCAGCAGAGTTCAAGACCACCCAGGGCAAAAATAAGGTCCCTTGTTCTCACATGCCCCACTTGGGATTCCCTTGCTCTATATAGGCTTGGCTCAGCCTTGTCTGAAATTGCATTTTCTCTTGGGGATCACAAATAAAGAGAGACAGAGACAGAGAAAACCTGATGATAAGTGCTTTGCCAAAGCCCAGGTCTGGTCATTCAGGCATCTATGCAGATCCATGCAGAAGGAAGTATGAGTTCAGAGTCGGCTCCACAGGCCAAGGCCACCTTCTGCCTTTTTTGAGATATGTGTGGCATCCAGGAAGTTACTCAGGCCACAAATAACCACAAAGCCTACTGGTATTAAGGGTGTTATAAAAGTCTGATGATTCATGTCTCTTCATCCTGTTTCAAAATCCCAATTGAAAGAATATGTTCAGAGCCCTAATACTTCAACAAAGTAGAGCATGGTTAAAACCATTGATTTCAGCATGACTAGTTGTTGTAACTAGTTGGTTAACTGGGCAAATGTATTTTGGTTATAATAGTAAGAAGCACATCACTCTACTTAAAAGAAAATATTTTCCATGAACAATGTGGGGAGTCCATCATAAGTGGCTTTAACATAAGTTATACTAGATAAGTTGGAGAAAAAGAGAAATAATTATTTAAATGGCACCTTCCTGCTAAAACACATACCCAACTTGGGAAATGAGATAGTGAGCCCTGATTATCCTCCCCAGAAAAACATATACTACTCTGTGGATGATCTCAGGGCTATTCAGGGATGATTTTGACCACTCATGACTGTCACTCTTTGTACACTAAAACTCATTGTAATGGGGTTTGAGAGATTAGAGGCATTTCAAATTTTCATGAGCTGCTAAGCACTAGGAGACCTTTTCAGTGGTGGGTACTGTCTGAGTTAGTAGGTCAGAGGTAGGGTATCAGATTCTGCATTTTCAACCAATCCCCAAGTGATACTGATGCTACTAGAACACACTTTGAGTACAAAAGCTTATTATATGAATGTAGATCCACATTCAACATACAGCAAATACTGAGCACCTACTATGTGCCATGCACCATATTCACTGATGATAGAAGCATGAAATACACTGCTTCTCATTACTCCTTATCATCAAAGAGTTCCAGTTTAGTTCAATATAGCAACAACTAAGTACTTCATGAAATAGAAATCTGTCCCCAAAAAGTATACCTTAAAATAACACTCAACCCTAACATAAGGATAGGACTTTATCACTTGAAAAGCATTTTTTTTTTTCAAATCTTATCCCACTGAAAGCCTCTAACACAGGATCTCACCTTTCCCTCAGGTGTAAGACGTTACTGATTATTTTTTGTATTGACATTGCTGCATACATACTTCCAGGGATGAAAGGAGTTCCTACCCACCTCATGTCATAGATCACTGAATACTAAAAGTGAATTAAATAAAACCTATTCAGAAGTGGTTTTGTCACTGTGCGTGCACAAGCATGTGATCTGGTAAACAAAGCAATGTCTGGTTTTCATAACCCATGTAAAGTAGTGGAAAGCCCAGGACGACGTATCTCTCTCCTTAGCATGGGGTCTTCTGCTGACTAGCCATGTAACCACATGCAAGTTAGTTAACCTCGAAGGACCTCAATTTCCTCATCCTTAAGGAAGGAGCTGGAACAGGTGACCTATGAGGTCCTTTTCAGCTCTACAATCCTATGTTCCATAACCCGCCCACCTTGAATTTGCTATAATCTGTGTTTCAGATCCCAAAGACAGATCTTTTCAACAGCATCAGCACAACCACACACCCCCGATCTTTGGCTACACTGGTTCATACAGCAAAGCTTTGAAATTCCTGAATACTGTAAAGCTCAAGCCTGCCAGTGCCGCGTGGAGCTGCTGCTTCACAATTCAAGTAGTCAGCTATTGACTTGTGGCAATCTATATCTGCATTAAAATGGGAGTTTTGGATTAATGTGGAGCTGAAAGCCCGACTGAGGCTCTTTGCTGCCAGCCTGTCTCTGTAATTGCAGCATGGATTTCACCAACCACAAAGGGCAAAATGAATGTGATCATCCCCAGTAGTCAATAGCCCATCGATTTTTTCTTTTGACTCTATGATTCGCACAAATATTGAAGCTCATTTTTTAAGCAAGGAGACTTATTAATCTACATTCTTCAAAACTAGTGGCCCCTTCAATGAGGTGAATTCTGAAGGTTACTTGATATGCAAGACATGAGTAGATCAGGCACATTTTTTTAAAAAAAGTCTTTTTCATGTACATGTGCACATGCACACTCAAGTCCTCACTCCCGTTTAAAATTGGCATTCCACATAGATGATCGAACTTGGTGCCCATGGTCACACCATTATGTGTCTGATTGTTTAGGAATGATTAGGAAGGAAATGTTGGCAAAGCTCATTCTGGTCTGTGGTCACTGGTTTCTTGGGTAGGCTTCATTTTTCACTCACTCCTAAGGTTGGAAACAATGTGGACAACAGCACCTGTGGTTCCAAGGATGGAATGCTGATCTGGGGCCATTTCTTCCCTGAATGGAGGCTATTAATCTGCAGTAACAAATACATGTTAAGGCAGAGAAACAAAAGCACTCCTGCAGCATTCAGTTGTGGTTGCTCCAAACCATACTGGTTCTTTTAATTTCTTATGATGCATTTTCCATTTTATGTTATTTCTGGTTGTTATATCCTCTGATCACTTCTCCAGTCTATTGCCTCCTTAATTTTGCTGGAAATTCAGAATCTGAATAGCTGGAAACCACACTTGTCAGATTTGTTTTCTATGTGGTTTGTTGTAAAATGCAGTGGCCCTCTCTTTCCCAATAGCTCTAGCTTTTGAAAACAAAAAATTATAAAATAGGTCAAATCCTATTGGTTTCTTTCCTCAGGAAAATTTCCTAAATCTGGCCCCTACTCTCATCCCCAACTTTAGATCTGTTTTGCCTACATGAAACGGTATTTCATTTCATTTTCTTTTGCAGGAATAAAGATGATAATAATCTTGACCATGTAGACTTGGCTATGCCACAGGCTCAAAATGATCAGAACTTGCCTGAGGAACTTGAAGTTCATTTGATGCAATATGGCTCTCTGACACTCAAGGTACCTTGCCATCAGGAGTTTACCAATCACAGACTGTGTCTAACATAGAGAGTTCATTCTATGCTTTCCACTGAGCTTTCACTCTGACTTCTATTTAACTCTTTCCCTATGTCTCAAGTTTAACAAAATACAAGTTCAACAATCCAAGTCACAAGATCTAATTGATCAATCATCCCCACTGGCCACATCTTTTGTGTCATACCATCCCATTGGTCTGTAAATGGGCTATTCTTAGATCAAACACCCATTTGAATTCAATAATAACAGTTTCTATCAATATAATGACTTATGTAGAAGACATACATTTTAAACCTAATTTTAAAGGAACTCTTTAAAGAGAAAATATAGACAAGACAGCATGTTGAGGCTTGACCTATCAATCATGCTTATGATGTCAGCTGATTTCAAACCCATATCATCACTTATCTAGACCTTTGCAATAATACCCTTACTAGGAACACAATGCCTAAACTCTATCTGATTTAATCCATTTCCGATAATGATAATGACTTTAGAAAGTCTCTAATATCTCTGATCCCTAATTTCCTCATCTCTTATCTATTAAATGGTTATAATAGTTGGGAAGACTTGAAGAGAGAATACACATAAGGTACTTGGTCATTTTTATCACTATTTTATGAAAAAATCTTATCCTTGTTGTAAGGATTAATTTCTTTTTAAGCATCTTTCTCCCACAAGAACATGGACTCAGTGAGGCCAAGAACCAAATCTTATTGACCTTTTAACCCCTTATCTGTGGCTTAGAACCTAACACAATCAGCTACTCAACATACATTGTTCACATTCCAGAGAACTTCCTACCAAGCCTAAGACAAAAGATAAACTCATACTTACTTCATTAATAAACTTTCCCTAGTCTTCATTAAAATTATATGAAGTATCACGTCTCCACGTAAGATAGTCTAGAACTGAGAAAATTGACTATGCTAGAGAAATGGAATGGGACCCTGTGAAGACAGCAGTCAGCTACAGAAAGTGTCACATGCCCTCCAATAGCACCGAATGCCAAACTCAGAGCGCACACTAACAATGTCTTCCAACCTTTTATTAATGAAGACCTGGAGACTCAAACAGATGACATGACTCACATAGCTTTACAGGGTTATGAAGCTTGAAAACCAAATGGTGTGTGTGGATTCCCAATAATATGGTATTCCCCTGTTTCCATGATGGCATGCCTCCACTTCAGAATGACCACCTACTCTAAGCTTTAAATTGACCAGAACAATCCCTGGACAGGTGTAATTTCACTCCTACTCTATCACAGTGGTAAAGGTACTACATTTTTTTCTTCCTTCTTCTATCACCAATCTAAAGATGAAACAATTGAGTTGTTAATAACTGAATTGCCTTTTTGGGTCCCAATTTTTGCACCTAGAAAATCATATTGTTAAGTGTGGTTACTGGTTTTCAAAGCTCTAGGTTGCCCAAAGCTCTTGAGTTTCAGAGGATGCCACAAGGTTTATCTTGGGGTGAGAGGAAATGGCTCAATCAGAACCCCATCTTTCTCACCCATTTTCTTACTTTTCCAAATAGGACATTTAAAATTTTTCTATTTTCAGTCAAACACAATATCTCCATTCATTTTGAAATGTTTTAATTATTTAACTCTTGTCTATGGCTCAAATTTAATTTCTCAACAGAAATAGGGCAAAAGAAATAGTTCCAATGCTTCCAACCATTAGATTACATATTGATAAGTTGACTGTGCCCAAGAATGATTTGAACACTAAAACACATTGTAAAAATTTATTAAGGTGTGCAAAACTGTCCCCTAATCCCTAAACAAATCTGGATATAGATAATAATGCTTCAAAGTATATGGAATATTACAATATTATCTACCTGATGCACAAAAACTTACTGACATGTAAAACTCCAATGAATTGAAATTTTAATATTTCACCCAGATGATTGTTTTAACCAGATTGTTATTTTGACCAATGCATTTTCAACAAATACACTTTTTTTTCCCAAAATGGAGTCTTTTGTTTCTTGCCCTAGAGAAAAACTAACATGGAACTAACACAAGTTGAGCCAGGGCTCAAGACTTCCTTATGCCTCACAATTCTCCTTCTGCCTCACAAGAAGTCATCAGGATAACTTTATTCACTCTTTCATTCATTCATTCATTATTAATTCTGTTGGGGACTTGAATGGGACAGCCTCGTAGGTGCAGAGGAGAAAAAAAGCAAAGTTTTTGACTCCACAATCAGACAGCACATAAATAATTAAAGTGTCCTATGACAAGTGCTAGTAGAGATATATTCCACCAAGGATCAAGGGTTAAGGAAACAGCATGATGTAAGGAAGGTGATAAAGAAGTAGAGGAAACAACCATCTAAGTAACTTGCAGGTTGCACAGGAATTCACAGAAGGATGGGCAATTCAACCAGTGATGTAAGGTATGGCAGTTATGTCTGCAAAACAAAGGAAGTAGTGGGGGTTAGAAGGATTTACAGGCAGACAGACAACCTGTTCAGAGGCATGAAAGGGCATGATATTTCCAAGGAACCCTGAATAATTCAGAATGACAGGAGTATGGTTCCCTTTGAGAGAAGAGAGATGAGAAGGATCCAGTAATAAGGTGAAAATGTGGTCAGCAGTCAGGTAAATGCAAAAGGTTCCTGACAGGCTCATGAGAGAGCCTTTGTGAAGAGAAGGGGAGGAGGTAGTCTAGAGAATTATATTCCACAGAAGACGCAGGGCATGTTAGAGAAATCCTTTAAAGATAGATGATTCCATACATCAAAATAAAAGATGTCACTGTAAAGTGTGCAAGAATAAAAACCCAAACACAGTAGGTCACTCTGGAATCAGAGTTATGAATGACAGAAAGAAGAGCTGGGAATGAAGGAAAGGGCAGGGAAATGTCAAGTCAGTGAATAGAGATCGTGAACTCCCTCCAGAAGAAGACAGGGCCCAGAGTGGGTAACAAAATAACTCATACTCTAAAATAAACTGACTATGCTTAGGGTGCTTTGCCAACTGCTATCTTAGACCTAATCAAGTGCTCCCCGACCTGCCCCAGAAGCATCATGACATCAAAAGAACAAGTCAGCCAAAAGCTGGCTGAGGGAAGGGATTAAATGAGAAGCAGACGGTGGAGTCTTCTTTTAGTACTCCAGAAAAGAAAAAATAATCGCAGACACTAAAGTAAAACTACACCCTATGTTTCCCATTCCATCCTTTACTTAGCCAGTAGAAAGACAAGAAATTTTAATTGCAAGAGATGAGTCTGCCAAATTAAAGGAAATCCATAGTACAAAGGAAAAGTTTCTTGGATGTATTACCAGAGGAAGTGGTTGCCTATAGGTAGGAATACAAAAGTTACAAAAATTTCCTTTCCCTGAGCACCCTGTAAAACAGCCTCTCTTCTCCTGCAACACACATGCACACACACGCACGCACGCGCACTCACACACACCTTTGCGTCTTCCAATGCCTGAAATTCCCATAATTTTCACTCATTCCTTTTGCCTGAACTTAACAGAATCTTTTTCACCATATAAAATGTGAACATCCTGAAAGAGAAAGGTGCACATGATGAATTTTATCTATATTCGTACATCATTAGAAATAAGATTGTTACTTAAGCAAGATGGATAGAAAGGAGGTAGCAAGAACATATTCCTTACTGAACAGAACAGATCCCCCTACACAAACTGGATGAAACACTTCTGTTTGGGTGAGAGAAAGTTTCTCCAGGCTGAGAAGTGAAAGAAGATGCAATACAACACATTCATGTTTCTGCCTTGGATGCCCTTTGGTTCTGTGTGTATGGTTAACAAGACCAAGTGTTCTGAACTAAGAAAAAGCTCCAAGTCGTGAGCCCACATATGTACAACATTGAGTTAGGCAATGGAGGTAAGATCAAGAAGGTAGGGTCTGTGGTTTTCAAGAACTTGAGTACCCTTGTGAGAACAAGAACTGAATGCTTGAAGACCACCTGACCAGGCAATTAGGATCACAGAAAGGATGATTCCTTCCATGCAAGATAACATTCCACTGCTCAAACCTAGACCAGCCTCAGCTTTAGAATTTGTGGCCTTGGCTCAAGAACAAGTTTGCCTAGAAAACAACTTGAACTTAAATAGTGGTTTCCCGTGTTATTTAGCCTCTCAAAAAAGTATGTGGTGGAAGAAATATGCTCACTCTGTAACAATAGCTGGGCAACTTGGGATTGGAGATGGATTGATGAACAGATGGATGGACAGATGAATGGACAGACAGATGGGAGAGAAACCATGAAGGAAACACTGGCAAACATTTCCTTATGTCTCTAATTGATATGCAATTATTTTCAAATGTTCTTCCACCCCCATCATGATAATTGTGGAATCACTAAGCTAAATTGGAAACTTTTAAATGAAAGCCTATTGAAGAGATTTTTGTTATTTATAAATCTTTACAATGGTTCCTTTTGATTTGTACTTTCTCCTGCAGTTTGAAGACTGGATGAACTATACATATTTTGCTGCCATAAGTACACATTTGCTCTCCTCTGTGTATGACAGAGGTACTTTCCCCACCTTACTGACAGTCAGTGCTGAAATCTTGACACAAATGAGGCTGTGGGTAAATGGTGTAAATTAGAGAAAGCTCTGCACAGGAGGGCAGGTGATCTTGTTCACAGTCTCTAACCCTTGATCTGCCTCTACATCAACCACCTTCAAGTTTTCTCTAGGTTCAGTTCTACGACTGTGCTCAGTGGCCCATTTTGTATGACAATATAAATAGCTATTATTTATTGAACACTTATTATATGCTAATCAAATAAGTTAAATACCTAATGTATATTATCTCATTAAAGTCTCATAGTGACTTCCTAAGGTTCGATTGGGATCCTGATGCTCAAGAAATATTGACCAAAATCACAGAGAAAGTAATGGGCAAAGATAGATTTCAGGACAGAACTCTTTTTTTAAATCTTTTATTTATTTATTTTTTATAATAGTACTATGCATTATAATTCATAGTAAACATATAGAGCATCTTTTTACAAAACACTGTTTGTATACAATGTATATTCGTACCATTCAAGTCTTCAATCATGCATTTAGGATAATGACATCCATCTTATTCAACCACATTTTCTTTTTTCTCCTCCATCCCCCCTTGCTCCCTGCCTTCCCCTCCCTTCCCTTTGACCTTTCTAGCATTCCTCTAATCTTCCTATGTACCCTGACCCAACACCACTGTGAATCAGCCACCTTATATCAGAGAAAACTTTCAATATTTGGATTTTTGAGATTGACTAATTTCACTTAGCATTATATTCTCCAACTTCATCCATTTACCTGTGAATGTCATTATTTTCTTTTCTTTTATTGCTGAGTAAAATTCCATTGTGTATATGTACCACATTTTCTTTATCCATTCATCAACTGAGGGAAATCTAGGTTGGTTCCACAATCTAGCTATTGTGAATTGTGCTGCTATAAACATTAAAGTGGCTGTGTCACTGTAATATGCTGTTTTTAAGTCCTTTGGGAATAGACCCATGAGTGGGATGGCTGGGTCATAGGGTGGTTCCATTCCCAGTTTTCCAAGAAATCTTCATACTGCCTTCCATAACGGTTGCACCATTTTGCAGTCCCACCAGCAATGTATGAGTGTGCCTTTTTCCCCACATCCTCTCCAACATTTATTGTTGTTTGTGTTCTTAATGGCTGCCATTCTGAGTGGATTAAAATGAAATTTTAGAGTAGTTTTGCAGAACTCTTGCATTTAACTGTGGCATGATATTGTCTGCCTGCACAGCTGACCAACTAAAGGGGGTTGGGTTGATATAAGACACTATAGATAAAAGATCTGCTGCTCTGCCTAGCTTATGGGCTCAAATTTGACCTGCCCTCATGCTAAGGAGAACACATAAACTGAAATCTCCTACAGAACTTTACAAAAGGACAAGTTATCAAAATAACATAAGTGCTGCTTTTCAACAGAAAGAAAAATGGGTGAGGAGTATAGCGTTCACTATCTCCCCTTCAACAGTTTTCTCTGACACATGTAAAATAGTGCAGAAACCTAAGTAAACAAACAGATGAATGAATTAATGAATAACTGAAAGAACCTAGGGGCTTTGATGGAAAAGAAGGAAAGAAATATCATAAGGAGTAAAATAATATTACAACAAATCAGCACAGTGATTGACTTTCATTAATGGCCTCAACACTATCTAGCATGTGTGGCTCACAGTCACCTGGTACCAACCCACCTTTCTAATTTTATGTGCCCCTGAAGTGCTAGATAAGCTTTCCTTGCATTCCAGCCCAATAAACTCACTATCCATATACTTCTATATGCAATTTCTGTTTTGTTTATACATTTCCCTTAAAGTCCTTGTTTTTTCTCACCCACAGTCAAAAACCCTATCAGAGTCTAGCTAGAATCTTATTCCTTCTCTGCAATACCAAGATCAGGGCAATGAGGCTTCCAAGAGCCTGCCAGTGATGAAAGAAGTCAGTAGAGCCTTCAGCAGGAATTACTCCCTGATCTTTGTGAGCAGTTTCTGTTCGTGTTGATGCTGGGGCAAATGAGAGTCACCCAGGAGGACTCGGTCTGTCTCACCATCTCATCTGGATTTGAAAGGCTTTCACATGTCCCTAATGAAATGTTGATGTCTTGGTCTCAGGCTAAGCATGGTTCCAGAGCAGGTGAGAACACCATTAATTATAAGATATTCCTGGCTGCCAGAATGAGCTCATAAAACCCTCTACATCTTGTAAGACTTGTTTCAATGCTACCGTACATCCACTCCATGCTTTTTTAGTTTCTGCTTAGGTTGTCTCCCCTGACTGCAATGCCCTGACCTTCCCTTCCTACTTACTATTCACCTTACTTTTCTCTAGTTAATCCCCTCTCATTAAGACACTCCACTCAGGCATCGCCCCCTCCAGGAAGACATCCATGACTCCATATGCTCCTAAAATATATGTACATCTTTATCACTGCACTCACTATGTGTATTTTAATTTATTTTAGATGTCTACATTTCTGAATAACCATCAGCTCCTATGAAAAATATTGCATCTCACTCTTTGGCATCCAGGAGAGGACCTGGTACATAGTATTTAATTAATAGTTTTACTGAATAATTGAATGAAGAATGGAGAAAACAAAGTGGAGAGATCCCTGTCACGCCAGAAGATGTGGCCTCTTTCTTTTAGGTTATATCTCTCAATAAGAGTAATTCTCTGAAGACAACCCCTTGTATAGACAAGAATTCTGGCACAAAACCTGTTTAACAATCAGGAGGAGAATTTAACTGCCAAGGAAGCTGCCTGTATACATGCACCCAGGTGCTGTCCAGGGTACTGAACTGAGGGGTCTGTTTTCATTCCTAACCTAGAAGAGTTCTCTGCTTAGGCCATTTCTGATCTGCCACTTGAGCATACTTAAGTCTTAACCTCTGACAACCATCCCCACCCCTGAACCAACAGCCTCTGCTAATGTGAGTCTTTCTCCAGATAACTTTCTGTCCTGACATAACTGGATTTAGTTCACTGTCTCCCTTTCTCTTCGTAACCTGCCATTAACACCTGATGAATCCCGTGGTACTCCTTAATCTGGTATGTTTTGTATTAGGTCCCTAACTTCCTGTATTGACAACAGGGTCATAGACTCAGACTAGATGAGAGAGTGCATGGGAGGGAAGAATTGTCATGTCTCAAGATAGCAGCCTCTCCCCAAAAGGAAGCCCAATAGTTGTGCACGGTGCCACCTGTCTGTAATCCCAGTGGCTCTGGAGGCCAAGGCAGGAAGATTCCTAGTTCAAAGCCAGCCTTGGCAATTTAGTGAGACCCTGTCTCAAAATAAAAAAAAAAACAGACTGGGGAGGTGGCATAGTGATTGAATGCCCATGGGTTCCATCCCTGGCACCAAAAAATAAGCAAATAAATAAAAAGGAAATCTCATGATATGGAGGAAGAGGTGCACTCATACATTGTTGGTGGTACTGCAAATTAGTACAACCATTTTGGAAAGCAGTATGGAGATGTCATCAAAAAATTAGGAATGGAACCACCATATGACTCAGAGATATCCCACCCTTGGTATTTACCAAAAAGAACTAAAATCAGCATATTACAGTGATACAGGCACATCTATGTTTATAGCAGCACAGCTCACAATAGTCAAGTTATGGAACAAACCTATGTGCCCGTGAACAGATGAATATATAAAGAAAATAAGGTATATATATATATACACAATGAAGTGTTACACAGCTATAAAGAAGAAGGAAATTATGGCATTTGCTGGTAAATGGATTAAACTGGAGAACATCATGCTAAATTAAATAAGCCAAAAAGTCAAGGATCAAATGCTCTGTCTTATATGCAGAAACTAGAGCAAAATAAGGGGGAAAGGTGGAAATCTCATAAAATAGAAGGGAGATTAATGGAGTAGAGGAAGGAGATTGAGAGTGAAGGAAGAGGGACAGGAAAAGAGAGGAACTGTGGAATGAAATTGACCAAATTATGCTATCCATGTATATGAATGTACCATAATGAATTCCACCTTTATGTATATTTATAAAGCACCAATTAACAAAATAATAAATAAAAAGAAGGAAGACCAGTAGAGTAGTAGAGAAAGAGGAAGTACTGGGGACTGAAATGGAGGATAGCATATTCCATGCATGTATAATTATGTCTAAATTAATTCCACTATTATGTATAACTACATTGCACTAATAAAAACATTTAAAAATGAAATTTCTTGTATTGCTTTGCAATTTGCTTTTTCCACATTACAATATATAGTGTGTCTCTAGGTTAGGTCATGTGGTTCTATGGATAAGATTTAATAAATAATGCCATTAATTTCTAAAAAAAATTTTTTTCTTAAAAAAAGGAACCCTCACGTTGCCTAAAGCATAGTGTGACACAGGTGGCTCTTATAATGTTCCATTCACTATATCCCATCCCCTTAAAAGTCACATCAGGAGAAAAGAATGGAAAGGATCTCAGCACTCCTAGATCATGAAGTAAAGGTAAAAGCAAACAGCTGTTGTGATTCAGGTAGAATTAAATTGCACCTGAAATTACAACTAATTAATAATCATTCACAAATAAAAAGAAAAAATAAAAATTCCATTTAATATTTTTGTTTTGTATCTCTTACATGAACTACCTAGTACTTAAGCTAAATTACTTTCAGCAGGTGAAGGATTTTGAAAATTCTATTTCATGTTAATTGAATGCCCTATGACCATCCTAAACACCATTCATACATTCCTCACTAGTCATAGTGAGGAACTATTGCTGATGTTTTTCTATATACAGTTTTCAGATAGCAGACCATGTTCAATCCTACTGAAGTTTTCCAAGAGCCTTTGTCAAGGATTCCCATTGACAAAGACTTCCAAGCCTGAGTCCCCCACCCCATCATTCCTTCATGCCAAGGGATTTGGGTATGGAGCAGTAAAGACAACACCTCTCCATTGGAGCTGAAGCTCCACAAACACCAGACCAATGAATCCCCAGAAACTGAAACCTTCGAAAGCAGATTGCAAGCAAGCCTTCCTGTATTTCTTAGCCTCTTTGCTCTTGCCCAGCCCTTAAATCTGGCCATAATAAAAACCCCTACAGACAACTCTTCCCAGTCAATCATCCTCATTCCATAGTAATATTCTCTGAGCTAGGACATTAGGCTTTCTCAGAAAAGTTCTACTGCCACCCCAAAAACTCTCCCTTTTCCTGTCATGAGTATATTAATGAATAACCAAATATACATACACACGTATATACACAATACATACATTATATGTGAGTATGGAGTATGTATGTGTGTATAAGGCATCTAGGAGAAACTACTGGTTTGTAGATCAGAGAAGGTGTAAGAGAACCCTACATCCTCAGTTTAAGGTCTTAAAGGTTAGGTAATTGTGCACACAGGGGCCAGCAAAATTTTCAGGTTTCTTCCCTCTCAGCTTAGCTTTGGAAGTGTAACAACCACTGAGTTCAAAGGACACACTGGCCTCTGAGGAATTAAGGGTGCCGTTAGGAAGCTGATGACCTCGGCAGCTGTCAGAGCTGAAAATTGGCTGCCTTGTGCCTCTTGGCCAGCCCCTTCACATCTGTGAAAGAAACCAGTCACGCTTGAATCACTCCTCTTTTGTCTTCATGGATTTTAATCTTTCCTCCAAGCCTAGGGGTGTTTATCAGGATATCAGAGAAAGGGAAGGAAAATATGATCTGTATTCCCTTGCTCACATACCTCACAACCATATTCTATTATCAGATGAGTCAGCCAAGGTTTAAAGCTGGAGTTGGGCATTTTCCATATCTAGAGTATATCACCCTCAAAGCATTGAGTTACCCATTAAAAGTTCTTGCTACTGATAACCAAGAATATTTCTAACCCAAACTTTAGATCAGGGACAGATTGCTTAAAGGGAAAACTTTGTTTTGCTGTGTTACTTGAAGCATCCTCTCTTTCCTCATCACCATTTCTGTCCAACCCTACGTCCCTGCCAAACCCAGTGATTCCCCCACCTGAATGACCTTGGCCTCTGCTGAGCATTTACTCTCTATATCCATTCTCCTTTGAGTTCTAATTCCTCTTTCGTTCATCTCTTAAACAACTTCAGAAAACCCATCTCTACCCTAAGTCTTTCCAAGTAGATCGGAAAAGAGACACAGCTCCCAGAACCCTGTAGAGGAGAAAGGACTCAAAACCAGGTCCTCTGAGGAGCTGGCTGCACCACTAACCGTCTGTGTCTCCTCAGGGCCCTCCAGAGCCACCACCCACAAAACAAGAAGTTTGAACCCCAAAGGCCTTTCCAACCCCAAATCCCCTGCCCTGTGGCCCCATTCTAAATATGCTATTCCTGATCACTATTCTACAATTTTAAAATAATATATACTTAATGCTCACATCTAGCATTCATACCTTTGCCACATATTAGTCTTTAATTTCTATGGACTTTTAACATGCTATTGTTAATATATTTTAATAATTAGATAAGAATATAACTAAAGCAGTTTCTTTCACTTACGTTATTATGATGTCCAAGTGAATTCTGAAAGTTTTAGCCAAATAGTCTGGGTTTATAATGCGAAACATGTGGATATACAAAAATACCCAGGTACTTATCATGGGGATAAGCAAAACACCCAGCACGTGACTCATTTGGAAGTTTTGCCATCAGGGAGATACTCTCTGATTGAGCTTTGAACATCTGCTCATGCCAGTATTAGCTGCTGCTGAAATAATTTTGAATGGCAAATATTCTTGATGATGATGAATTATCACTTTACCCCTAGCGAGATCCCACTTTTGAAACTCCATCCCTATCTTGCTGAAATACAGCACTTAATGTTTCCATTATCTTTGTCTTCCAGACCCAGAAATTGAGATTTATTCTGTAATTTTAGCCCATCCAAAGGGTTGCCATTTTTTCCAAAAATGTAAAGTTTATCTTTACTGGTGAAAATTAAAGAAGACAATAATTACCTGAATTAAGGCAAGAAAGCAAACTGAACACCAAGTACAAAATGTTTAAAGGAGCTATTTCTTTTTTGGTATCTAAAGTTGTATTTCTAATTTTTCTTTACATCATCCTTTCTTATAGACAGTCTAAGCAAATACTGTTTAACAAAGCTATGGATTAACTTACCTGCCATATTTGCTTTTAGAATTCACAATGCATAACTCGTTTTTTAAAAAATATTGTTATTTTTCCACTACCCTGCCTTCTGTTCCTGTAGGATAGGGAAAACCTAGGCAAACATCCTGCAATTGCCAGGGGGTGAGCAGCAGAATGTGTTTCTGACCACTGAAATACGCTCATTGTTTACACACCAGCCACACCACTGAGAGAGTGACCTCTTTCCAACACTGACAAGTGAACATGAACAGCCCTGCCGACTTTGATTGGCGGTTCATTGGGTCTCTGACCTTGAATGACATTGCTGGCAGATTTTGATTGGCAGACTGCAGCACTGCAGACCACCTCTACTACACATGCCCACTCTCCAGAAATTAGCCCTTATCTTTTAAAAAACACTCTGTATGCACCAAAACATGGCTGTGAGCATCAAACACAGCCTGGGAGAAAAAAAAAAAAAAAGCATGATCTTTAATTTATAGCCCTCATATCCTTCTGTAATTGACACATCCAGTGATGCAGCTGGTCATCCTTTGGCTGCATCTCCATGAGGCCAAGCATAAAAATTCAATGGGGGAAATTCAGAGAGCCATACAGATATGTTGTCTACAAAGCACCATCATTAAGATACTTGGAGCTTCTAGATAGTCCTTAGTGCACAAACAAAACATTTGGATGACTGATCAAAGGCTTCACTTTTTTCTGGTTGCTAAGGAATACTGAAAGGAAGCCTCCATCCCTGCTCAGGAACCTAGTCCTGCATTTGTCTGGGTTAGACACGGGTGAGAGTACCCGTTACATGATTAATTAAATATGAATTAAAATATACTTTCACCTATCACTCTACAGAGCATCCATATTCTCCCTTAAGAAATGAATATATTTTCAAATATATTCATACATGTTTAAGAAATTGTTGCCTTAATTTTAAAATAAAATCAAAATGCTCCAAAGCTGGCAGTAAAACATGAGACTCCCGTACTCCTCAGATGAAATAACAGCATACTATACACCTGTGCTTCACATTTGTTCCTCCAGAAATTCCACTAAAATAAGGGATAAAGAATGAAAAAAACAATAAATCTTCAAGATGACAATAGCAAATGGGAGATAGCAACACATTTTGGAAGTCAGAAAGGAATTGGAAGAGCCAGGCATAGTAGCACATGCCTGTTATCCCAGAGGCTAGGGAGACTGAGGCAGGAGGATCACAAGTTCAAAGCCAGTCTCAGCAACTTAATAAGGCCCTAAGAAACTTATCAAGATCCTGTCTCAAGATAAAAAATAAAAGAGCTTGGGAGGTGGCTCAGTGGTTGAGTGCTCCTGGGTTCAATCCTTGGTACCAAAAAAAAAAAAAAAAAAAAAAAAAAAAAAAACCACATACATTCACACAAAAGTAGTTGGAGGAAATAACAGTGATAAAAAATTTGACAACTGAATACCTGCAAAGAAGAATAAATGAGGAAATAAGCCAGTTGCCCCAACAGCATCCTGAGAAGACCCAGGAATTAGAGACTCTCAGCACCATGAGAGAAAGGGAAGATAACATTGGATGAATGTCAGCATAAGAGAGATTCAGTTTTCCTGGTTCCCTCCTAAGCAGTCAAGCAGCCATCCCTCTCCTACCCCACCAAGAGATTTAGTCTGTGGAAATGAGCCAAAGCAAATTCAAACTTGTGACACAAAGGTGGGGCAAGAGCACTGCAGTAACAGCAGAGGAAAATAAGGAAAGCTTACACCCTGAACAGTAAGCCCCCAGCCTTCCATGCCACTCAACTGAGGTACTGCTGACAGCCAAGCTAGACCTCCCTGTCACAGGTCAGGTTCCCTGGGAGACAAATGCTGAAGTGAAGATTTGTGTGCAATAAGTGTACTGAAAATGCTTTCAAGAGCAACACCTATGGAGAAGGGGAAGAAAGCATGACTACACAGAGGAGGAGGTGATGCACCCACAATGAGGGATGCAGCCAATTCCATGGGGAGCTCTGGAACTGGATGGCCCTTCAGCATTGAAACAAGGAGCAAGACTTTTATACTCCCACATTGACCAGTTGGATTTGGGCTGCTCTCTTCTGTTAGAGACAATTTGAGAGGGGGGAAATAGCTGGGAGCTGCCAGTCGCAAATACTCTTGGCAGTTGGGGGAATGATTGATTTAGTGCCCAAGGAGAGAGGAGGACATCTGAAGGTGCAATTCAGGGAGAATAAGATGCCACCTCTATCCTTGTCAACTCACACTTGTCAACCGTCAAAGTGAAAAATGTACTCTAACAGGAAAATAGGCTGGTAACTAAATAACTTTAACAAAATAAGTCAAATGCTCACCAAAGTTATGAAACCAAGTGTTAGTTCTATAATTGGAGAAATGGAAGTGCAGAGGTTCTGGGGTGTTTTTCTAGGTTGAGCACATATGAACTGGATGTGGAAGGATGCATTGAAATGTTTCCAGTGGGACAGGCACAGAAGACTCCACAAGATAGAAGGGAAAATACACCAATAAATAGAAGTATGTACACAAGATTAAGTCCAATGTGGATAAGTAGTAAAGCAGAAGGGGGTGAGGAATAAGTCTTTCTAAAGAAGCCTTTTGAAATTAATTTCTCTATGCATTTAAAGCAGGTAAAGAAAGCACTGGGATGTAGCTCAGTGGTGGAGTGCTTGCCTAGCATGTATGAAACCCTGGGTTTGATCCCCAGTACTGCAAATATAAACCTTTTAATCAGGGAAAGAAATTGATAATTATCACGTCATGTCTGTGTTTTTACTGTCAGTGATTATAGAAAAAGAAAATGAAACTGAGAATGTCTCCAGGTAGAAATGTGGATGGGAGGAAGTTTTACACAAGTTCAGGGAAGTGATACAAAATGGTTTTTAAGGTTGAACTTTGATGGTTCAGGCCTGGGTTTGAATTCTCATTCTTCCACTCACCAGCTAGGAAATGTTGTATGGACCCTTGAAATTTTCTTAAGCTTCAATTTCTCATCTGAAAAATTGGGGATAGTAATATCTGCTTTAAAATAATTGGAGGGTAAATAAATAAGATAATATGCAAAGAGTCAAGTACAGAACCTCACAGAGAAAGTGCTTATTAAATGAAATCTGAAAGGCAGTAACATAGCTAAGGACAGAAGGATGCCAGTACCCCACATACAGGACTAATAAGAAGGAAGGAAGGTCATGAGCACTATGAAATGAACTTCCAAGTAAGAATTTGTTTTGTCTATGAAAAGAAAAAAAAATCAGAAAATGAACAGATTCAATGTTACCATCATGGTTTGACATGGAACACTATCAATGTCATTGCTAAAATGATGGTGAGTTAAGAAGAAACTTGATACAATTTTGAGACATTTGTTTTTATTTTATTTTATTTATTTATGTTGGTGCCAGGGGTTAAACCGAGGGGAACTTAATCACTGAGCCACATTCTCAGCACTTTTTATTTTTTATTGAGAGACAGGGTCTCACTAAATTGCTTAGGGCCTCGCAAAGTTGCTGAGGCTGGTATCAAATTTTTAATTCTCCTGCCTCAGTCTCCCAAGAGACATTTGTTTTTAATAGTCTAGGCATTAGGTCCGTTATTCCAGAAAGGTTATTTAGGAATCACTAATAGAATCATTAGACTGATTAAAGCAGATTGCCCTCCACAAGGTGGATGGGCCTCATTCCATCAGTAGAAGGCCTCAATAGAACAAAAGGCTGGCCTTACTACAGATCAGAGGAAACTCTTCAAGCCTAACAGCTTGAGCTTGGGTATCTCAACATCTAACTGAAACTCTGGCTCTTTCTGAGTCTTGAGCCTTCCAGCCCTTGGATTGGAACTCTAATATTGGCTACCCATATTGCAAGAGAAGAGAGAATTTCTAGAAGAAGCAGGTAAGAGATATGCTAAGTGTCCATACAGCTAAATGAAAATGAGGTCAATGAGAAGACTTAGGATTGGGTAGCCTTGAGGTAAAAAGCTTTAACTGATCAAGGAAACCAAATTGTTGAATAGGAGGTGTAATAAAGTCTCTCTTCTTAATCCAGCGAATTACATCAAATATTCTTAGATGATATCATCTCAGATGAAGGTTGAGAGCCAAAAATCACATCAAATACAATCCTTGAAAATACAAGTATAGACAAATACGTGTAATAATAGCAAAGTGTCAACCCACTACACAAAGTATTTCTCAGAAACAAGGATTTAGTCCTGTCAGGGATGGTCTTAATTGATCTTTGAGCTTCCTGTGACTGCTCTAACAAATTATAAGTTCAATGCAATAGAATTTATTCTTTCACAGTTCTGGAGGCCAGAAGCACTGAGCCAAAACCAATGTGTTCCTAGGGAGAATCTGTTTTCCTGCTTTTTTCCAGTTACTAGAACTGCATTCCTTGGCTTAGGGCCCCTTCCTCTATTTTCAAGGGCAGGAGCCCGGCATCTTCTCCTCCTGACCCTTCTTCCTCTTGCTTCCTTTATGTGGCTTTCTTCTTTTGTGTGTCTGGATCAAATTTCCCTCTTCTAAGGATACATGTGATTACATTTAGAGCCTTCATGAATAATCTTCCCTTCTCAAAATCTTATAGTTAGTCATAACTACACAGGCATGTTTTTCCCATATGAGGTAACATTCACAGGTTCCAGGGATTAGGATATGTATGTCCTATGGGGCACCATTAGGCCACCTACTGCAGTTAGTAATCCAAAGACTTTGTCAAAATAGTCACCCTAACAACCCAGCTGACTCATCATCAGCCCAAATTCTATACTCAAATACCCAAACTCAAGGTTATGAAAGAGAAATATCCTAAAGTCTAAACAGAACAACAATGACCAAAAGAAAAAGCATTTTAAAGAGAGAACAGGAGATAAGATCTCTTTAAGAAAGATAACCCACAGTTGCAGAAGGCCTGTCACTTAGCAGGAGCTGTGAGCCAATCAGATGCTCTGTCAGAAAGCAAAGCCAGAGAAACCCCTGCCTAATTGGATTGGTTGCCTTAATGGGCGAGAAGTCAACAAGTCAGAATGAAAAATATACTCAATTCAGCCACTTGGAATTGGTTGTAAAAAGGATGCAATAAAATAGGTCAATTTTCTGGGACTAGTAAGAGGGTCCATACCCAAATGGACTGAACCCACTTGTACACAACTGTTTGTCACTTTGTGACTGGAGCCTTAAACCACTCAATGTGGGTAAATCTATCTTGTTTTTAAGGGGTTTAAACCCAGTGAATTAATTTATTCATTTTGAACCTCCTTCCTAACCACTCCCAATCCCTAAACTGGTTAAGAGTTTGACCAATCACACAGTTCTTTTTCTGCTCCCTGACACACAACTCATCATCTTTAATATGTTAATAGTGTTTTGATGCAGATTTTCACTAAAGTACCATCTAAATTTTCTCTTTTTCTCAAAGTACCACCAAACCTCATGCACCAAACTTCACTGCATAAATTATGTTTTTATCTGCCTACAGCAAGGTAATTGTTTTTGTAGTGGACTAAATATTTGTGATTTAAGTGGATCCCAACCACAAATGTAGTCTCCTACTTTTGACTATTCATAGCATTTAGATGGCAATGGAAGAGATGGAAATAGACACTTCTGAAAATGGCTTCATCTTTACAGGTCTTTTTGTTGGTTTGACCTGACAACCTTAGTTTACATTTTCACATAAGGCACTGCACGTGAGTCCCTACTTTTAAGAGTTTCACAGTAAAATGGAACAGAGGCAAAGAGAGATGCCTCATGCTACCCAGTTTCTGGATTTTCATCATCTTCAGGGGCAGTGTCAAGCCTAACATCCACGTGCATTGTAATGAGCTAAATACTGTGCCCCTCAAATTCATGTCCACACAGAACTTAAGAATGTGACCTTATTCAGAATCAGAGTCTTCAAAGCTGTAACTAGTTAAGAAACTCATGATTAAATCATCCTATATTTAGATTGCTTCCTAAATCCAGTGACTTATTAAGATCATTATCTATCCTTCTAATATAAAGCAAAAGCATATCCTTTCATCTGTGCCTATGGTAAACATACTTCAATGATATTTTTCTCATTTTCATTCATTTTTTTGCAAGTTGGCAGTTCCTGTTTCACTGGTGTTGACCCCATTCCTTCAAGCCGTTACTCATGTCTTTCATTTTCTTTCCTAGCTGACATGTTAGTAGAATTCCCACATGAGTATCTGCTGAAAACACCAGTATTCCTCTTTCTTTTCTTTGGCCATTAGGTCTTTAGATCTATTAAAGCTAAAGACTGTGTTTACGGAAATTACCATTTGGAATTGACCAAACAGCTGATATGGCATTTCCCTACCCTCATGACTGATTGTATGCTTGAGTGAAGAGATCAAGCTGAACAAATGTTTGGACATCAATTGAATTCAATGCCTCCAGCTCACATTAAACACAGCCTTGATCAACTAGCCAGATTTAAATACAAAGGGCAATAAAATTCTGTTGACCACTGTTACATCAGCTAGCTAAGAGTGGTGAGCCAACTTGTCCTCTATCAGTCAGACCACAGCCCCACCAAGTAGACAAGAAAATGCCAACATTGAGAAACAAATAGGGACTGAGAAAAGAGATGCCTTTCTGCACCTTAAGACAAGAGATGAGATATGGTCTTCAGCATTAGTAGACCCAAAATCTTACTTGTCATGGAAAGGTAAGAGGGACTGTATTTTACAAAACTGCACAAAGGACTGACCCAATTGTAGGAATATCACCAACATCATTTGGAACATATAACTCAAGAGAATGAGCAAAGGCTTGTAGGAACAAAGTCAAGTTATCTAAACAAGAAAATGAGGGTGTAGTTCAGACAGGAAATCAACAATGTGCATGGCTGAGGAAAGAGGAGTCAAAACAAGGTGATTCCAACAGTGTATAAAATTCTCTGGAATCCAAGAAGGCAAATAAAATCAGGGAAGGGCATGGGAACATTGGCATATATGGCGCACATAGTAGATGTAAGGCACTGTGCTATGAAGTTTATTATTAGTTCACTGGCCCATGATACAGTTGAGGCTCAGAGAGATTAAACACCTTGCCTATATAAACATAGCTGACAAACAAATTCAAACCCACATCAGTCCATGTTCAGAGCCCATACTTTCTACTACATCAGTGTTTCTCAACCTGTAGACTGGGGCTATCCACTTAGAAGTCACCTGAAATGATTATTAAAAGCACAGACCCTGCACTCTTAACACAGGTTTTCCTTAAGTGATTCTGTATTTCCACAGATTCTTGAATCACTCCCTCTCTGATAGAGGCCTATTCTCTGGGAAAAGTGTAAAGGCTCCTGCCCCCCAGGATGGCCCCAGTCCAAGGAGGAGCCCTGTGTATTTATAGAATCAGATCTTAGGAGCCACAGACCACATCCAGCCATCAAAACTAACAGGACCAGAATATGGGAATGAGTTAGTACATCCACCACATTGTCCCACTGGAGCAATGAGGTTGGGGTCCCCATGCTAAGTCCCATGTGGGCATTGAGAACTTTTTCTCAGCTTGAATGACCATCCTAGGTTCTGGTTGGGCTGAGCAACAAGTGGGGTGAAAGGCTTCCACTACACAAAGGCAGATGCAAGAATCCAGACAGATCTTTCACAGAACTTGGTGAGTCCAGCAGCCTCCTCATCAGCAGGTTCAGATTGCACTCCAGAGCTTCTACATTCAATTCAAGAAGGAGCCAACCCACCAGCCGAATGCCAAGTGGTCAAAATGGTGGTAGCAACCAGGTATCCAACTATGACATGAGACCCAAAATCCCTAACATGGAGGGTCAGTTTCTTCTTCCTTTGTGTGAACTTCTCTTTGTTTCTTAACTGCCACTCCTTACAATCTCAGCTTCCTTTTCTATAATCATAGCAGCTGCCATTTACAGAGAACTTCTAATATGCCAGACCCTGTTCTAGGACTTTTACATATGTTTGTGTGATCTTACAACCACTTGATGAAATAGGTACGATTTCTGTCCCCATTTTACAGATGAGAAATTTAAATTATCAAGAGATAGACAATTTTCCCAGGGTCCCTTGGTTGGCTAGCGCAAAAACTGGGATTCTAATCTAGAAAGCGTATTTCCACAGGTCACTCTTAGTTATGACCCTGAACTTACTCTCTGATAATAGCAACGGTGTCGTCTTCCACATTCCTAACTCTTGTTAGGAAGCTTTAGGTTCTGTCTTGGAATTCATACTGGAAGTCAAACACTGCCCTGATCACATGTGCCTGACCAGCTTTGATAAGGGAGGCAGGGAGCTATCAGTAAATTTGATCCAGTTCCATCAGATTCTTCTGTGACAGTATGGATGATCCCAGAGCACAAACCACATGAGAAGAGGGGCCAAACCCAGCAGACACACACACTCTGGCTTGATATACCCTGAATCCAGAAAGCATTGTGACTTCTCTTAGATGTCTAATTTGGAATCCAAAAGAGAGAGGGGGAAAAAACAATCCATGACTTGAAAACAGAGAGATGAAATCAATAGGAAGGTGGATCTTTCAAGAATACGAAAAAAAAAAAAAAAAAAAAAAAAAAGAAAGAAAGAAAAAGCAGCAGCAGGACATGCTGGAGAGTTGTCTTCAGTGGCTGAAGTGTCTACAACTGACCAACAAGGTAAATCAAATCTGCTGCCAATACATTCTTTTGCTGTCCAGATAAAACGGCAGACTAAGCTGGTGAACTTTCACCCTTCACCCGCGCTCTTCAAGCCAAAGTACAGATTAAAAAAAATCAATAACCCCAATCGATGAGAAAATATTTTTAGTCTCTAACTGAACGATATGTTTTGACAAGGCCAAAGAGGAGCACAAAAGAATGGCAAAAGATAAAAGACAGAAAATTAGGAATTTGCTTTATTGGGTGAGGTGGAATCACCAATCACTTTCTCTTTCCCTCACTGACATTCGTCTAAATTACCTCACAGCAAGGAAATAAAGTCTAAGGAGATGAATTTAAAAAAATGGCATGATTCACCACCAAGCAACTTAAAACCTATTATTGCTACCATTTTCTGTTGCCATTTTCAAGAAAGCAATCTAGAGAAATGCCCACGTTCTGAACAGAGAAGGAAAGAGCATTTCCCCAAAGTGGAGGGAGCGAACAATGGAGCCACGGAGCCCCTGCCCCCACCCCCACCTGGAGATCGCATCCAATGCTGCACACGTCAGAAAGTGTTTAAAATCCACCCAATTTAGCTCCATTTTCTCTCGAAATATCCATTGTTTTTCATAACCCAGTACCCTTGAGGTCCTTTCATAACTGAGCAAATTAAACACATAATATCACCTTGTCTTCTGCCCCTTAAGCAGTAATTTATTTTCGGACGTAGCCTGAGCCTGCTGTATTTCCAAAAATTATTTCACATTTTTGTTCGATTGAATAAAAATGATAAAGAAACATGAGACCCTGAATTTAAAAAAAAATAGAAATTATCCCACAATTCTGTTTATCTTTGTACAAGAAAATCTTGAACATAGAGAATAGTCCTAACAATCGATTAACATTTTGGATTGTTTATCTCAGTAACAATAATTGGTAAATAGATATATGGGATTCAAAAATCTATATAAATCCAATAGACTGATAGTTGGAATAGTGGCAACCAATTTTATTTATTACTGCATTTCCTTTTTTCCCAAAATATCAATGCCGCATCTGTTATTTGATAACCTTTGGAATGAATTTAATGGCGATCATTTTACTACAATTCCTTATTTTTCCTTTCAGCAAAAGTTTAAATACACATTTTTTAGATAAATACATAGCCAGGCTAATGGCTTCATCTGTGTAATAGCAGCCAATTCAACCCACAAAAATCAGTGAATTCAATAAAAACACTGCCAAACCAATGGTTTGACATTATATATTTTGGCAGTCAAAGTATCCATTCAAAAGCTATTTGGCCAACTTTTACAATGTCACTAAGTAACTTTGTTGTCAAGATTAACACAGACTATACAACAGCAATTGTTCTGGCAGGGTGAAGAAATCCAGATAATCCAGTTCCCTTGGACTCTCCCTTAAGACCCCATAAGCCTTGTACATGTGGGTTCTATTCACCCAAGTGGCAGAAAACTTCAGGAGATATAACTACATTCACTTCACCAGCTCCTCAAGTATACTTTGATCTACTCATACTTTAGGAACAATTTACCTCTCTATCTCTATTAATAAAAATCATACAACCTTTCTCTTTCCTGAGCATTTATTATATACTGAGCTCTCTGCACTTAGCATTTTTACAAATCTGATTTAATTTAAACTCAGAACAAGCCTACAACATAAGGCATATTAATCTCAAATTACAGGCTAGAAAAAAGATTTAGGAAGATGAAGTAAATGCTCAAGACTACACCAGCTAAGTGGTAGCAACAGGGTATGAACCAATTTCTGTTTGATTCTGATGTCTATACTACCATTTCATTTGTCAATGATATCACCACCCATATGGAACAAAGCTGATCAAATTTACTATCTGAAATCTTTAGAATGACCAGAAAGTTATACTGAATCAAGTATTTAGTTCACAAACCAGTCTGCCATATTCAAACGGGCATGAAAGTCACTTTTAATTTATCATTAATGATAATGAACGTATTAAGCATCTTTACTTCTAAGATATTTGTGTGGGTACAGTTTACTATTAAATTCCCAATAGTTCTCATGGTAAAGAACACCTGCTCTCATACAGTGGAACATCAATGCATTATAAGTACTTTACAAGCACCTTCTATGTATACTTCAGAAGCAGGTGAGATGCCAAACCAAGGATGCATTATATGTTACCAAAGAAGACTCATTTCCTTAGAATTTTCCAAGATAGTCTTGCAATATTGAATTGCCATATATCACACATTTCTCAAAAATTAATGTCAATAAAATGCCATGCTTTGTGTTGCCCATTTATTCACTTCTTTTAGCAAAGTGCCCTGAGGACTTTGGACATATGCTTCTTCTTTTAAAAATTCCCTGGAATTATTTACCATGGTGGTTGATTGTTGAAGCACTAGTGATTGAAATGAACAGGTAATTATGATGTTGAAAGCTTTCAACATGCCCAGGGAAGTGTGATGACTGCTTGAATTAGCTAACGAACACATGTCAAGTCACTGCCAAAAGATCTATCAAAAAAATCCATTATTTACAGTTGGGAAGTTACCAACAGTGTGAAGGAAAATAAAACAGAATGAACCTTTATAACTCCAACTAGATCGTCTGTGTCTCCATCATTTACAAGGAAAACAAGGTATGTGAATGTGAATCCCAAGATATTTTCAGAACCGGAAGACATCATAGACTTGGTGATTCACTGACTGTTACAATGCCCAAAATATTTTATTTCCAGTGGAGGCCCAACTTTTCTTAGCAAAATCAATTAACCTAGCTAATAAATATAATTTTGCCTTGTTTTTGGCTCATTTGCCAGTTGAATACTAGGTTCTTGAGAGGTAAACTAATGTAGGAAGTTGATTCACCAAGTCTAGCCTATGGTGAATTTTCCTCAAGCCCTCCAATGTTTCTCATGGAACTGGAATCAAATCCAGATTTCTTCCCATGGCTTGAGGGCCATGGTAGCTGTGTGGTCACTGTCTGGAATTTACTATCTATGGATATTTTCATGACCATCAACTAATCATTATTCAGGTCTCAGCTCAAACATGTTTCTGCAGAAAAGTCCCTCCACTCCACCACCTCTCTCACTCTTTATCCTTTTATTTTATTTTCAAAGCACCTATCACTATCAGAAGTTATCCCTGTAGACTACAAGTTCCAGGTCCACACCTTATCTCCACTGCCTGGATCACAGCCTGACAAAGGTAAGGAGTTCAATATTTGTTGAATGAATGGATCTCCAGTGCAGTGGTGGAAAACTGGCCCTGATTCAGACTTTGTATTAAACCAACTAGGTGTCATGGAAGTAAGTACCAATTTCACTTATCACACACTAATAAGATGATTCTTTAAATAGTCAAATACCAAATTCTTCATCCCAGGTCACTTAAGCCCATAGACATACAGACACAGACTTAGCAAGACAGATTCTCTGCTCCTGGGCTACATGCCTATCCTTTGCCTTTTCACATATTCCCTCTGCCTGGAATGCTTTGTACCTCCACCTGACAACCTACTCAGCTTTCAAACATGTCTAAGGAAAACCCTCCTTATTGAATGCACATGTGAGTGGTGATCTAACCTCTGCCTCTACAGTGCTCCTGCCAGTCTTCTCTCATATCCCATTCTGTATAATGCTGAGACTTACCAAATTCTGTCACATGCCCATGACCTATATATCTACTTCCCTCCACCAGGAATTGACTTCTCTACCATATTATTCTGTGAATCTCCTATTCATCCCTCAAAACTTCCTCCAGTGTCACCGCTTCTGTGAAGACTCCAATGAATCACTTCCAAACCAGACAGAATTAATCACTCCCTCCTCTGGACAACATCTCCACCTTGAACACAATTTATTTTTATGTTTTTCATTCTCTTTTTAAAATATTCATTTTCAGCTATAGGACCCTCTCTCTCCCACTAGGCAAATCCTCCTCAACCCAGATAATTTTGCCTCTCAGGGAACATCTGGCTTGTCTGGAGACATTTTGGGTTGTTACAACCAGGGAAGGGAGAGAGTACTACTGGCACCTCAGTGAGTGAGCGCTGGGTATACTGCTAACCACTGTACAGTTCTCAAGGCAGCACACACAAGAAAATTATTCTGCTAAAAATGTCATTAATGCCAAGGCTGAGAAACCCTGCTCTATACAAATATCCTTGGGAAGAGTTTGTTTTGGTTCACCTGCTCAGCACCCATCACAGGCCTTGAAAACACTGTACTACTTTTTCTCAGCCATGGGGTGTGGACCAATTCCCAGCTTGAAAGAGAGCTGCATCCATGCCTCACCTTTCACCCTCAAAAGGGTATGTTCCTGGGAGTGGCTGTGCCACAGCAAAGATTCAAAGAGGCAACTTTCCAACACCCATCCATCAGAAGCTTCTCCTGGTTGAAAAGTTCACCTCATCTAAAGGTCCACATCCATGTCAACAGTTAGTTATTGAGTTATTATGACTGTGCCTACTGTATACCCATGTCCCTGTGGTCTACAGGGGATACATGATCCTTGGTAGTCCTTATCTCGGGGGCTTTTGCAAAATTTCAAAATGCACAAAGATACTGGCTCTTCTCTTCTCGGGAAAAAATCATGAAGTCATCAAAGAGGTACTACACTAAGACTTGAAGTTTACTCTTAAAACAAAGTTGTTTGGGGGGTAGAAATTTACCTCCAGCATCTATGCTGGAAAGGGGAAAGCTGAGGCTCACACCTCATGAAGGTAGCAAGAACTCAGTTGTCTTCAAGATCTATGTAAAGAGGTGAAACCACAATAATGGATACCCCAAGTGAGGCAGCAAGTCAGAGCCATCTGACCTCAGAGCTTGCCAATACAGGGTCTGGGGCAACAAGGGTGGACTGAATGTAAAGGACTCTGGTCCTATTTTCCACATACTACATAAGCCTCCTAGGTTACTTGGAGAGAGAAGAGGGCCAGGCAATGATTAAGGCTGAATTTCTCAGCAGCCAATCAAGATGGAGTTTCTGAGCCAGATTTCACCTGAGTTGAGGTAAATGAGGAAGTGGACACTTTCTTTCATACAAAAGCATGGACTGAGATTCCTGCCTGTGAGAAGGCATTACCTAATTAGTGTGGCCAGAGCTGGGAAGGCCTTCAGCTTTCCTTTTTAATCTTTGCAAGGGAGAAACTGGATGAAGGAAATGTTGCTTTTTCCTAATTCAGTAAATTTCTTCAGATTGCTTTTTCCTTACAGAAAAAGGGAAAGATACAGGGTGTTTGCATACAAAGTATCAAGAGCCTAGGATTCAGAGAATCTAAATCCTAGGGCTATGCAGCCTTGAGCAACTCACTGAAAATCTCTGAGCTCCAAATCAATAGGATGCAAATAAAATCACCTCACAGGGATGTGCAGAAGATAAAAGTCACATGTATGAAAATGCCATATGACTGAATAGTCCTAACATTAACACTTTCTTTCCATGCAAGGTAGAAAAGAGTCAAAATCAGTTGCAATTTTGTCTTTTAGCTCTGATTTTAAAACCACTTGAGTGTGAGCCATCAAGATACCTGTTTATCAATGTACACATTCAATATCATGCAGGCAATGGAAGTCCCTTCTCACAACCTCTGTAGTTCTTTTGGTAATGAAGGCAACTTGATCTAAAACACCTGAGGCAAACCAGTCCAAACTTCACATCCCATGTTCCCACTCTCTTATATGTCCTGTATCATGCGTGATAGGCCAGCAGCTGGGACATACAAATCCCAAAGTTTGGATTAACATGGAAGACCCATTTCTTGATCTTATAGCAGTCAATGTAGGCACAGGTTAGAGAAGAGTAGTGTAGATGGGTGCTGGGCCCTATGCAGTCATTTGGGGATCTGGGCAGCCAATGGCTCTGCCATCTTCCATATGCAGTTTCCAGGCTCACCCAGGGCCTCAACATCTAGTTTGCAGACAGTGGGAAACAGATGGTTCAGAATACTCCATTCTTAACATCTCAACTCAGAACTAACACATATATCACTTCTAGTCACATTTCATAGGTAAAAACAAATCATATGGCCCCAACAAGATGTAGAGTCACGGGTTTAGGATATATAGTCCTTGATTTCTCAGGAGCTTCCCAGGAACAATTTTACACTGTGAAAGGGGAACAGGAGAGTTAGACCTTTGGGTAGATTGCTAACTATCTCTGCCACATAAAGTATGAGTTACCAACTTGACATTTTAGTTTTTTGTTTTATTTTACATTTTTTCAATTTATTTTTTGTTTTTAATTAACACATAATAATTGAACATATTTTGGGGGTTTAGTGTAATATTTCAAGACATGAATAAAATGTGTACTAATAAACTCAGGGTAATAGGCATTTTCAACTCCTTTTCATTTATTTCTTTTTATTATAATTATTAATACCTTAATTGCACAAATTAATGTGACTTACTGTGATAGTTCCAAACACATGTGTATCATGCGTTGATCATGTCTAACCCCCTTCTATTCTCTCCTCCTTTTCCCCCAAGCACCCTCTCCAGTCCCTAAGAGTCCCTCTTCATTTATTTCTGTACCTTCTTCCCTTTGCCTTTCCCTATCTCTAGTGACCATTCTCTATTCTATACTTCTACAAGATTGACTTGCTGATTTCCTTATATGAATGAGAACATGTGGCATGTGTCTGGCTTGTTTCACTCAATGTTAAGTTTCTCCACTGGCAACTTTGTCACTGCAAATAATGGATTTCATTCTTTTCTGTGGCTGAGTAATATTCAGTTGTGCAAATATATCACATTTTCTCCATCCATTTATCTGCTGAAGGGCATATAGACTGATTCCATATTTTGGCTGTCATGAATAGTGCTACAATAAATATGGAGATGCAAGAATCTTGTTGGCATAAAGATTTCAACTCCTTTGGGTTTATACCCAGTAGTGGAGTTGCTGGGTTATATGGTAGTTCTATCTTTCGTTTTTTGAGGAATATTCATACGTTTTTCCATAATGACTTTACTAATTTACATTCCCACCCAGCAGTGTGTAAGAAAGAGTTCCCTTTCTTCCATATCCTTGCTAGCATTTGTTATTTCTTATCTTTTTGATGAAGGTTATTCCAACTAGGGTGAGATGTTATCTCATTGTGGTTTTACTTTGCATTTCTCTGGTGATTTGTGAAACTGAACATTTTTCACGTATTTGTTGGCCATATATATGTTCTCTTTTGAAAAGTGACTAGTTCACTTTTTAATTGTTTTTTGTTTGTTTGTTTTTTGTTTTGTTTTTTGATGTTCATCTTTTTTAGTTCCTTATTTGTTCTGGATATCAAAGCCAGATGTACCATTTGCATGAAGCCAAATGTGCATCTCACTTACTTGAGGACATATTTCTGCCTGTAAAGAAATGAGAACAGGGCTGGGGTTGTGGCTCAGTGGTAGAGCATTTGCCTAGCATGTGTGAGGTACTAGGTTCAATCTCTGGCCCCAAATAAAAATAAACAAATAAAATAAAGATATTAAAGAAAAAAATGAGAACAACTTCTTCACAATCCCCCCCCCCAAAAAAAGAAAAAGAACTATAAACTGCACCTTAGCTATTTCTTCTTATTTTCTACTCAAAGTGTGCTTCCTGCCACAACAGTCAATGCTATCTTTAAAGAGACATAACAGGAGCATTTTTGAATGCATTGATTCTATTTTACCCTATCACAGATGCCCAAGTAGCTAAGGGACAATCCTAAGATCACCAACCAGAAGCGGGGAGAGTAATCTGCACAGGAAGAATGAATGAGCCATCCTCCAGAGCTCAGCTCCCAGCACATTTGGCTAGGAAAATAAAATTTGTTTTATTTGGTCAGAAAAGTCATTTTTGAAGCCCTGATTGATCATGATTTTAGCACAGATTTTTTTGTCCTCAAACCAGTAGAGAATTGACATATGTGGCACATTCATACCATAGAACATCTAATATCATTAAAAAGATAATGTACTTACACTTAAGAGAACTAGAAAAAAAGAAAAAGAAAAAATAAACCCAAAGTCAGAAGAAGGAAGGAAACCATAAATATTTGATAAGAAATAAAAGAAATAGAGAATAAAAATCAATATAAAATATCAAAATTCTGAGTTGGTTTTTTTAAAAGAACAACAAAATTGTCAAACCATTAGCTAAAACAACTAAGAAAAAAAAAAGAAAGAAGACTCAAATAACAAAAATAATAAGTGAAAAGACTATATAACTGATTATGAAATAAAAATCATCATGAGAGACTATTAAGAATAAGTACATTCCAACAAATTGGATAACCTGTAAAAAATGAATGAATTTGTAGAAACATACATCCTACCAAGGCTGAAACGTGGAAACTAAGATATCTGAACAGACATATAACTACTATAAACATTGTCAGTGATAAACAAAAAATGTGGCTCAGCAGTAGAGCGCTTGCCTAGCACGTGCACGGCCCGGGTTCGATCCTCAGCACCACGTACAAATAAACGCATTGTGTACAACTAAAGCAAATAAATAAATATTTTTTTTTAAAAAAAGAAATGCTCAGGACCAGATGACTTCACGGGTGAAGGTAAACTCTACTGAATATTTAAATGAGAATTAACACTAATCCTCATAAACTGCTCCAAATATACACATATATACAAATACATTAGTATGCATATTTATACCCATCATATAGAATCTCAAAGGACTATGAATAGCCAAAGCTCCCTTGAGGAAGAAAATTAAAGCTGAAGGCCTTCCACTTCCTTATTTCAAATTATATTGCAGAGCTATAGTAATCAAAGTAGCATGGTACTTACAAAGACAAATATATAAACCAATGGAACACAATACAGTCCAGAAATAAACCCTCATATATGTGGTCAAATAATTGTTTTAGTCAGCTTTTTCACTACTGTGACCAAAAGACCTGACAATAATAATTTTAGAGGAGGAAAAGTTTGCTCTGGGCTCATAGTTTTAGAGGTCTCAGTTCATAGACAGCGGCTCTGTTCCTCTGGGCTCTACGATAGGCAGAATATTATGGTGGAAGAGTGTAGTAGAGGGAAGCAGTTCAAAACATTACATCAAGAAACAGAGGAGATAGCTGGGCGCGGTGGCGCACGCCTGTAATCCCAGCACTTTGGGAGGCTGAGGCAGGAGGATCGTGAGTTCAAAGCCAGCCTCAGCAATGGCGAGGCACTTAGCAACTCAGTGAGACCCTGTCTCTAATAAAATACAAAAAAAGGGCTGGGGATGTGACCCAGTGGTCGAGTGCCCCTGAGTTCAATCCCCAGTACCAAAAAAAAAAAAAAAAAAAAAAAAAAAAAAAAAAACAGAGGAGAGACTAAGCTCAGCTCACAAAATATATACTCCAAAGGCACATCCCCAATGACTCACCCCCTCCAGCCACACCCTACCTGCTTTCAGTTGCCACTGTGTTAATCCCTATCAGGGGATTAATTCACTGATTGGGTTTAGGTTCTCCTAACCCAATCATTTCACCTCTAAATCTTCTTGCATTGTTTCACACAGAAGCTTTTGGGGGACACCTCACATCTAAGCCATAACAATGATCTTTGACAGAAGTGCCAAGTTTCCATACAATAAGGGAAAATGGTCTTTTCCACAAATGGTGCTGGGAAAACTTGATACTCATATGCAACGAAATGAAGTTGAAACTTCACCTAACACCGTATATGAAAAATAACTCAAAATCTATAAAGACTTAAGCATAACACCTAAAACTCCTAGGGGAAAAAAAAACAAAACAAAATAGGGAAATAGTTTCTCAACCCCAGATGTGATAATGATTACCTGGCTATCATACAAAAGCACAAGCAACCAGATGAAGAATAGGCAAAGGACTGCATGAAACCTAAACTCTCTTATGCAGAAAGGAAATAATCAACAGAACAAAAAGGCAACTTGTGAACTGGAAGAAACTGTTTTCAAACCGTATTTTTGAAAAGGGATTAATATCTAGTATATATGAAGACCTCCTACAACTTAACAATAACAAAAGCCAAAATAATTTTTAAGTAAATGGCAAAGGGCTTAGACAAACATTTCTCGAAAGACATTTCTAATCAGATGACTAACAAACATTACAAAAAAAGATGTTCAGCATCACTATTCATTAAGGAAAGGCAAATCAAAACCTCAAAAAGCTCTGCTTTCTTGTTGCCCCATCCTGAGCTGCTTTCCTCCATCACACCCTTCAACCCTGATATTCTGCCCAGAGCTATGGAGTTGGCTGTCAATGGACTGAGACCTCCGAAACCATGAGCCAAATAAACTTTTCCTCCTCTGTTTTCCTTGTAAGCTCTTTTGGTCACAGCAGCAAAAAAGCTGACTAAAACAGAAATAAGTACCAAGAAGTACCTGTGAGCCCCAAATAAACATTTCTTCCTCTAACAAGAAACACAGAGATATCATCTCATACCCATTAGGATGACTATCAAAACTCATAAAGTTATACCCATTCCTTTTCTGTAAACTGGATTCAAAACACCCACTAAGTTCTTTAATTTGCTCCATTCCTTCAAATAAATTTTTCCTCCCTGACCCCTAAAAGAAAAAAAAAGCTGAAAATAAGAAGTGTTGCTGAAGTTTGGTTTAACAAGCTACATAGGCTTAACACTACTACACTGTATACATACAAATGTTTCAGATAGTATAAAAGATGATATGTGAGTACATATTGTTGATTATATTGTTCATTATTTTGTTACAAAATAATATTTTGTGAAAATAGAATGTATAATATGATCTCACTTTTGTAAAACAAAATGTATACTGTTGGTGGGAATGTAAAATTGTATAACTACTATGAAAAACATTACAGAGTTTCTTCAAAAATTAAAAATAGAATTACCATGTAATCATACATGTGATCTCACTTCTGGATAAATATCCAAAAAAAAAAAAATTCAAAATAGGATCTTGAAAAGACATTTTCACAGCTGTTTATTACATTATTCACAAAAGCTAAGGTATGGACATAACCCAAGTATCTATTGACAGGCAAATGGGTAAAGAAAATGTGGTATATACATGCATGGAATATTATTCAGCTTCATGAATGAAGGAAATGCTGATACATGCTACAATACAAATGAACCTAGAGGACGTAATGCTAAGAAAAATAAGACAGTCACACACACAAAAAAAGTGCATGATTCCACTTAAATTTCTAAAGTAGTCCAACTCTTAGAGACAGAAAAGTAGGATAGTAGTCGCCAAAACCTGGAGGGGAGAAGAAGAGAGCAGTCCATGTTCAATGGGAATAGAATTTTAGTTTTGCAAGATAAAAAAGATCTAGTGATTTTTTTTTTTTTGGTTTAACAAGCTACATATGCTTAACACTACTACACTGTATACATACAAATGTTTCAGATAGTATAAAAGATGATATGTGATTACATAGTGTTGATTATTTTGTTACAAAATAATATTTTGTGAAAATAGAATGTATAATATAATCTCGCTTTTGTAAAAAAATATGTATACATGTGTGCATATGTATTTGTATATACCTAATATGTATATTACATTTAAATGTCTTGCACATACCTTTATATATTAAATACAAACCTGGCAGAATACATATGTATCTGATTCATCATTTTATCCCCAGTGATGAGCACATAGATGACTAGAAATATCAGACAAATTAATCAGAAATATGCCATGAAAAAGACCGGAAAGTTATACACCAAAATATTAACAGTCATCTCTATGATTCAAAGCTTTTTTGTCATTACTTGTTCAGTATTTCCAGAATTTTTTCAAATGAACAGTATTATTTGTACTCAAAAAAATTTTTTTGAGGTGAAAGATGGAAAGGAAATGTTCAGAATCCAGATGTGCATAGTGAAATGGTGAATTTTTAGTGTAAAGATATGTTACCTTCAATTCACTAATAAAGTGAATAAAATTTCCCTTTCTACTTTGGAGAGAAGGTATGTCTGAGAAACACAGCATATGATGGTAAGAGAGAGGTTGTGTCCAGATGGTAAGGTTAGAGGAGAGCCTGAAGAGCTCTTGTACCTGGAGACAAGCCTGTGCATTTTCCACAAATAAACAGGAAGGAAAATTTGCTTCAAAAGGGAGAAGATGTTTCAATCAACTTTTGCATCCTTATGAACAAAATACCTAACAAGAACAACTTAAAGGAAGAAAAGTTTATTTCAGTTCATTGTTTCAGGGGTTCAGTCCATGGTCAACTGACTCCATAGCTCTGGATCCAAGATAAGGCATGGCGGATGTGGAGGAGGAAAGCATCTCAGAATGTGGCAACCAGGAAACAGAGCAAGAGCTCGGATGCCCAGGGACAAAACATAAACCCCAAAGTCATGCCCCCAGCCACATCTTAACTGCCTATAGTTACCTCCCAGTTAATCCATATCAGTGGATTAATCCTATGATTAGGTTGCCTCTCTCAAGTATAATCATTTTACCTCCTAACATCCTTGTATTATTTCATGCATGAGCTTTTGGGGGACACCTCTTATATAAACCATAATACAAGATCCAAAATAGCATGAACACTGGATATATGGGGTGGATTTTCATGACAAGAAGTTGAAGAGGACTTTGACCTTTGAAAGAAAAGAGATTGGGAAGATAATATAGTCTGATTGTCAGTGGTTCTGCCTGTGGAAGGTTAAGAGTTTGGACTTTATCTTATGAGTGGTAGGGGGAATCATCCTGATTTTGTTAGCAGAGGTACAGCATGATCAAAGTGCTGTTTTACAAAGATCAGCTAGTTGTAACATGGGCAAAGATTGGAGAGAGTAGTTAGAAAGCTCAGGTGATATCCCAAGTTTGAGGTGATAAAGAAAGACCTGGACCAAGGCAGTGAGGGAAGGGGCAGAAATAGATGACTAAGACAGATGAAGAGACTATGAAAAAACAATTGGACTTAGAGACTGATTTTGGTAGCCCAAGGAGTTGCAGTCCCAGGAAAAGCACTGGAAACTCTCACTTTTTCTGCCCTCTGGGTAAGATCAGCTTAAAATAAATATCTAGAACATCTTTCTGAGGGAAAACAATTTCAAAAGGAAATCTGTATAGGAAAAAGTTCAGACAAAGACTTTGAGGTGTGGTGGGTATTTGTGTTTTCTCATGGGAGCCAGTAGGGCTGTGGGAATCTCAAGGCAGGAAGAATGACATGATGGGGAAAGACAAACTGAAGACGAAGGAAAAGTGGGATGACAGAACTAGATCTCCCAGGAGGAAGAAGAGACAGTCCAGAGCAAGGCAGACAAAAGGAGAGGCACCCCCTCTCCAAGAGTCAAAGCAAGATGAGAAGTTGTGATGTTCTCAGATAAAGTGGGGACAGTAAGGTCAGTGCCATCAGATAATATCTGTTTTTGCTGTAGACATTCTGCAGGTTGCCCACCTTGCAAGGAGCCCGTAAGGACTGAGCAGAAACAAGTTCATCTAAAACGTTAATATGAAAGGATCTCAGAGAAACAGAAGATAAATAAATCAGAGAGGTAGCTGTGGCTGTGGGTCAGGCTCATAGGACTCAGCAACTTATCCTCCTGATGCCATGGAGACTGGGTCCCTTGGCAAAGAAGGACCAGGGCTGGGAAACACAGGGAGAAGGTAGTGGTGGGTTCAAGACAGTAAAAGTTGTTGAGGCTGCAATAGTCACACAGAAGGGGACACAAGACCCAGGTGAGATAGGAGCAGCTGACTAATAGCTAGTCAGTTTTGCTTTCAAACCCCAAACATAACATTGGGTGTCTGGGGTGACTGTTTCAGTTTTGTGGGATTTTTTTTATTTTCTGCTAGTGAGGTCTATAGATTCCTTATATACTTTGTATATTAACATTTTACCCAATACGTAATTTGCAAGTATTTCTCCCATTTTATAGATTGCCTTTTCACATTGGTGACTGTTTTCTTTGCTGTTCAGAAACTAGAATGTTACATGTAGTTCCACTGGTCTATTTTTTTCTTCTATCGAACTTGCAATTTTGGTGTCATATAAAAGAAATCCTTGCCACAACCAATATCAAGAAACTTTTGCTTTATTTTCCCCAAGAGTTTTATTGTTTCAAGCTTATGCTTAAGTCCTTAATACATTTGGGGTTGATAATTGCATTGCATGATTATTGTAAGATATAGATTTACCATTTGTTAATGAGAATATTCTTCCCGCATTGTGTATTTTTAATACCCTTGTCAAAGATTAGTATATTCCTAGGTTTATTTCTGTCCTGTCTATTCTGTTTGCTTCTTCTCTATAACTGTATGCTAGTACCATACTGTTTTAATTACTATAACTTTGCAATGTATTTTTAAATTAGGACACGTGATGCCTCCAGCTTTGCTTTTCTTTCTCAAGAACACTGTGGCTGTTCAGGAGCGTTAGTGATTCTATATGCATTTTGTAAATGTTTTTCCTATTTATGTAAAAAGTGCCATTGATACTTTGATGGAGGTAGTCTCAAGTCTGTAGATCACTTTGGATCTAACAATATTCATTCTTCTAATACATTAACATGAGATAGTTTTCCACTTATTTGTTTATGTCTCTTTTAGTTTCTTTCATCAATGTATTATAGTTTTCAATGTACAAATCTTTTATCTCCTTGGTTAAGTTTATTCCTACATATTTTATTCTTTTTAATGCTGTTGTAAATAGGACCGTTCTCTTAAGTTCCTTTGTGGAGATTGGTTTTTAGTGTATAGAAACATAACTGATTTTTGTTGGTTAATTTTGTTTCCTGGAAATTTGATGAATTCATTTAGTAGTGCTAACAGTTGTTTTCTGTTATGTTTATAGTTTTCTATGTATAGGATGCTTTCGTCTGCAATAATGTTATATTAAACTGCAATTATTATTATTATTATTACTATTATTAAGAGTTAAGTTAAACTCTTGTGTGCTTTTTATTTGGCAGGATCTTTAAGAGCATTATCTCATGAAATTTTCACCAAAAAAATTTTAAAAATCTATCTCCTGGATAAGAAAGTTGAGATTTTGAAAGATTACAATAATCTTTCACAAGATGGCAGAGCTATAAAGTGGGAAGTAGGACATGAGCCCCAGTCTCTGTAGAGTCAAAGCCCAAACTCTGAAGCACTGGGCCATCTGGGGTGTTTGCAAGAAGGAAAATCATGCAAGGCCAAAAGGTGAGAACTTTCCAGGTAATTATGTGATAATTCAAGAGCCTCCTTGCCAGGGGCATCCGCAACACTCAGGTTACCCAGATAGAGACCTACAAGCAGTTAGCTACAACTAAAAAGAAAAATCAATCGAAAAGCCTATGTTTGGTAGAATAGCCCTAGCAACATACCCAGCATCAAAGACAACCCAGATTAAAAGAAGGCACTGTTTAAAGGGCTTCCCAGACACACTGATAGCTCCCACAAAGCCAGTCGGGACATGCTTCAAGGTGACTCCATTTATCACCCTTCTCAAGAGATCCTGGTGTAGACCTCCTAATATCATCAAATCCTGGGGACTGTCAGTTTCTAGGTCACCACCTTTAATATTGGTTGTAACTGGGAGTTATTCAGAGTTTGTGACATCTTGGATCAGCTGGGATTGGAAGGAAGCAGGGAGACAGGTAAGGGTTCAAAACGGCATTTCCCCAGCAGCTTCCCACATGTATGCACTCTTCACCTGTAAGCTCCCACCTTCCTGCTCATCCTGACCTAAGTAAAGTAATTGTCCCAATCCACAGAACACTTTGGGGGACCAGAAGAACAGAATTTTAGTTAGAGATGCAAGCTGACATTTGATTCCAATGAAGAAACTAGTACATGCCAACTTCTAAACTTGAACAAGTAGGTCTCCATCTATAAAGAAAGTAAGTAAAGATAGATAACCATAATAAGATGAAACAAGCAACAACACCTTGACATCTTTATGTAAATCTTTATGTGGATAGCTCAGTGTCTAGAATGCTAAATCAAATACCTATAATTATTTAAAATTTTAAATACAAATTCTTTTGTCTACATTCAGTTGAATAACTCCAGGTGGACAAAATCCAAATCTGATTCATCTTTCCTTCCCTCACCTACCAAGCTCATTATCTGGTACACAATAGATACTCAATTCATTTTTGATAAATAAGAAATCTGTTAGCATTTACAAATGCAGCCTGTGGCCTTTTTTTAAAAAATATCTAGAAATCAAAGTGTGGCAATCAAAGCATGTGTCTGAATCATACACAATCTAATCCACTACAGTCCAAGGCCCCTGGTCTGAACATGAGGACTGAGAGCCATGGTAAATAACCCTAGGCCAAGTTTGAATATGACTGCTTCCAATGTGATTGTATAGCACCAACAACTCTATATTTTTTTGAAATAATCTTAATCACTCCTGAGAATGCTATTTCTAATAGACTTAGCCTTCATGCAAATAGATCCTTTTAAAGAAACAATGCTTTAGAGCCAAAGTATTCTTATATATTAGCAGGTCCGAAACTCTTAATTCACAAACAGAGAAGCATAAGCTTAGAAAGACAGGGGTCTTGCCTTTGCTCACACATCTAATTGGTGGCAGGACCAGGATGTCAGGCTCAGCCTGTGTCCTCACTGTTATTCACTCTAAATCCTAGTCCTTCTTCAGCTCTCACCTTAAAGCCTTTCCTGACCTCCACCCCCATCTAAATTAGATCCTCCTCCTACTCACCCTCATAGTACTGTATTCTTTGTACAATTGTTTGTAGCACTCCATGCTGAATGCCTGCTCTTCCTCAGGACCATACAATATATCAATAGCTTGCCAGGCATAGAATAGTCTATAAAATTTGTGGAATAAATTTGGGAATGAGTGAGCGAGTGAATGAATGAATGAATCCTTCTATACTTCCCAATATAATATATAAACTTCATTTATTTTTCTGGCGTATTTTTTGATTTTTGTATCTATCCCTCCAAATTATCTTTTTTTGTTCATTAAAACAATTGATGGAAAACCGTAACACTCGTGTGTGTGTGTATGTGTTTATGTATGTATATGTGTGTGTCTGTGTCTGTGTGTCTGTGTATAATAAAGAAAATCTTCTAGACATACTAGAAACAGAAGTTTTATAAGTCATTTTTGGGGACCTCTAATTCCTCAAGGGCTAGGATCATATATAATTGGTCTTTTTGTGTATTGCCTAGCACATAAGGAGAATAGCAAGTAATAGGAATTCAAAAGCATTCATTGAATAAAAGAATAACGCACAAGCACTGTCCATGTGGGTAGATATTGGGAAATAGTCTGAATGATAAATTCAAATGCTACTCAGAAATTTTGTTGTAGGACAGAGCACATTCTGAGAACTAAGCAGGTTGATGGCTCATTCTCTGAACTCAAAGTGAGAACTTGATACAGATACAGAAGTTAGGAGTCTTGTCTCCTCAAAAGCAGCGAGATACGGGGATGGGGGGAGTGGGGGCTGGCGGGCGGGCGGGTGGGGAGGGAGGGTGTCACAGAGAAGAAGAGGAATACACAGTTCCCTGCCAGCCTCAGCAGCAGGGGCTCTGGAGCCAGGCGCTTCCTGTCCGTGTTTAAACCCCGCCAGGCTGCAGCATGCTGCCTGAGCAGCAGCTCCAGAGAAGCCGCCCACCGCTCCAGTGGAGCCAGCACACAGCCGCAAGGGCAGCAGCGGCCGCCCCACACCGCCAGGCTGACCTGACCTAAACGCCCTTCAAACAGAAAGTGCTTTTCTGAATTTCAGAGCGACTGATTGTACCCACCCCCCGCAGCAGCCCTAGGCTAAGTCCACGAAAGCAAGGGTTAACATACTGTGCTCTGCAGTGAAAGTACCGCCTGCATTATGTTAAACCCCCTTCATATAAAAGGAAAAATCCAACTGTTGTGCAGAAAATCCCTACCCTTTCCGATCGATGCTTCCTACCACTAGGGCATCTAGTAATTTCTGATTCAGTCTCCTGTAGCCTTTACTTCAATGACAGGGCACAGCAGGCCAGGGGCAGGCAGCGGCCAGGCTCCGCATGGCAAACCATCAGCCCTGCCAAGAGGGGTGAGTGTTGGGAGGTGATGCGCAGAGCAGAGGGGGAGGTCACTGAGGGTCGCACTGGGACTGTTTTAAGCCATGCCCAGGTCCTCAATCATAGACTTAGAGTTCAAAGGGCTGTTAGGCTGTTGGTCACTGATCTCATCTCAAGGTGATAGTCACCTCTGGCCTTTCAGCAGACAGCAAGCCCGCTGTCCATCCATCTTGGAGCGGCTTGACACTAGATTCTCTACCCATTTTACAGCCAGTGAACATTCCTTATTGATTTATTGATCGGTGTCCGCCTGTGGAGGGAGCTTGGAAGAGACTCTGTGCACTCACAGCCTCCCACATGGATTTTTCCCCCTCTTCTCTTTTCTCCTTTTTATCCAGGCGTGTTAGTGGTCCAGGATGCAGCAGGAATTAGAGCATGCAGGAGCCCAATTTACTGGTTGTGAATGTGCCTGCTCCTGTGGGTTGGTCTATTTGTCTTTTCCTTTCTTTTCTTTTCTCTGTTTTTCATTCTGTCCCAAACTCTGAATATTAACCCTTCTTTCTTGTTTTGTCCAGTGAGCCCTTTCTTCCCCTTACCTTAAGGTCTTTCTTAAATAAAACATGGACCAAATAGAGAGAGGAGTTGGAACTAACATACTTCTTTTTCCCCTATTGTCCTTTTACTGTCATATTCCATTGTGGGAAGAGAGCATTTTATTTTCAAAAACAAGTGTCCCTCCTCACCTTCCAATTTTTTTATTAAGCAATGTTTGATTGCTTCAAATCATTTATAATTCAGTTCTGGGTTGTTCTGATTGCACTGCTCTTTCTTCTGAAAAACAAATATTTTTCAGCATACTTATCCTTCTTGGAATTTCATGAATGAGCATTCAGGAGCCATGAAATCTGTGTGGTCCTTTAAGCTTTCTAATCTTCAGTGCAAGGTTAAGAAAAGTGCCTATGAAGCAAATCCCTTCTTTCAAAGGAGAGACAGAGACACAAAATCCTCATAAACAACCACACATCTATGGTGTATAAGGTACAACAATAGAAACCACTGGACAGCAGTTAGTATCTCTTGTAAGCAGACCACACTGTTATGCTTAGCATTAATTACTTCTAGCCCATCTCAGATGGATCTACAAGTCACACTTCTGTATCCCACATTTCTTCACTACCTTTGGAATTTCAGAGAAAGGAATCATTTATCTCCTTACAGGAATTAGATGGAATGAGGACTGTGGTATCCTATGAGAAAAATGTTTCATTGATCTGGACATTAGATACTCAGGTCACGTTTTATTCACAAATATGTTTTCTCAAAAAAATAATAGTATTTTTTGAAATGAATAAATCCTCCTAAAAGTGAAGTTTTCCAAATAGACAAACTGGGGGACTGGCTGCCATAAAGGCCTGTCATCCAGCCTCAGAGTCCTAGAAATTCCTGTATGCATATGGAGTGATTTCAGCCCCTGGTGGCTGCCTAGCCTCATTTTGATATCCCTTCTAAAAAAGTCTTCCTCTTTCCACTTAGAGCTACCAATTGTCCAAGAGACCCAACGTGACTGATACAACCTAGTTTTCTGTTTCCATTTGCTGACTTAATCATATAAGTGTCTTATAGATTTTGTGTTTTTAATTACCTTTATTGAATAATTTTTAAAATTTTAAATGGTCTCAAGATTCCAGTAGTAAATGACTGAAGTAAGAAAAGACAATTAAAAATAATTTTTTAAATGTACATTAAAACAGATTACCATTTTCTACCTATTAATTAGCAAAACAAAATGACAGTTCATCAAATTAATAAAATAAACATGTATGCAGTATCAATTGGTAAAGCCATTTTTAAAAATAATCAAATGGCATATATCTTTATTCCTTAAAGTATAGACTATTTATGTACATCCTTTTGATTTAACCTAAATAAATAATTTTAAATAATGAAAAACAATTATGCTTAAAGAAGTCCATAGAAGTGGTACATGAAAATAGAACAGAAAAGGAAATAATCTAATTTTCAAAAATATAGAAGGATTAAGTTGTGGCATATGCACTCTATGTAAGAAGCCTGGATGTATAAACAATGAAGACTATAAAGAATATGTAATAAGGAGAAATTTCCCAGCTACAATATGAAGTAGTGGGTACTACCAAATATTATCAACAATATAATTAAAGCTACATGGAACAAAATGGTCATGGAGAAAATACATTAGAAAAAAGTTCTCTAGATGCCAGTAATAATGTCAAGTTGGAATCATGACATTATCATAACATTTTTCACTTACCCGAATGTTCTCTCAACTTCCATGCATAGCATTTCTAAAAAAAATAAATTAAAAATTTGGAAAAAGTAGAACATTAACTTATCCTTGAAATCATTTGGAATGGCTTTCAAATAGGTAATGAAAGCTAGTATTTTTGTTTTCCTTACTGAGAAGTCACCTATGGAGCACATGTAGGGACTGGAGCTATAATTTTGATAAAATGGTTTTGAAAATATTTGAAATTTTTTCCCATAGCAATAGAAGGATTTTTAGCATGGGACAGTGAACAAATCAACAATGAGACAGGAATGAGTAGATTCATTGAGATGGTATGGTATATGAGAAAGGGGTTTTTATATAAACACTATGGATTCTAAACCCAGTACAGAACTGCCATTAACTAATTGGGAAAAAAATATCACTCAACTTCAAACTTTGGTGATTTTTCCATTTAAACAGGAAAAAAATCACTTTTAGATTCCACATACACATGAAATTATTCAGTTGTGGTCTTTATGTACCTGACTTGATTTGCTTAGCATAATATTTTCCAGTTCCAACCAAATAGTGTTGTAATGTTGGAGTTTCCTTCTTTATTACATCTGTAAAGTATTCCATTGCATATACATAACAAATTTTATTTATTCATTCATCTGTTGTTGGACACTCAGGTCCTATATCTTGGCTGTTGTGAATAACAGCAATGAACACTGATTGGAGTGAAGATAACAGCCTCAACATACCAATTTCTACTCCTTCAGATGTATACCCAAAAGTGGGAATTCTAGACCATATGTAATTCTATTTTTAGTCTTTTTTTATGAATCTCCATTCTATTTTCCAAAATGACAGTACCAACTTACATTCACAACATGATTTAGTCAGCTTTTTCACTGCTGTGACTAAAAAATCTGACCACAACAATTGTAGAGGAGTTTCAAAGATCTCATTCCATAGAAGGCTGGCTCCATTCCTCAGGGCTCAAGGTGAGACAAACATCACACAGAAGAGTTTGGCACCTGCAATCGGCTCACATGATTATCAGGAAGCAGAGAGAGACTCCACTAGCCAAATTAAAAAATATATACCCCAAGGGCACACTTAGAGGGACCCAAACTTGTTCATCCTCTAGCCACACCCACCCATCTTCAGTTACCATTCACTTAATCCCTGTCAGGGGATTAGTTTACTGAATGGGTTAAGACTCTCATAACCCAATCATTTCTCTTCCAAATCTTCTTGCATTGTCTTACATATGAGCTTTTGGGGGACACCTCACATCTAGACCATAACACGCCAACGGTGTACATGGAAGGGTTTCTCTTCTCCACATGCTCACCAACACTTACCATTCATCTTTTTGCAATGGGCATTCCAACAGATATAAAATTGTATCTCATCGTGGCTTTGATTTGCATTTCCGTAATGATTAGAGATGTTGACCATTTTTTTTCATATATATCTTGGTCATTTATATCTCCTCTTTTGAGAAATGTGTGCTCAAATCTGTTGCTCACATTGAATCAAATTGCTTATATTCTTGATGTGAATCAAATTTCTTATAATTACCTGCATTGAATAATTTTTAAAATTTTAAATGGCCTCAAGATTCCAGTAGTAAATGACTGAAGTAAGGAATCGGTTACTTAAATGACACGTGGTCTGCAAATTCTTCTCACATCCCATGGATTGTCTATTTACTCTATTAATTGCTTCATTTGCTGTGAAGAAGCTTTTTTAGTTTGATGCAAACTTGTTCATCTATTTTTGCTTTTGTTTCCTGTGTTTTTATAGTCCTATCCAAGAAATTATTGCCCAGAAAAATGTCATGGAACTTTTCCTTTATTTTTTCTGCTAGAAGCTTTACAGTTTCCAGTCTTATGTTTAAGTCTTTTATCCATTTTGAATTGATTTTTTTATATATGGTGTGAGAAAAGGATCCAGTTTCATTTTCTACACATAGATATCCAGTATTCCCACCATCATTTGTTGAAGAGATTATTCTTTCCCCAGTGTGTGTTTCTGCACTTTTGTTAAAAACCAATTGATCATAAATACTTTTATTTATTTCTAGGCTTTCTATCCTGTTCCATTGGTTGATGTTCCTGTTTTATGCTGTTTTGATTATGATAGCTTTATTTTGAAATCAAAAGTGTGATGCTTCTAGCTTTATCTTTTTGCTCAAGATTGCTTTGGTTATCCAGGGTGTTTTCTGATACCATGCAACTTTAGGATATTTTTGCTACTTTTGTGAAAAATGGAGTTGAAATTTTGGTAGAAATTGCTTGAATCTGTAAATCACTTTACATGACATAGGCAGTTTAATAATATTAATTCTTTCAATCCATGAACATGAAATATCTTCCATTTGTCTTCTTCAATTTCTTTCATCAATTTTTTCTTATAATTTAAAGAATATAGACATTTCCCTTCTCTGATTAAATTCATGCCTAAGTATTTTGTGTGCTATTATATGTGAGATTGTTTTCTTAATTTTTTGTTTGCATAGTTTATTGTTAGCATAACGATATGCTACTGATTTTGTAACTTCACCAGGTTTTTTGTGGAGTTATTAGAAGTTTCTATATATAAGATCATGTAATCAGCAAACAGTGATTTCACTTCTTTCTTTCTAGTATCAGTGCTTTTTATTTGTATTGTTATCTAATTGCTCTGGCTGATAGAGCTTATAGAACCATACAGAGTAGAAAGGTATTTGCTAGAGATTTAGGAGGAGAAGAGGGATGGGGAAATGGGAAATATTAATCAAATGGTAAAAAGTTTCAGTTAGACTAGTGGAATACATTTTAGTAGTCTATTGCATTTCATAGTTACCATAGTATATAATAATGTATTTTATATTTCTTTTCTTTTCTTTATATCAAGGATTAAACCCAGGGTCATTTAACTGAGCCACATCCCCAGCCCTTTTTATTTTTATTTTGAGACAGGGTTTCACTAAGTTGTTCAGGGCCTCACTAGGTTGCTGAGGCTGGATTTGAATTTTGTAATCCTCCTGCCTCAGCCTCCAGAGCCACTGGGATTACAGGCACATACAACATCCAGCAACATATTTTATATTTCAAAATTGCTAAAATAATAAATATTTAGTGTTCTCACCACAAAAAAAGTGATAAGGAAAACGGATGTATCTTGGTTAAATATTTCTATAATGTAGTCATAGATCAAAACATCACATTGTATCCCACAAACACAACTATTATTTCAATTTAAAAAATACCTGGTTGAAGACATACCATGATCATGAAAGTGGATTTCCCAGGATGAGGCTTATCTATTGCACTCCAGATGTTCTGGTCCCTGAAATTTCCCGAAATGCAGGAAACTTTACTCCATAATTTGTGCTATTGGAAACTGTGTTTGTACTTTCCTCTGGAGGTTTGTTATTAAAGATAAGCCTTAAACAGAGGGAAAAAACAAATAATGAAAGTAAAAAAATTCACTTTAAATTCATAAAATGAAGAATACAAAATCAATATACAAAAATCAATAGCTTTCCTATACATCAACAATGAGTTCACTAAGAAGAAAATCAGGAAACAGTCACATTCACAATATCCCCCTCCCAAAATAAAATACCTAGAAATAAATCTAACCAAAGAGGTGAAAGACTCCTACAAGGAAAATTATGGAACACTGAAGCAGGAAAATGAATAAAACAGTAGAAGATGGAAAGAACTCCCATGTTCAAGGATGGGCAGAATCAATATTGAAATGATTATTTGATTTTTAAAAATGCCGTGGTTTCAAATTATTCTATAGAGCTATAGTAACAAAAGTTGCATGGTGTTGGCATAAAAACAGACATGTAGACCAATGGACAACCCCACAGTTATCTGATCACTGACAAAGGTGTTAAAAACATACAATGGAGAAAAATAAAGATAGTCTTTTTAACAAAAGGTGCAGGGAAAACTGGTTATCTACATGTAGAAGAATGATACTAGATCCCTATCTCTCACCATGCACAAAATTTAACTCAAAAAGGATCAAAGACCTAGGAATTATGTAGAAGAATGATACTAGATCCCTATCTCTCACCATGCACAAAATTTAACTCAAAATGGATCAAAGACCTAGGAATTAGACTAGAAACTTTGCAACTGCTAGAAGAAATGTAGGGTCAACACTAACATATAGATACAAGAATCCTCAGTAAGACTCCTAAAGCTCAGGAAGTAATACCAAGAATTAACAAATAGGATGGCATCAAATTAAAAAGTTTCTGCACAGCAAAGGAAATAATTAAGAATGTGAGAGAGAACCTACAGAATAGGAGAAAATCTTTGCAAACTACTCTTCTGACAGAGGATTAATATCCAGAATATAAACTCAAATACAACACCAAAAAAATTAAATAGATGGCACATGAAATAAACAGAAACTTTCTCAAAAGAAGAAATGCAGGGCTGGGGATATATCTCACTTGGTAGAGTGCTTGCCTCGCATGCACAAGGCCCTGGGTTCAGTCCCCAGCACCACAAAAAAAAAAAAAAAAAAAAAAAAAAACAAGAAATGCAAATGGCCATCAAATATATTTAAAAATTCCAACATCATTAGCAATTAGGGAAATGCAAATCAAAACTGCACTGGGATTTCATCTCACTCCTATTAGAATGGCAGCCATCAAGAATGCAAACAATAATAAAAAGCTGAACAGAATGTGGGGGGAAAGGAACACTTTTACACTATTGGTGGGATTGTAAATTAGTACCACCACTCTGGAAATCAATATAGAGGTTCTTCAAAAGACTAGGAATGAAAACATGATATGACCAGCTATACCACTCCTTCATATTTATCCTAATGACTAAAGTCATCATACCTACTACAATGATACATGCATACCATGTTTATAGCAGCATAATTCACAATAGCCAAACTATGGGACCTGCCTAGGTGTCTGTCAATGGATGAATGGATAAAGAAAATGTATACACACTGGAGTTTTATTCAGCCATAAAGAAAACTGAAATTATATCATTTTCAAGAAAAAGGATAGAACTTGAGAACATTACGTTACATGGAAAACCAAACTCAGAGAGTCAAGAATCATGTTTTCTCTCATATGTGAAAGCTAGAGAGAAAGAAGGAGAAAAAAAGGTGGGGGGCCATGGGTCTGATGAAAATAGAAGGGAGACCAATAGAGTAGAGGAAGGAATCAGGGGGATGAAGAGCAGGAGATACTGGGAACAATATGACCAAATAATTGTGTGCATATATGAATATGTAATAATGAACCTAACTATTATATGTAATTATAGTGTATCAAAATATGGGGAAAAATTCATGAAACAAAAAGTAGTGTTGGAACATGGGCAAATGGCAAAATACCTGGCATCCCTCAGTTCTAGCTCTCACTCCTCCTTCTAGAATAACAATTATTTTATTTTTCTTCACTCTTGTTCTGGTTAGACTGAAGTAGCTCCTCAGTTTTGTCATCCAATATTGTGTTAGCATAGATGTCACTCATCCTTGAGACAGGATAATTGTGCAGACTGATGGTGAGCCTCACTCTTTCTGAGGGGAGCACGGACCAATGGCACAGGCCCCCTAGGGGGAGTGGTAGGAGGACAGGCTGGGCCAGTCCTTTGACCTGCATATATCTGAGACATGTGCTACAAGAACAAACAAGACGGAAGGGTAAGCCCTGATGTTACAGCAAGAGAACAAAGGTTGAAGCTAGGCATACTTTTTAACAAGGTTAAATCAACAGTGAACAGAATTTGCTACCAGGGAATCGCTTTCCACAGAGTCACAATTATCATACCCAAGCTTTACAAGAATACATTGTCTACAAAAAAAAAAAATGGCCAGAAGTCTGAGACCATGCTCAAGTTACTTGTAAGAACTACAGAGGAAAGTCTTGAACTGATTTGTTATTTAACCAACATGGATCAAGCTCCCACAATGTTGGAAAGACTTGAAAAGAAGAGTAGGCACAATCCTGGTCTTTGAGGATTGTTATTATTATTATTCAGTCCACTAAATAATAACCAAGTATTATACATTGCCTATCTTTCTCTGGATCTAGTGCTCCCAATTCAGCCCCACATCTAATCTCAAAGAAACCCTGTGATGTCTTACTATGTGAAAATATAGCAGTCTGTAATTGGAAATAGACAGTCAGACTGAGGAAAACATTTGATTATGACTTGAGGAGTTTCCTCTATCTACCTTTGAATAGCCAAATATCCCAAGAGATAAGATAAAATGGGCAGAGAATGAGGCAGCCCCACAAAATTGAGAGAGTATATAAAAATTAGAGTAGATATATATCACAGTATGCTATTCTCTTGTGCAAAGGAGAAAAGAAACACATTTTCATGTTCCCCACAACAATGTGCCCTAAGGGTCCCAGATAGAGGGACTAAGGCAAAGCAAATACTCTTGGGACTTGGATGAGAAGCAAGGTGCCTTCACTTCCTTCTCAACTCCTCTGGTTTTAAGCTTCCCATTCTACCCCTGTGGTTCAGAAAACCCAGAGTTGGTAGAAGAAAGTTCTGGGGAGGAGTCCTAAAGTTGGCCCATCTAGCTGTAAACTTGGTGTTTATTTTCTCATCAAGTATTCCAGAGTTCATACACCAGGAAACTGCTTTCTCGGGAGACAGAGAGCATTCAACCACTTTCTTTCTACTCAAACCCACCCCCTTACCCTACTGCCTCAATCTTGCTGCACCTGCATGAAAGCTATGGAAAAAGTCCTACAATGTCAGAGCCAGCATATACTTTAGCAATCATTCATTTTTTAAAGAAAATAGAGCCCATAAAGATATTATACCTTGTCTAAGGCCAATCAGCCAACCTCCAAACTCCTTAAGATACAAGCCTTGGTAGACCTATCTTCTCATATGCATCCATCCATGCATTTATGCAAGCAATACTAGAGCAAGCAAGGATGCACTTAAAACTCACTTGCTCAGATTCTATATTTGTCATTTTAAGAAGCACATTATATATAAATATGTTTTGTACTACAGAGGAAATGAGGTTGAGCTAAGTATTCCTCTCCTATCTTTGTATCATAAATATAAACATGGGGACAAAAACAAATACAAATGTAGAAACTAAGGTTATTTTAAAATTATTTCACCTATGTTGCCATTGGTATTCTTCATTGATTAGAAGCTACTTTGACATACTCGTGGCTTAATTTTGCTTGTTAAAGAAAGTAAATCGGACTCCAAACCATTCAATGCACCTGAGGTATGATATTTGCAGCTTTCAACAAATACTGGTTAGACAAGCTGACCACGATACAAAATCATTCCTTCTTACCACCTTTCTGTCAGACTACTCCTGTGTCCCACAACCACCTTTCTGGCCCCCTCTGTCTTGCCACTTGCTGATGCTATTTGCCAGGGAGTGAAGGTGTCTGTGAGCTTTGAAAATTGGATCACAGGGACAGCTCCACGCTGGCCCCAGTCATGCTGACGGCAAGACTGATCAATCAATACCCTGTGTGACACTTTCAGAATTCATTGGAAATGATGCCCTTTTCAAATGACACCCACATTTTATCAAGGGCAGCTCTAGTGAGGGGAAAAACACCAATGTGTTTTTCTAAGATATATCTGATTCCAGTAAACTTGGTTGGTTAGGACCAAGAAGTCTGTATCTCTAGCTTCCCCACCTCCCCACCCCCACAACCATCTCAAAACCTTTGAACAAGGAGGTGATACAATGTTTAGGCAGTTTTGCAAGCTGAAATTTTTCTGAGCCCCTAAATCTCACATATAGAATAGAAAATGACCATTTGCGGAGAGGGTTTTTTGTTTTGTTTTGTTTATTCTAGGTTTGTTGTGGACTTCCAGCACACCAGACTCATACAGAAAACAAATGGAAACTTTCATTCAGAATGAAAGGCTTAAAAATTAATGGCTGCTGTTCAAAACACTTTGAGAGAAGGTGACCCTTCCCTGTCCCATATGATGCAGAGGAACATAAAGACATATTTAGTCTTCTTTGTGGTAAGGTATATGAGGGGGGAAAGGACACAGGGGCAGCAACATAGGCCAGCCCAGAAGGCTAACAGTGCTGCTGCAGAACAAAGCCAGGCAGGGAGCTCTGGTTTCACCAAGTTCTAATAAAGTTATAGAGTGTTCTCAGCATATCCCAACACTAGGCGGTTCACTCAGGCCCCAGGAATAGAGTTTTCAAAGGGCCTTGAGGAACCAAGAAATGAGAGAAGTGATTCTTCTGACTAGAGGCCTCAGAAGGAAAGGGTAAGGAAAGATAGGAGGCAGAATTAGGATCAAATATGTCACTGTGTGAACAAAAACCCCATTTCAAGAGAGCACTAGTTCTCAACTTGAGCAGGCACCAGGATCACCTGGAAGACTGGTTAAAAGACAGGTCGCTAGGCCATGACCCCAGAATTTTTGATTAGGCAGGTCTGGGGTGGGGTCCAGGACTCTGCATTTCCAACACATTCCTCTGTGATGCTGTTGTTGTGGCTCTGGTGACCACAGTCTGAGGACTACTGGTTTAGAGCACCTTTAAAATTACCAACAAATCCAATAAATTCAGCTGTAAATTTGCAACAGAATTGTTTTTTATTTTATCATTCCCACCAGGGTAAACACATTAAAGCACATCTTTAATGGAACCAACTTCCCAAAACATTGTGCAGCTTTTGTTTGTTGTTTGGTTTGTTTGTTTCTTTGACTGGTTGGTTTGATTTTTTTATTATTATTACTTTTGGTTTCAAGGGGTTTCTTTTGCCTGGTACTATGAAAGAACAAAGGTGGATGAGAGTTTTCTCTTCTGACAATGATAATTCTGCAACTAAAACAGGCATGTGACTAGTCCTTGACAGTTGGAGCTCCCCTTAAGGTTCAGGGAGCAATCACTGGGGCCTTGAGTATCCAGGTCAACTGAGTTAACCAGAAGCTGGTCAATCATGGGGCTCCGGGCTGTCACAATGAATGGGCAATCAATGGGCCATCTTGTTCAGATGCTGAAACACTCAAAAATCTAATGCCTGACCATTTCAGGTTCTGATCATCATGAACTCCAAGTAAGCTACCTTCTAATGGTTCAGTTCTCAAATATGAAGCAATTTCATTGGTCTCCTAGCAATTTCCCCCTCAGCCAGTTAAGTTAATCATCCAACACAAACCAGAAATTTCTTAAAAATAAAACAATTGGAGTTTTCTCTCTTTTTCTCTTCATTAGCATGGCCAGGGGGTTATCTATTTTATTTATTTTTTTCAAAAACCAACCTTTTGTTTTGTTAATTTTTTCAATTGTTTCTTTTGTTCCAATTTCATTGATTTCAATTATGATTTTATTTATTTTCTATTTTCTACTGCTTTTGGTGTTGATTTGTTCTTCTTTTTCTAGGGCTTTGAGATGTAGTATTAGGTCATTTATTTGTTGACTTTTTATTCTTTTTATAAATGCACTCAATGCAATAAACTTTCCTCTTAGTACTGTCTTCATAGTATCCCAGATGTTGTATCAGTGTTCTTGTTTACCTCTAAGAAGTTTTTAACTTCATCCTTGATTTCTTCTACTGTGACTACATGACCAATATGATTCTGCAACATGTATACTTAAAACAATGAGAAATTATATCCCATCTATGTATGATATATCACAGTGCATAAATGCATTCTACTGTCATGTATAACTAATTAAAACAAATTTAAATTTTTTTAATTTTTTAAAAAAATAAAACAATTAGGATAAATAATTTTCACCTTTCTGACAGAAATTCAAGTAGATTTTGTAAGGAAAATACTGTAGTAGTATTTTTTATTTAAGATACCAAATGGAAACAAATCTATGAACATAAGAATATAAAATTGAATATAGAGTGTTCTTCTCCAGCTATTTAGCCCCTCTTTACACAGAATTCCAGTATCCATGGATTTGCTTCTGGGCAGTTTTTCAAGAGCTGGGAGAATTTCACTTTCAGTTGCAGTGTGTGAGATTTATGAGGCCCTCCAACCGGGGATAATTAGAAAAGAAAAGTGATGTAGGGAATAGGAAAAGCAGCAAAACAGACAGCAGAACACAGACTGGAGTTTTTGTGGTGCTTTTTCTGTCAGGATGAAGTTGGCCTCAGAACTGCACTCAGGTGCCTGTGGGAGGCAGGAAGCAGAGACATGAGTATGATGCTGAGCATGCTTTGGCACGAAGCTAGTGGAGCAAAGAGAGTTTCTAAATCTCTATGTATTAGGAATAGAAGGTGAGAAACACACCACTCAGTGAGAGGGAATAGGTGAGGCTTTGCTTAGTAGCTTTTGTTTCCCTGTCTTTTCTCCCTTTTTAACATCCAAGTCATTGTGCATTTCTGAATTCAAGTAGGACCTGAGAAATGAGAGGCAAAAGCTCTAAGCCAATCACCTGAAAAAAGGTGCTAGCTGCTTTAATAATGGAAAAGATGCAAAGAAAACACTCGCAACATATATGTTGTCTGCAAAAGAGAGGGAGAGAGAGGGGGGGGGGGGGGAGAGAGCGCGCGCAATGCATCTGTTGAAGTGTTAAAACAATAATGGAGGAATTCTGCAAATATTTTTCAGCAATCAAGGACTGGCAAATAGAAATTAACTGTAATGTAATTTTTATGATCAACTAATGCTGACTAATATGTCATTGGTATTCCTTTTATTTAATGTGTTAATTTCCTGTTTTATTTTTATCTCATAATATAGTTAAAATGACTTTTGTGTTGATCTACTTCATTAGTTCCCTAAATTTTTGCCTGTAACATCATCTGATTCTCCATATATCATTTTATCTGAGGCCTTTTAAATCCTTATGTATTTCAAAGCAACTCCTATGCTATTTGTGCAAGTCAGTAAACTCAAATAACTGGAGCTATGCACAGTATATGAGACAGGAGGTAGAGAAAGAAGGGCAGGAAAGAGAATAAAACACATTCCTTAACACTAAAGAGTTCACAATATAATACAGGGGAGAGATGAACAAACAACAAACTACAGTGCAAGTAGCAAGTAAATAAAAAGTAGCCAAGTGTTTCAGGACCAGGGTTTGTGTGGGACTGGCAAGAAGGAAGGTTCTAGACATTCTCATTATGGAAGAAACATTTAAACTGCATCATGAAAACCCCACAGGGGTTTGTCATACTAGAAATGGGGAGCAAAGGGAGTATTATAGTCTGGTCTGTTCAAGAAGCCTCTAAGAAGCACTCAACAAAATTCAACATTCCTTCAGGACAAAACCCCCGAATAAATTAGGTATAGAAAGAACATGCCTCAACATAATAAATACATATGACAAACCCACAGCCAAAATCACACTGAATGGGAAAAAGCAAAAACCTTTCCTCTAAAATCCAGAACAAGACAAGGACGTTTACTCTCACTACTCCTGTTCAAATAGTACTTGAACTTTTGGTCAGAACAATTAGGAAAGAGAAAAAAAAAAAAAGTATTAACCATAGAAATAGGAAGGGAGGAAGTTAAATTATGTTTAATGATGACTTGATTCTATACATAGAAAAACCTAAAGACTTCACCAAAAAGACTATTAGAACTCATAAACAAGTTCAGAAAAGTTGCAGGAAACAAAGTAGCACTTTTATGTACCAATAATGAACTTAATGAAAAAGAAATCATAAAATCAATCTCATTCACAATGTCATTCACAATACAAAAATTAAATAAATAAATTCCTTGGAATAAATTTAAATAATAAAGTGAAAGGACCCTACAATGAAAATTACAAAACTGATTAAAGAAATCGAAGAAAAACACACAAAATATTGGAAAAATTCAAGGTCTCCCATGTTCATGGATTGTAAAACTTTATTAAAATGTCCATACTACCCAATGCAATCTACAGATTTAATGTTATCTCCATCAAATACCAATGACATTCTTCACAAAACTAAAAAAAAAAAATTCTAAAATTCACACAGAAGCACAAAACATTTTGAAAAACCAAAGCAAGCAACTTTGAACAAAAAAAAACCAAAGTTGGTGGTATCACAATACCTGGTTTTAAGACAAACCAGAGGGCAACAATAACCAAAATCACATGGGACTGACAGACTCATAGACTAATGGAACAGAATATACATCTCAGAAATAAGCCCACAAATAACAGACAACTGATTCTTGACACAGGCACCAAAAAACACACATTGAAGAAAAGACAACCTCTTCAATAAATGGTACTGGGAAAACTAGATATCAATATGTGGAAGATTGAAACTTGACCCCTATCTCTCACCCTATACAAAATCAACTCAAAATAAATGAAAGGTTTAAATGTAAGACCTGAAACCAAAACCTACTAGAAGAAAACACAGGGGGAATGTTTCAAGACATAGGTAGAGGCAATAATTTTTTGGAACAAAAGCAAAAATAGAGAAATGGAATTATATCAAACTAAGAAGATCTGTACAACAAAGAAAACAATCAAGAGTGAGGAGACAACCTACAGAATGCAAGCCATTCATCTGACAAGGGATCAATATGCAGAATATAGAAGAAACAAAAAACAACAAAAAATAAATAATCCAATTTAAAAAATGGAAAAAAAAATGTTCTGAATAGACATTTCTCAAAAGAAGAAATAAAAATGGCCAACAAGTATGTGGGGGAAAAAATGCTCAATAACATTAGCCACCAAGAAAATGCAAATCAAAATCATAATGAGATGTGGTGACACCCTAGTCAGAAAATGGCAATTATCAAAAAACCAAAAAAAAAAAAAAAAAAAATGACTATTTGAATGTGTGGAGAAAAAGAAACCCTCATGCTCTGCTGGAATGTATGTTAGTACAGTCATTATGAAGAATGTTCCTCAAGAAACTAGATAATCATTCACAATAAGCTATTATACATCTTGTGAAGAACTAGAAGAGAGGGACTCAAAGGCTGTAATCATAAAGGAATGACAAGGAGATGCGGGTGTGAATTGCCCATACTTGATCAGTACATGTTGTGTATGTACATGGAAATATCACACTGAACCCCATTCATAAGTATAATTATCATGTGTTAGACAAAAAAAGAAGAGAAATACACTTCCCTGTATGTCATAGTTCACCATTATTGCGAATATTACGGGGAAAAGGGATTTGTTTTAGAAATCAGACCTTCCACCAATGTGGGAGAAGCTGGGAAAGTGGAAGTCTGTCAGGGAACCCAGGAGCTCAGAGCAGCAGACATTAATCTGTCCACCCTGAGCACTGTTAAGGAAGAACAAATTGGAGCTTCCAATGAAATTCAAGTAACCGATTCATCCAGCCACCAAATGAACCACAAATGAAGAGTTCATGAGAAGCCTGGAGAAGCTACCACCTCTATGCATCCACAGCCAAGGGTCTTGTCTGGCTCAGTGGTGCACACCTGTAAACCCAGGTACCTGGAGGCTGACACAAAGAGGATCTCAAGTTCAAGTCCAGCTTGGAAACATAGCAAGACTCTGTCTCCAAAAAATATATATATCTTTTAATCTTATAGTGAGCTTGGGCCACTATTAGTTAGCAGAGCAGCAACTGAGAAGATGAGCTAAATAAACACGGCATACAGAAAGCTCAAGGATCAGCAGGTTTCATGTTTGATCATGACGAACTTCCAAAAGTAGTAACTGCTGCTTCGCCCCTACCTTTCAAATTTCATTCAAGTTCTTCTTTTGAACACCTCTACCTAGAATCTATTCAGGGAGAAGGCCTAAGAGGTATAATCCCCGTTTAACAAAACTGGCATTGCCTAATCCCAAAACATAGTTGTAAGAAGGAAAACTGGCAAGAGTATTTTGAAACCAAGTAATTTGTTCTGTTCTGAAGAAACCAGAAATTCATTAAAGATTTTAGCAGCAAATTGCACATCTAATTTCTCTTTATAAAAAAATAACTGAATGTGTGTGCTGTATGTCACAGAAAACAAGAGGTTCTTTCACCCGACTCTGAGTTTACTCAAGTTATTTCTTCTCCCTGATTGTTCCTCCTCTTGAACAACCAGTGGAAAACTCGTCCTGTTCACAGATGACACTCAAATATCACCTCCTCTGAGAAGGTTTCCCTAACTTCCCACCCAAAATTCTTCATTCTCCCATCTGGGATTCCATAACAGCTTGTACACATTTCTATTGAAGCACTTTTCATTTTATGCTATAATTTTCTGTTTTTGTATTTTTTTCAATAAATTATAAAACCCTGTAGAAGAGGGTTCATATTTTATGTCTCATTGTTTACCCAAAATCTTGTTCACAGTAAGTGCTCAACAAACATGGAATGAAAGAAATGAATGAATGATAAATGAATGAATGAAACCCAGTGAGGATATTAATGCATTATTAGTTCAGGTCAAAAATCCAGAAGGCTTACATTAGAGAAATAGGGATGGGGAGGTAAAAAGCGAGTATCCAAGTAACATTTCAAAACAAAATGACTAGATATAGAATTTGTGGGAGACAGACTCTGATAAATGCTACAAATGAAATAAACAAAGTGTATGATTATAGAATGAATCATGGTAAGTTTCATCAAAGAGATAGAATTGTTATAACATTAAGAAAATTATATGTCCATAAAGCAAAATATAATCAAAGCACTTTCCAACAAATGGCTCAATTTGTCAAGTAGCCAGCCAACTAATAGAGGTGAAGAGTATTATATATTAGAATTCTCTGCAGGAAACCTTAATTTCTGAGCTTCCACCTCTATTTTCATTTTGTTTCACTTTGCAATTATCACCAGGCAACTTTAATGGAATCAAAAAAACTATAAAAACACATAATGACTTCTAATATAATTTTAGCATGAGGTGTCTGGCATCATTGGCTCATTTCAGATTTTCAAAATGGCCCCACACTGAGCTAAGCAAGCCAGCAAGCTTTTTTTTTTTTTTTTTCCTTTTTTTTTTTTTCTTTTTTTTCTTTTTTCCTTGATAGATGGAATTTCCTTTCACACCAACTTGGGTTTGAATTCCAGCTCCACTCCTTATTAGATGAATGATCTCAGACAAGTCTTTAAACCTTCAAAGGCTTCAATTCACATCTATAAAATTACTATAAATAATCAGTGACTGTATTTTGTATGGTAAATGCTTAGAAAAATATCTGACCAGTGGAGCAATTCTTTTTTGCTTGTTTTTTCTTATTTTGTAGTTTGAAGTTATACAATACACATATTACCCAAAATTCAAAAAGTATATAAAAGATGTTGATGAAAAATCTTCTTCTCTCCCTGACTTTTAGCCATATAATTCTATCTTCAAAGGAAACACTTAAATTATTAGTTTTATAAATATATAAAACAGATTCAAAACACAATATTATCACATGCCAGTTAGAATGGTCATAATCAAAAATATTTTAAAAAACAAATACTTTCAAGGATATAGAGAAAGAGAAAACTCATGCACTGATTGATGTGAGTGTAAATTAGTGCAGTCATCAGGGAGAGCAGTCTGGAGACTCCTCAAAAAATTACAAATAGAGTTGCTATATAATCCAGTAATCCCATTCTACATAAATATCCAAAGGAAATAAAATCAGTATATCAAAGAGATATCTGCACTCCCATGTTTGCCACAGCACTCTTCACAATAGCCAAGAAATGGAAAAAATCTAAATGACTATCAACTGATGAACATAAAAGCAAATGTGATGTACATGGTGGAATACTATTTGGTCATGAAAAGGACAAAATTATATCATTTGCAGCAATGTGGAAATACCTGGATCTCGCAGTGTTAGGTGTCATAAACCAGGCCCCAAAAGACAAATACTCCATGATTTCATTCATATATAGTATCTGAAAAAAAATCTGAGCTCATAAAAGTAGAGAAAAATTGTTACCAGAGGCCATGGAGAGTAGGAAAGAGGGGTGGATGGGGAGAGATTAAAGGGTACAAACTCTTAGTTGGATATGAACAATAAGTTCTGACATTGTATTTACACAGAAGTGTGATCATAGTTAATAATATCACATTGTATAATCTAAAATAGCTAGAAGAGAGGGTTTTGAATGTTGTCATCACAAAGGAATGATAAACATTTATGATGATAAATTACTCAAGTGTCCTGAGTTAATCAATATACAATGTATGAATGTACCAAAACATCACACTGCATCCCATAAGATGTACAATTATTATCCATCAGTTTTTTAAAAAAGAAATTTAGCATTTTCTGTAAACACAAATGTTGCATATTATATTACTATTCTGAACCCTGTTTTTTTTTTCCTTCACTTAATATTGAAAAGCTTTCTGGATAAGTGTATGTTGCACTATGTCATTCTCTTTTTATACAGCTTTTCATATTTTCTCATATGTATCCTTCATAAACTAACTGGTCTCTCTTACAGAACATTTCAGCTAACTCTAATCTCTTGATATTGCCAGCAGTGTTGTAATACATATCCTAGCACACACCATCATTTCAATCACAGTTGTATCTATGAAATATACAAAAGTGGAAATATTGGATGAAATATCATATGTACATTTTCTTCTCTTTTTAATCATTTTCAGGAAAAGTGCACAAAATAAAAAAAAAGTGCATCTCAATTAATTATCACAGCTGGAAGTGTCATACTGCTGTACATACAAAAACTTTCTTTCATTCTAATTCTACCTGCAAATGATTCCCTGAGCTACACCAAGAAGCCCAACGGGTAGATGATAAAGTAGCATACAAGTACATATCCCTAGCACAGTGCCTCTACATGGCACAGCTCCACAGGCAACCACTCTATGACAGTCTGTGGAGTCCGTGGAGCTGTGCAGACCCTGTCTATGTGACGATTCACAGCAGCCCTACTCTCTTACTGCACTGGGCCTCAGCCAGAAAGGTTCAGATTCCTCAGCTCACATGCCGGCTGAAGCAGGTCAGAAGCCATGTATATCACCCTTGTGTCTCCCATGACATTCAGCTCGATGCCTAGTACCTCTGTTCAATAAATGCTTGTTGGTAGATGAAATAAAAGATGAATATCTGGACAGAGAGACAAATGACAGGAAAAAAAAAAACTGGGCAATTTTATTTTCTCCTACAGAGATTGGGACAGAAATCCAGTAGAAATAGAACTGAGATAATTTTTAAGTTAAAGTCTGTGATAAATATAAACAAAGCAGCCAGGCGCGGTGGTGCACGCCCGTAATCCCAGCACTTTGGGAGGCTGAGGCAGGAGGATCATGAGTTTAAAGCCAGCCTCAGCAATGATGAGGCACTTAACAACTCAGTGAGACCCTGTCTCTAAATAAAACACAAAAAAGGGCTGAGGGTGTGATCCAGTTGGACAAGTGCCCCTGAGTTCAATCCCCGGTACCACAAAAAAAAAAAAAAAAAAAAAAAAAAAAAAATATATATATATATATATATATATATATATATATATATATATATACACACACACACAAAGCAAGGGTCGAGTAACAAAGAAAGTCGGGGTCAATGAAAAGGGCAAATAAGAGTATAATTACCCTCTGGAATAACTGAGCCCAAAACTACAAAAGCAAACATAGAAGCTGGGGCTATTAAAAACTGAACTTTACTTGCAGATGTACTGAATTCAAGTATATTTAAAATGCAGACATTTGGGGCTACACCCATGACTATGCAAACAATTGCTTAGGCAATTCTGTAGTAAATATCATATGTCCTGGGTATTTATTAAACTCAACTTTTTCCTAAGCCCTGTTTTTGTTTTTGTTTTTTCATGGTACTGGGCTTCCAGGGGAATTTTTATGATGAAAGCCTATTCAGAAAACATCTAAAGTTTTTCAATAAGACATCAATACTTATTGATATACTCCCCAGGATTTCTCAAAGTATGTATGAACACATGTGTGTCCATGCACACATACATGGATGCTCATGTTACAGGAGATATTAGTAGGTTTTAAAGAGTGATTCCCACGTAAATTTTAAAAGCACTATGATTAAATACAGGTAAACAAGTTTCTTTATTGTTCTAAGTTACTTTGCAACTCTACAAGAGGCGGACATGATATGCAAGATTTATATAACAAGATCCAGAACATTTTGTAAGACAGTGTTCTACAGAACACACTTTGGATAAAGGTGACTTAATCCATAGAATTTCAATTTTATGTTTAATGTGTGACCTTGAATGGAAGATGGTATCTTTGAATTTTAGGATAAAAAATTAAGGAAGATTCAAGTAAATGGTCAGTAGAAACCAAGGTTGGGACCTTTAAAAGCAGGTGTGAATTTTCATACATGATTAATGAGAGTATTTAAAGTCAATTTGGCAAATTACCCTACAGATAAACATGGACTTGCGCTAAATGATATCTACATATGGTTATTAATTTCAGCCTTATTTGAAATAACTAAACACAACCCAAGTGTTTTAGTCAGCTTTGCACTGCTATGACCAAAATACCTGACAATGAATAGTTTAGAGGAGGGAAAGTTTAGTTGGGATTCAATTTCAGAGGTTTAGTCCATGGTCAGTCAAGTCCACTGCTCCCGGCTCCAGGTGAGGCAGAACATCATGATTGAAGGGCCCAGTGGAAAAAAGCTGCTCAGCTCATGGTGGGGTCAAGAAGCAGAGAAAGGGTGGAAGGAAGAGGATGTAGGGAAAATGAACCCTTTCAGAACACGCCTCCAGTGATCCACCTCCTCCAGCCACACCCCACCTGCCTACAGTTACCACAGTCCGTTCAGCCTCGGATGGAATGATTAGGTTTCAGCTCTCACATTGCAATCACTTTACCTCCAAACATTCCTGCATTAACCCAGGAGCTTTTAGGGACACTTCATGACCAAACCATAACACCAAGTGACTATAGAATACTTGTTAAACTAAGATACACATACATAATGGATTCTATGCAGCTAGTCAGCTCATTTAAAATACAGGGTAATTCTATGAGAACAAAATCTACAAAGACTAGGTGTGTCTTGTTGACCTTTTTATTTCAAAGATCTAGTACAGATCCTGAAACATTATATGTGCTCCATAAATATTCGATGAATATAAAAGTAAACTGAATGATTGAATGAATGACAGAACTAAAATTATAGCCCTTCATACCAATGAACTTAATTTTCAATTTTTTTTCTTTAAGATCATAGTAATTGATCATTCAAACATTTGTTAAGAACCAGTTTTGTAGCATACATTATGCTTGATATACAGAGATAAATTCAGGGGGAAAGAAGAGGAGTGTTTGTTGGAGATATAGGTCAGTGGTAGAGCACTTGCCTAGTATGTGTGAGGCCCTGAGTTCATGCCCCATTACCACCAAAAAAAAAAAAAAAAGAAAGAAAGGAAAAAATCAGAAAAATAAAAAAGAACCCAAGTCTCTCACAAGCAAAGTTTAAGAAAAAAATAAAGCACTATGGGAATTCAAAAGAAAGAATCATTACTTGATCCATTCAGTCATTACCAAATTACAAATACACAATGAACAAATTAGGGAAGGTTCTCAAGAGGCACCATCTTCTTGAAATACTTTTGTCTCTTTCTATGTGGCTGACCATGGCCTCCATCCTCATGGACAGGAAGTAGTGTTTAATTATTAGAATGTTGCTCATGGTCCTGGAAGGGGAAAAGGAAGTCATGCTTTCAGCAGTTTGCTGTTGTGGAGTGATTGCTTTTACATTAGCAGACCACTTTCCCATCTCCTGGTATTTTCCCATTTTTCATCTCATCATTCCTTCCACAAAATCCAGCAGCTAAACTGTTCTATGCTTATTGATTGAGAGTAAACTTTGTAAAAAGGGGTCTTCTTGGCTCCTAACTCCAAAAGCCTAAACTTTTAGAGAGCCAAAGAGTTGGGGAGAAGTGGGATTTGAGATGTGTGAGAGCTTTCAAAGTGATGAAATGTAATGTTCCTTACTAGAAAGCAAGGCTCTAGCAGAGGTCATGGACTAGAGAAGGCAGGAGGTGAAGCACAGTGAATCTAAACAGACAATGCCTTAGGGAGCTTCAGTGATATCCCCATGCCCTCAGACAGCAAGGAAGAGTGGAATAACAGCCACACATAAGAGTAGCAGAGAGAGCCACTAAGCTTCTGCAAACCATGAAGAAAGAGGAAAATTTCATGGGTACTGATGTGGGGGCCAATGTTGGAAGATGATTTGAAAAGGGGGAAACATTTCAGAAGACAAACATGTTGAGCAATTGCACAAGCAACCCTGCCATGCCTGGGTACCCAAAGCCATACTTCTTCAAACTTAGACTCCATCACAAGGAAAGGGCAGGTGGCTATGTTTCTGCCAATCCAGCAAAATGGAGGAATTTAATTGAGTTACAGAAAAAAAAAAAGAAAGCAAGAAATCTGTGTTTTCTGACAACTTGGGTTGTGGATTGTTATAAAAGCTGGCTATATCTAGCTCCACATGCCCTAGAATTCCTGCACTTTCACGCAGAGAAACCTCTGGTTTCGAAAAATTCACAGAGGTCCCCCTGCAAAGGGTATCCAACATTGTCTGGACCCCCAAATGGTGGACTTTTTAAAGTTGGCCTGCTTTCACCAGTGGAAGTCTCCTTCCTCACAACAGCTAAGACACAATGAGTTGAAACCCAAAGCCACTCACTCTCCAAGAATGTGGTCATTAGAGCGATATCATCCGTCACCTTTGGGTGGTAATTAGAAAAGAGAAGTCAATAACAATAGTACATAACACTACTTTACCAAGATTTAAACAAGTTGTAATATTGTTGAACATCTATTGATGAGTCCAAATGTGCCACAGGCTATTGAGCACAGGAGGGCTTTGATGGGAGGCTTTTCATTATTAATTTGATGGGGTGAGGTTTATAGACATCACACCATACATTTCAATTGTTACATGAGCCCCAGCCTCCCATAGCCATCAAATCTGATCAGCATCTTGTAGGTGACACCCAAGGAAGGGGGATGCCTCAAAAGTCTCTACCTGGGATTTGAAACCCCATGAAAGGAAAAGAGCCAAGCCTGGTTGACTTTGTAAGTTTCTTTCCCAAGTGTAGAAAAGACTTCAGGAAAGAAAAAGAAAAAGAACCTGTGACCTGGGAAGAAAAATCTCTGAGTTGGGAATCAAGAAGGCTGATTTTCATATAAGTTCTTCCAATAACTGCTTCAATACACTTGGGTACATGTCATTTCACCTCTTTGAACTGGAGTTTCTTCATCTATGCAATGATTATCTCTCAAGACCACTTTCAGGCCCAATATTCTGTTTTTGTTCTAACCTGTGTTCTCTCTTCCAGTCTCATAATTTAAATAGCATCTATATGCTGTTGCTTTCTATTTTTATCTTTATCCCCAATCTCTCTCCTGAATGCTAGGCTTATAAATAGAACTATCTCTAGACATATTCACTTGGATGGCATCTCAAACTTCACACATACAAAACTGAACTCTTCATTTCTCCCAACACCTGCTTCTCCCTCCTCTACCCTTGTCTTCTCATCACAGCACAGGACAACTGCATACCAGAATTTCATTTGAATCCTCTCCCTCCCACACTCTAAATCTAATCCTTTAGCAAAGTTTGTTGGTTCTACCTTTGAAATACATCCATATTCTGATGACCTCCTCCACCACATCCTTGTGTAAGTATTCATCTTCTCTCAATTCTGGTGCCACTTCTTTCAGACTTCCCCATCCCTGGGCTATTCTCCTTGCCCAGAAGGAAAGGTCATTCCTTTGCTCCTCCCGGTATTGTCCTTATGGTTTGCTCTTCACTTCCTTCACATCTCCATTCATACCTCTTATCAGAAAGACCTATTCTGACCACCTATTTTATTCATATTAGTTTTCTGTGTATGCTACATAATGAATTACCACAAATTTTGTGACTTAAAAAAAACACGCATTTATTTTTTTCCATAGTTTCTGTGGATCAGCATAGTGTAGCTTGAGTTCTCTGCAAGGATATAATCAAGGGGTCAGCTGGACTATGTTTTTATCAGAAAGCTTCAGTGGGAACATATCTACTTCTAAACTCATTCATGTTTTTGGAGGAAATAACCACCCTGAGACTCCTGTTTTCTTGATAGTTGAAAGCTGAGGACTATTCTCAGCTCTTACCAGCTGCCCTCAGTCCTTGCCATGTGGTCCTTTGAAGGAGCCCTAATTAGGAAGGGCTGTTGTAGCTAGCTGGAAGCCATGGGTTCCACCTGATATGTATGTGACGCACCTGTAGGCACCCGCAAACCTGAAGGTATATAACCGGGTGAAAGCGGTCCGAGTTAGGAGAACGAATTCATTCGGTCAGTCGGGCAGCCACTCGGTCGGTCAGAAGAATCAGAGCGGCCAGAACGTAGGCAGAGCGGTTACAGAAGAGAAACCAGATAGAAGAAGTAATGACTGGTCAGAGTTAGGCCGAGACTCCTGAGGACAGAAGACAGAAGAAAGAAGAAGAAAAAGAAGAGAGAAGAAAGAAACTCTAATCTTTCTCTAAGCTAAGCTCTATCTTTCTTTACTCTAATCTTTACAAGAAGAAAAGCTCGCTTTAATCTTTCTCTCTAAAAATCTTTCTTTCCCTCTCTAAGCTCTAAGAAAGTAGAAGTAAAAGTAGTAAAAGCTTAACTCTGCCCCCGAGAGTTTTTATCCCGGTTTACGGTACTAGGCAGCTTACAGTCCTTCCATAGACAGTTCACAACGTGGTTATTTGTGATCTCCCATAGGGGCCTACTTCCTCTTTAAGGGCTTTTACCTGATGAAATCAAACTTATCCAAAATAACCTCCCTTCTGATTAACTCAAAATAAGCTGATTTAGAACCTTTATTATATCTTCAAAATCCCTTCACCTTTGCCATATAACCTAAGCATAGGTCTGCCTTCTCATTATATTCACAGGTTCCATTCACATTCAATATAGAGAGTAGCGCAAGGGGTGATTCTACAGTGGGTGTGAAAAGAGATGAAATCTTGGGCACCATCTTAGAATTCTACCTACTGCAGCTTTAGCACCATAACCTTTATTTACTCCTTCTTTTTTTATCCTTTGCCTCCTGTGACATAGATTTGTTTGTCTGAGTATTGTTTTATTTCCCCTAAGTAGAATTAAAGATTCCTGAAAACAAGTACTTTACATTGTTCACTGTTTCTTCTCCAGCAATTAGAAGAGTGTCTGGCTGGCATATAACCCAAGCTCAATAACAATTTGTTGAATGAACAAATGAATTAATGAATTTAAACATAAATCTCTTTGACTCCCTCTCATCACAGTAAGTTTGCTATATTATCTCCCATAGTTTATCATTCTTCTAACAGACTCTGGTCACATGAAAATCAGCATCAGTGAATATTTAGTGAGTACTCTTTATCATCCACTTGAATGAACTATGGTTAATCCTCACAATAAGACTCTCTAAATCATACACTCTCTTCTGAGTCTGGCTGGTAGGATATTGAATTTCAGGCATGCTATTGGGAATCCTACATTCCTATAATGGGAACTAAGTATTTCTATAGCCTATCATCCTTCTGTTTAGTAATCAAACCTCTCAGTTTTAACTTAGCACCTGGTAACCTGATTACAAACCATACCCTCCAGCCCTGTCTCTCTTGAAGGTAAGTGTGGCCATAGGACCAGCTTCAAGCCAAAGGAAGAAATGATGGGCATAATTTCAACTCCACAGAGAACAGATTGCTTGCTCTTTTGTTAGGGCTAGAACATAGCCATGGAGACGAGCCAGACTCAATACTCCAGATCATGGTTTTTAATCTGAGATTAACAGATCTTCAAAAATGCATGGGTAGAATTCAAAGTGCCCAAAACTTGAGGGGGAAGTTACAACCTTATTTTCAGTAACCTTTAATTGAAATTCAGTGTTTTCTCTAGTTATGAATATAAGCAACAAAACACAGTAATATTCATAGTATCTGCAAACTTGTCACCATCAGAAATCAGATGTTTTCATATTATATTACAGTTATACAAATATCATGAAATAATAATTTATGCTCATCATTACTTTGAAATTAAAATTCTGGGCATGCCACTAGATCTCAATAATAGTTAATTAAAAATCACAAACATTAGGGTATCACAAATTGTCTTTTAGTATTTTGATATTTTATTTTGTTATAGCCTACTTCTGTTATGAACATCCTGCATATGTTTTATACATTAAAAACCACTTTTTCTTTTTTGTTTGTATTCAATTAATTTTTTTCTTTTTTTTTAATTTGTTCTTTTTAGATACACATGACAGTAGAGTGTATTCTGACACATTATACATACATGGAGTATAACTTATTCTAATTAGGATCACATTCTTGTGGTTGTACATGATGTGGGGTTTCACAGGTCATGTATTCATATGTGAACATAGGAAAGTTATGTCCAATTCATTCTACTGTCTTTCTTATTCCCATCCCTCTCCCTTCCCTTCATTACCCTTTGTCTTATCCAATGAGCTTCTATTCTCTCCCCCATCCCCACGCCCCACACCCTACTTTATTGTGTGTTAGCATCCACATTCAGCATTTGGTTTTGAAGGACAAGCTTATTTCACTTAGCATGATAGTATCCAGTTTCATCCATTTACCAGCAAATGCCATAATTTCATTTTCTTTTTTATGGCTGAGTAAAATTCTAGTGTGTATATATACCACATTTTCTTTATCCATTCATCTGTTGAAGAGCACCTAGTTTTGTTCCATAGCTTTGCTATTGTAAATTGACCTGCTATAAACATTGATGTGGCAGCATCACTGTGGTATGCTCATTTTAAGTCTTTTAAGTATACACTTAAGAGTGGAATAACTGTGTCAAATGGTGGTTCCATTCCAAATTTTCTGAGGAATCACCATATTTTTCCAGAGGGGTTGCATCAATTTACAGTCCCACCAGCAATGTATGAGTGTAACTTTTTCCCCACATTCCTTGTCAAAATTTATTATTACTTGTATTCTTAATAATTGCCATTTTGCCTGGAGTGAGATGGACTCTCGGTGTAGTTTTAATTTGCATTACTATAATTGCTAGAGATGTTGAACATTTTAAAGAAGAGTTCAAACTATCCCTATTTGCTGATGACATGATTCTAAATTTAGAAGACACACACACACAAAAAAAAAAAAAACTTCACCAGAAAGCTCCTAGAACTCATAAAGAAATTCAGCAAAGTAGCAGGATATTAAATAGCACCAATAAATCAACTGCATCCCTATACACCAATGATGAATAATTTGAAAGAGAAATCAGGAAAACTATCCCATTCACAATGACCTAAAAAAAAAAAAAAAGAACTTGAGAATCAATCTAACAAAAGAAGTGAAAGACCTTTACAGTGAAAACTATAGAACACCAAAGGAGAAATTGAAGAAGATCTTGAAAGATGGAAAGATCTCCCATGTTCTTGGATAGGCAGAATTAATATTGTCAAAATGGCCATAATACCAAAAGGACTAGACAGAACTAATGCAATTCCTATTAAAATTCCAATGATGTTCTTCACAGAAAAAGTAGTTGTGAAATTCATTTGGAAAAATAAGAGGGCCAGAAGAGCCAAAGTAGTCCTTAGCAAGAAAAGTGAAGCTGGAGGCATCACAATACCAGAACTTAAATTATACTACAGAGCTATAGTAACATAAACAGCATGGTATTGGCACAAAAACAGACATGAAAGCTGATGGCACAGAATAGAAGACACAGAGACAAACCCACATAAATACAGTCATTTCATATTAGACAAAGGTGCCATAAACACACATTGGAGAAAAGATAGCCTTTAAAAAAAATGGTGCTGGGAAAACTGGAAATCCATATGTAGCAAAATGAAATTAAACCCCTATCTCTCACCTTGCACACAATTCAAGTCAAAGTGGATCAAGGACGTAGATATTAGACCAGAAACCCTTCACCTACTAGAAGAAAATGTAGGCCCAACTCTCCATTATGTCAGTTTAGGAACCAACTTCCTCAACAAGACTCCTAAAACATAAGAAGTAAAATCAAGAGTAATGAGCTGGGCACGGTGGCGCACACCTGTAATCCCAGCACTTTGGGAGGCTGAGGCAGGAGGATCGCGAGTTCAAAGCCAGCCTCAGCAATGGCGAGGCACTTAGCAACTCAGTGAGACCCTGTCTCTAATAAAATACAAAAAAAGAGGGCTGGGGATGTGGCCCAGTGGTCGAGTGCCCCTGAGTTCAATCCCCGGTACCACAAAAAAAAAAAAAAAAAAAAAAAAATCAAGAGTAATGGAGTAATAGTTTTAAATCCGGTTTTATCAGATGGTGAGATACCAAATAGGAAGGATTCCTAAATGACCTCATGGTGCAGAGATGCTTACCAGATACAAAAAAAGTTAACTTACTTTCAGACTGTTAAAAGGGAGATAGAGAATAAAAGCTTCTAATCTGCTTGATCCTCTATTTTGGGGGTCCTCTGTGTTATAGCAGTGGAACTGATACCCTAGGTAAGACCACCTCCCTAAGTTCGGCCAGAGTCCTAGAATGACCTGTTCAAAGCATTTAGGAAAGAACACTAAAGTCTTCAGACTTCCCTGTTAAAACTGATAAGCCTGTATGGTTCTCACAAGACAAAGAACCATGGGAAGTGGGACTTTTTAATGCCTGTTGGTCCTAAAGCAACAGCTCTGAAAGTTTGGTCCGTCCATCACCCCAGCTTCACGAATCAAAAGTCCCAGTGACACCACTGAAAGGGAGCACAGTGATGTTCCTGACTACACAGAAATTACCAAACTCTTCATTTTTCTTTTTTTTTTTTTTTAAGAAATTCTCTAAAGGACTTCCTTTGAGGACTTCATTTAACTTGGCTCACTTCTACCTCCCAACTTTAGTCATTCACCTCTATCTTCCTTCCCCCTCTGAAATGGCCAAAAATAATTATTCTCAATGTTCTTAGACATTTATAAATAAAATCTGGGTTGGAATCTTCTCTTTTTGCCTTATGCACTCCCCTTCACAGAAGTTCACAGAAAACACAAAATCTGTTACCATCTTGCTATACAGAAAAAAAAAGACTCCTATAGTAGAGAGGCAGGAAAAGTTATTATCTAAATAAATTCTCTGTGGCTACTGCATCAATCCAAATACAAGGTCTTCTGAGCTGATTTTGAACAGTGGTGAGAATTGACAGTGAAAGGAGAGCAGAGATAGTACAGAGTGCTTAGAGATAAAATAAAAACAAATAGTGACTGGGGAGATGTAGAAAAACCATGGAAAAGTAGAAAACAAATTTATTGAAAGATTGAAGTTAAAGTGAGTAAAAGAATGGTAAAATAAAGAGAAACATAAGCAAAAGCACCATTTTGGAGCAAAACACAATAGCTTTTAAATAAGTTAAATTTGAGGTTAGATTGAAAATCTAAGTGGAAATCCCCAAGAGGTATGGGGATGAGAACTCCAAAATTAGTATCTAGCTAGAAATACTGCTAGAGACCAAGACAATGAAAGAGCTCACCACCTCCAATCCACTGGAAACACTCAGACCTGGGGAACAGAAGAAACCATCAAGGGAGACAAGAAACAATTACAGAAGTAGGAATAAATTTAGGATAGAGTAATGTCACAGAGAGCATGACAGGAAGTGGCTTCAAGCCAAATGCATAGTGAAATTAAGGATAAGAACTGAGCAAAGGCCTGTGGGTTTTTCAATAAAAAGATAGTGGGTTAGTAGATAGCTTACTAATAATAGGTATCCATATAAATAGGACACCCTGAGGTGCAGATATTACCAAGGGCAGAGGCTGTCAAGATTCTTTTCAGGGCTATAAGGGAGTCACAATCTTTCTTTAACACTTTTTTCAAAATTTCTGAAAAATATATCTACTTGCTATTTATAATCATAAAAAGTCCCTGGTTCAAAAAAAATCTACATCCCAGAAGGCATCATTCAAAGGCAAATGGGCTTGGAATTACTAAATGTATTCCATTGGATCAATATCATAGAGAATACTTATTTTCATTTAGTTTATCAGAAAACTACATGTATTACATATAGTACCTCTTAATACATGAAACATTTTCCCCCAAGCTGTTCAAATGAAGATATTTCCCTCCATTTTCATCCTATATTGAAGAAATAACGTAAGTCCTATTTAGTGCAGTAGCTAGTGCTTGCCTAAACCCTGTAAATGTTCACCCACAATGGAATCAATAGGCGGAATATAGAATTCATCTCACAGATGAATGACGCCTAATGGACCCTAGATTTTAATTCTGAGACATGAGCCCAAACTGAAAAGCTTTTTTTAAAAAAGAAAAGAAAGAAAGGAAAGAAAGAACAAGCTTTTTTTCCAAGTCAGAAATAGATGAGGTACACACATTTGGACAAAGGAAAAATTATGCAATTAACAATGTCCTCATAACCTCTCTGGTAAACATGAATAAAACATTAGCAAAAATTGTACAGATTAAATATTGAGGTCCTGGATGTTGGCACTCACTACAAACAATGAGAGCCTTTTACAGTGATCAGTTATTTCCTTATTAAAAGATTTGTGAAGCTCAGGGGAAAAAAAGTGCTCTGGGAAAATTTAAGGAAGCATATTATCCCTACCATTAATCCCCTCCCCTTAAAAAATGACAAATTTAAGGTATGCTCAACTTGCGTAACATTTGATAATGTAAAGCATTCTCATTGCTGCGTGAAGTTTTCAATTTCCCTCCAGCGTGCTATCTGGTAGCATCTGAATGCAGGTGTTCAGTTTCCGTGTTCTGTTTTCATTAAAATTAATTGTGTTGTAGCTGCTTTGGGGTCAGATCAGCAGCAGTAGATGGCACCGGGCAGGCTCCCAGCTGATACAAGGTTCAGGAAGCTGACATGAGGAGACCTTCATGGTGTCCCTGTCATAGTCCCTGTGTGGTTATTCTCCACTTTTCTCTCAGCCCAATCCCAGTGTCTCCTGCCCACTCTCAGACACTGATCTACGTTGCTGATTGGCGTTACCTGGCACACACTGCCTCACCAACACTTGCTGCCATCTATCTCTGCATCCATCCTTCCCTGCAGTCTCCAGACAAAATGAACTTCACAGTTCTTCAGAGCCGTACCCCTCCCCTACTGCTCAACTTCTACTTTTTTCCTTTGTCAATTTCTCTGAAATGGTGGTCGTAGGCTCATCAGTCCTTGTCAAGCATCTTCACTGGCTCCTTACCCTCTGCTGTCAAACACCCACTGACTTCTCCCACTTCAGTGAGGGCTAAGAAAGACCCACCTTAATTTTTAGGGATGTTCATTTATCAATGCTATTTCCATAGACTTCTGTCAACCTTTTCTAAAAGTAACCTACAGTGGAAAGGAAAGTGAGCATATGGAAGTTAACAGAAAATAAAAAGGGAGAAATACCATTCACAAATCAAGGAAAATATTGAATATATAGGAAAAAATTAACAAGAAGAACATTATAAAACTTTATTGATGGACCTTTAATAAATGGACACGTATTCTAGATAGGAAATTTGATTATCAAAAAAAAATCCCCAAAATGTTGTAATCTAAGTTGGATTATATTTCATCTATGCATATCAAAAACCTTAAAAAAGCAAGTCAAATTTAAGTTTTTTATTTTATTGGTGCCTTATAGCTTAACATAATAATGGAATTTATTAGGACATGTTCCTATATGCACAACTCACAATTTTGTCATTTTGTCTCATTAATGCCATTTCTGGGAATCCATTTGCTGGAAATAATCAGAACAAACAGACCAAAATGTACACACATTTTGATTGTTCATGTGTGTGTTCATTTTAATTTTATTTATACTAATGAAAAACCTGGATATATCCTAAAGTTCTAATAAAAGATGAATGGATAAGAAAATTTATGGCACGCATAAATAATAAAATGTTTGCACATATTAAAACTCAAGTTTACGAAGTATAGAGGAAAAGAGCTATTTTATATGATTAAGGAAGGCAATGATATGGACTAGCACAAATTCAGCTGTATAAAACACTATCAAAGATAGTAAAGGAATTAAAACCAATGTTTTAACAGTAATGACCTCTGTCTAATGGCTTCATGATAATGGATGTTTTCTATTCCTTTTATACTTTTCAGTACTTACCAACCTGTCTAAAATGAGCATATTCAGAGTAGGATTAATATAACCTGTTTCATGGGAACTTCCCTTTACTTCAATTTCCTAGTTACAAAATGATACGGGAGAAGGCCACCTTCTCTTCCATTTTTCAACAAAGAATCAGGATGCTGGTGCAGATAGAATTTTTTCTTTTTGTGACCCACAGCCCTGCAGTGGCTGCCTTGAGTTGTAACCGACTGTATGGATTTTTAGTTTTGAATCTGCGGTATGTACAGTCTCATCTCTCAGAAACCAGATATTGATCCCTGTCTCACTGGGTCTACACAAACTGGATTGCCTGAATTCAGTGATTTTTTTTTTTTTAGGAACAAATTCAGTAAATTAAATGGAGTGGATTGTTTTTTCTATAAATGCCAACTAGCAAGTTTGACTGCATCTTTTGCTTTTTACCTAGATCTTCTGCTAATACAAAAATCCGCAATGCAAATGGCATATAGGGATGCCATTTTTAATGGCTCATCAAGTCAACTTTGTCATAGGTATGACTGTACCCCAAGCAAGCACTATAATCAGGATGCATAAATACAAAAAGAGGAGCTCAAGAAGAAGAAAGCCTAGTGGCTGATTCACAGATGAGCAACAAAATGCCACAGTGGTTGCCTCCATGGTCAGTCAGTCTTAGAGTCTGCAAATATGTTGAGCATCTCATGATGTGCCAGGTGCAGAGAATAAGACAGACTCAGTACCTGTCCTTAAAGACTTTCATTCTACTAGGAAAGATAGACCTTAAACTAGTGACTGGGACTATGGAGAAAGAGACTAGAAGAGTAAAAACTGCAGTAGACACTCAGTCAGACCCATCTTAACCTAGAGAATAGTTCTTAAGAACTTATCACTTAAGCCAAGCCCCCCAAATTTGACTTGGTTCATTTGGGACTAGAACGGAGCTAGAGGCAAATGGGAGAAAGATCATTCTAGACAGAGGGAGCAAAGTGCAATGAGGGGCAGGGATTAAAAACAGCATAACCTGATAGAGAAACTGAGAGAAGTCTTTGAAGGCCAATGGTACAAAGACAAGGGAGAAACCATGCGTTGAGTCTGGAAAGGTAAGTTGTGTAGAATGCAGAGGACAAGGTAAAGACTGAACTTCTTCCAAAATGCAATGAGAATTCATCTCTGAATTTGAAGTTTGATTTCTTTGACTTAGTGAAAATAAATATTTGGAGCAGGGACATGACCTAGGAGATTCTTGCTGTGGCCCAAGCAAAAGAGGATAGCAGCATAGTGACAATGGGTATGGAGAAAAGGGACAGATTTGAGGAAGAGTTCAAATTACAGTCAGTCTTCAAGTCATACTTCTCCCTCCTTCTACTGAGTCAACAGCCCCATACAACCCTCCCAACTCCCTAAATCCCACCATCCTGAAAATATGAGAGTAAGGAGAAAAGATGTCCTTCCCTTAAGCCATGAGGCATTTTTTTTAGAGCTTATCTATCACACTTCCAATTATCAATTGGAAAGAGGCCGATCATGTACATACATTCAACATGTATATCCATATTCACAACCACATCAAATGAGCCAATGAGACACTTTATTTTTTAAAAGAGGCCAGTCTCAGCATTGTTACTAAGAACCCAAAGTGATCCTAAAAATTGCATATTCCATCTCCTCTCAGACCAGGGGTCTGTCCCCAAGTTCTGTCCACCTAACCATACAAAAAGAAAATGGTGAGCAGCGGCAGGCTAGGAATCAGAATCCTCACTCCTCATCTCCCTCAGCCTTCATAAGACTCTGACCACTTCGGGACTAAAATGGACGTTGATCACAAATTCTTAAGAGGACAAAAGAAAACAAGTAATATGTTCCCTCCTCTATTGTGTGTTTTCCCTAGAAACCTTCTGTGAAGGGTTTTCATTATCCAAGGTAGCTTTTTAGATGTTGCTCCTGCCCTAAGTGTATTTGCATTAAGGTACAGCTTATTTCTTAGGTCTCCAAGAACCGTGCCCTCTTGCTATTAGTACATTCACAACCCCTCACACTCACAACAGAACAAGAGACGTCAAAGCAGATGAAAGGCACCAGATCCATTTGCTCCTAACCAGGCCCCTGAAGAGCCTCTTAGAGGATCCCAGGTTACAAATATGTTCATCTTTTCCATTCATGAATACCTTTTTGAAGGCAAAGATGGAGCTATAAAATGGAAAAAGAATAAAGTCTGTCTTTTCCACTCCCCCTTCTAGAATCCTTTTTTAGCTGCCAGCCACAAGACTAGCTTTAGATGTATACCATTTGTCCCCAAATGTGTTATACACATACACTTACTTCCAGGGACTGTGGGTTTCTGTAGCATTTTTCTTTCTACTGAAAGTTATGAACAAGGAAAAGAACTTGATACTATTGTTTTAAGGGACAGAGAGAATTCAGGGCTTTATGATCACATCCCTACCACAGAATTGCATGTATTTTAACAGAAATTTGTATTGACTTGAAAACCTGCAGAAACCACTGCTAGTTTCCATGACAACCAAACCTACAGCATTTAGTTTTTCCCTTGCACATTGGTGACACAAGACATGGCACTATGTGTATGGTGGGTTCGTTTATGTACCTGTTGCAGCAAAAGAAAATTTGGGGAAGACCACTACTTACTCAATACATTGAGATTTTACAGTGTTATGTATCTTACTTTTTTTTTATTAGATTTTTGTGGTCATACATAGTAGTTGAGCTCATCCTGACAAACTCATACATGCATGGAAATCCATTTCAGTTCATGATCCCCTTGTAACTGACCCCTTAAAACAGACATAACACTGTGTTCCAAAAATGAGAACCTGTAAAAATAGAGATCTTCTATAAACTCAGATACAATCTTTGTGGCTGAATTTGTGTCTTAGATCAGAATGCATTTTTCAGGGAATGCAGTACTCGGATATAAAATACACAGGGTATGTTTACCTTGCCCTGATTTTCTCCCTTCTTTCTCCCAATACCCTTTTTTTCCATTCTTAGAATGGAGTCATGCTGAAATATACATTGAACATAAGGGCAAGAATCCTTATCTGAATTCTCCTTCCAGTCATCCTAATCGAAACACAGACTATAATCTAGAAAATTTTTCATGAGAAACAACTTTATGAGAAACATGAATGGATTCCAGGAAAATTATCTCTGACGGATGTGACACGGATGTGACAGTTGATGTTTGTCCTCTTCATTGTGAAGCATAGACACCCTTGAGTTAGGCAGACCGTAGGCTCTATACTGGCTGTCATTCACAGATAAATTACCACAAATTATTAAGTTCCAGTTTCTTTTCCTATGAACCAGAAATAACTATTTCTCAGGATTGTTGGGCTTAAGATACTGTACTAAAAAGTTCAGCATTGCGCCTGCCAAATGTATTATTCATAATCATATTCATAATAACTATAGTTGAATATATTATATTTTAGCTCAACACAATGAGAGAACTTCATGTTCTTTAGGATAATCTGATAAAATACTAAGTTATAAATATTATACCATAATCCAGTTTTGAAGAACTTAAATGTTTATGACACTCAGTAATCAAATGAAACATATTTAAAACTCAAATCAAAATATGATTTTAATTAAATTTCCTAGATAATTCCTTAAAGTCATATTTTACTTAAATTACCCAAATAATGGACATTCCATTCCATTCCAAAAGATTCTAGATGTGTCAATGACATCCTAAACTCTTGCTCTAAATTGGTATTTTTAGCATTCAGTCTATTTGGGCAACTTCAACAGGGCCACACCTACACTTCTAGAGGCCTGAATAAAGTTTGACTATCCAGCCCCTCAAGGTTCTTTAGACTTCTTTTATGAGTTTAAAAATAGTTTTAATGCCATAGAAGTAAAGTAGGAATCTGACTCAACAATTTCTCTCCTTAAAGTATAAATCTGTTATTGTAAGAAAATCCACTGTCTCTCTTAAACACTATGAACTGTCATTTGCTTAATTCAGTCCCTGAGGAGGTTTCCCTAGATTATATCTAAATGCAGAATAAACACCATTAACTTTGACTATTCCCTCTGGTTGGAGTTAAGAGTGAACAGCTGGCCAATCAAACCAGACTTATCACTAGATCTTAACCCCTGTTTAAAGCAGTACCCACATCCAAACCAGTTGGTTTGTCTAGGAAGATGTGGGTTTCAATTAATATACCTTTAGCAGCAAGATGATGCCTACCAAGGTTCATTTGTAGGCAGCGTGCAAGCCCTACCTTATTTTTGCATTCTTGGTCACCCTGGAGTTTTCAAAAGTCCCTCTGCCCTGTGCCTGGGGCTCCAAAAGTCCCTCTGGCCTATGCCTGGGGCATCTGAGATCTCTGATCTTGCTGAGAGTCACCATTCATTTCTCTTTCTGCAGGATAAATCATACAGTTGAATGAAAGGACTGTTTACCAGGTGTGGGCATCAGGGAAGGGTAAACCACCCAACAGGCCATTAAGACACCAAAGTCTGGGAGACACCATCCCAGCTCCGGAACAAGCCCTGGCCTGCAGGAGTTCCAGCTAGGCCCTCTGGCATGCTTTCCCAGCTCGGCCCCCCCACCTTGGAGACACCATCCCTGCTGGCAAGCGTTCCACTAGGCCCTCCTGCAACCGTTCCACCTCTGCCTGCCTACAAGCATTCCAGCTCAGCCCGACTGCGTGCGTTCCCAGCTCTGCCCACCCACTCAGGAGACACAGGTATTCTCCGCTTCTACCTACATGTCGGGGAACAGGCCCTGGACCCAGGAATAGGGAATATTACATGGGGATACCTATCTTTTGTTTCTCCTACTAACACCCTAATTCCCATGATTACCCTCTCACTAGTCAAATAATCCAATACCTCTATCTTCTCACATCCTACCTCACAAATGTTTTAGCCAACCCATAAGTCCCCCCTTCTACCATTAGATACTGTGAACCACCACACAAAAATACTGACTAAATGGTAGAAGATAATTGATCTCATCATTTATGGTTAAAGTGTCAAAATTGTAAATATAAAAATAGAAACTAACTGATATATGGCAATACATTGGGTACTTTGATGTAATATTGATCTTTCCCTTAAAAGTTATGCATTGGGTAACCTGTAGGGATGATATAAGACAATAAGACAGAAACAGGAATACCTCATACTTACACTGCAAGAGAGGAAAACACATAGATATCATGAAAACACAAGGAAGAAAAATGCCCCAAACATACCAAGATACTACAGCAATAGAATCCATAGAAAGCACAGTAGGTGAAATGTCAGAAAAGGAATTCCAAATATACATAATTAAAATTATTCAGGATTTTAAAATGACCTAACTGAGCAGATACAGCCAAAAATTGATCTCTCCAACAAAGAGATAAGAGATCAAATACAGGTAGCAAAAGATTACTTCAAGAAAGAGAGAGTCTGAGAAAAAACAAACATAAATACTTGAAATGAAAGAAACAATAGGCCATTTAAAAAAACTCAATACATAGTATCACCAATAGATTGGATCACTTGGAAGATACTACCTCAGACAATGAGAACAAAATATACAATATTGAAAATAAAGTTGACCACACAGTGAAGACGGTAAGAAACCATGAACAAAATATCCAAGAATTATGGGATACCATCAAAAGACCGAATATAAGATTTATTGGAATTGAGGAAGGTACAGAGAATCAATCTAAAGGAATGCAAAATCTCTTTAATGAAATAATATCATAAAATTTCCCAAACAAGAAGAACAAATTTGAAAACCAAATACAAGAAGCATATAGGATGCCAAATGTACAAAATTACAACAGATCTACACCAAGGCACATTATAATGAAAATGTCTAGCATACAAAATAAGGATAGGATTTTAAAGGCCATAAGAGAGAAAAATCAGATAACCTATAGATGAAAACCAATTCGCATCACAGCAAATTTTTCAACCCAGACCCTCAAAGCAAGGAGAGCCTAGAACAACATATACCAGGCTCTAAAAGATAAGGGATGCCAACCAAGAATCTTATATCCAGCAAAATTAAGCTTTAGATTTGATGATGAAATAAAAACCTTCCATAATAAACAAAAGCTAAAATAATTTACAACAAGAAAGCTGGCACTACAGAACATCTTTGGCAAAATATTGCACAAGGAGGAATTGAAAAACAACAATGAAAACCTTCAAAGGGAAGAACAACAATAAAGAAAAACTAACCATAGGAGAAATCAAGTCAAGCTAAATACCAAAAATAAAATAAAATTTAAAATGACTGGTAACACAAATCATATCTCAATAATAACCCTGAACATTAATGGCCTAAACTCACCAATTAAAAGACATAGGCTGATAGATTGGATTTTAAAAAAGACCCAACAATATGCTGCCTTCAAGAGACACATCTCATAGGAAAAGACACCCACAGACTGAAGGTGAAAGGATGGGATAAAATATACCACTCACATGGACTACATAAGCAAGTAGGGATTTCCATCATCATATCAAACAAAGTATACTTCAAGCCAAAGGTAATCAAAAGAGATAAGGAAGGGCATTTCATACTACTTAAGGGAATCATACATCAACAAGAAATAACTGTTATAAATATATATGCCCCAAATAACGGAGCATCCACATTTATCAAACAAACCTTTCTCAAGTTCAAGAGCCAAATAGACCACAACACAATAATTCTAGGTGACTTTAACACACCGCTTTCACCACTGGATAGATCTTCCAAACAAAAGCTAAACAAAGAAACTGTAGAACTCAATAATACAATCAATAGCTTAGATTTAACTGATATATAGAGAGAGTATATTATCCATCAACAAGTCAGTACACTTTCTTCTCAGCAGCACATGGATCATTCTCTAAAACAGATCATATATTATGCCATAGAGCAACTCTAAGCAAACATAAAAAGTAGAGATACTACCCTGCATTCTATCAGATCATAATTGAATGAAACTATAAATCAATGATAAAATAAGAAACAAAACCTACTCCAACACCTGAAGACTAAATAATATGCTATTGAATGAACAATGGGTTGCAGAAGACATCGAAAAGGAGATTTAAAAATTCTTAGAGGTAAATGAGAACAACGATACAACATATTGAAATCTCTGGGACACTATGAAGGCAGTACTAAGAGGAAAATTCATTGCATAGAGTTCATTCTTTCAAAGAAGAAAAGGTCAACAAATAAATGAATTAACATTACATCTCAAAGCCCTAGAAAAAGAACAAATTAACCCCAAAAGCAGTAGAAGACAGGAAATAATTAAAATCAGAGCCAAAATCAATGAAATTGAAACAAAAAAACACAATTGAAAAAATTGACAGAACCAAAAGTTGGTTCTTTAAAAAACATAAATAAAATTGATAAACCATTAGCTATGCTAACTAAGAAAAGGAGAGAAAAAAACCCAAATTACCAATATATGTGATAAAAAAAGGAAACATCAAGATGGACACTACAGAAATACAGAAGATAATCAGAAATTATTTTGAAAATCTATACTCCAACAAAATAGAAAATAATGAAGACATCTACAGATTTCTAGAAATATACGATATGCCCAAACTAAATCAGGATGATGTAGACTATTTGAATAGATCAATTTCAAGCAAATAAATAGAGGATGCCATCAAAAACCTACCAACCAAGAAAAGCCCAGGTCCAGATGGATACAGGTCCGAGTTATACAAGACCTTTAAAGAAGAACTAATACCAATACTTCTCAAACTATTCCATGAAATAGAAAAAGAGGGAACCCTTTCAGACTCATTCTATGAGGCCAATATCACCCTGATTCCAAAACCAGGCAGAGACAAATTAAAGAAAGAAAACATCAGACCAATATCACTAATGAATATAGATGCCAAAATCCTCAATAAAATTTTGGCAAATTTAATAGAAAAACACATCAAAAAAATAGTACATCACAATCAAGTGGGGTTCATTTCAGGAATGCAAGGTTGGTTCAACATAAGGAAATCAATAAATGTTATTCACCACATCAATAGCCTCAAAGATAAAAATCATATGATCTTCTCAATTGACGCAGAGAAAGCATTTGACAAGATACAACACCCCTTAATGTTCAAAACACTAGAAAAAATAGGGATAACAGGAACATACCTCAATATCGTAAAGGCCATCTATGCTAAGCCCCAGACCAACATCATCCTAAGTGGAGAAAAGCTGAAGGCATTCCCTCTAAAAACTGGAACAAGACAGGGATGTCCTCTTTCACCACTATTATTTAACATAATTCTTGAAACCCTAGCCGATGCAATTAGACAGACGAAAGAAATAAAAGGGATACAGATAGGAAAAGAAGAACTCAAATTATCACTATTTGCAGATGGTATGATTCTATACAGGGAAGATCAAAAAAAAAACCCACCAGAAATCTTCTAGATCTAATAAACGAATTCAGTAAAGTGGCTCGATATAAAATCAATACCCATAAATCTAAGGCATTTCTGTACATCAGCAACAAATCCTCAGAAAAAGAAACTAGGAAATCCACCCCCATTTACTGTAACGTAAAAAAAAAAAAAAAAAAAAAAAAAAAAAAAAAAAAACTTGGGAATCAACCTAACAAAAGAAGTGAAAGACCTATACAATGAAAACTACAGCACACAAAAGAAAGAAATTAAAGAAGATCTTAGAAGATAGAAAGATTTACCTTGTTCATGGATAGGTAGAACTAATATTGTCAAAACAACTATTCTACCAAAAGCACTTTCCAGTTTCAATGCAATCCCAATCAAAATCCCAATGTCATTCCTCATAGAAATAAAAAAAAAAAAATCATGATCTCCATCTGGGAAAATAAGAGACCCAGAATAGCCAAAGCAAATCTTAGCAAGAAGAGTGAAGCTGGTGGCATTACTATTCTAGACTTTAAATTGTATTACAAAGCAATAGTAACTAAAACAGCATGGTATTGGCACCAAAATAGACCAGTAGACCAATGGTAAAGAATAGAAGACACAGAGACGAACCCACACATCTACAGTTATCTTATATTAGACAAAGGTGCCAAAAACATACACTGGAGAAAAGACAACCTCTTCAACAAATGGTGTTGGGAAAACTGGAAATCCTTATGTAATAAAATGAAGTTAAACCTCTATCTCTCTCCATGCACAAAACTCAACTCAAAGTGGATCAAGGACCTAGGAATTAAACCAGAGACCTTGTACCTAAAAGAGGAAAAAGTAGGCCCAAATCTCCAACATGTTGGATTAGGCCCCAACTTCCTCAATAAGACCCCTATAGTACAAGAACTAAAACCAAACATTAATAAATGGGATAGATTCAAACTAAAAAGCTTCTTCTCAGCAAAAGAAACAATCAGTGAGGTGAACAGAGAACCTACAGAATGGGAGCAAATCTTTACCACATGCACATCAGACAGAACATTAACTTCAAGGATATATAAAGCTCTCGAAAACCTTTATACCAGGGGTTGAGGCTATGGCCCAGCTATAGAACGCTCATCTCACATGTGTGAGGCCCTCAGTTTGATCCTCAGCACCACATAAAAAGAAAATAAGGCTTAAAGAAAACCTTTACACCAAAAAAATAAACAACCCAATCAATAAGTGGGCTAAGGAACTAAAGAGACACTTCTCAGAAGAAGATATACAATCAATCAACAAATATATGAAAAAATGTTCAACATCTCTAGCGATTAGAGAAATGCAAATCCAAACTACTCTAAGATTTCATCTCACGCTAGTCAGAATGGCAGCTATCAAAAACACAAACAACAATAAATGCTGGCGAGGATGTGGGGAAAAGGGCACACTCTTACATTGCTGGTGGGGCTGCAAATTGGTGCAGCCAATTTGGAAAGCAGTATGGAGATTCCTAGGAAAACTGGGAATGGAACCACCATTTGACCCAGATATCCCACTCCTTGGTCTATACCCAAAGGACTTAAAAATAGCACACTACAGGGACACAGCCACATCTATGTTCAAGGCAGCACAATTCACAATAGCTAGATTGGGGAAACAACACTGATGCCCATCAATCGATGAATGGATAGGGAAACTTTGGTATATATACACAATGGAACACTACTTAACACTAAAAGAGAATAAAATCATGGCATTTGCAGGTAAATGGATGGAGTTGGAGAAAATAATGCTAAGTGAAGTCAGCCAATCCCAGAAAACCAAAGATCAATTGATTCCTTTGCTATGATGATATTGAATCATAGTGGCAAGGGAGGGGGGATGAGAGGAATGAAGGAATGTTAAATAGAAAAGGGGGGGTGGGGAGGGTAAGGGGCAAAGGGATAGAAGTGTTGGACATCAATATACTAAGTGCATGTATGAAAACTCAAATGGTATGAAAATACTTTGTGTAAAACCAATGACTTGGAAAACTGTGCTCTTTATATGTAATATGAAAGGAATTGCACTCTAAAAGCATGTATAACAAATTAAATTAAATTAAAAAAATTTTTTTAAAAAGACACCAAAGTCTGAAAGAACAGGGAGAGAGTGGCATTTCCAGAACGGAATATACAACTGTAGCTTTGAAATGTACCCCTGATAAGAGCCATTGCCTTCAATAGAGAAAACCAAGGACTGCCAACCCAAGAAAGAGGGAGTAGAGTAATAACATCCCACCCTTTATCTTCCTCCTTTACTCTCTGTTCTCCTGCTAGTGTCTTTCTTTCTTTTTTTTTTTTTTTTTTTTTTTTTTTTTGGTACCAGGGATTGAACTCAGGGGCACTCGACCACTGGGCCACATCTGCAGCCCTTTTTTGTATTTTATTTAGAGACAGGGTCTCACTGAGTTGCTAAGTGCCTCACCATTGCTGAGGCTGGCTTTGAACTCACAATACTCCTGCCTCAGCCTCCCAAGTGCTGGGATTACAGGCGTGTGCCACCGCACCTGGCCTGCTAGTGCCAAATTGGCCAAATTCAATCAGAAACCACAGGACAAGAGACTCAGATGGATGCAGTCCATGGAGGTGAGCCTTTTGAAGTTCAGAGTAAAGAATGGTGAAGAGTTGATCTGGGAGGGCAAATGGAAAATTCAGCCCAAACCTTTTAAGGTCCTTTCTGGCTATCCTCCTCCATACGAGAACAGTATTTATAAGCAGGACAGTTTTTCAGAATCTGAACCAATTTTGCAAGCTCCCATAAGGCAAATGTCCCCATGGTTGTGCAGGCAAATGTCTCTGATTTAGTGCTTGAAAAGAGGTACAGCTATCCATAGAGTTATCCTCTTCATGCCTAGTCCCAATTACTCAAACAAGGGAGATGAAACTCAGACACGGGGAAGGGGCAGAGGTGTGACAACACTGAGGAAGAATCAGTTAGGTACATTGCTGAAAGTGAGCAAAAGCAGTCAAAGGGGAAGCATTTCCAGCAATGAGAGGGGACAGAGACACGTGCAATCTGCCAGATCTCCAGGAAATATGGGTGAGTCTAGTGGCAGACCCCTCCCAGGCCTGGGATAGGCCACATGGGCAAGGTACCCAAAACAAGAATCTGGGGAGATGCACAGAATGGTGGAGGGTTGAGGGATAATTCTTTTTACATAGCTGGCCAGCACTTTCAATGTGATATAGAACAAATAATGGATATAACTGTACTTTTAAAATATGATAGGAAAAATAGCATTTGTAGTCAAGTTTTTTTGTTGAGTGCCTGCCATGTATAATTTGCTATATTACATACATTGTCTCAGATGATCCTCACAAATTTCATACAAAATTATCCTAACTTCACAGATGATGATGTAGGGTCAGAAAGATAAAATAATATGTCCAAGAATTTGCAGCCAACTAACAATGGCAATCTGTTGACTCTACATCCTGTGTTCTTTCTACTATACTTTCAACAATCTAAGTAGAAGTTATTACTTTATGCCACCTTCCTGTACTCTCTGCATTGCAAGTTTCTTCCCTTTAAATGAATATAAAAAGGAGTAACTTTTATAATAAAAATTCCCATGATCATTAGTATTTAGTGCTTTAGAACATGACCAGCTAATGTCCACAGCAATAATAAGAGTTGTTATTATTGTTGTTGTTATCAATTTATTAATCATGTTTTTGCTAGAATAATTACCCTCAAAGTTAATCTTTTCATTAACAAACCTCTGTCAACCTATAGTGCCAACAAAGAGAGAGCAAAGTAATTGTTCATCTCCCTTTACCCCATTCCCACCCACCCCAGACTGCTTTTTGAGGTATCATTGCTTAATCCAGAGACCTAGAAAGATTGAGTCTTAAGTTAAATATTTGAGTTCACACTTGTCTTTTCTAATTTAAAAAAAAAAAAAAAAAAATGTGCTTGTTCCTGAAAAGGCAGTCACATGAGATGGCAAGCCAAGGAAAAATTGGTTGAAAAGGAGAGTGAATGTAGACCCAATGTAAGAGGTCATAGGTAACTTAACTTTTTTTCTTTCTGACTAGAGTCATGGGTGATTCATCATCACACCATCTTTATACAGATGTAGAAGACTCAAGTCATGTGAACATTTGGTTAGGCTAATGTTCATACGAGAAAGCATATCTACCATTTGGTCAGTTGAACTTTAAGGTATGAGTTATTCAGTAATCAGCAACTCACAGTGCAGTGTACATGCACACCAGCCTCCTGACAAAGCATGTAATTGCAAATTTCTAATCACTAAACTTTCAGCATAAACCCAATTATGAGACATCAGGCGTCCTTCTCCTATAGCACTGCAACTCTTCCCTGGATGGTAAGCCATCCCACTATGAATCTAGCTATTCATGATTGCACCCTTGAATCAAACCACACAATCTAAACTTTTTCTTTCTTATCTTCTTAGCCTCTCGCAGAATTGCTTTCACTGAATTGTGCTACCGCCTTCACTCTGGGCTTAAATAAAGGCACTCTATAAAAACAAGTTTTTTAGGTTTTTTTTTTTTTTTTTTTTTTTTTTTTTTCAGAAAGTCAGCTTAGTGTCAAGGGTGGTGGACAAATGTAATATTTATATGGAACACTAAAATCTACCTGTTTATACCCTTTAACTTATCTTTTTTTTTTTTCTATTGTATTCATATTGTGATTCTAATTTTTAATTTAATTTTTATTGTATATATTTTTTCAGACACATCAGTGTCTTAAAAGCAATAAGAAAGGAAATACTAATCAATACTTATCAAATATCTTTAGTGTAAGGGCAAGTGTTATAAACTTATACCAACAGAATAATTGTCATTTTGACTTCCATAGCTTGTTTATATAAATCTAAAAGCAACTTTCAGAGAATTTCTATCTTAATATAGGAAAAAACTTACCACATCAAGGAAATAGGAACTAAACTCTTCAATATTTTAATTTTTATAGTTGTAAAGGTTTAAGTCAAGCATTACTGGCAGATCCATTCATTCAGCAACATTTACTGAGCACAAACTATATCCATAGCTAAGAATAAGAAGGCAATAGAATGTCTCAGAACACAAATTTTAGAGCCAGGCTGGCTGACTCTGAATTCTTGATCTACCACTACCAAGCTCTATGATCTTGAATAAGTTACTCAACCTCTCTGTGCTTCATTTTCCTCATTTGATTAATAGATTTAATAATAGTACATGCTTCATAGTGTTATTTTGAGATTCAAATGAGTTAATATCTGTAGAAGATTGCCAGGCAATTGAAGGTGCTCTGTTAGCTATGATTATCACAATAAAGAACAAAAAGAAGAAAGCTCTGGGCCCCCTAGAATCTCTGTATCTAAAATGAGGACAGACACATAGTTTAAGGTATTATTATTATTATTATTATTATTATTATTGGTTGGGGGTTAGTGTAATAAGTGCTACCCAAAGTCAAGTGCAAACTGCCAAGGGTACAAATAATATTCCCATTTTTTACTATTTGACAAACATCTCATCCAAAAATCACACACTGCCCTTTCATTTACATTCCTATCATTTTCTACATGAAATGAGCACCCAAGAGAATTTTCTTCCTCAAATTCCTATCTAACAACATGTGATAATTAGTGTTTCAATGGCATTTAATCTAGTTGCCCATATGTAAGGCAACTACTGTAAAGTTTTACATCTGGTATTTGTGTTATCTGAATACTGTGTGACCCACAAGCTATAACTGTTTTCGATTGCTGCCTTTAATTTTCCTAGATTGAGAACCAGTGTCAGCACCAGAGTATATATACTCTTCATGCAAGCAAACACACACATAAGGACGTTGACACACAAAAGGAGGTATCCGGGTGCCATAACTGAACTCACCCCTGTTCGGTCAAACTGCTTTCTTTTCCCCCATCATTTCAGTTGATTGTGCAGTAATCAACTGGACTGATCATGTGGCAACTCCACCTGGTCATTAAGACAGCTGTGATAACCAGATCGGCTGGGAAACATTCCACTTCCTATTTCATCTAGAGATGACAAGAACCTCCCATGTTGAAAAATTTGACAAACTCGGGATAAACTTTATTGTTTTAAGCCAGCATTCCTTTTTCAGACCATTCTTGTAATTGGATCTAATTATCATGTTCCCTTTAAGCATCATTTTTTGAAAGGAGAACACAGAATGTGCGATCAAAACCTGAAATGTAGATGCTAAATCTAAGGAGACTTTACTGTTAAACAATGCAGTTGGAAAGAGACACCACTGAGAAAACAGGCTTCTTGGCTCCTGCATAAAGAGCTGAATTCTTGTAGTGCTTAATTCCCCAACTCTTAATTCCAATGTCTGTGCAGCAACAATGTCTAGTTAGCTACAGCTTCATGTCCTGTAGGGTGGTGGGTGCAGCTGGGCAGAAGCAGGCCGCTGGTTTGGGTTGATTGTGTGGCCTGGCCTGAGGAGCCCCCTGGGACCAGCAGTGTTCTGCAAATTAAAGTCGGCCTGGCCTGAAGGTCAGCAGCCATCCCCCAGCAGTCACTGGCCGTCCCAGCCCACTGCCCTTGAGAAATTGGTGCACTGCAAAACATATTTGCTCAGATACAGAGAGAAAGCGATTCTTCACCTAATTACATCCATTTGGCTCTGAGCAGATAGAGCAGGTGTCTTTGTGGGGGGAACAAAGCAAGAAAGAAAAGGATGTTTATGCTTATTTATTTCTTAAATCTCTCCAAATTTTTAATAGGGAAGCTGCACAGTTAAAATAGGATAGTGAATGTGTATTCTTTGTGAACTCCACACTCCATATAAAACAAGAGAGATGGAAAGAGAGAAAGTGGGAATATGCACCCCACTGTAGGATCATCTTACACAAATGGCCTCAGTGAATCCCCATCTACATGTACTTTCCAACCACAAAGGCCTTCTCTCTAACCCCCCACCAAAATGGTAGTCACTCTCTGTCATTCAGGGGCCTCTCTTTTAGCTGCTGTTCAGTCATTCTTAGTGCTTTGTGTCCTTGCCTTTACTCATTCTCAGAAAGAGCTGAGTTCTGGCCAAGTGTTTCACGTGTAAGCTACTTTGTTAACTAGGGGTTAACACAGTGAGCAGAGAAGCCCAGAGCAATGTTCTGGAAGTACCTATGGAGCAGCCTGAGAACCACGGAACTTTGGTTGTCCAAATAAGCTTGCTCATTTTTTCTCTAGTTCTTCCCCATCCCCATCCACACTACTCTCACCACCGCCCCCAATTTTGTCCTCTGAGACCACTCATTTGCTCTAAAATGTATAACATTTCTCTTGGGTTTCCTTATATGTTAAGAGGTTGGTACTAAACACTGAAGAGAATTCTACATGGTATTTCAGGTCTTGATCATGGAAAGGTGAGGGGTCTCACTAGCCTTTCCATATCCTGGAATATCCTCCCTCGGAGGCCACCACTCTTGCCACTTTGTGCTGGGTCCCTAGGATTGTCCCCTGTAGAAGATGCTTCTTCACACAGCCATACACAGAGCTAACTTAGAAATTATCTTGAGCATAATATTGGATCCAGGAGCCCTGGGAAAACATGGCCCTGAAGAGGCTCATAAGGGGGGGGAAAGAGCAGAGAGTGAGAACCAGCTTTCACCCCACTTCCACCAAAGTCCTCTGAAAAATGAGGGTGTTCATTACCATCTATTTACCACATGGCCCCTTGCAGAAGGCAGTGGAAGTCTGTCTCCGAAAAGCTTCAAAATCCTCAGATTAAAGGGATTGTACAGTTTAAGAACAAAGAGATACAAACCCCTAATGTACAGTTTAAAACATTATTACCGTCCTAGTTTCTAGTCCTTTAAGAAAGAACCACAGCTTTTCTAGTTATTTTATCTTAATTTGCAAGCAGTCCTGGCTGAATTGTTCATTTATTTCCAAGATCATGTCGTTAGTTACAAGGTTAAGATTCAAATGGGCAGGGGAGAAGAAGAAAAGGAAAGCCGGTGGTAAGAAAAATGGGCCTTGTGACCTTTAATGAGCATTTTGTTTGCAAAGCACGCATTTCATTCTAGCTAATGGTGAGAACGAACACATGCAGGATTGTCTCTTCACTTCCAGCCCCAAGGATCCCAAGACGCAGGGTCTGTCTGACTCACCCCACTGGCTTGGGCTGAGCAGCTTTGGGGCCTCATTCCTGAAGTACTATCTCTTTTGTTCCTGACCATAAAGAATTCCCCATTCCTGACTGAAACCCCTAAAAACAGGTGTTTCACATTGGAGAATCATGAATCTGACCTTAAGAAAAAGAAATTGATTCAAAGGACATATTCAGTTCAGAAAACTCAATACGAAGAAAGAAAAGAAGGAAAGAAAGCAATGCAGAGGTATCTGATATGCATTAACACCTAATATACTTTGTTTAAGAATATTAACCAATTTTCTCCACTGTGTTCTATTAAAGAATCCATCCCTGGCTCAGTCCAAACTTGTATTCAAGTTTTAAAGAGAAAGAGAAGAACAAAGCCGACTTCTTAGATTCTATCATTAACTGTGGTAAAGCGATGGTTTTTCGGCCCCTAGATGGCTAAGGGCACTCCATAATAGAATCCAGAGCCTTTCACCCCTAAATCACTGATTTGAATCCAACCCAGGTCACTATTGACCGAATGTTATTACCTCTAGGTGCTGTCTGGTGGCCCATGTGGAATGAGCTGATGGTCTCTGTCCTGTTCCATGTGGACAGTTGCCCACGTCACCTTGCTGTCACTTCCAAACGAGAAGCCAAGGAGTTAATGGATGTGGAGCCTGAGCCCCCCTTGCACTGCAAGGTGGTGCCCTCTAGGTCAGAGTGGAGGGCACTGGCTGCGAGGTGTGAAGCGGGGCCCCGATCTCCCTCATCACTTTCCGGGACATCAATCCATCTCGTTGTTCCACAATCACCTTTGTGAGAGATATAGAATTAAAAAAAGAAAAATGTGGCTGGGGTTTTAGCCAGGATTTGTTTCCATTTTTACTGGCATGGAGATTCCCAGGGATGGATTCAGTTGATATGAATTTTCAGTTCACCATCTTATTAGAAAAACAAGAAATTGGCAATAATCAAAGCAGAGCCTTATGAATATTCTGCTTGCAAATCCAATGTTATCAGATTATGTTTTCTGCTAGCTTTGATGCAATAGATTCTACTGCAAAATAAATGATCTGAATTCAGCCAGAGCCACAGGCACAATACTGGAATTGCTATTCAAGAAGACAAAGACACACATATTTAAGAATAGACATCTATACTCTGTGAATGTGTATATTCCTACCTGGATGAAACTTTACAGATCAGTATTTTAAATTACACTCCCCCCTTATTTTTTAATAAGAAAACCAATATTGACATGGGCCAAGTGTCTTGTTAAATGTCACCTAGTGAAAAAATAACATGACTAAGGCTAAATCAGAAGCACTTGGACTTACAGTGCAGTGCTCTTTGATTGAGGCATTTCATTTCCTTTTGTTTAGCAGGTGTTCACTGAGCACCTCTTGTGAGTCAAGCACTCTGCCGGGTCCTGTGGGTGGTGATGGAGGTGGTGGATGGGTGCAGAAGAAGAGAGGGAAACCCTTCCAGCTCAGCATCAGCACAGGGCCTGGCATAGTGAGATGCCAATAAATCACAAAAAATGAACAAAAGCCTTCAGAGGAGAGTGATTTTTTTGTTAGGTTTTGTCAAGAACATCCTGAAGCAAAGACTGACACACAAGTAGCTTATTTGGGAGGTGACGCCAGGAAGCAGTGTAGAAGATGGGAAATGATGGGGGAAGGGAGAGAATGGGCTACAGAGCCTGGTAGTGAGCAGGCTGCTGCTGAGTGCACCTGAGGGCCAGTCTTATTGCAGGTTTCTGAAAGATGATGAGAAAATTCCTCAGGGTTTGAACACCCTAAGGTGAGGACCTGGACTGCCCACTGACCAACTCCCATCCACCATTGGCTGAGGGCTAAACAAGCAGTGTGTCAACTCCTCAGCACTTCTGTCCTGCTGGTGTGGCAACCATGCACACTCCTGCTGCCACAGATGGCCTCAGACAGAAGGTAAGTAAGAAGTCACCAACCTTTCCAGAAACTGGGGGTGAGTGGAGTGTCAACAGCTTCTGCTCTTGAAGTTTATGATCTTTTTTAGGAATCTATCTAACATTTAGAAGACAGCAAATGATAAAGGGCAAAGATGAAGGATTCAGAGAAGAACTGCAGCCTGTAGAGCCATTGCTATGAGTGCTCCGTGGGGGCAGGTTCAGGGCTGCACTGCCCACGTGGCCTGGCTCTCCCACCATCTGTTCACTCCGCTTCCCATCCACAACCAGCGGCTCCCTGCCTCCCCTCCCACTTCTGCTCTCTCTGCTCTGCTGCCTCCTCCATAATGGATCCTCTACATGATTTCTGCCTATAAAAACCCCTCCCTGCCCCCTGCCGGGCCCCCCTTCCAGCTCCCACCAAAGCGGCTCCCTCCGTCTTTGTTGTCTTGTTCTCTGAGTCCCCAGAACTATAGTTTCTCCCTCATGTCCTATCCTCCAAATGTCTTCCTATATTTCCATCTCCTCCCAACACCCATGGTAATAAATTGGAATTTGTTTCTGAATAACAGCAGACGATAGTTGCTCCAGAGATTTAGTGAATAAATGAATCCCGTATTACTAAGTCGAGCTGCTAGAAGTGCACATAAGAGAACAGCCGAGACACCGGACTGGGAATTTTATAGCAACTTTCAGTCCAATTCCCAAAGAAAATTAGAGAAACCCCATAGCCCTGAGGAATCAGATGAGTTCCAATGATGTTTGCTGGTAAAACTAGAGAAAAAGCCCCTTGGAATTCTCATGCCCAACAACTGTGCAATTCCCAGAATCTTCCCCTGGCTCCAATTTCTCTCAAAGAAGCTATCTCAGTAATGTACACAGTGTAGCAAGATTGCTAAGTGCACAGTTGCACAGACATTAAAATAAGGTGCAAGGAGGGAAATCTGCCTCAGATGTCAGTGGAAATGAGAAATCATTTTCTGTTTCCCTCATGAGCAAACTGAGGATTTTGAAAGGGAAAGGTCATGCAGAAACAATTACAAAAAAATTTTACAGTGTTTTTTTCTTTTGAGAACTGCCTAATGGTTAGTTAAGAAGTACTTATTCTATACAAAGAGTTATTCCAGTCAATTTATATATTAGCTTATTTAATCCTAATAAACTTTATGAATAATAATAAGTGGCAATATTTATTGAGCCAGTATTCTGTGTACTATGCTAATTATTTTAATATAATGTCTTTCTGAATCTTCACAACATCTTATGGGACTGGTATAATTATTATTTTCATTTGACTCATGCATAAACCAAGGCTTTAGAATGTTCTATGATCTGTTCAAAATTACACAGCTCACTTGTAACTGCAAGATCTGGGATCCACATACCACTTATCTGACTGACTCTATAAGCCATTCTGTTTTTTTCCTGAGTCAGCATCCACATATCAGAGAGAATATTCAGCCTTTGGTTTTGGGGGAATTGGCTTATTTCAATTAGCATGATAGTCTCCACTTCCCTCCATTTACTGGCAAATGCCATAATTTCATTCTTCTTTATGGCTGAGTAGTATTCCATTGTGTATATGTACCACATTCTCTTTATCCATTCTGTTTCTATGACCCACTATGTCATGGGAGCCAGTCCAGAAATCCATCTTTGTATAAGGGAGTCAGTCATGAAGTAAGCAGCCATACAGTTACCTTCATGATGTCCACTTCAAAAGTTTGGAACATACACCCACCAAAGACCTTGCTTCTTTATTAATCCATGGATCTGGCACCAGCACCCATGTTTGTCCAAGACTTTGAGACTATACACATGAAGGGTTCCTTCTGGTCTTTCCAGTCACTTTTGTAATCCCACTAAGGTCAAGAATAGTAAGAAAAGATATTTTCCTCCACTTCTGCAAACCACAGCCTTCTGCTGGAAGGAGGATGAGGTCTGCAGAATCTGGAGTAGCTGTTTGCCTAGCTCTCAGTACTGGGTCCACTTCCCTAGGTACTGAAAGGTGAGAACGGCACAGGAAAGCCCAAGATGCATCTTCATCTCACTTGCTCATCTGAGGGACAGATGGCTGAAGGTGTTTTGTATTAACCCCTAAGAAAACCTGACTCTACTTGGTAGATCCCACTTACCTCTTAAGAGTATAGCAAACAACTTTTAAAATAAATCAAGAAGACATGGTTGGGTCAAAAATTCAAAAGCTTTCTGGATCCTTACTAGTCTCAGGGCTTCGACCATGGTGTTCGTTACCAGCCCACAGCCCAAATATCTGAACAATTATCTGGTTCATAGTTAAAAGCACATACAGATTCCATATTACAATTTAGCTGGATTCCCAAGAGCCTCAAAAAGTGATTCAAACTGGCATTTCCCAGGGACATCACATAGTTAAGAGTGAAGATTATCAGGGCAGCCCAGGAATCCCACCTAAACCCACCATGTACTGCAACCCAGCTTCTTTGGTAGCAAGGCAGATTTCCAGTTTCCACTAGGGGTGATGAGTCCTCCCTTAGAGCCAGGATGTGCTAAGCATATGCAGAGACAGTTTTAGGACTGTAGTAAGGAGCCCCAAAGGCTAGAAGCCCCAAGAAGATCCCATCCCAAAATGAGGGTTCACTAACAGGTCTACCTTCTGCTCTAGCAACTCCAGATGCAAAAAGCAGGTGGTGGGAGTGGGGAGTGACCCCCCCCCCTCAGCATGTGGTGAGGAGGCACCTGAGGGGCCAACAGAAAGATTTCCAAATGGCAAGATGAAGAGTGAGAATTAGGAGTGACTTCAGTTCTCACCTGCAGAAATGGATGATGACTAATACCTCATTCACAGGGGTCTTGTGAGGATTAAGAAAGTGGATCAGAATGTGACTCTCATAGTGTATGCCACTTGGTATACAGCAAATACAGGCTTCTTATGAGCATATTGGCATTGTCAAGGAAAATGACATGATAATCACAATCATAACACTTTATATTTATGTAGTACTTCTCCTTTCATAAAACAGTTTCTGAATATTGGAATTTGAATTTTCACAACTGTCTTAAGGTGGGTATTAATATTATTCCCATGTTGCAAATGAGGAAACAGTGGCTCTAGATAGTTTTGTGACTTGCCACATACGCAAAAAGTGTGGAATAAAGCTGTGGGACTTCCGTTAGCTACAGGAAGTGGGTCACAGAATTCTTGGTGAATTCTAACAACTGGAAAGAGCAAAGCATAAAAGTGAGGTTGGGATGGGCAGTCAACATTCTCCCAAGCTCCACAAATTTGTGTATCAGAGAAAGCAAATATAAGTAAGAATAATGATAGAGTAAAACAAGGGCATCTGCTAGAATCTGGCCCTCTGACTTCTTTTTATTCTTCTACTCCAATTCCTTACATAGGGATAAAGACGACTGATTCTGACACTCTCCTCATTAGCCTGCTGTTTGCTCCCAGGGACAACCAAGCTAATTTTCTGAGCACCCATATTCAATTTCCCAGCAAACCAACACTTCAGAAAAGGAGCCATTTGCTGATGCCAAACCCTCTGCACTTTAAGGTTAGCAGAGCCTACAGAATTTCTCCAATAGCATGTACCCTTCTTTCCTTTTTCCTGGATTCTCCTGGCCCTGTCACAGCAGACATGGTTGGGGACCGTAGGTCAGGGATGAGCATGGCCTGTAGTCATCATTCCAGCCCAGACGACACAGCTCGGTCACCGCCTCTAGTTGTGCACATATTTTAAAGCTGAGGCTGTTTGATCTGTCTGACCTTTTCTTTCCCATCAGCTGCAGAGCATTACCATGCCTAGCCACACGTATACAGAAGAGGGAAACAGGAACTTCTTTTGTCTATTTGCTATATCAAACCACAGTCACAAAAAGTCTGCTCAGAACAAAGATGTTCCCTGTACCCTTCACCTGACATGTGGTCTTGGCAAGAAAAAGTGTATGTAATGATGAGATAGGAAGAAACAGAACTGAAAGATGTAGCCCCAAACAAAGGCCATGTCACTTCCCTTTTTTAGGATTCTTACTACATGCTGTCCCGAAACAATTAACAACATTGACAACGGGGGAAAAAAAATATTTCTTTGGCTAAACATTAAAACAAAGGCAGCCCAGAGCTGGTTAATTCTTCAAATGAGACAAACATAAATGGTGCGTGGATGTGCACTAAGGTGTAAAAGAGGAAGTGAGATGCATTAGAACCAAGAGTGCATAATGTATTATCAACAGCTCTGTGGCTTTGATGGGCGAAGGCTTTTATACAGACGCTGTATTGATAGGTATTTCAACCAGCAGTAAAAAACCGTTCTTGACATTCATCTATAGGGAAAAATATCCATGTACTCTTGGCTGTAGGACCAATTAGTCTGTGAAAGCAGCGGGGTGGGGGGACAGAATATAAATGCAGGATGCATCCGCACTTGATTACTCTAATGAAATGTCCATTGATTCCTATAGATTAATGTGAGAAGGACAGCAGCTGCAGAGTGGCTAACACCTCCGGGTCAGCAGCTGTGTGTGAAGGGTGCGTGTGCGCATGCGTGTGTGTGCACACCCCCACAAGGCTTGTGCCATGAAGAAGAGAGAAATTAGAAGAGTATGTGTCTGGGTGAGGTGTGGATGATACTGGTCATGCTGGACAGGATCAAGAAAAGGAAGGAAGGGTCTGGCTCCTTTGGAGGAAATCGAGATGAAGCTGCATGTGTCAGTGGACAATGAGGAAATTGGCTCGGCCATGAGAAAGGACCAGAGCTGAGAGCTCCACTCCCCTCCCCTCTTCCCACCCTATTTGACTTGCTGCGAGGGGGACAGAGAGCTCACAGGTCACCTAGTTTTGTTCCATTAATTTCATACAGCCTTTAATCACCCGGAGCAAATGTAGAGTTCAAATCTGGCTCTCTGCCAACTCACTAGTGCCCACCCTCCACCCAGAGCTGACATTCTGCCATGGGTCCAAGCCAATACTGTGCCTCAAGTAAATGTGCCAAACTAATCATACACTGGCCAAGTTTAAAGGACCCAACTCTCCCTGTGCAATTACTGGAACACTATCCTATCCCTTCTGGAATTGGCAGCAACTTAAATTCTAGATCTCTGAAGCCTAAATGCTTAAAAGATGCTCTTTCTAATTACCAAGTAAGCAACACTCCTGTGCTGCAAGGATCTCCTTTAGTAAACACTGTGCAGACTTGGAACAGAAGGCATGAGATCTGTTTAGGGTTTTCTCTAAAATCTCTCCTGGCATTACAAATGCATTTACATTTTACATTTTGTATCATTTGATACAAAAATCATCTACATAAAATTTATAATTTATTTTCATTTCCATCTGATTCACAACAGTTTCTGCTTACAGAAAAGGAAGTGGTAGAAAAAGCTGGGAACCAGGAGAACACTGTGTCTGCGGGCAACCAGCAGCTGTAGATGTGCTCTGAGAAAACCCAAATCTGCTACATCAGTCATAGAGAGGAGAACTCGGAGGTTCCTGGGGACACTCATAGGAGGTCTGCAAAACAGCAAAGATAGGAACACTAGTAAGAAGCAGCCAACCAGTCCTGGAAATCTTTTCACATCCAGAAAGACACTTCTGCACCCAATGAAGATGAGCCCCATCTAAGCTCAATATGGTAGAATCGGCAGCCTTGGTGTTCAAAGCCACTTCCTTTTATTTGCTTAGAGGACCCTAATGGCTAGTCAGAACATGCTATCACTCCTAGCTCTACTTATCTGCATCACTACTTGTTGCATCACAAGCAACAAAGGGGCCCTTCACACTGGAGTTGAGAAAATGGATGGTAAGGTAAGAATTCATTAGCAATGCTACTGCTAGTAAGGTATTTAGCATGGAGATTTCTCTGGACATTTTACCACAAAATACATATGTTCAGCATCTGTGTATTTGCTCAGCTTGTTATCATTAACTTGGTCTTAGCTACGATTAGCTGCAGATCTCTAAACTCAAATTTTGTGGAGATCAATAAATAGGTAGATACTCAAACTCTACATGTGCATTGAGTCTGAATGATGGATGTATAGATAGATGCCCAGCTATGGAAATGAGCCATAGTCTTCCAATGGCTCTCTAGCTAAGACAAGGTTTTCCAGTTCTCCAAGTCTCCTTCACCTGTCGGCACCATATAAGTCTATGTTTTCAGGAGTACAGGCCCAACACTCTTTTTTTATTGAGAAGCTGGAGAACTCTAACCGGTGGTTCAATAAATTGTATTACATCCCCCTCACACTGAATGCCCTACACGCTTTGGCTTTCCATGTGTAATTGCAAGCTGTTATTAGCCCTGAGCTGTGTCCGTTACTGGCCACACTCTTGCTGAGCGGTCAATTTTTTCCCCTGCCATTTCCTTTGCTCACACCATGCTGACCACGTTGGCCAGAGGCGGCCCGAGGTTTATAGTGCAGCATTGATTTTTCTTTTCTCTCAATACTGACAGAATCATAGATCCAAGGCAAATAAAGAAATGCATTCTGGGGTGATGAAATGTCTTTCATTCAGGCTGGATTGAATCAAAGCCCATCACAGAAATGCAGGGCTCTGAAATGCTAGGGAAGCTCATGCCTCAAATTGTGGAAAAATAAATTTTATGTTTTCTCCACTTTCCTTTGGATTTGTAAATCACTAGGGACACAGACAGTGCAGCCAGTATCCAAACTTGGGCAGTGGGGACATTGTAAACAAAGAGCAGCTGTTACCCCCTTTATTAATGAGAGTTTTGGTTGTCCTTCTGTTTTGAAGGAGAGTCATTTATTAGTTTATGTAACACCCATATTATTTCATAGAACTGTCCTATTGTAAAAATATTGACTGAGGCTTAGCCTGTACTAAGAAATGAACAATAACAACTTGCACAAATTTGAGAAATTCAAGCTCATTGCCTATTACCGAGGGGTAGCAATGACTGACTGCAATAAATTAAGGAAATCTTCATTCAAACAAATAACTCCAGTTGACACTTGATGAAGTGTAAACCTGACCTTCACTAATTAATTTGGTGACATCCATACTTTGTTTATAGAGATTAGTCCAAGTTTGATCTTTAGCACACATGAGAGAACATGTTCACAAAGACAGGAGGATAGTCAATGGAAAGACTACTGGATTGAGAAGTCAGGAGACCTGGATTTTCATCCTTGCTCTTCCATTAACAACAAACCAACAGCCTGAACACATTATGTGGCCTCTCTTGGTCTTTGTTTCCTCATCTGCAAAATGGACACGGTAACATTGACCATGGGTACTTTTGATGGTTCAATGGGATAAGGTACATACGTGATCAGCTGCTACAGATCCTGGCACATGTCATTCATTTGCATCACAAGTGTCTTGATTCTAACCATGCATAGGCACCAAGATGGGCACTAAGCCTATAGTCGAAAACAGAGCTGGTTCCTGCCTTCCTAGAGATCATGGCCAGGTAGGTATTGCACACATAGAAGATGCTAAAAGAGGCTAAAATAATATGATTATCATTAGTTGTAGTACTATATTTTAGAAACAAAGGAGTTGGGCTCATGAAATTAGGCTCTTTCCAATTTCAAGACCCTTTAATCCATGATCAATAATGACTATGTGCTTGTATCATATCTGATTATATATATAATTAGTATGTATAATTATGTCTGCTGAATATCTCATTTTCTGTATTCAAATTTGGGGCCATTCTTGACTTTTTAAAAGGTCTGTGGAAAATCATCATTTAGTTTGTAGTTTGCTTTCCACCTAACTGAGCTGTTCTGCTGTGAACATCTGTCTTTTGCACAGTGCATATATGTGATGAAATTAGTCTCTATGATGGAATTAAAATGTAAAACATTCATTGAGCAGAAAGAGTCACCATTTACATCTAAAGCACAAAATAAAACAAGTCAACATCTCTTAAAAAAAAATTGGGGACCATTCAAAACTCATGTATGTATTTTTTTCCACTCTGCCTAATTCCAAGAAGCAACTTGAAATTGTGTTTTTGTTTCATTTTGTTTGTTTCTGCTACTGGGAATTGAACCCAGGGCCTCACATATCCTAGGCAAGGGCTCTACCAAGTGCTACATCCCAATCTTTTTTTTTTTTTTGCAGGGGGCTGGGGGGGTGGTACTCGACCACTGAGCCACATCCTCAGTCCTACTTTTTGTATTTTACTTAGAGACGTGGTCTCACTGAGTTGCCTTGCACCTCGTTTTTGCTCAGACTGGCTTTGAACTTGCGATCCTTCTGCCTCAGCCTCCAGAGCCACTGGGATTACAGGTGTGCACCACTGCAACTGGCTCCCAGTCTTTTTTTAAATACATATTTTATTTTGAGACAGCATCTCACTAGCCCAGGCTGGCCTTGAAATTACAATCCTTCTGCTTCAACCTCCATAATAGCTAAGAATACAGACCTGCACTACTGTCCCTGGCTTAAGTATCATTTTAAATGCAAGTTGAAGCATGTGTGATGCCTTGGGTTTGATCTCCACCACTGCAATCAATCAATCAGTCAATCAATGGTAAACACAAGTTGAAGCCTCAAGAATGCACAAAAAAATAATTTATATTGTTCTTCATCCAACACATCAAATCCAGGTCCCAGGATGCTGTGGGTATAACTCAGCAGGGAGTTTGCTTAGTATACACAACTGCCTCAGCTAAATCCCTATTACAAGTATAGCCAATAAGCTAAACTAATAAAAGGTACTTGGAGATTGCAAGTAGTACTAGGACATCTTTGGTTTATACTCATAAATACTAGACACCTCTCTATAACTTTTAAATTTTGAAGAAGATGCCTACTTTTTCATTCATCCCTGGTTCCTGGCACATTATGTGTGCTTAATGACTGTGGGTCAGACAACCAATTTGTGCCCCAGTCGGTCAGGGCCTGTTTTAGGATTTGCAAACTGCAAAGGGATCTGTTTTCCTTTGTGAATGGCCAGAGCTCAGAGCTAGGTAGTCATGACACATTTTGGGTTTAAAGTGTTCAAGTGTTTCTATAATTTAAAATTTTAAAAAATCTTATCTGGAATCAAGGAAAATCTCTATAGTTTTCTGTACTTTGGAGAACATGAATGCAAGAACTCATGGGAGAGATGAAACTCTATAAATCTGAAAAGTTCAGTATTTTCTGTCTGTACCAGCTAAGAATGGAGAAGGAAGCAAGCCTTTTCATCTTTGCTTCTGATTGATTCACTGTCTCAAATTATCCTCTAGAATGCACACACACATTTTAAAAAAATGCACATTATTCTTCATCCAGCACATCAAATTCAGTCCCAGGACACTGGGATATAGCTCAGTGGTCAAGAGTTTTCTTAGTATGTATGAGGTCCTGGGCTCAATCCCTAGCACTTAAAAAAAAATCCAGGTCCCCCAAAATCTGAAAATTTGACAAGCATAGCCAATAAGCTTGTCTCTGGATTGGGCTCTTTTTTTGTTTATTGACACTTTACTTGATTTTGCATAGCCCTTCCCATTTTCTGCATGGGGGCAATGACAAGTCACCCTTTTGAACATCTGTTTGACTCTCTACATATGACATAATTCCAATGACAGAGCCAAAATTATAAGCTTAAATGGCAATACTTATAAAATGCTAATGTGTATAAAATGCACTCCTGCTGTTTTTCAGAAAAGGATCTAGTCGATTTATGAAAGCCATTACTCACACAAGGCACATATGTCAATTTAGCATGGTTCTTATTCCCAGACTCTACTATTCTTCGGTAATTTATGTAAAGTAGATAGTACAGTCACTTGGGCCAGGAAATACTCTGCTCAGTTCTACTTTTGGCCCCAAGGAATGTGTATTCAACATGCATTTGTGTATTCAACATGCATTTCACAAGCACCCACGACATGTCAGGATCAAGTCTCTGCCATCCTGGACATCTTTGGAAAAACAAATACAAGTGAAAGGTCAAGTTTCAGTCAGTGGGGGCTATGATAGAGGACATGGTCAAAAATGTGCAGATCTAAGAGATGGTTGGCTTCTGGAAGGAGAGGCACCAGCCTGAAAATGCTTCCCAGGTATTTCTGAGCTGAGTTTTGAAAGAAGATCCAAGACGCAAAGGAAGTTGAAGCCAGGGAAGTAGCAGGTACAAAAGAGGGGCGAGTCCAGGAGCAGAGGAAATGTGTTCCTGGATTTCAAGAGAAGCTGTCTCTTGCATGCAAGCTCTAGAGTGCTGGAGTAAGGAAGAACAGAAGTGTAACAGTGCTGGGAGGGGAAATGCCCCACCCCCAGGGTGGGGAATGTGAAAGGAAAGGCCACACATCATCACCACATGATTTATCCCCAGCTAGACACAGCCAGAATCTACACTTCCACTTGGGAAGTCACTCATCCATGGGTCAGAATCTCAGGGTTCCAGATCCCTACAAAGTTTTTCCCCACAGACTCAACCGCATTCACCCAGCTCTTGGAATTCAGACAATGGCCAATAGGACATCTGGAAGGACAAGGCCCACCTGTGACTTATTAGGGTGAACTCCTCTGCTCAAGGTTGGCACAGCAGGGCTCAGCCTCCTTTTGCCTCCGTGTTGGATGTGGGAATGAGGTCGTGGTATGAGGCAGAGGGAGATTCTGTCAGCTTTGAGGAGGAGAGGAAGGCAGAGCTAGAGTCAGCCTGAGGCCAGGAGGACAAAGAAAATTCACCCTGAAAACTCACCCAGTCTCTCACAAGTCTCTCTCGCAAGGCGACAGTGCCCGTTTATCATTCACCTTAATTCAAATCAATTCTGATTTGCAGGAACATCAGCTGTTTGAAGAGATAGGTGACTTCGCCAATACATTCCTGCTTATCTTTCTCACTGGCTAAATTAGTAAATTTAACAACGACAAAAAAGGGGGAAAAAAAACTTCAGGGATTTGAAGAGGAAAAATGTTTGGGTAGAATCTGGGCTCAAAAGGGTTGATTAAAATGTTCATGTTGTATGTGGATGGCCACACAGAAATGGCATCTTCTGACTTTACAGGAAACTTCAATAATTTAAAGAATAAATCGTGCCAAACATATTAGGTGCCAAAAAACACTGTGATTCATTAAAAATGAATGATGGATTATTATCAATTTTATTATTACAACTTAAATATTTTGGAACAAAAATGGATATAAAATTTTTAACCATTATTGTTCTTGGAACCCTTTTAGAAACCAGAGGTGAATTGCCCAGATTACCCCAAATAGGGCAAAAGATCAAGCCTTGGATAGATTTCCTATGAATTCCATCAGCCTTGACTCTCTGCCTAGGAACAAATGGGGAATTTAAGAAAAGATCCTCTTTAAGATTTCCACATGCCAGTGAAACTAAGCCTCAAAGGTGACATAACTCAGTCACTGCTGTATCCCCAACACCTGAATAGTGCCTAGCCCATCAGAGTTACTCAATTAGTATCTGTTGAATGATAAATGATGAATAAGAGGTGAATGATCAGAAGCCTTGTTTCTGATAAACTCATACCAAACCCTTTTGGCTTCATGTCACCAGTGTAACACCCTGGACATTTCCTATCTGCCTACCCCTTCACCCCCCCGAATTCCATCAGCCTTGACTCTCTGCCTAGGAACAAATGGGGACATTTAAGAAAAGATCATCTCTTCCCTGGAATCAAGATTTCCACATGCCACTGAAACTAAGCCTCAAAGGATGGACTAGTGCGGACATAACTCAGTCACTGCTGTATCCCCAACACCTGGAATAGTGCCTAGCACATCAGAGTTACTCAATTAGTATCTGTTGAATGATAAATGATGAATAAGAGAGTGAATGATCAGAAGCCTTGTTTCTGATAAACTCATACCAAACCCTTTTGGCTTCATGTCACCAGTGTAACACCCTGGACATCTCACTCCAGACTCACAGGGCGTTTCCTCTCATCTCTCTTCCTGATGCCTTCCTGACTAGCTCCTTGTCATCAAGTTTCTGCCACTTGCCACCTCCTCATAGTGATTCTCCCTGACCACACTATTAGAGAGAAAAAAATGCCATCCCACCAAGAGTCACCAGCTATCTCCTTCTCCTATGTTATCTTCTTCAGAGTAACTGTTACTCTCGTAAAATGCATTAGTGTGATGTGTGGATTTTCTACGGCTTCTGTGACAATTACCACAATTTTTTAATGTTTTTATTAATGTAGTATTAGTTTTACACAATTATACACAATAATAGTCATACACAATATCAGGGTTCATTTTGACATAATCATACAAGCATGGAATATAATTACTACAATCTTAGTGACTTAAAACAACACACTTTTTAAAATATTTTAATTGGAACACTATTTGTACATCTTTAACAGGATTTATTGTGGTAATTTAATGCGTGTATACAATATGTAATAATCAGATCAGGGTAATAAGAATTTCCATCTCTTCAAACATTAATAGCATTTTTCTTTTCCTTTTTATTAGCACATTGTAATTATCTGTGATAGTGGAATTTGTTGTTACATATTTGTACATGAATACAATAAACAATGTAATTTGGTCAATTTCATTCCATCTTATAGTTCTGTAGTTCAGAAGTCCAACACAGGTCTCACTAGGCTAAAATCAAGATGTGCTCCGTTCCTCCCTAGCGACCCTAGTGGGGAATTTGTTTCCATGTATTTTATGGCTTCTAGAGCCCCCTCACATTCTTTGGTACATGATCCCTTTCCTCCAACTTCAAAACCAGCCACATTGCCTTTCTCTGACCATTCGTCTATAGTCCTGTCTTCTTCCAACCACATTCAGGAAATATTCTTACTTTTAAAAACCTCTGTGATTAGATTCGACCCACCTGGATAATCTAGAATAATCACCCCATCTCAAGGTCCTTAACTTAATCACATTTGCAAAGTCTCTTTTCCCATGTAAGGTACATAGTCACAGGCCTGGGAATTAGGATGCGGACATGTCTGGGGTACATTATTTTGCCTACTTCCTACATATGACACTTATTTATTTTTTTCTTTTCTATTGTCTGAATCCCACAGGCTGTAAATTCCATAGCAGCCAGGACTTCTGTCTCATTTGCTACTAACTTTATCTGCAGCATCTCAAACAGCATCTGGCATGTTAGCCACTTAGGAAATATTTGTGAAATGAACAAATAAAACAATACTGCCCTGTGTATGAAAAGGTTGTTTGGGTTGATCTTTTGCCACCCCACTGTCTTTTCCTAGATGTAAAGCTTTTATGCTCCACTTAAATCATCCTCTTTATATACTTGCAACAATGACATAATTACTCAGAATTCTTCAAGAGCTAAGATAGGACAAGAGCATTTTGTTAATATTTGAAAGTATCACACACATTTATTTACTCTACAGGGAAAATCAGTTGTAGGATTTATCACAATAAAGCTTCACCAGTATTCCCCCTTCCTTTAGCAATATTTTATTACATAGCACCAAACTGGTTGAAGCAGCATGGTATGTCAATTGCAAGAGATGGAAAAATTTACATCCAGGACCCATTCTTTCCAATGAAGGGGCTTATATAATTTGGTCCAAAGGAAGACAGATTAATAAATTACAGTGCTTCCAGCTCACTAAGGGCAGTGTAGTATCACGTGAAGGACATACATCAGAGTCCTCAGTTTCCCACCACTTTCAAATCATGTACTTCTGGGCAATCTCAATCATCAGCCTGAGCATCATCACCCCAGAAATGGGAAGAACAGTGCCCTTCAAAGACTAAATGAGATTTATGACAAGCATGAGTGTGGCACACAAAAAGCCCTGGGTAAGGATAAGTTCCTTCTCCTTCTCCTTGCTGATCTCATACACTAGAAGGTGGGAGATGGAAAGAGGGGAGCTAAGAACAAGTAGAAAAGGAACAAGGACAGTTGGGCAGAACTGAGGAATGACAGCCTACTGGCAACAGAGGCTATTGTTTCAAAGATGATGATAATAATAATAATAATTAATAATAATACAGTCCCTGGGTAAAATATCCAAGGAAAACATGGGGTTTTCTTCTCAAGATAGTGGGAGAAGATAACTCCAGCCTGGCATTCCATGGCATTCCATATCAGCTAACCTTCCCCAACTCCACTGATGTGCTAACATTCCTTCTTCAGGGAGAATTCAGGAAAACTGTCCCTCAAGACAAATGAAGCCCTGAAATGATTCAATGGATATTGGAAGACTCATCGCATGACCCAGCACCTGAATTGTTGTTCCAGGTTATTCAACTAGGAGGTAGAGAGAGAATCAAGGCATCTTCCCTCCTAGGACATTAAAAAAAAGACTGAATTTATTTTTCAGAAAAAGGAAAATTTAATGAACTAGTGTATTCCTTTAATATTGTTCATGGGTTGTCTCCCATCCAGAATATCCCTCAGCTCCAATTCTTATATTAAAACTTTTTTTATCACTTCTAGCTTTGATAATATTTTCATTCCCCAATTCTTTAGAATTTATAATCTCTATCATTGATTCCCAAACCTAACTGATCATCAAAATCCCCTGTTTAAGGATAAACTGTTGGCTTGTACTACAGTGAAAAACACCCCAGGGTCACACCATGTAATCCAGTGAAGGTTTATTTGTTATTGACACAAAGCCCACTGCAAGTCTGGACAGTTTACTGTGCCATTTCATCTCATAAAGTGACTCAGAGACCCAGGCAAAGGACAACTCTACCATTCTATACCTAAACTGTCCAGAACATATGACCCCCGTGACTAGCACAACAACAGAAGAAAATGCTGGATGATTTGACATTGGCAATTAAATGCATCAACCCAGAGGTAGTATATATCACTTCTATTCTTGACCCACTAGCCAGAACTAATCACAGCAAGAGTGGGTGAAGGAAGTGTAATCTTCCCAGTTGGTAAGAAAAGCATGATATGGATGAGTCTCCTCAATATCAAAAGTCTTTTTCAGAACTGTAGAGTACCAAGAAATCACATACACACAATCTTCTCAAAGTGGCTCCCAAAGATCTCACATGGAGAGCTGACTTTGAAGACTCATTCATACCACTCATTCTTTATTCCCTGGTATTTTTATCTTTTGTGTTCATATATACAAGTTCTCAGAGGATAAATATTATGCCTTCATTTTAATTCAGGAAGTGTTTATTAGTCATACACATGAAACCTGAACATGACATTGAAACTTAAACCCAACATTGAACCTGAACCTGAGCACAGAACATAAACATTGGTCTGGTGTTCAGAAATGGGGTACTGTCCCCATTTCTGCCACTAGAGAAGTCATGGGTGCAAAACATTTTATTTTTTGACATATAATTTACATACCATACAACTTACTTTTAAAGTGTACACTTCAATGGCTTTCAGTATATTCGCAAAGTTGTGCAACCATCACCACTACCAAATTCCAGAACATTTTCATCATTCCAAAAACAAACTCCATACTCATTAGTGATTTCCCAGTTCCCCCTTCCTAACTTCTGGTAATTGCCAATCTATCTCCTTTCTGTCTCTATGGATTTGCCTATTCTGAACAATTCCTATAAATGTTATCATATAATGAGGGGGGCCTTTTGTGTCTGTCTTCTTTCCTTTGCAATGTTTTCAAAGTTCTTCCATGTAGAAGCTTGTATCAATACTTATTTATTGCTAAATATTATTTCATTATAGGGGTATACACCATTTTTGTTTATCCATTCATCCACAAAGGGCAATTGGGTTATTTTTTATTTCAAAGCTATTATATTAATGCTGCTATCAATATGAATGTATCAGCTTTTGTGAACATGTGTTTTCAATTCTCTTGGGTATTTACCTAGAAATTCAATTGCTCATCCAGACAGATAATTTTTTTTTACAGATAACTTTATTTATCTGTAAAAGGTAGTCCCCTGCCCTGTGAACCCCTGAAGGATACTAGGAGAATCAAATATAAAAGGGACTCTGTAAATATTAAAAGCAAATAAGCTTCATGTATTATTTTCATACTTGGAAAGCACTTAGCACAACATTTTACACATAGTAGGTACTCAATCTTTATTGTGTGCTGAATGATTTACATAATTATAAAAAAGAGAGAAAATACACAGACTCTTAAAGGGTACTGTATCCTGAGCATTGTTCCAAACAAGCGGAAGCACAGTTATTCAGTGAATATCATGAGTCTGCATTTGATTTGTTTTCCTGAAGCAGAACAATGAATGTATTCTTGAAACAAAATAAAATTGACCCTGCGTCTTTAAGGAGTTCCCATACTCCAATCTATTTCTTGAGACAGGCTCTGGAGTGAGTAGCGTGTGCATGTAACAATGGTGTCCACCAGGGATGTGCAATATTTGGGGAGGCTGCTCAGATCCTTTGTAGAAGAGCTCTGTTGAATCCTCTGTATTTTTTAGGAGTTAGATGTGGCATCACATCCCTCCCCAACAGCCCAAAGGAGGAAGCAGGATTTTTTTCACTAAACTGCAAATTGGCATCCATTCATAGGAGACATGTCACTACCATTTCAGCAGTGTGTTCATTCAGGTGTTCTGTCTAAATTGAGACTTTTAGGCACTAATAATAATTAACTACTTTCTTAGCAATGAAAAAACTCTTAAATGCCTATTTACTTAATGGTCCCCTAGGGTGTCTTTGTTTTGAATGGGATAAAAAAAAAATCTTAGCTGCAAAATAAGCAGGTGATTCTAATCAATAAAGCCAGAGGACTATATTGATTACAAGAACTCCATTCTTTTGTCATTAACCCTGTGAATTCTCTACCAAAGCAGAGTAAGACTATTTCTACCCCTTAGAACATACACTCATTGAAAAACTGGTATCTCATTTCACTTCTATGCCTCCCATTTAGCCTACAGGGCCCATTTCAGGAAATCCTTTCCACAGGCTGCCTGTGGGGGGAAGATGACTTTCATGACCTCCTCTCAGTAGTATATGTGCTTAGAGGTCTTTGAATTTTACCCCCATTGGTGGTGATGGATTTGATGATGAGGCATTAACCTAGCCTAGGAATTTCTTTCATAGGGGCACTTCCTCTTCTCTTCAGTGATTGCCAACATTTCTGCATTTCAAAAAGAATGTAGGGATAAGACACAGCAGTTGATTTTACTAGGATAAATAGTAGTTAAAACAATATGACCCATGGGATCTACCTGGAACCAGCTGAAACTCAAGAATCTTCTTGAGTTTTGAAGTTTCAGTTCACTGGGATGCGTTGTAAGTGAGCATAGTTTAAAATCATTGCTTTTCTCTGAAATCCCATAGCACCTCATAATAAGAGATGACACATTGCATACATACCTCAGTAAAAATCAGTGGCTCTGGGTTCAAGTCCTGACTCTCCCACTAAACCAGCTAAGTTATTCATCTTTTGTGTCCTATATCCTCACCAATAAAGGACTTAGACCAGATTTGTGCTTCTCGAGTTTTAGTGGGAATATGAATGACCTGGGGATCTGACAGATTCTCATTTAGTAGGTCTAAAGTAGGTCTTGAAATTTCACCCATGCAAAGCTGAAGCTTCTGGATCAGAGGCACGCTTTGAGAAGCAGAGACCAGATGATATCTAAGGTTCCCACACCCGCACCATGTCTCTTGTGTTCGGTGTGTCTTGAATGGCATCAATCCATTTCTACCTTGTGCTCTGGATATTTATGTAACTCCTTAATTAAACTGCAAGCTCTGTTGGCAAAATGATTATTTCTTTCTGTGTCTTCTCTGTATCTCAAAGACTACATAATATTTAGCATTTAATAGAGGCCCAATAATTATTGCTAATAAACAAATGTGAAGATAAAGTATCTTACTCTTTCTGAGAACACTATTTGGAATCAGAGAGATGGAAGGATAGTTAGAGGCAACCAATCTAACATTCTCACTTAATCCAGAAGCCTAAGACCCAGATTACTCAGGATCACATGTCCAGTTTATGATCTCAGAACTAATATTCAACTTCCTTCCCCCAAAGTCTGCACTCAACACAATATCTTCCATACACTGCTTTACCATTACTCAGTCATAATTGATTAGGTATTCAATCTAGAGAACATGAAAAAAAGTTAACTCCAGGTAACTATATAATATAAAACCTACCTTGATTCTACCCAAAAAAAAAAAATGATGATAATAACAATAACAGTAAATGCTTGTTGAATACAGCCACACTAAGAAAATTCCTCAAAGACACAGAGTGAATCTACAGTAAAGCCAAAGACCATGTGTGGTCACCTGACTCCCAAGTCACTACCCTTTCCACTGAAACACAGTCCACAGACAAATAGCAAGTCATTGTACAGGTTCCTGTCTTGACCAAGAAGCACATGAGGCTGGCTAACCTCAGAGGAAAAAGTCCAAATTTGATTCCAATCCTCTGCATCATGGTGAGGGGTGGGGCAGGGGAAAAATCCATGGGGAAAGGGATAAAGATAATAAAAAGTTTGTTCCTCTGAGCAATATGTGTACTGCCCACCACTACCACCCAGAACCTCCAAAACCCTCAAATAACCTTCATATTTGTTCAGCAAAGTGCCTTTGTAGCCATTCCTTCATTGAATGTCACAAACTAGCATTCTGCTGGCCACATTTATCTAGTCCACAGACATAATTTTTGTGGCCCACAGATTAATACATTGATCCCTCATTAAGAAGTTGCCTTCATTCCTGAAAAACTGGCTGCAAAGTAAAAAGCCATTAAATGAAAAAACATATTTCCATTCATTTGAAAGTGGAAAAATTTTATGTACTCTATCCCAAACTAAGAAATCCAAACTGTTTTCTCACATCATATATTTTAAAAGAAGGTATACCACTTGAATAATGAGAGCAAGTATACAGGTAATAAACAGTGATTTGAAAGTAAATAAATACAGTTTGTAGGTAAAATGTAATGTAATAAAGGTTTATTGTGCTCATATTTTTTCTTCTTTCTGCATCATTTTCTTCATCAATTTTTCAACCTTGTGGGGGGCTCATGGTTATCTTGCACTCAAACTGCACTTGAAAATAAAGTTATAACACAGAAAAACACCCTCAGGGCAAAATAAAGCTAAATAAGAGAACACTGCAAAATGTGGAAACAGTACACACTTACAATTGCTGGAGAGTCATAAGAAGCTGCTACCTCTCTATCCCTGGCACTTGGCATTCACAAAGCAAAACATTTTGGGTTCATCCAAATATGGCATATAATTCAAAACCATTTTGTATGAGATTCTCCACCTAGAAACTGCTGTATTTAATAGGCCAGTATTATTACCTAAAACCATAATGTAACAAATCACTTCCTATAATGCATTTATGTAGCATATATACAGGTAAAAAAGGCCATTATGCAATCCCAATCAACCTCACCTGCAAGCCCAAATAAGTTCACACGTTGAACATTCCAATGGTTTTTAATCCTTTTATGCCACTGAGTGTGCCTTCTTTCCTTAATACTGACATGGTTCCCTATGAAGTATCAGTTCACTGAATAGAGGAAGAGACCAATATGTGATGTAACATTTTCAAAACTCATAAAGTGAAAAGTCTTTCACTGAGCAAGTATTATGTACATCTATATTTTAAAACTAGAGTTAGTTGGAAACACTTAAAAACATAATATCACAAAGATATGTAGAATTCTGTCTCCTGGTCTCAACATTTTTTGCATAGCAACAGTCATCTGGAGGAGCAGTTGCCCATTTGGAGCCACACACACCACAGCACAACACAGTCCCCTCCCAGCCCATTCACTCACTGATACCTCAAAATTCTCCCCAGTAGAATCTGCAGTCTGAGGAACCTATTTCATTTGACTTCTCATTGTGACACTCCTTCACAGGCAGGCTACCTTCCCATGTAGCCTGCTTTGCACAGGGAGACTCAGACAATGCTGACAATGAGCTCCTCTAGGATAGATGCTTCCAGGACACCAAGTTCAAACAAGCAGTTCCAGGGCAGCTATGCTGACAGGTTATTGCCCAGGCCAAAGGAAATAGAAGATTTGAAGTCTGGAGTCTCTAAATGTCCCCCGTTCTCATCATCACTCCATGCCTGTTACTCTGGATACTTTAGTGCATGCCTTTTCTCTCCTGTTAAATTCTGTATTTCTTTTACAACTATTCCCCTACACACACAAACACACACACACACACACACACACACACACAGCACTTCCTAGTGCAGTGCCGCCCTAGGTTCATCGGTCTCCTCCCTCAGAGTTCCCTTCAGGAAAATTTAAAACACAAGAAACAATAGCTAAATGGAAAACAAAGTACTCCAAAGTCAGGGTGAACTCTTCTAGGTATCCCTCGTTTAAATTACTGCCCATCATCTGGGAATGTCACAACTGGAAAGAGGTCCACAAAGGCAGAGACCATAACTAAGTTCTTCCTGCATGGGAGCAAGAAGTAGCTAAAGATAAGTGAAGTTTAGGCTTCTATCTCTGTAGTGCAGTAACTACCCTCCTCCTGAGAAAACACAACCCAATGAAAACTTGTACTCTGATCAATCATCTTATTGGCCCCTGGGGTAGAATCTAAGCAGTAGATGCCAAGAGGATGCCTCCCCCACAGTAGGTACTCAAGAAACTTAACTAACATTTGTTTAGACAGCCCAGGCATCATTATTCCCATCAAACTGGAGAAACTGAGTCTCTAAGATGTCATGTGATATAATCAAGCTTGGAAATGTAGAACTAGACTAAAATTTAGGTTTTTTAATTTGAATTCTGCACCCAGAGCATTGTATTACTAAGTGATGATACAGCTACAAAAAGAAATTTGGACTGTTTTGCCAATACTGCCTGCAGGTTCTATTTGAAGAGCCTGGAAACAGGTATACTTTTTTTTCTATTTTTATGTGTCAATTGTTTTTTATTCGAAGTTGTTGTATATAACAGTAGAATGAATTACAATTCGTAATACACATATAGAGTACATTTTTACATATCACTGTTTGTATATAAGTATATATCATACTATTCATGTCTTCATACATGCACTTAGGGTAATGATATGAAACAGGCATACTTTCAGTCCTCTTTGGCTTCCTCTAATTTCTACATTTCCCATGTGTGTGGTGCACATCATTTCTCAAAAACAGCATCTGGAATCATCTTTCAGTCACCAAAAGTATCTCAACTTTGGCTACATACTAGATTTACCTGGGGAGTTTTAACACATATTGATATCATAGCCCAGCCCTGAAATCCTGATTGATCATCTAGAATGTAAACAGGCAGGAGGAATTCCAAAAGCTCACCAAGGGATTCTACTATGGATTTAGCATTGAGGATCACAGCTGTAAACTCTCCCTTAGGTTGAACTCAACTCTTTGCTTAAAAAAAAAAAAAAAAAAAAAAAAACAGCCCTGAACATGGACATGGAGAGAGGTAATGTACTTTCCTACTACTTGAGCCACAGAGATCTTTGGAGCTGAATCTCCTGGATATAAAAACTTCACTTGCCAAATCCAAGAAATCTATTAGTAATAATCATAATTTCTATTTAATGAACACTTACTTTGTGTGAGGTGCTGTGCTAAATGGTTTTTTGCACATTCTCATTTAACCCTCAGCATCACCTTATAAGGTAGGCATTTTTTAGATAAAGGCTCAGAGAGTTTATATAACTTGGCCAAGATCATTCAGCTCCTGAGAGACAGAACTGATTTCAACCTTCTTTTTTGATGGCTCCTTAATCTACCATCAAGCTTGCACATGCCCTGAAGCATCAGAAAATGCCAGTCCATGAAACCTAATTCTGTTCTCTTGGTAAAGTAAAGAGTTGAAGTCCTAGTGTAAACTTCCTTTGCAGGAATTTATAATCCAAGGTACGCAATACATAGACCACTAAACAACTTAAACCAAGAGTTTCAATACCCATGAGAATAAATAAAGATGGTATTATAACTTGGTAATAACGAGGGACAAATATATTTTCTGGTAGAGAAAAGGAAAGTAATAAAATATTTGAAATTTCAAGGGTCATTGCAGTGATTCACAGAATACATAGCACATTGACGTGAGCAAGTAGGCCCTTGAAAATGTGTTATTATCATAGTGACTAGAATTCAGAACTTCTTCCCTGTAGTTTGATCTTTTGACCTATTGCTTTGAGGCTTTCTCCAAAGGCTTTCTATTGTAATCTTACTTCTGAGTGATAATTTTGCCTCTGGAAAGGGTTGGAATGGAAAAGAAGATGTCTTGAAGATTTAGAATAAACAGGAGTCTACACATTCTACCTTAGCTCAGATTACATGTTGAAGCAAGCTCTGTTCCCTGTGATCCGTCAGTTGTGCTTCTTGTTTGTTGCTTAATCAATCCACATATGAGGTGTGTGTCTGCATGTTAGGATATTCTGCATTTAAGAAAAAAATTACAAGAGGTCTTAGCAATGTGTCTGATCCAATTATAGGAACCCACAAAAAAAGCACATAAAGGTTCAAGGGAGCCCACAGTAAAAGAAGGGTCCAGAATCACTTTATTGGTGGTCTTGAAGAGCTGGGCTAATACACCTCAATGAGCCATTAAAGGAGGAAGGGGAAAGAAAGAGGACGATAAAGATGCATCTTAGTCCCAAATGTACTCATCACAAAAAGCCTGCTTTTTCCATATGGATAATACCCAACTACCATTCTTTTTTTTTTTAAGTAGTGATAAGAGCTATTGAAGCAGACAAGACCCTTACCTGGAGCACCATTAACAAAAACTCTTAACCAGAGGAGGGCAAGGGCTTCTGACCACACACTTATCTTTTCAGCTAAATGCATATGCTCAGGAAGCAATTCTGTCCCAGGGTTATCTTCAAAAAAAATATTCATCTACATGGCAAAGCCCACAAACAAAATATAGTCAGTTTTAGAGAGGCTGGCCTTTCTTAAAAATATGTAGGCAGAACCTGTTCAAGCATGAAGAGAAATATTTTATCTGGGATGCAAATAAAACAACAAAGATAATATTACAGTGTTTTTGCTGCATTGAAAAACAAGCAAGTTCTCTTAATGAAGTGAATTCTCTTGTATTCAAGAACTGAGTTTTTATTAAATAAACAATATTTCTACAGCGTTAGATTTGGATGTAGTCATTTACTTCTATACTTTAGGCATTTAGGATTGTCAAGGGACAGGCGTTGTTCCTCCTCTGCCCCTCTTCCTTCAATACATGACTCTAAAATTTATCCAAAGCCACAAGTCAAAGAATTATACATGGGCAGACTTAACACTCTCAAGATCCTTGACAACAACACCCACAGTCAATGAAAGTATTTTTAAAAGTCCATATTAAAAGAAAAATATAGACTCAGGATTTAGTGAGTTCTTAGCCCAGATGTCTCCTGACCTTGGCCAAGGCATTTTTTCCCATAAAATCAGTTAAGTTGAACTATGGTCTCTTTTCACATTCTGTTTAAGTAGAACAATCATAGGAATTAAAACCAATGTTCAAGAGGAGGAAAGGGCATAGAAAATCAGCTGCAGGCATGTAACATATCTGCAAGTTTGGTAGGCAAGAGCATAAAAGAAAGTGACTAATCCCAACTTGAGAACAGCAAAGGCCACAGAAGACCTAAGCTTCAGTGTCTTGATGTCTAGAGTCAGCAAAGAAATGGGGCGTCATTCTCTAGCTAGCATGACAGGTCTCTTCAAATCTGTCCAAGATATTGGGACTAGCACACTAAAAGTGCCTGGAGATGACATTTGGGATAAGTCTTCATTGCTTGGTCCTGTATCTATCCTAAGGCTTGACTATATTATTGGTTTTTTTCACTATGCAGAACCCCCATCTCAAACTTAAGGATACAACCTCAGAAGTTGAGCTTCTAAAGATAAAAACAATATCGCTTTTTATGAGCTTGCCTCACCACTGAACTCAGGATCAACTCCACCACAGCCTGAAGGTTTCTAGGTTTTATTAAGGATCACACAGCCTAGGAGACAGGCCTAGCCATCCAGCAGGGGAACAAAGGACCTCAGCAGACCCTTGTGCGGTAACTATCTTCACTTACATTCTTTCTGATCAACACTGACTGCCACTATGTATGAAACTCTATAAAGAAGTTATTCCTTTCTTCAAGGAGATGATGAACCACTGGGAAGAAATTAAGCAGAAGCTGAAATGTATTATGATTGAGGCACAAAATGTCATGAGAGCACAGAGTTTGTGGTCCCATGTAAAAATGTTGAGAAGGCCCTCAAGAAGCTGCATTCCCACCAGTCTAACTGATGCCCATCCCCTCAGCCTACCACAAGCCCTTGACCTGACCTGACCAAACTGTTGCTTGATCTTAAGCAAACCTAGCAGGTAATCCCTGCCTCTTAGTCTTTGCCCAAGAAAATGTTGAAGTGGCCAGGCGTGGTGGTGCATGCCTGTAATCCCAGTGGCTCAGGAGGCTAAGGCAGAAAGATTGAGAGTTCAAAGCCAGCCACTTAGTGAGACTCTGTCTCTAAATAAAATACAAAATAGGACTGAGGATATGGCTCAATGGTCGAGTGCCCTGAGTTCAATCCCCAGTAACCCACCCCCCAAAAAAAGAAAGTGTTGAAGTTTGTGATGTGTGTGTGTTACTTGAAAAATAAACATTGTACTTATTTATGAGGTACAAAGTGATACACCCATGACTGATTGGGCAACCGTGTCACATTGTCAAATTGCCTGCAGCTTTTGAGGGGGTGATGGTTCCAACATCTCCAGCCAGACGACCAGCTTGAAATATCAGAAAAAGCTTCCCAGAGGAGGTAGCTTTTGAGCTTTCTTTTGAAAAAATAAATATAATCTTCATGACTATTTGTATATCTCTGCTGGAGGCAAGAGGAAAAGAGAGAGAATGTGTACTCCAGGCAAAAAGAAATGGTAAGAACAAAGGCGCTAAGGTGGGCACATGTATTTTCTGGTAAAAAAAAAAAAAAAAGAGACACAGGTAAAGCCCATGCCAGTAGGGAATTACAGAGGTGGCTACAGCAAGTTTCATAAGGTTTGTGCACCCCATGCCAGGCAATATTTAAGGATACTAAATTTCCAACCATAGTACTGAAATTATAAAAATCATGGACCAATTCAATTACCTCAGCAATTGAGGCACATCAACTTAACACTGTGGTCTTCGAAAACTAGAAATCATGTCTTGCTAAAATACATTTGGATGAGAGAATTTTTGACTATTTGTATATACGTTGAAAAGATATTGCTTAAAATATTCTTAAATACCATTTCCCTATTTTAGTACAAAGGCCAAATTTAACTGGTGACAATATAATGAGTCCAACAAAGCACTAGAAATTAAACTTGGACAAATCTCAAGAGCAGATCCTTGTCAAGTTTGAGGGGTGGGGGCAAAAAGATAAATGAGAATGCCTGCACCTACTCACTATGGATCCCTGTGCAGTGGTGCTATGGAGGCCTCACTGTGTCTGAACACTTAATCCAAGCTCAGTCTGTGTGGACTAGAGAGGTGTGGGTACCCCACAGCTGCCATGGTTTTCCAACCCCATGTCCAAGGATCCTCACTGGTTTTAGAGCCTCAATCAGCCATGTGGCCTGACAGCTACAGATGCTACCAGCAAAAAACTGAGCAACTGTCTTCTGGAACCAGGCAGGAACTAAGAAAGGAAAACAGAATTTGGGCAATTCCTTCCCATCTGTAGCTCTGTCGGGTATAAATGGCAGAGAGATGAAGTAACTTTCTCTTTACAAACCTGCTTCCATTCAACTTTTATTTGTTTCTACTCCCTCCAAGCTATCCCTGGGGCTTCAATTCCTCTCCATCAACCACCCAGCTTGGTGTGCAGTGCATAAGGAAAATTGTCAGGAGTGGTATTTGCTACTTGACATTTTCCACCAGAATGATAAAAAAGACTACAAAAAAAAAAAAAAACATTTACAATAAAAAATAAGGTAAATCATCCATCTTCTGTAGATGCTACTGGTCTATGAAGACTCAGACTAATCTGACATTCAACTTTGCTTTCAGTGACCTCCACTCTTAAAATTAACAACAGAGGGTTTAACCCAGCAGTGCCCATTCACCCATATTCAGAGGGGAGCCCAGGCCAAGAGTTAAGCATAGTGCATGCCAATATCATTTGAATTCAAGCCTTCTAATGCAGAGCTTTCTGTGAAAGATGTGCCCTTCTATTGATGTTAAACTTGGGCTCTATTAAATTGTCTTGCATTCCCTGAGCCAATGCAGTCAAAATCATTTGATCAATTCAATGCACACTTGTTAAGTACTTCTGTATCAGGCATTGTTCTAGGTGCTACAGCCATGGCAAGAGATGCAAAACTATTGTTCTAATACAACTTTGGTGGGGAAACTACATGTTCCATTAGAGATAGATTGGTAGACATAAAGAAAAAAGATTGAGTGACCATGTAGTGAGAGTGGGTGCTACTACTTTAAGTAGGGTGATCCAGGAAGACACTAGTGAGAAAGCATTTGAGTAGATCTCTAAAGGAAGTGAGGGAGCCAGCTATGACACTCTCAGGGGAAACCATACAACAGAGGGGAGACTGTTTGTGCAAAGGCCACAAGGGTCTTCTTGGGGCATATAGGAAACAGCAAGTGGGAAGTGATGGAGACAAAGGCAAAATCATTGATATGACAGAGGGTTTCCCCTAGAGCATGTAGAGCCTCACAGACCATTGCCAAGACCTTGCTTTTATTCATAGAAAGCCATTTCATGGTTTTGAGTAAAGATACAGCATCATTAGACTTGTGTTTTGAAACCTGGACAACTTCCTTCATTAACCAAAATATCCATTCTTAAAAAAGAGTGTCTATGGCACTCAGCATATGCTCATCTCCACATGGAGTACCTAAGAAAGCCCAGTCCATCAGAAAAATAGCTGAACTTGGCCCCATCCCACTCCTGTGCCTCCTGGGTCAGGAGCCCTCCCTGTGGCCTCAGAAAGTTCCCCTGGCTTTCTGCCCAAACATTACTCTGCCTTCCTGATCCAGCAATGGCACATGCTGCCTCAGTTCCTACTGTGATTTTATTTCAGTGCATATCTCAGCCTGAAAATAATTTTTCATGAAGCCAGCATACATGTATACATTCACTTCACCCAAATCCAGTATTGAGTAAGTTCATCTTAGTGGTGGGGTTAGAAGTGACATCAGAGAACTTGTGGCCCTTCAGTCAGCCTCTCACAGCCTCTACCCTCCTTTCTGCTTTTCTTCCATAGTGTCCCCAGGACCACAGACAGGACACTCCTCTCTTCACATGCTCTACAATGGGCCACCCTCTCTTGGAGGTTCTTTTTTACCTCAAGCACCCATCAGAATTTTTTCTTCAAATAATGGCACTTTTTCTAAGAAGTCTGGCTAATAAAGTGGGATTTTTTTGGGGGGGTGGTTATACATTTAATTTAATTTATTTATTTGTATGCGGTACTGAGGATTGAACCCAGTGTCTCACATGTTCTAGGCAAATGTTCTACCACTGAGCTACGACCCCAGCCCCTAAAGTGTTTTTCTTTTGTTGCATGAAGTTATGCAAATAAAGAAATGCCAAAGGAGCATACAGCTGTCACCCAGACCAATATTTGGAAACTGAACCAGAAGGAAATAAATGGAAATTCTTAAAGGTTAACTAATAACGAGATACAACCCTGTCTTGAGTATTTGAAGTCACTTAACCTAATTCTTTTAACAAATGTGTATTTCATGTCAACTATGTGCCAGCACTCTCACATTAGAAGTATCTAAGCTATAATACTTCAAAAAATAATGCTTAGCTACCAATCTGTGCTTCACTTAGCTCCATATTTACTAAAGAAAGATTGATAAATGTGTAATAATATGTCAAAGAATGATAATGCATGAGGGAAATAAATCTTAATGGAACTTTGCTGAGGAGTGTACATAACCCACTTAAATGTAGGCATGCAAAGGTTAAAACAGGAATCTACCAGTAAGAGATTCTAAGGAACTGTGAGAAACCATGCCAGAGAACACTTCTTTTTCCTCTTATTGTCAAGAAAATCTATAAAACCCCTTATCCCTAGTTCTTGAAGATATTTGCCAACAACTATTCGTTAACGTTGAAGAAAAGTTATACCTCTCGCATTTTTATGGATTTTATAGTTAGCAATTAAGCACATAAAGAGCTTAGAAGGCAGTTTATAAAAACCTGTGAAGCATAATCCAAAAGTCTATCCCTTAGGGACTAAACTTGGAATAATTACCAATGTAGACACTAAGTGTTCTCCATCATGGTGTGCTAGCTCTGCACAAGAAGTGGCTGGTCTAATATGGACCAGTGGTAGGCAGAGTACATCTGGATCAGGGAAAAAACAGGGTCAGCCTGACACATAAACAGAAGAACAAAAAAATGACCAAACAGCTCTCTGGATATTCCTGTCTAGAAATCCCATCAATGGCCTGGTCAGATGGTGGAAGAATGACCACCAAATGCACCTTGGGATTCCACCTATATCTGGCATTTAGTGTTCTATGTATATGCACATAGGGCAGAAGACCTCTGCCCATTACAGTAATCTTAAAATGGTTTAGCTAATTTAAAGAGCTGGCTAGGAAAGAAATAAAATACTAATGGACTCATGCCTTAAGTTTTTCTATTTAATCTTAAAATATATGTATATATTCATTTGTTAATCTTTTAAAGTGGGACCAAGGACTGATCATGGGCTCTATAATAGAGGTTCTGTAAATTCCTGCTTATGTACATTACACCCATAGCACCCAACAATGACTTCCAGTCTTTATTTCTTTAAAATAGAATAATAACCTAAGCACATTAACAAGGCATCTGATTTGTACCATTTTTATATAATTTTTCCCAGTTATTTACAGGTGTCTTAAACATCAGAGGCTTGGTTTTACCAAGCTTTTCCAAAGCATTTAAATTAGTCTTAGTAGAAATAATTCTCTCCAGGCACAGTGGCACATGCCTATAATCCCAGCAGCTCAGGAGGCTGAAGCAGGAAGAGGATCGTGAGTTCAAAGCCAACCTCAGCAAAAGCAATGTGCTAAGCAACTCAGTAAGACCCTGTCTCTAAATAAAATAAAAAATAGGGCTGGGTATGTGGCTCAGTGGACAAGTGCCTCTGAGTTCAATTCCTGGTGCCCCAAAAAATAAATAAATAAAGAAAGAATTCATTCATTTTATACTCACACTTCACTAATATATATAATATTTGATTACTTATATAACTATTTTAATAAAAATGACAAACAGCTATGGGAACAAACACAACTGACTGGTGAGTAATCATCATGTCACTGGGAACAAGTGTCCTGAGTGCCAGAGAACATCCTACTGGCCGCCCGTGTTACATGTGTCTTGAGCTCAGTCACATACTTTCCAGAGGAAATGGAGAAGCAGATTAAGTGGAGGATTGGTGAGATTCTATGGTATACACATTTGCAGGGACACATATATGAAAAGTCAAAAAAATCCCTTCCTGTGTGAGTGGTCCACCATTATCCCTTTGACTCAGAAAGAGTACATTTTTCTTCCCTTTTTTGCTGAATTTCAAGCATATAGGGGAAAGTTCATAGAACATCTAGTGTCTCTTTGGGCTTCCTAAATTGTTGGCTAAATAGAACAGAGAGGTGAGAGGTGCCATTAGAATGGTTCAGGCAGTGAACTAGTAGGGGCATGGCCAGCTTTTAGCTCTGTGGAACAGGGTCACTACCACAATGTTTTCCTGCCTCAAAATATCTCCTCCACTTATTTGCCAGCAAATGACATGATATGCAGAAGTTAGTCTAAAATAAAGGAGATAAAAACAGAGAGAAATAAAAGAAATTATGGGTATGGGAGGTTCCATAAAAATAAAAGAAAATTCAGAGAAAAAGAAGAAAGGGAGTGAGCGGGGAGAGAGGAGAGACGGGATAAGGGGAAAACAGTGGAATGAATCTTATCTAACTTTCCTATGTTCATACATGAATATACTATAATGAATCTCACCACTAGGTATATCCACAAGACACTAATTTGTTTTTAAAATGTAAGTAAATAGCAGAAAGATAGGTAGAGTAGAGGAAAATGAATGAGAAAGAAGGAGGAAGAGGTTAAAGGTAAGTACTGGGAACCAAATCAGAGCAAATCATATTCCATGTATTTATAATTATGTCAAAATGAATCCTAATGTTATGTATAAATAATATGAATCGATAAAAAAATAAAAATATATTACCTCCACAAGTATAGGAATCACATGCTTCCAATTTATTGACTGAGCCTTATTATAAGACAAAGAGAGACTCTGCATAAATAAAGTAACAGTTTTTCTTTTCCAACTTATTGGAGAATCCCAAGACAAGGGGGTTAAAGGCCTTGGATCTAGGAAAAAAGGAGAAAAGAGATAAGTGGTTGAAAGCAAAGATGGCCAAGAAGAGGTCCACAGTTATGAAAAAGACTGAGAAACTCCTGCTCAACTATGCAGATCATATTTATTTGACATATTTACTTGTTTGTGCATTGGTGTACATATCATTTCTCAGATTCCCCAAAACATTCAGTGAAAATCTTTGATTTATTACACCATTTGATGTTAGTGCTTTGAGAACCAGCACTTTTATTATTAGCAATGTAGGACTGACAGAAGACAGAGCTTCAGGATGCAAAACACTGAGTGGAAACAGAGAGCAAGCAATGGCAGGAATTTGAAGTAAGAGGTGACATAAATCCTTTAGGATAGCAATAGAAACATGAGGCACTTTTGGAGACACCATAAGTAAACTGTGCCACTGAGAAGTTGACAGAATTATCAAGGAAATAGTGTGTGTCCAACAGATAGTTGTGCTGACTGGAAAGAATTTGATAGGTGCTACAATTTGATTATGTGTGCACCCTTCTCAAGAAAAAAAAAAAAAATACTAACGTTGAAATTTGCCATTGATGGGCTGGGGTTGTGGCTCAGTGGTAGAGCACTTGCCTAGCATATGTGAAGCACTGGGTTCGATCCTCAGCACCAAATAAAAATAAATAAAATAAATGTCTATCAACAACTAAAAAACATTTTTTTAAAAAAAGAAAGAAATTTGCCATTGTAACAGTATTAAGAGTTGGGATTTCAAGAGGTGACTGGAACCTCCTGGATGGGATTAATGTCGTTATAAAAGGATGAGTTGAATCCCCTTCTCTCTTGCCCCTTCCACCTTCTACATGTGAGGATCCAGCCTTCCTCCCCTACAAAAGATGCAGTGTCCAAGTTTCATTCAAGAGAATGGCCTCGCCAGATACCAAATCTCTCTACTCCTGACCTTAGACTTCCCAGACTCCAGAACTGTGAGCTAACATATTTCTCTTCTTTATAAAATTACCCAGTCTTATGTATCCTGTTATGGCAGTACAAAATGGACTAAGAAAAAGGTTACAAAAGAATACATGTGCTTCTACCTCAAGGTGTCCTTACCAGAAACCACTGTTTACATCTGGGAGAAAATGAGAGCTCCAAAGAAGCTGAGTACTTCCTCAGATGCCATCCTCACCACTGTTGCTCTCTCTACGAGAAGCATGACAGGCATGGGTAATTTCCATGGTCATAAATTTGCACACATTTTTCACATTAATTTTTGCTCTAAAAGTTTAGTTTACCAATATTTGAAATGAACCTTTATAAGGAAACTGAACTGGCCAAAAACAGTGGTGCACATCTGTAATCCCAGCTCCTCCAGAGGCTAGGATGAGAGGAACTGGGCAACTTAGACCTGTCTCAGAATAAAAAGGACTGGGGATGAAGCACAGTGGTATACTGCCTCTGCTTTCAATCCCCAGTACTGTGAAATACAGAGAGAAGAGGGTGGGGGGATAGGGAGAGGGAGAGGAAAGAAGATACAAAGCTACACTTTCCTGTGCCGGTAGACAAATATTCCACTGTGTGGATGGAGTTCCTAGGCCCAAGAGGCACATGATCATTACTCATATTCTTTGGATCCTATGATGCATGTCCTGACAGGAAGCACAGCTTCCTTTGTCACTGTCCACTCTTTCTGCAGTGGCCCATGGTGGCCCTTTCTATGGTGTTGTGGCTGCAGTGCCCAGCCGGGCAGAGAATCGTGTAAAATGGATATTTGCAGAGACTGCCTGGGCTCAGGTCAATCTAGTTTAGAAAATCCCAACAAGACACCTAAAAACATCTGTGGAATTGAACAGTTCTGAAGCTTCATGGACTTCTAGAAAGATAAAATTTAAACATTCTCTTTTGCACAAGTATATTGACAAAGAATACAATGAGAGCTAGAATCAAAGGAAGTTTCCAGTATGGGTCCTTGGGTAAGTGTACCCACTCCATCGTTGTCACACACTTCAAGTAATTATTACTTACTGCATGAAAGGAAAATGGCTTTCTCCAACCATTTCCCCCCTCCCATCTGCTGTCAGAAAGGTCATTATGATGGAATATGTGTCCACAGAATTGCTCAGAACAAAACAAAACACAGCAGTACCACCAAAAGGCAAAAGTGAGTCCCTGAAACAGAATATGAAGCCCCTGCTCTCCATCCCAGTAGTACATCTTAGGTTATTATACATGTGTTTGTAAGATGGAAAGGGAAATAAACTATACAGACACACACTGCATCTTTCATGTACAACCACACATTTGATTTTAAATGAAAGGGTCTTAAAGTCATGTTTTAGCTCATATTTCCCTACTCCCTTTCCAGTCCCAGTTTTGAACTTTACCTTCAACATGCTGTGTTTATCATTCTTAAAAGGTCGGAGATATAGAGCTGGCAATAACACTAAGTCATCTGGAGAATGCATTCTAAGTTACAGAGAAAACAGAGGTTCTGGTTTATTATGCTGAGGCTGTAAAGCCTCGAATACAAAATATGGCTAGCAGTCACCTTGCTTTATTTTTCTTTTAACAACTTACTAACAGTGTATAAATATAAAAGCAAACTTTGATTTTTCTATCAGAGCTCTCTGAAATGGGTACTAGAGTGCATTTAACATTGTGACCAGAAATATTGAAATTTGACAGCTGAGAGGTTAAAGGTCTCAAATTTATACATTGAGGTGTTTGTTCCTGTCATCATCCCAGCAGCTCTGCACAGAATAACCCCGTTTGCTTACTGAACCTTTGAGAAACAGAGAACATTAAGTAATACATCTTGGCAGACATCCTGAGATGCTACTCCCACCAGGAAACAAGCCATTCTAAGCATCACTAACAGAATTCTGTGAATATTAAAGGAAATCCATGCAACCTTGATATTGAACCATATGGTGCAGAAAAATCTATGGTTTGCCAACACCCCCACACCAAAAATGTCAGCCTATAATCCTGAACACTGTGCTTAATGTGTACATGCCTCTCACCTGGCACTTGGTTCTGCAGAAGCTCTATGTGCTGATAACATGGAAGATGACCCTTTGAGCTCTTCCCAAAAGGGGGGAAACTGTCTCTCTCAGGCAAAATTTATGTTCAGCACAAACACACCGTTCCATTTTGCTGCCCATTTCAGTGCTACTTCAGAATGAATACTAAAAGACCAAGGAAACCATTGTCATAATATGATCTCACATCTGTTAAGCCCTTGTCTGGCCTCTGATGTTCAGTCTTTGGCCACTAAACGGATTGTGTGTATTAACTCATTTAATCTTCCTAACAACCCCATTACCCTGTATCATCTTATCACTGCCCCCGCCAACAAAATTACAAAGATTCATTTTTTTTTTAATACTGCCTTAAGGTAAAGATTCTGGATCATCTCCTAGGCTCATACACCAGAGATAAACATGGCTCTCACAGCAAGATGTACACTTACAAAACATCATGAATCTTCAAGATCACTTGTAAATCATTGAAGCTTAGAATGGTAAACCCTAGAATACCAGGGGTTTGCCTAAAACCCATTCTTAATAACACATGCTTCACTGATTGGTTATGTGCTACACCTCCCAGGGGCGCTTGTCATCTAAGACTATTTTAAACCAGGGGGGTTAATAGCTGAAGACTGAACATCAGGCAGCGCCTTCCTGCAAAAAAGGAGAGAGATTCTGATCTCCCTTCAAATTACACTTGACCAAATCATAACTTGTCCATCCAGGTACAAGGTCTTACCTGGTTGAAGTAAGACAGAACAGGCAAGCCAGACTTCAACCCTGGCTTGCCATCACTTCCAGTTTTGCAAGAAGGAAAGGACACTGCAACTATAATTGAAGAGTTTGAAAATTAAACATGTTTAATTTTAAGCAGTAGCTATTTCTTAAGGGTTTCCCCACTGATGCTGTGCTTTCAAGAAAACACTTCAAACATTCCCTTCAGCCAGTGGTTCTCAAACTTGAACCTGCATTAGAATGGCCTAGAGAGATTGTTAAAACACAAATTGCTAGACCCCCAAATCGGAGTTTCTAACTGCATTTTTAACAAGTTCCTAAGTAATGCTAATGCTGCTGATCTGGGGACCACAATTTAAGAACTACTGCTTCTTCTCAGGCCAAGGACAGATTGTCTGGATTTTTCCCAGGTGTTTTAAAATGAGTCGGGGAGCTATCAAAGGTTTTTTGCTATCAGTGTTCTGCATCAAATACATGTTAATAGGAAATCCACCCCATTTGCTATAGCCTCAAAAAAAATAAAATATTTGGGAATCAACAAAAGAAGTGAAAAACCTCTACAATGAAAACTATAGCACACTAAAGAAAGAAATTAATGAAGATCTTAGAAGATGGAAAGATCTACCTTGTTCATGGATAGGTAGAACTAATATTGTCAAAATGACCATTCTCCCAAAAGCACCATACAGATTCAATGCAATACCAATCAAAATCCCAATATCATTCCTCATAGAAATAGAAAAAGCAATCATGAAACTCATCTGGAAAAATAAGAGACCCAGAATAGCCAAAGTGATTCTTAGCAAGAAGAATGAAGCGGGTGGCATTACTATTCCAGAACTTAAATTGTACTACAAAGCAATAATAACAAAAACAGCATGGTATTGGCATCAAAATAGACCAGTTGACCAATGGTACAGAATAGAAGACTCAGAAACAAACCCACACACCTACAGTTATCTTATATTAGACAAAGGTGCCAAAAATATTCACTGGAGAAAAGACAGCTTCTTCAACAAATGGTGTTGGGAAAACTGGAAATCCTCATGTAATAAAATGAAATTAAATCTCTTTCTCTCACCATGCACAAAACTCAAAGTGGATCAAGGACCTAGGAATTAAACCAGAGGCCTTGCACCTAATAGAAGAAAAAGTAGGCCCAAATCTCCATCATGTTGCTTTAGGCTCCAACTTCCTCAATAAGACCCCTATAGCACAAGAACTAAAAACATTAATCAATAAATGGGATGGATTCAAACTAAAAAGCTTCTTCTCAGCAAAAGAAACAATCAGTGAGGTGAATAGAGGACCTACAGAATGGGAGCAAATCTTTACCACAAGCACATCAGATAGTGTACACTAACCTCAAGGATTTATAAAGCTCTTTAAAACCTTAACACCAAAAAAAACAAATAACCCAATCAATAAATGGGCCAAGGAGCTAAACATACACTTCTCAGAAGATGATAAACAAACAATCAACAAATATATGAAAAAATGTTCAACATCTCTAGCGATTAGAGAAATGCAAATCAAAACAACTCTAAGATTTCATCTTGCTCCAGATTGGCAGCTATCAAAAAAACAAACAACAACTAGCAAGGATGTGGGAAAAATGGCACATTCTTACATTGCTGGTGGAACTGCAAATTGGTGAAGCCAATCTGGAATGTAGTATGGAGATTCCTCGGAAAACTGGGAATGGAGCCACCATTTGACCCAGCTATCCCACTCCTTGGCCTATTCCCAAAGGACTTAAAAATAGCTTACTACAGGGACACAGCCACATTAATGTTTATAGCAGCACAATTCACAATAGCTAGATTGTGGAACCAACCCTGATGCCCATCAACAGATGAATGGATAGGGAAACTTTGGTATATATACACAATGGAACACTACTCAGCACTAAAAGAGAATAAAATCATGGCATTTGCAGGAAAATGGATGGAGTTGGAGAAAATAATGCTAAGTGAAGTTGGAGAAAATAATGCTAGAGAATGTGAAGTTAGCCAATCCAAAAAAAAAAAATACTTTATATTAAACCAAAGGTCGAATGATCTCTTTGATATGAAGATACTAACTTATAAAGGCAAGAGAGAGAGAATGAGAGGAATGAAAGAGCTTTAAATAGAACAAAGATGGGGGGAGGGAGAGGAGGGGGCAAAGGGATAAGAATAATGGCAGACTGAGTTATCCATGATTACCCTAAATCCATGTATGGAGACACAATTGTTGTAAAAAATACTTTATATTAAACCAGCAACTCGAAAAATTGTGCTCTTTATATGTAATATGAAATGAAATGTACTCTGCAAATGTGTATAACAAATTAGAATAATAAAAAAATTAGAAAAAAAAAGAAATAAAAAATACATGTTAAGCTCCTAAAATATACCAAACGCTGTGCTAAGGCAGGAAGGGAGGCATGGTGAGAGAGAGTGATACCAATATGTGATGGCCAGGGTGTGGATGGGAGTTGGTGCAGCCAAGAGGCCTTGGCAAGAGCTGCCCACCAGCAAAGGGTCAGACCACTGGGTGAACCTCAGGTGGAGGCTGAGCTGGAAATTTCCCAGGGATGTGAGCAGCTGGATCAGCATCAAGACAGAGAAGGACTCTTTTGGTGGGGTGGGGGTGGGCTAAAGCCATAGGAAGAAAAATGTGATGTATGTGTCCAGTATGTACTATTTTGTTTTTGTTTTGCAAGAAGAGTTGAACTATTTTTGATAACAAGAGTAAATGGCGGAAAATGGAAAAAAAAAAAGACAGAGAAGGAACTCTAGAACTCATACACATGGCCACCAAAATGACACTCAAGCCTGGGCAAAGGGGCAGTGCACATGAGCACGTCCATACACACAGACACACACCCCTCAGAAACTGTATAAAAACAGAGGAGGTCGATGGTACTGTTCTCTTTGAGTGAGACCAAACCAAGGTGGCCCATTTATCTCCCTCTAAAGAAACTGATGTTGATAGGAATTCTCCCCAAACATAAGCAGACGCACAGTGGAAAGGGGGGAAGATGTGACAGATAAATAGGTATTTTTATGTGTCAGCCATGAAACACCTGCGTAAAAAAAGGGGGGGGGAGAAAATCTATTTTACACCTCAAATCTAAAGATTTTTACATTCCTTTCAAGTTTTTATGTTAGGGTCTGGACTTGGCATTTTATATCAGTAGCCCACTCTTTATAGCTCTCTGATAGAATTAATGCAAGGAGAAAAAAAAATCAAGATAGACAAGTTATCACATTACCCTTCCTCACATTTTGTGAAAATCTTTTCTAAAACTCACAAAAGCCTCAAACTCTGCATGATTTACTAGGAAGGCGTTAGAAGCCCCAGCTTTTGTGGGCTTTTCAACCAAAGCAAACGGGCTCAAGTTTTTCTTAACCCATCTACGGGTACCAGATTTATCACCCCTCATGGCCAGAAAAGCTCAGCTATGCTACATGAGGTTTTGGATGATCTGAGGTTGCTCTTTCACCCCCATTATGCCCTCCAAACATAGAAGCACACCTCATAAGCAGTCTCTGCAATCATGAAACTTATGTCCCAGTTCCCATCTACAAACAACAAGCTAATAAGCTAATTGACATCTTAACATCAGCTGTGCTCTATTCCTGGAATGACAGCCCATCTGTTAGGTCACAGCATCTCTTCCCAAAAAGGAATGTTCTGTGTCGAGACTCACACATCACAGCTTCTCCGAGTAACGCATTTTCCCACAAGTCTTAAAACCTGTTATTAAGGCAGCCTCCAGTGCCATTTAAGTGACTTGGAAGCAAGCCCCTCACTAATGAATATTAAACCTCTTGGGTCAGTGAGGTCCCCTGCTTCCTTGGCAAACAGGGTAAGAAAAGATGCCATTTTTTTGCTTTAGCATCCTAATGAATGTCTCTACCTGCTGATTTGTCTCCATCTTCAGTCTGGCAAAAACAAAAAGACACGTGGCCCCCTTCCATGGTCGCCTGAGCTCACCAACCACCATGCAAAGACAGCAATTTTTCATTATTGATAAAATGTAATGTCATAATGTCATGGCCTTTCAGGTCATCATCTTTGTAAGTCAGCAATGACATTATCGCGTTTTATAATGATAATAAATAGCCATAATGTTTGCATGTAATTTTCATTGGCTCCTTCAGAATTCTAATTCCACTTCATCAACAGATGGAACTCGATAGCAACTTCAAATGTCTACCTCCTTAGATCTACTCAAGGCTAACACTAAAATCAGCATGAATCAAAGCTCATTAAAGGTACAAGGGCCATTTTCCCCTCCCCCATTGACTAAAAGCTTCACTTTTAGAAAGAAGAATTTTTGCCGAATGTATTTGTGCTGTTGGATTTTGGCGTGTAATGCATTAAATATATCTACTTGCTATTCATTCTTGAACTCTCACTAACCCCTTTCTGTCCTGTTCATGCCTGTGCTTCTGCAATCTGTATAGTGATTTCTGAGTGCTGAGTTCTGCCAGTTTCATGGTAATCATAGAACACTAATTGGTGTAAATGATAAGAATCATTCACCGGGCACTTATTTCCATATATTAGCTTTCTGAATCCCCTCCTCACTGAGCAAGCAGAAATATTACATTGCCTAAGCCCAGAACTCAAACAAGCATTCTTTAGAAAGTGATTTTTTGGGGGCGAGTGAGGGTGGATGATTCATTGACAAAGAGCAACAGGGTAGAGTGAGAAGAACTCTATACCCCAATACTAATACCCTTAGTCTAAAATACATTTTTGAAGACCTCAAAAATCAATTTACAATTCATTTAGAACTTCAGGAAGAAGGAAAGAAAGGAGAGGAGGAGTGAAGAGAGAGGAGAAAGAAAATCATCATTCGCTGAGCTCTGCAACAGGGCTTGCTTACAGGTGTCATCTCAGTTAATCTTCTAACCCCCAAAAGATAAGATTCACTCTCTGATTTTAACAGATGAGGAAACTGAGGTTTGGGGAGATTTCACAACAAATAAGTCATAAAACCAGCACCCAACTGTTCCAAAGCCCATGAATGTTCCATTGCACAAAATTCCCAAAGTAGGTATTCCACTATGTCAGAAAGAATTAAATCTTCCAGACAGTCCCAAATAGAGTCACATATTCAGAGAAACTACAGATATGACTATATTTCAGGTGCAAAACTCCTCTCTCTTGCCATTAATAACATCCATTTAGACTGCTAGTACCACATTCTCAGGGTAGACACATCTTAATTGAGTTAATGATTTCAATGCATCTGTGTGCTGTCTCCCCACACTATTCAATGGTTTTCACTATTGTCATTGAAAACTGGGCCAAATTAGGTAGTTTGTAGATTAGTAGTTCTTTGACTGACACAATAAAATCATGTAAAAGAGTATTTAATGGTATTGGTATGACAGTTTCCCAAACCTGCTCTGTCAGTCAGAGGAGGCCCTTATTATCACTTCCTATTAAAACTGAACATTTCTGAAGGGCTTTATTGCTCACAAGGCACTATCCATTATGTTACTACGTTTATCCTCACACCAACTCATGTTCAGATAAGGAAACAGATTACTTGGCTTGTCCAAGTTCACATAGACACTAAGTAGCAAAAAATAATACTCAAAAGAGGCCTTTTTGCTCAACTCCCCATGCTCTCTCTGCTCTGAAAAGGTCTAATGCATTTGAGGCAAATGAATTCCAAAACCAATGGACCAATATTTGGGAAAAGATTAGCTCTCCATCTGAGGGGCATGCCAGGCGGAGGTCAGAACCTCATTACATTTGAAGTATTCTGGAAGTAGAATACTGGAGGGATGTAGAGGACATCCAAAAAGTGAGGTTTAATAATGTGTTCTATCCAGCAAATAATAAGAAATGTTATTTCAGAAAATAATAAATAAGAAGAAATGTTATTCCAGAAAATGCTATTTCTCTTCATTCCTCTAACAAGTCCTGAGTATTTCTTCTTCATTCACTCATTTGTTCATTCATTCAATACACATTCCTGAGCATTTCCTCTAGGCTAACATTATAAGTGCACTGGGGACACAATAATAAATGAAACATAGATTTGTCCTTGTGGAAGCTGTGTTTATGCAGAGGAGATGGACATTAAAGTAATATCATGACCGATCAACTCACTAATGTAGGCATAAGTGGACACAAGTTATAAGGAAGGAGTGCTACAGGAAGATTGGACCAGTCCCAAGGAGTTAAGGAAGAAGACCTCTGAGATTTCCTTAACTCCAAGTAGAGATTGCAGGCATGGGTGAATAAGAATCATGAAGCAAAATGTTAGGGAAGCAGGGGTATTTTCCATTCTTGCCTCCATCCTCAAGGCTCCTTCCAGCTTTATTAGCCAAATTCCATGGCTACCATAATGTTTAGTAACTCAAACATAATTCAATGTTTACCTGGTCTAACTCATAGCCTCTTTGGAGAACTGAAAACATGTAACTTTGACAGGACAGAGGCAGCCTGACTGACATGCCTGACGGTTTTCTGCCAAGTCAGATTTTAAATCATAGCTAGTCTGGCATTGCTGTATTGACCACCCTGCTCCCTATCTGTCTCCTCACACTGAGCCAGATATGCCCGCTGCACACTAAGCCACACAAGTCTCCTCATTCCCTTCCTTTTTTGTCCTCCCTTTCCTTTTACTAATTTTTTCTGGGTTTGAATATTGCTATGGACTGAATTTATCCTCCAAAAATCTGTATATTGAAGACTTAACCTAATATGACTGCATTAATGTGGTTGATATCAGAAAGAGCTGACAGCTAACTATTTACTAGGAGCAATCTCTTCCCTCAAGACAAAGATGATAAAGTCATTGTTTCTAATAAGGGATTAATCTAGAGACAGGAAAAGCTTTAAATAAAAGTAAAGATTTTGACAATGTTTTCAGGCTTTGTGGTAAACCAATCTAGTAGAACTTTATGTTCTTGGTGGTCGTACAGATAGCAGACATAGGGCTGGTCATGTAGCTTAGTGGTAGAGCTCTAACCTAGCTTGTGTGAGGCCCTTTACATAACACTGAAGATCCAAGTGCAGGGAACTATACTCCAACCAAAATGAAATCGAAGTTATATGGCCAGGATCAACAACCATGGGGTGGGAAAGTGGGGAAAGGTGTGGGGAAGGGTGAATATTTAATTGTAATTAACCACAAGAATGTTTTCCCTGATTTATAGATAAGAAAATGGAAGTCACTTGCCCAAATTACAGAGCTAGAATTTGAACCCAACCCTATATTTTTCCAAAATTCTTACTCTTTTCATTCTATCTGGCATCCTCCAGGTAACAGAAAGGAAACTAAAATACATATAGGAAAACACTATAATCCATATAGGCAGCAATGGATTGAAGAGACATAGTTATAATCTAGGGTCTGGCATAAAGGGTCCTCAGAAATGGAAATAAAAAATAGAAGACAGTCTAGAAAATACTCACTCATTTCATCTAGTTAAATTATTAACTAAGGCATGGTGACCATAGTTAATATAATGTATTATATATTTCAAAATTGATAAGAGTAGACTTTAAATACTCTCACCAGAGGAAAAAAATAATTAGGTGCAGTAATGAGCATGCTAATTTGGTTGTATTAATCTTTCTACAATGTAGAAATACATCAATTTTTGTCAACTAAAAGTAAACCACAATATATAATATATAGAGTGAGCACAATATATATATAATAAAAACAGAGAAAAAGAGCTAGAGAGAGCACAAGAGCACTCACAGAACACCAGGCACTGTGGTAGACACTGGGGAAGAACAAGACTGTGATCTGACAGAACTATCAGTCAATGTTATGTGACACTTGGTTAAATGAAACCACACTGCATGGGCTGTGCTAGTGCCCTCCTGCACCCTCCTCTCACAATGAAAGAATTACAATGTGTGTTTCCTAGAGTTATTCTTAAAGAACTTCTCAAAAAGACAAGGATTTATTCCAGTTTTCCTAGCATCATTTGTTGAAGAGGCTATCCTTTCTCCACTGTACATTTTTGGTGCCTTTGTCTGATATAAGATAGCTGAAATTATATGTATTAGTCTCTGTGTCCTCAATTCTGTACCATTGGTCTACCAGTCTGTTTTGGTGCCAATACCATGCTGTTTTTGTTACTATTGCTCTATAGTATAATTTAAAGTCTGGTATGGTGATGCCACCTGCTTCACTTTTCTTGCTAAGGATTGCTTTGGCTATTCTGGGTCTCTTATTTTTCCAGATGAATTTCATGACTGCTTTTTCTATTTCTTTGAGGAATGTAATTGGGATTTTGATTGGAATTGCATTAAATCTGTATAATGCTTTTGGTAGTATGGACATTTTGACAATATTCGTTCTACCTATCCAAGAACAAGGTAGGTCTTTCCATCTTCTGAGTTCTTCTATAATTTCTTTTTTTTAGTGTTCTATAGTTTTTGTTATAGAGGTCCTTCACCTCTTTCATTGATTCCTAGATATTTTTTATGCTATTGTAAATGGGGTAGTTTTTATCATTTCCCTTTCAGAGTATTTGTCACTGATGTACAAAAATGCCTTTGACTTATGGGTATTGATTTTGTATCCTGCTAATTTGCCGAATTCATTTACTAGTTGTAAAAGTTTTCTGGTAGAGTTTTTTTTTGGGGGGTCTTCTAGGTATATTATCATGTCATCAGCAAATAGTGCTAATTTGAGCTCTTCTTTTCCTATTTGGATCCCTTTAATTTCTTTTGTCTGTCGAATTGCTCTAGCCAGGGTTTCAAGTACTATGTTAAATAGCAGTGGTGAAAGGGGGCATCCCTGTCTTTTTCCAGTTTTTAGAGGGAATGCTTTCAATTTTTCTCCATTTAAGATAATGTTAGCTTGGGGCTTTGCATAAATAGCTTTTATGATGTTGAGATATGTTCCTGTTATTCCTATCTTTTCTAGTGTTTTGAACATAAAGGGGTGTTGTATTTTGTCGAATGCTTCTTCTGTGTCTATTGAGATGATCATATGGTTCTTATCTTTAAGTCTATTGATATGATGTATTATGTTTATTGATTTCCAAATGTTGAACCAACCTGCATCCCTGGATAAACCCCACTTGATCGTGGTGCACTATCTTTTTGATATATTTTTGTATTCGATTTGCCAGAATTTTGTTGAGGATTTTTGCATCTATGTTCATTAAAGATATTGGCCTGAAGGTTTTTGTTTTTTGTTTTTTGTTTTTTGTTTTTTGTCTGTGTCTTTGCCTGGCTTTGGAATTAATGTAATATTGGCCTCATAGAAAAAGTCTGGGAAAGCTCCCTCTTTTTCTATTTCTTTAAATAAGTTGAAGAGAATTGGTATTAATTCTTCTTTGAAGGTCTTGTAGAACTCGGCTGTAAACCCATCAGGACCTGGACTTTTTCTTGTTGGTAGCTTTTTGATGGTGTCTTCTATTTCCTTGATTGAAATTGATCTGTTTAAATTGTGTGTAGCCTCCTGTTCTAGTTTGTGCAATTCATACGACTCTAGAAATCTGTCGATGCATTCAGTATTTTCTATTTTATTACAGTACAAGTTTTCAAAGTAACTTCTAATTATCTTCTGTATATCTGAGGTGTTTGTTGTGATATTTCCTTTTTCATCATGGATGTTAGTAATTTGAGTTTTTTCTCTTCTTCTTTTTGTTAGCATCGCTAAGGGTCTGTCAATTTTATTTTTTCAAAGAACCAAGTTTTAGTTTTGTCAATCCTTTGAATTGTGTCTTTAGTTTCAATTTCATTAATTTCAGCTCTGATTTTAATTATTTCCTGTCTTCTACTACTCTTAGTGTTGATTTGTTCCTCTTTTTCTAGTGCTTTGAGGTGTGATGTTAAGTCACTTATTTGTTGTTGTTGTTGTTGTTGTTGTTGTTTCCTTTAAAGAATGAATTTAGTGCAAAGAATTTTCCTCTTACTACTGCCTTCATAGTGTCCCAGAGATTTCTATATGATATATCTGCATTTTTATTTACCTCTAGGAATTTTTTAATCTCCTCCTTGATGTCTTCTTCAACCCCTTGTTCATTCAGTAGCATGTTGTTTAGCTTCCAGTTGTTAGAATAGTGTTTTTGTTTCTTGTTTTGTCATTGATTTTCAATTTCATCCCATTATGGTCTGATAGAATGCAGGGTAGTAACTCTACTTTTTTATATTTGCTGAGATTTGCCTTATGGCATAATATATGGTCTATTTTGGAGAAGGAGCCATGTGCTGCTGAGAAGAAAGTGTATTCACTCACTGAGGGATGAAATATTCTGTATATATCCATTAAGTCTAAGTTATTAATTGTTTTAATGAGTCCTACAGTTTCTTTATTTAGCTTTTGTTTGGATGATCTATCCATTGGTGAGAGAGGTATGTTGAAGTCCCCTAGAATAATTGTGCTGTGGTCTGTTTTACTCTTGAACTTGATAAATCTCTAATGGCTGAGATTATGGCCTCCACACTAAGATATACAACAAAGATGCCATTGACCATAATTCCTCTGGAGAAAAGTAGCTCATTTACATGCAATATGGAAGGATTTCTTCTGTCATGGAAATGAGGTCAACCAAATAGAGAGTAAGATCAGTGATCTCTGTGATGTGACCAAGGAGAAATGCCTGAAGTGCTCTACCTTCAAAATGTAATACCATTAGAATCTCTCTGACTACAGGCATGTCCTGAAAGGTAGTTGGTAGATTATCAATAGAATATATGTTATCCTTGCTCTTTCTAGATCCCATTTACCATAGATAATTGGGAATTGACTGAATCAGATGGACAGTAAATAGGTTGGCTTTATTTCTACAAAAAGCCAGTCAATTGTTCATGCTCCTTTCTTTCTTCATCCATTCCTTTCAGCTGTTAGTTAAAGTAAAATAAGGCATACATAATGTATATATTTATGATAAAGAAGCCAGATGTATAAAATCAATCACAAATCACCAAGAAGTAAATATGGGTAGATACTTACATGATCTATATAAGAGAAACATTTAATCATAAAAAGAATGAAATAGCAATAAAGGAAAAGATGCTTTCTTTTATTAATATAAAACTTTTATAACTGTTATTTGTACCAAATAATTTTTTGTAAAAAGACTTTTACATGCCTTATATACAAAGAGTTCCTGCAAATCAATAAGAAAAATAAAAGAGCTCTGTAGTAGCTCTTATAATATAATAAATATATAATAAATATACATTATATAATATAGTAAATATTTATAAATATTATATTATTTACAATAAATAATATATAAAAGAGCTTTTATAAGTAAAATTATAAATAGTTAATGAACCAAAAAAAGAAAAGAAAATATATTTTTAAAAGTTAGCCACACCAATAAGAAAAAGTACACTTAAAAGCAAGATAGATTCAAAGATACATTTATAGATACAAATACCATAAATGACAAGCCCATAGCTAACATCACACTCAATGGTGAAAAACTATAAGCTTTTCCCCTAATATCATGAATGAGACTAAAATGCCCACTCTTGCTACTTCTATTCAACTACATTTGAAAGTCCTCACCAAAGCAATTAGGCAAGAAAGAAGAAAAGGGGAAAGAAATAAAGGTAAGATAGATCATTCAAATTGGAAAGGAAGAAGTAAAATTGCCTCTGTTTGAATATTACATGATCCTTATAAAGGCAATCCTTTAAAAAAAAAATAACTCTTGAATTAATTAAAAAATTCATTAAAGTTGCAAGATACAAAGTCAACATAACAAAATCAAGTTCATTTCTGCATTCTAAAAACAAACTATCTGAAAAGGAAATTAAGAAAATAATATCATATAGTATAGCATCAAAAAGAATAAAATATTTAGGAATAAACTTAACAAAGGAGGGTAAAAGATTTATACAACATAAACTATAATAAATTGATGAAAGAAATCTTAAAAGACATAAATGAATGAAAAGATATCTCATGTTCATGAATTGGAAAAATTAATATTGTTAAGTGTTCATACTCAGCAAATTGATCTTCAGAGTCAATGATATTCCTGAAACTCATAATAGAATTCTTCCAGAAACAAACAAGAACAAAACCTCCTGAAATTCATATAGAAAAACAAAAGAGCTGCAATAGTAAAAGAAAACTTGAGGGGAAAAAATGGAACATAGCATTCTTTCTGATTTCAAAATATATTACAAGCCTACAGTAATTAAAACAGTATGTAACCAGCATGCATAAAAACAGACATATAGATCAGAATAGAAAGCCCAGAAATAAGCCCATATATACACTTCCAACTGATCTGCAACAAATATACAATGGGCTGGTGAGGTAGCTCAGTGATAGATCTGGGTTCAATCTCAAGCACTGAGATTTCCATGCACAATGGAAACAGGACAGTCTCTTTTACAAATGATAAGGAATAAACTGTATGTACATATGCAAAATGATGAAGTCAGACCCCTATCCTACATCATACAAAAACAAAATCAATCCCGAATAGAGAAGACTCAAACATAAACCTGAAACTGTGAAATTCCTAGAGGCAAATATATGAGAAAATCTTTATGACATTGGTCTTAGCAATGATTTCTTGAATATGATTCAAAAACCACAAGCAACAAAAGCAAAAATAGACAAATGGGACTATGCCAAACTATAAATTTTCTGCACAGCAAAGCAATCAATCACCAGAATGAAAGAAGCAACCCCTAGAATTGGGGAAAAAAATACTTGCAAACTATATACCTGATAAGGAACTCTTACAACTCGGAAGCAAATAAAGAACCCAAGTAAAATACAAGCAAAGAACTAAAATAGATACTTCCCCAAATAAGACATGCAATTGCCCAACAGACATATAAAAAGGTGTCAATATCACTTATCATCAGGGAGATTCAAATCACAACTGCAATGAGATATCATCTCATGCATGTCAGGGTGGCTGCTATGACCAAAAAAAAAAGCTAACAAGGGTCGACAAGGATGTGGAGAAATCGGAACCTTTGGATACTATTGGTGGGACTGTAAGATGGTGCATCAGAATAGGAAGCAATATGGATATTCCTCAAAACAATTAAAAAATAAAACTACCATATGATCCAACAATCCCACTTCTAAGTGTAGATCCAAAAGAACTGAAATCAGGATCTTGAAGAAATATCTGCACTCCCACATTCATTGCAGTATTATTCACAATAGGCAAGGTATGGAAACAACCCAAAAGCCATCAGCATATAAATACATATATAATATATGGTATAAAGACATAATAAAATATTATTTAGTACAAAAAAAGAAGGAGCCGGGCGCGGTGGAGCACGCCTGTAATCCCAGCACTTTGGGAGGCTGAGGCAGGAGGATCACGAGTTCAAAGCCAGCCTCAGCAATGATGAGGCACTTAGCAACTCAGTGAGACCCTGTCTCTAATAAAATACAAAAAAAAAAAAAAAAAAAAGGCTGGGGATGTGGCCCAGTAGTCGAGTGCCCCTGAGTTAATCCCCAGTACCAAAAAAAAAAAAAAAAAAGAAGGAAACCCTACCACTTGTAAGAGCATAGATAGGCCTGGAAGGTATTGTGTGAAGTTAGATAAGTCAGTCACAGAAAGGCAAACATTGCCTGATTGTTACACTACATGAGGTATCTAAAACAGCCAAACTTAGAGAGGCTGAAATAGAATGGTGGTTGTTATGTGAGAAGGAAATGGGAATTTGTTGTTCAGTGGGTATGAAGTTATAACTATGCAACATAAGTAAGTTCTAGATATCTGCCGTGCAGCATAATGCCTATAGTTAACAATACAGTGTTGGACAATTTAAAAAACTCTAAGAATGGTAAGTGCTCTTATCACACACACATACACACACAAATAGGACACAAGGAAACTTTTGGAGATGATAACCATGTTTTTTGCCTTGATTGTGGTGATGGTATTCCAAATGTATGCATATATCCAAACTCATCAAATTGTGCATATTAAATATGTACAGTTTTGTACATAAATTATACCTCAATAAAACTATAAAACAAGGAAATTTGCAAAATGTTTTAATGATTACACTCAGTGTTGATAAGGACAGAACAAAACAAACACTTTCATATAATGTCCTGGAAATTTGACAATCAGTATGTACTCATATTTTATATAATTTTATCCTTATTAATTTTTTTCTAGAAAATAATCAGAGATTTACACAAATATTTATTTATAGTGGTATCACCTATAGCATTGTTTATAATGCAAACACTAACAAGAACATTACAATAAAGAAACATTAGCAACAAACATTAACAGTAATAAAAAAAATAATGAAACTATAACAATAAATAAAGGCTAAGTGAGGGGAAAGGTTGTGGCTCAGTGGTAGTGCCCTTCCCTAGCATGTGCAAGGCCCTGGATTCAATCCCCAGTGCTGAAAAAAAATAAAAGCAGAAAGCAGAAAGGCTAAGTAAATGGTAACAATCATATAATAAAATGCTATGCAACCACTCAATTTATTTAATTATGGCAGATTATATATTTTCTAAAAAGTGGCTGCAGCAACATTTCCAGTCTCTAGTGCTCTTTCAAAGCCTTGTCATTTCACACCTGTGACAGGCTGGATGATGGCCTCCTAAAGATATCCACATTCTAATTCCTATAATTTGTGAATATGTTATCTTACATAATGAGGAACTTTGCTGATGTGATTAAGCTAAGGAGCTTGAGATGAGGAAATTATTCTTGATTATTCAGGGAAGCCCAATTTAACCACAAGAAGAAGGCAGGAAAATTAGTGTCAGAAGATGGGACAATAGGAGCAGACAGTTACAGAGAGAGGTTTGAGGCTGCTGGCCTTAAAGATGGTGGAAGGGACTGCTGCCAAGGAGTGCAGACAGCTCTACAAACTGGAAAAGGCAAAGAGATGGACTCTACCAGTGAGCCTCCAGAGAAAGTACAGCCCTGCCAAAACCTTAATTTTGACCCAATAAAACCTATTTCAGACTTTTGACCTCCAAAACTGTAAGATAATAAATCTCTGTTGCTCATAGAACTGGTAATTTGTTAGAGCAGCAATAGAAAACTAACACACCACTCAGGATGTCTCCCCTTGAACTTGGATGGGCTTTTGTGACTGCCTTGATAAATAGCACAGAGTGGAAAAATGCTTTGTGACTTCCAACTCTAGGTCACCTTGTAAAAGTTTTGCTGGCTTCAGCCTGGCCTATAGACATATATTTTGGGGGCCCTCAGATATCATGTAAGAAATATGGCTACACTGATATCAGCATGCAAAAGAGACCACATTAGAGACAGAGAGAAATGTTCAAGAAATCCAGCAGGTACAGCCTGCAGCAATGTGAGTCTTTCCAGCTGTTCTAGTCAGCTTTTGCACCATTCTGACCAAAATACCTGACAAGAACAACACAGAGAAGGAAAAGCTTATTTGGGCTCACGATTTCATAGGTTCAGTCTATGGTTAGCCAACTCCACAGCTCTGGGCCCAAAGTAAGGCAGAATATTATGGCTTGGAGGAGGAAAGCAGCTCAGGACATGGCAATCAGGAAGCAGAGAGCTCCACTCACCAAAAAGAAAATACAGGCCCTAAGTCATGCCCCCACTATGCTACCTCCTCCAACCACACCCTGCCTGCTTACAGTTGCCACCCAGTTAATACATATTAGTGGATTAAAGCACTGGTTAAGTTAAAGCTCTCACAACACAACTACTTCACTTCTGAAAATTCCTACACTGTCTCACACATGAGCTTTTGGGGGACACCTACTATCCAAATCATTACACCAGCCCAGACAACAGACATGTAGTAAGTAACCTTCAGAGAACTTGGCCTAAGCCACCAGCTGATTGCAAAGGATGTAAAAGACCCTGAGCAAGAACTACATAACTGAGCCTGGTTAACTTCCAGAGCCATAAAAGATGATAATGATAATGATGATGATAATATTAATAATAATAATAGTGATTCTGGTGCTTTATGCTATTGGGTTTTAAAGCAGTTTGATATGCATTGATAAGATTAATGATAAATAGAAATGCTCAGAATATAATATTAAATGAAAACATGAGCTAATAGGTCAAAGTGTGTGTGCATACATATAGCAAAAAACTTGACTCACGAGTCAAGATGTATCTAATGGTTATCTCCAGGTCTATACAATGAACCTGCATCAATTTTGTAGTGAGGGGGAAAATATTTTTAAGCTTTTTAGATACTGTTACTTCTAAATATGTCTTGACTGTGGAAAACACAGTCATAGGCATGTATGTGCATGTTGAAGATAAACATCAAGAGAATAACGGAGGGGTTACTTGGTTAATCTAAGTGAGAAGATGAGCATTTAAACCATGCTCTTATTCTTCCCTTTCCTATGGCAGAGATGGCAGCAAATACCTTCTAATGTCAAGTCAAATCCTAATCCTTTTAGCCACTCCCAATGCAACTGTAATTTGACTGATGCAACTGGGATTGGATTCTGTTCTGTGACAGAGATAAAAGATATCTACAGCTTCTCTTGCAAGAAGAAAATCAGACACCCTTTTTAGAATCACCCTTTCTCTGGCTATGGTGCCTAAAATCCACCCCATTTTGCTGTTCCCTATCAGTACCTCAGAAAGGTACTCACCTGCAAAGGGTCAAGGGTGAGATGAGAGAGGAGCAAGAAGGTGTAAAGCCACGGTCCCCAGACTCTACAGGGTCCCATTTAACTCTCATGGTCACCCTGGGAAGGGTGACTAACAATCACCATTTTACAAATGCAAATGTTCAGACTCTGAAAGATGAAGCAACTTACCCAATTCAGAGAGCTAATAAGTCACCTCAGAGAGCTCCTGGGGCACCCGAAACATGGGTGATCACCTTTGTGATCAAGTAAAAACATTTTTAAGCTCTTTAGATGCTCTTACTCTGACTATGTTATGAAATGAATGTAAGAAATATGAGTGCACCTCTGCGTGAAAGCCTACGTTTGGTGACTGGCCATTTTAAGGCAGGGCAGCAACCTACTAGCAAGGTTATCTCCCCCCTGAAAACTAAAGCAGGGTCTGCAGCCCACAAAGTAGCAGCCTATGTGCTTACCTCAGATGCACATTCCCCTCGCTCCTTTTCAAAAAGCACAACAGCTCTCACACAGTCGGAGGACTATCAGTAAAAGTCAGCTGCTCTTGGGCAAAGGATGTGATGATTCTAATGGCACTGACAAGAGACTGAGGGAGCAGGGGGACTCCTCCATGCAAACCTGTTTTGTCTATAACATAAATGAGGAGGGGAATGGTATGGGGCCAGGATCTGCCTTCTAAATGCACTGAAAATTGAGGCTCCTGTCTTTTTGGCATTTCCTAAAAGGCCTCTGGAGCTTTGCTTGGCAAGCCCGACATTGAGGGTACTTTTAGCTGTTTAAGCCTTCCTCTTCTAACAGGGGTCAAAGGGCTGGAAAGATCTTCTCAAAAGGATAGAGAAGGAATCATTAAAAGGGAGGAGAATGAAAGTGACAGAAGGTCAGCCCTTTTTTTTTTCCCCTAATGGGTGCATCCCTGGGGGGTCGGGTACAGTGGCCCAGGCACCTGGCTTCCTAAAACCTGCAGTATTTTGATTAACACTTCCCTGAAAGGGACACCAGAGGAAGTGCAAAGGAGCAGCCAGTGGAGGGGATGCAGATGAAACCAAACACAATGTAAATCTGATTTTGATAAGTAAATTCCATTGATGCTATTAACTTAAAACACCCATGTTTCAATAAGTGCGAAAGAACAAATGCTTGAAGTCATTATGTGTTTCGACTCTGTCATGAAGCTTATTTCCTTCAAATACAAATTTACTCTAAAAACATCATTCATTGCATAGTGCAAAGCTTTATATAAGAACTGGTTTGGGATTAAAATTCATTTTTACATGCAAAGCAAGCACACAAATGGTGAAGGTTTTCACTGATTTTTAGTCAACAAGCAATAAACTGCATTTGCACCCACCTACTCCTAACACTCCATCTGGTAACATTTCCACGTTTCAAGGAAAGAAATCAATAGCAATAATCCGTGAGGGACTCATAGGGTGTATATTTTTTTATCACACTGCCATTTGAAGAAAAAAATTTCCTCTATCTACTTAAAGCAAGAGTGTTCTTTTTGTATATTTACATGAAAATCTCAACATTATTACTGGGGGAGGGAAGTTCGAAGGAAAGAGGAGAACAAGCCAATTAAAACAAATGTGAGAAAATAAGTTCTGAACACAGGTTTGTAACAATACAGGTTCTATTTGAACAACCCAAATGATAATCAGTGCACAAGCTGAAAAATCCCCAGTCAACCTACATATTCAAAAATGTATTTTGACTCTGTCAAAGGAAAGGAAAGCTAAAATGCATGTTGCTGTAACTTCTCAGAGAAAAGCCACCCTGTTTTCAACTTGCAGTGCAAGGAGAGGACACTACGGCTGAACCCTGAAATTTAGAACTATGTTATTGCTGATTTTCTGTACGAGAAGGAAATATGATTCTTTGTTACTGCTCTTATTTATTGCAGACCTTGTCTGGAATCTGGTATTGAAGCCGCGCTTGATGAGTTGCCGCCTTGAACTTTCCCACTGATCAATGCCGGCGCTGCCGCTGCATGAAAGAATAGCTTTCCCAAGGAGCCACTGTCACACGGGAAACCAGCTACCCAGCAAGCTTTTAAAAAATGGGCCAGAGGCTTGCATGCTTGAGCTTCGGGACATGTTTCCACCCCCACCCCAAAAGAAATGGCAAATGGTGACTGGCCGTTTGAAAATTGGAATGTTACAAGAGCAAGAGGTAAGGTCAAAAGCAGAAATCCTCCTTTCTGTAAAATGATCAGACACCACAGGATGAAAACATGCAGGGAGAGGAAGGCTAATATGAAGTGAGAGGACAGGAATCATATTTCTTCTCAGCGGGGTGACAAATAAAAAGTTGCCTTTATTTTTCTGTGCAAATAAACTTTACTTTAGGAATTGTAGCAGTGGGTTGGTGTCCCATAAAATAGGTTTTTATCTGCTACGGTGACAACCTAAGGCAGGGAGGGGTTAGAAGCAGGGTAATTGCCATCTTTTCCATTATTTTTGTCAATATTTTTGTTATTTTGTAGAGAGATTGCAGGGGGAGTCTAGACAAATGCTATTAAGAATGAGGGCCAAGAGAAAGGGTTTAATCCAATTCTTCGGCAGTTCATGTGGAAAGCATGTGTCACCAGTGTAGGCTGGAACAGAATCCTCAAATACATCCAAGCTGATCTCTGCAAAAAACCCCAGCCTGTCCCCAAGCTGCACACTTTGGAATAGGATACACATCATGACAGTACCCACTGGAAAGAACCTAACATTTGAGAAAGAAGTACAATGAGCCATCAGGAGCTGTTGAGAGCCAAGGCTTTCCTCCAGAGGTCACAGCCAACAACCAAAACCCAGGAGCAATCAGGCCCACAAGCCACCACCCTCCCTCTATTTTAATACATAAATCTGAAGTGAGACCTGAGCTTCAGTAAGCTTAGCCCAGCTGCCTTCACCCACTGCCCATCTTCCTGGGCATCTCATTGGCAATAAGTACTCTACATATTAACTAATCCTATTGCGAGTCACTGCCATCCTCACGTGCTTCTTTCATTCTTCTCCCTCCTCCAGACACTCCTAACGCTTTTTGTCTCCTGTGGTCATGATTAGTGTGCAAGCTGCACCTTCTATGTTAGAATACCAGCTGCTCCATCTACGGCTTTCCCTCTCTGTACCCTCAATGGTCCCTAGCTCTTTGCTTCAAATATGGGAGATACCCAAATGTGTGTTGAATGAATGAATATAAAGTGGCTTGTCCCTAAGTATTGCCATCAAAAAGTCACAGCAGAAAATCTCTTCCAGCTCTTGTTCCTATTCCAATCTGCCTGGCCCACCTCTCAATCTACAGACCAATTATCACACCACATTCAGGCAAGCAGAACCCAGCAAGGAGGCACCTTGGGCTTATCTCCCTATTCATTAAATCCATCCAAAAGCTTCCCGATCCTCCACCTTGCCTGGCTTATCCTTAAGTCCTGCTTTTCCTGGCTCTGACCTTGGAATAATACTGCCACAGTCACCTCAGTCCCAGACGGGAATAGAATGGATTTATGATTTTTTTTTTTTTTTTAGCTCCATGTTTGCCCTGAAAAGTTTTGTACTTATCTTCCAGAACTCTCCACATCTAGCTGTTACCACATTCCCCCAGATGCAATTCAGACAGCAGCCCCCCTCACTGACCTGGTCCAACACAGCTGAGTGCCTGCCACTACCAGACTCCAAGCTTACCCAGAGGCTCAGGTCTAGTCAGCAACCCCACTTCCTGGCCATATCACCCACCTGGACCACTGTGAGTATCACAGCCACTGTCAGAGAGAACTGCTGCACCCCACTTCTTACTCCAAAGTGGGGAAGGAAGACAGGTCTCTTGACTGTTCAAAGAAGAAAAGCTGCCCCAGATGCTTTAGGGGCCAAGGTAAGGGTCTTATAACTTACGGGAAAACCATGACCCTGTTTTCCCTGTAAAGACACAGTAAGTAGTACTCCACTTTCTGCTTCTAATAACAGACTGAATCAGTTATCAAGAAAAGAGGTTTATTTGGCTCATGGTTCTGTTCCAAGGTGAAGAGGCTGCATCTGGTGATGGCAGTATTGCCGGCAGAGTCCCAAGGCAGCCAAGGAGGGCATCACATGGCAAAAGATGGGGAGCACACAGGTGAATCTTCATCTCTCTCTTTCTTAGAGATTCACCAGTATTCAATCATGTGGTCTCTGCTCTGATGACCTTATCTCATATTAATCGCCTCTCAAAATACCCACTTCTTATATAACATCATAGTGTTATAGTTTGGATAGTAGGTGTCCCTCAAAAGCTCATATGTGAGACAATTCAAGAATGTTTAGAGGTGAGATAATTAGATTATGAGAAAGAAAACCAAGCAGTGGATTACTCTACTGGTTAACTGGATGGTAAATGTAGGCAGCTAGGGTTGACTGGAGGAAGTAGTAACTGTGGCATGACTTTGGAGTTTATAGTTTGTCCCTGGTGAGTGTAGAGAGTGACAGGACTCTGCTTCCTGTCATGTCCTGAACTGCTTTCCTCTGCCATGCCCTTCTGCCGTGATGCTCTCTCTCAACTCAGGCCCAGAGCTATGGATTTGGCTGATGGTGAACTAAACCTCTGGAACCATGAACCAAAGTAAGCTTTTCTTCTCTAAGTTGTTTTTTTTTTTTTTTTTTTTTTTTTTTTTTTTTCAGGTATTTGTGTCACGGTGACAAAAAGCTGACTAAAGCAGTCAGATTAAGTTTCAACCTTCAGTAATACCTCAGAATGGGGACTAAATTTCAAGATGTGTTTTTCAGAAGGGCCAAACCATATTCATACTATAGCCAACACCATAGTCCATATTCATCAGAAGTGGGCAGATTCCGCACTTCCACTTGGTGCCTACCACTCAAGAGAATGTATCCATGATGCAATTCCCAACTTCAATGCATGACACACCTGTGCATACCTTGCTCTTTTGCTTGCTAGGTCCCACAAGGTATACTTCCACATTTAACCCAAAGCACCATGGGGTAGTAGGACAACTGCTGTTGTGGTGTCTGACAATGTGAGGTACTTCCTAGAAGCATTGTGCACCACACACACATACATACACACATACATACACACACACACACACACACACACACACACACAACTTGCACATGCAAATACTTAGACTGAAACCAACATATATGTGTAAAAAGCAGAATATTTGAATGAATACTGATGAATGGACGTGTAAGCTGCCTGGTACCATAACCCGGGAGGAAAAACTCTCGGAGGCAGAGTTAAGCTTTTACTACTTTTACTTCTACTTTCTTAGAGCTTAGAGAGGGAAAGAAAGATTTTTAGAGAGAAAGATTAAAGCGAGCTTTTCTTCTTGTCTTCTTAGCTTAGAGTAAAGAAAGATAGAGCTTAGCTTAGAGAAAGATTAGAGCTTCTTTCTTCTCTCTTCTTTCTTCCTTCTTTCTTCTGTCTTCTGTCTTCCTCAGGAGCCTCGGCCTAACTCTGACCAGTCATTACTTCTTCTATCTGGTTTCTCTTCTGTCTTCTATCTGGTTTCTCTTCTGTAACCGCTCTGCCTACGTTCTGGCCGCTCTGATTCTTCTGACCGACCGAGTGACTGCCCGGCTGACTGAATTCTCCGTTCTCCTAACTCGGACCGCTTTCACCCGGTTATATACCTTCAGCTTTGCAGGTGCCTACAGGTGTGTCACATACATATCAGGTGGAACTTATGGCTTCCAGCTAGCTGCAACAGCCCTTCCTAATTAGGGCTCCTTCATGGACGGACTTTTTGAATGAATTTTCAAATTCAGACTAAGGCGACCCGCCCATTTCATGCTGAGCCACCAAAACCCTAGAGCACATCATCAAGGACTGCTGCTCCCTCCATGCCAAGGATTCTCAGCAGCAGGATCAATTTTGCCCTCCCTGAAGACATTTGGCATCTGGAGACTTTTTGGTTGTTACAACCATTGATGATGCTATTGGCATCTAGTGTGTAGATGCCAGAGATGCTGTTAAACATTCTACAGTGCAGAGGACAGTCCCCCCCCCCCCTCCACAACAAACAATCTTCCCAGAAATGGAATTTTACTGAGAATTGTACTGAGGCTGAGAAGCACTGCTCAACATTCTACATTTAAGCAGCCACCTTTGATGCTCAAGATTCCCCACTAAGCACAAAAGGAAAAAATTAATCTCTACATCATCCTTAGGCAACATTCTGAAACCTATGAATGCTATCTTTTTTTATCTCCGGGTGGTATTCTCCTTGTCCTCCCCAACCACCAAGCCCCCACACTGTTTCTAGAGACAGAACACAACAGTACCTTTCACTTCCAAAAAAATAACCAAAGGACTAAGCCAAGGGTCTTCATCGCCAAATCAAGGAATAAGAAGAACCTTGGGAAAAGATGCTAGGAATGAAGTGTGGTAGCTCAGAGTCATTAAGCTCCCACCTGTACCAACATATAGTGAAAAGTCATTTTCCACATTCGGGACCCTAGCATACTGTTCTGCAAAGTAATTGTTGAAGTTTGTTATGCTTTAGCCCTCACATCTACTTCTGAGCACCCTCTGTAAGCATCAGCTTGTAGGAGAAGCAAGGAGTCTATGAATTTAACCCAGAGAGAGCAAATAGGCAACTGTGTCCTGGAATAGAGGGACAGCAATGCATAATAAGAGGTAAGATACACTCCAAGTGTGCTATGCTTTCTCACTCAGTCCACACCAACTCAGACAGACTCAGTACCAATGGCTCACAGTTCACTATCTATAAATTTCCAAGTCCAATTGTAACTGCTTGTAGTCAATCCCAAAAGCTGTTTGCACTCATAATTTGCTACTTTTTTGATACAGCCCACCACCCAGGTTCTTGCTCCTTTAAAACTGTTCTCTTAGTTAAATTTCTTAGCACCTTATAAAGCAAAATTATTATGCTTATCCCATTTTATGGATAAGGAAATTTATGCAAAAAGCTCACATGACTTTTCTAGCTAGTGAGCAGCTAAAACACAATGTCAATCCAGGAAGTCTGGCTCCAAAGTCTAAGATCTTAATTGCTCTGTTATTGGGCTGTTCCTTAGCCAGAAGTCATGAGGAAAGAATATTCTAACCAGAGACCAGTGTAGCATAGGAATTATGTGTAAGGTTCTAAGCCTTCTTTTTCTCTTATAAAATGGGGGTAATAAAAGTACCCACCTCATAGTAATAATGAGAAATAAATTACATGAAACACTTACCCCAGTGCCTGACCCATAATATGTTCCCTAAAAATGTCAAACATTACCATAATTATTATCACAAAGTGAGTAGTAAAATCAGAAATCAAACTCAGTTTTCTCCAGCATCAAAGTCTAGACTACAGAACTATCAAAGAAAACAGACAAATTCTACAAAATGTAGTTTAAAAGTTTAGAAGTTGGGGGCTGGGGCTATGGCTCAGCAGTAGAGCACTCATCTCACATGTGTGAGGCCCTGGGTTCAATCCTCAGCACCATATAAATAAAATAAAAAGGTATTGTGTCTACCTACAACTAAATATATATATATATATATATATGTATGTATATATATAAAATATATAACATATATAATAAATAAAAGTTTAGAAGTTATTAAAGATAACTTCTCAATGCATAAATTATTTAATACATTGCAATAATTTTGTGGTCTTACTTTTTTAATACTTAACTGTATTTCCATTGGCTTCATGGGCCTCTAACTTGTAGCTCAGGTGGAAAGATTGTCTGTATTTTAAGAATTCAAAGAAAGGATGATAATGACTCCACAGCCTGGGCTAAATTTAAAACTGATGCTAGAGGCTTATGGTCTGAACATTATGTGAGTTTGGTCCTGAGCCAAAGAATCATTAAACCATTGAGCTTAACCAAGGGACTTCCAGAGGTCACGCAAAGCCATCCTTCTGCATCCAGAGGAACAGAAGTCCACTTTACTTCACTTAGCAACTTGGCATCTTCTGAAAAGAGAAAGCATTACCCTACAGCTACATATCTTTTCAGCACATGTTGAAAAGATAAATAAAAACTGTGTTTCTTAAGAAATGAATGTGTATATGCCTATGTGTAAATTAAGTCTTTTTAAAATCAATTTTTAGATTTCAATACAATTCTATTTTTATGGTGATTCTTCTATTATAGTTTTTTTTCCAAATCACCAAAGGAATCAAACTTGTTATCAATTAATACAGTTCCACCTTTGTGAGCAATCTAAGAGTGTTTAGGCATTTAGCATATAGTTCATGGTCACTAACCAAGTGATGAAGGACATAACAACTGGCAGTCCACTCAAGGTCAGTCTTTACAGACAATTCCCTGTTCTACTCATTTGCATTAATAAGGAATACCCACATCAAGCTGATAATGGGTCCTTGCATCCCCTCTATATGACAAAAATCTTCTCATGATCTGAACTTTGTTTTATAGTTACATTTGTCATCCCAGCCTTCAGGAGCTATTCTCGATTTGAATCTTCATTGCGCTCCTTCTGCAGAGTCACCCTTTTGCATAACTCCAGGGACACCATAATCAGCATGGTCCACATAGTTAGACCACAGAGTCATTCAACCTTCCTGATGATGTTCAATGTACAACCCACACAGTTATGCACAATAACTCTGATCTTATAGTCCAGACAACATTTTAACAAAAGAAGTCAACTTTTTTGTTAGAAGAAACTTGTTGAATTTCTCTGACCCATTTGGGCAATAAGAAGGAACAGTTTGTGTATGTCAAATTCTTAATAGACATGGAAAAGTAAAAGGTAAGTCTTGCTCCCAATAGAGGATCCCAAAGGTGATATAATAGAAACCCCCATGAGTTTGAAGCCCTACAATTTTCCACTTTATGATCTACCCCTGTTTCTAATATTCTGGCTGGGGATCCCTGTCTTGGGATCATGTCCTTACAGGAGAAATTGATACTGAAAAACACAAAATAGTGTTTCTTCCAAGTCTAAAGAGCATAACCTTTTGTTGGAAAGCACTCCAAGCAAGCAGCTCTTACTTTTACCCCTTAGCTTCTTTCTATCGTTCAAACAAATGAAAATTCTATTTATTTGCTTGTGTATGCTTTTACCATCAACATTAAGTTTCTCAGTTCTTTAATTCAATTGCATAATTTCAAATGTCCTAAACCAGCATCATTTTTGTTAAACCACATTATGTCTAGAGCATAATGATTTCCACTTGCATTAGGTGTCAGCCTCCTCTGAATGCCAAATTTCAGTGCAATATTCTGACTATGAAATTAGACAAGCAAGAAGGTTTAGATTATTAGAAATTTCATATTTTAAATGCATACAATGACTACCTAATTACTACCTAAGTGGGGGTTCTGTTCTTAAAAGTCATTTTATATTCAAATATCTCACTGAACTTTGTAAATGCATTAGAATCACTTACCTGTTAAGACTGAACATCCCTGAGAGGTTATTTAGTCTAGTAACTATCTTTATCCAAGTAAATATCCTAAATGAATGAGTTCTCCTGCTTCTTGGCCTTTTCACATTGAAAGAGAAGACTCTGGCTTAGCATGCATAACCCTGAGTTCAACCTCCTGCATCCTCCTCCTCCACTCCCCCTCCAAAAAAGTGAAGACTTTGAATATAGGACACATCTTCCAAAAATCTGACTAGAAAGATAGTCCAGGGGAGATAGGACAGAAAAGAATAGAAAACCCAAAGTGATTGAGCTTTTATTTTTAAAGGTGGAAGAAATTTGAATATATCTGAGGTTGAAAGAAAGGAGCCAACACACTGGAGAGGGTGCAGGCACAGAAAAGAGGATGATCACCAGAGTGTGTCCCTGAGGGACAGGCTGGGGACAGAACCAGGAAACGCCAAGAGGAAGGCTTTATCTGGCCCCAGGAGAAAGGCTTTATCTGATAACAGTTAATTGGTGCACAAGAAGAAGCCAAAGGAGTTTCAAAAAAGTGGCCTCTGTTTCCTTGGGTTAAAGCACCACAAAGTGGAGAACTTGCCTTTAGAAGCCATGGCAATCTCTCTACTGTATCTCCTTAACCTTAACCAGCACATTCCCTCTTTTCACAAATATGCTGATATTCACTTACACATATCTTCACTACATTGCTCATTACATGTCAGAAGATTTTATATTCTCTGTTTCTAACATTTTCTTAAGGAGGAATGTGAAATCCATTAGTATACTTAATTGCTGCACCATCAGACTAGATGTGAACACTTTTTACTTTAGTGGAAAGATAGCAGTGAAATGATTCAAAGGAATAACCACATCCCTCTGGTTGCTAAAACTCAAAAACTAGGACAAAACCAGAGCTTTAGAACTGTCCACTATCACTGGCCTGAAATAGGTCTCTTGAAAGTCCATTCACTTCTTTCTTGTCAAACCCAAGCCTATTCCCTTGACCCCTCACCAGATGATAAATCACTTTTAAATTCAACCCCACAAGCCCGGTTCAAACATAAACAGTGCAAAACTCTGTGGGTCGATGGTGAAAGGTGGCAAGTGAGATATGACACAAGGCCTCATGGACATGGAGGAGAATGGGCACCAACAGAGAGACATGGAACCAAGGAGAGAACAACTAAGTCTGTCCAAAGAGAACAGAAAGCCACAGCAGAACAGGGCTCATCCCAGCAGGTGCCTGAGACTCCAGCAGTGGTGAAGCTCTCACAGCTCATCTCCCTCACCCGCCACTGCTCTTCCCCTTCCTAAGGGTTGCTTTCCCACACTCTGCCAACCCCAAGTCCTCATTTCCACATTTCTTCTGTATCTACACTTGCTCCCTCCGTCAGCTCATCTCCTGTCATTGATTAATTAAATGCCCCATCACCAAAGCTCAACAATCTCAGGACTGATCTCATTCTCCCAAGTATAGCTGGGTTCTTGAAACTTCTCTTTGGATAAATATGCCCTCCAAGATCACCGAAGCCCGTAAGTACCACTCCCTTTTCCAAAATCTCTCACCTACACAGCTTAAATTTTTTTAAAATTTTCTTTTCTTTTATTATTGGCTCTTTCTCAATTATACTATATACTGTCTGCCACTGTTCTACCAGCTCCCTTATTCCTCTCCTATTTGACTATAAGGATTTTTGGTTAAGAACTATACATATTGCTTCTCACAGAAATTTCTCCAACTCCTCACCCTGACTTTCCCCATTGCCTGATATGTGCCATGAAACCCCCTTGGAGACCCTGTGCTCGTGACAAACACCACCAATCAGACACAGAATGCAAATTTGCTTCACAATACTTTCAGCATTGCATCTCAGGTTCTCAGTTTAAAATGTAAGGCCTAATACCTTAGATACAGACTTGCACGTTAATCCCATATCTGTAGATTAAAGTTTGGCCTTCTTGGCCAGATGGCCACAAAATTCTGGAAGCAATTTTATAGTAAATGTAAGTAATTAGTATTAAATAGGGCCTATATAGAAGAGGATTTGAAGTTTCATCAAAATATGTGCTGATTTCCTGCTAACACTTAGGATGTAGAAAACTGGAAAGAACATCCCCCCTACGCCTAACACCTTTCAAATGAATATAAAGACAAAAATTCTCAGCAATTTGAATCATAATCTTTAGTATTATGATAATCAAATTACTTTATTTCATATAACTTGAGTCATAATTTTTCTTGCATCTACACAAGAGCTAAGGTTGCAGGGCAAATCAGTAGCATGAAATCTGAAGAAAGAAATGTTACTCCAGGAAGAAACAGGCCATGAACACTGGTTTACCAACACCATGTGAGCTGGTAATAAGAATTCACCTAAAATGTTTACCAATTGCTAAAGACTGAGTATGGTCACACAAAAGATAACATGACTCCTGAAAGCCACCAACAGAAGGGAAATCCATACCTGTTCACTGGTTCTTCACAGATCTCACTGCATAATCCATCAGGCATAAAGTGAGAGACCAGAGAATACCACACTCAGTGCCGCAGACCTGGAAAGTCAGAGCAGTTGCCACTGCAAGAAAAGCATAATGACCAGTCTGTACATTTCTCCTATGTCTCCAACTAAACAAAAACTTTAGGCTATTGGAGAAAGGGCAACCATCCCAATTGCCCTCAGGGCACAGGTGAAGACCCACTGCAACTGAGAGAAAGGAAGAGGAAAGAAATCTTTATCTCTGGGGGAATGGTAGGAAGCATCCACAGGCCCAAACTATTCACTATACCTAATAGTGAAAGGGAAATGAATACTGTGAAGGCCCCACCCTCAAGACCCAGGGACATGGGACCCACGAAGACTGAGGTCAAGCCAAGAAAATGGAGAACATTGTCAATCCCATCTCCCTAATGCCAGGCTAGCAAAAATCTGTAGCAAGAAATAACAAAGAAAAAAGAGCATGGACAGAGAAACTCTAAAGTGTAGGCTCGCAGAGAAATAATAGAACTGAGGCTAGAACAAAAGCATTGGGGAAAACACCTCGAGAAACTTAGCCCCAACCTAAACACAAATTAATATTAGAGGAATTTGAAGTCTATGATCAGAGTAACCATAGCAACAATGCAACTCTTAACAAGTACTGGTTAGATTGACTCAATAACATGCACTCGTATATATTTCAAGGATCCAGGGGAAAAAGACAGATATACCCATTTTGGCCATGCATATATTTACTTACACATTTACCCAAAATGTCCAGCTTTCAACTAAAGGTTATAAGACACATAAATAAGTAAGAAACAAAAGTCAAGGAAAAATACACAAAGAACCTATTTACAAGAAATATAAATAAGTAAGAAAAAGGAACCAAAGAACCAGACTCAGATATGACCCAGGTTTTGGAACTATCAAACATGAAATTTTAAACAATTATGTTTAATATGTTAAAGGCTCAAGTGTAAAGGGTGGAAAACATGCACGAACAGGGAATTCAACAAAGAGCTAATCAATACTAATCAATACCCCTGATTGAACCAGCTACAAAAATTGCCAACAATGTTCTATAAAATTGAACTCATCAATATATTAAAAGAGGAATAGACCATGACTGAGTAGGATTTATACTGGGTAAGGGAAGACCAATCCAACATTGAAAACCAGTCAGTATAGTTCAGCATATCAACAGGTTAAAGAAGGAAAATCATCTCAAGATGCAGAAAAACACTTTGACAAAATCCAACCCCCATTCCTGATGAAGGGGAAAAAAACTCAGAAAATTAGGAATAGAAGAGAACTTCCATAATCTGATAAAGAGCATCTCCAAAAATTCTACAGTTAGCATCGTACTTCATGATAGATGACTAAATGATTTCACCTAAGATCAAGAACAAAGCAAGGTTGTCAACTGTCACCATTCCTGGAGGTTCTATCCAGTACAGCAAAACAATAAAAACATACATATTGCAATAAGAAGAAATAAAGCTCACTTTTCACAGGCAACATGATGGTCTATGTAGAAAAATCTCAAAGAATCTGCCAAAAAAAACTACTAGACAATTTGGGTGTTTCCAAGTTTTAGCAATGTGAATGAAGTTTTTATGAACATCTGGTTGCAGATTTGAGTGTGGACATAAGTTTTTAACTTCCAAATTATCTGGTAAGAACATATTTTATTTCTTAGGAAACTGACAAACTCTTCCAAAGTGCCTATGCCATTTTTTATTTCCACCAGCAATGAATGAGAGTTCAGCAATGAATCTGCATCAGTATGTGGTGCCTAATAGATGTGTAGTGGTACCTCACTTCATTTGCTTGTTTGTTTTTGAGACAAGGTCTTGCTTTTATGCCCAGGCTGATCTTAAACCCCTGGACTGATAGGACCCACCTGCCTCAGCCTTCCAAGTAGATGGGATTACAGGCAAGCACTACCACACTGGCTTGCATTGTTTTAATTTGCATTTCCCTGCACTGGGGATATAGCTCAGTGGTAGAACATTTGCCCAGCATGTGTGAGATCCTGAATTCAATACCCAGTACTAAAAAAATAATTTTAAAAAATAGCATTTCCCTGATGACACATGATATGGAACACCTTTTCATATGGTTACTAGCCATCTGTAAATCTTCTTTGGTGAGGTGTTTATTAAGAACTTTGGCCCTTTTATTATTGGATTGTTTGTTTTCTTACTGTTGAGTTCTAAGAGTTCTTTGAATATTTTATACTACGGTTATTTATTAAATGTGGTTTTTGCAGGTATTTTCTTCCAGTTTGTAACTTGTCTTCTCATTCTCTTGACATTGTCTCACCGAGCAAAAGTTTTTCATTTTAATTAAGTCTAGCTGATCAAATATTTCTTTAATGAATCATGTCTTTGGAGCTATATCCAAAAAGTCACCTCCATGCTAAAGAGCTAAGGGAAATATTAAAGATCTTCCGGTCCCTGTGCCTGCTGTGAAGACACATCCTGATGGAACATCTGAAGAACACAGACTTCTCTGTGGGTGTGGATCACTGGGGAGCTTATTTCAAGGTCGTCACTCCCTCCTTTAGGGAATCTGGACAGTCCTTTGGGGGATAAACTGTCCTTCAGGGGATCACTAGGTCACACAGGTTGTTAGAATGGAGATTTCTTTGTTCTAATTTGTAGTTAGCCCCACTGGGAATAAGACTTTGGCGTCTCACCCATAGAGAGGATGCTCTGGCTGGGACTTCCCAGTCAGGACCATGAAAAGCTGCCCTGGGATTCCCCAGGTACAGCACTTCCGGTGTTGGTGTTTCCCCAATATGGTGATATATTTTCTCCTCTTTCTTGCCTACCACTTTTGATTTTGCCCTTTCTTCCACACAATTACTAAAATAAATGCTATCTTGTATAAAGAGAGTGCCTTTATTGTCTATCAGATCCAACCTGCCAGATTCAGCAGCTGCACACATACATAATGCTTTTTAACACTATACCTGCCCAAGATCATCTGGGTTTTCTCTCATTAGCTTCTAGAATTTTCAGTTGTGTGTTTTACTTTTAAGTTGATCATTCATTTTAGGTTAATATTTGTGAAGGTCAGAAAGTGTCTAGATTCATTTTAGATTTTGTCTAAAATTTTTTAAGGTAGATGTTTAGTTATTCCTGCACTATTTGTTGAAAGGAGACTTTTCCATGTATTGCCTTTACTGTTTTGCCAAAGATGGATTGACTATGTTTATATGAGTCTGTGTCTGGACTTTTCAACTTGTTCCACTGAGCTATGTCTGTTCTTTTACTAATACCACAACATTTTCACTACTAGATTTACAATGAGTCACAGTCTCAGGTAGTGCCAGTCCTCCAACCATGTTCTCCTTCAATATCATGTTAGCTATTCTGGGTCTTTTGCCTTTCCATTTAAACTTTAGAATAAGTTTGTCAGTGTTCACAGATTAATTCACTAGGATTTTGATTGAAATTGCATTGAATCTGTAGGTGAAGTTGGGAAAACTACTATCTTGACAATATTAAGTTTTTCTAAATATGACCAGGGAATATCTCTCTCTTAGTACTTTAATTCTTCATCAGAGTTTTGTAGTTTTCTTCATATAGATCTTATACATTTTTTTGTTTATATTTAAGTCTTTTATTTGGGGGATGCTAATTATTTAACATCAAATTCTGTTTGTTCATTACTGGTATAGAGGAAAACAATTGCCTTCTAAGCATTATCCTGCACTCTTGGATCCCACAATCTTGCCATAGTCACTTATTTCAGTTACAGAAGGGTTTTCCACTGTTGTGCTTTTTTGGATTTTCTACACAGATGGTATTTCATCTATAAACAAAAAGTTTCATTTCTTCCTTCTCAATCTGCCCAATTTTAGTTCTTGTTGTTGTCTTATTCCATTATCCAAGATTTCCAATACAATGTTGAAAAGGAGAAGTGAGAATGGACATCTTTGCCTTGTTCCTGATCTTAGTGGGGAAGATTCTAGTTTCTCACCATTACGTATGATGGGAACTGTAGGGTTTTTGTAGATATTCTTTATCAAGTTGGGAAAGGGACCCCTATTACTAATTTACTAAGTTTTTATCATGAATGGATGTTGGATTTTTCAAAATGCTTCTTCTACATCTATTTATATGATCACATGTTTTTTTCTTTTTTAGCCCATTGATGTGACAGATTACATTAATTGATTGGAAAATGTTAACCAGAATCTCATACAGGGAGGAAATTTAAATGTATATTTATAAGTGAAAGAAATCAGTCTCAAAAGGCTTTATACAGTATAATTCCAACTATATGACATTCTGGAAAAGGCAAAACTAGGAAGACTTCATTCCATGCATGCATACTTTTATCAGAATGGACTCTACTGTCATGTATAACTAAAAAGAACCAATAAAAAAAGAAAAAGAAAAAATAAAGGTGCTGGACCATTTGGATATTCATGTGCAAAAATGCAAACCACAATCCACACCCATACTATATATAAAAATTAACTTAAATAAATCAGATCTAAGTATAAAACATTAAACTATAAAACTTCCAGAAGAAAACAGAGTAGAAAATCTCTGTGAACTTGGATTAAGCAAAAATTTCTTAAATACAACATCAAAAAGACAATGCATAAAAGAAGAACATTGATAAATTGAACATCTTAAAAATCAGAAGTTTTAGTTCTTCAAAAGATACAGCATGAGAATGAAAAGATATAATTATGGGAAAGAAAAAGACAAGTTACAGATTTAAAGAATATACTGGAAAATCACATGTCTGATATAGAATGTATACATAGAATACATATGGCAAAGTCTCAAACTTAACAATAAGAAAATAAGCAGTCCAATTAAAAATGAGTAGATGAGGGCTGGGGTTGTGACTCAGCAGTAGAGCGCTCACCTAGCATGTGCATGGCCCAGGTTCAATCCTCAGCACCACGTAAAAATAAATGAAAAAAATAAAGGCATTGTGTACAACTATAATAAGTAAGTAAATTTTTTTCAAATGAGTAGATGATTAGCAAAGAAAATAAATGTGTAACAAGCACATTATTCATTAAGGAAATGCAAATTAAATCACAATGAAATACTATTATATACCTATCAGAATTTTAAAATTTTAATGGATAACACCAAATGCCAGTGAGGATTCAGAATACCTGGCACTCATACATTACTGGTACAAATATGAAATTGAGCAACTACTTTGAAAAGCAGTTTGGCAGTTTCTTATAAAGTTAAAAATACATTACTGTATAACTCAGTAATCCCATTCCATTCTATTTATCTATGCGAAATCAAAATGTATGTTCACACAAAACTAGTACTTGAGTGGTTATAGCACCTTTACTCATAATTACCACAAACTGGAAATTTAACTTCTGAATAAATAAACAATACACCAATGTATATTGGTATATCACACAATGAGTACACAGCAGTAAGAAGGAAAGATCTACTGATCAACTCAGCAACATCAGTGAATCTCAAATGCAGTATGCTAACCAAAGAAGCCAGAGATTAAGGCTTAATCAGCTGTGACTCCATTTACATGACAATCTTGAAAAAGGCAAAATGGTAGGGTCAAAGAATATATCAGTGATACCAGGGTCTAGAAGTGAGAGGAAGGGATGATTATAAAGGAGCAAAGGGGAATTTTTAAATGATTTTTATATCTTGATTGCAGTGGTGGTGATATGACTATGCATTTGTCAAAATTTGTAGAACACACTAAAAAGTTACTTTCACTCTTTATAAATTACACTTTTAATTTAAAACTGGACAGGGGAAAGTATGCTTGTGGTCATAAATTGAAATCCCTGCCACCAGGTTGTGTAAGAACAGCATGTGTAGATGGCTCCCAGATCCATCCCTACTTATAATCAAGGACTTCACATCCATAACACCTTTTTCTTGAGCAAACACTAGGCTAGGCATCCCCTTGTGACTAATATGAACAAAGGAGGAGTGGGGTGTTTCAGTTCGTTGTTTTGTTGTTGTTGTTGTTATTGTTGTTTTTGTTTGTTTGTTTGTTTGTTTGTTTGTTTGTTTGTTTAGTCATTGTGACTAAAATATCTGATAATAACAACTTAGAAGGGAAAAGTTTATTTGGGGCTCATGGTTTCAGGTCTCAGGTTTCAGCTGTCAGTCCACAGATGGCTAATTCCATTGTTCTGGGCCCAAATGAGGTAGAACATCATAAGGAAAGGGCATTGCAGACAGAAGCTTCTCCCCTCATGGCAGCAAGGAAGCAGAGAGTAGAGGAAGGGGCCATGGGAAGATGCACTCTCCCAGAGCACACCCCAGTGACCCACCTCCTCCAGCCATACCCCACCTGCCTACAGTTATCACCTAGTCAGTCTATTCAAAATCGGATAAACTGATGATGTTACAGTTCTCATAATCTACTCATTTTACCTCGGAATATTCCTGCATCGATAGGAGTTTTTGAGGAACTCCTCATATCTAAACCATAACATGGGGAAACCCAACTGGACCTCCTTGCTTAATAGGAATAAATAGAAGGAGGAAAACAAGGGGAGGAGGAAGGCAATAGGCATGACTGACATAACAGCATGCCTATTGTATTAGCTTTGCATCAGTGTGACAAAATACCTGAAAGAAATCAACTTAAAGAAGGAAAGATTCATTTGGGCCCACAGTTTCAGAGGTTTCAGTCCATGGTTGCTTGGCCCCGTTGCCTTTGGGCCTGTGGTAAGGCAGTACAGTCTGGAAGAAGCACATATAGCAGAGGAAGGTTACTCAGATCGTGGCAGTTAGGAAGCAAAAGGGGTCTCACTTATATAACAATCCCCTCCCCAAAAATCCATTAAGCTCCGAATCATGAATGGCTTACTCCATTGATGATGTCAGAGTCTCTTGATCCAGTCACTTCCCAAAGGTCCCACCTCTGAACACTGCTGCCTTGGGACTAAGACTTCAAGCTATGATCTTTGGGGGAATATTTAAGATCCCAATAATAACACCTATAGACAAACTTTTTGTCCATTAAAGCATCTAGCCCTAAAGTTTGCTCAACGTGGTACCTGATAAAAATCTATTTAGTTTGGTGATCCCTAATTTACTAACCAGTCATGAGGGAGTTAATTATAAGCATCCAAGGGACCATGCATTATGGTCAATAAATATGAAAAAAAATACATAATGCATTCATCATAATCCAACTGATTTAAATGGGGACTCCTGAAAACCTACATAATTTCAAAAGTAGTCCAAGTCAAATTTACTTGCTTCATTAGTTAGAGAAATAAAGTCAAATGGCTCTTATGCCAAGGAGATTTTGCATTAATTATTTCTCAATCAGGGATTGTGTCTCAGAGTTCACTAACTCTCTGGATTCACTAAGAGCAGTGATATCTTTCTGGTGTACAAATTTCACATACAACACCTATTCTCATGACTTGGGAGTATTTATTACAGCCCCATAAGCAAATGGCACTGTGAAACATGTCTGTGGCTATTCCTACACTAAAGAGATTACAATCTCAATAGACTGCATTTACATGGACAAAGGGCACACAATGGTGTAATGGCCAACTGAGAATAATAATTTAATTAAATTACTAATTCAATATATTCTGTATATAAAAGCATTATGTGACAAATATTGGAATACAGTTTAGCAGCCTAAACAGATACAGGAGGCTTGCTTGGCCCTATGCAAGAACCTGCCAGTTAAATAGACCGTATTATTGGGTGTTAGATAAAGAATAGAGCAAAGTTGCTGACAAAGGGAATGAAATGAGGGATCAAGAGAAGAAGGACAAATTGTGTAGGCAAGCAGTACTAGTAGATTACTTTTAAAAGAAATCTTATTTTGAAGGTGAGAAGTTATAGTTTTTGGATAGGGGTCACATGCTCGAGATAGTCCCAGGGAAAAAAACTACTTTGCAAAAGTGTATTTGAAACATAATAAGGGGCAAGGGCCAGAAGCACAGAGATCATTCGGCAGATTAGAGAGAACAGATGGACACAGATAAAGTGATAAAGGAGGAAGTGGTCGACCAAAAGGTGACAGAAATGAAAGGTGATTCTGCATGTTTTACTATAAAGGAAAACAAGGTAAATCCAGAGCAGAGAGTACTGAACCCCTACCGCTGTGAAAATCACAAACACTGAAGATATTGCTGAGATGAGATCAAAAGAACATGTAAAGAGAACAGAGATTGCCAAAGTGGGAAGTAAGTCAGAAAGAAGGAGGGAGAGACCACCATTCCACACAGTGCAAGCTCGCATGGTAGCTGTGGTGGAGTCTCTTTCTGCAAAGTAAAAAGATGAAAGATGAAAATGACCAACCCAAGCAAGGGACTGCATAAGTCAGGTGTTTCCACATTCTTTTTTAGGCTCAGAAACTTTATTCAGAAGATGTCTTTGAACATGAATACGCAAACAAATACAGATAGTAGGCTGGGATTGTGGCTCAGCGGTAGAGCGCTCACCTAGCACGTGCACGGCCCAGGTTCGATCCTCAGCACCACGTAAGAATAAAGGCATTAGCCAGGTGCGGTAGCGCATGCCTGTAATCCCAGCACTTGGGAGGCTGAGGCAGGAGGATCATGAGTTCAAAGCCAGCCTCAGCTGTGGCGAGGCACTTAGCAACTCAGTGAGACCCTGTCTCTAATAAAATACAAAAAAAGGGCTGGGGATGTGGCCCAGTGGTCGAGTGCCCCTGAGTTCAATCCTCGGTATCAAAAAAAGAATAAAGGCATTGTGTGCAACTAAAAAAAATAAATATTTTTTTTAAAAAATACAGATAGTCTCCTGCTTAACCTGGTTTGACTTGAAATGTTCCAACTTCACGATAGTGTGAAAGCCATGCATTTCTTAAAAGCCATACTTCTAACTTTTTATTTTGATCTTTTCCTAAGTTAACAATATGTGGCACAATACCCCCTTCACAGTGCTGGACAGTGGCAGGAAGGACATGGATAAGCCACCAGATCATAAGGGTCAACAACCAATGCTCCCACACTAAGTAGTGAGCCTCCACATCCCAAGTTCTGCATTGGAGGGGTCAATTAACCATGGATGGGAAATATCAGGGGGGAAAGCATCTGCGATGAACATGCACAGACTTTCTTTTCATCATTCCCTAAACAATATAGTATAACAACTATTACATAGCATTTACATTGTATTAGATATTACAAGTAACCTAGTGATGATTTAAGGCAGACAGGAGGATGTGCATAGGATATATGCAAATATTGCAAATACTACCCCATTATAGATAAGGGACATTAGCATCCAAGGTTTTTAGTATCCATGGGGTTCCTGGAACCCATACCCACAGATACCCAGGGATAACTGTACTATGTTCCTAAGCTATGATGGTAGATTGGGTGTAGTAACTGCATTTTTTACTCATGATATTTCAACTTAGAATACATTTATTGAAACATTACCCCATCATAAGCCAAGGTGCATCAGTGTAGCAGCAACATTTGACCTATTAAATCCCCTCCTCCCACCTTTGTAGAGACTCATCAAGGAACTCTGTAGAATCTCAAGGGGTCCCTAAAGCAAAATTTAAAACTACTAGAAGTTATCCCAAAAATATATTCCCTCTCTCACATTTTAAAAAGCTTTCCCAGGGTGCTTAGAAAGAAGTTCAGAGAAAAGACTTTGTATAAAACCTGGAGAGAACATAAAACTGAATCCAGTCAGGCATAGTGGTGCATGCCTGTAATCCCAGAGGCTCAGGAGACTGAGGCAGGAGGATGGCAAGTTCAAAGCCAGCCTCAGCAACTTAGAGAAGCCCTAAGCAACTTAGCAAGACCCTGTCTCAATAAAAAATGAAAAAAAGTCTGGGGATATGATTCATGTGGTTAAGGGCCCCTGGGCTCAATTCCTGGTACACACATGCACACACTCACTCACAAAAAAAAATTAATCCAAGTTATTCAATCCACAGTGGCAAATATCCTTAAACACAAAGGTTTATCCACCTCAAGAACCCCTGCTCTTTCTTCTTCAAATTCTTTAAACTTGAATACAATATTAAATCATATTATTTTCTGTATATTTAAAGTACAATAATTGTACTCACCTTCATATCTAATGGATATGAATATTTTGCCACATTTGATTACATTGTTTCTAACAAAATAAAACATTGCAGTGACAATTGAAAACCCCTTTCTCTTTCTTCTGAACCTCATTCTTCCTCAGCCTTTCCCACCCCGGATAACCATTATCCTGAGGTTGGTGTTTATTCTTGCTATTAAAACATCCTTGTTTTATTCTGCATGTATATATCCCTAAACCCATGATGTTATTTCCAATTTTTTAAATAATACATATTGTCTTTATCCTTCTACAGCTTGCTTTTTTCACTCAAAATAATATTTTTAAGATTTATCCATATTGATGCATGCATCTCTGTCTCACTTGTTTTGAGGGCTAATTATTTCTCCATAATCTGACCATACCTCATTTACCATTCTGTATTATGAACATTTACATTGCTTCTAATTGTTCACTATTACAAACAATTCTGTAATGAACATTCTTGTACTTGTCTTATTGTGTGCATGCTCACGACTTTCTTTAGAATGTAACTCAGGTAGAATCACCAGGTATAACCAAATCTTGATTCTTTTTTAATTAATTCATTTACTTATATGTGGTGCTGAGAGTAGAAGCCAGTGCCTCACACATGATAGGCGAGCATTCTACCACTGAGCCACAACCCCAGTTCCCAAATCTTTTCTTTATTCTAAGTTGTTACATATGACAGCAGAATGTATTACAATTCATATTACACATATAGAGCATATTTTTACATATCTCCAAATCTTGATTCTTTAAATCTCCTTCAGTTGTCACCTCCTTTGAGTGGCTTCCCCTGGCCTGTTTTCTTTCTCTAGTCCCAAAAGACCTTGCAAACATCTCGGTTTTATCCTGCCCTTACCATAGAGGAACTTACCTGTTTGTCTCCACAAATAAGCTATAATTCCCCAGAAGGTAGGGATCCTGTGCCTAGCTCACAGTAGGTCCCTACTCATTGCTTGCTAAAAAAAAAAAAAAAAAAAAAAAAAAAAAAAAAATTGAAGTTAACTTGTAAAACAAGGCCTGTGGCTATGTGGGAAGTTAAGGGACTAGCAGCTAAAACTGCTGGAATTAGCCCAGACTCTACCAGGGAGACGCACACAAGCCAGGACAGAACCCAAACCAAAAAGTCAAGAGAAAAGACACAGTATAAAATCTAGAGAACACCAAAATGAATCCAAGCCACTTCTGGGTCATCTTGCAAAGAATTTTAATAATATATACAGTAGCTGAGTCCACTATTTTAGAGGATACCATTACTGGTAAAATAAGAAAATGGTCTTAAAATTAATGAAGATATTAGCCTGAAGTAAAACAGAGGAAAGACTAAGGATTACATTGATTAGAACTGATTGAGAAAGATATTAAAGTAATATATTTCTTTAAGTCTTAATTTTGCATCTATTATTCAAATTGTGTGACTTTGTGAGTAAACAAGGACTCTCATATTTTCTTAGTAAGCATATGAATTGATTTACCCTTACTTGACAATCCCTAGCACAATAATAATGTAAGCATCTTTTTTCCACCCCCAGTAAAGAAAGAGAGTTTATTGGATAAACAGTGCAAGCATATTTGAATAGGAAAAAAAACAAGGTTAAATTTTTCTTGTACTGTCTGTATAGAAATTATTTTCAGATAGATAAACAACTTAAACAAATGATTTTTAAAATACATCAAAAGGAAAGCTAGGATACCACTTGTATAGCTTGAAATAGAAGAGATTTTAGTAGGCAAAATAGAAAACCCAAAGTGACAACAGAAAAAATAAACACAATTGACAACACAAAGCTTTTTAGTTTTTGTACCAAAAAAAAGATAGCATAACTGAAATCAAAGATGATATTATGACTGGGAAAATTGTTGACAGATCTTGGGTTGATAATCTTTAACAAGCCAAACTCCATGTAGTGATTACAGAAAGAGAAGCAACCCAATAGAAAATTATTCAAAGAATATGAGCAAGCAATTAGCAGAAGAATTCCCAAAGGCCAATACATATGAAAAGAGATGCATCATTACTGGCCAACTAAAGAAAACCTCACCCCCAAAAAAAGTGCTCAAGGCATAAGAGACAGTGCTGGGAGAGCAGTAAGGAAGCAAATATTCACTTGCTGAAAAATGCCACAATATACTGGAAATGCAAATTGGTAGCATCTATTAAAACAAACTATTTTTGTTTGGGGGTTTTATTTTGATTTGGTTTAGTGTTTTCAGAGGTATTTTTGGTTTTGGTTTTTCTTTTTATTGTATATGTTTAAAGTGCACTTGATGATGATCTGCTATGTATATCCATTGTGAAATAACCACAGTCAGGCTGATTAGCTTATCTATCACCTCAGGCAGCTGCCTCTGTGGAGTAGAATGAGAAGATCTAAGATCTACTGTGTACATACAGTACAGTACTATTACCTTCCCTCACCCTGTGCTATGTTAGATCTCCAGAATTTATTCACCTTGTGTAACTGGAACTTTGTATCTTTTGACCAACCACTCCCCACATCTCCTTCCTCCTATCTCCTGGTAACCATCTCTTTTTTTTTTTTTTTTCAATATTTTGTTTTTTCAGTTGGACACAATACCTTTATTTTATTTGTATGTGGTGCTAAGGATCGAACCCAGTGCCCTGCACGTGCTAGACGAGCGCTCTACCACTGAGCCGCAACCTCAGCCCTCGGTAACCATCATTTTATTGTCTGCTTTTATGAGTTCGACTATTTGATTCATCACATAAGTCAGATCTAGTGTTTATCTGTCTGTGTACAACTATTTCATCCAGCAGTACATCCAAGTCCATTTATGTTGTCACAAATGGAGGATTTCTTTCTGTAAGCTGGATAGTATTCCATTGTATACAGATACTACATTTCCTTTACCATTCATTCATCAATGGACATTTAGGTTGTTTTATATCTTGGATATTATAAATAATGCTGCAATGAATATGAGAGCACAGATATCTCCTTGAGATTCTAATTCAATTTCTATGCGTAAATAGCACTTTTACATTAAATTTTTGATGGAACTCTATTCTGTTTTTCATTATGGCTGCATCACATTCCACCAACAGCATTCAAGGATTCTCCTTTCTCCACATCCTTACCAATATTTGTTACCTGTTGGGTCTTTTTTAATATAATAGCCAGCCTAGAAGGTTTAAATTGATATTTCATTATGGTTTTGACTTGCACTCCTGATGATCAGTGATTTCGGCACCTTTTGATCTATCTGTAGGGCATTCTTATGTCTTATTTAGATAAATGTCTATTTAATTCTTTTATTCAGTTTTTCAATCATGGCTTTATTTTCTGCTAGTAAGTTATATGAGTTCCTCATATATTGTTAATATGACCTATCATTAAATATATGATTTGCTAATATTTTCTCCTATTCCAATAGGTTACTTTTTTGTTTTACTTTTCCTTTACTGTACCAAAGCTTTATAGTTTAAAAGTAATCTCACTTGTCCAATTTTGTTTTTATTGCCTGTGGTTTTGGTGTTGTATCCAAAAAATCATTGCCAAGACCAATGTCAAGAGGTGTTTCCCCGTGTTTTCTTCTAAGAAGTTTAGTTTCAGGTCTTCTGTTTAAGTCTTTAATCCATTTTGAGATTATTTTGGGGTCTGGTGTAGGTTATGGGTCCAATTTCATTCTTTTGTAAGTGGATATCAAATTTTCCCAACACCTTTTTATGGAAGAGACAATCTTTTCCCCATTGAGTATTCTTAGCACCCATGTCAAAGATCAACAGTCTGCATAGGTTTATTTCTGTGATCTGGATTCTGTGCTATTGGTTTATATTGTCTGGTTTTATGCCAATCCCATACTAATTTGGTTACTATAGTTTTATAATACATTTTGACATTAGGTAGGTTGATTCCTTTAGCTTCATTTTTCTTGCTCCACATTGCTTTGACTATTCAGATCTTTAGTTGTTCCATGTGAATTTTGTGATCATTTTTTCTATTTCTATGAAAAATGCCAGCCGGGCGTGGTGGCGCACGCCTGTAATCCCAGCACTTTGGGAGGCTGAGGCAGGAGGATCGCGAGTTCAAAGCCAGCCTCAGCAATGGCGAGGCACTTAGTAACTCAGTGAGACCCTGTCTCTAATAAAGTACAAAAAAGGGCTGGGGATGTGGCCCAGTGGTCGAGTGCCCCTGAGTTCAATCTCCCGTACCAAAAAAAAAAAAAAAAAAAAAAATGCCACTGGAATTTTAATATGAATTATATTAAACCTATAGATTGCTTTGAATTATATGAATATTTTGAACACATAATTTTCCAACCCATGGACATGAGATGTTTTCTATTTGTGTCTTCTTCAATTATTTTCATCAATATTTTAAAGTTTGCAGGTTACAAATCTTTTATCCCCTTGGTTAAATTTTTCATAAGTATCTTCTTCTTAATATTATTATAAGTGGATTTATTCTTAACTTGTTTTGGGGATAGGTCATTGTTACATAGAAATACAACTGATATTTTTATTTTGATTTTATGTCCTACAACTTTACTGTATTCATTTGTTAGTTCTAAGTTGGGGTGGGGGAGTCCTTGGGGATTTTTATATATAAGATCATGTTATCCACAAACAGATGATTTACTTTTTCCTTTCCTGTTTGAATGCCTTTCATTCCTTTTTTTGCTAATTGCTCCAGATAGGATTCTCATGTTGTGTTTTAATAGAAGTGACAGTAATGGGCATCTTTGTCTTGTTCCTTATCTTAGAAAAAAAGCTTTCACTTTTTCACTATTGAATATGATGTTAGCTGTGAGCTTCCATATATGATCTTTTATTTTGAAGTACATTCCTTCAGTTCCTAGTTTTTATCATGAAAGAGTGGTGAATTTTGTCATATGCTTTTTCTTCTTCTATTGATATGATCACACAGCTTTTATTTTTCACTCTGTTAATGTGCTATATCACTTTGTTTGATTTGTGTATATTGAATCATTCTTGTATCCCAAGGATAAAGTCCATTCAATCCTGATGTATGATCCTTTTAATGCTATTGAATTTGTTATGCTAGTGTTTTATTGATGATTTTTATTCTTTGTTCATCATGGATATTGGCGTATAATTTTCTCATAGAGTGCTTGTCTAGATTTGTAATCAAGAATGAATACAGAAGTCTTCCCTTGTCCTGTGAACGCCTTTTGACCCATCAATAATACCACTGCTATAATTTATCCTGTGAATAAAATGTCTTTGTAAGCTGGGCGTGGTGGCGCACGCCTGTAATCCCAGCACTTGGGAGGCTGAGGCAGGAAGATCGCTAGTTCAAAGCCAGCCTCAGCAATGGCGAGGCCCTTAGCAACTCAGTGAGACCCTGTCTCTAATAAAAATACAAAAAAGGGCTGGGGATGTGGCCCAGTGGTCGAGTGCCCCTGAGTTCAATCCCCAGTAACAAAAAAAAAAAAAAAAATGTATTTGTAAAAGTCATAAACAACCTAAATGCTTATCTTTTCTTTTTTTTTTTTTTTTTTTGGTACCAGGGATTGAACTCAGGGGCACTCAACCACTGAGCCACATCTCTAGCCCTTTTTTGTATTGTATTTAGAGACAGGGTCTCACTAAGTTGCTAAGTGCCTCACCATTGCTGAAGCTGGCTTTGAATTCGCAATCCTTCTGCCTCAGCCTCCCAAGTGCTGGGATTACAGGAGTGCACCACCGCACCCAGACTAAATGCTTATCAATGATAACAATATAAATTATCAGATATCCACTGAATAGAATATTATGTAGCCATTAAAAAGAATAAGTAACAGTTACTCCTGGAAAAGGGGCTTGCAGATGTGTCAGGTTGGAGACATATATTGTTAAATGAAAATGGCAAGGATGCAAACAGTTTGTATAATTCCATTTATATAAAATACATATGTGCTTGTAGAAGACACTAGAAAATTAATAGTGATTACCTTTGGGTTTGTAGGGTATGGGAAGAATAGAATCACTGTTCATATAAGACTCTGGGTGTTCTTTGAGTGTGTGTGTGTGTGTGTGTGTGTGTGTGTGCATTTACATTTTTAAATGTCAAAAATTAATTGATTGAGGTAAAATATGCTATTTATCTCTTTTGACAATTATATTTTTACATTCTGAGATAAGAATGCAATGAATTCTGTTATCCTCTTTTGTCCACCAAGGAATTCCACAACTTTAGCTGCTTGTCTAGACTTGGGAACATTTCCCAACTCCATGTTAACTGAAAACAGCACATCCTGACCAGGAATAATAAGAAAAAATAGAAGTGACCACTTGCTGAAAGAAACTGAGCTTCTGTACATTTGAATAAGCCCTGATAATTCCTTGCAGCTATTCCAAGCTAATCAAAAAACTTCTCAACTCAGGTTTTATTTCAACTTATTTTTAAGATCAGTGCTATTGGATAAAATACAAGGTAATTTCATTCAGGATTACATTTCTTTAATATTAGATAAATACAATATTGCAACCAACAGTATTGTTTTATTCAATATGTATACACACAAGTTGGGAGAGGATGGCCCGTGGGTTTCACCTTGTATACAAGTAGAACACAAACTATTCAATTCAATATATGCCTTCTGACACAACACATGCACATATCAAAATATGGCATGGTACCCTATTAGTTTGTATAATTTTTGTCTTCATGTATCAGCTTTAAAAATAAATTTAAAAAATAGAAATACTCTCCTAGTGCTTCCTCTCCCTCTTCCCTTGAGTACAAGTTTATCCTAGCAGGGGCTAATACATTCCTGTGGGATTTGGTGGAATATTTTCTCATTCTGATGGAAATGTGTGCTGTCTGGTCCCTATAGTTTAATTTAGAACAATTAAGGTTCAGGGTACATGAGCTGGCAAAGCACATTACAAACAATGGCTACAGAATAAACTGCAAATCAATCCACACTAAATCACCCTGAATATCCCTGCCAGTGCCACAAAGCCAGCCCGATTCCAGCCCTTCTGCCTCATAATCCTACATCCTCACTGCAATAAGGAAGTCTCCATTGTTCAGTTTTGTAATGATTTTGCAGAAGTGTTCTTCTAGACATAAAATTTTATAACTTTGGACTGAGGGTCAGAGGTGGGTAGAAAAACTATGCTGAGGGGAATGTGGCTCAATTTCAGACCTGTTTTGCCCCACAAATGGAATAGACTTTTTCCACTTCCCTTTGCTCATATTGACAAATTATGGAAAGGTGTCACACCTGGGTGACTTACCTTATGGGAAATATTTGCTATTTTGTTCAACTTTATGTTCATTTATTTTGATGCCTGAGTGGGCATCTTCTTCCTTCTCATTGCTCTGTATCTATTAACCTCCAGAAAGCTGCCTACTTGGTCAGAAAAGATGAGCTACCCAAGAAAAAGAGCCTTCTTCAGCTCCAACCCACAAACATCCCATGCAACATCCCTAGCAACCTTCTTATGAAAGAGCACTCAGTAAGTAGCGTGTCTTGTTGTTCCATGCAGAGGCACCACAGGGATGGCACAATCATATTTCTAACTTAAAAGAAGGCATGAAACCAAAATATTAACTGTGCTCATCTTTTCATCTAGAAATCCCATTTTGGGGTTTTTTCTCATAGAAATGGTTTTCCAAGAAGGCAAAGATATGCATGTGAACACTTCTTCAAATATTGTATAATGTTAGTGAAAAAAAATATATAAACAATCTAAGTTTCTACAAGGTAGTGGATGGATAAATAATACATGATGAAACTACGTGATAGAAAACTGTGCAACCTTTTAAGGGAAATGTAAATTTACAACAATTCCAAAAAGTGCTCCTAAGCTGCAGCTAAATTTAGAAATGAATTACAGAACAGATTGTATAGTATGAGCCCATTTTTGTAAAATGCACATGTGTTAGTATATGCATGTTTTAATCACAGAAAACAGATACCAAACTCAACAATAGTTATCTCTGGATGGAATTCCAGGGGATGCTTTTTCTTTACATATTTTGTTATCATTTAATTTTTATAAGAAGCATATATTGCTTTTATAATCAGGAAATATATACATATATAGATAAATGTACAGATAAACATATATAGTAAAAATATAAATTTTATATTTAGTAAAGTATAATATAATCAATGCAATCATCTTCTGTTTTCACCTCCCTTCTTATATCCATTCATCTATTCAATAGAGAATTATTAAAAGCATGTTGGCAGGTTCAATGCCACAGTCATAGATTCTGAGAATACAAAATCAAGCCTTCACAGAGGCTATAATCCAGTGATAGGAAATACTCCTCTGCATACCTCCATTAGGGTCCATAATCTTGGGCTAGCTTTCTGACCAAGTGAAATAAAGAATTCAAATAATGGCATAGATCAGTTCAAGTTCTTTTTCTTCCCTCAAAATCACCTTTTATGGATAAAAATAAAGGTAGAACCTGTCCTGGCTACATTTTAGGGACTGATTACTTGAGATCCTTCCAGCCGCTGTATGCTCAAGTTTTCTTGGGACTTACAACTACAAAAAATAATAATAATAATGAGTAATTGATTAGCACTTATTATAACAGATTCTGTACCAAATTCTTTACTTATATTTTCTCATGTCATCCTCACCAATAGCCTTATGCAATCATTACCATTATCATTACAGATCTGCTGGCAGAAATCTGCCAAAATCACACAGCTAAATATGTTAGACCACATAGAGTCCAAGTCTTCAGACCCCTACAGAAGTTCTAGGCATATAGTAGTTGCTCACACCAGAAGTGGTCATTATAGTAGCTAGTAGTTCTAGAAACATTTGCTAAGCTGTCAGCCTGTGAAAGGAAACTGATGAAGCAAGGGAAAAACAAAACACAATTATGAGATTTGGAAAGTCCATGCCAGTAACCTGTCAAAGTCATGATTTATGAAAAGCATTAATGAAGTAAAAACAATTCCAGGTGGGTCATTCAATCAAGCTTTTGATGGTGAGCTTTCACCGTTTAGAATCTGGGTGGCTACCAAATAGAATGCTAATTCCTTATGGGAGAAAACTTCAGATTGAATTATGTTGTAATTATGAACTCAGGAAGGGGACTGGCATTGAAGTGTATCTGTATGCTGAGCATGTGTGTTGTCCACAAGACCCAATACTATCTCAAAAAGTCCTCACTGAATGCAAGATGCCCTGGGCTCAGGTCTAAGCTGCAACTACAGGATTGGAGATATGAACAAATCTCACCTTGGTTTCCTCCACAGCAATGAGGACCCTGGAGCTGCCCACATCCCAGCATGGTGTGGAAGCGCCAGTGCAACAAGCAATCCTTACAGGGCTTCAGCCTCTTCACCCTTCCCATTTGTATCCAGTGAATAATCTTCTAGAATCTAGCATATACTTGGAAATATGCTTCAACAGAAAGTGAGGAAAAGCACATTTCTATGTCCTAAGTAGTTCAAAGTCTGGTCCAGAACCTCAGTTCTGGTAAGGAGTATACAAATAATTCCTCAAGTACCTTTTTAGTGTGCCACTGCCCTCTTTAGAACCATTAAAGTTTGCATACCTATTCTCAGAGAAAATGCAAAACCTACTCTGCCTTCAAGGCCAAAATCATGACATGGATCCTTATGAAACTTTCCAGATTAATCTGTTAACAGCTGTCTTTCCTTAACTCTGTATTCCTTCCACAACAGTACTTAAAATCCATTTTTGGTCTTAGGGTTCTCTCAATTCCTCATTGGGGATAAGATTAGACATTAAGATGTTTTGATCAAAATAATACAGAGAAAACAATTATAAATGAAGAAAGGGATGACTATTAAATTATTTTCATAATGAAGTTAAGCTACTTTTGCTTATGCTGAATTTGCCAATTTGTCATATGTTCCTAGGATTTTCAGAACCAAACAGCTCCTCTAGTTCAACCTCTCACTTTCCAGATGAGCAAACTGCCATCCAGGGAGGGAAGATGATCTGTGGACTGCAAGTCTATCCATTTATTTATTTGACAAACATTTATTGAATGCCAGCACTTAGATAGGCCCTGCGGAAATTGGCAAAGTTCAATTTTACATTCTAATGGGAGAAAGGACAACAAACAAGAAAAAAATAAATAAACGTGCTATAATTTCAAATAGAGACGAGTATCATGAGTTAAAATAAAGAGAGGATTGGGTAGGAGTGTTATTTTAGAAAAGATGTCAAGGAGAGGGAGCAGCCAGTGCAAAAGTCTTGAGGTGAGAATGAACTAATGTGCTTAAAAGGAACTGAGGGGAGACTTGTGTCATTGCAGCATGGTGGATAAGGGTTGGAGAGTGTAAAGACGTAGAAAAGAGCCATATTTTTAGGATCAGGTAAATATGATAGACACAACTTTTCTCTAAATATGCTGGGAAACTATTTGCAGAATCTTTTATTTATTTTTATAAACCTATTAATTCTACATATTCATGGAATTCACTGTGCTATTTCTACACAAGTATACAGTGTGCACTGAACATATCCATCCACACCCTTTTCCAACCTTGCCCCATCACCCATTTCCTGGCACCCTTCCCAGTACCCAGTAATGAGTATTCTACTTTCAAGTTGACATTTTGTTGTTGTTTTGTTTTGTTTACTTTCTACATATGAGAGAACACAGGCAATATTTATTATTCTGTGTCTGCCTTTTCTAGCTTACCATGACGTCCTCCAGTTCCATTCACTTTGTGGCAAATTACAGAATTTCATTTTTCTTTATGGCTTAAGAATACTCCATTATGCATTTATGCCATATTTCCTGTATTCATTTATCTGTTAATAGGCACCTAAGCCAATTCCATATGTTAGCTATTATAAATACTGCCACAATAAATATGGAAAAGCAGGTTTCTCTTCTGTATGCTGACTTCATTTCTTTTGGTTATATACCCATGAGTGGAATAGCTGTATCACATGGTAATTTTTAATTTTTTGAAGAAAATCTATATTGCTTTCCATAGTGGCTGTACTAATTTACATTCCCACCAAGATTGTATAGGAGTTCCTTTACCTCCACATACTTGCCAGCATCTGTTGTTTTTCAGTCTTTTGATAGTAACTATTCTAACTGGACATGATGGTATTTCACTGTAGTTTTGATTTGCATTTCCCTGATGGCTAAGGATATTGAATTTTTTCTATATATTTATTGTTTGTTTGTATTTTGCCCATTTTTTAACTAGATTGGGTGGATTTTTAAGGTTTTTGTGTTCTTTATATATTCTGGTTATTAACCCTCTCACAGATAAATAGCTGGCAAATATTTCCTCCCCTTCTGTATGTTATCTCTTCATTCTGATGATTGTTCCATTTGCTGTGCAGAGGTGTTTTGATTTAATCTCATTTGCCAACTTTTGCATTTGTTTCCTAAGCTTTAGGGGTCCTAGCCAGAAAATCACTGCTTCTACCCATATTTTTAAGTATTCCTCCTGTTTTTTTCCTTAGTAGCATATGAATTTCAGGTCTTACATGAATTTCTAGTGTTACATTGAATAGGAGCAGTGAGAATTGCCATGTAAGACCTGAAATTCTTTGATCCATTTTGCGTTGATTATTGAACAGGGTAAGTAACAGGAGTCAAATTTCAATCATCTGTATGTGGATATCCAGTTTTCCAAACACCATTTGCTGAAGAGGCTATCCTCGCTCCAATGTATGTTTTTGGCAACTTCATTGGAAATCAGTTGACTGTAGATATGTGGGTTTATTTTTCAGTTCTTTTTCTATTCCATTGGTCTACATGTCTGTTTTTATGCCAATGCCATGCTGTTTTATTTACTACAGCTCTGTAATATGTCCTGAAATCAGGTATTATGATGTTTCCATCTTTGCTCTTTGTGTTCAAGATTACTTTGGCTTATTTTTGCTGCCATATGAGTTTTAGAAAATTGTTTCTTAGTTTTGTGAAGAATGCCATTGCTATTTGGTGGGAAATTCATTGAATCTGTAGATTGCTTTGGATAAGATGGACATTTTAACATTTTTTCTAATTCGTGAACATTCTTCAATTTCTTTCTTCAGTGTTTTTTTTTTTTCATTTTTATTGTGAAGGTCTTTCACTCTTTAGTTAAGTATATCTCTAGAGTGGGTTGGTGGGTTTGGTGGTTAGTTGGTTTGTTGATTTGTTGGTTGGTTTTTTTGAGGCAATTATAAATGGGATTATTTTCATGATTTCTTTCTCAGCAAATTCATCATTGGTGTATGTCAGAATATTATAAGGGGTTGGGGTCTTTAGCCCCCCTGTACCCAGGATGGACCTCTCTTGTTCAGCAAAAGAGGCCAGAGAGGCCTACCCCAATGATGAAACTAGATTGGGAAAGTAAAGGCTGCTGATATTCCCTCCCCCGCCTTTAGAAGGCCCAGGAACATACCAGGGAGCCCGGTCACTGGTCAGTGCAGGAACTCAGTTTATTGAGGAAGTTGTATCGTCTTATAGAGGACATGGGCCAATCAGCAGAAAGATCATAGGGACACATAAGGAGCATGGGCAGATGCCATTGGTGGAGCCATTGTCCTATCCTTGGGGTGGTTTCAGTTCTCACAGCCATGCCCCCTGCTTAGCCTAGGTCCTGTAACAGGGCATGGTAATGTGGCAAGCAGCCAGAAAGCCATAGCTTTTCCTTCCCCTTGGCAAACAGTGTAAGGTCCCAACAGGTGTAAAGAAAAGCTAATGTTTTTTATATGTTGATTTTGTGTCCTGCTATTTTACCAAATTCATTTAACAATTCTAATAGTATTTTGCAGAGTCTTCAATTTTTCCATGTATAGAATCATATCATTTGCACACATGGATAATTTTACTTCCTTCTTTCCTGTTTGTATGCCTTTTATTTTTTTCTCTTTTTTAATTGCTCTCACTAAAATTTCTAGTGTTGCATTGAATAGGAGCAGTTAGAACTGCCATGCTTGTCTTATATCTAATACTAGAGGAAATGATGTGATTTTTCTCCCATTCAGTATGATATTGGCTATGGGTTTATCATGTACAGCCTTTATTATGTTAAGGCACATGCCTTCTATATCTAATTTGTTCATGGATTTTTATCATAAAGTGCTGTTGAAATTTATCAAATGTTTTTTCTGCGTCCATTGAGATTATCATATGATTTTTATCCTTCATTCTGTTTATGTGGTATATTATTACTATTTATTGTATCTGTTTATTTTATATATTATGCTTATTGATTTTCATACGTTGAACCATCTTTGTATTCCTGGAACGAAACAACATGACCATGCTGCATGATCTTTTTGATGTGTTATTGAATTTGATGTGCTAGTATTTTGCTAAATATTTTTACATTTATGTTCATTGGGTATATTGGTCTATAATTTTCTTTCTTTGTTATGTCCTTGCCAAATTTTGCTAACAGGATAATGCTGATCTCATAAGATCAGTTTGGAAGTATTCCTTCTCTTTCAATTCTATGGAATAGTTTGAGAGCATTGGTTTTAGTTCTTTAAAAGTTTGGTAAAATCCATCAGTAAAGCCATCTTGTTCAGGGATTTTCTTTGTTGGGAGACTTTTATTACCAATTTAATCTCATAACTTGCTGTTTGCCTACTCAGGTTTTTCACATACTTTTGGTTCAATTTTTGTAGGTCATATTTATCCATAACTTTGTTCATTTCTTCTAGGTTTTCCAATTTGTACCATACAATTTTTTAAATAATACTTAATTATCCTTGCATTTCTGTGGTGTTAGGGTTTTTTAATTTTTTTTTACTTGTTCTTTTTAGTTATACATGACAGTAGAATGTATTTTGATATATTACAAATACATGGAGTATAACTTCCCATTCTTGTGGTTGTACATTATGTGGAGTTACACTAGTTGTGTATTCATATATAAACATAGGAAAGTTATGTCTGATTCATTTTACTGTCTTTCCTATTCCCATCCCCCCCTTCATTCTCCTTTATCTAATCCAATGTACTTCTATTCTTCCCTCCCCCACCCCTACCCCATTGTGTGTTAGCATCTGCATATCAGAGACAACATCTAGCCTTTGGTTTGGGATATTGGCTTATTTCACTTAGCATGATTGTCTCCAGTTCTATTCATTTATGTGGTGTCAGTTTTAATGTCTACTTTTTCATCTCCAATTTCATTTATTTAGATCTCCTTTTTTGCGTGGTCTAGCTAAAGGCTTGTCAATTTTGTCTTTTCAAAGAACCAGTTTTTGTTTTCTTTCAAGAATATTTTTTAATTTCCCCTTCTGACTTTTCCAATGACCCAGTGTTAATTCAAAAGTACATTGTTCAGGGCTGGAGTTATGGCTCAGCGGTAGAGCGCTCACCTAGTATGTGCGCGGCCCGGGTTTGATCATCAGCACCATGTAAACATAAATGCATTGCATTCTGTACAACTAAAGCAAATAAATAAATATTTTTTTTTTTAAAAAAAAAAAAAGTACATTGTTCAGTCTCCATGGTTTTGTATGGTTTCCAAAGCTTCTCTAATTATTGAATTCTAGTTTCATCCCACTGTGGTTGTAAAAGATATAGGATAAAATTTCAATTTTTTAAATGTCTTAATATTTGTTTTTGCTCTAATATATGGTCTATTCTAGGGATAATTCCATTTGCTGGTGAAAAGAATGTACATTCTGCTGCTATTTGATGGAATACTCTACAAACATCTGTTAAGACCATTTGATCTATAGTGTAGTTTAACTCTGATGTTTCTTTGTTAAATTTTTGATCTACTTATTGGTGAGAATGCAATATTAAAATGCATGATTATTATTGTAATAATATGACTATGACTCCCTTTAGATTTAATAATGTGTGTTTCATAAAATTGGATGCTCTTACATTAGTTGCATATAGATTTATAATTATTTTGTCTTCTTAATGAATTTATCCCTTGATCATTATCTAGTGACCTTCTTTATCCTTTCTTTCAGTTTTTGTCTTGAAGTCTATTTTGTCAGGTGTAAGTATAGCTACTCCTGCTTACTTCAGGATTCCATTTGCTTAGACTATCATTTTCCATTGCTCACTTTCCGTTTGTGAGTGTCTTCACTATTGATGTGAGTTTCTTGTAGGCAGTATATTGTTAGGTCTTGTTTTTTTCATCCATTCACCCAGTTTGTATCTTTTAATTGAACAATTAAGTTTGTTTACATTTAGAGTTATTATTTAAAGATGTAAATTTATGCCTGTCACTTTGTTGATTTTCTTTTAGCTGTTTTGAATATTCTTTGTTCATTTCTTTTCCACTTATTCATCTTCGAGGCTTAAAGGCTTACTGTATTGATAATGTTTCGTTCTTTTCTATTTCTCATTTGTATATATATTCTTCTAGAGGGATTTATACTTTCACATGCTATAATGATGGTACTTATTTTTCTTTCACTTTCTGATATTGGACTCCCTTAAGTCTCTATTGAAAGGCTGATCTGGTGGTCATAAACTTCCTTAAGTTTTGCTTATCTTAGAAGAGCTTTGCTTATCTTGGTGAGTATAGTAATTTCTGTAGGCAGTTATTTTCTTTCAAGGCTTGAATATGTCATTTTATTCCTCCCTGGCCTGTAGAGTTTCTACTGAGAAATCTGCTGTTATCTAATGAAGTTGCTCTTAAATGTGACTTGGTTTTGTTTTTTTTTGTTTGTTTGTTTGTTTTTTTTTTTTTCTTGCAGAGCTGACATAGTCACAATGTTACAAAGATCACTCCAGCACACCCCTATGGGCAGAGGAACAGTTGAAACACAAAGTTCTTGCCCTTATCCTCTAGGGACAAGCACCTGAGCACAATGCTGAGAGAGGGGGTAGTGGGAACCTCATGTTTTTCTCTGTGAAAGGGCAGGTGAGTGCTAGGTGTCTCTATCCAGCTGTCTTGCTCCTGCAAAATTTTAATTACAGGAGTAACATGAGTATGTAACTTTTTTAAAGTACTTTATTGAAGTATTATTGACATATTAAAGTTATTCATGTTTAATATATACAATTTGACACATTTGGAGATAAGTATACATCTGTGAAACATCACCATAATCTTATGCCATAAATTTACCCATCACTTTCAATAGTTTCCTCCTGCCTTATTTATTTATTATAATTTTTGTGATAAGAAACTTAACATAAGATCTATTTTGAAGGTAGAACTGACAGGGTTTATTGAAAAACAATATGTTGATGGAAGTGTGAAGGAAAAGCAGATTTTTGATCTGATAATGCTAAGAATGGAAGAATAAGAAGAAACAGATTAAAGATAAAATCCAAGTATCTGCTATGGATATTTTAAGTCTGAAATGCTTTGTTGAACACCTGGGTGGAAATTTTCAGCAGCAATAAATATAAATGTTTAATATTCAGGGGTACTCTAGGGTCTGGGAAGGCAAAATTGGGAATCATCAACTTATACATAGCATCAAAAGCCATGTGAGAGAAGAGAAATTAACTGAACACTATTCTCAAGCATACGCCAAGATTCGGAATCCAAGAATAGCACATTGACTAGATGTGGAAGCAGAAGGATTCAGAGAGACACAGAGAGGAATTCAAATATTTGAGGAAACCAGAATCCTGAACCATAAACCAGAACACTAGAATGCTAGAGCCTCTATCCTATTCTTCTGGATATCAGGAGGCAAGGACTATAGGAAGGACACAGATCCTCTTGCATGTGCCTTCTGAGAGCTGAGGTAAGCCTGGTGTGCTCCTATACCTCTGACACAACTTCCTGTCCAAGATAAATGAAAACCTTTCACTATAGCACTAAGAAAGTTGCTGAAACATTCAGCACAAATACCAGTGCCAGACAATGGGCTCAAGAAATAAAATAAGCATTACAACACTGTGCATCATAGAATGTGCAGGGGACAGATACCCATCTCACATACCCTCCTTCTCTAATCCTTTACTCACAGCAGGCATCACTAACCAGTAGTGGTATGCTTCTCCTCCCAGCCAGAATCCTTTGCACTGTAGTGCTGCAGGTAGCACTGTTAATCAAAATTTCCATAAGAGGTGAAACTTTTTTCCCATCTTTAGCAGAGTTAGCAGCAAAAGGTTTAGAATCATAGTTCTGAATCCTGATTCTGTCATTATTGGCCTTGGGATCCTGGATCTCAGTTTCACCGTTAATTAGCTGTTTAATTTTGGACTCAGTAAGTTTCTCTGTACTTCAGTTGCTTCATCTGTTCTTCAAAAGAAAAGCTCAAGTGCCTATGAAAGCTTAGGAGAACAAGGGGACATATTTAGGTGAAGGGGAGACAGGTAAGCCTTCCCTGAAGAGAGCGGTTGTCTGAAAGGTGAGAAGGACAGGAGCACTCTCTCTACAGAGGAAGAAGTATGCTGCACCAGAGAAAGCCCATGAGCACAGAGCACAGAGATCAAAGGTTTGTCAGGCAGGGGTCAGAACACTTGAGGCTTTTAGAATATTAAGAATTTTAGTCAATATTCAAAACAGTATTGTTGACCATACAAAGGATCAAGCAGGGTAGAAGACATGATCAATTTATAACCCGGAAGACATATCCACTGTGTCTCCTATGGCAAAAGTATGTCAGAGGGGGATAAGACAGAAATGAAAAGATCAGAGAGAAGACTATTATAGTACTCAGGGGAAGAGTTGGGTGACTCAGACAAGGGAGGCAGTTTTGGAGACTGGGAGAAGCAGAGGCAATTCAGGATGTATAAAGAGTTACAGTGAAGAGTGTGTTAGTCAGCTTTTCATTACTATGACCAAAATACCTGACAAGAACAATTTATTTATTTTTTTTTTAATTTTATTTTTATAATTTTTAATATGTACAACTCATAGTGCATATATTTAGTATCTTTTTACATACAACTGTTTGTATACAAAGTATATTCGTACAATTCAGGTCTTCAATCATGCATTAAGGAAAATGATATCCGTCTCATTCAACCACCTTTTTATTTTTTCTCCCCCTCCCTCCCCTCTTGCTCCCTCCCATACCCTCCCATCCCTTGACCATTCTAGTGTTCCTCTAATCCTCCTATGTACCCCCCATCCAACAATACTTTGAAATAGCCTCCTTATATAAGAGAGAACATTTGGTACTTGGATTTTTGAGACTGACTAACTTCACTTAGCATTATGTCTTCCAACTTCATCAATTTACCTGCAAATGCCATTAATTTGTTTTCTTTTTTGCTGAGTAAAATTCCATTGTGCGTATATACCACATTTTCTTAATCCACTCATTTACTGAGGGACATCTAGGTTGGTTCCACAACCTAGCTATTGTGAATTGTGCAGCTACAAACATTGAGATAGCTGTGTCACTGTAATGTGCTGTTTTTAGGTCCTTTGGGAATAGACCCAGGAGTGGAATGGCTGGGTCATATGATGGTTCCATTCCCAGTCTTCCAAGAAATCTCCATACTGCTTTCCATAACGGTTGCACCATTTTGCAGTCCCACCAGCAATGTACGAGTGTGCCTTTTTCCCCACATCCTCTCCAACATTTATTGTTGCTTGTGTTCTTGATGGCTGCCATTCTGATTGGAGTGAAGTGAAATCTTAGAGTAGTTTTGATTTGCATTTCTCTAATTGCCAGCGATGTTGAACATTTTTTCATGTATTTGTTGATTAATCGTGTATCTTCTTCTGAGAGGTGTCTTCTCAATTCCTTAGCCCATTTATTGATTGGGTTATTTGTTTTTTTTAGTGTAAAGTTTTTTGAGTTCTTTATATATTCTAGAGATTAGTGCTCTATCTGATGTGCATGTATTAAAATATTTGTTCCCAATTAGTTGGCTCTCTATTCACCTCACTGATTGTTTCTTTTGCTGAAAAGAAGCTTTTTAGTTTAAATCTATCCCATTCATTAATTCTTGGTAGTAATTCTTGCGCTACAGGATTCTTATTAAGGAACTTGGGGCCTAATCCAACATGTTGGAAATTGGAGCTTACTTTTTCTTCTATTAGGTGTATTGTCTCTGGTCTAATTCCTAGGTCCTTGATCCACTTTGAATTGAGTTTTGTGCATGGTGAGAGATAAAGGTTTAATTTCATTTTGTTGCATATGGATTTCCAGTTTTCCCAGCACCATTTGTTGAAGAGGCTATCCTTTCTCCATTGTACATTTTTGGCACCTTTGTCTAATATAAGATAACTGTAATTATATGTATTAGTCTCTGTATCCTCAATTCTGTACCATTGGTCCACCAGTCTGTTTTGGTGCCAATACCATGCTGTTTTTGTTACTATTGCTCTATAGTATAATTTAAAGTCTGGTATGGTGATGCCCCCTGCTTCACTTTTCTTGCTCAGGATTGCTTTGGCTATTCTGGGTCTCTTATTTTTCCAGATGAATTTCATGACTGCTATTTCAATTTCTTTGAAGAATGACATTGGGATTTTGATTGGAATTGCATTAAATCTGTATAATGCTTTTGGTAGTATGGACATTTTGACAATATTAATTCTACCTATCCAAGAGCAAGGTAGGTCTTTCCATCTTCTGAGTTCATCTATAATTTCTTTCTTTAGTGTTCTATAATTTTCGTTATAGAGGTCTTTCACCTCTTTCGTTAGGTGGATTCCCAGGTATTTTATTATTTTTGATGCTATTGCAAATGGGGTATTTTTCATCATTTCCCTTTCAGAGTCTTTGTCGCTGATGTACACAAATGCCTTTGACTTATGTGTGTTGATTTTGTATCCTGCAACTTTGCCAAATTCGTTTACTAGTTGTAAAAGTTTTCTGGTAGAGTTTTTTTGGGTCTTCTAGGTAGATTATCATGTCATCAGCAAATAGTGCTAATTTGAGCTCTTCTTTTCCTATCTTGATCCCTTTAATTTCTTTCATCTGTCTAATTGCTCTGGCCAGAGTTTCCAGTACTATGTTAAATAGCAGTGGTGAAAGGGGGCATCCCTGTCTTGTTCCAGTTTTTAGAGGGAATGCTTTCAATTTTTCTCCATTTAAGATAATGTTAGCTCGGGGCCTCTGACAAGAACAATTTAGAGGAGGAAAGGTTTATTTCGGACTTGTGGTTTCAGAGCTTTAGTCCATGGTCAGCCAACTCTATTGCTCTTGACCCAAGGTGAAGAAGAACATCATAGTGGAAGGAAAGCTGCTCACCTCATGGTAACTGGGAAGGAGAGAGAAAAAGAGGAACCAGGAACAAGATATAGTTCCCAAGAGACACTGCCAGCAACTTCCTTCCTCCTACCACACCCCACCTGCCTATAGCTACTACCAAGTAGTCCATTCAAACTATTAATCCACAAAATGGATTAATCCACTGATGAGGTTATAGCTCTTGTAATCCAATCTTTTCACCACAGAACATTGTACATTTGCTAATACATGAGCTTTTTTGGAAATAGGTCACATCTACATCATAAAAAGGAGCCTTTGATGAAATTAAGGAATGATCAAGGATTACTCCTAGAGTTTGGCTTAGCCTTTCAGGCGGATGGTTAGGGCATTTCCTAAGACAGCCAACATCAAAGGTGAGATTATTTGGTTGTTGTTTTGTTGTGATCTCTGTAGGGGAAGATTCATAAACTCAAATAAGCATGTTATATAGGCAGTTAGATATACAATAATAAGGATCCAAATTAAAGATGAAATAATAAAGTCCAAAATCAATCCTGCTGGCATATTTAATCAATACCTAAACTGTCATATACTTTGAAAAGCTCTCATCCCTAAGATCACTGAGAGAAAAGAGGACCAACAGACTTTCTCAGCCAGCCTGAGCACACAGCAGTGCCAACATCTACCCAAATGCCCACCTCTGCTTTTATCCAGAATCTGGATGCTGAGCAACTTGATTCTGGAATCATAGGTTGTGTTTGAAGGGGAATGTGGCTGCATGGCCATATATTGGGATGCAGTAAGCTGGATAGAGAGGGTGCTGGCCTCAGAGAAAGAACACCTAAGTTTCCCTTCCCATAACACTTTGCAGCCTCATTATACAGATATGAGAACTAAGACCCTTAGAAGCAAAATGACTTAACAGTTCACAAAAAAGAATTAGTTGCAGGCCAGGGATCTAAACCTATATACAATCCAAAAGTTTTTCAGTATTTCCATTTTGTAAAATTTTTTAAACCTACAATTGCTGATAGCAAATGGAAGAGCTAGTAGCAAATTCATTAATGTCACAGCTGTCTGGACTTCTGGTGTCACTCATTCATGCAACAAACACACTCTGAGCCTCTACCAACTTATCAGGCACAAGGCCAAAGAGAACTGTTGACATAAACTCAGTCTTTAGTTAATCCAAGGACTGGACAAAGGGCTCAACCATACAAGTAAAACATAAAGTTTTGAAAATTCAATCATTGTGGAAAGTAAAAAACATTTTCCAGTTTTCTAAAGGTAGCTTCAAAGATCCATACAGGAATTCATTTCTATCAAATGATTTGTCATCTTGAAGTCAGAGGTATAGACGCTCACGAAACAATAAGGATTTGATTTTCACAGAGGGCAAGAGCACACAAAAGGTTTGACTCCAGCCTGCTTTCTGCAAGAAACATGCTTCCTCACGTGGGATTGGAAAGATTGTGTTGCACCAGTAACAATGGCCCTGACTCACGAAGTTCATAGATTTAGTTCAGAGAGGCCTCTGAAAGTTCAGATCTCTATCAGGAACAGCCCAACATATTTGAGCCCCTTTGATATCTGGTTATCAGGATGAAAACAGGACTTCTGGCACTAGATACTGCTGATGACCCACAGTAGGCAAGGAGTCTTTATTGCTATTCTGCCTGCAGTCAGCTTTTTAAAAGCTGAATAAAAGAGAAGAGCAAAGGAAAGATTAACTGGGTTTTCTAAACCTTCAACTTGCCATTCTAGTTTGTGTTTTGCACAAACTTCAGGCTATTTTCTGCCTTCATTCCCAATGGATTATGTATACACCATCATTTAAGTTGTAACTGAAGAAAAATTGGGGTACAAATGTTTTTAACCTTCTGCTTATGTATGAGTTACCTATGTAAATTTGGGATGGAAATGAGTAATTTCCATAATATAGAATGAATGTGACATTTTTGCAGTCATAAAAATTGAAATTATGAGCCCTAGACAGCAATATGAAAATATATGTATGCTATTCTATTAATAAAAGAATGAAATGGTTACATATGCTTTGATTGTTACTTATGAAAATAGGTTTGCAATGAGTAAAACCAGATATGTAAATAGCATATTGCTGTTTGTTAATGAGTATTGTAGTAAGGTGAAAGGATTAAGAATTAGAAAAAGAACATTTTTCAGTGTTTTTCAGTGTGGTTTGCTTGAAGGTTTTCTTTATTATTGTTTTGACAGGGTGTGAACCCAATGTGGTAGAGAAGTAGTCCCTGCAAGCAGCAGGTGACAGAATGGACAGCTCTTGCTCTGTCCTGTGGTCTGGGTTTGTAATCATTATTTGCCAAGATGGAGCCAGTATCAAAGCAGAAGTCACATTTGAAACTCAAGTCTTGATGAAAATTTCAGAAGGAGTAACTAACATATTGGGTCCCCAACACACCCAGGGAAAATCTGTGGGGCCAGGAACTACAAGCATGGAAGGAAAGAAAAAAAGAAATGTAGATTAAATCTCAATCTGGTCATTTCCTTAATTTCTTCATCTGTTAATTGAGAATAAAGAAGAGAATAGTAAACTGAATGTTGACCATATACCCAGCTTGTTGTTTCATCCAATCTGTCAGCCCCATAAGACAAACATTAGCCTTCCATTTACTCATGATGACAATTAGGCTTCAAGTCATTAAGTAACATGTCTGCAGTCATACAACTCACCTCTGAAAGTGGTCAAGCCAGGACCTAACCTAGGTATGTCCAACCCCAGAACCTGGTCTTTTCACTCTCTGCATGTAGCCTTACAGGATTATTCTGGGGTTGAAATAACTAATGGGTCAGGCACACAGTGGGGGCCTGATAAATAATTTGCTGAATCAGAACCTTGATATCTATTACCATCAAAACCCTGTGGTCGCCGGGCGCGGTGGCGCACGCCTGTAATCCCAGCACTTTGGGAGGCTGAGGCAGGAGGATCGCGAGTTCAAAGCCAGCCTCAGCAATGGCGAGGCACTTAGCAACTCAGTGAGACCCTGTCTCTAAATAAAATACAAAAAAGGGCTGGGGATGTGGCCCAGAGGTCGAGTGCCCCTGAGTTCAATCCCCGGTACCACAAAAAAAAAAAAAAAAAAAAAAAAAAAAAAAAAAAAAAAAACCCTGTGGTCCACATCTCTAGTTTCTTCAGTTCCCTTGAATAGCCCAGGAAAGTATGGTTTTTCCTTTGCCACTTAGTGAGCTGCTGTCCTATGCATCTGTAAAACACAGACACCCATGTGGGATGGGATATGGGAGACAGGCTTCTCTTCACCCTGGCCCTTCAGCCTAGCAAAGCTGCAGCATACAAGGCAGGGAAGCACCTGGATGACCAGCAGCTTCCCCAGAACATGGGTGCTGAGCATTCTCCAAGCCAAACAGGATGTTGATGATCAGCCTCAGGTAGGAGATTCTGCACTGCCCAGTCTGAGCAGGAAGAGGGGAAGGACGAGGGAACCATGGGGATATGGGGAGGTGGGAGTGCAAAGGGCTTCCTCCCTCTCTCCAGTGTAGTTTCTTCAGGAACAGCCTTCAACAGGGTCCAAGGGACTGTGCAGCCAGAATCCAGCTCCTTTTTAAAACAGACTCTTAAATCCAATTCAAAATTGCTCCACTGAGCAGATAAAGGCATTTCATTATTTTCTTAGATTCATAGTCACATAAACAGAACTTACCTTTCTTTTTCTCCTTTTGTTCACAGTAAGGTGAGAATAATTTCTCCCTTTTTTCCCTTAGAATGCAAGGAGAGACTAGAAACATTAACAACCTTAAACATCATTCAAGAATATCATCTTTTCTTAGGCCTTTTCACATTACAATACATTTAAAGGCTCAGACAGCAGAATTGAAGACAGACACTTCCCTGATATTTTGAAATCATTATGAGTTACAATTCTTTTGATGCAAAGGGCTTTTTTTTTTTTTTTTTTAAGCATGATGTCCTTTATGTGAATAGTAAAAAAAAAAAAAAAAAAAAAAAAAAAATGTTCACAGGAACAAATGTGCTAGGGGGGGAAAAAAGGTTAGGAAAAAAAATGGAAATCCTGTTTGTGTCCATAGGTGAATTGCTGCTGTGAGGCGGCTGCAATTTGACTTTGTACAAAAAGGGTCACTGAACAGAAGGTCAAGCAGCTGGCCATTTCCATTTCAAAGATGCTATCAAAAGGCCAAGAGGCAGTTCACCCAGCAGCCCTTTAGCAAACAAGATTTTCTCCTCTCTCATTTATGATATTTTTTTATGCCAAAATAGTTTAGCGAGAAGGGCCCTGATTCATTTCCCCCGGAACAGGAGCGGCTTGTGTGAGGTTTGGGGAGGACTTTAGTTTACGGAATTGGAAGAGTTTTGAGTAATGAGGAGCCATTTGGTGGCCACTTATCAAAGGTTTTTCAGTGAGGCAATAAATCACAACAGAGCCCCTTCACTGAGGCTGAGACAACCGGAGAAAGGTAGCTCCGTTATTACGAATTATGGCTTGTCACGTCTGCCATGAGAGAACTCAGCTTTACAAACACCTCGCTGATTAATCAAGAGCCCCTTGCAAAAATGGTGGGAGGAGGGCACAGCATTCAAGGAGATTATGATTTGGGGTGAGTTTGATGTCTTAGTAGTTAGATCTCACCTAGTAGCTGTTGCCAGGCAGTGTGATGCCAAAAGAGCTGGAAGTTACAAGCCCCTAAATTTTATGGGCCTGTATGACTTGAATACAACATAAAGAGGGGGTAAACTGGAATACAGGAGATGGGTGGCCAAGTCCAGTGTTGCACACCATTGAAATCCTTTGTGAACTTCAATATGGATAAGTCTACTGTCAGCACAGAATAAATACATAGAGTTGGTTAACACTGATGGTACTACTCATGACCAGCCTGTCCGGAGACTAGGCCAGCCTTGACCAACACTTAGAAGGGTCTTGGGCCCACTTGTGGTCAGAACCACCAGCATAAGGTAGACCCCGAGGATGAGCCCAGTCCTAGCAGTGCCAAAAGTCAAATCCTGGGAAGTCACATCTATCCACTGGTCCTAGAAATTGGGAGAAAGCTAAGAAAAGGTCAGGAGCTACATAAATGCAGGATAAGGTGACACAGAGAGCAAGGGTGGATGAAAAATACAAGGTCCAAGATAATTACTTTAAACTGGTGTTTAGCAGGTGGGTTTTAGTCATGGGAGGAGGGATGGTATATAGTGAGATTTTTGAGTCATTGGCCAGGCCAGATACTTATGGGCCCTAATGCTCCCTGGAGCTGTCTTTAAAAAGCCCTCATACCTTGCCATCTTTAACCCTTTTCTCCGTAAAATGATAAAAATGGCTTCCCAGCTTGTCCTTTTACCCCCACAGCAGCATGAGACTTGATTGACCCATCCTAGGATGACCAGTCATTAAGGGCTCAGAGCAGCCATGGAAATCTCATAGAGGTCAAGGTGGGGTCTAGAAACAGCCCCCTGGGAGAGTATGCCAGCGATTTCTTTGCTGCTTTGGCCATGCTAGTGAGCTCACTAACCTCTTGAGGAATAAATGAAAAAAATACGACTAATAACTGCTCTATCTCGAAGAGTGCTACGTGCTCAAAAGGGAAAGTATAATTGCTTCCAAATATTCCAGAAGTTTTAATTAATTACTATCTAAAAATCTAATAAAATGAATGACCTTGCATTTGCTTCTCATTTCATCTTAAAAATAGACCTTTATTTAAATCAGTTTGTGCTTCCAGGGGCAAAAAGGATATCCCTCTTGCTCTTCATTTACATTCTTTCTAAAAATTTTCTTTCTCTGGTGCTTAAGAAAAACATCTGCTGTTTGAAGATGTCACTTGAAGAGTGACAGAGGAGGATGGGAGGGAGGAAGATAAAAGAGGGAGAAAAGGAGGGAGGGCAAGAGACAAAAGGGAAGACAAATAGAAAGGAAAGAGGAAGGGAGGAAGGGTGACAAATCTGACGAAGGTAGTGTCTGCTGCTTCACAAAACTATCCCTGGCATCTGTTAAAAGAGAGTCCACCTAACCACCTTATGACCCAGCCATCCCACTCCTAGGTCTATACCCAAAGGACTTAAAAACAGCATACTACAGGGACACAGCCACATCAGTGTCTATAGCAGCACAATTCACAACAGCTAGCTTGTGAAACCAACCTAGATGCCCCTCAGTAGATGAATGGATAAAGAAAATGTGGTATATATACACAATGGAATACTACTCAGCAATAAAAGAGAATAAAATAATGGCATTCACAGGTAAATGGATTAAATTGGAGAATATAATGCTAAGTGAAGTTAGCCAATCTCAAAAATCCAAATGCCAAATGTTTTCTCTGATATAAGGAGGCTAATTCACAGTGGGGTTGGGATGGGGAGCATAGGAGGATTAGAGGAACACTAGAAAGGTCAATGGGGAGGGAGGGGCAGGGAGAGGGCAAGGGAGTAAAAAGAAAAAAAAAAGATGGTAGAATGAAATGGATATCATTACCCTAAGTGCATGTATGAAGACACGAATGGTATGAATATACTTTGTATACAACCAGAGATATGCAAAAATGTGCTCTATATGTGTATTATGAATTGTAATGCATTCTGCTGTCATATACAACGACTTCGAATTAAAAAAATGAAAAAGAGGGTCCACCTAATCAGGCATTGTTCTGCTCCTGTACGTCTCATTATATGACCTTGACTATGATGGAATCCGTTCCTTAAGGAAAAAGAGAAACGTGAACCTTGGCACTTTAATAACAAGGTATCTTCTGAAGTAATAAATGACCCCAAGTTTAGATTCAGCAGCAAGAGAGATGCTATGTTCTCCCCAGAGATGTCACCAGCAACTGTGATCATTAGAGAAAGAAGAGAGTTTGGGAGGAAGATGGTGTGAGTGGAGATGATGGGAAGGATAGTGTGAGGTGATTTCATGGAGGAGAGAAGAGAGATTTCTGGATTCTCTGCCTATAACTCACTAGGGTTTAACCTGTTTAGAACAAGACACTTTGAATACATGACTGGCAGCACTTCAACCACTGGGCAAATGTGTTGGTAAGAACCTTTAAGGGCCTTTGCCTAATAGTTTCTCAGTGGCAGCTGGTAGGGTCCTAGAACCAAAGAGACTAAGTCTGGACTCACAATGATATTGTCACTATTTTTAGTGGCTCTTTGAACTCATTCTGTAAAAAGTCTCTCCTTCCATCCCAGTCCCACATCTTGCAGCCCCCACTGCTGAAGTTCTGCAAGCCCAAGAGAATGTCATGTCCAGTTGTCAGGACAGGCTGCATGGCCAGCCCCCACACATGAGCCTCAGCTCAGGGAGAAGCCAGCAGAGGTAACAAGCACACAGGTGTCCGTGGTCAGAACTTCACATTTTCACTGATGACAATAGAAGATCCTATGATCCCTTCAAAATTCCTATAAGGAAGAAAGAATATAGGCATCCAGTAAGTGTGGGCCAGAAGTAGTCTGACTGACAATCACCCTCTGGGCATGAAGACAACTGAAGGAGCTTGCAGTGGCCTGTAATTATTATGTCTTCCTTTTCCACAATGCTCAAGCCTTTTTCATCTACCTGCTTTTTTTATTTACTTAGAATAAAAATCCTGCAAGATTGTTATTATCCTTCCCATTTCACATGTTAGACAAAAAGGCTCAGATTGAATAAGTGGCTGTTCCAAAATAGAAAATGACAGAGCAAAGACATACACTCTGATCCTCTGACCCCAGGTCCCACTGTCCAGAGCCGGGAGGGGTCTGTGCACGGGGTAAGGAAAGCTCTCACAATCTAAACAATAAATCCCGGATATGTCTGAGAGGATGCCATGCATTCACTGTGTGACACCACTTTGGGTTGAAGAACAGAACCTCCAGTGTGTTCTCTGGACTCAGTTGGCAAATTAACTGTTCCCAGGCCCAAGTGAGGCCATAAGACAAGGGGAACACAGGACTAGTTGCTAATCCCCACAAGTTCTGGTGGAGGAAGGGACCATCAGTGCAGACTTCCTGGACTCTCAGGGGGCCACTGGAAGTTCCCTAATATCGGGTAGTAAGCAGAGGAAGGAGACAAAGAGTTAGGGGGAAAAAAAAAATAGAGTCTTGGGCTGGGCCTGTAGCTCATTGGTAGTGTTTGCCTTGTACATATGAGGCACTGGGTTTGAGCCTCAGCACCACATAAAAAAAGTAAATTAATAAACAAAGATATTGTGTGTCCATCTACAACTAAAAATTAAAAATAAAATAGAGACTCTCCACTCAGAGAGAGGAGCCACTGGGAATTGTGAGGGGCTGCAGGAGGCAACACAATTCCAGTTTGCTTCTCCTCTGAGTGAGCCTGATGCAGGCACCAGCTGGATGGGAGGAGGAATCTGCCCAGGGTTACAACTTGGGGTTCTCCCCTGGCATGGTCAACTTCCCCCATCCATACTCTCTAGACTTCAATCTAAAAAATCCCAGATAATACCCTTTACCCTGCTTTATATGCAAAACATGAAGATTTCTAGCTAAGAGGGGCCATTCTGCCATACCTGGGCATGTAGGGAGAGCAATTTATGTGATCAGCACCTCAAAACCACCATGCCCAGTTTTCTTCCTCTTGGATTCAATTCATGGGCAGTGTCCTAAAAGCTGGTGGGTCTACAATGCTGTTATGACTACATTACCTGGCTGCAATGCAAAGTACCATAGTCCCACTTTGGAACAGGGAGGAAAGAACCAATAGCTATTGAGTTCCCACTATGTACCATGTACTGGGCCAGTTGCTGTGTATGCATTTTTCATTTATTCCTCCCAACAGGCCCAAAAGATAGGCATGATTATCCCCACTTTACAGCTGAGGAAACTGAGGCCCAGAGATTAAGCAATTTAAACAAATGTACGGGGCTGGTTAAGTGGTAAGGGCAGAATTCAAACAATCTGGTATGGTTTATTCTCTTTCCATTATACTAAGCAGCTTCAGTAAATTTCATACCACTCTTTCAATAATTCAATTAATAAAACTTCTGATAAATCAAAAGTGCTATGCACATATTAGCTCAGGGTGTGCATGTGTGTGTACAAACAATACACACAGACGAGTGAGCATTCATTGTACACAATAGCATGTGAATTAGTATCCATGGTGTTTCTCCCCACGAAGCAAATATCTGTACCTTACACAATTCCCCTGTGAACCCCATCATCACCATGGCCATTAAATGTGGTCCCCAGATGAAGTATGAGCTTGCTGGTCAAAAATGGATATTCACAGCCTGAAAGCACTTTATGATTATCAAGGGACAAAAAATGAATTAAAATCACACCCTGCTAAGTGCCACAGAAGTATTTTCAAATTAGCTTCGTTGCTGCTCTCTCCCCCATTCCTGGCATGTGGGTTGTACCTGCTGACATGTCCCTGAGGAAAGCTAATATGTTCAAATTGGACCTGAGACAGATGATTACAGTTTATTTTCCATACCAGTGACAACAGAAACAGGCTGGCTTTGTCAAAGGGGCAAAGTGCTGTGGGCTCTCTTCCTGTCTTAATGAAATGTGTGCTTGTTCGGAGGACCATTTCTATGATTTATAAATTCCTAGCAAAGCTGGGAGAAGGGTAAAGCTAGCAAGGGGCCCAGAGTGCAAAATTTAAGGAATAACTCATTCTCCGGGACATGCAAGTACTGATCCTATACTTTCACATCCAGGAAAGTAGGTGCTTTCTTAAATTTCACACCCTTGGCATCTTGCTTGCCTCTCCCTGATCTAGGTCCTGAATTTCCTAGTACCAGAACAGACCTACCATGAAAGAGGGTATGACTCTCTTAGAAAAGGGTGGCTTCCCCCAGAAAATGCCAGAGAGTCTGCCACCAACCTGGTGATAAACGGAAATACATAAGGCAAACCAGCATTACTGCCCTGTATTTGGAAGCCATGAATACACCCTATTCCTCAGTCTCTACCCTTCTGTTGTTCACAGGGGAGGAAATGGGGAGAAGAGATAGTTAGAAGAACTAATAGTGGTGTCTTAGCAGGCAGACTTACCTCCTCTCAACCCCCAAGCTCCGACATACCTCCCAAGAAGGACTGAGGGCACGACAAGGCTTTCCAGTCCACCCAGCTTCATACTTGGTTGAAGCCCCAGCCCAATGCAACACCAACTCACAGGTGAAAATTGTCAGGCAATCAAATGTGCTTCATGAGCTTGGGAAATGATCAGACACCAATCGAGGTTAGAGAGTAACCCTTTCTCCACCAACCCCATATAGATTGAGTTACCCCAGCTCTGTCATTGAAGGGAACAGAAGTAAGAAATGTTTCTGTGTTCAGATGCTCCAGACTGCCTTTGTGAAAATGCAATCCGTGGGGTGCAAACAATTATCTAGGTGAGGCCTGAAGCCCAGATGGTGTGAACCCACTGAGCATAAATGTGAGATTGAATTCTAGAGCCTAGGAATAACAACATCTATCAATGATACCATGGAAAAATGGAGCCAGGGTGCCTTTGTGTTCACAGGAGCACAGTGCCCTCAGAAGCAGAGATATTGGGGCTTCCCCCTCCACTTACCAAGTGGTAAGACTGGAAACTCTTCTCCCCCAGATCCAAGACAGTGGTTCCCAGGATATGAAATGAGACTGAAGCTGAGAAAATGTAAGTCTACTGAGGGCAAAGTGGAGGAGATAGGGCTGCATCCTCATGCTACCTCTGTAAGTGCTCACAGAAACTCACAGGCAAACAGCCTGTGCAGCTCTTTTTTGTAATTCTTGGAACTCCAAAGAGTGTCTCATTCTTACAGCTTCCAAATAGAGTCTCTTCCCTAGCAGGTCCACTGAGAAAGAGAAGGAAAATAAACATTACTTCCAACTGTGTGGCCTCAGGCAAAAAAGTCACTTATCTTTTCTGAAACTCAATGTCCTTATCTAGAAAAAGGCAAAAAAAAAAAAAAAAACAGCCCCATACTTGGTGCTCAGTAAATATCTGCTGCCTTTCCTCACACTGCTAGTGCAAATAAAGACTTGTTTTTTAATTAGAGTTATATGAAAGCATGAAGCCCAGTGCCTAGCTCATAAGTAACAAATCCATTCTTTCTGCTCCTCCTTGCCCTCCTCCATCAGATCCACACAAACACTCTGCTTTGTTTTGTTTTGTTTTGTTTTTCATATGATCTAGATATGCAGAGGTAAATTTCTGTGTTCTCAAAAGGTTAAGAGACTACCAAGATGCAAACTCTCCTGGGTATTCCATTACAGGAGCTCAGATGGGGGAAGAGGTACAAAAGACCTGGAGCAAAAGACCACAGGGGACCTGGGAACCTTTGAGATAAGGGAATGAAAACACAGCCCCAGCCCGTAACAGACAGTCTCAGCAGTGGAGGTGAGAGCCACCTTCCCATCACCTGTTTCTTCCTGCCACCTATCCTGCCATGCACACATGCACATATGCCCATACCCTGGATAGTGAGAGACACAGAAAAGAGTGGAAATAAGATGATCAACTCCGTGGTGGGGGAACAAATGAATGGGGAAAGAAGTGGAATCCTATGGCCATGCAACCCAACCAGCTGTTTCTAAGAGACATTCCAATTGTCAAAAACTAAGCTGGACCTCCCTGTTTCCATCTCCAGCTTGTACATTTGGTTAATGATCACCCTCCCTTGAACCCAACACTCCATAAGACAAGTTATTATATCTGCTTTCATCATGTGAAGAAGTCTAATCAGCCAGAAACTCTAGGTCCACCAAAATTCACTGAAATGCAAATGATCAAGATGTGTTTAACTTAAATTATCCTGATTATAACCTAGATTGTTCTCTTGATGTCAGAGCACAGGAAGAGCTGCTCCCCCACTGATGAGAGACCACATCCTGCCAAATGCACCAAATCCTTTGCTTGCTCTCTAAAACACATAACCCATATAATCACATAGAATCCTGTACATCTACAGACTTTCTTGAGATTAATCGTGTTAATATTTTACCAAGCTTAACAGAGAATAATTTGTTCCTTTTTAATTGTCATTTTTAAATTCTAGAAAAGGTGAAACTCTGATGGGCAGAAAGCTGCTTAATGGTTGTTGAGGAACAGGAAAGGGGATTGACCAGAAAAAGGAAGGAGGAGACTTTGTAGGGTAATGGAGCTGTTCTGCATCTTGATGTGGGAGAGGTTCATGAAACTGTTCATCGCTTAGAATTGCCAAATTTTATTATATGTAAATTATACCTCAATAAAGCTTTTTAAAACATGCCATTTTTGTACAACAGAGCGGCATAACTTAAGAATGTCAATGAAAATGTTTCTGCTACACAGAGATGGAAATACTAGGTCTGCCAAAATGTCTCAATAACAGAGTACTTCATCAGAGCATGTCAATATTTCATGGAATAAATCACCATCTGTCAGCTGCCTGAGGTGGAGCCATGTAACATTTAACGTGCCCAGAGTGTGTGTTTTCTCCAGCACATCCCTCTAGAAGCATTAGTTAATCCATTAGAAGTTAAAAGCACTAACACTCAGGTGGGCAATCAGGGGCAGTCTGGTACACTAGGAAAACAAGACAAGGGTTTTAAGTTAGCACAGAACTCTCCATAGTACTGTCAGAGCCTTTTCCATCCCCCCTGTCCACATTTACCTGGCAAATCAAAAATTTGAGGTTCAAGTTTTCTCTGAGGTTTAAATATTTTTGCCTTACACCCATTTGATTTACCAAGAAACAGCCTAGAAACAAAATACCCCTGGGAATCCATAAGGATGATAACCATAAAGCTGTTGACAGCACAAGAAATTCCTCAATTCCTTTTAGCCCTAGGAGTAAGGCATCCAGTGCTGTGTGTGGATAAAGTATTACCCCACTTTTTTTAAAATACCTTTATTTTATTTATTTTTTATTTATTTTTTTATTTATTTGTTTGTTTACTTATTTGTTTGTTTATTTATTTTTATATGGTGCTGAGGATCGAACCCAGGGCCTCGCACGTGCTAGGCAAGCACTGTACTGCTGAGCCACAACCCCAGCCCCATTACCCCACACTTTTTAAAGATGTGTTTGTATGCCTCCTCTCTCCCTCAGATCCACCCAGAAATGCCTGGAGAGAGGAGGTCCATGTGAATATCTGTATACAGTTTGGGAGATCATACGTCCATCCCTGAGAGGAGGAGATAAGTAGGTGAGAGCCCTGGCTGAATGCTCCAGCTTGGAACAGAAAGAGGAAACCTCATGTCTAGTGAAATCTCACACTTGACAAACCTCCAAGTCAAAATTTCAAGAAGAACAGCCATTGCCATTTTCAGTCTATTAACTTTTTACAGATGACCTCTGCAAGGAAACTGGTCCCAGAAGCTAGAATGAGCACCCCACTAGTATATGCAATTCAATTCAACATTTTCTGAGCTTCTGCTGGATATAAGGCTCTGCAAGAATTATCTTAAGCATTGTCTGTCTTGTCTTCCTCTCTAACAACTTCACTTGCCAGGCTCCCTGATGGTGTCTGAAACTCCCTCTCCAGATCAGCTCTCTCCCATGAGCCATAGCAATGGACTTCCACCTGTCCATTGACCATCACTCCCTGAATGTTGGACAAAAAACCCTGAGGTGATGAGAGAAAATTCAAACTCAACATCATTGCTCACAAATCTATTCTTTACCTGGACTCCTAAAAAAAAAATAGCACCCTAAAAATAAGCAAGTCACCCAAGTCCCAAATTCAGATGCACCTGGAATCCTCTCTCTCCACAATCACCATCATATCCACCATCACCAAATGCCATCAATTCTACCTCATAGACAGCTCTTCAACCTACCCCTTCTTCTCCACTGCCATACACCACACTTTTCCTAGTTGTCCTAGTTGCCCCAGTGGGGCGATCCTCTAATTCATCTGGGACAGCAGATGCTGTTGGAGCCCAGGTGCCTTTGTCAGATACTGCACTCATCCCTCAGCCACTGTGGGTTTCAGCTGCTAAGCCTCACAACTAGACCCTTCTCTGAAGGACTTTCAGATACCAGTGGAGCAGCCTTCATTGGAGATGTCTGGGTTGATGTCTAACCCTTGGGAACCACAAAGGACAACCTCCACAGTGGAACTTACACTCCAGATCTCCCAAGGAGATCAGGCTAAGACTAGATTCTTCCTTAAGCCACATATATACCCAGCCTATTCCCCTGTCCTTCCCTCATCCTCTTAAAAATTATTTTTCCCTGATAGCATTCCTTCAATAAATGGCTTACACAAGATCCACCCCCACCTTTAGGGTCTACTTCTATGAAATCTATAAAATATCCTTCACACTTGCACAGAATAACTTGGTTTTAAAGGCATAGTTCATGGTGTAATTCCTTGACATAAAATTTTAAATTAATACTTCACAATGTGAATAAATCCAAGGACCTTAGTGTACCATAAAAACTCTTGCTTTTTTTCCCCCACTGTCCCTGTCCCGAATTTCCAACTCCAACCAAGCCTTATACCTTTCTCTGTACTAAGCTACTCCACTTCCCCCAAAGCATGCTCTTTTATACCTCTGAATTAACTCATGTTCTTTCCTTCACCTGAAATCTACTTCTTTATCATGTCTATACTCCCATTTATCCTTTAAGAGTTACCTTGAGGGGCTGGGGTTGTAGCTGAGCAGCAGAGCACTTGCCTCACACATGTGAGGCACTGGGTTTGATCCTCAGCACCACATAAAAATAAATAAAATAAAGGTATTGTGTCCCTCTACAACTAAAAATATTTTTAAGAAATATTCAGCTTAAACATTGATTACCTCCTCCTGAAACTTTTCCTGGCCTTTCCCATCCTCTGAGACAGAATCAGACACCCCATTCTTTGTACTCGTGTGGTATCATGTACACACCTCTATTATAACCTTTGTTTTATCATGTTGTATTTCTATACTACCATCAAGAAAATCCAGTTTTTATAGTTTTGATATGAGCTGTCACCCAAAAGTTTAGTTGTAAAACAATGCAATAAACTCTAGAGGTGAAATTATTGGGTTATGAAAGCCTTCACCTAATCAATGCATTAATCAGGAATTAACTGGGTATTAACAGTAGGCAGGTGAGGGTTGGCTGGAGGAGGTGGGTCCCTGGGGACATGGCATGGGGTTTATATATTGTTCATGGTGAAGGGAGCAGTCTCTCTCAGCTTCCTGATTGTCATGTCCTGAGCTACTTTCCTCTGCCACACCCTTCCACCATGATGTTCTGCCTTACCTCAGGCCCTGAGGAATGAAGTTGGCCATCTGTTGACTGAGTTCTCTGAAACCTTGAGAACCAAATAAACTTTTCCTCCTCTAAATTTGTTCTTAAATTTGTTCTCACAGCAGCAAAAGCTGACTAAAACACCAGTGCATGTTATTGTGAGTTTTGTCAGGACAGGAATGTCTAGCACAGTGCTAGGCACGGAGCAGGTGCTCACCAAACATTCTTAAGTCCGTGTATAAGCCATAAGTCTTCAGTTCTGTAGCCCTGAGTGGCCCTTTTCTTTACAACCTAAAACACAACAATGGCATAGGCTCCTTGTTTCACCTTACCCTATTTCCTGCAGAGTGTAGTCTTTAACCAGGTTTTCCTTACCCGGGTGTTTCTGGTGTGTTTTAGGAATGTATTTGTATCCCAGGGGTCATCTTAGCTGCCAGTTGTCACATTCAGATCTGAATTACTCTTCCAGGCTGCTGTGTGGGTCACTGCTTGGCTCAGCCACCTACTCCAGCTTACCTGAGCATTCTTAGTGCCAATTCTTTCTCAGTGAGAACAGACTCTCCCCTAATTTCCCAACCCACAGTCTTAGGCAGACTGTATTCAATAGATAGTTTCTGAAGACTTGGAGATAGAAGAAAGGAATTATAACCCAGGGAAGAACCCTCAAAACTTGATGTAAGAAGTGACTGCTCCCAGAGTCTGTGAAGTCATGCCCCTGAAAGCATCTCTCACTTTAGTCGTCTGATACAGACACCACCATGTTTCAAAGTCAATTTACTATCTCCATAGGCTGAAGATCCCCACTTAGGGACTGACACCTGACAACCCCTATTCTCCAGCTAGATGAGGAAATTTCTTCTTCATCTCCTAGTCAGTATCAAAACACTCTGCAGAGATGCAACTCTGCCATTGTGAACAAGAACACTTTACATCATTTCAAATTTGGCTCTTTCCTTGTGGTCTCAAACTTTGCTTTCTGGAGCTGGCTCTGCACTGTACCTCAGCATAACTAAAGGCATGTTGAAATGTCAGAGTCCTGCATGCCCTGAGGAAGAGAGAACAGTCCTCCCATTTCCCACAACATAAAACTGCTATTATCTTTTAAACAAAATTTCACCAACCTTGAAGGTTTCAGAAATGTTATCTTCTAAGCTCAGAGCACTGCATTACTCAAATGAATAAATAAATAAATGGATGAAAGAGTAAACCAAAAATATTCATGCAAGGGGATCAAGTAAGGCTTTACTCTAAGGGGCTTGCCAGAAGGGATAATTTAAACCAACAAAGATGGGGGAAACTCATTACAGGCTAAAGAAACCACAGGAGCAAAGGTCATAGCCCAACAAACAGAACCTTGATGGCACTTTCCAGGAAAATTGTGGAAAATTCATGCATCATAAGTAGTCAGATTAGAAGATAAGATCCTTTCCAGCACTGATATCTTCTCTGCATATACAGCTGGGAAGTAATTTGAAGTTAAGATGTGTATTTAAAGTAATAGGTGATGAAAAATCTTTCAGGGCATTTGCTGTACTCCTATATCGCTTTGTGGATTGCCAACTTTTGATAGAAATGGTTGCACTGAACCATGTCATCAGAATAGAAATAAGACCAGAAAAAAATTTCTTGCCTCTTTGTAGTGAAATTAGGAATGAGGTTTTTTATATTAATTGTATTGATCTTGCTTTTTTAGTACATTTCTGTATATCCAAACTTTTTTGCATGCACCATTTCATGATAAGTCTACAGAAAAGCATTGCTATGATATTTGTAATTCTTAAATTCTAAGGTAATGGTCAAGTTAAAAAAGAAGAATCTTCATTTAGCAAACTTGGCCCTCTCTAATGGCACATTAGCTTAGAATATAGATCTCTCTCTTTACTAAGAAGATTACTCAGTACCCAAAATATTACTTCTCAAAAGCTGCAAAGAATGACAATGACCAAACAAGCATTAAAATTCGAAGTATTGTGTCTCCTCATCCTATAACCAAGCCACCTTATTCTGTAAACACTCCAGAAAATCATAGCAAAGGCCAGAGATGAGCAAGATGGCATGCAGGGTAGCACTTCATCCTGGAAACCTGCCTTCTAGGAGCTGAATCAGGACAGCAATGGTGTTTGTGTGCAAAAAGCAACATACCTCCTGTTCAGGCTAGTCATCAAGAATATCTAGAAAGGAAACTGGATCCGAGATTCCAAACAGTTGTAGCTTGCACTAAAGGAGTAATGAAAGAGGTCAAAATGGTGTACTTTTCAGAAAACAGGGCTTCAAAGAGGGATGAAGAAGAAGACCACAGAGCTAGAATCTGGCCTAGTCCATGGAGTGAAAGAAATCCTTCATGGACTTGGGAATTGTCACCAAGATTAGTGTTGATGTGATAGAGAGCATGAGGATCATTTGGGAAATGGAAATATCAACATGAATTACCTAAGGGAGCCTAAAAGTTGACAATACGATGCCTAGACATGAGAAGATAACAGAGAGGCCATGTGATCATTCAAAGGAACACAAGGAGAAGGCAAGGTGGGCTCCTCAAAAGCACAGGCAACAAAATCACAAGTGAACATATGGTTATAGTACACTGAGAAGTGTCTGCACAGCAAAGAAAACCATCAACCAGTGAAGAGACAATCTGCAGACTGTGAGAAAGTATTTACAAACTAGTCATCTATTGTAAAATAAATGCTCTGAAAGCTTTGTAAACAGTTGTCAGTGAAGGGAAGGAGCAAGGAGAAAGCTAGAACAAGCAGTAAGGAGGTGATAATAACTCAGGAGTTTAAATAAGGCAATTGCCCATTTCTCCAAAGAGAAGGTCACCAAAAGGGTAGTTTGGTCAATTCAAATATACAACTTCTAGGATGTGAATGAAATAGCCAACTTTGTACTTAGAACAATGGTGTTTTACTTAATCCACCACATATTTAAATTACATCTACAGAATCAATTTAGAAATAAAAATTTAGAAATATTTCTTTCTTATCAATCTCACATTACATGAAGTAATTAAATTCATCTCAAGTATGGTTAACATCAGTGTCTTTTTATAACTACTTTCTAGGTCACGTCACACAAATTTCCAGGAAAGCCTTTTCCTTCTAAGCCTCTTTTCAATTCATGTATAATTCTATCACTGAATCATTTATCCCGAGCCACAGTGCCCATGGGTAAGGATTCTAAGCTCAAAGTAGCATTTACCATAAAATGTATATTCCTAGAAGGCAGGGTGTTGTTTTGTTAACCACCACATCCCCAGTGTCTACCACAGGGGTAGAAAACTCATGCCCATGTGCCAGATTTGTAAATACAGATTTTTAGAATACAGTCAGGCTCACTCCTCTATGCATTATCCGTGGCTGCTTTTATTCTATAATGGCAAAACTGAACAGAGATGTAACAGAGAATAATAGCTTGCAAAGCCTAAAATATTTACTATCCAGTCCTTTACAGAAAAAGTTTGCTAACCCCTACTGTAAACTATTGCCTAACACATAGTAGGCACTCAAAAAATTATTATTGACTAAATGGCTGTGAGATAACTCTCTATTTTCTGAAGCATAATTTAGGCAAAGGAAATGAAAAGTCTTGTATTCCATGGTAGTTGTTGAATTTCTCCTCAAGCGCTCTCTGCACTGGCCCCTTCTAGTGGTTCTTTTCAAGCATTAAGTGGCCTAAGAGACTTTCTGTCTAATTCTTGAGGGACTGTTTTCTGAGGCAGCTCTCCTTCCCTCCGTGCCACAAATAACTCAAAAGACATTGCTTCTCTCTTCTGTGCCTCCATTTTCCACAACTTGAAAACAGAGTGTTTGTGGAACTTGCAGGTCAAGTGTTTTCAGAGAAAAGGTACTGCAGTAGGAGTGTTTGGCTTTTATATCTGGACAAAGCAAAGGGGCAGGAGTGCAGAAAGTCCATTGACACATAGAGGGACTGGAGAGCCGGTGGGCAGCTGGAGACAGCCCAGAGCAAGGTCCATGGGAAGACAGCACCTTTGGAAAGGGAGTTTCTTCATGTTTCCAAGCCACTCATACAAGCCTGTTGTGAAGGCTCCTGAAACCGTTCCTTTCCATGTTCAAACTCTATAAACCAAGTCTTCTAACCTTGACAGAGCATGCAGGCTTTTTCAGAAGAGCCCCACCAGTGCTCCTGGGGAGGCACTTTGTCAAGTTTTGCAGGTAGCTTAGCTCTGCTAAGGCTCTGTCAACAGCAGCGCCGCTGGATATAAAATTACCCACAAGAACTCTGCACTAGGAACTGACAGAGCGTGATTGTTTTATTTCTTCTTGCAGAGCAAAGTGGAAATTACTCCCCTCTGTTCAGAGGGAATGTAGTCTTAGGAGGCAGAGAGCCTACATTCTTTGGCATTGTAAAAGCTCACAAATGTTCTGTTTCACCCTCTCTCTTTTGTCTTCTGCCACCAGGAAAGGAGCATAGAGGAGCTCTGAGAGATGTGAGCTGAACCCCTTTGAAATATTTCAGCAGCAATGTGTGCAAGAGCACACTCCTAGAGGGATTTTCTCTGCCTGGAATATTCTCAGGGGCCACAAAGAAAAGCTGTGATGGCTTTTGCAGCAGAGCCTGAAGACCTGGGAGCATGGCTCTGCCCAGGAGCCCACTCCAGGTAGACCGTAGGTAAGGGAGAGAGGAGCCTTCAGTGGAAGCCATGGCTGGAATGTGAGCCTCGCTTTCTCCATTAACCACTGTCTCCTGATGGTGCCCCAAGAATTAACTCAATAAATGTGAGAGTACCTGTGGCTAAGTAGGTCTGCTTATGCCCCACTATGGTTTGGATATTGTCTGTCCCCTAGAGGTTCCTGTGTGGGAGATCAGGTTCTCAGTGTGGTGATGTTGGGAAATGGTGAAACCTTTCAGAGGGGGAGTCTAATGGGAGGTAATCAGGTCCTTGAGGGCATCATTCTCAAAAGGAATGCTCATGGGACCCCAGTAAGTTCCTCTATTGGTCACTTTTTCATCACTGTAACCAAAATACCTGAGAGAAGCAACTTAAGGAAGGAAAAGTTTATTTGGGCTGACAATTTCAGCAAGCAAAGAAACAGGGACAAGATATAAAATCCTCAAGGCCATACCCCCAGTGACCACTTCCTCTAGTTACACCCTACCTGCCTACAGTTACTCACCCAGCACAGTAGTCCTTTCAAATTATTAATCCATCTGATGGATTAATCTCATAATCTAATCATTTAACTTCCTTATTAACCCAGGATCTTTGCGGGGAGTGGGGAGGGAACACCTCATATTCAAACCAGAACAGTTTCCATGAAAGTGGGTTGTTATAAAAAAAAAAAAAAAAAAAAAAAAAAAAAAAAAAAAGCAAAACTGAGCTCTGAACACTTTCTGGCATCCTGTCTTGTCATGTGATTTCTTTCTCATACAGGCACTCCTCCCATGATGCTATCCACCATGATGTGGTATAGACAAGGGGACCCTCACCAGATCTGAGTGTATGTTAGCGCCACACTCAGACCTCCATAACTGTGAGCTAAATAAATAAATCTTTTTTTGTTACAAATTGCCAAGCCTCGAGTATTTTGTTATAGCAAAACAGACTAATATATGCTTCCCGTGGCAGACCGAAAATGATAAAGGCAGTATATTTGAGAAGTATAAGAAACACTAAAAAGTGGACGAGGAAGTGAAACTGGGAAGGAAAGGAAGTCAGTAAAGGCTCTGCTACCAAGCCAGCTACTACTGCAGACTTGGGATTAATTCCAAGGAAAACTCTGACACATGGTATAAAATAAGAGCCTCTAGATTACTTTACCCAAGAGGCAAAGGAGCTGGGGTCAGCAATGCATTGACAGTTTCTGGGGAGGGTGTTATCTACCTCAGTACTCCTGCCCTGAGTTCAGCACCCTCAAGCTAAACCATGCAGATACTGGCAGCGGGAAGTGGTGGAAGCTCCTCAACCTTGTGAGTCCTGATGGACATGAGTGGCACACCCACTCTGCTAAGAGCCTCTCCATACAAGTTTCCTTTCATTCTTCTTTGCCCACAGGTTATTTCTCCACATACTAAGAAACAAAAGTTGCCTGGGATTGGAGTAGTGACATCTACCTCGTTCATAGTTGCCATGATTTTTGGAATAGGATCTCTCTGACTGGGGAAATGTCCAAAGTGTGAGTCTAGACTCTCTAAAGTAAAATACCAGTGCTTGACCTCTCTCAAGCCAGGGCACAGGGTTGAGATTTATGCTCTTCCCATCAGTCACACAAAGGTAGCACTGTGTTTTGGAAGTACACGATGTATGAGATGGGCAAAGCAGGGGCATCCTTTGTTCCTAAGGAGAGAAGGCAGTTTTTGGTAATACAGGCACCAGTGCCCACAGAGAGTTTCTAGTAGTTCAAGGTAGAATTTCTGGCACAAAAGTAGAAGCAAGACTGGTGGCCATAGTAGCTACTGTGACTGTGGTTTCCTGGCATCTGGTATGCAATGGCTTCAAGGCTTTCCCATCAGGTCAGTTTCTGTAGCTTATGTGCTGATCCTTCTAGAAGCTTAGCCCCAACTGCTTTCTTTGCTTACCCTCAACCCCTTGCTTAATATCCTTTATATCAATCCCTTTCTTATATAAACTAGCCAGAGCAGACTTTGTTTTCCCCAATAACAACCTGCACAGGTAGGGGGGGAAAAAACAGGTAAATGACCATGTATAAAGTAGTGCATCATTTTCTATAAGCATGAATAATCCCAAGAGGCCATTTGATCTCCCCTCTTCCTCAGAAAGATGGTTGCCTATGAGGCATCTCAAATGAGACACTATTTTTCAAGTCTCCAGGGAGGAAATTTTGCACAACCTAAAAGAGTACATCATTCCAGGAACTTACAACCCCAACGCCAGAAAGTTCTACCTCAGTACTCAGGGATATACAAGAACTCTTTGTAGTCATTTAAGAGAAAATGCACTTAAATCACCCATTTTCTCACTGAATTTACCTTTAATGGTTTTAATTCTATTGTAACTGGAGCTGCCAACTGCCCAATATGAGGAAATCATCATCTTCATTTCTTTCCAATTTAGTGTGAGTCAGATGAAAACCTATGAGACAAAGATATCAACACCATTATTAATATAAAAGAAGAACATTTCCATGTCACACAGTCAGGAAAAAGCACCTGCTTCCAAAAAAAAGAATAAGGAGAAGGAGACGGAGAAGGAGAAGGAGAAGAAGGAGAAGGAGAAGGAGAAGGAGAAGGAGGAGAAGAAGAAGAAGAAGAAGAAGAAGAAGAGGAGGAGGAGGAGGAGGAGGAGGAGGAGAGGAAGAAGAAGAAGAAGAAGAAGAAGAAGAAGAAGAATTAGAATTAGAATTTATCACCAGTTCCCTCTCTTTTTCTGGTCTTTTGAAGACAAAAGAAGCACTGAGGAATATTTTCTCTAATCTCTAGCTCAAATGCCTACAAGAGAAGTCTGCTTGTATTCCTCCTTACTTTGTGAAAATGACAGTGTCACTCCTCTAGCAGATGAAGGACTTCTTCTGATGTTTGTGCTAATTGGCATGTGATTATATTTGTGGGGGGGAGCATTTGGGCTCACTAGTATTGCATTAACATAATATTTAAGGTAAAATGTTAATGCAATACTAGTGAGCTCAAATGCTTCCCCCACAAATATAATCAAATATTCATCTACCTTAAAATACTTAAAATTCATTTTTATTAGAAATAGCTGGAAATGTTATATATAACACAACAAACATAATGCTTCATAAACAAATCTTGTTATACAGTACAGGCAATGAGACTTGAGTTCAGACTAACCTAGACTTTGGGAAAGACCATCCCCTATTATAACCTGATCTTCCATAGCTGTTAACTATGTATCTTGGGCAAGTCACTTGATGTCTCTTAATCTTAGTTTCCATATCTGTAAAATGAAGTCACAATACCTGCCAAATAGCATTATTATGAGGATTATGTAATGAGATAATATATAATATAGGTAAAACATGTATGGCATACAATAAAAACTCAATAAATGGTGCATGTTATTCTATGTTAGCTTTAACTGAGTTTTTTGGGTCTATAAATGATTGTTTTCAAATAAATATTGTATATAATTCAATGTGGATGATATTTTTCTTTTACCTCTGTGAAATGTTTTAACATCTCATCTTCTGTGATGTGATCTGAACTGTTATTATTACTTTACTAAACTCTTACATTGATGAGTCTTCCATACCTCCTTACTGCTGCTAGAGTTTTCTTTGATGGTGTGGTGAGCATGCTTTACTTTACCACCTATACTTTAGTGTCCCAAAGTGGCTTCTCATCACCCTCTGGATTCTTTATCACATGAAGCACTGTTTCAGTTCCCTTCCTATCTTCATCCTCCCTTTCCCCAGCTACACATCACATTCTGGGAGGTTTAACATTCACTTCTTGACCCCCTTATACTTAATAAATTAGACCCAGATGAAGTAAACCTGTGGAATCCCTGGGGATACCAGTGACCCAAAGTCAAGGCCCTCCAAGTGCCCTCCTCCCAGATCTAGACAGGTCCCAACACCACTATGCTTTCCAAAGTTGCTCCTCCATTCTCTCGTTCAAATTTCGGATTCTTTCTCCTGGATTACTTTTATAGTCAGCTCAAATTCAACTCTCCCTCTACATTTCTTCTCACTCCCTTGAATTCTTTGAATCCATATTGGTCTCCCTTAGATTTCAAGGTGCTCTAAGGGCAGAGAAAATATTGTTCTCTGTATCTGTTACCTAGTGTCTTGCACTAGTATCTTACCCTATTCTCTACCCCATCCCCACAAAACACACACATGCTCCTGGCAAACTGCTTTGATACATTACAGGCCCTAGAAAGAAATGTTTGCATATCTTTTAGAGCACAATGGATTTTTTGTGCTTAATCTCTTGCTCCCTCCAAGCCAGTTTAAAAAAAAAAAAAAAAAATCTTAAATATATTCTCAGAACCAAAAGCAACTGAACTTTCAACAGAACCCAAGTGTCTCCAGAAAGTCAGGCAAATTTCAGTCACAGGTGTTTCAGATGCACAAGACCTCAGGGATCATATTGCAAAAACCTTTGAATTCATGGTTGAGGAAGCAAGACAAGAGCAGGGAAAGTGACTTGCCCAAGGGCATCCAGATGTTTCATTTCAAAAAGAGCCTGGAACTCTTAGTCACTTTCTACTCAGTCTCAGCCTATGTACTGAACCTTGGAGGTAGGTGTTAGGAAAGTCCTTCTGTTCTCTTAAGAGTCACCGGGAATCTCAGGGGGAATCCTGGCCACAAACTCCCCAGAATTACTTGGTGAAGGCAGGCAGTGACCTCAGGTCCCTGACATCCCCATATCCTCCCCTCCCCACAGTCAGTCCTTTCTAAGGCTTCCTTTACCACCCCAGGACTGGAGAGCAAAGCCGGAAGGAGGAAAGGCCGTCACCACTGTCTGTCCTGCACCCGGATCCTCCTGCACACATCTCGGGGTAAAGATTCCTGTTGCGGCAAGCCCAGCTCCCGAAATAGTGCAAAATAGTGCAGGCGCATTGGCCGAGGGCCAGGAGCTAATAGGGATGGCTGCTTCGTGTCTTATGACCCATTTTAACTGAGCTAATTTAGAATTTACCTGACCAAGAGTACCATCAAATGTACTTCTAAAGTTGAGATTGTTAATTACCACAGGATGATTCGCCTGTGTTTGTCGTTAGGGGAGCTGGAGGGGAAAGGCTGGTTTCCAGAAATAATCCTTTCTTCCTCGCCAAATAGGAATTAAACGTGGGAAAGGGCAAAGGGGATGGCGGAGAGATTCGCCCACAGGAACTAAATAGGGTTATAATTAGTTTGTATGTTTGCAGGTGTCATCTTTCACCCTCTGCCTGAGGAGGAGACTGCGGTAAGCTTGGTAAGCTCAGAATCCTTTGTGCCTCGTGGAGAAGGGCATTGAGATCCTCAGGGTGTTGGAGGAAGAGCTAGAAGCAAGATGACTGCTGGGAGTGAGGCTCGCTAAGTCTCTGCGGTGCCGAGAGGCGCCCGATGCAATGACCCCCGAATATAAGTTTACTGACAGCAGCTCCCCGCAGCTATTACGCAGCTGCCTGAGAGTGTCCTAATTAGTGAGGGTTGTCAGCACTCCCATTATAATCCCCAGTTGAGTGAGCTAAGTGTTTATCTCAGCCTCTTCAAGTCACAGCCTCTGAAACATAGCCTTGAGTGATGGGTCTCAATTTGTTTTCACCCTATGACTTATTCTAACCATGTCGGTATTCCATATTCATCTCAGATGTATATTTAAGCAGAACCACCTCACATTGAAGGTTATTCCCATGGCTCTTTCATTGCTGAGATATTTATCACTTTACAAAAATGTCCTACCTAAGCACTCTCTTTCCAAATGTTTCTAAGATATGAGTTATAAGTTAGATTGAAAGGCTTTTCTTTCACCATTTGGTTCACTGTTTTCTCTCATGCTGGTTCCATACACTGGGTCTTGACCTTGCTGCCATGGTTCTGAGTAAGCAGGAATTTGTACCCCCCACCCGCTTTTTTTTTTTTTTTTTTTTTTTTTGACATCTTGGCCTGCAGTGTTGGGTATTCATCAGTGGAAAACTGCATTCTGTGAATTTACCTAAGCATGTAACTAATACTTGTTAATTCATAAAACCCTTTGGAATTTGAACAGTGATGAATATTTAATCTTCTTGTTATGCCATAAACCTTTGCATGGCATTATCTGCCTTGATGTGCAGAATAGCCTTGTTAAAAGTAATGGGTGGGGTAGAGGAAGGGGAGGAGAGAAGGTTAAGGAGGGGATATGGAAGTGAAACTGATCAAATTATGTTACATGCATGTATGAATGTGCCACAATGACACTACCCATTCTGTATAATTAATATGCACCAATTTAAAAAAAGTAATGGGAGTCTTGCATTCTGAGTCAGGAGTTCATTTTGAAGAAGAGGAATAAATCTCAAGCAGAATGATAAAATAATGCGTGAACATAGGGTCCATGAGGATGCAGTCATGTGAACCCCACCTTCCTTCTCAGCAAGCCTCTTCTCCACAGTCATAGTTGTCAGGAAAATCTAGGGTGAGGAGGTCTTGGAATACCAGAAAAATGCCCTAGGTAAGTATATCAAATGTTAGGCTCCCCTTAGGCAGGATGGAGCTGACCTGTTTAAGACTGACACCAAAACCAGTGGGTTTTGTGAATTGAGAGAAGCCCAAAAGGTTCTGAGAAAACAGAACCCATATTGAATCTTTTTTTCAGGTCCACATGAAATTAACATTAAAAATAGTTGCTGCATGGGCTGGAGCTGTAGTTCAGTGGTATTTACCCAGCATTCATGAAGTCCTGAGTTCAATCCCCAATGCCGAAAAAAAAAATAACAGTAAAAAAAAAATTACAATTGTTCAGTGTGAATTTGTCCATCAAAGAATGTAGATCATTAACAATAGTCCAATCCAGTCATTTTAATTCACAGAGCCATCAATAGACATTTCAAGAAATTTAAGATTATTTTTTTAAACTTTGTAGTTTGGAAATTTTCAAATATGCAAAAGCAAAAAGAAGAGTTGCAGAAACTCCATGGATCCATTACCCAGCTTCAACACTATCATCTATCAACTTCTAAGAATCCTTTTTTAATCTATACCACCACCATCACTTCACTCACCCAGTCCCAGAGTATCTTAAGCTAAATTGAGACTATCAAGCCAGGTAAGCAGGTATTTCTCCTGCCTTCCAGAGTTTATTCTGGGATGGATTGCCACTTCCATTTAGTGCATTGGGCTACACCCTCACATGCCCGTCACCATGGGAAGGCATCAGAAATGTCTCTCAGGTTTGTCTTTAACACACTAAAAAACCCATCAGAGGCCCAGAAACAGAAGAAATGACCAGGTGACCCATGTAAGAGAATTGCCAAGTGATGCTAACACCATAAGAGGCCTGGGGCAGCCTTCCCCAGTCACTAAGACAATAGCTTCAAGGGCTCTATTATCAAAGAATTAAAAACAAGCAAGCAACATCCTTAACAAAGCTCCATCTCCTTAAAACAAAAACAAAAATAAACACAAACAAAGGCTATGAACAAGTACAGCCTTTATTCTACAGAAATGTTTATGGAATATGATATCTTTGCAACAAAACTCCCTTTATATTAAAATAAGCCACAGAATATGGTAGCTGAAGACTCCTATGTCTCTACCACTGTTTATATATTTGGGACTATTCTTTCTGGAATCACATTAAGAAAGCATACAAACACATCTGCACCCCCTGGAAAGCTACTTAGCTTACCTAAGAGCATGCATGAGCTCGAAGGGTGTTGATAAATATACTAAATAAACATCTAAGGCAATAATGACCAGAGAAAGTTTTAAGGGACTGATGATATTCTTAAAATCAGTAAGTCCCTGATCTTGGCATGCTAGCAGCTATTACTTTACTAAAAGGATCTCCCTGGAAGGCAAAAACATTCTCCACCAGGAAGCAAACAAGTTTGATTAGCAAGATGAGCCTGTACTAAACTTCTAATCATCCCCATCACAGCAATGGTAAATCCAGCCATTAATGAGCAAATATACATTTTCAGATGACATTCTAATAAATATACATCAGAGAGAATGTGAATCCACAGAATAGCTATCTTAGAAAGAAGGAAGAGAGTTGAGATGCTGGTTAGTAGGGAAAAGAATGGAGACCTTCTTAATCAGCATTTGTCAATCACCACCTAAAACACAAGGAGAACAGCAACACTGGGAACCAGGCCTTGTCAGTGAGGAAGGCAGAGCTGAAGGATCTCAGGAGTTAAAACCCCGTTTACTGTGTGTGGAGGTGGTGCAATCTCTACACCAATCACTGAAGTCATTTGAGGCTGGCCTGTTGCTGACAAATGTAGATGGACAGATATGTAAAGATGATGCGTCATGAACTACAGCTGATGAATTTCCTGCAGAAGCCCACAGTACTCACATCAGAGGTGTCAAGAGGTGACAGAGCTACATCACACCAAGTCTGGCAGTTTAATTTGGTGTTGGCTATTAGTGTTGACTCTCAGCGCTATTGCCATTCAGTGTTTCTGCTGGCAAGGTGACACAGCCTCAGAGATTGCTAAATTTCTTTGTTGAGTGAAAGAGCTTGCCTGGTTTGCACGGTAACCCCTTGCTGAACAACCAGAATTGGCAGAGGGAAATGGGAAAGGAACAGGGAGTAAAAAGAGCGGGGCCCACAGGACATCTCTAGGTAAGGATTATATGGCTCTATTGGGCAAAAAAGAAAAGAAAAACAAGCATTTGTTCAGCTGGACTGAATTAGAAGCTACCAAGTGCCCTGACATCATGAAGTTCTCTCCCTGCTCTGAAATCACCACACTCAGGAAGGAGGACCTCATGGGTTGACCTCTAAGCATCACTCAATGAATCCAATTCTCTTCTTCTGGTCCCATGCTGTGGGAGAGGCAGGCTTTGGCCATATTCCCAAGGACACTTTAGCTTTCCTTGGGTTTCCTACATTCTACACCCTTTCCCTACACCACCTCACCAAAGGTAGGATGAGAAATCATGGTATACAGACCAGAGAGGCCCTTGCAGCTCCACACTGCCTAAAGGGAGACTGACATTGACTCAAGGGTATAGCTAATAATACATATCCCCACCCTCATTCTCCAAAGCAACACTGTCCTAGATGGGTATTCTGGTCCATAACAGGAAGCCCTTAGTAAGGTGATAAAGATTACCAGCTCCTGAAGACGAGGATGTAGCTCAGTGATAGAGCATTTAACTAACATGTTCAAGGCAATCCCAAGCATCACAAAATAATAATAATAATAATAACAACAACAACAACAACAAGAATCTTGGAAACAACATTCCAGAACTATCTATGAGAGTGGGAGGAATATGAAGAAAAATGAAGAGTTGTAGTGATTAATAGTAAAATGATCTCTGTAGAAATAAGAAAAAGTTTAGGCAACTTGTCCCTGTGATTTTTCGTCTGCCAGAGACCATTTTATCTAGTGAGGATACAAATACCAGTTTCTCCAACAAATCAATGGTATAGAAAGCAAATAGATTTAAGAGAATCAACTAAATACACTAGGTGGAGTTTATTTGAATTCACATTCAAAAAAAACTGTAAAAAAATATATTCTTGAGACAATTAACAAAATTGAATATAAACTGGGTATTAGACAATATGATTTATTGGCATTTTATTAGATATGATGATGACATAGAGCATTCATAACTTTTTTTTTTTTTGGTACTGGGGATTGAACTCAGGGGCACTCGACCACTGGGCCACATCCCCAGCCCTTTTTTGTATTTTATTTAGAGACAGGGTCTCACTGAGTTGCTAAGTGCCTTGCCATTGCTGAGGCTGGCTTTGAACTCGCGATCCTCCTGTCTCAGCCTCCCAAAGTGCTGGGATTACAGGCGTGCACCACCGCGCCCGGCTCATAACTTTTTTACTATTGCTATCAGTTATAATGTATATTGAAGTATTGACAAGTGACAAAACATGGTGTCTTGGATTTATTTTAAAATACTCCAGGGGCTGGGGTTGTGATTCAGTGGTAGAGCGCTCCTCAGCACCACGTAAAAATAAAAATAAAGGCATTGTGTACAACTAAAGCAAATAAATAATTTTTTTTTTTTTTTTTTTTTTTTGGTACCAGGGATTGAACTCAGGCGCAGTTGACCACTGGACCACATCCCCAGCCCTTTTTTTTTTTTTTTTTTGTATTTTAATTAGAGACAGGGTCTCACTGAGTTGCTAAGTGCCTCACCATTGCTGAGGCTGGCTTTGAACTCGCGATCCTCCTGCCTCAGCCTCCCAAAGTGCTGGGATTACAGGCGTGCGCCACCGCGCCCGGCTATAAATATTTTTTAAAAATAAAAATAAAAATAAAATACTCCAGTAAGGTGGGGTTGGGGAGGAAATAGTAACAGAAGAAATAAGATTGGCAAACACTGGAATGGACTGGGAGACCAATGCTCAAGGCCCAGCTTTGCTAATAATTATCAGCATGGCCTTGGAATACGCAGTTGATCTTCTGTGTCAGTTTCCTTATCTAAAATATGAAAAGGTTTGACCAGGTGGTTAGTGAGACCCTTTCCTAGATATCAAGGGAAACAGGACAGGAATAGCTGCTCTATTCAGTGTCCCAGACAATCACTCAAATTTTAGAGAGTTTTAGTCACAAGACAGGCATTATTTCTGCATCTGAGCTTATAAAAGACAATCAACCAACCGAATTTGTACATATTTGAAAGAAGGTGGACCTTTCTTACCAGTGTTCATCTGAGTTGAAGTCTTCTGAGAGTAAAGGGAGAAATCATGGGGACCCAGAGAGGAATCGTTAGTGGCCCACTGAGTTGTTTTCCTCATCCCAGCAAACACTGGTGATGTTGAAGCCAGGTTGTGAATACAGCAGGGATTATTAAACTGCACCCTCTGTATTTGTGTATACTTGATAATATCCATTTCAAAGATGTTTAAAAGAAAAAGCACTGCCCTAGACTTAAGACTGAGTGGGTTGAAAGCACAGTCTCACCCACTGTCTCTAGCTGAGTAGTTCTGGGAGGAAGGAAAAGGAGGCTGTGGGACTTGGACCACTGCTGCTCTTCAAGTCCTTCCCTCCACCCCCATCTTTCCCTCACTGAAGATGCCAGGTATGGAGCAGAGTAGGAAGTCACACTGTGCTTGATACATATTTATCCATATGTTATTTGATCTTTTTATTGTTAACAGTGAACTGGAGGGTTTCCAGTAAAACAATATTGTGCTATGTTTTCCAGATTCTGATGCTCTGTTAAATTTTTTTAAATAAAATTTTAAAAGCCTCTCATTCATCAAGCACAATACTCAACCCTCACCTGGTTAAATCAGATTTGGTATTAGGATTCATCAATAGTGTACTCATATTACCAATCTATACTTTTGTGTTGTGTCTTCCTCTACAGAGAAAGAGAGAGAGATTAACCATCGACTGTGCAGCAACCTAATTTGTAAATTTTTTAATTGTCCATTAACCTTTATTTTTATTTATTTATGTGTGGTGCCGAGAATCAAACCCAGTGCCTCACACATGTTAGGCAAGTGCTGTACCACTGAGCTACAACCCCAGCCCCCTAATTTGTATATTAATCACAAAAGGGAGACCTACTCTTAGATCCAAGTGGAAACTTGCCTGCAACATGAATTCATTTCTTTTTTTTTTTTTTTTTTTTTTTTTTTTTTTGTACCAGGGATTAAACTCAGGGGTACTCAATCACTGGGCCATATCCCCAGCCCTTTTTTGTATTTTATTAGAGACAGGGTCTCAATGAGTTGCTAAGTGCCTCACCATTGCTGAGGCTGGCTTTGAACTTGCAATCCTTCTGCCTCAGCCTCCCAAGTGCTGGGATTACAGGCATGCGCCACTGCACCCGGCTTGCTCAGATGGTGACATTTCTGTTAATTCTCTCAAGGAACTTGAGTAAATTTGGCTTTCATAATTAAAGAAGTTGCGTCTTTGTGGAAACATATGTAGTTATTTTGGACTAGAATCTATTTACTATTGAAATCTTGATCTAATAACTTATAATAAAGAATATGAGGGCAATCACAGGCCTCTAACTAGGGACTAAATGAAATGGGTTAAAGATGGAGAAGTGCACAGGGGAAAAACCATTAACACATCCTGAGGTAGTTTCTTCAAGTGATCAGGATTCCATAAGTTATTTCCAACCCCAAAAGCTTGCTTTGATCCCACCACATTTGCTCCCTTCCCTTTCCCAACTATTCCCACCTCCTTTTGTTGCTGTCAACCCTATGTCCATGATTTCTCAACATCAATGATGCTGTCAGCCATTGCAGCATTTCCTTTGGCAAGTCATAAACTTGATAACCATTACTGCAGCTAATGCTATCATGGGGAAATAGGAAGAAAGGTATCCTTTCTGTACAAAGGTTTGGACTCCTGGAATAAAGCATGAAGGTATGAAGTCACAAGGTTTAATTCTAAGCCCCCAAGTATTAAAAGAAAGCATTCTTTAATAACTGCAAAGGAACATGCCCCAGCCTCCCTACTTCCCTATGATGCAGACCCTCTGTGGGTAGGAGTTAACATGAGTGCAGGGACCATGTCACCCTCCTTCTTTGTGTCTCCCATGAAGCTCAGCACAGTGTTCAGCATCTCATAGGAACTCAGTGAGCAATTAATAACTTGAAGTGGAAAGTTGCTGATACCAATCTTGCACCATGCACAAAATCACAAGACTCATCACTGCTAGTCCCTGTGGAAATTCATCCTGCTCAAAACTACATATAAATGCAATAGATTTGTAGCCTTAAAGTTCCAAAAGGGTTGATATTTTTAATCTGGTGAAATAAAGGTATTTTAATCCCATTGCACCTTTCAGTTTAAGATATTGAATTAGACAGAAATGGAGATTATAACTTTTACTCAAGAGATACCTCTCCTAGTCTCATTCCATTAGTTACAACAATGCCCCATCATTAAAGACTTTACTCCCTCACTGTGGAGAGAGAACTCCTGATAAGTGACTGACGTCCACAATTGGCTTAGGGAACCAGAGTCATTCATTAAATCAAGGAAAAAGGACATCAAGGAAAGAATAAATTGTCAAACAATAACTCTCTGGGCTCATTTTTTTTTTTCTTTCCTTGAGTCAGATCACTGCCATCTTTCTTTAAAACAAGTTAACACTCACAAGGCATAAGGCAAGCCTGGGTGTTCAATGACTATATATCTGTAGTATTCATTAAACACTGACTGTATACAAACTCATCAATGAAATAACTGCCACTGAAGAACACACTGCACCCCTGACCCCGACAGAGTCTGCCTCAGCTTAATGTCTCATCAAGAAGATCTAAAACAGGGGCTGGGGTTGTGGCTCAGTGGTAGAGTGCTAGCCTAGCATACATAAGGCACTAGGTTTGATCCTCAGCACCACATAAAAAATAAATAAATAAATAAAGGTATTGTGTCCCTCTACAACTAAAGTGTGTGTGTGTGTGTGTGTGTGTGTACACAAAGACCTAAAAGAGAGATCTTCAAACTAAAGAAAAAGCAATATCAAAACTGGTGGAGCACGCCTGGAATCCCACTGACTCAGGACGCTGAGGGAGGAGAATCACAAGTTCAAATTCAGCCTCAGCAATTTAGCAAGACCCTAAGCAGCTCATGGAGACCCTGTCTCAAAATATAAAGAAAGAAGGCTGGGAATGTGGCTCAGTGGTTAAGTGTCCCTATGTTCAATTTCCAATACCAAAAAAACGCCGTATGGCCGGGAGCAGTGGCGCACACCTGTAATCCCAGCACTTGGGAGGCTGAAGCAGGAGGATTGCGAGTTCAAAGCCAGCCTCAGCAATGGCGAGGCACTTAGCAACTCAGTGAGACCCTGTCTCTAATAAAATACAAAAAAGGGCTGGGGATGTGGCCCAGTGGTTGAGTGCCCCTGAGTTCAATCCCTGGTACCAAAAAAAAAAAAAAAAAAAAAAAAAAAAAGTGGAAAATAATATGGTGCAAATGAAATACCCAAAGACCAAGGAGAGTTGTATTAAGGCCACAATTACATCGACATGGGCACTAATAATTCCTTCCATTTGTATAATACACCATAGTTTTCTAAATATCTATTGCCATTGCCTCTTCTAATTTTCAAACGATTTTATGAAGTAGATTTTATTTTATCCTCCCCAACTTTTCAGCACTCGGGATGGAGCCCAGGGCCTCATGCATGCTAGGCAAGCACCCACCACTGAGCTACATCCCAAGCCCCTCCCCAACTTCTTTTTTTTTTAATATCTATTTATTTGCTTTAGTTGTACACAACGCATTTATTTTTACGTGGTGCTGAGGATCGAATCCAGGCCGCGCATGGGCTAGGCGAGCGCTCTACCACTGAGCCACAACCCAGCCCTTCCCCAACTTCTTTATGAGAAAACTGAGTCCCTTACAGGTGAAATGATATTGAAATGATATATCAAAGGTCCCCAAGCTAGTAAGTGGCATAGATGAGCAGAAAAGAACTCCAGACTTTAACATACAGTCTTCCAGCCATGGCTGTTTATGTGTCCCCACATCATCCCTCAATATGGCATGTCTGTGCAGAGTTTCACTTGCATAATTTTCACAGATATTGGATCATTTGGTCCTATCTGCAGCCCAATAAGGAAGGCAAGGCAGAAATTCCACAGGAAAGCAAACTAAGAACTCAGTGAATTTCCCTACTTAAAGTCACCGAACCCCAGATTATCAATGCATCTGGACTCCCAGCATAGTGACATTCCTTCCCATCAACTGGGATTTCTCAATCAGAAGGCACAGGAAAAAGGACAAGAGCAGAAGAGGGACCAGCACTTTCATGTCTTCCTGTATCCCTACCTGTGAAGTAACAGTTAAAACCATGAGACTAGAAGAAGAGAGGGGCTGGGATGCAGCCGGTCTGCTCTCTTAGCAGCTTCGTTGCTTTTCAAAGCATCAGGAAATGGAGGGGCTTCTCGCCTCTCTCCCACACCCCAAATCACCACAGCCCCTTTACTTGGATCAAAGTGCTGGAGTGAATTCAAATCAGGCTCTCCCCCACTAACCTGTCCAGCCTGTCAGATCTGCCGCAGCCTCCCGTGTTTTGCATGAACTCTGCAAAGGAGAAGGAGACAAAGATAACCCCAGGGTGAGCAGGAGAACCACTTTGGGAAATGTATTCCCGCAGCGCTGGGGACTGAGCGGGCTAATTGGCTCCAGAGGCAGCGAAGGCAGCGCGGGCAGGTAGGATTGCGCAGTCCTTTATTGACTGATGCAGTCACTTGTAGGGAACCTGTGTTCATTAGCTGTGTGTAAAGTGATATTAGGGGAGAGGCGCTGGGTCCTGTGCTGAATGATTGAGCGCCCCACCTGACGGGAGGTGCATTATGTAAAAGTGCCTGCGAGAGTAATCGAGTTTACTTAAATGGATGTGTTGAGCGTATCTGAATGGGTGCTGCCAGGAGAATGCAAGATCAGAAGGCGTTGAAAAGTGAAAGGCGACTCTGCCTCTACTAGAATAGGCCCGCGACTTTTTTATATCGACTCTCCACATCTCCCACTAATTAACCAGAATGAAAGGGTCTTCCACTCCCCCCACAGCCCCCAAGATACCTTCCCAGTTTCCTGGCAAAAGTGGGCAAGTGAGTTTCCAGGATCTACAGGTCCAAGATAAAAGGGCAGAAGCTGAGTTAACTCCTCTTCCTTCAAATCTGCCTTAACTTTTTTTCTGTACTATGAAATAGTCTACTGGATAATCCCTGAACTCCAAAAGAATCAAAATAATAATAATAATAATAATAATAATAATAATAATAATACACTAGATCAATGACATTTCCTAGGAGATTGCTGAGCAAATCAAAAGTGGCAAAGAGCTTTTGTCGCCATGCTCCCACCCCTTGGATGCCTGGAGGCTTTGAAAGCATAGATAGAAGACTGAATGGCATCTCCATCCAGCGCCTGTGCATTTAGTGCCTGTGCAAAGGCATAAAGTAGCCCCATCCCACCCCACCACCCCTCAGAGGATGTGACTAAAAGTGCCACATCTCCATCCCTGTGGCTCCACATTGTCTTGGTCATCAATCCCCTTCTTTTTCCCAGGGCCATTGCCCTAGTTCACTCCCTCAAGAACCCCCTCCTAATGCTCTTCCCGGTTTCCCAGTAAAATAGTGACATCCACACAAAAGCATTCCTCTGTCTCCACCCCTCCACTCCCATAGAACTAGCAGATCCCCTCCAGGTCAAATCATCCCAAGAATCCCCAGGGGAGTTTCCTAGGTGCTCCAAAATCAGCGTTATGGGCCACCTCTATGAGGCTGGATCCTTCACACAAATAGACCATGTCTGGAACTCATCTCCCACTCCTGTCCTCCAAATGTACTGGATTCTAGGGAGAACACAACTTCAGCTCTCAGCAGAACCCAGCTCACCTTCAGTGGCTCCCAACTGCCTACAGAAGGCAGCCCAGATTCTTCAGCATGGCATTCTGGCCCAGCCCCCAGAGAGGGAGGGGCAGCTGCCTAGTGGCCACAAGTAGATCCAAGACAATCAAGGACTACAAAGGAGTCAAAACGTGACATCAGGGCAGGAAGTTCCAGCTAGGGGGAAAAGGAGTGTAACATCCTGGACTTTCCAAGAAATTCTCTCTGTAGACCTTTCTGATCATATCAGATGAAATGTTTCATGTTGATCCCATATTACATGAACACAGTAAAAGGTATATCTATGTTACAGTTATACCTATGTAGAAATTATAATTATGCTGGTGCTATAATTGCTAATGTCTATAGGGCATATGGCTTATGTACTATATAAATCCTTTTTCAGCATTATTCCCATTAACACTCAAAAAGTTAATTGATGCATATATTGTTCTTATTACTATTAATACTATTACTTGTTGTCTAATAACTATCAATCTTTAAAACCCCATACATAGTATGTGTGTGTATTTATATAAAAACTTTGGGGTAAATTGTTTCTATATTGAACCCCAGAGGTTCTCACCCTGAGCTTTCTAAGATACGTACTTTTAAATGTTTGGTGTTAAACCATCCACAAGATCACAGGCCCTGCCCACTGAGGAAGCCTCACAGGTCCCCACCTCCTGGAGTCAAAGTTCAAAAGAGAGGCCATGAGTGGTGGCTGTTGCCCCTCTTACTGGCCTCCAAAACAAATAGCATGCTGTTCAGGGATGATCAAAGAGAAGTACCTTCAGATGTTGCAGAATAAAAAGCACCTTCAAACATTGGCCCAAGGAATAAAGTCCATGAGTGAGATTTCCTTTATAATGTGGAGCCTTGACCTTCCCCAAGGAGAGTCTTTAACATAGCACTTCCCCCCAACTCTCTGTGTGACCTCTGGAAAACCACTTAACCTCTCTGAGCCCCAGCTTAAAAAGAGGGGGAGAGAGAAATTATGAAACTACCAAGAACAAGGGGCTAACTAAGATAGAGGTCCTCTCCATCCACTGATGTTGGATTTCTCTTGCTTCCTTCCCTCTAGTCTCAGATGCCTCTAAACACTGAAACATGCGAAACTGTCAGCCTGGTTGGAAATACAATCAGGAAGCAAACTAAAGGAAAGGCCAATCTATTTCAGTCCAGATAAACTCTCAGCCATCAGAAGTCTCTGAAGATTAGAAGTATTACAAGAAGCAAAACCTGCCCTTTCCTGATGGACATGAGTGACAAGGGATGTGGCCTTGGGGGCTGCAGCAGCCTTCTTGCAACCACCAAGGAGAATCTGCCTGGGTGAGGAGGAATGTGGAGGAGGCAGGAGAAATGGAGGAAAACTGACCTGCTCACATCCTGTGAGCCCCTGAAGGTTGTTCCATGAAACAAGTCCCTTCACCAGGAAAATCGCTTAAAAGAAATGGCAGCACCAGAAACTTAAGAGGACGGTTCTGAAAAGAACACAACACATTATTCAAGCTACTCAAAGTTCATTTTGACCAGCTGGAGGTCCTTCTCTTTGTGGACTAGTTTGTCTAAAGGCCTTGCCTGGGGTTTTCACTGTCCCCACATAATATGGGAGCCGGATCAAGCCCCTGACTAACCAGAGAACAGGAGAAGGAAACAGAAGATGCTAGAGCAAAACTTGGACATACTGGGGATTTTGCCCCAACAAAAGAGAGATCTAAGGACAGAAACTGCTGCCTTCAAATATCCTAAGGGCTAGCGGATCAAAAAGGAAGGAGGTTTATTCTACAATGCACCAAAGTTGTGTTTATCAAAGAGTCTGTGGAACACCAAACCTGCAAGATGCGTGATCACAAAGGGTTTCTTGGTCAAAGTAGTTTGGGGAACACTATGAGGTGTCTCCCTCTTGGAAAATCACAATACATATTGTCATATATTAAAGGATCTGAGAAGTCCTGCAGCAAACACACACACACACACACACACAGAGTATTCTAATTAGGGTTCTCCAGAGGAAGAACAGGGTTGAGAAAGAGAGAGAGTTTAGTTTACAAGGAGTTGGCTCACATGATTATGGAAGTTGATAAGTCCCAAAATCTGCAGTCAGCAAGCTGCAAACCCAGGAAGTCACGTATAGTTCCAGAGAGTTCCAGTCTAAGTCCAAAAGACTGAGAACCTGTAGATCTGATGGTACCGGTTCTAGTTCAAATCCAAAAATCTCAAGAGCCAAGAAGAGCTGATTTTTTCAGTTCAAGATTGAAGGCTGAAGAGACTGATGTCTAACTTGGGCCATCAGGCAAGAAGTTTCCTGTTTCTCAGCCTTTATGTGCTAACCAGGTCTTCAACTGATTGGATGAGGCCCACACACATTAGGGAAGGCAATTGCTTTCCTCAGTCTACCCATTCGAATTCAGATACACTTAGAATAAGGTTGGACCACATGGCAGGTGAAAAAAGCATAACACATTATTCAAGCTACAAGGGGTACATGGGCACCCCATGGCCCAATCAGGTTGACACATAAAATTAATCATCACACCCAGTGTTTTCCATAACTACTTCCACCTCAGAATGCTTTTCTAGAACAGTGTCTCTCAGTCACTGATGTTGCATGGGTCACCAGTCCCAGAATTACCTGGGCTATTCGCGCAGAGACACTGATTCAGAAGCCAAGGTTGGACCCATGAAGCAGCACTTTCAGGACCCCAACACCTGAATTCACAGAGCAATCTCAGCCCCACTAAATGTGGGGCATCTCTTGTAGTGATGCATTAGGAAGCCCACAGCACCATCTGTCATGTATTCTTGCCCAAAGAAGGGAAGTAATCTAAATAAGTCTCGGATGTAACTATCAGTTTGCAGGAAATAGATACAAACGCATTAAAATTCACCATGAAGAAACTATTGGCCAACTCCAGAATGTGACACATTTTATAGGACAAATGATTTGGTGTCTTCAACATATAAATTATGTCATTTAAATGGATAGGAAGGCTGCTATAGATTAAATGACACTTAAGATATATATATAATTCAATGTAATATGTGATGTACAAATGCTGTTTGAATCCAGATTAAAGCAAACCACCTTTAAAAGACATTTTTAAAACAATCAAAACAATAGGAATATGTACTGTATACTAGAGAATATTAGAGAATTATTAATTTTGTTATGTGTTATAATGACATTATGAATTATGTAGAAAAAAGTTGACACCTAGCAGAGATGCATTTTGCAGTACATGCAAATGAAATTATATGATGACTGAGACTTTTTGTTAACTACTACATCAAAAAAGCAGCTGAGCTAGGCATAATCCAGCAACTGGGGAGGCTGAGGCAGGAGAATCACAAGTTTGAGGACAGCCTCTACAATTTAGTGAAACCCTGTCTCAAAATAAAAAGCAAAAAGACTCAGTGGTAGAGCACCCAGTGGTTGAGCACCCTGGGTTCAATCCCTAGTATCCTGAGTTCAATCTCCAGTACCAAAAAAAAAAAAAAAAAAGCTCTTTGGTATTATGTTTAATTTTTCCATAATAAAAATATATATAAAGAGGGAGGAAGAAGGACAGGGAAAGAAGTACTGGGAATTAAAATTGAGCAAATGTATTTATGAATATGTCAAAATGGCTAATGCAAGCCAACTTCATTAGCCTGTCTTCAGCACAAGCCCCATGGTGACAAATGGACATTTCTTGTTTCTCGCCTATTTGGGAGAAATATACTTTATCCCCTCACCTAGACCCCCCACAGTTTCCATCAAAATACTGTGTATAAACTATAACTATGCACTAATAAAAAATATTTAAGAGAAAAGGAAAAAGAATCCCCAGTGATTCTTATGTACCCTAAAGTTCTGCTCTTTGGGTATAGGTAAGACAAGTGGGTTCTAAACAAGCAGAAATCAACTCAATATTTCAGAAGACTCCCAACAAGTTGATGTGTGTGACTCTGGGAGTGTTCGGGGGCGGGGGGTCAGGATACAGCAAGTGCAGAGGGACTTTCTCCATTGAAGGCAGGACAGTGGCTGAGCTCACCAAGAGCTCAATGCCTTCTCCACACCAATCCCTGCCACTCCGGTCTCCAAGTAATATGAAGATTGTCAAGTGCCAGCCACTTGTCCTCACTCAACATGGTCATGACTTTTAGGTTACAGAGTCTCAAATCCTCTGCCCAGACTTTGGTGGGAACCTATGGAATCTGTGCTGCGACTCACCACCTGCTAAAATGGTTTGTGCCAAACAAAGGCAGTGGATCACTCACCTGAGACTCTCCCCAGTAGGCAATCTGAAACATTCAACAGGCCCTACAAATAGCCACTAGCTCAGGGCAAGAAACTATTTATTAGGGGCACACAGAAAAGGATATTAATTTTACTTACTGTGGTACATGTATTTCTCCCTGGAGGGCAAGGAGAAGTCTAAAAAAAAAAGTATCATAAGCTAAGAGAAATAAATTACACTCTTTTAACAGTTTAGTCAATTTGAATTTGACAAATAAATTCACGTACTAATTATCTGACTTCCCTATCTCCTAATGGAGAACCACTTGGAATTGTGAGAGATCCCAAAATGGACAAGAAACAAGAAATGCCTATTTGTCACCATGGGGCTCGTGCTGGAGACAGGCTAATGAAGTTGGCTTGCAAAATGTCATTTATACTTTGCTCTTAAGGTTACCTGGAGCATTTTGTTTTCCTTCATTTTTTTGTCTTTTCAGGGTTTTCTAGCACTTTGGCCTCTAAAAAAAAAATCACCTTTGCAAGTACACAACTGAACATAGAAGTGTGTTCTCTGTTCCAATTCAGGATCCCATGTATACAATTATTCAGTGACTTTTCCAATCAGCCATGTCAGTGATAGCTGCATGGCAAGGGGTATCACCCTGCAGTTATTTCTCTTCTGCAAATTAATGGTGTTCCATGTCTCTGTTGAAATAAGTGTGTTTGACTGTTCTATTAAAGTGTATTATCCTAAATGGGTTGTCAGTCAGATTGTCCTCATTAGGAATTCAAAACTCCAAGTTCATCAGGGAATAGATTTAGAATGGCTAATGATGTTACAAAGCTGCCAACCCTTATTCATAAGAAAAATTAGCTCTGTGATATCTCAGGAATTCATCCCCTCCTTTCCCTCCAAAAAAAAAAAAAAAAAAAAAACCTTGTTCTGATTCAAGCCCTTCCTACATCTGGCCTAGATAAAAGCCTTCCCTCCTTCATTGCCATGCATTTTTCCAGGCCTTCATATAACATACATACACACACACATGCACACACACACAAACACACACACACACACACACACACACCCCACATAGCTCTACACTGACATTCAAAGCATCAAGCTATCTTTCTACCCTTATCCCCTCACCTAGACCCCCACAGTTCCCATGCCCTGAACAAATTCAGCATGCATCCCTTTTTACCCCTCCCTACCTGGTGTCCTTAGCCCACATCTGCACCTGTCAGAGATCTATTCAGAACCTTGTTCAAATCTTCCATTTCCAGGAAGACTTCTCACGTCTTCCAAATAGAACTAATCTCTTTCTCCCAGTTTCATTTTCTCAATTCTGCTTAGGGCTCATTTACAGAATACCTACAGCTCATTCTTCTTGATTACCCAGGTACATACCTTCTCTACCAGAATGTGACCCCCCAGGGAAACAGAAGCCTGTGATATTCATCTTTCCTCCCAGGCAGCATCTAGCACATGATAGGCACTTCATACATTTTGGGATCACAACAAAATGCTAGTGGCCACGTGCAGTGGCACACACCTGAATTCCTAGCAGCTCGGGAGGCTGAGGCAGAAGGATTGCGAGTTCAAAGCTAGCCTCAGCAACTTAACGAGGCCCTAAGCAACTCAGTGAGACCCTTTCTGTAAATCAAACAAAGAAAAGGGCTGAGATGTGACTCAGTGGTAAAGGGTCCCTGGGTTCAGTACCTGATACAAAAAAAAATTATTATGTAGCCATTCCAAAAAAAGATGAAACCGTGGGCAATATATAACATTAAGCAAAAAATAATTTCTTAAAAAAGGCAAAAGAATGTATATACTATGCTCCCATTTGTCTAAAATAAAATCAGATATGGATAGAGTATATAAAGATACAAATGGGTATATAGATCTCTGATAAATCTCTCAAAAGGTATGCAATAAAACTCTGACAACACTGGTTGCCATCAAAAAGGGGGCAGATATACAGGGTCAGTGGTGGAACAGAGACCTTCTGTTTGAATTTCATTACCGTTGCATATATTACCATGTGCATATATTACCCACATTACCCATTCAAAGATAACAATTCAATTCACTTCAATTCAAAGTAATAAAATAAATGTTTGATTTTAATTGAAGCTGAACTGAACAACCCTGAAATTAATAATAGAACTGGCTGGAGTAGTCAAATTACCAATTGCCAATGAGTTCAGCATTCAGAGAGAGAATTTTATTTCTCCAATTATATGGTGATCCAGTGCCAAGTTGCATTCATTAGTTTTAATAATAGTAATAATAATGAATATGCTTATAAAATTAATAAATCAGGCACAATTTTTTATATTGAGAAATTTTATCCAAGAGTGTTTAAATTCTATCAACTTACAAAATCAGTTCACTAACAATTGGGCTCTCAGAAGTATTTTTTTTCCCTGTATTATTATTGGAAAGGGTTGCCAAATAGCAAAAGTTGAGACATTGCAATACATACATCATTAAATCTTACAATTGTTTAAATTATAAAGGTAAATCCTTGAGGAAGTATGTCCAGAGAAGACATAAAATCTGTTCTTCAAGTTCAAGTGATCCCCAGGGAGACAGAGCCTGTCATATTCATCCTTCCTTCCAGGCAGCATCTAGCACATGATAGGCACTTCATAATTTGGTGGATTACAACAAAATGCTATGTAGCCAGGAGCAGTGGCACATGCCTATAATCCCAGTGGCTCAGGAAGCTGAGGCAGGAGGCAGGAAACTGATGCAGCCTCAGGATGCCCTCCCCATAAAGAACTGCATGGTGTTTGCAGCTAAGAGGTTTCTAACGGGACTGCTTGGCTATGTTAGCCCAGGTCCATGGAGAAGTTCATCCCTCATCTGTTCCCCACTATACAAGTGCAAGATCTCATTCTATCATACCAACTGAAAGTACCATAGTGCCTTATTCAGCTACTTCTATACCTTTCCTTCCCTCAGACCTGTTGGTAAGTACATGAACATTCAAAGAAGACTTTAAGAAACCCCTCCCCAGCATGCCTGGAGAGTAGATGCCTTCTTCACCTTGTCAGGTGAAAAGACCCTGCTCCGGACCTTGAAGGTTTCATTGCTTTCATCATTATCTTTGCCTTTAGTGCTACAAATATCACATGTGATGGTTAAATTATCCTGCCATCTCTAAGATCTCTTTTTAAAAGTCACCTATGATGTATGAGTGACTCTGAAACTCCACTCCTGGAGGCTCTCAGCAGAACATCAGGGGCAGAATGGAGACCCACGTGGCAGCAGCAGATCCTGGGGGACACTAATGAGGGGCAGGGCCAGTGCGGGAAGGAACACTAAACTATTACTAACACATTAGCCCTGCAGGGCACCGTGCCAGTTCTAATAAGCCACCAGTCTGGCATGCTGGCTCAGTTATGAAAGATATGGAAAAATCAGAGGGAAAAAAACTGCCTAGATTGTAATACTCAGTTCCAACAGTGCCTGGAAAAATGCTTTTGCATAACAACAAATTCTCAGGCACTGCTAGTCATTCTAGACATGACTATTATCCCTCTCTACAACCTATGTGAATATTATAGTATATTTAGTATGCTAAATACTAAATATTTTATATTAAATATACTAAATACTTTACCATGTTTAGTATACTAAATATACTACCATTGAATTCATCTGACAATAATATACTATTGTAATGATTTTGTTCATCACTCTGTCCCCAGGGACTACCCCCAGGATATAGCAGGTGCCTAGTATTTGTTGGATTTAATGAAATTTTTATATAACTTGGTAGATACATTATCTTACTTCCAAGGAAAAATGGAATTGGCTCAACTTCTTTAAAAGTGAATTCTTATCCACAGAAATCATCATTTACTTGAAGAAGAAGTCAGAAACAGGCTATACAAGAGGAAGAAACTGAGGGAAAGAACTCCTGCACAAGCTCGGTTGGTACTGAGGTGCTTCACCTCTCCTTCCCACAGTCAGGCCTTCCTGGGAGGCATGAGGAGCAGATCTGTGCTCTGGACAAGACACTCCACCGTACTTCAGCATCTGACCCTTCTCTTTAGCACCTGCCTCTTCTCTGTGCCCTCCAGTCCAGTGTGTTCTGAACTGCTTATAGGAACTCTTTGGAACCACTCTCCCCAGAATCAGGAAAAGACGTCAACAGTGCCTTTCAAATTCCATGCTCCAACTCTGTGAACCAGCCTCCTTATATCAGAGAAAACATTCGGTACTTGGATTTTTGAGACAGAGTTGTTGGAAGGGGGTACATAGGATCAGAGGAACACTAGAATGGTCAACGGAAAGGGAGGGGAGGGAGGGAGTAAGGGGGGGTTGGAAAAAAATTGGTGGTTGAATGAGATGGATATCATTATCCTAAATGCATGATTGAAGATCTGAATGGTACTTATATACTTTGTATACAAGCAGTTGTATGTAAAAAGATACTATACTTGTGCATGATGAATAAGTAAATAAATAATAAAAAAATTTTAAAAAAAAATTCCATGCTCCAATTGTACAAGAATTGTACAGTTGGCAAGAATATTGGTAGAAACCTTTTGTAGAGCAATTTCAGCAAATATATGAAAAAATGTTCAACATATCTAGCAATTAGAGAAATGCAAATCAAAACTACTCTAAGATTTCATCTTTCTCCACTCAGAATGGCAGCTATCAAAAACACAAACAATAAATGCTAGCGAGGATGTGGAGAAAAGGGCACACTCTTACGTTGCTGGTGGGGCTGCAAATCAGTGCAGCCAATTTGGAAAGTAGTATGGAGATTCCTAGAAAAACTTGGAATGGAACCACCATTTGACCCAGATATCCCACTCCTTGGTCTATACCCAAAGGACTTAAAAATAGCATACTACAGGGACACAGCCACATCAATGTTCCTAGCAGCACAATTCACAATAGCTAGATTATGGAAACAACCCCGATGCCCATCAATAGATGAATGGATAGGGAAACTTTGGTATATATATACACAATGGAACACTACTCAGCACTAAAAGAGAATAAAATCATGGCATTTGCAGGTAAATGGATGGAGTTGGAGAAAATAATGCTAAGTAAAGTCAGCCAACCCAGAAAACCAAAGGTCATTGATTCCTTTGCTATGATGATACTGAATTATAGTGGCAAGGGAGGGGGGATGAGAGGAATGAAGGAATGTTAAATAGAAAAAGGGGGAGGAGAGGGAAAGGGGCAAGGGGATAGAAACAATGGCAGAAGGAGTTGGACATCAATATACTAAGTGCATGTGTAAAAACTCAAATGGTGTGAAAATACTTTGTGTAAAACCAATGACTTGGAAAACTGTGCTCTTTATATGTAATATGAAAGGAATTGCACTCTAAAAGCATGTATAACAAGTTAAATTAAATAAAAAAAAAAATTTTAAAAAAGAATATTGGTAGAAACTTTTTGAAGAGTAATTTGGCAAAGTACATTCCAAGAGCTTTAGAATTGTGCGTAATTTGCCTCCTTCAAGCCAACCTAAGGAAATCACCAAAAATACATGAAAAGCTTTCTAGTCAAATTCATTCAGAGCCTCAGCTGTAACACTGAAAATCTGGATGTGACCTAAATTTCTAATAATGGCAGAATGTTTTACTCCACGAACATGTTGGAACCTCCTTATACAGGCATTAAGATTATTTATGAAGAGTATATAAAAGGGAGAATATTTTTAATTACAAATGGAAAAAATATAAAAATATGCATATGTAGGATTATTTTAACTATACAAAAATGCACACATAAAAATAATGGGTTAAAGTTAACTTGGAGAATTGCAAATAAAATTAGAGTGAGATGCAATTTCACACATCAGATCAACAGAATTATAAGTCTGACAATGCCAAGTGTTGGTGAATCTGTGAAATAATGGAACCTAGTACCATATTTGGCAATATCTAGTATAATTGAAGAATTTTCTCACCTGAGAAGGTACCCAAGAGAAACTCTCTGTAGGTACATAAAAAGACAACCACAGAAAAGTTTACCCTTTGTATTTAGTTAACCACAGAAATAACTATTTGTTAATTATTAATTTCTATTAATAAAATAATAGATGAATAAATGGTAGTCAGGGCATGCAAAGGAATGTTATTCAGCAATGAAAATGAATAAACTGGAGTTACATTGACATGGCTAAATCTCACAAAAATAACATTGCATGACAAATGTAAATTGCAGAAAATAGTTATATCTATTTAAAACATGCAAAGCAATGCTTTACACTGCTTAGTAAGAATGTAAAGAAATGCAGTATAATGTCAATCTCTTAGAGGGAATGAGACATGACAGTAAAAGGGCACATAGGAAATTTCAATAGCACACGATTGCTTTATTTCCTAAGCAGGAGGGTGGGCATCTGCTTGTTGGCTACATTATTTCTTATACCTTGTGGCATATCTTCAGAATTTCAAAATAAATGGCAAATAAATACATGACACAAAAGGGAAGGGAATTAACTATATCCAACAACATAGTGGCTGCCTCTCGATGGTGGAAATGGAGGTGAGATCTTCCTTCTTTCTACTTCTCAATATTGGCTAAGCACATACAACCTGGACAATGTAAAATTTACTTTCAAATACAGAGGCACCAGTCAGAGCAAGGAACTGCAGAGATGATGGGTATCTAGGGAAATGTGTCCAAGGAGAAGATGAATAGTTCCCCTTTACTAATCCCAACTGATGAATGCCTTTCCTCTGAGTCATGCCTGTTCTCAGTCAGTTCCACCTGACTAGGCCAAGAATACACAGGAGTTTTCTGCAGTTCCCATGAGCTCAATTCCTTTAGTCAAACATACAATAAAGGCCTTCAATGTTCCTGGCTCAAGAGGGACTTGCCTGGGTCTACTGTTCCTGTGCCTACTTATCATGAACTTCAGGCCCAGTTCTGGTCTCTCTCGATCTGTACCTAGCTCCTTCCAAAACTAATCAGAGCAGCCCTGTTCTGAGGCAGGACTTGGTGAATTCAGAGGTGCCTTATTCTACCTACAGGCATTATTCCCACGTAAAGCTACACAAAGAGCTCCCCCTCGGGGGCTGGGGTTGTGGCTCAGTGGTTTAGCACTTGCCCAGCACGTGCACGACCTGCTTCCATCCTCAGCACCACATATAAATAAAGACATGTGTACAACTAAAACCAATAAATAAACATTTTTTTTAAAAAAAAGAGCTCCCCCTCAAAGCACACTACTCCAGGCTCTTTCGCAAACCAAATATAAAACTCAAAAGCACCAACTGCTCATCTCCATTGTCATCTTTGTTTAGACTTCATCAATTTTCCTCAGCCTCTTACCCTTCTCTTTAGCACCTGCCCCTTCTCTGTGCCCTCCAGTCAAGGATGTGCTCTGAACTGGTTATAGGAATTATTTGGAGCCACTCTCACCAGAATCAGGAAAAGAAATCAGCAATGCCCTTCATATCGAGTTTCCACTTTATCCAGTTTTGCAGATTGGGAAAAATATTGGAAAAATAACTCACCAACCAGCTCATTTATCTCATTGAAAAAAATATTTGTATGGTGCTTACCATAGCCAGTGCCATTCTTAGTGCTTCACAGACATTATCCTCTTCAGTCCTCCTAATAACCCTATAAAGTAGCACAGTCAACATCCCATGTTATGTATGAGAAAACTGAGGCACAAGATCACATAGCTACTGGCGAGTGGAACCAGGAGTCAGACCTCAGCAGCCAGGCTTCAGAACCCATGCTGCCGCCCTGTGCAAACAAACTTATAAGGAATGGGACTATACATTCATACTCTGTCAATAGCCAGACAGAAAAAAAGTCACTGGGAACTCACAGCTTCTTATAGTTCCAGAGTTTTCCACTCTGAACCCAATAATATGACCCATCTCCATTCCCTCTGGACTAATGAAAGATCATGAGCCTTCCATGACCCAAAACCACTTACTCTTCCCACCAGGACCCACTCTTCATGCCCCACCAATCACCACCATTTGTTCCTTATTTTAGAAGTTGGAAAGTTGGAGCATGGAGACTATTCCTCAGTTCAGTATCTCCAGTCAACTCCAAAGAAGGAAGCGATGCCTGCTGAGAACTGCAAACACTGAAGGAAAAAAGTGTTCAAGATTGAAAATCAAAATAACCAACCTTTAGCCAGGCATGGCAGCGCACGCCTGTAATCCCAGCATTTGGGAGGCTGATGCAGGAGGATCGCGAGTTCAAAGCCAGCCTCAGCAATGGTGAGGCACTGAGCAACTTAGTGAGACCCTGTCGCTAATAAAATACAAAAAGGGCTGGGATGTGACTCAGTGGTTGAGTGCCCCTGAGTTCAATAGCCAGTACCAAAAAATAAAATAAAATAACCCACCTTTGAAATTTTGCCAGAATAGCAAGTTCTATTACTACAAATGCACAAGTTTTTAATGATGGTCATGGAAACAGGCATTCTCCTACATCTTTGGAAAGGACAAATGTTTTTGTAGGGAAACATTTTGGTAAATCTGTTTTTTTTTTTTTTTTTCAATGTGCATACTCATTAAACCCACAATTCCACTGCTAATAATATACACATACACATACACACACACACACACACACACACACACACACACACACAAAGATAGGAGTTTCAGTGCTACTTGCAATGACAAAACAAATCAAAGAAAATTAAATATCCATTGTTAGGCATCAGCTAAATAAATCATAGCATTTTTATACAATGGAATATTTTATAGCCCTGATTAAAAAAAATAGGTATATCCAATTGAAATGGAATGGAAATGTTTTAAAATGTATTATCAAAGGACACTAAAAAAAGATTCATAATAGTAGTATAATACACTCCACTGTAGAAATGCTTTAAAAGCATATGCTGCATACACATGGGGGGCAAAATACATTACTTTTTTAATTGACATGTAAAATCATACATATTTATAGAATATCATGTGATGTTTTGACATATGTACACATTGTATATGGTTTAAATGAGAGTAAATATATTTATCTCCTCAAATATTTATCATTGTTTTACAGAAAAACTCAAAATTCTTTCTTCTAGTTTTTTTCAAACGCACAGTACATTAATGTTATCTATAATCATCCTACTGTGCCGTAGTACACCAGGACGTCTTCCTCCTACCTAACTTAGTGACCATTAATCAACCTTTCCTCATTCCTTTCCCTACATATGCCCAATTATTCCCTGCCTCTGGTAATCACACTACTCTCAACTTTCAACTTCTTTGCAATCAACTTTTTTAGATTCCACATGAATGAGATAATATGACCCTTGTCTTTCTGTGTTTGGCTTATTTCACTTAACATAAGACCTCCAGTTCCATCCATGTTGTCACAAATGGCAGAATTTTGTTCTTTTTTATGGCTGAATAGTCATCCAGAGTGTATATGTATAACATTTGCTTTATCCATTTATCAGTTGATAGACACTTAAGTTGTTTCCATTTCTTGACTATTGTGAATAGTACTACAATAAGTATGAGAATGCAGATATCTCTTCTAAGTTTTTTTTTAATATGTATTTATTTGTTTTAGTTGTACACAATGCTCTCATTTTTACGTGGTGCTGAGGATCAAACCCGGGCCGCGCACGTGCTAGGCGAGCGCTCCACCGCTGAGCCACAATTCCAGCCCCTCTTCTAAGTTTTTTAATGCATAAAAAAACTACATGAGAAACAGCTAATAGTGGTTCCTCTAAGGAGTATACAGAGAGGTTTTTTTGTTTTTTGGTTTTTTTTTTTTTTTTTTTTTTTTTCAGATCATACCTGTTGTGTTTTGATTTCTTAATGTATATATATTAGCTTTGGCTATATTTCTTTTATTTTAAATGATTTCCGATTTGTTTAGAAATAAGCAGCTATGCTGGGCACGGTGGTGATATCTGTAATCCTAGTGGCTGGGTAAGCTGAGGCAGGAGGATCACAAGTTCAAAGGCAGCCTCAGCAACTTAGCAAGGCCCTAAGCAACTCAGTGAGACCCTGTTTCTAAATAAAAAGTAAAAAGGGCTAGGGATATGGCTCAGTGGTTAAGTGCCCCTGGGTTCAATCCCCAACACCAAGAAAAAGAAAAGAAAAAGAGAAGCATCTGCAATTATATTACATATATAGATATACATATATAATTACATATATGCATGCATGTGTACAAATATGTGTATGTATATGTGTTTATAAATGGACTAAGATAATAAACAGAGGAAAAATATGTCATTGGACCTGCACCAGTAGAAACATGTCAATATTACACAGTATTATTGATATTAAATAATACTGACTTTTTTCACCTAGATATTGATGGACCCTTATTTTATTCATTTATTTATATGCAGTGCTGAGAATTGAACCCAGTGCTTCACACATGCTAGGCAAGTACTTTACCACTGATCCACAACCCCAGGCCCCAAATGATACTGCTTTTAAAACTTGAATATATAATTCTACTTCTTAAACAATCTTTTCACCTCCCTTCCTTCCACCTTCATACATTTTGTTTGCTCTTTTAATTATAATGACAAGAAAACAGTGAGGAATATAAAGCCCAATCCAACTATCACAATTTCAACTAAATAATTCAAATCAATCATTTCTTTTTTTTAGATTATTTATTTACTTATTCATAATGCACAAGTATATCATCAATCATTTCTTAAAATGCTTTCTCTGTGGCCCCACAAAATACCTATTATTAGGGAGTATTCTTGAAGGATGTGACTATCCAAAACAATTGATGACCAAGTGGAATATTCTCTCTTCCTCCTAAGTCAAAGGATGGAAAGAAAATATTTAGTCAAGAAGTGAAAAATTAGCCGGGCGCGGTGGCGCACGCCTGTAATCCCAGCACTTTGGGAGGCTGAGTCAGGAGGATCGCGAGTTCAAAGCCAGCCTCAGCAATGGCGAGGCACTTAGCAACTCAGTGAGACCCTGTCTCTAATAAAATACAAAAAAGGGCTGGGGATGTGGCCCAGTGGTCTAGTGCCCCTGAGTTCAATCCCCGGTACCAAAAAAAAAAAAAAAAAAGAAGTGAAAAATTGAAAATAAAAAACTAGAGAAGACCAGAAAGTATTGCTGTGTCTGTTGGGGAGATTTGTGAGAAGTAAATGTGACTACAAGGGAAGGGGTGTTTCTCTGTAACTGAAACTTGGCAGAAAACACATTAAGAGGTGACAGGCTTTGAATATACTAGATTCAGAAAGGTAGAATCATAAAGCTGGAAGAAATTTCAAGGTCATTAAAAGCATAATAATTATTTGATAATATAAGATACTGAAAACATGCAAGGCAAAATTATCTACTAATTACAAGAATATAAATCTATAACCTACATAGATTAATAAAAGCAATTTTAGTTAAAAGTGGAAAAAAAGGCTTGCTATCTGCTACATTCATATTTTTTTAAGTTGTTGATGGACCTTTATTTATTTATATGTGATGCTGAGAATTGAACCCAGTGTCTCACACATGCTAGGCAAGTGCTCTATCACTGAGCCAAAATCCCAGCCCCTCTGCTGCATTTTTAATGATCTCTTGGAATAGGGACTATACACTCATATACATACATATAAACAAATCACCCAATTTACTTGGGACTGAGGGAGTTCTTGAGATGCAGGACTTTTTTTTTTTAAGGGATTTAACACAAAGGCACTTAACCATATCCCTAGACATTTGTTTATTGTTTATTGTTTATTTTGAGACAGGGTCTAGCTAAGTTTCTTAGGGCCTTGATAAGTTGCTGAGGCTGGCTTTGAACTTCATCCTCCAGCCTCAGCCTCCCAGGTCACTGAGATTACAGGTGTGTACCACCATGCCCAGCTCAAAGTACAGGACTTTTAATGCTAAAATCAGGACAGTCTCAAGCAAACTGGTACAAGTCAGTCAACCTAACAGAGATAGTAGATGGGTAGGTAGGTAGATAGATAGACGGATAGAGAGATAGATGATATAGATCATCTTATAAACAGACCTCTGAAACATACAGTAGAGCATTATAGAATAAAATTAAAATTGGCTTCTATGATTTTTAACAAAAACAACATAAATGCAATTCAGCCATAAACTAGGCCACTTCCATATTTCATCACTTGAGTCAAAATATGATTTAGTGAAACTGTACTCTGCACCCAGGAAAACTCTAACATGCCAGACAAGATGGTTTCAGTTGAGTCAAATTAGGTCTATTTCCATCCAACTTGATAGCAGGATCTAGCTGATACCTCCTGGTATTCTTAGGTTTTCTTACTCACTGATTGGTTATAGGGCTATTTCTGGGCTATGAGAATACCAGAGTTCATTCATTTATTCAACAGATATTTACTGAGCATCTAGTTTGTTTTACATCATTAACATAATATGATCAAAATTATTAATATAGAAATAATCACCACCTCCTTTCTAGCCTCACCTGCCAAAAAAATACTATAATTTCCCCACTTCCCCCCATCCCAATTTCACCTCCTCCTTATTCCAAAAGAGGAAAACTTGATTTACACAGTAAAGGTCTAAAAAGTGAGGTGGGAGAGAAGAGCATCAGCAGGCTGGAATTAGGAGGAGGTTGGAGGAGAACTATGAAGCAAAATGCCCCACACTTTCTAGAGAATTGGTGGGAAGGGAAAGAGGAGTTTTTTTATTATAATAATAGTATGTGTTACAATTCATAGTGCACATATATAGCATCTTTTTACATACAACTGTTTGTATACAAAGTATATTCGTACAATTCAGGTCTTCAATCATGCATTTAGGATAATGATATCCATCTCATTCAACCACCTTTACTTTTTTTTTCTTTTCTTTTCCCCCCTCCCTCCCCCTTACTCCCTCCTTTCCCCTCCCTTCCCTTTGACCATTCTAGTGTTCCTTTAATACTCCTATGTACCCCCATCCAACAACACTGTGAACTATCCTCCTTATATCAGAGAAAACATTCGGTATTTGGATTTTTGAGATTGACTAATTTCACTTAGCATTATATTCTCCAACTTCATCCATTTACCTGCAAATGCCATTATTTTATTCTCTTTTATTGCTGAGTAAAATTCCATTTTGTATATATGCCACATTTTCTTTATCCACTCATCTACTGAGGGACATCTAGGGAAAGAGGGTTTTAAGATGTGTTTCAGTGAACTGTCTATTTGAATCCCTTCCACATATTCGAAAAATACAACAAGTAAAGGATTTGAGTTATTCCAAACTGGTGGTTACTTGGCTGTGTTCATTTTGCCAAATTCCCAGAATGAACCACATGAGTGCTTGCTTTATAACTGTTACATCAGAAACAAACACTGTGATTCTCAGGAGAAGTAAAGAGACTGAGTTGTGGGACAAGTTAATTCAGTAGGTACTTTTGTGTTCACTTGAGCTCCATACCTCTCCCTGAGTTCCCTAGTATCCTCTGCCAAATTGTTTCCATGTTGTAAACATGGAAACATGATCAAAGAAAGCACATATTGCTTGTTTGCATTTTAATTCAGTTTTACAGAAAACACATTCTATAAGAGAGCTGAAGCCCAAATGTTCTTCATGCCACAATGAGCACATGTATGTTTAGGAGAATTAACTCATCAATCTAAATACCAAGACACAGCCCTTTCAAATAAGTTATTTCCACTCAAGACCAAAGGGCAAAGGGGACAAAAATAAAATTATATGGCTTGGTTTAAATAAATATAGTGGGTGTTAGCAATTTTGTACTGAATTGTTGAGAGTTATAAGGACAATAGAAAAAAAACAGCAATATAATGTGTTTAGATTAGGAAAATGTGTGCTACAATGAAAAAAAACTGTAATATGTTAACAATCTGAAAGATACATGTTATTAATTCCTTTTTGATTTACTGAAATATAATTCATGTACTATAAAGTTCATCTTTACAAATTTTACTGTGTTCAGAAGTTATACAATCATCATCACTATCTAATTTCAGAATATTTTCATCACCTCAAAAGAAACTCCATATCCATTAACAATCACTTCCCATTCCCTTCTATCTCCACACCCTTGAAACCACTAACCTGTACTCTATCCTTATAGATTTGTCTATTTTGACTATTTCATATAAATTAAATCATAGAATAAATAGCCTTTGGTGTCTGTCTTCTTTCACTTAGATTAATGTTGTCATGGTTTATCCATATTGTAACATGTGTGAGCACCTCATTCATTTTTATTGTTAACTAACATTCTATTATATGGATACATTATAATTTGTATATCCATAGATAAATTAGTGAACATTTGGGTGGTTTCCACTTTGCAACTCTTATGAATAGTGCTGCTAAGAACACTCATGTTCAGATTTTTGTGTGAACATGGGTTTTCATTTCTCTTGAGTATATACTTGAAGTTGGAAGTAGTGTGTCATATGGTAACTTCACGGTTGAATGTTTAAGGAAATGCCAAACTTTCAAAACTGCTGCACTATTCTGCATTCCCACCTGCAATGTGTAAGTTTCCAATTCCTCCACATTCTCTCCAACACTTGTTACTATCCATCTTTTTTTATTACAGTCACCCTAGTGGGTGAAGTATTTCGTTGTGCTTTGGGCTTACAGTTCCCTAGTGACTAATGATGTTGAGCATCTGTTCATGCACTTAGTGGTCATTTTTATATCTTCTCTTGAAAAGTATCTGTGTACATTCTTTGCCCATTCATTTCAGGAGAATGACCCATACGTGGAGAACAATTAATGTCAGAAGAAAAGGAATATATTTAAATTACATCTGACTCATTATCAAATTTCAACATTTTTAAATGTTTCAAATGAAAGACTTGATAAATAGTAAACCTATTAAGCAAGATGCAGTAAACAGGCAGAAGAGCTTGTTCGAGAGTAAACACATGACCTTGTATTAAAGAAAAGAATTGAAGCATTAATTTCTAATTTTCAAAAGTCAGGCCTGTTGAGAAGGAAAGTCAGTGTTGAAGTGTTCTCTACCTGCTTTCCTTTAAATCCAAGATGGCTTCAACAAGGACAAAGGATGAAGTGAATACTCAGAGTCTTTCAGAACTGAAAGACTTGTAGCCAATGCTCACATGTTCCCTTTCCTCCTGGACACAAAACTAAACTGTACCTGTATTAGATGTGCAGCTAGTATGTGACTCACTGATGAAATGTAGGTGAAGTTTATGAGGCACTCCAGGAGTGAAGAGTCTATCCATGGTTAGTTCTAGCAGCAATTTGTCCTCTTATGAGCATACTCCTAGTATTTTCAGAGTATAGACCACTCCCTTCCCTGTAACAGTTTGATCAAGGTGACATTATAGCTCTTCTGCAAAAATCCCTAAACACAATTAAAAAATCTTTTCAGATGTAGCATCTTCAGGGAAACAAATTAAATATAGTGCACTGTATAATGATTTCATAATTCAATATATCCATTTCACCAATTTCATAGCATTAAACTGACCACTGATGGATTCACTATATTTTATTCCCTTTCATAGGAAGAAATGAGGATGTATAAAATGTTCTTCAACTATAAAATGTGAAATGGGGACAACTTCTTCCCTCTCTAAAAAAAAAAAAAAAAAAAAACCTGCTCCTCCCAAGTCTCCCTCCTCATCTCAGTAAATGTCTATCTGTCTATCTGGTTGCTTAAGCCAAATATGTAAGAGTTAGATTTTAAATTATTCTCTCCTCACTGCCACCTCTACATTCCTAATTCATCTGCAAGTTCTAGCAACTCCATTTCCAAATCATATTCCAGAAGTCTCTATTCCTTGGCCTCTCTACTGCCACCACCTTTGTCCAAAAAATCCTCTCATTTGAAACTGCAATAGACTCCTAAAATCTCCCCACTTTCACTCTTGATCGTCCACTATTCATTCCCCATAGAGCATCCAGAGGAGTTTTTTTTAAATATGAAATATACCATGATACTCCCTTTGAATAAAAAAATTATTCAAAGGCTTCCCATTGAATTTGGAATACAATACAAATGTTTCTGTCATAGCCCATGAGACCCCTGCATGGTCCAGCCCCTGCTTGATTCCCCATTCTTGTCTTGTGCCACTGTAGCCCACAACTACTATGCGTTAGCTATTAAATTAGTCCATCTTAATAGACACATTAATTGATTTTGAGCAAATATAGTTCAACTTTGTTGGAGTCAGCAGAAGGAAGATGGCATACCATCTATAACATCAACCAAAAGGAATAATTATCCTTCCGTCTCTTTTTATTTAAATTAACATTTGTATTCCCGTATTTGTGCCTCCTAGTTAAAACTTGAAACAAATAGACAGATACCTTGTTCTTTGATAACTAGAAAAATTGAAACATATAGTGAGGTCATAACACATGAAATGACCATATCTGCTTTAACTTAAATGTAAATTGATCATTAATGGAATTTCAGGCTATAACTCATCCTACAGAATAGCATTAAGTCAGCATCAAATATATGCCCTGTTTTGCAAAAAGTCTTTAAGAACTAGAATCTTATATCTCTTACATTCATCTTTTTAAACCATGTTTTAAATGTCTGTATCATCTTCTAATATCTCTGAAAATTGTGCTGTTATTCCAATTCAGGATTATCTCTATGGAGAGAAATTGTATTTGTATTGTCGTTATGGTAAAGAAGGTCTTGAAACAAATGTATAAGCCACCCATGTCAATAAGGGACTGTCATTAATTTTCTAATGTTAACTATCTAGTTAGGGATCTTTGACATTTCAAAATAAAACTAAGAACTCAGAAAAACAAATGGAAATATTTTTACCAATATGGGTCAAAATTTATTTTTGTCTGAAATGCTTAAGTTAATTTGCAAAACAGAATGTTTCATTATATTGGGTCATTTCTTAGTAGTCACATATTTTTCTACTAGTGAGAAGAACTAAATTAGCCAGAGGTGTGAAAATACTCATTATTTATGTCTACTTGAATTCAATGAGAAGAGCACTTATTAATGATCTCCTATTGCCTTTGGAGAATAGCTCTCTATCCAAAATAGTTTATAAAATGAAACTACTCTGGGGTTGGTGTTGTGGCTCAGTGGTTGAGCACTTGCCTAGCACGTGTGAGGCCCTGGGTTTGATCCTCAGCACCACATAAAAATAAAATAACTGTATTGTGTCCATCTACAACTTAAAAATATGTATTTTTAAAAAATGAAACTACTCTGGTCTGAATGGAGGTAAAAATCCAGAGTTCCACTTGCTAAGCCACCCACTCACCCCAGTTTTCCTAAGAAAGAGTCATGCTTTATAATATACAGAAATTGCTGAAATTTCATTTTTGCTGCTAATTAAAAAGAATGAATTTTAGGGCTAGGGGTGTATCTCAGTGGTACAGCACTTGCCTAGCCTGAGTGCATCCCTGGATTTGATCCAAAGCACCACAAAAAAAAAAATAAATAAAGTAAGTAAATAATAACAATGAACTATATAACAGAAATTTAAGAGGCATACATGTTTATTTTTTAATTAGAGTATTAATTCCATATCTATTTCTATTTCTAATTACCTTTCTTTCTCCTCATATGATTCACTCTACATTCATTATGTTCCCAGACACTATGATCACAATGACAGTGAGTTTCAAATTTCTAAAACAAAAAAAGGAAAGGAATATATATTTCAAGGGATAGATTCAATACTTTCATGTATCCAACATTTTGTTTTGGGAGCATAACTTTGCTTTAAAACAAGCAAGCCACAAGACCCTGCCCCTTCTCGTGTGTCGCTGGGCACTTCTCTTGGTAGCAAGCTGAATTCCCAGGTACTGAAATAAGCAATGATAAGAGCAAGAGGCATATGAACACAGCTTTCTGCAGATTTGGGGATTTTACTATTTATATCAATAAATCTGAAATGGAAGGCAGTATATCACAACAGAAAAAATATTATAAGTTTCAAAGGAGACAGGAATAGATAAATCAAATTCAAGCACAAGTGAAAACCTTAATTGCACATCGCAGGGACAAGGTCATTTAGGGCAGCCTCTCAGCTAGCCAATGTTTCATTCTTTTTCAGTGTTTCATCCCTATGGCCTTAAACCCCACCTGGATGCAGGCTTGCCACAGTCTGGGCAAGCAAACTTCTTGTGGGGCACAAGACAACATGAACCTACAAGACCTAATGAAGTAATTGAATGCTTACAAGTATCAATAATGAGTAAGTCTGGCTTAAGAAACAAAAAATTACAAAAATTTTATATGCTTTATATGAGAGCAGATGTAAATAAAAGAGGACATCTGAATGGGAGGGCATAGATAAAAACTAGTGTTAAACAACAAGAAGCCATTTGTGTCCATATGCAATCAGACAAAAAAGGAAATAACCAGCACACCATGACAAGTTACAGACTGTCAAAGTGAGGAAATATTATTTTCTTTTGATTGAATGTCTAAAAATATTAATATACCCCTGCTAGGACTGCCAGATTTTAGGATTGCTTTCAAAGTCTATAGACATTGTAGAACTTAGAAATATACTCAGCTGCTAGTAACATATCTGAAATAACCTTGACTTAAATATGATAGAAGGTACACACCAAGGGCTGGATGATGACTCCATCGTCATCAAGAATAAGGCTCTATCATTTTTGCTGCAGCATCTTTAGCTTATAGCTTTTAGCCTCAAAAGTGCTTCATAGTTACAAGATGATCACTACAACTCCAACCACCAAGTTCATGATCCAGGCATCAGGAAAAAGAATGGAGGCCAGGCGTGGTGATGCATGCTTATAATCCCAGAGGCTCAGGAGGCTGAGACAGGATGATCAAGAGTTCAAAACCAGCCTCAGCAACAGCGAGGTGCTAAGCAACTCAGTGAGACCCTATCTCTAAATAAAATACAAAAATAGGGCTGGGTATGTGGCTCAGTGGTTGAGTGCCCCTGAGTTCAATCCCCGGTACCAAAAAAAAAGAATGAAGCAAGTATCAAAGGTCACACATCTTGATTGTTTCAGAATCATTTAAAGTACTTTCTCAGAAGTCTTACTACAAATACTCACTTCTCAGGGACCAATATGGCTTCTTCAAGAAAAGGCAGAGATACAGTTGCATAACTAGACCTATTGCTATATTCAACAATATAGGCATTTTGTTAGTGCAGAAGGAAAGAAGACCAGACATTGAATGGACAGTGAATTCATTTATTGTTTAAAAATCAGAGATTTCCCTTAGGATAGGAGAACTAAACTAGCTGTTCACAGGTGCTTAAAGTAATGATTAATTGTTGCCTACTTGAGCTCTATGTTACAAAACAGACCAGGTGAACTTCTGAGGGCCTCTCAACTCTCTGCTATATACTTCTGCCTGACTCAATACTTCATTTTATAGTGGAAAGCACAAAGAAAATCTCTGGTCCCTAGCCATGAACCTTTGCCCATTTTGTGGGTTAATCCTCACATCCAAAATGTCCTATGACCTCCCTTCTGCTATTTTCCCAAATCTTTCCAATCAAGGCTCAAGTCTCATCCCTTCCCTAAAGCCTTTTCCAATTACTCAAGTCCAGCTGGTCTTTGTCCTCTCAATTTTCATAGCACAGAATCTATCAAACCTGTTAGCAGTTCATTGCCCTCTGATGTTTTATGTGAGGGAGTATTATAGTCACCCAAGATGGAGGCCTGGAGTCTTTTCCCAAAAAATTCCAGCAGGGATGCCTTCTGGAGAAATGCAGTCAGAGAGGGAGGACAGCTGTCTCTCCCACAGGGCTGTACTGGAGGAATGCACTTCTAAAATTGGTGGTGTGTGAGCCATCAGGGAGCAAGGAGGGGGAGACACAACAGAAGAGCAACATGGTAACAAAGGACTCCTCAGAGAGATCCTGGAGCTTTTGTGGCACCTGAGAGAAATTTGGAGGTAAGTATAGATGTCTAAAGATAGACTTTGGGAAGTTTATGGTGTGGAGTCCACATAAGATACTTGATCCTGCAGTGCAGGTTTGAAGACAATTCAAGAAGACAGGGAGTAAAGATGCTATTCTTCTTCAAGGCTTTTTGTGACTTTGTGTTTCATTTGAATACGACCAGTTCACGTTGCCCCTGAAGAAAGGTCTCAGCCTGAAGCAGAGTCTCACTTCCAGGAAAAGTTCATCCACCCAACACAAGCAAATCAAGTTCTACAGAGAACAACAAAATTCAAGGCAAAACTATGGGATACTTATTGTAACGGAAGAGAAAATTAACCGAAAATAATAGTAAATAGAAAAACATTACACAATTAACCTCCTCAAACAAATTTGATACTATGACTTCTCTGTAGTTAAATAAGAAAAATGGAGGTTTGAAAAATCCCAATAACAGATAAAGGTCTTATATATCAAAAACGTGGATATCAGCTTTGTTTTCTTTTGTTATTGTTACCATTTCTATGCTAGCCTCCCTGTTCCCCTGCCTCCTTACTCTGTAACCAGTTATTTTCCTAAGCAATACATCCTATCTTCTCATATATTTGCTTAAAAATGTCTATTGGTTCCCTGCTGAGTAAAAGGTAAAATCTAAACCCTACTTGGCAACAAGGCCCTTCACAGGCTCCAGCTGACTTTCTCCTTGGGCTGTGTACCCTCATATCTTTCAGGTGGAAGTCTCAGACTGCAGAACCTGTGCATTCTCTTTGCCTCTGTGTGCTCCCCTATCCTCATTGTCACGTGCCCAATTCATTCTTCTGCATTTAAAGAAGTTACCTCCTGGGTAAAGGCTTCAGTGACAAACTCCCTTCCACAAGCAGCTACCCATTGTCTCACAAAGATTTCTTCAGATCTCTGAAATAACATCTAAATGTCTATCACGTTCCTCAGATTAGGAACAGGAACTACTTCTTATTTTCTCAGCATGCCTGTGCCCAGCAAGGTACCTGGCACACAATAGGCAGTGGATGACCAAGCAAACTGAAAGTTTTCCATGTTGAAAATAACTTTCTTCCCTGTCTCTGAGAACTTTCCCTTGGCTAACTGCATGGCCTCCTCTGTAACCTAGTGCACACAGGAGGCCCAAGAAATAGATGAGGGTTTTTTCTCTAAGCCACACCGAGCATTCCAATAAAACAGATGGCAATCTTAGGAAGTAACACTCTGGGACATATCCCTGGGAGCCACTTGTTATAAACTTTCCCCACGGCTAACTCAAAACAAAAGAGTATGGGGTTTGGAGCAGTAAAAATATTTTCTTTTCTATTTAATAAATTATCACAGAGTAAAAAGAGAAAAGGATAGAGTATGAGACAAAGAGCAGAAAGGTAAGAGAGCATAGCAAGATAGAAATAAGGAAGCCAGGTATGGTGGCACATGCCTGTAATCCCAGCTACTCAGGAAGCTAAGGTAGGAGGATCACAAGTAGGAGGCCAGCCTGAGCAACTGAGCAAGACCCTCTCACAAAATAAAATTTAAAAGAAGCTAAGGTTGAAGCTCAGGCATAGAGATCTTACTTAGACTTGGTCTAAAGTCCTGGGTCCCAAGCACTGCAAATAAATAAATGGGGGGGTGGGGAGAGAACAAGCTATCCAAGGCCAGACTCTGCTATCAGTTCTCACCTCCTATTGCTCCCTGCTCCTTAGCAAATAGCCCCAACCAATCTTTTGCCCCTTTTCCATTTGTCTTTCTATCTGGCCTTTCCAATGCTAACCAAAAACAAAAAGAAAATTTTGATTTGCACCAAAAAAAACTAAGTTATGTGATTTTACTAGGATACTTACAAATATCTATTGTGCCATTGTTAATCCATATATTACATTAAGTAGTACATATTTATTTTGTGCTGGCAAACAAAAAAAAAATCAGGGTTGTTACATTTCAAAGACCAGTAACATCAAATCAATTGTTTTATCACAAATTCTTTGAGAAGTATTCTCAATGAGATGGGTTGTCTTTTCAGTTTTAAACCTAAAATGTCTAGAGAGCATTTCTTTCTTCAGCCATTTCCTCTAATATTTCACATCTGCAGATTTTAGTTCCAGAGTTAGATCAGACTGGAGAGTTTCTAATTTCTTGAACTCTCAGTTCTGACCTGATTCCTGCCCCCAGGGAAATATAATGCTGCTTCTGGAATCTTTCTAAACCACACAAGGGCTGTTGTGTAAGGACATTTAAGGGATCAGAGTTTATGATTCAGACTCATTGAACATCTATGTTCCAGTATCTGTCCTTACCTTGCCACTTGGTCAGTGTTTAGGTGTCCTGGTCTCTCCCTAATTCATGGTATAGAAACTAAATCAAAGAACTGATGAGACAATGTTTGCAAATCTAAAGTACTGTTACAATTTCATATTATGATGAGTATATTAGAGATGACAAGAATAGGGGAGGGAAGGGTTAATGAATTTTCAGCAGTCATTTACAAATTAACCCAATACTTGTTAAGTGTCTACTATATGCTAAGTAATTTATTCTCCCACTCAATCTTTAGCTCTGTGACTTAGTCATTAGTTACCTCCACTTTAAAAGAGAAAACTGAAGCTCTGTGAGGTAATTCCCTTGCTCAAGAGCCACACTGCTAGTGAGTGCCAAAGGATGTGAACTTAGGTCCTTTAACTCCTGTTTCTGAATTCTTTTCACAACACCACTCTTTGCTGGAAAAACTAGAATATTCCTTGACTGGAAATTTGTCATCCATTTTTATCTAATCCACTTTTTAATGTAAGCCTTACTGAAGTACATACATTTTTATTCTAGTACAAATTCAAAATATTACCTTGTCTCAAAAAATGAAATTGAGAGATATTCCCTGTTCTCAAAATAATCTCACTTAAGCAATAACTGGGAAAGGTAGAATTAGAGACCTGACACTATTCCCAGGATCCTTTACAAACAGGAATAAGCCCCTGCCTAATGCAGACTACTCAGTACCCCCCTCCTTTTGGACTAAATGGGGCCCTTTTACCGAGGAAGCTGCTAAAATGGCATCAGGCTATTAATGGGAAAAGCATTTACTTTAGATTAAGAAGAGTGTAAAGTAAGGCGGAGGGGGGCCCTCTATGACTGGCTATTAGAGATGTTAATTAAATATTTATAATGTCTAAATTAGCATAGTGAAAGCTCAATTCATCAATTTGTTCTGGTCTGTTTGTGAGGGGGGGGTAGAGAAAATAAACTCCAAATGCCCCTGAAGAAAGATGCTATGTAGGTCAATAGGAAAATGACTGAACAATTTATTATGACTGTGGTAAACTTTTTATTTTGATTTTATTTAAAGGTACTTGTTGCAGCACCTTACCTTAAAGACCATTTACCACAGTCAATATACTAGAGGACCATGCATTATTCATCATTATCCAATGAAAAATTTGCTAAGGTGCTTCAATGCTGAATGCCTGATTGATTAATTGATTGCTTGATAGTTCCAAAAAGTAGGGACTAGGTTCAATGTTGAGAACTGGAGGCTGGAAGCTAATAGTCCTGGAACTTCTCCTCTCTTACTAACTAGCCTGCTGAAGGACCTAGATTTCCAAGCCTTGAAATGGTAATTTGCTAATAGAGCTATTTTCAGGCTTCATGGTTAGTAATTAAGAGGAATAGTTGGATTTTCCTCAGAAAACTGCTAAGTGTGTGGCTGCTTCTCCCTCCATCTAGTGTGGAGAAGCCAAGAATATTAATACCTAAATACCCACAATCTCTGGATGCTTAATGAATGTATTTTATGAATTCTATTAGTTACAATTATTTTTCAACCTCTTTTTATTAGAGGAAAGTCTTAAAAGGGAAAGGCCATCTATCCAATCTATTTTCAACTGTATATGAGACTGCAATGGACACTATTCATCACCAACCCTTCATAGGGAGTTATCTGAGCTAGCTGGAGCTGATCACCACTCACACATGTTGGGTAAACACATTTACAAGAGGTAAGTCTGGAATGTTTTACAGACCCATTCTCCCCACACTGACCCAGTAGTTCCATGGTCATATTTAATAAACGTACCTCTTCCCCTGATTTAAAACTTAACAATAAAACTTTATGAAAACGTTTAGTTTGTTTTGGCTATAATGTACTTTCTTGAATCTTGCAGGTATGTTGTTTGCTTTTCCTATAGAGCGGTGGCCAGAAATACAGTTTGAAATCTCTTTATATGGGCGCATCTGATCTTTCTTTCTTTCCTTCTTCGGACAATCTGTCCTTCCCTAGAGGGATGGCTGGCGTGAAAGGGTTAAAGGTTCTCTGGTCAAAATAGCCCAACAGAAGGAGCTCGGCCCAGAGCTGAAATCTAAGTGCTAATGACCGCTGCCCTTCACCCCGCTGCTGTCCACCGGTCGGACCTGCGGCCCGGTGGGGGCCGGGACTGGGAGAGGGCACAATGTTCTGCATTTAACATTTGAACTTCTCCTATCCGAGGCAGCAGGCCGTTTTGTCCTGGGGTCGCTGACCCTGGCTCCCCCATCAGCTGCCCTGAAACCTTAATTGAATGACAGATGGTCATTTTCGGGGGCGCCAGAAGCTGCTGGCGGTCAGCGGCGCAGAGGCCAGTCTCAGGCCCCAGCAGTCTTGCCAGGTCTCTGCCAGCAAAGGGCAGGCGGCAGAGGCAGCAGGCGGCGGGCGGGACCTACCCGTCCCGCCGGCGCATCGGGGTCGGTGGGCGTCAGCCATACGCGCTGCTTCGCTCTCCCTAAGACAGCCCGGGTCTACCGGGCTGTTTCGCCGGGTCCTAGCGCCCTTGACTGCCTCCCAAGACGAGGACTCAACGAAGACTAGGCCCAGACTAGGCCAGTTAGCAGCCTGGCCCGGCCGCCGGCGCTGGAAGGAAGCAGAAAGTAAACAAAACCGCTCCACATGGGCCGGATTCCAGCAACCTCGGGGCCCAACAAAAAGGTCTGAGACTTATGTGGCCCGGGCTCGGTACTCAAGCCCAAGATGCCCAGCCTCAGGCCTGGACCGCTGGTCAGGACCAGGCCAGGAAGAGGCGGGATCCTGAGCCTCACGCCCGGCCGCATACTGCCTGCTCTAAGTCCCCCAACGCCATTCCTGGCGGGAAGCAACGCCGGTACCCCGGTTCTGGCGGACCCCCAGATGGGCCCTAACTAATGCCAGATGCTGCAATACCACAATCACACTACTGCGGGAAGCTTTAGGATTCCCAAGTAAAAGGTGGGCGCCCCAAAAGGAGCCCGAAGGTACCGCGACCCAACCGTGCCGCTCAGCCGCCTGCCTGCGCCCTAGTGTCCTATTTCTTTAAAATAAAAGCTTCGAGCCCTACAATTACTGGGATTACAGTGAGCGAGTATTGATCTGCAGCCAGCATTGTAGGATCAAGCGGACGGGAGGAGGTAGACGTCGCCGCCCCAGCCCCCCACCACCTCGTCTTCCAAAGCATTAAAAAAAAAAATTCTAAATATTTGATTTCAGACACACCATCAACACCTGCTGCAAAAGAATGACTACCCCCACCCCCACCCCCAGAGCGGCCACACCTCCTTGCCTCTCCGCCCTTGGGCCTCCCAGGCCCAAGCCAGCTATGCCGCCACCTTCAGTCTTTATTTCTTTTTTCCCCTTTAATTACTGAGGGAAAATATACACATAAGCAAAAAAAAAAAAAAAAAATCCCGGGCAGGCGCGAGCGGGGGTGGTGAGGAGGACGGCGAAGGCGGTAATGCAACCCTAATGCACAGATAGCTGACATCAACTTCCGTCAGGCAGCTCCTGGAGATCGAACCTTTCGATTGTAACTGGGACAATTTGCATAGTGATTCCCTTTCAGAGCTTTCCCGGGTCCATAACAAGCCCAGGCAGCTATTCAAATGCAAGTTGCATCCCCCAAATGCAAGGCTGGCCTGACCAAAAAGAGCCACACGGCGCCGGGAGAGGCGAGACTCGCGCCACGGTTCTCATCCTTCTCTTTCCTCCTTCCTTCTCCCTTTCTCTTCTCCGATTCCTGATTTAGCTGGGAGCTGTTTATTTATGACTACAAATGTGTGTGCGCGACCGAGAGAGAGGGAGGGAACTGATCATTGCTTGGACTTAAAGATGGAGACGAAGGAGCTGGAGGGAATTTGGGTCTGCGTGTCTGGCTCAGACCCTAGGCGCTGAGGGGGGCCGCTGGGCACCAAGCCCGAGGTCTTTCTTCCCGGCGCCCCTCATCCCTCAACCTGCAGGAATCCGTGGGCCGAAGGGCGCCCCGGCTGACCCACCTGCCCCGGGCCGGGCTGCACAGAAAGTCTTGGAGCAGGGTGCCGTCCCGTCCTTGTCTTTAAAATGAGCGCAATAAAAGGTATTACCTGCTACGTGTGCTGATTACTTTTTCCTGTTCTGCACTGGGAGGGGAGGGACTGATTTATAATTTCCGGGCCGAGGGGAGAATTGTGGGCTTAAAATTCGGTTCCCCGTTTTCTATTTCTTATTTGAAATTATGCAAATTGACTCTCGTTTCCCTCCCTCCTAGGGGGCAAATCCTCGAACGCGAACCTGATCGCATGTCACAGAAGCAACTTGCCATGAAATCCGCTAATGCGCCGCGACTCGCCCACCAGGGTAAGCCAGTCTCAAGGCGTATGCGGCGGTAGGGGGAGGAAAAGAAGGGGGAGATAGGCCGGAGCAGACTCCAGGGGCCTGGCCACGCCGGTCCACTGCAGAGCTTGTGGCCACGCAAAAAAGGTAGAAGCCACCGGCGGAGGGCAACGCCAGCGTCACCGCTGGAGAGCTGAGTGGGGACACCCCCCTCCCAGCCTGCCTGCTGGACCACGGCGGGTAACAAACAGGTCCTCCCTGCGAGTTTAAAGTGGCAAATGAGAGTGGAGACCGGCCCTCTGAGTAGGGCGTGCCCCGCGCTGGTGGCGGGTACGCCAGCTAGAGTCTCCGGTTTGTGCGAGGTTCTCCCTTTAGGCAGCGTGCGGTGGCTCAACGAACCTGTATTTCTCAGACAGCCCTGCGGGAACCGAGCCATCTGGATTCACTTACTGGGGGAAATCCCCAAATTTGAACTTTTCTGCACTTCCCTAGTCTAGCCCATGGTTTCTAAATTTCCCAGGTTGCTCGATATCTGTCCAAATCCAACCCAAACCTGCTAAAGATGATCACAGGCCACTGATCTTGCAGAAATGACCGTTAACTCGGTGGCACAACCAGCTCCTCTAGTCAGAGGAAATTAAAGCGACGGCTAAATTAGTATGTTTTGCTTTATAAGTGGTGAGCAAAACGTAGGGCTTTTTTAAGCCATCAGAAGCAGCCAAACATACATTTTCAAATGTTCTTATATCGGTTCTGGTGCTGGGAGCTGTCTGGGAGTGAGCTTTTTCATTGTGCCTGTCTTTTTTTTTTTTTTTTTTTTTTAAGTCTTGGTATCTTTTAAATATGTAGTGTTTCTCTGATCGTTTCACAATAAGTATTCTTAATGACAAGATAAATAAGAGAGCAGTTGGGATCATATGGTGAGGAAAACAGAGTGGATAGGACAAATAATCCCGACATAATTTGAAAACAAATTGAACAAATGAAATGCTTATGAAAGAAGATGGGGGAATTAGTTTATCAGAAAAATTTTGAGTTTAGGGCCTGAAGTTTCCAGATTTTAATAACAACACAAACCAAATCAAAAGGAATTAAATATTTTCCTTTGCCCCTATATATACAACCAAAGAACACAGGCCCTCATGGCCATCTTGATCAAATGCACATTTTGAGGCATTTCAAAAGACAATTCAGCTTTGAAACGTTTGCTTTTTTTTTTTTTTTTTTTTTTTTTTTTTTTTTTTTTTTTTTTGGTAAACTACAATCAATTAGGTGACATTTCATTCTGGTGGAAAACAATTTAAAATTTATTTCTGCCTTTAGGTAGAGAGGGGGGGAATGGAAAAAAAATGGAGCCCTCACCGTTAAATTATTACTGGCTTCTACAGAGTTAATTTGATGCAAATAATCTACTCTCCAGTCAACACTAAAGGAGAAGGTAGTGGCCTGTAGGACCAGAAGAGCCAGTCAGGTAGTGACAAAACTCTGCCTCTGGGTTCTGAGGAAGGTATTGGGAGGCTCTGAACTTAGCTTTGGGTTTGTTGCATCGCATTCGCTCTCTTAAAACAGTAACTCAAGATGTAAGTAAAAGTGTTTTCATTTTTTATTGATCCCACTAACATCTTTCATTATCCAGCATGTAGCCACAGCAAATTATTGCTCATTTGATACCAAGAATTCTATTGACCATCGCTTTCGTTGGAGAGAGAATTCTAACTACTAGCTGCTCTGTAGTCAGTCAGAGCTGAGGCTGAGAACACTACACAGCTAAAACAAGTAAATTGAGCCCTCTGCCTCCAGGAATTGATGGAGATGTGTTCATTACAGTGTGCCACGTGAACATGCATAGAAATCTGCTTTTTGCTCTGCCAGTCAGCATTGCCCCCACGCAATCAAAAGGTCGGCCCCTTTGGAACAGAACCGACTAATTGGAGGGCTGGACATTCGTTTGCCTCTCTGTATCCCTTCTGGCAACTTCTTTTCAGCTCTGGCTAGGTTGGGCAATGAAATGATGCATTAGAAGACACCCAAAGTGGACACAATCATTAAAACCGCCCCTCCTTTAAAGAAAGAAAAAAACTCCTAAAATGTCTAGATGAGTGACTTTATGTAGTCACTCATAATTTCCTAAATAAAATTGCTCCATTCCCACCCCCTCAAAACTCCATATCATTATATACAAGCTAAATTGGCGCGGGACTGGGAGGCTCTAAGGTCTGCGTCTCTTCACCCTGGTCGGCAGTTGGCATCCAGCCTCAATTACAGGGGAGAGATGTCTCCAGCTCTCCTTCAGCGGGCGGTGTAGGGAAGTCTGCGCCTAGAGAAGGCCTGACCTTCGACCCTCCAGGCTGGAAAGGGAGGTTATTGGATGAAGATGCTGGAGAAAGGATCCGAGAGAGTAATGGCAGAGGCCGGGTTTGTTCCCTTAGAAACTAGTGGCAGAACCTGTCTTCACAGCTGAAAGGAGCTGGTGCTGCCCCACAGCAGGAACCACCCGATGCCTGGACCTTTGGGTGTCTTCACTATCTCCAAGGCGGCCTAGTCAGACTTTTCTGTAGGGACCAACTCGTCCTCCACTCAGGTGTCTGAGGGAAAGGCAACCCAACTCTGGGGATGCTTTGGCCTGGACAAGGTGGGTGCAAAAAACAGAGAAAGTCAAGCTTGTTTGGACGGGGACGAGGCGGATGCTGTCAGATTTCCAAGGACCTAGGATCCACGTCTGTTTCTCCTTAAGCCCTTGATCCCAAGAGGAGAGCAAGATAACCTTGGAGAAGCCATGCCCGTGGAGATACCGTGGAGGAGGTGATAGGGTTTCATTTCCACAACTACCAGGAGACAAGCCTTCTCAGTTGGGTTCGCGAACAAAAAGGAGGATCAATTACCGATTTCACAAATGAATCCCAGCGTGTGCAGCCCCTAAACAGCATCAACTCTCAATTGTAAGGTGCATTTAGGGGTTCTAAGGAACCCGGCTTTGTAGTTATTTTTCTAATGATGCTGTTACATGTGCGTGAAACCACTGACACTCTCGCGGGCCACGCTCCATAAACTTTCCCGGTCGGGGAGCCACTTTGTTCCAGTGTGGGCAGTGAACTAGTGGGATTGTGTGCTGCACATGCAGGGCGCTCAGTAGTAGACTGAGTAGATTCTGAATTGGTTTGAGGATGATGGGAAATGTAAGATGAAATACACACTGTGGTTTTTTGGTTTTGTTTTTTAGTTTCTCTATTTTGTTTTTAATGAAGATAAATAACCTCGGGGTCCAGTGTAATCAGTCCTCCCAAACGTAGTGATATTCCTGGAATGTGCACATCACCCACAATACTTGAAGATTCCTGCCCAAAGGTTTTGGAAACCCCTTTTCTGGATTCCAGCCCTGGCTCTGATAACCTCTCAAGCCTCCTAGGGAAGAGAACCCACCCCAGCCAAGCAGCAGAAGCTACACACTCAAAAGCTCACACAGGCATCCTGGTAGTAGAATCTAAGGCTGGATTCGGATCAGGAAGGCCAGCTGAGCTAGCCAGAAAGTGTATGACACTACTGGAAACCAGGAACCAATAAGACAGCAACACCCTAAACTCATTTTGGGGAACAAGACCTGGAACATGGGTTTGAGTTGAAAAGTTAGGGGCAAGGGACAGATCACCCAGCATTTCTCTGGAACAAGGCAGAACTGAGAACTACCCAGCTGCACTGGCATTGCAGCAAATTAGAGATTAGGAAATTTATTTCCCTCCAACATACAACAAGACACAAATCCTTCAACCTGGAGCTCACCTCTGTGCAGGGAGCATCTGGCTCCCCACATTGCACTTTCCAACTGCCCCACTAGCCTTCTCCAGGTTTTGCCAGGCAAATGAAGCAAGCAGTACTCGATAGTAAATTATTTTGTTCAGGCTTCTGTCTTTTTATGAAAATAAAAGCCAACACTTTGTCATTTTTAATCACATAAGCAGACAATAAATCTAATTTCGATATTGATTTTTTTTCCAGAATCAAGTGATTTTTTGCAGTGTCTGTTGTGTTTCCTTTCTGAAGAAGGGCCTTGTGCTTGTAGATGGTGTGGCAATGAGACTGAGTCTATGCAGCTAGAGTATTTCTGAACATGTAGTTGATTGTGGACTTTGAAAGAAGATAGCTGAGAAGATTTTTCTTGGGTGGCAGAAAGCTTCATTTTTCTCTAATAATTTCAACTTAACCACCCCCAGCGCCCTAAGATAGTGAAGGCTTGACTGGTGCTTTCGGGGATTAAGGCCTCTGAGATGCACTTTGTTTTAAATTTTTTAATAAAATCAAATAAATAAAAACAATAACCCCAAAATATGTGGATGTCAGGGGCCTACATGGCACTGTGGAGAATTAGCAAGAAGAGTTTTCCCCACCTGCACAGATAACAAGCCCCAGACTTCAGGCCTGGGTCACTGGAACATGGATGGGAGTAGCAAAGACCTAGCTGAGAAGCATTGTGGGAGCCAGTTACAGCAAAAGTCCCAGAGGCAGTTCTGGAGACACCTCTGCATTCTGAGGCACAACTGAGCCTCACTAGTCTCTCTCCTTTTTCAAAACCAAGATTAGTTTATGTTGATGCTAAATGAAGCCAGCACTTTTCATATGAAAGTACAGAGGTACAAAGATCTGCACCAGGCCCCACCTAGAGAAGGAAGGGGAAGGAATAAGGAACAAAGTTAGAAGTAAATAATAAGAAAAATATGGAGAAAAGGGGGGAGGAAAATAAGAAAAGTGGAGAAGGAAGGAAAGAAGGGAAAAATGAAAAGGAAGCAGGGAGGAGAAGAAAGGGACTGGAAAGGAAGAGAAATGGAAAAGCGGGGAAAGAAAAGATGAAAGGATGGTGAAGAGGAAGGAAAGAAGAGGGAAGAGAGAGAGATTGCGATTTAAGGATTTAATAAAGAAAAATGCAAATGTATCCAGTCTATGAGAAGGAGAGTGAGATTGCCCCTGTGGATTACTTGAGCCTTTTCCTGCAGCTCCCGACCACCTCTCCCTTCCAAAAATTTAAACTTAGGGCTGGCCTCCCTGTGCTGCCAGGAGGGGACCGCCAATAGCTACCCTGGCTACTCCAGTATCGTTCCTTTGCTACCAGGGGTCGACCCCTCTCCGACTCTGAGGGTAGAGGACCCTGGCTGGGGGAGGGGACCAGGCAGCTCTACGCCCAGCAGAGAGGGGAGGATGGGACCTGGGCCTGCGATTGACCCTCGGGCTCTGACCTTTCCCGCCGTCCTCTAGGGTCAGGATTTAACCTTTCGCTTCCCCACTCTGCGCCCTCCTCCTTCTCAGTGGCCCTCGGCTAGAGGGGAAGAGAGAGTGGGTCGATATTTGGGGCTGGCAGGGGAGGGGGGCCGGCGCCTGTGCCGAATTACTGGAGGATGAGGCTCAGACCAGAGAGTCCATTCTCTCCACCCGCAGGAACACCGAGCCTAGCGTATCCCGCGCTTGCCGACAGCCGGATGCCAAAGCCATTAAACTTGGGGCCTGGTGAAGAACCCGCTGAGCCACAGGGAAGGAGAGCAAGCTTCTTCCTCAGTTTTTCCGCCTCGTCTAGAACCGTTTCTCTTCCTCTCCTGCTCACTACTTTGCATTTGGGGGATCCCGAGAACCTTAGCCAGATGGGCAGGAGGCAATAATGCAGAGCCGAACCAGGGCTGCCCGACACGGCCAAAGCGTTAGATGTCCCTCTGGGGTCAGGTACCCAGAGAACCGGTAGAGAAATCGGGCCAAAGTCTCAGGCCGCTGGACCCCACTGACCTTGGCTACCTGTCCCCGCCCAGACAGCATGGGGACCAGCCTCCCGTCAGCCCTATTCCACCAACTTCCAAACGCTTCAGCCACCGGCGCCCCAGAAGGCTCTCCCCGCAGGGACCAGGGAAGAGGGAGCAAACCGGAGGCTGCTGAGGCGGTCGGAGAGCCCCCGGCTCCCCAGTTCCGCGTGGCTTGGGGTTTTCGCGGTCTCCCCAGCTGGAGCCAGGGCCGCCAGGAGCCAAGAGCGTTAGGTTCAAATGCATCAAAGCTCTGAAGTCATTTATCCGGTTTCATAAATAATTTTCTTATTACACTTAAGCCCTCTCCCTGCCCCCTTCCCGTTTTTATTGCGGGATTTCAGTGGCTAAAAAGTTTCTAAGTCGGGTGGGCCGTTGTTTTCCTTTTTCCATCATTAACATCATTAATATAAGCTATCAATAACTCTGTCGTTGGGAGCCGAGTTTCACGGTATTGATCCACGCAGCTATTCATCTCTGCCATGCAAGACACGGAATAATTTTCGCATTACAGTAGCTTGGATTTGCTTTTAATTCATATTTAAAGCTGCAACCGGCTCAGTGGAGCGCTCTGCGAAAGACTAGAGGCGCCTAATTAATAATAAGTTAGAAACGAAGGAAGGCACCGGTGAATAAATAATTAATACAGACATCTATGTCTCTTTGAATATTGCTCCTTTAAAAATTTAGACTTACCAGGACCGTACTGTAAGTCTGCAATTTATATTGTGGGGATGATTTAAGAAAGCTATTTTTCCCTTGAAATACAATACTAAATAATTTAGTGTTTTGCAAACCTAAGTTTCTTCATTAGCCAGCCCTTCTGGTTTGTTTCTTCCAGGTGGAAAACACAATTTTTTATAATAATCATAATAAGATTCATAAATATCCAACCATAACCACCAAATTCATTTCAGATGGCTAGAATGGGAGCTGAAAAGATGGTTGAAAAGCCCAGTTTAGGGTCTCCTGCCTTGGAGAGATGCTGGGGTTGCCATATATAAGGTGGGGTTTTGTTAGGGAGAGAAAAAAACAAAAACAAAAACCAGTCACTGGCCAGTGACTTTAGGCATTCGCTGGTGCTGAAGGGAACAGAGTTTGAAGTAAACTCTGGGTCTTCACATGGTGCCAGGAGAGAGGAAGCTGGGACTTAGAGGGTCCCTGATTTCCCCCATGGCAAAAGCGAAATCTGAATCTTTAGAGAAGGGCTATTAAGACAGGATTTTATTCCAGGCTAGCCAGGACCTACCTGTGGGCTAGAGGCAAATAACAAAATTCAAAGAGGTAGGAGTGACTGAAAACCCTTGGAGGTTTTTGTGTGAGACTAGGATTTGTTTGCAATGTTGTTAGCAATATTGATTTTTTTGTTACTCGGATTAATGTATGTTAAACAGGAAAATACAGGCAGTCAAGTATATTATAATCATCTATTGTTTAGAGTGGAAGTTTAACTGCGGGGGGGATGATGGTACACCTGGACTAAGAGGCAATTCCAGGTATCTCCATATGTTCTAGGTTCAGTATAGCCAGAACCCCCAAGGAGGCTGGCAGTAAGGGGTGAGGGGGAGCTTCACCTGCAGTTCAGTAGCCTTCTCCCCCTTTTAAAACTACAATCTCACCTATAACCAACCCACTACCTGAGTATCAGCCTCCACCCTGGACTTCCCTGTTCCCCTAAATTATTGGAAGAACTAAAGGATGCAGGTGTTCTTGTTCATCTCCAAAAGTTCCTCACCCTCAAAACCATATTCCCCGCAGCCCCACAGCCGCACAACCAGGTCTCTTGGCCCTAGTGATCATCCAGCCAACTTCTGAGACCTCCTCTCAGGGCCGGGCACTCCCGCAGCACGGGCATGGCACACCGCTGTCCTGCCTACATACGTATACAGGCCCACACCTGTTAGGCCTGAAAAAGACACCAGAAGGTAGGAAAACACAGGAGCGTCTGGAGACCCTCCAGCCTGGACCCTTGGGACTTCGGAGCCCGCCCTGCCCCAGAGAACATCAGAGAAGATAGTCCTCCCCCCTCGCCCCCACTTCCCCCCGCACAACAGCAGTACTTTCGGGGCGCTCCCTGCTCTTGCCAGTCCACAGGTCCTCCGTCCCCGCCCAGCATTGGGCCGGTTAGAAATCAGGCTATACTTTCAGCTTTTCCTCTTAACCCACCTCCTGAGCCTTGGATCACCACATTTCTGCCGCAAGACCCCTGAAAGCTCTCATGCCCCACCACGCAGTTGAAGTCTTTCTCGAGCTCTACAAAAACTAAAGGGCTCTAACATGATCCCTTGAGTATTGGACCGGTTCAGGAACGAGCGAGCCCAGGGGGGTCTGGGGGGAAATAACAACTAGACGCTTGGAGACTCCATAATCCTACGCCTGAATGGCTCTCAAGCCAAAGGGCCAAAGGGCAGGTGCTCTTGCCCTGAGTCCCGGTGTCCGAAACACCGGGGCTGGTTCTTGTGCCAGCCCGGAGGTGGAAGGAGGTAGATGAGGTGGCTAAGAAGCAAAAGGCCTACAGGGTGGGAAGGGCAAGAAAAGAAGGTAAAGTATGAGAAGACAAGTGTGAGAGATGAAGAGGGAGAGGAAAAGACTTGGGGGAAAGCAAGAAAAGGCCGGGATCCAGGCCCAGCAGGCCCCAGGAGAGAGACACAGGCAAGGGGTGAGGAAACCAGAACACCAGCGTTTTATTTTTAAATCTTCTAGGTGTCTGCGGGTCAAATAAAGACAAGGGCGGTAACGATTATTCTGTTAAATCTATGGTACTTGACTGCGCAAACACTAATTGATTAGACACCAAAATGATTTGTTTAAAGAGTTTTCCTTCCCAAGTGCAGCTGCTCTCAGGTCCAGGTCGGCGTTACCGCGCGAGACTGCGGAAGAGTTCGCCAAGTGGGCCAGGCGCCCGGCCGCCTAGCCCGCAATCCGCTTAGGGTGGTGTAGCTGGTCCACGCTCAATAGGCCTGAGGGTACAGGCTGAGCAGCGACCCGTGACTTCTGCTCTTACGCGTCCCTCCAGAGCCGGGAGATAGTGCACCTAGGGACCACCCCGAAGTGATTTTGCTACACCCGCCTCCTCTGAATTGCACCGAGGAGGGCCCCCACTCTTTCCGCTCTCCTTTCCAGTCCCCAGCCTTGGAAATCAACACCTGCCCGTGGCTAATTCGGCGCACAGTCCCCGCAATGTGGAGGCATCAAAGAACAGCATTTACAGCGGTCTAAAATCTGGAAAATTCACCGCCCCTGAGGCTTGCGTAGGTTCCCTTTGTAATGTTCTTCAATGATATAGGTTATGACCAATAAAGAAAACCCACTGAAAGGTTGGCGGTTGGCCAACTCCCTCAGAATCGCGCCGGTTGTGACTAGCACTGTCCTGTGGCCAGAGAGTCACCTAGAAACCTGGACCCCCTCCTTCATGCTCAGGGCATCAGGACACCCATTCTTCCTTCAGGGCTTTTGGTTCGAAGACTTGAAAAGCCCTCCCCAGAATGGGCGACAGCCGCCTCCAGTTCAGCTAGGGACCTAGAAAAGGAGCGGTTTGCTTCCTCCTCCCAGAAGGTAACAGTCTGAAGTTCCAGGATGGCCATTCAGGTGGCTCTTGGTAGGTCTGCAACTCGGAGTTAGCTAGGGTTGGAGTGAGCTGACAGCCCTTCAGTAGAGTATCCTCTCTTTGGGATTTGGAGAGATGAGTAAGATGAAACAAAGAAAAGTGCGAAAATGCCGATTTTTTAAAAATTTATGGGTGGAAACCAAATTTAAGAAGGAAAAAGCAGGGGAGAAGTTAACCAAAACGGTGAATAAAAACTATAGACAAAAAGATGATCAAAGATTGAAAAGGAAGGCCAGAATAATTAGTTACTTCCTTGGCTCCCAGAGTGAAGGTCACTTTTACCCCACCCCCGCCCCCCACCCCCACACACACACCCTCTCAGTGCTGGAAATTGAACCCAGGACCTGGAACCTAGTATCTATAACTGAGCTACACTCTCAGCCCAGTAATTTGTTTTTTGTGTGTTTTTAAAAATGATTTATTTTCAATAGCAAACCACCAATCCAATCCCTTCTAAATTTCTTGATAATTCTATTCTAATCCAATAGTAATTTTCTGAATAAAATTTCTCCAGAGATGGGAGGACTCCAGAGGAAAACAGGAGAGCCCGATGGAAAGCACCTAGGATCAAATCCTTCACCCCCAGCTATCAAGTTCTTTACTGTAGCTACATATCAAGGAAATGGCACCTCACCAGCACTTTAATTCTAGACTGAATGTAGTCATCAGAAATGATGATGAATTCCATTCTGAGGCTCTAACCATGGAGTCAGTCTTCCCCTGGGATCTTGGAGATATTTGCTCTGACACCCAGGATTGCTGTTTGTGAGACCAACAAATGGAAAGTACATGTTTGATGGCTCAGGGGGTCTAGATTTCTTTAGAATGATCCTGAAAATCGGTAACTAACCATATATATATTACACCTCTACTACTTACAAAGAGAAATAAAGTATTAATTTTGAAACCAATAGGAGGTTCTCAGAGAACTTTGTGTGGTCAGCATTTAGAGCAATGGGCTTCTTCCTTTTATTTTTTAAGCCTGATGAGGTCGACTGGAGGGTTGCCTGGCAAGCTGTAGGGCATCCAGCATAAGAGAGAGTGCACCTGCCCGTCCCAATCCACCCCCAGCCCCGCCCCGCTTCTTCTGACATTTACAAAATAAACAGTTTGAAATCCTTGTTTCCACACTGAAAATATTGCCAGCAACAAGCATCTAGTCAATAGTTTTATTTTCCTTTTTTAAAAAAGTATATATACTTGTAGTAATTTTCTGATGTTGATTAGCACCTTTTTTTTTTTCATTTAAATTTCCTGCAGCTACTCAAAATCTAAGTATCTAATTATAAGCCTTCCTCTCAGTCACATACATTGACTTACCAAGTATCAAAAAACTCTTCCTTGTACTGTAATTTCCTCCTTCTCCATAATGAATCTAATAGGGACCGGGCATTGTGTGGAGCAGATGGAAAAGAAGGAGGGGACAAAATGACAAAAATGATCCCAGCCCTCCATTGTTGGCAATTTATCTAGTGCCCCTCCACCCCCACACATGTACTCACCTTAACTAGGCCTAAGAAGAGCACCCTTCCTACATTCTTAGTAAGTTGAAGTTTTTCTAAGAGGTCAAGTAAGAAAAATATTCTCACTGAGAAATCACTACAACTCATCAACTACAGGAAGACAGTAGTTAAATAAAAGGTGTGAATAGCCAAGAAAATTAGGGAGATTCACAAACCCAAGCAAGTCCTTCACAGGCATTTTTTGGGGGGAGGGGGTTACCTGGGATTGAACTCACGGGCCTCAACCACTGAGCCACATCCCCAGCCCTTTTTTTGTATTTTATTTAGAGACAGGGTCTCACTGAGTTTATTAGTGCCTCGCTTTTGCTGAGGCTGGCTTTGAACTCGTGGTCCTCCTGCCTCAACCTCCTGAGTCATTGGGATTACAGGCGTGCACCTGGTGTCACATGAATTTTTAAAAATCTTTTAGGAAAAGTGTGAAACATTGAACTAAGCAAGCCCAACACAAACTTGCCCAGATTTTTCCATTCACTTTCCCTTTAGTGATCAACATCAAAACAGGCCCCCTTTTCAAAAGTCCCTTTGTGGGTGGGTGAAGTCAAGCTCACCTGATCCAAGCCCTCTTAAGGTGGCCTCCAGGGGATCAGCTAGGAGCCTCACAAGGAGGGTTTCTAAGATCAAGCCCCTAATTAGCTACACAAAGAGAAAACCATGAACAATTTGTGCACGTGGTGGTATTTAGTTCTTTCTTTTAACATATTGCCTTTTGGGAAGAGAATTGTCATAAGGGCAAATCGATCATTTTGGTGGGATTAAAATATGGGGGGGGACAGTTTAGCTCAAAGGCTGCCTGCTATTTTAACCCATTGTTTGGGCTCATATGAGAGGCCAATGTTCTATACTACAGGAAAAGAGAACAGAAACAATATTTTTTTTAAAAGCTTCCCACCAACAAACTGTGACCCACTAGACAACAAATGTTTTATGCTGTGTATATATGTGTATGAAGGGATAGACATAGATGTGTTTAAATAGAGTGAGTGTTTTTTCTGAGTTTATTTTGGCCAGTGTGTCTTTCCCAAAGGGCTTTTCCTAGCCAGGGGAAGAAGGGTATTCCTCAATGTTCACTGAGCAAGTAGAAATGAAGTCCATTGAGATGAACCCCCATTTTCAGGGCCTCCATACAAATTGCTGGGATAGGATGAGAGTGTTTCTGGGACTGCCATATTAACCAGTCCCAGAACAAGGCATTGTCAAGGAAGTCAGATTCACTGTGCCCACTGACCTTGACCTACCTGAATCATGATGTTGGCCTGGTAGTGGCCGGACCTAGGCAAAGAGATGGACCTGATTAGTTCCTACCCTAGCTGATGGGTACTTCCCTAAGGTTGTCCAGCTGAAACTTTCCTCAACCACCACCATGATACCAACTCAGCCCTGGCCTCTTCAAGCTCTGGGGACATTTACAGTGGAAACACCGGTGGTGGATTCCAGCCCAGTGTCTCAGCAAACAAACCTATAATTTGAGTTTGGCCCAGCACAAGCCACACACAAACTTTATTCTGTATCTAGGCCCAGATACCCTGGTTCTGAGAATCTGTCCCCATTGTGAACACAGCTCGCCCGCGGCTGAGGCTCGGCGCTGACCCGGCCATAACTGCCAAGGGCCGGACAATGGGCACATCTGTCCTTTCTCCGAGGGATGAAAGCACCTAAGCAGACACGGCTCTGCCTTTTGTTACGGATTTTTTTTTTCTTTTCTTTTGTAAATGAAAGAAAGCCGCGGCATGTGGCGGCCGGGTATACGTCCCACAATGGGGGCTTCCCCACGCGTCCCCACCAGACCTAAGGACTAGGTTCGATTCCGTATTGGAACATGACTGTGGGAAGGGCAAAATTACGTCCGAAGCTGAATTAATTTTCAAATCCGGAGGCTTCTTCAGGGACGCTGGGAAAGGGGCGTCCCTACGGGCCAAGCGGAGACCCGCGTGGCAGCGTTTACCCTGCCTGCGTCAGTACTTCTCACAAGCAGCGGCCTCTGGGTGCTTTACCAGGAGAGCTACGGAGGCAACCGCACCAACGGCCCCAGCCTCGGCAGCCCCACCAGCACCGGAAGTTAACAGGGGAACCCACCAGGGCACTCCTACCCTCCTCCTTCCCCCTCCCTGCCGAGTCACTGGTGAAGCGGGCGTGCAGCCTTAATTATGAGCTGCGCGGAAGAAGGACACTGGCGGCTAGGGACAGCGAGGTATGGACTCTTGTCACTTAATGCTCCTTCCCTAGGGCACGGATAAGGAAGGGTGGGCAGAGGAGTGTCGGGAGGATGAAGGGTGCCTGGTCAACAGCCGCCAACCTGACCGAGACCTTTTAAGATATTTAGGGCTCCTTTCTCCAATAGGCCGAACATTTAAGGGTGGGGAAAGCGCCAACTTACAGCAGCTCTCCGGGAATAGAGCTTAGTGGGCCTGGGTGAAAGGGGTGATGACACAATCCCCAACTTCCCGGGCAACCTTCCCCGGGAAGCGGCAACTGTAGAGAGAAGAGCAATGCTCCCGACATAGCGAGCCAACCGTGGTAGGAGCCCGGCAGAAGCGTCCTGGGCTGGAAGGAAAGAGCCCACCAGTGCAGGGGAGGCGAGCGGGAAGCAAGTCTCCCGAGATTGCGGCGGCGGCCCCAGGACGCGCTCCGCCCCAGTTCACTGCACGTGCCCACCGCTTCCAGGCCATCCGGCGCCGCTGGAAAGGCGCAGGACCACCCCCTCCCCACCTTCATTTGTACGGGGACTTCAGGGGCTGGGATCGCGGGGATCCAGAGGGCGGGGCCGAGCCGTACGCATGCGCAGTACGACCGGTAGGCGTGAGGGCGGGCCGCTGCAGCCGCGGCGGCGACTGAACCGCGGCCACAGAGTCTGCAACAGTAACCTAGCCATGGCTCGAGCTGGCGAGCGGCGCGGGCAGGCAGCAGCCGTGGCAGGCGCGCCGGTCGCGTCAGGGGAGCCGGGGACCTCACAATTCTAAGAAGAGGGGCGAGAGGGGGCCGGGGCTGGTCGGGCTGGTGGCACCGCGCTCTCCCAACGACGCGGATCCTTTTTGGAAATTAATATTTTTTAAAAGCCGAGGACGCAGAGGGGAAGGTGGGGGTAAGAGGAAAGACGACACACACACGCGCGCGCGCGCGCGCACACACACACACACACACACACACTCATACAGAGCCCCACGGTGAGAGGAAGGAAGAAAGGCAACAGTCGCCGGCAGCCGATGTGAAGACCGGACTCCGTGCGCCCCTCGCAGCCTCTGCCCGGCCACATCGATGTTGTGTCCGCCGCCCGCTCGCCGGGATCACGATGAACGCGCAGCTGACCATGGAGGCGATCGGCGAGCTGCACGGGGTGAGCCATGAGCCGGTGCCTGCCCCTGCCGACCTACTGGGCGGCAGCCCCCACGCGCGCAGCTCTGTGGCGCACCGTAGCAGCCACCTGCCTCCCGCGCACCCACGCTCCATGGGCATGGCGTCCCTCCTGGACGGCGGCGGCGGAGGCAGCGATTACCACCATCACCACCGAGCCCCTGAGCACAGCCTGGCTGGTCCCCTGCACCCCACTATGACCATGGCCTGCGAGACTCCCCCAGGTATGAGCATGCCCACCACCTACACCACCTTAACCCCTCTGCAGCCGCTGCCGCCCATATCCACCGTGTCGGACAAATTCCCTCACCATCACCACCACCACCATCATCACCACCACCCGCACCACCACCAGCGCCTGGCGGGCAACGTGAGCGGTAGCTTCACACTCATGCGGGACGAGCGCGGGCTGGCCTCCATGAATAACCTCTATACCCCCTACCACAAGGACGTGGCTGGAATGGGCCAGAGCCTCTCGCCCCTCTCCGGCTCGGGTCTGGGCAGCATCCACAACTCCCAGCAAGGGCTTCCCCACTATGCCCACCCCGGCGCTGCCATGCCCACCGACAAGATGCTCACCCCCAACGGCTTCGAAACCCACCACCCTGCCATGCTCGGCCGCCACGGGGAGCAGCATCTCACGCCCACCTCGGCCGGCATGGTGCCCATCAACGGCCTTCCTCCGCACCACCCCCATGCCCACCTGAACACCCAGGGCCACGGACAGCTCCTGGGAACGGCCCGAGAGCCCAACCCTTCGGTGACCGGCGCGCAGGTCAGCAATGGAAGTAATTCAGGGCAGATGGAAGAGATCAATACCAAAGAGGTGGCGCAGCGTATCACCACCGAGCTCAAACGCTACAGCATCCCACAGGCCATCTTCGCGCAGAGGGTGCTCTGCCGCTCCCAGGGGACCCTCTCCGATCTGCTGCGCAACCCAAAACCCTGGAGCAAACTCAAGTCCGGCCGAGAGACCTTCCGGAGGATGTGGAAGTGGCTTCAGGAACCGGAGTTCCAGCGAATGTCCGCGCTCCGCTTAGCAGGTGAGCGGGCCAAAGAGCTTGGCGCGTAGGCGAGATAAGGGACGCGTAAACTCAAGAGCCTGACGGTGGGAGGGAAAGAGTAGGCTGAGCTTTCATCCTTCCCTCTCCTTAGAAGGGGTCCCTGGGCCTGGAAGAGCCAGCACACGGCTTCGGGAGCAGACTGCCTCCTCCGGGGCTCAGTGCAATGGGCCGTGGAAGGCCCTGGGAGCTAAGCTGCAGCGGCCTTGGTGACTCTAGGGGCGCATTTGTGCTATGGACCGCACTGGAGGGTAGCACAGCTGGAGGACGAGAGAAATCCTCGAACCTGTTAGGACACAGTCTGTGCGTGGCTTCTCAGCTGAGCACTCCAGGTTTGATAAGTGGGGTGGGGGCGTGCCTGGAACTGCGCTTAGATGCTCCCTTTCAGTACCCTCAAGTACATACTCAGCGCTGGGCTGAAGCTTGCCAGAGCTGCCAAACAAGGTTTGGCTGAACTCGCTGCGGTGACCCCCTCCTGTGCTCATTTGGCACCAGTCAGGCTCTGTAGAACCGCACTTTTAAGAGTACGGGCAAAATGTTCCTAAGTTGTGGAGCGGGTGTGCAGAGGGGACGCTGCGGAAAAGTTGGTACACACTGAGTGTGGAACCGACCGTGGAAAGGAGAGGGAGGAAGGCAGACAGTACCGAGATCCAGGTGAGAACGACAGAGCAATAAGGAAGCTCTCAGCGAAGGCCAGGGGCCGCCTTCGCTTTGCATTCTTTACAGAAAGACTTGGCATTTTTTTGTTGTTGTTTTTTTTTTTTTTTGTTTTGTTTTGTTTTGTTTTGTTTTTTTTGTTTTTTTTTTTGTTTTGTTTTATTCCTCTTGGTGACTTTCAGTCTGAATCCCAGCGCAGGAGGGTGGGAGTATGTAAATGACCCCCAAGTCTGCAAGCAGAGGTCTCCAGGGCCCAAATCCCAAGCCGGCTGTTTCGTAGTTAAGCTGTAAGGTCTCGATGGCGCTACGCGGACTGCACGCCTGGCTCTCCTAGACTTGCAGATAGGCGAAGGAGACAGCTGAACCCAGCCGGAACCGCACCGAGGATTTCGGGCGGATTCGGCGACCTCTGAAGACCGAGGACACGAGGGGACATAGAGCCAAGGGCACCGGAGAGCAGACTGAGTTTAATGAGACCTGGCGGAGGTTGCCAAGTTGATTGACTCCTGAGTCCATGTCCCCCGCCCCGCGCCCCGCGCGCGCAACTCAGCTTGGCGCTGGGTCCTGAGCCTTGGCGAAGAGAAAGGTAAAAGCCGGAATGAGTGTTTGTTAATTAACTGATCGTTCTCCATTAATTCGTCCCTGGAGAACGAGAGACAGTCAATCCGCTCTGAGCCGGGGGCACTGAGCCGTTTCACAGTCTAAAATCAAAGCGTGAAGCCGAAGCCCCCTCCCCCCCATCTCGTGCCTGCCAATAAGAAGCTAGAGGGAGGCAGGTGCGGGTGAGCTTGAGATTCGAGCCTTGAAGCGACCCAAAGCATTCCTTGGGTCTGGGCGCTAGAGGTCTTCGGTCCAGAGCATCACGGTGCCAGAGCTTCTGCCCTGTGGGGGTTTCCAGCCTAGCTCGGTCTTCGCCAAGCAACGTTCTCTGGCATACTCCTGCTCTCTGCACCTGGAAGCCAGGCGAGGCAGCGGGTAAGGTGACCGAAGGGGAGAGGCTGACCAAGTATGTCAGTGAATCCTGGGCTCCGATGTTACCACTCTAGCACTGGGTACTGGCATCATCTTGCCCCGCGTGGGTTGACCAAGGCCTTAGGAGCAGCTGAGGTTCGTAAGAGGGTGGGTGAAGGGGTCACTCCCTGCCCTGAGTGCTCAACCTATGTAGGCGTCCAAGGTAGTGCATCTTCACAGGCCCGCCGCGAAAGCTGGAGTTCGGGGCCTTTTACCTAGGTGGTGCTCGCCTTGAAGCGACCCAAACTCAGCGAGTGGGACAGGGAAAAGCCGAAAAGACATGGAAACGAAGGGTACTCCCTTGGGGGAAGTCCAGTGCCCAACCCACCCCCAGTGAAAGCACTTACTCCAGACCACATCGACCCACCTCTCCCCACTGCCTCCGGTCTTCCCCTGGAATAACAGGCTGATAGGTTGCGGGAGCCTTAGAAACAGACCAGGGCTCTGTTCTAGGTGTGTGCCCTCTGACCTCCAGGCATGGAGAGCTGAGGTGGGGGTAGAGAAAAGAGCAGCGACTCGCACAGCAGTGGTGAGGACAGGAGGTGCTGGACAGGGACCAAAAAGGTCATTGAAGAGGCGCCTGCCTGAGCACCGAGCAGCCGGATGCTCTTTACCCTAGGCAGGCGGCCTTTTCCTAGAAAAAGTGCAAAACAGGAGACTCTGAATGGACACACTTTTTTCAACAAACCCAAGGGGACTTGGTGTCCTGATATTTGGATGGAAAGTCAAGTCTTCTACTTCTGATTTTTTTTTTTTTTTCCCCACTTAAAGGGATAGTGCAGAGGGCTGGAACTGAGCATGGGGCCTGGAGGGCCCCTTGCAAGAAACCTGGAGCCACAAAAGCCTGACCTATTTTTAAATCACTGATAATAGCAATCTAGGCTGGAAGTGCCGGAGCCCGAAAACTGACTCGGCCTTGGCCTCAGGATCTTGGTGCTTGTCCTCCTCCACCAGCTCCCGAATGCAGAAGTGCCTCTTGTAGCTTTGCTTACTATTACTCTCAAAGACGCTGCCCCTCAATCTCCTCCCTATCCTCATGGGAGACAGAATCACACTGAGATGCGTTCCTTCGCTCCTCTGCAGGAGGGTGGCTTCTCCCTGTTCCTCTCTGTCCCCTACATTCCACACAGCCTGTTGCCAACAGTCAAAACCCTCTGTGAGTGGTAGCATGTTTGGAGAGGTGCCTTTGGTCTCGAAATTTCAACTCTGGTGGAAGATGGGTGACAGAAGGAAATTCTCACCAAATTAACTACCTTTTTTAAAAAAATCAATATATGTTCTTTCAATGTTATACTTGCTTCTGCCCCTTTACAACGCAGAGCGACTGGGCTCGCTGCTTCTGATCCTGAGTGGGGTGGGGGAACTGGGCTAGGGGTGTGCTCTGCCTCTGACATGGGCGCCTATCAAGACTCCAATTAAATATTCCAGAAGGCTTTGGCTGCACCGCAAGAGCTACCAGCACTGGAAGAGACTGCAGCGGATACCCACCAATGGGCAGGGCACAGTAGATCTAGGAGGCTATCACACACAGGCCCAATGTTCCGGAGTAGGTAGGTGCTGGGCCACTTTAACCCTGCAGGACTTGCAGGGTAGGAAACCTCCAAACCGAGTGGAGGAAATGATCAGGCCGTCAGCATCCAGGACTTCGCCCCCTTACTGTCCAGTGTTTGCCCTAGAAAGTCCTGGAGGAGGACCTGAGCCAGGGGGACTGGGTTCCACGTAGAGGCGACGATGAGAAAGTCTTGCCGGATCCAACCTGGGCTGTGTTTGCTGTGAGTGGCCTTGTGGTCTGGTTGATTGATAACTGGCACCGCACAAGTCCATTTGCTTTTTGTTAATATTTACCTCGGCCAGTGACATTTCAACTGTCCTGCTGCCTCCCTGGGCCAGGGGAGCCAGGGAGGAATGCAGTGTTGGGCCCTAGGAATCGCACTTCCTCAATCCTGGAAGATTCCTGGGCTGGGAGAAAAGACAGGACCAGGTGTGAGAGCAAGGGAGCTGTAAGGGTTCCTCTGCTCAAGAATGGGAGAAGGCGCCAAGGGACAGGTTTCCTTGTGCTCAGCCTCTTGGTGCAGCTGCTCCTAGCCTGCTGCGGTGTGAACAAAGAGCCGAAGGGGCTTGACCTACCGTGTCCATCTTGAAGCCTAGGGGAAGAGGTCTGGAATGGCCTCCTTCCAGCATGGCCAGGGGATGGCCTGTTGTCAGAAGACTGAGAGTCCCAGAGCCTGCCCAGGACTAATGGTGGCAATGCATCATGGATTCCATGGGGAATTTCTCTCTCTCTCTCTCTCTCCCTCTCTCTCTCTCTCACACACACACACACACACACACATACACACACACACCCCCACTCAATTACAAAATCCAAAGGTCTTGGAGACAGTCGCCCAAAGGCTCTGCAGGCACCTTTCTCAGCCTGTATCTGCCCCTCTGAGGGTGTGTGAACTGTAGGGGGTCCCCTATAGTTCCCTCTGTGCAGTCCCCACAAGGGAATACATGCCCCCCATGAAGAGCGGGAGGGAGATGCCTGTAGGGTTAAGAAGACATATGCAGGTGGTGAAGAGTGGAGCCTGTTAGTCTGACTGGAGTGGGCTAAACCTGCTTCTGAGCCTTGAGGAAACATGGTGGCAATCTATTGTGTGGTGACCTTGGTGTCAGTGCAGGGAGGATGCCCACAGAGACAAACCCCACAGCCTGTTCAGGGGTTGTCTGGCTCTGGCAGCAGGTGCAGCCCCGAGCTATTTGGAAGCGTCCAGAGAACCATCCAGTCCTAGATCCAAGGTCCAGGGCATCGCGATCGCTTGAGACTCAGCCCCAACATTGGGACCAACAGTACCAACAATAACACGGTTATGTTGTAGCAGCAAAGTGACCCAGAGCCCGGGAGGTATCTTTATTTTCAAGCTTTAGGTCCTCTGTGAGTCGAGCGGGGGGCTGAACTGCTGTGCTCCCTTACTCCTTTCATTTGGACTCACCTTCTCCGGGTTGCCACACTGAGCTGCGGAAGCTGCGCGCGCCCCCTGCGGGCCGCCGGGGCTGGACGCCCAGCAAGCGTCGGTTGTTCAGCCTGCTGTGAGAGGAAAGGGATGCTTGCTGAGTCTTTGTTTTTAGAACATCTCTGTCCTAGGGATTTTCAAACCGATAACTATTTCGATAGGAAGAGGGTGTGGAGGAGGAAAGAGAATATCACATTTACCTCAACAATGCCTAGGGCTACCCCATTGATAGAGACAAAATTTTCATCTTCTCAAAGTACACCCTAACTCTTCCCCAAACAAGATACATGTTTAGATTTGTTATCCAAATTATGCTTTTGCTGCCCCGTTTTTATTTGAGAAAAGCGGAGTCAGTGTAGAGAAGGTGACGCTGGCAGTCTGAAGTTGGAGGTTGGGGCTAAAGGATATAGTTTGAGCGGATTAGTGGTTCCTTTGTTTTGTTGCTTCCTCTTCTAGCAAACCGACCGGAGTCTGGAGGCAGCCCGGAGGCCTTGAGCTTGGAAGTCTTTGTTTCCTCTCCTGTGGGGTGGGTGAAAGGGCGTTCGGAGGCCGACAGGTCTGGAGCCCTGGCGCGGCTTTTCGGCGTCAGGACCCTGGACAGGGCCCCACCATCACGTCACCTAGTCTGCGCCCCTGAAAGGCGGCTAGGATGCCTTTTAAAAGTTGTAGTGAGAAAAAGAAAATTAACAGCTAATATTCCGAAGTTTATGAGAGCACGAGACCCTGCCAGGAGTATACAGTGGCTCAGTCAAGTAATCGAAAAGATCAAACCTATCGGCGTCGATCCGCTGGTTGATCTTTTCGTCCTCCACAGCAGCTTTGTGTATGCGTCTGAGTGCACGTGCACACCTGCTTATAAAATCGGAATTCGTGTCCCTGTGGGTGTGACAGGGGTTGGATCATTAAGCTAAAACGTTCAATTCAGTCCCTTTGATCCGCGCTGGGGAAAATCTATAGTCATCTCTAATCTACGAGGTCTTTAAGGAGGTTGTTACACGAGCTGTTTGATGTCATCATTTCCACCTTCATGGCAAATTCAGCTAATCAAATAGATGCTGTTCCCCAAAGTTCTCAGAAGAAGTAGTTCTTACAGAGCATATCAGTAAAATTTATTCCTGATCTTCTTGTAAAAAAAAAAAAATCCTCAAGTCTAATGCAGTGGGGAAATTACAAAGGAGGCTCTAGGGTGTCTTGCTCCTCGCCTTCTGTAGTTAGAGGCCTTGTCCTTGAAGTGGCAGTACTGAGTGTTCTTTGTGAACTCCATATATTGGAATATTTAAACACATACTAAATACTGCACCTCAACCACAGAGCCTTCATGGGTTGAATGAGAAATAACTAGTTTCATTTCAGTCCCCACTAAAGCAACAGGATTTCCAACCTTTGGTAAAATTGAGTGGCCCCCAACCTAGAATAGCAACAGAAGGAGGATTTTACAGAAGTCATGGTGTTAGAGAATCCATTTCTCATCATACTGGAGAAAGACATTTAACAAATATTCATTAAATATGATTTTTTATTATGCCTATTGAATTAAGATAAGCACCTTTATGAGAAGAAAATCACATTATTTCCACTTGAAAAAGATCAGTGTGGGGCTGGGGTTGTGGCTCAGCGGCAGAGCGCTCGCCTTGCACGTGTGCAGCCCGGGTTCGATCCTCAGCACCACGTAAACATAAATGCATTGCATTGTGTACAACTAAAGTAAATAAATAAATATTTTTTTAAAAAAGATCAGTGTTATAGTTCATTAAAAAGGAAAAACTTATTTCTAATTGAATGAGTTTAGCATATAATCATAAATTCCTGTCATCAGTAAGTTTTTAAAAATATTTTTTCATTGTCAATGGATCTTTATTTATTCACATGCAGTGCTGAGAATTGAACCCTGTGCCTCACACATAGTATGCAAGCACTCTACCACTGAGCCACAACCCCAGCCCTCTTATAAGTTTTTATAGGTTTTTATTTTAATACAAGTTTGTTAATACTAATGAAGCTTAATGTTTTTTTCTGAGATGACAGAATTGGATTAGTTGACTAGGCCAATCACAAAACAATCTACTTTGATACAAACATACAAAGTATTTATCCTGGGGTCTTGCTATAGAATCATCTACATATATCCCTCCCAAAATATGTTATATTATCATAAAATTGGAACAGTTTAGCTCTGGAAATATTCCTCTCCTTTAGGCAAGGCAATTTAATAAGATTATAACTGAACATAAACAGACACTGAAGTATAACCCATCAGATTTGTCATAGCAATAAATAATAAAGGAAACTTAAGTTTGTTGTGCACATATTTATTGTACACTGTGATAGGCACATATTCTCATTTAATACTCATCATCTATGCCAATGGCTCCTGAGTCTTGCTACATGCTGGAATCACTTAGAGATAAAACAAACCCTAATATCTGGTTGCAACAACAGATATCCTGATATATTTTGTATGGAACATGACTTGGGCATTAGTTTTTTCTTTCTTTCTTTCTTTAAGATAGGATCTTGCTAAATTGCCCAGGCTGGACTTGAATTTAATCAAGATCCTCTAGCCTCAGTCTCCCAAGTAGCTGGCATTATATATATTCCAGTACTCCCTGCATAATGAGGCATTGGATATCAGGATTTTTAAGAACTTTCAGGTGATTTTAATGTGCAGGGAAGTTTTGAAACCAGTAGTCTATGTGGTTACCATGATTTTCCCTGATGCTTTCTTTATGGATGTTAAATAATTTACTTGTACTAATACAACTGGAAAACACTGATGCCCTAAACTCAGCATTCCCAATCCAAAACTTATAACTCTTTTATCCTCTACCTCATGCTGGTTCAGGTTCACCAGGTCAGTGGACCTGGAGTGTGGAAATGTCTGATTCATGGTCATAAACACCCAATAGGAAGTCTGTGCATAATAAAATTCTTGAAATTAGAAAGAATGTATTTTCCCTCTGGGACTCTCAAAGAGTGTTACTTATGGAAACTTCTTTCATTTTTACTCAAGACTTTTAAAAGAGATTTTTTTTTATTGCTCTCCTTTGAAGAAGCAGCCAGGGGGGATGCAAGGCAGTAACGGAGCTACATATGGAACCCAAGTCTCTATCCATTTGTTCACTTAAACAATTATTGATGGGCAAGACCCATCTCATTAGATGTGCTCTGTGGGTAGGGCTGGCCCTTTGAGACCCATGCCTGGAGAAGGACCCAAGGGCCCAGATCCTCCCATATTTTCAAGCATCGGCATTCTGATCTGCACTTGGGCAGCAATTACAATTCTTGGCTCCACATCAGTGCCTGCTTTGCTGTCCCAAAACTTGACTATTACTCATATTTTAGGACTCTGCATATATACAAAATAATCAATTGACTAAAACTCTGATTATATGTTGGCAGTTGTCCAGAGGGCAACTTATAGTTTCCTTCAAACCCTGCATGCTTCCAGTCACCCATGTGTTTCTCATCTTTCTTTGCATATACCATAGGGTACTCAGAATCGACAGTTTCTGAAATCACTCCTTTCGTTTTCACATCTGGTGATGATCTCATGGTCCCAAAGAGAGGTTATCAGAAGAACACAATAAACTATGTGCTTTTCGCTTTCCTTCCTGTTGTCTTCTAAAACAGATCAATGGGGAAATTAAATAAACAAACGAGCGAAGTGCGCCACCTAGTGACCTCTGTGCTCACTGCCGGTTCCTCGACTGGAATGCGTGAGAGGAGTGGCTAACGCAATTCAAGTATTGATGGAGTCACAAAAATCGTTCATTAAGGCAATTTAATCTTTGCTATTAAATGTCCTTCCAATTCATTTGGGGTAATTAAGATGCAGTTAAAGTGATTAAATTCTAATTACTTATGCTAGACAAAGACATATTTGTCACACTAATGCGGTTAGGGTAACTAAGGACTCAGAAAGAAAGTTAACATTTACTTCAAATGATGCAACTGAAAAAAATCAGTTCCTCTTTTCATCATTAATCTAGTGAGCTGGGTGATTATATAATGGTACTACAAGCTCATTAAATACGGGAAGTGCTGATTAAAATGACTGCTGGGAGGAAAACTTGAACCAGAAGTATCTCAATACCGTTTGGTCAGCATTCCTGGGCAAAATTACTTGAGGTTCTTTCCCTCCAAGCCCTCCACCCTGAAGTAATAAACCCCTCCTGACATTAAAAGGAGGATGCCTCACAGAAAGCTCTTGTTATCAACCTGCAGATCTTGCCAAATGAAAAAAAAAATTTAAATGGTAAATGGATTCTTTGGGTGGCCAGGAGCATGGCAAGTGGGTAGAAGTGGAGAAGAGAATTCCTAAGGTAAACAGAATGGACATTTCCACTACAGGCTTTGGAAGCCACTTTCCTTCACACAAGCACCCTTCCTATCATTAAGCAGTCTTTCTTTGCCTCCCCAGTTCCATTTCTATTGCCTTTGATGGATGGGGACAGACTCCTCTTGTGCACAATTATGCTACATTTGATTATTATACACACTCTGAAGAGTGCTAAGTACTTCTGCAGCAAATTGCTCTCTGTTCAATGTTTTTCCACCTTCATTGGAAAGAGTCTTGAATTATAAACTATCAACTCTTTGAGGCTGTTTTATCATAACCTCCACAGTTCCCAGCCTCTTAGGATAGCTTAATTATGAGTGATCATAAAGTGAGGATATATTTAATGAATTTGAAGTTTGCCTTCCTCACAAAAAATGGCTTCCTAAAGAGGTGCCTAATGTTTTCCTTGGGGCAGGGGGACAATCCAAGGACAAGAATGATTAAGAATACTTTTCCTCAGGAGACCTGAGTCTTGTAGTAGTTTATTTGCATATTGAAACTGTAATCGTGCACTATTTATCTCATTGAATATTACATCGTAAGCAAAAAAGCTAGTTATCAAATTCATCAGTTATGGGCTGGGGCTGTGGCTCAGTGGTAGAGTACTCGCCTAGCACATACAAGGCCCTGGATTCGATCCTCAGCACCACATAAAAATAAATAAATAAAATTAAGGTATTGTGTCCAACTGCAACTAAAAACTTAATATTAAAAAAAAATTCAGGACCAGGCATGGTGGCACATGCCTGTAATCCCAGCACTTGGGAGGCTGAGGCAAGAGGATCACGAGTTCAAAGCCAGCCTCAGCAATGGCAAGGCACTTAGCAACTCAGTGAGACCCTGTCTCTAATAAAATACAAAAAAGGGCTGGGGATGTGGCCCAGTGGTCAAGTGCCCCTGAATTTAATCCCCAGTACCAAAAAAAAAAAAAAAAAAAAACAAAAACAAAAAAATCATCGGTTACTTTATCAAACAACTACTTTTTGAAAACAAATCAGTTACCTGAATATTTACTGTCATTGTTAATTTGGGGGATCATGTTATGCCATCTTAAATTACTGAGTGAAAAACAACAACTCTGGATTAGGAATCAAGTGCCCTGGAGAAAGGTTCTTGCAGTAATTAACTCTTAGACCTTGTCAAGTAATTTAACCTTTCTGGGCTGCAGTCTCCATAAATGTAAAATGAAGTATTTGGCCTTAGGGTTCCTGCCAGGTCCCACATTCTATGATGGATTGCTTTCTATGATGACTGTGTATCCACAGCAAAGCCCAGTAGGTACCCTAGTCTCTTATCTCACTTTAGTGCTCTGTCCCCAATATTAAGATCCAGCAAGGTGTGAGGCTCAGGGCCCAGCCTTATGGGTGGAGTCTAGAGCCAGGCTCTCCAGCCAGGTGATGAGAGGAAAAAGCCCATCCAGTCAGGAGTGCTGCCTCCCAAAGTGCCAATTTGTGATTCCATTGCCCATGTCCTGGTAACACAAGCTGTTAGTGTGGATATGGATCATCAGGAACTCAAAACACATAATTTGGCATCATCTTATAACCCTGGACTTGCATATATCTAGGAATTCTACTCTTTTGTATACATTTTGGATAAACTCATGAGTATGTCTAGAAACCTGAAAAGACTGTTCATAGAAGCATTGTTCCTAAGACCAAAAAAAACTGGAAACAGCTTAAATGTCCACTAACAAGAAAAGCATAAATAAATAATGATGGACTCATGTAGTGCAATAATATGCTGTTATAAAAACAAATAAGCCATAGCTGTACATAACAATGTAGATGAGTCTTAGAAATAATGTTGAATTTAAAAAAAAAAAAAAAAAGGTAAGCTATAGAAAACCACACCAGAACAATACCAAGTTTACAAAGCTTGAAAGCAGGCAAAGAAGGCAAAACCACTTACTGTTTATAGATGCATGAAATTGTGATAAAAACTATTTTCATAAAAACAAATGGGAGGGCTGGGGCTATAGCTCAGTTGGTAGAGTGTTTGCCTCACATGCACAAGGCCCTAGGTTCAATCCCCAGCACCACACACACACACACAAAAGGGAGCCACTTGCCTAGCACATGTGAGGCACTGGTGCTGATTCCATCCTCAGTGCCACTTAAAAATAATAAATAATATAAAGCTATAAAAAAATGGGGCTGGGGATGTTGCTCAGTAGGAGAGTACTTGTGCAGGCTTACACGAGGCCCTGAGTTCCATCCCCAGCACCACATAATAATAATAATAAACAACACAAATTCAGGAGAATGGTTGCCTCTGGTGAGGGGATTCAGGGAGGTAAGAGGAGAGGACATGCTTGTGGTTGCACAGGGCAGCTGATGTTCTAGTTCTGTTGGGTGGTGGATTCATGGGTGTTCGTTTTGTTACTGCTTCATATTTTACAAACATGATAAATATTGTTTTGTGAGCAATAAATATTACTCAGTTTGAACATTGAGGAGGAAGAGATTGTTTTTATCTGGTCCCCTAACCCAAACAGTTTACAGCAAACAGATCCCAAGACATCTTGTGCTGTCATTTAAGCAAGTCTTAGCCCTCTACTAAATGTTAGCTTTCCTAGGAATGTTTTTTTTAGATGTAGATGGACACAGTATCTTTATTTTATTTATTTGTTTTATTTTTATGTGGTGCTGAGGATTGAACTCAGTGCCTTACACATGCCAGGCTTTACCACTGAGCTACAACCCCAGCCTTCTCCTAGGAATTTTATGCAGCCAATTGTGGACAGAGTTTAAGAAGTGAAAGAAGAAATTCATTAGATAAAGAAAAAAAAGTTAATTTCTTCATTCATTTGAGCACCTGTTCTAGCAGGTTCTGTGATCAGGACTGAGGATGGAATGTACAACACACTTGTCTTGGAATTCAGTCTAGTGGGAAGAGACAGATGTCAGTTCACATTGTGTGTGTGTGTGTGTGTGTGTGTGTGTGTGTGTGTGTGTGTGTGTGTAGGGGTTTCCAGGGAGGAGAGGGCTGGGTATGATGAAGGGACAATTTTGAAGACCTAGAGGATGAGTCAGACTGGGATCAGAAATGGAGGAAGAGGTTTCCAAGCAGATTTCTTAGATATGAATGACTATAAAACTGAAGGTTTGTTTCTTCCCCAGATGAGTGACACAGTATAGTCCCATCAATAATAAAAGCATTCTTCAAGGTTGTAGTTTTCAGTGGGGGGAGCCATGGACCAAGGGTTTCATATTACTCTAGGGAGAAATTCAGATTGGTGGGAAAGATGAAGGAGAATATGTGTTGTTTAAAAAGCTTCCCAGGTGAATCTAATGTAACTCCAAATTAAATATTAGAATATCGATATAATAATAATTTAAAGGCAAATGATTTTTAATTATTTTAGCCTCATTTCTAGAATAACCTATAGCTTCATAGCTCACTGTTTAGGTGGTGTGTATATAAAAATCTTGACTTTTTTTTTTATCTCTGCGTATGTGTGTGTGCGTATGTGTTATTAGGGATTTAACTCAGGGGCACTCTGCCACTGAGCTACCCCTCCTGCCTTTTATTAAATTTCACTTTGAGACAGAGTCTCACTAAGTTTCAGAATCTGGTCTCAAACTTGAGATCCTCCTCCTTCTTCCTCCCGAGTCTCAAGGATTACCACTGCGCCCAACCTTTTGATCTTTTTGAAATAAAAAAATTCACTAAAAATTTCAAGATCTCTGCAGAAATAATTGATCCCCATGCTCCTCCATCTAAAAAGTTATTCCTGTCTGTATCCTTACTGCTCAAAGTGTGGCTCCCTGGCCAGCAGCATCAACCTCATCTGGGAACTTATAAGAAATGAAGGCTAAGTTCTATGCCAGACCCCCTGAATCTAAATCTGTATTTTAACAAGAGCCCCAGAAGATTTCTGTGTATGTAAAGTCTAATAAACACATCAAAGTCCATGTTACATCATTCAAAGAGTCCCTGTTTCTTTATTTGCCAAAATATTTCTCATGTGCCAAGCACTTGGTCACAAAAGAGGAATGATGTATCACATTCTGGAGAAAGCATGTGGGGAAATACTGACAATGTCTCTGATGAGGGCCATGATCTAGATAGGAATACAGTGCTGTCAAAAAGGAAATGAAATGGAAGGAAGACTTTAAAGGACGACAAAGGACCTTGCATGTCTGTGCAGTCAAGGGCCTTTGGCCTATGACAGCAGGAGCAAAAGGAAACTGTGACCTGTCATGCAGGGAAATGGTCAGATTTGTGCTTTTGAAAGTGTGCCAGAGTGGGAGGTCCTAGGAGGAGAAGTAGCAGGGAACTAGTAGTAGCTAGGAGGGATGGCAATACATTAGGAGGGTCTGATCATATGTCACTGTCAGCCAAGGTGGAGAAAATGGGTGGGCAAGTTTTGAGAGCTATTTCTAAATTAAAATCAAGCAGATATTATGTAGAGTGAAAAAGGAAGAGCAACTGACTCCTGTGGCCTTGGCTTGGGAAATTGGGTGCTTGGATATACCTTTAACCACAGAATGGCTGTGTTGATGTAACTACAAAGATAGACTCTTTAGGAAGAGCCCACCCTCTCAAACTTGCTTATTAAGATAGACGGGCTCTTTGGGCTCTGTCTAGACTTGAGATACCAAATCAGATTGTCTGTGTTTCACCCAAACTTGTCACTGGATGAAAGGTGACATGAGTACAATGCTAATGAGGTGAAGATTTCTGGTTCACTCCCTCAGGTCCAGTTTTGAGATGGTTATTCTCCTCTTAGCCAACTGCTGCCCTTGGGCATACAGGAGCCTTGAAGAACCAAGGTAAAAAGTTAATCTGAGGGCTGGGGTTGTGGCTCAGCGGTAGAGCGCTGGCCTAGCATATGCGAGAGTTCGATCCTCAGCACCACATAAAAACAAAAAGGCATTGTGTACAACTAAAACAAATAAATAAATACTTTTTAAAAATGTTAATCTGAATTCATTCCTGCTGCTAGAGAAACAAAGTAATCCCCTGTAAATAGTAGGTCAGGAGCCTTCTGTCTGTAACTGAGGACAATAGGAGAGGAGATATAAACACACACTGGTTGGTAGGCAGACAAGTGTTGGCAAGTCTTGCTTTTCACAAACCCATCTGGGATGGGAAATGAGCATGCTAAGGGCAAGATATTTTCATAAAAAGGCCTTTCTCTAATCTAGTTATTTTTATGGTTGTCCCATAACCCAAAATTTTAAAAAAGATATTTATGTTTAAATATATGCTATATGCACATATTTTTTAAAAATATTTGTTTATTTACCTTTAGTTGTACACAATGCAATGCATTTTATGTTTACGTGGTGCTGAGGATGGAACCCAGGCCGCGCACATGCAAGGTGAGCGCTCTGCTGCTGAGCCACAACCCCAGCCCTGCACATCTTTTTATAGAAAGTTAAACAACATAGCTGGTTGCACACTCCTATAATCTCAGTGACTCAAGAGGATCACAGTTCAAGGCCAGCATCAATAATTTAGTGAGACCCTCAAAATAAAATATAAAAAAGGCTCAGGATATTGCTCAGTGGTAAAGCGTCCCTGGGTTCAATCCCTAGTATCAAAACCCAAACCAAAGCAAACAAACAAAAATAGTTAAACATCATAAATAGATATACAGAGAAAACTATATTTTCCTCCCGACCTACTCCCTAGTTACCTAGTTCTCCTCCCCTAAAGGAAATCCATGATCAGTTTCTTTTGAATTCTTGGAAGACAGTCTATGGCTTTTCAAGAGTGTGAGCATGTGTGTATATGTGTAACCCTCTTTTAAAATAATTAAGGGCCTCTTCCATCTCCCATATTATAACTTTCTAAGGAAAACAGTGAATGCTTCTCACTTCCTTTAATTCTTTTGACTGAACATTTCCTCCCTAGAAATGTGTTTATAAGCTCAGCAAGGAGCTACAATCTGAATAACTGGCATAGGTTGACACCTTCTAGGTGGGTTGAAAATGGAAGCCAGACATGGTGGTGCATGCCTGTAACCCCAGCTACTTGGGAGATTGAGGCAGAAGGATCACAAATTCAAGGCCAGCCTCAGCAATGTAGTGAGGCCCTAAGCAACTTAGGGAGACCCTGTCTCTGAAATAAAAAAAAATGAAAGGGCCAGGAATATAACTCCTTGGTAAAGTGCCCCAGTACCAATCCCGGGTACCAAAAAAAAAAAAAAAAAAAAAAAAAAAATTGACCAACTGTTAACATTTTACTGTATTTGCTTTACAATTTTCTTTCTTTCTCATGCACAGATTTTTTTTCCTCAATGATATGAGGGTTAGTTACATATATCATGGCCCCTTACCCTTAAATATTCAACAGTGTTTTTCCTAAGAATAGGGACATTTGCTTATATAGTCACTCTTCAACTTTGTCAGTTGACCCAATAATATCCTTTGAGCATTGTTCTCCTAAATTACAGGATCCAGTCTCAGCTTTAGTTGTCATATCTGTTGTGCTTCTTTTATTATGAAACATTCCCACAATCTTCCTTTGTCACTTACAATATTGACATGTTTGAAGAATACAACCTCTTGTTTTAATAATTTAGTTAATGTGTTTTTCTGATGTTTCCTGGTGATTCCATTGAGCTTATGCTTTCTTATCCAGAAAGCTGCATGCATATCCTTCTCAGAGGATCACATCTGGAGGCCCCCAACTGTCTGTCCCTCACTTAACTGGTGAGTTAATTTTATTCACCTGAAGTGTTGTCTAATTTCTCCACTGTATGATTATGACACTTTTTTTTATTCCTTAAAACTAATAAGTAATTTGTGGGAAAAACTTTTAGACCACGCAAATATCCCACTCCTTATCAAAATTCCCCATAGATTTAGCATCAGTTGATTCTTGCATGATCTAATTTGTATTCTGATGTTTCTAAAATTATTTTCCATTTCCAGCACTCCTGTCTTGTTTGACAGGCAGCCCTCAGCTTTCTGCAATGAGTTGTAGCTTTCTCTCTCACTTATCCATTTTCTGTTGTGGACTCATGCATTTTTTCCCCCAATTGTTTATAGTTCATTGATGTACTTAAGTATTTTGGTGCTCAGATTGTGTCAGATTTGACTGGTGGTAGTCCCTTTAACCTGGCTCTTATGTCCTTGTGACATGTTCCCACTATTTTTTTTTTCAGATTTCTGGCATAAAAAATATGTCCTAAGCTCATCTACTCTGCCCCTGGCTTGTTTTGATAGGGCATGGTATTAAAAACTGAGAATACCTGGATGCTGAGTATGCTTCTGGCTGTTAGGGTGACTATCTTTCCACCCTCTCGGACAAAACCATGATGAATATATGCATATAATTAATATACCCACACACATACAAATATACATATGCACTCTCTTACATACATGAAACACATATTCATGTTTATGTAACATGCTTACATACATGCTTATGTACAGTTTTAAAAATAATGAGCCTATACAAGTATCTCCACCTCCAATTGACGTATATCCCCACAGTGAGAACCCTGATACCAAACAATCTACATCCATCTCTCTCACATACAAACTCACATGCTCAGTCCTATAATACATCTAAGTAGTTTCAAAATTGCTTCACACATAAAGTAATTAAACTGCTTAAACATTTTTAGATAAAATTCATTTGCAATTCTTACCCCCTCCCCTTTATACATGCTCCACTTATCACTGGGGAGCTTGTTAGAAATCCTACTGAATTAGGGGCTGGGGTTGTGGCTCAGCAGTAGAGTGCTCACCTAGCACATGCGCGGCCTGGATTCGATCCTCAGCACCACATAAAAATAAAGGCATTGTGTACAACTAAAACCAAATAAATAAATATTAAAAAAAGAAACCCTACTGAATTATAAACTCTAGGATATAGCCCAGTAATCTATATTTTAACAAGATCTCAAAGTGAGTCTAAGGCATGCAAAAGTTTGAGAAGCACAGATCAAAATATTCAGCTTTTTTTTTTTTTTTTTTTTTTGTATGTGCATGGGTGCATGGGTGCCAGCCCAATGGATAATCAGGGGGTGGCATGGGAACACTGCTCTTCCTCTCTCTGGGCCAGAAACACTCTATTTGCTCAAGAGAATGCTTTCTAGTCCCATAGCTCCTTCCCCTCTGCTGTAGGCACTTGGCAAGATGAAGGAGGATGTGTCAGCTAGTGCTAAAAAGCTCACATCCCTGTGAGGCCATGGTTTCAATCTCCAGCACCAATAAATAAATAAATAACCTCACAGTCATTAATATCTGATCTTTCTCTTTTCTTACCCAACTTTCACTATCATTAGAATCACATATACCCAGATGATTCTCATAAAATTCTGATTCCATCAATCTCTATTTTTGATAAGCGTATGGGGTGATTCTTTTGAAAGTTTAAAAAATACTGGCCTCAGGGATGTCTGGCCCAGCAGCCAGGCCAGGTTGCTGCTGGCTCCTGGTACCCCTTTTTCCCTCCCCACAGGGTGGTGCAGGACTCTGGTGAGACATGGCTAACTCGTGGTGCAAGGGAGGAAGGTGTGAGCCAGAAGGAGGAGAGTTTTCTGTACTTTGCCTTAGGCAGTAACCAACTGACAGAGAGGATCCACTTCTGAAACCCCTTGGCTCTGTTCTGTTGTATGGCCCACCTGCAGGATTTTAAGCTTGACTTTGGCAATTTCCAAGGCAAAAATAAGTCAAAGGTGGTGTGGAGGTATAGCTGCCATTTTTCAAAGTCCTGGCAATGAAGTGGGAGGGGGGGTGGAAAATGAACAAAAGCAATTTAAATTCTCTGAATGAGCAAGAAGGAATTAAAGTGGATATATGTTGTAATAGAAGTTAAAGTTTCAACTCCAGAAGAAAAAGAAGGAACCTATAAAAGTTATCTGATGACAAATTATAAGGATGCTCCCTCATCCCCACAATATAAAAAGGCTATTTGTGTGGGTGCAAAAGAAAATGGTTTTGCACTGGAGTATACTGGAGTATCAAGAGAAGTTAAAAGCAATAGAATTGAATGACTATAAAGGAAAGGTCTCAGAAGAAATGGAAGACATTATCAAGGGGGAATAAAAGCTCTTTAGAATATAACAATGTATCTAAGAATATGCTATGTACTAATGTAAAATGTGTTTTAACATTTTAAGAACAGGGATCTGGGCTATCTCCACGTTTAATCTATTTTCAACAGGTTTTGAAGGGGTACCTCACTCGGTAATTCTATGTTTCAGACTATCAAAAGAAACTGGGTTAAGACTTAGACAATTAAAAAGGGGCTGTATGGTCCAGAAATGACAAGTGGATATGGGTACTCCTGTGGAAAATCTGTTTTCTCAAGGTGATCTTAAGTGTCCTCTTGCTCTGTGACGATAGATTTGCAGTTTGCTTGATGATGGTGTTGTGAATTGCTCTGCTCTGTCTGGGTTGTTTTGTTTTGTTTTGTTTTAAATCAATTTAATAATAGTAAGCAAACTACTGACACAGTTGATAATAAAATTTTGAAAATTGGGGGAAAAAATACTGGCCTCAAAGCAAGTGGTTCCATGACTTGTGAAGCTTATTTTAAATGTTCATTTATGTATCACACCCTCAAAGAATCTAATTCATTAGGTATAGGATGGGGTTCCCAAATGTACATTTTGAACAAGCCGCTCCTTCTTGCTCCTGCTCCTAGGTAATGTTGTATCTGGAACATACCTTGATTAGAGTTCACGGTCTGGATTCTAGGCCCTTGTTCCCCAGAGCATGGCCTTGGACCAGTAACTGGGTGTCACCTAGTCCAGGTTAGACATTCAGAATCTCTGGCCCCACCATGACCTACTAAGTCAGAATTTCACCATAACAAGATGTTCATGTGATTCAAGTTTGAGAAGCACTAATTTAGAGTAATGGTTCTCAACTAGAATTACCTGGAGAACTTTCAAAAACCCCAGGTTTAGACCTCTGGTAGACTAAACAGATCAATCTCTCTGGAGATGAGTCCCTGGTGTTCTTAGTATTTCTTAGATGGTTCTAGTTCATAGCCAAGACTAAGAACTTCTCAGGGTACTTCCAGACTCTCACTGCAGAATCCAGGCCAGCCATGAAGCCCAGGAGAAAAGAATGATACCCTCAACCAGGGATCCAGGGCACCAGTAGCCAGAGGTCCAAATAGCAAAATGTCCAATAACTTTATAGTTGCCAAAAGAAAAAGAAGCAAAGTGGTATATCATTTCACCTTATTTATAAAACATTCTTTCTTTCTTTGGTGGTACTGGGGATTGAATCCAGGAGCTCTCTACCACTAAGCTGCATTCTCAGCCCTTTCAGTGTTTTGAGATAGGGTCTAAGTTGCCCAGGCTGGCCTCAAATTTTTGATCTTTCTGCCTGAGCCTTGTGATTTGATGGAATTACAGGTGTGTGTCACTGTACCTGACTATAAAGCATTCTTCAAGTCTTTCATCCTTTGAATTTGAATTTCTTCAAGACTATTCCCCTGAGATCATCCCATTAATATGTTAGTATGGTTTCTACTACACAGACTCTGTGGATACATGCTGTCATCAATAAATCTAGTCCTTTTCTCCTCTATATTAAAATAAGGCACATGAACAATTCACTACCCATTTTAGTAAGGAAGATCACAGACAGGGAACCTCAGCCTTCTGGTGCTTCATGCTTGACCTTGGCCTTGATTACATAGGTAACTCTTTGTTTAGAAAAAAGAAATGACATTCTGAGTGCAGCGAACAGCTTGAATAAGGGACTAACAGTATGAAGTGCGTCATGTGTTGAGGAATCACTTGAGAAGTGGAACAGGAGTGATGGGTAGCAGATGAAAGAAGTAGTGGGGAGTGAGATGGGTGAGGTGTTTAAGTTAAGAGTGTCAAGGTCCTTGAATATTATAGTAGAGGAGTAATAGAGCTTTCTTCTTGGGCTTTTGGGAGGCCCTTGTGAAGCTCATTGTATAATACATGTTATTGGCAGCTTAGCATTTGCAATTTGATTCTAGAGACAAATTTCCAGAACTGCAAACAAGGCAAACTTTACTAATTTGAAATTAATTGTAGAAAATATCTGATACCTTAGTAAAAAGTAAAGTTGTAGATTTTTTTATTTATGTATTTATTTATTTGGTACTGGGGATTGAATTGAGGGGCACTTGACCACTGAGCAACATCCCCAGCCCTATTTTGTATTTTACTTAGAGACAGAGTCTCACTAAGTTTCTTAGCACCTTGCTTTTTGCTGAGGCTGGCTTTGAACTTGCGATCCTCCTGTCTCAGCCTCCCAAGCCACTGGGATTACAGGCATGCGCCACTGCACTCAGTTTGTAGATTATTCTTAAAGGAACTCTTATTTTATGACTTTCAGTTGCTACAAATATTATAAAGTAACATGTACAGCTATTAATTATAGAAGTGGGATCAATAAACTTTATAATTCACAATAGGCCTATATGAGACAAAAATGTATAATAACCATGTAATTGTTTAAGCATGCAATTTGTCCATTTTGGCTGTTTTATCATATAAGCATCATAACTAGGAGATCCATATCACATATTTCCAATTATTGGGTTCCAAACTACTTAGGGCCTTTTTAAAAATGAGGAACACTGATGTGTCAAAACTATAGTGGGGGGCTAGGGTTGTAGCTCAGCTGTAGAATGCTTGCATAGTACTCTTGAGGCACTGGGTTCAATCCTTAGCATCACATAAAAATAAATAAATTAAATAGAGGTTTAAAAAAATTCTAGTGGATCAGGCATTAACAGAAATTTAGGAATTTATCTGGGCACAGTGGCACATGCCTGTAATTCCAGCAACTCAGGAGGCTAAGGCAGGAGGATTGCCAGTTTGAGAACAGTTTCAGCAACTCAGCAAGGCCCTCTGTAACGTAGTGAGACCATGTCTCAAAATAAAATAAAAACAAAGGCCTGGGTGATATATCTCAGTGGTAGAGTACCCCTAGGTTTAGTCCCCAGCACCAAAACTAAACAAATAAATAAATAAAATTTTTTAAATTTTAGAAATTTCTTAAATAAAGGAAGGGAGAAAAGTTTAGGAATTTAGAAATAAAAAAATTTTTTTTTCAAATCTTGAAATCAAAATTCTTGAGCCAAACTGTCAGAAAAGAGCCATATTGCTGCTGCCAACCAATCAGGTGCAAGGCCCTTGCCTTCTCTTCCCACCAGCAACTCTGAAGCTGCAATACAGGGAGAGCACTTTGGTGGGAAGGTTCAGGTCAGCAGGTGTCTCTTCCTGGGAGCGTAGAAATTCTCGAGCCTGCGCTCAGGAAAGGTGTGTTTTGGGTCTAGAATAGCCAGTAGGAGAACAAGGCCAGCGTCTTTGGGGTATGAAATGCATTAAACTCAACAGGGATTCCCAGCCTATGCAAGCAGGAAAGCAGAACAAATGAGGAAAGACAATTGGGGGTGGGGGGAAGCTAAGATATCCTAGAATCGCACAAAAAGGGTCCTGTGTTCTCTGCTTTCCCCAGTCTGTGCATGAGGACACGCTGGGGCCACACCTCCTGGTTCCCTCTAGTAATATCACTGGTCCCTATATTGATTCAAACCTCAGCTCCACCAAGATCATTGGTGTGACCTTGGTCCAGGCCCTCACCCTCATTGAGCCTCAGGCTGCTCATTTGTCAATTAGAGATAATAATCATTATTATGAGGCCGTGCAAGGCCTTTCACATATGGGGCTTAGCACAGAGGGGGGGGGGCCTGTTCCACCCCTCTGGGCTGTCCTCATTTTTCACACAGTCCAGGGGCCCCACCTCCCCTGGGCTACCACTTAGCTTTACCTAGAGAAGAAAGAGGGATCAAAGTGTTTTATACGCTGACTCTGGAAGGACTTCAGGCAGCAAACATGGGATGGCAGGTGCCTGTCCTGGACAGCTCGTTTCAAAAAGCAACAAGGGGGCAGAGTAGTGATGAGAAATTTGGATGACCATTCCCACCTGAATGGATGGAGCAGACCTACCTATCTTGGCTTTAGCCAAAGCCCTCCATGCCCCATTTTTCTTCTTCCACATTGAGTCAACTGGTCGATGCTCTCTGACACCCTTCCTGACTCAGGCCTTCTCCAGGCCAGCATGGATGTGCTGCCCACTATGTTGCCCAAACTGCCTCCATCTCAACTTCCATCCAGACCACTTCCTTGAATGGGCAAAGTGCAGACTTTTCAGCTACCTGGAGATAGGTCTGGCTGATAACTGGCCTGCTGCCTGGCTGGCCAACAGTTCACCCCAGGTTCGCTGGGCTCCTGCCATCTCACCATCCTGGGAAGGTTCTCAAGATGTGTCCACCACACTCACCTCAGCGTCCAGGGCACAGCGAAGTTGAAGGCCCATGACCCCCACTCACCAGCTTTGTGCCCATGGACAAGTCACCTGACCTCTCCGATAGTATTTTATCTACAAAAAAAGGAATGCCCATTTCTTCCTCACCTGAGTTTTGTAGAGTCACAGGTGAAGGTTTTTTGGAGGTGTTTTAGCACTGTAAAACAAGATACAGGGTGAGTTACGATGATTATTCTTTGCTGGGAAAGTCAGATGAGTGTTTGTATTAGGCTTTTCATGTTTGTGCCTGGAAGTTTCCATAGTTGCTTTGGCTACCCACACATTCACAGACACATAGCCAATGTAGCTTGTGTCCAGTAGAGTGTGTTGGCTCCACCTCCCTCTGCTAGACATCAATTTCCAGACAATTTGTGCAGAAGTTTGCTTCCCACGCCAAGGCTGTCCTTGGCCATATCAGTGAGAACTCACTAGTGTGGCCTTTCAAACCACATGTTGTGCCGTGCCCTACAAGTTTGCCACTTAAAAGCTGCCTCGTTCCTAAAATAGTTGGAGGTTCAGCTTGTAAGTATATACACAGCACAGCAAAATAACTCCTGGCAAGGCAGATAACATTCTGACCCAGAATGCCTGGGGTCTGAGCTATAATCCTGAAGCTGTCCCTGTCAATAGCCTGGCTCTTTGATCTCCACGGTGTGGGTGGGTACCAGCTTGGAAAACAGGCTCAGGACCGAGCCACCGTCACTTCCATAGTTTCTCCTTAGGAGTCTCTTCCCACCCCGGTCTTGTTTTGTTTTGTTTTGTTTTTTTGGTACTGGGGATTGAACTCAGGGGTACTCGACCACTGGGCCACTGGGCCACATCCCCAGCCCTTTTTTGTATTTTATTACAGACAGGGTCTCACTGAGTTGCTAAGTGCCTCATCTTTGCTGAGGCTGGCTTTGAACTAATGATCCTCCTGCCTCAGCCTCCCAAGTGCTGGGATTACAGGCGTGCGCCACCGCATGGGGCTCCGGTCTTGTTTAATGAAATCTGATGTACACTTGCTTGTCCACCTATGTTGTCTCCTGGAGTTTACTTTGAGAAACAGCTTTAGCCCATAAGAGAGGGTCTTCGGGGGCTCATTGAACATCAATACCAACCAGCTATTATCCTTGAAACAGGCCAGAAGCGACTCCCTCCCAGTGGCAGTAGGGGGTGAGGGCTGAGGGCTCGCCTCATGTGCCTGCCCTGCTACTGCTTTGTTTTACTTCTCAGTACTAGGAATTGAACCCAGGGGTGCTCTACCACTGAGCTATATCCTCAGGCCCCTCCCCCCTTTCGAGACAGGGACTCCTTAAGTTTCTGAGGCTTACCTTGAACTTGCCATCCTCCTCCCTCTGAGGGATATAGTAGCTCAGTCGTGCAGAGTCCCTGAGTTCAATCCCAAGTACCAAAAAAAAAAAGAATAACTCCATTGTATGAACATGTAACAGTGAATTCCACAAATGAATTCCACTATTATGTACGATTATAATACACCAGTTACAGACATGGACAAAGACTATAGGAGAAGCAAGACAATGATTTAAGAAAAAAACTCCACTTATGAATTTCAATTTTCTAATCTTAGAAGACCTGATGATTGTTCACTATGCACACAGACCTCGTTCCCTGTCCTATCTCTCCTGAAGGTGCTTTTCCAAAAGCTTTTCTCATCTTCATCTGTTCCACCTCCCCCTCATCTTTGCCTGCCATGAGTAAGATTGAGGTAGTGGTACACGAACAGTCTGACAAAAGACAGGATGTGGACCAAAGGGGTTGTCCAACTGTCCATAGAGAGAACAGTGCAACCTTCACACTTCTGAGGGTCTCCACTGATTACTCAGAAAACAACAGTCCTGGGCAGGGTCCACCCTGTCTGCCACTTCCCCTGGGTTGGTGCTGAAGATTTTTGACATGCATCAAGTCATGTAGATGGTTATTTATTCCAGGCCCTTTTTTTTTTTTCCCCATTAAGAAACCTGGAGCCAGCTTCATTCAAGATTTAACCCAATCATTTGACTAATTTATGACAGAGCCAGGAGCAGAACCCAAATCCTGAGACAATTAGAGCAAGACTTTCCCATGATGCCCCCTCCCTATGGACTAGGAGCACGGGGTGGCATATACCTGATTATACCTGCCCCCTCACCATGTACTTTCTGTAAGCACACCTTGAAACATTCACTACTCTACTGCCCATAGGAAGAGGACTCTATTACTCCATCTGTATGAAGGAGCCAACCCTAGGACAAATATACCAAGAACATCAGGAAGCATGTTAAGTTGTTCTACAATTTTAATGCAAAAGTAGAAACTCAGTAAAAATAAATCAACAAGCAAACAATCCATTCATTGTGTAATGACTTAAGTCCTAGGAGGACAAAGGCTTAACTGGACTCTATGGCAGTTGTTATTACTTTATTGTCTAAAATTCATTAGATTGAAGCAACTGTGAGGTCTTTGGATTTATTTTTTCCACCTTTGTTCAGATGAACATGGGTTTGGATTATTTGCAGTACTAGCTGATTGCAAAATGGTTACTTACTCTTTTTGAGAAGTCATGAAAAATGGACATGATACAATGAAAAGTCAACATAGAAGCTGTGTGTTGCAAAAGAGAGAAAGGTTACCTTGGACATTGTTTAACCGAGGTAATAGATTTTGGAAAACAAGAGACACTACAACTGTGCGAAAGAGCTTTAGAACCCATAGGGGTCCTAGAATATTGCCTGCTCATTTAAAGAGATCTTCGGAAAAAGAGATTGAAGGATTTCTACAAGTTCATACGAAAGGTTAGAGTCCGATCAAAGACTCAAGCCTGATGTGTAAGCCAGTGTTCATACTTGTATTTTGACTAAAGAAGGAAGACTCTACAGTACTCCATGAGGGTTAGTGGTTTTAATCCCTCCAACATGTATTATCTTACTTAATGCTTATTACCATCCTAAGAAGTAAGAAAGTTGTTGCTCTCCATTTTGCAAATGGGGACACTAAGCTCAAAGAAGATGAGGGAATTGCCCAAGATCCCACCTTTTTTTATACCAGAGATTGAACCCAGGGCCTCCTTTTCATTGTAATGCATGTCCATCCTTCATGACTTCTCAAAAAGAATAAGTAACGGTTTTTGCAATCAGCTAGGACTGAAAATAATCCAAACCCATGTTCAACTGAACCAAGGTGGCAAAACAAAAACTTTTTTTTTTTTTTTTTTGGCGGTCCTGGGAATTGAATCCAGGTGAACCCAGGACTTTGAGCATGTTGGCAAGTGCCCTACCACTAACCCATATCCTCAGCCCCCAAGATCATGCTTCTATCAGTGGCCCCAGAGCTGGCTACTATATCTTCTGAATCCAGGTTCATCTAAGAAGTTGTATTATAAATCTACCTGGCCTTGCCATCTTCCTGGCCAATATATCTGTGCTCAGATATTCCCAACAAATTCTTGGAATATTGTTGCATGAGTATCAACACTTTAGATGTTATAAGGGACTTTGTGGAATTAAGTCAGGAAAATGGATATAAGTTAAAGTACAAATGCTTGGCTGAAACTATTGTGGAATGACAGAACTTCTCTTTGCCTTTTGTACTTTATAAATGTGGAAGCATTCAGAAAAAAATGCCTAACTGGCATCTGATTCTGGAATGTTACTACATACCACATTTATGAAGTATGTTCTAAGATAGGGCCTCTTAAACTCTAGGTAGTAAGGATCTAGTTGTATGTTGGTTTGTTTTCTAATTTTCATCTGTCCCAGACCAGTAGTTCTGACAATACAATAAAAATGCATTAGTAGAAAAATAATCACACACTTGAATGTTGAACAGTGTCAAGCTTATGTAAACCTTTCTAACTATTCTCCATTTTCTGCACCAATCTTTGTTATAGGTCAGTAACAATTTGCACACCAGCAGAGATCTGCCCATCAAGCTTTGAGAAACACTGTTCTAGTGAATGCTATTCCCAAGAGAAATTCCCTGAATAAAGAGTTCCTGGATTATTTAGGAGGATCCCATAAGATAGAAAATGTTGGTGTACAACACTTTCATATCAAGGCTCTGAGAAGTCCTGCATTAAAGAAGCTTATGTAACATTAACTTAGCATTTCTCAAACTGATTTGACCTCATAACTCATTGTTCACAGAATACCTTTTAACTTCCTGCAGATTCATCCTCCAAACATAACTGCATCCACTTCTTGAAATACACTTGGCTCTGCCTTTCCTATTATGGGAAGAGCAAGTCCCCAGGCATGCCTGAAATAGAAGCCTCTGTCCTTTGCCCATGTCCTCATGCTCTTTTTATTTTTATTTTTTCTTTATCATCTTTTATTCTGTTGTGCACATTCTCTGACTTTTACCATCTTCCAGGTCTACTTCATCCTGCTGCATAGTGCTTGCAATGGGCCACCTTACACAGAGATCAAAATCACCTATCTGTCTGAGACAGCTGCCCCTACAATTTCCCCCTGAATCTTGCAAATATACCTGCTTTCCCACCTTCATGGAGGTGATTCATGATGGATCTTCTTCATCTTCTGTACTACCTTCCACAGTAAATCCAGTTCTATGATAAATATTTCTCTATTTTTAATGGAAACTATATATCCCACAGAAAACACTACTGTCACCTAAAACACTTGCATTGCTATTCCCTCAGCATCAGTGCTTGTTATTTCCCACTTCACTCCCTTACACTTTCTCTCTCTACCTTGCACACATGTGTGGACACTCCAACCTCCAGTTGATGGCTTCCTTTCTTATGATGAATAATCTCTACCCCAAAATGCATTCCTCAGATATTCCGAAGCATGGCCATCATTCATATGCTCTCAAAGGTTCTAACAGTTACAGTCCTGTGAAAGCATCTAGAAATATGACTTTATTTCTGCAGGTTGCTCTTCCTCACCTCCTCTGGTCACATGGGAATCCTCAACAAGGTTTAGTCTATTCTCCAATTTACTGCTATCTCTGCTTTCTTTTTTCTTTTCTTTTTTTTTTTTTTTGCTGTGGCACCGGGGATTGAACTCAGGGGCACTTAACCACTGGGCCACATCCCCTGAGCCCCAAGTCCCTTTTTTTATTTTATTTAGAGACAGGGTCTCACTGAGTTGCTAAGTGCCTCGCCATTTCCAAAATTCTTGCTGAGGCTGGCTTTGAACTCGCGATCCTCCTGTCTCAGCCTCCCAAAGTGCTCAGGGGCATTACAGGCCACATCCCCAGTGCGCCACCACGCCCGGCTAGCTCTTCCTTTTTTTGAATGATAGATAAGTCCAGGCTTCAACCAACACTGTTGTTTACTTTCCCATATGTGCATGTTGTGTAATTTATCACTTAGAGCCCTAAAGACGTCCAAGTCTATATTTCTAACCCAGACTTCTCCCCTGAGCTCCAAACCCCATACATCCTGCTATCTGCTGGACGGCCACCTATTGGAGATCTTTAACAGAATGTCCTGCAAGCACTTCCAACACATTTCATCCAATATAGAAGTAATTGCTGCCCTCATAAAACTCATCTCTGCATTCCCAAAGGTCCCAATACTGCCATCCAACCAGACACTGGAAGATGTTCTAAATTCTACCATCCCAGCCAAGTTATTATTCCTCTCATTTCTACCTCCTAAGAAGTGCTTCTCTGTCTTCAACTGCCGTTGTCTAAATTGGGGTCCTCATTACTACTTTATGTTAGGTCAGACTTTCTGGGAAACAACTTTGAGTTTCTGAGATTTCCGTGGGAAGGTTGTTGGAGAGTGCTAGAGAGCACTCTCTTTTTTTTTTTTTTCCTACCTTTGTGAGGAGTGGAGGAAGTAAGCTGAACTGCACTGTAGTCGCAAGAATAACCTCAACCAATCTTCCAGGGTGCTCTGGAAGTGATGACCCTTTAAACTTGTCCAAACAAGTTTAAAACAAGGTGTTGAGGTGAGGGGACCTTAAACTAACAAATTCCACTGTCCTTGACCACCACCACTCACCCTGCTGTCTCCTACTGCTCCCACCCACCACTGGATGTAAGCAGCCCCCCAACCCACCCCAGGGTGGCATAACCTTTAACCAAAGGAAATTCTTACAAGGGATCTCAGCTGAGAGCCACCAGCCCCCAGGTATGATGACCTCAGCCCTCAAGGGAAGCGGGGTGGAGTAGGACATCATCCACCACAATGTCTTTGTCCCTAATCTTGCTGCTTTCCGGGTCATCCCCCACAAACCACCATAAGGGTTTTCTGATCCCAAACTTATTTCTGATCCCAAAATTATTTCCTTGCTCAAAACCTTTCAGTAACTCCTCCTTACCCACATGATGATTCAAATCTGATCTGTCTGCTGGAAGTTTGTCTCTCTTGGCTCTCCCCTCACGTGCACACTAGTGCCACAAATACCACTATGCTGCTCTACCTCAGTCCCTTACAAATGCTGCTCCTTAGCTGGGAAGGATACCCTCTCTTACCAGCAGATGTCCATTAGCCTTTAGGGCTCATCCTAGTAGCTCCTCTGAAGTGCCTTCCTTATTAACCTCAAAGAGAGGTAATACTCTTGCAGTTGTTTGCTTACACGGCCACTAGACACACCTTCGTATGAGCTGAGCCTGGATTATGTTCATTGAGTGTGAATGAATAAATCATTCAGCCATGTGCATCGTGTTTCAGTCTCCTCCTACTGGGGTTAACTCAAACTAACTCGAGTTGACTTTAGTCTACTCATTCCCCCCCTCTCCCCAGGAACTTAATTTGGTTGCTCTGTGGGGGTTGCAAGCCCCAGAAGGAAGAACTCTATTTAGGGAATCTCACTTCTGTACTTACTTATGTTTAGACCAGTGGTCTTTTAAGTGGGGTGCATACATTCCAGAACCTGGGCAAGCTGATGTATTTGGAGAAGAGAATTCCTATGTCTATTTGTCTCTGTGTTACTCCTTTTAAGACTCCTACATTTTATGTATTCCTACATTTTATTATGTGCATAATATAGTAATACATATCTAATGTATAAATAATATAAGGGAGCATATACTCAAAATTTTGGGGGGTGCTTGGTATGGAACTCAATGCATCACATACTCTAAGCACGCACTGTAACACTGAGCTATACCCTCGGCCTCTTAAACTTTTCTTTTTTTTTTTTTTTAACTAAATAACACATTGTTTTTACAATAAATTGGAGACCTTTTGATTGGACTCCAAAGACTGGAGGCTTCTTCAGCTTTCACCTACTAGCACTTCAGCTGATCTCTTGCTGAGCTAATTTGTACTGGGAGCACCTAGGTTATAGAGGAACTTGGAGATCTGGGATCTAGAATAACTAGGAATGAAAGGTAGAGGCTCACATAGAGGAGCAAGCCAGCTGGAGAAAGCACACAGCCCGAATCTAGCCAAAGCTGATGAAACAACTAGTCAGGGACTGAGAACCCGTAATACAGAGAGGGTGAGGTGAAGAAAGGAGGCAGCCGCAGACAGGGATGCCAACTAGAGGTACAAGGTGTGAAAGTGGCAGTCCTGACCCCCTAAGGAACATTACCCATGCTCCACTACCTCTTGTGGTTGCAGAGAGAGGTGTAGCCAGCCAGTATGAAGATGGCTGTGGCTGTTCCAGAGTGCCTATGTAGGGGGCCCAAGAGGCACAGTCTGATGGGAGTCAGAGCACAGGAGGCTTGTCTTCAAGCTGTATCAGCATGACTAGAGCACAGTTTCTACTAGGATATATGGTTAGGGATTGATTCATAGTGGAGATGGGGAGGGAGATGGATGTTGTAAGTAATGTAGCCCTTAGTGCCCTTTGGCATGAGGAAGTCCATGAATCACATTAGGCTGGAAAGATGAGAAAGTTGCTGATCCAGCACCAAACTGTGGGGGCCCAAGGGCCACATTAGGATGGTATACTGGACTAGCTCTAGCATCTAAGAAGGAGCTTCACGATACAGGACCAGAAAAGCATGGGTAAGGACTGGTCTCTCAGTGGGAAACCAGGTAAGGGAGGAGGGGACTCCAAGAGCAAGACTTATACAAGGAGCCAAATGGATACAGAGAGACCCCCAAATGAAAATGGCTAGAGTTTTCTTTTCTTTTCTTTTCTTTCCCTTACTCTCCCTTCCCTTCCCTTTTCTTTTCTTTCCTTTCTTGATTCTGGGTAATCAAATCCAAAATCTCATCAAACCCAGAATCTCATGTGTGCTAGGCAAACTACCAACTGAGCTACACACCTAGCCCCAAAATCTTCTTATGTGCAGAGTTTCCTGGAACAGAAAAAAGATGAGCAGGGAAACAAATGCAATTCCTTTTTATTCCTTTAGACTCTCAGTTGAACTGTTGATCTTCTACCAACAGCAGACCATAAACCTCTATAGTCTACAATCAGTTCTTGCTGATAATACCTTGCATCTGTGAAGCATTTCAGTTACCATGAACTTTTATATGTTTATTTCATAGCATAACCAGCAAGGTAAGTATTCTTATATCTACTTTGCAGAGGGAAAAATCATAGTTCAAAGTGATCAGTTCATTTAGCAAGAGGCTTACACTCTACAATGAGGAATCTGAGGCCCAGATGGAATTACCTGATATACCTAAGTCAAAGAGCAGACACCCGTCAAAGATGGAACCATGCCTAGGTCTTACCTGTGTCCCAGTTCTCTGTTCTTTTACTATACTTCCCTCCCAGCCCTCTGTGGCATTTCAATCAGATTTCAGCAGAGAGGAAGTAGACCATCAAGAATGGCTAAAAAAAAAAAATTATTGGCCCAGTCTTTCTATTCCTGATCCCCCAGATAATTTGTTCTAATATCTTCTGTTTCTTCACAGCATGCAAAAGAAAAGAGCAAGAACATGGGAAGGATAGAGGCAACACACCCAAAAAGCCCAGGTTGGTCTTCACAGATGTCCAGCGTCGAACTCTACATGCAATATTCAAGGAAAATAAGCGTCCATCCAAAGAATTGCAAATCACCATTTCCCAGCAGCTGGGGTTGGAGCTGAGCACCGTCAGCAACTTCTTCATGAACGCAAGGAGGAGGAGTCTGGACAAGTGGCAGGACGAGGGCAGTTCCAATTCAGGCAACTCATCTTCTTCATCAAGCACTTGTACCAAAGCATGAAGGAAGAACCACAAACTAAAACCTCGGTGGAAAAGCTTTAAGTAAAAAACAAAACAAAACAAAAAAAATTTTTAAAGACCAGGACCTCAAGATAGCAGGTTTATACTTAGAAATATTTGAAGAAAAAAAAAAGTGATATTTATAGTCCAAAGAAACCAAAGACTTAGCTCACCTGCATTCTGACTTTGTTCGGAGACACACACTTCAGCAGGGCGATGACTCGGCAAGAAGTTATAAGTGGGAAAACACTGGATCTCACACCTTCAATCCATGATCATTCTCACTGTGCTTGGCTGTTTAGTGGTTTGGAGCATAGTGATTTTGAGCCATTGCGTGGACAGTTTTAAGATCAATATCTGTTCCACTGCACCATGAAGGTATATGGTGTCTCAGTACTGTGTGTGGGTACACCCACATGTACACACACACACACACACACACACACACACACACACACACACACACACACACACACACGCACACCACCAGTGGTTAAAAACTTAGGCAGGGCTGGTTTTCAGGAAGAGTTGTGTGCTGTAGGAGTGCAACCAACATGGTGTGGGGTTGTCTGAGTTCAGTGGATTAAGAGTGTGATTTTGCTTGTCTAGCCCAGCGTTTGAACCTGCCAGGCCCGCAACCTAAATGCAGATTCAAACCCAGCAAAGAAAATTTGAATGACACCTAAACCAGTGCATTCTCTTTGTTTGTTAAGGAATGTTCAGATATTTTTTAAGAAATGACACAAGAGTCCATCCATTAAAAAAATCACCTAGGTACCAAAGAACACACTTAATATTATAGTGCAGGTATTTTATTGCAATGATTTTAATAACCAAAGCTATTTTTACACAAAATACTATGTAAAGTTATACATATGAACTGATCTAGCTGGAATACACATGCCACATAGATCCACAGCTATTATTTATGACTCTTGAAGCATTTGAAATATGAGTTTTCAGAAATGGCAAGAAAGAATGTAGCTTCAGGGAAGCAATTAATATCACGGCAGAGAGGTCGATGCAGTACACATGTACATCCAGGTGGGACACTCCTCTCCAGGATCCATAAATGTCACTTAAATAGAAAAATGGACACAATACGATAATCTGTTCATAGCTGAGAAAACCTGAGGATGCTTCCAAAATAGGACCCCATTTGCACCACTAGAAAACTAAGTTTAACAAGGGCAGGTAACTAAATTAGAAAATGTGTTCAAAGTGGCCAAGGTGAACATGTCAATGTGACAAGTTTTAGTAAAAGAACACCCAGTAAGGAACTTAGATTAATTTGACTTCAATTTGCTTAATGCATTTGGTACCAAATATCTTTAAAAAAATTTTTACAAACATAAATAAGGTGAGCAGACTAGCATTATTATTAAAATGAACGTCCAAGAATTTGTGATCAGGCTAAAAAGCAATCGTTGTGATTTTATTGCCAATCCCAAACATTTTATAACTTGGACATCAATAAGATGGTAGGCACTACAGAGAAGTGTTGGAATTGGTGGAACTGCATGGAGAAAACCAGAATTCTAATAGAACACAAGATTTTTGGTTCTATTGGTATTATGCAACTTACTTCACAAAGCATAGCCTTCAAAGCATGCTACATTCTTTCTTGCTACTGCATGAAGCTGGAAATTTTATAACATAGATTGCAGAGGCAGATTAAAAATTAGGCCTGAGCTTCCAAATACACAATGTTAAATTTCTATTTCTCCAAATCACTCAGTTGAGGCCATGTAAGTCAAGGCAAAAATAATAATAAGATAATAATGTTATACTAGTAGTATCCTCGTGAATCACTTGATTCCCAGAAACTTCTCTTGAATTATAACTTATGTAAATGGATGCCTGTACTACCATTAGGTAAAGAATTGGATACTCTTAGTTAATTACCACATCCACCTAGAAATATAAAAACTAAAAATTATCCTAACAGTGAGTTGCTTATTGAGATTCACTTTGAATGCTGAAGAAAAAAAGTTAAATTATCTTGACACAAAACCTAACTCCTTCAGATCAAATCTCACCATCTTATCTAGGTTTAAAACATGCAAGCACCGAGGGCTGAAGCTAAACCAACAGGCCATCTGTCTGTTTCTCCTGAAGTGTGCTGTAGACTGAAAAAAGGAAACTACATGTACTTCTCCTTTAATGGAATACTGCATTTGCCTTGACATATCTTAGTATTCTTTTTATTTCTTCCAAATTTTCAGCTTAAAATTTTCCCTTCTAAATATGGCACAATTATAGTTCAGCTGTTGAGAGACTATTTAAATGGCCACCCTTCAAGATTTACTAAAAGTATAATTTTATCAAGGATATAAACAAAAAGGAAAAACATAAATAGCATTTTCTCTCTCCAGAAATGGAGGGAGGTTGAGGGTACAGCTATATAATGTATTTATAATTTAGGAGGGATGAAAGCCTTATTTGTTTAAAACATGAGAATTTAAAATGCAGGGAAATTCAAGCTGTGTCTACACACAATCTTACCAAATTTCAGTACTCTGGGGGGGGGGGGAGGACTGAATTCAGACAACCATGTTGGTTTTTTTTTCTTTTTACTGTACTACCCTCAAAATTAATCCAACTACATTTTACATTTTCAACCAATTATTTTGGTGCTGTGTAGACACAGTCTCAAAGAATATTACTACATATTAAATATCCTACCACAATGTTTTTATGAAAAATAACCAGTTATCTTACTTGCTGACACCAAAGATGATTTTCATACCAGCATTGAATTTGCACCCATTATGCAATTTCAGGGCCTAGAGATATATTTTATCATAAACAGATGCACAAATCAGAGCCTGAAAAAGCAATTTTTTTTTTTTTACTTAACTACTTAAGCATACTCACAACCTTTGCTTTTTAGAAATCATAATGAACAAGCAGCTCCTCACAAGCAATACACTTACCCCATCATGTATGACTGATTCTTTATGTGTTTCTGAACTGGCATGTACTAAAACATGCTTCCATTCCTGCTTAGTGTAGCATTAATTTATGGCTCTTGTTTTTGAACATACCACATTTAACAAAGCAGGTCATGTGCCATTTGTTCAGTTATCATTTCTCGATCCTTTAGCAAAATTTCAGCTAAAAAAGATATCTTGCTCTTTCATTTGTGTGTTTGTTAATGACAAAACTGCACTTCAAATGATACTTTTTTTTTTTTTTTTTTGTAGAATGGAAGTCTGTTTTTTGGTTTTGGCCATAAATCATTCAGGTCCTCTCATAATTGGAAGCTTTCCTAAAAGGGAGCCAAGAGATGTGAGGTCTGGACAACACAAAAACCCAGACTTCAGTAAATGTTCAGGTTAGAGAGTTCTGGATGTCAGGAATTCAATAGTTCAGTCCCCGATGCAGCTGGAATAGCCCCAAAGACGAAAGAAAATGTATGGGGAAGTCCAGAAGTTCTAACTGAACATGTCACTCATTGTGCCCCACAAAAAGTGTAATTAGTTTCCCAGGAAACTATACTACATTTGGACTCATTCCACTCCCATTGCTACCCCAGGTGAATAACCAGTCTTTGCAGGTTAAATGCAAATTTTGCTATACCAAAGAGTCCTAGGACATTTTCACATGAGCTATAAAGGCATTTTTCCCAAGAAAGTCCTCCCTTCTTTGTACATAAAGGATGAAAACTATGCATTTAGCAAACAAAGAGAAAGCACTTCTCCCTTTTCTATCTAGTTGTTTAGGGTGCATTCAAATGCCAGAGGCTGTTTTGAGATGCATTTGGCCTTCTGGATTATTATTGTGGTGTGGTTAGCTTTACAGTACATTTGGTAACTATTTCCTAAATAGTAAGGACAAAGAAGCAGAAGGTAAGAAATAGCTACTTCCACATGTTAAAAAAAAAAAAAAAAAAAAAAAGAAAAAGAAAAAGAAAAAAAAAGTGTAAAGATCTACTATTTATAGTGTGAACCAAAGACGCTACCTCACTCAATTTCCATTGGTGATTTTAATCACATTGATGATACCAAAGAATACCAAAGATATTTTCATGCCGGCCTTGGTCTGCAGAGGGAATTCCTCCCCCTCCCTTCCCCCACCTCTTCTCCCCTCCTCACTCTTCACTCAGTGTGTAAACTTGTCTTCATTCTTAATAATGATAAGGTAATGGTAACAACAATGTTAGGAAATACTACTCTTATTACTGCTAGTTCTTCTTGTAAATCTCTAGGCAAACATGTTGCAAACTTTGTAAACTCCTAGGATGAGTGCCTTGCTTGAACCAAAGTGTTAAACCGCTGTTAACCTCTCTCACCTTATACTCTTTGAATACCTCAGCCTCTTAGAAAGGCCACTAATGGAAAAAAAAAAAAAAAAAAAAAGGAATAATTATTCACCGTGGTGCTTTTTCCGTGCAACCATGCAATGAAACTTTCTTTGATACCAAAGGATGACTTCCCCCCACCCCCAATTTCTTGCTGATAAACCAAAGCTCCTCCTGTTCCCTCTCGAGGTCCTCTCCACTTCCCTGGGTCCCTTCACCAGGCAGGCCGTGCATCACTTTTACCAATTTCTCCAAATACCTCATAGTAATAAAGTTTTAGGGTTATGTTGTATAGAGAGTCTATGTGATAAGGCAGAACTTACTAGTTTGATAATTGTTAAGGTTACTTTGGAAAAAAAAAAACTTTATAATTCTTATTTATTTTGTAGTTTGTATGTTTGAGATGTTCCCTTCCCTTCCCCTTTGGTTTGGGGTTTATTTTCTTGTCAGAACTGCTCTGTTGCTCAAGGAAGACTTAATTTCTGGATATATTCCCCAGGTGGGTTAAGGGTTGTATAAAAATGCAAGAATGGAGTAAGAAATGATTTTCATTTTGACAGTTACTTATGAAGGTTTTGTGTTTCGTAGAAAATTTGTTTCCACAGGGTAAAAACAAAACAAAATATATATATAAATATATATATAATCTCTTTTTTGTGAAACTGGTTCCTATTTTTCTCTATAATGTGCTGTGATTTTTTAATTTAATTACATTTTATATGAGCTTATTTAATCACTGCTTTAATTTATGACTGTGTAGTTTTTAAAATGTATATAGTAGAATCGAATGGCCAAAGCTTTATGTTACAATCTTTTTGTTCTTGATGCTAAGATTAGCTGGAGGCAGGAGCTTCTCTTAACTGCAGGGTGTTATCTTTAGCTTTTTCTTAGCAGGCACTTCCACACGTGCTGTGAACACTGCCAGGTCCGCCCTCAAAAACTTGTACATGCCGAAAAGAGTGTCAAGGTAGTCCTTTCCGTCATTTAGAAAGAAGAAAGGCATTATTCGTGTTCTTCCTTTAATTTATTTTAAATTTATTTTTTATTTTTTGGAAAAAAAAATTACTTTGCAGGTAAGACCTGAAATTCCAAATAATTTTAGACCTTTTTTTTTTTTTTTAAACTGTTTCCAAGCACCGGCATTTGTGAGATACTTTTCTACTTTTTTTTTTCCCCAAACATTCAAACAGGTATGAGAAGTAAAGAGTGTAAAACCGCAGAGACAAGCTAACTTGAATTTGGAAATCCTCTGTTTCCCTAAGTTTCTAAATTTCTTCCAGGCAGGGGCAGGGCCTGGAGACATTTAATTTTGCAAAGCTGAGAGCTTACTGGAGTTAGGCCCTTAAAAAGAAAGTCAAGCTGATCCACCCTGGCGGGTCTGACAGCTCCTGGAAGAACCCAAACAATTGTTCAGCCTCGGTTTTCATTCTACTTCAAGAAAATGTTTCAGAGTTGTACATTCCTCTGTTTCTTGAAACCTGTTACCCACAACTGCCCCCTCCCCTTAACTTCCCACATATCCCTACCACAATTGGAAGAAGTACCTTTGAATGTCAGGGTCCCTAGCGTGAATCCACCCCAGAGCTCTTTGAGTTTGTCTCTTCTCACTCTTCATCTTCCCACTAGAGCTTCATCTTTCACACTAGAGCTGATCCCTGCCCAGACCCCTGAACCGAGGCAGCCCCTGACCCCTCCACCTCTCATACTTTGTATTAGCACATGCAGAATTCTAAATGATGAAGAGTATCCTCAGAAGAGCCAGCACCACTGTTTTGTTTCATTTTGGTGGAATAAATTGCTTCGATTATGCCTCATAAATTCATAGATGTAAATATTTTCCCTTCCAACACAAGACTTTTACCTTATTTTCTTTTGCAGGTGTGTTTGGGGTGGGGAAAGAAAGGGAGGGCGTAGATTTTGGGTCAAAAGTTACATTTTCTTAGGAACATTTTTGTATTCATTCTGTATTTTAATAGGGCAATAAATCTGCTCTGAATTGCAGGATCATTCAGTGCTCTGTTGGTAAGCATTGATGGATTACGTGTTTTTAATACAAATGCTGTGCAGTTAGTCATAGAAACTGGATGAAAATGGTTGAGGGAGTTGACATCAGCAATGAAGCAATGAAGCGCGGAGCAGAGTTGTATTCGCAAGGTCACATTTTCTGTTTTTTTGTGTGTGTGTTAGTCTTGATTTTTTTTGTGGTATGTTCTGCATTTATTACATAATCATTGTGGGTTCATTTTAGATTTGCCGTCTGAACCAAGTGACAAGTATTTTTTTAAAAAAAAATAAACTTTAAAACATTGTCTTCCACTTACTTGGGTAGTTGTCTTCGTATCTCCCTGTGTTTATTGTCCTGTCTGATTCAGCCCATCTGTCACTCACTTAGACCTGTCCCTTTCCCCTTTCCTGTTTTGGTACATCTCTGACCTTAGCTATTGTTCGAGTGTGACTCAGTTTCCCTGTTCAAGTTAGCTTGATGGTTTATTATGTAAGGAGGGTGCCTAAGACAATCATCAGGTAAAAATAATAATAATAAAATAAAATTTTAAAAAGATCAGTAGAGTAGAAAATCTTCCAAGAGCAGAGGGAGTTCTTCCTTAGCAACAACAACAACAACAACAACAACAAAAAAAAACACAAAACAAACGAACAAAAAAAAAGACATAAGGAATTAAAAACCTAACCATGAGGGGCTTAGAAATTTTTTGATAAAAAGACAAATGTTGCTGTCCTTTTCTTTGTCAATTAGAAACAGTGGTAGTTTCTACGTTGCATCTACATTTCAGATGAAATGATTATTGTACCCAGTTATGGTTGTTTGCTAATTTTGCTAATATTTTGTCTCTCTCTTTCTCTCTGTCCAATGCTTCTGTATTTTTGTGTGTAGCAACAAGAAGTGTAATGCATTAGGCATTATTCTGGTTTGTTTATGAGTATCTCCTGTACTGCATTAAGGTTTCTTTCATTTTTTTAAAAGCTTCGCTACTGTTCTCACTTTATGCCGTGCAATATCATCTGCTGTGTTTGCTAAGCAAAAAAGAAAAAAAGAAAAAAAAAGCAAGCGATGATGCCATCATGCTTTCCAGTGTTAAAATGTTTCAGCATTTATGTAGTCACCAAAATGTAGTAAATAAAATGTTGGATTTTCCAGCACTTTAAATTTAGACAATTCTTGCCTTCTTTTGTTTTTATTCCACCTGCAATTCTAAGTGAGGAGTTCATGGATTTCCTTTGGAAGGGTGAAGCTCAGAGAACAGCAGGCTGGAAAATAAAAGCCAGTGCCATCATCAAAGAAAGTTTAATTAGGGGGGGAAAAAGGTGTTCCCTAGTGGAGCAAAAGGGTGTTTTTCAACAGAAGTGGGACACTGTTTCCAGAGGTTAGCCATTTCTAGCAACCCAACTATTATTGGAGATGATGGCCCTTACAAGTCCTCTCCAGCAAAATACCATGCATGGGAATGCACATGCCTGGGAATGCACATGCATGCCTGCTTGTGTGCTCTGTGTCTCAGGAGCAAGGGAGGGCTGGGGAGTTAGGATCTCCTTTTATTTAATTGTGACTAATCAAAAGGCCTGTGAATGTAGACCCTTCAAATGGCTTTCCCCAGCTGAAAGTCTAAGTACTAGGACAGCAGAAAGGAAAAAGCAATTATCTTCCCACAGCAGTTTTTGGAGGATGAGGCTTTGAACCTCACATTGAAAGAAGAGGCTCCTAGAGGTGTCCTGAACACTGTCCCCACAGTGGAACCAATTTGGGTAGGTGGGGAAAGCCCTGCAGGGAAAACCTGAGGGGGCTAAAAGTACCTGGGGAGGATGTTTTAAATTAAGCCCAGGGATGAGGATAAGCCAGAAGAAAAATGGAAACCTTCCCGAGGTGGTATTTCTCTTCTATTTCTTTACAGCATTGAAAATAGTGTAAGTCCTGGCTGCGGGGAACAAATAACTATCAATAGCATTTAATTGATTTTTTTTTCTTTTCAAAACAGTTTTTCCAATTTCTAGTCCACTGGTTAGGGTCATCTCTGTCTCTGTCATCTCTCCTAGTGATTACAGTCTTTTTTTTTTTTTTTTTTTTTTTTTTGTACTGGGGAGTTAACCCAGGGTTGCTCTACCACTGAGTTACATCCCCAGTTTTTTTAAAATTTTTTTACTCTAAAACAGGGTCTTGCTAAATTGCCAGGGCTGGCCTTGAACTTGCCTGCCTCAGCCTCCCAAGTCACTGTGATTACAGGTAGTGCCATGGCACCTAGCTGTGTCTAGTCTTGTCACAGGATGCATTCTGAAGCTATGCTTCTGAGCATGAGGGGCTGAGGAGAGGGAGTGCACCTTGCCTTCTACTCAGGTGTTGAAATCTTCACATCCATCTCTGGCTCTCCACTTGAATTTAGTCAAGTTGCCAAGGTCAGGGCCACGCCATATTTATGGTATCCATTGGTTCCCTATAAAACATGAAGCAGAAGTATTTTTGCTTTTAGCTTCATCTTTAAGGATTTTTGTTTGGGGGAAGGGTTAGGTCTCAAAAGTCACCTCTTCAAAACAACAAGAATTTCAGTCATAGGATATGACATCTATGCTTACCCAGCAGTGTGAGAAACACAGATGCTTAAAAATGACATCCTGGTAATAGGTTGGCAGACAATAGATACCCCCAGATTTTTAAATAATAGAAAACAAACATACAGATTCTAATGCATGTGTCAACTCAATTTCCTTGGGTGCCTGCAATTTGTTCCTTTCTCTCTCTGTCCTCCTTATCTCTGTACCCCATCCCTCTCGCATGAAGATGGTTTGAGTGTTGGAAGGAGGAAGACAGACAGAAGGCCTTACACTCTCACTAAGGTATTTCTTTTCAGACAGACGACATGTGGCAAAAAAAAAAAAAAAAAAAAAAAAGGATTCCTGAAAAGTAAGAATGAAGAGAGATAATAGTTAGGGAAGAAGAGTTTCTAAAAGAGCCAGGAGATTCTCAGGGTAAAGGAGTGAGAGAGTGGAGAGAGCAGCATAGACTAAAGGTAAGGGTCACCAGGCTTGTGACTCTGGGCAATCACTTGGTGTCTCTCAGGCTCAATGTCCTTTATAAAAAGGACATAACAATTGTACTTGTTTCATAAAATGACTGCAAGTTTGTGGTATTTGTGTTGTGCTTCATGGAGAGCAAGCACATAACACATAGTTATTATTTTTTAAGCTAATCAAAACAAAGCTAGGGGGTGACAAAGCAAATTTAGTCATTTGAGCCACTTTCCTACTTTGTTACTAAAAGTAAAATCCAATGGCCACCAGCAACAGCATCACTGAGAGTTATGAGAAATGCAGAATCTCAGGTCCCAGCCCAGACCTACTAAATCAGAATCTGTTTTAACAAAATCCCCAGGTGACTAGTACACATTAGACCTCTGCAACCACACGGCGGCACAGCTCACTGCTTGCTGCAGATGGCACCTGGAGAAACATGCCTGGGTGGCAAAGGGCCCCGGAAGTTGACTCCAGAATGCTGGATTATGGACTCACTGCACCAGATCCAGCTGGAAAGTCCCCAGTCTTACAGGATTCATTAGCAGATTTGAATAAGCAGGTCTGAAATAGGGCATACAAATCTGCATTAAGTGATTCTGATGTAACAAAATCCGAAAAGAGGCCAACACCATGAGCTCTATGGAACAGTCTCGGTGAGATCTGGTTGGTTGGATGTAACCTTCCTTCACCTTACATTGTGGCCTAATCCACCTTCCCAGTGAAGGTCTTTCTCTGCCCCAAACCATGGCTCTCCATTGCACCTAGGATAAAATTCTTATCTTATCTTTTTTTTTTTTTTTTTTTTACCTTCCCAGTGAAGGTCTTTCTCTGCCCCAAAACCATGGCTCTCCATTGTACCTAGGATAAAATTCTTATCTTTTTTTTTTCCTGTAATGAAGACTAAAGCCAAGGGCTTTATGCATGCTAAGCATGGGCTCTACCACTTAGCTACACTACCAGCCCCCACCCCCAAATTCTTAAAATTATAATGATCACCATGACTTGTGATCAAGGTCACTGTATTGTTAAAACCAACCAAATGCTGTCCAAGTACGGTGTGCACACCTATAATCCTGGCTCCTAGAAGACTGAGGCAGGAGGATCGCAAGTTTGAGGCTAGCCTGGGAAACTTATTGTCTCAAAATAAAAAATTGGAAGGACTGGGGATGTAGCTCAGCGGTAGAGTACCCCTGGGTTCAATCCCCAGTACTATAAACAAACAAACAATATGCTGGGCAAACCAGGACACACACTCACATGAGGCCCGGCATGCACTGGCCCCTTACTGTCCTCTCTGACCTCATTCCACTCTACCCCAATCTGTTCTCTGCACCCCAGTTTGCCTTAGCCTTTGAAGGCCATTCCTTCTGCCTGCAATGCTGTCTCTCCCTTTACCCTGCAAAATTACTCTCACCACCACTCCTCATCCTTCTTGAACATTTGTTCCTCGTGCCTGACCACCTGAGATAGTTGGTCCTCTCCCTGTGACTCTCCAGCACAGCTCCTGCCCCTCATCTCCACCATACTTTTCTGTCTTTGATGATGTTTTTATTTGCCTAGTTCTGTATGTCCTACTCTTCCAACACACACACACACACCCACACACCCACACACACACTCCCTCTAGGTGGGCCAATGCGCCATCCGGCTTTGGTTTTACACTTACAACTAATCTTCACCTAGAATGAATGGATTTTTTAGAAATTTATTTGTTTTTTATTCTAAGTTGTTATAAATGACAGCAGAATGCATTACTTTTCATATTATACTTATAGAGCACATTTTTACATATCTCTGGTTGTATGCAAAGTATATTCATGCCTTTGATTACTTCATACATGCACTTAGGGTAATGATATCCATCTCGTACTATCATCTTTTTTTTTTTCCTCACCCTTTTGCCCCCTCCCTTCTCCCTACCCATTGGCCATTCTGGTGTTCCTCTAATCTTCCTATGTTCCCCATCCCAACTCCACTGTGAATCAGCCTCCTTATATCAGAGAAAACATTTGACATTTGGCTTTTGGGGATTGGCTAACTTCACTTAGCATTATATTCTCCAACTTCATCCATTTACCTGTGAATGCCATGATTTATTCGCTTTTATTGCTGTGTAATACTCTATTGTGTATATATACCATATTTTCTTTATCCATTCATCTACTGAAGGGCATCTAGGTTGGATCCACAGTTTAGCTATTGTGAATTGTGCTGCTATAAACATTGATGTGGCTGTGTCCCTGTAGTATGCTGTTTTTAAGTCCTTTGGGTATAGACCCAGGAGTGGGACAGCTGGGTCATAAGGTGGTTCCATTCCCAGTTTTCCAAGGAATCTCCATACTGCTTTCCATATTGGCTGCACCATTTTGCAGTCCCACCAGCAATGTATGAGTGTGCCTTTTTCCCCACATCCTCGCCAATATTTATTGTTGTTTGTGTTCTTAATAACTGCCAAGAATAAATGGATTTAAAGATAACTTCAGAGCTGAAATGTCTGTGGACTTTCTCGGGAGCCTCACAGAGCACACCATGATGAGTTCACTGTATGAACTCAGAAAAGGGCAGGTGGCATCCTCTTCTCTGAGCACAACAACCCACTGCTTACCTGACAGCCACTCATACACAACCAGAGCCCAAGGGCCTTTGCATTTTACTGCAGAAACAGATCAGTACAGAAATAGACTTGGCATTACTGTGGCAAAGTTACAAAGGTTTCAAAAAAATCTTTGAGCTGGGCATGGTGGCCCACACCTGGAATCCCAGCAGCTCTGAAGGCTGAGTCCCTAAGCAATTTAGTGAGACCCTATCTCAGAAATAAAAAAATAAACTAAAAAGTGTTGGGGATATGTTTCAGTCCCTGGTACCAAAAAAAAAAGAAAAAAAAATTCTGAAGACCATTACCATGGACCTGGTTCCCTCACAGAGAGGGCACCTGGACCTCAGCTCTGTGCTTTCATACTGAGGGCAGGAGAAATGGCAGAGGAGCTACACAAAGCCCCTCCTCCATAAAAGCAAAAAGTGTACCGGCAAAAAAAATGATCAAAAATAAACTTTTTCAGAGCTCTGATATTAGTCAAAGTTTGCAACAATCAAGAATGGTTAACATTCTTCAGAATTTCAGTAAACACACTAGCTGTGTGACATTTTAACTTGAGCTCTTCCCATTTTCCCATCCCAATTTCTGCACTTGCCTTAAAAAGCAAACAACTCAAGAATCAGAAAGAAAACCAATGGTCCTGTAGCTACTAGAAGAGGCAGAAGGGGTTTGGACCTCTCCCAAGGAAACTTTCTCAGATCATTGTCATTATTTGAACTCTCTGGAAGTTTCCTGGAAGACCCCATCACAAGACTTTTTAAAAATGTGACCTGAGTCAGTTTTCTTAATTTTTATTTATTTATTTTTTGGAAATGCTGGGGATTGAACCCAGGGCTATTCTACCACTGAGCTTCACCCACAGTCAGTTTTATTTTTTATTTTGAGACAGGGTCTTACTAAGTTGCCCAGACTAGTCTCAAACTTGAGATCTTTTAGCACCCTTGTCCCTAGGGCATTAGCCAACAAGAACCAGATCCAAGTGCCTGATCCCTACAACCCAGGAGTTGAAGACCAGCCTGGACAACATAGTAAGAGCCCATCTCAAAAAAAAAAAAAAAAAAAAAGCCAGGTGTGGTGGCACACACCTGTAATCTAAGTGACCCAGAAGACTAAGGCAGGAGGACCAATCTCAAGTTTGAGGCCAGCCTCAGCAATTTAGTGAGGCCCTAGGTAACTTAGTGAAACCCTGTCTCAAAATAACATATAAAAAGGGCTGTGGTATATATACACAATAGAATTTTACTCAGCAATAAAAGAGAATAAAATAATGGCATTCACTGGTAAATGGATGAAGTTGGAGAATATAATGCTAAGTGAAATCAGTCAATCTAAAAAATCCAAATACCGAATGTTTCCTCTGATATAAGGAGGCCGTTTCACAGTATTGTTGGGTAGGGGTACATAGGAGGATTAGAGGAACACTATAACGGTCAAAGGGAAGGGAGGGGAAGGAAGGGAGCAAGGAGGTAAGGGGAGGGGAAGAAAAAGTAGTTGAATAAGATGGATATCATTATTCTAAATACATGATTAAAGACTTGAATGCTACGAATATACTTTGTATACAAACTGTTTTGTGTAAAAAGAGGCTCTATATGTATAGTATGAACTGTATTACATACTATTACTATAAAAAAAAAGAAATGGCTTTTAAAAGATCAGTTGCAGTGCTGGGGTTGTGGCTCAGCAGTAGAGTACTCACCTAGCACGTGTGCAGCCCGAGTTCAATCCTCAGCACCACATAAGAATAAAGGCATTGTGTACAACTAAGAAAAATAAATAAATATTAAAAAGGGGGGCTGGGGATGTGGCTTAGTGTTTAAGCACACCTGGGTTCAAACCCCAGCATCCCAAAAAAACCAGAGACAAGTGTTTAATATTGCAGCTTCCCAATGCAGTGTGATAGTGAAGCTAACCAAAAAACTCAAAAGAAAAAGCTGGGGAATGAGATAACCATAGCGGGCCTTGGAAAGTTCTGACTCATCACTGGGAATCTGAATAGTTGTGCACATCAATATAGCATAATATCATCTATTCAAAGTCAACAAATGATAAATAATAATCAAGCTACAAAACACAGCCACACCTAGCTTAGTATTTAATTGATAGGGGGAGGACTAGAGACCAGCCAAATCAATACATAAAACTCACCTTCAGGGCTGAGGTTGTGGCTCAGTGGTAGAGCACTCACCTAGCATGTGCGCACTCCGGGTTTGATCCTCAGCACCACATAAACATAAATGCATTGCATTGTGTACAACTAAAGCAAATAAATAAATATTTAAAAAAAAAAAAAAAACTCACCTTTAGCAGGGCATGGTGGTGCCTACCTATAATCCCAGCAGTTTCAGAGGCTGAGGCAGGAATATCGAAAGTTCAAAGTCAGCCTCAGTACCTAAAGCAACTTAGCAAGACCCTCTCTCTAAATAAAATACAAAAAAAAAAAAAAAAAAAAAAAAAAGGGCCAGGATGTGGCTCAGTGGTGCCCTGTGTTCAATCCCCAGTACCAAAAAAAAAAAAAAAAATAACCTTCATGGGATTTAGAAACAATGTTTTTATATACCATTGAACTTAAGTTGGTATTCTTTTAACAAGTGGTGCTAAAACAAATCAATATCCACAAGCAAAATGAAGTTGTACATCTACCTCAGACTATATACATAAGTTAGCTCAAAATAGATCTTGACCTCAGTGTAATAGCTAAAACTGGTAACAGTCTTGGAAATCAGGATTGGGTGCTGAGGGAAGCCTAGAAAGCAAGTTTCATTTAAGAGAGAGACAGAACAGGGGTGGCAGACTTCTCTGGAGAGAAGTCAGGGCCCAGAGCTGGGTGCCTTTGGGAGGAGGTGGGTCTTGCCCTTTTAAAGATCCCAGATTTCCTCTCCCTCCCCACCTTCTCTTTCTTCCCTGTATAAGGTGCCTACGGGCAGGAAGGAGCAGCCCATGGGGTAATTGCTTCTGTTGAAAAGAGGGATCTTGGGGGCTGGGATTGTGGCTCAGCGGCAGAGAGCTCGCCTAGCACGTGCGCAGCCCGCGTTCATCCTCACCACCACGTAAAGGCATTGTGTACAACTAAAGCAAATAAATAAATATTTTAAGAAAAGAAAAGAGGGATCTCCCCCAGAAGGGGGGGGGGGCGTGGATTCCAAGGTGTTAGCAACCTATTTCCTTTTCTTTGATAATCAGCCCTCATCTTTCTAACCCAATCATTTATTACCTTTGCTGACTACCTGTCCTTTGCTCCTATCTCAAAACTATAAAACCCTTAGAAGAAAACAAAGGGGTAAATCTTTACAGCAGTGAATTAGGTAGTGGTTTCTTAGCTATGACACTGAAAACACACCAACAATATTAAACACCTAACTATAGAAAGCAAGAAATTTAACTGTAACAAAATTAAAAACCTTTGTGCTTTAAAGGATATCATGGAGAAAGTGAAAGACAAATTACAGAATAGAAGAAAACATTTCCAAATCACATATCTGACAAGGAATTTGTATATGGAATACATAAAGAACTCTTACAACTAAGCAATACAAAGACAAATAAATTAATTTCAAAATGGGCAAAGAAGCTTGGTGTGGGGATGCACACCTGTAATCCCTGAGAGTTGGGAGGCTGAGGTAGGACAATCACAAGTTCAAGACCAGCCTCAGCAATTTATCAAGAACTATCTTAAAATAAAAAATAAAAAGGGCTGGGGATATAGTTCAGTGGTAAATCATCCCTGGGCTCAATCCCCAGTATCAGGAAAAAAAAAAAGGAAAGAATTTTTAAAAGGTAAAGAATTTGAGTGGACATCGATTGCTCCAAATAATATGTAAATGGTCAATAAGGACATGAAAATATGCTTACCATCATTAGGGAAATGAAAGTCACAGTAAAATATTACTTTATACCCACTAAGATCTATCTATCTATCTATCTATCTATCTATCTATGTGTATATAGCAGCCACTAATCCACCTTCTATATATATACACACACACGTGTGTGTATGTGTATATGTGTGTGTGTGTATGTGTATATATATATACACACACACCCCACAAACAAAAAGATGGGGGAGGAAGGACAGAAGATGAGAAATGGGAGGAAGATGGAATGAAATTGTCCAAACTATCCTATGTACATATATGAATATACCACAGTGAATTTCATCTTTATGTCTAACTTAAAGCACTAATTTTAAAAACTATAAATAAGTAGAAGGAAGACCAGTAGAGTAGAGGAAAGGGAACAGGTGGAGGGAGGCAGGGAGGGAAAAGGGAAGCACTGAGAACTGAATTGGAACAAATTACATTACATGCTTGTATAATTATGTCAAGATGAACCTCAATATTATGTATAACTCTAATGCAATAATGAAAAATAATTCAAAAAGAAACAACCTCCTCCAAAAAAATTAAAAGGTACAAAAAAATGCCAAGGGTAGGAGAAACATTACAGAAATTCAAACACTCTTATATTATTGTCAGGATTATAAAAAGGTACAGCCACTTTAGAAAATAATTTGGCAGCCTTTCAAAAAGTTAATTACAAAGTTTCCACCTAATTCAACAATTATACTGGTAGGTATATAACTAAAAGGAATGAAAACACATATCACACAAAAACATTAGTGTTCATAGCAGCATTAGTCATAATAATGAGAAAGAGAAATTCAGGCAAATGTTCACTAACTGATGAATAAGTAAAACATTGTATGTCTGAATAATTCAGCTATAGAAAGGAATGAGGTATTGATATATGATGAAACATTGATGAACCTCAAAACATTATGCTACGTGAAAGAAGCCAGACACCAAAGGCCACATATCCTATAATTCCATTTATGTGACATGTCCAGAGATGGCAAGTCCATAGAAGCAGAAGGTGGATTAGTGGCTGCCAGGGCCAGAGGGATGGGATTAATGGGAAGTGTCTGATGATGGTTATAGACTTTTTTGGAGAGTGATGAAAATATTCTAGAATTAGTGATGATGGTTGCATAATCTTGTGAATTTACAAAAACACCGAATTATACATTTTAAAAGGGTAAATTTGGTGGTATGTGGATTATATGTGAAAACATTTATTAAATGATAGGTATGTTGATATACTTGATTGAGTTGGACATTGTAAATATAGATAACTTTTATTTGTCAAGTCTACCTCAATAAAAAATGATGGAGCATGTTGAAAGGCATAGGAGCTGACTTGAAAGAGCTCCCAGAGCCTAAACTGGGACAATCTGAGCAACAAAATAAATAATGATCCCCAACACCTCAAGAAAGAAAGAATTGGATTACAACCTACAGAATAAAATAAATATCCATCAGCCCATACTGAGATAAGCACATAATTGAATGAATAAGTGAGGGAAAAAGAAAGTTCTTCCTTACAGTAGAATTTCAATTTTAAAAAGGAGAGGAGAGATGGAAATAGACAATAATCATTAGACAAATACCACAATGAGAATTGTTGCAAACCAGAAACATCCATGAATGCTAATCAGCTAATCAACAGGTAAAAGTAAAAATGAGCAATATTTGCACCATCTCAGAATTATCTCCCCATAAAGCCTTTTATTTATTTATTTATTTATTTATTTATTTATTTTGGCACCAGGGATTGAGCCCAGGGGCCCTTAAACACTGAGCCACATCCCCAGCCCATTTTTAAATTTTTTAAAATTTTGAAACAGGGTCTCACTAAGTTGCTCGGGACCTTACTAAATTGCTGAGGCTGGCTTTCAAATTGTGATCCTCCTGCCTCCAACTCCGGAGCTGCTGGGATTACAGGCAGGCACCACTGCACCCAGCTCCCCATAATTCTTTTATGACTTTTTAATTATAAAGGGAAAAATAGGAACTTTACATTGCCGAAGGCTAACAAACAGTTAACCAAGAGATGGGCATTAGCATCACTTTTGACTAATAAGAAATCAATATCATGTATCCCTTGAGGTGATGCACTAAGAACACTGTAGTATTCTCCCCAAAGATGGATTACCTCAGTCTAATCATAAGAAATCAGACAAACTGTAGGGAATTCTACAAAATAACTGACCAACACTCTTCAAAAATGTGAAGGTCAGAAAAGACTGAAGAGCTGTCACAGTTTAGAGGAGCCCCAGGAGACAAGACAACCAAATACAATATAGGAACAAACATTGCATCCTGGACAAGAGAAAGGATAATATGAGTGAGAAAACTGGAAAAATTCAAATTATGTCCATGCAGTAATTAAAAGTGCTGTATAAAATTATTTTCCTGCTTTCCATAATTGTACTATGGCTATGTGAGGTGTTCCTATTAGAAAGCCAAGTAGAGGGTAAATGAAATTCCTTGTACTCTTTGTGCAAATTTTCTGTACATCTAAAAGTATTTCGATATTTAAAAAAACCTTAATTTTCATTATGCAACAATTTCCAGATTAATTTTTCTCTGAAAGCACTGTTGTGGGACCTTTCTTTGCTTACAGGTTGCTAACAAAATTATGTGAAAATTGGCAACCCAGGCACTTGTGACAGCAAGGTAGACCTTAACTTTTCCAGACCACAGCTCCTTACATACACTTTGACCAGTAGATGGCAGCACCTACCCACTTTCCCATCAACAAAAACCCCAGGAGAAAGGGAGAGGAAATTGAAAGGTCAGTAAAACGTGAATATACTTTGTATACAATCAGTGATATGTAAAAATGTGCTCTCAAGTGTAATATGAAATGTAATGCATTCTGCTGTCATTTATAACAATTTAGAATAAAAAAAAATTTTTTTTAAAAGAAAGGTCAGTACAATAATGAAATATTCCCAGTACAGGAGCTAAGGGGAAAAACATTATTTGATGTTCAGTCACTATAGGAAGAAGCCATTTTTATGGACACTTAAGCGATGGGGCACGCAGGGATGAACTAGTAAACAGTGATGTAAGCCTTAGAAGCAAAATTATCCACCCTCACCCTATCCCCACCCACCTCCCACCCCTAGCCTGGGGCATCACGAAGGAGCCCTAGGCATCACGCCTCTCTGGTACATAATGACACACTGTTGAAAGAATAACAAAGTGGTACACACTTGTAATCCCAGCTACTTGGGAGGCTGAAGCAGGAGGTGGTGGTGTTTTTTCTTAGAATTGTGGCCTGGAAAGAGCTCCACTCAATTCTCTTTTGTTTTCCCTCACAAGCCCACATGCTCATGTCAATGTGCAATTGCCCAAGTCCACACCTGATTACAGTTATCTCAGCTTTCTTTATTAGCCACTGAGCCCCAGAGGCCTAGAGACTTGTTTAAAATACCAACACTACCAAGTGCCTGTGTTATGACTTAAAGCCAAGACTGGTTGAATGGTTGAGTCCATTCCTTTTTTTTTTTTTTTTTTTTTTTGGTACCAGGGATTGAATCCAGGGGCACTTACCCACTGAGCCACATCCCCACATCCCCAGCCATTTTTAAATATTTTATCTAGAGACAGGGTCTTGCTGAGTTTTCTCAGTGCCTCAATAAGTTGCTGAGGCTGGCTTTGAACTCACAATCTTCCTGCCTCAGCTGCCCAAGCACCAGGATTATAGGTGTGTGCCATCATTCCTCTTTCTATGGAGCAGAAACTTGTTCCAAGCTGGTCCCCTTTACCCTAAAGAATGGGCTCAAAAGGGGACAAGGACAGAAGTTGCTTTCCAGCAGCAGGCACCAAGGATTCATGATCAAGGTGAGTGGCGCCCACCAAGCCAAACCTTCCCAGCAATGATTAAGACATAAAAAATACATGGAGTTTTTTGGTTTTCTTTTCCTTTTTGTGGTGCTGGGAATTGAACCCAGGGCCTTACGGATACTAGGTAAGTGCTCTACCACTGAACTACACCCCCTGTCCTGAAATATGTATTTTAATAATGTTTCACATTCTAGATTGAGAACTTCTGTTCCTCACTTCTGTGCTCCACCCAGCTGACCTTGTCTTTTCCCCATTCAAGTGGAAGGATAATGGTTGTGAAATGTAAAACCCAAAGCCTCCGACCAGAGCTTCCTGCTGCTTCTGAAGCTTCTCCCAGAGTGACCTCAATCGCTAGGCCTCAAACCAAACAAACAAAGAAATCTATTTAAAGACATCCTTTCTACCACTCCTAATCCATAACCTGCTGCTAATTGACAGATGGGCATTGTGGTGCCTGCTCAGAGAGCTCCCCTGCAGCACTGAAACACTCAGTTTACACTCGGCCCAGCCCCCTGCATCTCCCCCAGCATACTCAGCAAGGTCAGAAGGATGGTTGGAAGGACATAGTCTCAAAATCAGCCAGAGCCCAGGGTCCCTGGGGCCTAGGCTTGAGCGATATTAGGACAGACAGGGATGAGTTTTTGAATCCATTCCAATAGGAGCTGTTCCTGAGTCTCTAGTCCAGACGGGGATTAGGACTACTGTGGGTTGCTGTCTCTGTGGGAATCTCAAGAGTTAGTCCAAATTGTTCAGCCTAGGAAGCCAGAGGGCCCAGATAATAGGTGGTTCTTCTCCTTGGTTCTTCCTAAAAAAGAATTTAGGCTGTAGAGACACAGACATGATTCTAAGGTCTGTGCACTTGGGAGAACTAAAACCTCCAAGTGCATCTGTCCTCCTTCCTAAGGGGGGTCCTGGTGGTTCACTTTGAACCTCAACACACTGGGATTGGATGCAGTCCTGGAGCAGGCCGTTTTTGCTGCCTTGGAGTTTCTTGCCACACATACTGCTGAATGTGATAGGATGTGGGTAAGAGGGCTCCGACGCTGTGATGCAAGAATCCTGACTTTATATAACACATGGTTGCCCTGCTGACAGTGCAAAACTTAATACAAGAACTCAATACTCACAAAGAGGCAACTCGAGGATGGCAGCCAGGTATGACTGCAAACATTTTGATTTGCTGTAATTTCTTCCCCAAACATCCTGTCTCAGGTTGTCAATGACACCTGTTTTTAAGCAACCAAAACAAAAAGGAAAACGGAGTACAGCCATGTTTACCCTAATCTGGTTACCTTTGTTTTAAATACTCAGAATTCCCAGGAAGAAAAAAAAAAGTTTTTTTTTAAACTTCAGGGTACATCTTTTAAAGTTAAGAATATTTTTCTAGAGTCAAATAATATTTCTTACATTTAACCATATTGTTATATAATTATATCCCTTAAGATTATATAATTCCCAATTAACATTCAAATTTCCCAAATTACCCCTAAAAAATGTTCTTTAGAGTTGGTCTGTCTGAATTAGTATCCAATACAATATATGGATGGGAAGCTACTTATAACTCTACTTTTATACCATAGTAACTCATACACATATGGTCTTTACATGATTTGGAAGAAATCTGAACAAACACTATCAGAATATTTAACTCTTCTACAGGAAACTCCCTTATTTTCTTTTGAAAGTGGATTTGTCTGTTTCTACTTTCTGACTCAAAGCCCTGCCCTGACCCCACTCCTGGTGCTGATCATGGTCCAACCCCTTCTACTTCACATCACCTCTGCCTGGTCTCTGTCCTGGCCCCAAACCCATCAGTGCCATACCAAAAACAAACACAAATCCAGCTAGATGAAATTTGGATGTGAAGGTCTACCTTGTTCTGAAGGTTTGCAAGAGCATTTAAATTGAGGTGGTCCTGGGGATCAAACTCAGGCCCTTACACATGCTGGGCAAGCTCTTTACCACCATGCTACACACTCAGCCCCAAGAATTTCTAATTTCAAAACAATTTTAAACAGTTTACCAGGTTTTGTGGAATAAATGATTTGTTCTATGAGCTTGTAACTTAGGAAAACAAGCCACCCTGAAGTGACCATGACCACTGCTTTTCTTGAGGAAATGTTGTGCCATTGGTCATCCTTAAGCCTCTGCCCTCTATGGTGGAGACCAGGAAACTGCAGGCAGCGCTCATGTCTCCAAGTACTGAGTGACCCTTTGAGCAAGTCAGTGTTTGAAGAAAAACAAGGAGGTAATTAAAGGAGGAAGGAGGGAGCAAGGAAACTCAAGTGTGTGGTCATGCTTAGGTTTAAAAAGGGAGGGCAGCTACAAAGGGTCATAAGTCATACATATGCCTGAGTATGTTCAGGACATTTCTGGGAGGTTGTAAATGACTGATAAGTATGATTTCGGGTGGGCAGTGGAGAGGGAGTAATTGGGGGACTGAGGGTATGAACTGGGAGGAAGACAAATTTTACTGTATAACTTTTACATTATCTGAAAAATGGTTTTTTTTACCATGTGTGATTATGACTTTTGGTGGGGGAAAGGGATAGTATTGGGGACTGAACCCAGGGATGCTGTAGCACTGAGCCACATCCCTTTTTAATTTTTTATTTTGAGACAGGGTCTCTTTTCTTAATTTTTTTATTCTAAGTTGTTCTATATGACAGCAGAATGCATTGCAATTCATATTACACTTATAGAGCACATTTTTATATATCTCTGGTTGTATATAAAGTATATTCACACCATTCAGAGACAGGATCTCACTAAGTTGCTTAGGGCCTCACTAAATTGCTGAGGCTGGCAAAGAACTTCTGACCCTCCTGCCTCAGCCTTGTGAGTTGCTGGGATTACAGGTATGCATCTCTGCACCCAACACACTTATGACTTTTAAAATAATCTCAAGTTTTTCAAAGATGTATTGATAGATAATGTTGCCATTCTTGGAATAATTTGCATTTTAACATGACTTCAGCTAAAGACAGCTGTGCTAAGAGTTTCAGGTGGCCAGTTATCAGGGTGGGAATGTATTTTACCCAGAAGAGAGCCTTTTCCAGTTTGTCTCCACAATGCTCTGGAGGAAGTATATGGTGGGCTATACCTGTAGATGGATGGCTGTCCAGCAACAGCATCCAGCAGGCCTATACCATCCCTCTACAAGGTGCAGTCCTGCTTTTCCCCAGCCAGCAAGAGAGATATTTTTAACCTTGGTGTTGACTTACCCCAGGGTTTCAGGTATTCTCTGGGGTGTGCTATGAGATAAGAAAGCTGAGATATGACACAGACTCATTTGCTCTACCTCACCTTGGAGAATTGGACCATAAAAGCTGTAATAAACGAAAGCTATTTATTAGGCTTCCCAGAAGCCCTTTGGAAATTGTCTTTCCTTTGTTTCTAACACAGAAGTGCAGTGCAGAGATGGGTAGCTAGCCTCACCCTGTGTCCATGGGGAAGAGGATAGAAAAATTAACCAAGCATCACCTGCCTTAACTAGACCAGGAAGAGAAACCAGATGTTGGTCTATTACAAAAGAACTAGAATTACAGGTAGTTTATTTAGGTCCTCCTCAAAGGTGGCATGCATTAGTCATAGTATCTAATGGCATATGTGTGAGATAAATCAAATCAACAGGAAATTGATTGTGTTGTCCATGAAATGAGGATAGAAGTTGAAGCATGTGTGCTGCAAAGAAGAGTTCTTTGAAAATTGGAGCGGGGGAGGTTTTTTTCCTCACAGAAGAAAGAGTGAAGGAATACTGATTTATAGAAATTTTATTTTATTTTACTTTTAAGGCAAGGTCTTGCTATGTTTCCCAGTCTGGGTTCAACCCAAACTCCTGGGTTCAAGAAATCATCCTACCTCTACCTCCCAAGTAGCTGGGACTACAGGTGTGCACCACAGTGCTCCTCAGGATTTACAGATCTTTTTTCATCAAAGAGGGATACAGAAATATCAAGTAAACATGTATCTTCACAAGCCTCCAGTAGAGTAAGTGCTGGGGTTATAAGTAACTTTAGTTTGTAACCATTTTGAGATAATTGTCTCTTCTCTGAAGAGAAAGGCTAAACTTGAGCAGGTAATGAGTTTGGTTCAAGAAAACAGCACAATAGGAAGATAAATCTAGAGAGACTACCATAGTTCTGATTCCAAGGCTATAAGTGACCCTTTAATTCCATGGCCTTTTGGAAAATGGAGCCCATTCAAGAGTCTAAATCAAATTCAGTCTAGGCGTTGAGGGTTCACACTGGCCTAAGAATAAGCTTGAAGTCCTCACAGTTTCTTGGATCAGGGTAAACTAGGAACTATATCCTGTATTGTGGACTTAGAATTCTACCAGTTGCAAGGAAAGGACAGGATTATGTATAGTTTATAGTTGTTTGTCTTGTTTCAGATTCCAAATGCATGTTTGGAACCCCTTAGGAAGTCCCACAAGACCAGAAGGAAGAAGATTGCTTCTAGATTTCTGAGTCACCTGAATAAGTACCCTTGGTAACCAACTCCTTTAAACTATGGAATCTGTTTTATATTCCCATTCCCATCTTTCCACCCATCAGCTTCCTAACTACTCATCCTTATTCCTGATTGGATTTTATCTGTTGGATTTTTTAAATGAAAATTTATTTATTTATTTATTTATTTATTTATTTATTATTTTTGGTACCTGGGATTGAATCCAGGGAACCTTAACAACTGAGTCATATATCCCCAGTCCTTTTTCAATTTTTTTTTTTAAATTTTGAGACAGGGTCTCACTAAGTTGCTAAGAGCCTCCCTAAGTTGCTGAGGCTGGCTTTGAACTTGGCATCCTCCTGCTTCAGCCTCCCGAGCCACTAGTATTACAGGTGTGCACCACCATGCCCAGCTAAAAATAAAATTTTAAATTCCTGTGACTATGTGGCTATATGACCACTTAATCTTTGCCTTCATTCCTTTCTATTTGTTCAGCCATATGAAATGACATAATTATTTGCAGAACCCTGAGATCTCAGTAATTTTTTAAATTGAAATTCATTTACCAAGTCCCCACACTCTTGGTAACTTTATGTAGTTATGGTGTAATACCTAATGCCACACAGACTTCACAACCTTGGTCCTTCTGCCTGGATTTTTAATTGGAACAAGAATCTGGAAATCATTGCCAAATAGAATGTGTGAGTCACAATAGATGATTATATTTTGCTTTCTGGTGTGGAGCAGTAAAAGATAAATTTAGTTTCTACTATTTGTGTTGTTTTTCAGGAAGATCAGGATTTGTTAAATAAATTAGGATTACTCATCTGATATATTTCAATTGCCATTTCCTTCAGGAATTTTTCCTGACCAATAAACCAAAGATTTTTCTCTGTGAATCAGGCCTGAGAGGTGATCATTTAATTGTTAAAACATGTTCAGACCATTTAATTGCCATACTCAGTCCTATGGTTCACATAGTCTGTTTAATGTAATTTTGATAGTTAACAGATTTCTGGTTATTGAACATGAAGTCAATGCATACTGTGGCTAGGATTGCCTTGCGAGCTTCCTGAGAGAACTAGGTCTAAGTCCTGACCTGTTTTAGAGGATATAGCTGGTGGCTAATTCTCAGGAAGCCTGAATGGCAACAAATAATGTATATACAAATTCTAAGAGTTTAAGAAGGGAAGCATTTCTATCAAATAAGCTTACTTGGGAAGATACTATAGAATAATAAAGATTGAAATTGCTCCTTTATGGCTGAGTAATATTTCATTGTGTGCCACAAAGAAGAATGAAATTATGGCTTTTGCTGTTAAATGGATGGAACTGCAGACTATCATGCTAAGTGAAATAAGCCAATCCCTGTAGCTGCCTGCTGCTGCCGCTTGCAGCTACGACACCGCAGGAGAAAATTCGGAGGAAGGATGGAAATGAAAAAGTTCTTTTATTCTTCTCTCTTCTAACTTCTCTCTCTGGCTCCAACAACCTCTCGAACTCCAACCGCAACTCCAACTCTCCTCTAACTCCAACCACACCAGCCACTAACCCTCACCCGGTTAAATACATTTTGCTTTAACAAGGATAAGTGCTTACAGCTCGAGCTTACAGGTGCATCACACAGTGTTCACGGGCATAAAAAGATTCTTAGATGAATGTATGAATATCAGGTGAAACTTGAACATCTTTTATGGCTCTCAGCTAACCGCAATCTTAGCTATCTCCTTAATTAGGGCTCCTACAAATCCCCCCCCAAAAAAATAAACAAAGGCCAAATGTTCTCTCTGATATGTGGATGTTAACCCACAATAAGGGGGTGGGGGGAAGAATAGAAGTTCATTGGATTAGACAAAGGGGAATGAAGGGAAGAGAGGGGATGAGAATAGGAAAGACAGTAGAATGAATTGGACATAACTTTCTTATGTTCATATGTGAATACATGACCAGTGAAACTCCACACCATGTACAACCACAAGAATGGGATCCTAATTAGAATAAGTTATACTCCATGTGTGTATATTATGTCAAAATACACTCTACTGTCATGTATATGTAAAAAGGACAAAATAAAGGGGCTGGGGAGATAGCTCAGTTGGTAGAGGGCTTGCCTAGCATGCACAAGGCCCTGGGTTCAACCCCAGCACCACACACACACACACACACACACACACACACACACAAAAGACAAAATAAAAAAGAAATTGCTCCTTCAGAAAGCAACAGAATTTGAGGCACTAATGGCAATATGGTACATTAGAGGCTCTGAATAGATACCCCAATGGAACAACCAGACCTGCAATGAAACATAGTTTTCTTTGCCAGTGAGCTTGTAGGAATTAAGAGAATTTTCCCAGGCTCAAAGATAAAAAATGTGAACTGAATCCAAATATTGAACAATAGGTGCACAGGAAAGCTATAGTTATTCTGAGGGAGAATCCCAACAAAGTGCCCTAGAGATCCCATATTAGTCTGTTAGGGCTGCCATCACAAAATACCACAACTGGGTGACTGAAACAACAGGAATTTGCTTTCTCAGAGTTCTGGAAGCTGGAAGTACAAGATCAAGGTCCTGAGGAGGTTAGGTTCTTTGGTGGCCTCTCTCCTCAGCCTGAAGAGTGCCCTCTTGCTGTGTCTCCAATGATCATTGTGTGCACACACCTCCTTAGTGCCTCATCCTCTTAAGACATTAGGGTCAGCTAGGCGTGAAGTGCAGGCTGGTATTTCCAGCGACTCAGGAGTTTGAACAGGAATATCACCAGTCAAGGTGTGCTTTGGCAATTTAGTGAGACCCTGTCTCGAAACAAAAAATAAAAATGGCTGGTGACATAGCTCAGTGGTAGAGAATTCCTAGGTTCAACCCCCAGTATCCAGGAAAGAAAGAGAGAAAGAAAGAAAAGGGGTCAGGGGTGGGGGCGGGGGTAGGAAGAGAAAGGAAAGGAGGAAAGGAATGACGAAAGAAAGACATTAGGGTCCCACCTAAAGAGCACCATTTTTTTTTTTTTTAGTATTAATTTTAGTTATAGATGGACACATACCTTTATTTTGTTTATTTAGTTTTTTTTTTTTTTTTAATGTGGTGCTAGGGATTGAACCCAGTGCCTTACACAAGCGATCTACCACTGAGCCACAACCCCAGCCCGAGGGCTTCATTTTAAGTTAATCATTTCTTTAAAGTCCTTATCTTCTAATATGGTTACATTCTGAGATAATGTAGGTTTGGAATGCAACATATGAATTTGGGGGAGGACACAATTGACTCCACATCAGAGCCTAAAACTTGGCCAGCAATAAAGCAAAGATGCTGAGTCTTAGACTTCAGATTAAGCCAAGGACCCTGGAATGAGCCAAACGATGCCAAGTAGGGAGTGTTCCCTGTGTGCAGACGCAAATGAGAATTTCTTCTGAAAGAAGTGAATTAGCTAGTTAGTTAGTTTAGGTCTTGAGGGTTCCTACAGATTAAAATCAGATAGATTAGTCTCTCTTTATCCTTAGGGAATATATTCCAAGACCCCTAGTGGATGCCTCCTAACTATAGATGGAACTAAGTCCTATATCTTTTTATTTAAAGGAAATACTTATAACTTCCCTTTGGCATATCCAAATTGCCAACATCACTACTCTTGCACTTTGGGGTCATTATTAAGTAAAATAAGGGTTACTTGAAGGTAAGCACTGTGACACCATAACCGATTGATATGATAACCAAGTGACAGTGGGTAACTACTAAGTGACAAAGGACAGGTACCAAATACAGTGTTGATACACAGGATAAAGGAAGATTTATGTCTAGAGTGGGATGGAGATTCTACCAGGCTACTCAGAATGGTGCCCAACATAAAACTTAGGAATTATTTATTTCTGGAATTTTCCATTAATATTTTCAGACCACAGGTAAATGAAACCATGGAAAGCAAAAATGTAGAGGTGGGGGGTGGCTACTGTATACATTCATGACCAAAGAGTAATAAGGGGGAAAAGCATCATAAGTGAGCATTATCAAATGACAGAACCCCCCCCCCCCGAAACTTAAATCTCAGAACTGTCAGATAAAGAATATAAAATATGAAATATATAAAGAAATAAAAGTTGAGCAGGGCATGGTGGTGCATGTCTCTCATCCTCAGCTCTGGAGTCTGAGACAGGAGGATCACAAGTTCAAAGCCAGCCTCAGCAATTTAACAAGGCTGTAAACAACTTAGCAAGACCCCATCTCGAAAAATAAAAAGGGCTGGGGATATGGCTCAGTAGTTAAACACACCTGGGTTCAATCCTCAGTATCAAGAGACAGTAAAAAATGAGGGAGTTGGTTGGAAATAGATCCACATAGAATTTTTTTTTTTTTTTTTTTTTGTACTGGGGATTGAACTCAGGGGCAGTTTACCACTGAGCCACATCCCCATCCCTTTTTATTTTTTAATGTTGAGACAGGGTCTCACTCAGTTGCTTAGTGTCTCACTAAATTGCTGAGGCTGACCTTGAATTTGTGATCTTCCTACCTCAACCTCCCAAGTTGCTAGGATTACTGGCATTACCCCACCCCTGGTTTAGAACCTTTTTTTTTTTTTTTTTTGATACCAGGGATTTAACCCAGGGGTACTTAATAACCAAGCCACATCTCCAGCCCCTTTTTTATATTTTGCTTAGAGACATGGTCTCACTGAGTTGCTTAGGACCTCACTAAATCACTGAGGCTCGTTTTGAACTCAAGATTCTCCTGCATCAGACTCCCAAGCCCCTGGGATTATAGGCATGTGCCACCATGCAGGGTCTGGTTTAGAACTTTTAAAATAAGAAAAGAACTAAAGCTTTTTTCCAAAAATTCAATTGAGAGATTAAATAGATTAAAATAGTTGAAGCAGAAATTGGCTAATTGGAAGATAAATCTTCAAATATTTAAACATTAGAAAACATTTGGCATACATCTAATTAAAGACTCAGAGAAAGATCAGAGAGTTCACAAAAGAGGCAATATGTAGAGAGATTGCTGCTTAGAATTTTCCAGAATGATGAAAGGTTAAGAATTCATGGATCTAGTAAGAACAATCTGTACAAAGCAAAACAAATTTCTTAAAAATGTTCTCTCATAGGGAAGTCTGCAGAACATCAAAGACAAAGGAAAGATCTTTTCTCATGGAGAAAAGACAGATCACCTACAAAAGAACAGTAACTAGACTGACAGTTGATACGGGTGTGGTGGCACCCACCTGTAATCCCAGAGACTCAGGAGGCTGAGGCAGGTAGAGGCCTGTTTGAGGCCAGCCTGGGCAATTTAGGAAGACCTTCAGCAACTTGATGAGACCCTGACTCAAAATAAAAGATAAAAGGGGCTAGAGAAAGCTCAGTGGTAAAACACCCCTGGATTCAATGTCCAGGAACCATCCCCTGGCCAAAAAGAAAACACAGTTGACAGTTGATAATACTTTCAAAGGTTGAGAGAAAACAGCTGACAATCTATCACTTATATCTAGCAAAACTATTTCTCAAGAGCAAGAATAAAATGAAAACATTTCAGATAAACACAAATTGAACTTACCACCAACAGACTTATACTAAGGGAACTTCTGAAGGATCTTAGTTTGAGGTCCCCCAGAAGTATATACTCTGAGTTTCAGTGCACAGCTTATTTGAGAAGCGATCCCAGGAACTACTTGCAGGCAAGTAGAGAAATGAGAGAGGAAAAGAAAGGAAGCCAAAAAAGCCACATCGTCAAGCAAGGTCATCATAAGAGCAACTGGAGCTTAATCCAACTGAGGAAGCCTGGGACCAGTGAGAAAATGTCCCAGAATTTTCCTGCCTGAAGGGCAAGAGAGAAAGAGAAGACTATCAACATCTCCCTTCAGGTTTTGTTTGAGGGTTGCTCCCAGGAAGTATTCCTATCCTCTCCCACCTTTTGTCTGCTCCTGACTATAAATGGAGCAGCCAGGGAGAGCCCTCAGGCAGAGTCACAGGTGTGGAGAAGTAGAAGGACCAGCTAGGCTGGAAAGTGGTGTTGAGGGGATAAAAGGGCTCCCGGCAACATCTACTGTCAATGCACTGCAGGAAAATGAAAAATTATTGTAGAAGGAAAAGTTCTGGTGTACTACAAGAAATAAGGAGTCCACATATTGGCTACCGTAAGAGCATTAATGAGGAGGTAGCTAAGATGGCGGCTGACTAAGAGCCAAAGAGGAGACGTTTAATTGTTTTCTCCTGATCTTATTGTAATCAACTAAGAATCTTTCTGTGCCCATGAACACTGTGTAACGCACCTGTAAGTTGAGCTTGTGACACGTGTATACTTGTTAAGGTGAAGGGTATTTAACCAGGTAGGGTTGGAGTTGTGTGGGGGGTTGTTGTTGGAGTTGGAGAGAGAAGTCAGAAGAGAAAGCAGAATAAAGAACCTACTTGTTTGCAGTCTGCCTCCGAATTCTTTCCCGCGGTATTGTTGCTGCAGGTGGCAGCAGGCTACTATATATGTAAGTCTAAATAAACACTGTCAATATAAAATTATAATGTTAGTATTTAATTTGTAGACCAATACAAAATGGAAAAGAATTAAATTTTATTATTACTATTATTATTAACTGTGGATTGAACCCAGAGACAGTTTGCCACTGAGCTACATGCCCAGCTTTTTTTGTGTATTTATTTATTTTTAAAAATTTGAGACAAGGTCTTGCTAAGTTGCTTAGGGCCTTGCTAAATTGCTGAGGCTGGCTTTGAACTTGTGATCCTCATGCCTCAGCTTCCCAAGTCACTGGAATTACAGGTATACACCATTACACCTGGCCAAGAATTAAAATGTTAGATACAGGCATAATTTAACCTAGTACCTGTATCACCATTATGGGTGAGAAAAAACATTATGAACTTTTTTTTTTTTTTTTTTTTTGTAAAAAGAATAAAATGACCATGTGGGTTGGTGAAGAGGAGGAGGTCAGCTGAGATTGCCTGATAGAAGTGAAACCAGGAAGGGAGCTTGATCTTCCAGAAATGGCAAGCTAGAATGGAGTGAGGAGCTGTGGTGGAGAATGACTGGAGGGGTAAGTCAAGAGGAGGGTAACTGGAGAAGATCTAATGATTTATCTTGTAGGCCAAGGGTCCTCCAATCTTTCGAATCATCTCATTTATTGAAATGGTTTGAGTCTGTGGCCCTATCTTACTAATATGTGCAATATAAAGCATAATCAAAATAATTTTAAATAAGGTATCTTGGATAATATAATACTTAAAGTATTTATTTTAATTAGTTTGTGGTGGTGGTGGTGGTGGTGGGGATTGAACCCAAGGACTCGGGTATGTTAAACATGAATTTTTTTTTCACTGAGCTACCATCTCAGTCCCAAAATAATTTTAAAATATTTGTCTTTCCTTAAAACAATACTAATACGCTGGGCATGGTGGTGCATGCCCATAATCCCATTGACTCAGGAAGCTGAGACAGGAGGATCACACGTTCAAGACTAGCCTCAGCAATTTAGGAGACCCTGACTCAAAATTTAAAAAGGGCTGGGGATGTGGCTCTTTCCTTCCCAAAGTCTCAGTGGTTAAGCACCCCTGGGTTAAATCCCTAGTACAAAATAAAAAAAAGGCATATTAGTAGTTTAGTTATGAGCAATAAATTGGGCTATGATTCATTATTTTGAAAATCTTGACTTATAGAAGACTAGTATATTTTGACATGAGTTTTAGTGGCTGTCATGGCTGATAAATTATACCTCAACAAAGTAAAAGAGATGTAAAGGAATAAATATGCTTATAAATCATGATAATTATTTTTCAATCCCATATATCCATTATGCAAGCAATTTTGTTGAAATTCAGCTAAGAAATTTTCATATTCTCTGATTTCAATCAGTGGTAATAGCATACTAATCAGAAGGGGGTAGATTTAAAGTTTTTTTTTTTTTTAACAAATGAGTCCAAAACTCATGGAAATTCTTCACTGGAATGAATTTTAAACAAATTAGAAAATTATGTTTCTAAGTGTTTGAAGTAAGTCCTGCTAGGAGCCCCTGCAGACACCTGGTAGGAGGGTTAAGGGCCTTCAGTCAAGAGGTGGGTTAGAAAGGATGGTTGGGGACAAATTTAGCAGGATTTGTTCATGACATGTGGGAAAGAGAAGAGTGGATGGTAAGTGCTTGAGTCAGTCAGGTTCCTTCAGGTTGTGATATGAAAATAATAATAATAATTAAATACCTCAGTGAATAGGGGTTTATTCTAAGGATACATGGGAACCTCAAGAGGATAGGAAACCATCTCCGTATTTGCATTGTTGAGTTCTAAATATTTTTTACTCAAAACTACTTCCTCCTTTTCTTTTCACAACCAATTCTAGGACTTCCTAGTCTGATAAATCTGAAGGTAAAAATTCTAGAAGAGGAAATAATTCTTGTCAGAATAAATATTATTTTTATTTCCCTTGCTATTATGTTTGTTTCAGGATGTTTGTTATATTATCATAGTTTGATTGATTTCTCTCTGGAGAAGGTCAAGTTCTCTGGAACATTTGATGTCATTATTTAGAAATGAAGTAGTTGTTGCATGCTTATTAAAAAATGATCCACAAGAGTGATTCAGAAATTGGGAGGCATACATTGGTATTTTCTGCATCAGCAATCTTGCTGGCATGCTTACATGCTCAAATTTGAATGCTGGTTCAAATTAATCTTTTACACAATGATCAACACTTGGTAGCATTTACTTCAAGTATTGAAACTATAATGCTCCATTGTGTTCATCAATGTAAATGTAAGCAAATCATCATGATGTCATCATACTTTTGAGATTGAATATCCTAATCGGAGGACAAATTTACATAGCAACAAGCCCCTTCACTCCTGGGAAATGTGGTCAGCCCATTTCTAAACTGCATCTCAAATTGTTCTCACCCTGTCACCACAATGATCTTCAGTAGCTTCACCTTCAAGTAAGTCTGATTGGGAGCAAGTGCAGATCCCCTCTCTTTCTTTTCTTCCAGGTCTCAACCACAGAGCCAGGTTGGTGACTCATTGACCGTCTTTCCTTCCCAAAGCCCCAGAAGAAAGGGTTATCTCATGCCTCCCTAGTTTCCCCTTCAAGGGGACAAACCACTAGCACAACGACCAACCTTCCCAGCTCTTTTCCAGCATTATTATGGTGACAATCACAGAAGCGAGTGCTTCCCCCTTTTTTCACTAGACAAGGTACAGGTCAAAATGCCACTATTGATAGGAAAGAGGCAGAAATTTCACATCAAATGCTTCAAAGGGTCAGGGTTCATACATCCAGATCAAACTTATTATGGGGTCTTTAAAAAGATGTCTCTTCCTTCCCATTTTTATGACATCACTGACAGCCTTTTAGATTAGCATTGTTACCATCTCACAGAGCTCCTCCTCAGTCCACATGTACTCCAGAAAACAGTCAAATAGACTCATAGGACCCTGGTATCTCCCAGAAAACTTAAGTGTCCATACCCATAAAGTGCACAGGACCTTGAACCTGAGGCCTTCCTCACTGTCACTGCAGCATTTTATTATTTTTTTAATAAATTGTTATTATCTTTATTATTATTTTGATACTGGCAATTGAACCCAGGGTGCATAACCACTGAGCAACATACCCAGCACTTTTTATTTTTCATTTTGAGACAGGGTCCTTCTGAGTTGCTTAGAGTCTCATTAAGTGGCTGAGGCTGGCCTCAAACTTGCAATCTTCCTGTCTCAGCCTCCCAAGATATACCACATCCAGTTTCATAGCAGTATTTTCTATACCCAAATTAGTATAATTCTAGGTGCTAAGGAAAAAAAGAACAAAGAGATTTTTCCTTGTATATAATCTTAGTAGAGAACTAACACTAGCAACAGGAAAAAAATCTGAAAACACTGCAAGATAACACTCATTTATTTACTTGAGAGGAGGTCTTGCTATGTTGCCCAGTCTGGCCTTGAACTCTGAATCCTCCCAACTAGGCCCCCCGGGTAGCTGGAATTACAGGTATGTGCCACAATAGACAGCTTCTGTCAGACACATTTAATCAGAAACTATAACTTCAATCAGAGGGATCAAAATGATAGATGCAATACTTCCTAGAATATGGGCCTTGAGAAAAGCATTTATTCTTTCTGGACCTCAGTTTCGTTGTTGTTGTTGTTGTTGTTTAAAAGACAGGAATAATATTAATCCCTTATTATCTTTTGAATAATCCTGTGATACACAGATGCAATCAAGTATGTAGGGTCACTTTGAAAACTTTAGTAATATTCCAATGTAAAATATTTATCATTATTGCTGTGATCATTGTTCTTAGGATTTTTAGTATTGTACGTGGAGTTCAGAGAGAGGAGAGATCCTGGTACTCAGGGGACCCTAGAGAAGGATGCATCTGAGTACATGAGCCAGCTTTGAAGGATGTGCAAGGTTCAGAAGGGGCAGAAAAAACCCTGAGTTGGGAGGTAAGAGCAGAGGCAGAGAGAAAGGAATAAAGAACAGGAGGCATCCACGGGGAACCAGCTTGGCTGAATTGAAGAATTGCCTGGAGTAGGAATAGAAAACACATTTGGATGGGTAAGAAGACTGGCCCAGGGTGTACCTCAGCAGGAGGGGGAACATGCTCCTGAGCTCTGCAGCAAAGAAGTTGACATTTGTTCAAGACTCAGACTTTGCTTAGAAAAAGGGAAGCCTCACCAGTTAAATGTCCAGAATATTAAAAGGTTCCATTCTACGTCCCTTCCCAGCAATGTCCCGTTCTTCCTACTGCGTGTATTCTCTTCCTCCGGCTTTGTTATATCCAGCCCAGGACTTGGCAGATAATAAGTGTCCCCAAACTTCTGGGGGTTGAATCCACATAGCATAATCATTCATCATCACTACTTCTCCCCAGTTTCTTTACGTTACCAATGAACTAATTCTATACCAATCAATGGTCATTTCTTTGTCTTCATCCTTCTTGACCTCTGCTGAATCTGTGCCTGGTCCTTACTCATTCTCCATTCCACAGAAGGCGGTATTGTCTGCTCCGGTATTGTCTGCTCCATGTTGAGAACAATTCTATCTCCGATTCTCAGACAAATAGCTTCAGAATTCTGCCTGATATTTATACCGATGAGATATTTGTTCATGTAAACGCGCTGTTCATTTAAAATACAAATGCATTCAAAGTGGCTAATGAGACCTAAGACTCATGCTTCATTGTTAATTACTTTAATTAATTAATTTTTCTCCTATCATCTACCTGTGAGGTGCACTTGAAGGAATGAAGGAATGCCTGTTTTTGACCAGTTTAGGAGGAGGGAAGGTCACCTGGAAGACGAAGGAATCACGAAGGATGGCTTTTGTGAAAGGAAGGGAAGACCGAAGGAATCAGAAATAAACCCAATTTTCACACTTTTGCTGAAACTCAACCTGGCCCTCCAACATGCTCTAGGCACCCCCACTCAGCCTCAGGCCTTTCTCTTTCTGATTGACAGCCTCAGAAGAGTGACACAACTCTCATTCCTCAGAACAGTTTAAAGTAAAAATAAACTACTTTCTTCTCTCCACACAAGTCCTGCGAGGTTCTTGGGAGCAAATCCTTGGCTCCTTTCCAGGATTGATCTCAGAGTTTCAGTTGCAAAAGCTCAGACTGCAAATTACATTGGCCTCCCCCCATTTATCCGCCCATGAGCAACAGGGAGTGGATGTAAGCAAGCTCTACCCTGAATAAAACTTTAGCTCATTTAGAAATCTAATGTATAGGACCCACCTGTTATGGAATGTTCTTCTGAGAGGATAAGACTGAGTTACGTGCCAGCCAAGGGAACACTTCTTTCCTTCTTATCCTGTTCCATCATTGGCCCCTAAAATAGTAACTTCTACCCACACTATGTCCTTTTGGAGAAGTGAGAAAGCTGCTCCCAGCTCTGCTCTTTGGGAAGGAGTGACCCATATGACCAGGCAGATGAGGGTAAAGGCCATCCTGCTTGCTCATTCTCTCTGGCTGAGACCTGCCTGTGCACTGTCCTCTGATTTTGTTCCCATGCATTCGGAGAGCTTGCTGAAGGTTCAGGCCCTATTTCTGGAGGGCAGTGTCCCTCTGGGTCTCCCTGTTTGATAGGGAGTAAGGGTGAAGACCCTCTTCTCAGCAGAGGTGGGTAAAGTGTGCTCTGAAGAGCAGCTCTCCCTGCCACAGAATGGAAGTCTGGTTGGTAGAAGGTCCTGTAACAGGGGTTCACTTGATGCTTTGACTATATCCCTGTTCATATCCATTTGAACTTGCATGTTTTTTTCTTTTTTCTTAATATTTATTTTTTAGTTGTAGGTGGACACAATACCTTTATTTTATTTTTATATGGTGCTGAGGATCAAACACAGTGCCCCACGAATGCCAGGTGAGCACTCTACCTCTGATCCACAACCTCAGCCCCACATGTTTTTTTCTTTTTCCCAACCTTCTTCTGCCTGATCTTCTCCTCCCTGGTCTTCTTTTCCCTGACCTCCTTCCTAATCTCGTTTTCTCTAAATCACCTCTTTTAAAAAACTCCCTGTACCCCTTGATGGGCAGAATCACAGCCTTTGGGACAGAAGTCCCCTGTGTTTCTCCTTTGCTAGCAAAGCAATAAACCATCCTTTTCCTTTTTCTCAAAACTGTGTCCTCATTATTGGATTGGCATCGGGGACAAGGACCCAGCTTTCAGCAACAGTCCCTCCCCAGGACCTGAGGTGAAAGCTATGTTCTCCACACCAGCTTTCCCATTAGTAAGGAGGCATTTTGATTTCCACTGGACTGATGTGCCTGTTTCTCAACTGATTCAGAACCAGAAGGGAGGAAGCATGTGATTGCCTGGTATCCCTAATCTGTCAACAGCAACTCAAGGAAATGACTTAGCAAGGAATTCTACTCCCTTGCTTCTCAGTGCTCCCTGAAGAACAAGAATCTATTCTGATATATTTTCTTAGCCATATTGTACCCACCTCCTAGTTTTTACCCTCCTCTTCCATCCCATTTGAGACCTTGGGTTTGTCAAATGCATTCTGGGAGCTGGAAGCACATAAATTTGGAGATGAGGATGGGGTCGCCCTAGGGTTATGTCCTGCGCCAGTCCTTTCCAGCATTCCTTGGGCTCTGATTTGGGGTAAACTGTGAATTATTGAAATGCTCTAGAGTCTCTCAATTGGGGATACACTTAAGTCTATGCACAGATAAGAGTGGAACATTTTGGAGAGGGGTTATTATCATTTTACTTAATATATTTTCAAATTGACACATAGTAATTGTATATATTTATGGGGTACAGTTGACATTTTAATACATGAATATAATGTGTAATGATCAGATCAGGGTAAGTGGCATATCTATCACCTTTTACCTATCTCATTTCTTTGTGTTAGGAACATTCAAAATCCTATCAGATATTTTAAAATATTTAATTGTCATCAACCCTAGTTATACTACTGTGCCAGAAAATATTAGAATTTACTCCTTCTATGCAACTCAGCCCTGTACCCATTAAGCATTCTCTCTCCATCCCTTCCTCCCCCACACCCATTCAAGGCTCTGGTAACCACCATTCTCTTCTCCACCTGTATGAGACCAACTTTAGCTGGGTGCAGTGGCACATGCCTGTAATCCCATCAGCTTGGGAGGCTGAGGCAGAAGGATAGTGAGTTCAAAGCCAGGCTAAGCTATTTAGCAAGGCCCTAAGAAACCCAGTGAGACCCTGTCTCAAAATAAAATATAAAGAAGGTCTGGGGATGTGGCTCAGTGGTTAAGTGCCCTGAGTTCAATCCCTGGTACCAAAAAAAAAAAAAAAAAAAAAAAAAAAGAGTATGAGACCAATGTTAGCTTCTACATATAAGTGAGAATATGTAGTATCATCTTTTTGTGTCTGGATTATTTCATTTAACTTAATGTCCTCCAGTTCCATTCATGTTGCTTCAAATGACAGAATTTCATACTTTTTAAAATGTCTGAATAAAATTCTTGTGTGTATATACTCCACATTTTCTTTATTCATTCATCCATCAATGGACACCTGGGTTAGTTCTATGTCTTTCTATTGTGCAAAGTGCTGCAGTAGACAACCTAATGAAGATGTCTACTTGACATACTGATTTTACTGACCAATGCCTGCAACTGATATATATCTAGTGATGGGATTGCAGGATCATATGGAACTTTTATTTTTAGTTTTTTCTTTTTCTTTTTTTGGTACCAGGGATTAAACTCAGGGGCACTCAACCACTGGGCCATATCCCCAGCCCTTTTTTGTATTTTATTAGAGATGGGGTCTCACTGAGTTGCTAAGTGCCTCACCATTGCTGAGGCTGGCTTTGAACTCACGATCCTCCTGCCTCAGCCTCCTAAGTGCTGGGATTACAGGCGTGTGCCACTATGCTGGCTTTTCTATTTTTAGTTTTTAAAGAAAACTCCACAGTGTTTTCTATAACATCTGTACTAATTTACATTCCCACCAACAGCAAATGAGAGTTCCCTTTCTCTGCATCCTTGCCAGCTGTGTTAGTCAGCTTTCCGTCTCTGTGACAAATACTTGAGATAAACAGCTTAAAGGGAGAAAAGGTTTATTTTGGCTCACAGCTTTAGAAGTTTCAGTCCATGATTAGTTGGCCCTGTCACTTTGGGCCTGTGGAATCACAGTACGTTCATGGCTGAAGAGGCCTGTCCACCTTATGGTGGCCAAGTGAGAAGAGGGGGCTCAGGGTCCCAGTGTACCCTTTGAGAGTACACCCCCAGTGACCCAGCTTCCTTCCAGTAGGCCCCACCTCCCAAAAGTTTCACCACCACCCAATGGTGCCACAGGCCAGTGATCAATGCCCCAACACATGGGTCCTTAAGGAACATTACATATCCAAACTGCAGCACACAAATATTTTCTTATTTTTTGTGTTTTTTTTATAATAGCCATTTTAACTGAGGTGAGATAATATCTCATTGTGGTTTCGATTTGCATTTCTCTGATGATTAATAATGTTAAGCATATAATTTTCGGCCATTCATATAACCTCTTTTGAGAAACGTCTGTTTAGACATGTCTATTTAGGCCACTCTCCCTTTTGTTTTTGTTATTTGTTTACTTGCTTTGTGCTGCTGATTAAACCTCAAACATGCCAACCATGCCCTCTTATCACTGAGCTACACCCTCAGCCCCATTTTACTTTTTAAAATCAGATTATTCAGTTTTGTGCTATTGAATTGAATTCCTCATGTATTCTGAAAATTAACCCTTTGTCAGATGAATAGTTTGCAAATATTTTCTCCCATTTTTCAGGTTGTCTCTTTACTCTGTTGATTGTGTCCTTTGCTGTACAGAAGTTTTGGGTCTGATATGATCCCATTTGTCAACTTTTGCTTTCGTTACCTGAGCTTTGGGGGTCGTATCTAAAAAATCTTTGCCCACACCAATGTCCTACAGCATTTCCCCTATGTTTTCTTATAGTGATTTCAAAGTTTCAAAGTGTTATAGATGAATCATTGATCCACTCTGAGTTAATTTTTTTACCTGAAGAAAGATAGGGATCTATTCCTTCCTACTGCATATGGATACCTATTTTTTCTAGCACCATTTATTAAAGAGGCTTTCGTTTCCCATATACATATATGTGTGTGTGTGTGTGTGTGTGTATGTGTGTATATGTGTATTTGCGTGTAAATATGTATATATACACATATATAAAATGAAAATCAGTTGGCTGTAAATACATGAACTTCCTTCTGGGTTATCCATTCTGTTCCATTTGTTCATGTGTCTGTTTTTATGCCAGTTCTCTGTTACTACAGCTTTGCACTATGTTTTCAAGTTAGATTACAGTACTACCTCCAGCTATGTTCCTGTTCAGGATTGCATTGGTTATTTAAGGTCTTTTGTAGTTCCATATGAATTTTGTGATTTTTTTTCTGGTTCTGTGAAGAATGTCATTGGTATTTTTATAGGAATTACATTGAATCTACAGATTGTTCTGGGTAGTATGGGCATTTTAACATTATTAGTTCTTCCAATCCATGCACAAAGGGTGTCTATTCATTTATTTTTGTGTCCTCTTTCATTAGTGTTTTGTAATTTTCATTGTAGAGGTCATTCATTTCTGTGTTAAGTTTATTCTATATATTTTTCATAGTTATTAGAAAATTTCATCAGTCATTTGGTTTTGGTGTATAAAGAGGGGGGAAAAAGATGTTATTTATTTATTTATACTGGAGATTTAACCCAGCACATCTTACCACTAAGCTATATCCAGAGTCCTTTCAATTTTTTGAGACGGGGTCTCATAAAGCTGTTGTGGGTCTCACTAAGTTGCTGAGGCTGGCCTCAAACTTGTGATCCTCCTGTCTGAGCTGATTACAGGCATGTGCCACCACACCTGGTTAAGAAGGTATTTATTTTTGTATGTTGATTTTATATACTGTGATCTTTCTGAATTTATTTGTTACAACAGTTTTTTGATGGAGTAGTTAGGCTTTTCATAAATAACATTATGTCCTCTGCAAACAGGATAATTTGGCTTTTTGTTTCCTCTTTGGAGACCCATTCTTTTTTTGGTACTGAAGATTGAACTTAGGGCCACTCCACCACTGAGCCACATCCCAGCCCTAGTTTGTATTTTTATTTAGAGACAAGGTTTCACTAAGTTGCTCAAGGCTGAGGCTGGCTTTGAACTCATGATCCTCCTGTCTCAGTCTCCTGAGCCACTGGGATTACAGGCGTGCGCCATAGCGCCTGGCTTGGAGACCCATTCTTTCTCTTCTCTTATTGCGGTGGCCAAGACTTCCAATACTATATTGAATAGAATAGAGCAAGTGGACATCCTGGTCTTGTTCCTGAAGGAGTGGGACATTTTTAAAATCCTTACTACTCTTTAGGTAAAACCATTTGGGAATTCTGTGGTTGTTTTGATAAATGAAACTTTATAGGACTAAAAATTTTTCTTTCAAGCAAACATTTAATGGATTGCTTTTAAAGAAAAATACACTTTTGCTTCTCCTATCACAAGTAGATTTAGAACAATAATTATAGAATTTGATTACATTCTCAGAGTTATCTGGCACAAACCATTATTGCAACCTAGCATGCATAAGACCTGGGGTTTGACCCCTAGCACCATAGAAAAAAATAGTGATAAAGCAATTTTGATGAGCCAGTTTTACAGCTGATCAAATTCTTATCCATAAAAGCTACAGAATGAAGCTCAATGGTATGATTTGAGGTAACATAATGTTTAAATAAAAATTACTCATTTTCCTAAAGTGTGCTACTATAAGATATTGCTGTGAAGCAAGTGTTCCTATATTTCTTCATGGAGCAAATGCTTAAATATCTGCACTATTCAGAACACATATGAATGGTAACAATTCTGTTTGAAATTATTTAAAAAGAAGTGTTTCTCAGGAAAAACTCATACATGTTACCATAAATCATAGAAGATTTGGTCCCTAAGTACCATAAAAACTTCCCCATGTGACTTTCTTTCTTTTCTTGTCTTTTTTTTTTTTTTTTTTTTTTTTTTTTTCTGATGATTGAACCCAGTGATGCTTAACCACGGAGTCACATCCATATCCCTTTTTATTTTTTATTTTGAGACAGGCTCTTGCTAAATTGCTGAGGATCTTGCTAAGTTGCTGAGACTAGCCTCAAACTTGCAGTCCTCCTGCCTCAGCCTCCTGAGTCACTGGGATTAGAGGCATGCACCACCATGCCTGGCTAGGACTTTCTCAATTACCATCTCCTTTTCACTTCTCTGATTACAGTCTTGTGACTGGGACTTTCTTTGTCCCCTTTTGTGGTCCTGGAGATTGAACCCAGTGCCTCTCACATGCTAGGCAAGCACTGAGCTACATCCCCAGACTTTAAAAACATTTTTTATTCGTGCATAATTATAGATAATAATAGGATTCATAGTGACATATTCATACTTGTGCATAATATAATTTGATAAATTTCATTCCCCCGTATCTCCCCTTGCCTTTACCTCTTCCCTCTCCTTGATCCCCTTCCCCTACCCTAAATGATCTCTCTTCTATTTCCATGAGGCCCCCTTTTCCCTTTTTTCCTCCCTAGCTTCCACAGATGAGAGAAAACATATAACTCTTCACTTTCCGTATTTGGATTATTTTGCTAAACATGATGCTTTGCAGTTCCACTAATTTTCCTACAAATGACATAATTTTGTTCTTTGTGGCTGAATAAAAATCAATCATGTGTATATACCACATTTTCTTTCTTCATTCCTCTGTTAATGGACACCTATTCTGGTTCCACATAAACATGGGTAAGTATGTATCATTTTGAAAACTAACCTTCCTTCCTTCCTTTCTTCCTTTCTTTCTTTCTTTCTTTCTTTCTTTCTTTCTTTCTTTCTTTCTTTCTTTCTTTCTTTCTTTCTTTCTTTCTTTTTTTCTTTCTATACCAGAGATTGAATGCAGGAACGCTTAACTACTGAGCCACATTCCCCAGTCCTTTTTAAATATTTTTAAATTTAGAAACAGGGTCTCGCTGAATTGCTGAGGCTGGCTTTGAACTCACAATCCTCCTGTCTCATCCTCCCAAGCCGCTGGGATTATAAGTGTGCACCACCACACAGACTCACTGGGACTTTTGAGTAGCCTCTCACTGCAGTCCCATTCTTAAAAACATTTACGAGGAGACACTGGCCCGCCGTCCTCTGGCTGTGCCTCTCTTGGCAAAATGAGGACACTGCAGAGATGGGGGACATGCCACTTGGAGTCAAGTCTCCACTTTCAGACCACTACTAAAATACCACTTTTGAACTCTGAATTTCTTTATTAGAACAGTCCTGAGCCTGCTTCCAGAGCCTATTCAGGTTCTTTGCTGGGGTCTGGCTTCCTGTGATGAATATGGAACCATATGCACACCCCTAGACCTAAAGGGTGGCTTTGCACAGCTGTTTTGAAGGGGCTGTGGACATGCAGTTTGGATGTGGGAGGTGAGGCATCTACATATATGTGCCAGAGGTCTTCTCGGTACAGGATGGTGTCCAGGAAAGAAAAGTGAGTGGGCCATGGGGCAAGGGCCCAGGGGTCTGGGTCTGGGGGCCAGGTTCAGTTCTCTCTGTGGCATCATTCATTCTGTGAGAATCTGAGAATTTTAAATTCAAACTCAGATTTCTTGGTCATTTTATCAAAATGCATATGACAGAGCACTTTTTTTTTAACACACTTTAAAAAAAAAACAATTCTAAATATTAAGACATATGGCATTTGAGCCTCTGTTTGTATTCTTCCCTGAGTCCTACAAACATTAGTGGCAGAACTGCCTGTTTCTCACCACACAGATTTTTTTCAAAACAAACAGAAGATCCTCCAGCTCCTAAGCACAGCAGGGAGGTATCTGTGATATCTTGGGTTTTATCTCTAAGTATCTTTGGAAACGTGCTTTGCAGTTTTGCCCTCAATTATTCATTGTGTGTCACAAAGAGGTAAAAAAGAGCAGCTAATTTAAATGACTAAGTGCACTGGTGAGTCCATCAACATCTCAAGCCAATCAAATTTTGAAGGAATCTAGAGTCACATTTCTGTGAACTGAGAGAGCTACATATTAGCAAAGAGCATCCAAACCCATCAACCACCTATATTTGCATAATACCCTCTACAAAGTTTACTCAAAGTGCTTCCACAAACATTACCTCATTTGTTCCTCACAATGACCACGTAGGCAATCAGGGACAGTACCATTCCCATTTTATAGACAAGAAAGCAGAGGCTTGGGGAAGGTGAATGAGTTAGTATGTTGCTTAAAAATATGTAGCATAAATGGAAAAGATTCCTAAGGACTGATATAAATTCTTGATTGTAAAGGGTGCAGGATCCAGGCATATTTTAAAATCTACAGATGTAGTTTTTATATTTGGAAAAGCTACTCTCAGAAAGCACACTTGGCTTCCAGTTCTGGCTTGGCATTGACAAATGTTTCTTGGGATAGGCGTCCAACAGAGGTTAAGCCTCAGTTTCCATCTTTAAGATAAAGGAGTTAAAGTAGATAATCTCTAAGGTTTCTTTCAGCTCTGGTTCTTTTACAGTCTATACCCCAGATTGCTTTTCACACTTGTGAAAGCAGCCTTGAAACCCAGGCAAGACAGTTGTGTTATATTAATGAGCCTTTATCAAATGGCCTGGGGTGTACATCTGAGTTTCCTCAGGAGATACAGGGGCCAAATAATAGTGCATTTGTTTAACAAAAAAAAATTCAGGGATTTCAGAATTCTAAAACTCTCAGGATGCCTGACCCAATGTCTAGAAGTAGGACTTACAAAATCAAGTGCCTTAAGGGACCAGATAGGTAATGGATCACATAGAGACTTGGGGGTCTGGGGAAACTTGAAGGTTCCAACAAGATTTCTTGTGTTTGACTTCTAGAGGGAAGTGATCTGGTCCCAATCCACTTCTGAAACTTTAAGGAAGGCCCACTGGCCTATTGCAATCCCTTCCTCATGCCAGGTCTCTTTTATAAGTTTCAAAGAACTCTCAGAGCCCTAGGACATTCCCAGAATCTGTATTCTTTGGATGTTGAAATTTGGATCCAGAGGTTATTCTCCAGTAAAACACTCCAAGCCTGAAAACTATGTTGGTGCCTAGGGCAATCGTAACTAGACCCCTCAGCAAAAATTAGTCAGAAATAGAGATGGGTCATTTGGGGCTTGGGATCCCATCAAGTTTCTGGGAATAAAATCCCTTTATCAATTCACAAACATGAGGCAGATTCCAGAGAATTCTGGGCTTTGTGACTGAAAGCTTACCTCCCCCACCAACACTGTTCTATACATTCATAACACTCTGAATAAACACTAATATTTTGTTTGTTTGTTTTGGTGCTGGTGATTAAATTCTGGGAAGCTTTTCCATTGAGCTACATCCCCAGTCCTTTTTTTTTTTTTTTTTTTTTTTTTTAATCTTTCAAGATAGGGTCTCATTCAGTTGCGTAGGGCCTCATTAAGTTGCTGAGGCTGGCTTCAAATTTTGATCCTTCTGCCTCAGCCTCCCAACTCACTGAGATTACAGGTGTATGCCACCATGCTTTGCTTTGTTTGTTTTTTAAAAAAAAACATAACTTCAGTTAATTGATTACTAATTTAATCGTTTTCTTCCCTTCTAGACCAGGAGATTTCTTGGAAGAGCCCTTGCCTATCTTGCTTTTGGTTTTTCTGTCTGTTTTGTGGTGCTGGGGATCAGGGCTTTGTCCATGCTAGGCAAGTGCTCTACCACTGAGCTATACCCCTAACTTGCCCATTTACTGTTGAATCTCCAGCACTCGGTACAGTGCATGGCACACACTCAGTATGAAATACTATTTAGTCAGTGAATAAATAATGTCCCATTCATGCAGTCACTATACATACAATAAACACCTAGATGTTTTCAGCATTATTCCGTGAAAGGGGGGAATAACAATAAGCAATACAGACCAAACTCTGCCTTCATGGCACTAGCAGTAAGACAATACTGGAGATCAAGTTAACAAATGCAGTAATTTCAGATAGCATTAATAGCTATGAACAAAACAGTGTACTGTTTTGTGAAAGAGGGGCGAGTCAGAGGAAAACCATGAGCTGACCAATGAATGATAGGGAGCCAGATAAGTAAGTAAAATAAGGGTCAGTCAGGTGAATGTTCCAGAAGCAAAAATAGCCAGTATAAAGGCCCTGAGGCAGAACTCATTTGGCTTATCTAAGCTTCATGGAACATTGAGAAGATAGTTTGGCAGGACCATACATGGTAGGAGATAAAGTTGAGAGGTTGCCAGGGAAAGAGGAGGGAGGACCTTTTAGGCCATGATAAAAATTTTGATTCCAGGGAAAGCAGAACTGCCAACAGTAGCAAGAGTCAAAAAGTCGCTGGTGGCCCCAGTCTGTTTTTCATGGACCCAAAATAATATAAATATATATATATAAACAGGAACAGAAACTTGAAGTTACAGCTGCAGTCTTGCAGGTGCTAACTCTCATGCTTGCCCATGGACCTCTGACCTTCAGGACACCTGATCTCCATGCTGCCTTTCTTTGGCATCAGCTGCCAGGAACCCAGTACAGTAGGAATTGTTCATCATCTCACCAGCTTTGGACATTGGTAGTTCGGTGTTCTTGTGGGGCAAATATTGACTCAACAACACAAATGTCAGGGTATAAGGTTCAACGTCGTTATCATTATAATCCTGAGAGGAATCAGGCTGCAGTATTGGGACCTGGCTTTAACAGGAAAACTATTTTTGGAGATAGCCAACCTATGGCAGTTCAAGCCCCTCCTCCTTCAGTACCCAGGACTCCCAGGTGGTTAAGTCTCTTTAATTAACTTCCCTCGGGGCTCCTCCCTCCCAGGCTCCACCCCCTGCCTTGCTCTATTTACAGTAGAGCACCGACCTACTCCCCTGCTGCTGCTGCTGCTGCTGTCCTAGGTCCTCAGCTCTCCTCCCTTAAGTGGCTGGTATGGACATGACCTGGTAAGTATGTGTTTGGAGAAAAGGGAGGAATTGAAAGGGGTGATGGGGATAAAGACATTAAATAGGAAGGCATGCATGGGAGGGATACAGGATGCCGGGCGAAGAAGTTGAAGAGGCTGCGGAGGATGGAGCGTTCTGATAGATTCGTAACAGGTTGAGGATGAGGTCAGGAATATGGGGGTGGGAGGGAGGTGAACTTCGTGCAGACCAAACAAAACACATACAAGCAAGTGGGTCAGCTTTGTCCCTCTATATTAGAAGATGTTTAAAATCCCTTTCAGCTACCAAATCCTGTGATGATGGTGATGATGATGATGATGATTTTTTCTGTATCAGAGATTGAACCCAGGGTGCTCTACCACTGAGCTACTTCCATTGCCCATTTTATTTTTTATTCGGAGAGAGGGTCTTGCTAAGCTGCTGAGGCTAGCCTGAAACTTGTGATCCTCCTGCCTCAGCCTCCTGAGTCTCTGGGATTATAGGCCTGCACCACAGTGCTTGGCTCCTGTGATTATTTTGAAATTTCATATTTGTCTTGGAAACTGGCCTGCGGCCTCTTTCCCAGTATTTACCAGCCTGCATGCACTTGCTGCTTACCTAGCATTTCGAAGTTGCTGGTTTTAAGGGAGTAGGGTGTTTACTGCGGAATGAGAAGTCTACATAAAATGTTTCTCATATTCACTGAAAGCAGGGCTGATGGAGCTTCACTTTAACCTCCTTCTCTTCTTTTTGTTCGTTTTTCATTTTGTCCTATTTATGACTGTTCTAATTTAATATTCACTGTGGCTTTCCAGGATAACTCTACTCTTCTTTCCTGAAGTCCCAGAAAGCATCCCTAAACCTCCTGTGGTTTTCGCCTCTGGTAACAAGGTTTCTGTGACATAGGCATAGTGTGGATTTGGGACTAAGATTTTCCTGGCTATCCAAAGCAAAACTGAACTCAGGAGCTCACCTATAAAAGGCAAATTAATTTAACAATGCCATTTTGTATCTTTAATGAGCATTTCTTAATTCTCACAAATACACTTTTATTAGACATTTATTTACAGAAACCTTCTAAGAATACTAGAGAGAATTTCTGTATACCTTGGCCCCAGATTGACCAATTTTCAAAAATTACCTTGATTTATTATTATTATTTTTTTGTACTAGGAATTGAACCCAGGGGCACTTTACCACTGAACTATATCCCCAGAACTTTTTATTTTTAATTTTTAAACAGGGTTTTCCTAAATTGCTTAGGGCTTTATTAAGTTGCTGCGGCAGGCTTTGACCTTGCCATCCTCCTGCCTTAGCCTTCCAAGTAGCTGGGATTATAGACACCCAGCCCCTATTTGCTTTCACATTCTCTCTCTCTCTCTTCTTTGCTCCCTCTTTCACTATCCATACCACTGTCTCACAACTTTTTTAAATCAATCATTTGAGAGTAGATGGCAAATATTATGGTCCTTCGATGTATAATTCCAAAGAACAGGGTATTCTTTTACATTTCACAATATCATTAGCAAATTCCAGACATTTCATTGAAATTTATTCATTATTTTATCTAATCTATAGCCTATATTTCCATTTTGTTAATTGTTCAAAATGATAAAAAAATTTTCCTCACTACTGTCAGATTAAATCCTGTCTCTTTCACCACCTTTAATCTAGAATAGTTCCCTAGTCTTTGTCTTTCATAATGTTGACCTTTTTTGCCGGTAGGGGAGCAGGTACTGGAGATTGAATCATTGAGCAACACCCCCATCCCATTTTATTTTATTATTTAGGGACAGGGTCTTACTAAGTTGCTCAGGGCCTCTCCAAGTTGATGAGCCTGGCTTTGAATTCTCAATCCTCTTGCCTCAGCCTCCTAAGCCACTGGGATTACAGGTGTGTGCCACTGCACCAGTTGATGTCGACATTTTTGAAGAATGTAGGTCAATTATTCTATATGACTTTGAATTGGTTTATCTGGTATTTCCTTATAAGTAGATTCAGAGTATGAACTACGGGCTGGATTATTACATAGGTGATTTTGTATCCTCAGAATGTCACTTCTGGAGACACATTATATCTATCTGTCCCTATTAGGTGATGTCAATTTTAATCACCCAGTCACTGTCTATTTTTTCGCTACTTGGTGCCTTGCAACCATAAACAATCATGGAAAGACAATGAGACAACACAAATATCCTGTTCCTCATTGAACTTTCTTCTCCAGATTTAGCATCCATTCTTGTTCAAACCATTCTATATGATAGTTGTAAAACAGTAATTTTCTAATTATGCCACTACTGCTTCAACATTTATCACAGGACATTATGTTATAAGGAAGTCTTCTCCTTGTTCTTGTTTGTTTATAGCTTTGTTGACATGATTTACATACCAAACTGTTCACCTTTTCAAAGTATACAGTTCAGTGGTTTTCAGTATAGTCACACAGATGTACAGCCATCACCACAGTCAATTTTATAACATTTCATCACTCCACAAAGACCCTTTAGCAATTGCTTCCCACTCCCCGCATCCCTGGGCAATCACTAATCTACTTCCTGTCTCTACAGATTTGCCTTTCTGGACATTTCATATGAATGAAATCAGACAATTTGTGATTTTTAGTGACTGGTTTCTTTTATTTGGGGTCATGTTTTCAAGGTAAATCCATGTTGTGACATGTATTGGTACTTCATTTTATTGCTGAATTATTATTTATTATCCATATGTATAGGGAGTGCCACCAGCGTCTCAGTGGGGAGGACTTCTTTCTGCTGAGAAGGGTGTAAGCCACCTGAGAATTTAAGGTCTAAAATAATTAGTGAAGAACAAAAGACAAAGAGTTAGAAATGTGTTACAAAAGCAGAGACCTGATAGATCCAGTCCACAGAAGAGCTGGAACTAGACAAAGGAAAGATGGCTCCAGTGGTTTATTTAAGGGGATACCTCAAAGGCAGGGATAAAGTTTCAAGGGCAGAGTCTTGCTTCTGATATCTTGCAGTCAGAAGGTTGATTGGCATCTTGGTAGGTCACACCCATCTCAGGTGCTGTGTGGGACATGACAGCTGGATAGAAATTCACCATGTGTCGGGGCAGTTAACCAGAGGAAATATCTACTGGTCATTCCCAGACACCAGCTCTGGAGGGTCGAGGGCCACCGTCTCATTGGGGGTTTTTCTTGCCTAGGGAAATCCAAGCCACCCTGAAACTTAAAATCTCAACTAATTAATGAATAATAAAACACAAATACTCAGAAATATATTTACAAAAGACGAAACCCTGATAGATCTAGTCCACATGGGTTCTGGAATTAGACAAAGACAAAATGGCTCCAGTGGTTTATTTAAGGGGGTACATCAAAGGCAGGGATAAGGTTTCGAGGGCAGAGTCTTAATTTGTGATGTCTTGCAGTCAGCAGGTTGATTGACATTTTGGCAGGTCACACCCATCTCAGGTGCTGTGTGTGATCTTAGGCAGAGCTTGAGGGGGAAGTTCACCTGCATCAGGTGATCAATCCCTGGGGGGGGGGGCATGCCATGGAAAGTTCCCAATGCCAGACTTATCCCCTCATGAGGCTACTATGCTCAACTGTCCATGCACAGCCCATAGACCGCTCATGACAACCAGCTGTTCCTATCCAGTAGGCTAGATGCATGGTGGCCCACACACAGCCCATGGATGGCTTGCAACACTTATGTACTTATAAATTGCTATTTTTATTCATTAGGTTATAATCATTATTGTTATTATTTTGATGTTCGACTTTCCAGATTTGGGACTCTCAGGCAGGTTTCTGTGTTCTTTTGTCATATTCTCATTGCTTTTTTGAACAATTTTTTTATATCCAAGCTCATCTTGCACCTTCCTGAATCTAATTCTGTTATATGCCTTTTCAAAGAGCCTTTAGTAGGGAAATAGTATTGAGAAACCCAGATCTGGTGATGGCATGCTCCTTACCACTAGGGTGTCAGTACTTTTCTGCCTGTTTTGGCTTAAATATGAGATGCCCCCCAAAAGCTCATGTGTGAGACAATGCAAGATGGTTTAGAGGTGAAATGATTGGATTATGGGAGCCTTAAGCCAACCGGTGCATTAATCCCCTGATTGGGATTAATTGAGTGGTAACTGTGGGCTGGCAGGGTGTGACTGGAGGAGGTGGGTCATTAGGGCATGTTTGGGTATGTATTTGGTGAGCTGGGCTTAGTCTCTCTGCTTCTTGATTATGTCCTGATCCACTTTCCTCTGCCACGCTCTTCTGCCATGAAGTTCAGTCTCACCTTGAGCCCCAAGAAATGGAGCCAGTTGTCTTGTGACTGAGGCCTCTGAAACTGTGAGTCACAAAATAAACTTTTCCTCCTCTAATTGCTCTTGACAAGTCTTTTGGTTTCAGCCTTGAAAAAGCTGACTAAAACACTGCTCTATTGGAAATCTTGAATTCTCAATAATAACTCTCTCTAGTCTAACCCCCAGAGCTCTTTTTGCCTTCCCCCATTTCATATTTGTATGTCTCTTCTTTCCCTGTGAAAACCCTAACTCCCAATGATATCATTGCATTTACTCATCTGCTCAATGCTACAATACATATAAAATAATTCCAGAGTTGCTAAACCTACGCCACTATGTAAAGCTAACCAACTAGAGCACAGGATCTGTTTGTAGTTCTTTTTTCCATATGTTGAGTCTATATTCAAAATACTGTATTCACAAGTTAGTTGAATTAGTACTTTTTTCCTCTTCACTATTGTTTTATTTCTCAGTTGAAATAGAATTGGGTTCATGGATTCATTTGTTTATTTGCTTTCAATTATACCTTTTTTTTTTTTTTTTTTTTTTTTTTTAACCGAGGATTGAACTCAGGGGCACTCAACCACTGAGTCACCTCCCCAGCCATATTTTTTTTTCATTTTTAAAAAATTTTAATTTGTTATATATGACAACAGAATGCATCACAATTCATATTACACATATAGAACACATTTTTCATATGTCTGGTTGTATACAAAGTAGAGTCATCTCATTCATGTCTTCATACATGTACTGAGAATAATGATGACCATCTCATTCCACCATCTTTCCTACCCCTATGCCCCCTCGCTTCCCCTCCTTCTCCTTTTCCCTATCTGGAGTTCATCTAATCCTCCCATCCCCCCACCCCCAACCCGCAGTAGCATATTATGAATCAGCATCCTTAAATAAGAGAAATCATTCGGCATTTGGTCTTTTGGGATTGGCTAATTTCACTTAGCATTATATTCTCCAGCTCCATCCATTTACCTACAAATGCCATGATTTTATTCTCTCATATTTTGTATTTTATTTAGAGACAGGGTCTCACTAAGTTGCTTAGTGCCTTACTTTTGCTGAGGCTGGCTTTGAACTTTTATACTCCATCTTGCCTTAGTTCTATTCTTTGAATATGTAGACTATGACTCTAAAAGCAAAAATTATTTGAAATCTATACTCATATCATTCCCTGACCTATCCTTCCCAACCCATTCTTCTCTTCCCCATTGTAGGGAGACAATTTTTTTTTAATTTTCTGGTATGTTCTTTCTTTCTTTCTTTCTTTCTTTCTTTCTTTCTTTCTTTTTCTTTTCAAAAATAATGGATCTATGTCTTTTCCTCATTTTTTTTCTTATAAAAATGTAACATACTTAGTTACTCTTTTTCATTTGCCTTTTTCCTCTTAATAATATGTCCTGGAAGTCATGCCAAATCAGTTCAAATGGACTTTTTTTTTTTTTTAAACACAGCTGTATATTACTCTATTAAATACATGTATACCATGTTTTAGTCAACTAACCTATGCTATAAAGTAACCTTGTGCATATGTATTTTTATATGCTTAATAATCTATTCTTAAATAGATTCCTGGAAACAAAATTACTAGTTGATGTTAAGCATGTAAGTAGGTTTGATAAATATAGCAAATTCCTTTCATATATATCATCATTTTGTCTGATAGGTGAGAAATAGTATCTCAGGGTAGTTTAACTTGTATTTTTCTTATTATAAATGAAATTGGATATCATTGAAGCATGATTTTTTTGTGAACTTTATTGAAGTATAATTGAAATCCAACAAAATGCATATATTTAAATTATAAAATTCGACAATATATAAGCCATTACCACATCAGTATAAAACATTTTTATTACCCCCAAAAGTTCCCTTGCAGCCCTTTTTGAATTAATCTTTTCCTCTATCCTCCATCCCCTTGCCCAGGCAACCACTGATTTACTTTTTCTTTAAAATAAAGTATATATTTTTAATTGTCACACAGTAACTGCACATATTTATGGGGTACAATTTGATATCGCAATACAAATACACAATGCATAATAATAATACAAGGGCAACAGAGCTAACATTATCTTAAATGGAGAAAAATTGAAAGCATTCCCTCTAAAAACTGGGACAAGACAGGGATGCCCCCTTTCACCACTGCTATTTAACATAGTACTGGAAACTCTGGACAGAGCAATTAGACAGACGAAAGAAATTAAAGGGATCCAGATAGGAAAAGAAGAGCTCAGAATTAGCACTATTTGCTGATGACATGATAATATACCTAGAAGACCCAAAAAACTCTACCAGGAAACTTTTAAATCTAGTAAATGAATTTGGCAAAGTAGCAGGATACAAAACCAATACCCATAAGTCAAAGGCATTTTTGTACATCAGTGACAAAGCCTCTGAAAGGGATATGATAAAAACTACCCCATTTACAATAACATAAAAAAAAATAAAATAAAATACCTGGGAATCAACTTAACGAAAGAGGTGAAAGACCTCTATAAGGAAGATTATAGAACACTAACAAAAGAAATCATAGAAGAACTCAGAAGATGGAAAGACCTACCTTGCTCTTGGATAGGTAGAGTCAATATTGTCAAAATGTCCATAATACCAAAGGCATTATACAGATTTAATGCAATTCCAATCAAAATTCCTATGTCATTTTTCAAAGAAATAGAAAAAGCAGTCATGAAATTCACCTGGAAAAATAAGAGACCCAGAATAGCCAAAGCAATCCTGAGCAAGAAAAGTGAAGCAGGGGGCATCACCATACCGGACTTTAAATTATACTATAGAGCAATAGTAACAAAAACAGCATGGTATTGGCACCAAAACAGACTGGTGGACCAATGGTACAGAATTGAGGACACAGAGACTAATACATATAATTTCAGCTATCTTATATTAGACAAAGGCGCCAAAAATGTACAGTGGAAAAAGGATAGCCTCTTCAACAAATGGTGCTGGGAAAACTGGAAATCCATATGCAACAAAATGAAATTAAACCCTTATCTCTCACCATGCACAAAACTCAATTCAAAGTGGATCAAGGACCTAGGAATTAGACCAGAGACAATATGCCTAATAGAAGAAAAAGTAAGCTCCAATTTCCAACATGTCGGATTAGGCCCCAAGTTCCTTAATAAGAATCCTGTAGTGCAAGAACTATTACCAAGAATTAATGAATGGGATAGATTTAAACTAAAAAGCTTCTCAGCAAAAGAAACAATCAGTGAGGTGAATAGAGAGCCAACTAATTGGGAACAAATATTTAATACATGCACATCAGATAGAGCACTAATTTCTAGAATATATAAAGAACTCAAAAAACTTAACACCAAAAAAGCAAATAACCCAATCAATAAATGGGCTAAGGAATTGAAAAGACATTTCTCAGAAGAAGATACACGATTAATCAACAAATACATGAAAAAATGCTCAACATCGCTGGCAATTAGAGAAATGCAAATCAAAACTACTCTAAGATTTCATTTCACTCCAGTCAGAATGGCAGCTATCAAGAACACAAACAACAATAAATGTTGGAGAGGATGTGGGGGAAAAGGCACACTAATACATTGTTGATGGGACTGCAAAATGGTGCAACAGCTATGGAAAGCAGTATGGAGATTTCTTGGGAAAATGGGAATGGAACCACCCTATGACCCAGCCATCCCACTCCTGGGTCTATTCCCAAAAGACTTAAAAACAGCATATTACAGTGACACAGCCACTTCAATGTTTATAGCAGCACAATTCACAATAGCTAGGTTGTGGAACCAACCTAGATGTCCATCAGTAGATGAGTGGATAAAGAAAATGTGGTATATATACAAAATGGAATTTTACTCAGCAATAAGAGAGAATAAAATAATGGCATTTGCAGGTAAATGGATGAAGTTGGAGAATATAATGCTAAGTGAAATTAGTCAATCTCAAAATCCAAATACCGAATGTTTTCTCTGATATAAGGAGGCTAGTTCACAGTGTTGTTGGATGGGGGTACATAGGATTAGAGGAACACTAGAATGGTCGAGGGGAAGGGAGGGAGCAAGGGGGGAGTGGGGGGGGGAAGGAAAAAAAATTTTGGTTGAATGAGATGGATATCATTATCCTAAATGCATAATTGAAGATCTGAATGGTACTTACATACTTTGTATACAAGCAGTTGTATGTAAAAAGATGCTATACTTGTGCATTATGAATAGGTAAATAAATAATTAAAAAAAAGAAAAAAATAATATAAGGGCAAATTCATTACCTTAGATGTTTATTAGTTTTTAGTGTTGAAAACATTCAAAAATAATCTCTATTAGCTATTTTCAAATTTGCAAGTAATCATTGCCAATCATAATTATCCTATTGTGCTATAGAACATTAGAATTTATTCCTTTTAACCAAGTGTGATCCACTTTTTGTCATTATGGATAAGGTTTCACTTTATAGACTTATATAAAAACAAAATCATAAGATGTGTACTCTTGTCTGGCTTCTTCCAGTATAGGGATATTTTGAGATTTATCCATTCTTTTTTATTGCTGAATAGTATTCCATTATGTGGATATACATGAACAGTCAGGCTCTTCCTAGTTTGGTAGAACACTACAAATAAAGTTACTCTAACCATTTGCATACAAGTCTTTGAACACACTTTTTTGTTTACCTTTGGTCAAATACCTATGAGAATAATAGCTTATTATGAGCAAAACTAAGCATCTTTCAGAGGCCATTGTTCTTCTTTCTTTCTATTATTTTTTTCAGTGCTGGAGATTGAATTCAGGGCCTTGCACATTACAAGGCAAGTGCTCTATAATTGAGTTACATCCCCAATCCTCAAATGTCATTTTGTGTGTGTGTGTGTGTGTGTGTGTGTGTGTGTGATTATCCCTTAATGTCTTTTGCCTATTTTTCTGTAAAATCTTTAGTTTTGAAGTTCTTTACATATTAGAGATATTAAAACTTTATCTTAATATGTTATAAATATTCTCTCCCCATTTTCTACTTATATATTAATTTTGCTTAAGGTGTTTTAATATGCATTTTAAAATATCTGTGTAGTCAGTACCTGATCTCTTCTTGATAATATCTTAATTTATCATATCTTGATCATATCTTAATCATAGTAAGCAATCCTTTCCCAATACCTACACTATAGAGAAGTTAAACCATTTTCTTCTATGTTAATGTTCATTTACTTTTTACATTTAGATTTTTGGCCCTTAAAAAGTTTATTGTGTTTGGTATGAAGACCTTATTTATCTTTTTCTTAATGGCTATCCAATTATACTGAAAACTCAAAAGTCGTTTTTGGTTTGGTTTGGTTTGTTTATTTATTGGAGAATTCACCTTTCTCATTTACTATATTTCTAGATATACTTTTTCCATTTTATTCTATTGGTTGGTCTAATTCGTGTGCTAGTACCACCTTGTTGTAAATACTCTCTCCATTCCCCACATTGATCTTCCTTTGGGGGTTTTCTAGCTGTTCTCCTGTGTTTATTTCTCTATCTGCATTTTTAGTATTAATCTTTCTGGCTCCAGGGGGGGAAAACAAAGCTTGTTATTATTTCTATTGGGATCATGTTAAATATATAAATTAATTTAGGGAGAACTGACATTTTGGTGTTTGAATGGTTTGATCAAGAGCAAGGAATATCTTTCCATTTGGTAAAGTCTTCTTTTGTTAAACAAATATGTTTGAGGAAATATGTTTGAAAATTGAACCAGAGATTACTTTCATGAGAAAGGTAAAACCAAGAAGTCTGTCTTACTTTCCAATAAATAAAAGCAGCAGTTTGAAAACAATAGTGGCTGGAGGTGTAGCTCAGTGGTAGAATGCATGCTTAGGAGGCACAAGGCCCTGGGCCCCAGCACCAAAATAATAATAATTTATACATCCTAATTATCTTTAATTGTCTTCAGGAATCATAAGCATCTTGTTCTGCAGCATTCAAGTTGCTTTATATCACTTCCTTGAGTGTGCTTTATGAAGGACAATTGCTTCTAGGTATGAATAATGAGCCTAGTCACAATAAGGCTTTTGTCTCATCTTGTTTTTTGAAGAGGTCTTAGATCTCATTGAGCATCTGAAAGCTATGAACTCGCTTTCCATCAATACAGAAACTTTATACAATATTTCAGAAGGTTGGAGGGGAAGGCATTGACTCTTTGAAGCCAATCCTTAGATTATAGTTTTGAATCCCTGCCTTATCGGTTATTTTACAGGATTATAGACCTAGAGATGGGTAGGCAATATTTGGATTTGAGCACTACACACCCTGACAGTAATTCCTATAATTTCTGCTTCCCTCTTCTTTCTGAGGGCTTTATCACTTAATTTGGTTCTAAGCAAGTTTTATTTGGGCCAGCAAAGTCCCACCAAGAAGATCCTAAAGGAGTTCCTGGAAAACTGGTAGGAAAGGGAATAAGCATCTCCCTGCATTGATGGTTCCATGAATTCCATGTCAAGAATCTAAACTTTAGGGTGGTAGATCCCTTGTTTAGAATGCACAAGGCCCATGTTTGATCCCCAGCACTTCAAAAAAATAGAAACCTTAGATTCAAAATGATTTATACAGGGCTGGGGTTGTAGCTCAGTGATAGAGTGCTTGTCTAACATGTATGAGGCACTGGGTTTGATCCTCAGCACCACATAAAAATAAATAAATAAATAAAGGTATTGTGTCCATCTACAAAAACAAAAAAAAAAAAAAATTTAAAGGTTTTCACATTGAGGGATGGGGTGCAGCATAATGGTAGAGCACTTCCCTGGGTTTGATCCCAGGTTACACCACAAACAGACACACACACATACGCATACACAGCCCTCAAGTGGATTTATACACTCAGAGTAAAGTACTTGATGACATGCCATACATATTCTGAGCATTAACTGTACCTGTGATGCCCCATATTGAGTTTCATTTCCTTCAGATTAGGACATCTCACTCTAGACCTGACAATTCAATTGCTTCAGATTCCCACAAACATTAATCCAAATACTACAGTAAGCAGCAACAGAGACATGCTAGAATTCTGGGGAATTGTTATCCTCTCCAAGCTACATTGGATACATTCCCACTTGGTCTCACAATCTCAAGACATACACAAGATGCTTGCTGGGAGATGGTGATATGTGTGCACATAACATCACAGGCTTTGTTTACCACCATAGAGTTTGGATTTTATTGAGACAAAGGGAATCACTCAAATGAAATGGCATGATTAGATCTGATTTGGGAGATGTAAATCACTGTATTACAGTCAAGTTGGGGGGGGCAGTGTGGAGAGATCTTCTGAGACAAAATGAAGGCTGCATTAGAGCAATAGTGAGTGTCTTAAACGACAGTGGCTGTCATGAAATAGGACTAAAGGAATTAGCAGACTAAATGGTGATTGGATACATTTGACCTGGGGGGCAGGGTGTTGGAACTTGGAGGTCCAAGTCTTTTTCTCCCTAGCCAAAGGATCTCATTCAAAGACATTTTCCATCTCCTACCTGCCCGCAACAAAAATAAAAATGTTCTTAAGTCCCAAGTTCTTCTAGTATGAAGGCACGGACAAGAAAGAGAAAGGAGAAAGTGGATAGTAAAAATGTCCTTGTGGTTGAAAGGCTGCATTGTCATAATGCTCTGTGACTTCTGAGCTATCAAATCCAGGGCTCTCTACCTCTGAACTACACCCCAGCACTTTTTATTTTTTATTTTGAGATAAGGTCTTACTAAATTGCCCAAACTGGCCTCAAACTTTCGACCCTCCTGCCTCAGCCTCCCAAGTTATTTATGCACCTGAGTTAACTCGGGTTTTTATTTGTCCAAGGCTGAGGCAGGCTATGCTAACAGTGAACATTTATGTAGTGTTTTTATTTTCAAAATAATTCTATTTTTATTCTCCTTTTACTCATCCAAGAATAACTTTTTTATTTGTTCCATCAGATCAAATGGCAGTTTGTTTTGGACTACATTGAAACCATTTTCCAAAGTTTTGCCATGGCTTGAGTTTCCAAAATCATTACAACTTTTTGTGGATTTATTGAAGATTATTTATTTTATTATTTAATGAGTAATAATATACAAACAGTAAAGTGTGTAAACAGTACTAATCTTAACTGTATAGGTTGAATTCTTGCATATGTACATATCTAGTTAACTACTGTTTGGTTAAAAACTATAGAACATTTTGTGTACCCCCTGGGGTTCTCTTGTACACTTTTCAGTCTAGTCCCCAAAAGGTTATTTGCTATTCTGACTTCTATAAACATTTAAGTCTTGCTTGTCTTAACCTTTGTATATGTAGAATCATAGAACTCATTTGTGTCTGGCTACTTTCACTAGACATAGACTTGTAAGACTTGGAGACCATCTTGCTGGAGCTGATCCTTTCTTCCCTCCTTCCTTTCTCTCTCTTTTTTTTTTTTTTTTTTTTTTTTTTTTTGTGTGTGTGTGTGTGTGATGCTGGGGATTGAACTCAGGGCCTTGGTCATGTAAGGCAAGCACTCTACCAACTGAGCTTGCCCTTTCTTTCCTTCCTTCCTTCCTTCCCTCCCTCCCTCCCTCTCTCCTTTCTTTCTTTCTTCCTTTCTTTCTTTCACTGGTGAGTGAACCCAAGTACTCACAAATGCTAGGCAAATGTTCTACCACCAAACTACATCCCCAGCCCCCAACGCTCCACCCTCCCTGTTTTTGAGATGGGGTCTTGCCAATTTGCTGAGGCTGGCCTCGAACTTGTGCTCCTTCAGCCTCAGCCTCTTGAGTAGTTGAATTTATGTCGGGAAATTATAAAGGGGTTGAGGTCTTTAACCCTTCGTGACCCGGGGTGAGCCGCCTTTGTCCAGCAAAGTAGGCTAGAAGGGCATACCTCAATGAATGAGATGAGACTGGGAAGGCAAAAGGCCGCTGGCACCCCCTCCTCCGCCTTCAAAAGACTCAGGGACACACCAGGGAGCCCAATCACGTGCAGCATTGGAACTCAGGTTTATTGAGGAAGGTGGACAGTCTTATAGTGGACATGAGCCAGTCAGCAAAGAGATTATAGAGACAGGTAAAGAACATGGGCACATCCCATTGGCAGAGTCCCCTACCCTATCCTTAGGGTGGTTTTGGTTCTCACGATGCGTCAGAGCAACACCCCCTGCTTAGGTCAGGTCTGTAGCAGGGCGTGGAAAGCAGCCAGAGAGCCAGAGCTCTCCACCCCCTCGGCCAACAGACCCCGACAAATTTACACTTGTGTGCCTGGCTTGATTAATTCTTTTTAAATTGAGGTGTAGTGTTCCATTGCATAAGTGTACCACAATTTATTTATATGTCTATTCATGAGCATTTGGGTTGTTTCAGCTTTGGGATACTATGAAAATAACCATTAAAACCATATATTACACAAATGAGAAGACGAATGCACTCATTTCTCTTAAAAATAGAATTACTGGATCATAAACCAAAGCATGTTTAGCTCTGGTAGAAACTAACAAGTGCTTTTCCAAAGAGACATTGTTTTGAGGGCCCCACCACTAATGTATGAGAGTTCTGTATCAATGAAAAAAGTTGATATTATCAGTCTTTTAAATCTTAGCCTTTCTGGTGCTCACTTTAGCAGTACATATACTAAAATTGGAACAATACAGAGAAGATTCATATGGCCCTTGTGCAGGGATGACATGCAAATTTGTGAAGCATTTCACAATTTTTTTCTTACACGCAAATGATGTTTATGGTTGTATTGTAACCTTGAACAGTCCTACATCACAACTGTTGCTATACTACTTTGCAAAAAAAATGAAAACAATAACAGGAAAGATTGAAAAAAAGCATACCATAACAGACTAGGATCTTTTTTTATTATTATTTTAATTTTGGAAAGAAGCCAGTGTTGCAAAGTACCTTTGTTACTTGTGACAACTATCAATATACATAGAAGCTTTGTACAACCTAGAGTGATTGTTTCCAATGACTGTTGCCTCTTTCAGGATGAAACATAACTTACTGCACCCTGTGGAAAAGACAACTACTTAGCCTAATTGGGTGGGTGAGGGTACTCTCTGCTTTCATGGTAACCATATGCATGTATGTGGGTAGATGGACAAGGTCTGCAGGTCTACTTAGGGATCTATTTTACATGACCTCCAACCCTATCCCCTTTTTCTGTTTTTGTTTTTGAATGTACTTAAAAAAAAATAACCTAAAGTTATAGAATGAAAAATTTCTTCAACCTCAGAACCTTAAATAGGACACCATCACTTGGACTTATTTTAGTCCTTAGGAAGTCAATGTGTGTGTTGCTGCTTATTTAAAGACAGTCCATTTAAAGGTCCAGGACTAACAACCTCTCCCCACACATCCAGATGCCTTCATCTTCCCCAACACTAGAAGAGGTAGCACCTATTCGGGGATTCTCATATGACTTTATGTAGTTTGTCAGTGCCTACTCTATTGAATAACTGCATTTTCATTCTTGAGAAGAAACTCATGGAAGGTTGTACTTCCTATTGCAGACTCATTTTTTTAAATTTCCCTAGTGTAACTTATACCAAGTAACAATTAATATTTTTATTTTTCCCTGAGTTACATGAAGGCTAACACAATCGGAACAGGGAAGTCCTGGGTGTGAAAACATTAATTTACCTACATTATTTCTTTTTTATTTTTGTAGCCATACTCTGTATTTCCCTATTTTATGACTGCTGAACTATTCCCAGTCCCTGCTTTAAACCTAAGAGTTGACGTATTGGTGGGAACAGCTAGACATTGACATTGTCTTTGTGATTCCTTTTTTTAAAATCCCCTTTTGTGCATGTAATAATGTAGAGCAAATGATGAAACATTGCTCTAATAGTTGAATGAGGAAGGAGAAAGAAACACCCAATGTTGGGGCTGAGGATTTTTTCTGGCTGTGTAGAATGCCCTTATTGAAATGTGGATCAAGACTGTTACCCAAATTTTTATCTCTTAGTTATTGTACCTGACTTTAGGATGAAAAAAAAATCTTTTTGCCAAGTTGTGCCTTTCCTTCTGGAACTGTAAGTGAGCACAGTAACAATACATGTTTACACTATGACATGGATGTTGTTACAGAGAACACACCAGTGACTCTCACTGTTGAGCTCACAATGCCTAGTGAATGTGTACTCTATGGAGAAACCTTTGTAGAACCCGCTGATGCTACATGTCTGTTGGAAAATAAATTCAGAATATTTTCCCCCTCTCCCCACAAAAAATTCTCAATCTTTCTGGCCAGGCTTGATAGTACACATTTATAACACCAGCTATTAAAGACACTGAGGCAAGAGGATTGCAAATTCATGGCCAGCCTGGGCAACTTAGGGAGACCCTGTCTCAAAATAGAAAGTAAAAAGGGATAGGAATATAGCTTGGTGGTAAAGTGCTGGCCTAGCATATCCCAGGCCCTGAGTTTGATTCCTGGTAACACACACACACACAGCATTTTGAGGGTGAGAGTAATGTTTTTTTTTTTTTTTCTTTCTTTCTTTCTTTTTTTTTTTTTTTTTTTTTTTTTTTTTTTTTTTTTTTGGTACCAGGGATTGAACCCCCGGGGCACTCGACCATTGGACCACATCCCCATCCCTTTTTTGTATTTTATTAGAGACAGGGTCTCACTGAGTTGCTAAGTGCCTCACCATTGCTGAGGCTGGCTTTGAATTCACGATCCTCCTGCCTCAGCCTCCCAGAGAGTAATGGTTTCTTATTATGGTTTTAATTTGAATTTTTCTGATAAGTTATATAAAACCCTACTGAACTAAAGAAGACTGAGGAAAAGTTGTGAAATATATTCCATTGTATTCTTATGAGTTAAGGAAGTGAGTCATATTCTCAGATGATCTAAAATGGTAATAATTTAGTTCAATTCAATTTGCCACTGAAGTATCTGTTAACATCCTCTAGGGATTCCAAGGTGTGTAAGACAGTTCCTACCCATGAGGTGTTATTATTGAGCAAGAAAGACAATTAGGTCAACCAAGACTTGTCATGGGATGTGTAAAACCATATATCATGTGCTGTAGGAATAAAGATAAAGGAGAAACTAATTCGTCCTGAGAGGAAGCAGTACTGTAAGAGGGTACATCTTGAAGAAGGAGCAGGAGTTTTCCTTGGTTGGGTAGGCTTTGCAGAAAAAGGGAACATAAGAAACAAATACCCAGAGGAATGATATGGACAAGTACCAGCAGGGATCTGAGATGGCCAGAATGTAAGATGCGGGAGAGGGAAAATGACTTGTAGCAAAGCAGAAAAAATTAGTCAAGTGAAGATCTGGAGAACCTTGTCAGCACTCTTTGGGACTTGGCATACGTTGTGCTTGGCATGGTGCTGCTAGTCCCAGCTCTACAAGAGGTGGAGGCAAGAAGATTCCTTGAGCCCAGGAGTTCAAGGCCAGCCTGGGTGACATAGACTTTGTCTCTCTCTTTTTTGGGGGGAAACAAAATGTAGTACAAACATAAAACAGAACATTGTATTAAGGGATGGGATTATACTTGGGGGTAGAGCACTTACCTAGTATGCATAAGCTCCTGGGTTCTCTCCCTGGTAATGTAAACAAATAAACCAAATGAACAAACAAAAAATCCAAAAGAATTTGAGTCTTTATCCTGTATCCTGGTAAGCCACCTAAGAAACTTCAAAGTATGAAAGTAACAAGATCAGATCAGAATAGATTTGATATGATTAGAACAGAAGTTTCTGGCCTTGAACTCCTTTGGCAGTCTGGAAAAGTGCATGAATTTCTCAGAATATAATTTTTAAATGTATAAATTAAAATACATAGGAATTAAAAGAAATCCAATAACATTGAAACAGAATGTTTTTGATAGTGATATTTGCTCCAGTATTAGCACATTTTAAGAATCTTGTGGTAGATCTAATATTATTATAATTTCAAAGTGGTAATGAGTGTAAGAAATGTCTTAAAATAGACATATCAACTGTAATGTGATATGAAAATATCTGTAATTTTTGTTGGTGACAGTCATAAGTATTGTTAATGCTATGGGTTGTTGCTTATATTCATAATCAAAGAAAATGCTATATTTTGGTTATATGTAAATGAAAATAACCCATGGATTCTACACATTTCTTCCAGAGACCCCATGAATTCTCTATATTTATCTCAGGTTAACATCCTCAGTGATTAAAAGAATACCCCTACTGATAGACTGGAAGGAGGGATAAGCTAGAAGGAAGGGCAGACCAGTTAGGAGGCCATTTCCAGATAAGCCTGGATAGAGATTACAGCAATGAAGTATAGGGCAGTTGGTGGTATTCGTGAGTAGAATCCAGGTGTGTGTGTTGGGGGAGAGTTGGGGAAATGCTTGGGGAAGTGAGAGAGAGGAATGACTAAAGGAGCTCACTGAGATTTCTAGCTTTGGTAAGAGAGAGGATGGCACACCAAGGCATACTGGCTTGTACCTGTATAGCAGGCTACTAATAGGTCTCCTTGTGTCTTCCCTTGCCCCACTAGAGCCTAATTTCAACAGAGCAGTCCAAGTGTACTCTTTAAACATAAGTAAGATCACATAATGTCTCTGCTCAACATTCTGTGATAGTCAAAGTCCTTTCAGTAGTCATTATGGCCCGACATGATTCAAATCTCCATCCCTGTTGTTGCTTTTAATTTGGAAGTGCTGGGGATGGAACCTCATTTCCTCCTATTCCCCTCACCTCCATTCACTGACTTCCAGCTGCTCTTGCTCTTCTCAAGTATATAAGGGGATGCTCCTGCCTTGAATCTTTGCACTGACTCTTCCATCAGCCTAGAACAGTCTTCATCTAGGTGGTCACACACTAATTCCCTTAACTTATTCAAGTCTTTGCACCCTTAAACCTCCTTCAATTCACCCCAGTGAGGCCTACTCTAACAACCCTATTTGAAAAAAAGTCTCTCAGGGGCTGAGGGTGTAGCTCAGTGGTAGAGTGTTTGCCTAATAGGCACAAGGCACTGGGTTTGATTCCCAGCACTGTCAAATTAAAACAACAACAACAACAACAGAAACATTCTTGATAGATGGATGGTCTGGAGGTGAGAGGAAAGATGATTGGTACTAGAATCTGGACTTGGAAGCTGTCCGTGAGGTAGTTAGTTGGCCAATGAGACAAAATATATTTCTAAATTCAATTTAAAAAACATGGTTTAGCCGGGCATGGTGGTGCACGCCTGTAATCCTAGCACTTGGAAGGCTGAGGCAGGGGGATTGCGAGTTCAAAGCCAGCCTCAGTAATGGCGAGGCACTTAGCAACTCAATGAGACCCTGTCTCTAATAAAATACAAAAAGGGCTGGAGTGCCCCTGAGTTCAATCCCCGGTACCCCCCCCCCCCCAAAAAAAAAAAAAACAAAACATGGGTTAGCCAGGTACAGTGACTCATGCCTATAATCCCAGTGACAAGGAAGGCTGAGGCAGGAGATTATAAACTTGAGGCTAGCCTCAGCAATTTAGGGAGTCCCTGTCTCAAAGTAAAAAATAAAAACGGTTGGGGTATAGCTCAGTATTTAAAGAAAAAGATATGTTATTGATTTTTATAATATTTTGGTAACAATACTGTTTTAAAACAGTGGTGTTTTGTCATAATGGTTTTTGTTTTGTTTTGTTTTATATTTTCTAATTGATCTAATACAAAGGTACCAGTTCAAATTTTCACAAATTGTTGCAACTCAAAGGAGAAATGGTAGCTATCTGCTTTAATTCTAAGCACTCATATTTTAAAGAATACTGAGCTAAGGGTCTAAGAGAGTCATGCAAAGTGAACTACATGCAAAGTTGCAAAATTCTAATTTGTGTATTTGAAGGAAATATATAAAAATGTGAAGCAGTCACATCATATACTACATTTAATTTAGAGGACCTACCTAATCTATTGAACAAAAGAAGAGAGCTAAGTGTGAAAGAACAATTTAAATAGAGTAAGCACTCATACATGCCATTCTTTCAACTAGTATCTTTTTCTTTGTAAGCATGAGAAGCAAGGCTTGAAGAGCCTATTCCATTAGTTGGTGTTAGTTTTCACATACCTCCCTTAGAGTAAGCATTTCACTGTGCTAAGTGTAATTCTGGGGCCCTTCATAAACTTTTAAAATCAACTTGTTAAATTTCGTTAAAAAGTGCTTCAGAAATTCTCACTGAGATTTCATGGAATTTATAGATTGAGAATACTTATTTTTAAAACATTAACTTCCTTGCCAGGCGTAGTCATGTGTGCCTGTAGTGCCAGCAACTCAGGAGGCTGAAGCAGGATCCTTCAGCCCAGGAGTTCAGGGCCAGCTCAGCAGACATAGTGAGACCCCATTTAAAAAAAAAAAAATGTAGATAGCAAAGCATTACCCAGGAACATGGTCTTTTTTTCCATTCATTTAAAATCTTATTTTATGTAACTTTTTTTCCCCATACAAGCTTTAACATTTTTGACTAACAAAATGGTTTTGTTGCCGGGCGTGGTGGTGTGTGCCTGAAATCCCAGCAGCTTGGGAGGCTGAGGCAGGAGGATCACAAGTTCAAAGCCAGCCTCAGCAAAAGCAAGGTACTAAGCAATTCAGTGAGTCCCTGTCTCTAAATAAAATAGAAAAACGGTCTGGGGATGTGGCTTAGTGGTAAGCGTCCCTGGGTTCAATCCCTGGTATAAAAAAAAATGGTTTTGTTATTGTGGATAGAACCCTTTTCCCTAACAATTTCCAGTTGGTGTTAGTATACTAGAAGCCATCCCTTAGTTTTTAAAATGTTGATCATTTATTCAAACATAGCACTGAAATTTTATCTATCCTACTAGTTTACATACCCTTTGAAATAGTTTTGTCTCGGCCTTTCTATTTACATGTACCTTATATCTCTTTTCCTGTTTTAGTGTATTGACCAAAACATTGAATATAATCTTAATGATGGAAGTAGGTGTTCTTGTTCTTGATTTTAAGGGACTTCTTACTTAGAATGTTTCACTATTAGGTATGAGGCTTGCTATGAAATAGTGGTAAATGATCTATAAGTAAGATTTCCTCTTTTCTGAGCTCTGAAGGACATTTTAATAGGAATGGGTATTAAATTTTGTCAAGTACCTTTTTCAACACTAGATGATTATTTGTTTTCTATTTCCTTAGTATGATGATTTGTATTAATAGACTTCATAATGTTGAAATGCTGCTGTATTTGTAGAATAAACTCTCTTGCTCATGATGCAATATCAACTTAATCCACTGCTAGATTCTGTGCTAATAATGTATTTGAGATTTTTCTTTACATTAATAAAAGGGATTTGTTTCTTATATTTTCTGGAGGGATGGAGGAGTACTTTCCATTCTGGTTTATCAGGATTATGTAGGTGTCAGAATGAAATGGGGAGTTTTTTTTTTTTTTTTTTTTTTTTAATCTTTTTTCATTACTCTGGGATAGTTTCTATAACAAATGAATTATCTGTTTTTTGATGGCTTGGTGAAAGTCTCTCTTAAAGTCTTTTCAGTCTGGTTTTTTCTTTTTCTCTTCTTCTTCTTCTTCTTTTTTTTTTTTTTTTTTTTCCTTTTAGTACTAGGGATCGAACCCAGGGGTGCTTAACCACTGACCACTGAGCCACATTTTCAGCCCTTTTTCACATTTCATTTAGAGACAGGGTCTCAGTGAGTTGCATAGTACCTTTCTTTTACTGAGGCTGGCTGTGAACTTGTGATCCTCCTGCATCAGCCTCCCAAGCTGCTGGGATTATAGCCATGCACCAACACACTTGGTACAGTCTGGTGTATTTTTAAGGAGATCTTTGACTAACTGATTTCTTACATAATGACTGATCTATTCAGGTTCTCTACTGATTCTTGATTCCATTTTATGGCTTATAGTTTCCTTAAAAGTATCCATTTGTGGGCTGGGATTGTGGCTCAGCGGTAGAGCGCTCGCCTAACAAGTGTGTGGCCCAGGTTTGATTCTCAGCACCACATAAAAATAAAAAGGCATTGCATACAACTAAAACAAATAAATAAATATTTTTTTTTTAAAAGTATCCATTTGTGCTGTGCACAGTGGCACCTGCTTGTAATCCCAGCAATTTGGGAAGCTGAGGCAGGAGAAATGCAAGTTGGAAGCCAGCCTAGGCAACTTAGTGAGACTCTGTCTTAAGAGGGAAAAAAAAGGGCTGGGGATATGGCTCAGTGGCAGATCACCCCTGGGTCCAATCCTCGATACCACACATATGCACACATATCCATTTGTTTTAATTTTCAAATTTGCATGTTTAAAATGATACATAAATAAAATTCTCTGGCCAGGTGCAGCAGGGCACACCTGTAATTCCAGCAACCCAGGAAGCTGAGGCAAAAGGATTGCAAGTTTGAAACCAGCCTCAGCAACTTAGTGAGACCCTGTCTCAAAAGTAAAATAAAAAGGGCAGGGGATGTAGAGCATCCCTGGGTTGGATCCTCAGTACAAACAAGCAAACAAACAAACAACCCCCTCCCCCAACTCTGGTCATTAGTTAGCTTCTGTAGCGTATCAAGGATCTCTTGGGTATGATGATTGCTGTAAAGGAGAGCCTGAAGGAAAGGCTTATAAAAAAAAAAAAAAAAAAGCATATCCATATGGAGCTGGGGTTGTGGCTCAGCGGTAGAGAGCTCACCTAGCACGTGCCCAGCCCTGGGTTAAATCCTCAGCACCACGTAAAAGCTCCTGTAGCTGTATTTATATCATCTCTCTAATTTCTAATGTTGTTTGTGTTCTCTTAGAGAGATGCAGACATTTAAATAGCAATCTATTTAACTGATGACAAGAGAGAATTTCCACAATAGTATTTCAGCAACCAGATTATATCTCATACAGCAATGAAAAGTTTTAGTATTTAGGAATTTGGGTATCTTGAAAGTAAACCTGTACAAATGTTAGTGGTAGGATATAACTAAGAGCATTTTCATTCACTCAATGCTCAAATGAAATAATACCTAGAGAGTCTGAGAAACATTAAAGAGCTTAACAGTGTTTCCCCCAACTCTCTGCTTGCCCTGGGCCATCTTAACTCCACTAGGAAAGACATTCTTAATTTCAGTTGGTCTAAGAAATACAGCATTAAAATTTTTTTGCTTGGTTATTTAGTTACCAACAGGATCATCACAGAATGCATCAATGTCAATTCCTTGACATTTCAATTTCACCAAACATCAGATTCCATCTAGTCCATTTTTCTTTAATCTAATTTAATGAATCACCTATCTCTTTATTTTCAGCCTGCTATCTTGGGAAATCCATGCCATTAATTTTCAGCTTATCTTTTACTTAGGATGAGGAAAAATGTTCAGCCTTTTTACTTTCAGGACCTACTTTCATTTATAGGTAGCACATCACAGCTGTTGCAAAGTGCTACCCTTGAGTGGCTACCCTGAGCAAGATATCCAGAGTGTGCATCTAGTTGCTGCCCTCGGACCCTCATGGAGAGGTAGGGGGTCTCAATTCCCTGGGACTGCTTTGGAGTGTCCACCATGAGAAGAAGTGAGGTACTGGCAGAGGAGTCCATAGTATGTCTCCAGAAAGCCCTAAATCACCTTTGGGAAATATGGGAATTGATTGGGATTCCACAGGACCAGAGGTTACAAAGAAATGAAATTTTAGGGAAGCTTATCAAGGATCTCTTGGGTATGATGATTGCTGTAAAGGAGAGCCTGAAGGAAAGGCTTATCAAAAGCATATATCCATCTGGAGCTGGGGTTGTGGCTCAGCAGTAGAAAGCTCGCCTAGCACATGCACAGCCCTGGGTTCAATCCTCAGCACCACGTAAAAATAAATAAAATAAAGGTATTGTGTCCAACTACAACTACAAAATAATATTTTTTAAAAAAAGCATTCCATCTGCCAAAAAGAGCTAAACACTCTGTGCAGTGAGTTACACATTGAGCCATTTCAAGAAGAAGGAGAAACAACTATCTAGCAACTAGAAAAAGATTTGTGCACTCAGGTAGAATTGATGCAAATACAGAAAAAGGAGAGAAAATAGGAACTGAAGCTACTTCAAGGATAAGATTAAGAATTGTTTGAGCCGAGTGCGGTGGCGCACGTCTATAATCCCAGCACTTGGGAGGCTGAGGCAGGAGGATCGCGAGTTCAAAGCCAGCCTTAGCAATGGCGAGGCACTTAGCAATTCAGTGAGACCCTATCTCTAATAAAATACAAAAAAGGGCCGGGGATGTGGCCCAGTGGTTGAAGGCCCCTGAGTTCAATCCCTGGTACCAAAAAAAAAAAAAAAAAAAAGAAAAAAGAATTGTGTGAAATTCTTTGCACGCTCCAGTGACATTGACAGCATCTCTGTTCCCAGCTTAGAAGAGCTGAACCAGTTCAGACAACATGTGACAACATGAGGGAAACAAAGGCATCTAGGCGTGAGGGGTTTGTCAACATAAAGAGACAGAACATACTGTGTATGGAAGAATAAGATCACACATCAGACACAAGCTTTGAAAGAGATGTGGTATGTGAAGATAAAGATGCCTTTTGTTTGTCTTTGGCGAATACTGCATTATTACAAAAGTTGCTGAGGTAGCTGAAAATGCGAAAATCACAAAATGAAGCAGTGTGTGAGGAGCTGCGTGCTCAAATCCGGGAACTCAAATCCGGCTTTTCTTAAGAGTTTGAGAGAAAAGCTTCAGATCCAAGTTGATTTAAAAACCAGGGAGGAAACCTTCTAAGAGAAGCAATGAGCCAAGCTCCAGAGAAAGCTCCCTAATCTGGAAGAAGAGTTGAAGGCACAGATTGAAATGTGGGAACAAGAACAATCAAAAACATTTGTGATGAATGAACAGAAATTCATGGAGTATGTGGCAGAACAATGGGAGATGCATCGATTAGAGAAAAAGAGATCCAAGCAGCAAAGACAACTAAAGAACAAAAAGCAGACAGAGATGCTCTATGGCAGTGTTTCCCTGATGCCCAGCAAGCTGCAAGTACTGCTTCCCAACATACCAGGCAAAGTGCAGAAGCTGAAAACTGCTGCCATGTCCAGTGCTATAGCCAATAGGAACATTAGGCCTGTCTTTGTGGGGACAATCTACCACTGCCCTGTGTCTTCACTTTCCCTTTCTGGCAGCAAGCCAGTGGTCAGTTCCACTTGTTCTGGAAAGAAAACACCCCATACCAGTAGGCATGGAGCCAACCAAGAGAACCTGGAGCTGAATGGCAGCATCCTGAGTGTGAGAAATTTCAACGGCTTCCAAATCTGAAGCTACTTCTCTATTCCTCAATGCAACCAACATTCATGCCTGAGAAGCCAGCCACTGTGGCTTCCTGTGCATAGACTGGACTTAATTATACAGGAGTTTCTCTACTTTTTCTTCAATTTAGATGCACTTAAAACACTGGACAGGTTCTGTGACCCTGGGCTTAACTTAAAGACATGAACAAGTGTGACAGTTCAAAGTCTGTCTGGGTTTAGTGGGTCCACAGAGAATTGCTTTATTTTTGACTCAAGAAATACCTTAAAACTTGGTTTATAGCAATAAGTACAAATATTAGCATCTGGGACCTAATTTCTTTCTCTACCCCATGATTCTATTTGTTAAAGCACAATCACCATTGTATAGAAAATGATTGACTAAGCCTAGCCTTGGGGAATGGGAAATGAAGTAATTTTGGCTTGTATGCTTTCAATTAGCAATTAACATTGTTTTTTGTCTAGGGGTGTTCAGTTAATGATGTAGCTATGATAGCTTTGCTCTCACCAAAAGACCTGTCCCCACCACACAGGACAGCCTTCCTCAATGAGGATGTCTGTGTGTCAGCATTTGAGGTGGTCTGATTTAGTGCCAAAGAGTGACAGGGAGGCTGGGAGTTCCTTTGTTAAACTGTACAGTGCAATCCCTCTGTGTGTGTGTGTGTGTGTGTGTGTGTGTGTGTGTGACAGACACACATGCTTGTCTGAACACTGTTTCTTCAGAGTTTTCTCTGGATCCAGTCCTCCTATCCTTGTACCCACTGTGCCCGAGTTCTTCTACCCCTGGAGCTGCCAGTCCAGATGGGAGGCCATCTGGGTAGGTTGGGCCATTTCTGTTGTGGAGATGAGCAGCTTTCCACATGTCACTAATGGGGTTCTTTTCCTATGGGCTCCTTCTTTACCTACCCTAAACATCACTACTGTACTTTCCAAAGCACTATTATTTATTCTTACTGTCTGCCTGCATCAGTACTGCTAACACATTAAATGATTCCCAAAACTTACCAGTGTGTACTTGGTATGTATGTGTAAGCCATGTTGTTAGTCATACGTACACATGTACTGTTTTTAAAATATAAATATATTCTTAAAAATAAATTGAAATGTGTATAGTTACTTTTCAAAAAGAGAGAAAAACAAAACAGTGCTATCCTATAAATGTCATTATGTTATTCTCTTCTTTGGATTCTTGAAAATTTTATCTTGTTACTTCTCTACTTAGGGCTTTGGTCCAGTTAATAGCTTATAATTTTACTAATTCTACTTTCTGTTGTTTGCTTTGTTTCAGATGTGCTAAATTTTAGAAAGCTTTAATCTAGGATTTATTCTGATATAAATACAGGTATCTTTAGATGATAACACATGGGTTTTAATGTTACATCCTTATCAATACAATGTATTCAGGAGATAATATATTTAAAAGTAAAGCAAACAAATGTAGATCACAAACTTATGAGAAATGTGAAGTTTAAGTTTGTTTATATAGTACCTATTAAGACACAAGTAGTCTAAGAACTACAGAGTAGTCTCCCTAGTAGCACAAGGGAGGTAGGAGTCATATCAATCTTGTTCCCTACTAACTTTCTAAATAGTACATATCTGCTACATAGTAGGTAATTAGCACATGTTGTTGATTGAACAGTGAATTAGCATATGTAGGGAATCTAATATATTTTTAAAATTTCACTCATGATTTGAAAATCATGTAAAATTATGTTAGATACTTTCAAGTATCAGAGATGGTTAGTTACCTTTGTTGTGGGGTTTATTGGAAAGACTCATGAGCACTTGAAAGGAAGAGAAAAAATTCTCAATAGGTGTATAGTCAAGCTTCACAGAAAAATAAATTATCATTCCCATCACGTGGGACTGGCACCTCCAGGAGCCTAAGTGCAGCTCTTGGCTGAAGAGCACTTGGTGTTATTTGAGAATTGGGTGTTTGTGGCAACCTTGCCTACCATTTGGGTGATCTCGGAGTCCTGCAGTTGCTACTAATTCTGTATGTCTGAAGCATATAACAACCCTCTCACTATCACCATCATAAAGAATGTGCCTAGCCAGTCACTAACCAGTATAATACACTGCTGTTGGGTTCAGGTCTTCAGCACTGGGCCACTTTGTAAAGGGATGCCTTCAGGTCAGATACCAATCCTTGGCTCAAGAGCTTATGGCCAAGAGAGTTAGGGTTACATGGCAACAAGGGCAGGCAGGTACTCTGAGGTACCTCTCAAGGCCAATGGCTTCTTGCTATTAAAGGCAATAATTAGAAACTGCCATGTATCGGTATCTAACAACCCAAACAGCATACTGATTTTTTTTTCATATTTATGTTGCCACATCTTCAAAAATATCTTTGCCTTGTGTATTTCATTTGCTAGATAAGACATCAATACTTAGTCATGTTTCCTGGAATCATCATGGTATATTATGATGAGAGAGAAATGAGCCATAATCTACTGAGAAGAAAATCTATATAGCACACTGCAGAAAAATTCAATATACAGACATTCATGAGTAAAAGCTGGGGAGTTTTTTAGTTTTTCATATGTGATATTCCTATATATCAGAAAACATCTCTGAAGTACATTACTCTCAGAAAAACAATTTCTGAAAAATCACTGCATGTTATATTTTGCTGATACATCTCATGAGATCATGGATAATAGCTTTCCTGGGATCTAGTACAAATGATGTTAATTCCCAAAATATGTGCTCAGGATAAATCTACTGACTATTTTCAGAACTTTGTGCCACACTGACCTGGTGTGAAATAGTGATTTGAGTCAAAGAAATGGTGTTTTGAATTTTCCCAATTATGGATTATTTTCCAAATATGCAGTGAGTTTATTTGACCCTAGGCAACCTCTCTCCATCTGTTAAAAAAATGTTTCAAAATTGTTCCTTCTTTTTATGGGTGACATGATTGCTAAATCAAAAAGACATTTCTCAGTCCTTACCTTATTTGACTTCTTCACAACAGTCAACATTGTGGAGTACCTTTTGCTTCTTAATATTCCACAATATCAATACCTTCATCTACTCTTATGGAGTAGTCACCATTTGTATGCTGATGCATTCTGAATAATATACATACCTAGACGGGATCTCATCCTTAAGCTCCAGAGGAGAATCTTTTTCTATATTCAGAATGTCTGTTTAGATACTGACGGTTTTTTAATACACAATGTGTCTAAAACTAACTAATTCTGTTCCCATCACCCACCACTCCTCCCTAGCAAATCTGATCGTTCTCTTACATTTATTAAAATGCACAATAGGGCTGGGATTGTGGCTCAGCAGTAGAGTGCTCGCCTAGCATGTGCGCGGCCTGGGTTCAATCCTCAGCACCATGTAAAAATGAAGGCATTGTGTACAACTAAAACAAATAAATAAATTTTAAAAAAAAGCACAATAGTCTACCAACTATGCAGGTGGGGAGCGGGGCATTAGAAGGCTGCCCTCTCTCTTTGCCTATAATCAATCACTTCCCAAGTTCTATCAATTTGCCTCCTAAATTTTTCTCAAGTCTGTCTTCTCTACTCCATCTCACCACCACTTTTGTATTCATTTGTTCTCATTGCAATAATGCTATATGTAAACCCTTTCAAAACTTAGTGTCTTAAAACAATAATTTATTCTTATGGATTTATTGGTCAGCTATAGTGGTTCTGCTAATCCAAGCTAGGCCGTTCCATAAGTTAGCTCTGGTCCCCCGCCTCATGGGACCAGCATCTACAGATTGGTCCAGCCATCTGATTTTCATGGTAAAGGAAAAACAGGCAAGACATTTTCAGGGCGAGCTCAGAACTAGAACACTGTCACTTCAGCCTTATTCTGTTTATTAAAGTAAGTCAAGTGATTGAACAATGATTTGGGAAATATATTCTGACCTACTAATAATAGGGCCTGCAAGTTACTTGGCAAATGGGTTAGGGTTGTGGCTCAGTGATAGAGTGCTTGCCTAGCATGTGTGAGGCACTGGGTTCGACCCCCAGCACTGAATAAAAATAAATAAACACAATAAATGCATTGTGTCCATCTACAACTAAAAAAAAAAAAAAGTTAATTGGCAAAGGAATGGATATGGAGAGGGATGAAGACTCTATCCAATGACCAAAACAAAACCATCTCTAATGCTTCATCTATCATTTACATTAAACCTCCTTGAATCTGACCTTGCAATATGGCATCTTGATGGGGTCTATCATAAGTCAGTGGCATGTAGTTTCATTTGTTAGGAACAACTTCTCCAAATCCATCCCATTCTACTTTGCCTATGTAACCTCTTCTTCATCCTCCAAAACATATTTAATATGTTCTTTAATGACCCTCCTCTGCTAGACCTCCTCTCTTTGTACCACTGATTTTCATATGCATGAATTTTTTTGCTGTTATCCTTATTCACATGGCTGTCTCCTTTCTAGATTAATAAAGCTTTTTGAGGGTAAGTACTTACTTTTCTGGTCTCTGTCTCTCTAGGGCCCAGGAAAGTATTTGTCCTAAAAAGTTCAATGAATGCTGAATTGAATTAAACTGATGTTAGACAGAAGTGACATTTTTATTATTATCATTATTATTATTATTATTATTATTTTATTCTACTTAGTTGTATGTGACAGCAGAATGCATTTCAATTCATTGTACACAAATGGAACACAACATTTCAATTCTCTGGTTGTACACAGTGTACAGAAGCACCATTTGTGCAGTCATACATATACTGACAGAGGTGACATTTTGGAAATAAAGAATATTACTTTGAGTTTCAGGTACAGAATTTTGCCTGTGCAATTTAAAATAAGAAAGCAGCTAATGTTTCTTTCTGAAGCAAGGCAGTATGAAATTATTGAGATATACATAGCAAGCAAATAAAAGAATCACTTCTACAATTCTCTTTATGCTGAACTGAGCTTTGGGGTTCTCACAGAAGCAGCAGAAATTGGATTTATCAAAGGTTTAAGTTAGACTGCTCTATTATGTTGTGTTTACATGTGAAGAAATTAGTTATCAATTATGAATTTTCCCATTTGTGAAAAGGAGTTGGGGATTTCTATAGTTTTTATGCATACTTAAACCTTTTTACCCTAAAAAATCAACATAAGAAAGGTTTTTCTTAAAAAACTTTTTGAAGAGAAAAACTCGTCAAAAAACATTTTGAAGTATCTGATAATTTAGTTTACATTGTGTATTTTGAAACAGATCACTACTGTTGTTTATATCTACTTTTCAAGTCATGGTATGAAATTCTTATTTTTAAACAATGAAAAGTACTATTGTAGCATTTTCAGTAGATGCAATGAACAAATTATATTCTGGTGAAACAATTTAAAGGATTGGTAACTTGATTTATAATAGATTTAATATCTCTACCAGCTTGTGAACAATCCAGTTATTTAGTGAAGTCTACTAATTGTTGCTTCTGAAAATAGCTCATGTTGTTTGGGGTAAGGTAGTCCTGTGTGTGATCCTCTAACAGACATAATGAGAACAACAATTTCTATGCACATGTTCCCACTGGATGTAGGGTGCACCTTCACCACTTCCTAATGCATTCAATTCTCATTAAGGTGCACTGATTTCTTTATAAGATTAGGGCAAGCAGCAAGTTTTGACAGACCCAAATTTTCATTAGACCATATAACTTGGCTGAAGAACATGGGTGATTTTCAAGTGTGTTTTTTTTTGTTGGGTAAGCCATTAAGTCACATAGCAATACTATCTAAGAAATATTATGGGAGCTACATATGTAATTAAGTTTTCCATTAACCACATTAAAATTTTTTAAAATAAGCCCAATTTTTCTTTTTCTTTTTGGTACTGAGAATTGACTCTGGGGTGCTCTACTACTGAGCCATATCCACAAACCTTTTTATTTTATTTTGAGGCACGGTCTTGCTAGATTGCTGAGGCTGGCATTGTACTTTCTATCCTTATGCTTCAGCCTCCCAAGTTGCTGAGATTACAGACATGCACTACTTTTCATGGCCCTAATATATATCTTAAATATCGTAATTGCAACATGTAATCAATATTTTTAAAGAATTAATGGAAATAGTTTATATTTTTCACACAAAATCTTTGAAATCTGATATATATTTTATACTTACAGTACATTTCAATTTGGAGCTTAAATTTTCTTTAGAAATATGGATCTGGAGTTAGATTTCCTAAAATTTGCAATTAAAAATATTCATATACACAAGTAGTTCTAAAATACTTACTTTTTTTTTTTTTTTTTTTTTTTTTTTTTGGTACCGGGGATTGAACTCAGCGGCACTAGACCACTGGGCCACATCCCCAGCCCTTTTTTGTATTTTATTAGAGACAGGGTCTCACTGAGTTGCTAAGTGCCTCGCCATTGCTGAGGCTGGCTTTGAACTCGCGATCCTCCTGACTCAGCCTCCCAAAGTGCTGGGATTACAGGCACGCGCCACCGCGCCCGGCTTAAAATACTTACTTTAAAAATGAATCAGATTTCAGTATTAGAAATTTATATTTAAGTAAATTTCAAAATTCAGCTACTCAGTTTTACTAGTCATGTTTCAAGAACTCAATAGCAACAGGTAACTAGTGCCTACTGTACTGGCTGGAACAGTTCTAGAGCATAGGGTTGGCTTCAGGTCTTCAGTAATCACTTAAGTATTATGGTTTGGACATAAAGTGTTACCCAAAGTCTCATGTGCTGAAGGCTTGGTCCCCAATGTAGTAATGTTCAGAGGTGGGGCTTTTGGGAAGTGATTAGATCATGAGGGCATAAACCTCATCAATGGCTTAAGCCATTGATGAGTTCATAGCTGATGGCATTATTGGGAGGTAGTAAAAAGTATAGGAGGTGGGACCCAGTTGAGGGGAGTGATCCCCAGGGGGCATGACCTTAGGGGACTATGTCTTGTCCCCAAGTCCCTGGCCTGGCCCTTTCTCTCCTTCCCAGCAGCCATGAGTTGGCCATGATGTTCTGCCTCACTATCAGCAATGGACCTGGCTACCCTTGGACTGAGATCTCTGAAACTGTGAGCCAGAATAAATATTTCCTCATTTAATTTGATTTTCTCACATATTTGTCACAGTAATGAAGAGCTGACTAACACACTTGAGTCTTTGTGTCCAAGCAATTGCCACTCAGCACAGGAAATAAAATGGAATTGAAAATCATCATCCATCTCTGCCCTTTAACAGAACAAAGGAATAAATGGTTTTAAGATTATGTGCATTCAGAAAAAAGACAGATGGTATATGTGAGTATGGGTCTTAGAAGACATCATAAGGTGAGACTTTGGACCCTGAAAGTTCAGAAGGGTTTGGATAAGAGCTGAGATACGAAATATGAGATATGAAAATAGGGGAAATGGCAGAATCTCAGGGTAGGAAGGTGTAGGGCTTGGGTGGAAAACCTACTAAAAGAGACCAATAACAGGTAGTGGTTAAGAATTAAGCTCCCAAGTCATATTCCTTGGTGCGAATCTTGGTTCTGCTATTACCTAATTGCTTAACTTTGGGCAAGTTGTTTATCTTTCCTCTTACTGTTTATGTGGTTAAAAAATAGGGATAATAATACTTTATAAGGATGTTGTGAGGATTAAATGGACTAATACATATAAAACATTTAGAATAGTGCTTAGTACTTAAGTACCTAAAAAATATTAGGTGCTGTTATTACCTGAGTGTGACCATTTGCTCTTTGGAATTTATGTATGACAAAAACAAAAATAAACAAACCAAACCAGAGATAATCTACTTAGAACTTATATCCTGAAGCATCGAGCCTAAATTTATATAAACCAATTGAAATTCCAAATATACAACCATTTCTCAATGTTCCTGAGCCTTCGTTTCCCCATTTGAAATATTTAGAATTATTTAACCCGGTTCAGAATGTTACAATGGAAATTAAATAAGTCCATTCAGGAAGTAGGCTCCTTCCATTCATTAACTACAACCTTAGGAAAGTTATTTGTCTCGCTAAGTCTCAATTTTCCACCCATGAGATGGTATCACCCCCTTAGGACCAAATATATATGTGAAGTGTTACTGTTGCAAATGAGTGCTTATTAATAACTTTTGAAAAGACCATAAGTCTTGGTAGTTCAGAGACAAACTTCAGCAAATCTTCAACCCAGCAAACCTTCAGATGCATTAGAGGTTTCCTTGCCTTAAAGTTTACAGGCCTACATATTCTAAGTACTACAGTCACTTCAGCAGTATGGAACCAGAAATAATCTTTTTTTTTTTTTTAACTTCCTTATACTGTGGTTATAGAGTAGACAAACAGGAACCTCAAAAAAAAAAAAAAAAAAAAAAAAGATAAACCAGCCAACCAATTTAAGGAAAGGTAGAGTGTTGTTTACAGAAGCCAATACCTTAGTAGTGACTCCATAATCTCTCCCACTTAGGAAGAAATAAACTGCAATGAATTTAAGTGAATAGTCAGAAATAATTTGTATATGGAAAAGATAGTTTGCATTTAATCTTGCTTCAACAGTTTAGTTTGTTCAGCTTGCATTTCATTTTATGTCACAATTTTTTACTTACTGTGAAAGACTTAAGTTTACTATACATTTTAATTAAGTCTATATTTTTATTTCCACATACTTTATGATGAAAAAAATCTACCAATTGTTATGCTTAAAATAGTGTGTTTTCATTTGATGATTCACAACCGCTTTTTCATGATTATCCTTTAGCTATGGGCTGTAGAGTGATTTTATGATATCTGAGAGATTTTCTTAATATTTTCAACTGATCTACTGTAACTTTTGCAATATTAAAGATCTCCACGTTTTAGTGACTAATCTCAAAACCTCCAATCTCTTTCCTTGTCATGTGGTCATTTTCTCTGGGTCTCCTTTGTCTTCAAATCTCTCCCTCCTTATGATGGCACTAGTCATTGGATTTGGGGCTCGAGGATATGATTTCATCTTATCTTGCTTATATCTGCAAAGATCCTATTTCCAAATAAGGAAGGCCACATTCACAAGTAAGGGAGGTAGAATTTTAACATATCTTTCAGAGGGTCACAATTCAACCCACCACAGGTTCCTGCTATTATAAGACAATGCCAAAAGTATAATGAAAATATATCACTCACAAATGAAGTTTGTGCCACCTACCAATTTCTCAACTCTTTAGCTTTATCCCACTAGGGAGAAAAATTCCAGCCAGCATTAGGAATATGGTTTATGGATACATATAAGAAAAGTTTATTGATACAAAGGATGAGATTTATTGGATTCCTACTCTATGTAAGGGACTTTGTTAGGTGCTAGGGATAGAACAGGGTAACAGTTCCTGCTCTGGTAGAGCTCATCCTGGGTATCTTGCCTGGTTCCATAATACTGGTCACAGTAACAATTGTGCATAATTGTAAGCAAACCAATTATTTTCATCATTTTAAGTGAGAAAAATAATGAGCTTCATTAAATACAGTTTTTGTTATATACTGCTAATTTCAATAAGATCTGTAGAAGCTGAAGGGATGATTATGTTGAAGATGAGTTAACTTTTTTGAAGCTAATTACTCATCTGGTTTTGGAGCATTAAGGGGAAAGCAAAATGATAACAAGTCAGATGAAAAAAGGGTTAGATTCCTGCCAGCTGTCTTGACTTGTTTTACCCCGTACCAAGTAGAAATTAGAGATGTTTGTTCTTCAAAAATTAGAGTGGTTCCCATTTTAGGGCTTTATTTCTAAACACTCTGGACATGTTTTATATACTTACAGGATTCTTTAGAATTAGAAAGGAAAGAGATTATTTACTTCAGAGCCTAAACACCCCCATGTTTGTTTGTCAAACTAAGGTTTATTGAATGTGACTTGACTGCCACTATCCAACTGTATTAGTACTATAAGCTTTATGAGAATAGTGACCCTATGTGGTGTGGGTGACTTGTATTCTCAGAGATGAGTAAGTACATAGCAGATAGTGTTCAGTAAATGCATGTTGTACGAATGAAACAATAACTTGAATAATTAAGGAGTCAAATATACTTCTTACTTTGTCATATCTTTATTATTATTATTTTTTAATGTGGTGCTGAGGATTGAACCCAGCTAGGCAAGTGCTCTGCCGCTGAGTATAGCCCCAGCCCTGTCATATCTTAATAATATTAAAAATTTCTTTTTGAACTGGGGATTTAACCCAGGGGTGCTTAGCCACTGAGCTTTATCCCCAGCCTTTTTTATTTTTTATCTTGAGACAGGGTCTGGTCAAGTTGTTTAGGGCCTCTATAAGTTGCTGAGGCTGGCCTTGAACTTGCAACCGTCCTGCCTAAGCCTCTGGAGCTGCTGGGATTATAGGCATGCACCACTGTGCCTGGCTATGACATCAAGATTTTAAACAGATTTAAGAGTCTTGATAAAAAAAAAAAAATATTTGTTAGTCTAACAAATGGTCAGACATCATCATTTATCCATGTGCTATTAAACTTATTCAAAAGAGAATAGTTTGTGCTCCAGATTATCCAATGTTCTTGACTTGTGCACTCAACATTTTCCTGGTCTTTATACTTTCTTCAAACTAGGTGAGGTAGAGGAGCTAAATCACAGATCTTGTTGCCTATTTACCCAGTAAGTCTTTTATACTAGCTGTTATCTGACCCAGCTGTTGTGCTAAATTTAGGATTTTGTATTATCTGTAAAGTGTTGCTTCAGTCTCCCATTACCAAGTTTAATTGAGAAGTGATTGTAGAACAACTAAAACTTCAGTGCATTTTTAAAAACTACACAATACAGTATCCAATAACATCAGTGTCATCTCTACTAAGAATTAAAATTTGTAACCACTATTAAAGAACTGTTCAAATATTAAAGAACTGTTGCTATTTGTCAAAAGTTTCATCTTCATGAGGCCAGAACATTTTAGTAAAAAAGAAATGTTACCCTTCTAAATTGTATGCCCTGTTCTTATTAGATACAATTGTGGAGTTAAAAGGAACCATTGCAGTTGTGCATGCTATTTTACTGTAAATATCTAAACATCCAGAAAAATACTTTTTTCGTAATAGAAATTTCCTGTATTGATCTGAAGGGGGACAAAAAAAAGCAGTTGCCAATCTGTAGTTCACACATACACATACACACACAAACACACACACAAAACTTCATTTTTAGACTGTCCTCGTACTTTCCTGTTGTGACTCTTGTATGCAAAATATTTCTAAAAAAAATTTTTTTTTTTCCTAATGAAACCAAAGAGCCTTGCAAATTTTGTACTTCTTGTCTCCGGTTGGGCTCAGAGCGTCATATATGTGTACTTTGTTTATAAACTTAGTAGCTAATAGCTGCAGCCCTTGTTAGGATTTTTTTTTTTTTTTTTTTTTTTTACTACAACAGATTCTTGACATCTGTTTGTGTTTAAGTGATGACACAACATCACAACACGAAATGTCATGTCACATTGTTATAGTACAACAAAATTACGGCTCCCCAACAATAACATGGTGTCATGTTTTAGAACACTGCCCATGAGTCAGTGTTTTAGAAGTTATAAGAGTTATTTTTAGCACAGCGAGTGCTTCAGAAGCTTGGGTTCTGAATCCCACTAGAACCCCTAGTGATCTGGAAAAATCTGGGGCGGGCGGTGGGGGAGCTTCCTTTCCTTAAACTCCGCACTCCCTGACATGCACGGCTGCCCACCTTCCTGTCCCCGCCACTTTAAACCGGGTACTACGGTGCGCTCCAATCCACTTGGGGCTCGGTCACAGATCTGCGCCAGCATCTAGTGTGGAGGAGACAGAGGAGACTATAATTATCCTCCACGTCTGGGGCAGGCCCTCTGATGACTTGTCCCCAGTTACTCGGTGCTCCAATTCCTGATCTCAGATGGTGCGCCTCAGTCAGCTCCGAGAGCGGTCAAGAAGCTAGATCGAAAAGCTCGACGTCTCGGGCTTCCCTGACTGGGCGGGCTAGCTCGCCGGCGCCGCCACCTCCCGCGCCCTCGCGCCAGCCCGGCACTTGCACGGAAAACCGGGCCCGCAGACTACAGCCCCCGGGCGCGCGGCGGCGTTGCTATAACAACCGGGCGCCCGCGCCGCGGAGGCCGCCAGGGAGGAAGTGACGAGCGGTGGGTTGGCTGTTGTTGGGACACGTGACCCAGGCAGTGTTTTGACAGGGCAAACAGCAGAGAAAGAACTGGGCGAGCGAGGGGGATCCAGAGCTGGGGCGCCAGAGCTAGCGACAGCGGGCGGGCGAAGAGCTGGCAGAGGCGCGGGGCAAGCGGGCCGGCCGGGGCGACAGGCGGGCGGACCCCGGGGCCGCGGGGCTTGGGTGCGAGTCGGAAAAAGCGAGGGGCTGAGGGCAGGGAGCGGAGCGAGGCGTCGGCTGAGGCGGGGGTGGATGGCCACAGGGGCGCCGGGGAGCCGCGTCGGGCTTGCGGTCTCGGACCCCCATGGTCCCCTAACGCAGCCCCGGGGGCCGCTGCGCGCCACACTCGGCTCTCGCCGGCCCTGCACCTTTTGGAGCCTCGGGTCTGAGGTGGGAGTGTGATGTGAGCTGCTGGACTAGCGGCGGAGAGAAGTGCCAAAAGGAGGAGGGATTGGGACGGGAGAAGACAGCGATTTAGTCAGCAGAGGTCTGCCGAGGGAGTCGAGGAGCGGGCCAGCCCGAGAGCGCCATGAAAACAACTCTCCAGCTGGGAGAGGGGCAGGCGCGGCGCTCGGTGCCGCGGGGCTGAAGGAAATCCGGGGCCGCAGCGGGACGGAAGGGGCCCGCGGCGAGCAGGCTGCACAGAGCAGTGGGTGAGCGCCCAGCTGTAAACACCTTCCTTGGGGGCAGACCTCAGTCAGGGCCACGTTGGGACGGAGTTTGTAGGGGGGCGACCCGGGACAGTCCGGGAGAGTTCGTTTGAGCTGGGGGCAGGGCACGAGAAGATGACTCGAATTTCTTTCTGACCCTCTTATTGTGTAAACTTGGCCGCTGTTGCCTCAGGAAGGCTAGCCAGAGGGTAATTACACAGGTGAGGCCCGGCGGGGCGGGCGGAACTCTTGGGAAACGCTAGGGTCTGGAAGAGTTTCCTGCGCCCTGGCACCAGGTGGAAGAATTTATATACCAGTCACTGCGGAGATACCACTATTCCCAGAGGCATTTTTTATGTTTTGTTTTGTTTCCCCCTCAAAGGGGTTAGTTAGCTTGTGTTGCTTGAATCTTTTTCTTTTTGCTTGTACCTCCAGGATATAAATAGACCTTGCTTTGGTTCGGAGAAGCTGTGTCAGAGAAGGACACCTTGGCCCGAGAGTTGAGGGGCAGGAGAGGGGTGCTTGTTCGGGAGGAGATGGGGGAGACCATGCAAAGGGTTTTGCACTTTTCAGATCTGCCGATGGTGCTGTCAACAGTAGTTTGTGCCACAAGAGGCCTAACTTAACAGTAGTTTTCTTGTACAGTCCGGGTGTTAGAGCAGGACCAGATTAATTTTATTTTGATCTCTTTTAGCATTTTGAAAACTAAGCAGAAGCCGCTGAATCAACAGTGAGCGCTTTGAAAGAACCCCCAAGTGTATTTCACAGCACTCTGGGTGGAAATTGGATGTGAAAATGAAGCCAGACCGAGGTAAATGATTTATTTAAGTGGGCCTGTTTTTTGTTTTGTTTTCTGTGTCTCCTTTTAGACGTGTTAACCTAATTCTACAGCAGGATCAACTATTTCTATATCATATGTAATTATCTGTTTCTGTGACAGATTCCAGCTGGTGAGGAAAAGGAGGACATATGGAAGAGAGGGTCAGGATCTAGATGGGAGGACAGTTTTTCAAAAGCTCTTGTAGAGCAGTAATTTAAATAGAAAATTTAGTGTATATTAAAAGGAAATAATCAAAAACAGCATTTATGTCTGTTGCCACAATCATTGGTATCATTTTAGAGCTGCAGTCCCTCACTCTTAGGTAAAGTCAATCTAACTTCAACTTTAATGATATTTACACGCTTTTCACACAAACCTTTTAAGCTCTTGCAAATTTGAACTTGATAACAAATATTTAAGATTGTTGACAGCTATTATCACTGCTTTAATTAGCTGATTTTTGTACTTTGAGCAAACCCCAAAAGATTGCAAAGTACTCCAGCATTCTATATATCATATGGACAATTAAGGCTACCAAAATTCCTGGTAATAGGTAAATGCTACTTCCTTTCTAAACCTGTATTTTCAGGGCTTAAAAGAATAATGTTTACACTGTGCTTTTCAAGGACTTCAAAGGGATTATCAGTCTTCTGATTAATGGCAAGGACCAGATTTAGAAGATTTTAATGTAGTAGTAGATACTAGGGCTTTTAGTCAGCTATGAGTTTGATTTGAAGGAACACTGTTAAAGAGGGGATTATGGTATTTGATAGGGAGTTGTACTAGGTCACAGGGTTCCTTCCAAATCTGAGACTTTAGGATTCAAAATAGTAATTTAGATGAATTAGATGATTATTTTAAAAAGATATGTATTAACTGGCTATTTTTCTGTACATACTTTTTTAAAGTAATTAGACAAATTGTCTAAAATATGTCTTTGGTCATAGTGTCCGTTAAAATACATTAGAAAGAAGCAGAGAAAGTCATATTTAATTAAGTGGTTTAAATTAATTTTGGTTAAAATGAGGCAACAGCTAGGTATATATGAAGCATTAGTAAGTATATTATTATTGAGTAGGTTTCTTGCTTACAATGTGAAGTTTAGATTTTTAGATTACATTAGGGACTTTGGAAAAATGGCACCACGGTCAGTAATTGCATCTCAGAATAAACAAGCAAATAAAATCAAAGTCACTATTTGTTTTGGATTGTTGTTAAAAGTTGCTTTAAAGTCACAGCAGTTTAAAAAATAGTATTATGTATTTTAGGCTAAACTAGTGCTAAACACAATAAAATATTTCATTATACACCTGTATAGGTAAGGAGGGAAAATAAATTCATTCATCAAGATTTCCAAAGAGGTTCAACTTGGTGTATGCCTGTAATCCCACTTACTTGGGAGGCTGAGGCCCTTAGAGGATCTCAAATTCAAGGCCAGTCTTGGTGAGCAATTTAGTGAGACCTATCTCAAAATAAAAATGATTGGGGATGTAGTGCAGTAATGAAGTATTTTGCCTAGCATGTGTGATATCCTGGGTTCAATCCCCAGTACCACACATACAAAGTAATAATAATAATTTTTAAAAATTCCAAAGAGGCGACTCCCCCCTCTTAAAATTTTAGCTTACTTTAGTATTCTCAGGTAAAAACGATAGAATTACAAGTTTAGTATTGTGATTATATTCCATAATAATAAATGAAACTTGTTAAGCTTATAGATTTTTTTGAGCAGGACTCAGAGTAATTAATATCTTTTACTTAGAAAATTGGCACAAAAATACTGAAATGCTTTTCATAAATGTATTACCCTCATATGTGCAATATGCTCTTGTATTTTCTACTATTTTTCAATTTTTAAATTGCTGGTTGTCACAACCTATTGATTTTGAAAGGCATAGTTGTAGGCCTTAGCTAAAAATACTAAAACTAATACATTGGTGTCTAAGGAACTATTTTATGAGTGAATTTTCTAGATAACTTAAATATCACTCTTAAATGCCAGAAATATTTTCATTTGTAATCATGATATATTGAGAGATATCTCAAATATTAATGCTCCTCTGCCCTTAGAAAAAGAATTTGTAGAGTCAATGTAATTTAACCTTTAGTTCATGATAAAGGGACATTGCTGTATGTTTCATCTTTTTGCTGGATTATAATCTAGAGATGCCTGAAAAATAAAAATTTATGAGACTTTTTTGTTTCTAGCTTAAACTAGTCCAGTTTATCTAGCTTAAACTACCAGATTAATATACCTATCTATCTATACACACACACACACACACACACACACACACACACACATACATACATATTTAGGTCTGTGTGATTTTTATATTTTTTTGATATCAACAGTTTTTGTTCCTAATATGTTTATTCTTGTCTCTTTTAATTTCCTGCTTTTAATTTGTGGACTAAAGAACTAGATAACCATACTTAATATTAAGTTCTCTGTAAAATAAAGGTAAATAAGAGAACCTCTTAGATATTTATTCAGAATATAAATATGGATTTTAATGTAGAGGCTCAGATATTTGCTTAGTTGAATACAGCTGTGCTTCAGAGAGTTCAAGTTTCTAAGTGCAATTAGAGTCTCTTATGATTGGGTGTGATAGTTGGCTAATATAAACAATTTAAGTGGGGAATCATGGAAAATTAACAACCTTAATTTTTTTTACCTGTCTTTTCATATGAGCTTTTATGAGCTTTTCTGTTGCTGTTTCCCCCCCCCCCCCCCCCCACCCCCACCCCAGTGTTGGGGATTAAGTCAGGGCTTCTCACATGCTGGGCAAGAGCTCTACCACTGAGCTACTTGCCTAGCCCTCAAGGCTCTTTTTAAGGATGAGATGGGGTCTGGGTTTTTTTTAAGAATTAGACATGATCTTTCTTGTATAAACCATACCAACAATGTATAACTAAAGTTTCTAGTTTTGATTTCGTTAAGGTGAAATAAGACTTTTGCAAAGGAAAGGGTGAAATCTTATATTTTTAATAATTTAAAAGTTTTAAAACTTTTTGCACACAATTTTATCAGCACATAATTCAATAGGAATTTGTTTTTGAAGAGTGAGAATTTATGTTCATCAAACTTATATTTATTGAGGCTAGGGATGTAGCTCTATGTTAGAGTGCAATCTTCAAATCTGCAAGGCTGTGTGGGTTTGTTTCTCAGCAACTCCCCCCCTCCAAATTATGTTTATCAAAATGTACTTTTCCCAAAGCATTAAATTTAATTTTCACAGAAATAATTCTTTTGCACTTGTTTCCTTGGTTTATTATAACAGTTATTATTGATTATAAGTAGAGTGGCATAAACAGCTTTATAAGGAAGAAAAGACTAGATTTTTATTAAACATGGAACTCAACTAGTGGATACAGAAGTGTGCAGGCAACTAGAAAGTACCCTATTAAACACTGGTGTTCAGTATCAGCAATGTCTTGCAGTTTGTTTTTATGATGGATATCCCATGGTCAATCCTGCCAGTTAATTAAGTGAAGGTTAGTTGGGAGATTTTCTATTCTACTTTTAGATAATAAGATGTTATTGTATGGAACAATGGCTACATTTCACAATAGTCAATATAGTCAAATATTGCACCATATTTTAAGGTTAAGAACATTTTTAAATTTTTAGGCAGTTATATAACATTACTTGGGTAATACTGCCAACTGTGAGTCTCTGATGTTATCATTAGCACAGGCTTTGGAATCAGATCTGTGTTTATATACTTGTTCCATTACTTGCTTGCTATGTAATCTTTATCACATTAATCTTTATCTCAATGTCCTTGTCTATAAAATGGAAATTATTCCAAATTCTCAGTTATTAGAATAAAATATGACAGTAGTTGACATTAAATAGATAGTATTAAATTAATACCTTTTATTTGGCTAATTAAAACATTACAGATGCTTATATGTTAGTTGCAAAATATACTCAACAGAGATAAGAAAATAATCTAATGTAATAACCTAACACTATTTCATTATGTTTTACGTTCATAGTATTCAGTCTGCCAAGGTCAAGCAGGTTTAATAGACATTCAATATACAGTTGTCTGAAAAAAATATAAAACCTACAAAAGGATACTTGAATATATGTACAATCTATTACTTATATTGTCATTTGCTTTTATAATTATAGCTTAATTTCTGTATGTAGGGGTGATATGATTGAAATAAGTTTTCTGGGAATAATTAGATTTTTAAATGGTGTTAACTGCTGACTAGGGCTGGGTAGCTGGAGAAGGAAATTAAACAATGTTATTCTACTTTGGACTCAAGGATGTACAAGTTGGGACCTGTCCTAGATATATAAATATTGGAGGCCCAGTATTTCAAGAATAGTCTAAAATGTGTTATTTGTATACAAATAATTAAAATAGTTCATATTATAAATGTATGGAATTTCTAATTTTATTTTTAAATGCTCTCTGAGCTTATCAAAACTTATGAAAGATTAAGAGCCAAAATTTTTAATCATCCAGAAGTTAACAATTTAAATATACTGTATCAATTAATATTTAAACACCAGTCATTTGTAAAACCTGTTAGTGCAAAACTTGTTCCACAAACAAAATGCCAAACAATTTGCTTTCTTTTCTTTTTCCCGTGTGTGTGTGTGTGTGTGTGTGTGTGTGTGTGTATGTGTATGTGTGTGTATGTGTGTGTGTATGTAGTGGGGGGTTAAAACTGAGAGGAATGCTTTCTTAGTTTTTTTTTCTTTTTTATTATATTACAAATTTTGATATTAGCCTTAGTATTATGGTGGCTTCTGAACATACTTATGGCATAATATAATTCTGTTAACTTCAAATGATTCTTTCCTAGGTATGTGAAACAGGAGGAAGATATAAGGACTCGAAGAAAATGGCAAGGGAATTAATTAGATTCATTGCTTACTTGTTGAGAGTAGTTCATTGTTAGCCTATGTAAATCAAGGAACAAAAATGATAGATGTTGGAGGAAAAGAAAAAAAGTGTTGACTAGATAAAAATCTTTTGCTAAATTCCTAGGTAGAGGTAGTAGTGATAGTATTGATAATAATAGCTAATACTTATGCATACCATGTACCAGACATGATTCCAAATGATTTGTATACATAATTCCTTTAATCCTCAACAATTACTCAAGAAGTAGATATTGTTGTCATCTCCATTTTATAGCTAAATGAAACTGAGTCACAGAGAGAAGTTTGGTTTCTTTTCCAAAGTTACACAAATAATAAAAAGGCAAGCCCAAATTTGAAATGAGCTTGAGTATATATTCTTAACCTTCCGATTGGTAGCAGTAATTTATATTAAAATATTGTAAGATACTGTGACCAAAGTGGTTTAAAAATAGGCTTGTGGAAAATCTAGCTCAGATATTTGGTGAGTATTGTGATCTTAGAAAGCTACTTATCTTCTCTTTGTTTTGGCCTTTTCATTTTTACAATGGAGGAAGTAATGGTACCTTGAATTAGGGTTATTTTTGAGAATTAAGTTAATATATGTAATATGCTTTGAAGAGTGGCTGAAAGGAAGAATGCAAATGTGAGCTGTTATTATTTTTGGACCTTTTCTTAAGAAGAAGCCAATCATTTAGTGAAAGCTGAGGAGGACAAAACAAAGGGACTAATTCAGCTGCACATTTTGTATAGTCATTGTGATCTCAAGTTAAAAGCTGGCTACTGTTTGTTGGCCTGCCATCCATTTATGTTGATGAGTCTTGACATATCAGTAGCTGTTAAATAATTACTGGCTGAATACAACTTGAAATTCAAATACTAAAGGGGTTGAAATAGAGGTACCCTGTCTATGTCTTAGCCTATCATCCAGTAAGAAGGAAATGATTTACTGAACTGAATAATGTCATTTCTTTGAAGGATGAGAAAAAAGATAATTGGAATGTAGAATTGAGACCCTATGTATATAAGGAGAGTGCCTTAAAATTGAATTATCTTCAGAATGTGAAGAAACCCATGGCGTCTGAGCATTTTGCATTGTGAACAAGTAATAGAAAAAGATTTAGCTGTTGAAAAAAGAACATTTATTTTTATTCTTTTGCTCTTCTCATCTTTGTATCTAATTATGGTAGTGTTTTCCTTCCTTCTGAGGCTAAGGATTTTTAAAACTTGGAATAACTTAATACTGACTTTTTTCTAATGAAAAAAATTATTAGACATTGAAACAGTACTTCTTTCTTAGCAGGTAAAGCAAAGTCAATTTGTAAATAGTTAATTCCGTCTTTGTTTAAATGGGTGAAAAAATCAGAGTAGTTCCTTGATTACGTCAGACTTTCTTATTAAACTGAAACAGATGGATTGGGTAAAAATGCCAGTAACTAATCAAAGCATAAAGCTAAGAGCCTATGTATAATATCTAAACTCCTAGCAATAATCTGAGTTGAGCTTTCTCATATTTTCCTTCCCATATGAAAGACACTCGTCAGGTAAAATTATAACAAGGACTTTTTATCTCTTTCCCTTATCTACCATGCACAGCCCAATTGACTGCTTTTTAAGTGTTTGATTACCACTTAGAGTCTTATACATGCACTATCCCTTCTACTTAAAAATCCTTTCTCCCCAGTCACTGTATGGGTGACTCCTGGTCATCCTTCCTATCTAGGCTTAAATTTTTCAAAGAGATTTTCTCTGACTACATATCTCAAGTGTTCAGTTTATCTTTTTTCTTTATTTATTACCTGTCTTTATAACTAGATTTGAAGTTCCACTGGGCCAGAAACCTTGTCTCTTGCTCTCACAGCTGTGATTTCATCACTCAGGAAAGTCTTGCACATGGTAGGCGCATTATAGGTGCATAACAGGTGCTTAATGTATATTTGTTGAATGAATGAATGACTAGCATGCCTTTGTGTTTGTACAGCAAATAGGAATAGCATCAAATAGTAGTCATTGATTATTTCACTGATACGAATTGAAATTCTACCAATTTAGGGATTTGGTTGGCTTAACCACCATTAGATTATTATCACAACTTTATACTCCCATTCATTTTCAAATACATTTAAAATACTTTCCCAGCCAGGTGCAGTGGTGCACACTTGTAATCCCAGTGACTCTGGAGGCTGAGGCAGGAGGAACACTAATTGGAGGCCAAGTTTGAGGCTAGCCTTAGCAACTTAAGAAAACTGTGCTCCCTCCCCCCCTTCCCCTGCCAAAAAAATGGAGATATAATCCAGGGGTAAGCTTTGCTTCTGCATTTTATCCTTGGTACTACCAAAAAATAAAATACTTGCCTATAACTTAAAGTAGTGTTGTATTTTTTAATTGATTAAATTCTCATTGAATTGAAATAAAAAACTCTAATATAAGAATAGGAAAAAGCTGGGTTGGGGTTGTGGCTCAGTGGTAGAGCGCTTGCCTAGCACTTGTGTGGCCCGGGGTTCGATCCTCAGCAACATGTAAAAATAAATAAAATAAAGGTATTGTGTACAACTACAACTAAAAATAAATATTAAAAAAAGAATAGGAAAAAGCTGTTTGGTGTCAGTTGTCATTCATACATACATACATACATACATATATATGATTTAAAAATGAGCCACACGTAAACTTTTGCTGGAAGCTCTCTGACCTCCATCCACCTGTTCCTATTGAATTTATTCCTGTTGCTGTTTTAAAGGGATGGGAAGGGAGGGAGGGAGAGAGCAATTAAATTGTTAAACTTCAGCTTATAAGTTGAAGAAGTTAAAATAGGATATAATAGGAAAGAGACTTAAAGGATTTAGAGTTTAGATTTGGGACTCATTCTATCACTTATAGGTTTTGTGACTTGGGTCAAATCCTAAACCTATTTTTTTCATCAGTAAAATGTACCTGGCTCAGAATGTTGCATCTGAGTTTCAGGTAACATAATGTGTCAAAGAATTTGTAAGATGTGAAATGCTAAATAAACGTTGACTAATTTACCTTGAGGGCAGTGTCATTTTTGTTGATGAACAGAGGACCACATGTTCTTGAAAACAATCATTTAAATTTTAGATGGGGTCTCTCCATCTAAAAATATCTGTTCACACAGTGAACAAATTCTGTTATTTTGAAATTAAGTTTTTCCTTCTTATCCTGACTGAAACTATGCCAACTAGAGATTTATTTGGATTAATAAATATATATTTGATTATGTTTTTTGAGGAGTACTGAAATAATGGACATATTTTGGTTAGCTAATATGGTTTCTTTTTTGCATGATGTAATGTAAGAAGAGTTAAGACCCTAAGTCTTTTTTTTTTTTTTTTTTTTTTTGTACCGGGGATTGAACTCAGGGGCACTCGACCACTGGGCCACATCCCCAGCTCTTTTCTGTATTTATTAGAGACAGGGTCTCACTGAGTTGCTAAGTGCCTCTCCATTGCTGAGGCTAGCTTTGAACTCGCGATCCTCTTGCCTCAACCTCCCAAGTGCTGGGATTACAGGCGTGCACCACCACACCCAGCTTGTCTTTTTTTTTTTTTTTTTTTTAATTCAACGTTGTATATATAACAATAGCATTCATTACATTTCATATTACATATATAGAGCACCTTTTAACATAACACTGTTTGGATACAAAGAATATTCATTCTGTTCATGTCTTCAATCATGCGTTTAGTCTTTAGGATAAAACTTAGCCAGAAATTCTAACTTCAGCACTTATATACAAATGACCTTGAGAAAATTACATAGCCTGTTGGAATGACAGTTCTTTTTTGCTCTAACACCAGCAACTTTAAGCCTTGTGGGAAAGGTGAACTGAGAACATATGGTATGTCACCTAGCGTATGCCTAGCACAGGGTAGGGATTTTGCCTAGTTCAATTTTCCTTTACTTTCAAGGATAGACAAATTGAAATAGCTCTTCTGATGAAATGAGTATTTGAATACTCTCTTATCTACCTTTGGTGGTGCCCAGCTGTAATCCCAGCAACTTGGAAAGCTGAAGCCAGGAGGATTGTAAGTTCAAGGCTAGCCTCAGCAACTAAGCAAGACCCTGCTTCAAAATTAAAAAAATTTAAAAGGGCTGGGAGTATAACTCAGTGGTAGAATGTCCTTGGGTTTAATCCCCATTGTCTTTAACACACACATATACACAACTAGTTGTAATATATATATGAGATCAACAAACACTTGTTACTGTCAATTTTTCTTCTGCAGTATGCAAAATATAAGAAATCAAAACTAGCATTGAATTACATAGTCTTTCCTGAGAATGCAATGGGGGAGTGAAAATAGGTAACTGGGGAAATAAACACTACTTCTGGGTGATAATACAGTATAATGAGCAGTTTAGTGTTACAAAGTTGTGAGTTGTTGCCCCAAATTACCTTTTTCTTTATTTCAGAATATTTCCTGGGATTTATTTATTTAGTGCTTGGAGCATGGTCCTTCTGCTTCCATAAACCGAAAATTTATACTTGTTTCATGATACTGCAAGTTATGGCCATTATAGGTTAAGAAAACCTTTGGTAAGCTAGTCTGAAAATTTAGCTATAACTCATGTTACTAAGTTTGACCATTATTCAGATTTAAAAATGTATATTGGTGCACAACCAATTTGTATTTGGGGATTAATATTTTTAATTTATAGAAGTTTCCATATTTTATTTTCCCACTTACCAAACATACATTCTTGACTGGAATTAATTTAGTATTAATATCTGAAATAAGGCCATTTATAAAACTTTATCCTAACATCTAGATAATTCTTTTACATTTTTTCATCTAATAATCAATTTTGGGGATTCAGTTTGGAGATAATTTCTAAAGCTTTAGTGCTTGTGTCATCATATATATGAATTTGTCCTCATGATATTTGTGTTCAACTGCAGGATTTTGTCAGTCCTTGGTTTTCTACTATAGCAAGGACTGAGCAAAGGGCAGAGTAGGTTTTTATGAAGTTAAACTCTAGCATTGATTTCCTTTGATTCATCAGTATTTCAGTTTATTATAATTTAGGGTAAAAAAAAGAAACATGATTCCCAGGATGAATAGAATTCAGATATGCTATGTAATGAATTTGGATTTTCTTGTGGCATTAGATATATATAAGTACATATATCATAGGCTGGTAAGCTGGCACATGCCTGTTATCCCAGTGGCTTGGGAGGCTGAGGCAGGAGAATTGCAAGTTCGATGTCAGACTCAGCAATTTTGTGAGGCCCTAAGCAACTTAGTGAGACCCTGTCTCAAAATAAAAAGGGCTGGGGATGTAGCTCAGTGTAAAGTGTTCCTGGGTTTGATCCTCAGCACCAAAACAAAACAACATATTTTGGCTTCAGCTGTAACATCCCAAATGAATACTCATCCCCCAACTTTTTTGAGATCTCACTAAGCAAAGTTATGGTTAAATAGATACAGTATGTGTCATTTAACAACATGTACAACTCTTGCAACAAATATATAATCTGAAAACAGTATGGCTGGCTTTGTATAAACCATTGAGCTAATTTTTTTTTCTTTTTATACAATAGTATTTACTAATGAGGTATCCTGTGGTAGAACCTTTAAGAGATAGGTTGTGTTCTTTGCCCTATTGAAAATATAATACAAGAAAGAAGAAAAATATAATGCAAGACATTTGATAACTGAATGGTAAAAATAATGCCTACTGTCAAGAGTTCATAGGGAATGATTAATTTCTGCTGGGGAGATTAATTTCAGAGCAAGAACTGTCTTTTGACAGAGATAGCAGCTGTATTGAGCCTTAAAAGACAGGTATGATTTGGATAGATGAAAATTTATAGAGATTAGGGGTTTAGGTGACTGAAAGGACATTCTGAGTTACGAAGTGGAGGTAGAATTCAGATGTCTAAGGAATGGTGAGTTGAATAATGTAAATTGGAGGGCTTATTTAGTAATAGGAGGAGATTAGGGTTTTGAATGTCCAGCTAAGGAGATTGAGCTTCATTCGACAGTGGGGCAAGATTAAATACTTTGGTATAATTAAAGGGAGTCTTTTGGGAAAATAATTGTTTATTTCATTTCATTAAAAGCCAAGGCAGGAATATTAACTATCCAATAGTCTTAAAATCAATTTTTTAGCTCTCAGAATTACATTATGACTTGCTTTTATAAAAATTATCTAACACTCATCTCTGCTATTAGCTAACTCTTATTCTTCTTTATTTTTCCCTTTGCCACCATTCTTTGTTTAGGGCAAATGAAGGATTGGTTTTCCCTTTTACAAAAGTTTTTGAGAATATTAACATGGTATACAATATTAATAATACCATGTCTATTGTTTTATGACGCTCTGGTCAGAGTTGTAAACTACACTATTATATTTTAAAGTAACTATATGTTATAAGTAGAATGAGCCAGGCAGGGTGGCACAGGCCTGTAATCCCACCTACTCAGTAGGCTGAAGTAGAAAGATCACAAATTTGAGGTCAGCGTGGGCAACTTAAGAAGACCCTGTCTCAAAAAATAAGAAAGTAGAAGGGAGACAAACTCAGGGTGAAATTAGAGATTCTTTTTCTTATACTAGACAATTGCTCTCAGAAATGTAATAAATTCTTTGGAATTAGAGGCCTTTGTACCCACCAGCTTCATGTGAACTATTAAAATGAAGGAGGTCTCCACAATATTGACAAAGCAGCTTCCCTAGCTGTGTTAAGGAAAAATGGACATTTGTCCTCTCCCCTCCCCAACCAAAGAAACACTTTTAACCTGAATTTTAAGGAAAAAAAATCAAGAAGTAATGAGGTTTGTGTAATATATTGTGGTAGAAAGAGCACTAAGCAAGAAATCTCAGATTCCTAGTCTTAGTTCTGTTGCCCTGTGTGGTAATCATCAATCTCTTGAACGTCATTTGTCCCATCTAATAGTTAGATGATTTAAGAGATTTCTTCTAGGTCTAATATTGTGTCCTTCTTAACTAATTTATTCAATATTGTGTATCTGGGCATGTGAGTCCTTACGTTGACACACTAACTACTCAGAAGTTGGGGTAAGGAACATACCTATGCTTTTGAGGAAGTATATTCATGTCTTGGTAATTATTGTGTTGATTGAATGCTGATCCTGGAGGCATGCTTCTGTAATCCTCAGGTTACATAGTGGTACAGATTAAATTTCATTGTGAAGAGCTCAGAACATGAAAATGCTTTTGTTATTCTGAAATTACTCTCACAATCATTTTGTTGTTAGAAATCAGAGTTGGAAAGGTCCTTAAAGAGTGTGAATCTTTCTCATTTTCACAGGTGAGAAAACAACTCCTAGAGAAAAGAAAAGAACCTGTCCAACTACAATAGTTGTACTCAAATTTCCTAGTAGTCTAGCATTTTCTACCCTGTAATAGCTCTATCCTGTAGCACCTACTTAAAGCATTGTTGTTATATAATGATCAAATGAAGTAAGCCATATGAAGTGCTTAGAATACTATTTGATTCTGAATAAATAGGCCTGTTGTTATTGTTAATATATTAGCTTTTCTTCAATGAGTAAGATAAGCACAATATACCAAGTGCTCTGAAGAAAATCTATGAAGGCTAAGAAAGACTGAGAGTAAGGTGAAGCCCTCTTTGTTTAGAATGGTTAAGTAAGACCTCTTTGAGAAAATGAGCTGAGAAAAATAAAGAGCCAGCTGTGTAAAAAGTTACAGGCCAACAGGGTATTATGTGCAAAGGTCCTGAATTTAGGGACTGGTGTGCTCTAGGTACTGAAGGAAAACCAGGCACTTAACACACACAATACATACTTTCTTCATTTCCTCATTTTCTACTGTCTCCTTTCCTAGAATATTTGTTCTCCAAGGACATGGAAATACTCTGATTTTTTCCTTGCTATACCCTTCACATCTGTCACAGTGCTTTGTACAGAATTGCCTTATATAAAATGTTTTAAAAAGCATAGAAGTGCCTATTTCTTGTTTAGTAACTGCCAGTCCCTTGTGGGAAAGGACTTACTTGCTCCTCCCTTCAGACAATAAGCTAGGATATAGTAAGTTACATATGATATCATTTTTAAAAATGGTATTTAAGAAAATGGCACATATTTTGTCAAGTATCTCAAACAATAAGTTCTAAGGTATTAAAAATTTTATATTTGAACTAATAGTTTCACCAAATAAGAAGTTCACAAAAAATTATAGTAGTTGGTTTAACTTTTATATCTCTAACTGTATTAAGTTCATCCTAAGGGGGATGGTATGGATTCAGTGCTACCTGGAATGGTCCTGCTATACAGCCTGTTGTCCCTATGTTCAATCCTATTTCATCATCATCTTCTTTTACCTTAAATATGTCATTCTTTGGACAACAAATTTTATGGTCACACTATTAATCATTTTGTTGTTCTGCTACTGTGCTGAAATCTCGTCTTTCATTAGCTTGTGTTCCATTTTGTACTTAGATAGCTTAAATATAGACAATTTGCCCCAGCTGTGTTGTATAGAATATTGTATCTAATGGTTTATAATTTACTTGGATCTTTGTACAAAATCAAGGGATTGACAACATGGAATGTATGTTTTGGTTTAGTACAAAGCACAAAAATTCCCATTTTGTTTTAGCAATGCCCAGTTTATAAAATGTTTTACCGTTATGTTAAACAAAATAAGCCAGATTCAGAAAGTCAAGGGCCGTGTGTTTTCTCACATATGTGGAAGATAGAGAAAAAAGTGGAGGGGTGGGGGTGGGACAGGGGAGGATCTCATGAAAATAGAAGGGAGACCAGTAGAATAGAAGAAGAGGACCAGGAGAGGGAGGGGAAGAGAAGAGGTAAAAGGGACATACTGGGGAACAAAATTGACCAAATTGTTAATGTGTTTACAAATATGCAACAATGCCTCCACTATTATGTATAATTATAATGTACCAATAAAAAATTTAAAGTTGAATATAGAATTTAAAAATGTTTTGCTGAATGCAAATATTTTAACAAAATGTTCTTATTCAAAATAATCTGAATTCTTCTGAACAGTTCTACATAAATGTTTAATTAGTGATTATATAGTTACATTGGTTAAATATGACTTAACAGTTTTAGAATTTATTGTTAGATATAGTAAAACTTCAGACATTTGGACCCTTCTCCCTATCTTCTCTGAAATAGATATTCATTGAGTCCCTGGCACATATGTGCTGGAAATACAGTGATGATCAAGAACTAATGTGGCCTCTGCTCTAAGGAACTTGTAGAGGGGTGAAAAAAAAAGCCCTGACTTTTTTCCTGAGTCAACAGACAAATCACGAACTGAAGTAGTGGGTAGAGGAACTGACCTAGAGGAAAAGACTTATCAGATGGCCTTCAGAATACTTAAACTCTTGTGTCCCCTTTGTATTTATGGTCTTCTCAATTATTTTTGGCTTGAATATGGGGACAGGAGTGCATGTTAGATATTTTGTTTTTTAGAATGAGAAATGGAAATTTGTTCCCCACAAATGCAAGCTTCAATTGAGGTGCTGAATTTATGAGCACCTTACTAATTTTTCTCCTCTAGGTTGTGCAGCTAAAACCTACACGGTCTAAGATGTGAGAAATATTCACGTATTCAAATTATAATTACCTTGTTGGCTGAAATTGCCACTGAAAACACAGCTTTGTTTAAAAGGTTGATTCTGGCATTTGAATAAGGAAAAACTTCTGCCTCCTGAATTAGGGAGTTGAAAGTATATCCCTGATGATAACGGTGAATCTTATTCACAGTTAAACTAATTCAGTTTTAGACATTTTAGGAGTTATGATTAACCAGAGGAGTTTAGTCATATCACTTGGAAACAAGCTTCTATGAAATAGTCTCAAATTAGAAAGTTTAAAAAAAATAAAACAATGCAAGCAAATAGTATTGAAGCTTTGGGCACTTAATAATTGAGTATTTAAAGCTACCATGATGTTGACTAAGTGTAAATAACTGTTTACTCTGCCAGATTTCTGTTATCTGCAACTATTAATAGAAGTATTGACATATATCAGTAGATAGGTAGTTGGGGGAAAACATAGGATTTGAAATTGTATCTGAGGTAGGTGATGGTAATTTACCTAGCTGCTTTGATTTCTGTGATTCAGTTTCTTCTTCTTCAAAATATTATTTCACAAAGTTACAATGTCAAAAGAACAAGTAAATATGGGATTGATCATTGCCATGGAAAATTTTTGATAAAATGTCGATTTATCATAATAAAAAATTCATAACTGGTTCTAGATTTTTAAGATTAAAATGAACATAACATTCTTTATACTATAATAACAGGACATTAACAACATCCCAGAGCATGTCTTTAAAGAAGGTGAATCCATGTGTACCTTGACACACATTTTATATAATAATGGTGATATTAATTTACAAAGACTAAATACTATAGGATATTAAAAATGAATTCTTATACTTGATCTTGATGCTTATTAAATCTGAAAAAAATGCATATGATATATTATTAGACAAAATGTTCAGTAGCTTAGATTATAAATAACCCTTGTTCTAGCTCATTTTAAACAATGTAGTATGAATGATGCCAAAAAAAAAAAGGCTAGAACATTTTCTTCTCTTCAGGATCTTAGATTTTTGTAAACAAGTCTCTGAAGGCGCTGCTCCTGGAACTAATCTAGGTCATCATAATCCAAAATCTTTTGAAAGATGAGGATGTTAATTAAGTATATAAGGTACATTTTAATATATTAATTTTAAGGATGTGTTTGATTCTTAAAAACCTAGTGTTTTGGGGTTGCTCTTTGGCCAGTTGACTTATTTGTACTATTATCTTAATGAAAACAAATGACTTGGTAGTCATCTCAGCAAATATGATTACTAGGAATCTCAATGAGAGTGAAAATTAATGCAACATGTGGCTTAATTTATCCTTGTACTGACCCAACAGAATAACATTTTGGTTTTTTTTTAGTAAAAACTCTGATTTTATTAAGTCATGAATTCCCTGATTTTCCACAACTGTTAACAGCATTGAATTATAGCTATTGTATAGTCTCTCTTGCAAATTAGTTATTGAGCTTTTAAATATGAAAGTATTTAAGGAAATCTTTAAAAAGAACAATGTTATAGAAAACTTTTGTTAGTCAAGATTTATTTCATCCCCATTTTTTTCTTTTTAGATAGACATGACAATTAAGTATATTTTGACATATTATACACACATAGAGTGTAACTTATTCTAATTATGATCCCATTCTTGTTGTACATGATGTGTAGTTCCACTGGTCATGTATTCATATATGAACATAGGAAAGTTATGTCTGATTCATTCTACTGTCTTTCCTATACTCATCCTTTCCTTCAATCCCTTTTGTCCCCATTGTAATTAACATGGGCTACTATTAATGTAGTATTAATTTGTGTGTGTTCAGTGTGCCTGGGTATGAGTGTGAGGATCCTTTAAAGGATCTTTCCAATAAAGAGGTTGGATTTTGTATGACCATGTTTACATTGCCACATTAGGACCTTCCTTTCAACCCCTGAGAAGACTATCAAGGATGAATATATTCTATTTGTATATCACATTACTGTGATATACAATTTTATTTTATCCTATTTGACCCTTATAGCATACTAACATTATAGGCAAAACGGAATGAAGAATTTCAATGAAGTGCTTAAGATCACAAAGTTGGTTAGCGTCTAGGCCAGATTTCAGATATGTGGTTCCTGGATCCATGTCCTTTGCTACTTCCTTTTACTTTGGACTAAGTAATTAATCTTTGTTCACAAAGTGAAGTTTTACAAATTGAAATTTTTATTATTATCCTCAGGATCACACTACAGCTACAGCCAGGCTCCCTGTTTACCAGTCAAGTTCAGTTTTCTTGTTATAAATAGTGTGTAATGATAGTTTTGATGTGTAATGAGACTGTAGAGATGGTTATTAAATGAAATAGATAAAAAATGTGAATGTGAGATTTCTACATTTAAACTTTATTTTTTGTGTGATACCCTATTTGCCTTATGGAAATGTATGTAAGGAAAGAATTGTTAAGGTAGGACAGTACTGGTTAACGGCTCACATTAGCCAGGCACTGTGGTGCATGCCTGTAATTCCAGTGGCTTGGGAGGCAGGAGGATCAAAGGTTCAAAGCCAGCCTCAGCAACTTAGCGAGGACTTAAGCAACTTGCAAGGCCCTGTCTCAAAATAAAAAATAAAAAGGGCTGGGGATATAGCTCAGTGGTTAAGCCAAGTACCTCAGCACCAAAAAAAAAAAAAAAAAAAGAATACACATTAGATACAGGAGGACCTGCATTTGAATCCTGGTGTTGACCACTGTGTTCTGGTTACTTGGTCAAGTACCAAGCCAGTTTTCTTATGTGTGGGTACAATAACTATCTAAAGGTCAGAGGAGATGGCTATGTAAAGGGATTAGCATCATACATGGCCAGGATCTCTAGTGGCTATTTAATATATGTAGGAGTTATTTAATCATTATTTTGAAAGATGATTTTTCTATGAGCAATGTTTTTGTTTAGAACATGTCAAAGATGGCACTATTATATCTAAAATATCTTACTATCAGTAGATAATTCCCAATTATTACTACTATCAGAAAGCAGAGATGATCTCAAGTAGTTGATTTTGAAGTTTTTCCATTTTATATTTGGAATACATAGTTTAAAAAACTTTTACAGAAGATCGTCTTTCCTATTTATTTACATTAGGATAATAAATTTCTTAAGCCGGTCAAATTGAAGAAAATACTAGGTGGGTCTCAGGGGAAAAGGGGGGGTTGTTGTTATTGTGGTTTGAGATTTGAAAACAAAGTCTAGCACTTGTTTAGAATTTCCTGTTATTCAAATTCTTAGCTTGTAGACTCAAGATTTACAAAGTAGATGATGTATCATTATTTTACAGTATATCCATTGTATTTGTTTACCAAGATTAAAAAATCAGGGAAAAGTCTTTTTCAGAAATATATAAAATGCCATTCTGAAATTTCTTAGAAAACTAGCAGCTCAAAGGAAGCATTTTTAAATGTTATTTATTCTAATTAGGTATATATGACAGCAGAATGCATTTTGATTCATTGTACACAATTGCAGCACAACTTTTCATTTCTCTGGTGTACACAATGCAGTGTTACACCACATGTATGTGCGGTCATACATGTACCATCTCATTCTACCATCTTTCCTTTCTCCATGTCCCCTCCACACCCCTCCTTCCCCTTTGCTCAAAGTTCCTCCATTTTTCTTACGCCCCCCCCCCCATTTTTAAAGTGGCACATCTCTTGAAATACATTCTATTCATTTATAATTACATATTCTGACTATATGAGTTTAATATTTTTCTATAAGTTATCTTTGTGATATTAATAGTTTATATCAACAGATCTATGATAGCATTAGCCTTTAAGAAATTTGAGAATTATAACTGAGAGGAAATATTGTAGAACAACATAGGAAATATATATTATTCTTCCTAAGGAAATATATATTATTATTCCTTTGTTGTTGTTTTATTTTGTTGGTACGAAGGATCGAACCCAGGGACACTCTAACACTAAGCTACATCTCCAGCTTTTTTTTTTTTTTTTTTTTTCAAGACAGGATCTCATGAAGTTGCAGGGGCTGGCCTTGAATTTGTAATCCTCCTGCCTTCGCCTAAGAAAAAAGCATAGGGCACCTGAGACAATTTACATTTTTTTTAATTTTAAAAATAGCCCCATGGGGTACATTAGTACCCAGTATTTCCACCATCCTGCACTTCTTCCCACTCAAGACACTCCAATCTGAATGATTGGACACTCCAACCCAAAGATTTGAATGATAAACAGCATTCGTCTGCTGCAGCCTGAGCCTACCCCAACAAACCTTTCCCGAAATCCTAGAGATACCACTGATAATACATTTTATTTGAAGACTGAAAATAAAAATTTCCATTGCTTTAAAAGTTTGAAACATACTATTTTGGTTGATGTGATATTCCTGGGAAACATTTCTGAAATGAGAATTTTTTCTGATCCTTCATATCTGTTCATTCCTACTGCCTGCATTGATTTTTTCCAAACAACTTTGTAAATTCGGAAAGGATTTTTGTTGATGGAGTTGAAGATAGCATGCACTGGTATGCTAAAACCTAGTGCTTGAAACATGAAATCAAATAATTTATACCTTCATATCTCCAGGTAATTTGAAGATAAAGTAAATGAGTTTTAGCTGTTGTGTATAAACTTTTGTGTAATAAGAGACATTTATTTCAAAATACCTCATTAAATTTTGGATTTTCAGAAGTTGCTAAGTAACTGATTATATTTTCCTTTTTGAATCTGTTTCTAATCACTCTGTTAACTTGTTTTTCTTGCCTTCTTAAAAGGTATTGCTTACTTTTGAGGAGAGAATATTTCAGACCCTATCCCATTTTAAATATCTAACTGGTTGTGCTTTTCTATAATTTGTGATGTTCGTTGTAGAATAATTCCTACTTATAGGTAGATGGAGTTTGACTCTTCATTCTGATTGTTGTAAATTTTTCTATTTCCACATTTCAAAGGGTTTCATTTGGTTGAAAACCTGATTTACTTGAAATGAGAAATAATTAATTAATTCTCTTTACCACCCTCAGTTTTATGTGAAACACAAACTGAAATAAATTTCATCTCATGCATTTCTCTCTTCTTTTAAAAACAACTAGAAGTACATTTTAGGAGCTCATGCTAGAATACTTTGTCATTATTTTCAGCCTACTGTTCTTTCCTTTCAAGTTGCCTAAACACAGCTGAGTTCCTAAGAGGAGCAAAGAAAACATGACAGTGCTGCCAAGTAGACAGGAAGCTGTAGTGGACCTATCGAGCAGGGAAGGTTGAGCACAAGCTCCATCCAATCAGCTGTGAGTGCTGTTGCTATGTGTGCTCTTACTCTGCTGCCTTTGTGAAAAACCTTACAGGGAGGGAAGTGGAATCAGCGCCCAACGCTGAACATTTGTTTTAACCGCTGCAGACATCTGGATCCTTCAGTTACTGACAGTATAGCTATTGACAGCCAGAAGGCAACTTCTTTCATACAAAGATTCCAGTATGGTTTTCAGTGGAAACAAAGGGCAGCACAGAGAAGGTGTGTAATGAAGTGTTTTTAAACGGCTTTATTTTTAAGCTTCCAATTTTCTGTAGCTGTTTACCAGTTGTGGTGCTTGCTTTGCATGGATTTTTAATAAATTAAGTCTAGGAAAATGATCTCACTTTGAAAAACATGGGATTTAGTAAATTTTTCTTTCACTTCATATAGCCTGTTTTCTTTGAACAGGATTGCTTAAAAGATTATTAAAATGCTAATCTGAACAATGAGTAGGAAGAAAAGAAACCAAATACAGTGTGCTCACTTTAATGGGGAAAAAATATGATAGAAATAAGAATACTGGGAAGGGAATATGAGTTAGCCAGAAGTATTAACTATATGTGGGGGCAGAAGATGTTTTTAAAATAAAAAAGCTGTTAAAAATGTATTTAAAGAAGTTATCTATTTTTAATTGGATTAATTATTTCTGAATTTGACACAGATCATCAGAATTTAGATTAGTGATATTTTTAATATAAAGTAATTGTTATGTTGTCTTTTTAAAAAGCATTTGTAAAGATGTTCCCTCAAATCGTATAGTCTCTTAATAGCTTGATCTGTTGGCTAGTTCTGTGCAGTTCAAATAAAAGACAGTAATATAATTGAACAGCAAATTTAGTGTAGTGCCTATTAAATGTCCATCTAGAAAATTGAAGAGTAAAGGATTTTGAGGGCAATGTACCACAAATGGTTAAGATAGTATTTTAAAATTAAAGAAGGCCTCCCATATGCAATAATTCTAAGTCTGACTTAGTTGATACTGAAAATACAGTAAAATTTTATTAATTTAAGCCACACTAGTTTAATATTTGTAATAACTGGAACAGAATACAAGTTGCAATTTATATGGGATCTGGAAAAAACTGATTTGTCTAACAGATTAAATAAAAGTTTTAAAGTATTTTAGAGAAACAGGTTTTTTTTTTTGTATTTTATCAAATACTGTGAAATAAGTTTATATAATTGATTTAGCTAATGATTCTTCTAAACTAATTAAAGCAGAGCAGGCTAATTAGCATAATGCCCATTTTTAGGAACAATCAGTGTTGAGCTAATAACCAATTTTTCTTATTCAGTTTCACATGATTGTCCAAATGGTTCCTTTTAAATTCACTCAGTGAAGTGTGTCTGATGAGTAAAGTTAGTTCAAAATTAATACTAGAGTTTTATTTTTTCTCTATAAATGTCACATTTTGGAATAGGATTGGTTTTGTTGTTTTCAAAAATATCTATCAAAGTTTTATCAATGTTAGTATTTTTAATAAGTGAAGAGAGCTATTACCTTTCTTTGGAAATAACTCAAAATATATCCATGCATCTGTGCCCCTTTACTGCTTGTTTTTAACAATACATACATATCTGTATTAAGCTAAAATGACTTAAATTTTATTGGTGCCAGTTTACAAAATAAGTTGTCCTTAAACATTAATAAAGTACTTTATGTGGACCTACATGTTGTTGAGCTTTGAAACACTTTGACATTTCTTACACTTTGACCTCCATACTATGAAAAATTCATTTTCAGAAGAGGAGTGAGGACATGAGTGGAAGATAAGAAAGGGAGGTAGAGGGATGAAGCAGACCCAAGTTGACTTAAATATGACTCTAACCACATGGGGTCAGTCTAGTCATTTTCATTTTTTGAGCTCATTGTCATTGATTACTAATTTTATTTTCTAATTATAGAATCACAAAAGCCAAAGTTTTACTTGGTTTGCTACCTTTCTCCTTTTGGTTTATTGCATAAGAATTAATAGCACTTTTAAAAGCAGGCTGTTTTCATTCATATTCTGCAAAAGATGGAGAAATAAGATATTGATAAGAAAGTTGGATGTACTGATATATCATACAAAGTCTTTTTTAAAATATTTATTTACTTGATTTTTTAAATTGTATACAATGCCCTTGTTTTTATGTGGTGCTGAGGATCGAACCCGGGCCGTGCAAGTGCTAGGTGAGCACTCTACCGCTGAGCCACAACCCCTCATACAAAGTCTTTACCATTGTATTCAAGAAAAATATTTGGCAGAATTCCAGACTGTATTTATGGGCCCACCACCTAAATTTGTTTTTGTATACTGCAGCATCAGCAAGTTCCTGCTCAGTATTAAAATCTCCAGAGTAGGGCTGGGGTTGTGGCTCAGTGGCAGAGCGCTTGTCTTCACACGTGAGGCACTGGGTTTGATCCTCAGCACCACATAAAAATAAATGAACAAAGATATTGTGTTCATCTATAACTAAAAAATAAAAATGAAAAAAATCAGGGTAATTGAAGTTTATAATCTGGTCAATTACAGTAGCATTGCGAGCATATTTCAGTTGTTCAGAATTACTTGACAATAGGGTTGTCATTGTCTTTTTATGTGTTAGATCTATAATTTGGACATGATACAGTAATTTTTGTTTGGCTGTTTTGGCTGCAAACAAAAGCAAATAGAAATGCTAGTATTTATTACATTCAGTGATTGCTATAACTGATTTTAAAAATATTGGGTTTTGTTTATTTTGAAACTGTATTATATAAATATAGCCTATAATATATAAATATATTATTTCATTTATAATTCTTAAATTATATAATTTAAAACCACAGGATGGAAAAGGATTGTAGGTCTTCTATGGAAGATTTAAAAAATCATTAGCTATCCACTCCTCAGTTTATACCCAAAGGACTTAAAATCAGCATACTACAGTGATACAACCACATCAATGTTCATAGCAGCTCAATTCACAATAGCTAAACTATGGAACCAACCTAGGTTCCCTTCAACAGATGAATGGATAAAGAAAATGTGGTATTTTTACACAATGGAGTATTACTCAGCCTTAAAGAAGAATGAAATTATGGCATTTGCAGGTAAAAGGATGGAGTTGGAGAATATCATGCTAAGGGAAATGAGTCAATCCTCAAAACCAAAGGCCAAAAGTTTTCTCTGATAGGCGAATGCTGATCCATATTGGGGGAGGGTACTAGGGAAGAATAGAGGAATTTTGAATTGGGCAGAGGGGAGTGAGGGGAGGGGCGGGGGAGGATGGGATGGGAAGGATGGTGGAATGAGACAAACATTATTACCCTATGTACGTGTGTGATTGTACAACTGGTGTGATTCTGCATCGTCTACAGCCAGAGAACTAAGAAGTTGTGTTCCATTTGTGTACAATGAGTTGAAATGCATTTTACTGTCGTGTATAACTAATTAGAACAAATAAAGAATTTTTAAAAATCTTTGAAAATCCAATATATCAAGAATATTATCAAAATATAGATCTATCAAAATATTATCAGTTATATGTAATGTAAATGAATTTTATTTCAACATCTGATCAATAAATAAATAACTACAAAAATCATTATTATTTCAGGTACTATCATAAATATTTGATTCTGCAAGTATTTAAATGTATACCATAAGTGCTACATGGCATGATGCTTATGGAAATTCAATAACTTTTTCATAGTCTCTTGAATCCATGAAAGATTTATTTTCATAGTCAGCTGGGCTGGGAAGTTTGGTCCTAACAACTTTTTGTCAGTCTTTCCTCCCTTCTCCTCTTTTCCCCCCGCGCCTTCTCTCTCTTTCTTATTTTGTCTCGCTTTGTTACCCAGCCTTGCCTTAAGCTCTTTGGGCTGAAGTGATTCTGCTGCCTCAGCCTCCCAACTAACTGGGACTATGGGTGTGTGCCACTGTGCTTGGCTATTGTCAGTCATTTTCATATTAGTGGTACTATTGCATAAACTTTTTGCTTTTGTAAGGATATATCATCTTTCTTTAAATATTCATATATCACTATCTAAATTTAAGACTTGAGTTATAAAAATACAGTTGTTTGTGATATTAATTGAATTTGATTGTATAATACTTTGTTATGTGACTTCATTATAAAATTGACCACTTGAAGACTATTAATTGAGAAACTGAAATTATCTTCTTTTTCTTTCTTTACTGGTCTCCTCAATTTTACTCATTCTGAGACTTCTGAACATCAAAGGAATTGAATGAGAAGTTTTCTGATAAGTATAGGGATGGTAATGTTATAAATATAAGAAGTAATCATGGGGCTGGGGTTGTGGCTCGCCTAGCATGTGCACAGCCCGGGTTCGATCCTCAGCACCACATACAAATAAACACATTGTGTACAACTAAAGCAAATAAATAAATATTTTTTAAAAAAAAGAAGTAATCATGCTTGGATATAAGAAATATTAGGGTTAAGCTTCTACATAGTTAGGCCTCAGATTTTGCTCTAAGCTTCCTGTCATCTAGTGTATGAGAGGAAAACTAGCCAGTTATACATGTCCCTGTTCTTTAATTTGTGTTGCTAAATATGTGGCATTAATATTTAAGTTGACCTGCTTTCTTAATTTTTTAAAAAAACCTTTATTATTTATCTTTATGTGGTGCTGAAGATTGATCCCAGTGCCTCATGCCTGCTAGGCAAGCTCTCTACCACTGAGCTACAACCCCAGCCCTGTTTTCTTAATATTTTGAAGGTGTTTTGTTGAGGATCAAAATTTTGAGTGGCTTGTCTATATGATTTATTATTTAGCTATGAGTTATTGGGAGTTCTTCTCCCTGGTTGAGCCTTAGTTTCCTCATCAGTATAATGAGATTTGAGGGTGATTGTGGGGTTAAAATCAAATAATCTATGAAAACTACTTGGACTAATGACCCACTATTAACACTTAATAAAATGTGAGATTTGGGGCTGGGGTTGTGGCTCAGTGGTAGAGTGCTCGCCTAGCATGCATGAGGCACTGGGTTCGATCCTCAGCACCCCATAAATGTAAAATAAAGATATTATGTCCACCTAAAACTAAAAAATATCTTTTAAAATGTGAGATTTTATTAAAATAGACTTTCCTTTTCTTTAAAATTATTGTCTATCTAAAAGTCGGAACATAGTGACTTTTCTCATGAGAATTTTAAGTATAATATTTCAGACTTTCCCCTAGAGCTTCACATTTACAGATATAGTTTCTCAGTTTTCTAAAATGTTTTATGAACTAGAAAGCCATGAAAATATGGGGATCCAGGCAGAGAAGTCACGGCTGATGAGGAAATACATGACTAAGTATCTGAAGATAGATAATGGTAAATAATGGTAAGGAAATAACAAATGAGTGAAATAAGAAGAGGAAGTAAATGAAACTTTTGTTTGATGTTTGATTTTGTTATTGTTTTGTGTGTGCTTCATAGCTCCCCAAATGCTGAGCTGATTAATTAATCAGTTGCTAAATTCCTTGGGGTTTTGTATTTTAAATTGGGAAGTAACTTGTTTCTGAGTTTTGAATTCCTTAGCTAGCATTGAGCTAAAGATGACCCTGTAATTGCCATCCATCTTAATGACAAACCCAGTGCCTGGGAGTCATAAATTAAATATCATCACAAATATGATTAATATAACAGTCTTGGAATATAAAAACATACAGACTAAAAATCGGGATTGAGTTAAATTTTGAAAACTCAAACTTCAGAGCCAAATTGTTCAGAAAATGATCTTTTATTTATCATTTTCAGAAGTACACAAACTTTCAACTGACCACAGTATTTTCACTGCTATAAGCTATGATAATTCTGTATTATTTAGGGGGAAACATTTAATCTGAGTTCCATCGTGGAACTCATCTTAGCACTTATCTAGTGTTAAGATTTTTTGATTCTTAAATATAATTTAGCCCCCTAATTTACTAAAGATACAGTTTGGCTTATTGAAAATTAGAAAACAAGCAAATTAAAAAAGAGAAAACAATATTTTCTATGTATACTCATTTTATCACTGTCAGGGAGTCCAGTAGTATGCTTCTACGTTGGACCCAGAGACTACTTTACAATTGACAAAATGTGAGAGGAACCCTTTTAGAAATAAAAAAAGTCTTGATTTTACCTGACTGAATTGTATTGGCTTATTTGTTTTGGGCAGTGCATACTTACCTTAAATCACTTATCTCAAAAATATCCACATAGGGAAAGAATGGTTGTTCTATGCCATTGTCTCATTCTGACCTACTTGAGAATATGCTGAAAACTGTCAATCCACCTGCTAGGAGAAAAAAAAATGTATCTGTGTATGTATGGACATAATTTTGTGGAAAATATACAGAGGCTTAAATATTCTCTTAGGTTAAGACATTTTATTAAACATGATTTCATCTTAGAGTCTAAAATCTTTTAAAAAATATGAGGCTTGGGGCTGGGGCTGTGGCTCAGTGGTAGAGCGCTCGTCTCGCATGTGTGAGGCCCTGGGTTTGATCCTCAGCACCACATAAATAAAATAAATGTGTTGTGTCCACCTGCAACTAAAACAAATATTAAAAAAATATGAGGCTTAAAACAGACTGGATAAGGATATATATTCAGTCAGAGTGGTACCTAGTAAACATGGGGCACACTTTTTTTTAGCTTCAGAGGAAATGGTAAAATGTGCCAGCAAGCACTCCATAAATTAGTACTCTTGCAGATGGGTTTGTCCTGATGAGTACCCAGTATTCCTGCTCTGAAGTCTATATTCTGGACAAAGAACCTAGTACAAAGGACCAGCCTGAAATGCATTGCTCAGGTCTCTGAGTTGTACACTGAGATTAGGGGAAACCTAAAAGATACCTTTTGGCCACAAGGCTGTACCTGAAATCTCTTTCAGAAATCATCCTGCACTGGAAATGACAGGTCCACATTTGTAAATGTTACCTAATTCCATTTTTGTTTAAAAGAATCAAGCTGAACTTATTGTATGTGCTCATTTCTCAACTCCTAATTAAAAACATCTCAGTCTTCTATCGTCTTTCTATTTCCCCAGGAGTTTTAGGTTTCACGCATACAAACACACAGTGGAAAATATGAATGTTGAGAGTACTTAGAAGTAGGGGTCATGCATGTGGTAAAAGGAAAGAGGTTGAAAGGATAGTGTATTTTTTTGGTACCAGCCTATGTTGTAACCATATTCCCAGGAGAGAAAAATGTTAAGACTAAATTAGGTTAAATTTAAGAATAATTTTGGAAAACTATGTGCCAGCTATCTGGAACTAGTAAACTGGAACAAAACAAAACAAAAAGGCATTAGAATAGTGGATTGCTGCCTTTTTAGCACAGAGTTTTCTTAGCTGAATCTAGAACTTGTGGTTTTGAGAGACGGGACTTTGTTTCCTTCTGTGACAATGTTTTCTTAGTTCACTGTCCCAGAGTTCATTCTGCATGGAGCTTGGAGTTATTATATAATCAGGAATATTCCTGTAAGGGATAGTGAAAAGGACAATATTTTCTACTTGAGGGTTTCCCTGAAACAATGATGAATTAGTTCTGATGTTTTACATTGTGCACAGAGAAATGAAATTAAATAGGGTTAGTGCAGGTGGAGAAGGCAATTAATAAATCTGTGTGGCTCTAAGTTTGTGCCCATGCGTCTGTGATACATAACTAAAAGCCTAATTCTGGTAGCCTCAACTTTAAGGAAACAAAACAAAAGGATACCAGTAAATTTCCTCATACACTGAGTAGTTCTGTTTCTAAAACATTTTAAATACCAGCTTTCTCTGATGTCCAAGATTCAGTTCCTTCAATTATCATAGCACCTTGATCTACCCATATTTCATTTATTGCATCAATGTAAATTAGACTTATGTGTGTCTTATGTCATAAGACTGACCCTGTTTTAAGGTAGTAATAATGTCTTGTTATTGCTTTCTACAGAAAAGATTAATTTTATTGACAGTTTGGACATGTAAGTATCAAACACTTCTCTTTTTCCACTCCAAACTTCTAGCCCATCTTTCAAATTACATAGAATTTAATTTTCTTTTTAGAGCTTCAGTTTGTCCTCAACTTCTCACACGAGCATTTAGTAGTTTGCTTTAATGTATTGGATCGATAATCCTTTAAAAGACTGTTACAGTCTAGAAATTCCAATAATCAATATGGAAAGTAGGACTCAGAAAAGTGCTCTTTCCCCTTATTTTTTTTTTATAATTTAAATCTTGCTCTCATGCTAGAGATTTCATGAATAATTGCCTAGTGCTGTTTAACCATTTCAAAACAAATGTTTCCTTGCTCCATTTAAGATAATTATATTGAGAAGATGGTAAAACAGTTGATAATTAAAATATTAAATCCAAGAGAAAAATAAAGTAATCATCATTTGGAAAGGGTAATAGCAAGCTTTTATCACTTAAACTAGAAATAAGCTGAAAATAAGAAAACGATGAAACATTGAACATTCATTGCCTGTTCATACAGAGCACTATATGCTAAGCAGTGGTAAAGGAGTTGGTTTTGCTTTCATGGAGCTTAATTTGTGCTCCATGGAAGGAAATGTATAAGATCTAATGAACTCCAACAAAACAGTAAATAAAAGCTATGGAAGATAGTAGGGGGTTGAAATGAGATTGACAAGGACCTAATGAAGGATTATGCATATAAGCTGTAATAGAGATCATCTAACTGTTTCATAGATGATTTTTTAAATCTGTAGAATATGACGAAGTGATAAAGTTAATTTTTTCCCTTTAAGAGTAGATAATATTAGAAAATAAGATGAATAAACCTTTACAATAAGAACAACAAACAAATCTAATTTTGAGTAGTACATATATTCAGAATTAGCACATATATTCAGAAACTTGATGAAGATTTTAAGAATATTTTAAAAGGCTTTCATAAATATTGAGATTTAAACCTTTGAAATGCAGGTTTTAAAAAGTTACTTGAAGAGGTTTTTGAGTTGTTGGCTATAATTCTGGGGAAGCACTGATAAATTCATTTGAAGATTAGAAAAGCAGGAAGAGTGTTAAGAGAATTGGAAGGAACAAAAGGATGAGTCACCTTCTGACCACAGTTTTTCCATGGTACAGCTTCATGAGACTTGCCAGGAGGGGAGTGCTGGGAACAAGAGGAATTCTAGTGATTCAGTGGAATACAGAGGGTGGAACAGTTTGAGGTGGTCCTAGGAGTTTGTTTGGCCCCAGCTTTGGATGTCCAGAGGGGAGTGATGAAAGATGAGGTGAAAAAAGGTAGGGAGTGGTTTTTATTTTTACCTCATCCTTCATTACGCCCCTTTAGGCCTCCAGTGCTCCAACCAATCCAGGAATGGTAAGTGGTCAGATGTGGGAGGTTATTGAAAATAGAAGCAGTCAGACTTTACCACACTGATGACTTAAGGGACAAGAGATAGGGAGGAATCATAGATGATTCTAATGTTTCAAATCACAAAAAGCAATACAGCTGTGGTTGGGATATATTTTGTACTCAGACCAACACTCCTATGATTATTTTTAGTTTGTGGTAGGCTAGAGGTAGGATCATTCTGTGCTTGTGGCCATAGTGGTATTAACAACAAATGGGGTGGTAGTATTTTATAATTACAAAAATTGGTTTAAGTGAAATCAAATAATTGGCACTGGAAGGGGCCATCTACTTTCATGCCCTTCATTTTATAAATGAGTTTTCCAAGGGTCACAGAGTGTAACTGACCTTTCCCAAGGATTCAAAGGCCAGTTTATTACAAAGCTGAAATTAGAATCCAGGTTTTCTGACTTTTTAAGTACAGAAAACTTTATATATGGCACCTTCTTTTTTTATTTACCTTTCAGTTTTGTTTTTTTTTTTAATTTTTAAAATTTGAGACAGGGTCCTGTTAAGTTGCCCAGGCCAGCCTTGAACTTGTGATCCTCCTGCTTGGGCCTCCTGATTATCTGGGATTATGGTTGTGATAATAACATCTGGCTTGGTGGTGCTTTTTTAAAGTTAGGACTTTCTTTTTTCTTTTTCTTTTTTTTTTTTTTTTTTTTTTTGGTACCGGGGATTGAACTCAGGGGCACTCGACCACTGGGCCACATCCCCAGCCCTTTTTTCTATTTTATTAGAGACAGGGTCTCACTGAGTTGCTAAGTGCCTCACCGTTGCTGAGGTTGGCTTTGAACTCACGATCCTCCTGCCTCAGCCTCCCAAGTGCTGGGATTACAGGTGTGCGCCACTGCGCCCGGCTTCCTTTCAGTTTTGCATTTATTTAGAAAGTAAAATATTAAACCTTTTCAGTAGTTTCATTTTGTTATTGTTGATCTTGTTACTGGGGATTGAATCTTAACCAACCACTGAGCCACATCCCCAGCCCTTTTTATATTTTATTTTAAGACGGTCTTGCTAGATTGCTTAGGGCCTCGCTAAATTACTGAGGCTGGCTTTAAACTCTCTCAATCCCCCTGCCTCAATGGGATTATAGCCATGTGCCACTGTGCTCTGCTTCGGTAGTTTCTTAATCCTGCAGCTTTTGAAAGCTTATTTCAATTTTCATTTTGTCGTTATATATCATTATGTTTATATACTTGAAAAATCACAAAAATATAAATTGTATATGTTGGTATTTAAGTTAATGGACTTTATCATGAATTTTCCTAAGTAATACTCATTCTATTTCAAGGAATCTGTTTCCTTGATTTTTAAGAGCTGGAGGATGTTTCATCATGTTGATAATAGCCATTTACCATATATTTTTTCAAATTTTTAAAAGCCCTTCCTACTATATTAGATCTAACATGGATCTTTAATATTATTTTAATTTTTATTCCTTTGATTAGAGAGCAAACATTTCTGTTTACCCATTTCATTTTACTTGTGTGAATTATTTTTCTTTTCATTTAACATTTAAATAGAGTAATATAGAAATAGGAACATTTTATTGATCATATGAGACTTCTGTCATTAATTAATTCATTAATTTTTAATCAAACCTAGGTCCTTGCACATTCTAGGTAAGTGCTCTATGGCTGAGCTGCACCCACAACTTTCTCCTATATTTCAGAAATATTTAGATTTTATATATTTTTAATCTGTCAGTATTTTCTGTGATTTCCATATTATTTCAAAGCCAAGACATTTTTTAGTACTCTTTAATTCAAATAAAAATTTTTGCGTATCAAAAATTCCACTAGTTTTCCTCTTTACAATTATGTTTTGGCTCTCTACCTTTGAGGTATTTATTTTGGTACATGACATAAGGTACTATTTCTTAAAATGTGGTTCACAGGGACTGGGGTTGTAGCTCAGTGGTTGAATGCTTGCCTTGCATGCGTGAGGCACTGGGTTCGAGCCTCAGCACCACATAAAAAATAATTAAATAAAACAAAGATAGTGTGTCCATCTACAACTAAAAAAAAAAAAAGTTTTAAAAAAATGTGGTTCACAGGTCATTTGAATGAGAGTCATAGAGCTTTCTTATTAAACATGCAGACCACTTGAGTCAGAATTCTGAGAGTTGATTCCAGGAATATATATTTTCTACAAGGCCCAAGATTATACTGGTATTAGGATCTTATTGTTGCTCTAACCAGTTATCAGAGCTTTGTGCTTTAAAACAACACAAATTTTATTGTCTCATGTTTCTGGAGGTTAGAAGTCTAAAATGGGTCCAAATGACTAGAGGAAATGTTTCCTTGACTTTGTTACCTTTGGAGTCTCTACAGTTCTTTGTCCAAGGACCCTTTCTGTATCTTCAAAGCCAGCAGTGTAAGTAACATCTTACCTCTTTGACCTTCTACGTGTCTTATAAAGATCCTTGTGATTATGTTAGGCATTCCCGGATGTTCCAGGAAAATTTCTTTTGAATGTAAATGATGCATGTACAGGCTCCAGGGAATTTGGGACATGAATATTATTGAGGGGGTTACATTATTCTGTCCACCACAATACTAATAGTACACATTAAAATCTGACAACCAGTAGGGTATGATAGATACTTGATACTTCTCCTTTAATCATTATACATATACTCAAGATGTTTGTAAAGTATCTTCTTTTTTGTAAAGCTTATAAATGGTAGAGACCATGATATTTTTTTTATATCTAATTAGTCTTTTGAGGATATCTGTATCTTATTCCAGTAATCTTTTAAAAATATGTATTTAGCAAAATAGAAAGTCAGTAGTTCTAGGTTTTTTTGGTAAGCATTGCTTAACTGTGATTTTAAAACCTTTGCATGTGTCTTTGATTCCCTCCACCAGCTACTTTATTAAAATTTGATTTAAAAATATAGAAATGAAATATAGTTGTTTGAAACAAAATCCAAGCTAAAAAGTATATAAACAAGTAGGAAAAACTGCTAATGCCTTCTTATTTCTTTTTTTGCCTTATTCCCAGGAATAAACAGTATCTACAGTTTTGTGTCTATATCTCCAGTTTTTACCTTATCCACATATAAGTACGCATAATATTGTATATCTTAAAACCTTTTAAACTAAATTGATCATACTATGTATGTATATTCTATAACTTAATCTTTTTCTTTTTTCTCTGAGGTATGGGGGATTGAATTTCGGGCCAATCTACTACTGAGTTACATGCCTAGTCAATTTGTTATTTTATTATGAGCAGGGTCTCACCAAATTGCCCAGGCTGGCCTCAAACTTGTGATCCTTCTACTTTAGTCTCCCAGGTAGCTGGAATTTCAGGCATGTCACTGCACCTGACTTGACTTGATGTTTTTCATACTAGGATGTTTTTAAGTATCTTCAACTTTAACATAATTTTCCATTGTAGAAATGTATTGTTTTGACTTTTTTGTTTTTGTTTGTTTGTTTGGTTGGTTGGTTGGTTGATTTTGGTGCTGGGGATTAAACCCAGGGCCTCTCCTGCATTGAGCACACATACTACTACTGAGTGACTCCTCCAGTTCTTCTTTTGGATTTTTGATCATTCAATGTATTTATTATAGAGGAGAAATGAATTCATTTGAATATTTATGGTAGCTTTTTTTTTGCTTTTTGACGGATAGATATCTATAACAGTAATCCTATATGCACCCTATAAATGTGAAGTTCAGACATTGGCATACTGTAATATTGACTTGATTTTCTAATAAAATATGATGCCCCAGTTAAATCTGAATTTCAGACAAGTGAGTAACTTTTTAGTATAAGTATGTCCCATAGTAACATTCAAATCTAACCAGGCATTTTTAATTTTTATTTGCTAAATTGGGCATCTCTAAGTATATAAAGTAATGACTTTCTTGTAATGTGTCCCTCAGCCCCAGAATTGACTATAGCAGCAGGGCAGTATATATTTGTTTTGTTTTCCTGTAAATAATTAATATAGTTGTATAACTGCACAAGTTTTTCTATGCATTTTCAAAATAAAAGATGGTCGTTCATATACTGTTCTGCAACTTATTTCTGTAACACACTGATATCTCAGTAGTTTTTTCATGTTCATGTCAGCAGTATTAAAAAGCCTAAGTAGCACATTTAATAATATAACTAATTAAAATTTTAGTCAAAGAATAGTAAAATTACAGAAGAGTAGTTGTTTCCTTGTTTTTAAATGCTAGGTAAAATATTTTCAGTGGTTTCAAATTATTATCAAATGTAATAATGGCATTTACAATTAACCTTTTACTAAATCCTTAGGTCATCATGGAGACTGCTTATGGGCCAACTCTGTTTCAGTAGTTAAAGACAGAAAATTGGTAGTGAGATTTGCATTTGACTTAGCAGATGCAGTGTTGACTAGGGAACAAAATATTGACATGGTCCAAGATGTGTCAGTTGTAGATGTTTTCTGTTTTGGGGGGAAGATTACATAACCTGTCTAGACTTTTCTTTTTTTCCTGAAACTTCCTTAATCTTTCATTAGAGAAAATTAATGGAAATAATTGAGCAAAAAAAACTTCAATATAAATAGTGCTGTATTGACTTTAATGCAATTAAAAATTTTTATCGTAAATATATTTTTAAATGTACTGAATTTAACATTGATAAGGACTTTAAGAGACAAATGAAGAAAAATCACTTTTAATAATGAAGTTTAACTTGGTCTTAGGAACTGTCTTAATCCATGTGGACGGCTATGACAAACTACCCCAGACTGGGTAATTTATAAACAAGACATTCATTGTTCACAGTAGTGGAGACTGAGAAGTCCAAGTTTAAGATACCAGCAGACTTGACCATCTGGTGAGGGATCCTCATCTCCTTCATAGATGCACCTTCTTACTGTATCCTGAAACAGACAACCAACCTACTGTGGGCCTCTTTTATAAGAGCACTAATCACTTCCCAAAGGCCCTGTACCTTATACCATCACTTAGGGATGATATTTCAACATGAATTTTGGAGGGACACAAACATTTATACCCTATTAGGAATTCTGTCATATATTTAAAAAGCCTAAGGATGATTCTTTTTTTTTTTAACTGCAGTGTATCATCAGTCAGGCAGGGAAGGAAGAAAGAAGGGTCTTAAAGATTTTATAGAGTTGAAAGTCTCCCCATTATTTAATAGTGCTTAGATTTGAATCCATTCAGCCTCTCTTCCAGGCCTCCCGCAACTATGTAAGTTAAAAAATAAAAATAAAAAACAGATTAAAAAATTGAACCAGCTCACATAAGTTATTTTTTATTACAATGTAGACAAATGAACTCAATATTGTTAACCAACTCTGATCCTAGTTCTGCTTCTAAATCTCAGTGGCTACTTAGCCAGGCTATATACCCTCAGCCCCTTGTTTTATCTTTTTAAAGCTTTCCAGTTTGTGCCAGGTGCAGCTAGGATTCAAAACCAGAAGATTTAGAACTATTGAAAACTTAACACTGAAATTATTAAGTATCAATAGAATTATATATTTCATAAGGGTGCTCACTGTATGTCAGATGCTGTGTTCAACACAACAAACATTACCTTGTGAAGTAAACAGTGCTTTAAAATAATTATTGTGCCCATTTTTAAAAAAATATTTATTTATTTGCTTTTAGTTGTACACAATGCATTTATCTTTATGTGGTGCTGAGGATCGAACCCGGGCCGCGCACGCGCTAGGCGAGTGCTCCACCGCTGAGCCACATCCCCAGCCCCATTGTGCCCATTTTTTAAGAAAGTAAAATTCAGAGAGACTAAACAGTTTTCATAGGGCAGCATAGTTAATCATGCTCTTAACCATGAAACTAATTTCTAATATCCTCTTATTTTACCCCATTTTGTATGGTATAAATTTACTTTAACCAATTTTTGTTAAATATACTTTTGGATGACTATATTTTTACTTTAATATGGTTTTATTAGAAATATATAAGTAGAAAGTATGAATGCAGTTCTTATGAACACTGGCATCTATAACTCTTCCATTTTTCCTTAAAATAAGAGGTTTGTTGGATAAATGTCCAGCCTTCTTTTCTTCAGTATATATGAAAGATATCAACTGTTTTTTTAGTCTTTTTCTGTAGACAGGTCCTTTTACCAAGAAAAATCTGACTGGCACTAAATTGGTATTTCTGAGACCACTGTATTTTTTGAATTCTGAAAGCTATAATTATACAATAGTGTACTAATCAGTAGAGACTATTATTCTGGCTATTTCTAAAATATGAAAATTTAATACAGATATTCAAGTCTAATCCAAGGGAATTTTGTCCAAGAAATTCAGCATCAGATGTTGTATGAGAAACAGGTGTTATCAGTAGACTTTGAGAGTGCCAGGTATTATAAAATTGTGCTTCTCTCAGCCACTTAACAATTTTGTTTGTAATAGAAGTCCTCTAGTAAATATTACAGAAGTAACACATCTTCATTCTTGCAGTAGTTAACCTTGTCTGTTTTTCAGGTACTGAAGACTTGTAAGTACTGTGTATTCATATTTATCAGCCATTAAAATATTTGAGACATAAACTGTTAAGTTTATATAGAAGCCCCCTTTTTGTCATGGGGGGGTAGTAAGGACTTATCTGAGCATTGATCTTTTTTTTTTTTTAATTGAAGATGCTTTCTCCTGAGTAATTTTTGTTGTTTTTTCAAAATTCATGCCTCCCTAGAGAATCTTCTTAAATATAATTTTAGGATAAAATAATAGATTATTTTCATTTTGATGTTTTTTTTCTTAAACTTGCAGAACAATAAAAAATAATTTTTCTGGCATTATATGGGAGACAGCTAAAATTAATTTATTTTTTAGGTTCACTGCAAAATTGAGCAAAAAGTATAGAGTTCTCTATATGTCCTTTTTACCACCCCCCCCCAACACTACAGTGGTACATTTTGTTACAGCTGATAAACCTATACTGACACATATCATCATCTGAAATTTGTAATTTATATTAGGCTTTACTTTTGGTGAATAAGGTTTATGCTTTCTCTGGCATTTTATGTAACAAATCCCATCATTTTGTACAACTATGATGCACAAATAAAAAAATGTCAAAAGAAAAAAAAAATCAGTTTTTCCCATAAAATGCCAGAGAAAGTGTAAACCTTGTTCAGCAAAAGTAAAACGTTCATGTACACAGTATAACAATACAATTTGGCCAATATCACTGTCCAACACTTCCCCCTCCCTCCCTTCCCTCCACTCCTATTCCTTTCCTCCACTGATCTCCCTTTGATTTTCATGAGATTCCCACCCCCACCTCTCTTTTTTTTTTCCTCTCTAGATTCCACGTATGAGAGAGAACATATGATCCTTGACCTTCTAAGTTTGACTTCTAAGTTTTTATTTCGCTTTCCTGCAAATGACATTATTTAATTTTTCTTTATGGCTGAATAAAACTCCATTTTCTTTATCTAGGCTGGTTCTATAGTTTGGCTATTGTGAATTATGCTGCTATAAACATGGATATGTGTGTATCACTGTAGTATTGTGTCTTTAATTCTTTAGGAGAAATACCAAGGAGGGTATAGCTGGTTCCATGCCTAGTTTTTTGAGGAACTTCCATACTAAATCCGTAGTAGTTTGCTAATTTACAATCCCACCAATAGTGTAAAAGTGTTCCTTTTTCTCTGCATCCTCTCCAGCATTTATTATTGTTTGTATTCTTGATGACTGCCTTTTTGAATGGTGTGAGATGAAATCTCAATGTAGTTTTGATTTGCATTTCCCTAATTGCTAATGACATTGAACATTTCTCCATGTATTTGTTGGCCACTTGTATTTCTTCTTTTAAGAGGTGTCTTCTTAATTCATTTGTCCATTTACTAATTGGGTTATTTGGTTATTTGGTGTTAAGTTTTTTAAATTTTTTATATATTCTGGAAATTAATTCTCTGTCAGAAGAGTAGGTAGCAAAGATTTTTTCCCATTCTGTAGGTTCTCTCTCCACATTCTTAATTGTTAACTTTCCTGTGCAGAGTATTTTAATTTGATAACTTCCCATTTATTAACTGTTGGCATTATTTCCTGAGCTTCAGGGGCTTCTATTGAGAATGTTGTTGCCTGTGCCTATATGCTGTGTGTTGACCCTACATTTTCTTCTTGGAGTTGCATAGTTTCTAGTCTACTTCCTAAGTCTTTGATCCATTTTGAGTTGATTTTTGCGCATGGTGGAAGACAAGAGTCTAATTTCATTCTTCTACATATAGATAACCAGTTTTACTAGCACCTTTTGTTAAAAAGAGTGTCTTTCCTCCAGTGTTATGTTTTTGGCACCTTTGTCAAGGATCAGATGACTGTAAATGTGAGGGTTTGTCTCTGTGTCTTCTATTTTTACTTTTGTGTCTGTTTTTATGCCAATACCATGCAATTATTGTTACTATAGCTTTGTAGTATAATTTGAAGTGAGGTATTGTGATACCTCTAGCACTGATTTTTTGGTTAGAATTGCTTTGGCTATTCTGTGTTATTTATTCTTCCATAGGAATTGTAGTTTTTTTTTTTTTTTTTTTTTTTTTCTAGAAGAATGTCATTGGTATTTTCATGGGGATTACATTGACTCTGTATATTGTTCTGGGGTAGTATGGCCACTTTAACAATAGTAATTCTGCCCGTCCATGAGCATGAAAGGTATTTTCTTCTTCTTGTGTCTTCTTCAATTTTCTATAGTTTTTATTGGTTAGATTTATTCCTAGGTATTTTATTTGTTTTTTAGGCTACTGTGAATGAAATCATTTTCCTGATCTCTTTCTCACATATTCTTTGTTGGTATGTAGGAAATATATTTTATTTACTTATTTGGTACCATGGATTGAACTCAGGGGCACTCGACCTCTGACCACATCCCCAGCCCTTTTTTTTTTTTTCCCTTTAGTATTTCTTTTTTTTTTTTTTTTTAATTTTTTTATTATTTATTTACTTATTCATCATGCACAAGTATAGTATCTTTTCACATACAACTGCTTGTATACAAAGTATATAAATACCATTCAGATCTTCAATCATGCATTTAGGATAATGATATCCATCTCATTCAACCACCAATTTTTTTCCAACCCCCCCCTTACTCCCTCCCTCCCCTCTCTTTCCGTTGACCATTCTAGTGTTCCTCTGATCCTATGTACCCCCTTCCAACAACTCTGTGAACCAGCCTCCTTATATCAGAGAAAACATTCGGTACTTGGATTTTTGAGATTGACTAATTTCACTTAGCATTATATTCTCCAACTTCATCCATTTACCTGCAAATGCCATTATTTTATTCTCTCTTATTGCTGAGTAAAATTCCATTTTGTATATATACCATATTTTCTTTATCCACTCATCTACTGAGGGGCATCTAGGTTGGTTCTATAACCTAGCTATTGTGAATTGTGCTGCTATAAACATTGAAGTGGTTGTGTCACTGTAATATGCTGTTTTTAAGTCTTTTGGGAATAGACCCAGGAGTGGGATGGCTGGGTCATAGGGTGGTTCCATTCCCATTTTCCCAAGAAATCTCCATACTGCTTTCCATAGCGGTTGCACCATTTTGCAGTCCCACCAGCAATGTATGAGTGTGCCTTTTTCCCCACATCCTCTCCAACATTTATTGTTGTTTGTGTTCTTGATAGCTGCCATTCTGACTGGAGTGAAATGAAATCTTAGAGTAGTTTTGATTTGCATTTCTCTAATTGCCAGTGATGTTGAACATTTTTTCATGTATTTGTTGATTAATCGTGTATCTTCTTCTGAGAAGTGTCTTTTCAATTCCTTAGCCCATTTATTGATTGGGTTATTTGCTTTTTTGGTGTTAAGTTTTTTTTAGTTCTATATACATTCTAGAAATTAGTGCTCTATCTGATGTGCATGTATTAAATATTTGTTCCCAATTAGTTGGCTCTCTATTCACCTCACTGATTGTTTCTTTTGCTGAGAAGAAGCTTTTCAGTTTAAATCTATCCCATTCATTAATTCTTGGTAATAGTTCTTGTGCTACAGGATTCTTATTAAGGAACTTGGGGCCTAATCCGACATGTTGGAAATTGGAGCTTACTTTTTCTTCTATTAGGCGTATTGTCTCTGGTCTAATTCCTAGGTCCTTGATCCACTTTGAATTGAATTTTGTGCATGGTGAGAGACAAGGGTTTAATTTCATTTTGTTGCATATGGATTTCCAGTTTTCCCAGCACCATTTGTTGAAGAGGCTATCCTTTCTCCACTGTACATTTTTGGCACCTTTGTCTAATATAAGATAGCTGAAATTATATGTATTAGTCTCTGTGTCCTCAATTCTGTACCATTGGTCCACCAGTCTGTTTTGGTGCCAATACCATGCTGTTTTTGTTACTATTGCTCTATAGTATAATTTAAAGTCCGGTATGGTGATGCCCCCTGCTTCACTTTTCTTGCTCAGGATTGCTTTGGCTATTCTGGGTCTCTTATTTCTCCAGATGAATTTCATGACTGCTTTTTCTATTTCTTTGAAGAATGACATTGGGATTTTGATTGGAATTGCATTAAATCTGTATAATGTTTTTGGTAGTATGGACATTTTGACAATATTGATTCTACCTATCCAAGAGCAAGGTAGGTCTTTCCATCTTCTGAGTTCTTCTATGATTTCTTTCTTTAGTGTTCTATAATTTTCCTTATAGAGCTCTTTCACCTCTTTCGTTAAGTTGATTCCCAGGTATTTTATTTTTTTTGATGCTATTGTAAATGGCGTAGTTTTCATCATTTCCTTTTCAGAGGCTTTGTCACTGATGTACAAAAATGCCTTTGACTTATGGGTATTGATTTTGTATCCTGCTACTTTGCCAAATTCATTTACTAGTTGTAAAAGTTTTCTGGTAGAGTTTTGTGGGTCTTCTAGGTAGATTATCATGTCATCAGCAAATAGTGCTAATTTGAGCTCTTCTTTTCCTATCTGGATCCCTTTAATTTCTTTCGTCTGTCTAATTGCTCTTGCCAGAGTTTCTAGTACTGTGTTAAATAGGAGTGGTGAGAGGGGGCATCCCTGTCTTGTTCCAGTTTTTAGAGGGAATGCTTTCAATTTTTCTCCATTTAAGATAATGTTAGCTCTGGGCCTTGCATAAATAGCTTTTATAATGTTTGAGATATGTCCCTGATATTCCTAGTTTTTCCAGTGTTTTGAACATAAAGGGGTGCTGTATTTTGTCAAATGCTTTTTCTGCATCTATTGAGATAATCATATGATTTTTATCTTTAAGTCTATTGATGTGATGTATTATGTTTATTGATTTCCGAATGTTGAACCAGCCTTGCATCCCTGGAATAAACCCCCACTTGATCATGGTGCACTATCTTTTTGATATGTTTTTGTATCCGATTTGCCAGAATTTTGTTGAGGATTTTTGCATCTATGTTCATTAAAGATATTGGCCTAAAGTTTTCTTTTTTGGATGTGTCTTTGCCTGGCTTTGGAATTAATGTAATATTGGCCTCATAGAAAGAGTCTGGAAGAGCTCCCTCTTTTTCTATTTCTTGAAATAGTTTGAAGAGCATTGGTATTAGTTCTTCTTTGAAAGTCTTGTAGAACTCTGCTGTAAACCCATCAGGTCCTGGACTTTTCCTTGTTGGTAGCTTTTTGATGACATCTTCTATTTCTTTGCTTGTAATCGATCTGTTTAAATTGTGTATAGCCTCCAGATCCAGTTTAGGCAAATCATATGACTCTAGAAATCTGTCAATGCATTCAGCATTTTCTGTTTTATTAGAGTACAAGTTTTCAAAGTAATTTCTAATTATTTTCTGTATATCTGAGGTGTTTGTTGTGATATTCCCTTTTTCATCATAAATGTTAGTGATTTGAGTTTTTTCTCTTCTTCTTTTCGTTAGCATTGCTAAGGGTCTGTCAATTTTGTTTATTTTTTCAAAGAACCAACTTTTAGTTTTGTCAATTCTTTGAATTGTTTCCTTAGTCTCAATTTCATTAATTTCTGCTCTGATTTTAATTATTTCCTGTCTTCTGCTGCTCTTGGTGTTGATCTGTTCTTCTTTTTCTAGTGCTTGGAGGTGTGATGTTAAGTCGTTTATTTGTTGTTTTTTTTTTCCTTTTAAAGAATGAACTCAGTGCAATGAATTTTCCTCTTACTACTGCCTTCATAGTGTCCCAGAGATTTCTATATGATGTATCTGTGTTCTCATTTACCTCTAGGAATTTTTTAATCTCCTCTTTGATGTCTTCTTCAACCCCTTGTTCATTCAGTAGCATGTTGCTTAGCTTCCAGTTGTTGGAGTAGTTTTTCTTATTCCTTGTTTTGTCGTTGATTTCCAATTTCATCCCTTTATGGTCTGATAGCATGCAGGGTAGTATTTCTATTTTTTTATATTTGCTGAGATTTGCCTTGTGACATAATATATGATCTATTTTGGAGAAGGAGCCATGTGCTGCTGAGAAAAAAGTGTATTCATTTACTGAGGGATGAAATATTCTATATATGTCCATTAGATCTAAGTTATTAATTGTTTTAAGGAGGCCTAAGGTTTCTTTGTTTAGCTTTTGTTTGGATGATCTATCCATTGGTGAGAGAGGTGTGTTGAAATCCCCTAGAATAACTGTGTTGTGGTCAATTTTACTCTTGAACTTGAGAAGTGTTTGTTTGATGAATGTAGGTGCTCCATTATTTGGGGCATATAGATTTATGATTGTTATATCCTCTTGATGAATGGTTCCCTTAAGTAGTAAGAAATATCCATCTTTGTCCCTTTTGATTAACTTTGGCTTGAAGTCTACCTTATTTGAAATGAGAATGGAAACCCCTGCTTGCTTCCGAAGGCCATGTGAATGATAAGACTTTTCCCAGCCTTTTACCTTCAGTCTATTGATGTCTTTTTCTATGAGGTGTGTTTCTTGGAGACAGCAGATTGTTGGGTCATTTCTTTTAATCCATTCAGATAATCTGTGTCTTTTGAATGGCGAGTTTAGGCCGTTAACATTCAGGGTTATTATTGAGATGTGATTTTTATTCCCATCCATTTTTATTTGTATGATGATCTTTAGCTTGATTTGGTTTCTCTTCTGATTGGTATTTCCCTTAGTTTAATATCTCCCTTTGTTGATTTTCATTGTTATTTTTCTCTTCTTCTTCATGAAAAATTTTGCCCAGGATGTTCAGAAGTGCTGGCTTTCAAGATGTGAAATCTTTTAACTTTTGCTTGTCGTGGAAGGTTTTTATTTCATCTTCAAATCTAAAGCTCAATTTTGCCCAGCCCTTTTTTATTTTTTGTTTTGAGACAGGGTCTTGCTTAGTGGCTTAGGACCTTGCTAAGTTGCTGCAGCCAGCTTTGAATTTGCTTTAGCCTCTGAACCACTGGGATTACTGGCATGTGCCACCATGCCCAGCTCCTTTTCCTAGTTTTATCCATTTTATTTCTTTCTCTTGCCTAATTGCTCTGACTAGAATTTCTAGCTCTATATCAAATAGCAGTGATGAGAATGAACATCCTTGCCTTATTCCTTATTTTAAAGGAAATGCTTTCAGTTTTTTCCCCATTCACTAGGATTTTGGCTTGGGGATTGTTGTATATATCCTTTATGATGTTGAGGTAAGTTCCTTCTACCCTGGTTTCTTCAGTGTTTTTGTCATGAATAGGTGCTGAATTTTTTCAAAGGCCTTCCGCATCTGTTGAGATGACTAAGTGATTTTTGTGCTTAACTCTATTTATGTGGTGAACTATACTTATTGATTTGCATATGTTAGACCATCCTTGCATCTCTGAAGTAAAACCAACTATAATGTATAATCTCATATTAATATATTAATGGTCCCAGTGGCTCAGGAAGCTAAGGCAGGAGAATCACAATTACAGAGCCTGCCTCAGCAAAAGCGAGGCACTGAGCAACTCAGTGAGACCCTGCTTCTAAATAAAATACAAAATAGGGCTGGGGATTTGACTCGGTGGTTGAGTGCCCCTGAGTTCAATCCCTGGTACCAAAAAAAAAAAAAAAAAAAATGTTATTGAACACAATTCGCTAATACTTTATTAAGAACTTTTATAATCTAACTTCATCAGGGATGTTTTCTTTCCTTGATTGTATCCGTATCTGGTTTTGGTATGAGACAAATTTCATAGAATGAATTTAGAAGTGTTCCATCCCTTTCTATTTCATGGAATACTTTGAAGACTATTGGCATCAGTTCTTCTTTGAAGGTCTGGTAGAATTCAGCTGAGAATCCATCTGGTCCTGGACTTTGTTGGAAGGCTTTTTATTACTTTTTCTATCTCATTACAAGTTATTGGACTGTTTAGGTTTTCTATGTTTTTGTTCAATTTTGGCAGGTCATACATATCTAGGAATGTATCCATTTCTTCTAGGTTTTCCTGATTATTGGAATATAAGCTTTTGCAAATAGTTCCTAACAATCCATGGATTTCTGTGATGTATGTGGTGATTTCTCATTTTTCATCTCTAATTTTATTCATTTCAGTCTTTTTATTCTGTTTGGTAAGTTTGGTTTGTTTATCTTTTTAAAGAACCAATTCTTTGTTTCATTGAGCCTTTGTATGGCTTTTTTTTATTCTCGGTTTTATTGATTTAGACTCTGATCTTAATTATTTCCTTCTTCTGGTTTTGGAATTGGTTTCATCTTGTTTTTCAAGGGTCTTGAGGTACATCATTGTTTATATGGGATCTTTCTGATTTTCTTATTTCGGTACTCATAGCTATCAATTTCCTCTTATAATTGCCTTCATAATGTAGAATATAAGTATTTTAAATACATGGTTATTTCTTAACTACAATAAGAATACACTGAGTATAGAGTATTCTTCAGCAACTCTTATCCAGAGATTTTTTGTTTTTGTTTTAAAATTTCTTTAACTGGCATTTCTGGGGCATTCTAAAGTAATAGATGCCATTTCCTTAAGAGATCTGTTTTACATGCTACTTATTGAACTAAAATAACCTAATAAACAAACCTTCTTAGGCCTGTGGGTTTAGCTTAGTGGTAGAGCCTGTGCTTTGCAGGCCCAAGAACCTAGTTCAATAATCCTGGCACTACATATAAACCTTTTTGACCTGATGAAGAACAGGTATGAAAAATCTACACCTAATAATCCTTAATGGTAAAATAGTAAACACTTTCTTGCTAAGATCAGAAATAAGGCACTCAATGTAGCCACTTCCATACAATACTACATACATAGACATTGTAATAAGGCAAGAAAAGAAATAGAAAGCATAAAGACTGGAAAGAAGTAAAACTCTACTTGTAGTGATATCATTATTTATATGAAACATTCTAACATATGAAATAGGAATGAATGAGATAATTCACTGATTATTAGCTTTAATAACAATATCATAATAAAAAAAATCTACTAGAAGGAGTAGACATCCCCCTTGTTAACTGGTTTTTAAAGAGTAAGAGTTTGTGGGCTGGAATTGTACCTCGGTGGTAGAGCACTTGCATAGCATATGAGGCACATGTGAGGCACTGGGTTCAATTCTCAGCACTGCATATAAATAAAATAAAGGTCCATTGACAACTAAAAATCATTTTTAAAAAAGAGTAGGATTTTGAGCTTTAAATATTAAATAGTGGAAATAGTTATAGAGATTTAACCCAATATAATCATATTTGCATTTTAGATAAAATTCCAACAAGAGAGGTGGAATGGATTGGAATGGTAAGGGAATGTAGAAGATGATGCTGGACTTTGTGAATTCTACATGTATTTGTCATTGTATCTTTTTTCTTTTCCCATTATTACTCATCTTTTTCTCTAATTTTCTCCCCCTTGCCTGTTGTCTTCATCTTGATTTCGTTAAGTACCATGCCATAGAACAGTTTTTTTTTTTTTTTTTTTTGTGGTACCAGGGATTGAACTCAGGGGCACTCGTCCTCTGGGTCACATCCCCAGCCCTTTTTTGTATTTTATTTAGAGACAGGGTCTCACTGAGTTGCTAAGTGCCTCGCCATTGCTGAGGCTGGCTTTGAACTCGCGATCCTCCTGCCTCAGCCTCCCAAAGTGCTGGGATTACAGGCGTGCGCCACCGCGCCCGGCAGAACAGTTTTTTTTTAAGTAAGACTAATGATTCAATATTTGATGTACCTCACTTCTAATCATAATACGTAAGATGGATGGATAGTTATTATAATTACTTTGAATTCAAGGAGCTTGTGTTATTTTACTTTGTGCTTCTATGACCGAATCACTAAGACTGGGGAATTTATAAAAACAGATTTAGCTTAGTGCAGTGGCAGATTCCTGCAGTCCTAGCTGCTTGCATGGTAGAGGAAGGAGAATCTCAAGTTCAAGGTCACCCTGGGCAACTCAAACAATTTCTTGTCTCTGTGAAACAAACAAAGGAGCGGATTTTTTTTTTTCCAGTAGTTCTGGAGACCGGGAGGTCCAAGACTGAGGGTCTGCTGCTATCTGGTGAGGGCATTTGTGCATCATCATCCATGGTGGAAGTCTGGAGGGGAAGAGAGTGTGTACAAGAAAGCAAGAGCTCAAACTTGCATTCTCAAACCCATTTATAATTGACATTAATCCATTCATGAGGGTGGAGACCTCATGGACCTCTCAAAGGGCCCACCTCCCAACACTGTTGCATAGGGGTTTAAATTTCTAATACATCCTTTCTGGTGCACACATTCAAATTATTTAAATGACATTTTGTCCTCTGAGTGCCAATCAAAAGTATGTCTATACAGTGACTAATAGTGAAATAAGAACTAAAGAACCTCTTCATTAATGTGGAAATGCACACTATAATCCTCCCAAGTTAATATTTCTGAAAACCCCAGTTTATGTGTGGTGTTTTTATTCCCTCCTTTATGAACTGAGAACACCTAGCTCTAAGTACAAGCCCTACCATACCTTATCCAGAAATCTGGAGCTAAGTGCAGTTCTGTCTTCTCTGAATTTCAGGAAGGGATAGGAAATATGGAGCTTAGTTTCTGGCTTTTAACATTAGTGTATTAGTCAGCTTGGGTTGTCATAACAAAATACCATAAATGGTGTGTCTTAAACAATAGATACTTATTTTCTCACACTTGAGAATGGTAAGCCCAAGCAAGACCTGTATGCTGCCAGGTTGGTTTCTGGTGAGGGCAGTGTCCATGGCTGGCTTATCTGACCTCTGTATGAACCCTGGGGAGAAAGAGAATGCTTTCTTCTTCTCTTCATTCTTCCCTTCCCTCTCCCCTCTTTTTCTCACCCCCTCTTCTCCTCCTTTTTTCCATTTCCTCCCCCTCCAATCCTATGGGTTTATGATCTCACCCATGTGACTTCATTTAATCTTAATTGTTTCCTAAAATCCCTGTCTACAAATACAGTCACATTGGGGGTTGGGCTTCAACATACGAATTTTAGAGGGGACATAGTTTAGCCCATAGCACTTGGTGACCTCACTTCAGAATAAAGGGATCATCTAATAACTGTTATCACATCAGTTGTTTAGTTCCAAATATTTGGAGATTTTTCCAGGTATCTTTCTCTTACTGACTTCTGTTTAGGGGTGTTATGTTATCTTGATGGATTGCCTTTATCATTAAGAAAAGGCCCTCATTATCACTAACAATATGATTTGATCTCTGGTATCTATTTCATCTGATGTATTTTTTAAAAATATTTATTTATTTGCTTTAGTTGTACACAATGTGTTTTATTTTTACGTGGTGCTGAGGCTCGAACCCGGGTCACAGACATGCTAGGCAAGCACTCTACCGCTGAGCCACAACCCCAGCCCCCACATGTGATGTATTAATATAGTCTTCTATTTCACCATCTCCTGACCTTTATTTTATTATTAATACATTTTACCCTGTTACATGCTGTGGCTATTTTTGCTTTAAATAATCAATTATATTTAAAACTGAGAAGAAATTATTTATATCTATCTACATATTTTATGGTTTCCAGTGCTTTTTGTGTAGCTCCAGATTCCAAATGTTATCATTTTTCTTCTGCCAGAATGGTTTCCTTTAACAATTTTTCTTGTTCAATTTTTCTGGTGATGATTTTTTTCAGTTTTTCTGTGTCTAAAAAAAAAACCATTCTGCTTTGATTTTTAACAGAATTCTTCATTGAGAGAGTTTTGTTTTATGTCTTTTGTTAGATCATTTCTGTGGAGCTCTCTTTCTGGTATGCTACTTTTCTTCTCTCTGGTCTTAAACCACCTTGACCTCCCCTTCTAATTATTTTGTCATTTATTCAGGGCAGCTGGTAGGCTCTGTCTGGCTTCTTCCCTGTGCTTCAATGTGGTAATTTGCTCCCTTAACCATTGTGAGGTTCACCTGTTTATTTCCTTCTTAGAAATCACTGTCCTGAACTGTGTCTTGTCCAGTGTCAGAAAATAGGATTTTTAAAAAATTTTGTTTGGTTCGAAGTGTGAGAATAAATTACATCCCTGTTACTCCATCTTCGCTGGAGACAACCTGATGACTACTCAAGTCAAACCAGTCATGTTACCCATCTACTTTGGAAAAAAATTAGTTAAAAGTGGTAATTATAGAAATACCAGTTTCCCCTCCAAAATATCTCCTGGTGGGAAGATAAGACTTATGGTAAAGTCCTGTTCTCCCTGTGTATGGAAGCCCAACCTGAGTAAAGAGTAAGTCCCTTTGTCTCCTAACACTCACTCTGATTTCACAAATGAAGAAATTAAGAACATGCCTGAACTTGCCCAAGGTTGGACTCACTGGATCTTACTCCCTTTTAGTAAAGCTGAATTCTCCAATGAATATTTTACTTATTGCAATTAAAAAACAGTTATTTAAAAATTAATTTTGTTTTCAAAATGTTTATTCACATGAATTTTATTTAGTTTTTACTTTTATTTAGCCATCAGTTATATTATATGTAATCTCATTTCTTTCCTTAAATTAGGAAGAATTTATGCTTCATGACATCCCTTTAATCAAATACAGTATGAAGAAAATACCCCCATGAATTCAATAATTTCTTATATTCTGGTCTTATGTAAGAAAATTTCACTAAGAATGTTTTCTGACTATATAAAGTAGACCATTTATAGTGAGTTTTAAAACTAAATACTTAGCTACATTGGGTTTGCTATTTAAAGGTTAAATATTAACCGAAAACAAATGTAATAGTTCCTGCCATAGTAAGGCGTGCCAAATTTCAAAGGATAGTGTCTTTTTGTTTTGTTTTTTTCTCAGATATTTCGCAGAGGTAAGATTTATTATTTCATGGACTAGGAGCATATTTGAACCCTAGGTTGTGGTGAGAGGATTATTGTTTTAGCTTGCTTAGAGTTGCTCACTGTTTGAATTTCAATCTTTTTGATTATGAAACCTATTTTTTTCCTCCCAGTTATGCCACAGAGTTTTACGATCATAGTTCTATACAAAAAGTGTCACATTTTAATGTTTCAGATTTAAAATTAGAATCTTATTTAAAACTTCATAAAATCTTTTTTTTTTTTTTTTTTTTTTTTTTTGTGGTACTGGGAATTGAACCCAGCACTTTATACCACTCAGCCACCTCCCTGAGCCTTTTTTATTCTTTATTTTGAGACAGGGTCTCACTAAATTGCTGAGGCTGGCCTCAAATTTGCAATCTTTCTGTCTTAGCCTTCCACATATCTGAGATTATAGGCATGCACCCCCAACCCCAGCCCATAGAATTAATCTTTAAGATATCATATATCTAAAATCAACAAAAGAAATTATTACAAGCTATAGTCAATATATTATGCTCACTAAATTGAGGTTCTATAACTTTTTGTTTGTTTGTTCTGGGGATCAAACCCCAGTCTTAGACATGCTAGAGAAGCACTCTACCACTGAGCTACGTACCCAACCCAAGGTGCTTTTACTTATGAACACTATTATGAACTAAAATTTAGATGGGATGAATCTTTTCTCCTTAAAGTATTTTAATCAATGAATATGTGGCTGACTTCTGACAATGAAGGGAGAATTATTTAAGAAATAGTGTAATGCCTACTTGGATGTATAATATGTCAAAATATACTTTCAGGTATATCTAAAAAGAACAATCTTCAAAAATGGCAAAGGGAAAAAAGGAAACACTGTCATGGTTCTTGTCTGGGTATGGTATTAGTTCACATAATGAATAAATTATATAATTTCATAAATACTTTTGAGTGCTTGTTATGTGCCAATCATATAGTTCCTGGATATTGAGGCTTGGTTAGTCAACAAGATTGATCAAAGTCCCTGCCCTGTGGTTTTTACAGATGCAAGCAGATAATAACCATATTAAATAACTAAATCATATAGTTGTAAGAAGGTTTAACTTTCTCATAGATATGGTTTTATTTTGCTACAAGCAGAAAAGAGTCTATGACTTCTAAGGACTACATTACAAAATGTAAACAGCACCCTTGGGAAGCAAGGTACAACTTTGTCATAGACTGGGTCTATTGTGTATTTAGTGACACTTATTTACCCCCAAAACAAATATTATGCTAATGTTAAAGCAAAGGACTGCCTATTTAATTTCACCCTTTAATTTTTTTTTAAATATTTTTGCAGCAGTGGTGATTGAACCCAGGGCCTTGCCCATGCTAGGCAAGCACTCTACCACAGAATTGTATCCCCAGCCCATTCCTATTCAATTTCAAAAGAAAACATTTTGAGCCATGCAGTTTCTTGGGTCAGTGTTATGTTCAATTCTAGATATGTTTCTTGGGTCAGTGTTATTATGTTTAATTATAGATATGTTTCTTGCTTGAAATTTTGATTCTTACATGAAAAAGTAAAATTCATTCCAGAGATAATATATATGGTAAATTAGGCATATGTTTGTCTTTTTTGGTTCTCTGGATTGGACCCAGGGGTGCTTTACCACTGAGCTAACATCTCTCAGTCCAATTTCATTTCTGGCTCAGGGAAGAACCATGAACAGAGAATTGAAATTGGACTGATGGAGGGGACAGAGTTTAGGTAAATGCATGCAGGATGAGATTTGGAAACAAGTTTCCAAATTTCTGACATTTTGCATTCTGGAGTCCTAGGCTTAAACTCTCCCTTTACCATTATGTTACTGTGTGTCTGAGCAAGACATGTTACCTCTCTGAAGTCCAGTTTCCTCACCTATAAATTAATGAAAATTCATGTTCTAGAAGGTTCCTTTGAGCTCTCTATTTCCTGAATTCTACACAAACCAATGCTTTGCCCCCCCCCCCCCCCCCCCCCCAGTTTTTAAACTTTCCTTTGCCCTTTTGCTGAGGGAAGCTGCTTAATTTTCTTTGATGAGAAAGGGACCAAGCTTGGTTTAGAGCTATAAAAGAAAGGAGGGCTGGGGATGTAAGTCTATGGTAGAGCACTTGCCTAGCATGCAGAGGCTCTGAGTTAGAGCTCCAGCACAGCAAAGAAGGGAGAAAGGGAAGGAGGAAGGGAAGAAGTTATAACTGTCCACATTTTTTAATACTAGGAATCTTAGAAAATATATTTGTCTGAAGAGCTTTCTAGAATTATGCCCCAACTTGGGAGGGTGGCCTTCAGTCATTTTTGTCTGAAATAAAGGTAAATATGAACTTCTATATTGAATTGTTAATAACTTATTATTGAAAAGTAGGCTTCAAGATGATTTTCCATCTACTGATAATGTGTATGATCTTGGGCAAATTATTTACAAAGTTAGTTTTTTTCTTTTAAATGGGTAAAGACCTATATTATGATATTTAAATTTAACAAATACTTATATAGTGCTCCTTATGTGCCAGGTAGTATTCTAAAAATTATACAAAAACTCAATCCTTTTAACTACCCTCTGAAAATTGATGCTATTATTACCCCCACTGGAAAAAAAAAAAAACTCAAATAAAAAGATTGTGTAACTCGTACCAAGCCAAACAACTAGCAAGTAACAGACCTCAAGTGCAGCTCTTTACTATTCTATATACTACATCATAAGAATGAAAACGAAGAAGCACTTGATAAAACACAATTCAGAAGGATGGGGGATTATCTTTGTTTAATTAGATGTTTGGATATGTTTCAATGAAAATTTATAGCCATTTTTTTAAAAAAAATTGTTCTAACTAGTTGTACATTATAGTAAAATGCATTTTGACACATTGTACCCAAATGGAGCACAACTTCTCCTTCCTCTGGCTGAACATGGTGTAATCATACATGTATATAGGGTAATAAAGTCCATTCCTAAACCCCTTCCTCTCTCCTGACTCCCCTCTGCAAAATCCAGAGTTCTTTCATTCTTCCCTACCCACCACCCCTCCCCATTATGGATTAGCATCCGCTTATCAGAGAAAACATTCCGCCTTTGGTTTTTTGGGTTTGGTTTATTTCACTTAGCATGATATTCTCTAGCTCCATCCATTTACCTGCATATGCCATAGTTTCATTCTTCTTTAAGGCTGAGTAATATTCCATTATGTATGTGTACCACATTTTTCTTTATCCATTCATCTGTCAAAGGTCATCTATGTTGGTTCCATAGTTTAGCTATTGTGAATTGAGCTGCTATAAACATTGATGTGGCTGCATCACTCTAGTAAGCTGATTTTAAGTCCTTTAGGTATAAACTGAGGAGTAGGATAGCTTAGTCAAATGGTGGTTCCATTCCAAGTTTTCTAAGGAATCTCCATACTGCTATCCACAGTGGTTGCACCAATTTGCAGTCCCACCATCAATGTATAAATGTACCTTTTTCTCCACATCCTCACCAACACTTATTGTTGCTTATATTCTTGATAATTGCCATTCTGACCAGAGTAAGATGAAATCTTAGTTTTGATTTGTATTTCTGTAATCACTACAGATGATGAACATTTTTTCATATGTTTGTTGATTGATTGTATTTCTTCTTTTGTGAAGTGTCTGTGTTCAGTTCCTTAGCCCATTTATAGATTGGGTTATTTGGGTTTTTTGGTGTTAAGTTTTTTGAATTCTTTATATATCCTGGAGATTTGTGCTCTAAGGTACATGTGGTAAAGATTTTCTCCCAGCCGGGCGCGGTGGCGCACGCCTGTAATCCTAGCACTTTGGGAGGCTGAGGCAGGAGGATCGCGAGTTCAAAGCCAGCCTCAGCAATGGCGAGGCACTTAGCAACTCAGTGAAACCCTGTCTCTAAATAAAATTACAAAAAAGGGCTGGGGATGTGGCCCAGTGGTCGAGTGCCCCTGAGTTCAATCCCCGGTACCAAAAAAAAAAAAAAAAAAAAAAAAAAGATTTTCTCCCATTCTGTAGGCTCTCTCTTCATGTTATTGATTCTTTACCTTTGCTGAGAAGAGTTTTTTTAGTTTTAATCCATCCCATTTATTGATTCTTGATTTTACTTCTTACACTTTAGGTGTGTCTTAAGAAAGTCAGTTCCTAAGCTGACATGGTGAAGATTTGGGCCTACTTTTTCTTGTATTAGGCACAGGGTCTTTGTTCTATTGCCTAAGTCTTTGTTTTACTTTGAGTTAATTTTTGTGCAGGGAGAGATGGAGGTTTAATTTCATTTTGCTACATTGGGATTTCCAGTTTTCCCAGCATCATTTGTTGAATAGGCTATCTTTTCTCCAATGTATGTTTTTGGTGCCTTTATCTAGGATGAGATAACAGTGTTTATGTGGGTTTGTCTCTATGTCTTCTATTCTATATCATTGATCTACATTTCTATTTTGGTGCCAATTCCATGCTGTTTGTTACTGTTGCTCTGTAGTATAGTTTAAGGTCTGGAATTGTGATGCCTCCTGCTTTACTCCTCTTGCTAAAGATTGCTTTGGCTATTCTGGGTCTCTTATTTTTCCAAATGAATTTCATGATTGCTTTATAGTTCTATGAAGAATGTGTTTGGAATTTTAATGGGAATTGCATTAAATCTATAAACAGTTTTGGTAGTATGGCCATTTTAACAATATTAATTCTGCCTATCCAAGAGTATGGGTGATCTTTCCATCTTCTAAGGTTTTATTCAATTTCTTTCTTTAGTGTTCTATAGTTTTCATTGTAGAGGTCTTTTGCCTCTTTGGTTAGGTTGATTCTCAAGTTTTTGGTTTTTTGGGTTTTGTTTGTTTGTTTTTTGGGGGCTATTGTGAATAGGGTAGTTTTCCTAATTTCTCTTGTAGTGGATTGATCACTGATGTATAGAAATGCATTTGACTTATGGGTATTGATTTTATATCCTTCTACTTTGCTGAATTCATTTATTAGTTCTAGAAGTTTTCTGGTGGAGTTTTTTTTTTTTTTTTATCTTCTAAATATAGAATCATGTCATCAGCAAACAGTGACAGTTTGAGTTCTTCTTTCCCTATTCACATCCCTTTAATTTCTTTCATCTTTCTGATTGCTCTGGCTAGAGTTTCAAGGACTCTGTTGAATAGAAGTGGTGAAGGAGGGCATCCCTATCTTGTTCCAGTTTTTAGGGGAAATGCTTTCAATTTTTCTCCATTTAGAATGATTTTGGCCTAGAGCTTAGCATAGATATATAGCCAATTTTTAAAGCACAGTATATCATTATAAAAACATACAGCTTTTCAGATGGTACCTCATAATGCAGTGCTTTAGTTATAACTTTGATGAACTTTGGTGGTTATTTGTGTAGTATAGCTATAGAGTGGAGATATTTGGTTGAATTTAAACAAACTACACTCAAGTTCAGAGGGTTGCTTTTTTAAATATTTTTTTAGTTGTAGGTGGACACAATACCTTTATTTTATTTATTTATATGTGGTGCTGAGGATCAAACCCAGTGCTTCACACATGCTAGGTAGGTGATCTAATCCTGAGCCACAACCGCAGTCCCTCAGAGGATTGCTTTTAAAAGTTGGTCCCTGAGTCTGTTTACATATCACTTGTGTCTTTCATTTTAGTGTGTTTAAAGAAATTTGGTTTAGGGTTTGTTGGTGGTTAACATAACAAAAAAATAGCATTTCAAGATATTTTTCTGTGAGAATATTTATATATAATTAACATTAAAATAATAATGCATGTATAAAATTACTCTTTCATTTAGAGCCATAGCCACTGCTTTTAACTTGTCACTAAAGTCAACTTTGCCTCTTACTCTCTGTTTAAAAACATCTTATTAGTGTTTAAAATTGATTGCACTGGGAATCAAGAATACTGACTGTATTCTAGCTAGGTTTGGTGGTGCATGCCTATAATCCCAATGGCTCGGGAGGTTGAGGCAAAAGGATCCAAGTTCAAAGCCATCCTCAGCAACTTAGTAAGGCCCTGTCTTAAAATAAAAAATAATAATAAAAAGGGGCTGGGGATGTGGCTCAGCAGTTAAGTAGCCCTGGGTTCAATCCCTGGTACCAAAAAAAGAAGAAGGGGGGGAGGTGGAGGAGGAGGGGATATATTCTGCTTTGCAGTTAGTTATACAACTTTGAGCAAGAAAGTTGATATACTTGTACCTTATTTTCCTCATGTAGAAGTAAAGTAGATTAGACTAAATGTTTGCTAAGGTCCTTTATAATTCTCATTTGTAACAGAAACCTACAATGCACATTTTAAAAATTGGAACATATAAATAAGAAACAAAAATACTTCAATGATTGTAGAATTCAACCCATTAGTAGATATGTATCTATGAAATATTAAGAATGTTATTGCAAAAATATGGATGGACTGATGTAGCTATAGAGCTCTCAAGATAGCATTGAATTTTACCAAAAGTGATGTTGATTTACTTTGACCAGTCCTTTCCTTTGTTGTGTTCACATTTGTGATCAGTGCCCTAAGCTTTGGAGAAGGTTGGGAAATTAGCAGTACAGTCTGTCCTTGGAACAGAGTGAAATGTACCCATGTGGAGATGAAATTCATGACTTTAGATTGTGTGCCAGCACCCTGCAGTAATCATTCATAGGTGGCTTATGTAAGTTCTGGGGAAGAGTACAGAGTCAGTGAAAGATCAGTGTGGAGAGGAGTTTGGAAAGGCTTCTTTTGTGGAAAATATAGGGAGTTAAGAAAGTTCCTGATTTAGTGGAAAGCAGAGAAAGGAAGAAGGAGGCATGCTCAATATGTTAAAAAAAAAAAAAAAAAAAAAAAGAATGAGCAGTGGCACAAGATGGGAAGTGAATAGAACATTGTATAGGCAGCAGTTTGGAACCAGAAACCAAAGACCATAGAGAGACTGGTAAAAGATTAATTGAAGAAGCCAAGGGAATCTTAACTAGGAACACCTCAATGTGTAACTCAAGAGCAGCATTCACATCAGCATCTGCCATTGCACAGTCTAAGTGGCTGACTCTATATGGTGGCTCTGGCCCCATTGTTAAGTTTGTACTGGATTCATCAGATAGTTAGGGAGCCAACAAGCAAACAACAACAATCAAATCTGAACTTAGAGGATTATTATAGACTGGGTTTTCAAGAAGATTAATCTGCAATCGGTACAAGATGGATAAGTAGTTAACCAAAACAAAGTTCTGGGTGCCCTCTACCTCCAAGACTGTGAGGACTGTTCTGCATCAGTCTGGGAGCTAGTCAGACTGGCTGTTCTTAGAGGCTTGTTCTTCTGGCTCTAGAGTTTAGCCAACTACTTAAAATTCCCATTTGTTCTAAAAAGAAAGTGAATATCTTAGGCATTGGGAAAACTGAACACTCAGAATGATCCATAGATGAAATGGACTAACTTGGGAAATAAATTCTTCAGCATTAGAGTTATTCAAAGACTGGTTGATAAATGCTTGCCAGGGAGGTGTCCTTGAAGAGATCAGTGGGTGGGTGAATTAGACTTGTTCTCAGGATTTTTTTCAGTGCTGAGAGTCTATGAATCTGTTCTTTAGGAGACTACAACCATCCTCTCCTCCTTAAGAAACCCCAATAAAGAGTTCCTTTAAGCCAAAACTCATAATATATACACATTGCTGCTGTCTTTGAATCCTTCACTTAGAACAAAAAAACAAGATCTCTCAGAGATACTTCTGAGCTCTGTCTAAAGGGAATGGAGAAAGAGTGTCTTTCCCAGTGCTGGATTTCTATATATACTGTTTGACTTATTTCTAAAGCCTGCCAAAGTAGTACAAAGATTCCTGGCTCCTCTTACTACAGAATAAATTGGAAAAAGAGACCTGGGAAAAAACCTGGGGGATTGCTAAGAAGAAATTTTATCCAAAAATAATATCCTTTTAATTTCATAGAAGACAATCTGGTAATGTGAATAAAAAGTTTCCTTCTGTGAATTTATCCCAAGGATATAATCAAACAAGTATACTGAGCTAAGTGTTCAAGGATATTCATGAAAATGTTCATGCCTTTTAAAAAATGGAATAAACCAAAATGTCTAACAACATAGGACTGTTTAAATATATTGTGGTATAGTTACGTCTAAAATAATAATATACATCTACTTTTGACAAGGATGTCTACACTGAAAAAACAATGCTTAAAAAGAGAAACGGTATGACACGCTTCTGGGATTGCACGTGCTTACACATACATAAGACATGTACAACAAAATATCAGTTCTCTAAGGCAAACACATAAACAAGTATACTAAATTATAAAATTTCTATTAACTGAAAAATAACATGTAAATGAAAGCCCTATCCAGTGTCATATATTTAAAGTAATTAGAGTTATTACTTTTTGAAACCCCTGTTATCTCTTAAAGCAATTCATAGTTTGGTTACTTAGGTATTTGTGGAAACCTGTAGATAGCAGCATACTATTTCTGGTGTGAAGAAATTAGAACTTAGTAGTGTGACATAATTTTTCTCTTTTAAGGAACAAACATTTAAATTAAGTAAGAACTAGAATATGGTATTGACAATATCAGGTACAAACGACTGCTTTTATTCAACAAATATTATAAAACCACCATGTGCCAGAAACTTTTCCTAGATACTGAGACTTAGAGATTATACTCTAGTGATTGCAGAAAAAAAAAAAAAAAAAAAAGCAAATTAAAAAGATAGATATTGGAGCTAAGGACTATGCCATAATTATAAAAACAAGTAATATAAAAATGATTATGTGAATGTCTATAGAAGGTAATCAGGGAAGACTTTTCTGAGCAAATAACATTGAAGCTGATTAAACAACAAGGAGTTAGCCATTCAAAAACTAGGGGAGGGGGCTGGGGTTGTAGCTCAGTGGTAGAGTGCTTGCCTAGCATGTATGAGGCACTGGGTTCAATTCTCAGCACCACATATAAATAAATAAAATAAAGATCCATCAACAACAAAAAATTTTTTTAAACTAGGGGAAAGAATATTCTCAGGTATAAATGAATGGGTCCTGTCTTAGGAATTAACAGTTGAGCAAGGCTGGAATTGTAGTAGGAGAAAGGGAAAGTGGTAGGAGATGGAGTTTAGACCTCTTTTTTTCTTTTAAGAATTTTTAGAGATTCATTAAGAAGTATTGGGTTTGATGATTGCAAATTATCATTGAGGAGGAATAATATTCAGTTACTTCTCCCAAATAATTAACACAAGTTATAAGTCTAGATTATTGTTTACTTTTTTAAACAAAATGCTCATTATAATTTTTAAAAAGATATAAAGAACATTTTTTGCATGTAGATAAGCATCTTAAAATATAAGGTAAGGCTACAAAGCAGTATGACAGGTTTTCCTCTGTCACTTGTAAACTGAATTAGAAGGCAGTCTCCAGAACTGACAATTGTGGAGATACATATTAACAATCAGGATAATCTGCATTCAACTAGGAATCAAGGGATCTGGGTTCTAGTTACCATTTTGCAAGGTGTGATCGTAAATAACTCTCACCTTCTGGATATCAAACCCCATCACAGAATGCAAGGAGTTAAATGAGGTCTTTTAAAAATATCCTTCCAACTCTGTTATGTTGTAATGCCATGAAATCAGAGTAACATGTTCCAGGCTGTTTGGGGTCAGGGATTTTAGAACCTGTATTCATAGTCTTAGAATTTCAACTTTTCAAGTCTTATTCTTATTTTAGAATGTATATATTTCTCTCATGTTTGTCTATGCATTTAAATATATTTTCCAGTGTAATAGCTTCTGTATTGTTAGCAATAAAAAAGTTTCTCAAGGTTGTATTTTTCTTCTCTTTCTTTGCTTTTTTTTTTTTTTTTTTGTTGTTGTTGTTGTTGTTGTTGTTGTTGTTTTTAAATTTCTCCAAGCTCTCTTTGGAGGTATGAAGTTCAAAAGCTTCCTTATATTTTCCTGAGATTTACCACCTTTATTATAATCCAAATCACTCTTCTTGAATTCTAGGACCTTGGAAAGATATGAACAGAGCTTAGCCTGCAGAAGCTACTTTTATGACTTTAGTTGTCAAATCTGTTACAATCCATTTGTTTGGAGCTGGCTGTGGATGGCTATGGTGACATAACCTTTAGGATCAATTGCTACAGGTCCCAAAGGAGGAAGTAGTCTTTCTGGTTCCTTGCTCTTGCTTTTAATCTTTTGTGCCATTTTTCATAGGCCTCAGCACTAAAAACCTACTGAGCCAAGGCTTGAGCTGCTTCAGCCCACAACCAATCCATAGCATTACTTCTTGGAGAGGTACCTTGGAGGGTGGTCTCTTGTTTTGCTTAAAATAAGGCTGAAGGTTAATGTATCTCTGAATAATTATTTTTATTTTTCTCTTTATTCTATAGATTGTATAATTTTTCAGTAAATTATACTTTTAATTAGATAAAAAGTTATTCAATTTTTTCAAATAATTTTTTAAAGTACTGGGAATTGAACCCAGGTGTTTGTGCATGCTAGGCAAGCACTCTACTCCAGTCCTTTTTTTTTTTTTTTTTTTTCTTTTGGTATTATAGATTGAACCCAGGTGTGTTTTACCACTGAGCTACATTTCTGGCCTTTTTATTTATTTTTTATTTTGAGACAGGGTCTTGCCAAATTGTTGGGGCTGGTCTTGAACTTATGAGCCTCTTCCCTCAGCCTCTCAAGTTGCTGGGATTATAGGCATGCACCACAGTGCCCAGCTTCCTAGCCCTTTTTAGTTCTATTCTGAGACAAGGTCTCACTTAGCCACTCAGGCTGGCCTTGAACTTGCAATTCTGCTGCCTCAGCCTCCTGGATACCTGAGATTACAGGTGAATTGTAATCACAGTTTTTGAAAATTTTATTTTTCTCAATATATTAGTTTACTTGGACTGCCACAAAATATCATAGTCTTGAGTGTCTTAAACAACAAAAATTTATTTTCTCACAATTCTTAAGGCTTGAAGTCTAGCATCAGGGTGCCAGCATGATAAGGTCCTGGTCAGGGCTTTCTTCCTGGCTTACAGACCTTTCCCCAGTGTATTCACATGGCTTTTCCTCCGTGAATGTACCTAGAGAGAAAGAGACTGAGACCTACCTCTTTTAAAGCTACCAGTCCAGTTGGATTAGAATCTCACCCATATGATCTCATTTTAGCTTAATGATCTCCTAAAGCCCTGTCTCCAAATACAGGTACATTTGAGGTTAGGGTTTCAATATACAAATTTTGCAGGGACACAATTCAGTCTATAACACTCAATAATCTGTCTTTCTGTCTGTGTATCTACCTACCTACCTACCTACCTATCTAAATACCGTATGTCACTATGTTGCCCAAGATGACCTTGAGCTCCTGGGCTCTCTCAGCTTCCCAAGTAGGTGGGGACTACAGGTGCATGTCACTGTGCTTGCCTTACTTTTATTTTTTGACAAGTATTTTCTGTAATCTCATAATAAAGCATTTTAGTTATTAGTCAAAATTATTTTGATTACAAATAACCTACTCAAGAAGCTTAAAGAAATTGATTAATAAGAATATATAGAGTTCTCTCTTAATAGTCCTTCTGAGGGACTGAATCATTGTCAGAAAATGAGACAAATACTTTTTATCTGGCTTCCTGTGGCCATGAGGACTCTTGTCTCTCATTCACATGCCTCTTGTTTTATTCTCTTCTGACTGTTCTATGCCTATGTCAGCCTATAGCCCTGCATAGGTCCTGAGTGTATACTGCCTCAGTTTGTGGTATAGCAGGCAAGAACCAACTAACATCTCTTGAGTCCTTATTCCAGTGTCCTGGAAAGAGATTCTGGCCCAGCTTGAATCAAGAGCCCACTTTAAATCAGTTGTTTTTGGTGGGGTTGGGGAACAACGTTATAATAGCCAAAGAAAATTAAAAAGTGTATGCTATGTTTTGTTTTTAGATATACATGACAGTAGGGTATATTTTGACATACACACATGGGGTGCAGCTTTTTATAAAATTTTGATCCCATTCTTGGAACCACCTATGACCCAGCTATCCCACTCTTTGGTCTTTACCCAAAAGACTTGAAAACAGCATACTACAGGGACACAGCCACATCGATGTTTATAGCAGCACAATTCACAATAGCTAAACTGTGGAACCAACCTAGATGCCCTTTAGTAGATGAATGGATAAAGAAAATGTGGTATATATACACAATGGACTATTACTCAGCAATAAGAGAGAATAAAATCATGGCATTTGCAGGTAAATGGATGGAGTTAGAGAATATAATACTAAGTGAAATTAGCCAACCCCAAAAAGCCAAATGCCAAATGTTTTCTCTGATATAAGAAGACCAATTCACAGTTGGGTTGGGATGGGGAGCATAGGAGGATTAGAGGAACACTAGAATGGCCAATGGGGAGGGAGGGGAAGGAGGGGGCGAAAGGGTGAAAAAAAAAAAAAAAGATGGGAGAATGAGATGGATATCATTACCCTGAGTGCATGTATGATGTCACGAATGGTGTGAATATACTTTGCATACAACCAGAGATTTGTAAAAATGTGCTCTATATGTGTAATATGAAATGTAATGCATTCTGCTGTCATTTATAACATCTTAGAATAAAAATTTTTAAAAAAAGAACATCAGATTCCAAATAATAGAAAAAAATTTTGATCCCATTCTTGTTATTGAACACGATGTGGAGTTAACATTGGTCATGTATTCATATATGAGCATAGGAAATTATGTCCGACTCATCCTACTGTCTTTCCTATTCCCATCCCTTCTTCTTTCCCTTCATTTCTTTTTGTCTAATCCAGTGAACTAAAGTGTATACTCTAGAAAGTGGAGACAGTTAAAGCTTGCACCTGTGTGATGTTAGAGTTCTTGCAGGTAGATGTTACTTCTATTTTACAGAGGGAAACATGAAGTGGCTTGCCTTAAGAAGCAGTTTACTACTGTGAAAGCCTTCCTTAACTACTGTCCTTCACCTTGTGCTCCTGTACAACTATGATTTCCATTCTTTGCTCTCAACCCAGACTTCTTTTTTTTTTTTTTTGTGGGGACAGGGTGGGTGGGCAGGTACTGGGGATTGAACTCAAGAACACTCAACCACTGAGCCACATCCCCAGCCCTTTTTTGTATTTTATTTAGAGACAGGGTCTCACTGAGTTGCTTAGTGCCTCACTTTTGCTGAGGCTGGCTTTTAACTTGCCATCCTCCTTCCTCAGTCTCCTGAGCTGCTGGGATTACAGGCATGTGCCACCAGGTCCGGCTCAGCCAGACTTCTAACCTCTATTCTAGTGGTTATCACAGTATAATTTGTATTTATTTGTTTTGTCTATCAGTTTGAGAATTTTTAAAGTGTGGACCCATGTGCTATATCACTTAATTGAAGAGTATTTATAAACTGGATAAATTGAGGCTAGAACTCAGGTTTCCTGATTTTAAGGTCAAAACTTTCCCCTTGTATATTAATGCCCTAACTTTTTGGGTCCAAAAATAAGTTACAGTTTTAGCCAATTTCCTTGATAACAGTTTACATTCTATCCAATGAAAACAAGAGTTGTTTCCAACCCAGTACTTCACAGGTACAGATAAGAGCCTTCATTTACATGACATAAATGATGTTAAAGTCACTGTGAATTGTGAGTGCTTAGCAGCCATAAGCAAGCTGATAGATACTCCTCAGCAGTTATCCTGAAACTTGTCTTGTATGAGGACAATTATGTGAGGCAAAAACTTAGTAAACATCAACACTGTAGAAGTTTTACTTTCAGTGTGTATGATAAAATAATGGGGTAAAGTAGCTGTTAATTCAATGATGCTTTTATATGAATTTATATTTTAGTAATATAGCTAATATCTATAGATTTTTTTAAAAATAATAGCACATACATGAGACATTACTTAGGCTGTGGACCATCCTCACATGGAATAACTGACTTCTTGGCACCATTCACCATTCATTAGATTAGAAGCCACTTCTCTGCTATAATTCTTAGCTCTCCGGGATTACACCACATGCTGGAAGAGGGAACAGGGTGAGCCCAGAGAATGTCCTGGGAGCTAAAATCATGCCATATATCCCATGGCAAGCCTGAGGTACCCTTGAACACCCAGTAGGGAGGTGTTGAATAGATTTCTTTTGTGTGTATTTTTTTCCTTCCTATTTATGAAGGACACCATAATTTAACTTAGTCCCAGAGGACCCTTGATTTATGACCTAATTTTATTCCCAGAGGAAAGTTGAGCCCCCTCCCCCTTTTCCATTGGCACAGTATTATAAAAATTAGGGTCCTATTTTTGGAAAACAGTTCTATACCATAAAATAAAAATACCAAAATCAATTGTCAAAATTTATGTAGAATGTATGTCTTATTTTCGTTTATATTTCAAAAAATACATTGAAGTATATAAAAGTAAAATTTATAGCTATAATGAAAGACAGCCTGGATGCTAGTTAAGACCCTGATACTGGAACCAAACTGGGTTCAAATTCCAAATTTGCTGCTTCCTATTTGAGGGATTTTAGGCAAGTTACTTTGTCTCTCCATGCTTCAGTTATCTATAAAATGGAGCCTAGTAGTCATATTCTAGAGCTGCTCTGTAAATTAAATGAATCAATGCATAGAAACTACTCAGCACTGGTAATATTGGACAATGATGATTTATTAAGTGTTGGCTGTCATTTTATGTTACACATGATCATTTTAGAGAGAATTTTCTGAAAGTTCTTAAATTTGGGTCAATACAGTTTACTCCCTGCAAAACTGTTCATAATCTGGCTCCAGTCCTTCCTTTCTCATACTTTCTTTACATAAATTCTCTGTCCACGTTGTACTTTCTTTCTACCTATTGCATGCTGTACTGTTTTCTTTAAGTCATCTCTAAATCATAAAGTCTTTGAAATTAAGAACTAAGTACATTATATCTCTATGTCCCCCTATCATCTAATATAGTATAGTGAACACTCAAAATATTTGTTGTTTAATTGACAGAGATAAGAACAACATTTTCAAAATTGTAAATTAAATGAAATATTGTGTGCACATTTGTTCATGAGTATTCAACTTGTAATAGAAAGTTAATCATTTTTAAAATTATTAAAAAATTAGAGGAGTTTGAGAAATTTTTAAATTACTAAAACTAAATGAAAACATTGGTACGTTAGATTGTTAGGAACTATGTAATAACCAAAATATCACATTCCTTGTATTGAAAAATAGGCCATCTTCTGATTCTAGCTTATTATAGCATTTGTCCCTCTGAAATTGTTATTGTTATATAACAAAGCAGTGAGAACCCTGTGACTGTGAATGTCTATATCACAGATTTATTGCTATGAGAGCAAGGAATCAGTTAAGGAAGGGAGACGGGAGAGAAAGGGAGAAACATAGACTTGTGCTTTCTTTCTAATACTTAATAATAGCAATAAAATATTTTACCTAAAAATATGACATAATAAGACATTTTAACCTTTTGGCTATTAGTGATATTTTATATTTTAAAAACAATTGTACCTGATGTTTAAAAACACATATTATTCATCAGATGATGCATATATTCCTAAATCTTGAGTAGTCTAGTTGAAATATAGATAAAAATAATTTTGCCATAATTTTAACCAGTTCTATTCACCCAGAATTTAAAATCATCCATCATTTCTTTATAATTCTGTATACTGTGTAAATCAAGAGTTTTCTGTATTCTCTTTTCACTTTTTGTTAGTGAATATGGAATGTAGCATTTGTTATTTTAGGCACATAGATGAGTTCTTTTCTTTAAGAATACTTAAGGGCTGGGAGTTTGGCTTAATGAGGAGGGCTTGCCTAGAATGTGCAAGATCTTGGGTTCAGTCCCCAGTACAAAAAAAGGAAAAAAAAAAAAAAGTATGTTAATGTGATGAATATTTTGAACATGATGCAGAGATTTTCTTTTTTCTTTTTGTGCCAGATACTCTAGATGAATATTTTGAATATGATGCAGAGGAGTTCTTGGTCTCTTTGGCCTTGTTAATAACAGAAGGTCGAACACCTGAATGTTCTGTAAAAGGTCGAACGGAAAGTTTTCATTGCCCTCCAGCACAGTCTTGTTATCCAGTAACTACAAAACATGAATGTAGTGACAAGTTGGCCCAGGTGAGAATCACAGGTTGAATGCTTTAAAAAATTATGTAAACTAATGTAAATTCTATTATCACCTTCATTATATCACAATTATAATTTTCACATTTAAATATAAAATTGGCTCTTAAATAAGGCTCTTGAAAGTAGGGCAGGTAGCTTTGTGGATCAGTGAGCAGGGTGGGTAGCCAGTTTCACACCTGTCTTCTCATACTCTCAGGTTGACTCACTTTGATTGAGTTTTCTTTAAAGGTTCAGCCCTGTCTCTTCCACTTCGTGTTCTTGTTCATTCAGTAATTTTTTCTTTTTTTTCTCAAATTTAATGTTTTATTCTAAGTTGTTAGAAATGACAGCAGAATGTATTACATTTTATATTATACTCATAGAGCACATTTTTACATATCTCTGGTTGTATGCAAAATATATTCACACCATTCGTGACTTCATACATGCACTTAAGGTAATGGTATCCATCTCATTCTACCATCTTTCATTCAGTAAATTAATTGATGATTATTTTCCTCAGATTAACCAATTTCCCTCTGTGCTCTTTTTTTTTTTTTTATGGGAGAATACCTTTTGTTATTGTGTTATTTTTTTGAATAATAACTGTTAAAATATTTTGGTAGGTAAAGTACAATTTGGCTTAGGAATTTTTCTCCCAGTAATTAGTTTAGGTTGTTAAATGTAGTCCACATTTTTTAAACTTAAAAAATATCTTACCTGTTTTGAGTATTTAATGAAAATGAGTAGGTCTTCAGAATTAAGAATTAAGCCAGGCATAGTGGTACACACTTGTAATCTCAGTGACTCAGGAGGCTGAGATAAGAGCATTCCAAACTTCAGGAAAGACCCTGTATTAAAATAAAAATATGAAAGGGCTGGGGGTGAAGCTTAGTGGTAGAATGCCCCTGGGTTCAATCGCCAGTAACTAATACACACACAGAATTAATTAATTAATCAATTAATATTTCCTATGAAATTAACAAACTACATAAGGCTGGGTTAACTCAGAGACCTGTCAGACATTGTGTATAGCAGTTATTTTTTCACAAGATACAGCAAAGATATCTTCCTCAAGAAAATTTGCAGCATAAATACTCAATACTAATCCCTGTACTCAGAACTCACTAGCATGAATACATTATTTAATGAGAATATCTGAAAGCTCTACAATAGATTACTCCTTTCTAATTAATATCTATCTACTTTACAATTTTAAAACTTAAATACAAAGTTAGGCAGATTATTGAGAGATTTTGCTTATATTCATTTTCTCTAAGTGTCGCCAAGCCAGACGAACCAGGTCTGAGGTCACATTGTTGTGGAAGAATAATCTTCCTATCATGGTGGAAGTGATGCTACTACCAGACTGCTGCTACAGTGATGATGGGCCTACCACAGAAGGCATTGATCTAAATGATCCTGCAATTAAGCAAGATGCATTACTATTAGAAAGATGGATCTTGGAGCCAGTTCCTCGACAGTAAGTTGTTGAGCTTAATTTGAAGTTGTTCCTGATAAATCAAGTTTTTTATTACTTCCTATAATTTTTAGAAATATTATATCATATCTTTGAATCCTTCTATGTAGTAAAATTTAATACTTAGATGTTTAATACTTATGTTAAGTAATCATAACATTGACATTGGTACATTCATTCTTCTGCTCTCGAAAGCCTACATCCTAAGTGATATGTTTATTTCAGCTTCTCTCTTCCTAAAATTCAATCATTGTGTGCTTGCTGACATTTAAATTATGCTTTGTTACTTTCCTTAGGAATGGTGATCGATTCATTGAAGAGAAGACTCTTCTGTTGGCTGTCCGCTCATTTGTGTTTTTTTTCTCAGTTAAGTGCATGGCTGAGTGTTTCTCATGGTGCTATTCCACGAAATATTCTTTACAGGTATGTCTAGGGCAAAAAAAGGACATGCATATTCACTTTGCTTACTGAATGCAATTTAAAAAAATAGTTTCTTTTCTTCATTTCTGAATATAGTGGATAAAATTTAATGAGATTTTTCTCAAAACAAGTTTGAGAAATTTAGGTTGAGTCAGTATGAATTTTGCTTGTTGGAATAAATTTGATAAACTTACGTTAGAGAACAATTTACTGCTACCATTATAAAGTGGAAATATTTTATGGGCTTCTAAATTTCTCTTCTTTTCTCTCACCTTCCTTCCCATACTGAGGCTTGAACCCAGAGGCACTTTACCACTACAAGTTATATCCCCAGTCCTTCTTAAGGCTCACTAAGTTGCCAAGACTGGCCTTAAACTTGAGGTCCTTCTGCCTCAGACTTACTAGTAGCTGGAATTACAAGCATGTAGCATGTGACTGGCAAATGCACATATTTTAACTATACAGTTTGATAATTTTTGTTTGTGTGTGGTACTGGGGATTAAACCCAGATCCTTGCACATGCTAGGCAAGCATTCTACCACTGAGCCACATCCCTAGTCCTGAGTTTCTTGACATCTTGAAAAATACAAACATCGCTGGTTATGGTGGGGCATATCTTTAGTCCCAGCTACTTCAGAGGCTGAGGCAGAAGAATTGAGTTTGAGGCAACCCTGGGCAACATCGTGAGACCTTACAAAATAAACACACACACACACACATACACCTTACCAAGCTAATTATCTCTTTAGGCAGGTGGTCATGAAATAGTTTCTTTTAGTCACTTTCCACAATAAAACTAGCTGAATCCATTTATTCTTTTTATTTTGACAAACATATTATTTAATGATGATATTCTTGAGCTTGAGTACTTAAATAGTCTGGTGTTCTTAAAAATATCATCTCTTCCAAGCATAAGGTACCACATGTTAGTTTTTAAAAAATATTTTATTAGTTGTTGATAGACCTTTATTTATTTATATGTGGTGCTCAGAATTGAGCCCAGTGCCTCACACATGTTAGGCAAGAACTCTTCCACTGAGCCACAACCCCAGCCCCATTTTATCAGAGTAATATGCATGGCAAAATGGCTAAAAGTAAATTTCAGTGGTAGTTAATGCAAACAAAGATAAGTGTGTAACTGCTTTACATTTTTAAAATAATATACAATGATAAAGATGTGACTTTTATAGTCCATTGATTTCTGTATTTTACTGTTTGACTCTAGAATCAGTGCTGCTGATGTAGACCTTCAGTGGAATTTTTCACAGACTCCAATTGAACATGTGTTTCCTGTTCCCAACGTTTCTCACAACGTGGCCTTGAAAGTCAGCGTTCAGTCTTTACCCAGACAATCTAATTACCCAGTTTTGACATGTAGTATTCACACTAACATTGGCCTGTATGAGAAAAGAATTCAAGAACATGAACTTAAAACTCATCAGCACCGCAATTCTAATGAAGCAGAACAATGTAGTCCAAAGAGTTCACAGCGTCTGTGTAGCAAACCAGCTTGGACCATGGCTTCTGAAAGTGTATTACATGGAAAAAAAGGTGCAACTCCAGAATATACTGCAGCCATCAAAAATGTCAAACTATATCCAAGCTCTGGCAATAAATCTGACCATGGGACATCTCAAGCCAATATTTTGGGCTTCAGTGGTATAGGAGATGTAAAGTCACATGAGACATCAGTGAGAACTTTAAAATCATTTTCAATGATTGATTCTAGTGTCTCTAGCCACCAGAGTTCTTGGCACTCAGTTGGCGAGACTAACCCTTTAATAGACTCTTTAATCCAGGATCGACAAGAAGTTATTGCAAGAATTGCTCAGCATTTGATTCATTGTGATCCAAGTACTTCACATGTTTCTGGGCATCCATTTACTACTCAAGAATCTAGTTCACTTAATTCAAAACTTTACCGAGTTTCACAAGAAAATGAAAATGTGAGAAAATGTAAAGAAACTTTTTCTGTTTCTTTTGGTAGTCCAGAGTTTACTCCCTCAGAAGGTACGAATGAGGGGAAAATTCGAGTAAAATCAGAAACTTCTCAAAGTGAAACCTGCATTTCTAATGGTCTTTATTCTCATCGTTCTGTTGGAGAGACTAATCCTTTGATAGGTTCTTTACTCCAGGAACGACAAGATGTTATTGCAAGAATTGCTCATCATTTGGAGCACATTGATCCAACAGCATCACATATTCCTCATCCATCATTCAACATGCATGACTCCAATTTGGTTTCTTCTAAAGTATATAGAAGTTCATATGAAGACAAAAATTTGCTAAAGAAAACTAAGGATGATGCCTCTTCCATTTCCATTTCTCATACAAAATTTTCCTTGTTAGGAGACAACAGTGATGAGAAAAATTTAATACCTAATAAATCTTTTAGTTCTTTTAAAAGCAATAGTAAAGGAAAGTCTTCTTTGAAACCTCAAATAAGAAATCAGTGTCAGAACAGTCCTAGTCAAATCATCCAAAATATATGTCAGGAGACACAGAACAAAGCTACTAGTGTATTGACTTCCTCAAATATGTCTCATTGCAGTGAAAGTAACTTAGATTTGATAAGCAGATTGGAAAATACATTTTCTGAGTCTCAATTTAAGGAGCAAGAAATTAGCAATGGAATTGATAAACAGTATTCAGAATGTAACAGTATTGACAAACAGATTTGTACAAGTATGTGTAAGGAAAAAATAATAAAAAATGAAAATTGTAATCCAGAATCTTTTGACAATCTCCAGTATGATAATTCAAAGACAAAAGACTCAAAATTAAAAGTTACTATGTTGGAAATGTCTGAATATTTGAGCAAGTATGAAAATAATTGTTCAGATAAAGACTCAAAAAGGCCAAAGATGTGTGAGCAAAATACTCGACTTAATAGCATAGAAAATTATCTCAATAAAGATGATGAAGGTTTTAAATGCAAAAAGACAAACCAATTAAAAAATAAGGATAAGAAAGAAGATTCAACTGATGAAAAACCTCAAAATTGTTCTCAAAGAAAGAGTATTAAAGACTATTTGTCTACATGTGAACGACTAAAACATACAGAAGTGTTGGTAGGTAACATCTTATATTTCAAATATAATTCTCAACTGTTATGGTTTCAATTTTCTTCACAGAAGATCTAGTTATTAAAGGTCTAAGGTGTCCGTTATCTATAGAACACACTGATATAATCAGCTTTCTACAAACTGTTAGCCTCCTTACAAATAACATACTCTCTTGACAGTACATACTAGGTAAATAGAAAAAATAAAGATCTCATGGTTTAAAAACTGCTCTTATGGCAGTAATTTTTTTAGTGATTTATTAGGCCTATTATTGAGACCTTTTTTATTTTTTAAAGTTTTATTGTAATTTGTTATACATGTTTTCAGAGTGCAGCTCATTTCATATTACATATAACGAGCACAATTTTTCAAGTTGCTGGTTTTATATATTTTCACAACAATTGTGTCTTCATACATGTACTTAGGGCAATGATGGCCAACTCATTCTACCATTATTCCTTTTAACTCTGTTCTTCCCCCTTATCCTCAATCTAAACGATCTGTTACTTTTTCTTCTATTCAGAAGAAATAATATTTGATGTATGGAATCAGGAGAATGAATGCTCGACAGATAAAAACACACTTTGATTTTGTATAGTATTGCTTTCAGTTATAACACATGATTATAGAACACTTGGTTCTTTTTGTACTTTACCATGACAGGTAGGGCAGATGAGGAAATTGAGACTGAAGGAGAATAAATGACATACCAGTAGCAGTCTTTGGGGGATGAACTGGCACACCATACCCTCTCCCAGGTCTTTTTTTTTTTTTTTTTTTTTTTTTTTTTTTTTTGTGTGGTACCGGGGATTGAACTCAGGGGCACTCGACCACTGGGTCACATCTCCAGCCCTTTTTTGTATTTTATTAGAGACAGGGTCTCACTGAGTTGCTAAGTGCCTCGCCATTGCTGAGGCTGGCTTTCAACTCTAGATCCTCCTGCCTCAGCCTCCCAAAGTGCTGGGATTACAGGCGTGCGCCACCGCGCCCGGCTGCTCTCCCAGGTCTTTGACTTGCAACTCACAGTTCTTTCTTCTGCCTTATATAATGAAGGACAAATTTGTAGACTGTACAAGTCCTTGGTTCATTTTAATTTTTACTGTTTTTTTTTAATTTTAGTAGTTATGAATAATTGATGGAGATAAACAGAATTGAAAAGAAATTCATGTTAGCTTGATTTTTTTTTTTTTTTGTCAGCAGCTCTGGCCTAGTACATACTGTTTGCCCACTATGTTATGTCCTGCCCCAGTTAATAGTTTTAGGCATGTCTCTAGGAGAATCACTAAGCTATTAGTCAAAACATCTAGTTGTAGTTTTGGCTTCACAGTTTAGTCCTTGAGTTATACCAAATAAGCCAAATAACTTCTAAAAACCCCATGTCAATTTTACAAGACTAAATGTCTTTTGCCTGAGTTGTATTGATGATTAAACAATAAATTAAAAAAAATAATTTGTAAACCTGTAATGCTCTACCTAAATAAAATATATTCCCTAAAACTACAATTGTCACAGAAACCTACCCTGGCCTTCAGAATATTAGGGTTTTTGCTGGGCCTAGCAGTGAATACCTGTAATCCTAGCTATTTGGGAGGTGGAGGCAGGAAGATCCCAAGTTCACCAGCCTGGGCAGCATAACAAGACATCATTTTTTATTCTTTTTGATACCTAATAGAGAAGCTTAATCTGGCCATTGTTTTTCAAGTCACTATAATTAGTTTTTTGTTGTTTCTGTTGTTGTTTGGTACTGGGGCTTGAACTCAGGGGCATTCAACCACTGGACCATATCCCCAGCCCTTTTTTGTATTTTATTAGAGACAGGGTCTCACTGAGTTGCTAAATGCCTCGCCATTGCTGAGGCTGGCTTTGAACTCGGGATCCTCCTGCCTCAGCCTCCCAAGTGCTGGGATCACAGGCATGCACCACCACGCCTGGCTATAATTAGTTTTTGCATGTGCTTGTTTTAAATATAATCCTATGCTGTTTACTAGGTGCTCAAGCACTCTCTTCTGTGTATTTTACATGTTAGTTTACTGAATCTTCTTACTAGCCTATGAGGTTAGGTTCTTTTACTACAGTTTACAGATGAGAACTACAGGCCAGAGATTAAGTAATTTGCTTAGGTGCTTTTTTTTTTTTTTTTTTTTGGTACCGGGGATTGAACTCAAGGGCACTCGACCAGTGGGCCACATCCCCAGCCCTTTTTTGTGTTTTTATTAGAGACAGGGTCTCACTGAGTTGCTAAGTGCCTCTCCATTGCTGAGGCTGGCTTTGAACTCGCGATCCTCCTGCCTCAGCCTCCCAAAGTGCTGGGATTACAGGCGTGCGCCACCGCGCCCGGCTCTTAGGTGCTTTTACTACAGTTTATAGATGAGAACTACAGGTCAAAGATTAAGTAATTTATCCAAGGTCTCAAAGCTAGTACATGGTAGCACCAGGATCTAAATTAATTCTTTTTTCCTTCTAATTTTTATTCATGTGTTCTTTATGAACTTCTGACATCTGGACATACATTTTCCCAATTTTTAAAAATTAGCCTTTCTTTTTCTGAGACAGGGTTTTGCTACATTGCCTAGGCTGACCTCAAACTCCTGGATTTAAGTGATTTTCCTGCCCCAACCTACTGAGGAGGTGGGATTACAAGCATATGCTACCAAACCTGGCTTACTTCTTTCCTTCTTGTTTTAAAATATTATTTATTTGTTTTAGTTGTACACAATGCCTTTATCTTATGTGGTGCTGAGGATCAAACCACGGTGCACATGCTAGGTGATGCTCTACTGCTGAGCCACAGCCCCAGCCCCTACTTCTTTCTTGACTAACATTAAAACCATAGTGCTGTGACTGCTTATTTATTTATTTATTTATTTATTTATTTGGTACCTAGATTGAACCCAGGAGCATTTTACCACTGGCCCACATCCCCAACCCTTTTTTATTTTTTATTTTTGAGACCAGGTCTCCTTTCATTGCTGAGGCTGGCCTTGACCTTTCAGTCCTCCTGCCTCAGCCTCCTGAGTTGCTGCATTTTTAGATTAATAATATTTCTTATGTTTCTATATCTCCAAATTAAATCCTCTGAAAATGACTCTTAATATAATTTTGCTTTAGAATATTGTACTAATTTTTTCTACCTGTGAAGAGTTGTACTTTTTAGCTTACTAGATGCAAGATGCTGAGTTAACATGTTAAGAAGGCAATTGTGTTGGGGCATACTTTAGAATATTTGTGTTTATTCAGCATATTAAAATATCTGAGGCATTGTTATCTAATTAGAATGTATGTGTGTATGTGTGTGTGTGTGTATAGACAAAATAAAGATGCATTATCAGCTTCAGCACCAGGGATGTAAACCTCAGATGCATTAGGGATGAATCTAAAAACCAAAAAGCTATACAAGTTCTTTAGATGGTATTTAAATATACCATTAAAATCTAATTCTTAGCCAGGTGCTGTGGCACATACTTGTAATCCCAGCAGAATCACAAGTTCAAGACCAGCCTAGACATTTAACAAGACCCTGTCTCAAAATAAAAAATAAAAAGGGCTGGGGATGACATTCAGTAGTAGAAAGCCCCCAGGGATCAATCCCCAGAACCAACAACAACAACAAAAAATCTATTTTCTTAACAGAGGACCACATTGAAACATTCAAGTGTCTGGCGAAAACATAATTTCCATTCCTTGGATGGAACCTCAACCAGAGCCTTTCATCCTCAAACTGGATTACCTCTTCTTTCAAGTCCTGTAAGTGCTTTTTTTTTCCCTCTTATCTCAAACATCTGAAATATTTGCAAAAGTTATATTCAAATTTTAATTTAAAAAGAACTTAAGTGCTTTTGAAATAAATTTTCAGTTGCAAAATGTTTTATTATTTGATAGCACAATTAATAGCCAGGTGATCATATGAAAAAAAAAACACTAAAAATAAATAAAAATTATATTTGTTGTATTAGAATTAAAAATTTTCCTAAAATTCTTTTGCCTAATATTTTTATTATTATTAATGCAAAAAACCCCGATGTCTAAGGGAACTTTATATAATAGTCTTTGTAGCTGGGTATGGTGCCTATAATCTCAGTGACTAAGGAAGCTGAGGTAGGATGACTGCAAGTTTGAAGTCAGCCTCAATTTAGTGAGGTCCTCAGCAACTTAGAGAAACCCTGTCTCAAAAAATAAAAAGGCTGAGAATGTAGCTCAATGGTAAATTGCCACTGGGCTTAATCTCCAGTAACAACAAAAAAAAGTTTTTATATCTCAGTAAATACTGATACTGAGGAATATGTCCATCTGGGAACTAAATTGATACCTGTCTTTGACCTTGAACTCATGCATTTAGTTGTCTTATTGTGAGACATACAAATATCCCTACCCTGTGTTTACAAATAGATTTATACATTTGAATGCAATGGTTAAAAACATCTTTTTGGAGTCAACAATGACTTCACTGTAGCTTTGTGACATTAGGTAAGAAAAAATCTCTGAGACCTTCAGCTTTTCATCTCTAAATTGGGGGGAATAAGACCTACCTCAGTATTATGATGATAATTAGAATTATTCTTTGTACATAGTAAGCACTCTGTAATTAGTTGATATGGCTGCCATCTCAGTTAAACATGAGGTAAGACAGACTTTGGTCAGTATGTTGGACTGAGGTAAATATAGGAAAACTCTTATTCCTTTCAAACATAGAAATCTTGGATGAAATATAACAACTTTTAAATACATAATATAGTATAATAAGAAAAATAAGTCCCCAAGTACTAGCTTGGGGAAAATTGTAGCCCTCTGGGAAATCTGAATCTAATGCAGAATGAGGGTATGATATAATGCTCCTACTAGGACAGGAGTCAAGGCTGCAAGTCTGCATCAGTCATAGCTGAAAAACTAAACTCTTCATTAAAATTAGGGAAGGCCTGGCTTTCTATTAAATGAGGGGAAAAATTTAATTTACCTGTTTACTCAAAATATATATAAAAAAAAAAAGATGTGGAATAGATGAGGAAAAGAAACCCCCAAAAGAAATTGGACCTAAAACCTAAAGCACTTACAGGTTGCATAAATTCAGAAATCCTACAGTGAGATTCAGACATGTCTAGCTGAGAAATAGCCATGAAAACTAAATTTGAATCCATGGAATTCACTGTGTACCATTGGAGGAAGCAAACTATACCACATCTATAGGGCACCAAGGACTGATTTCTTTAAAAATTACCTCTTGTTGATAATGATCTCAGAGGGAAAAAATTACAAATCACCTTTAAAGAATCATTAGTAGGAAGGAGAAATGTAAGAATTCACATATAGGAACTCTGTCATCAGAGTAGCCTGAAAGGGAGTTAAAAATAATTCTGTTTAAATGTTCTACGTGCTAAGTGCAGGCAAAGATAGGGAATTAAGATGAAAGAACACATGCTTTTGAAAAATAACAAATTAAAATTATAGAAATGAAAAAATTGTATTTATATGGATAAAATAGTAGGTTAGCTGAATAGAAATTTAGCAACTGGTATATACATAGCACCTATAAGGAAGTACAAAAAGGGAAAAAAATGGTAAAATCTAAAGAGCCACAGAAGATAGATTGATGTGTTCAATATAAGTCTAGCAGATATTCTAAAAGAAAAGACTAAATGAAATAAGGAAAATGCAGTATTAGAAGAAATGAAGATAAAGAACTTTCCAGAAATCATGAGAGTTTAGATTGAAAATTTTACAAATAAATTCTGACTAAAATAAATAGCATGGTGCCCTTGTACAACTCTGAAAATTTTTAATGTATAGATATTTCAATGCCAATTGTACCAGTGAATTAGATATTTTACATGTTTAATATTCTAGAATCAAATCTTTCATGTAGTATATTTTACATTTAATTTATATCTGGGGCCAGGCAAGGTGGCGCACACCTGTAATCCCAGCTGCATGGGAAGCTGAGATCAGAGGATTGCAAGTTCAAAGCCAGCCTCAGCAAAAGCAAGGCACTAAGCAACTCTGTGAGACCCTGTCTCTAAATATAATACAAAATAGGGCTGGGGATGTAGCTCAGTTGTTGAGTGCCCCTGAGTTCAATCCCTGGTACAATCCCTGCTACCCCCTCCCAAAAGAAATTTATCTCTGGGTGTTTTATTTTTAGGATATTTTGAGTAAGTTGTGGTTTGTCACTGTAATCTGGTATACAAAGTATTTGGAAATCCAGGGTATTATTTTTCAAACCTATTTTCTGTAATGCCTTAAACTTCTTGGGAATGTTGTAGTGATTGGGATGGGCAAAGGAGTTGCAAAGCTAGCAGGACCCCAGGTTGCTATCTCTATTTAATTTCAATATAGAAGTGTATAAATTTCAAAAATTGAAAGTCGTGTTGTGTGTGTGTGTGTGTGTGTGTGTGTGTGTGCTATGTAAGATTTAATTTTTGCCATAACTGGTTCTACCTTTTAAAAATTCAAAACCTAGTAAAAGTGTTTTCATTAACTGTTTTTTCCATATTAATTAAATGAGAACACAAGAATATGTAATAAATAATATTATTTTTGAAGTAAACTGGTATGAGAGAAATTTTATTGTTTTAAAGATAGGTGTAGATTTCATTTGAAAAGCATTTTCTCAATTCAAGGAAAAATTAGTCTTTTGATATTACATATGATTATTTTGACCTTAGGTTCCTCAAAGAAAGACACAATCGGGTTGCTTTGATCTGGATTCTTCATTATTGCATCTGAAAAGCTTTTCATCTAGAAGGTATTTATTTTAAAATTCCTTTGTGTATATGAAACAGAATTTTACACGATTCTGATCTTTCACAATAAATAATGTGGACTGTAAAAATCAAATTGTAACAAATCTTATTTTTAATATAATACTATTCATACACAGTTATTAACAATAAATTAGAAGGAAATTGAGACAATGAGTAGCAACAATATATTGGTCATCATAATAAACACAGATATTTTAACATTTAGCTACATTTATATATTTCTGATCATTAAACTGTAGTTTTTATTCCTTTGCAAAAAAGAAAGCCTTAGCAGTTTTTTCCGTGTTGGCAAGTAATACTCAGATTCTTTCTTTCTTTCATTTATACTGAGCAAATGCTCTACCATTGACCTACATCCACAGCCTTCTGATTATATTCTGATTAGTCACATAATTTTGCCTTTGTATTTTTATTTTCAGCTAAAAATGAAGATTGATATAGAAATCTGAATTCTTAAATATTTCCAGTAGCTGCCACTCTATAATATGTCATAAATTCCACCTGGAAACCTTTAGCATGATTTATACACACACACATGCATATCTCTATCCTTCATCAGATATGTGGATATCCTGCATAATATTAAATATTATAACAAATATGAAATCTAATCTGAATTTTTAAACCATAACTTTTTTATGTTTTAAAATTTGATGACATTAATTTTATTATTATGGTGGTTTGAGTAAAATTATTCAGATTCTCCTAATTTAATTTTGTACAAAAGTAAATTAGAAAATATTGTTTTTAATATATTCTTTTGTTGATTTGTTTTTTGTTTAGTACTCGGCCATGTTTAAACATTGAAGATGATCCAGATATTCATGAAAAGCCTTTTTTGAGTTCTAGTGCTCCACCTATAACAAGTCTTAGTCTTCTAGGAAATTTTGAGGTAATGTGTTTTGAAACTATTTCAAGAGTTGAAGTTTCTTAAACTTGGTCCATGATATCATTTATGTTTTTAACTTTCTTAACAAAAAGGAAAAAACAAACCTGCTGTATTTTTCCAAAGGCTTAAAATCACCTTCTTAATTGTTTTGTTTTGTTCTCGTGAGAAGAGAAGTTGGAAGAATTGTTGGCAGTGACATCTTAGAATTGAGTTACTGGTAGAGGAGGTAAAGGACTTTGGTGAAATCAGGTTAGACAGAGGTGTTTGTTAATTTAGCCAAGAGGAGAGACTTTACCACATCTTCTCTAACAAAATTGGCTCTGTTAGCCAGGCATGGTGGAGCATGCCTGTAGACCCAGCAACCCAGGAGCCTGAGGCAGGAGGATCATTTGACCAGCCTGAGCAACATAGTGAGATCCTGTCCAAAAAAAAAAAAAGTTCTGCTGCCCAGGAAATGTTCATTCTTTGTTTGTGGTGCCGGGATTGAACCCAGGGCCTGTGCGTGCAAGGCAAGTACTCTACCAACTGAGCTATATTCCCAGCCCCAGGAAATGTGATGATGGGCTGATAACAGCCCCTTTATGATCAAGGAGATTGATTCACAAAATCAAATGGTTCTCTGTACTTTATTTGTAACTTCTCTATAAATCTAAATCTATTTATTATTATAAAATAATAGAATTTTTAAAAGATCAAATGGCTGAAGATTTCTGATATATTTACTTCTTTATTTAATATGAATATTTCTACTTGGGATCAAGTATATCATAATATCATGGGTTTAGCTATTCATGGATTTTGTTTTGTTTTTTGTTTTCAGTTTTGAAGATTGAACCCATGGTATGCTAGGCAAGTGCAGTACCTCTGAGTTACATCCTCAACCTTTCAAAGTCTTGCTGAGTTGCCAAAGGTGGCCTCAAACTTGCAATCCTCCTGCCTTAGCCTCCCCAGTAGCTAGGTATGCCACAAAGCCTGGCTGTCCTTAATTAGATATCACCTAAACATTAAACATGAACTTGAAAATGCCATTTTTTAAAGTGATTTTAATTGGTGAATTTTTTTAGGGAAAAATAATTTCTATTTTGTATTTTTAATTAAAATAAATAGCCTTGCCAGTGTTGTAGTACATTATGTGACCATTGTGCTTTATAATTATTTTAATTTTGAGACCATTTTTTAAAGTTTTAGTGTAAATAAAAAGAAAAGGTATTTTGTGTTAACTTATCTCTTTTCCATGTCACGTTCAAAGAATTAGTCCAGAGATGCTAAACTCTATTCTTCTTTGTTAAGATTGCATAGACCATTATGAGACTCAGGTACTCTTCAACCTTTATACTACAAAAATGTTTATGAGGGAGTAGAAAACAGTCTGATACATAAAAACCTTAGAAAAGGGAAGATGGTTAAAAGATCTATACATTGTTGTTTTCAGAGGGTTCTATTTATGCAAATATGCATACCTTTTGTTCATGTGACTCAAGGGACAAAATACAGGGAAGTTCTGAGACTGTCTAACACATCATATGTGTTCTCTTTACAATGAAATTGATACTCTCTCTTCAGTAACTTATAGAAGATATTTACTTAGTGAATTTGATATGCTATGTTGATAAGAAAGGTGTATTGGGGAATAGTCTTGAATATTTTACTTTCACGTTGGTTTTGTTTTATGAAACAGGACAAAAATCTTAATTCCGGTAATATTGTTGAGGGAATTTGGGTATTTTTGCATTATTTGTGAGGCCTTAAATGGAGTCTGTGAACACATTGACCCAGAATAACACCAAAATATAGGGGTGTCCTTTATTTCTTTTGCTAATTAGTCATCTTTTCTTGCTACCATTAAGAGTTTTCTATTGCAAAACCTCATTATATCCATTCAACTCATCTATCATGTGATTATCTTCTTCTGTCAGTTCAGTTCAACGTAATACCAACAACCACTGAAAATGGATTCTTTTTCCCATGCAAGAACTATTTAATCTAAAAAACCATTTGATCTTAAAATTTTAACCATTTGATCTCAAAAATCCTATGATAATATAATAAAATATATATTTTAAAATAAATTTTAAAGAACAGATCTTTAACTTTATGAGGAAATCCTGTTATTTAAAATTTATTTAAAACCTATGATCTAAAAAATCCTATTAGAATAGAGAAAAGGGGCTGGGGTTGTGGCTCAGTGGTAGAGCGCTTGCCTAGCACGTGCGTGGCCTGGGTTCGATCCTCAGCACCATGTCCAAATAAATGCATTGTGTACAACTAAAGCAAATAAATAAATATTAAAAAAAAAGAATAGATAAAAAATTAGATTTATAGAGACTTTGCAAATAAAGTACCCTCTGTCGCGATAAAATAGCTTGTATTTTTCTAGAATTCTTTATAAATGGAGTCATACCATATTTACTCTTGGTTTGGAGTCGTCTTTTACTCACCATTATTTTGAGATTATTCATTTGTCCTAACTTTAAAAGAGTATTGCCATTGTATAGATTACAGTTCATTAATTCATTTACCTAATTCTGGAAATCGGGTTGTCTTAGGTTTTTTGGGTATTACAAATAAAGCTGCTATGAACATTTGTGCATAAATTTTTTGTGAACATAAGGTTTCATTTCAACTGGGCAGCTACTTGGAAATGGAATGTCTGGGTAGTATTAAAGGTATATGGTTAACTTTTTAAGAAACTGCCAAACTGTTTTCCAAAGTGACTATACTTTTGTCTGTCTTTTGTTGTTGTTAAGTACTGGGGATTAACTCTACCACTGAGTTACGTCCCCCGCTCTTTTTATTTTTTATTTTTTTATTTATTTATTTTTTTTTTGTGGTACCGGGGATTGAACTCAGGGGCACTCGACCACTGGGTCACATCCCCAGAGCCCTTTTTTGTATTTTATTAGAGACAGGGTCTCACTGAGTTGCTAAGTGCCTCGCCATTGCTGAGGCTGGCTTTGAACTCGCGATCCTCCTGCCTCAGCCTCCCAAAGTGCTGGGATTACAGGCGTGCGCCACCGCGCCCGGCTCTTTTTATTTTTTGAGACAGGGTCTTGCTTAGATGCCAAGCTTGGCCTCCAATTTATAGCTTCCTGCCTTAGCCTCCTGAGTTGCTGGGATTACAGGTGTGTGCCACTGTTCCTGGCAATTATACCATTTCAAGTAGCACCATCACTATACAAGAGTCTTTGTGCTTCCACATCTATCCCAGTGCTTATACTGGTCAGTCTTTTTTAATTATTGTAGTTTTAATTCTATTTCCCTAGTGACTAATCATGGTGACCCTCTTTTCCTGTGTTTATTTGCATGTAAGCACATAGGTTTTCCAAATATTGTCTCCAAGTATGAAGTAACAGTATCTTAAGAGCAAAATATTTTTTATTTTGTTTATGTCTAATTTATGAATATATTTTTTACTGTATCTTTCCTTTAATGTATCTAAAACAATCTTTGTCTAGCCCAACCCTTCTTAACTTTGGCATTCATAATAGTTCTTTGTTAGGGGAGCTGTCTCAGCACTGTAGAATGTTTAGCAGAATCTTTGTCCTCTACTGGCTCAATCCCAGTAGCATCCCCATAGTTGTAGCAACCAAAAATGTCTCCAAATATTGCCAAGTATCCTATGCTTGAGAACTAGTGCCCTAACCTATGGTTACATAGATTTTCTTTTATGTTTTCATCTAGAATTAAATTTTGTCTGTCATATGAGGTGTGTACAGTCAAGATTTATTTTTATGCATATGGATGTCAAATTTTCTAACCTTAAAACCATGTGTGAGTCCTAACTTTATTTTTTCTCAAAATTGCTTTAACTAAGCTGGGTGTGGTGGCACACACCTGTAATCTCAGAAACTTAGGAGGCTGAGGCAGGAGGATCTCAAGTTCAAGGCCAGCCTCAGTATTTAGTAAGGCCCTAATCAATTTAGTGAGACCATATCTCAAAGTAAGAAATAAAAAGGGCTGGGAATGTAACTCAGTAATAAATCACCCCTGGGTTCAATCCCTAGTACCAAAATAATAAATGAATAAAATAAATAATAATGTTAATAATAATTGCTTTAACTATTCTAATTCCTTTATCTATTAATGTAAATTTTAGAATGAGCTTAACTTTTTCTACTAAACAGCCATTTGAGATTTTGTATAAGATGAATTGATATAGATCAACTTGGAGAACACTGACATCTTAAGTATATTAAGTGTTTTGATCCATGAAATCCGTTTATTTAGATAGTCTTTGATTTTTTAAAATCAGTGGTTTTTTTTCAGCCTAAATATTTTGAACATATTTTTGTAGATGTATACTTAAAAATTAATTTCAAGTCCAGGCACAGTGGCTCATGCCTGTAATCCCAGCAGCTCAGGAGGCTGAGATAGGAGGACCTCAAGTTCAAAGCCAGCCTCAGCAACGGCGAGATGCTAAGCAACCCAGTGAGACCCTGTCTATAAATAAAAATACAGACTGAGGCTGGGGATGTGGCTCAGTGGTCAGGTGCCCCTGAGTTCAATCCTTGGTACCCCCCCAAAAATTCAAATTGCTAATTACTAGTATATTGAAATATAACTGTGTTTGTGTGTATATCACCTATTGCCTTTCTTAACTCACCAATTTTTGTAGGTTTTTAAAAAAGATTCTTTAGGATTTTCTGTATAAACAGTCATGTGATCTATAAGCAGGAACAATTTTGTTAGTTGGTAATCTATGTCTTTTATTTCCTTTCATTGTCATATTGCACTGAGTAGGACCTAGCATGTACTGTATGCTAGTATATTAAATTCACAAAATTTGAATTAGCCCAGAAAGTTAGCACCTAATATTTGTCATTTGTTTTATCCATAAACATTTTTATATGTGTCTTCCTATGAAAATTCTATCCATCTTTAGGATAATTTTCTTAAGAAACATTTGTTAAGTACCTACTATGTGTCATACTCTTTGTTAGAAAAACAAAGCTAAATGATAACGTTCCTCCTTTAGAGATGTATAACACCTATTGAAGAAGAAGGACATGTAAATAATTTTAAATACCAAGCAATTAGCATTATAATTAGAAGTTTCCTTAGTATTTATGTATCTACTATTTCTGCTAAAGGTTTTGGGGAAAGCTTTACTGAGGAACTGTCACATGAGCTTGGTTACAAGAGTAGGAATTTGCCAAGTTTGTTTGGGTAGTGGGGAGTAACAAGACATTCCAGGCAGACAAGATAAAGTATGTAGAGGCACACATGCAAAATTAATAAAAGACCATAGCAGGGCTGAAGGTGTGGATCAGTGGTAGAGCAAAGCCCTAGGTCAATCCCCTGTACCCCACCCTTCACTTGGAACTGAGGCACATGATCTCTGTGCAACAATTTGAGTAGTGGTACACTAGAGATGGAAAGACTGACTAGAAGATGTTGCATTTTAGAGCAAAGGTGGTTACGTCCTGACCTAGGGTACTGGTGGCAGAAAAAGGAGATGAGGCCTTGAAACTGAGAGGTAAAATCAACAAGATATGGATTGGACTGATTATGGAGCAGGAGGAAGATATAGTGATTCAGTTTTGGCACAGATCTGTTAGTCTTATCTTTTTGACCAGGAGACTTTAGAATTTCTGATGTGTCAACTGTTTCCAATTTAGACTACATAGTCTGTTGGATTCATGAGGATTTGCAGCATTAATGATTTAAATATTTAAGTAATTATTTCATCACATTTCATGATGCATCAATATATGTGTTGATGTGTGTATATGCAAAAAAGATTGTAAAAGGTTTAAAATGTTTCACATACCTGAAAAGATAACTATTAACTTGTTAAAAAATGAAGGTATTTTAGCAACCAAGCTTGGAAGAGATGGTAGGGGCTTCTCTAATGTATTTCCATAATTTTAAGTTTCTTTCTAAAGCACACTTACTGTTCTTTAAATTAAAAAACAAAATACACGTAACATACAAAATCATTTTTAAAGGATGTGTTACTTCTCAATTAAAGTTCTAAGTGCTTGGCTTCATCTTTTGATGAAACATGTCATGTTATCTGTTAAGTTTTCAAGACACTTTCTCTGCCTAATACCATAAACAAACACTGTAATAGATAAATACTTTCTCTGATAGAGCACATTTTTTACTTACAGATATAAAAATAACATATTACACAGTTAGGTGTAAGTAATGGAGTTCAGCATTGGTTGGAATAGTGAAAGGACCACCAGTTTTATAGGATGGTAGAAGATTGATGGGAGATGAGGTTCATTTCAAGTCATATGAAAAACATGACATGAGTAGCAACCATTTTTCTACTGCTAGAATAAATGGTAATGTAATATATTTCTTTAAATAAAAAATGAAATTAGCATGTTAACCTTTCTAATTTTTTTTACCAAATCATTTTGTCTTTCAGGAATCTGTTTTGAACTATCGTTTAGACCCTCTCGGCATAGTTGATGGCTTTACTGCCGAGGTAGGGGCAAGTGGTATTTTTTGCCCCACACATTTGACTCTTCCAGTTGAAGTGTCATTCTACAGTGTTTCAGATGATAATGCTCCTTCTCCTTATATGGCAAGTATATTTTAAATTGTCTGCCATTATCAACAAACTTAACATGCCTTTGTTCCAGTGCAGTGCTTTAAAGTGTAAAGTATTTCCTAAGAAAAAAAAATAGAGGCTGAATTCATACTAACTACCTCAAAAAGCAGATAAACTCTTTTACTTTTGAGAATGGTGCTCAACATTTGTTTCTGTGTGATTTATTGATTAGTGACACTACAATTTCATCTTAAGTCTACACAAATTCTCAAGTGCTTACTCTGTCTGTATTCTGCTTCCAAAAGGATTGCCTTCCTGTGTGGTCTTTATCTCAGTAGAGTTTAGGTAAGGATCTGGTGACCTATGGCCTCTGTGAGGCCCTTTCACCTCCCTCTCCCCTATTTGGTTTGTCTTTGGTTATTCTTTTCTGATCCTGGGGTTCTGTGGAATACTAGCTATTTCTGACTTATGCTAACGTCTTAGTGGAGAATATGAGAGTTAAGGGGAATTACAGAACATTCTTGAGCCTTCAATCCTATGATTTTACCTTTCCTACTTCTTATTCCAGTGGGTTGTGGGTAAACTTTCATTTCAAAAAAGATTCTGAATCCTAGAGTGCCTATCAGTCCTTTTTTTTAAAATACAAAGAGGGAGAAGAGGGTAACAGTAGAGATCTGTAAAAAGTTTACAGTGATGATATAAAATATGGAGTCAAATATAAGGTTTTCATGTTAAGTCTTACTTTGAGAAATGTAAATTACTATAGACGTGGAACTGTACATCCCTGGTATTGCCACTTGAATTTTCTAACTTACCACTTGCCCCAGTTGCTTCCTCTCTCCCACCTTTAAGGTTTTCAAGAACATTGGTAATAATGTTTTTATTGTAATAAAAGCTATAAAAAGGAACTTCTACATAATTGAGAAACCACAGAGAAGAAAGAAAGAGTTATACTTTTTATATGGTTAACTTATTATTGACACTGTTCAAGGAAAGTTGCTTAGGTTTACGGCATTCTGAAGGGAGAGTCTTTCAGTCAAGAATCTGATCAGTGTTTCATACTTTCTTAGAAAACTCACAGTTCTGTTTTCTTTTCCCAATAGTATTTACTCTTGGAGGTCTTAACTCATGAGAATTTACAACATTAGTTGTTATCAAAAGCAGAGACACTGTCCCCTCTTCACAGACCTGCCAAGTTATCATATGTACCACCTATTATTCATCTATCATAGAAAGATGTACCCACTTTTCCATGATCATTCTGGGAAAATAACTGTTAATTTTGGAAAGTAAATAAAATGGAAAGTACCACTGAGACAAGTTTTGCACCAGAAGGAATGCTTATCATACTGGAATCCTTAAAATATAAAATTTAGCTCTACAGATGTCCATTTTGCTTTACCAGGACATCAAGAAATCTCATCACTTTTATATATTCTGTTTGTATATAGTGACAGAGACTGGACAGATAAGGTCATTAGTAAATAGAATTCCTGATGACCATTAGGACAGCTTAGAAACAGGATAAATGGCTTAAATGACTAAAAATCAGCACAAATAAATATCTTTGAGCAAAATTCATAAGCAAGAGATAATTTGAACTATGCTTTTTTAAAGCAAAATAGCATTTCCAGGTGCTACCTGTAACCCCAGAGGCTCAGGAGATTTGGCAGGAGGATCGCGAGTTCAAAGCCAGCTTCAGCAAAGTGAGGCACTAAGCAACTCAGTGAGACCCTGTCTCAAAATAAAAAATAAGAAGGGCTGGGGATGTGGTTCAGTGGTTAAGCACCCCTGGATACAATCCCTGGTACAAAAAAATAGAGCAAAATAGCATTAATCTTTGACCTTGTTTGATATGTTTAAAAATGAATGATTAGTAGATAAAAGATTTTTGTCACTGTGTCTCCAGAAAGTACACAAATCCATATAATTGCAGATTTTGAATAGATATTAGGAAGGGTATAAATAAGGTTAGTGAGTTAAGTTATCCTTTTACAAATCCCTGACTTCTCTCTGATAATAATCTTTAATCAACTATCTATTACATTTTTTTCCTAGGTCAATTTGCTTATTAGGAATGAGCCCCTTGCAAACCTTAGACCACAAATCTTTCCTACTGTAAACTAATAAAATTAATTTTTATTCAGGGAATATTATTTATGTTTTAGTAGTTTAGTCAGTTCAAAGGACTGATTATGTCTTACAATTATGTATCAGCTGGGCATGGTGGTACATGCCTGTAATCCCAGCTACTCAGGAGACTGAGGCACAAGGATCACAGTTTCAAGGCTTGCTTGGGCAACTTAGCAACTTTATTTTGTCTCAGAATGAAAGATAAAATGGTCTCAGGATGCAACTCAGTGGTAAAGTGCCCCTGGGGACAAAAAAGGAAAAACAGATAAAAGATAATACAACTCACAGACCATCAGAACTGAGACTCAATACTCCTATTTATTATTCTAATAACTTTGTGACCTCATTATAAATTTTACAAATGATTCATAAAGGTAAAATGTTAGCACAGAAAATTCTGTCTTTGTGGTATAGAGGTGATATAGGGCTTTTCATTAAATAATTCCTTAAAGATTAACTCAAAGCCATACAATATCTCTAATTGGGAGTCAGTGGTAAAAATGTTCTCCAAGTGCTACACTACAACACTTAGCTGTTTAGAAACTATTGCATGGTGAAAACAGGCAAAAATATCTAATGTAGGTGTGCCATTTGCAAATTTAGAATATTACTTGCATTATTATCATACTGACAGAGCCATGTATGATTTCCTTTCATTTGTAACTGACCAAATCAAAGTATACCTCTCTCAGGTTTCCACTTAGTTTTGCCTGTTCTCTATTCCCACAATAATTTGAGAAAGTTTTGTGTAAGATTTTGACTGAAATTTAGCTTTAGCTTATCTTTACTATTCCTTTTTTTCCCCCTTTGTATGGGGGATTGAACCCACCAGCTCTTTACAACTAAACTACGAAGTGTCATCCTGGCTGAGCATGGTGGAGCATGCCTGTAACCCAGCTACTCTGGAAACTGAGGCAGGAGGATCACAAGTTCAAGCAATTTAACAAGAACCTGTCTTGAAATTAAAATTAAAGAAAAATAAAAAGGCTTGGGGAATATAGTTCAGTGGCAAAATATCCATGGATTCAATCCCCAGTACTGAAAAAAATTGATTATTTACTATTATTCTACTCTAAAAACTATCAGAATTTTATATATATATATGTATATATAAAAGAAATAAGCATAGGAATATTAGTTGTTTTTGCCTTACCTGTTTTCCTTTATGTATTTATGGGGAGTGAAGGCTGGTGAGGAAGAATAGTAATGTATTATATGTAGTAATGTGATGTTAAAAGTAGCTATTATTTCCAGGTGCAGTGGCCCACATCTATAGTATAGCAACTCACAAGGCTGAGGCAGGAGGATCACAAGTTTAAGGACAGTTTCAGCAATTTAGCAAGACCGTATCTCGAAAATTTTTTAAAAAGAGGGGGCGGGGGGAGGGTCTAGGGATGTAGCTCTATTGAAAAGTACCCAAGGATTCAGTCACAAGTACCAGAAAAGAGAAAAAATAAATAAAAAGGAGCTATTATTTGGGTATATTTTACTTTTTCTTTCTGGAACTAGAAAGAAGAGGGGTATATATGTCATACCATTTTTTATGAAAAGTGGAATGCATAGTACCTCACTAAACATGTAGAATATGTCATGAATGAGAAATTGTTAAAGCAGCACTGCTGTTTTTAGTTAGTGATGCAATTTGATGATATTCTGCTTTCATACTTTAATGAATATGTGATAAATTGGATTTGACAAGATGTATGTATGTCTTTTCAGTGTCCATTTCCCAATATTAATATGTACTTGGAGTTAAGGGATTTATATGTCAGAGTCTGGCCCTCCCTTCTCCTTTTTCCCCTCTCATTTTTACCTTCCCAACACTAGTCTAACTTCCAAACCCACGAGTTGTCACCTAATGGGATAGTTCTGTTTTATATTTACTTTTATGTAAGATTGGCATGTTTTGGCATGTACAGTATATAACTATAGAATCACAAAATGTTGAGCATGTAATTCTACTTAAGTACCCAGTTAAAATGAACAAATCAGCATTCATTACTTAAAGCTACCTAAGAATTTATCATCATAATTACTAACTATAGTCCTTTGGTTACCCTGGTTATTGAGAAGCTTTCACACATTCAATTTGCACTTTTCCCCCATTGTTTAGACTTCTCAGAAAAAACAACTCCACATATTATCTGGGAACGTTTGTTGAAATGCAGATTTGATTTGGAAGATCTGAGGGAGAAGTCATTCTGCGTTTCTAACAAGTTCACTAGTGATACTGATGATGATGCTCTGAGGACCATTCTTTGAGTACCAGATTAACTAGAGGTCTCCTGATATCCTCTTTTGGATTTTTTAAATGAAATGACCCCAATTTAGCTGTATTTATCCTTGACTCAAATCTTAGCTCTTAGGCCTTCAATCCATTGTGTTCTGATTTATAATCAATTTGAATTATTAGGTTACTTAATAAAAGCAATTCCTTAAGAAGATCAAATTAAGACACAACATGACATTTTAATTCTTGGAAACAAGAAATATTTAATCCTTAGAAAATGGAGTTTTATAGCCTAAGGAGTTTTATAGATTTTATATAGAAAAAAGTCTTGAAGCTTGCTGATTAAACCTTCATTTTCTACTTTTTGCCATGAACATCTCTTCTCCTATAGATTATCAGTTAGGAACCACAGACTCCCAAATGCTCTTATTCTCTTTTCCTTCTTCTTCCTTTTTATTGACTTTAACTTTTTTTAACCTTGTCTGTAGTCAGAAATCCAGGTATGTAGCTTAATTCCCTGACTAAAGAATAATTACTTCATTTTTGGGGTCAAGGCTTAGACCCTTCCACACTCATTACTTTTTATGTGCCCCCAAATTAATAAATTGTTTGCTTCTTCATTACCTCCCTTCCCTATACATAGGAATAATCCTTCCATTTTGGTTAGGAAACATCTTAATCTTATATCTTATACCTCAATGGAAATTTTCAGCACAGTGGCCATTGATGTTATATATTATTTATTGTAGCAGCCTCAGGAAGAACAGAAAATTGTTTAGGAGTAGAAACCTCATTGTTTCGTTACTCTTAGAATGTATCACTTCTAATTCGAGTATTTTTTCATAGAAATAGAATTCTGAAATTTAACAATTACATGATGTGTTATTTTTATTTCAGTCTTTTATATACATATGCATGAGTTTGTACTCAATTTGTCTTCTTTTATTTCAAGGGTGTGATTACTTTAGAGTCCCTTGGTAAAAGGGGTTATCGAGTACCTCCTTCAGGAACAATACAAGTGGTATGTGTTTTATAGCCTACAATTGCAATAATCATTCTCTCACATACATATAGAACTTAGCCCTTTCTCCTGCTACTGCTGCTGCAACAACTTTGGTAAGTAACAGTGGGGCTGCAGCTTTGTTTGGAGTTTCCGTGCTCTGCCCCAGGAATGACCCATTTGGGGACCTCCCCAAAAGGAAAGCATTAATAAGCTAATCAAGGTGAATGCATAACTTAAATAGAGCTATTTTCAAATAATTAGAACTTAACATTGCCTTTGCCTTCTATTTAATAAAATAAGCCATATTGAAATTGACCTATTTAAAAGGAGGCCCCAAATATTGTATTGCTTTGGCAGGAAAGCTTGGGAAACAAAATCATTATCCCTACTGTAATGACTTGTAACATTGTTCGATCTAATAAAATGAACACTCCAAGTAGAAATAAATGTTAAGTCTGCAGATGTCAGGGCAGAGAAAGCATCATTCCTTTAGTCTGGGTGTTAAATCATGTTTTGGCTCAGAAGAAACCATCTAGCCCAGAAGAGTTATTTTATTATCCTGGTCTAGGGTTCTCAGAAGCATAATGTGATTTCAAGGCCAGTTTGAATTGAGCTTATCTCCAAACCTGATCCCAGGATACTCCTTCAAGCCCTCAAGTCTTTTATGGAGTTTGCAGACTAATAAGTCTAACTGAGACTGGTTCCTTGCACTCAAGATCTGGTCTAAACCAAAAGAGCTTTTTATGACCTTTGGCCTCAGTGTATTCAGTGTTCTGTCACTGTTACTTATCACCATTGTTCCAATATTGCAAGGAGTCTGTATGTTTGTTGATTTCATATCTCACAGGAATAAAACATAGTATTATGCATTATATGTGTTTTCTAAGAAAGAATCACTACATATTAAAGGATGATTTTATGTAAAATGGATTTCTTGAACTAAAGGAGTGATAATCTTCTGTTCTCTTGCCCCTAAGAAAGTGTGGGTCTCACTGGAAATCTGGCTGTCAGCTGTCATAACAATGAATCATTAACCCAGAGGCGACATATTCACCTTTTTTTTGGAGATGGCCAACGTTAGTGGTTAATTTTAGAGATGAAATTTGGATATGTCTTTCATTCCGTATATGGTTTAATAATGTGTAATCATGGTTTGAATTCCTGGCTTGCTAGATGTTATGGTTGTTAAATGTATTAGCCTTAATCTTAAGACTCACTAGATTGCAAGATTTGGATCATAATATTGATATATTTCTCATTTTGATTCAGTGAGTGATGTCCAGTGCCACGGATGAGCTTCTGAAAGCATGGGCACCAAGTTACCTATTGATGTGTTGGTAATTTGGTTAAAGTCAGATCAGCAGCTTGGGGTTTTGTTTAAAAACTATTACTTTTAAAAATGACATTCTTTCAATTATTAATAGCCAAGTATCCATTGAATAATTTCAGTCTTCACAAAAGATGCATATTGTTTTCTATAATAATATTGATGATTAAAAAAAAAAAAAAAAAGCCTAGCTGGTGGCAGTAGCTGATATCTGTAATCACAGTGACTCAGGAGACTGAGGCAGGCAGGAGGATTACAAGTTTGACTCCAACTTGGGCAACTTAGCAAGATCCTGTCTCAAAATAAAATTTTAAATTTAAAAGGCTGGGGATATAGCTCAAAGGTAGAGTTCCCCTGGGTTCAATCCCCACTAAGGCCAAAAAAAAAAAAAAAAAAAAAAAAAGCCTAGTGTCACTGCAAATTTTGAAATGAGTCTAAGTGTGAGAACATAAAGTATTATTTAGCCTGCTTTGGATCTAATAATAATGAGCTTTATTTTCTAAACTTGAAAATTTTTTCAAGTAAAAAAGTCTCTCCTTTGATCATTTCTTTTTAATTTTATAATAACTATAGGTACCTGAGATATAGAAAATTCTGGTTTTATTGAACTTGTACGTTTTATTTTAAAAATTCAATTTACTCACTATTAAAATGTGAGAAAAATTAAAATTGCACCTTGTGAATTTTGCAGTTGAGTCTCCAGAGAAGCTGATGTTTGAAATAATTGAACTAGAATATTTTAACCCAGTAAGGGTCTATTTTTCTTAAGCTAATGGAACTATCTGAAAATATGAACAAGGATAAGTTATATATTGTTTATTACTAATATGAAATTTGTAACTAAAGATTTTATTACAGGAATTTATATTATTGTGAAATAAAAAATTAAATTGAACCTTTGAAAGAACATTAAATATTATTTTGTAAACTTCCAAAAGTTTATGACTTTTGTCCCTGAAACTGAATTACATCCAGTGGGGATTAAATTATTATTAAAAAGCCTGCTTAATTATTGGATAATAATTCTGAATCACATCAATAAATCACTGTTTTTAAAGAATAATTTTTATATTGTTTCTTCAGACCTTATTTAATCCTAATAAGACTGTGGTGAAGATGTTTGTTGTGATATATGACTTGCGAGATATGCCAGCCAATCATCAGACATTCCTACGACAAAGAACTTTTTCTGTACCTGTTAAACAAGACATGAAGAAAAGTATTAATAAAGAGAACATCCGACATACAGAAGAACGGTTATTACGCTACCTCATACATTTGAGGTAATGTTTTAAATTTACATAAAAATATGTAACTTTAAGACAATTCTAAACTTTTTTAGCTTTTTTTTTTTTAATTGTATTTCTTGGACTTTGCCTAGCATGGGAACTCTTGATGATTACCAAGATGTAGAAAGTACATGGTCTACTGCCCTGCAGTCATTACTTGTTGAAATTAGGGGTGTTTTCATTTATAGCTGTTTAATGTGAAATATTTTTTAAAAAATATTTTAGTTGTAGAGGGACACAATACCTTTTTTTTTTTTTTCAATTTGTTTTTATGTGGTACTGAGGATCAAACCCAGTGCCTTGCATGCCAGGAAAGTGCTCTACCACTGAGCTATAACTCTAGTCCAAATGTGAAATATTTTGTCAAAACAAATTCAAATATATCTGAGGCAGTGAAACACATTTTTTTAAACCAATGCTATTCTACAGAAATGTAAAATGAGCTATCTACATAGTTCTATATTTTTCAGTAGCCACATTAAAAATAGTAAGAAACAGGGAAAAGTAATATATTTTATTTAACCTAACATATCCAGATGTTGTCATTTGAATATATAATTGATATAAAAATTGAGATTTTATATCCTTTGTTTTACTAAATCCTTAAAATCAAGAATATATTTTACACTCAAAAGCACAGCTCAGTTTGTGAATTAGCCACATTGCAAATGCTCAATAGCCACATGTGGCTAGAAGCTACTGTATTGGATAGGGAAGTTCTTATATTTCATTCACTCATTCACTTATTTGACAACTATTTGTGTGCTGGGAATACTTCTTAGATGCTAGGTAAACAGGTGACAAATCTTTGCTGTCATATAATTTATGTTCTAATGATTCCATCAAAAAATATCTTTTTCTGGCGAGGCACAACCCAGGAGAGTCACAGGTTTGAGGCTAGTCTGGGCAACTTAGCAAGACTGTCTTAGGAAAAAAAGCTGGGGATCTGGGTTCAACCCCAAATTAGAGAGAGAGAGAGAGAGAGAGAGAGAGAGAGAGAAAGAAAGAAATAGGAAATTTCTTATAACTTTTACTACCCAACTCATAGTTCTAGGTTGTGAGAAGCCATTTTTTTACCCTTCTGTTCCAAGTTGCCATCATCCGAGGATAAAGTCTTTGTCCCTTTGGACTGAGTTCTCAAGATCATGAACAAATCAGTTGATTAAGAGTGGGCTCAGTAGCCTATTTCTCATAATTCTGTTTCTAACAGTTTTCTGGTTCCTGAAAGTTTTCAGTCATGTCCATGACATTCATCATATACTTATTCCTTACTACAAGGAGCTCTATTCATTGTGAGTCATCTTTTTTCTAGGGTGCAAGCAGAGGGCTTCTTTATTCTGTAATGGGTGGTGAACACCAGCTATCTTTCTATGTACATATTGACCTTTCATTGGTGACCTGGGTGAATAAGGAGTGAGCCGTACATGCAAGTCCCATGCTTGAAAATGTCTACTAATTGTTCCCCCTCAAAACACTGCTTAATTGGATCTCTCATCTCTGTCTGTTGTTCTGTTCCAAAAGACACATTAAACCAGCACAATGTATATAAACCCAGCCTGATACCCACCCCCCCACCCCCCCCCCCCCCCCCCCCCCCCCCCCCCACCCCCGACATGAACATCATAGGAAATGTTACATACATTGTGGGAATGAAAAATCTACAAAAAACAGACTTGGAAACTTTTTTACAAAGACAAATGTTAAAAAGTAGCAGACTGTAAGAATATCTCCCAGCCCAATTTAGAAAAGATTAACTCTGATTGAGCTTCTATATGACACCATTCCTCTTAGGGGTTTTTGTTTTGTTTTTATGGTGCTATAGGGATTAAACCCAGGGCCTCAGATATGCTGGGCAAGCACTCTACTGTTTTGTTTTGTTTTGTTTTGGTACCAGGGATTGAACTCAGAGGCACTCAACCACTGGGCCACATCCCCAGCCCTTTTTTGTATTTTATTTAGAGACAGGGTCTCATTGAGTTGCTAAGTGCCTCGCCATTGCTGAGGCTGGCTTTGAATTGAACTCACGATCCTCCTGCCTCAGCCTCCCAAGTGCTGGGATTACAGGCGTGCGTCACTGTGCCCGGCTAAGCACTCTACTGTTAAGCTATACCTTTAACCCACTCTTGAAGTTTAACAACCTTAGCCACATGTAGCTAACATTTGCCAGAATAAAAATCAGCTGCCTATTCTTATATCGTAGTATTTCTTTAACATTAATATATTTGACATTAATGTTGAAATCTGAAATATATGCACAAGTCTTTTAATTTTGCATGATGTATTTTAAGTGCTATTCATTTAAACTATTGAAAATGAGAATGAAATGTTGAGCTTCTTTAAGATTAATGTGCTATGCAAGCATGTGTACTTTTTATATCTCTCAAGTTTAGTTTTTATAATACCCCATCTAGGTTGCTGTCTCACTTAGTAGTCCTTTAACATGTTGTGTTGGCAGTGCAGTGAGGATTAAGCTGCTTCCCATTCCCCTTGCAAGTTCACATTATGATGCCCATTCATAATCCCCACGTAATGGCCAGATACTTTAAATACTATACAGAAATCTATTGGGGAAAAAGTGGTATACTTTCCGGGTGGTGGGGTTGTGGCTCAGCAGTAGAGCACTTGCCTAGCACGTGTGAGGCCCTGGATTCGATCCTCAGTATGACATAAAAATAAATAAGGGTATTGTGTCCAACTACAACTAAAAAATAAATATTTTTTAAAACATTTTTTAAAATCATGGTGTACTTTCCAAAGCTTACCATGTTCTACTTCAGACAGGGAAGGTGAAAGACTTCAAAAAGAAGGATTGTGTGAGCCAGTCACAGATATGCTTTCATGTACACATCTGAGCACCAGATCTTTCTACCAGTTTAGGAGTAAAATCCACAGAGAGTGTTTCTGCTGTGCTGAGGGAAAACAAAGAAAAATTAGCACTATGGGGTGTATTGGTCTGTCTGCTGGTTAAGTTTAATGCTACAGCCCCTTTTACTGTGCAACAGCCAGTAGTAGCAGGAGATAGAAACAGTTTCAAATCCAGTTTCAATAGCCATTTTCATGTCACTTCTTTGACTTTTGATGATGGTTAGGTTAGGTTTTATTTAGCTGACTACTGCTAATTATAGGAGTTCTTTCTTGGGATTATTTTGAAAATTTGAGTATTTTCAAGTGTGGAATCCATTTTGATCTGTTATGGGTCAGTCTGTGTTGCTAGAAGATGCTAGAACTAGAAAGCCCAAAGCACTTTAATTAGCTCATGTACACTGAAACTTAACACTGTAAATGAGGAAAGGTTCATGTGCTGTGAAATTAGGGAGGAAAAGTAATATTGTATTTGAAACCCAGACTCACAGGAAGAAGCATCTCAGGCATTGTCAGAGAGAAAAGGAATACAGAGTGTTGGGGTTGGGGGGTAGAAGCATGTGCTTTGACAATTTAAGACATTAAATATTACTTGAAAGAGTTAGTGTTAACGTAGTATGGTAGCAAGATAAATTCTTCCTACTTTCAAATTTTAATTACACAAGTTCATTTGTGTAATCATTCCCTGAAATGATTGATCTTTTGTTTCTTTGTTTAGGTTCCAGAGTTCTAAATCTGGAAAGATCTACCTCCATAGAGATGTACGGCTCCTGTTCTCTAGAAAGTCAATGGAGGTTGACAGCGGTGCTGCGTATGAACTCAAATCTTACACTGAATCGCCAACAAACCCTCAGTTTTCACCAAGATGTTGATAAGGAGTGATAATTTAAGTATATGTTCGGTACTCAAGTTTGAAAGTAAATAGTAGCATAGAATGGTGTGTATCAAATTAACAATCAGGAGAGAGTATCCTTTCCTGTTATCCTGGACCAGTTTTTATTAAAGGATTCCTGAAATGAGATCTATATATTCCAAGTAGACTGGAAACACTCATGTCCTAATCTTTTTTGTACTGTTAAAACCACTTCATTGGACATGTTGCAATAGCAAAATCCCCAGTTAGATTAGTGTTTACACATTTTATTTCTCAGTTATTTAATATTTAATGTTTTCCTTAATGCTCAAGTGATGTTTGTCTCTAGTGTTCTAATGTAGCACAAATCCTATGTAAAATCATACTATGTATTTTTGACATTAATGTTGAAATCTGAAATATATGCACAAGTCTTTAATTTTGTGTGATGTGTTTTAAGTGCTATTCATTTAAACTATTGAAAATGAGAATGAAATGTTGAGCTTCTTTAAGATTAATGCACTATGCAAGCATGTGTACTTTTTATATCTCTCAAGTTTAGTTTTTACAATACCCCATCCAGGTTGCTGTCTCACTTAGTAGTCCTTTAACATGCTGTGTTGGCAGTGCAATGAGGATTAGGCTGCTTCCCATTCCCCTTGCAAGTTCAGATCATCATGCCCATTCATATTCCTTAACCCCCAAATGGTTCTATTTTTCCTTAATCACTATATTATAGAGGCTTTACATTAAATTGCTGTCCCAGGCTAGATAATTTTCTCAAATTGTTAATATGTACTTTGAAAAAAAAAATTAGTATTTATATTGTAAATATATGCAAAAATCCCAAAAACGTGTATTTGGCTTTTATTTTTACATGAGACATTATGTGATTGGGTGAATTAGCCATCAATTTCCATTCTATCTGCCTTCCAAAGAAGTGGGGAAGATGTCTTGTCCCAATTTGTCATTTCCTTGTTTAGGGCCATAACAGAAGGGTGTTGGCAACTGGAAACACCACCAAGCAAGGAAACTTGACTGAGTGTATCAGAAATCTTCTCACACTCTTAGAAAAAACAAAATGTTTCTAGATGTTTGTTGAGGGACAATTGGTGACAACGGATTAGATAATAGGGCAAAAATACTGGGAATGCTAACAGAAATCTATGACTACAGATTATAAAATACATACTACTCAAGTAGGCCAGATCCAAAAGACCAGGAGAGCCTAGAATCTGGTAAGAAATCTGGAATTGGTAGGGAGGAAACCTTTTACTTTGAGATTCAGGTACTAGACAGAATAGAATACTTCAAAAAATCTAGCCAGGTAATGAATATGTAGTTATATACTGTGGAAGAACAAAAAGAAGTCTTTTATAAATTTCTTTAAAAATACCAGTTAAGGGGCTGGGGCTATGGCTCAGCAGTAGAGCTCTCATCTCCCATGTGTGAGGCCCTGGGTTCAATCATCAGCACCACATAAATAAAATAAAGGTATTGTGTCTACCTACAAATTTAAAAAAAGTTAAAAAAATGCCAGTTAAAAAAAGAAAGCCTACTTATATTCCATAAAGCTTAAGTAATTTCAGTGGTACAAATATATGAAGATTTGTTGTTTTCATCTTCAGACTACATACAAGGAACATGGGACTAGGAGTCAAAGACTTGATTGCAGTCTAAACTCTAATGGTATCTGATGGAATTGACTCCAGAAATCCCCTAACCTTACTAGCTAGGAGAGTGTAATTGAAAAAAATGGGGTGAAAATATCATTAATGTTCCTTTTCTTCTTAAATTCCATGACCTAATTCTTTTTTTCACATTTTTGGTGCATCATAATTATACATAATAGTGGGATTTGTTGTTACATATCTGTACATGCACATATAAATTTGGCCAATATTGTTCCCCAATATTTCCCTGTCTGTTCTCCACCTACTCTGGTGTTCTCTCCCCTGGTTATTTTCCTACAATTCTTTAGTCTCAGGCCCATACTACTATACTTTCTGTATTTCTATTAAAATTTATATCACTAGATTATATCACAGGAGAGTGATATGCAGGTAGAGATACCAGCAGCAACCAATATTGCTAGCAACAGTAAATAATAGAGACCCCACTTATTGCAGGTTTACTTGGCAGTTTTGAAGATTCATAAAATGAGTCATAACTCCTTTCAAAAAGGAACTGTAGGTAAGAAATAGCCTGCAAAAGTTTTTGGAGATTTTCTTAGTTTGTAATGTTAAAATCTGTGTGAGAATGAAAAAATATATATTCATAAGCGATGAAATAGAAACTGTAAGATGTTCAACAGAAGGTTTCCCCTCCTGACATTTTCCCCACCAGATCTCTTTTGATCCTAGAGAGTTAAAGAAGGGAGAAATTTCTCCTTCAAAGCTTTTATCTTTGGGATCACCACTCTTTCCTATTTAATTTAAATCATGTAAAACACATTTATTTAAAAAAAATTTCTCACTGCATTAGTATATAAAATAAGTGTGAAAGTCCCCTTCCTCATGTGTGCTCTTGTAGCTACCACCTCACAGGGGTAATAACTTGAAATTTTGGTATATAACACACTATTATCCAAAACCAAGCACAGGATCAGTTTAGTTGGCTTTTCAGAATGGTAGGAATTCATCTCAATGCCTAAGACTATCCCTACATGATGCTGAAATCAGGCTATTCTATTCCATCATGAATTATCTATGAGAGATATTTCTGAAACTTGGACACTGGGAAGAGGAAGAGAATTCATGAACTCCTGCAATGTGCTGGGCATTGCCGGTCACTTAACCCTTAAAACCATACTTTAGAGAGAGAATAAATATTCTGTAGTTCAAGAAAAGGAGGCTTGAAGCTTGCCCAAGGTTACACTGTGGTTTGTAGAAGAGCCAGAATTCAAATGTAGGTTAAACTTGCATCTCTTTTGCTATGATGTTGGCATTTTGCCCTTTTTCTATCGTTTTTCCACAAGAAATATACTTTTCATCAATATTCAATTTATAATTAGTTATGCATAAGGCAATGCATACTAGTCATGAGGAAAATGAAAAATAACCTTGATTTATAAAACAACAACAACAATGGGCTGGGGTTGTAGCTCAGTGGTAGAAAGCTTGCCTAGCACGTTTGAGGTACTGAGTTCAATCCTCAGCACCACATAAAAATAAATGAATAAAATAAAGATATTGTGTCCATCTACAACTAAAAAAATATATTTAAAACAACAACAACAACAAAAACTTTAGGAAGAAATGTCCTGTAGCAACTGATAGGCTATTCAACTTAGTATACTGCCAGGATGCATGCAAATGCCACTGAGAGTAGTTTTCAGAACCTATAATTCTGCTATAGCAACTAACCTTTAAAAAATACCTATCTTTTAAAAGTTTTTATATACCAACCAAATTCCAAGCAAAGAACATACTTTCTGCTTGTATGCATCAAAATCACCAGAGGGAGCTTTAGTTAAGCATTGGTTCCTGGAGCTTACCATTGAACCTCTGTCAAGTAGAGGTTTCTGGGTGATTCAAAACATTGCTGTGACTAATTATTTTAAATTAGACATTCAGTTCCTTAGTTGTACTAATTACATTTCAAATACTCAATAGCAATATTATGGCTAGTGGCTTCTATTTTACTTAGCACAGATATAGAGTATTTCCATCATCACACAAAGTGCTATTAGCCCTAATCTAGAATATGCAGACAACAGCTGAAGATACAAGGTGGGAGGTGATTTTCCAGAAAGTGTAGCAATGGATCCAAAGACAGAACTGTTAGAATCTGCTTATTAAAAGGCAGGTAAATATTCAACAAAGGAGATTATGAAGGAACGGTTAGAAGGAGGCGTGGGGGTGGGGGTGGGGACCAAGAGAGAATAATCTGTTAGGGGTGAAGAGAAGAGAGTTTTAAAAAGCAGAGTATTAGGGATCGGCACAGTTTTAAACATGAAGACACATGATTCATGATGATGCAGTGTTACTTGTGAAAGATGTTTTCCCAGACAAGTGCCCCCCCATTAAGATATTGTACTTAAGTGAATTCTTCATTTGACCCAAGTCCATCCCACAGAAATTCAAACTTGTCTTCATGCAAGTGTCACTATCTTTCAGAAGCAGATTCCCCGCGGTCACATATACAATTTTCTATATGTACGTTATCAGATTTTAACTAAAGATCACAAATATAGGATATACAGACATATATTCAAGAATGTCAATTTATTAATAGCAATACTACTGTTAGGTACTCCACTTAGTATAACAAGTGCTTTCACCTTTCTCTCTGTAGTTTTGCTTAAATGCAAATTTTCAGTAGGTTACTTTATATGGAGGGATAACATGTAGTTGATCTTTATGGAGTTTCTCAGCTGACCTAGGTTGAAACATTAAGGAATATCTTTGTCAAAGAGTAGGCCACTGGAATTCTTTTATTTTAAATACTTCTTGGCTGATAAACCTCTTCTTTTCTTCTCCAAAAAAAAATGTAATATTACTTTTTGTTTTTTAAGTTGTAAACCCAGTAGAATTCTTCCTGGTTGAATTTTGATGGTTTCCAAATTCCTTATCCATTCACATAGTGTTTTGATTGCTCACCCACATTTCATCATCTTTTTATTTTTAATATTTATTTATTTAGTTGTACACAATGCCTTCAATTTCTATGTGGATCCAGCCCGGCCGCGCACATGCTAGGTGAGCGCTCAACCACGACCCCAGCCCCATATCTCATTATCTTTCTTTTTACTACTGACTCTTAAGAGTGCAATCTTGTCTCCAGGTTTCTGAGGGACCACCATGTACTGACAGCAGGTATTCAGATGTCAAGTAGAAAGAGGATTAAATATAAAGCTACCGGATTTGGCAGTAAAGAAAATTGGGGGAATTGGATGTTGGTATTTTCATTAGACTTGGGGAGTGAACAAACGTTATTTATTGAATAGAAAATGTTGAGGTCTCAGAGGGTCTCAAATGAAATACAAACAAGATCCCTTCCCTGGTGTGGCTTATCTGAACAGGAAAGGTGGCATTTAACATTAGAGTCACTCTCCAGACTTGGGATAACCTAACGTAATGGGTGGATCTGACCTAGTGTGCAGGATCAGGAGGAATGGTTCTCCTGAAGCAGGGACGCAGGACTGGAGATTTGAAGGACGAGCGGGGTGAAGGAGAAGCATAGCTATGTGGTGCCCACTTGTGGCTGCTGAGCAGACAGCGTGGGGAGACCGGGAGAGGGTGGGAGGTGGAAACAGACCGGCTCCCGGAACAGAGCCGCTCGGAGTACGCGGCAAAGGGCGGGGAGACAGGGCTCCACTTACAGACTACAATTCCCAGGAAGCATCCGGCAGCCTCCAACGGATGTGAGGTAGGGCGCGAGCCGCGACCTTTGAAGGAAAGAGGAAGTGCTCGGTCGTCGCGGAGCCGGAGGAGCGGGGCTAGACAGGTAGGGTGCGGCACGGGAGGGGCGGCGGGGCTTCGGCGGGCGGGGGCGCCTCCGGCCGGGCGCTCGAGGCTCGTGTCGTCACAAGGCGGTGGGCTCCGTGGCGGGCAGCGACGGCCCGGGCGGGCGCCGGGAGAGCAGGGCGGGAGGCGGACTGGCCTAAGGCGGCGGCGGCAGCGGCCGGGCGGCCTCGGCCACCCGGTAATCGCATCTTTTCCCGGCGTCTTTTGTCTGCAGAGGGAGCGCTATGTCCGCGGAAGTCCCGGAGGCGGCCTCGGCGGAGGAGCAGAAGGTGAGTGCGCGCGAGGCGCGGCGGGCCTACTGTCGCCGCGTGCGGAGGGCGCGCCCCAAGCCCGGCCCTCGGCTGCCAGGCTCCACACCCTGGACCAGCTTCCGGACCTGGCTGGGCGCCAGCGGGCTGGGCGTCGGAACACTGTCCTCGTCTTTCCCGAGACCTCGGTGTGTCCGTTTTCATTACTTAAAAACACGGGAGGGCCTAGGACTCGGTGCTTACAGTTGGAACTTGAGTTTTCCTGCCAGCTTCACTTTGCTTAGAAAGTTTCCTTTTTCCCGCCGAAGCATCCACCAACTTGTGTGGGCAGCGTGCGGGCAACTCCAGAGGCGGCACCTCAGGTTTGGACTGGGGGGTGTCGGCTTGCACTGGGATTTCAAGTCCAACCCTTGTGAGCCGGTGACCAGAGTCAACTCCTAAACTCTTTGTGCTTCATTTTCTTCATCTGTAAAGTCACATTGATAGTTCTTGTTTCCTACGCTTGTTGTGAGGCCCCAAATGGGGAGAGACACATAGTATATAGCTTAAAAATGTTAGCCAGTAGGGGTTGCAAAGGGTGCTCGACCAAAACTCCACAAAGATTGAAGCTTTAAAATTTTTGTTAGCTTAGTTTTAAATGGAAACACAGGAATATTTTGTAAACTAATTGAAAAAAGAATTTTTTGTCTCCTGGTTCCAGATTTTAATTGTAAACTAATTTGTAGTATCTTTCTGATGTAACCTTATTTATCTGGGTTAGTGCCTGCCCCTTCCATGAGAATATTTCTGTAGTCCAGCCTTCCTTGGTATATATGGCTAAGAAATGAGAAGGTCCGTGGTATCTTGTTTCCTGAATTGTTCATGGAGAGTTACCAAACTATTTTTGTTAAAAATTAAACTGCCTTTCTATAAATAGAATTTGGGTAGAATGAACCCTTGAACTTTACAAGGGCTTATGCTTATTGTTTCACCCATGCCCCTAATCAGCTTAGAAATTAGTTTGAACCAATTTGATTCCACATGTTCTGGACCGTGTTAATTTTTCCTGAATTGGATAGTTATGTTAATTATGTTAATTGTAAAGTAATTGAAGAAAAGTAAGAAGACATCAATAGCATAAATAATGGGACAAGTTACATTATTTTGGAATATTCCAGTGAAAATTATAGGATATTTTTCACACTGGAAAAAAAAAGGATAGATTTTTTAATTAAAAAAAAATACATGTAGCTTAAGGATTACAGTCTTAACAATAATTTTAAATATGGCTTGTATATTATAAAATATTATTGTGTTCATTACTAATTGGGATTTAGGAACTCAGAAAATTTCAAAATAACAAACCAGTGTCTATAGTGACATCTTAAATACTGTAATCAAACTCGGTTTTGACTTCTGGTACACAGTAGTACTCTAGGTAATTTTCTTTGAATGAGATCTGTTAGTTTGTTGACTAAATGTGAAGATTTGACTTCTGGAGTGCAAATGTTTTTAATGTGAACAGCCTCATATTAAGGATGGCTTGAATGTTTTTTTTCCTTAATGATTGTCTACATTAAGCATTTATTTCGGGTCCTTTGGTTTTAGCTGCTGTCATTAATACCATCCAAAGTGTATTGGGAATACAATGTCTCTTCTTGAAGATTGGCTGTAGATGTTAAGTGCCTGTGGCATAGATACTATCCCTAAACAGGAGGAAAATGTGCAAAGTCACTTCTGTGTTCCTGTGAGCCAAATTACCTGTTTCTTCTCTTTGGAAGAACAGTTAGATGACCTAAAAAATTGGGTTATTGTTTGTGTACCCAGTTGATCTTTCAATTAAAGCCAAAGTATTCAGCTAAAAATACTTTTTATGATTCTATGGTAGATTAGCCTGTTACCTCAGAAAAAATGAAATAAAGAGCTGGACTTTGCATAGATTAATAGCCAACTCACGATTTCTTACTTTGAGTAGTGTGGCACCAATGTTAAGAAAAGAACATCAGATAGACCTCTGTTTTTTTGTTGGGATATCAATGTAGTATCTACAGACAAAAAAGTTATAAATTACAAGCTTTTAACTTTTACTCCACTCTAAAGCCAAACAAAACCAGTCCAAATTATTAATTCAGTGTGGCTGGTGTTTTCTGAAACTAAATGTATAATATGTTGAATATAATGGTAGCAATTATTAAAGTGCAAGGCCTTTTTGAGGATGGCAAGTTGACTGTCCTCTGGGCTACATGGTGACTCAGTTCTCTAATAAGAGTAAGATCTGAGGTCATTGAACTCTCTAGAGTCACAGATAAATTGACATTTTAAATTCAGCTCCATTCTTTAGTTGTTATCCTGGACAGTTGGAATAGTATGCTGAACCTCTGTCAGATGAAAATTCTGATAACAAAAGCCCTGACAGTACTTAGATACGAATGTCAATTCAGATGCCTGAATATACTTATATTTTTCTTTTAGATTACCACTAAAGTGAAAACAAGACATTTAAAAGTCTTCAGAAGAGTCCTCATGGGTCATCTGTAAATTCCACTTTTAATAACACTAAGCTAAGAGGCTTGGAACCTCTCATCTTGAGCACCTTAAACTCAAGGACCCTGCTTGCTTTCTCTTCTCTCTCAGTACCTAGCATAATGATTAGCAGTTTTAGAAATTGTTGGTTGTTTGAGTCATCCTCAGAACTTTTGAAACCATTGCCGTAGTACTGTTCCAATATAAATGGCAGTGCTAGTACTATAGTGAAAAAGGGATAGATGATGGTAATACAGCATGAAAAGCTTATACCCACTTTTAAGAATCTGAACAATGGGGCTGGGGTTGTGGCTCAGCAGTAGAGCGCTTGCCTAGCACATGCCTGGCCTGGGTTCCATCCTCAGCACCATGTAAAAATTAAAAACAACAACAAAAAAAAAACGCATTGTGTACAACTAAAGCTGTGTGTGTGCATGCTTTTAAAACATTTTTAAGGATCTTAATAGCAAGTTTTCTAGAGGTTATATAATATTCATCAAACTAAGTGAGTTTTTTGTTTTGTTTTTTTGGAAAGGGTAAGTAGAGCTTTCCACTAAAATATATCTGTCAGTTAAAAGATACACTTTTTTTGCTTTTGTGCATGGTACAAGAAGCAAATTGTTATTTAAATTATGGTCATGTGCTGCATAACAAGGGTTCCTAATAAAGTCTTGATTCCTGTTTCAGCTCTAGAATCTCTCAAAGGTAGCCTAGGATTGTGGGATGTAGTTGGACCAAGTATCAGGGGAACGAAGGTTCACTCTTAGACTATCTGGCTGGGTGACCTTGGACAAGTCCTGTAACCTACTGAGGTCTGGGTTCTACTGTATTCATCATAAGAAGTTGTTCAGCCTTATCTGCCTGGCATTCAAACTTATTTCTTATTTTCTTCCATAACTCCCCCCCACCTTTTTTTTTTTTTTTTTTTAGTAAACATTAAAGGAAAATTTATTGACCAATTTTCTAGTTTTTCTTTAATTCAAAGTTGTTGTATATATAACAATAGCATGCATTACAATTCATATTACATATATAGAGCACCTTTTTACATAACACTGTTTGTATACAAAGTATATTCATACTATTCATGTCTTCAATCATGCATTTAGGATACTGATATCCATCTCATTCTACCATCTTCTTCTTTTTTTTCCCTTCATATCTCCTTACTCCCTCCCTTACCCTCCCTCCCCATTGACCTTTCTAGTGTTCCTCTAATCCTCCTATGTTCCCCAACCCAACCCCACTGTGAATCAGCCTACTTCATAACTCCCCTCCTTGACCAACTCTTTGGTGTCAAAATTCTAAGTACCTTTGCATTCCCTACAGGTTCTAATTCAGGGTCTTGCATATAGCAGATTGGGTTTGGTTTGGTTTGGTTTGGTTTTGTTTTAATCAGAATTAGGTTTGGTTACATGTGACAGGAAAATGAAAATAATAGTTTAAAGAAGACAGAAGTTATTTCTCATGTCAAAGAAGCAGAAAAGGCTAGCTAGGGCTAAGAGTATGGCTCAAGGTGTTAGGACTCATTTCTTGCTGTTTTGCATGATCCAATATGGCAGTCCAAGTTTATTCTCATTCAGTCAGCAGAAAGGATAAAGAGGGCAAATGATGTATTCTCTTTCCTCGGGGAGGCTTCTTGGATGCCACACATGACAATTCTGCTTATATCTTCTTGATTGGAACTTAGTCACATGGTTATGCCTAGCTGCAAGGGAGGCTGGGGAATTAATTTTTAACTGGTTATATTGATAAAATAAGTGAAATTGATAGGGAAGAGGGGGAGAATGGATACTTAAGTACCCATATACAGTAATGTATGCCACATAATCACATTTTGGCCAACAGTGACACCTATATGATGGTCCCATATGATTATATCATTAGTGATACAGCTGTCTTAATTTTTGTAAGCACACTCTGATGTTTGCACAGTGGCAAAATTGCCTAACTATGCATTTCTCTGACCCATAATTAAGTGATGCATGACCATGTCAGCAGTAAATAGTGGCTATAAATTGCTTTTTTCCCCCCAGGTTCTAAAAAATTTGCAGTTAATATTGGTATGTTTGTGGGGCTGTTTTGATTAACAATTTTTGGTAACTAAAAGGCTTCAGTTTTCTGTTCAAAGTGAATGTTACGTGCTAGTTGGGTCTGTGTATAGCAAGTTAAATCTAGAGGTAAACCTTGAGAAAATTTTTCAAAAATTTTTTTAACTCTCTCAGCAATTTGGTCTGTTAGGTTTGCTTCTTTTGTTTGTGCAAGTACTTTCCCAACTCCTATACCTAAACTTGTGAGTTCTACTATAATATGAAATATTCCCAAAATAAGCTGGTGATAAACCTATCAAATGTATAAAAAATTTCTTAGCTGTATGGAAACAATTGAAAAGTACATCATATTTGTTCATTCAGTAGACTTTTATTGAACACTCATTAAATGACAGGCTGTAGGCAAGCAGTAAAAACGAAGACAAAAGTTAATTTTCCACAGAGGTTACCAATATCCCCAAAGATTTGGGCTTTCATTAATCCTTTCAACTTATTCATCTGTCAATGCATCAGTGAATGTATTTGCTGAGCAGATAGAGGAGAACTTGCTGAGAGTGGTCAGATTTTTATTGCTGATACTATGTAACTTCTGCTGAAGACTGAAAAATTCCATTGTTCAGAAATAATCATCAGTCCATAATAGAATATAAAATAATCCTTAATTATTTGAATACCTTTGTTAGACATATTTATTACTTATACCCCACTAACAGAAAAGGATTTCAAATGTATCTTGAATAGTATAATTCACACACATACATGTGCTTAACATTGATAAATATCAGGTATAGATAGGTATAGAGTATACAAAGAAAATTCTTTGGGGTTTGTTTTTGTAAAGAGGATTCCTGTTTTTAAATTCTTGGATTTTGTTTTAGATACATCATGAGCATATATCTGAGTTTCTGTTTTCCCAATTTGCAATTCTGGGAAAAGTTCAGAATTCTGCTGGTGTTTCTCTTATACCTCACTCACTGCTTCCTCCCCCCCCCCCCCCCCCCCCCCCCCCATTATTGGCTTAGAAATTACTTGGCTATGAGGCTGAGACAGGAGAGGATCTCAGGTTCAAAGACAGCCTCAGCATTTTATCAAGACTCTGTCTCAAAAAATTGGCTGGGGATGTGGCTCTAGTTTAACACCCCCTGGTTTCCATTCCTGGTACAAAAGAAAGAAAGAAACCACTTAACTAAGTAAATCCACTTACATTCCAGCATTTGTTTCCAAAATATAGTCATGTATTACGTCTCAGAATAAAACTTAAAAACGAGATTTGAATTTTAAGAAATACTTTTTTTTATAAATGTCTTTCCCTTCTCCCTTTTGTTGATCTTCTATATTTTCTATTTTACTAGTTTCTATTTTTTTTATTTTCTTCATATTCTTTGGGTTCCTTTCTTTGTCTCACTTTTTTTTTGGGGGGGGTGGGCAGTATGAAGAATCAAATCCTGGACCTAAGCCCTTTTATCCTGTAAGTGTGTGTGTGTGTGTGTGTGTGTGTGTGTATCAGGAATTTTAAGTATTTTTAATTTTCATAATTTTTCTTTTTTCCTTTTTTTGTGATACTGGGGGAACCCAGACCTGGCATGTAAGCATTTTACCGTTGAGCTACATTCCCAACCCTTAAAAAAAAATTTTTTTTTAAACTTGCAGATGGGGTCTTGCTGAGTTACTCACACTATCTTCCAACTTGTCATCCTCCTGCCTTAGCCTCCTGAGTATCTAGGATTAGAGACATGCCCCACCACTCCCAGCAGATTTTTCTTTTTGTAATTGTGAATTATTCAGTGATTTTTTTTAAATTTCTAAATGTTAGGGATTTATACACACATACATACTTTAATGAATTGCAGTCATAGATAGTGGTATAGCTGTAATTTGGGGGTATAAATTAAAATCAAGTATGTTGACTGTTTATCCCCCCGATTGATAATTGAGGAAGGTATGTTGAATTTCATGGTGGTAGACTCAGCAATTACTCCCTATAGTTCTGTAAATTTTTACTTTATGTACTTTTTGAGGTTATTTTATTAGAGGAATCAATATTTAGATCCTCTGTTTCTAATAATGCTTCTTGTCTTAAGGTGTATTTTGTTTTAGATCCATCATGAGCATACATCAGTTACTATACTCTGGGTTTCTGTTTCCTCAATTTGTAACCTATAACAAAAGTTCAAAATTCTAACAGTGTTAGGTGCACTATGTGTTTTGTTCAGGACTTTGAATTTTAAGGAATACTTTTTTCTTAAATTTGTCTTTTCTTCTTTTTGTTGATCTTCTATATTGTATTTTCTGTCTCACTAGTTTCTATTTTTTTTACTTAGTCCTCCCCCCATATGTTTACTTTTAACCTGTGTTCTTTCATTTTTAGATTTTTTTTTTTAACTAAGGACATGATTAAAAGTTTATGTTTATTTATTTGGGGAAATCTAGCTTCTGGATTTAAATGAAGAGTCTATTATCAGTCCATGGTGTATGGTTATTGATGTTTTAGGATTTGTTTCTCCCGTGTTATTCTTTGCTTCTTTTTGTCACTGCCACACTTCCACCACCACACCCAATCTTTCCCCCTGCCCCTACCCTTTAATTATTGATGTCCATTTTACCCCCTTATTAGTTTGGAAGTTATATACTGTGTTTCTATGGTTTAATTGGTTCTCCTTAGAGTTTTATTATTCATCTTTAAATAAATGTAAAATAAATATTATAAACTCTCAATAAGTGATAATACTATAGAACACTTAAACTCTAAAAATACTATACTGTTATATGGTATTTTTGTTCTTTTCTTTTTTTCCCCTGGTACTGGGATTGAACTCAGGGCCTCATGCGTGCACTCTGCCACCTAACTATATCTCTAGCCCCTGTCCTTTTTTTAAACCCTACATAATAAAGATCTTCAAGTTAGAATATTGACTTGTCAGCATATGTGCATATATACCAATTTCTTTGTTTGCTATTTTCTTCTTGTACCAAACCTTTTTTGGAGATTTGTTTTCATTCCAGCTGAAGTAAATGTCTGGAGTTCTTTCATGTCCAGAAATATGCAGTGTGTGTTGTTTTACATTTTGAACTACAGGATAAATTGCTTATTTTACCTGATCTTATTCCTATGAGAAGACAGGAATAGAAACCACTCTGCATATTTCAAAACAAAGGAACATGTCTTGGGATGAGGTTAGAGATAAAGGAACAGTAGTTGGGAAGGTGATGTTTCCAGAATTGGGGATTGCAGAAGCCTTTGATTTTGTAAGAGTAATCACATGAGAAGCCCGTAAACTTCTATGTCCGCTGCCATGTAGCTGCTATAAACTTACTTTAAAGCCACAGGAACTCACAGGGGCTACTGCTGTTGGCCATTGTCGGTAGCATTATCAGGAGTAAAATGGATTCTTTTTCCCATGCCTTTTCATCTTGTGTGGATGCCACTGGCAGGGCCTGATAAGAATTTGTTATAGGGAATGTAGTTTTGGACTTCTAGCTGTAGTGATTCTGGGAAGCATTTAGAGAAGGATGAATGTGGGTTGGTTGCCAATCAAGCAAGTCTTTTAGAATGTTAGTTGAATGTCCAAGCATTTGAACTTGCTTAACGTCAGTAAAGTCCTAAAACTGACTACATCTGAGGAAGATTAGGAATGTTTCTGTTACTCATTAAAAGTATATTGTGGAAGTCTTTATAGTATTTACCACATTTAAGTATTATGTAGTATAATATTATCTTGACACGTTGCATTTAACATCCCTTTTTGGTGTCCAATGCATCAACTTTTGAATCCACCTACAAAGTTGCACTAACAGGGACTTAGAGAACTCCTATTTCAAATCAAAGGAAAAAGTGGAAAGCTCTCATGTTCTAAACCCAAGAAAGCTGATTTTAGTACATATGTAGGTCACTTTTATTTGAAGGTACTGGGATTGAAGGGCAGCAGTTAGCTTTGGGTTTTTGTCAATCACTGTCATTTAAAATTAACTGTACCAGGAAAACAAGAGTAGGTCCCTCCTTCCATTTCCACTTAAAAATTGGAGCAGTAGGAACACCCTTGGCTATAGGAATTGTCTACAGTGAAGACTGAGCCATAGTAGCAGCTGTGCAGTGACCTACCTCACACTAAACTGCTAACCTTAAATGTTATTTCTCCAACTTTTGTGATGATTGCAGTATAATCTTATCTTACGTGGGGATTAGATTCTAAAAGCATTGAGGCAAAAATCATTTATAACTAAAATCATTCTAAAAAAAAAACTCCTAAAGAAAGCTTAATCATATTGCAGGCTGCTCCTCAGTTCTCAGTAGGTCATGTAGTCACAACACATGACTAGGATGATTAAGTGTCAGCTGAGGTAGTAGGCTTGGGTTGTAGCGGTTGAGTTTTTAAACACTATAGTGATAAATAGCATGTTGATATGCTTATACTCCAAAAGACACCTTAGAATTAAGTTGAAAGTGGAAGCAGCAGTTTTTACATACCATACCTCACACCTGACCTCTCTCAGTTTTATACCTTTCTGGTATGCAATGATTGGCAGAATCACCATTATTTGAAGTCTCTAATATCTCTGGCTAAGCACACATAGTTGAATTTTGTGTACATCATGTGAGTGAATTATGTAACAACAGTAAGGAGAATGAAAATCAACATAGACATGAAACTGCAACATAAAAGAGGTAAGTAGGACATTTGAAGCAGGAAGGGAGAATATACATATAAAAAGAAGCCCTATGGAAAACAAAGTATATTTGACAGCATACTTTTTTCTCCAAATTCTCCCAGATTGATAATAGGGTATGACAAATACAGGGAAACTTCAAAATGAAAGTATTGACAATACATAAAGCTAGTAAAGCTGATTATAAAATGTATGAATGTAATTTTGAGGAAAATTTGCAAAATTTTTGATTTTTTTTCAATTCCTAGATAAGTGATTTACTTGCTGTATAAAAAAGTTGGTTTGCCAATTATGAATTTAACATTCCTGCTTTTTTACTTCATAAACTAGAAGAATCAAAATATGCAAAGGCATGATTTTGCTGGTCCAGTGTGCAGAAATTAATTTATTATTCAGAAACTGTGCCTTGCCAGTTACCCAACCTATCAGTCACAGGACAGCTTTGTTTTTCTTGACTCATCTCTCTTGTGCAGTGCTTGCTATGAAGTGATAGATACTGTTTCCCTATAACATATGGCACTTTAAAAAATGTAGACTAAATCGAGACTGGTATAAAAAATAAATAGAATATTGACAGTCTTATCAGAAAACAGGTTTTGATACATTAAAGAATGGGATCTTTGACATGAACAGTTTGTATTTTAAACATGGGGAAAATTATGCAGTAAAACACATAGATATGAGGATTGTTGAAAATAATATTTCTTTACAGATGTCGAGATCTTCTGTATTAATTTGTTCAGGAAAATATGCTAGTAAGTAGGCTGCTGTTAATTTCTAGTAAAGAATCCAGGGAGCTTCAAGTCATGCATACTTTTAGATAAGTAGAAAATCAAAAAGATCTTTTATATTTTTGCAGTATTAGGAAAATTCTCTAAATATAGGCAAAGAGCTGAAGAGTTCCATAGAAGGTGACTAACTATAAATGTATTATACATGACTGGAAAGTAATGGCAAACGAGACTTTAGAGCTGAGCTATCTTGATATTTTTATCCAGTGTGTGGGGTGCTACACATGCATCACAGCTATAATAGAGCTATCACATGGAACATTTGAAAAACAAGATAGAGATGTTTTAAAGGCTTCTGTGCTTGATTTCTTAGTTAAATGCTGTGTTACTTGGCATTTAGCAACTAAAGTCAGAACCCAGATATTAAAAGGTGAATTATTTTAAATAACTGAGTTGTACTAGAGAAGTAATTTATTTTAAATTATTTCAGGAAATGGAAGATAAAGTGACTAGTCCAGAGAAAGCTGAAGAAGCAAAACTAAAAGCAAGGTATCCTCACCTGGGACAAAAACCCGGAGGTTCAGATTTTTTAAGGAAACGATTGCAGAAAGGGGTAAGTAGTAATGTGTAAACCTTCAAATATTTAAACCCTTGTGAACTCAGTGTACTGACAGATTGTGAGATGGGTGTCTGCATATTTAGCTCTATACCTACCAGATGCGTGTTTGTGTATGCCTTTTTTCAATATACTTTTTTATTCCAATAAATATGAAAAGAATTTAAAATTTTTACCATTTTAAATTGTGAACTATTTCAAACATGTAGCATAGTGAAGATAATACAGAACCCAGATACACACCACTTATATTAAAATATTAGTATTTTTGTCATGTTTGCTTTGGTTTTATCTTTGTAAATGTGTATGAAATTAAAACCTACCCTATGCTATCTATATTCATAGCCCCTTTCTTCCTTTTCTGCAAAAGCAACTGCTCACCAGAAGCGGGTAGTTATCCTGCTGCCCATACATTTTAACTTAGCTGTTTTAAAAGTGATTCTCACAAATATCCAAAGGCTTAAAATACTTCGTATTTGGATGAAATGATCACGGATAAAAGCACAGCTTAACTCTTCCTTTGGTAATAGGTTTCACAGAGTTACTCTAATACAATTTCTATACTGTAATTTAGGTAGTTCAGATTATTGGAAATGTATTTTTTCAAAATCTTGTCATCTTTTTGTGAGTTAGAAACCATTATTTCTCAATAATGAGATGAATTAATCCTATTTTTTTATTAAGTTTTTTCATCTAACCCTTTCCTTTATTCTGTTAAAAAAAAGAAAGAAAGAAAAACAAATTAGGGGATTCCATACTCGGCTTAAACACATTTCAATTATTTACCATATAGGGATCAGGGAAGGATGAGATATTATATATGGAAGAGAATTATTTACCAAATGAGATGCCATATCATGTTTCTCCTTAAATATATTGGTATCTGTTGCTTGTGTACTAAAAATAACATCTGTAGTGTATATGAGTTTGGGGGGGTTATGTGTGTGCATGTCACACTTATATATGGATCATTTTTCCAAATTCCAAAAGAATGTTTTAACGGTTTTTTTGAAGTGTCAAAAAAAAAAAAAAAATAGAATGGTGAAGATTAACTCTTCCATGAAATGATATTCACAGGTTTGAAATAATAAGATAAGGAAAAAAATTTAGTACATATATAAAAATGTAAAACCTCTATATCATGAGACATAATACAGTGGGGGAATTATTATCAGGAAAAAAAAGGGGGGGGGACTTTGAGATACTCAAGAAAAACATTATATAAAGAATATTAGCAGAGGCAATAAACACAAAGAAAAGTGCTTATCATGATAGAAATCAATGAAATGCAAATTATACTGTTGTTTATATACAACTGAATTAGGAAAATACTTAGCTATTTGTAAAGTTGAAATTTAGGTGAAACAAATGTGCTGTTTTGTGTAAACATTTAAAAATACTTTATTTTGGGAAATTGTATTGATGAAAATTTATAAAAATGTTCATGCTTTTTGAATAATCTCTTATAAATTTAAAAAAAGAGTATAATTGAAGATAAGAAAAATGTCTTAAAGATTCAAGATTTTCCCTTATAGCTTTAACTATAATTAAAAGCAGCATCACTTTTGAACAGTAGAGAAATGGTTAAATAAATTTGGATAAGTCAACAAAAGAGAATATTATGTGCTTACTTTAAAACATAATTGTGAAGATCAAAATATTGGAGATAAATAGAAAACATAGAATGAGAACTATTCTATGAACCTAGCTAAGTAGAATGTACATGTACTGAATCTAAATATAAAACTGCCCCATCAGGCATGGTTTTAGTTCTGAAATAAATGATATGTATAATCTTCTTTGACTACTTAATTATAATTTCAGTTTGATTATTAGTCTTTTGGAAACAAAAACCTTTGCTGATCTTTAGCATAACTATAAGCTTTTCTTCCAGTACATTGGGACTGTTGTCATTATAATTTTCCTCTTGCCTCAACTATTTCTGATTTTTTAAGCATCTTTAAGTCAGAATTTACGTACATTGCCTCTTGGTGTTGTAGAAATAAATAGTGAGAAATATAATGCCAACTGAATCAAGAAATAATTATATACAAGTTGAGAAGTGAGCTCAGATTAATTTGGTATTCTACCAGAATGTCAGTGAATTTTTTTTTTTTTAATTAGGGAAATAAGAAGTCTTGATTTTTAAAAAAAGAATCCGAATCATGGGATTCTGGGTTTTGATTTTACTCTGTCAACAGTAGTTAGCAAGCTAGGCAAGTTTCTTCATTATTTTAGAGGGTTGTGTTAGATTTTATATAAGGCCCTTTGTGTGTTACTGAACCCATTGGTATCACTGTGATGTTAACATTATGTAATATTATCATGAGGCTTTTAACAGCAATGTTATGCACATCATGGCCACGTAGACTGTCAGAGCTGGGAGGGATAGGAAGACGCAGTATAGCCCATATTTTCCACATGTGATCCAAGAAGAGTGAGGATCTAATTTTAAGAAACATGGCTTTAAAGTTAAACATAGTCACTTTTGGTAATCAGTTTATGTTAATGCTATTGTAAATACCCATGTAAGTATGGCCTCTGCATTTGAGTTAGAGAGGACTTTTTAATAAAATTACCGTCCAAATGACCCAGACTATGTTTGGTGAATTTAAAAATACTTTTATTTAACAACTCACAAAATTGAGAAATTGTTAAAGATAATATCACCCTTAGACTGTATCTGTATATCCCAGTATGAAAACAGCAATCTAGTTCACCTCTACCTAAAGCATGGACTTCTTTATCTGGCATCTTTGCTGTATCATTGTCTTAGCTGAATCTCTGTGTGAGGACTTTCTTCTATAGTAATCTATTCCTGTTTTAGAGCCATTCTAATTCTCAAGCATTGATTTTAGTTTTATTTCTAGTAACACTAAATAAATTTGTTTTCCACCAAGCAGAGCAGTCTAATTTGCAATTAAGTAAGATCTTTATATGATGAACTCTTGCTTATTATAAGATAGTTATTATTAGAAACTGAGTTTCACATTGGCAAAAATCTGCCTAAAGTTTGCACTGTAAATTTCTCTCTGTACTTTTGACAGTAAGAAATTTGACAGGTTGTTTTTGTTCTCTTCCAGAGGTCACTAAATTCAAAAGCAGCTCTTGAATATACAATGCATCAGAGTTCTGAAATTTTTTTTCTATACTCATTTTAAAACATTATGCAGAAAGAAGTTCAGCAGGGTGCAGTGGCACACACTTATAATCCCAGCAATATGAGAGGTTGAGGCAAGAGGATTGCAAGTTTGAGGCCAACCTTGGCAACTTAGTGAGACCCTGTCTCAAAAACAAAAAGTACTAGGGATATTGTTCAGTCGTAAAGCATCCCTGGGTTCAATCTCCAGTATGAGAAGCAATTTCTAACTTTAAACCTTCTGGCCATGGACCAGATAAAGCTTTTCAAAGGATAGTCCCTAAAGGGAGGCATCCCATGAGACCTTTTCCCTCTTCACTCAGGCCATCATTTCATTCTAAATTAATTTGTAGTGATCAGATAAATATGATTTAAATTCTTATAGAAATGTTCATCCTAGAGGACAGAGTACTAACAACTAAAATAATTTTTTAAAAAATATTTATTTATTTACTTTAGTTGTACACAATGCAATGCATTTATGTTTACGTGGTGCTGAGGATCGAACCCGGGCCGCGCACGTGCAAGGCAAGCGCTCTGCCGCTGAGCCACAGACCCAGCCCCAACTAAAGTAATTTTAATGGGTGTGAGGTTGATAGGTAGGTGGGTGGCACATCCTGAATGCAAGTTGTTGAATTATGTATTTTCATTTTCAAAATCATTTAAGCAAAAATTTCCACCTGGTGGTTCTGTTAGTGAATGAAAGTTTTATGTTTTACTAAGTCCAGGACTTTCTATTTCCAAGTAGCTTAATGTCAGTCTTGAGGGTTCTATATTAAAATTAGAATGGTTCAAGTAAGCCTGAAGAAGGGGTTCTGGCTTGAGTTCTCAGTTGTTGACTTATGCTAGAACTCAATAGGGAAACATAGCTGTTTTATCCTATTAATGTTCCTGTTCATATTTGTTTAGATTAACTCATTTTATCCTGGCAGCATTGGGTCACAAATCTGTGTCTTAAATCAGTCTAATGGTTTATGAAAGTTTTTTAAACTTTAATCTGAATTTTTATTTTTTTGTTTTTTGTTTTTGTTTTTTACTTGTAGCAAAAATATTTTGATTCTGGGGATTACAACATGGCAAAAGCAAAGATGAAGAACAAGCAACTTCCTACTGCAGCCCCGGATAAGACAGAGGTCACTGGTGACCACATTCCCACTCCACAGGACCTTCCTCAACGAAAACCATCCCTTGTTGCTAGCAAGCTGGCTGGCTGATTAAAAGAGCTGACCTGCATGAATTTTCTAATTCCCATTATTTCTGCTCATATGTTACTTATCCACTTTTTATTCCTTTCATTCACTAAGTCATTTGAGACTGACAGCTTTGCAGGTAGCGATAGTGTGTGCTGCTATTGTAAGGGAATATACATGTGTAGAGGTTTTGATTAGTTTTAACAGTGCACTGATGAAAAGGACATGTTAGAGCAACATAAGTAATCTACTTGAAAATATTTGTATATATTACCTAACTCCTAGTATAGGATCCAACAAGTAATAAGCAAATTTTACAATTTTAATGTTTTGCCTTCCTTGCTTCATCTTAATTATAGCTGTGTATGTTACTCTTATTTAATGTAACCTCTGTATTGATTTCTTCTGTATTTTCCTCCTGGATTTTGTCAAACAGAAGTTTAAGACCACAAGTTAGAAGAAAGGTCACATAATTCAAACGCAAATAGGAGGGGCTTTGGAAGATTTGTATAACTGTGCTTGAACTTGAATGGCCTTAAACCTGTTTCAGCTTTAACAATAGAATTTTACTTGGGCAATATTTGCCCATTCTGGTGTAACTTAATGTGACTTCAGTGCTTAACAGCTGCCATTGAAGCTAGTATTCTTATTTAGTTCTGTAGTGTTAAATACATTGTTGAAGATGTGAATGAAGTATGCATGTGCATCAACTGTTGAATTCACTTTTGTGCCATTTTTGTAAATACAATAGTTTTGCACAACCTTTCATAAATGTCTGTATTAATTTCACAAATTAGAAAGTAGATACGTGCCATCCAGAAGCACAAGAGTTCCTCCTACACAAAACTCTATATGTCCTTATTGCTTTTATATAATAAGAGTAGTTTACAATCTTGGGCTTATAGAATACCAAACTGAAGTCTTCACTTAGTCTGTCATAGAATTAAGCTTTTACAATTGTTACTAATATCCATGACATTCAGTGGCCTTGTGCAAATATGATATGTGGCTTAGGCATATCTTTTGTCCTATGCAGATTTCATTTTGACTTTTATGAAAATTGCAGTTCATATAATTTATACACACTTTTTTTAAGTATAGAGACTTTTTACTTCCACACTTAACTTTGGGACACTAGAGTAAAAGGCTTTCCATACTCTGCCTTCTATTTTCTTCTCCTCCCCACCCTGTCACCCCACTTCTTTTCATTTTCTTTCTTTGCTTCTTTGACTCACAGTATTGGGCTATTCAGTTTATACGAAAGCATAGGTGTCTGTAACCTTACTCTTTTTAATTTGCTGCACTGAATGCTGTATTTGAAAACACAATAATGGTGTTTTTTCCTTCTAATTTCTCAGTTGTTAACTCACCACTTAATACTGTATTATTATTGGCATTTAACAACTGTTTAAATAAAAAATTTATAATGCAACAAATAGTTGAGAGGACTGGCCCCAGGAATCTGTCAGGTTGAACTAAATTTGGTAAATAATTTTTAATTATGATGAACTAAGATTTAGGCTTGTGACAAGAATAATATACATGATAGGTAAATTTATTCATATGAAAAAACATTTAGATAGTTGCTTCTTTAGGTGTCACTTTTAATAAAATATGAATTTAATTTTATTTGTGGTTTATCCAGTTAGTGAGAACTTTAACAGATTTTTATTAGGACAGGTTTGCCATTGTCTAGAACTCTTTCCCACAAGCTATAATATGGTGGCACGATGACGAGGATCACTGGACAGAGCTGATACTGTTTTTCTCTTCATCTCTTACTTGCACAAAGCCTCCCTCTTTTGGATCCAGGCATCTTTTCTAGGTCTTGGCTTCATTTGTATAACTGCTTTTCTGTGACTCCAAATCGTAGTAGATGGTGCCTTGAACATAGCACCTGCACTTAAAGGCTAATTGTCTTCTTTTGCCACCCACCCCAAAGGCAGAAAAGCAACAAAATCAGTACTGTGCTCATTTGTAATTTTAAGGATCAATTATATATAAATACATGAATATATTTGTAACGAGAGCAAGTATGTTATTCCATAGAGTGTAAACTTAAGATCCATTTAAGAATTTTAAAATAGCCCAAAGTAGAATTTCTATTATAGCTAGTCTTTTTTTTTTAATGAACATTTGCAAGCTATCACCATTAAATCCAAACATCAGAAAGATTAATCTGAAAGATCAGATAGACCATGTTATTCCCGACCATGATAGAACTCCTGTGGTTTGTGACAAGTGACATAACATCTGCTTGAGTTTTAGTTTGTAAAATACGATATTTAACCTACCTCAAAACTTGTTGAGGATCTGTGAAATACTGAGTAAGTGCCCAAAAATAAAATATTGTTGTCTTTTTATTAAAAGTAGTTACTCATTAAACCAACCTGCCTTCTGTAAAGTCACAGTGCTTAAAATCTCAGGATTTCCCATTAGGAAAGACCTGTCATTAAGTATTTGTAAATATAATTGCTTAGCTTCCATTGGTGCTTAGGATAGAGAGGTTTAAAATTTTTCTATTTTTGTTCAGCCTCAAATCTCAGTTTATTGAAGCATTTTGCAAGCTCTTTAATCACTGCTTGAATGAAGATTTTGATTAGATGAGCTTAATTTCTACTTTTTTGAAGTCGTTTGTCCTCTTTGCCATAGATTGTTAGAGTAAACTGAAGTTGGAATTAAATACTTAGTGAAAACTGAAGTAAATTACGTGTTTCACGTTCAGTAACTTACTTTTGAGAAACATTTTGTTCTTGAAGGTTACACCTAAAATAGAGTTCTTGGCAAACTGAAATAGCATTATTTTTATGAATTGGAAGGAGCATGTTTGTAGTTTACAAAATTGTTCAATAATCTTGTGCTGCTGACCTAAAAAAATGTCTTTTAACTATTCATCAAGGTGGACCTGTAGGGCCTCTACTTGTTATTCAGCAGTGAGAATTAGTCGCTCTTTACTTGATGTAACAAAAGTATACCTCTAATATTCATTGGTACTTTTTACTAAATCAGACATGTTCTTACACAGTACAAATATAGTGTACTTTTATCAAAGTTGAAATGTAGTATGTACTTAAATTGTGCTTTCTAAAATTGGTGTTTGGTGATCAGGAGCAGGTAGCATATGGGAAGAGCATTTCTGAGTGGTCACCAAAGCAGTTCCTCCGGTGGCCTTTTCACATTCTCCAGCATTCAAGCATATTTCTCCCACTTTTCATTTCCTTCCTGAAACCCATTTTTGTTCAGAGCTAATGAATTATTCATCCTTAATATCCTTCCCAATATGCCAAAATTTAGGACATTTCACATTTTCTAAAACATCATCCTAATCTGGATAATGACTCATATGAGCCACTGTCCCAACTCTTTAACTCAGCGTGCACTGCCAGTCTTCTGTCTCTTCTCCCCAATTCCCCACCATACCTTGTAAAATTGGGATCAAAGGAATCTGTGATTGTAAAATTTAAGAATAAAAACACCAATTTGAATTCTGTTTTACTAATTTCAGCCTTCTAGGTAGGTAGGTAGGTAGGTCTATGGATTTTATTCTACAAATCACTGGTGGTCATGATACCCATTAATGTTTTGCCTGTATTATGTTATTTATCAATTAAATGGCATTTGAAAGAAAACATCTTATTCTTTTAATATTACACCCTCAAATCTGCTACTGAATCTCTAGCATTTGTTATGCAATAGGACATTTTGCCTGTATTAAAAGGGCCAAGAGTAAATGCCTCTTTTGTTAAACATGTCTACAGAGTTGGCAGTTAATGCTAAAATTTGTCAAATAGCCCTTCCAAAATTATACTTGTGAAATACCAAAAAAAAATAATAATAATAAATTGATCTGCCTAATTTCTATTTATTTAGTTTGCAGTTTTGTCTTATTTGAAGCTAATATTTTCAGTATGTTTTCTGAAGTTCAGATACCGTATATGCAGAATTTGTCATCTTAGATTTTGTTTTAATTATAAAAATGTATGTTAATTAAATTCTAACAGTCAACTTTTTTGGTAAAGCTTTGTAATTAAGGTAATAAAATGATTTCAGATTGTGATTCCTCTCAGTCTCATGTACAAAACACTTTAGTATTGAATATAGAAAGATGGATACTTATCTCTCACCCTATACAAAAGTCAAATGAAAATGGATCAAAGACCTAGGAAAGACCAGAAACTATGCAACTCCTAATATATATATATATATATATATTATTTATTTTTACACATATGGTCAACACTCCAACATACAGATGTAGACAACTTCCTCAATAGGACTCCTAAAGCTCAAGAAATAATACCAAGAATTAATAGATGCAATGACATCAAATTTAAAATTTTGCACAGCAGACAATTTAGAATGTGAATAGAAGGGAGAAAATTCTTGGCTAGCTACTCTTCTGGCAGAGGACTAATATCTAGAATATATAAAGAACTCAAACTTTTTGCCAGGCGCGCTGGCGCACGCCTGTAATCCCAGCACTTGGGAGGCTGAGGCAGGAGGATCATGAGTTCAAAGCCAGCCTCAGCAATGGCGAGGCACTTAGCAACTCAGTGAGACCCTGTCTCTAATAAAATACAAAAAAGGGCCGGGGATGTGGCCCAGTGGTCAAGTGCCCCTGAGTTCAATCCCCGGTACCAAAAAAAAAAAAAAAAAAGAAACTTTTTAACACCAAAATAATAATAAATAAATGAGCAATGAGCTAAACAAACTTCTCAATAGAAGAAATACAAACGGTCAACAAATATACGAAAAAATGTTCAACATCTAGCAGTTAGGGAAATGGAAACCAAAACTACACTGAGATTCAATCTCTAGTTAGAATAGCAGCTATCAAAAATACAAACAATAATAAATGCTGGAGCGGATATGCAGAAAAAGCAACACTTTTACACTGTTGGTGAGATTTTTAATAAGTACAACCACTATGGAAGTCAGTATGGAGGTTCATCAAAAGAATGGGAATGGAACCACCATATGACCCAGCAATGCCACTCCTCAGCATTCATCGTAAAGGATTAAAGTCATCATACTGTAGTGATATATGCATACCCATGTTTATAGCAGCATAATCCATAATAGCCAAACTATGGAACCAGCGTAGGTGCCCATCACTGGATGAATGAATAAAGTAAGTGTGGTATATGTATACAATGAAGTTTTATTCAGCCATAAAGAAAAATGAAATATCAATTGCAGAAAAAACTCAGTCAAGGGCTGTATGTTTTCTCTCATATATCAAAGCCATAGAGTGAAAAGGAAAGGAGAAAATTGAGGGAAGACCAGCAGAGAGGAAAGGGACCAGGGAAAAGGAAAGAAATTATGGGGAATAATGTTGGCCAAATTTATTGTGTGCGTGTATGAATATGTAACAACAAATCCCATAATTATACTATAAAAATATGGAATAAAAGATGAGACAAACCATGCATACATTTTGAGAAGTGAAATATATATGTATATAATTTAATGCAAGGTAGAAAATAGTACATTCCTCAAGAGAGGAGTAATGTTCCAGGAAGTCTAGAGGAATGAATTCTTTGACTGCAAAATAAATAGAATGAGTTTTAGAGGTGGCTTTTAGAGATGGGTTGCTATGGGATAGATAAGGGAAAGGGAGGAAGAACATTTTAGGTAGAGGGAATATCATTTTCAAAAAGGCAAGGAGTTGGGGAAATATAGACCCACATAGGAAGTTTGGTTGGCAAACATAGCATGTAAAGAGATTTTTCTTCTTCCTTAAAAAGTTATTTCTTCCACATTCTTCAACTCAGAAGAATCACAGAACTCTAACCTTTTATTTTCATATTTTCTTTAATTCTCAATCACTTTAATATCAATATTATTTGAAGCTGCAATCACCATGAATTTTTTTTTTTTTTTTTGTATCAGGAATTGAACCCATATATATCTATCTCCAATGTCTTAGAATCAGTAGAAGTAATTAATTTTGGGGGGTGGGTGGGTACCAGGGATTGAACTCAGAGTCACTTGACCACTTGAGCCACATCCCCAGCCCTATTTCGTATTTTATTTACAGACAGGGTCTCACTGAGTTGTTTAGCGCCTTGCTTTTGCTGAGGCTGGCTTTAAACTCACGATCCTCCTGCCTCAGCCTCCTGAGCCACTGAGATTACAGGCGTGTGCCACCATGCCCGGCTGTAGTAATCAATTTAAAAAATATATTTTTAGTTTGTCTTTTAGCAAGAACATTCATGGTCATGGTCAAGAACATTCCTATATATCAAGTCTATAAGGCTAATGTTGCCAGCCATGGTAAGTTAGTCTTTTTTTCTTCTGGTGCTGGGGATTGAACCCAGGGCCACAAGCATGTTAGGTAAGGGGCTTACCATTGAGCTACATCCCCAGCCCCTAGCTATGATATTGTAAGATGGTCATGTGTATTATTCCCACAAAGTTTATATTATAGTATGTTTATACAAAAATTCTAAAGAACTACTTTTTGTATTTCTTTACCATTTTGTTGCTCATGGCTATAGTCTGTTACAGTATTGCCACTGATAATAATGTACTCACATTCTCAAGGGAGATCTGTTCTACAAGTGTCAAAAAAAGGAGGGGAAAATCCAGTATGAGAATGGCAGTGTGGGGCTGGGGTTGTGGCTCAGCAGCAGAGCGCTTGCCTCACACGTGCGCGGCCTGGATTCGATCCTCAGCACCACGTAAACATAAATGCATTGCATTGTGTACAACTAAAGTAAATAAATAAATATAAAAAAAAGAAAAGAGAATGACAGTGTGTAATGTAGTAGAGAAGAGTGAGACCTGAGGAAAGACCTATAAGTTGGGAAATTGGTATCACTCGTCATTTGGAGAGAGCAATTTCAGTAGAGAAGGTACATATGGACACAGGGAAGAGGAATATAACAGGAATAACAAGTGACTTAAGATAAATTAGTAGTGAGGATAGTTCTTTTGAAGGCTGAGATATATTTAAAAATTTGGGGGTGCTGGGTTGTGGCTCAGTGGTAGAGCACTTGCCTGACACGTGTGAGGCACTGGGTTCGATCCTCCTCACAACATAAAAAAAAAGAAGATATTAAAAAATTTTTTTTTTTGGCTGGGTGCAGTGGTGCACTCCTATAATCCCAGGAACTCAGGAGGCTGAGGTAGGAGTATTTCAAATTTGAGGCCAGCCTCAACAACTTAGGAAGGCCCTCAGTAACTTAACAAGGCCTTGTCTTAAAATAAAAAATAAAAGGGGCTGGGGATGTGGTTCAATCCCCAGTACAAAAAAAAAAAAAAAAAAAAAAAAAAAAAATTAGTTTGGAAGAAGTTTTGGTATTCCTTTTAAATGCAGGGAAAAATTTGAATATGGTCATTTTGTTAGTGAGCTTTTAATTAATATAACAAATAACTAAGATAACTTAGAAAGAGAAAAGGTTTATTTGGGCTCATAGTTTTGCAAGTTTCACTCCATCATCAGTTGGCTCCATTGCTTTCCAGCCTGTGGCAAGGCAGCACATCATAGCAGGGAGTTTGTGGCAATGAAAAACCACTCACTCACCTTATGGCTGGAGAAGCCAGAGAATGAGGAGGGGCCTAGAGTCCCACAATCTCCTTCAAGGGCACAACCGCATTAATACTGCCATTGTATACAGTAGAGAACCAACAAAACCTTTCATTAGGCTCCACTTCTTAAAGGTTCCACCACCTCCCCAAAGGCAAGCCTAGCTGGGAAGAACACTAATAAATGGGCCTATGGGGAACACTCCAGATATCTGTTGTAGACAAAACAGAGTATGCAAGAAAAACTAAAGATGCAGAAGAGGCAAGAGGGCAAGACCTGGGATGGGGGATCAGCCAGAGCCAGCCGGTGAGCGAGTAGAGGTCAGGTAGAGAAAGGGGACACACTGGAGGAAAGGGCCTGCTGGATGACCTTAGTTCTACCCATATGAAAGAAGGTGAGGAGGTCATTTTTCAGGAGGATGTGATGAGAAAAGGATGAAGGTAAGAAGTACACTAATGGTTCAGAAGTGCTGTACAACTTTGTAAAAGCATGTCCTTATATTAACAAAGATCTAGAAAGAGTCTCAAAAATTTTTCCCCGGTACTGGGGATTGAACTTAGGGGCACTCGACCACTGGGCCACATCCCCAGCCCTTTTTTGTATTTAGAGACAGGGTCTCACTGAGTTGCTAAGTGCCTCGCCATTGCTGAGGCTGGCTTTGAACTTGCGATCCTCCTGCCTCAGCCTCCAAAGTGCTGGGATTACAGGCGTGCGCCACCACACCCAGCCCAAGAGTCTCAAAATTTTAAAGTGATTTCTTTGGGATCATTGCTTACATTCCTAACTTTTTTTTTTTTTTTAAAGAAAACTAAGTGGAGCAAATGACATTGATCAGGAGGCACAACGATGAGTAAGAAATGTGGAGAAACAAAAAAGGGTAGAACCGAAATTTGGTGTTATTTTTAAACTTCTTTTTCCTATTCTTTTCATCTTTTCAGTCAACACAAGTAGTTATAGAAGGACATAGTGGAAAACCAAGAATTACAAATATACCTCTCTGCCACCAACTTTAGATCCCTAGAGGGATCTAAACTTGGAACATTCAAGTTATTGTGTGTATGTATGTTTTTTCTTTTTTTCCCTGATAGTTACCTCTTATATCTCTCAGCAACATCTTTTGGGTTTTTGTTTTTGTTTGTTTTTTGGTACTGAGGATTAAACCCAACAGTGCTTTACCACTGAGATATCTTCCCAGCCTTTTTTTTTTTTTTTTTTTTTTTTTTTGAGAAGGTTCTTGCTAAGTTATTGAAGGCCTTGATAAGTTGTTGAGGGTTGCCTTAAACTTGTGATCCCCCTGCCTCAGCCTCTCAGGTTGCTGGGATTACAGGAATGAACCACTATGCCTGGTTCTCAGTAATATCTTCTGTTATTTTTTGTTTTCTTATTTATTTTTAGACATAAATTAATGGCTCTCCAGATTAATAGGTGAAGGAAGGTTTAGCTCACAACACATCCCACCTCCTAGTATGGTATATCAACTTCTGATCCCTTTATAGGCTTCCTTTAGGTGTTTACTAATAGACTTTCAGTTTTTATTCTTATTCTATTAACTATGTACAGTACTTGTGTTGGCTCTGTACTGTATGATGGCAGTATTATACCCTTTATTCTTCCCCGTGATTCTCTTTTCTCTCAGTTTTTGTCATCTATGATTTTACAATTGTGTCACTAAGGTCAATAACATTTGATTTCTATCTTGTAATCATCATTAGCAATTCTCCTGGCCTTATAGGTCGATATAGTTCACTGCAGAGCACAGTTTATGCTATGATTGCATTTTCTTATACAGGTTTTTCTTTTTCTTGGCATTTCTTTTCCTCCTTATACTTTTGCCCTATATCATAGCTACAATTACTTTGATATCTTCTATCATATCAGGCATCTATAAAATCTTCCTTCTGCTCCAGAAAAGTCTCCCCTGGAGGCCACTGTTCCCTTGCTTCAATCTAAACTGGTTGCTTCCTTATCCTTGTGCATAGCTGTCATCTTGCAACTTGGATGCTCTCCTGAACTAAATCCATTATTTTCTGTGTTCTATTCAATGGCAGTGATTGTGTTTGCCTATGTCTTAGGTCAAGTTCCCTAGATGAAATGGAAGTTCTTTATTTTAAAAAAATTCTGCTGGTGGGATGGAGCACACCTGTAATTCCAGCTACTCAGGAGGCTGAGTCAGAGTTCTTAACCAAAAGTACATATTTCTGGGGTTGGGGTTATGGCTCAGTGGCAGAGCACTTGCCTTGCACATGTGAGGCATTGGGTTCAATCCTCAGCACATCATAAGAAGAATAATAAAATAAAGGTATTGTGTCCATCTACAACTACAATTTTTTCTAAAATACATACTTCTGACTTATTTAGGCCAAAAAAGTATTAAGAGATATCAGATCACCTACAAAATTGTTGAAAAGGCTGGTGTAACAGTTTTAATAGAAAATTTCCAGGTGCAACTCTAGAAAACATGTTCAGCAGTGGTCTCAATGGAAAGTGTTGCTATGGCTACCACCAAACACAAGTTAGGAGCCTGACTTTGATTAACCACTTTTGTCCCCAAAACTTGCCCACCTCTTCTGCTGCTTTCATTAGCAAACTGAAGTTCTGAGTTGAGCCTATTTCCTCACATTTGCTCACTTCTGAATCTGCAGTCTTGTGCAGATTAATCTGCTTGTTAAAACCTGGGTTCTATTACTGCTTCTGATCTACAAACGAGGTGGGAATTTTGAGTTCTGATTTTTCTATGAGGAGGCAGAACTAAGAGATTTTCCCAAAATATGCAAAAGTGACAAGAAAACAAATATACTATATGGCATACCTTTCCATGTGCCTCTTCAATATAACACTGCACTGTTGTTAGTCAAGTATTTCAGTGTGTGAGAACTTCAGGGAGTATCCATCCACGCAGGTAAGAAAACAGGCACCTTGTAGATAACATGAAGAAATGGTAAGGGGTAGGAGCCAGTTCTCTGAACCCATTACTTTTTATGTTCTGGTCAAAACTGCACATTTTCTCTCTTTATGTCTGGTCAAAGAAAGAATGGGAGCATGAAACATCAAAGACATCTGGCTTTAGAATTGGAAGGAATAGAGACAATTTTGTAAGGACTTTGGATTCTGTAGCCATTCACTGTCATTTCTGAGGAGATAGTGGGCCAATGAGCAAGAAGGGGAGAGGTCTGAGTTTCAGAGAGTGAGGACTGGCCCTATATCCCTTTTAGTGAATGGTCTTCCTTCAAATACATATCCTGCAGTACTCTCATAACAGGGCCCCCAGTCTTGACCATTGGTCTTTATAGAAAACAGTCCTGAATCTCCCTGACAAGCACTGGACTTCAATTGCAGTTCAAAGAAATAAGAGAGGTGAACACACTAAAACGAGGCTGGAATTTTTAAAAAATTGAACATTATTCAATTAGGTGTTAAAGTGTGGGTGAGGAAGAACTTGATGTGAGGACGACAAGGCCAAGAAATCGGTCTGGGCCAAAAGGGTAGTTGCACTTCTGCAAATACACAGGTCTAGAAAAGAGGCGCTTGGGTTGTCCCCTGAGAACATTTTGTTTTCATTTTTAAGTTTCTGTGGCTTAGAACCAGCCCCCCACACTCTGACATCATGAGACAACCCGGCTGCCTATGCTAAGGAGTTGGGAGTGACCTTGGTGACCCTTCTCAAATCCCCGGTGATGCACTACTCAGCATCCAGGTCACTGCTGTTACCTAGGCTCTTCTGGAGTTCTAGGTTATTCGACGGCCTTTCAAGAAGACCCGTCTTAAATCCTCTCCTTAGAAATGCTCCTATCATCCTTGAGGCTCCCAGCGATTCACCTAGACAAGATGACAGCCCCTGACATTGCATCCCGTAGCACGCAGGCATATTCCGCTGGGTCCAGCACTCGCTCCGGGCGGGGGCGTCTGCGCCCCGGGGCGAATGTCCTTGGGCAGGGTTTGGGCCTCCGCAACGTGGGCGGCGTCGGGGCGGCGCGGGCTGGCAGGCTGAGGATGCTGGGTGCCCGCAGCCGGTGGGAGGCAGCGTGAGCCCGAGAGAGCCCAGAGCAGCCGTGGTGGCAGCTCTCGAGCGCAGCCTCCTCCCGCTCCCACAATGCACAGGGCGGAGGCGGCGGCGGCGGCATCACCGACCGTTGAGGTGGCTGCGGAGGCAGCGGCAACCCTGAAGACCCCAGGCACGCGGGTTTCTCGCGGCTACTCGCGGCGAGCCCGGGAGTGATGGCCTGGGCTCCGCGGACCGCCAGAGCCTGAGGCGCCCCGCCCCTCCCGGCCCCTCCCGGCCCGGCCCTGCCCTGCTCCCCGCCGACCGCTGCCAGGCGCTTGCTAGTCGGCGCGGGCGGCGGCCCAGGCGAGGTTCGGCCTCCGTCCAGGCGGGGGTGTCGGCGCGCGGGGACCAGCCATGGCCGCGTCCGAGCTTTACACAAAGGTAACGCGCCCCGCGGGCCCGCGCTGGGGGAGGGCAGGGGGCCGCGCGGGCGGTGCCGCGGGCTGTCAGGCTGCCGGGAGGCCGCAGCGCGGGGAGCGGGTCGGCCAGCCCCACTCGTTTCCCAGCTTTATAAAACCCCGGCGCGCGCGCCTGTCACCCGCCGCTGCACCTTCCTCTTTAGGGCGTTGACGTTTGAGCGGCGGAGGGAGGCCTGAGTCGCGGGTCTTCCAGACCCCCTGCCACGCTTCTCGAGCTGGGGGCGGGACGAATTTCTGAGTGGAAAGGGACTCGAGTGGTTTAGTGGGGCGGGCCCGAGCCACATCGCCTAGCTGTCCCGTTCAGTTTAGGAAAAATCCTGGCTGCTGGGAGATGCTTGATGGGTAGATCCGATGGTCCCTCTCGTGCGGACTCGCGCTTAAAATAACATCTTGTGTTGGTATGCAGTCCGATTCTACCGGCAACCCACCTTCGGTGGGATTATTTTGTGTCCTGCAAATGGCAGCCAGTATATTTTCACCTTTAGATGATGGGTTTCTAATCGTTGTCCTGGGCGGTGAGCCCTTGGGGAAGATGCAGCCGGATAAACGCGAGCTGATTCGCGGGCTGGGCGGATCGGTACTCATTTGTCGCTGGGAGTTTGCAGCCTGCGTGTAATCCCTCAGAGACTTGTTAGGCTTCATGTTTTCACCTTCCTTTTGGGCGAGCCTTTTCCTTCTGGGTTTAGTTTAAGGGAAGTGGCAGTCTTTTCTGTGTTAAACTGACCCAAGTGTTCTCTGGGTTTGGTAATCTCTGAATAGTGTGTTTTGGAGAACTGTCTCTTTGGAGACTGTTTTGAAAAATTGTATTAGGCAATGTGTGAGACTTTGGCATTTTATACCCTATCTTATGTGTAGGTAGGTGTTTTGCCAGCTATTGATTACCCCTACATACAGTTATCAAAACTGCTTTAACTCTTCAAGTTAACATTTGCAGTATTCTTCTCTTAGGGTAATGAAAGGTATTGCTTCCTATGTGACCCAAGTAAGCCCAGGCCCAAAGGTAGCATAAAAGGAAGAGGTCTGGGCTGGGCATTAAGAGACCTGATTCTAGAATAGACCTTTTTCACTTACTGTGTGACCTTGGGCAAATTACTTATCCTCTCTGGTTAGTTTCCTCACTTGTAAATAGAGTTAATTATACCTGCCTTGCATCCCTTACACACCATTGTGGATCAAACCTAATAATAGTTGGGAAAGCTTTCTGGATCTATGAGTTTCTCTACAAATATGATGTATATGATTAATTTCTTCAATCATGAAGTGAGGAGCTTGCATGAAACATTCTCTGGGACCCCTTTCTTTCCAGTCCTAGATTTAAGAATTCCATCATAGGAATTTCACTCTAAACTTGGTATTTTCTTTAAGCTCCATAGATCTCTAACATATAAATGATTATAACTGGAAACTGATTAAAAGTTACTTTATTAACAAACACATATAGTACTTACTATGTGGCAGATACTATTCTAAGTGTTTTACAAATATTAACTCATTTAATCCTCATAGTGACTGTATGAGGTAGATACTAAGAAATATTAGAATTATTTTCTTGTGGAGAGATCATTGTGTAAACATTCCTTAGTTACGCTGTGTAGTAACCCTGAGCCTTGTCTGTGGTGGGCAGTCCATTATAAAGCTGTTAATAGTAGGCTGTTTAACTAGAGATTGATTGGACAGTTAATTGTTGGATTTTAGATCTGCTTTCTTTTCCTTTCGAAGATAATTTGTAAGGAAAACAATTGAAAAGATTGTGATTTCTAAATTGTAACGTTTTGGGTTTCTGTCACAGCTTAATCATAAACTATTTTAAAATTCACCTTCTAGACATTGTAAAGACAGACTGTTTTACTTATCAAGACTGAAGTTGATGCCTTAGGTGCTCATAATACACAGAATACCTGAAATAGTCTGTCTCTTGTTTATTTGTTGGTTAACTCTTTCTGTGAATGGAACTTAGCTTACTGGCAGGCAGGAATATTTGTGGAGCACCCTGTGTGCTAAATACTCAGCTTAATGTCCAGAGTTACTAACAATGGACAAATCACAGTCCTTTCCCTCAAGGGGCTCACATCCCTTCCTCCTCCCCTTTTTATCTTCTCCCAGCTACTGAGGATTGAACCTAGGAGTACTTTACTACTGAGCTACACCTCCAGCCCGTTTATTTATTTTTTAAATTTTGAGGCAGGGTTTTGCTAAGTTGTCAAGCTTGGCTTCAAACTTGGGATCCTTCTGCCTTAGCCTCCTGAGTAGCTGGGATTATAGGTGTGTACCACCACATCCAGCTTCTTGTATTCTCCATTCACTTTGAATTTCCAAGGGAATAAATAACCTGTTACCTCAACAATAGGCAAATAATTGGAATGGTGTTTATTAGAAGTTAGGAAATGTGTTGGGACATGGTGAAGGTTGGAATGATTCTAGAGACAAAAATTGGGATAGTGATTATTAAGGGAAAAGGGAAGTCTTTGAAGTAATATTAGTGGGTAAATACAAGTTTCTTTCCTCGCAGAGCATTAATGGGAAGGAGGTTCTAGGATGGATTATAAGATGTATTGGTGACATGCCATAGTGATGATGTTCAACATTGTAGTTAAATCTGAAAAGTGCCCTTGTGGGGAAAAAGGCACACTCATACATTGCTGGTGGGACTGCAAAATGGTGCAACCGTTGTGGAAGACAGTATGGAGATTTCTTGGAAAACTGGGAATGGAACCACCCTATGACCCAGCCATCCCACTTCTGGGTCTATTCCCAAAGGACTTAAAAGCAGCATATTACAGTGATACAGCCACTTCAATGTTTATAGCAGCACAATTCACAATGGCTAGATTGTAGAACCAACCTAGATATCCCTCAGTTGATGAATGGATAAAGAAAATATGGTACATATACACAATGGAATTTTACTCAGCAATAAAAGAAAATAAAATAATGGCATTCACAGGTAAATTGATGAAGTTGGAGAATATAATGCTAAGTGAAGTTAGTCAATCTCAAAAATCCAAATATTGAATGTTTTCTCTGATATAAGGACGCTGATTCACAGTGGTGTTGGGTCGGGGGGTACATAGGAGGATTAGAGGAACACTAGAAAGGTCAAAGGGGAGGGAGGGGAAGGAAGGGAGCAAGGGGGGATGGAGGGGAAAAAGAAAAGGTGGTTGAATAAGATGGATGTCATTATCCTAAATGCATGATTGAAGATTTGAATGGTACGAATATACATTGTATACAAACAGTGTTTTGTAAAAAGATGCCTATATGTTTATTATGAATTATAATGCATATTACTATTATAAATAAATAAATAAATAAAAGATTAAAAAAATGTCACTCAAAGCTTTAAAGGCAGATCTTGATGTGTGATACAGATCAGCTCCTGTTATAATAAAGAGCAAGAAACAGTTCAATTTCTCTTTCTGAGCTAGAATGATAATTTTTGTATGCCTTTATTTTATTTATTTTTATGCGGTGCTGAGGATCAGACCCAGTGCCACACATGTGCTAGGTGAGCGCTCCACCACTGAGCCACAACCCCAGATCCATGATAATGGTTTTTTTTTTTTTGAGGATTGGAGAACTCAGGTTTATTTCCACTTGTGGGTCAGACACACATGAGCTAGGGCTCTGAAATTCTGGGCCCCAACTGAAGTTACATGAGACTTTTACAGAAATTTGATATCATCTCTTAACAATCACAACATTGGTGGGTTTGACTTCTTGACCTATGTGATCAAAGACTGATAATGGTTTTTTGTCATAGAAATTTAGTAGGGTTTTTATTGTAAATTTTTCCAGTAGAGTTTGTTTTTGTACCAGGAATTGAACCCAGGAGAACTTTACCACTGAGCCACATCCCCTTTTTTATATTTTATTTAGAAACAGGGTCTCACTGAGTTGCTTAGAGCCTCGATAAGTTGTTGAGACTGACTTTGAACTAGTGATCCTGCTGCCTCAGCCTCCCAAGCCACTGGGATTACAGGCATGCACTATCGCACCTATTGAGTAGAGTAAATACTTTAAGAACAATACCTAGGTTCATGGCTATAAATTCTGTAAACTAACATTTTGGCTAAATATGTTTATTGGGTTTTTTTGGGGGGGTTTTTGGGGATCTATTAAATTTTTTAAATTGTAGCATTATTGTGCTATTCATATACTATACAATTCACGAATTTAAGATGTATGCTTCAGTGGTTTTAGTATGTTTACAGAGTTTCATGTTGATTTGTTTTTAGGTCTACTTGCCTAAAGAATGGAAGGCAGAAGGCAGCTGTGATCTCTCTCTCTCTTTCTCTCTCTCTTTTTTTGGTACCAGGGATTGAACTCAGGGGCACTCGACCACTGGGCCACATCCCCAGCCCTTTTTTGTATTTTATTAGAGACAGGGTCTCACTGAGTTGCTAAGTGCCTCGCTATTGCTGAGGCTGGCTTTGAACTCGTGATCCTCCTGCCCCAGCCTCCCAAGTGCTGGGATTACAGGCATGTGCCACCATGCCCGGCTCAGCTGTGATATCTCACTGCTTCTGATTTTGAAAATATTTGCTAGTCTTTTTCTTTTTGTGGAACTGGGGATTTAACCCAGGGCACCCTACCACTGCCTACATCCCTAGCCTTATTTATTTATTTTGATTCATTCATTTTTTTTTTTTGTTTTGAAACAAAACAAAAGGTCTCACTAAGTTGCAAAGGCTGGTCTTGAATTTTCGATCCTTTTGGCTCAGCCTCCCAAGTTGGAATTAGTCTTGTACTCCTGCTCCCAGCCAGTGGATATTTGCATCATAACCTCAACCATTGGTACAACTACAAAGGATTCACCATTTATGGAGCAGGGTTTATTAGTTAGACCTATAAGTATCAGAAGCAGCAATATAATGAGTTGCATGTTAGTGCTTTTCATATGAGGTTCCCAGACACCATGTATAGCATCATAAATACTATGGAAAGGCCAAAATTACCTGAAGCTATTTAATTAGGAGTCCTTATGGTATGTTAAAATGCTGAGTATTACAATCTGAAGTCCCAAAGCCATGTAAACTTTGCTAGATGAAAACAGCTTTTCAGGTCAGTAGATTATATCTTTGTAATTTTCCTTTCCCACCATATTTTTAAATACCTTGTGAAGCCACATGGCCTAGATTTTTTTCTGGCATAGTTCAGGTTTTATATTTTATGCTATTGTTCCTTCAAATCATCATTCCTGCATATTCTGATATTTGTTTAAACTTCGTTTCTCAGACTGCTTTCATCCTCTTAAAGCAGGACACAAATCTCATGTGATCATGTGCCCTGATTGGGAGTTTGGCAAGCACATGCTGTCCTCAAGCCTCCTCCCTAGTCACACTCCTTCTCTTTGTATTTGCTCCTGATGTTCCTAGGCTTATTAATGGCACTGCTGTCTCCTAGCTCCTCAGGTTGGAAACCTCAGTATCGTTTCCCTTGTCTCATAGTCAACATCTATTCCAATTCTAATTCACTTGGCATCCAACTGACCAGATTCTGAACCACTACTAGCACATTTTTTCTCCACATAAAGAAGTGGTTAAACAAGTAAACACTCATCAGACATGCTGAAAGGTGAGTAATAGAGGAGAGAATTGGGAGCCAGGGAGGTCAAGGAGATTGTTTCAGAAAACAAAATGTGAATTGACAAATATCTGGTAGATGGAGCATATGCAGAAAGTGTGGGGGGAAAGGGGACAAACCTGAGAGGTTTCCAAGATAGATTACATATAGGATGGGAAAGAGGGGGCATAGGACAAGAAAATACTGTTAGTTCCAGCCTTGGAAATTGGAAGCTAATTGCTGTTTCATCATGAATTTTTATTGACTCTTAACTTGAAAACTACACAAATACTTAAGAATTCCTTGAGCAAAGCAAAATATTCATGATTTGCTCTTGAAATTTGTTACTCTATCTTGAAGTGTGAAAGTTCTGTGTATTGCTCAGTGGTTAAAAAGATTACAGAGGTTCTAGTTCTCATGAGAGTGGCTACTGCCAAATAGTTTAAATCTTCTTGGCACTTCTAGCTTTTTAATATAAGGGAAAACTGGGGCTGGAGATGTATGTAGCTCAGTGGTAGAGCACTTGCCTGGTATGTGTGAAGCCTTGGGTTTAATCCCTAGTACCACAGTAAGTAAATAAATAAAGGAAAGGAAAACTGAAGGAAGGTCTGTAATGGGATCCAGGGATTAAACTACAACCTGGGAGAGAGGTGATAGAGAACACTTACTTTGTATAGTAGTATGTAGAAAGGGAGAGATGATCCCTCCAACTTCATTTCTTACCTTACATGTAGAAATTAATTTAGCTTCTCTGTTTTTAGTTTTACGATGAATTTTGCCTCCATTAGGAGAATTTTGGTGCAGTTGGCCCACTGGAGGGTCAATTTGGATTTATTTGTCTCCATTTCAGGCAACTGCTAATGAAGTACCATGTGTTCTTGAAGTATAAACTTCTGTCTATTGATGGAGCAAGGTCTTGCCATAGTCTAAATATTGTGTGGGCAACACCACTTCACCCTCCCCACCCCAATGGACATGTCTTTCATCCCACAGAGGTCTGCCTAGACTTTTTTGTCTACTTTCTGCTTCCCCTTTCTTACCAGTTTTATTGGGTATAATTTATTTTTTTGAAGTTATATATATATAACAATAGCATGCATTACAATTCATATTACATATATAGAGCACCTTTTTACATAACACTGTTTGAATACAAAGTATATTCATACATTCATGTCTTCAATCATGCATTTAGGATACTGATATCCATCTCATTCTACCATCTTTTTTTTTTTTTTCCCTTCATACCCCCTTGCTCCCTCCCTTCCCTTTCCTCCTCATTGACCTTTCTAGTGTTCCTCTAAATAATTTATGTGCAATAAAATTTACTTTTTAAAAATGTAGTTTGGTGAGTTTCAGCAAATATATTCTGTCATGTAACCACACCACAAATAAAATATAAAATATTCCCATCACCCCAAAAAAGTTCCTGGGGCTGGTCATGGTGGCACATGCCTGTAATCCCAGTGAAGAAAGATAGTGAGGAAGGAGGATGGCAAGTTTGAGGCCAGCCTCAGCAACTCAGAAAGACCCTGTCTCAAAATAAATATGGTGGGGGAAGGGCCAAGTGTGTAGCTTAGTGGTGGAGGGGCCCTGGGTTAAATCCCTAGTATCCCCCATCCCACCACACACACAGTTCCCTTATGTTCAAATGTTTCTCTTCAACTCACTCAGAGTTGACTAGTTGCACTTAGTTTTTTTTTTTTTTCCCCAAAGTGAATGTTGTGGTTCCACCTTAGCCCAACCAATAGAGATAGTTGATACAAAGGCCTGGCCTTGGGCATTTCCTGTGAAGTTTTCAGTGAGGTGAAAGAGTACAGAAAAGGAGTTTAAGTGATTTATTTAATCTGTCCCCAACATTTACCACTTGGCCTTTATTAAGATGACTGCCTTTGGTGCTTTGATTCTTTAGGTCTTCAGTGTGCTATAATGCCCTTTGGTCAGTTTTGCCCTTTAGCTGTTCCCATTCCCATCTACCATGATTGTAATTTAAGTCTGAGTTGTTTTTTTTTTTTTTTTTTTTAATTTACTTTAGTTGTACACAATGCAATGCATTTATGTTTACGTGGTGCTGAGGATCAAACCCGGACCGTGCATGTGCGAGGCGAGCACTCTGCCGCTGAGCCACAACCCCAGCCCTAAGTCTGAGTTTTTTGCTAATACATCTTAAACTTTGCAGAAATTTCTGGTTTCTTCATGACACAGGCATTCTCCACGTCTCTTCTGAGCCCTCCTCACTTGGAATTCTTAACCAGAAGACATTAGCATTAAATATCTCCTGGGACAACAGAGGCTTTTTGCCAGCTGTACAACTTAGGGGTCATATAGTTGTTTTGTTTTCAAAATAATGGCTCCAAACTTATTCGAAATCAAGGGAAAAGTGTGATACATTTCCCTACGTGTATGAGGACTGTCCATCTACCTCCTTTGGCTTGATGTCTGCTGTGGCCCAAAGGGGAGCAACATGCTAGGTTGGAGGGAGACCGGACAAACAAAAGATAAATTTAGTGTCCTTGATCATTTATTAGAAAACATGCATTGTGGCCAGGAATCCCATGTTTGTGGTTGGGTTTTCTATTCCTTGTCAAATAAACACTGAAACTAGAGAATTTCAGAACAGGAGAAATAAAATTATCAGGGCAGGAAAGAAGCTAGAGAAATTAAAAGGGTAGAACTCTCTGTTGCTTGTTGATTTTTCTTTTCTTTAGTATTGGATATAGAACCCAGGGCCTTTCTTATGCTAGTCAAGCACTGAACTATACTCTAGCCTAAAAGGGTAGAACTCTCCAGAAAGATGGTGATCTGGAAAAAATAGTGGAGTATTTAACATCAAGAACAGTAGGAGTTTAAGTGGGTGCAGTGGCAACTCAAGATGATAAGGCAGAAAGATAGCAAGTTTGAGGTCAGTTGGGCCTGGACAATTTAGTGAGACCCTGTGCTACCCCCACACCCCCACATCCCCACCAAATATCAAGTTTATCTACTGAACTGAAATTTTTTTTTTATACTACTGGGGATTGAACTCAGGGGTGCTCTACCACTGAGCTACATCCCCAATACTTTTTTTTTTTAAACATTTTTAGTTGTAAATGGACACAATACCTCTATTTTATTTATTTTTATGTGGTACTAAAGATCGAACCCAGTGTCTCAAATGTGCTAGGCAAGCACTCTGCCACTGAGCCACAACCCCATCCCATCCCTAATCCTTTTTATTTTTTATTTTGAGAAAGGGTCTCACTAAGTTATTGAAGCTGACCTCAAACTTGTGATTCTCCTTCCTCAGCCTCCTGAATCACTGGGATTACAGGCATGTGCCACCATACCCAGCTAGATCTTGAAGTGAATAAATTCAGGCTTTTAAATGAATTTCTGCCACAAATATTAAATTTTACATTTATGAAACTACCTCAAGTTATGGCATCATCCTTGTTGTAAATAGTAAGGGCCTGGGTGATTCATGCATGGTAATTCTGACACACTGATTTACCAGACTTCTCTTTGACAGTGTTAAAACAGTTTACCAGCTAGAACTGTTGTAGTTGGAAACACCAGAAACCCAACTAAAGGCCAGAAAGGGTTTTATTTGCTTAGATCACCCTTAAGTTTAGGCATGGCTGGATTCATGGCTCAGATGTGGTCTTTGGGGCTGTCTGTCCCTGACTCATGTGCTATCTGACATTAGTTTTATCCTCAGGACAACTTTTTCCAATGTGAAAAGATGGTCAAAAGATGTGCCACTGCACATCACATGATAACTCAGCTCTGGGCCTGGAGGAAGAGAGTCTGATAGAGGAATTCCCATCAGAATAACCAAGAATAGCCCTTTCTTGGGGTCATGTGCCCACACTCACTATGCCTGGTGGGCAATAGGGGAGGAGTGCCATGAGTGGTAAAGTCTGTGCTAGCCTCAGAGGTCTGGAAGAGGACAGGGCACAGTAATTGATAGTTCCACTCTGATATCATGGGATAGCTGAGATCCATTCCCCATCAGAAGGAAAAGTGCTGACTAGACAAAATGAAGCAATTACCCTCAATTGCTGTCCTCTATGAATAGATCACCAAAAACAACAATGATTAAATCCTATTCCCTTTCTGATCCTTGAGCTGAAGAATGGAGAGTTTTGCATGACCAGAAAGACTTTAGGTATCTTTCCCCTAGAAAATAATTTTGAATTAAAAAAAAAAAAAAACAAGCCATAGAGAATCCTTACAAACAAACATTACTAATAGCATATCAGAAATTGAAGATTTGAAAAGTATTTTTTATTTAATCTTTGTGAATAAGGGAGCTATAAACCTATGTTACCTTTCCTGCTGATTTCTATTATATTTCCTCAGCATTTCTTCACATTTTCTTTTATACATTATCTTCTTCCCTCATTTTTACCCAATAATACATTACACGATTTCTTATTCTCTTTGTCCTTATCCAGGTTATCCTTGTTGTCTCTGGTGGTGGTCTTTCTATTCTGCTTTCTTTCTTCTACCCTGTCATCTTCTTTTCCTCCTGTTCTTATATTTTATATCCCAGACCCTAATGTTCTGTTGTTATTTGTTATAACCAAATACACACACAACCTATAATGGAATAAAATCTACTTGGAATGAATTGTTACTTAGTAACTCTGATTCAGGGGGGTACTTTATTGCTCAAATCCATGTATTTTTGCTTTGTTACCACTCCCTGAATCTGACATCACAAGAGAAAAAACTTTTTGAGTTTGCATAAATCATTTTCTGTGTATATGATCATGTGTGTTTCAAATAAACACTTCTGTGTTAGACTAATTGTTAGACTAGTTAGATTATACCAGTTAAACCTTAGTTTTTCAGTTTACCATACTAGAGTACTTAAAATAAGATGACTAGTTTTTTTAAAAATATGATTTCACTTTACAACATTTTTATCAGTATTTAACGCAACTTTTATATTGGATTGACATGCTTGAACCGAAAAAAAATCTTACTAGTTTGACAAGCCACCTAGGAGCAGAATTCCTGGAGTTGTTTTCTGTGAAACTGGAGAATGTATACCTTCAAAATAAAGAATTTGGGTCAAAACCTGAATTAAAATTTTCTAAAATTTGAATGGATAATCCTTTTTTAAATTTATTTTTGTAGTTGTGGATGGACAAAATGCCTTTATTTTTTATTTTTTTTTATTTGTATGTGGTGCTGAGGATGGAACCCAGTGCCTCACACATACTAGGCAAGCGCTCTGCTGCTGAGCTACAGCCCCAGCCCTTGAATGGATAATTCTTATTCTTAAAATTTCTCAACCCTTGCACTATTGATAGTAGCCTGGAGATATATGTGTGTGTGTGTGTGTGTGTGTGTGTGTGTGTGTGTATTTATACATATACACATACATACATATATATATGCGCATACATATGTGTGTGTGCGTGTGTGTGTGTGTGTGTGTGTGTGTGTGTATTTTGTATGTGTGAGGATATGTCCTGTGTATCTCTTTTTTTTTTTCAAACAGGTTCTATATTGCTCAGGCTGGTCTCAAACTTGTTGACCCAAGTGGTACTCCCACCTTACCCTCCCAAGTAGCTGGGATTACAGGTGTGCATCACAGCACCCTATTTCATCAGACCTTAAGATTTAGATTAGGGTGATAAAAAGTTGTAAAGAGTTAAAAACAAACAAAGATTACTCAGAGTTAAAAACAAACAAAGATTACTCAGAAAAACTTAAAAAATAGTTGACCTATAAGTAGTATTTTTTCCTGTTTATAGAAACAATACACTGTAGACAATTTAGAAGATACAGAAACATATAAAGGAAGAATTTTTTTTTGTATTGGCAAATTCTTTAATATCTAGAGACTAGACATTATAAAATTAGGACTCCTTTGTCCAGTATATACACAGTACAGCAAAGTTAAATGAAATGCATATAACATATAGGGCAATGGGAACTGAAATTTCCTAGCACACTCTTAAAGGCCTTCTACACCTTCTTCTCTCCCTCCTCCCTCAACCCAATGAACAAGTACAGACAGTATGCTGTTCAGAGCTGGTTTTAATAATTCCAAACCCGCTAATTCCCATCAGTTTTTAAAAGCTGTTTACAAAAAGTTTTATTCTACTACTTCAATTTTTAAATATATCAAGCACTTTTATCTTAGAGGACTAGATATTTCATATAAGAACTTATCCTCTATGCACACAGTGCTAATAAATAAAACTGTACACCTAACAATGGTTATAATCTGAAGTATCTTCTAATATAACTGTTTTGTCCTTGAGCCTTTCCCTCCTCACTTCCTTTTCTAGTTTCAGTCCAGTGGACAAGTACATGCATATGTAATGCTCACAAATAGATGAACAAATTTATATCCAATAGTCACTTACAGAGGACAAACTTTCCTATGAATTTCAACACAAATGAACAAAATGTGCTAATTTTACTACTTGATCATACTCTGGCAATATCTTTAACGTCTAGAGAATAGGTGTTGCAAAATTGGGATTCATTTGTCCATTCTATACATAGCAGAACAAAATGCTCAAAACATACCAAAACGTCTGATGTCTGAAAATATCCAAGTATGTACACACTAACATACTACCTTTTGTAGTAGCTTCCCTCCCACCTCCCCCACATCACTGATGTTACTATATTGCTCACAGAGGTTGTTTAACAGTTCCATTCCCACAAGACAAAATATATATTGTATATAAAGACAAAAGATGTATATAAAGTGCTATTTTAATATAAAGGAAGAAAGTTAAAGTAATTATACCACCCAGAGATTATTATTGTCAATTATTTGACAATATTACAGGCGTGTGCCACCACACCCGGCTCATAAATGGTTTTTAAATGATTTTTGAGACAACATATTGTGAGGATTTTTATCATTATAACATTTTTAATAGCTGCATAATATTTCAACATCCAGATGTACATAATTTGTATACTGATGGGTGTTTTTCACCATTAGGAGTCATGTGCTAAGATAAACATCTTCATATGTAAATCTTTGCTTGAATTAGTCAGTTTTAGTCAATTTTAGAGTCCAAGTCTCTGTGACAAGAACTGGCATTTATATACACAATAAGACATTCACATTCATTTCATTTTAAAAATAGCATTTTTTATGTGCATTGCCTTAGGGCTAGGGTGACCAGATGTCCCACTTCTGGGAGCTACTTTCTACCATTCAATACTTTTTTAAAAAATTCTTTTTTGAGTAGTAGAAACATACATTTAAGAAATTAAATCTTTTGCAAATCTAAACTGTTTTCTTTTTCTCACCATCCTCATCATTGTTGCTTTTACTCTGTTTCTCAAGTTTGGAAGAATCTGGGATACAGAGAATAATTGAATTAGAATTTATAAAGAAAAAAAACATGAAGCTTCAGTCTTAAGAATATAAATCATATATTCTAACTTTAAATTACCTGGTAAGTGGGGCACAGTGATGCATTCTTAGAATCCCAGAAACTTGGGAGGCCAAGGGAGAAGGATCATAAATTTAAATCCAGCCTCAGCAACTTAGCAAGACCTATCTCAAAATAAAATATAAACATAATTAGGGCTGGGGATGTGGCTCAGTGCTTAAGTGCCCCTAGGTTCAATCCCTGGTATCCTCCCCCCCCAAAAAAAGTAAATAATAAAAATATAATAATAATAATAATAATAATGAGAAGAAGAAGAAAGAAAGAAGGAAAATTATCTGATAAAATGTTGTCATTTCATTGAAAACATGTCCACCTGATTATAACAAACTAACATTTGTCTGAAGTAGTCCAGAGATGCATTTGCTTTGCAAGAACCTCAGAGCCCTTCAACATCAACTGCCTGCTTTATAACCATCAGAATTTGAGTAAAATATACCCAAAGCTAAAGTCAGCACCCTAAAATTGATCCTTATAATAATCAGAAACTGCTTTGGGGTTTGTGAAGCCTTCAGGTCATTGCTGTGTATAGGAATCCTACCTAAGGACTTGGATCAGAATAGTAACCAGAAACCTGACATGAGGGTTGATGGTGTGGAGTCTTAGATATTGAAGGCTCACGAAACTAGCCTTAGCATCCTTGGAAGTTTCTTTTCTTCATCACTAAAACCCTGAGTTTTACCTTATCTAGTGTAATTTGTTTACTTTTAAAGACTGACTTAGACAAATGTATGACTCCATTGCAATATAATTATCAAATAATAATGATTAATATTTATAGAGGCCTTATGTGGGCCACTCTTCTGAGGCCTTTGTTACAACTGTTTTTTGTTTTTTTTTTCTTGGCTTCTACCCTTGTCTTAAAAAGAGAGGCAGCGTATCATAGCAGTCAAGAGCATGGGCATTATATCTAGAGGTTGGATACAGGTTTGAATCCTAGTTTTACTGTTCACTTTCTGTGTGACCTTGAGCAAGCTACTTAACCTATCTGCCTCAATTTTCTCACCCATATAATGGTGATAATAATAATATATATCTTGTGGTCTTAATGATGACTAAATTATTTAATGTATAAAAAATGCTTGGAATAGTGATCAGTACATAGTGACTACTTAGAAGTATTAACTTGTTGTAGCAGTTATAGCTATCTTTCTCTTTTAGCTCTTGCTGCTTTGTCTTAAGCTTACCTGCCTCTTACTGGCCCTTAGATATTTGTGTTCCTGACTCTGTCCTTGGCCCACATTTTCTTTTCTGATTTCTCCAGTGCTTCCAGTTGTTCTCTTTTGCAACCTACACTGTGATCAGCAGTACTGACCCAAGAACAGATCTCAGTATGCTACTTTCTAGCTCAAAACCTCTGACTAGTACCCAGTCCCTTCCTCCCACTCCTTAATTATCACTGTAGAATTAACTCATTCCTTAGCTAGGTACTCCAGGATGAATTATCTTTTAATAGCCTTACTCTTGGCTTGATCTTTCACAATCCTGGGGTTCCTCAAACTTCCATAAATAGCTTCCAGAAAGCTTTTTAAAATGGTAAATTTCTGGATCATGCCTCTAGAGAACTCAGGAATCTTCATTTTAAATCAATGCCATAAAGGGTTCTGATACAGGTAGTCTGTGGAATCCCACTGAAAGACACTGAACCAGTCTTACAGTTAGAAATACTGTAAGAAGAATGTGTGACCGAACAAAGTCTGGTAAGCAAGCACACTTGGGCGAGCAGTCCTCCAGTTTTTAATCCCTGTTTTTATCGTTACTGCCCCTTGCTCTGATTGGAGGAGCTCAGGGTTAAATCTACACGATTGGCTAATTTTAAAATGCCCCTCCCCCTGCAAAGGGAAGGGCTACAGTTACAATGGCTACGATTGGATAAACGTTGGAAAGTTCAAAATGACTAGGATAGGATCCCAGTTAAGGCCAAATACTGTATTCTGAAAATGGACCCCTGGACTTTGTATTGTTCACATTACCTCTTGAGCCCATGTTTGAGTTTTGCTTAACTCTGTTTGCCATACTTCCACTTTGCCATGATTTCCTAATTAACAAGTGTTCAATAAAATTTAATGGTGTTGGTGAGTCTTTAAAAATTTTTTTAAGATATTACAGTAGACACATTGTCAGCTACAGGTTTGTTTTGTTTTGTTTTTCCTGGCTATCTTTTTTTTTCCTTTTTTTTCTTTTTTGTGATGCTGAGGATGGAACCCAGGGCCTCACACATGCTAGGCATGTGCAATACCACTGAGCTACATCACCAAACCCTTTCTAGCTATCCTTGATGTTTCATTTTAAATAAAATAGTGAGAAGACCTGGCACATGGTAGTGACCCAGTAAATCTTTGCTATTTTTAAAGGCAACTGGAAAAACTGCCTCCTTTATATTAAAACATAATTAAGAGTCTTTTATGGTGAAAGATGTTTCATTGCCATTACTAATAATAGGTGTGAAATAGTACAGGAAATGACTTGCAGAATTACTTGGGGAGATATTTTGCTTTTTAAAAAAGTATTTTAAAACAGCATAATATAGTAAGTGTCCCGTGAAGAACTTTAGAAGATTCAGAAGTGCAAAAAAACCCACAATTGACTATAACCCCATTATTCTGAAGTACGCTTAATATTTTGCTGTTTGTCCTTCTAGTCTTTTTTTATGCATATATTTTCTTTAGCAAAATAGTTTCTTTTGTACGTACTATTTTGTAACAATATTGTTTTCTCTAAGTAATATACTATGAGTATATTCCCATGCCAATACATATTTTCCTGATGTTTTTAATGACTTCAAATATTATATTGCACAAATTAGTCATATGGTATTCATTTAGGTTCCCTATGTAACTACTTATAATTTTTTGAAGTTTACATTTGAATTAAAGAGAACTGAAAGCTTTTCTGTGTTCATTTAAAAATAAATAAATTGCAGTTAATTAATTTTTCTTTAACAATAATATTGGCACAAAATGTGGTGATTATGATATAAATGCTAAGGATGTTAATTTATTTAGAACTTAAAACACTAAAAGAATACAGAAATATCAAAGTACTCAGGAATAAAGCCTTAAATATAATTACATATTTGGGATCTCAGAATGTGTCAGCCACAACAGCTTACTAGAAGGAAATTTTCCAGACTACAGAGGTAGATAGGACAGTGTTATTAATCAGTGGGCCAGGTTAATCAGGACAAAGGATCCCTTCCTCCTCTGTATTTTTAGAAGCCATATGGCAGGATGAATTTTATTAGAACCTACGTATTTATATACCTGCCTTCTCCTGGTAGCCAAGGAGACTATATCTGTGACTAATGAAAGCCATACAGGTTCTGTTGAACCGCTGCATCCATACATAATGGCAGGGTAGACTGGGTGCTCAGAATCTATTGTCTTTAGAAACATAAAAGTTGATTTAGGTCAAATGGAGAATAATATATCAGAGATAATTATTCAAGAAAAAACATATTCATTGAATCAAGAGAAGTAATGTGGGAATTAAACTCTGAGAAATGACATTTGAAGCTTTTAAGCTCTAAAAGGAAGTATATTTCAAATAACCCCCTCTCCCTGTTTCCATTTTGCTAATACTGTAATTAAATGTTTCTAATAAAGAGTTTACAACTGAAGTGTGTCTGGGAAACTGGGCAGAGGTCTTTAGGGACCTAGTTCTCGAGAAGATGTCCACTTTCCTTAGGGCAGAGGTATCGTTTTCTGGAATTAAGAGTTTTCTGTGTCAGGAACATCCTTAGTCTCAGGAAATTTAGGATTATCTATGGATAGGGCTGAAGTTCTCAAACACTTCCTGCAGGAGTCATTGAGGGCCATATTGGCTTTTGGAGTTGGGGCCTCCACTGGAGTGTGTTTAAGAAGCATCTGGACAAAAACATATGTTGCTACTTAACTGGTTAGGTTGAAGCTGTCTTATCTGAGTTCATGAAAAATCTAAGTGATGGGAAGAGTTAAAAGGAAGTCACTGCCCATTTACCCCATTTACCTATTTGTAAGATTCAGTTGTAAACTATGCCAGTATGTACATTAGATCCAGATTCTTTCAATAATTTTGTTCTTAAGGTTAAACATCTTCTGTATTCTAGCAAGGTGCAGTGGTGTGTTCCTACAGGCTGGCTACTTGGGCTGAGACAGGAGGATCACTTGAGTCCAACTTGAGTTGGAGCTGGCAACATACCGAGACCCTGTCTCAAAAAGTATATGTATCTCCTGTGTTCTTATTTGACTTATCAGTTGATTCTGCAAATATAAATGTACATAGATGAGTTTGCTCAGAATATGATCTTTATGTCAGAGTCTCAGCCAGAGCACTGGGACTGCTTCTGTGAATGCTTTCATTTTAGTAAATGTAATTTAGTTAAGTAGCAGTTGTCTTTTACTTTTCATTATCCACTGTCATAACAGTTACATCAGATGTAGCTGGAGCTTAAAGCAGATGGGTGATGTTAATTAATTCCGATGAAACAAAAACTGCCTCCAATAATTAATGGAATAACAGTCTCATTAAAAGACCTTAGAGCTTCCCCATGACCCCAAGAGACTAGAGAAAGAGGATGGCCTAGATTGTTCACTTGAGACCACTTTGAGCTATTGATCTATCTTAGAGACCTCACCTGACGGTTCTGATTCCAACATGAATCATTCAGGCCATGTAATGTTGTTCTCATTTCCTCTTGCAGCTACTCTCTGTTTGCTATTGGTTACAGTTTTCAAGAGAGCAGTGCATGAATTTTGGCATGTCAGAGTCTAAAAATGGCCTTATTTTATTGTTTTATTTATCGCTGTCATATTTTAGTTTTAACTGAGTTTTTGACCTAGCAAGCAAATATTTGTGTGTACATACATACATGTAGGGTGGCAAATACCAGTTAGGATTGACTGCTGGGTTATTACAGAGAGGAAAAGGCTTTGTATTTTCCCATCTCTGTTTTCTTCAGCTAATCGTGTCTGTCAGCTGATCTTCCTGGCATGAAGTTTGTCTTTTCTCCAAAATAGTCAAAAGAAAGATGAAGTGTTGGGCAGAGATAGCAAACAAGGGAAAATCAAGAGAAGAGACAAGAAGAAAGGTCCTTTTCTATAGGTGATCATCTTGTTTTGCCAGCCCAACATGATGACACTGATTTTGGGAAAACTAGAAAGGCGTTTACTCCACTTATAATTTTAATAATAGATGAGAAGAGAGTTAATGTATAACATATGATTTGCAGTATTTTATCAGATTAAAGGTATAGGTTTCACTTGATGTTGAAAATGTGATTAGAAGCTTATGTGTTTAGGAGTTAAATTTCTGGAAGCATATTTGTAAAGATCTAGAGATCTGAAGAAAAAGAAAGTTTAAAAGGAAACATTAAAAACTAAAATAAAAGAAAGTTTTAAAGGAAACATTAAAAACTAAAATAAATAAAAATGAAAGGGTGGTTTGAGACTAGAGATTTGAGTCTAATTATCTGTTAGCTCTCCATTACTACAACAAAATACCTAGATAATCAACTTAAAAAAAAAGAACATGTTTATTTTGGCTTGCAGTTTGGAGGTTTCAGTTCATGGTTGGTTGGTCCTGTTGCTTTTGGATCTGTGGTAAGGCTATACATCATGGCAGGAGCATGTGGCAAAGGAGCCACTCACCTCATGGAAACCAGAAGCAAGAGAGATATAGGAAGTAGATGTAGATGATTTCCCATTATCCCCTTCAAGGGCACCCCTTAGTGACCTAAGACCTTCCACTAGATTCTACTATATTTTAGTAGCACTAAGATGAGAATCAAGTCTTTAACATATGGACCTTCAGGCAACATTCAAGTTCTAAACCATGACATTACCTAAGTGTGCATTACCAGGTATGTGAGAGGCAAACAGGTTAATGTCTTTGGGACAGAAACAATCAATAACTCAGGGAACTAATGGCATGCCTACAAATAATATTGGCCAATGTGCTATAGAGGTAGCAAACTCAGAGTAGATGCAAAAGAAGGGAGATCAGAACACATAAGGATTATATATATAGTATAAACATATATATTTTTATAATTTATAATTATATATTATATATTAAAAAGAATGTACATATACGTGTACATTCTCTGTCATGATCTCTCTTTTTAAAAGTCTAAGTTTTTCTAAAAATAGCTCCAAAATTTATTTGTTTTTATATTAGTAAGCATTTTTTTTGGGGGGGGGTACCGGGGATTGAACTCAGGGGCACTCGACTACTGTGCCACATCCCCAGCCCTTTTTTTGTATTTTTTAAAAATTATTTTGTTTTAATTAGTTATACATGACAGTAGAATGTATTTATGCACTGTGATCTATCATACATAGATAGGATATTATTTCTCATTTTTCTAAGTGTACATGTTGCAGAATCATATTGGTCATGTAGTCACATGTATACATACAGTAATAATGTCTGTTTCATTCCACTATCTCTCCCAGCCCCACACCCCCTTTGTCCCCTTCCTTTACTTCCCTCTACCTAATCTAAAGAAAATCAACAAAACTACATGGTAACTAGGAATAAATTTGGAAAATACATACAAGACCTTTACAAAGAGTACTGTACAATTTTTCTATGGTAGTTCACAAAATATTATAGAAGAGATTAAGTATAAATATAAAAATCAGAAGCCATATCATGGTCCTGGATTAGAAAATGAAATAGCATGATGTTAATTCTTTCCAAATGTATTAGAAAGAAATAAAGTCATTCAAATCAAAATGTTTAGGCTACTTCTTCTACCAGATATGAAATAGTAATATTTAAGGCATCCAAAGCAAATTTGTTAAATGTTTAAAAAAATGTAAAAAAGTATACTTAAAATTTTGAGGTGGTTTACTTAATTAGTACTATATATTTGGGTGCTTCCCTATGATTTTGATCTAAATATATAAGGAAATAACATTTTTAGATTGCTATAATACAATCTTTCAAAGTTATGTTTTGTTTTCAATTGGTATTTCAATTTTTATTGTCAGAAAACAACATTTAAGAATTCTCCATTGATCCACATTCTCTTCAGTACTCAGTATAATCAGATTATTAATTTTTCCCAAGCTAAGCAGTATTAAATTGTATCTCATGGTTCTCCTTTTTTTGTATTTTATTTAGAGACAGGGTCTCACTGAGTTGCTAAGTACCTCGCCATTGCTGAGGCTGGCTTTGAACTCGCGATCCTCCTGCCTTAGCCTCCCAAGTGCTGGGATTATAGGCATGCGCCACTGCGCCTGGCTAAAAGTTTTTAACCTAAACCTGACTTTAGGTTTTTGAAAGGTGTGATTCCAATAGCTTTACCTTTTTAGAATTTTCATGAATCTCATATAAGCTGAAAAGAAGATAGAGAAAGACTATTCATAAAAGAGTTAAACTTTACAACTCTAAATGATAAAAAATGCATAAAATTAATAGAAAATACTTAGAAGAACAAATAATATAACAAACTGTAATGTGATATGATTAAGAGCATGATTTCTAGAGGTAGTTTGAGCTTCTTTCTGTGTGACCATAAGCAAATTAGTGGAAGTACTTATTTTATTGGGCAGCAGAGAGACATAGATGTCAAGTGTGGTACTTAGCATATGGTAATGGAGTCCGTTAATGTTAACTTTTAGGTAGTATTATTGACTTGTCTATTTTAAGTGATCTGCAAGAAAAACAAAAAAAATAATCTGTTTTCAAAAAATGTAGTCCTAGATAGATTTCTGTCTCTCAGACTTTCAAAAGTATTTTAGTTAAAAAAAAAAAAAAAAAAAAAAAAAAAGCTTGTAGAGGGTTACAGGACATGAATTATGCACAGTAATTAAAAGTTCCCTTCATTCTATAGACAGTTTGGCTAGAGGTACTCTTTTCAGTTATAATCTGTCTGCAACTCATCATTGTCAGCACCATCTGACATAGCTGTAACTTCCATTTCTGTCCCTTTTTAATCTCCTTCATCAGCATTATAAACTTTTTTTCTACCAGAAAGGGGAACTGTATTCTAAACCAGGAATCTTAAAGGTCCTATACTCAATAGCAATCAACAAGCATTATTAGCATCTGTGCATAACATGGTGCTGTGTCATAAACTGTTGGTTGAATCCCAAATGACAGTCCCAGCCCTTTTCTCTTGCCACTATAGAGGGTTGAAAGACAAATATGCTTTTTATTATAACTTCTGTTTGTAGTTAGGACTAGCTACTTGATTCAATTCTCACCAATGTGATATAGACAGAAAATTTTTGGAGGGCCTCTACAAGGAAAAAAGTGCTTCTCTGATAGAAGGAACAGAAGCAAGAGAATAATTTGAATACATACCCTCTTCTTCCATCCTGAAGTATGAAATATGATGTATGGAATTGTGGCAGCCATGTAGCAATCATGAAGCAACAAGCCTGAGAATGAAAGGCTAACAAACAAAGATGTTAGAGTGAAAATCTAGTTTCTTTATGACATTATTAAGCTTCCAGAAAAACCCTGAGAACCTTTTCTAGATTTCTTGTTCAGTGTACAAAGAATTCCTAATATTTAAGCTACTTAGACTTTTCTGTTCCTTATAGCTGTAAGCATTCCTAACTTAAGCAAGATGCAGCTGCTTTGGTTGGAATGTAGCTCAGTGGTAGAGTGCTTTCCTAGCATTCACAAGGCTCTGTGTTTGATCCCCAACAGTGCAAAAATACAACGAACAAACAAACAACAACAAAACCCAGCTTTAATGTGAGTAAACAATATGAAATTGGAGGATTTGTTAAGTTTATATAGTGTTATTTGTTCACAAAACAAATACAGGTAACAGGGAATATGGCAGAATTTAGGAGGTAAAAGATGAATTCTAGTTATGCTTTGGTGACACGTGTATCAATATCAAACAACCCTGTGCTAGTCATAATTTATAAATACTCTGGCTATATCTGAATCATTTCCTACTATACATAGCTTTTTAAAGTCTTGTTTTCCTCAGGCTTAGGAACCTGAACATGACAGAGGCAATAAATGAAGCTTCAATAATATAGGAAAAGCTGGGTATGAGTAAGAATGTGTGGGAGGATATGTCAATTAAAAGATGAGCATGTAGAGGCCATACCAATCTTCCTGCCAGAGTTTTTCCTAGCACATCCTGAGTTTATGGTAACCATATGTTTTTGAATCTCATAGGGGGAAGAAGAGAACAAAATATTAAAAATTCAAAGGAACCAGGCATGGTGGTGCACACCTGTATTCCCAGTTACTCAGGAGGCTGAGGCAGGAGGGTTGCAAATTTAAGGCCAGCCTGGGCAGAATAACAAGACCCAGTCTCAAAAAAAAAAAAAAAAAAAAAAAAAAAAAAAAAAGACAAAGGAGAAGTAGTAGCAGCCATTGAAGACCACTAGGAAGCCTTAAAAACTTTGAGGTCCAGTTTCACTTGATCTCCTAACTCCTACAGGAAGTTCATGGTAAAGCCATGGCAACCATATGTTTAGTGCAATCCTGTTAAATATTAGATTATCTAATCATGTTAAGATTTTTGATAAATTTGTTCATTTGGTGTGGAAATTTAAAATAGAAGTAGGCAAGGTAAGGAACTGAGGTGAGAAAATACAGAGGACCCTTGTGAGAAATTTGACCTTATCCAAAGATGAACAAATAATTATATCTGTCCCTTAGAAATTGCTCTTAAATTTTTTAATTTCTGAGACTCACAGGCAATGTCTCTTTTGCATCATAAATAAGACATTAAGTCTTTGTATAGCTGAAGAAATAAACCAAATAATTGTTTACTAATGGCATAATGAAAGAATTATACTTTAACTGGAAGCTGACACATGCAAACCCCTATACATGTTCATCAATCTTTTATGATCATCTGAGAGCTAGGTTTTGTAACCTTTCTGTTTTCTCAATACAATTTTTTTTACTTTGTTTATACTATCTATTGTTATTTATTTATTTATTTATTCTAAGTTGTTATAAATGACAGCAGAGAATGCATTACATTTCATGTTACACATACAGAGCACATTTTTACAAATCTCTGGTTGTATGCAAAGTATATTCACACCATTCGTGACTTCACACATGCACTTAGGGTAATGATATCCATCTCATTCTACCATCTTTTTTTTTTCTTCATCAATACAATTTTAGCAATGGTTGGCCTTACTGATCAGAAATATTTCTGTAGATGTAGCATGGTCAGAGGATTTAGAGTGAGAAAGAGTTTGTTTAGAGTGGTTTACAGTGAGAAAGAGTTTGTAAATGCACCATAGGTTGATATGGGAGGGCTGCAACTAAAGCGCTATTAAAGATTTAGATCTTAAGTATAAGGGATACAGAATAATTACTAAATTTTATTGTCCATTTCTTCTTTATTATTTTTCAGTGTTAGACTCTAAAGTGCTCTGGATCTTATTAGAATCCATTTTTCCTTATGTTTTGTTGAATTTTAAAATTTATTGTTTATGTAAATATTATCTTGGATATTATTACAAAAGATAATTAACAGCATCTCATTGCTATGAATAATTGTTCAGGATATGCAGTATGTATATGTATGGGTGCACAAGTGTGTGTATGCCTATGTTATGGAAGAGTTTATACTAAACTGTTAAGATTGTTTTAAGAGTTTTTTTTCTCCCAGGAGATGAAATTATAGTAGATTTTCATTTTGTAATTTATCCATTTCTATAAAATTTGGATTTTTATAATCAGTATGTATTTCTTTCATAATCAGAAAAGAACAAATATTTTCTTTCTTTTTAAAGAGTCACATGAAAAGATATTTCAAAGGGATAGATTTTTAATTTAAAAAAAGTTTTCTCTATGTATAATATATATAAATTATTAAAATATTTTATAATATATTTTTTATTGGCAAGGCAATTTATTTTTTTAAAATTTTTTATTCTAAGCCGGGCGCGGTGGTGCATGCCTGTAATCCCAGCACTTTGGGAGGCTGAGGCAGGAGGATCGCGAGTTCAAAGCCAGCCTCAGCAGTGGCGAGGCACTTAGCAACTCAGTGAGACCCTGTCTCTAAATAAAATACAAAAAAGGGCTGGGGATGTGGCCCAGTGGTCGAGTGCCCCTGAGTTCAATCCCCGGTACCACAAAAAAAAAAAAAAAAAAAAAAAAAAAAATTTTATTCTAAGTTGTTATATATCACAGCAGAATGCATTACAATTCATATTACACATATCGAGCACAATTTTTCCTATCTCTGGTTGTATACAAAGTATATTCACACCATTCGTGACTTCATACATGCACTTAGGGTAATGATGTCCATCTCATTCCACCATCTTTTTTACTCCCAATCCCTCCTCCCTTTCCCTCCCTCTCCATTTCCTTTTCTAAAGTTCCTCTAATCCTCCTATGTTCCCCTTCCCAACCCCGCTATGAAGAAGCCTCCTTATATCAGAGAAAAATTTGGCATTTGGTTTTCTGGGATTGGCTAACTTCACTTAGCATTATATTCTCCAACTCCATCTATTTACCTGCAAATGCCATTATTTTATTCTCTTTTATTGTTGAGTAATATTCCATTGTGTATACATACCACATTTTCTTTATCCATTCACCCACTGAAGGGCATCTAGGTTGGTTCCACAGTTGTGCTATTGTGAATTCTGCTGCAATAGACATTCATGTGGCTGTGTCCCTGTAGTATGCTGTGTTTTTTAAAAAATATTTATTTATTTGCTTTAGTTGTATACAATGTGGTTTTAGTTTTACTGAGCCACAATCCCAGCCCCTAGTATGCTGTTTTTAAGTCCTTTGGGTATAGACCAAGGAGTGGGATAGCTGGGTCAGATGGTGGTTCCATTCCCAGTTTTCCAAGGAATCTCCATACTGCTTTCCAGATTGGCTCACCAATTTGCAGTCCCACCAGCAATGTATGAGTGTGCCCTTTTCCCCACACCCTCGCCAATGCTTATTGTTGTTTGTGTTCTTAATAGCTGCCATTCTGACTGGAGTGAGATGAAATCTTAGTTTTGATTTGCATTTCTCTAATTGCTAGAGATGGTTGAATATTTTTTCATTTGCTGATTGATTATATATCTATCACCTTCTGAGAAGTATCTCTTCAATTCCTTGGCCTGTTTATTGATTGGGTTTTTTTTGTTTTGTTTTGTTTTGTTTTTTGGTGTTTAGCTTTTTGAGTTCTTTATATACCCTAGAGATTAGTGCTCTATCTGATGTGCACTAAGTGGTAAAAATTTGCTCCCAAGCTGTAGGCTCTCTATTCACCTCACTGATTATTTCTTTTGCTGACAAGAAGCTTTTTAGTTTGAATCCATCCCATTTATTAATTCTTGATTTTAATTCTTGCACTATAGGACTCTTATTAAGGAAGTCCATGCCTAATCCGATATGATGGAGTTTTGGGCCTACTTTTTCTTTTATTAGGTGCAGGGTCTCTGGTTTAATTTCTAGGTCCTTGATCCACTTTGAGTTGAGTTTTTTTTTTTAATATTTATTTATTTGTTTTAGTTGTACACAATGCCTTTGTTTTTATGTGGTGCGGAGGTTCAAACCCGGGCCACGCACGTGCTAGGCGAGCACTCTACTGCTGAGCCACAACCCCAGCCCTTGAGTTGAGTTTTGTGCATGGTGAGAGATAGGGGCCTTAATTTCATTTTGTTGCATATGGATTTCCAGTTTTCCCAGAGCATTTGTTGAAGAGGCTGTCTTTTCTCCAATGTATGTTTTTGGCGCCTTTATCTAATATAAGATAACTGTAATTATGTGGGTTAGTGTCTGTGTCCTCTATTCTGTACCAGTGGTCTATTGGTCTATTTTGGTGCCAATACCATGCTGTTTTTGTTATTATTGCTCTGTAATATAGTTTAAGGTCTGGTATAGTGATGCCACCTGCTTCACTCTTCTTGCTAAGGATTGCTTTGGCTATTCTGCATCTCTTATTTTTCCAGATGAATATCATGATTTCTTTTTCTATTTCTATGAGGAATGTCATTGGGATTTTGATTGGAATTGCATTAAATCTGTTTTATAATATATTTGAAGTATTGTTTGATGCATTAAGAACCAAGATGCCTCACTCCAGATCCTGTTTTAGTGTTGGAATCAGCATGTTGGATTAGGCATGAACTAAGAACATTTCTTAGGAGAGGGAAAAGAAAGGGGCAGGTTGCCTATATGGCTTGATTTGGAGATTACTAAGATAAGCTAAACATAGAAAACTGATAAAGAATTTATACACCTCGTTGCAAAGGCTTTCACCTATAAACGCAGTGACTTGGGAGGCTAAGTCAGGAGGATCACAAAGTTCAAGGCCAGCCTTAGCTACTTAGGGAGGCCTTAAGCAACTGAGACCCTATCTCAAAATAAGAGAGGAAAAAGGGATGGGGATATGGCTCAGTGGTAAAGTGCCTCTGGATTCAATCTTCAGAACCAAAACAAAACAAATGAAAACAACAAAAAATAATTTATACTAATCAAAACAAACAACAAAAAATTCTATTGGAACAGAAGACTTTTCTGTTTTGTTTTGTTTCAGTACTAGGGATTGAACCAAGAGCCTCACACATACTAGTCAAACACTGGGCTACTAAGCTATATCCCCAGTCTCCTTTTTAAAAAAATATTTGTTTTTGAGACATAGTCTCACTAAGTTGCCCAGGCTATCCTCAAATTTGGAATACTCCTGCCTCAACCTCTGGGTAGTTGCATGTGCCATTACAACTGGTGAGATTTTTTTTTATAAAATTAATAAATATTTTAAATATCATACTTCTTATTTAAGGAAGTAAACAGTATCATAAACTGCTAATTGACTTATCTTTCTTTGGGGCAATTCATTAGTATACATATGTATCAAAAGCCTTAGAATTTTTCATAACCTTTGAACCAGCAGTCATACTTTGAAGAATTAAAGGAAATAAGCATAAATGAATGATTATTTCAGGGCTATGGAATAGTATATCCAATTGGAGATAACCTAGATGTTCAACAATAAGGAACTGTTTACAAAGATTATGTGTGTATAAAGCTATTTTTTAATAATTCTGTTAGTCTTCCTAGAAATTTTCTTGCTGTTTTTTAGTGACTTAAAATTATAAATTTCCATCAAAGCACCTCTTTGGCTATATTTTTCATGTACTTTTTAATTAATTATTTATTTTAATTAGACATATATGACAGCAGAATGCATTTTGATTCATTGTACACAATTGTAGCACAACTTTTCATTTCAGAGGTTGTACATGGTGTAGTGTCACACCATATGTGCTGTCACATGTACTAGGGTAATGATGTCCATCTCATTCTACCATCTTTTTTCTCATGTTATGATATGTTGAATTTTATTATCATTAGTTATTTATCCTAATTTCTCTTGAGAGTTCTTTGACTCATGAATATTTAGAAATATATTGCTTCACTTGCAAAAATTTGGCAGTTTTAGTTATCTTTCTGCTTTTAAGTTCTAGAATAATTTCACTGTAAACAATAAACATGCTCTGTTCTGTGTATGTTGAGACTTGCCATGCCAACCCCTAATTCTATCTGCTATTTGCTGCTTTCAAGTTTTTTTTTTTCTCTTTGTTTTCGGTTTCAGCAGTTTTACTATAATGTGTCTTGGTGTGGTTTTATTTTCATTTATTCTGTTATGGTTTTATGGAACTTCTTGCATATATGACTTAATGTTTTCCATCAGTTCTGGAAGCTTTTTGAATAGTATCTCTTCAAATATTAATTATGCCCTATTCTCTCTCTTTCTCCTTGTGAACTTCATTACACATGAGACTATTTTACTTTATGTCACGTGTCTCTGTTTCTTTTTTTCTGTTACTTTATTTTTGGTTCAATCTGGCTATTTTCTATTGACCTTTGCCTTTACAATCTCTCTCTTCTGTGTCTTGTCCATCTATTGAATGCTTAATTTTAGTTATTATATTCTTTTTTTTTTTTTTTTTTTTTTGGTACCAGGGATTGAACTCAGGGGCACTAGACCACTGGGCCACATCCCCAGCCCTTTTTTTGTATTTTATTAGAGACAGGGTCTCACTGAGTTGCTAAGTGCCTCACCATTGCTGAAGCTAGCTTTGAACTTGCGATCCTCCTGCCTCAGCCTCCCAAGTGCTGGGATTACAGGAGTGCATCACCACACCCGGCTAGTTATTATATTCTTCTTTTTTAAATATTTATTGTTTTGCTTTATTTGTACACTATGCGTTTTTATTTGTACGTGGTGCTGAGGATCGAACCCGGCCGCGCATGTGCTAGGCAAGCGCTCTACCACTGAGCCACAACCCCAGCCCCAGTTATTACATTCTTAATGTATAGTTCTAAAGATTCTCCTTGGGTTGAGGATATGGCTTAATGGTAGGTAGAGTGCTTGCCCAATATGTGTGAAGTGATAGGTTTGATCCCAGCACTATTAAAAAAAAAAAAAAAAAAAAAAAACCTTTGCTTTTTAAAAAAGGTTCAAATTTGTTAAGTTATCAAATTATTCATATATTTTAAGTGTATAAATCATAGCCATTGTGAAGTCAGTGTTTGATTGCTCCTTTATTTGGGTCACCTGTTGGTCCTTTTCTATTGTCTATTTATTCTTGGTTTTTGGTCATTTAGTTTTTTTTTTTTTCCTGACATACTTGTTAATTTTTTATTTAATGGGGGCACACTCTTTTTTATTTTATTTGTTGTTTTTAGTTATACATGGCAGTAGAATGTATTTTGACATATCATACATACATTGAATGTAACTTCCCATTCTTGTGATTGTATATGATGTGGAGTACACTGATGGTGTATTTATATATGAACATAGGACAATTATGTCCTATTAATTCTATTGTCTTTCGTACTTCCATCTCCCTCCCTTCTTTTATTTCCCTTTGTCTAATTCACTAAACTTCTAGTCTTCCCTCTCCCCTTATTGTGTATTAGCATCCACATAGCAGAGAAAACATTCAGCCTTTGGGTTTTTGGGGACTGGCTTATTTCATTTATCATGATAATTTCCAGTTCCATTCATTTCCCAACAAATGTCATGATTTCTTTCTTCTTTATGGCTGAGTACTATTCCTTTCTTTATATATACCACATTTTCTCCATTCATCTGTTGAAGGGCACCTAGGTTGGTACCATAGCTTAGCTATTGTAAATTCAGGTGCTATAAGCATTGATGTGGCCACATCACTATAGTATGCTAATTTTAAATTCTTTGGGTATATGCTGAGAAGTTGGATAACTGGGTCAAATGGTGGGTCCATTCCAAGTTTTCTAAGGAATCTCCATACTGTTTTCCACAGTGGTTGCACCAATTTGCAGTCCCATAAACAATGTACCAGTGAACCTTTTCCCCTACATCCTCATCAACATTTATTGTTACATACTTATATTTGTATGTTAATATAACATACTTATATTAACATTTATTGTTACTTATATTCTTGATAATTGCTATTCTGACTAGAGTGAGATGAAATCTCAGTGTAGTTTTAATTTGCATTTCTCTAGTTGAAAAAAAAAAGAAAAGAAAAAAAGAAAAAAAAAGAAAAGAAAAAAAAAAAAAAAAAGAAAAAAAAAAAAAGGAAAAAAAAAAAAAAAAAAAAAAAAAAAGAAAAAACTAGAGATGTTGAATATTTTTTCATATATTTGTTGACAGATCATATTTCTTCTGTGAAGCATCTGTTCAGTTCCTTTGCCCATTTGTTGATTGGGTTATTTGTTTTTTTTGGTGCTAATTTTTTTTTTTTTTGGTTCTTTATATATCCTGGAGATTAATGCTTTATGTGATGTACAGGTGGCAACAATTTTCTCCCATTTTGTAGACTCTCCACATTTCAATGGGGGCACACTCTTTATAAAAAAGATGATTATCATCTTCTAGAAATGATTTAATGTTCTTCTGGAAGCCAGACAGATAACCTTGTCTAATTAGTGGCTGTGGGGTTTCATTATGTTTCAGGCTTTGTAAGGACTAACCAATTTCAGTTTGGCCTGAATCTTAGCATGATGTTTTAGAGATCTAACCTGAAGAGTTGGGGCATATGTGGCAGACCTTCCTTCCTTCCTGGCCCTGAACTCCAAATTTTGTTTGCTTGGCACTTGAGTTCCTAAAATCTCTACCTAGCTGTTTAGCTTCTTAGTGGTTGCCTTACACTTGGATTAGTCATTTTTCTGCCCACCTATAGTTTAGAAACTGACCAAATAAATGCTTGAAGGGGAAAATGTGGGCAACTGGATCTGCCTCCACTGAGATCTTAGCCTCTTCAGTCTTGAAATTCAGTGCTACTGGTAAAACCAGATTTTTTTAAAAAATATTTTTATTTATTTGCTTTAGTTGTACACAATGCAATGCATTTATGTTTGCGTGGTGCTGAGGATCGAACCCGGGCCGCGCACGTGCTAGGCGGACACTCTACCGCTGAGCCACAACCACAGCCCCGAAACCAGATTTTTTTAAAAAATATTTTTCTTTAGGTGTAGACGGACACAATGACTTTATTTATTTATTTTTATGTGGTGCTGAGGATTAAACCTAGTGCCTCACAAATCCTAGGTGAGCACTCTACCACTGAGCCACAATCCTAGCCCCAGATTTTGTTTTTTCAAACAAAAACTGACAGAGTTTTGGGTTGACGCTTGTGGTCTTCACCAAAGTCTTCTGTATCCTGTAAGGTAAATGGGCAAATTACCTGAAAACAAAATATAGCAGCAAATTTAGGGCTCATCTCAGTGTATTCCTCTCCTTTTTGGGATTTGGCCTCCTAAACCATGGTTTTTTGGTTGTTCTCCAGCAACTTTTATCTGTGTTTTTTTTGCATTGTATCCAGCTTTCATAGTTTTCAGTGAGAATCTTAGTCTAATATAAGTTACTCAATTGCTTCTAGAGCTGGAAGTTAGGCCATTTTATACGTGTCTGTTTAAGCTTATCATATTTAGATGCAGTAATTATTCAGATGATTTTTAATATAAACTTACTTTATAGTTTTTGAATCATTTTGAGGAATCTGTCAGGGAAAGTAACAGTTTATGAAAATTTTATTTCAAACATCCAGTATTCTGAAAATGTGTAATACTCTGTATGTGTGTGTGTGTGTGTTTAGTGTGAATTAAACTCTGAATTACTTTCTTGTTTTTCAAATGTCCTACTTTGCCCTAATATTTTTAGAAATTTCATATTTTTGTTGGCCATATGATTTACAGAGTAAAAAAATAGTTTTGACTAGTATTCCATTTATGATCTGTTTATGAAAAAAGTTGACATTTACTTTGTTTTTGTAGTGCTGAGGATTGAACCCAGGGCCTTGTTCATGCAAGGCAGGCACTCTACCACTAAGCTATGTACCCAGCTTCTATTCTTGACTTTTTATAGTAAAATGTTTTGGAGATAATTTTGAATTTGTTTAAGTTTTAAAAACAAGCAAACCTTAGCCATACATACAGTTTCCCATAATTAAATTTTCTGTATACTAGTAACTGTTTGTTTTAGTCAGCTTTTTGGCTTCTGTGACTAAAAGATCTCAACCAGAACAATTGTAGAGAAGGAAAAGTTTATTTGGGGCTCACAGTTTTAGAGGTCTTAGTCCATAGAAGGCCAGCTAACACATGTGAGGCATTGGGTTCAATCCTTATCACTACATAAAAATAAATAAAATAAAAATATTGTGTCCATCTACAACTAAAAAAATGTAAAAAATTATTGTAAAAACAGTGTAATTTATTTTTTATATGGAAAACTCAGAAGACCTTTGTGAAGACATAAAAATACAAAATAAAAACTACTTTCCAAAGATTTTTGGAAATGGTCTGTATTATAAATATTGTGCTGCATTGCCCAGATTCGTTTATTTCAACTTCCCAACTGCTACAAGTTGGGAATTTTCTTAGCTTAAAAAAGCTGTTTCACCCAAGGTTACACCCTCACACCCTATTCCAGAGTATTCTATATCCAGTGTCTGGCTGATGCATGAATATAAAGGCACGCCCCCCTCATGCCAACTCAGGACCACTCTGAGCTATTCTAGTTTCACATCTTCCTTCCTTCCTTGTCCCCCCACCCCACCTCACCCCCAGTGCTGGGGATTGAATTTAGGGCTTCATGCTTACTAAGCAAGTGCTCCACCACTGAGCTACATCTTAAGCTGCAGTTTCACATGTCTTTTTGAGGTTCACTGATGAAGTCAAGTTCTCTTAAAATTATATATTGAATAGTATTCAAATTTTTCTGAGGAATGTGTCATTAATAGTGCAACAGTACATTGGAGCCCTTGTAGTCTATAGAGATATTAAGGAACAGTTGCCTATATACTAAATGACCTCAGGTGAAAAGTTTTGGAGGACCTGTATCCTTCATTATTAGGCCATAAGCCTTTACTTTTTACTGTATTATCACAGCTTCTTTTGTTCCCTTTATTTTCACAACTTCTCTTCTTCAGTGGATACTCTTTAGAGGGTCTTCTAGACTATAATAAACCTTCTTTAATTCCCAGTCATCTTTTTTTTTAATATTTATTTATTTGTTTTTTAGTTGTACACAATGCCTTTATTTTTACGTGGTGCTGAGGGTCGAACCCGGGCCATGCACGTGCTAGGTGAGCGCTCTACCGCTAAGCCACAACCCCAGCCCCCCCAGTCATCTTGACACTCTTCCTCACCTCAGCCACAAGTGGTTGAACCCAAGTGGCAGGACTGGGTCTGTGTTCATTTTCTGGGATTTCCCAGAGGAAGAAGTTACTCTCTGTGATTAGGCCCATAAACCAGAAGGTCAATAGCAGTGCAGTGCAATGGGGACATCTTTCATCAGTCATGTGGCCCAGAAAACAGAGGATGCAGATATTCATAAGGAGCAGAGAAGAGAAATTGTGAGAGGTGGATTAGTTTTCTAAGCCATGCTTCCAGTCCTGTTGTGAAGTCCCTATTTCTGTTCTTGGGCTTCATGAAGAGATCCATATCCTTATAATCTTTCATGTCTGTGTAAGCTAACTCAAATTAGTTTATGCTATGGTATTGGCACCAAAATAGAGCAGTAGACCAATGGTACAGAATAGAAGACACAGAGACTAACCCACACATCTACAATTATCTTATATTAGACAAAGGTGCCAAAAACATACAGTGGAGAAAAGACAGCCTCTTCAACAAATGGTGTTTGGAAAATTGGAAATCCTCATGTAATAAAATGAAATTAAACCTCTCTCTCTCTCTCCATGCACAAAACTCAATTCAAAGTGGATCAAGGACCTAGGAATTAAACCAGAGACCTTGCACCTAACAGAAGAAAAAGTAGGCCCAAATCTCCAATATGTTGGATTAGGCCCCATCTTCCTCAATAAGACCCCTATAGCGCAAGAATTAAAACCAAGAATTGGGCTGGGGTTGTGGCTCAGCAGCAGAGCGCTCGTCTCGCACGTGTGTGGCCCGGGTTCGATCCTCAGCACCACGTAAACATAGATACATTATTGCATTGTGTACAACTAAAGTAAATAAATAAATATTTAAAAAAAAACAAGAATTAATAAATGGAATGGATTCTAACTAAAAAGCTTCTTCTCAGCAAAAGAAACAATCAGTGAGGTGAACAGGGAACCTACATAATGGGAGCAAATCTTTACCACATGCACATCAGACAGAACACTAACCTCAAGTATATATAAAGCTCTCAAAAACCTTTACACCAAAAAAAAAAAAAAAAAAAAAAAAACCCAACCAATAAATGGGCCAAGGAACTGAAGAGACACTTCTCAGAAGATGATATACAATCAACCAAGAAATATATGAAAAAATGTTCAACATCTCTAGCAATTAGAGAAATGCAAATCAAAACTACTCTAAGATTTCATCTCACACCAGTCAGAATGGCAGCTATCAAAAACACAAACAACAATACATACTGGCAAGGATGTGGGGAAAAGGGCACACTCATACATTGCTGGTGGGACTGCAAATTGGTGTAGCCAATCTGGAAAGCAGTATGGAGATTCCTAGGAAAACTGGGAATGGAACCACCATTTGACCCAGCTATCCCACTCCTTGGTCTATACCCAAAAGACTTAAAATCAGCTTACTACAGGGACACAGCCTTATCAATGTTTATAGCTGCACAATTCACAATAGCTAGATTGTGGAAACAACCCCGATACCCATTAGTAGATGAATGGATAGGGAAACTTTGGTATATATACACAATGGAACACTACTCAGCACTAAAAGAGAATAAAATCATGGCATTTTCAGATAATTGGTTGGAGTTGGAGAAAATAATGCTAAGTGAAGTTAGCCAATCCCAAAAAACCAAAGGTCGAATGATTCCTTTGCTATGATGATACTGACTTGTAATGGCAGGGTGTGTGTGAGAGGAATGAAGGAACTTTAAATAGAACAAAGGGGGAGAGGAGAGGGAAGGAGTCAAGGGGTAGGAATAATGGCAGAATGAGTTAGACATCAATACCCTAAGTACACGTATGAAAACACAAATGGTGTGAAAATATTTTATGTAAAACCAGTGAATTGAAAAATTGTGCTCTTTATATGTAATACAAAATGAATTGCACTCTGCAAGCATGTATAACAAATTAGAATAAAAAAACAATAAAAGATTAGTTTATACTACCTAGGACATTAAATTTTTTTATCTTTAAACTCAGATGAACTTGAAAACTGTATAAAAATAAAATTATAGAATAACAAGTAGAGTTTTTGCGTAAAAACAAGGGATGCTTTCCCAAGTAAAGCTTTAGTGCATACAAAGCTTTGTGCTTCTCACCACTCAGAGGCTATTTTTGCTTCTTAGTCTTTTATTAATTAATTAATATATTTTAATTGACAAGTAAAAATTATATGTATAGTCATGCACTATGTAATGACATTTTGGTTACTGACAGACCACATATACAACAGTGGTCTCATAAGATTATAATAGAGCTGAAAGTTTCCTATTGTCTCATATTTTTACTCTGCCTTTTCTATGTGTAGATATCTTTACATACACAAATACTACTGTTTTACAATTGACTGAGATAGTATAGTAACATGTCATACAGGGTTGTACCTTAGAATGGATAGGCTTTACCTTGTAGCCTAGATGTATAGTAAGCTGTATCATTCAGGTTTATGTAAGTACTGTATGCTGTATGATGCCCACACAAAAATGAGCTTGCCTAACAATGCATTTCTCCGAATGCATCATTAAACAATGCAGGATCAGTGTATTCATGGGGTACATTATGTGTTTTTTTTTAAATACCTTAGATTGGGTAATTTTTTAAAATATTTATTATTTGTTTTAGTTGTACACAATGCCTTTATTTTTACGTGGTGCTGAGGATCTAACCGGGCCACCCAGCACTCTACTGCTGAGCCACAAACCCAGCCCTACATTATGTTTTGATATATGCATTTGTATACATTGTGTAAAGGCTAAATTAAGCTATTTAACATATGAATTACACATATTTATCTTTTTTTTTTTTTTTTTTTTTGTACTGGGGATTGAACCCAATGGTAATTAATTACTGAGCTACAACCCCAGCCCTTTTTTTGTATTTTATTTAGAGACAGGGTCTTGCTGAGTTGCTTAGGGCCTCAATAAATTGCTGAGGTTGGCTTTGAACTCTCAATCCTCCTGCCTTAGCCCCCAGAGCCGCTGGGATTACAGGCATGTGCCACTGTGCCCAACATATACTTATCATTTCTCTTTGGTGAGGACACTTAAAATCTACTCTCCTAGCAATTTTCAAATGTACAATGTATTGTTATTAACTATTGTCACAATGATATATATTAGATCTCTTGAGCTTACTCCTCTCAACTGAAATTTTATATCCTTTAATGAATATTTTCCCAGCTTCCCTACCTTCCAGCCTCATGTTATTGCCATTTTACTCTGTTTTTGTAAGTTCAACTTTTTACATACCATATATATGTGGGATCATGTGATATTTGTCTTTTTGAGCATGGTTTATTTCTCTTAATGTCCACCAGATTCATATATGATTTTTCAAATGACAGAATTTCTTTCTTTTTGAAGCCTGGATAATATATCATTCTGTATATCTGTCATGTTTTCCTTATTCATTCATCCATTGATGGATACTTAGGTTTTATTTTTATCCTTAATTGTATTCTAGATAGTTAAATTTTATTTTACTAAGTAAAATAAAAGCTTTAGTTATACTGAGGCTAATGTTTTAAAGAGTATAACATTATTGTGTGAGCATGTAGTAGTGCTAACGAGCCCCCCCACACACATACCCATCCCCACCTTTTTTCTTCTTTGCAGTGCTGGGAATTGACTGTTGAACCCAGGGTCTCACACGTGCTAGCCAAGTGTTCTACCACTGAGCTACATCCCTAGCTCTTTTTACTATTTGTTTTGAGACAATTAGTTACCCAGGCTGGCCTTGAACTTGCCAATCCTCCTGCCTTAGCCTCCTGCATCCAGCAAGAACACATTTTTTAAATGGAAGAAACATTCTCCATACTTTATTAATGTGCTAGTTTCCGTGTGTGGTGCTGAGGATCAAACCCAGGGCCTTGCATATGCCAGACAAATGTTCTAACTCTGAGCTGTATCCTCAGCCCCTAGATAGTTGAATTTTAACCACTTTTAAGTGAATTTAGTTTTTTTTTTTTTTTTTTTTTTTTTTTTTTAGTACTTCAGGGTTAAATATGTTTTTGACACCTTTATCTCAAATATGACTGATTACTGGCTAATGTTGGAACTTACAAATAGCATAAGGGAAATTCATTTATTCAGTTGTATTTTGGCAGACCTGGGAACTGTGTTGTTGTTGGCCTTTAATATTTATTATAAAGTTTCTATAGTAGTTGGTTCCCTTGGTAGGCAAAATCAGTAGAATTATTAATAATTGCCTTGAGCTTAAGCACTTAGATAGCAGATAACAAGAAATATCATTCTACCTTTTATTTAATCAGAATGTTATCTTGAAGGAACTCTGACAACTGTAGTATGTTTGTACCATGCCAATAGATGATTTCCAGTTACAGGAAAGATCTGTGGGTTTTAGTATAGAACCAAGACCTCTGGACCCTTTTACATCTATAGGCTTTGTTTTGATCGCTAGTCCAGATATTTCATTTAATGATTTTGGTCATTTTAGGTGAGAGAGTGTGGATGAATTCATGAAAAGCCATCCCTATTAATAGGAAATGTTTTTATTGATGATGAGTCATCCTTGGAGACCAAGGATGGCACCATTAGTGATGAAAATATTTTTTCACATAATCAAGGAAAGATGTGTGAGTCTGTTTTTCTGACTGGGTCTGGTCCTCTGTGCTTCATTTCTTTTTGTCTGTTACAGGTGGAATGGGCACGTTTTTGGACATTTGAGCCAGGGGCCAGGCAGTAAGCTTGTTAACGCTAGTAGTTCACCTTTGAACTTTTAGTTGTATTTTCTATCCTTGCATGATACAAGCTAAAACATGGTTGCCTTATATTTATATCTAAAATTTTTTTTATTAAATAAAGATTACTGAGCTGGAGTTGTGGCTCAGCAGTAAAGCTCTCGCCTAGCACGTGTGTGGCCCGGGTTCGATCCTCAGCACCACGTAAGAGAACAAAGGCATTGTGTTTAACTAAAACAAATAAATTAATATTTTAAAAAATACAGATTACTTGTTGTCTCAGAGGAAAAGGTATGCTTTTGCACATATTTTCCCCACCTCCTTAAGTTCTTCTACATACCCCATCAAGTAAACCATATTTAATGGTGTCAGTGGAGGCTGTGTAGCCATGACTCAGAATGCTTATTATCTCTGGTGTTTGGAACTTGTTAATGCTTTTGTCATGCTGAGGCCAGTGTCTTCTAAAGTATAACACTATTATGTGAGCATGTACTGGTGCTAAAGAAGACAGTTTTTAAATGGAAGAAACATTCTCCATTCTGTTCACAATGTGCTATTGGAAAGAGTGGCTACATATTTATTTTATAACAACAATTAATGATTCTAATTATATCAATCTGATTTGTAATCTATCACTTGTTTAAGATGTGCCAGAAACTTAGTTTATAGCTATAACAATTATTTCAAACCTTCTGGCTCTGAGATATAGTTTGCCTTGGAAAAAAGTATGATTTCTATTTCTTTCTTCCAGAGCATGTTTAAATGACCCTTGAGTACCAAGGTTCAACGACTTTTTTACATATGACCTGACACAACATTTCTTCCTGCAGCCCTTGATGGCAGCCCAAGGGTTTTATTAGCTCTTATTCTCATCCATACCCAGTGTAGAGGCCCTGTTGACTCACAGTTCAAGCACTAGATCTGAGTCTCTTCTGGTGATTAAAAATAAATAAAAATTTTTATTATGAAAAAAATCTGAAATATATATGAAAGTAGAAAGAGCAGTACAATCAGTTTCCACATACCTGTGTCCCCAGGTTTAACATCATCAACTCATGGCTAACTTATGTCACCTACACCCTCACCTGCTTGTTCTTTCCCAATTATTTTGAGACAAATAGCAGACATATTGTCATTTCATTCCAATTATTTCAGTATGTATCTGTACAGAAAAAAAAGTTAACATAGCAGGCCTGACTTCAGTTTTCTGAAAGGCCTGTTTACAAGGTTGGCTCTTAGCTGGCATCAGGGAACATGGATTTGGAGAGGATTCTCACCACCCTAACTGGTAGTGGTTCACTATGCCTAAGCTTTGTGTACGGACTATGTTGTTCATGCTAAACATCTGCTTTCCTTCTAAGAGGCTGGAATCTTGGAGTGTGCTAGATAGTATGACTATGTAACCAGGCTCCAATAAAAAAATTTGGGCATTGAGTCTATAGCGAGCACTGTCTCAACTTGTTGCTTGGAGAATTAGGCCCATCCCAGTGACTCCACTGGGAGAAGACTCTTGGAAGCTGGCACCTGGTTTCCTCTCAACTTTACTACATGCTGATTTTCCTTTGCTGATTTTTGCTTTGTTACCATTTTACTGCTTGTAGCCATGATGAGTACAGCTGTATGCAGAGTCATGTGAGCCCTCCTACGAAATCCCTATATCTGGGAGAATATTAGGAATTGCTGGCAGAATTTCTCTTATATAAACACTTAAAAACTATCTATTCATCCATCCATCCATCCATTCATCCATCGACCCACATCTCCACAATACTATTATCACCTCTAAAAATATTCATAATACTTCCTTCATATCATCCAATATCAAATCAGCATTTGCATTTTCAATTGCCTGATAAGTGTCATAATCTTTCTTAAAATTTGTTTGAATCAAGATTCAGATATTGCAACTGGTTGATACTTTCTTAAGTTATCACTATAGGTTCCCTGTTTTCTTCCTTTTTTTTTCCTTGAATTTAAGTCATTTTTCCTGCAGTATTTCCCACACTCTTTTTTGTTTACTATACTGCTATGGAGTAGTTTATTGTGTTCCTCTGTGAATTGGTAGTTGGATTTAGGAACTTTTTGTGTGATATTTTGAAAGTCCAATGCTGCCTTATATCCTGAGGACATGCCTTAGTTTTCCTTTGATTAATACTTGCCAAACATATTGAGGTACTTGAATAAAAGGGCTCTAACAGTAAATGTCTTTGTTTCATTAGCATGAGACTAGATCTTCTGACACTGAGAGTATGACTCATCCTTCTTCAGAGATTCCAGTAAAAAGTACATGGCTTAGTGTTCATTACCTGCCTTTCAGGTACTAATCTTGGCAGAATTCTCTGAGCAAAAGCTAACTTTAGTTATTGGGGCTGGTACTGTGCCATGGTGATCAAATTCCCTTTTTTTAGTCTAATTATTTTTTGTTAAGTCCTAAAAACTTAAAACAGGAAACGTCAGAACCCTACTAAAAACTGCATATATACCCCAACATATATTAATTTATTGTGCAACAAAATCCTTCAATACATTAGTAACTAAGTTCTTTGTAAGTGATTAGTGAATTTTTTGCTTTTTTGTTTTTTGTACTGAGAGTTGAACTCAGGGGCACTCTACCACTGAGCTATATCCCATCCCCTTTCTTTTTCTTTTTCTTTTTTTTTTTTATTTTTTTTTTATTTTGAGACAGGGACTTACTAAATTCCTGAGGCTGACCTTGAACTTGTGATTCTCCTGCCTCAGCCTCCCAAGTCACTGAGATTATAGGCATGCATCACCACACCCAGCCTATTAGTGCATCTTCTTTGTACAAAATGACGAGTTTCATTATGACAGTTTCATACATGCATATAATATACGTTGATCTTATCTACCCTCCATGTTTACCTCCTTTCTTCCCCTTTCCAGGTAGGTGCCTTTTCTTACGAGCACCCCTTCTACTTTTATGTTGTCTTTTTTGTTTTGTTTTTGAGTTACCAATTCCTCTTAACTTTATAGGAATAACCCAACAGCAAAAGTCTAATGTAGTAATAGGAAAAGAAGTAGTCAAATGATCTCTGTTTGCTACGATATGTTCCTATATCTAGAAGACCCAAAAAACTCCACCAGAAGACTTCTAGAGCTTATAAATTAGTTTAACAAAGCAGCAATATATAAGATCAGCACCCATAAATCAATATCTTTCCTATACTCTGACAGTGATTCAGCTGAGGAAAAAAATCAGGAAAACCAATAATCTTAAAAAAAAAATCAAATACTTAGGTGTAATCTATCCAAGGAGGTAAAAGATCTCTACAATGAAAATTATAGAACACTGAAGAAAGAAATTGAAGAAACATTAGAAAATGGAAAGATATCCCATGATTTTGGATAGGCACAATTAATATTGTCAAAATGGCCATACTACCAAAAGTGATATGCAGATTCAATGCAATCCCTATCAAAATACCAATGACAACTGATATTTGACAGAAGTGCCAAAAATGACATGCCAGGCATGGTGGCACATACCTGTAATCCCAGCATCTTGGGAGGCTGAGAGGCAAGAGGATCACAAGTTCAAAGCTAGCCTCAGCAACTTAGCATGCCCTAAGCAACTCAGTGAGACCCTGTCTCTAAATAAAATCTAAAAAAGGGCTGGTGATATGGCTCAGTGGTTGAGCACCCCTGGGTGCAATCCCGGTACTAAAAAGAAACAGAAAACAAAACAAAAAAAGCCATGATATTTTTCACAGAATTAAAAAAAAAAACAATTCTTAAATTCATTTGGAAGAGTAAGAGACCCAGAGTAGCTTAGCAGTACTAAGCAAGAAAAGCAAAGCAGGAGGCATTACAATACCTGATCTGAAATTATACTACAGAGCTGTAGTAATAGAAACAGCATGATATTGGCATAAAAATAGACATGAAGACCAATGGAATAGAATAGAAGACCCAGAAACATATTTGTATACCTGTAGCCATCTGATATTTGACAAAAGTGCCAAAAATATATCTTGGAAAAAAGACAGCCTTTTTAACAAATGATGCTGAGAAAACTAGATAGCCATATGTAGCAAAATGAAATTAGACCCCTATCTCTCACCCTACACAAAACTCAAATTGAAATGGAACCAAGACTTAGGAATTAAACCAGAAACTTTACAAGTGATGGAATAAAACTTAGGGTCAACATTCATATCCCGTAGGTTCTGGCACCAACTTCCTTAACAAGACCCCCTAAAATGCAAGAAATAAAACCAAGAATTGGTAAGTGGAATGCCATCAAACTAAAAAGCTTCTGAACAGCAAAGGAAAAAGGAGCTTGAAGAGAGAACCCACAGAATAGGAGAAAATCTTGGCCAACTATCTCTCCAAGAGGGTATTAATATCCAGAATATAAAAAGAACTAAAAAAATTAAACATGAAAAAAAAAAAAGTTCAAACACCCAGCACCCAATCAATAAATGGGCAAAAGAACTAAACAGAAACTTCTCAAAAGAAGAAACACAAATAGCCAATGAGGGGCTGAGGATATAGCTCAGTTGGTAGTGCTTGCCTCACGAGCACAAGGCCCTGGGTTCAATTTCCCAGCACCACAAAAAGAAAAAAAAAAAAAAAAAAATAGCCAGTGAATACATGAAAAAAATGTTCAGCATCTGTAACAATCAGGGAAATGCAAATCAAAACTACACTAAGATTTCATTTCACTGGTCAGAATGGCAGTGATCAAGAATACAAACAACAATTAATGCTGGTGAGGTTGTGGGGGGAAAGGTGTACTTGTAATTGTTGGTAGGACTACAGACTGGGGCATTCATTCTGGAAAGCAGTATAGAGATTCCTCAAAAAACTAGGGGTGGAACCACCACATGAACCAGCTATCCCACTCCTTGGTGTTTTTCCCAAAGATCTAAAATCAGCACACCACAGCAACACAGCCACATCAATGTTTATAATAGCAAAATTCACAATAGCTAAATTAAAGAATCAACCCAGATGCCCATCAATAGATGAATGGATTAATAAATTATGGTATATATGTACAATGGAGTTCTACTTAGCCATAAAATGACTGGAATTATGGCATTTATTGTTAAATAGATGTAAATGAGAGTATTATGCTAAGTGAAATTAGCCAAATTCAGATACTCAAAGGTCAAATGTTTTCTCTCATATGTGGAAGCTAGAATAAAACAAAGGAAAGTGGGAGGGAAGGATAGGATAACATAAAGAACCAATCAAATACAAATTAATAAATGAGCAAAAGGAAGTCTAATAGAGCACGGGAAGGAGAATGGGAGAGGGGAGGGAAGATGGAAACTGAGAACTGTAAACTGAAATAAATTTTCATGCTAGTTGGGATGAACCCAACTAGTATGTATAATTAAGAAGCTCTAATAAAAAATTAAAATAAAATTTCCTTTATTATAAAACAGTCTAATGTAGTTATTATCATAGGTATCAGTATAGATGTGCCTTTTTGAAATGGGTGGTGGTTGGTCATTTAATAAACATTTAGAATATTCATGTATACTTTAAACATTTTTAGTTTTAATTGTGGTAAAAGCACATAACATAAAATTTACAAACTTAACTACTTTTGAATGTACAGTTAGTTCAGTAGTGTTAACTACATTTATAGTGTGGTACAACCAATCTTCTGAACTTTCTTCATCTTGAAAAACTATAACTGTATACCATTTAATGATATTGATAATTCCCCATTGCCCTCATTCTAGAACCTGGAAACTACTATTCTTTCTGCCTCTGAATCTTCCTACTCTACCTAGGGTAAAGTGGAATCATATAGTATTTGTCTTTTTTGTGATTGGTTTTTATCAGTAAGAATAATGTCCTCAGGTTCATCAGGGTTGTAGCATGTATCCAAATTTCCTTCCTTACCCCCCGCCTTTTTATGGTACTTGGGATTGACCCCAGGGGTTGCTTACCACTAAGCCATATCCCCAACCCTTTTAAAAAATATTTTATTTAGAGAGAAGGTCTTGTTAAGTTGCATAGGGCTTCAGTAAATTGCTGAGGTGGCTGGCTTTGAACTCTCATACTTTCTGCCTCAGCCTCCCAGTCTACTGGGATTACAGGCATACATTACTGCTCCCCAGTTCCTTCCTTTTCAATGTTGAAAAATATCCCAGTGTATGAATATGTCACATTTTATTTATTAATTCATCCGTAAACATATGGGTTGCTTCCATCCTTTGGCTGCTGTGAATAGTGTTTCCATGAACATGGATGTACAGATATCTCTTTGAGACCCTACTTTTCACTTTGAAGGAGCCTATAATCAAGGAGATAGCTAAAGATTGCGGTTAGCTGAGAGCCATAAAAGATGTTCTAGTTTCCACCTGATAGTAATACATTATCCAAAGAATCTTTGTATGCCCGTGAACACTGCGTGACGCACCTGTAAGCTCGAGCTGTAAGCACGTGTCCTTGTTAAAGCTATATGTATATAACTGGGTGAGTTTAGTTAGTGTGTGTGGGAAGAAGAAGAAGGTGGTGGTTGGAGTTAGAGCGTTTGGAGTGATTGCTGGAGCCGGAGAGAGAAGAAGAATAAAAGACCTTTTTTCATTTTCATCCTGCCTCCGAATTTTCCTGCAGCGTTTGTTGCTCCAAGCAGTTTCCGCTTCAGGCAGCAACATCACTTCTTCAAATTCTGGGTCACGTTTTAATTGTTTCTTTTTTTGTTATTGTTTGGTACCAGAGATTAAACCCAGGGATGCATAAGCACTGAGCCACATCCCCATCCCTTTTTATTTTTATCTTGAGTCAGGGTCTCACTAAGTTGCTTAGGGCCTTGCTAAATTGCCTAGACTGGTTTTAAACTTGTGATCCTCTTGCCTTAGCCTCCTGAGTACATGGATTATAGGCATGCACCACCATGCCTGGCTGTTTCATTTTTTTTGAGGAACCATCATACTGTTATCCACAGTAAGTGCATCATTGTACATTTCCACTAACATCACACAGGGTTCCAATTTCTCCATATCCTCTCCAACATTTGTTATTTTCTGCCCTCACTCACAACAGCAGGCATCCTAATGAATTTGAAATGATATCTCATTGTGATTTTTATTTGTATTTTCTTAATGATTAATGATGTTGAGCTTCTTTTCATGTGTTTGTTGGCCATTTGTATAACATTTTGAGAGAAATATCTAATGTTTTGCCCATTTTAAATCAGGTTATTTTGTTCTTGTTGAGTTGTAGAATTCTTTATTCTGAATAGTAACTCCTTATTAAATATATGATTTGTAGATATTTCTTCCCATTCTGTGGATTGCCTTTTCATTCTGTTGACTGTGTCCTTTAATGCATACAGATTTTTAATTGTGATATGGTCCAGTTCGTCTATTTTGTTGTTGTTGTTGCCTATACTTTTGGTGTTGCAACTAAGATACCATTGCCAAATTCAGTGTTTTGAAGCTCTCCCCCTAAGTTTTCTTCTAACAGTCTTATAGTTTTAGCTCTTACATTTATGTCTTTGATCCTGCTTGAGTTACTTTTTCCATGAGATTTAAAATAGGAATATATCTTCATTCTCTGCTCTTTTACACTTTTGTTTAATGATATACTAGGTCACTGTCTAGAAGAGAAGAGAGGGCTCTGAAATCAGTTGTACTATTGACAACTGCTTGCAATGGAAATCTTGCCTTAATATCTCCTCCCATGGGCAGTTGTTACTGATCTAATTTATCTTTCCCCAAATAGTTTAGGTTTTTTTTTTTTTTTAAATGTTTATATGGTCCAAAAGCGTTTATTATTATTATTTTTTAATTTAATTTAATTTGTTATACATGCTGTTAGAGTGCAATTCCTTTCATATTACATATAAAGAGCACAGTTTCCAAGTCATTGGTTTTACACATAGTATTTTCATACCATTTGAGCTTTTATGCATGCACTTAGTATATTGATGTTAAATTCCTTCTGCCATTATCTATCCCCTTGCCCCCTTTCCTCTCCCTCCCCTTTGTTTTATTTAACATTCCTTCATTCCTCTTATCACCCCTCCCTTGTCACTATAATTCAGTATCATCATAGCAAAGGAATCAATTGACCTTTGGTTTTCTGGGATTGGCTGACTTCACTTAGCATAATTTTCTTCCACTCCATCCATTTACCTGCAAATGCCATGATTTTATTCTCTTTTAGTGCTGAGTAGTATTCCACTGTGTGTGTGTGTGTGTGTGTGTGTGTGTACATATATATATGTGTGTGTGTATATATATGTGTATATATATATATATAGTGTATATATAACTATTTAGAAGTTAAGAATTCACAAATACTTGATTGTTAAAATGAAAGATGATGAGATCTCATCCAGATTATAAAGTTTTCTTCTGGATTTATATTGCCTAATTATTCAGTACTGTTATAACTCAAAGTGGGGGGAGGCTGTCAATAGATAAGCTGTTTGATGAAAAGCAATTTGGTAAATGGAAGGTATGGGTAGTGAGGTTAGTCAGGAGCTATTGCCATACAAGTAAGCTGGTTTCTTCAATTGACCAAGGATAATGAAAACTGAAACCAGGAAAAGTTGTAGTGTAAAACCAATGTTAGCACACTGGTCCATACATTCCCAGGTATATAGTTTTATATCATATTACTTAGTTCTCCTCTGAGCTCTCCTGAATTTAAAATATTGAGTAAAGAACTCATATCTGAAAAGGATACTTAAGAATCATTCATATATAACACAAGTACTAATTCATTACTTTCTTAGGAAAGCCTACAACCCCTGTGTTCCCATTCCAAACTTGATTAAGGGGTGGGTGTATCTTTGTGGGGAGTCTTCCACAAAACCTCAGTTGTAAGCATCTGATGATTCCAGCGGCATGCTGATGGTCAAGGTGTGTATGCTTGGCCATTTGACTAAGCCCCCATTTCTCTTAGCCTTTCAGTGAAACAGCAAAGGAGAAAGTGCAATGCCAGTTATTCTTTAAACACTGTCCTTATTTTCCTCTGCCTGTGTGTTATTTCCTTTCCTCCCCTGCCCCCTCTTTGAATAATTTTATCTAAGTGTCAATTTGAAAAAAAAATCTGCAAAAGGCTTTTGGTTGCATTCAACTGGAAAACAGTGGTTCTTGGAATTTATTAAGGAGGTGGGGCTCCTTGAAAATGTGAAGAAAATAAAGGTACGAATTTTAAAAGACAGCCTCTCTGAGAAGGTAACATTGTAGCCGATGTCTGAATAAGAAAGATACAATGTGGTAGAGAGATAATGAAATTGGGGCCTGTAAGAGCCTTTAATGAGGAAGTAGCTAAGATGGCGGCTGGCTGAGAGCCAAGAGGAGGCAGTTTACTTGTTTACACCTGACCTTAATGAATTTGACTAAGAATCTTTTTGTGCCGCACCTGTACACGTGTATGCTTAATGGGTGAAGAATATTTAACCAGGCTGGGCTGTCAGAGAGAGGGAGAAAGGAGAGAAGAAGAAGCAAGAATAAAGAAACCACTCATTCCCTGTCTGCCTCCGATTTCTTTCCCGCGGTATTGTTGCTGTAGGCGGCAACAGGGGCCAAACATTCTTGGGTCAAATCTTGGATCTGCCATTTAACTATCTGTGCCATCTTGGCCAAACCACTTTGACTTACCCCAGCCGAGTTTTTTTAATCCATAAAACAGAGTTAGTAGTGCCCAATGATGATATTATTGGGATTAAAATAGATGAATCTTTGACTATAGTTTCACAGTGATGAGAAAGAGACCTGGACCTAGCAAGCAGAGAAGACTGCTGTCATCATCTTTGTTCTGCCAGCCTCCCTCCCCAATTTAACACAGGTGGAATTCAGCAAAAGTATACTGAAATAGACTTTGATTTGAAAACAAGTAAGAAAAATATTGAAGACAAATGTGATTTAAACAGTTCATAAAATAATTTACCACAGTAATGTTGATAGAACTATGTCCTCATGACTACTTGTTTATGATGATAATTCATAGCTTAAAATAATTTTATCTACTACCAGACTCTTAAAATCATTGCTAAGGTTCATCCTTAAGCATTTACGATAGTGTTTTCAAGGGAGCAACTTTCTGAACTAACAAATAGGTTTGCTTAGTGTTACAGAATATTTTAAAGATATTTAATTTTTTAGCATTGTCATGATGCCAAATTTTAGGACAATAATTTTTATTTTATTTTTGTCTATTCTGTTAATGTTTTAGGGATTTTATTGTGTGTTGTTTTTTGTTTTAAATAGCCCACCTAAAATTTATTTCTCTTCCTGGCTATAATGGTAAAATTGTATTAGTATAGAAGAAACATGCATAGTTAATATCCATATAAAAGGTTACTTAATACATCTAAAAAGAAAAAGAAAAAGCAAGCATAAAGATAATGGTGATTTGCTTTTATTTCATTTCAATAACATTGGTTGGTCCTGCTAGGGTTACATTTTTTTAAAAAAAGAGAGAGACCTTATTATTCTAGAATTCAGCATCTCATGATCTTATCAGAGTTCTCATGTAGAAATCAACTGACTTCTTTTTAAGCATGCCTTAACTCATATGACAGAAAATTTTGCACCCTTTAGGAATCTGCCTCCTTAATTCCAATGGTATTTGTATATGCTCTATGTTGTTCAAATTCAATATGCTTAACCATTTTGACATTAGAAATGATTCATCACCTGACATTTTTCCACATAGGGAACTCTTAGTTTCCTTTTAAAGATTAGTTTTCTGTGATTTACAGATCACTAGTAGAGAAATAATTATTTAAACTGTTGGAAACTTCAGTATCAGTTGAAGACTTATTAGAAAAATCATTTATTGTGACTTAGGTACTTCCTAACTATGTTAAGTTCTTTAATTATTTACCTTTGTCTCTCTGCTTTTTATGATGACTCAAAAAAAATGTATGCAATCTAAAAAGTTGATATTGAAATCAGAAAATATTTAGGAGAATAAAGAAATACCTGCAATGTTTTGTTCTGTCTACCAAGTTCTTTTGTTAATTTAGGAATATAAAAATGTACTCCTATATTCCTTCATATCTTATGTAATGATCACTTCAGAATATTTAGATAGGCAAAAGCCTAACAAGACTGAAACAGAGGCCAAGGTTAAAATTAGTATTGATTTTGGGGCTGGGGTTGTGGCTCAGAGTGAGTGCTCACCTAGCATGTGCGAGGCCCTGGGTTTGATCCTCAGCACCACATAAAGATAAATAAAATAAAGGTATTGTGACCAACTACAACTAAAAAATAAATATTTTTAAAAAATTAGTATTGATTTCACCTCCTATATTTTTCTGGTAATAAAAAGAACTACAAGGCAAAAATAATTTCCCCTGAATATTCACTCAACCCTCCCCGACTACTTGAATAAAAAGGGGTATATGTGCATGTGTGTGTTTTCTACCATAGCTACCCAACAAGCCAGACAAGTGCTCTACCACTGAGCTACAGCCTCAACTGCAGAGGTAATAGTTAACTGAGCCATTCAGATATTCTGTTTGGGGAACTGCAATTGAGGATTATAGAGAAGATAAGCCAGAGAAGAGTAATATAGACACACTGACAAAAATGACCCCATTAGCAGTGGTACATCAGAAAGGATACAGATTCATACTGCTGAACTTCCTGGGCTGCCTTGGAAACAACACTATGCTTCATTTTTGCCTCTGTGAGACTTGGTCCTTCTCTGGTTTTTTATCCTTTCATTTCCCTTATATTCTCAAGAATGAGCTTCTTGCTGGGTGCGTGCAGTGGCCTTTAATCCCAGCTGCTCGGGAGGCTGAGGGAGGAGGATCAAGAGTTCAAAGCTAGCCTCCTCAAAAGCTAGGTGCTAAACAACTCAGTGAGACCCTGTCTCTAAATAAAATACAAAATAAGGCTGGGGATGTGGCTCAGTGATTGAGAGCCCCTGAGTTCATTCCCCGGTACCCAACCCCTACTCCTCAAAAAAAGAATGAGCTTCTCTTTAGTGAGCTTAAGTGAGTCTTAGCTCCTTGAAATCATAGGAGCCCAATCATAACAGATGTGAAATACCTGGATGGGTAGAGAACAGGTAAGTTAGTGGACCAGGAGCATCAGGGGCAAGAGTCACAATTTTAGGGCTACAAGATTAGGGACCTGGGCCTCAGGCTTCCATTCTTGAACTGTTACATCTATAGTAATGGACTAGTTTCACTTTAAAAAAAAAATACACTTTATTTTTAGAGCACTTTTAGGTTCACAGCAAAATTAAGCAGAAAGTATTCAGAGTTCCCATATAACTCTGTCATTCACCACAGTCTTACTTTTTTTCTGTTTAAGAAATTGGTCTTGCTGTTTTGCCCTGGCTATTTTCAAACTCCTGTGCTTGAGTAATCCTCCTGCCTCAGCTTCCTGAGTAGCTGGGACTACAGGCATTCACCACCATGCCTAGCTCAGTATGAACAGAAAATCAGTGTTAGAGATATGAAAAGGATTAATTTCACCTTGTGAGTTTTTAAAAATGAAAGTGTTTTTAGAATTTATAAACAGTAGTTATGACATCTGCATACCTTATTAACTTCATTGCTACAGTTTTCTTATTTATTTATTTATTTAGGTACCAGGGATTGAACCCAGGGGTGCTTAACCACTGAGCAACATCCCCAGCCCTTTTTATTTTTTATTTTAAGACAGGGTCTTGCTAAGTTACTTATGACTTAAGTTGCTGAGGCTGGCCTTGAACTGGTAATCCTCCTGCCTCAGCCTCTCCCTAGTCATTGGGATAATAGGTGTGCATCACTGTGCCTGGCTCTTTTCTTTTCTTTTTAAAATTTATTTATTTATTTTATATTTTATTTATAATATTTGTATGTATTACAATTCATAATGCACATATATAGCATCTTTTTACATACAACTGTTTGTATACAAAGTATATTCGTACCATTCAGGTCTTCAATCATGCATTTAGGATAATGATATCCATTTCATTCAACCACCTTTTCTGTTCTTTTTTTCCCCCCTCCCTCCCCCCTTTCTCCCTCCCTTCCCCTCCCTTCCCTTTGACTATTCTAGTGTTTTTCTAATCCTCCTGTGTACCCCCATCCAACAACACCGTGAACTAGCTTCCTTATATCAGAGAAAACATTTGGTATTTGGATTTTTGAGATTGACTAATCTTAGTAAAAATCTACCGGGGCTCAGAATTGTATTTCAGTCATTAAAAATGGAGTTGTTAACAGTACAAATTATGTTGACTCCTCTCTCTTTTAGCTCTGGGTATCCTCTGCTCTCCTCAGCAACAAAAAAATGACTCAAATCCAATCACAAAAACCACCAGTAATAGTTCTATTGCCTCCCATTTCAGGGTTTCTTCCATGTGATGCCATGAGGAAGATTAGGTGGAATCAGGTGCTTTTTTTTTTTTTTTTTTTTTTTTTTTTTTTAATGTTGGTTACATCTAGGCCAGTGAGAGAAAAGAGAGATATCTACTGTGTCTAAGAAGTTCTTAAATTCAAAGACTAAGCATTCTCCTTTTATCCTTTTCCATATGATCTCAGCCTGTGACTTTTGTGCACACACCACCCCAGTTCCTCTCTCGTGTGGTCACAAGAATATCAAAACTGTCCAAATATTTCCTCTTTATTATGCTTGAGTCTCCAAGTATCATGCTGAGTGAGCTGTGTTTTTGCTGACTGAGTCATGTTCTTATTCTACTGATGCAGAATAGTACTGATTATTTTCTATTTCTACTAACAAAATGAACATAGAAAATATGCCTAACATGCATAACCACATGCTTATACTTTTTTCTTGATGAAAGGTAAAGCCAGTTTTTCATCAGTAATTGTTTAGGCCTTATTGTCCACTTTCTTCCCAGCACAGGTTATTATCAATCCTGTTAATTTTTTGTTTGTTTGTTTGTTTGTTTGTTTGTTGGCAGTACTGGGATTGAACCTAGGGGTGCTGTAGCACTGAACTGTATCCCCAGACCTTTTTATATTTTATTTTATCAAAGGGTTTCGCCAAATTGTTGGCTCTGGCCTTGAGTTTGTGATCCTCCTCTCTCCTCCTCCCTCGGCTAGGATTACCAGCATGTCCCATCACGCCTGACTTATCCTGTTAATCTTTTCAAATCCAATGTGAAACTTTTAATTTTTTATTCTTCTAAAAATTAATACATATTAATTGCGCATACTGTGATATTTCCATACATGCATGCAATGTGCATTGATCATACTCGACCTCCCCTTTAAATTTTTCATTTGTCTGTTAGTGAGAATGGGACATTTTATGTTTAATAAAATAATTAAATAATAAATAATTAGTGGTACTTACGTTTGATGCCTGTTTTGTGTTTGTTTTGCCCATTTGCCATTGGTTGCTTATCTTTTTAAAATTAATTTGTAAGAGTTCTTTATACATTGAGGGAATTAATTTCTTACAAATATATATTTGACAAATTTGTATTTTGACTTTGTCTGTAATATCTTTTGTCACTCAGAAGCTTTTAATTTTTCTTAAAAATCTTTTGAGCCTTTCTTCTAAATATTCAACCTTGGCACCTGATATAGCTGGTTTTCCTAGCTAAAATTCAGCTAAAAAGATGCTTTTTAAAAAGGGTGAGAGGGTGCCGGGCTCGGTGGCACACGCCCTGTAATCCCAGCACTTTGGGAGGCTGAGGCAGGAGGATCGCGAGTTCAAAGCCAGCCTCAACAATGGCGAGGCACTTAGCAACTCAGTGAGACCCTGTCTCCAAATACAATACAAAAAAAGGGCTGGGGATGTGGCCCAGTGGTCGGGTGCCCCTGAGTTCAATCCCCGGTACCACAAAAAAAAAAAAAAAAAAAAAAAAAAGGTGAGAGGGTATGCTGGGATGGGATAGTAAGAAAGCAGCACTGACCCCCAAATTCAACATTCCATTCAGAAGTGAGCCAATAGGATTCTTTGACTTATGGTGACTCCCATTTCCAGCACAGGAATCTTATAGTTCTCATCATTAATTAGGCAATAGCAACTGAACTTCCTTTTTGACCCTTTTACTTAGGTAAAGCTGACTCCCAGTGCTCAATTGCACTATCATTTGCCTCATATGAATGAAATTTTGGAAGCAATCTAATATAGATATAGGTATATTAGATGTCTACAGGCAAAATATGAATGACAGTTGTATACAAATAACTGGAGAGAGAACAACTAATCACATTCAGAAGTTGTACAAAATGTGCTTTTGATTATGATGAAAAGATTGCTGATGGAATTGGGTACTAGAAATATCTGGTCATTCATCACCCTTCTTAAAAGCCTTTGACTCTTTATCTTCTGTAATATAAAGGCCAAATTCCTACCATAGCATATGCAGTCATTCACTTCTTTGTCCTCATCTGTTTTTTCTTTAAGCCAAACGTTTGCCAAATACTTGTATTACATATATATTAATTGAGTATCTACTACTTACCAGATATTTTTCTAGGTTTTGGAGTTGGTATGTTCTCCACCCACCTCGGACTTTCAGACCAGCTAGGGAGACATATAATAATCCCAAGTAAACAAAGCAATCTGTTTGGTAGGCAGGGAGGACTTTTCCAGAAGAACACATCTAATCTAAGACCCAAAGAGTAAAAAGGAACTAGCCCTAAGAAGAGTTGGGGCATGAGAGGAGCATGTTCTAGGCAGAGGGCATAGCAATGACTTTGAAGTTGTAGAGTTTGGGGTTTTCTAGGCACAACAGAAGACTGGCACCACTAGAGCTCAGAGAAAGGGAGAAAACCCTAATGAGGTGATATTGAACCTGGGGGTGAGGCCAAATCATAGTTCCTTGTAGAATGTAGTCAAAGAATTCAAATTAAACACAATGAGGTTCTTAAATCTGGGGTTGGTATGGGGTAAGTGATGACATATTATATTGGTATTTAAACTTTATCTCATTTATCTGTGTAACAACTCTGTAAAGTAGATACTAACTGGCTGCATGAATAAGAACTTTGAAGAAGGAAATTGGGTAATTTGTTCAAGCTATACAGTGGAAAAAGTATTAAGAGCCACTGGCTCTGACTCCAGATCCCACATTCTTTTTAATATTTATTTATTTCCTTTATTTGTATACAATGCCTTTAGTTTTGTGTGGTGCTGAGGATCAAACCTGGGCCACGTACATGCTAGGGAAGCGCTCTACCGCTGAGCCACAACCCCAGCCCCAGATCCCACATTCTTAACTTTGTATATTCTATGCTGTCTAACCAATTTGTTTTATAAGAAAATTGAGATTCAGAGAGTTTAAGAAGAAATAAGTTAGAAGGAATAAAAGGATATGAGGTACTCTTCAAAATAGTTAGATTCTTCTATCTGGGAAGACTGAACTTTTTATCTGGTGGAAGCTTAGAAGGATATGAAGAGCCTGAAGAGGGCAAAATGGACTTATTCACTGTATAAGTAAAAACTTGAGCGCATCTTCTGAAGCTTCAAAGAAATAATTTCAGGTCAAATAAAAGGAAATGCTTATTATATAGTGATAGCCAATTATCTCAGATAGAGATTGAAAATAAATTAAGAGTAGCTTTTATGAGGATTGTAGACCTAGTTAGCAAAAAGGAGAATCAATTTTGTATGAAGCACACTAAAGTACCAGTGAAAATATCTATAATATAAGCTTAAATAACTATCTAAGAAAATTAGGAAAAAATGAATACAGGGAAACTAACTCTCTTAAGTTTTATAATGGTGAAAAATAAAAGCACTTTTAGGTATGATATTTTTTAATATTTAAAATTTTTAGTTTTATACATCTTAAAAATACATAAACTCATGAATGATTCTTTTAACTGAGAAGCTAGTGTAGGGGCTAAAGTAAATAATATATTTTTACTCAGTTGTTACAGTTTAGAATTAAATTCTTACTTCCAGAGAAATCCATTTTGAGCAGCTGGAAAGTTGTGGTCAAGTTACTGTAGGATGCTGCTTGACTCGAGAAAAGGCTGAGGCACAAGTTCTTTCAGAACCTCTGCTTGTTTTTGCTGAATTTCTCTTTCAAAATACTTTCTCAGAATTTATAATTGGTGTTAACTCTTCCTCAAGAATAAATGTCCTTAGTTCATGAACTATGAGATTTTACAACCTAAAATAGACTGCCAATCAATTCTGATCTTTCTGTTATGATTCCTGTTGTCCTGTCAGTTCTCCTCAGTCCTATTGAGAAACCCTGAACACCTAATTCAGATGATCTTCCCTATCAATTTAGTCATACCATTTAACCCCTAAGGGCTGTCACAGTTGAGGGAAGCAGAGTGTACTTTTGGTCTTTTCACATGTTTGGGAATTGCCAAGTCATAATTTTATAGCCTTAATATTTATTTCTGTTTCTTGGTTTTCTAGTTACTGCTACCATGATCAAGGTGCATGTGTAGCAGACAGCTGGACTGTGTCTATTCTGTGGTTCTCCTCAGCCTTTAGTGTGACTGGGAGCACCTGCCTTTTTGGGACTTAGTTTGCATCTAATTGGGCTTTCAATATATCCTAAAAAGATTACAATCTTATGTTATTAGTCTAACTTCTTATACATGCATTTAAAAATATTAATGCTATAGAGTAGAAATTGTGGGTTTTCTTCAAACAATTTTTTTCTGGGGATTCTGTTGATCAAAAGTCTACCCAAGGGGCTGGGGTTGTAGCTCAGTGGTACAGCGCTTGCCTCCCACACACGAGGCACTGGGTTCTATCCTCAGCACCACATAAAAATAAAGAAAGAAAGATATTGTGTTCATCTACTGCTGTATTTAATTCATACTTGTAGTTGATAGCTAATTAAATTAATTTAAATTCTCCTCTGTGGCTTCTTCCATGACTAACTTTGTTTTACTATGGTATTCTTTCACATTTCAAATCAGTGTGGATCCACAAGGCTTGTTCATCAATTGTTTATTCACTCAATAAACATCTCTAGGACATTTACTCTACTAAGTATTGGGCCAGGTGTGGGGGTGATGCCGATGGATAAGCCACAGATCTTGTCCACAGGGAGATCGTAGTCTAGTCAGAGAGACAGACATGTGAAAGATAGCATCAATAGAGGACTGGGGCAGAATGCTTGCTTAGCATGTGTGAGGCACTGGGTTCAACTCTTAGTACCACATAAAAATAAACAAAGACTTATTGTCCATCTACAACTACAAAAAAATAAAAATAAAAATCAATAGAATATGGCAAATGCATTCATAGGGATAAAAACCAGATGTTTTAGAAGCTATAAGCAGGAGGCCCTACTTTACCTTATTGGCCAAGGAAGGCTTTCTGGAGGTCATAATGATAGATAGGCTTGGGCCGACAGGCCACCTCCCCCATGGAAATTTCTATTAGGAGCAACCTGGTTTCATTTTCCCTAGGCAGGAGCCAATCAGCTTAAAGGTCGCTCTGTTCCCCAGGCAGGAGCCAATTGGCTTAAAGTTCGTCCTGTTTACTGGGAAAAGAGCCAATAGCATTAAAGGTCACTCAGGCACACACCCCCACCACCACCACTTAAGTCCCTGCCTGCCTGGAGCTCACAACACAACAGCTCCTCCCTGCGGAGAGGAAGCAGCCACTGCGAAGGCTCCAGACTCACCTGTCTCCAGCCCTATGGCAGCTCCATCTTCCAGCCTGTCGGCAGCTGCCCCAGCCGACAGCTCCAAAGACCACAGCCAGCACGACTAGGCATCGACCCTCCGACCCTCCGTCCAGAGCTTGCACACTTCCCTCTCCCTGACTCCTTTCTCCCTGTACTTCTTCTACCTCCGACCTGCCATAAAGGCTGGTGAATAAATCTCTTGGCTGCAAGGTTGTCTCTGGTGTGATTTTTGCCCTTCACATAACACTTCACTGAGTTTTAAATATGGCTTGTTTTATTTTAAAAATTCTTTGATTTTAAAGAAAGGACACAGGTTATCTTAAACATTTAAAGAGTAGAAGGGAAGAAAACAAATCCTCAGAGACATAAAATAGAGTCAGAGATGAGGTTAGGAATCACAGTGATCTGTTATATTGACTCAAATCTCAGATACACATTGGGAATGTATCTTATAATTGATGATGCCTGATTTGATGACTAGGACATCCCTTGATTCAATAGGTAATTATTTGGGACCTATTAAAGATCATATTCTATGTTGATCCCTGGGCATCAGTTGTTTCTGTTTGGGGGAGGGGGAGGGGGACCTGGGGACCAAACCAGAGTTTTGTGCATGCTAGGCAAGTGCCCTACCTCTGAACTACTTGACAAGACTCTGGGCATTTGTTTTGATCAAAGCAGACATAATTCCTATCTTTGTGGTTTTTATAGTGAAGAAAAAGTACAGGGTTATGTGAGAAAATATAATGGTAAGGAGTGGGGAGGTCACTTAATTTAGATGCAAAGTTCAGGGAAAGGCTTTCCAAATAACATATATTCAAGCTAAAAATGTGAGGAATGAGTAGAAAACAAAATTCAAGTAAACCTGGAATTCAAGAGCAAGAGGTAGTCTTGAAGCTTGAGGTAGCATGGGTTGTTCAAATAGCTAAAGGAGAATCACTATAGATGATCCTTGCTTGGGGCTAAACAGTGGGTAGTGGGGAATATCATGAGATGAGCCTCGTTCAAGACCTTCTGCATGGCAAGGCACAGTGGTGTTCACCTGTGATCCCACAGAGTTGGGAGACAAAGGCTAGGATCGCAGCAAGTTGGAGGCCAGCTTCAGCAACTTAGTGAGATCCTATCCCACAATAAAAAAGGACTGAGGATGTAGCTCAGTAGTAAAGAGCCCCTGGGTTCAATCCCCAGTACAGAAGAAGAAGAAGAAGAAGAAGAAGAAGAAGAAGAAGAAGAAGCCCTTCTAAAGGCAGTAGCCAAATAATGCAAAGTTCTAGGGGATTATATGAAGTTTTATACCAAGTTATAAAGGGTTTTTAAGTAAGGATGAGACATTCTTTGATTTTTCCATTTTAAAAAGATCACTGCATCTGTTGTATATAGAGTCAGGAGGGAAAGCTTGATAGCTGTTTTCAGCACTGGAGTAAGTATGGGTAGTAGCTATGGAGATGGGGGTGGAAACTAAATCTAGCTAAACATTGCTGGTGGGACTTACTGATGGATTTGATACAGGGGTAGAGGAGAGGGTAGTACTAAGGATCACTTTTCTCCCAAGGGAAACTAACTAGTTGGGTAAAGGTTCCTGTCTTGTTACTGAGATAAGGATACTACAGAAAAGGACATAGTTAAAAGAAGATGGGAGAAGAGTTTTGTTTTGGGTTTGTTAAATTTAAGATGCCTATGAGACATCTGCATAGAGATCTTAGGCAGTTATGTGGGTCTGTAGTTCTGTAGAAATATCTGGGCTAGAGATAAAAGTTTGGCAAGTTCGGCATTTAGACTGATGAGGGTGGGTCAGATATACTGTAAATGTAAAAATAACAATAGTGCTCTCTTCATAATAATGTTAATAAGAATAATTAATATTTATTACCCTCAATGTCTAAGCACTGTTCTGAGTACCTTACATGTATTAATTTATTTAATCCTCATGATAACTCTCATTATAAATGAGGTACAGGAGAGCCACAGAAAAATTAGAAAGAAACAAACCCCAGACAGTTTGATCTTTTTTTTTAATATTTGTTTATTTGTTTTAGTTGTACACAATGCCTTTATTTTTACGTGGTACTGAGAATCGAACTTGGGCCGCACACGTGCAAGGTGAGCGCGCTCTACCACTGAGCCACAACCCCAGCCCCAGTTTGATCTTAAAGCCTGAATTCTTAATACCACATTAGAAGAGATGAGATAGCATAGAGAAGACAGAGCTAGCACAGGAAACTGAAAAGGAGTGATTTTTTTTTATTAGAGCATTATATATAGTAGTTGGGTTCATTTTGACAAAATCATGTGTGCATGGAATTTGATTTCAATCCCCTTTCCCTGCTCTTTCCTTCCTCTCCTCCTTCCTCCTATTCTCCTTCCTCTACCAATTGATTTTCCTTTCATTTGTTTATTTACTTTTTGTTGGTACTTCCTACATATACATAAATGTGAAATTTCCTGTGGTACATTTATACATACATATAACATAGTTTTATTAAATTCATTTTATATTTCCTCCCCTTTCCTGTTCCTCCTCCTTCCCTCTCCATCTCCTTCTTCTTCTCCACTTATCTTCACTATATATTTATGATATCTAATCCCCCACCACCTTCTTTCCCTTATTTTGCTCTAACTTCTACATAAGAGAGAAAACATTCAACCCTTGATTTTATGAGTCTGGCTTATTTCACTTAGTACAATATTCTCTATTTCCATTCATATACCAGCAAATGCCATAATTTTGTTCTTCATTATGGCTCAGTAAAATTCCATTGTGTATATATACCACATTTTCTTGATCCATTCATCTATTGATGGTCATCTGGACTGATTCCATAATTTGGCTATTGTGAATTGTGCTACTGTAAATATTGAAGTGTCTATATCACTATAACACGCTGATTTTAGTTCTTTGGGATAAATACCAAGGAGTAGAATAGTTGGGTCATATAGTGGTTCCATTCCTAGGTTTTTGAGGAATCTCCAAATTGCTTTCTGGAGTGGTTGGTCTGCCAGTTAGTATAAAATCTAAGGTGTATGAGTACCTTTCTTCCCACATTCTTGCCAGCATTTATTATTTGTTTTCTTAGTAACTATCATTCTGACAGAAGTAAGATGAAATTTTAGTGTAGTTTTGATTTGCATTTCCCTGATTGTTAGAGATGTTGAAAATTGTTTATATATTTGTTGGCCATCTGTGTTTCTTCTTTTGAGAAATATCTTTTTAGTTTTTTGCCCACTTATTGATTTGGTTATTTGGTTTTTTGATGTTTTTAGAGTTCTATATATGTTCTGGATATTAATCCCTGTCGGAGGAGCAACTGGCAAAGATTTCCCTCCTATTCTATAGATTCTTTCTTCATGCTCTTGATCATTTTTTAAAAGGAGTGATTTGAGAAGCAGATAGGAACCGTGAGAATGGGGTGTCTCAGAAGCCAGGCTTAGAGTGTTCCCAGTAGGCTGCCAAACAGTGCAAAAAGCAGGCCTTGAAGGACACATAGGCAAAGAGTATTCCAGGTTTGGAGACCACGTGAGTAAATGAGACAGATATGGAGGAAACAGCTGCTGTTTGAAGTTGTTAGAGGGTTGAGTGGAAAGTCAGAAGAGGTTAAAGATGAGACTGGAGAAGCTGGCAGGGATCAGGTCATGAAAGACACGTAATATGCTCCAACTTATAACAGACTGATCTTAGCTTAGAAGTGTCTGTGCCAAAAGCTGGGGACCAACACAATCTGCTATAGACAGAAGTGAACTACATACTGGTGCCTGCCTATTATTTGCCAGGCACTGCTTTGAGTATCTTATCCATGTTGCCTCATATAATGTATGTGTTATTTAATGTTTAATTCCATGATTCCTTCAAATTTAACATGTTAATGCATTCTATGTTTTAAAAAATTACCCATGGTTTCTTTTATATCTAACTCATTTCTCAGGTGATAGATATTGTAAGTAGGAGGAAGACATCTACATATTGAGGGCAGTGCATATTTAACATGATTCCCATTGTATATATTTTTCCCTAAGTTAGAAGCAGGTGTTGAAAATGGTAGGAAAGTGTGAGTTGGTTTGCTTAATTGGACAGCTTAGGTCTCAGTCAGTAGAAAGTGACTCATTGGGATTTTGTTTTACTTTTTCTTATACATCTTAACTGTTTTGAAGTCAGAGATCATCTTGGTTTTGAATCCTGCTTCCGTCATTTATTAGCTGAGTGACTTTGGGCTGTTATTTAGCCTCTCTCAGACTTTCTGGTGAATGATGGACTTCTTTAATGATAATTATAAACCATACTGCAAAAATTAAGGAAAGTAGGACTTTTTTGCATTCTGATCAAATAAAGCCCTGTGTCATGAACATGATCAATATGGTTTCTTTTTTGTTAGTAATTCTGTTATACCTTTGATTATTTTATTTCTTTAGAAATTTGGAATTTATATTCAAACACCACTAGCTAATTGCATATGGAAATAGTAAATTTTTAATGTTTACATTAAGACTGTTCTTTTTTTAAAAATTTTTCTTTATTCATATTCGGTGCTGCTTTATTCATTTTCTTTATTCATATTGAACCCAGTCCCTCACATGTGCTAAGCAAGTGCTCTACTGCTAAACCCACAATCCCAGCCCCAAAGCTATTCTTATAAAGTGAGACTTAGTTCCAAAAATAATCTTTATGGGAATATTAAAGAACTTGTGTCTAAAAATATTAATTCCAAACTCTGTCATCTCACATTAAAATTCTAGAGAAATAAAATTTATCTAATTTTTTCCTATCTTAATGTGATAAAACATTCATTAATTTGAAGCTTCTTATTTTCTTCATAAATTTAAAATAATTTCAGTGCCTATTGGAAGTTGACTTGAACTTGATTCACTTTTATTTATGTACTTATGTACTTTTAATTCTTTTTTTTTTTTTTTTTTTTTCAGTACTGGAGATCGAACCCAGGGATATTTTACCATTGAGCTACATCCCTAGCACATCTTCTTTTTATTTTGAGACAGCATCTCACTAAGTTTTTGAGGCTGGCCTCAAACTTGCAATCCTCCAGCCTTAGCCTTCACAGTCACTGGATATGTTAGTTTTTGTATTGCTGTGACCAAAAGACCTGATAAGAACAATGCAGAGGAGGAAAAGTTTATTTGGAGCTCACTGTTTCAGAGGTTCAGTCAGTCCATGGTCAGCCAACTCTTTAGCTCTGGGACTAAGGTGAGGCAGAACATCATGGTGGAAGGACATGGAGAAGGAAAGCTGCTTAGGACATGGTGACAAGGACGGAGAGAGAGAGAGAAAGGGGAGGGGGCACTCTGCTCACCAAGTACAAAAATACTCATCCCAAAGGCATGCCTCCAGTTACCTTCTTTCAGCCATACCCTACCAGCCTACAGTTACAACCCAGTTAATCCATATCAGTGAGGTGACTCACTGATTAGGCTAAGTCTCTCATAACCCAATCATTTCATCTCAGACTTTCTTGCATAGTCTCATACATGAGGTTTTGGAAGACACCACAAATCTAAAACTAGAACATTGGAATTAACAGGTGTGCACCACCATGCCTGGCAAACTTGTTTCACTTTGTTTTTACTTTGTACTTCAAAATATTTATTTTCTTCAATTTTTAACAGAATATCTATGTGTCTCCTTTTGCTTTGAGAATTGAAATATGAAGATGTGAGGAAACAACCATGCCTCAAGCAGAAAAAGTATTTATAAATAACAGTATCAAAGAAGATACATATTAGGATATCCTCATGGTTTTAATATATTCCAACAACTTAAAATAATTTATGTGCATACTTTAATAGATGATACAATAATTTAGTGGTATGGTTTTAAATATTTCTAAGATGATGAACACACTTTGCATTTTATTAAATTCCAAATTGAAAGCAAAGCATATGTGTATATATAACCTCTGTTCCTCCCTCTCTATATAATACTACTTGTAATATATATAAAATTATATAATTTTCCTTAATAGGCTTATATATTTTATGTAATACTGACAAAATATGAAAAATTTGTTTTACTATTAACATCAATTTTAGAGAGATAGTAACTGAGTCAAAGAGTGATTGTTTCAGTCTGTTTTGTGTTGCTATATCAAAATACCAGATAATGTATAATTTATAATCAACAGAATTTATTGACTCATAGTTCTGGAGTCCAGAAAGTCCAATACCAAGTCATCAACATCTGGACAGGACCCTTTTGCTGTGTCATCTCATGGCAGGAGTGAGAGGGTGAGAGCTTACAATTGGGGGCCAGATGCACTCTTTTATAATAGTATCAAGCCCACCTGAGAGAGGAGTATAGCGTTCATGGACTAATTACTTTTTTTAAATGCTATTTTATATTTAATTTAATTTGTTATACATGCTTTTAGAGTACAATTCCTTTCATATTACATATAAAGAGCACAGTTTTCCAAGTCATTGGTTTTACACAGAGTATTTTCATACCATTTGAGTTTTTATACAAGCACTCAGTATATTGATGTTAAACTCCTTCTGCCATTGTTTCTATCCCCTAGTCCCTTTCCCTCCTCTCCCCCCCCCCTTTTTTTCTATTTAACATTCCTTCATTCCTCTTATCCCCCCTCCCTTGCCATTATAATTCGGTATCATCATAGCAAAGGAATTAATTGACCTTTGGTTTTCTGGGATTGGCTGACTTCACTTAGCATTATTTTCTCCAACTCCATCCATTTACCTGCAAATGCCATGATTTTATTCTCTTTTAGTGATGAGTAATGTTCCATTGTGTATATATTACCAAAGTTTCCCTATCTATTCATCTACTCATGGGCATCAAGGTTGTTTCCACAATCTAGCTATTGTGAATTATGCTGCTATGAACATTGATTTGGCTGTGTCCCTGTAGTATGCTATTTTAAAGTCCTTTGGGTATCAACCAAGGAGTGGGATAGCTAGGTCAAATGGTGGTTCCATTCTCAGTTTTCCTAGGAATCTCCATACTGCTCCAAATTGGCTGCACCAATTTGTAGTCCCACCAGAATGTAAGAGTGTGCCCTTTTCCCCACAACCTCACCAGCATTTATTGTTGTTTGTGTTTTTTTTTACCTTCTTTTTTTTTAATAATTTTTAATGTGTACAACTCATAGTGCATGAATTTAGCATCTTTTTACATACAACTGTTTGTATACAAAGTATATTCGTACAATTCAGGTCTTCAATCATGCATTTAGGAAAATGAAATCCGTCTCATTCAACCACCATGTTGTTTGTGTTTTTGATAGCTGCCATTCTGACTGAAATAAGATGAAATCTTAGAGTGGTTTTGATTTGCATTTCTCTAATTGCTAGAGATGTTGAACATTTTTTCATATATTTCTTGGTTGATTGTATATCATCTTCTGAGAAGTGTCTGTTCAGTTCCTTAGCCCATTTATTGATTGGGTTGTTTGTTTGGTGTAAAGGTTTTTGAGAGCTTTATAATATACTTGAAGTTAATGTTCTGTCTGATGTGCATGTGGTAAAGATTTGCTCTCATTCTGTAGGTTCTCTGTTCACCTCACTGATTGTTTCTTTTGCTGAGAAGAAGCTTTTTAGTTTGAATCCATCCCATTTATTAATGTTTTAATTCTTGCGCTATAGGGGTCTTATTGAGGAAGTTGGGGCCTAAACCAACATGTTGGAGATTTGGGCCTACTTTTTCCTCTATTAGGTGCAAGGTCTCTGGTTTAATTCCTAGGTCCTTGATCCATTTTGATTTGAGTTTTGTGCATGGGGAGAGAGAGAGGTTTAATTTCATTTTATTACATGAGGATTTCCAATTTTCCCAGCACCATTTGTTGAAGAGGCTGTCTTTTCTCCAATGTATGTTTTTGGCACCTTTGTCTAATATAAGATAACTGTTGATATGTGAGTTAGTCTCTTTGTCTTCTATTCTGTACCATTGGTCTACTGATCTATTTTGGTGCCAATACCATGCTGTTTTAGTTACTATTGCTTTGTAATACAATTTAAGGTCTGGAATATAGTAATGCCACCAACTTCATCCTTCTTGCTAAGAATTGCTTTGGCTATTCTGGGTCTCTTATTTTTCCAGGAGAATTTCATGATTTCCTTTTTTTATTTCTATGAGGAATGACATTGGGATTTTGATTGGGATTGCATTGAAATTGTATAATGCTTTTGGTAGAATAGTCATTTTGACAATATTAGTTCTACCTATCCATGAACAAGGTAAATCTTTCCATCTTCTAAGATCTTCTTTAACTTCTTTCTTTAGTGTGCTGTAGTTTTCATGTACAGGTGTTTCACTTCTTTTGTTAGGTTGATTCCCAAGTATTTTATTTCTTTTTTGAGGTTATAGTAAATGGGGTAGATTTCCTAGTTTCTCTTTCTGATGATTTGTTGCGGATGTACAGAAATGCCTTAGATTTATGGGTATTGATTTTATATCCAGCCACTTTGCTGAATTCATTTATTACTAGAAGATTTCTGTTGGAGTTTTTTGGATCCTCTATGTATAGAATCATATCGTCTGCAAATAGTGATAGTTTGAGTTCTTCTTTTCCTGTCTGTACCACTTTTATTTCTTTCATCTGTCTAATTGCATTGGCTATGGCTTCAAGAACTATGTTAAATAATAGTGGTGAAAGAGGACATCCTGCCTTGTTCCAGTTTTTAGAGAGAATGCTTTCAGCTTTTCTCCATTTAGGATGATGTTGGCCTGGAGCTTAGCATAGATGGCCTTTACAATGTTGAGGTATGTTCCTGTTATTCCTATTTTTTCTAGCAGTTTGGACATTAAGGGGTGTTGTATCTTGTCAAATGCTTTCTCTGCATCAATTGAGATGATCATACGATTTTTATCTTTGAGTCTATTGGTGTGGTGAATAACATTTTTTGATTTCCTTATGTTGAACCAACCTCATATTCCTGGAATGAACCCCACTTGATCGTGATGTACTATTTTTTTATGTGTTTTTGTATTCGATTTGCCATAATTTTATTGAGGATTTTTGCATCTATATTCATTAGTGATATTGGTCTGAAGTTTTCTTTGATTTGTCTCTGCCTGGTTTTGGAATCAGGGTGATATTGGTCTCATAGAATGAGTCTGGAAGGGTTCCCTCTTTTTCTATTTCATAGAATAGTCTGAGAAGTATTGGTGTTAGTTCTTCTTTAAAGGTCTTGTAGAACTCGGTCATGTATCCACCCGGACCTAGGCTTTTCTTGGTTGGTAGGTTTTTGATGGCATCCTCTATTTATTTGCTTGAAATTGATCTATTCAAATAGTGTATATCATCCTGATTTAGTTTGGGCATATCGTATATTTCTAGAAATTTGTCAATGTCTTCATTATTTTCTATTTTGTTGGAGTATAGATTTTCAAAATAATTTCTAATTATCTTCTGTATTTCTGTAGTGTCCGTCTTGATGTTTCCTTTTTCATCACATATATTGGTAATTTGAGTTTTTTCTCTTTTTTTCTTAGTTAGCATAGCTAATGGTTTATCAATTTTATTTATTTTTTCAAAGAACCAACTTTTGGTTCTGTCGATTTCTTCAATTGTATTTTTTGTTTCAATTTCATTGATTTTGGTTCTGATTTTAATTATTTCCTCTCTTTTACTGCTTTTGGGGTTAATTTGTTCTTCTTTTTCTAGGGCTTCGAGGTGTAATGTTAATTCATTTATTTGTTGACCTTTTCTTCTTTGAAGGAATGAACTTCATGCCATGAATTTTCCTCTTAGTACTGCCTTCATAGTGTCCCAGAGATTTCGATATGTTGTATTGGTGTTCTCATTTACCTCTAAGAATTTTTTAATTTCCTTTTTGATGTCTTCTGCAACCCATTGTTCATTCAATAGCATGTTATTTAGTCTCCAGGTGTTGGAGTAGGTTTTTTTTTTTTTTTTTTTTTTTTTTTTTTGTGGTACTGGGGATTGAACTCAGGGGCACTCGACCACTGGGTCACATCCCCAGCCCTTTTTTGTATTTTATTTAGAGACAGGGTCTCACTGAGTTGCCAAGTGCCTCGCCATTGCTGAGGCTGGCTTTGAACTCGCGATCCTCCTGCCTCAGCCTCCCAAAGTGCTGGGATTACAGGCATGCGCCACCGCGCCCGGCTGGAGTAGGTTTTGTTTCTTACTTTATCATTGATTTCTAATTTCATTCCATTATATCTGATAGTATGCAGGATAGTATCTCTACTTTCTTATATTTGCTTAGAGTTGCTTTTTGGCATAATATATGATCTATTTTAGGGAAGGATCCATGTGCTGCTGAGAAGAAAATGTACTGACTTGTTGATGGATAATATACTCTCTATATATCAGTTAAGTCTAAGCTATTGATTGTATTATTGAGTTCTGCAGTTTCTTTGTTTAGCTTTTGTTTGGAAGATCTATCCAGTGGTGAATGCGGTGTGTTAAAGTCACCTAGAATTATCGCGTTGTGGTCTATTTGGTTCTTGAAGTTGAGAAGGGTTTGTTTGATGAACATGGATGCTCCGTTATTTGGGGCATATATATTTATGACAGTTATTTCTTGTTGATGTATGATTCCGTTAAGTAGTATGAAATGCCCTTCCTTATCTCTTTTGATTACCTTTGGCTTGAACTCTACTTTGTTTGATATGAGAATGGAAACCCCTGCTTGCTTATGTAGTCCGTGTGAGTGGTGTATTTTATCCCATCCTTTCACCTTCAGTCTGTGGGCATCTTTTCCTATGAGATGTATCTCTTGAAGGCAGCATATTGTTGGGTCTTTTTTAAAATCCAATCTATCAACCTATGTCTTTTAATTGGTGAGTTTAGGCTGTTATTGTTCAGGGTTATTATTGAGATATGATTTCTAGTCATTTTAAATTTTATTTAATTCTATTTTATTTTTGGTATTTAGCTTGACTTTATTTCTCCTATGGTTAGTTTTCCTTTATTGTTGTTCTTCCCTTTGAAGGTTTTCATTGTTATTTTTCAATTCCTCCTTGTGCAATATTTTGCCAAGGATGTTCTGCAGTGCTGGCTTTCTTGTAAATTCTTATAGCTTTTGTTTATCATGGAAGGTTTTTATTTCATCATCAAATCTAAAGCTTAATTTTTATGGATATAAGATTCTTGGTTGGCATCCCTTATCTTTTAGAGCCTGGTATATGTTGTTGCAGGCTCTCCTTGCTTTGAGGGTCTGGGTTGAAAAATCTGCTGTGATGCGAATTGGTTTTCCTCTATAGGTTATCTGATTTTTCTCTCTTATGGCCTTTAAAATTCTTTCCTTATTTTGTATGCTAGGCATTTTTATTATAATGTACCTTGGTGTAGATCTGTTATAATTTTGTACATTTGGTGTCCCATATGCTTCTTGCATTTGGTTTTCAAATTCATTCTTCTTGTTTGGGAAATTTTCTGATATTATTTCATTAAAGAGATTTTTGATTCCTTTGGATTGATTGATTCTCTGCACCTTCCTCAATTCCAATAAATCTTATATACGGTCTTTTGGTGGTATCCCATAATTCTTGGATATTTTGTTCATGGTTTCTTACCGTCTTCACTGTGTGGTCAACTTTATTTTCAGTATTATATATTCTGTCCTCATTGTCTGAGGTCCTATCTTCCAAGTGATCCAATCTATTGTTGTTACTACCTATTGAGTTTTTTAAATGGCCTATTGTTTCTTTCATTTCAAGTATTTCTGTTTGTTTTTTTCTCAGACTCTTTCTTGAAGTAATCTTTTGCTACCTGTATTTGTTCTCTTATCTCTTTGTTGTTGTGATCGATGGTTGCCTGTATTTGATCTCTTATCTCTTTGTTGGAGAGATGAATTTTTGCCTGTATCTGCTCACTTAGGTCATTTTTAAAATCCCGAATCATTTTAATTATGTATATTCGGAACTCCTTTTCCGACATTTCACCTACTGTGCTTTCTATGGATTCTATTGCTGTAGTATCTTGGTTTGTTTGGGGCATTTTCCTCCCTTGTTTTTTTATGATATTTATGTGTTTTCTCCTCTTGCAGTGTAAGTCTGAGGTATTACTGTTTCTGTCCTGTTGTCTTATATCTTCCTTACAGGTTATCCAATGCCTCACTTTTAATGGAAAGATCAATATTACAGCATTCAAAGAACCCAATGTTTTGCCACATATATCAGTTAGCTTCTATTTTTATATTTACACTTTTGACACTTTAACCATAAATGATGATATCAATTATGTTCTACCATTTAGTCAGTATTTTTGTGTGGTGGTTCACAGTATCAAATGGTAGAAGGGGGGACTTATGGGTTGGCTAAAACGTTTATGAGGTAGGATGTGAGAAAATAGAGGTATTAGATTATTTGACTAGTGAGAGGGTAATCATGGAAATTAGGGTGTTAATAGGAGAAACAAAAGATAGGTATCCCCATGTAATATTCCCTGTTCCTGGGCCTGGGGCCTGTTACCTGACCTGTAGGCAGAGGCGGAGAATACCTGTGGCTCCTGAATGGTGGGCAGAGCAGGGAAAGGAAGCAGGTGGGCTGAGCTGGAACACTTGCAGGTGGGCCTAGCAGGAACGCTTGTGGGCAGGGGCTTGTTCCCGCTGTCTGCAGCAGGGATGGCCTCTCTGAGGTAGGCGGGACAAGCTGGGAAAGTATGCTGGAGGGCCTCGCTGGAACTCTTGCAGGCCAGGGCTTGTTCCTCTACTGTCCAGAGCTGGGATGGCATCTCCGAGGTGGGTGGGCCTAGCTGGGACTTGTTTCACTTTTAAGTCATGCACATTTCATACTACTTGCAAGGTAACTTCAGGTTGCCAAAAATCTAAAATCAGCCCCCTTATTGTGTTCATTTAGAGAGTTCATGAATCAGGAATCACCATTTATTAGTATCCTTAGCATCCTTAGATAGTTTCTTGCTGTTATTCCATAACATTGTTTTTGGCAAAGCCTTATTCTGTGGTCATAGCCAGTTCAAATACTGCAAGATGGATGCCAGGGCAATTGGTATGATTTTGACAAATTGTTAGATAGGACATTCTTCTGTTTTGTCCAATGAAGTAGACCTGTTTAATAGCCATTTTCCTTGTGCTACCAAGAGGAACAAATGTAGAGTGGAAAGAGGGAGTTTCTTTATAGTGAAATCCACTGTTTAAACAAGAGGGAAGTGTTGAGTGGAAAAAATAGACATATTTCAACCCCATTTCTACCACATGTAAGGTCTAAACTTCAGTATCTATTAAAATGAGGTAGTGGAGTTCTTTTGATGATTTTAATGAATGTATGTAAAATACTTGGGTCTCTGCTAATACACAGAAGATGCTCAAGAAATGCTAGTTCTCATTCCTTATGAACCTGTGATAAATCCAGGGTTGATTCTAATTTAGTTCATCAACAATTCTAGGAAGTTGTGGCAGGGACACAGTATACTTTTGCTGTCACTCATAGCCCTACCCAAAATGCACCATGTATTCCATATCTGCTAACCCTTTTTCTCTCCCTCCCACTTTTGTGTGACCCCCTCATTTTGTTTAGATCTTTTGGATTTCCCATCTGTTCTTCCCTTGCTACTGGAGAAATTGCTGGTGGAGGGGGTGGTAGTGACATTTCTCTGCCTTCTGAGTAATTTGTGGTCATTTAGGGATGGGACTGAATCACTTTTCTGGAGGTTTCCACTCTAAACACTTGAATTATGAAGGGATAGTGGTGTGGTTTCTGTGGCAAAGAGGGGAGGGTTGTTTCATTGCTTTTGTTCCCTATAGGCCTGGCTCTTTTTCCTTTGGTCGCACCAACAATTCCTGTAGAACTCAACATCTAGCACTTCATGCATCTTTCTCTACTTTTGGAAATTATAGAGCCTTTCAGAAGATTTGGAGAGGATTGGGAAATACCAGTAATTCTTTTAATCTACCTTCTTTTGTAGTGTAATGTCTAAGAACATAAAGGCCCAAAATATTCATATGATGTAAGTTCATTGAGAAGTTACTATGGGCAGGTCCTGTATTAAGGGCCATAGAGAGAAAGGCAAAAAAAGATATCACCCTCTTCTCAAGGAGCTCTCAGTCTGTGGTGATAAACACCCAAAGTCATCAGGTAGTGGGATAAGGTTTCTAGCAGAAGATTGTAAGAGGTAATGGGAGATATTGAGAATGGAATGACAAGTGATGGGAGTAAGGAAAGGCTTCTTAGAGAGGGTGGCATTTAAACACAGGATAAAAAGGATTCTATTGGCTCAAAAGGGAAGGGATAGTGTTCCAGATGGAGGAAATACCTAAAGCAAAAGCATAGCAGTGTGAGGCAGCACTGCTTATTTAAGGGTACAGCAAACCCAGAATTTGACATGATTGGACTAGTGTTAAATAATTGATGGGGGGGGGTGAAATGTTAAAATATTTTTATCAAGGGGTTTCAGTATTATTAGTAGTGTTCGATTTCTGAACCTAAGTGGTGGGCATATGGAAGTTCATTGTACACACAAACACACTCTCATGTTCTCTTATCTGGGTGGGATCTCATAATAAACTTTAAAAATCTACAATAACTAAGGATGATAATTTTTTTAGATTTTCTAATTTCTTTAATAATTTTTGTTTTCTTTACTCTGGAAAGCCCATTATATTTTTAGAGTGGTAGTTCCTAAATATTTTACACCAAAAACATGCCATAAGGGTTATATGAATTACTTAGTAACCATATGCAATATCAACGATAATGTCAGGTTTCAGGGGAAGGGGTATTGGTGTGATTCAAGTTTCCTCTTGCTTTAGTTCATAGCCCAGAGGGACACTTAGTTTTTATAGAAGCCTTGTTCAAGTTGGCATATAAAGGATTAATTTTTGCAAACATTCACAATGGGGCATAAAATTGAATGAGGGCAGATTATAAGTGACTAAACTGTTCATGATTTAGGGAAGCTCAGAAAGATGTGCATATGTAGTATATGAAAAGCGAATGATGTATATAGGAATTTAGGGGAGAAGATAGAATTACATGCATACAATTCTTTGTAATTTAAGGGCTGATCAGTTCCCTCTTAGTGCTGTCAGTTTTGTTCCCAAAGTTTCTGAGGCATCAGAAACAACTGCTTTTGGTGTGTATACCTCACAGTTTCTTGACTGACAAAATGAGAGTTAGCAAAACTTCCAGTGAGTCATCTGGATTAATCAAGGACCTCTTGAGTATTATCATTGTGTTAAGACACAAAATTAAAGATAACTGGCGCCTCCTTAAGCATGCAGAGAGGGGCATAACCCCTGAGATGGTCTGAGGGTAAGCTGGCCCTGTTTGTAGCCCTCTCTGGTGCATCCCAGGGCAAGTATGTCCCCTGAACCTGCCTCTCCAGTGCTGGTCCATCAGGCTTTGTCAGAATTGCTCACCACTGACAGGCAGGCCTCATTAAATTATATTGTGGGAGAACAGATGACTTGTATTTTACTTGCAAGCTCTTATGCAACTGAAATCTGTGCTAGCATTATTTTCTCCAATTTTGACTATTAGAATTTAGCCCTTCTGTTTTATCCTTACTCTCATTTCTGATCGAGTGGTTCATTTGTTGTTTCATTTTAATCAAGTGATTCATGTTTTGTTACATTTGAATTTTATCTATTTTAAGCTTTTTTCTTATTTCATTATCTCCTACAGTATTTTCATTTGTTTTGTTTTGGTTTTTGTCTTTAATCATATATGAACCTAAAATCCCAAACCTTTTTTCCCCCTTCTCTCATCAGTTCCTGCATCACTGTTTACTTTCTTTGCATACTACTTCATGAATTTCTCTGAGTTTCTGACTCATGCCCATCTCAACCACACTTTGTGGACTTAAACCTTGGAGCAGCTCCAGGGAAAATCCTGAGTTAAGCCTGCATAGTTTGCCTCTGCTGCCTCTCATTCCAGCTTTCTCATCTCTTTTCCTTCCCTTACCCTGTCTTGGTCTTAAAATCAACATGTATGTGCTACCCACCAACTGTGGCAAAGAATTTGGCCAATCATAGAGGACAGCCAAAGATGACTTTGAATGAGTTGTAGATGTATCCATAAATATGATCTGCATAATCATGCGTGAAATATTTGAGGGACTTTTACAAAATAGTGAGAGACTAAATCTAGAGTAGTTTGAGTGGAGAGGAGTGTAAGTAATGTTAGGCAAATGGAGAACACTGCAAGAAAGCCTGACTCTTCACTAGGTAATTATGACAATTGAGTTACATGACAGGGACTTTTCCCTTATCATTCTGGGGGTCTATGTCCACCTTCACTGGATTTGGCCAGCGTTTTTTTTTTTTTTTTTTTTTTTTTTTTCTAAATGTTTCTGTTTCATCAGGAAGCCCCTTGGCAGACTTAATGGGCAAGTGTCTACCCTGTTTCTGATTCCTGCCTGACTCTTTGCCATGTCCCATTTATAGGTTTCTAATGTGATCTAGGGCCCTTGTCTTCTTTCCCCCAATGCATACAATTGATGTGACAAGTTTCATCCTATTCCTCAAGACTGCCATGTGTATTTATTTTGGGGCCTGGAGAAAGAATTAGAAGTAGAATTGGAAGTAACAGGCAGTTGAAGGAGCATTTGAGGTTAAGATCTCCCTCTGCTTTTGCACCTAAGACATATACCCCCAAATGACCCAATTATGTGATAGTTGTCACTGACCTCATGGGTTAAAATGGAAAAGAACCACAAAGAGGCAGTGGAAATAGCGGTCTTGTTTCTGGTCTATTTCTCCTTGGATACTTTCCCAAGAGATAGAGATAAGATAAAACTTGTTATCAAGATATATGTTGCCTCTGGCATATATAAGGGCTTTGCTTGGCTCTCTACTTATCTGTAAGTCTTCTTAACACCTTGTTCTTGGAAATCTAGTACCTCCTCAATTCAAAAGCTGTGGAAATCTTACCTGGAACTTCTTGCTAACACAGAACACAAAGACACTCTGTTTTAAATTTTCCTCTAATATAGGCACAGGTCTGTCACTCTTCTTGAAGGTCACTTGGTCACATTTTGCTTTTTTATGTTTTCATCAGTCATTATAGTAGGTTATTTCATGATTTTTGAATGTCATATACTTTTCTGGAACTAGTAAGTTCTTCCAGAAAAGTTTAAAAAAATTACTGACTTTATAAAGTAAGAGTAGGAGCAGTTGATACTTAGGAATCTTTATTGAATGAGTAAGATTTTAATAATATGTACAAATATTACTGTGTACCTGGAGGAAAAGTTATAAAACAAATTTTCAGTAACATATTTGATATATGAATTATGAATCAATTCCTATGGAAAAAAATTCAGTAACAGTGCCACCCTGTACTTATATATTATTTCATGTTTTTCTCAAAGTTTCTAAATTTGTAACTCCTAAGAGTTACAAATTTGACAACAAGCACTGCTGTCATCTTTATTTTAGTATCCTGAAATAAAGGCCAAGGTCAATATGGTAGAACATACAGCCTACCTACTTTAGTATTCTTTCTTCTGTAAACTTCAAATTAAAAGATTTTTATGATTCTGTAAAAATACAAGAAAAATAAAGCAATTGGGTCAGTTTTTTACCATACTGCTTATATAAAAGTAAAGAGGATGCCTTTTACTCTTAGTTTCTTCCAATGAATACTAAGCACTAGCTGTGTCTCAAGTTCTGTTCTAAGTACTGGATGTAGTATTGAACAATATAGACACAGAGCTTATGTTCTAATGGAGGAAGAGAGATAAATAAGTAAACAATAACATAACAGCAAGTAATTTCAGATAGTAAGACCTCTGAAGAAAATAAAATATAAAATGATAGATATTTGGGATAACTTTCATTAGAAAGATCTGGGAAGGCCTCTCTGACAAGGTTTACATTTGAACTAAAATCTGAAAAATGAGAAGGAGGCATGTGTTAGGTTTTTATCACTGTGACCAAAATACCAACTTGGGGGAGAAGAACAACTTGGAGGAGGAAAAGTTTATTTTTGCTTACTGTTTCCTAGGTATAGTCCATGGTGGGCTGACTCCATTGCTCTGGGCCCAAGGAGAGACTGAACATCATGGCAAAAATGGTGTAATAGAGAAATGTTGCTTTGTTATTCATTGTGGCCAGGAAGCAGAGAGAGTGAACTAGGGAAGGGGTCATAGGGAAGATGAACCCTTCCAAGGCACACCTTCCAGAGACACACCTCCTCCAGCTACTCCCTACTTGGTGACAGTTACCATCTAGTTAGGTTATTTAAACTAGAATAGACTGATTATATTATGACTCTCATGACCAATCATTTTGCTTCTTGAGTATTCCTGTAGGAACACAGGGTCTTTTGAGGGGCACCTTATATCCAGACCATAACAAGGTATGCATAAGATCTGGGAGAAGTACATTTCAAGCAAAGGGAAAGGCTCTGGGGAAACCAATAAACCTGTGCTCCTAAAGCACTAAAATAAGGGCCAGTGGCTCCAGCTTAAAGGTAAAGTAGGGTGAGGAAAGTACAGATCGTAAAGGCCCTTAGCCTCTCTTCACTTATTTATTTATTTCATTTATTTACTGGTTTTGTAATCTTACTTGACAAAACTTGACAAAACTAAAATTTGATAACCCTATGTCAGTCCTCAAACTTTTTTTTTCTATGGTGTGTGTGTGTGTGTGTGTGTGTAATGCTATGAATTGAACCGAGGATCTTACACATGCTAGGCAAGTGCTTTCCCACTCAACTATACCCCTCAGCCTTTTATTTTATTTTGAGACTGTCCTACTAAACTGCCAAGTCTGGCCTCAAACTTGGAATCCTCCTGCCTCAGCCTCCCAAACAGCTGGGATTACAGGAATGTGTCACTGTACCCAGCTAGTCCTTAAACATCTTTTTTAAAAAAATTTTTTATTAGCCATGGATTATAGTAATTTGGAAACTACTGCACTATACCACAGAAGCTTCCCAATAGGAAGACTTAAAAATCCTTGTCAGTATTGAGTTTAATGTAATATCTTCTATGGTGGCACGCTCAAGTGTTTTTCTTACAGGGTCATTTAATTTAAATTATCTGGATTCTCAGATATTCTTTTACTTTTGTTCACCCACTGTCTTTTCCCTCTCTTTATCTCATGTTTAATTTCATCACTAAATATGTAAGTTTCTCTTTTAATTAGGAATGCCCTTGTTACAAGCTTCCAGAACTTCTTTGGGCTCCGTACTTAGAATATCCATCACATCATAGTTCGTCAGGAAGTACCCTTATATGTAACATATTTAATCCAAATGTTTCTTAATCTTGAAGTTTCAAGTAAATTATCATCCTGGTCATTATTTAAAATGAAATCTGGAAGTGAATTTACATGATATGAGAATATGGTATAGGCCAGAGACCAGCTTTAGTCTAGCCCGTGTTTAGCCATGGTTACATCTTCCCTTTGCCAATGAAATCCAGCGTGTCCTTCTCTCATACACCATCTGTTTGTGGAAATCAGCATTAGTGTTTAGCAAACATATGTATTAAAGGGAGATTTCTTTCTGGAGAGTCCAAGCAATCATAAAATGCTTCTTCCGTGTGGTGTTTTGAAAAAATTCATACCTGTTAATATATTTTGTTCTTTTTCTTAAAATTGATCATGTAATCATCTGGCTTATGTCCAGATAGTATCTACTTGAGGCTACAGATTTGCTGTCTTAGGAGCCCCTGATGATTATTGTGCCTTTTTCAGGGGATTGAGGCTATGTGAGCCAAATGTATTTCTGGCCAAATTTACCATTTTTTTAAAATATTTATTTATTTGTTTTAGTTGTACACAATGCTTTTATTTTTTTATGTGGTGCTGAGGATCGAACCCAGATCACACACATGTTAGGCAAGCACTCTACTGCTGAGCCACAACCCCAGCCCCCAAATTTACCATTTTTACCACTTTACAAGCATTTAAAAAAAATAATGAGGGCAAAATTCTAAACAATCACGTTTTTGTCAAAAGTTTTTTATTAGCAACAGAACTCTTTCTTCAAAGAAAATTGCAGATGCCCAGTATGTAAAACATAATGTGGCTCCAAGCCACAAGCTCGTGGTATGAGCTTTTTCCCTACAATAATGGCACGTGAAGGATATCTGAGCAATCATCAGGGCTTTGCAAGGCACAGGATGAAAACCGGAATAAAAAATTCAAAGTGTAGGGGTCGGGGTTGTGGTTCAGTGGTTGAATGCTTGCCTAGCATGCATGAGGCACTGGGCTTGTTTCCCGGCACCACATAAAAAAAATTAAATTAATTAATTAATTTAAAAAATCCAAAGTGTATACTCTATAAAAATATGGCTGTGCTACTGAAACTGGCAACAGCCATGGCACCAGAGCTTTAAAAAGAGATTTTGTATATAATATTTTACCTAAAATTACATTTTCAGGTGGTATTTACTAGATAAAACAAAGCCAGATTTTAATTTTGCCTACTTTTTAAGAACATACTTCTTACATAATTTGGGGATGGTGGTGCTACTGGGGCTAATACACTTTTTGTTTACTAATTTTAAAAGTTTATATTGGATATTATTCCTTTTTTCATAAATTGCTTGATTATAAGTAATTATATGCTTTATATATTATTGTAAAGTAATTGACTTGCTAATTTAAACATTTTTTTCTTCTAGTTTGCTAGGGTTTGGATACCTGATCCTGAGGAAGTTTGGAAGTCAGCAGAGCTGCTCAAAGATTATAAGCCTGGAGATAAAGTCCTCCTGCTTCACCTTGAGGAAGGAAAGGTTAGAGTCTTTACTTCATTTGTTGTCATTGCCTGAAGTGAAGGGAGTTCAAAAGTGTGAGTTTACTGTGACTTACTTAATCTTGATTGAAAGTTAAATTTAAAGTTAAATCTTGTATTTTTACTTACTTACTAACTTGATAAAAATGACAAACTCAATTTTTTTATCCTAATAGATTTATCAATGACATAGGTTGGTGAAAATAGCAGATATTTTTAAAATTCATTGCTTTGCATATGAGTTTATTATGATTATTAGGTTTAGATTTATATCTAATCCTCCCAAAGACATGCTTGTTTAATTGTATTTTGTTTAGATTGACATTAAAATTATTTCATATTAACTAAGATAACATTGCTTAAGGTGCCAGTTTAATTAAGATTTGATGTTTACTACAGTTGAGAAATGTTTACTCATTTGAAAAGCTTAAAATCAATTGGGTATCTGCACTGTCTTTATTCACTGTGTGAATGAAATCACCTGAGTTCTACCATTTTAATCTCTCTATGGTATTTTTACAGGATGTGTCACATTTTTTGCTTAAAAACATTTGTGATATTGATTTCCTTTTAAGAACTTGTAGTCTAGTGAGGGAAACTGGATATATGTGGAAAGTTAAATAATTACAAAATAAAGAATAGTGTTACGAGCCCGGGATGGTGGTGCACACCTGTAATCCCAGCACTTGGGAGGCTGAGGCAGGAGGATCGCAAGTTCAATGCCAGCCTCAGCAGTGGTGAGGCACTTAGCAACTCAGTGAGATCTTGTCTCTAATAAAACACAAAAAAGGGCTGGATACGGCCCAGTGATCAGGCGTCCCTGAGTTCAATCCCCAGTACCAAAAAAAAAAGAATAGTGTTACACCACAGTTCTAAAGATGTCAAGAGACAAGTACATGATTAACTCCAAATAAGTAAAACTATCTTAATGGTTAACTTGTATTGAGTACCATGTGCCAGATGTGGTTCTAACTGCTTTATATGTTCTAACTCATTTAATCTTCACAACAACTCCATGATGTAGTGCTATTGTTATTCCCATTTTACAAATGAGGAAATCAAGGCTCAAATTGTTTAAGTGACTTATTCAGGGTTATATACAGGTATTAAGGATTGAAGTTCTGATATGAAGGCAGGAAATTTGCCTTATGGTCTGTGTTAATGGCCACTCTGCTGTACTATAGAAACAGTAAGGAACTGAGGATCCCAGTAGGAGAAAATATTATTATGGGCTGTGTAGTTGGGGAAGGCTTCTTGGAAGAGGAAGGCAACAGGGTCTTAAAAGCTAGATTTTGTGTGTGTGTGTGTGTGTGTGTGTGCTGGTGCTGGGGATCAAACCCAGGGCCTCATTCATTCTAGGTAAGTGCTCTACCACCTAGTCCCACAAACTAGATTAAATTTGAATGTGCATGTGTTTTTTTTTTTTTTTTTTTTTTTTTTTTAAGACAGGATCTTGCTATGTTGCCCAGACTAGCCTCAAACTCCTGGGCTTAAGGAGTCCTCCTGCCTCAGCCTCCTTTGTAGCTGGAACTACAGGCATTCATTATTACATCTTGCTAGATAGAGTTTGGATTAATATAGGAAAGGGTAGACCCTCTGATGGTTGGAATGTATTGTGGAGATAGTGAATATAACAGGTCAGTTAGAGTAGAGATGTAGAAAAGTACGTGTTTTGGTTCAACAAATACATATTAAGGTACCTGTCACTATATACCATGTTAAGAGGTGGCAGAAATTGTGATCTTTGACATCCTTATCAATGAGAAAAATAAACATACTTACAAATAGTGTGATAGTGTGCCACATGTTATAACAAAAACAAGATGGAAACAAAAGTATATCAGAGGAATGAGTACACAGAGGGGCTGGTGAGGGTGAGGGGTCAGAGAGACACTGTCAGAAGAACAGGTAGACATTGGGCATTGCATTTCAGGGACCTGGAAAAGCATGTTCAAAGGCTAGGAGGCAAGCATAGTAATGGAGTGTTTGGGGAACCACACTAGTTCTGTGTTGATGGGATGTGAAGTGAGAGTACAGGACCAGCAGAAGGATGAGAGTGGAAACCAGATCACAGGCACCTGGTGTTCTTCCTATAAAACTCTTGAATTTCATTGGCATGGTATGGGGAATGATTATAGTGTTTCTAAAAAGAATGGTGCCTGGTTTGTGTTTTAAAGACTCATTGGTGGCGGCATGGAGGATGAATTTCAAGAAAGTAAATCTGAGGCAAGGAGACAAGTTGGGAAGAAGACAGGGAAGAATGAGGCCAGATTAGGAAAACCTTGAATGTCAAACTAAGGAATTAGCTTATTGAATATGTATTAGTCATCTGCTTTGTGTTAGGTACAGTATTAGCCACTTTGGGCTACAGTCTCTCATGTTAATTTTCTCAGCAACACCTGTGGATTAGTAGGTGATATTATCACTATTTTCCAAATAAGGAAGCCAAGGCTCAGAAACACTGAGTAGTTTTACCTGAGGTCAGCAGTCAAAGTGGCTTTGGGAACTTAAAGTGGAATTTGAACATACACTTTTTCACTCTAAGACAAGTGCTTATTCTATTTAGCCACAATAGATTTCTGCAGAGAGCTGGAAAAGCAGATGTCTTCAAGATACACATCTGATAGATAGCTTCCCAATTTCCCAACTTCCCCTAATGTTAACCCCCTTCATAACCTGTATAGAATATAATCAAAACTAGGGCATATATTAGTGATATAAAACTGTTACTGAACTACTGATTTTATTTGGATTTAACTAGTTTTTCTACTGATGCTTTTTTTTCCCCCAACCCTGTGTCCCACATTGCATTTTAATTGTCATGTCTCCTTAGTTTCCTCCAGTCTGAGATAGTTCCTCAGTCTTTTCATGACTTTCATAACCTTGACACTTTTGAAGAGTACTTGTCAGGTGTTTTATAGAATGTCCCATCATGCTGCTTCCTCATAATTAGATTAAGGTTATTGAATTTTGGGGTAGTATCATAGAAGTGATGTGATCTCAGTGTATCATACCAAAGGGTCTATGATGTCAATATGTCTTATTACTGGCCATGTTAACCATACTCACCTAGTTAAGGTGATGTCTGCCATGGATCTATTATGAAGTTACTTTTTTTCCCTTTATAATTAATGAATACCACTGTTCTACAAGAGATAGTTGGATGTCACACATACATCCTGTTTCTCCTTAAACTTTGCCCACTAATTTTAGTGGTCATTACTAGGTCTTGCCTATAGCAAGTATCACTGAGGTATTCTAATGGTGATTCTCTGTTTCTTTATTTTATTCTACATTTGTTAATTGGAATTCTTATATAGAGCAGTGTTATCTCTTCTCTCCCCATTTGTATATTGATTCAGTCACTTATTTATGTCATTATGGGATGATGAGTATTTATTTTATCATTTACTACTGTCATTCATTTTATCACTAGGATTGTTTCCCCCATTGGCTGTCTTAGAGTTGTTCTTTTGTTTTTTGACATGTCTTCATCCTGGGTTTTTTTTTTTTTAATCACTTTCTTATTTTCTCATACTAAAAGATACTTGAGGCCCTGGGTTTAAGCCTTAGCACTACACACAAAAATAAATAAATGAAAGGTAATAAAAAATTATCTTGTATTTTCTCTTCTCCAGATACCTTGTATTGGAGGATGGTATTTAGCAACCAAGATCTGGGTACTAGGTATGCTCATTGGTATTGGAATAGCACTGCTTCTTGGTATTTTGGCAGACAGAGATAAAATATGTATAGACATATGTCTACACATACTGTGGATTAAACCCAGGGTTGTTTTGCCACTGAGTTTCATCCCCAGCCCTTTTAAAATTTATTTTATTTTATTTTATTTTATTTTTTGGATTGGAGACTGAACCCAGGGCTCTGTAAATGCTGGGCAAGTGTTCTGCCACTAAGCTATATCCCAAGCCTTTATTTATTTGTGTGTGTGTGTGTGTGTGTGTGTGTGTGTGTGTGTGTGTGTACACACACATATATATTTATTTTAGTTGTTGATGGACCTTATTATTTATTTATTTATATGTGGTGCTGAGAATTGAACTCAGTGCCTCACACATGCCAGGCAACTACTATACCACTGAGCCACAACCCCAGCCCCCAAGCCTTTATTATTATTATTATTTTTTTTTTGAGACAGGATTTTACTAAGGTGCCTAGGCTGACCTTGAACTCACAATCCTCCTGCCTCCTGAATAACTGGAATTACTGGCCTGCACTACCCAGCCTGGCTTTCTTTTTTGAGACAGGATCTTTCTACATTGCCCAGTCAGACCTCCAAGTTACAATTCTCCTTCCTTAGCCTCCCTAATAGCTGGGATTATAAGTGTGGGCCACTGTGCCCAACTATAGCTATAAATACACACACACATATATTTATGGATATGTATTTATAGATATATACATGGATATAGATACAATATGAATACATATAATACTAGTGTTTATACACCATCTATTTAAAAAAATTTTGTTGTTGTAGATGGACACAATACCTTTATTTTTTACATTTATTTTTACATGGTGCCAAACAAGGAAACCAGTACTTCACATGTTAGGCAAGTGCTCAACCACTGAACTACAGTTCCAGTCCCTACACTCATCTATTCTTTTTTGTATGTCAATACCTCACTATACCTGTAGATATAATCATAGCTATAGATAGATAGAAAGATAGGTATTTTAGCCATGAGTTCATAGTGGTTCCTTTTTTTTTCAACACTGCAAGGTTAATCCTATTATTCTCCCTCAGCTTATTTGTAAATTCTTTTTTCAGTTTTCATTATCTATAATATATTTACTCATTTATTATACATGTAAAGTTATTTCAGAATTGGTAATTCACATTCCTATAAGAAACAAATTTACCAGAATATAGTGTCTATGTTTAATTTTATTCTTAATTTTTAAAAATCCAGAAATATAATGATATGTGCATGTAATAAAAGCAATTCTTAGAAAAGAAGACAAGCAAGAAGAGTAGACATCATAAAATCTCACCAACTAGCCGGGCATGATAGCACACATCTGTCATCTCATTAACTTGGGAGACTGAGGCAAGAGGATCCCAAGTTCAAGGCCAACTTTAGCAATTTAGTGAGGCCCTAAGTAACTTAGAAACACCCTGTCTCAAAAATAAAAAATAAATGAAAAAGGGATGGGGGTGTAGTTCAGTGGTAAATTACCCCTGGGTTAAATCCTCAGTACCTCCCCACACCATCACAGCTATCCAAGGATCATTCCCCTTTTAGAAACTTTAGATTAAAATAGAGAACACATAGTTTTTGCAACAGTAGAAGAGTTTCATTAATTTGCTAATTTCCAATGACTCTAGAGGAGCAGATTATATCCAACTGAAACCTAATTCCAAGGAGCAAATTTTCATAAAGATGTTGTAGATGACCATCCCCCATATTAGTGTCTGCACAATTTTAACTCCTTCCCACACTGACCACTTGAAAACCCCATCCTCTAGTGGAGACTAAGAAGATAGTTCTGCCATTTTATAGTCATCTGGCTACATGATGAATTTTGTAACCAGTTAAGCCATGACAATTCTGGACATTTCTAAATATTCTCCATATCCTTTAAGGCTTGCTGTCATTTATATCTAATGCTATATTTTCAAGTTATCTAGGGATATACATTGAAGATGAGGAGAAAGGAGAATGTACTGAGAGGAATTTAAAGCAGTCAACTGAGAACAGCAAGAGAACAGGCAATTGTGTATTGACAGAGCTGATACAAGTACCATTTAGGTCATTATATCCTGATAAGCAGGCCAAGGGAATTGCTGAGGGACAGATTATAAATTTTCCTCTCCTTTAGTGCAATCTATTCATGCCTGATTTGAATATTTAACCTCTGTATATATCCTCAGTATTAACAAAATTAGCTTGTCCCCCTCTGTAATTAAATTGCATTTTTGTTGACTTTATCATAAAGTCATATGCCTATGATTTCAAAATGTATTGTACTTAATGTTTGGACCCAGGCACCTCATTAAAAATCTAATGAAAATTATGAACTATCTTTCTCAGGAAAGTTCACATTCATGCACATATGTGTACACACTTGTACATACACACAAAGTGCATAATTTCAGGGGATTCTTGGGCTTTTCAGGGTTTGGGAGTCCCTAAGGACATACCACATGCCAAACATGGCCTCTTTTAATTTTTACCACAACTTTGTGTGGCACAGTTCTGTTATGCTATTTTATAAATGATGAATTTAGGTTAAATAACATATACAAAATCACATAAAAAGTAAATGCCAATCTTAGGGTTTGATCTCAGGTCAATCTGACCCTCGAGCCAAGCTCTTGACGTCTCTTATATTGTCCGTCACTTCTCATAAATAAAGTGTGAGGAAAGACGTCTCATTTAATGATTAAAATGTTCTAGGTAAACAAGGTCTAGGTTCTGACTTCTCCAACAAATAAAAATTACTAAAATTTTTTAATATCGTGCCTAGTGAAAAAGAAGATTTTTGCCATTTCCACCAGTTTCTATGATTTGGAAGATCCCAAGAAACAAAAACATTTAATAGCTGAGTAGCAAATCAGGAATAGGAAATAAGCAAAATGCATGGGTCTGTTTCCTGTTCCTTGCCATGATCTATCCAGATGCTGTATCTTCTGTTTTTAGGATTTGGAATACCGTCTAGACCCAAAGACCAAGGAGCTGCCTCATCTACGAAACCCTGACATACTTGTTGGTGAAAATGACCTCACTGCCCTCAGCTATCTTCATGAGCCTGCTGTGCTCCATAATCTCAGAGTCCGCTTTATTGATTCCAAACTCATTTATACATATTGTGGTAAGTATACTTTGCTGTCTGAGTGGACTGTAAACTCTTTCCTCTAATGGATTCAGCTGTGGAAGCGTTGTGCTTGGGGAAAGCAGGCTGTGGTTAGATTTTCTTTTAAAGACAAAAGTCGTTTCAGAGTTATAAAAAGATTACCACTATTTACTAGCTAAATTGCATTTTGTACAAAATAAATTCATTTGTGAAGTCAAATTATATAGCTTTGCTTAAGATGAAAAGAACTTGGCCCATCTTTTGCATCCCCCTCACAGAGGCCATATGTCAGATTTAATGCCAAATTCACATTATTTTCACCTCTTAAAAACTACATGAAGAGTAGATATTCAAGAACTTGCATTTGGAGCAGGTTAGAGAAGTTTATCATTAACTTTTTCTTATTTACTGAGAAATGCAAGATTGATTTGACTCATGGTAAATCTTGGTTACTTGGAGTGCCAGGTTCCTGCTCATTGCAGTATGCTCTTTCTCTCTTAGAAATGAGGCCTGTGCATAAGAGTATATTTTTGTTTCTGCCCCTCTCCCCATCTGTCTTTTCTTCTTTTCCCTCTTTTTCTCTATTTTGTTCTTTTCCTCTATTTTCTGTACTGCACTCTCAGCTTTCTTCTACTAATCACTCTCTCTTCTGAGACTCAGATCTGAATTTCCATCTGAGTCTTTTGCCTTCTATGCCCAATGCAGTGTTTGAACAGGAGCAGCCACCCTTTCTTCTTAAAAGAATTTGCATCCTTTAGATCCTTAATGATAACCTTTTTTTTCCCCTACCATTAACTGAATATTTCTTTTTCTCAATTTTAATTTTTCTTCAGTTTATTTTCTGGTACATGTTACTTTCTCAATGAAGCCTTCCCTAGCCACCCTATCTAAATCATAAGCCTTCCTTTCCCTCCCAGCTATCTTCCTTCCTTGCATTATTTTTCTCCTTTTTTCTTACTACTATCTAAACCATAGAAAGGTGTGTGTGTGTGTGTGTGTGTGTGTGTGTGTGTATTTTTTTTTTTTTTTTTTTTTTTACTTATTTTGTTAGTCGTCTGAATTTCCTTCTAGACTATAAGGTCCATGAGAAAAGAGATTTGTCTTTTCTGGTTTCTGTTGTAAAGTCAACATTTAGAAAAGACTTGACACATAGCTGGAGCTAAAGAATATTTGTTAAGTGCATAACTTCATTAAAGTAATATATGTAGCTACTAGAAAATATTAAAGAAATACAGAAAACTATAAAAAATGAAAAACAATTGTTTGTAATTCACCCCTGAAAAATAACCAGTATTCCATTGACTTAAATACTTTATTTTTTTTTTAACTAAAATCCTTTCTTTGTGTACCTGTGAAAGACTATAAGCAGATGGAAAGATGGAATCAGTCTGTATATAGTTTTGTGTCATTGTTTTCTATGACATTTTATAGTCTTCAAAAATATGTTAGCCGGGCGCAGTGGCGCACGTCTGTAATCCCAGCACTTTGGGAGGCTGAGGCAGGAGGATCACGAGTTCAAAGCCAGCCTCAGCAATGGCGAGGCACTTAGCAACTCAGTGAGACCCTGTCTCTAAATAAAATACAAAAAAGGGCTGGGGATGTGACCCAGTGGTCGAGTGCCCCTGAGTTCAATCCCCGTTAACCACACACACAAAAAAAAAAATGTGATTTACGGTGTTAGTCCAATAGTCATGTAGATGTCACAAAATGTGTTCAACTACTTTCCTTTTATTATATATTTTGTTTGTTGTTTCCATTTTTACTGTTATGAATAACATGATAAACATATCTGTTTAAAAACAAACTTTTACATGAATCTCTTTTGTTTGGATAAATTTCTAGAAGTAGAAAGTATTTAGAATTCTTAAAACATTTTCACTTAATTTTTTTCCCTGATACTAGAGATTGAACCTAAGGCTTCATTCATTTATTTTTAAAAACCCAGCCCAATTCTTAAATGGTGTTTTAGTTAGGACGATGTATAATGATTCAGAGAGACAAAAATTGTGGTATAGAGAGCCTACAGAATGGGAACAAATTTTTACCACACATACATCAGAAAGAGCATTAATCTCTAAGATATATAAAGAACTCAAAAATCTTAACACCTAAAAGACAACCCAATCAATAAATGGGCCAAGGAACTGAACAGACACTTCTCAGAAGATCATATGCAATTAATCAACAAATATAAGAAAAAGTGTTCGAATTCTCTAACAATGAGATAAATGCAAATCAAAACTACTCTAAGATTTCATCTCACTCCAGTCAGAATGGCAGCTATTAAGAATACAAACAAGGGGCTGGGGTTATAGCTCAGCGGTAGAGCGCTTGCCTTGCACATGTGAGGCACTGGGTTTGATCCTCAGCACCACATAAAAATAAATAAAATAAATAAAGTAAAGATATTGTGTCCATCTTTAAAAAATCTTTAAAAAAAAAAATACAAACAACAATAAGTTTTGGTGAGGATGTGGGGAGAGAGGCACACTCATACATTGCTGGTGGGACTCTATGGAGATTCCTTGGAAAACTTGGAATGGAACTACCATTTGACCCAGCTATCCCACTCCTCAGTTTATACCCAAAGGACTTAAAAACAGTACACTATAGTGACACAGCCACATCAATGTTTATAGCAACACAATTCACAATAGCTAAATTGAGAAACCAACCTAGATGCCCTTCAGTAGATGGATAATGAAACTGTGGTATATGTATACAATGGAATATTACTCAGCATTAAAAGAGAATAAAATAATGGCATTTGCAGGTAAATGAATGGAGTTGGAGAATATTATGCTAAGTGAAGTGAGCCAATCCCAAAAAAACAAAAATGCCAAATGTTTTCTCTGATATGAGGATGCTGATCCATAATGGGGATGTGGGGGTGGGGGAGCATGGGAATGGAGGAACTTTAGATAGGACAAAGGGGAGGGAGTGGAAGGAAGAGGGTATGGAGGTAGGAAAGATGGTGGAATGAGATAAAACATCATTACCCTAAGTATATGTATGAAGACACGAATGGTGTGACTCTACTTTGTGTACAACCAGAGACAAGAAAAATTGTGCTCTATATGTGTACTATGAATTGAAATGCATTCTGTTGTCATATTTGACAAATCGGAATAAATAAGTTTTTTTAAAAAGTTGTATATATTTTGATCCTTGAACAATATATTAGTCTAATATGAACTAAAAATGAGATGAAGTTTTGTGTTAAGTGTTTTACTTTATGCCAAGTTTGATATGCTCATTAAGATATCACTGACATCTTTTTCTTTTCCTTTTTTTTTTGTCCCCTCCCTCTAGGTATAGTCCTAGTAGCTATAAATCCTTATGAACAGCTGCCTATTTATGGAGAAGATATTATTAATGCTTACAGTGGTCAGAATATGGGTGATATGGATCCACATATCTTTGCAGTAGCTGAAGAAGCTTACAAGCAAATGGCTAGGTTGGTGAAAGCTTTCATTATTATTTCATGGCTCTTATTAGATGTGACAATTTCTTCTTTGTTAAGTCATTAGGAATTTTTAAAGTTAATGGCAGTTCATGTATCAATACTGACTAAGCAGCCTTGGCAACCAGTTTGTCTGGATGGCCTGGATTTTTATTAAATATTAAAATAATCTCATGTTGGTCAAATGTGGTAGTATATACCTGTAATCCCAGCATTTCGAGAGGCTCAAGCAGGAAGATCATAAGTTTGAGGCCAGCCTCAGCAACTTAGTGAGTCTCTGTCTCAAAATAAAAAATGAAAAGAACTGGGGATATAACTCAGTGACAAAGCTCCCTTGGGTTCAATCCCCAGTTACATACATACATATATGTGGCGCATGCCTGTAATCCTAGCACTTGGGAGGCTGAGGCAGGAGGATTACAAGTTCAAAGCCAACCTCAGCAATGGCGAGGCACTTAGCAACTCAGTAAGACCCTGTCTCTAAAAAAAAATACAAGAAAGGGCTGGGGATGTGGCCCAGTGGTTGAGTGCCTCTGAGTTCAATCTCTGGTACAACCCCCCCTACCACCAAAAAAAAAACCATGCGTACATACACACATAATCTCACATTTATAAAAGACATAGTTTTTTTGAAAATACTGGCGTTGGAATCTCATCATGATTCTGTGACTAGTCAAGGACAGATGTTATATTTTACAGATGAGAGGATCAAGGTTTAGTGATATTAAATGACTTGCCCAATGTCATTCAGTAGAATGATGGACCAGAACTAAAAGACCTGTGAACTAGGGGAAAAAAAATCTGTACCCTAGAGAATTAAATCTAAAAGAAAGTGTAATTTTAATGTTAGTATTATGAGAGGGCATCAGTTGTTCTGAATGTCTTCTGCAAAATATATCTGATTTTTAAAAAATATTATAGTTTTGTATGTACAGAATGCCTTTATTTTATATATATTTTTTAATGTGGTGCTAAGGATCGAACCCAGTGCCTCATACATGTGAGGCAAGCTGCCACTGAGTTACAGTCCCAGCCCCTATATCTGATATTAACCATGGGACCCTAACATTTTGAGGGTAGAAAATGGGAGAAAAACATTCTCAATATTAAATTACACTTAATAATATGTAATATGATATAATGTAAAATGATGAATGCATAAAATAATAGCATATATTTGACTAATTTCTCCAGTTTACAAAGCAGAAATTGGCATATTACATATATGATATGAGAAACTCTCAAGTAGTTATGAAGTGGAGAGAACACTAATATTGTAGAGTTTTTTATTTTCTCTTCTTCAGTCAGGGAGAGTGTACATGATTGGACCATTGTGACAGAATTATAGAATTATTTCAATGAAAGAGCCCTTAGAAGTCATGATGCCCTTTTACTAATAAAATAATATTAATGCTAATCTTTTATTTTTGGTACCGGGGATTGAACTCAGAGGCACTTGACCACTGGGCCACGTCCCCAGCCCTTTTTTGTATTTTATTAGAGACAGGGTCTCACTGAGTTGCTAAGTGCCTCGCCATTGGTGAGGCTGGCTTTGAACTCGTGATCCTCTTTCCTCAGCCTCCCAAGTGCTGGGATTACAGGCGTGCGCCACCACACCTGGCTCTAATGCTAACATTTCTAATGGCAAATAATAGTTATTACATGTTCTCTTTCTGTAAGACATCCATTGATTGCTTTTCTCTTATTAACTAGTTTTATCCTTAAAACAACCTTCTGAGTTTCGCTTTATTATTAAACTTCATTTTTAAAATGAGAAAACGGAATCATAGAGAAGTCATGTAACTTTTCCAAGTTCTCATTACTAAGGTGACCATTTTTTAAATTTAATTAGTCTGATACTATAAAATGTTAATATGTTATATATAAAATGGCAGAACTAGTTTAGTACTATATAATAGGCAACATTATGCCAGATACTTCTATAAAATAGTAAGAAGTATATAAATTTTAAGAAAAGTTGTTTTTGAACTTAAAATTGACAAAATTCCCTCAATCAGTATATTTTCCTCTTAAGTTGGAAAAGTCTACCAATATTTGATTTGTAGAGTACTGGAGCATTGCAGGACAACTTTAGCACCACTCAGTACAACCTGAGAAGTAGTGGACAGAGAAAGAATCACATGAACTTTTAGACACTAAAAATAATCCCTGAAAATTTCATACTACTTGAGAAAATTATATGACTTTTTGGAAAATATTATTCTTTTTCTTGTTCTTTTCCTTCTTCCTTCCTTTCTTCCCCTGCATTTTTGTTTGCATTTTGTGTTCTGGGGATCAAACCCAGGGCCTTGCACATGCTAAGCATGTCCTCTACGACTGAGGTACATCACCATCCTCCTTGCTAGTCTTAAATAAGAAGACATGGCTTTTATCATATTTGCTGTGGTAATCCACGAATGGTGTTAGATTTACCCTTAGGTTTACTTTGGTCTCCTAGCATGTTTACCACTCTGCTTTATTGTCCCTGTGACTTAATCACTCACTGTGATTTCTTAACTGAAGGTTTATCTTTTTCCCTTTGCTTAGTTTTCTTTTTAAGGCAGTTTTAAAATATGCTTCAACCAGTTATGGTATTATGCTATTTATGTGAATAAATCTACAACCTAAAAATATGCTATAACAGCTAAGGCTTAGGCTTATAGTCACGAATCAAAGGTGTAGGAGCATCCCAGACACCAGGTACTGTCCTGGACACAAGGGAAACAGCAAAACAATTAGACGAAATAAGCAAAAATTCCTACCCCACAAAGCAAAGCATGATAAAGACTAAAAATAAATAAAATGCACAATTTATGATGTATCTATAAGTGCCATATTGAGGACAATGCTGGATGATTAATAAAATTGGAATATGGTCTGGGATTAGGTGGTACTATTATATCAATATTATGTTCCTAGTTTTTAAAAAATATTTATTTATTTGCTTTAGTTGTACACAATGCAATGCATTTATGTTTACCTGGTGCTGAGGATCGAACCCGGGCCGCGCATGTGCTAGGCTAGTGCTCTACCGCTGAGCCACAACCCCAGCCCTGTTCCTAATTTTGATCATTGTAGATATGTAAGAACAAGTCTCTGAGCAAATACGCTAAAAAAGAATCATGTTTACAACCTACATTCAAATATTTTAGAAAACATTAGAATAAGAGAAACCGATTAATAAAGCAAATGTACAGCTGGTGAATCTAGGTAATACACATGCTGGAGTTTGTTTTACTATTTTTTTCAATTTTTTATGTTTAAAGTCATAAGAAAACTAAATTTACAAATCAAACTAAAAAAAAAAAAAAACAAGACTGGGTCAAGGGTAGAAAGTAAGAGACCAATTATGTTATTGAAATGATCTAAGCAAGAGATGATAATTTTAGTTTGAGGATATTAGTGGATATGGTTAGGAAGTGGGTGGATTATGGATATATTTTTTGCAATAGAACTGGCAAAGACTTGCTTTTGTGGGGTTAAGAAAGAAACTGGAGATAGGGACAAAGATTTAATCTGAGATTTAGAACATTGAAAGTACCATTTCCTGAGATGGAGAAGTAGTAGGAAGAGCAAGTTGTGTATGTGTGTGGTGTGGGGCAAAGAGTAGGAGTAGGCTTCCAATTTAGATCTTTAAGGTTGAAATGGTGTTTCAGGCATCTCTTCTCAAAGCAAAGCTAACACTAGTGATTCTTCTCAAGCATGATAGTAGCAATAACCAGAATGCTTGGCTCATGGCTCCTTCCTTGTTCAAGCCATATTTTAATAAAAGATATCTGGGAGGGGCTGGGGTTGTGTTTCAGTGGTAGAGCGTTCTCCTAGCACGTGCGCGGCCCGGGTTTGATCCTCAGCACCATGTAAACACAACTGCATTGCATTGTGTACAACTAAAGCAAATAAATAAATATTTAAAAAAAAAAAAAGATATCTGCGAGCTAAGGTTTGAATCTGGCCTTGAGACTACAAACCTTTTTTCTTTGCCATTTAGTTTTCTAGCTTTCAACTATCTGACCTTATTCAAATTAACATTGCCTAGTTCGATTTCTGCATCTTTTATTCAGCCTAGAATATCCTTCTTGCTATTCCTTTATCTGCTTGATTCATATGTATCCTTTACGGTCCTTCTCAAACTTTACTTTCCGACCATCCCTGCTCATAGTAAATAATTCCTCTTCCACCATTTGCCCAGCTATCCCATTCCTTGGTTTATACCCAAAGGACTTAAAATCTGCATACTACAGTAATGCAGCCACACCAATATTTATAGCAGCTCAATTCACAATAGCTAGACCATGGAACCAACCTAGGTGTCCCTCAATAGATGAATGGATAAAGAAAATATGGTATATATACTCAATGGAATATTACTCAGCTTTAGAGAAGGGTGAAATTATGGCATTTGCCAGTAAATGGTTGGAGTTGGAGGATATCAAGCTAAGTGAAATAAGCCAATCCCACAAAACCAAAGGCCGAATGTTTTCTCTAATATGTGGGTGCTAATTCACAATAAGGTGGGGGGCGCTAGGGAAAAATAGCATTACTTTAGATTAGGTAAAGGGAAGTGAAGGGAGGGGAGGATGGGGATGTGGGGATGGGAAAGATAGTGGAATGAAACAGATGTTATTACTGTATGTATATGTGTGACTATATGACCAATATGATTCTGCAACATGTACACTTAGAAAAATGAGAAATTATATCCCCATCTATGTATGATATATCACAGTGTATAAATGCATTTTGCTGTCATGTATAACTAATTAAAACAAATTTAAAAAATTTTTAAAAACTATGCAAAAAATAAATAAATAATAAAAATCTCAAAAAAATTTTTATATATATATGTGCTACTTATATGAAACTTACTCAGTACTGATTACCCCATATGGTTGCAATAGGATTAAAATATAATATGTATAAATTACTGCAGTATGTAAAAATTATAGATAAATATAATTAGCTATTTCTATTTGGAATCTTTATATACTATATAGATTCTTTACTGATGGAACAGAAAACTCAGTTTGACCTGAATGACTCTGAAGCCATGTTAACAGGTTTCTTATTAGGAATTGAATGATCTAAGCAAGTATCCCTAGAAAACAGTTGTTTTCAGTGCTTGAAAAGTCTATCTACTTCTTTAAAGAACAGCTTTCAACAATACCAACACCATCTTTTTTTTTAAAGTATTCTATTTTTTTTTTTATATTTAATTGACATAATAACAGGGTGCAATGTGATGTTTGGATACATGTATACACTATGTAGTAATCAAATCAGAGTAATTAGTGTATATAGTACCTCAAACATCTATTGTTTATTTGTGATGAAACATCCAAGTCTTCTCTTCTAGCTACTTTAAAGTATATATGATGACTGTAGTCACCCTGTGCACAATAGAACTCCAGAACTTATTCTTGCTATCTAACTGTAACTTGGTACCTTTTGACCAATCTTTGCTTTCCTACCCTCACTCCTACCCACTCCAGCCTCTGGTAACCATTATTCTCTTTTTCTTTTTTTTTTAATTTTTTTTTTTTTGTGGTGCTGGGGATTGAACCCAGGTCCTTATGCATGCAAGGAAAACACTCTACCATCTGAGCTATATCCCCAGCCCTCTGGCAACCATTATTTACTCACATTTATGAGATCCACTTTTTTATATTCTGCTGTGAGTGAGATCATTGGTATTTTTCGTTCTGTGCCTGGCTTATTTCACTTAGCATAATGTCTTTCAGGTCTACCCAGGTTGTCACAAATGACAAGATTTCATCTTTCTATGGCTAAATAACATCCCATGGTGTGTGTGTGTGTGTGTGTGTGTGTGTGTGTGTGTGTGTGTGTGTGTATCACTTTATCCATTCATCTACTAATGGACACTTAGGTTGATTCTGTATCTTGGCTATTGACTGGCACCTCTTAAAATATTATAGCTATTTTATTTTATTACAGCATTATAGTTATACATAGTAATTGGGTTTATTTTGACAAAATCATACATGTAAGGAATTTGATTTCAATGTCCATTCTCCCACTTTTCTTCCCTTCCCTCCTCTATTCTCCTTCCTTTACTGATCTTCCTTTTGCTCACTTATTTATTTATGATCAATATATTCTACATGTATATAAAGGTAAAATTTCTTGTGTACATTTATATATGAATATTTTCATATTCATGATTTTGTTAAATTCATTCCATATTTCCCTTTTCCACCCTTTCCTCCTCATCTCCTGTTCTCCTCTTTTTTCTCCACTTATCTTCCCTATATATTTATTATATCCAACCTACCCCCAACCACCACCACCTTCTTTCCCTTATTTTGCTCTAGTTTCCACATACAAGGGGAAACATTTGACCTTTGATTTTCTAAGTCTAGCTTATTTCATTTAGCCTGATGTTCTCCATTTCCATCAGCAAATGCCACAATTTCATTCCTATGGCTGAGTAAAACTCTATTTGTGTGTGTGTGTGTGTGTGTGTGTGTGTGTGTGTGTGTGTGTATACACACTCACCCATCACATTTTCTTCATGCATTCATCTACTGATGGGCTTCTGGGCTGATTCCATAATTTGGCTGTTGTGAATTGTGGTGCTGTAAACATTGAAGTAGCTGTATCACTGCAGTATGCTGATTTTTAGTTCTTTTGGATAAATACCAAGGAGCAGCACCTTCTTTTATAGTAAATATTTACACTTCAAAAATAAAATTAAATGCTGGGGCTGGGGTTGTGGCTCAGTGGTAGAGTGCTCGCCTAGCACACGTGAGGCACTGGGTTCAATCCTTAGCACCACATAAAAGTGAAATAAAGATATTGTATCCACCTACAACTAAAATATAAATATTAAAAAAACTAAATGCTGCAATTGTGAACTCATTGTCTAATATCAACTTTAGAGTTTAATTTTATGTGTTTTGTATTGTTAATTTTGAGGTGGGGATCTTACTGTGTTGTCCCAGCTGACCTCAAACTTTGGCCCAAGTCTTCCACCTGCCTCAGCATCTTTAGTAGCTGAGACTGTAGGTTCACAACACTGCCTGGGTTTAAGTATATTCTTCTTGGAACTAACCAAAAGTAAATATTCTTGGGAAACAGAAGAGCAACATGGTTTTGATGAGTTACAATAGTGTTTAAAAGCTTAACATCTTAACAAAAGAAAGAGACTCTCAGTAAAGCCACATCTTTAAGTTACCACAATAAAAGCAACTTAGGAAGAAAGGATTTTATTATATTAATCTAATATCTTCTTTGTTCACAAATGGATCAAATGCAGAGAAAATAATTACATTAATTGCCTACAAAAAAGAAAAGCTCTGCATTGTGTTTCAGGTGAGCGTGTTTACTTTTAAGCTAAAAATTGAAGCCTCCATTCTTGTACACTTTACCAAGGTACTTAGAAGCACCCAATGGTGGTTATCAGAGAGTTAACATAACATGGGTGAAAATATTACATTGTGTTCTGCATTAATCAAGTCTGAGGTTATCATTACATAGTTTCCTTGTTAATGACTTGGATGTGAATTGAAAGTATGCTTATTAAGTTTACAGAGAACAAGTTGATTGTCTTGGGAGATATGAATAGTATTCCTTAAGACCATGAAAAACTAGAGTGATAACATGTTTGTAAAGGATAAAGTTCAAAAGGAAAATCCATAAAATAATATACTTGGTACAAAATGAAAACTTATAGATACGAGAAAGACTGAGTAGACCAAATAGATATGGGGGTCACTGATGACTTCAAAGGGAAAAAATAAATTCAAGGTATATCATCTCACTTTCTCATCAACACAGAGTAGATATCCTTTTCTTGAATGATTTTTTTCCTGGGGTTTCACATGCCTTTACATACTTTAATTCCCACTTCCTTCATCTCATACAATCTGGTTTCTTCTATTATGGTCAAGAGTCAATTATCATAATCAATTATCATAAGAGTCAATCCACTATTTTTTCTAGCAAACTTTTTTTAAAATTTACTTATTTTTTATTCTAAGTTGTTAGAAATGAAAGCAGAATGCATTTCATATTATAGAGCACACTTTTACATATCTCTGGTTGTATACAAAGTATATTCACAGCATTCGTGACTTCGTACATGCACTTAGGGTAATAATATCCATCTCATTCTACCATCTTTTTTTTTTTTTCTTCTTCACCCTTTTGCCCCCTCCTTTCCGTTACCTCCCCATTGGCCATTCTAGTTTTCCTCTAATCCTCCCATGCTCCCCGTCCCAACCCCACTGTGAATCGGCCTCCTTTATTAGAGAAAACATTCAGCATTTGGCTTTTTGGGATTGGCTAACTTCACTTAGCATTATATTCTCCAACTTCATCCATTTACCTGTGAGTGCCATAATTTTATTCTCTTTTATTGCTGATTAATACTCCATTGTGTATATATAAACACATTTTCTTTATCCATTCATCTACTGAAGGGCATCTTGGTTGGTTCCACAGACACTTCTCAGAAGAAGATATACAGTCAATCAACAAATACATGAAAAAATGTTCATCTCTGGCAATAAGAGAAATGCAAATCAAAACCACTCTAAGATTTCATCTCACACCAGTCAGAATGGCAGCTGTTAAGAACACAAACAACAATAAATGTTGGTGAGGATGTGGGGAAAAAGGCACACTCATGCATTGCTGGTGGGACTGCAAAATGGTACAGCCAATATGGAAAGCAGTATGGAGATTCCTTGGAAAATTGGGAATGGAACCAGATATCCCACTCCTCAGTCTATACCCAAAGGACTTAAAAACAGCATACTATAGGGACACAGCCACATCAGTGTTTATAGCAGCATAATTCACAATAGCTAAACTGTGGAACCAACCAAGATGCCCTTCAGTAGATGAATGGATAAAGAAAATGTGGTGTATATATATACACAATGGAGTATTACTCAGCAATAAAAGAGAATAAAATCATGGCATTCACAGATAAATGGATGAAGTTGGAGAATATAATGCTAAGTGAAGTTAGCTAATCCCAAAAAGCCAAACGCTGAATGTTTTCTCTGATATAAGGAGGCTGATTCACAGTGGTGTTGGGTCGGGGAACACAGGAGGATTAGAGGAAAACTAGAATGGCCAATGGGGAGGGAGCAGAAAGAAGGGGGCAAAAGGGTGAAGAAGGAAAAAAAAAGATGATAAAATGAGATGGATATTATTACCCTAAGTGCATGTATGAAGTCACGAATGCTGTGAATATACTTTGTATACAACCAGAGATATGTAAAATTGTGCTCTATAAGTATAATATGAAATGTAATGAATTTTGCTGTCATTTCTAAAAACTTAGAATAAAAATAAATAAATTTAAAAAAAGAAAACAACAAAATAATACTAATAATAATAATAAAAGCAGGAAATTATGAGTTTATTGTGCATGTTCCTTGACAAAATGTCATGAAGTCATGAAATTTTCTCAATATAAAATAGGTATGCTTTGTAATATAGATCAGGAGTGGACAAAAATATCCTAGTAAAGTGCCAGGTAGTAAATATCTTCAGTTTTACACATGAAAGAAAGAAAGAAAGAAAGAAAGAAAGAAAGAAAGAAAGAAAGAAAGAAAGAAAGAAAAGAAAACTATTGCAAATCTTAATGACAACATGTCATGTCAAAAATATCTAGAATTTTTTATGTAATAGCCCTTTCTTATGATAAAGGGCAGAAGAAAAATATTAAAGGCAATATAATCAAGGATTGTCAAATGAATCATAGAGATTTTTACAAACACACACATACACACACAGAGAGATGTGAAGCACACACCAGAGATACATTTTCTTCACACAATTTATAGATCCATATGGCCAACAGTCTGCAAATGTTTTAAGGGGCCTTTACTATTTCTTATATTTTCATAACGTTTTTGACAGAGTGGCTTTCCTTTTTATTCAAGTTTAGTACAGCATTCTAATATAGAAATAAATATCATTCTTTCATTTTATAAACCTCTGAATTCAGATTCTGGTCTGTTGTGCTTAGGACAAGTGCCTCACCTAAGACCCATGTGTTCAAGGCTTGGTCCCCAGCCTGTGGTGCTATTGGGAAGTGGTGGCCTAGTAAAGAAGTAGGGCTTAGCAGGAGGAAGTTAGGTCACTGGAGCATACCATTGAGGGGGATATTGGGACTCCAGCCCCTTCTGACTCTCATTGCTTCCTGAGTGATATGAGGTCAGCAGCTTCCTCCACCACATGCTCCTGCCACAATGAACTCCCTCATTACAAGCTCCAAAATAATTGTCCAGTAAAGAATGAACTGAAACTTCCAAATTAAGAGCCAAAATAAACTTTATCCCTTTTTAAGCAAATTATGTATTTTTGTTACAATGATAGAAAACTTATATAGTCCTAGCTCTATTATTTGCCACTTTCATGGTTCTGAGCAGCTGCACAACCTCTCTAGGTCATAGTTTTTATCATGTTTAAGATTAATGGAAGTCAGGTGAAGTGGTGCACACCTGTAATCCCAGCAATGTGGGAGGCTGAGGCAGGAGGCATGAGTTCAAATCCAGCTCAGCAACTTAGTGAGGCCCTAAGCAACTCTGCAAGACCTTGTCTCTAATAAAATGTTTTTAGAAAGGGTTGGGGGTGCTGGGGTTGTGGGTCAGTGGTAGAGCGCTTGCCTAGCATGTGAGGCACTGAGTTTGATTCTCAGCACTGCGTATAAATAAATGAATAAAATAAAGGTCCATCAACATCTAAAAAATATATTTTAAAAAAGCAGGGAGTTGTGGCTGTGGCTGTGGCTCAGTGGTTAAGTGCCCCTGGATTCAATCCCTGGTACCAAAAAGAAACTAAGAATTCAAGATTAATGGAATCTACAGTACTATGATTGATCTAAAAATCAAACAGACTCTGTGGTTGATTTTTCAGAGCCTACATTAAGCTATAGTGAACCCTTGGAAACAAGTATTAGAACAGGACAGGCCTACAGATTCTCATGTGGTCTTTGATGACTATCATTAAGATGGGCAACATTTTCCCCCTAGAGGGTCCCTAAATCAAAGGTGGCCACAAATCCACAAATCAATAAAGGGCTATAAAGAGGAAAATGTGAAACAATACACTGCTTGCACTGTGTGTGTGTGTGTGTGTGTGTGTGTGTGTGTGTGTGTGTGTTGGGGATTGGACCTCATGCAAGCTAGGCTAACAATACCACTGAGATTCAGCTCTAGCCTCGTTGCTTGCTTTTAAATCAAAAACAGGAATCAGAAAATTTTACAAAATCAGTACAGAGCAGTGTTTAAAACATATTTCAGTTCTATGTAGTCATAGGAAGAAATGCCAAAAAGAAAGGATAAGAGCACAGGACAGATGGAAGTGGGAAAGCCAACTAGAAATACGGAAGGGAAAGGAAAATCCATAAGAAAGGGATAAAGACATATACACAGGGAAAAACAAGAAGAGGATGATACAAAAGGGGGTGGGCGAAATATCGGGGATAAAAAAATTTTATAGTTTCAAGGTAAATATCACAGTCCACTCTCTTTTATTCATTTGAGCTGCAGGCTTTAGATTTTTACATCTATATGTATAGTATAGTAACTTACTGTTCCTTGATTTTTCTTTTCTTTCTTTCTTTTTCTTTTTCTTTTCTTTCTTTTTTCTTTTTTTTTTTTTTTTTTTGTACTGAGGATTGAACCCAAGGGTGCTTTGCCACTGAGCTACATCCCCAACCCTTTTTATTTTGAGACAAGTTCTCACTATGTTGCTTAGGGTCTTGTTACATTTTGAGGCTAGCCTCCAATTTGTGATCTTCCTGCTTCAGCCTCCCAAATCTCTGGGATAACAAATGGATCAAATACAGAGAGGATTTCTTCTGTTTCCCCAAAATTTTACAGGTGTGCACCACTACATCCGGATGTTCTTTGAAAATTTGATGAGTTAATCAGTCACTATTCACAGTCCTTTGTGTGCTTGTGTCTTTACAAGAAACTTCTTTCTATTTTTGAGATGTATATGTCACTTTAAGGGCCTAATTTTTTGTGAGGAGGAGTAGCAGGGATTGAACTCAGGGGCACTTGACCACTGAGCCACATCCCTAGCCCTATTTTGTATTTTATTTAGAGATAGGGTCTCATTGAGTTGCTTAGTGCCTCACTGTTGCTGAGGGTGGCTTTGAACTTAGGACCCTCCTGCCTCAGCCTCCCAAGCCACTGGGATTATAGGCATGCGCCCACCACACCTGGCTTACAGGCCTAATTTTAAAAACCAAATTAAAGAACAGAGATCGTTCATCTCTTATCAAGGACAAGTCAATCTGGACCACCCTCTGGATGCATGAACTAAGATTTGATTCCTGTATTGGCCAGTTCTCTCCAGGGTCTCTACAACAATCCTAAATTGCCTGGGTATTGGATGTTTGGGAGCAGAGTTGAGCTCTTCTGGCTTGTTTCAATCAGTGGTGTTCCAGAGTCTCTAATGTTAATTAAAAGCCTCCACCTAAAAAGTCTGCTTCATTGACTCATTCGTTCATTTAACAAACATGTTATGAGCAGCCACAATGTGCTAACCATTTTACGAAGCCTGAGACTACAGTCATAGCCTCCCAAGGGAGGCTAAAAATTACATAGTTAAAAATACAGCAGGTAGTAATTGCTATAAAAGAGGTCTTATGAAAGCATAAAGAAAGGGCATGGAACCAGTAGAAAAAGTGAGAAAGCAAAGTCAGGAATAGCTTGCTAGAAACATTGATGTGGCTGTGTCCCTGTAGTATGCTGTTTTTAAGTCCTTTGGGTATAGACCGAGAAGTATGATAGCTGGGTCATAAGATGGTTCCATTCCCAGTTTTCCAAGGAATCTCCATACTGCTTTCCATATTGGCTGTACCATTTTGCAGTCCCACCAGCAATGTATGAGTGTGCCTTTTTCCCCACATCCTCGCCAACATTTATTGTTGTTTGTGTTCTTAATAGCTGTCATCCTGACTGGTGTGAGATGAAATCTTAGAGTGGTTTTGATTTGCAATTCTCTTATTGCCAGAGCTGTTGAACATTTTTTTATGTATTTGTTGATTGACTGTATATATCTTCTTCTGAGAAGTGTCTGTTCAGTTCTTTGGCCCATTTATTGATTGGAGTATTTGTTTTTTTGGTGTTAAGATTTTTTAGTTCTTTATATATTCCAGAGACTAGTGCTCTATCTGAAGTGCATGTGGTAAAAATTTGTTCCCAATTAGTAGGTTCTCTATTCACCTCACTGATTGTTTCTTTTGCTAAGAAGAAGCTTTTTAGTTTGAATCTATCCCATTTATTGATTCTTGATATTAATTCTTGCGCTACAGGAGTCTTATTAAGGAACTTGGGGCCTAACCCGACATGTTGGAGATTAGAGCTTTCTTTTTCTTCTATTAGGTGTAGTGTCTCTGGTCTAAATCCTAGATCCTTGATCCACTTTGAGTTGAGTTTTGTGCATGGTGAGAGACAGAGGTTTAATTTCATTTTGTTGCATATGGATTTCCAGTTTTCCCAGCACCGTTTGTTGAAGAGATATCTTTCCTCGAATGTACATTTTTGGCACCTTTGTCTAGTATAAGATAACTGAAATTATATGCGTTAGTCTCTGTCTTCTATTCTGTATTACTGGTCTACCAGTCTATTTTGGTGCCAATACCATGCTGTTTTTGTTATTATTGCTCTGTAGTATAATTTAAGGTCTGGTATAGTGATGCCACCTGCTTCACTCCTCTTACTAAGGATTGCTTTAGCTATTCTGGGTCTCTTATTTTTCCAGATGAATTTCATGATTGCTTTTTCTATTTATATGAGGAATGTCATTGGAATTTTGATTGAAATTGCATTAAATCTGTATAGTGCTTTTGGTAGTATAGTCATTTTGACGATATTAGTTCTGCCTGAGAGCAAGGTAGATCTTTCCATCTTCTAAGGTCTTCCATAATTTCTTTCTTTAGTGTTCTGTAGTTTTCATTATAGAGTTCTTTCACATCTTTGGTTAAATTGATTCCCAAGTATTTTATTTTATTTTATTGATGCTATGGTAAACGGAGTAGTTTTCCTCATTTCCCTTTCAGAAGATTTGTCACTGATGTGTAGAAATGCCTTAGACTTATGGGTGTTGATTTTGTATTCTGCTACTTTGCTGAATTCATTTTGAGTTCTAGAAGTTTTCTGGTGGAATTTTTGGGACTTCTAGGTATAAAATCATATCTTCAGCTAATAGTGATAATTTGAGTTCTACTTTACCTATTTGTATCCCTTTAATTTCTTTCATCTGTCTTATTGCTCTGGCCAGTGTTTCAATTACTATGTTAAATAGAAGTGGTGAAAGAGGGCATCCCTGTCTTGTTCCAGTTTTTAGAGGGAATGCTTTCAATTTTTCTCCATTTAGAATAATGTTGGTCTGGGGCTTAGCATAGATAGCTTTTATGATGTTAAGATATATTCCTGTTATCTGTAGTTTCTCTAGTGTTTTGAACATGAAGGGGTGCTGTATTTTGTTGAATGCTTTTTCTGCATCTATTGAGATAATAATATGGTTCTTATCTTTAAGTCTATTGATGTGATGAATTACATTTATTAATTTCCGTATGTTAAACCATCCTTGCATCCCTGGAATGAACCCCACTTGATTGTGGTGTACTATATTTTTTATATGTTTTTGTATCTGTTTTGCCAGAATTTTATTGAGAATTTTTGCATCTATGTTCATTAGAGATATTGGTCTGAAGTTTTCTTTTTTTGATGAGTATTTGCCTGGTTTTGGGATCAGGGTGATATTGGTCTCATAGAATGAGTTTAGAAGTGCTCCCTCTTTTTCTATTTCCTGAAATAAATTGAAGAATATTGGTATCAGTTCTTCTTTAAAGGTCTTGTAGAACTTGGCTGTGTATCCATCTGGTCCTGGACTTTTCTTTGTTGGTAGGCTTCTGATGGCATCTTCTATTTCATCGCTTGAAATTGGTCTGTTTAAATTGTGTATATCATCCTGCTTTAATTTGGGAAGATCATACAACTCTAGAAATTTGTCAATGCCTTTGGTGTTTTGTATTTTGTTGGAGTACAATTTTTCAAAATAATTTTGAATTATTTCCTGTATTTCTGTAGTGTCTATTGTAATATTTCCTTCTTCATTGCATATGTTAGTAATTTGAGTTTTCTCTTTCCTTCTCTTTGTTAGCCTGGCTAAGGGTCTGTCCATTTTATTTATTTTTTCAAAGAACCAACTTTTTGTTTTGTCAATTTTTTCAATTGTTTCTTTTATTTCAATTTCATTGATTTCAGCTCTGATTTTAATTATTTCCTGTCTTCTACTGCTTTTGGTGTTGGATTGTTCTTTTTCTAGAGCTTTGAGATGTAATGTTAAGTCATTTATTTGTTGACTTTTACTTCTTTTGAGGAATGAACTCAATGCAATGCACTTTCCTCTTAGAACTGCCTTCATAGTGTCCCAGAGATTTCAATATGTATTTTCATTCACCTCTAGGAATTTTTTAATCTCCTCTTTGATGTCATCTGCAACCCATTGTTCATTCAGTAGCATATTATTTAGTCTCCAGGTGTTGGAGTAGCTTTTATTTCTTATTTTACATTGATTTCTAATTTCATTCCATTATGGTCTGATAGAATGCAGGGTAACATGTCTATTTTTTTATATTTGCTAAGAGTTGTTTTATGGCACAATATGTGGTCTATTTTAGAGAAGGATCCATGTGCTGCTGAGAAGAAAGTGTATTCGCTTGTTGAAGGATGAAATATACTATATAAGTCAGTTAAGTCTAAATTGTTTATTGTATTTTTGAGTTCTATAGTTTCTTTGTTCAGCTTTTGTTTGGAAGATTTATCCAGTGGTGAAAGGGGTGTGTTAAAGTCTCCTAGGATTATTGTGTTGTGGTCAATTTGACTCTTGAACTTGAGGAGAGTTTGTTTAATGAACATGGATGCTCCATTGTTTGGGGCATATATATTTATAATTGTTAAGTCTTGTTGGTGTATGGTTCCCTTGAGCAGTATGTAGTGTTCTTCCTTATCCCTTTTGATTGACTTTAGCTTGAAGTCTACTTTATTTGATATGAGGATGGAAACCGCTGCTTGGTTCCTCAGTCCATGTGAGTGGTAGGATTTCTCCCAACCTTTCACCCACAGCCTGTGGATGTCTTTTCCTATGAGATGAGTCTCTTGAAGGCAGCATATCATTGGGTCTTGTTTTTTTGATCCAATCTGCAAGTCTATGTCTTTTGATTGGTGAGTTTAGGCCATTAACATTCAAAGTTATTATTGAGACATGTTTTGTATTCCCAGCCATTTTTGTTTATTTTTGGTATTTAACTTGACATGGTTTCTCCTCCTGACGATTGGTTTTTCCTTTAGTGTAATACCTCCCTCTGCTAATTTTCATCATTGCTTTTCATTTCCTCTTCATGGAATATTTTGCCTAGGATGTTCTGTAGTGCTGGCTTTCTAGTTGTAAAATTATTTTAACTTTTGTTTATCGTGGAAGGTTTTTATTTCATCTTCAAATCTAAAGCTTTATTTTGCTGGGTATAAGATTCTTGCTTGGCATTCCTTTTCTTTCAGAGTTTGGTATATGTTGTTCCATGATGTCCTGGCGTTGAGTGTCTGAGTTGAAAAATCTGCCATGATACAAATTGGTCTCCCCCTATATGTGATCTGATTCCTCTCTCTTGCAGCCTTTAAAATTCTATCCTTATTCTGTATACTAGGCATTTTCATTATAATGTGTCTTGGTGTAGATTTGTTGTAATTTTGTACATTTGGAGTCCTTTAAGCCTCTTGTATTTGGTTTTCCAATTCATTCTTCATGCTCGGGAAATTTTCTGATATTATCTCATTGAAGAGATTATTCATTCCTTTGGTTTAAAACTCTGTGCCTTCCTTTACCCCAGTTACTCTTAGATTTGGTCTTTTGCTGCTGTCTCATAATTCTTGGATGTTCTGTTCATGGTTTCATACTATCTTTTCTATCTGGTCAACTTTATTTTCAAGATTATATACTTTGTCTTCATTGTCTGACGTTCTTTCTTCCAGTTGATCTAGTCTGTTGGTGATGCCTTCTGTTGTGTTTTTTTAATTTGGTCAATTGTTTCCTTCATTTCAAGGATTTATGACTTGGTTTGTTTTCATAGCTTCTATCTCTTTTTTGAAGTAATCTTTTGCTACCTGTTTTTGCTCTCCTATATCTTTGTTGTAGTGGTCAATTTTTGCCTATATTTGCTCATTTAGGTCATTCTTTAATTCGCAGATCATTTTAATTATGATCCTTCTGAATTCTTCTCTGACATTTCATCAACTTCACTGAGCATGGGTTCTGTTATTGTAGTATTCTGGTTTGTTTGGGGTATTTTCCTCCCTTGGTTTTTCATGTTGCCTATTTATCTTTCTTTCTTGCAATGTAGATCTGAGATATAACAGTTTCTACGCTATATTCTTGTGATATCCGTGCAGGTTGTCTGTGCCTCCCCTTAACGTTGGGCTTTCAGAATCTGCCGGTGTCCCTCAAAGTATGCTGCCTGGGGCTGGGTCCCACGCGGGTTGGTGTGGGCCAAACTGGTTGGATCTGAGCTCCTGCGGTGGTCTGCTGGTTGGAAAAGGCAGTCCTTTGAGCCGAGGTCAGTGAAGCTGTCCTAGGCCTGCCTGAGTTCTGAGGGCGTAGGCTGGGCTGACCGGGGCCTGTCTGCGCTTGGGCGGAGGTTGGCAGAACAACCCTGAGCCTGGCTACACTCAAGCAGATGTCAACGGGACTGACTTGGGGCTGGCCATGCTAGGGTGAGGTCAGCAAGTCTGACCTGGGCCTGGCCGCATTCTAGTGTAGGTTCCCCCGGACTGTCCTTCGCCTGCCTAAGCTGAAGCAGAGTTGGGGCGGGTCTGTCCTTGCTTCTCCTGTTCTGGGACACAGGTCAGCGGGACTGACTGGAGCCTGGTCACACACAAGGGGAGGTCAGCGGGACTGACCTGGGCCTGGCCACACTAGGGTGAAGGTCTGCAGGATTGACCTGGGGCTGGCCTCACTCCAGCATAGGTTCCTGGGACTGTCCTTGGCCCGCCTGCGCTAAAGCAGAATTGGACAGGTCTCTGTAATAGCTTTTCAAAGTATAGTCTAGGATAGCAGTTTCTATTAAGATTTTCTTTTCATCAGGCTCTTCTGTTTGCTATTAGAAGGGGTGCTAGAAGAATTTTGTCAAGTTATTTTCACACAGGGTGTAGGGACAGAACTAATCATGGGGAATAGTTCATTTTTCTGATCATATCATGGAAGGGAATCTATGCTACTATCACTAACCCTTGATTAATGTATTGAAAAGATAAAATTGAGGACATTTAAAATGACTAAAAAGGACATTGACACCAAAATATGAACTGTTTTACTAGAGCAATTTATTTGAAACCACTCATGAATGAACAAAAGCAATGAATGTTTCAGGTTCAGTTATAGGCATTCAAATAGAGATGAGATGGTGAATATGAGGTCCAAGGGAATTTTATAAAAATAGGGATTACATACAAGCCTATACTATAAGAATTAATGATTCTTTAGTGTGTCACATAGGTCCTCTTGATTTTCTCCACAGTGTGGGAGTCAGGTACAGTCTGGTACATGACCCTGGTAGTATGATATGAATGTACTTCATCAGGCCTGAACTGAACACTCCCATTATAGTTTTCAAAATCTGTAAGATAAGGCAGAAACCTTTATTTCTCTAAGAAAAAAGAACCTTTTTATTAGAAAAATCTTAAATTTCCACTTTGGAAATTTATTGCCACCTGCTATTGATTCTGCCACTTTGGTGTCTTTTACATACATGTGCCTCTCTCAATGCTAATCGCTGCAGCCTTTGTTCAGACTTTCAGTTTTTTATCAGGATTCCCTGCCACCGTACTCCAAATTGCTGCCAGAGTGATTTTACTACTTGGATGGTGTTATTTTCCTGTTTAAAATCCTGCAATAGCACTCCATGACCTGTAGCAAATTTCAAATTCCTTAACCTCTCCTTTAAGACTATTACGATTATCTTGCTAATTTCTTCAAATTTAAATGTCATTACTCCATTTTTCATCAGAACTGAATTTTCTGCTCTTCCCTCACTTCTTATGATTCTGAGTCTTCATTTATACTACCTCTTGTGCCTAGAATGGTCCCTTCTTTGCTTTCCATTCTTTGTGTGCCCTCTTCTGCCTAGCTGTCATCTGTAGGGAAGTGCCTCTATTAATCTCCTTCTCCTCTCAATGCCCCATCCCCCTTTTTATCATCTTGCATTATTGATCTGACTTTCCTATTAGACCATCAACTACCTGAAGATACACATCATAGCTTTTAAACTTTTATCTGTAGTGTTTAGCACAATCTCTGACATGTAAATCATAAATATTTGTTGGGCAAATAAATCTATTTTAAGAGATAAAACAAAATGTGTAATAGAAAAACCTCCTGTTTTCGTCAGCTTTTTCACTGCTGTGACTAAAGGATCTGACCAGAACAATTGTAGAAGAGGAAAGGTTTATTCAAGGGCTCATGGTTTCAGAGGTCTTAGTCCATAGATGGGCGGCTCCACTCCTCAGAGCTCCAGGTGAGGCTAAACATCATGGCAAAAGAGGGTAGCAGAGGGGAGCAGCTCACATCATGGTGATCAAGAAGCAGAGAGACTCCACTCACCAGATACAAATATATACACAAAAGCTACACCCCAATTCCCACCTCCTCCAGCCACACTCTACCACTTCAGTTAATCCTATCAGGGATTAACTCACTGATTAGGCTAAGACTATAACCCAATCATTTCTCCCTCAGACCTTCTTGCATTATCTTACGTGTGAGCTTTCAGGGGACACCTCATATCCAAACCCTAACATGTCCCTATCTTGTGACCTTGTAGGATAATACCACTAAAAACCTTTGAAGTCATCTTGTCTCTTTGTAGTTTAGGCACAAATAATACCACTTTTATTTATTTTGATGGATTAAAGGTGACCAAAAGATTCATCTCAGGAAATCGAAATTTCCTTCTTCTGTCCTTGGAGAAACTGTAGCCAAATTAGGAAGATTCATGTCCAGGCTAGGTTGCTCATTGAAGTTCTCTTTGCTTGTAATCAGTGCACATTTGTGATGTGTCAGGCTCTGGACATAATGCTGGATGTTGAAAAGTAAAGAAGATATAGGCTGTCAGTGTGAAAGAAATGATTGTGTCTTTTGAGAAAGTCCATCCTTAGAGTTTTTGAGTCATTATGTGACTTAAATATGATGTAATGTTAGTCTTTAAGTTCTGAAGTTAGTACTAGGTAAACACTAGATAGTCTCTGTAGTATTATTAACAGGAATAGTATCCCAACTCCACATCTTCAGACATGACTATGGCTTGATGTATTTATATGAAATCAGTCAGCAAAATGGATTATTTATTTCTTCTCTGTTGATGAAGGTATTTTATTATGAGCTGGAGTTTGTGGTATACACTTCTTCATGCATTGTTAGCTAATAGATAATTTAAGATATTTTAAATGGTTTTGTAATTCTAATTAGATATTTTTTCTAAATTTTTAAATGTATTCCTTTCCTATGGCTTCAAATAGTATCTCCTTTCTCTTCTGAGGTGGTTGATAACAATAAAGTGTAAGATACCCAAGTAATTCTCTAGGAGTAAAATATGTTTGATTTGTGTACACATACAAAAAAAATCAGAGAATCTGTACTATAGATCCATCTTACAATGTGATACTAAATTAATGGTACATATCTTCAACTTCTCTGTTCATTTTTAGTTTATATGTAGTAATTTTTATTAGGAAATAGCATTCTTGTGTTTCTTTGCATATTGTTGCATGTAGAATCCAGCAGAAATTCACTGTGCTTCATCAGTGAGACCGGAGTGGAAATAATCACATTCAGAAGCAGGAAGCACTGGCAATTACTCTTCTTTATTTTACAGAGATGAGCGAAATCAGTCCATCATTGTAAGTGGAGAGTCTGGGGCAGGAAAAACAGTCTCAGCTAAGTATGCCATGCGATACTTTGCAACTGTAAGTGGTTCTGCCAGTGAGGCCAATGTTGAAGAGAAGGTCTTGGCCTCCAACCCCATCATGGAGGTAAGACAGCAGTATCCTGGGCCTTCATACTGTATTCTGTTGTGAAGAAACATACTGAAAAAACTAATTGATATAAGGTATGTCAGATAATCAGGGGCCTTCTAGCCACTAAAATTAGAAAAAATGCCATCAAAGAATCTGCTTTAATTCATAATATTGTATTTTTAACCTACCAACAGAATTGTTGCCTATAATACCAGGCAGCAGTACTTTGTTTTCTAAATTTTTTTTCTCTTAGTTAATTCACTCATACCTATTGTTCCTTGTACCTGAAGTACAATTTACTCATCCCCTGCCTCCTGAGTTATTTATGCTCTTTCCAAAACATAGAGTTTACTATGCTCAAGCATGAATGAGCTTCATCATTTCTTTGTTCACAATTATTCTGACCTATTTGGCTTTAAATTAAAGTTTTCCCCTAATTTGAATTGTAAACTTAAACTATGACCTCATAAACATTTTTTTCTTTCTTTCTTTCTTTCTTTCTTTCTTTCTTTTCCTTTCTTTTTTTCTTTTCTCTTCTCTCTCTCTCTCTTTCTTTCTTTTGTTAATCACATAACACAGATATAGGTTAGTAAAAGAAATTCAGTGATTAGAAGTTCTTGATAGTGAAAAACAATGAAAGGACAATGTGCCTTCAAAAGTCAAGTATGAGCCGGGCACAGTGGCACACACCTATAATCCCAGCACTTGGGAGGCCGAGGCAGGAGTATTGTGAGTTCAAAGCCAGCCTCAGCAATGGCGAGGCACTTAGCAACTCAGTGAGACCCTGTCTCTAATAAAATACAAAAAAGGGGCTGGGGATGTGGCCCAGTGGGGGAGTGCCCCTGAGTTTAATTCCCGGTACCAAAAAAAAGTCAAGTATACGTACAAGGTAGAAGTGACTATGCCCAAGAAAATAAAGTATTTTATTTGAATGTAATTTTAAGAAAGTTATAGTTTTGTAAGAAAATAGGGAAAAATAAGTTTTGTTAAATGGACAGAAATTAGTTTGGACATACAGAAACAAACCTTGCTTTTTAAAAATTCAAATGGGTATTTTCTTTTATTCCTATTTTTTCCCTTTGTCAATCCTTATTTATCACCTAAACACAGATGGAGTTAAAACTGGCCTGGTGCACCTGTGGTACAAGTGGTTTTTGCAATAATCTGTCCAGAGGTAAATTGTGCCTGGTTTGCAGTGCTGTATGTGACACTTGAAAACACAATGCTGTGAATTTCTTCTATTCAGGACTGCTCTCTAGAGATAGAGGACTTCTGTTCTTGGAATCTCAAGATGAGATATGTTGGGAAGTTGAGAGGCCTCCAAGGCTGGTGTGCTATGGAAAGAAAACTTGAAAAGATTTCTGAAATAGATTAGACAGGAAGAAATAGATGTTTGTGCCAAAAGAGAGCAATGAGCTTGGCATAGTAGCACACACCTATAATCCTAGCTACTTGGGAGGCTGAGGCAAGAGGATTGCAAGTTTGAAGCTAACCTCAGCAATTCAGTAAGACCCTGTCTGAAAATAAAATAGAAAAAGGGATGGGGATGTAGCTCGGTGGTGAAAAACACCTAGATCCAATTATTGGTATCAACAAACAAATACACAAAAAGAAAATAGTGAAGATTTTAAGCAAATTAAGATTTTCAAAGAATGTAGCTATGCATGTAGTGGTGGGTATTACCGATGTTATTATTAGGTAAATACAGTTTGTGGAGCCAACTTTTATTTTTGTTTTTAAATTAGAAAGCAACAGGGCTTTATCATGACAACACATTCCTAGTATTTGGCAACAGTTCAGGCCATTCTAGTCCCTAGTGTTAGAATATCCTGAAGTCTTTATTATGATAGCATTAGGAAATTCCATGTTTTCTAGGTTAGATCACATAAAAGTATGATTTGGGGGGCTGGGATTGTGGCTCAGCGGCAGAGCGCTCGCCTTGCACGTGTGCGGCCTGGGTTCCATCCTCAGCACCACGTAAACATAAATGCATTGCATTGTGTACAACTAAAGTAAATAAATAAATACTTTTTAAAAAGTATGATTTGGATTTGTCTTGAAGATAACTTAAATCCAGAATGACCTCTTTCAAAAAACAGCCACGTTAATGTTTCTATAGTACAAGTTTGAGTTGTGTGAATAGAAATTAAATTAAAATTTTGGAATGTACACAGACTACTTTTTAATATGCAGTTATAAAGAATTTGTCCTGTTTGCTGGGATGAAAAAAATAAGTGATCTAATAATTGATCCCTTCTTTCTGTACTATCATTTAATCTGTAGGAATTTGGGCTAAGAAAAATTTGGTAGAGTTAAAGAACTAATTTTCAACAACTATAAAGAGGGCATCTCAGTTTGAAAGACAACAATGGAACATGGGGCTTAAGATTGATAACAAAGGGTCTATAGTCATTAGAAAAAAACATGTAAAATATTGAATAGGTAGCCTAGAAAGTTTATAGGTTTAAATGTGCTACAATACTATGTCTCTATATTAGAGCCCTTTACTGTATTATCAAGAAAGGAATGTCCAAGTATCCAGTGATCTGCAGAAACTCCTTGGTGGATAATGGGCAACCTGCACAGTTAACATCAAGACCCAGTGGCTATCCTTTAGAAAGCAAACTCGTTGTCCTAAAAATAGTCTCCTAGCCGGGCGCGGTGGCGCACGCCTGTAATCCCAGCACTTTGGGAGGCTGAGGCAGGAGGATCGCGAGTTCAAAGCCAGCCTCAGCAATGGCGAGGCACTTAGCAACTCAGTGAGACCCTGTCTCTAATAAAATACAAAAAAGGGCTGGGGATGTGACCCAGTGGACGAGTGCCCCTGAGTTCAATCCCTGGTACCAAAAAAAAAAAAAAAAAAAAGTCTCCTTTGGCAAAATGTAAATGATGTAGAAAAATTATTTTTGCTCTGTTTTATAACATGTTTTTTCTCTGGAAATCTTTTTTTGTTTGTTTGTTTTGCATGTTACTGGGGATTGAACCCATGGGTGCTTTACCACTAAGCCACATCCCCAACCCTTTTTACTTTTTGTTTTGAGACAGGGCCTCACTAAGTTGCTTATAACCTCACTGAGTTGCCTAGGATGGCCTTTAACTTACAATCCTCTTGCCTCAGCCTCCCAAGTCACTGTGATTATAGGCCTGTGCCACTGTACTGGGCTCAGGTTTCATGTGTGTGTGTGTGTGTGTGTGTGTGTGTGTGTGTGTGATATCAAGAAGGGTAATAATATCTGAGTACATGTCTATAAGTTGAATTATCTCAGACTATGTCAGCTCACACTGTAATTTTACTGAAATGGTAGCTTCCAATCATTTTTTTCTCTCTAGAAAAGCATTTAAAATTTTTATCTAAGTTGTAGCAAAGTATCCTCATTGCCAAAACAAAATAGGATGATATCTGTCCTCTTTCAGAAAGTGAAAATACATTTTCTTTGACTGATCAAAGAATCTAGCATGTTGACTTTTTTAGCTGTATTGCTACTGTTTGTTTCACTCTTTTAATGCTCCACATTGTTTTCACGTCTTTTCTCTTTGCTATGATTTTGATATACTAATCTTAACAGAGGCTTTGCACAAGTGAAATATGTTGCTCTTATAAGAAAAAAAAGTTTATTAAACATTTTACATATATACATTATATGAATATTTGCTTTTTTAAATATACTATTTTTTTGCTTTGCCTTAGAAAAATTTGTAGAAGCACTTTGGGAGGCTGAGGCAGGAGGATCGCGAGTTCAAAGCCAGCCTCAGCAATGGCGAGGCACTTAGCAACTCAGTGAGACCCTGTCTCTAATAAAATACAAAAAAGGGCTGGGGATGTGACCCAGTGGACGAGTGCCCCTGAGTTCAATCCCTGGTACCAAAAAAAAAAAAAAAAAAAAGTCTCCTTTGGCAAAATGTAAATGATGTAGAAAAATTATTTTTGCTCTGTTTTATAACATTTTTTTTCTCCTGGAAATCTTTTTTTGTTTGTTTGTTTTGCATGTTACTGGGGATTGAACCCATGGGTGCTTTACCACTAAGCCACATCCCCAACCCTTTTTACTTTTTGTTTTGAGACAGGGCCTCACTAAGTTGCTTATAACCTCACTGAGTTGCCTAGGATGGCCTTTAACTTACAATCCTCTTGCCTCAGCCTCCCAAGTCACTGTGATTATAGGCCTGTGCCACTGTACTGGGCTCAGGTTTCATGTGTGTGTGTGTGTGTGTGTGTGTGTGTGTGTGTGTGTGATATCAAGAAGGGTAATAATATCTGAGTACATGTCTATAAGTTGAATTATCTCAGACTATGTCAGCTCACACTGTAATTTTACTGAAATGGTAGCTTCCAATCATTTTTTTCTCTCTAGAAAAGCATTTAAAATTTTTATCTAAGTTGTAGCAAAGTATCCTCATTGCCAAAACAAAATAGGATGATATCTGTCCTCTTTCAGAAAGTGAAAATACATTTTCTTTGACTGATCAAAGAATCTAGCATGTTGACTTTTTTAGCTGTATTGCTACTGTTTGTTTCACTCTTTTAATGCTCCACATTGTTTTCACGTCTTTTCTCTTTGCTATGATTTTGATATACTAATCTTAACAGAGGCTTTGCACAAGTGAAATATGTTGCTCTTATAAGAAAAAAAGTTTATTAAACATTTTACATATATACATTATATGAATATTTGCTTTTTTAAATATACTATTTTTTTGCTTTGCCTTAGAAAAATTTGTAGAAGCATATCACTTAAATCAGAAAGAAGACATGCATTTTTTAATTTTTAAGGTTATGTGAAAATACAGCAGAAAGTTATATTCTCCACATTGCATAGCAGATGCTTTGCAAGTTAGATACTACCATCAAAAATCAAAGCCAAATTTTACTTTTCGCAGGTTTCTGAAAGTGGCATTTAAATTGAATAGGCAATACTTATCCTCTGCTAATAAGTAGTCCAACTGGACCCACTTTGTTGCTGTAGGATGGATGAAATGAGAGAAACTTCCAGTTTCTAAAGAAACTCTAAACATAAGAGCAACATTTCCAGAAAAATATTAATTTGGCTTCACCATCTCATTTACACAAAACTAAGTTTTCCAAGCAATCAAAATCTTGATGCTTAACTCACAAGGCTTGTATTTTAGAAACTCCCAACCCCATCCCGTTCTTTCTTCACTGGAATGAATGTATGAATGGAATATGAAAATCTCCAATTGCTGGAATCAGGTTTGCTGATTTGAAATTCATTTTTGTGAGAATAACAAAACAAATAAAAATTATTAAATTGTATCTGTATTGTTGTACAGTGTGGGCAAAGCATACATCTGTACCTGCAGGGGAAAAATTGGTTCTGTTCTTAAAAGAATCACTTTTAAATATTTATGTTCAATTTTCTTCTTTCTATCCCTGAACATACATTGTAATTTTCATGTCATGAATTGCACTTCTAAAAAAAATATTTTCCCTTGCTTCTTAGTCTATTGGAAATGCTAAAACAACCAGGAATGATAATAGCAGTCGCTTTGGGAAGTATATAGAGATTGGTTTTGATAAGAGACATAGAATCATTGGTGCCAATATGAGAACATACCTTTTAGAGAAATCCAGAGTGGTGTTCCAGGTAAGCTGGGCATGTACACATGGGTATGTATACTTATGTTAGATTGCCACATAATTGCAGAGCTCATGCCTGCTGGGGTGGTATATATTTTGTTTCTAGACACTCTCAAGAATACATTATAACAGTATTACTACAAACTATGCTTGGATTAAAGCATGTAAAATGGTGCCTGCAGAGGCAGAATACCCCATAGACTTTTAGTCTTTGAGCACTGATGTAGGTTTAATGGTTTTGACTTTTTTCTACAGATGTTTGTTGAAAAGCCTGGTTAAGAAGAGGTACTATTAGTTTAGTCTTGTCTCTCTTCTTTCCCAATTGATAAGGAAGAGATTGACCTATGTCTACAAGGAGTTACAGCTTAAATGACCTATGTCTACAAGGAGTTACAGCTTAAATTCAGCTAAGAAAAAAGTTACCGTTGTCTACTTTTCTATATTTTTTCTTAGAATATGATATTGTTTAGATAGAAAAGTGAGAGATCAAAAAAATCTTCATAACTCAGTTGTGAACTATTATCAAAAATAAAGTTAATGAATTTGTGCAGAGTTTGTATTCACATGTATGCCCTTAGTCCTTTTTGATCTGAAAGGGCAAAATACTATACATTTGCAATACTAGCAGGCATATATTTACAGGCATACTGAAGGAATGTGTATTTATCATTGGCAAACTCCCAGTATAGGGCTCCTGGTGACCTACTATATCCCTTATGTTATTAGATCTATAGTTTCAGTAGCGCCTTTAACTGGACACCCATTGCATTGAGTGTCAAATAATGCTGGCACTGCCAGGTATAAGGGTCCACAATTTCCATTGTCCATGTCTGTTATGGCTTTGAAAGTATCTGGGACATACCAAAAGTCACACATTGGGGAAGCCTGCATCTACAATGGCTTTGATCTTAGGGTTGTGCCCAATTCATGACAACCTAAATTATAATACTCAATTTATATGATAAGGCAGTATCACCCTTTACCATTGTTCTAATATCTAAATACACACAGTAATTTTATTGCTTATATAAATACTTATACAGATTTTTGGGAAAACTGTCTAGTTTAGTAGCCAGAAGAATGAATGAATGAGACATAGGTAGATCTAAGAAAAGATTAAATCCAAATAGTAGAGATTTGGTTGTTAGGTCAGTAAAGGTGAAGTGGATAGGAAAAACCATCCTTGGTCAGTATGTTGGCCAAATGCTAGCAATGCTTAGTACAAAATTATAAGGCCTAATCTGTATTGTCTTGCCTGGAGACAGTGTAGTCATTCTAGCTGTTCTCCTAGTCCCTGGGGATAGAATATTGAGAAGGATCTATGAAAATGAATCACACAGTCAGAAAAACCAAATTTGATATTGTCTCTCATTTACAAAGATGACCAGAGCATTTCAGAAGACCCACCTGCTTTTCTAGTTTTTGTGCACTGAACAACCCGATTTCTTGCCTAATTATACTTATAATCGTTGGTATGTTGATATTTTGTTCAGTGTCTTCTATCCCTGTAATAATAGACTTTCTATTAGACCAGATATAATTTTACTTCAGGTATCAAACCTGGCCTTGACCTTATTAATACTAATCTTTTTCCAACAGAATGCATTGCAGAATTCAAGGATATGATAATGTAACATTAGGATTATATTAGGATTCAGTTTTGTATGTATAGTATTATTGCAACTGTATTTCTAGGTATGTATGTAAAAAAAGACTCTCAGAAAACACTAAAAAATTGACCTTAGAATTATAAATAATTTATTTTCTATTTTATAAAATAGTTATTGGTTTTAAAATATATAAATTAAAATGATATGGAGGATAATATAGTATGTTTGTGGATTTCTTACAAGCAACTGCAGAAGATGGTCCTCTGTAAAATATGGCAAAGATGAGATTATTATTTTTGAAAAAGTTGGGAAGATCATAAATATTTAGAAAAAAGTGCTGAGTATTGAAAAAAAAGAAGTTTTAGCTTCCCCCCAAAAGCATTGATCTCTTATGGCTGTAGCCATTTATCAAGCTGTTCACTAGTTCAAAAAACATTAGTATTGGATATTTTAGATTGAATGTGACTAATACATCTATATACATATACACATATAGACTCTATTTTATTTATTTACTTACTTTTATTTTTAAGAGACTATCTTACTATGTTTCTGAGGCTGACCCCACACTCCTAATCTCAAGCAATCCTTGTGCCTCAGCTCCCCAGTAGCTAGGACTACAGGTGTGCACCACTGTGACCAACTTACATATAACTAAAAACCATAAGATTTAATAATCATAAATAAGTATTAGGATATTTGGTAAGGATAATTTATTTTACTGAGATAATTAAATATTAAAGTTGTATTTTATGAGAATTTTCTGAATTTTAGATCAAATGCTATAATTGAAAACTCTTCTTATTTCAAAGGCAGAAGAGGAAAGAAACTATCATATCTTCTATCAGCTTTGTGCCTCAGCACAATTACCTGAATTTAAAATGCTGCGATTAGGTATGAATATGGCTCTAGACTTATTATATTGGTATTATTTTCATTTAATATCTGAGTTTCCAAACTAACTTGTTGAAAGAAATTTATCTCATACTGAAATTTTTATGAACAAAAATGATTTTAAAAAGTCTGCAGTTAGCTTCAGAATAACCCATGGGGTGGGGAAGGAGTGAGTGGTTATATAAATAGAACAGGATTGACCTTGGGGTGATGCTTAAGATGAGTGATGAGTATGTAGGGGTTCATTATAATAGTCTCTCTACTTTTATGTATGTTTGAAATTTATCTTGATTGAAAGGAAAATATTTTAAGTAGTTGGAGGCCTATAGGGTTTCTGATAAGGGAAGTAAAGTGTTTGAGGAAACTGTCATAACATGTAGTTTGGAATTAAACCTTTAGGAAAGTACTATACATTTCAACAATTAAGATAAATAAACTATAAACATAGTTTTTAGTTTTATATTAAAATATAATTGAAAACAGAAAGGAATATATGTATACACACACACACACACACACACACACACACACATATATGTAATCTCCAGACCCTGGACACTTAAATGTTCTATCACTGCCTCCAATTCAGAGTGATCATAAGGGTAGAAGTCAAAGCTCTTTCATAGACTGCAAAACTGCTTTCCTTCATTGCAGGAAATGCAAATAGCTTTCATTACACAATGCAGGGAGGTAGCCCTGTGATTGAAGGAGTGGACGATGCAAAGGAAATGGCACACACCAGGCAAGCCTGCACTCTACTAGGTAATGTAATTTTATTCTTCAGCTTTTACAGGCAATAGTGTTTTGTTTTTTCTTTTGGTTGGTGTGTGTGTGTGTGTGTGTGTGTGTGTGTGTGTTTGTCTGTGTGTGTGCGCGCACATGTGCGCGCATGCATGCACTGAGGATTAAACCCAGGGGTGCTTTACCACTGAGCTACATCCCCAGACCTTTTTACTTCTTATTTTGAAACAGGTCTCACTCACTAAGTTGCTGAGGTTGGCCTTGAATTTGTAATCCTCCTGCCTCAGCTTCCTGAGTTGCTGGGATTATAGATGTGCACCACTATATCTGGGAAGCAATAGCTTTTTTTATTTTTTTATTTTATTTTATTTTATTTTATTTATTTATTTTTTTTTTTTTTTTTTTTGCTTTTTTGGTATCAGGGATTGAACCCAGGAGTGTTCAATAACTCAGCCACATTCCAGCCAATTTTTTATTTTTTATTTTGAGGCAAGGTTTCACTAAGTTGCCTCACTAAATTGCTGAGACTGTCTTTGAACTTGTAATCCTCCTGTCTCAACTTCTGAGCGCTGGGATTAAGGCATGCTTTTTGATTCATGCAAGCTTTGTTTGAAATATTGTTTTGCCTTTGTATTAAGTGATGAGCATTGTTGGTAGACTTAACACAGTTTACAGAATACACTCAGACAGCAAATGAGCACAAGGGTATTGAGGTGATGGAACTATTCTAAAATTAGATTGTGGAAATGGTTGTACAACTTTGTAAATTTACTAAAAATGATTGAATTGCACATTTACAGCAGTAACTTTTATGGTTTGAAAACTATCCCTCCATAAATCTGTTTTTTTTTTTTTTCCTCCATAAATCTGTTTTAAAAAACATTTGAGACATCAGGCAAGGTAAGAGTAACTAATTTTTTGTGAAATGTTTTACAAAAATCTAGAACCTCAAGCTGATAAGATGGGCTTCTCTACAAGCTTGAATTTTATAGGGGATTTTCATTCTGTTTTTGCTTGGGGGTATTTTGTATCTTGGACTGTTTATGATTATTCTGGCATGATAACAGAACATTATATTAAATGTAATTTGGTCCAGTGTTTTTGAAACTGCTCAGCAAATGTTAACAAATGTTAACAAATTTTAGCTATATATGTTAATAAATTAATCTTTAGACCCATAGTCTATACCTTTTAGAGGTGAATTATTTTTCTTTAAAAAAAAAAAAAAAAACACTGCAGGGCCTGGGTTGTGGCTTATTGGTAGAGTGCTTACCTGGCAAGTGTGAGGCACTGGGTTCGATTTTCATCACCACATATAAATAAATAAATTAAATAAAGGTCCATCAACAACTATAATTTTTTTTTTTTAAATGCAGAAGCTGGGCACAGTGGTGCATGCCTATAATCCCAGTAGCTCGAGAGGCTGAGGCGGGAGGATCATGAGTTCAAAGCCAGCCTTAGCCCTAAGCAAATTAGTGAAACCCTAAATAAAAAATTTAAAAGGGTTGGGGGCCAAGCGTGGTGGCGCACACCTGTAATCCCAGCGGCTCTGGAGCTGAGACAGGAGGAATTCAAAGCCAGACTCATCAATGGCAAGGTGCTAAGCAACTCAGTGAGACCCTGTCTCTAAATAGAATACAAAATAGGGCTAGGGCTGTGACTCAGTGGTTGAGTTTCCCTGAGTTCAATCCCTAGTACCAACAAAAGAAAAAAGGGCTGGGGTATGGCTCAGTGGTTAAGCACCCCTGGGTTCAATCTCTAATACCAAAACAAATAAAAAAAAAAAACTGTAGAATATAAATAACTTAAACATAGACTGTTGGTATTTTGAGAAGTACCCATGAGTAAGTTAATTTAATTTAAAAGCATTTCTAATCTCAGTGTGGTCGAGGACTACTACAGAGCTTGCTAGAAATGTGGAATCTCATGCCTTTTAAACCTGCTGAATCAGAATCTGCATTTTAACAGATCTGTTAGTGATTCATATGCATATTAAAGTTTGAAAAATACTGCTTTACTTCTAGGGCCAAAATATGAATTTGAAAAAGCCATAATGTTGGACATAACATAAACATCCATTATAAGGTCAATTCTCAATTACTTTGTATGATTACATATTTGGAAATAATTTTACTACTTCAACTTACATATAATTATGTTTAATATTCTGGAAATTCTTTCCTCACTGATAAAAAGCCAAATATGATAAAAGTCAAAAGCTGTCCAGCTTTTTCTTCCTGCCTTATCCTTCAGCTCCTTCTCCAATGCTGTATTTGGACATTCCCTCATCAGACCAGGGAATAACATCTGTCTGAACACCGCTGATCTTGGGGTCTCTTTGATTTATACTTGGGCTTTCGTTAGAAGAAGTAATTAAATCATTGATTTAAAATAGCCTTATTATTGTGCTACAGCTTGCATTTGAAGTACAGAGTAATAGGAATGACAATAGTATTAATAAAATGCTTAAATCCAGTGTGTGACAATGATATGATCATTTGTTTAGTACTTAACATTTGTCTCATTGGGTATGCTGTGTGCATTACCTCATTCAATGTTAACAAACATCCTTTGAAGAATTCACTTTTATTCCCATATCTCAAATGAGAAAATGAAAGCATAGAAGGGTGAAGTTACCTGCCCATGTGTAATGGCAGGTTGGTAGCAGAGCCAGGTGTTGAGCCCAGGTGTGTCACACTCCATACCCACATTATTACCCATGATGCTATGTGTTAATGTCAATGAAGATGAATGATTGTTAGCTGTAACTCATTATAATGTGTATAACATATGGCAATATTTAAGAATTAACAATAGACTTAAAATTATCTGCTATAATGTTTTGTTGCTATTCTGAAATTAATCATTTTCTCATTTACTCTATTTAAGGAATTAGTGAATCTTATCAAATGGGAATTTTTCGAATACTTGCTGGCATTCTTCACTTAGGCAATGTTGGGTTTACTTCTCGAGATTCAGACAGCTGCACAATACCTGTAAGTTCAGAATAAAATTGGTGTGGTAGAAGTTGAATTATGTTTTAGTTTTGTTGATTTTTTTTTTTTGTAGAAGCAATATAATTTAAGTCTCTCTGACATTATCAGATAATTATCAAAAAAATGTATTATCAAAAATATAAAGCTTGAACTGAGAATAAAGAACATGGTTCCAATTCTTGGGGCAGTGATTATGCGATTATGGTGTGTGTGTTTGTGTGTGTGTGTGTGTGTGTGTGTGTGTATGAGAGAGAGAGAATGAATGGTCTTAGATACAAGTCTGATTTCTGTAACGGGGAAATACTGCATGTAAAAGTTAGCAAGTCTAGGAAAAAAGTCTAGAAAGGTTCATATGGCCTATTGCATAGTAAACAAAAATTGATAACTTTGGTCTTTAGCTTTAGAGATGTAATATGGTTTAAAAGTTATTGAAGAAACTGTTAACAGTGCTAAGGAAAGCAACTTGGCTGGGGTAGGGTGAGTGGTGGGAAAGAAACTGACTTATCCCTTTTAATCATTTTTTTTTTGGGGGGGGTGCGTATACCAGGGATGAACTTAGGGGCACTTGTCCACTGAGCCACATCCCTAGCCCTATTTTGTATTTTATTTAGAGACAGGGTCTCACTGAGTTGCTTAGTGCCTCACTGTTGCCGAGGTTGCCTTTGAACACACAATTCTCCTGCCTCAGCCTCCCGAGCCTCTGGGATTACAGGCATGCACCACTGCACCCGGCTTTCCTTTTAATTTTATTGAATGTGGTACATGTACATCTACTAAAATCTATAAATTCTCAGGCTATAGGCATGGCTCAGTGGTAGATCTCATGCTTAGCATGTGCAAGGCCCAGGGTTCATTTCCCAGGAGTGAAAAAAAAAATGTATGAATTCTCACTGCTCCCCCTATCTATCTGTGTATGTCTCTCTCTCCCTGTCTCTCAATATAGATATCTAGAAATAGATAGATACAGTGATACAGATGAAATTAGTTACTATTATATAAATGGCCCCATAAGATCAGAAACTTGGAGAATTTAGAGTTATAAGAGATCATATCATGCCCTTGCTTAAATCCTTCAGAATTACCAGTTGTCTTCAGGAATAAGATAGATACTTTACAGTAGTCCTCCCTTATACAGTGATACAGATGAAATTAGTTACTATAATATAAATGGCCCCATAAGATCAGAAACTTGGAGAATGTAGAGTTATAAGAGATCATATCATGCCCTTGCTTAAATCCTTCAGGATTACCAGTTGGCTTCAGGAATAAGGTAGATACTTCACAGTAGTCCTCCCTTATCTATGATTTTGTTTTGGTGGTTTCAGTTACTTATGGTCAGATTTGGTCTGAATATTAAATGTAAAATTCCAGAAATAAATAATCATATATTTTAAATTGTGCACCATTCTGAGCAGCATGATGAAATTTCATGCTGTTCTGCTTCATTCCACCTGGGACATGAATCTTCTCCTTGTCCAGTGTATATGCTGCTACCCATTAGTCACTTAGTAGTCATCTCAGTTATCACGATGCTGTTGAGGTATCACAGTGCTTATGGCCAAGTATCCCTTACATAGGAGCCTAATGATAAATCACAATGCCTACGTCATTCTTCTCACTTCATCTCACATAGGCATTTTATCATCTGTCATTGTCATCATAAGAAGGATGAGTACAATACGATACGATATTTTGAGAGAGAGAGATACTACACTCACATAACTTTTATTATACAACAATGTTATAATTGTTCTGTTTACAATTCTTCTATTATTAGTTGTTGTTAATCTCTTGTTATGTCTAATTTATAAATTAAACTTTATCATATGTATGTATATTTAAGGGAAAAGACAGTGTATATAGGGTTTATTTTCCATTAGGAGTGTGCAGATAAAGAGGTTTGCTGTATTTGGCATAACATTGAAAGCCCTTTTATGATCGACCCTTGACTTCCTATTTAGCTTACCTCTCATCACTTTTCACACTTCAGCCCAGACATTTACAAACTCAGCTACCTCTCTCTTCTGCCTTTGCTCAGATTCTCTCTGGGGTGTAGGATAGCTGTTCTTCTCTAGGCAGCTCCAACTTCTAACATGCAGCTCTGGCAGCATCTCTTAGATTCGCCCTTCTTTCCGCTGCTTTCCTTTATCTCACTTCAGTTCTCAATGTTTTATAAAGGTCTCTCTTGCTTGTGTTTAACCCCTACGATTTGAGTTCCTTATAAATGGGACCATACTCTTTCTTGGTTGCCTTTTTTCTGTAGATCAATAGCTCCTCATGTAAAAATAGATTCCCTATTCCTATAAGAAAGAATCTATTCCCTGCCTTTTCTAAATGTAGTAGTTTTGTACTACAATTAGATATATGAAACATAAAATCAATACTTTATGATTTGAAGAGAAACACTATACTATAAATGATTTATTAGTCATAGGGTCATGAGTTAGATGGTCAGGGAGCTTTGTTTATAAGAAATTTGATCTACACAATTTCCTTTATGTATAATTTATTATTTCCCTAAGCCATGGATCCTAATTGAGGTGTGTGGTACCACTTCCCCTGGCCCAATACACAGGCTCTTCTCCTACTGGCAGGTCTTTTTATTTTTATTATTTTTGGGTACTGGAGATTGAACCCAAAAATATTCTACCATTGAGATATATCCTCAGCCCCTTTTATTTTTTATTTTGAGACAGTGTCTTGCTGAGTTACTGAGGCTGACCATGAACTTTCCATCCTCCTACCTTATCCTTGTGAGTCACTGGTATTACAGGTGTGCACCACCATGCCCAGCCTTTATGGCAGTTTTTTTTTTTTTTTTTAAGACAAAATGATGATTCTAATCTAAACGCTGATTTCTAAGGAAAATTTTTTTAAATAAGCTTTTTTCAAAGGCAGTTTTGTTGCAGTATAATTCACATACCATACCCATTTAAATGGCTTTAAATGTATAATTAAATGCTTTTTATTATATTTATGGATTTTTTAGCCATCACTATAGTCAATCTAAAATATTTTCATTATTTCAGAAAGAAACCGTGTACCCTTTGCCTGTTGCTCCCCTGTGCCCCCATTTCTCCAGCCTTACACAACCATTGAATCTACTTTCTGCCTGTATAGGCTTGCTTATTCTGGACATATAAAAACTGAATCATATGATATGTATTCTTTCAAAGTCCATCCATGTTATGGCATGTATCAGTACTTCATTTCTTTTATGGCTCAAAAATTCTATGTGTGTGTGTGTTCATTCTAAGCTGCTTATTATTCAAGTGAGTTGAGTGAAACTGTTAGTGAGGTGCTGATTTGTATCTAAAAAGTTCCTTGGGAGGAAGGGATCGAAAAGAGGAAGGCCACTTGAATAAGAACCACACAGGGAAGAGGGTGTCAGAAGACTCAGGTTTTAGTGCCAGCTCTGACATAAATTAGCCATGTCAGCCGGGCACGGTGGCGCACGCCTGTAATCCCAGCACTTGGGAGGCTGAGGCAGGAGGATCGCAAGTTCAAAGCCAGCCTCAGCAATGGCGAGGCACTTAGCAACTCAGTGAGACCCTGTCTCTAATAAAATACAAAAAAGGGCTGGGGATGTGGCCCAGTGGTCGAGTGCCCCTGAGTTTAATCCCTAGTACAAAAAAAAAAAAAAAAAATTAGCCATGTGATTATTGACAAACTATTTGTTCTCTTGGATCTTATTTCCTCTTTTTTTTCTTTCTACATTTTTTATTGGTGCATTATAGTTGTATATATTATGGGATTTGTTGTTGTTACATATTTATACATGCTTTCAATATAACAATATAATTTGGCAAATATCAATCCCCAGCACTTCCCCTCTCCTTTCCCCTATCCTTTACTGATCTCCCTTTGATTTTCATGAGATCGCCCACACCCACCCATTCTTTTCCTTTTTCCTGTCTAGCTTCTACGTGTGAGAGAAAATATACAACCATTGACCTTCTGAGTTTGACTTTTTTCGCTTAACATAATGGTCTCAGGTTCCATCCATTTTCCTGCAAATGACATAATTTCATTTTTTCTTTATGGCTGAATAAAACTCCATTGTGTATATATACCACATTTTCTTTATCCATTCATCTGTTGAGCATCTAGGCTGGTTCCATATTTTGGCCATTGTGAATTGTGCTGCTATAAACATAGGTATGCATGTACTATATATTATGAAGTATAATTTGAGTCAGGTATTTTGATGCCTCCAGTGTTGCATCACTGGCCTAGAATTGAGTTAGCTATTCTGGATCATTTATTCTTCCAAAGGAATTTTAGGACTCTTTTTTCTAGTTCTGTGAAGAATGTCATTGGTATTTTCATGGGGATTGCATTGAATCTTGTATATTGTTTTTGGTAGTGGGGCCATTTTAACAGTATTGATACTGCCTATCCATGGCATGAGAGGTCTTTCCTCTTTCTCTAATTTCTTTCTATAGTTTTCATTATAGAGGTCTTTCACCTCCTTGGTTAGATTTATTCCTAAGTTGTTGATTTTTTTTTTGTTTTTTTGTTTGTTTGTTTGTTTGTTTGTTTGTTGTTGAGGCTATTGTAAATGGGATTGTTTTCCTTTTTTTCTTACTTGGTTTATTCATTGTTGATATATAAGAAAGCTATTGATTTTTATATGTTGATTTTGTAACCTGCTACTTTGCCAAATTTGTTTATTAGCTTTAGTAGTCTTCTGGTGGAGTTTTTTTTTTTTTTTTTTTTTTAATCTTCTAAGTATAAGATCATATCATCTGCAAACAGTGACAATTCAACTTCTTCCTTTCCTATTTTTATCCCTTTTACTTTCTTCTCTTGCCTAATTGCTCTCACTAAAGTTTCTAGCAATATATTAAATAGGAGTTGTAAGAATGGACATCCTTGTCCCAGATTTTAAAAGAAATGCTTTCAGTGGCTCCCCAATTACGATGAGGTTGGCTTTGGGTTTTTTGTATATAGAGCCCTAATGATGCTGAGGTAGTTCCTTCTGTCCCTAGTTTCTTCAGTGTTTTTATCATGAATGGGTGCTGAATTTTGTCAAAGGCCTTCTCTGCGTCTATTGAGATGACTAGGTTGTTTTTGTCCTTAGTTCTGTTTATGTGATGAATTTCATTTGTTGATTTTTATATGTTAAACCATCCTTACATCTCTGGGATAAAACCAACTTGATCATGATTCTTGTTTTTCATTTAGAGACAACAGTGTTCACCCTGCCTATTCCCCGAGGAATGTTATCAGATTCCATTGATATGTGGGTAAAATGTTGAAAAATATAATGCACTAACATGATTAAATTAAGAAAATATTTATCAAAAACCTACTCATTCAAAACTACAGAAGACATTCTAGGGGATACAAGAATATATAAGTTGTTAAAGCAATTTTAATCTAAAAAGTTACTCCGATAGCATCATATTGTCTGCCTACAACCCTTTAGCAGCTTCCCAATGCTCTGGGAATACAGACTAGCCATAGCAGAGCCTCTGCCTTTCTCTACCCCTCTTACACACTCTCACTCAGCTTCAATTTTCATATTAGTTGCTTCCCTTTTACCACATAACATTTTTTTCAGCTGTTTACTCTGCTTAAAAAACTCTTTCCTCCCTCTTTAACCCAGAAGCACCTTCCATTCCTTCAAATCTCAGTTCCATTTCTCAAGGCAACTGTTTCCTGTCTCCCTAAATACAGCATACTCCTCTTGTGTGGACTTGGCGTAGTATCCTTTTTCTTTGTAGTATTTTACAGTTTAGGGAACAATCATTTATTTCCCCCAGTGACTATAAGCTCTAGGAGGGAAAGAACCATATCTATTTTTGTTTATTGGACTACAGTGGACATTCAGTAAATATTTGTTGACTAGATGACTGATTCTCTGATTGACTGAATAAATGTAGTGTGTCCTAAGACAAATACAGAGAGCTCTATAAAAAATCAAAGAGGTAATTTTTTAAATGAGCCCTAACGGATATTATAAAATGTCACCCAGATGCCAGTTTGAATAACGATTGTGATTATTATCACAGATCAGGTGTGAGTGATCTTGATGTTTATCACATCAAGGACATTGCTGAGTTTTACTTGATATTTCTTTGTTAACATTTTTCAGGAAATTCTTATTTGATTGGTCTGATTGTAGGAAGTAACCCATTCTCTTTTGGCAGCCCAAGCATGAACCTCTCAGCATCTTCTGTGACCTCATGGGTGTGGATTATGAGGAGATGTGTCATTGGCTCTGCCATCGGAAGCTAGCTACTGCCACAGAGACATACATCAAGCCCATCTCCAAGCTGCAGGCCACAAATGCCCGTGATGCTTTAGCCAAGCACATCTATGCCAAGCTTTTTAACTGGATTGTAGATCATGTCAATCAGGCTCTGCATTCTGCTGTTAAGCAGCACTCTTTTATTGGCGTGCTGGACATTTATGGGTAAGCATTTTGGCTTACTGGTCTGCCAGAGAGCATTTCTTGTGGAGAGTATTTAGTCACTCTGAGTGGGAATTTAATTTTGTCTCATACTGGTGAGGAGAGGAAAACCCTACCTATGACAAGTAAGGAGTACCTTTATGATGGTGATATGCTGTGCTTAAAATTTAACAACAAAAATTTAGCTCAACTCCAGAGCTAATTTAGTAAAGTAATGGGTGGAATAAATTGGCTTACAGGCTCTCATGTGATAAATTATCACTGAATTTTTAAAAATCTAATTTCATTTGCTAGTTTGTCTTCTGTGGATACCCTTCCTTAACCGTGCAAACCCATTTTGAATATTGTGCTTATTTTATACTTGATTTTTTATTCTCTGGTTCAGTTTTTCAGAAGAACCTATAAGGTTCCCTTCTTTGTGTGTCTAACACTATGAGTCTATAAATTGATAGGAACAATGCCTTTATTATAATTCTGTTGTTCCTCTCCTGGAGATGAATGAGCCTCAAAAACTCATAGTTTTGAACACCTTTTCATGCTGGAAACTCTAAATAAAATTCTCTGTCTCATAACAGGTATTCATCTGTTGGGCACATCTTCCATATTTCTGACTTATAAACATTTATCTTAATTGCTGTGTAAAGAAAGTTGCACAATATTGGGGAACTTCCTATTTCTTTCTTCCTAATATGCCCATTTTGAATATTTTAAAACTATTTCTTTTCTCCCTTTCCCATTTTATTTTTGGTATTGCAGATTCGAAACATTTGAGATAAATAGTTTTGAGCAGTTTTGTATAAATTATGCAAATGAAAAACTACAGCAGCAATTCAACATGGTAAGAATGTTCTTCTTTGAATAATATTCTGCTATAAATTATCCCTTTAATTCCTAGTCTTTGTTTAAAGTCTGGTCCCTGAAATGAAGTCCTGAATTTTAAGTATTATATAAAGGTTTAAAACAGCTAAACAGCTGGAACTGGTGTTTTAAAAATGATGCTACATTTAGAAAAATATTTGGAAGTCATCCCTTGTCTAAGAATGATGAGAATTTGGGGCAAATAAATTGAGTGAGAAAAGCAGGAGGTATATTACTAACATAGGAAATATAAAGCTTTGAACCTAGGGATATCCTTCATTTAGTCATTCTGAAACGACAGCCTTAACTCTTACTTTCTGTATTAGCAAGATGTCAGAACTAAACATCAGAATTTCATGTATTCTTTTTTCAACAGTCTAAGCCATTCACTGAGACAATGGCAATAGGAATATTTAGAGAGTGACTCCTGTGAAGAAGTAATATCATATATCTTAGAGGATTATCACAGTGGTGGGAGATTTTGAAAGTACTTAAAAATGAGGGGCAGCAGATCATATAACTGTGAAGGGCAAAGGCCTCAGAGGTGAACTGCTTGGGTTGGAATCCCACTCTGTCTTTATTATCCGGGAGACGTTGGGCAAGTTAATTGACCTCCCTGGACCTTAGCTTCCTCATCTTGTAAAATGGAGATGATAATAGATCCCCCCACATATGGTTTTATGGATTAAATGAGTTGGGATATATTAACTGCTCCTCACATGTCAGGGACAGTTCAAAGTACAAAGTTAGGGGTAGTTATTAATATTTATGGAAGAGGATGTTAAGAATAAGCAACCGAGTAGTGGGAATATAACCCAGTGGGAGAGTGTGTGCTTAGCATGTGTGAGTTCCATCCCCAGCACACATACACAAAAAAAAAAAAGAAAGAAAAAGAAAAGAAAGGGGTAGAGTACCCATAGGAATTGGTTGATAAAAGAAAAGAGAGCTAAAGGATAGGAAAGGTAGCTTCATCTTATGAAAAGAGATGTCAAGTGGTCTGAGTGGTCCATAGTTGACTAAAAATAAAAATTCAAACAAATTATTTTAAGTTACAAAACTGATAAAAACAAAACAAAACCAAAAGAGTATCCAAAACTAGTAATATTGGGAAGATAACAAAGGAGCAGTAGAGAGGGTGATGTATGTGAATTTAGCCTCATCAGAAAGTTAACAGATAACATTTCAAATTGATAAGTCAGAAAGTAACTGATACGAGCCGGGAGTGGTGGGTGGCACACGCCTGTACACGCCTGTAGGCAGGAGGATCGCGAGTTCAAAGCACTCAGCAATGGCGAGGCTGCAACTCAGTGAGGATCGCGAATAAAATACAAAAAAGGGCCGCCGGGCGCTCGCACGCCTGTAATCCCATGGGGAGGCGAGGCAGCACGAGTTAAAGCCAGCCTCAGCAATGGCGAGGCACTCAACGCAGTGAGACCCTGTCTCTAATAAAATACAAAAAAGGGCTGGGGATGTGGCCCAGTGGTCAAGTGCCCCTGAGTTCAATCCCTGGTACCAAAAAAAAAAAAAAAAAAAAAAAAAAAAAAAAAGGGCTGGGGATGTGGCCCAGTGGTCAAGTGCCCCTGAGTTCAATCCCTGGTACCAAAAAAAAAAAAAAAAAAAAGAAAGCAACTGATACATATATTCTTTAGAAATATGTAAGTAAACGTCAGAAGAAAAAGCTAAAAGAATTAAAAACTCTTGCCTGCTTTCTGTCTCTGTTCACCTCTTATTCCTCTCCCTTTTCCCTCACACCTCCCCACTATATCTTAGTTTTATTATGTGTAACTGCTCTGCTCCCTCTTACTATTACATGGCTTTTTGTCTCTTCTAATTTGTGTATATTATTTCCACCTCAACATTTCCTCTTCTCCGTTCACTTCAGACTTCCTGTGGAGCCAGCAGTGGTTGGAATGCTCTTCCCATCTTTTTAACTTGTTCACCTCCCACTCATCTTGGATTCTTTCAGCTTCTGCTCCCACTGCTAATTGCCTAATTGTTTTCTTGTTTTCCAATTCAGATACCTGAGAAAGTGAACCAATTAGTCCCATTCATTTTTTTCATCAGAGATCTCTAGCAATAGAGTGCCCTCATGTACCCATACTTGGTTTAGTGAGTGGGACCAGAAACATGGGGTTTCACAGTAAAGAACTTAGCTGCATAGGGCTGCTCCCTGAGCTGAGGCTATGGATGTGGGCAGTTGGCATAAGAAGTTCTGGGGTGCCAGGAGCAGTGGCACATGCCTATAATCCTAGCAGCTGGGAAGGCTGAGGCAGGAAGATCTCAAGTTCAAAGCCAGCCTCAGGATTTAGTGAGGCCCTAAGCAACTCAGCAAGACCCTGTCTCTAAGTAAAATATTTAAAAGGGCTGGGGATGTGGCTTAGTGGTAAAGCACCCCTGAGTTCAATCTCTAGTACAAAAAAAGAAAGAGAGAGAGAGAGAGAGAGAAAGAAATATTGTGGGCATATTTAGTGCTTAGAAGCGTCCCTATATTGACCAAGGATCTCTTGACATATTGAACCTCATGCCCACATTCCTTGACAATTAAGCACCCCAAACATTTGAGCCCCCTGGCTTTATGGCATTTTCTAGATTGTATATAAAGATGTGTATGAGAAATAAGCTCTATTTAAAGCCTAGAGCAGTGCTTCTGATGTCAGCATGGAGACTACATATAAACTAATGAAAAATTTTAAAAGAGTTCATTGTTTTGGAAGATATTAGTGCCATCAGTCAGGACACTGCTAACATGTGGTGCCTTATTTGTTTTCTCATTAATCAAAAGAACAGAAGAAAATTGCTAACTATCATGACAAATACTCATATGGATGACCTTGTTTGTCTTGTTTTGTTTTAACTAAGGCTCCTTACAGCTGCTTAAAGTGCAAAGGACATTCCAATAAATGTAAAATAAAGTGAGAAAGTTCCAGGTACATGGAACTATATATTAGAAATCTCTATGTCACCTGTTTCATAGGACTTGGTGTCTTAGAAAATATGTGTTATATGGTCATTGCCACAAAAAGGTAGTCTTCCTAGAAAAATAGCACGATGTGTGAGAGAACCAAAGGAGACAAAAGAGACAAGTAAGTAACAACAGAAACTCAGAACAGGTAATGGTCATTAGCATCTATAGAATCAGAAAGTTGTGTATCAGCTGCTCAGTTAGGGGACATCCTGAAGCAAGAACTGTGGTGGATTGCCCTTCCCATCTAGGGCAGTGCTGCTCCCATTCACCTTCAAAGCTTAGAGCACAAGCCCTTCTTTAGGGAAACCTACCCTGACCATCCTGTAGCTAAACTACATGAGGATTCTTGCCCTTATAGTTTATATTATTTTCCTTTTTAATATTATTCCTTGTGATTATTTGATTTCTGTATTCATCTCCCACCAGTCTCCCAATTCACGTGGATGGTGGTATTGTCCATGTTGTTGATTATATGCAGCGACTGACACATAGTATGTAGTCAATACATATTTTTTATTAAATAAGTGAATAGAGATTAGAAGCAATGGTGTGGATTGTGGCTGAAGATTTTTAGCAGAAATAGCAATGGCCGGGTGCGGTGGCGCACGCCTGTAATCCCAGCACTTTGGGAGGCTGAGGCAGGAGGATCGCGAGTTCAAAGCCAGCCTCAGCAATGGCGAGGCACTTAGCAACTCAGTGAGACCCTGTCTCTAAATAAAATACAAAAAAAGGGCTGGGGATGTGACCCAGTGGTCGAGTGCCCCTGAGTTCAATCCCCGGTACCACAAAAAAAAAAAAAAAAAAAAAAAGAAATAGCAATGGATTGGTAGTGCTTATGGAGCTGCTTGCAGTATTGGATAAAGAGTTCACAAAAGTGAGCCATTGATTCCCTGAATGAGAATAATCAAGGCAGACACAAAAAACAAATGTTAACCTAATTTTGAGGCATGTTGTACTTCAGCACCACAATTCCTTAGGAAAATTATTTTATTGTGCTCAAAGCATTGCCCAGTACTGTTCAGTAGTCTGGAAGACATCCACTCTGCATAGTTGTTCAATGCCATCTAAGGTATTCCTGTGTCCTATGTTGTTAGCAGCCCTGTACAATTACTTAAGGAACCAAAAGTATAAAGTGCAGTTTCAGAAATGTACATAATAAAAAATCACAAAGACTGCTTACATTTATAAAGTACTTAAAACATTTACATGCCTAGATCTGCTTATTCACTAAGGGTCTGATATAGCTAAGGTTTTGCTGTCTGTGGTTTTAATTTACTTTCTCTGTGTGTAAATGGTGCTTCTCCCATGAGATTGTTATTGCTAGTAGTCATGAACTATCTCCAGTTTTCTTGGTATCCTCTTAGTATTTTATGGAAATTCTTTTTTCACTACATTCTTTATGATAATGATCCAAAAATGACTGCATTTTTCTTTTTCATTTCAGCACGTTTTCAAATTGGAACAAGAAGAATACATGAAAGAACAAATTCCATGGACACTCATAGATTTTTATGATAATCAGCCTTGTATTAATCTTATAGAATCTAAAATGGGCATTCTAGATTTGTTGGATGAGGAATGCAAGGTAAGTATGATTTTTCTGGGGAATTTAGTCTGTCAAATAGATGCATCAAGATCAGGAGGCAAGTGGGTTCAAGCAGACATTTATTAGTGTAATATGAAATGCCATTGTGGCAACAAGTAGGAGTCACTGGCGTCTTCATTTTAAAGGGATACTAGGCCCCAAGGATTCTAGTTACAAATGAAACTTTTCTTTTCAGTTGATTAAAAATTATGTGGAAAATTGGTATTAGATGATATTGCTACCAATTTTCAGTGCCTTTTTTTAAAACCAATTTGCTTATATTTAGAACTCTGGAGACAGAATATATTTAAAGAAATGCAAGAAATTGCACAAGAAACCAGCTGAGAAATGTCAAGTCATTTATATAATGCCCAAAAGGATGAGAATATCAGCGGTGGTCTAGGAAGAGTTATTATTTAGGGAAACAGTTGTCATTGGTAATACCTATAGCCTGGGACCACACTTTTGGTGATAACATTTTATTATTTAAGGCAACTATGATAAGTTGTCTTTTAGTTAGAATCTAAGAAAATACATTAAAAAATAGAATATGTTAAAGAAAAGGATAATCCAATTGTGATTTTAGTCCTTTTTTTGGTTCTTTTTAGATATTCATGATAGTAGAGTATATTTTGACATACTATACATACAGAGAGTAAAAATTATTCTAATTAAGATCCCATTCTTATGGTTGTACATGATATGGAATATCACTGGTGGTGTATTCATATGTGAACATAGGAAACTTATGTCCGATTCATTCTACTATCTTTCTTATTCCCTTCTTCCCTCCCTTCCCTCATTCCCCTTTGTTTAATCCACTGAACCTTCTATTCTTCCCTCCCCCTGCCCTTGTAGTATGTTAGCAACTGCATATCAGAGAGAATATTCAATCTTGGTTTTGGGGGACTGGGTTATTTTACTTAGCATGATAGTCTCCATATATATCCATTTATTGGCAAAAGTCATAAAGTCATTCGTTTTTATGGCTGAGTAATATTCCATTGTGTACATATACCACATTTTCTTTATCCATCCATCTGTTCAAGGGCACCTATGTTGGTTCCATAGCTTAGCTCTAAATAGCCATAAGTTAAAAATTGACTAGTCATTCTTTATTATGGACATAGGTGATAAAGATGGAGTTTAGCCTTAATATTTGATGATGCACCATGTTAGAAAAAATGGTGGATTCTCAGCTTTACTACTAACTGAGTCATCGTAGGCAAATAACCTATCGTTCACTTAATCTTTCTTTAGTTTATATGCAGTAAGTTACAACTTACATAGGTTGATCCTTGTAAGCCTCCAGATTTCCTATAACATTAAGAAGGTATGTAATGAAAAAGTACTCAGCCTCACTTGAGATTAAAAAAAAATGCAAAGCAAAGATGGTATCCTGCTTTTTACCCATCAAGTGGGTAAATTTAAACTTGATACCTTTCATTTGGTAATGCTGAATGGATATTGTATCTATACTGTTGATGAAGGATAAAAATTAATACAACATACTTAAGATGAAATTGGACAACAATTATCAGAATCATAAATATAGGTATCTTTTTACCCTGGAGTGGAACTGCTTAGATTTCAACCTATGACTTCTGAAAATATCCAAGGTATATACATATAAGAAGAAAACTGTGGCAGTTGTTGTAATAACAAAACCACAGTAACAACCTAGTGGCCATAAATAAAAGAATTACTAAGAAGGAAAAAAAAAAGAGATAATAAATTTGAGAAAACAGCAAGGGGAGACTACCCTCCATTTTCTATCTTTCTGTGTATAAATGTTACCTTTATTTAACATAAATTTAAAATTTAAAAATACACACTACTATTACTATGCCCATGATATTTCATCTTATACTGCTTTTGTTGTTTTAAAAACAGATCAAATATTTATTTGATGATTCCTAGTATAGACAGATTATCACCCAAAGATGGCTGGGTCACCTGTGGAAAGCACTTGGTCATGCTTTTCATTAGTAATTGGTTTGGGTCCTGTAAGAGAGAAATGTAGAAGAAATGAATTCCTAAGCTGAATATAAAATATAGGTAAAGCCAAAAAGTGATCTCTTGGCAGCTGATGCAACAGAAGAGTCTCAATATTCAGTTTCTTTTCTTTCTTTTTCTCCCTCAATGTAGATGCCTAAAGGTACAGATGACACTTGGGCCCAAAAATTATACAATACACATTTGAACAAATGTGCGCTCTTTGAAAAGCCCCGCCTATCAAACAAAGCTTTCATCATCCAACATTTTGCTGACAAAGTAAGGAAGTTTTGTATTTTTTTTGAATACTTAAATGAAGGAAAAAAATCAATAATCAAGAAGTATTGTTTTTTCTCTTTGCTGATGCTTGCATTCTTTGAGGCCTTCCAGGAAAAGCAGTCTTCAGTATTGGCTGTTGGTTTTCTCTTCCTTTAACTTAAATTAAATTATATATGAAATAAATATGGGTCTAGTCTTCTGTCTGTAAGTTGGAATTCCAAGAAACTTTGAAAACCAGCTTCCTGGGAATCCCCTTCAGGGGTTGAGGACTTTCTGAGTTGACCTTCATCCTGACTGGAAACCTTAAAATGAACATAAGTTCACGTATGGGTTTTTATAGTTCAGGATGTTAAGCTCCTTGAGTGACAGACTGTCTGGGTTGCTGGGGTTTGGGAAGAGAAATCTTCCATTCTCAAGGAGTCCCACTTTACCAAGCCATAATATATTTCCCCAGCTTCTCCCTCTATCCAACATTAACTTTTCACCTCTTCCTCAACCAACAGCCATGTGTTCCTTTTGATCCTATCTCCCACTTTAATCTATTCTTTCCCAAGAGGAAACATTCCACTGGATGGTGGACTAGCTTGGAAGGATTTATACTGGGTCAGCCTGGGATGAGCTTTCTTTGGCCAGCATGGGGGAAGAGGATCAACTTCTTATGAGTCTGCTCACCCTGAATTGAGAGGATCATTTAGACTACAATTAATCAGCAAGCACTACCACCGTTCCCTAGGAAACAATGTTTGGGGAATCCTGCTAAGGAGTTAACAGACTTAGCAGGAATACCAATATTTTAGCAAAAACTGATGATACCACTTTGCTGAGAGCTAGTCGTGTAACCTTAGCTAATACATATTTTTGTTGTTGATGACATAATATCTATTCAAAAGTGCTATCAGTTAAGGGGATTTTTCCATGTGTTCTCAGGTGGAATACCAGTGTGAAGGCTTTCTTGAAAAGAATAAAGACACTGTTTTTGAGGAACAAATCAAAGTTCTTAAGTCAAGCAAGGTAACCATAGACAGGCTTATTCTAATCAGTATCTATTCAATAAAATGTCAATTATGCATTAGTTTTTGTTGTTTGTTTGTTTTGCAGTACTGGGATTGAGACTGAATCCAAGGGCATTCTACCACTGAGCTATATATCTCTATCTCCAGCCCTTTTTATTTTTGTTTTCAGAGAGGATTTTGCTAATTGCCCAGGCTGGCCTTAAACTTGTGATCTTCCTGCCTCAGTCTCCTGAGCCGCTGGGATTACAGGTGTGCATCACCATGCCCAGCTTTAAGCATTAGCATTTTAACAACAGAAATGATTTTTCCAACAAAATCTGCTTTACTTACAGTTTTTAATTCACCAAATACATAACACTTACTATGTATCAGGTTCTGTTCTAAAAGCCTTGCAAATATTAACATATCTAATCTCCATAATGAGATGGTATTATCATTACTCTTATCTTACAGATTAAGCAACTGAGGCACAGGGATTTCATGGGCTAGTGAGTTTTCAAGCCACATTAAAACCCAAGCTGTCTTGCTCAGGGTCTGCTCTTAACCACTATGCATTGTGGTCTTTCAGTTTTAAGTGAAATTATTGCCTCCACCATGATCTTCTCTCTTGTGTGCCTTTGTGAGAGACTATGAGAGAAAACGGTTTTTTTTTGCTACCTCATTTTGAAGAGGAGTGCCAGAATTGTGGCCTCATGTACTCCATGCAGATGGAGATTGAACTCATGATCATTGTTGAATCCAATTCCAGGTGTAACTTTGAAATTATTTTTCTTAAGAATAGATACTAGAAACTCTGCCTTCCATCGGGAAAAGAATATTCCAGATGGCAAAAACTATGAGGTCTACAATACATCATTACCCTTGAATCTTAATCTGGAAAGGATGAGAGGACCTCTCACATTCATCCTACAGGGTGCAAACCAGGAAGGCAATTAATTATTTGGGCCAATATTCATTTTAAAAAGTAAAGATCTTCATGTGAATTTGTCTAGATGACTAACGGACACACTTTGTTTTTCTGGTTTATTCTAAAAGAATTCTAACTTCAATAGAATTGCATATGAACATTCTAACTCTTGTTTTTGAAAGTAAAATGTTCACTTTCAGTTATTTTGATAATATAAAAATCACATAAAGACCAAATCCCAATTTTAACCCTCAGAAAATAATGAGTCAAAGGGTCTATAGAAAAAGACAGTTTTTTCCTTAACCTAACAGGTACTAGGCGTTAATGCTTTATGGCTTACAGGATTGATGTATAAGAAAATTTTCATAGTGCCAATTTTTAAGGATTAAACAATTGAAGATCTTTATCATTTTGATTTATGGACAGTGATATGAACCATGAAATTCTATTGTTAATATTTGGCCAAAGTAATTTAGCTTAAACAAAATACAGGTTCTCATTCTTGAGGCACCCATAATCCGTTGTCTTTATTTTGACTTAATTTTCTGTTTGGCTAGTGTGTCCTTAACCATCAGAAGATAGCTCTGTGTTCTGGTGAGTCATTTGAAGTGACTGCCAGTCTATGCAGCATTGCTGCAGTTGAAGTGAGGACAGTGTATGATTTACCTAACGTAGTTTGATGACCTCCTTCCTCCCACTCTTTTCAGAAACCCAAGCTACAGGTATAAACTTCATAATTTCTCTATATTGGATAGAAGCAAATGTAACATAATATTCCCTTGGAAGTACCAACTGATTAATATCTGTGTTGTGTCCTGAATATAATTCTTTTTGTAGTAACATAGTGTGAAGTCTATGTCTGTTTTAGCTATACTTCACTTGAGATAGCAATTAAATAGCCAGGTAGACATGTCGTGTAGAAATTTGAAAATGAAAGTGAGCACATAAGAGGTTAAGTCAGAGCAGGCGATAGAAATTTGGTAGGGTTTAGAAATAGATGACATGTTTTAGTTCTGGGGGTCAAACCTTGGGGTACTCTATTCCTTAGCTACACTCCCCACTTTTTTTTTTTTTTTTTTTTTTTAATTTTGAGACAAGTCTCACTAAGTTGCCCAGGCTTGTAATCCTCTTACCTTTGTCTCCCAAGTAGCTAGGATGGTAGGTGTGCACCACTGTACCCAGCCTCTACCTATATTTTTATAGTATTTATTTTACTTTTCTCTCACATTTTCAGTTCCTAATTCAAATGTTGATTATTTCTGGAATGTGATTCTGACAGGAGTTATCTAAAGCAAGAGATTTCCTACTTGTTGAAAACATTAATAATGTTTCATCTATGCAGGCTTACTTTTGAGTGTGGGTTTAGAGTGTAATTGCTTTTTACTGTTTCTGACCCAGTTTAAGATGCTACCAGAACTATTTCAAGATGATGAAAAGGCCACTAGTCCAACCTCAGCCTCCTCTTCAGGGCGTACACCCCTTACCCGCATTCCTGCAAAGGCCACCAAAGGCAGACCAGGCCAGATGGCCAAAGAGCACAAGAAAACAGTGGGGCATCAGGTGAGTTCAGGGAGCTGCTGCTGCCACACTCCTTCTCCTTTGCTCACCTGAAGCCTCAGGTCTTTCTTTAGATTCCCAGGTGGAATTCTCAGGTGAGGAGAGGCTAGAGCTTCCACTGTGAGAACAAATAACATTGCTCACTTATACTCTCTGCCAACTCTAGACCCAGGCCTTCATGTCTACCTTTCCCAAAACTATTTTCTCTATGTCTTGATTCTTTTTTTTTTTTTTAGTATTTATTTATTTGCTTTAGTTGTACACAATGCCTTTATTTGTATGTGGTGCTGAGGATTGAACCCGGGCCGCACATGTCCTAGGTGAGCGCTCTACCGCTGAGCCACAACCCCAGCCCCAATGTCTTGATTCTTTTAGTGTATATCATCTCTCTCAGACCACTGCTGTCTTTGCTTCATTCTCTGGTTGCTTTTTTTCTGTATTTATACAGAGCAACAGTTATTTCCTTCAGTACAAGAAAGTTGCCTTCTCCTTCCTTTGATGTCTTATGCCCTTTGGGGAGTGGGAAATGTCACACACCTGCTTAGTGCCTAAATGTAGGATAAAGGCTTTGGGAGGGAGGTTAAGCACTAGTCAGCATAGTATGTTTTCCTGTATGTGAGACCCTGTGCCAGTGTAGATCAGAGCAGGACCTGACATGAGTCCACAGCCTCTAGTCCTGATCCTGTGTCCCTACTGGTAACTTCTTTCTAGCCATCCTTCCCTTTCTCCACTCATTCCTTATACTCTTTTAAGACATCTGCTGCTCTTTTTCAGTATCTTACAGCAAAATTTCTACTTTACATGATTAAATGACCTTCATATTCTTGAAGCAAAGTTATATTGTGAGTCACATATGACTGAACTCATATCACTAAGCTATAGAAGCCTATGTCGTAGGAGAGTGGGAGAAAGGGGTGAGAGTAGGGAAGATATATATTTAGCAGAGTAAGCATATATTAGTAGAGTTTGGGCAAAATTTAACTAAAAGTCCTAGCATTCCTGATTAGTATCAGCTCCCTTTTCAGGATAGGTCAAATTCATAGGTGATAAAGTCATATCCATTAGTGTCATAGGAAGAGAATTTTAATTGTTTTATATCATCTTTCACTTTTGAGAAAACTTTGATACCCTTTTCTGCCCTTTTTCATGCAGTTCCGAAATTCCCTTCACCTGCTTATGGAGACCCTCAATGCCACTACTCCTCACTACGTGCGCTGTATTAAGCCTAATGACTTCAAATTTCCATTCACGTAAGTATTTCTCAACTACTGAATAGTAAAGTATCCCTGTTGCATGAGGATTGCCAAGCCAACATAAGGAAAAGAAATATTTGGGTAAATCTTCATGTCTTATAGACATAAAATACTACTTAATAGGGCTGGGGATATAGCTCAGTTGATAGAGTGCTTGCTTGCCTTGCATGCACAAGGCCCTGGGTTCAATCCCCAGCACCAAAAAAAAAAAAAAAATTCTACTTAATAGAATTTTTTCAGTTTTTGTTCCCATTTCAGAATGTGAGAATAAATTAGCAGTTAGTCATCTGTTAGGGCTTCAAAGTTGAGGTCACAAACATTTCTGGTTCCATATTATTTTTTTAATCATTTATTTATTGTTTTAATTGTACACAAAGTGTTTATTTTTTTTTTAATGTGGTACTGAGAATCAAACCCGGGCCGCGCATGTGCGAGGCAAGTGCTCTGCCGCTGAGCCACAACCCCAGCCCCATATTATTTTTTTAAATTTACCTCAGTTCAAAATCTTTCTGGGTGTTTTGTTAATTTGGGTACTAGTTAAAACCAGAGCTAGCTGGGATAAGGATGCTTTGGCAAAGACATACCTGCTACTTTTCACCTGTTGAAATCACCAGAGACTGTCTGCTTTTACCAACATCTTGTCCTGCTTCAAATCGTATATATGACAAAGAACTCAAAAAGCTTAACACCAAAATAATAATAATAATTCAATCAATAAATGGGCAGAGGAACTAAACAGATGCTTCTCAAAAGAAGAAAAACAAATGGTCAACAAATATATGAAAAAATGTTCAACATCTCTAGCAATTAGAGAAATGTAAATTAAAACTACACCGAGATTACATGTCACTCCAGTCAGAATGGCAATTATCAAGAATATAAGTAACAATAAATGTTGGTGAGGATGTGGAGAAAAGGGAACACTCATATATTGCTGGTGGGACTGCAAATTGATACAACCACTCTGGAAAGCAGTATAGAGATTCCTCATAAAACCTGGAATGGACCCACCATTTGACCTAGTTATCCCACTCCTCAGCATATACCCAAAGGACTTAAAATTAGCATACTATAATGACGCAGCCACTTAAATGTTTATAGCAGCTCAAATCATAATAGCTTAGATATGGAACCAACCTAGGTGCCCATTAACAGATGCATGGATAAAGAAATTGTGGTATATATGCACAGTGGAGTGTTACTCAGTCATAAAGAAGAATGACTTTATGACATTTACCAATAAATGGATGGACCTGGCGAGTATCATGCTAAGTGAAATAACCTGGTCCCCAAAAACCAAAGATCATATTTCTCTCTGATATGTGGATGCTAATATACAATGGATCGGGGGTGAGTGGGGAGGGGAAGAATAGAAGTTCAGTGGATTAGACAAAGGGGAATGAAGGGAAAGGTGGGGAATAGGAATAGAAAAGAGTGGAATGAATCTAACGTAATTTTCCTATGTAAATATATGAATACACCACAGTGTATCTTAACATCATGTACATCCACAAGACTGGGATCCTAATTAGAATAAGATATATTCCATGTTTGTATCGCTATGTCAAAATAGAGTTTACTGTCATTTATAACTACAAAGAACAAAAAAATTTTTTAAATATGAGAAGAGAATCTTTCAGGAGCCCCCCCAAAAAAAGTATTCCTTTAATTTTGAAACTAATACATATACATTGTGAAAACAATTTTCAGAAAACATAGAATAGTATAAAAAGAAATGAAAAAGCACTTATCATACCCAGAGAGATAACTGGTATAAACTGGCATAGACCCTTCTTGACTAACCTGGTCCCTTCCTTCCTATTCTCTCTCTGTGTGTGTGTGTGTGTGTGTGTGTGTGTGTGTGTGAGAGAGAGAGAGAGAGAGAGAGAGAGAGAGAGAGAGAGAGACATAGACACAGACACAGACAGACTGATTTATGGGGAAAGAGAGAAAAATACTAGCAGAAGGGAGGATCTCAAGCTATAATTGCAGTTTTATCTCTTCTTTTTATGCAATAGATAGTGGACACTTTCCATGTTAGTAAAAGTCCACATCTCATTTTAATGGCTGCAGATTATCCCATGGCACAGATATACCATTATTTATTCAAAATATTCCCTATTGATAATTATTTAGGTTGTTTCAACAATGCTGTAAAAATCATCTTTTGCCAATAATTTTTGTTCATTTGTCTGATATCTCCTTTGAATAATATATTTCTAAAAATGATTTGTGAATTTGTAGGTCAAATACCATGCTTGTAGTCTGATTACCCATTATGTACATGCATTAAAATATCACACTGCTCCATATATATTTACAAATGTTATGTGTCAATTAAAAATTTCAAGATACATTTTTTTAAAAGATGAGGAAAAAAAAGAAAAGGAAAAAAGTAAAAAAGACAAGGCTCGAGTACTCAAGGTAATAACACCCACTCTGCAAATTATGATTGCCTGTTTCCTTACCTCCCTGCCAATCCTACTGTCTGGAGAGTAGATCTGAAAGACTGCAGTCCTGTGGCCCTCATCACTAAGAAGCCCTCTCTAGAGGAGGTGGCAAGCAGGAAGCAATTGCCATGCCATGAGCTGTGACCTTGCATCAACAAACTCCATCTCCTGCCACCAACAGAACACCTGAGAAGACAGTGCAGGAGAAGGTGTGGATGGATCACTCCGAGCCTAGCTATGGTAGTAATAAGAGTGATCATATAATTAGAAGAGACCTTTCTGCTTCCTCTTTTAGTGTCACTTTAATTTGAAGATTTCAAATTCCAGAGTGAAATAATATAAAATGTAATACAAAATAAAATATTTTAATTGACATAAACACTATACATGCTCAGTATGTATACAGTAAATAGCATTTAAAACATCAATAATTTTTTTAAGAAAAATAACTGATTGGGGCATATTTAATGTGTCTTTCCTGTGGGAATGGCGTCCGTTATTATTCTGAGGGATGGACCTGCTCAAGAGTGAAGAATATCTTCCAGGCTGGCCGGTATTCATTCCATGAGAACCCCATATAGGGAAATAAGAAACTCTGAGAATTAATCAGGTCAACCCATGTAATGAGTATGGACACTGCAGAGGAATTTTGTGTTCTTTTCTTTTTTTAGTATACACTTCCTTATGAGTTTGTGGTTTGAACCATAGGGAGTGTCTACAGCTCTATTTTTATTGCTCATTGTCTCTCCCTAGTCTTGTGAAGTTTTCCATTTTGATCACAGCTTCAACTTTTGAATGCTTTCTTTTTTAATTTATCCACTTGGATCTTTACAGAAGAATTTAAACCCTGCCTTAATTAAAACCTATAGTGGCTATAGCTTGGTTCTTTGTGCGCTAATGACCTTTTTTTTTTTTTTTTTTTTTTTTTAACATGTAGGTTTGATGAGAAGAGGGCAGTACAGCAACTGAGAGCATGTGGTGTCCTGGAAACCATTCGAATCAGTGCAGCAGGTTTCCCCTCACGGTGGGCGCAGCATTTTTCAAGTGTAAAGAATCCTAATGGGGGAGATTCCTAGTTCTTTAAATAAACTGATGTAATTTTCTTTTTATAGGTGGACTTACCAAGAATTTTTCAGTCGATACCGAGTCCTGATGAAGCAAAAAGATGTGCTAGGTGACAGAAAGCAAACATGCAAGAATGTGTTAGAGAAACTGATACTGGTGAGAAAGATTTTCATTTACCTTTATCTGAACAAAGGGCCTTGTGGTTCTCATTTGTAAAAGCCCTGGGAGCTTCCATGTAAAATATCATTCATCCAAATTATCTAGGGGTGGTTGAGTAGAGGGACGCACTGTCTCAGAGGTTGAGCCTCACTCATAGTAGAACTAGTGGGGAGGAGAATGGTCCACTATCAGGAAATAGAATTATTAAGGCCCGAACCCAACTTGACACATTTCTTTTAGAGAGTGTGATCATTATCAGCAAAAATTTATGCAGTACTTACTTAGGGAAGACACCAGACCAGATGATGTATAATTAAGAAAAAATAATTCTTAATGGGTATGGTGGTGCATGCCTGTAGTCCTGGCCAGACAGTTTGTAGTGAGGGGATCTCTTAAACCCAGGAGTTTGAGGCCAACCTAGGTAACATACTGAGATCCTATCTCAAAAGCAAAAACAAAAAATTAGTCTTATTCTCAAGTAACATTCTATCTTGGCAAGTAATGCATTTTAAAGTTAAATATACTGTACTTTAGAGTCTATATCAAATGCTTAGTGAGTAGGACAAGGAATCAGAGGAAGGTAAAGTCACATCCAGCTAGGGGAAGGAGGAACAATTTCATGAAAGAAGTGTATTTTGAGTCAGGCCCTGAAGAATGGGTAAGAGTGTATAAAAATAAAGGAAGAATATTCTAAGAGGGAGCATGGTGTGAAAACCCAAGAAAGCATAGGGTTTGCTCAGAAAACAGTAACTTTTTTCAGTATAAGATTTGTGAATGGGATTATAAAGTAATGGTTAGGAAATATAGGTTGACATTATTGAGAATCAATCATCCCAGGCTAAGGAGTTCTCAAACTTTATTGTGAATTAGTGTCACCTGGAGAGTTTGCCAAACACAGATCTCTAAGCCCTACCCCCAGAATTTCTGGGGCAGTTATTGGGGAATTGCCCATAATTTGCATTTCTAACAAATTCCCAGGTAATGCTGATGCTATCTGAAGAGAACTTCACTTTGAGAATTACTGATCTGCTGATCTAGAACTTACAGAATTTAAGATTTATGAAAAAAATTTTAAAAATATATTTTTACTGTTTGAAACTAGTCTGAAGGGAATTACCTCACTTCAAGGTAGTTAGTCATAATTATACTGTTAACTACAGGTAATTTCCTTTGGTAATGATATTTTTTTTCTTTGAAAGAACTATGGCCCCTTTCTTAGTCATGTTTAAAAAAATCTAGTGTTTCTCAAGTTTGGCCCATATCCTTTCAAACCTGAGTTCACATGGAATCGAGGAACAGTCCTATACCTTTCTGTCTTCCTTACCACTCTGGGCCTGGTTTCAGGGCCTTGCAAGGAGTGGGCAGAGGAGCCTGCAAGATGGAGGCAAATCTGGATCTTGAGGTGGGACAGGGGTGGTAGGAGAGGACCACTTTGTAGCTATGACTCCTATGTAAATTTTATTGAATTATTTTTGATTTCTTAGATACATTTGGAGGTTTCTCACTTTTAGGTTTCATGTATAAGATAGGATATATCTGCTTACAGTGAAAAAGGATTTCCTGTTTTTGCTTAGAATTTCAGATCACAGTGGCGATTATTATACATGCATTTTACTCTTCTTTTGATATGAGAATGGTTAATAATTTAAATATGGTGAATCAAAACAGTATGCATAAACTCAAAAGTTTGTTTTTGTAAAGACAAATATCATTGGACAATGTAAATGATTATATCGGGGGAAGAAGTTTGAAATTTATAGAAGGATTTTAAACACATTTATAAAGGCTTTTTTTTTTTTGTTATTGTCTTTGTTCTAGATACTGTTGATGAAGTAAAAAATAATAATTGTTTAGAAACTTGACTCTTAATATGAATACCCATGAATTTTTGTGGGGTTTTTTTCCAATTTTATTTCATATGCTTTTCTTCCTGCCTTATTCTTCACACTGGTGTTTTTGTCCCTTCAGCTTGCTCATGGAATATACAGCCTGATGTGTAATGCTTTCAACTGGGTCACTCTGAGGGAGTGTCAACATCTCCATTTCCTTGAGATGTTTAAAATACAAACCAGAAAATAATAGCTGCCTATAACCCACAACCAAGTTTTGGGCCTCAGATAAAAAAATTCCAGGTAGAATAATTCTGGAAAATAACTCTTAAACTGTAGTTTTCCTTAAAATCCCTTCTGTTTGCTCAACTTGCATAGGATCAAAAATCTGGCTCCATTAGTTAATTGTGATGTAGCCTAAGTTTTAGCTAATAGATTTATCCTTTTACTGATTCTGCTTCTAGACATATTTTTCTCTTTTAAATTTCTTTTATTTCTTTTAAATTTCTTAATATACAATTTCTTCCTAAAATAGGACAAAGACAAATACCAGTTTGGTAAGACAAAGATCTTTTTCCGTGCTGGTCAAGTGGCCTATCTAGAAAAATTGAGGGCAGACAAACTGAGGGCTGCCTGCATTCGGATCCAGAAGACCATCCGAGGTTGGCTGCTGAGGAATAAGTACCTACGCATGCGCAAAGCAGCCATCACTGTGCAGAGATATGTGAGGGGCTACCAGGCTCGATGGTAGGTCTCCTGAGGACTTATACATTCTGTCTCACAGGCCTCTAAGATTAAAGTGTCCACCTAGTTCATTGTCCAATCTAAGACAGGTTTGAGTAGTTACCCTACCTAAGAAGTCAGCATCTTTCTGATTCATCCTCAGAAAAGTTTCCACCTACTCACATCCTCAAGATTTTTGTGTTTTCTACTTTTATAGGTAGTTTGAAGAAATCATGTGTAAATTAAAATAGGCATGAATATGACCTGCTTAATAATGACTCCATTGAGGAGCTTTCAGGATAACTGAGAAGGTCTATACTGTACTGAAAAACTACACTTCAATGTGATTACATATTAGGACAATTTTAATTTAGAAGTATAAGTGGAAAGGAATTAATGATGAAGAATATATATTCTAACAGATTTTAGGAAAAAATATGGTACATTAACAATGGGTAGATCTGAGAAAGTTTGTAATAAGTAAATATGGGATTACCATGTACACTGGTATCCTTTGTAAAAGGCACATATGCTATGGATATAAGTTCTGTCCTAGAAAGAATTATGGTCTTTCTACTTTTTTTATTGTAAAATCTGGCAGTATGGGATGTCCCCCTTTTCAGGATTAGGAAAAGCTCAGGTGAGAAAATTAATGATAATGACTGTTCAGATGAGATAATGAATAAATTCTACTTTGGGAAACTATAAACTGCAATACAAATATAAGCAAATATAAATATTGATTAATCATGCACATTATTGGAGTAATGTAATTGAGGTACTACTCATTATGACCAAGACAATCACATGGATTTTTGCATTTTTCTGATTATTGACAATGCACTACTATGTTCTTTTAGCTATGCTAAATTTCTGCGCAGAACCAAGGCAGCAATCATCATTCAGAAATACTGGCGCATGTATGTGGTCCACAGGAGGTACAAGATTAGACGAGCTGCCACTATTGTTCTTCAGTCTTATTTGCGAGGCTACTTGGCCAGAAATAGGTATCACAAGGTGAGACATTATTTTCAAATTTGTTCATTCATTCCATTAACATTAATCAATTTCCATATCTGTACGTAATGCCACAGGGGATGCTGGGACATAGGAGCCATATGGAGAAAACTAACAACTGTAGTGTGTTTTAAAATATCAAATGATTACATATTAATAAGATGAAAGAAAAAAATTTATCTCCTCTCACCCTTCATCTGTGTAGTTTGGAAATAAAAAGTAGGTAGGCATATAATAAGTTATCACAAACTTAGTGACTGAAAATAAGAGAAATTTATTATCTCAGCTTTCAGGAGACCAAAGTCCAAAATCATCACTGAGCCAAAATCAAGGTATCAACAGTGCTGCACTTTGTCTAGAAGCTCTAGAGGAGAACCCATTCCTTGCCTCTTCTGACTGCTAGTAGCTGCCAGCACTCTTTAGATTTAGGGCATATCCCTCCAATCTCTTCCGTTCCAGTATCATCATCTCAGTGTGTCTAACTTTTCATGTCTGTCTCTTATAAGAACAATTATAATGACATTTACATCCAACTTTGTAATCCAGGATAATTTTCCATGTTAAGATCTTTAACCTAGTCACATCTACAAATATCATTTTTCCAAATGAATTAATTTATAAATTCTGGGGATTAGGACATTATATCTTTGGGGTCTATTTTCAGATAACTGTAGAGAAATAAAATATATAGGATTAGGTCTAATATATGACAGATGAGTAGAAGATTAACCCAAGTATCAGAAAACCTTGGAAGAACTTATTAGGTGAAGAGAAAATAAATTATAACATTATTGTGGCTAAAACTGGAGTATGATGCTCCAGAAAGTCTTAAATCATTTTTATATCTAGCAATAATAAAGATGACTCTGTACATACTGGATCACCAGACTAATTTTAATTGTGACAGCTGATAAAAAGGTTTTTATCTCTTTCATTTTGGCAAGGCTTTAAGCCTGTTGTATAGACTGTGTTTCTAATACACCAGAAATATACTAACTGGATACTAGAGCTCTGTGGCAGCCCAGTAAGAGGGCACACAAATAGGGCAATTTAGGGGTAGGTTTCTTATCACTGTCAGTGTATGGGTATACCTGTGGCCATATTCATCCATTCATTTTACTTTTTTATCTTATTTTATTTTTAAAAAATTTTTTTAGTTGTAGATAGACACAATATCTTTATTTTTATGTGGTGCTGAGGATCAAACCCAGGGCCTCACATGTGCAAGGCAAGTGTTCTACCACTGAGCTACAACCCCAGCCCACTTTTTTATTTTGAAGTTATTTTGGACATAAAAAAGTATAAAACTGATTAGGTTTAATAACTGTAGTTTGAAGGAAATTTGAAGATCCTTTTTTCTGCTTATGCCTACTTTATAGTTTATTCTTTCTACCTAAGTATGAGATTTCAGAGCTTTACACTTGGCTTTTCAGATATACTAAACTAATTTCTTCAGTAGTCTCCTCAGGAACATTTGAAATGTGTTTGAGGCCAGTAGTTTGGCAGTAGCAGTCACTGGCTGGCTCACTCCCGCTGTGACTAGACACAGCTTGGGGTAAGTAGTGCCAGATTAGACACTTGCTCACATACAGGCCATTTTATTAATCTTAGTTCCTTTTAGCTGTGCTATTGAAGTCCAAGGTTTCACATAGTGGGATTTGGAAGGGCAGTGGGGGGGGGGGGTGTCTTAAAGGAAATATAGACATTCTTTTCATTTATCTGAGTCACAGATAGAATGAGATTGAAAATGGAAGCTCCAATTATATTCTGTTTTCATTTGATTGAAATTTGAGAAATAGACCAATTTCTAAAGTCACATGGAAGAAGCAAAATTTCTGTTATCACTTTGCCATTGTGTGCTACTTGAACTTTTAAGTCTGAATCCCTTCAGTTTGCCATCACTAAGTCTTATTCAGTTGTTCTTGCTCCTTAATCATTGGATAAGACAAGGGCCTCCCTCAGGACTGGTATGTTCAGAAGTTCAGAGGGCTGGCCTCATGGCAGCATAATGCAAGGCTGCACTTGATGAAAACCATAGCATTGGAAGAACAGCCAAAAGTTCAGGCTTGAGTTGGCAGAGATACTCCTCAGGTCTCCTAAACACCTATGCTTCTTTTGGTGTTTGATAATTTAAAACTTAACCACTAATTTCTTAAGTATATCTTCTAGGTTGCTATTTTCTTTTCTTTGTTTTTATCAGGTATATAACCTGAAAGTAGGAAGTAGTTCTTTTTATGATCTTATTAAACTGCTATCTATTTAAATAGATGGTTTCAGAGATTTTTTACGTTTTAAAAAGTTTCAAAAGAGATACATTATGTTCATTTGTACCAATCATTAACAAGTACTTAACCAAGTACATAACTTTTTTTTCCCCAGTGTGGGACTGAACCCAGGGGCACTCTACCACAAAGCTGCAGCCCCAGCCCTTTCTATATTTTATTTCAAGACAGGGTCTTGCTAAGTTGCTGAGGCTAGTCTTGAACTTGTGATCCCCCTGCCTTAGCCTTCTGAGTCACTGGGATTATGGGTATGCACACATCCAGCTCAAATATATATTCAAATATCATTTGATATTTGAAATTCAAATATCATTTATTTCATATAAGAGTTGTTTCACAAAATTATACACTTAGAAGGAACTCAGGTTTTTCTAGTTCAACCTTTTCTTAAAATTCGAGAATTTTTTTTCTCCATCTTTCCTACAAAATATTTATACAGCTTATGCTTAATGGTCTTTAGTGGCAAGAAATTAATCTCATAAAAGGCATGAATGTAAGTTGAATATAAATTTAAGGGATTATATTTTTTAGAAAATATAACTAATTCAAAAGGAAGATTATTTCACATCTTTGTAATTTTCACTTTCTTTTTAAAGCCCATCCTTCCCACTTTAAATCCCACAAGCAGATTTCTTATTCATTTAAAATAGGAATTAGAAACTACACTGGAATGGTATTCCTCAAATATACCAAACAAGAGTGCCATAATTTTTTTTTTCTGGAGAAAAAAAAAGTCAAATCACCTATGAATTTTTAGTACCCTAAATGTTGGCCTCTACCAACAGCTTGCTGGCTATACCCCATGTCCTCATGCACAGGCCTAATGCACAGTGAGGTGAGATGGTGTCAACAGTCAGAGTAGTGGGGAGACTTTCTAGTTTAATAGCATGTAGTTCACAGAGTATTTGGTTCTGGGAGTTTTATGGATTGTCTATAAACAGAAAACATACATAATAAGAAACATAATATATCTTTCTCTTTAGATGCTTTTTCTTTTAGTAATCTGATGCTTTTTATTTGACAGCTTCCAATGTATACTCTGCTTATAACCATGCATATAATATGTGACTATAACATGTTTTTAGTATGTTTCTCAAATCATCTAAAGTCTACTTTCTCAAATCACTTGTTAAGATAATGTTGTGCCTCCATATTTCTGTGATATGAATAAGCCACATAATGTATTATTAATTCAACTTTCTCATCTTTCTGTTTAGATAATGTATTGATTCTCAGCTTGACATGTCAGCCTGTCATTGATAGAGTTGAATCTTGAGTATAGTCCAGGATCTGACCTTCTTCTCCTTTATCCTATTCTGCAGATACTCCGCGAACACAAAGCAGTCATCATTCAGAAGTGGGTCCGGGGCTGGCTGGCTCGTATATATTACAAGAGGAGCATGCATGCCATAATCTACCTTCAGTGCTGCTTCCGGCGGATGATGGCTAAGCGTGAGCTTAAGAAGCTCAAAATTGAGGCTCGCTCAGTGGAACGATATAAGAAACTCCACATTGGCATGGAGAACAAGATTATGCAGCTGCAGCGCAAAGTTGATGAGCAGGTGTGTTTTAAAAAGGAGCTCTGACGTTGGAGCATGCCTGAAGAAATCCACTGGGATTATTTCAATATTGTTTCCCCTTTTCTTTACCCTTTAGTCTTAGCAAAAATTAAAATAGTGACAATAATGAACATAAAAATAATGATGAACTCATATGTTAGAATATAATGTAAGAATCAAGGAAGGATTTATTTTTTTGAGAACACTAACCCTAACCCACTTCAGACCTTTAATGATCAAAATTCCTAGTGTACTTTATAGAATTCTTTCACCAGTTTCATTTATTTGTATGCAGTATAATATTCCTTTTTAAATATTTTATTTATTTACTTTAGTTGTACACAATGCAATGCATTTATGTTTATGTGATGCTGAGGATCGAACCCGGGCCATGCACGTGCGAGGCGAGCACTCTGCCACTGAGCCACAACCCCAGCCCCTAATATTCTTTTTATAGATGAACTGTTTAGCACTGAAATGACAAAAGAAATAGATGTTCCTGCTTCTGAGGAGTTTACAGGCTATTTGCAGAGATAAAGAATTGATTGCTTAGCAATAGTTACTAAATAATAGTTTAGCATATGCAAATGACATAAAGGTATTAAGAATGTATACATGATAAGAATACCAAAAAAAGAAAAGAAATGGGACAATGTTAAGAAATTAACTAAAATACGCCATAAAATAAACTCGTGAATACAAAAAAGAATAGCAAAGTAAAGAAATTGCCAGGTGCAATGGCACACGCCTGTAATCCCAGTAGCTTGGAAGGCTGAGGCAAGAGAATGGGGAGTTCAAAGCAAAAGCAAGGTGCTAAGCAATTCAGTGAGACCCTGTCTCTAAATAAAATACAAAATAGGAAAATAGGGTTTGGGATGGGCTCAGTGGCCAAATGCCCCTTAGTTCAATTCCCGGTAACCATCCCCCCCCCCACAAAAAAAAAAAATCATGAAATTAAGAATTTACTATGTAATTCATGATCATGAGAAACCGTATCTGTGTTGCATATCACATACAACAGAATTAATTGTGCTATGCTGTCCTGTATTTGTGTCACTGTGAAGATATTGGTTGTGTAATTGTAAATGTTGAGCATATTGCCATCCATATCCCTGTCTATTCTTTACACAAAGGAAATGCGGTGTTGTCTTGACTTGACCCATACAGCTCAGTGTGAGTTTAATACAAGGTGTACTATACATGATTCAGTTTTACGGATTTGGTTATATACTATATCAATGCTGTGATGATATAACACAGATCTGATGAATAAGCACGGTTTTCTCACTAAATACATTCGGTTATTCATATTATTAGTATATATTTACTTATTATTGCTTATTTGTGTATTTAAAGAATAAAGACTACAAATGCCTCATGGAGAAACTGATCAATCTGGAAGGAATATACAACTCAGAGACTGAGAAACTACGGAGTGACTTAGAACGTCTTCAGCTAAGTGAGGAGGAAGCTAAGGTTGCCACTGGACGAGTTCTTAGTCTACAGGAAGAAATTGCCAAGCTCCGGAAAGACTTGGAACAAACTCGGTCAGAGAAAAAAACCATTGAAGAACGAGCAGATAGATATAAACAAGAAACTGAGCAGGTGGGAATTAATGTCCATCTATTCCTTACCCAAAGTAAATGGGCTGTCATATTTTCCTGGTCCATGTAGCTCAACATTCATTTGAATTGAAGGTGTAATACAAATTTCAGTTGGTTTCCCATTTATATTAGTGTTTCCCAAGTATTTCTCCCATATGATCAATAAGTAGGTTGTAGGACTTTTGGAAAATCCTTTGACTATAGTAGAAACAGAGGCCAAGTAGTATTTTAAGAACAGAATTAAGGCCAAATACCTATTATCTTAGTCTATTTTCCATTATTGTGACGAAATACCTGATAATGGGTTAATTATGAAGAATAGAGGTTTTTTCTTTTTTTAACCCATTGTTTTGGAGATTGGAAAACCCAAGGGCATGGTGCTGGTACCTAGTGAGGAACTTCCTGCTGCATCATAACATGGCAGAGGGAATCACATGGTGACACAGAGCAAATATGCCAGAGAGAGCTCACTTTTGTAAGAAAACCACTCCTTTGATGACACATTAATTCATGAATGAGTTAGTCCATTCACAAGGGCTGTCATGACCCAATCACCTCCCAAAGGTTTAATCTTCAAATATTAACAGCTGGGCACAGTGGTACATGCCTATCATCCCAACTACTTAGGACGCTGAAGCAGGAGGATCACATAGTCAAAGTTACTTTCGAAAAGAAAGTAAAAGGGCTGAGGATGTAGCTCATATGAATTTGGGGATTTTTTTTTCATATTTGACAGTGCATTTATTCTGACAATATCAGGGAAGCAAGGGTTAATCATTTCCCACTTTTATTATTAGAAAATATCTAAAAACTCAGTAAATACAGATATAAAGTACTGATCTTCTACCTGTTCATATTATCAGCCTCATAAAATGAAATGTTTTCATTACAATCTGTTATGAAGAATTTTATTGTAAATTAATGGCTGCACACTTTCACAACAATAACAACAACTGAAAAATCAAAATACATCCACACAGTTTATTTGCTGTCTTTTAAAAAGTGTAGAGTGTGCTTTTTCTTAAACTATAGACTTTGCAAATCATTCCAGTGTCTATACCTTTCAAGTTTGAGATGAGAAGCTTCTCGGGGGAATACCTCTGAGGGGAGGATTCCTTCACTGATCATACCTGTAATGTGCAGATGACAAATTATTCCAGTTATGAATCTAGACTACTCTCCTGGAAGTAAAGAACAAAATAGATGGTTTGTCTGTCCATCAGTTTGTTTTTCTTAAGATAATTTATGATTGTTTCTAAAAATTCATGTATTGGGAATGAATAGTCTTGGAGTAGTAAAGGTTGAATACAGAATTTTTTAGACTTGCAAAGAGTAGGGGGTCAGTTCTCATATATCCATATATTCCTCTCTGAAATAGATTTAAGAATATATTTGTCAATACATGAATATTGCCACTTCCATTATAACTCCAAAATCTCACATAAAAAAAAAGAATATAGGGACTAGAGTTATGGCTCAGTGGTAGAGCACTTGCCTAGCATGTGTGAGGCAGTGGGTTCAATTCTCAGCACCGCATATAAATGAATGAATAAAAATAAAGGTCTATCAACATCTAAAAGAATTTTTTAAAGGTAATAATATAAATTCAGAGAGATAAAACCCTCACTAAAGAAAGTCCTGTTACTTGAGTAGAAAGGAGTAGACCAAAAAAATATGTTTAGAGAAGATGTTAATGATGACCATCAACTACCTGAAAACAATAGGACTGGGCTTTGTCTCTGGAATATTTGTATCTCAGTGGGTTTTAAGACATTGGCAGATACTTAAGGTGTGCAAAAAACATATTCTCATAGGGATTTCACTTCTAACGCATAAACATTAGGTGACACATTCAAACCATAGAATTTACCATATACTCTTTCTTTAAATGTGGTCTGGATAGAGCATAATTCCTTTTTCTTAAGTAGAGATAACGTGATTATGAAGCAAATCAAACAATGAATTGTTGATACATGATAGTAGGGATCCTTATGGAAACCTGCTCTAAGGCTGTGTTAAGACGTTCAAGTAGGAGAAATCCATATGTTTACACCATGATCACAGCCAAAAGCTGCTATGGATAGAATCTGTCTTCCCTGACCCCCCAAAAAAACTACGCATGGACTGATCAGTGCCTCCATGCCACAAATTAGTGTTAATTTGTATTAAAATTTGATTAAATACAGAAAACATTAAAATTCTCAAGTAGTGATGAGATATATTATTTAAACATTTCTCAAAGTATCTCAACACAGAGCTTACTAGAAAATAGTTTTCAATTTTGAGAGATTCCACCAGGATTAGCATCTTTAAATGAAAACAGAGTTGACTATGTCAGCTGTAAATTCTGGCAAAAATCTTGATATGCTTTTTCTATACTGACTTTTCAATGTTAATGGCAGCATATGCAGTGAGAGCTTTAATGGGAGCTTAGATGTAGTTCAAGCTGGATAGCATAGTTAGTATTGCTATCCTTTCATGGTATTCAGAGTTCATATAAAATAATTCGTGTTGTGTCTGTAGGGGATTTGGATTCTGCATATATAGTTGGCATTGCTACTATGTAGTATTGTTTTGATGTGACAAGGTTGTTCTTGAAGAATTCAAATGGGCACTGTTTAGGACTTATTTTCTTCCTTATAAGTCTCCTCAGTCCCTAGAAGCTTTCTAGATTCTTCTGAATCTTCAGAGTATTTAAGCTTGGTGAGAAGAATCTTTTTTCCTCTTATGAGCCTTTTCAGTCTGATAGGATAGTATAAATGAGCAGATTCAGATTTCTCCTTTCTTTTTATTTCATTGTCTTCTACTTTTCAGAGGAATAGCTGTAGGCACCACCTTTAATTCTTTTGAAGACATATAATGATAGGGAAAGAATGAAAATATTTCACTATGATAGCCAGCTTCATGATTGGAAAAACATTCTCAGACTGAATAAGAAGCCCATAAGTTACACTACAGCTGGTTCTTAACCAGGAGTGTATCAGCATCTCCTGGAGAGTTTTTTGTTTGTTTGTTTGTTTGTTTGGGGGTTGGTTTGTTTTGTTTAGTACTGGGAATTGAACCCCAAGGATGCTTTATCACTGAGCTATATTTACCGTCCTTTTTAAATTTTATATTTTGAGAAAGAGTTTCGCTAAAATGCCTAGGATGGCCTTAAGCTTAGCCTGCCTCAGCCACCAGGGATTGTTGGGATTGTAGATGTGCACCACCAGGCCCAGCTTCCTGGAGAGTTTTTAAAAATGGTCCTCCCTGGGACTGGGGTTGTGGCTTAGTGGTAGAGTGCTTCCTAGGAAGGATGAGGCACTGGTCAGCACCACATTAAAATAAAGGTATTATGTCCACGTACAACTAAAAATTTTTTTTTTAAAAATGGACCTCCCCCAGCTCTGGAAATGTGGGTTGGGCACCTAGATTTTGAGAAAGTACCACAGGACTGGCTGTACACCCTTGACCAAGAGCATCTTCTCTTTAAGAGCCCACAGAGAATTTAGACCTTTCTACTGGAGTGGATGTTAAACCCAGATATGTACAGAGGGGAGACTGGTCTACCAGAAGGGATACTTTCTAAACTGACTTTGGCTATGGCACAGTGCTATTATCTACTTTCCTGGTTTCCAGGATCTATGGTCACAGAGCCTTCTTTTTCTGTCACTAAGCCCTGGTGTGTTGAAAGGTTTGTGCATCACCTTTCTCTTTATTAATGTGGCTCTCACTTTGAGGGAGACAGGAATTAAAATTTCATTCATCACAAGCACACATTTTATTCCAAGCATGTGAATTACGTACTTTGCAAAGTTACCTTCGATTTTGATTTTTGCTTCCTGGAGAATCTTATCCAACCAGAAACAAGAAAGTTAAGGGTCAATGCTTTTTTTTTTTTTTTTTTTAATGTGGTAAAATATATGTTTTAGCCAGCTTTTTTGATGCTGTGACCAAAGACCTGACAAGAACAATTTTAGAGGAGGAAAAGTTTATTTTGGCATTCACAGTTTCAGAGGTCTTAGTCCATAGACAGCCTTCTTCATTCCTCAGGACTCAAGGCAGAAGAAGATCATGGTAGGAGAGTGTGGTAGAGGAAAGCAGCTCAAGCCATCACATCAGGACCAGAAAGAGAGAGTTTTGCTCAATGAAGACAAAATATATACCCCAAAAGTATACTTCCAGTGATTCATCTCCTCCAGCCACACTTCACCTGCCCACAGCTACCACTCAGCTAATCCTGTTCAGGGTGCCAATTCACTGATTGCATTAAGGCTCCCATAACCCAGTCATTTCACCTCTGAAACTTCTTGCATTGTCTTACATATGACTTCTGGAGAACACGTACTTAAACCATAACAATATTTAACATAAAACTTGCCATTTTTAGCCGAGCATAATGGTATATGCCTTTAATCCCTGTGACTTGAAAGACTGAGGCAAGAGAATCACAAGTTTGAGTCCAGCCTCAACAACTTAGCCAAGACCCTGTCTCAAAATCAAAATAAAAAGGGCTGTGGATATAGCTCAGTGATGAAACATCCCTGGGTTCAAACCCCCAGTGTCCGCACCCCCCCAAAAAAAAAATTGACATTTTCCATGTTTTAAACATGAAAAGAAAGGACTCGTTCTCTACCTTGCAAAACTCTTATATATATATATGATATATATATTATATACACGTATAATACATATTATACATATGTAATATAATATAATATATTAATATAATATTAATTGTATTAATATATTGATATTATATATATTATTCATTATACATATATAATATTATATGTATATAATATATATTATACATATATAATGAAAAGATAATATTGCTTTGAGAACAAATGTTTGCTAGGTACCATGTAAATGCTAAATGTCCAAGGTACAACATAAAACAACCATCACCATTCTTATCCTCTAGGAATCTAGTCTATTAGAGAAGATAGAAAAGTAAATCATTTATAAGGGTTAAAAAGAGGCATATATAGGGTTCTGTAGTAGCCCAGAGAAGAGACCTAATGGAGGGGGTTTCTAGAAAGTCTTTCTGGAGAGGGTAATTGAGCCAAGTTTGACAGGTGACTAGACATAACAGGTCAAAGACATGAGGCACAAGGATGGTGAAAGCACAGAGTGACTTCTGTGTGGTCTTTAGACTCAGTAATGGGGATTCCTCTATCTATTTCAGTCATTTCAGCTTATTGTTTCATTTTATAGCTGGTATCAAATCTGAAAGAAGAAAATACTTTGCTGAAGCAGGAAAAAGAGACCCTTAATCACCGTATTGTGGAGCAGGCTAAGGAGATGACCGGTAAGGCTTATGTAAGCTCAACATACTTTACACCAACCAACCTCACACCAAAGTCTTATAACATTCTTTTTTGCAGTTACAAGATTGCTTAGCACTTAAATATTTTAAAAAGTTGAGGCTATCATCACTAAATTTACAGTTAGAAGCAGTAGGAGCCCCAGATATTTTGGTTGACTTAGTGGTGAACTGGTAAGCCTGGTTTCTTTTTTTTTTTTTTTTTAATATTTATTTATTTGCTTTAGTTGTACACAATGCGTTTATTTGTACGTTGTGCTGAGGATCAAACCCGGGCCGTGCACGTGCTAGGCGAGCACTCTACCGCTGAGCTACAATCCTAGCCCCAAGCCTGGTTTCTCTGTGTACCAGTGTGGATTCATTCAGTCAATGCTATATATGATTTTTCCAAAAGTTAATTTGTTTTATGTACATAAGTTATCGGTTATGACTTATGTAATTTTTATTGATTTAGTAAGAATTCTTGAGCTAGCATAGATAGATAGATAGATAAGGAGATAAAGAGATGTATGTTTCTATGTGTATTGGTTTATTTATTTTTATTTTTATTTTATTTTATTTTAACAGTACTGGAAATTGAACCCAGGGTCTTATGCCTACTAGGCATGCACTCTATCACTAGGTTTCACCCCCAGCCCCCACCCACCTTTTTTACTTATACACACTAGAATTTATTTTTTGCATTTCTGGAAACTGTGAAGTCTAAGATTAAAGCAACAGCATATTCAGTGTCTGGTGATGTCCCATTTCCTGGTTTACATAATGGTGCCTTCTCTCTGTATCCTCACATAGTGTTAGGGGAACACAGCTCTCTGATCCTCTTTATGTATATATATATATATATATATATATATATATATATATATATATATACACACACATATACATATGTTAGAGATGTATTTATATATATCTTAATCAGAGCATTATAGTTATACATAGAAGTTGGGTATATTTTGACATAATCATACAGGCAAGGAATTTGTTTTCAACCCCTGTTCCTCCCACTTTGTTTCCCACCCAATTAACTGAAATTACAGGTGGGCACCACCATGCTTGTCTTATTTTTCTTTTTTTAAATTGATATAATTGTATATATGTATGTGGTAAAATACAATAATTTGATATAAGTATATAATGTATAATGATCAAATCAGAGTAACCAGCATTTACATCTACTCAAAAATTTATCATTTTTACGTGTGGAAAACCTTCAGATTCTTCTTTTCTGCTTATTTGGTATATCATAAATTGCCATAGACCATAGTTACCCTACTACACTGTAAATAAATGCCAGAACTAATTTCTTTCTTTGCTTTATTTGGTGTCCATGATCTAACCTCTCTCTGTCCCTCCTCCTTACTATCCTTCCTAGTCTCTAGTGACCACTGTTCCACTCTCTTCTATTCGATCAGTTTATTTAGTTTTCACAAATAAAGACAACATGCAAGATATTTGTCTTTCTCTATCTTGCTTATTTCTTATTTATGTTTTGCTAAACCAATGAATATTTTATTCTCTTAAAATCAACTACTTTTTGCTGCCAAACTAAATATAAAATATTCAAATTTGTTGAATAGACAACTAATTAGATATGGACATTTATTTGCTGTTTGTGGAATAATTACAATAGTGATAATTTATAAAGGATCTACATGGGTTGGAATGAGACTATATCATATGAAAAATAATCACTAGAACATTATAATTTTTGATGGGGTATTCAAAAAACCAAAATGTCCTAAAGTTTTAACATGAGATACCCAGATAATAATGGTATCTTATAAGTAAGATGAAATTGAAGAAAAAGTACCTATGTATGAGGCAAATTAATGAGATTAGTTGTTAGACTATTGTTAGTATTCTAAAAAGAAGTAGATTCAGGGCTGGGATTGTGGCTCAGCAGTAGAACGCTTGCCTAGGGTGTGCTGGGCCCTGGGTTCAATTCTCAGCACCACATTAAAAATAAATGAATGGAATGAAGGTATTGTGTCCAACTACAACTAAAAATTAAATATATAAAAAAAGAAGTAGATCTGATGATAGCTGTAGATATCCTAGAAGGGATTCAATAGGGAATTGAATTCATGATTACAGAAAATGAGAAGTCCCACAGTAGACCCTCTACAAGTTGGAATAACAAAGAAGCTGGCAGCATGACTCAGGCCAAGTCTGAAGACCTTAGGACCATGGAAGCTGATGGTGTAACTTAACTCTCAGTCTGAATCAGAAGGCCTAAAAGCCTGGGCAACTGCTTGTGCAAGTCTCAGAATTCAAAAGTCAGAGATCCAGAGTTCTGATGGGCAAGAGAAAAATAGTACTTTGTGGAAGAAAGATCAAGAGTTTGCCCTTATTTTTCATACTGTCCAAGCCCTCAGTGGATTGGATGGTGCCTGCCCACACTGGGGGCAGATCTTTCCACTCAGTCCACCAATTCACATACTGATGATCTCTGAAAACACCCTCACAGACACACACACAGAAGTAATGCTTTACCAGCTATCAAAATATCTCCTAATCCATCAGAGGAATTAAGTTTTGGGTGTCAACTATGCTCAAGCAAATCCAGATTAAACATTAGAGAGAAAGTGAGGAATGAGTCTGAAAGTTTCCATTAAGACTGGGGGTAAGAGAGCTCTCTGTTTTTCTCCACAATCAGTGTTTTTCTCCCTCCCAATCAATGGATATGATGTTGAGGAAAGAAAAGAAAACCTGGAGTTAATGAGCACATAACTAAGTTCGAAAAAAGAAGAAGCCAAAAAAGAAATCAAAAGAGAATCCCTAACATTGTGGAAAGGAGGTTTCTGGGACATAGAATGCAATGGAAGGACCCAAAATGATGAGAATACTTTCAGAAAAATATAAAACTCTATTTTGAAATTAAACTATTAGAATAAAGAAATAACACTGGATTTGTCTAGGGAGATTTAGCCTGAAGCAGCTTTTGCAAACTGGTGAAAATAAAAGGCAATTCATGGAATGTTTCAAGAGAGCAGAAATTCCTTCATCTACTCATTTATAAATCATGAAAGCCCTATGCAGGAAGCACTGTGTTAGGCACAAAGAAAGCAGTGTGAGAAGAGACTTTCAGCTCTTG